>OZ014522.1:294624790-297144790 GCA_963966055.1 Lathyrus aphaca
CACAAGTTATCTTGTTTGTCTGTTAAGCCATGCGCTTACATCCTACACAGCTAACTCATGTCTGAATAGGGGCAGCTGTAAACACCCCAAATTTGCCCTCATTCATATCACACCATGGCTTTTGATCTTTCATTTTTGAATAAGCATAAGCATACCACCTCATATTGCATTTTTATTTCACTGCATAAGTTCAAGTTCATCTGCATCTAGGGTTTATGATCTGAGCAATCCAAGAATTCATCTGAGCCATCCCAAAGGCCTCAAAGCTTTCCAAGAGGGTCCATGTGTGTTCTATCATCATATTATACTCCTAAAGGTTCATGGAAGTCAAGAAATCACAAGAATTGGCAAAGGCATGGAAGCAGAGCTAGGGTTTTCACTACATAGATGACCAAAATTAGGGTTTTGGTTTCAGAGGCCTTAACTCCAAATTTTTGGGCCATTCTTGTTTCTATTGTTCTTAATATGTAATAAAGATCATGTGTACCAAGTTTAATGAAGAAATTCATTGTGGAAGTCATTTGTTCACTGGGTAACTTCTTGAGCAAGTTAAGTCAAAATCAGGGCATCTGAGGCCCCCAACAATGGAACCAAAGGGGTATTTTCATCAAATTGAAGTTCTATGATCTTTATTTGATCTTATAAGAGGTTGGAAGTTCACAAGATTAAAGAATTTTGAGCCATTTGCAAACTTGCCAAAAATGGAAATGACTTGAAATGCAAACTTTCCATTTTGGGAAAGTTTTTCAACCTCCTCTTTCTTAACCAAAAAGGCTTCAAATGAAAAAATTTTGGTCATGAAAATTTTAGATTAGGTCTTTCCCTTTTCAAAAAGTACAAGAACGTGTCTTGATTCATCATAGAACTCAAGATATGGCCTTTCAAAGTTTGCAAAAATCACATAATTTTAAAGTTCATGCCAAAGAGGATTTTTTTCAAAATCAAGTTTCAAGCATTCAAATGACCTCTAATTGACTTCTAAACATCAATCAAACATGGTGCAACATTACAAGACCAAAATCATGCCTTGGATCACAAGTCTCCATAAGCCATTTTTCACAAAATTCTCAAAGAGGGATTTTTGCAAGAATGATTTCTAGGGCTTTGTATGACCTTTAACCTATCTCAATGCACCATAACAACATTATGCAACATGCCATGACCAAGATTCAGCATTGAACAAGACACTTTCATGACCAAATGTCACAAAATTCACAAAATAACAATTATGCATGAACATTGCAAACTCTTGATCAAGGCATTACAGCTGCATTTTATTGATCTAAGGGTCATCCATGATCCAAGTTGAGGCAATCCATGCTCAGAAATCACCCATGTCCCAGCCCATACCTATGGTACACATATGTTGACATTTTTGCATTTCATGCCATACCAATCCCACAGTGCCACAACAACTCTTCTGGCCAATAACAATTGTTTATTCAAGCCCTAAGCACTATAAATGGACACCTTTCATGGCCTAAAACAACACACAAACTCAGAATCAAGAAATTTCTCCCAAACTTTAGCTCTTCGAATCTCTCAATCTAGCCACTCAAATCTAGAAAATATTTCACCAATCAACTCCATATAACCTCAAGAACAATTCCCACCCATCACCATAGCCTCAAACACCCTCTAGCCAAAACACGATTTCTGCAAACTCAGAATTGAAACATACAAACCAGCCACTCTAAGCTTCATTCAAGCTTGCCAATAGTCTCAGGAGGTCAAAGGGGACTAGATTGCACAAGAGGAGCGCCCAGAAAGCTCCATTTCAAAGAACTCTATCTCAGGTAACCTTCATGAACGTTTTTTCCAGAAGCATGATTTTAAGTTCTAGAATGAATCTACATGTTTCCCTGATTACACTGATATGATTAGAATTGAAAATAGGTTAGAAATGAGGATTTCATGATGTTCTGAAATTTTTGACCTAGAAATTGATTGCTTCGATTCAGCCTGAATATGCATGATAAATGAATTTGGTTTTTGGATTTGTGTTCTATGATGTTAGGGGAGTAATTCTGGGCAAGAAATTTGAGTTTTAGTGGCTTGTAGGAGATTTTGAAATTTTGTCTCGCCGGAGAAGATGACCGGAGCTTAGCTCCGGTCACCTGAAATTAATTAGGGCTAAACCTTGATTAGTTGCCCAGATTAAATCTCCACCCTTAGATCATGATTAGGGTTAGGCAGCGTACGGCTCAGATAATTCAATTAACATTAATTTTGATTATTTAAGTTAATTATAATTAATTAAGTCAGTTTAAATGCCAGCCACTGGATCACGCGCTAAACACAACTTCAAACCTGAGCCTTAGATCTTGCATACCCCTGGTCAAACAGACTTTCAATCCTGGCCCCTTATCCATCCTCCACGCAATCTCATCCATCCATCTTGCATACTTTTCATTTTTATTTTTATTTATTTCATTTTATTTTGTTTCATTTATTAAAAATACCAAAAATCATTTAAAAAATCTGAAATTTTTTATCATCACTTTAATTAATATTCAGAACCCAAAAATATTTTTATTTTTATTTTTCCATTAAAAAATGAATTTTTAAATAATTTAATTGTATATTTTAATTAATTAAGTCCATTTAATTAATTAAAAATACTTTAAATAATTTAAAAATCACAAAACAATTCAGAGAAGTTTCTTAAACATTTAGATACATTTTCAAACTCATCTCACAAATTTATTTTTAGTTTTGATCAAACTTTTCCAATTTCTTTTGAATTAGGGTTTATAAATTTCTTATTTTTTAACCCTAACTTCAAAAATTCATAACTTTCAAACCAAGATGATTTTGCATTTGATTCTTTTTGCAATCTTTCAAATTTGAACACTAGTCTCTAAATATATTTTTGTCTCATTTTTTTCTTGCATTTTCAAATTAATGTGCATTTTCCCTTTGAGAAATATCCAAAACCATAGCCAATCTTAGGATAACCATAACTTGAACTTGGTAAACCTTTAGACCTCCCCCTTTGGATGGTGACTTCATGAGTACTTAGGGTTCCCTTGGATGCAATTTCAATTTTTCATCACTTGATTTGCTTATGCTTTTGAATTTGTACAAATCTTGAATTTTAACTAACCATTTCAGGTGTATTTGATAAGTTAGTCAGGATGTGGATGTGCATCCACATCCAACCTCTCTTTCTCTCTTTATTTTTATGCACCTTGTTAGTGTTTGAAGTGAATCTCATTCACTTATGTTATCTCTTGTTCTTAGGTTACTTAACTTCTTCATGAAGTAAGTAACTTAATCCTTCTCTCTCTCTCTCTCTCTCTCTCTCTCTCTCTTTTCTCATCTGCTTCTTCCATTGGTGGCTTCCCTGAAGATCTTTCTCAAGCATTACAAACCATAGGATATCTAAGAATGATAATAATTAGGGTTGTGATTAGTCCCCCATAGCTTTTTTACCTTTGAGTCTCCTTGAGTCTCTTCTCATCTCAATAATCAGAGACTAAACTCTTAATGTTTTAGGACTTTGGAATTAGGGTTATGCCTGCATCCTTCTCTTAGGATGGAGTGTATAACTTTAATCCTAAGTCTTAAACCTTTAATTTGTTTAAAAATGTTAATCAAATCATCTTAATAATCACTAAGACTTTATCTTGTAACTTAGGCCTTACATTAGGGTTCTAATTCTTCCTTTATGGTTAAGAAGGACTAACCCTAGTGTTTAATGGACAAGTCCCCCTCAAGTTGTCTTACAAACTTAAAATACACTTCCTAATATCATCCCTTAATTAAAATCCACTTAATAAAGGCTTTGTTATATAATGAATTTAATCCCGAACCATGGATTAAGTTGAGGTATCTTCCTCAGCTTAAGTGTTCTCATCTATTATCCTTCTATTAGGAACGTGTAATGAGTTCACTAATCTGTGATTAGAGATTAAACTCATTACTTAACACTAAACAAAAACCCAAAAACATTTAATTAATCACAAGTAGGTTAATGACCTTAATCTTACATCATCATGGTAAATTAAGTTGAGATGCTTATCTCATACTTGAGTATTCTCATTATCCCTAATCAGGGAGGATATAATGAGTTTACAAGCCATTTATTTAGGCTTAAGCTCATTAACTTATGAAAAAACACCAAAAACAATAACAAAAACTAAAAACATCACAAACAAACAATAATCGTCTCCTTCGGATTCTTTTCTCATCATACTCATTCATAAACGAGCACTTGCTTCTTCTGTCTAATGCAAGACAGTTAGCACTCGAGCCAGGCGAGTCATACACTTGAGCATAGGCAAGTAAGCAGTTCACAGTCAAAATTCATTTTCAGTCTCTTTGAGTCGAACTACGGTGTTCTGACTTCCTCATTGCACGCGAGGATACGTAGGCATAACTTAACTATTATCGAACAAAAGTCTATTTGTCTTCCCCATCTTTCAGCATTCTTTTCTAAAGCCTCAGTTCCTGAGCAATTCACCCTTTTGAACTGACACTTGTATATTCTTTTCCAGCTTTTGTACACAGATAACACATACACTACCCCTTTAAACACAATCTTTTAAGCGTGGATCACGTTGAGTACGACGGACGATCTTGGTGCTAATACCTTCCTAGGTTGTAACCAACCCCCTTTCTCAGTTTCTCTGGTTCACAACTGTCTTATCCATCTTTTTCTAGGTTTATGCAGCATTACATTTCCTTCGGGATAAAAATGCCTAGTTGGCGACTCTATTCAGTTCATTTCATTTCTCATTTCACCGACCGTTCGCGCTTGTACCAGGATGCAAATCTTTGGGAGTGACAATGCGCTCGTGCTGTCGATATGTGGTTTCATGGTCAGGGATATGAAGATCACCTAATCACAAAATTGACTAATGTTGTCGCCGCCAAACTCGCTAAATTGAAGAAAACTGATGCCTCTCTGCTTACCGTGTTATGGTTCTCCATAGAACCTAACCTCCAAGCGCAATATCAAGCCTTTTCCAATTGCAATAAGGTTTGGGAAAAGGCCAAGAAAGTCTTCTCCAACGACGTTCATTGTCTATATAGTGTCATCCTCAAACTCGACACACTGAAGTTAGAGAATATGGAAATGCACACCTATATGAGTAAGCTTGATGCCTTAAAAGCTAGTTACGCAACTCTCATATCGTACGCAAAAAATGCAATAGCTCATGCCAAACAACAAAGTAAATTTTCATGGTCATGGCACTTAAAGGACTACAATCTGAACTCGACTCTGTTCGTAACCAGACTTTATCAGGTACTATTGTTCCTAACTATGATGCAGTTAGTGAACAATTATTGCGCATGGCTACACCACATGCGTTTGGTCTAGTTACTCCTCCATCTATTGTTGCTCCGACATTAGGTGACACTGTTGCCCTCGCATCTCTTGGCAACAATCAGAATCTCCCTCGAGTAGGGTCATCCAACTCCAAACCTCGTCCCAATTGTGAGCATTGTAATCGGCTTGGGCATACTATCGACCGTTGTTGGAAGCTAAGTGGCAAACTGCCACGTCAGGTAAATGCAACTCAAAGTGATAAGCCAGACACTATGCAGACTTACCCTTCTATTCAAAACCCTACACCAAGCTATGAGGATTTTCTTAGGTTGTGTCAATCTAATCATGCCTCTGGCTCCACGGCTTCGATTGCACACACTGGTAATGCATTTGTTTGCTTATCTCAATCATCTCCTCTTGGTCCTTGGGTCCTCGATTTTGGTGCGTCTGATCATGTCCTTGGGTCCTCGATTCTGGTGCGTCTATTCGTACCTTAAGAAGTGACAATGCACGTGAGTATTTATCCCAACAATTTCAAACTTTTATGTCATCCAATGGTATTTTGCACCAAACATCTTTCCCTCATACACCCCAACAAAACGGGATAGCCGAACGCAAAAATCGGCACCCCGTAGAAACCACTCGGACCCTACTTCTCTATGGTAATGTTCCTCTCTGATTTTGGGGTGATACGGTGCTCACAACATGTTACTTCATAAATCACATGCCCTCATCTGTCCTTAATAAGAAAATCCCTTATTCAATCTTGTTTCCAAACTCTCCACTTCACCCAATTCCTCCTCGAGTCTTCGGGTCTACGTGTTTTGTATACAATCTCTCTTCTGGTCTTGATAAACTATCAGCTCGATCATTAAAGTGTTCCTTTCTTGGATATCATCGATCCTAAAAGGGTTATCGTTGCTACTCTCATACTCTACAACGATAACTCGTATCCGCCGATGTTACGTTTTTCGAGTCTGTTCCATATTTCGAGTCCAGCTAAGTGACTACGGAACCTCTATAGGACAATATTCCCACACCTCCTTCGGGTGTCCCATCTGTCATTATTCCCCATCATTCAAGGGAACCTGATCCACTAGATACCCATATGGTTGACCCTATCACACCTCGCCCACTTCAAACATATCAGCGTCGTCACCCAACGTTTGTACCTGTCCCTGAAGTCGTACCTGTCTCTGAAGTCGTACATGTACCTGATGTCAATACAAACTCTCCTCTGACGCTCTCGCCATCACCGGATCTGATCCTGCAACCTGAGTCTGATCTTTCAATTGCCCTTCGAAAAGGTATACGTCAAACATGAAATCCCTCTCCATATTATATTGATTTATGTTATCATCGTCTTTCCCATTTGCAATATACTTGTTTGTCTTCCTTGTCTTCTGTTTCTATTCCTAAAACTCCAGGTGAAGCATTATCTCACCCTGAGTGGAGGCAAGCAATTATTGATTAAATGTGTGCTCTTCAAAGAAGTGGTACCTAGAAACTGGTTCCTCTACCCTATGGGAAATATTAGTAGGTTGTCGTTGACTTTATATAGTTAAAGTTGGTCCAAATGTTAAGATTGATCGATTTAAAGCTCGCTTGGTAGCCAAATGATACACTCATATTTTTGGGTTGTATTATAGTGATACCTTTTCTCCTGTAGCCAGGATGGCATCTGTTAGACTTCTTCTAGCCATTGCATCCATTCAACATTGGCCTATTCATCAACTTGACATCAAAAATCATTCTTACATGGAGATCTTGAAGAGGAAGTATATATGGAGCAACCACCTGGGTTTGTTGCTCATGGGGAGTAATCTAGTATATTTTGTAGGCTACACAGGTCTCTGTATGGTCTTAAGCAATCTTCAAGATCTTGGTTTGGATGATTCAGCACTGTAGTACAATAGTTTGGTATGGTCCGTAGTGAAGCTGTCCATTCTGTTTTTTATCGTCACTCACCCCAAGGGTGTATTTATCTTATTGTGTATGTAGATGATATTGTCATAACTGGTACTGATCAACAGGGAATACTCCAGTTGAAACAACATCTCTCGAAACAATTTCAGACAAAAGATCTTGGTAAACTCTGTTATTTCTTGGGTATTGAAGTAGCCCAATCTAAATATGGTTTAGTGATTTCTCAACGGAAATATGCTTTGGATATTTTGGAAGAAACAGGTTTGTTAAATGCTAAACCAACCGATACTCATATGTATCCAAGTGTCCAACTACTACCTAATCAGGGGGAGCCTCTATCTGACTCAGGAAGGTATAAGAGATTGGTTGGAAAGTTGAATCATCTCACAGTCACTCGTCCGAACATTTCTTTTGCAATTAGTGTGGTAAGTTAGTTCTTAAATTCCTCTTGTCAGGAACACATTGATGTTGTTATCCGGATTCTGAGATACATCAAATGTGCTCCAGGAAAAGGTCTTGCGTATGAGGATAAATGACATACCCAGGTAGTTGGATACTCCGATGCTGATTGGGCAGGGTCACCTACTGATAGACGATCTACCTCTGGGTATTGTGTACTTGTTGGAGAAAACCTTATATCCTGGAAAAGTAAGAAACAAAATGTTGTTGCAAGATCAAGCGCCGAGGCAGAGTATAGGGTCATGGCAATGGCAACATGTGAACTTATTTGGTTAAAACAGTTGCTCAAGGAACTTTAAATTGAAGAAGCAAGACCAATGACACTTATTTGTGATAATCAAGCTGCATTGCACATTGCTTCAAATCCAGTCTTCCATGAGAGGACCAAACATATTGAGATAGACTGTCACTTTGTCAGAGAGACGATCGAGTCAGGAGACATCGTCACAAGCTTTGTCAACTCTAATGATCAATTGGCATATGTGTTTACAAAATCTCTACGAAGCCCCTGGACTAACTATATATGTAACAAGTTTGGTGCATTTGATTTATATGCTCAAGCTTGAGGGGGAGTGTTGATATATGTAAATGTATATATAGTGTTAAGAATATTTGTATATAGAATAGTCTCACATCGACTATATCATGTAATTAGTTGTAATTTATCTATATATAATAATGTTTCCATAGTGCTTTTCAAACACACAGTTTAATCTAAATGTCTCTTAGTCTCGCTTATTTCAACACTCTCAAAATGCAGAGAGTGCGTGACCTCTCCTTTTCAGTTTTTCATTTGTTTTTGAATTCTATCAAGTGTATGAGGTGAATGATATTATGATGTACTTTGATATGTTGTCATTATGGGGTTTGATGATGAAAACCTGATGAGAAACAAGGATGATCAAAGGGTGGTGGTTCGGGGTTGTTATGGGTGTATGGTTGTATCTCACGTGGGATTCTCATTCTTTTTTATGCACCAAAATCGTGAATGAGGTGGTGAAAAGTGTGATGACTTGCAATGAAAATGATAAAGGGTCATGTGGCATGTGTGTGCATTATGCTGCTTCTTCCATTCATCACATGTTCCTACTTTTTGTACCCTTGTACTACCATTTTTCCATTAAAAAAAGAAATGAAACCAAATATAAAGTGATACTAGTAGTTGGTAACGTGAAAATAAAAAGTGACACACTAAAAAAAGTGACATAAAATATGACAACCCCAAAAAATAATATAAAAAAGGATGGACCAATGGGATCCTAACACCTATGCTCTAAAAACCCTAAAAAACATCAAAATTTAAAAATTCATATCTTGAGTTCTAGAAATACTATGAAGGTGTTATTGGTCTTTTTGGAAAGGGAAAATCAAGATCTATAACTTTCATGTTAAAGGAAAAATAATTTGGAGATTTTTTAAACATGAAATAATAGCTTGAAGATCTAGGGCAAAAACTTCCATAAATAGAAACTTCTCATTTGAAAAATCAGAAATTTAGCAACTTCTTGTAAACCCATGATTCCTGACAATTGGGCTCATCCATGATATTCATTGACTAAATAAATGTCCATGAAGTTGATGATCAAGATTAAAACCCTAAAATTCCCCTGTTTGACTTTTCTTCTGAACAATTGACTTCTTTCTTCATATACAAGTAACTGAATGAATGCCTGCTTCCCTGATGAATTTTTATATCAAATTTCATCCATAGGCCTTATATATCATATGAAATCCTTTGACCACAAGAATTGATCAAAGCTATGAGGATATGATGATATGAGGAAAAACCCTAATTAGGGTTTCTCTGTGTATGAGAATATTGCACTGTTGAGCTTCTAATGAACCCCACCCTTTCTAGGGTTTTGAGGATGAGTTTGAGCTTGTGTAGGATATAAGGATCCCTTGTAGGATTCTTGCGAGACCACTTGTCTCTTATCTTGACTCTGAAGAATCACAGCTTGATGGATGACTAGTTACATGTCATACGCTTCTAATCATGGATGTTATGCCTCATCTTTCTATGCAAAGATGTTATGGTATGTATATTATATGCTATGCTATATGATATGAAATGAGTGGGAAAATTTTGGGGTGTTACAAATGGAAATAAAATTCGATGGAATTTAAATGGCGACAAGATTAAATGCTACATTAAAAATGCTCCAAAATCAATAACAACAATGATGAGATAACTCTCCAATTCGAAGAATTAAAGCTATTAGAATGTGAATATATGACCTATGTTGCACTAAGCTTGTATGGTTGAAAAAGTGAAATCTAAGTCTTATTTATAATGGAACCAAGCCCTGAAAAACAAGTTGTAGTTTCAGAATTCGTGTGAGAAGAAAGTGAAAGTCATGAGGTGATTCTCCAACTGCCAATTAACTGGGGCGCAAAATTCAAAGATGGTGACCGCCATGTAAGGGTGGCGAACGCCACCTTCCCAAATTGGCCAGACTCGGTCCTTATGACCGTTGAAGCATGTGACACATCATCCACCTCATGGCCACATCTATGGCAACGCCATGGTGGACTCCGTGTGTACAATTCACAACTTTTCCTCTATTTTTCCTCAGTTTTTCTTCGTTTCTTTGAGTATGGCTCTCTCTAGGCTATGTACCTGAAATCAAGGGAAAATACCAACATAACAATAGAAATGGAAACAAAACAACACTAAAACATGTGCATGTCGAGCCAAATACGCAGTGTGTTTTGGTGTTATCAAAGAAAACCTTGGATAAAAAAGAAAAGACCGGCCTAATATGAAATGTCTAACTTGGAAAATTTTTATTTGCGCCAGAAGAACAAGTGGACTTTCAGCAAAAGTTCGTACACTGGAGCATAGCCACGAGCTCATCCTATGGTCTCAGGCAATCCATGTCGCACTTTACATGAGCGGTTTTAACTGCCGACCATATATAAGCTCAATTTTGCAGTGTAACAGGACCAATTTCATTCATTCTTACAAGTTATATCTCTCATACCTAACTTACTTGAGTCTTAAATTGCTAACATTACATATATAGAAGAATTTCTTTAACAACGTTCTTTAACATATCATCAATCTTCTGTTTCACATTAGAATACAAATATTTGTGGTAAGTGAAGTATAATAAAATTAATTCTAGTTAAATTTTAAATTTGATTTTTTCTTTCAAATTATTTATCTTTAGTTGAGTTCATTAAATCTAACTACTGATTATCTTAATATCTGTTTGAGAAAAGAATTTTCTAGAGGATAATTTCGAAATTCCAAATTAATTTATCATGATATATAAGGTCTGTTAGTTTCAGTTTTTTAAATGATTTTTAGTTATATATTTTTGTTAAAAGATATTTACATATAATTTAAAAAAAACATCAAATAAAAAATTTGATTTAAATAATTATTCTTAAAATTTTATTTTAAGTATTCGATCATTTTACTGTAAATTTTTTAAATATCAAAATTTTAAAAAAATCACTTAAATTTAAAAACATTTAAATAGCTTTTCATAATAATAATAATTATTTAGATACGTCTTTTTGAAAAAATTATGATTTTAATTATATTTTATTCTTAAAATTTATTTTTTTAATTATCTTTTTTAAAATTTATTTTTTAAAATTATTTTTGAAAATAAAAAAAGAAAATTTAAAACTAAAACAAATTGATCCAGAATTAGATAACAAGGTGGGCTAGTTAATCAGGTTGATTTTAGTGGTATACAAACACTATCTTCTATTTCTTTTTTTCTTATAATTGACAATGCAAATGCGGAAAAAAACAAATTATAATTGAAAGCACTTTTAAATGGGAAATGTGGTTCGTTAGTTTAAACCAACTTTATGTTATTATTATATTGTTATGGTGGAAAGGGTCCTTTGCCAGATAAAACCTAAGCTAAGATGCGATTTATGTCATGTAAATAACATACATGTCACATGTGTAGCCCCTCAGTTCCCCACTAATTCTTCTTCTTATAATCCAAAAATAAAACACTTTTTTAATTAAAAGTTATACGATGAGTAGATATAACCAATGTTTTTATTCTTATTATTATTTCAAGCAACATATAATAGATATCTACACACCAAAAATAAATAAAAAGGGAACGTTTTGGATGTACCATAAAGACGACCGGCCTCTTTAACATTATTTATACCAAAAAAATCTTCTCTTTTTTTTCTATAAATATTTAATATGATTTGATTCTAAAGTTGATAAATCTTGGTTTATTGATCAAGAAAAGATAAACATTTGTTTGTTCTCAATCAATGGCAATGGAAAATTGTTGGCTTTTCATTCGTCATAAATTAGGCTAATTAATCTCAAACATAGGATTTAAGGTACAAATCTTTCTTTGTTTGTCATGTATTGCTAAAGAGATCTAACGTGAAATAAGAGAGATCCCTCAATCCATTATAAGGGCCACCTAAATGGTCACTAGTTTGAGTGGGCGTGCATTAAAAAAATAAACATAGCACAAATATATAGTTATAGTCATTATTTAAAAAAAAATTAGAATGAAGATACATCTTGATCCCCCACAGAAATTATAGAATATAAATTAATTTTGAGAAAAAAAAAATTCTAATTTAATCTTTTATAAAAGAAGAAATTTTAATTAAAAAAAAAGACTATGATTAGTTCAAAAAATCAACTATGCAAGGCGATCGCAAGGATCACATCAAAAATTTATCTAAACTGACAAAAATATAGAAACCACTAATCGCTCGACTATATATGTTTGGTCGGAATAATACTGCAAGTATACAATGTATCGCGTAGTTTTAAAAGATTGGCTAACTCACATGGATTGATAGTCAATAAGGAGTGTCCTATGATTGCGGTGTAAGGCTAAGGCTAAGTTTGTCACAAAAAAGGGTAATAAATAACTGGCTAAGAAACTGGTTTAAAAACAAACAGGGGAAACGAGACCGTAGAATAATTTCCGGGACTCTTAGGGACTCTATAGGATCCGGGGCTGAAATGAAAGTTGAAGTTGTTATGACGAAAATACCAATCTAAAGGTTCGATCTCACACTCGCGCTATTGACCGAGCTACAACCGATGACCCCAAGATTTTTCTCTCGTTCGCTCGGTAATTAAAGGACGTCTTTTTGAAGATGGATAAGATCAAAATGAAATACCTAAAGCGCTTTCAATGTGTTTAGGTTCTGGTGTCCCGTGCCTACTATCTGACGCGATCCTCAAACTCTCGCTCTATTGGACTCGTCTTAGTGCATTCCTCACTCTCGTGACAAAACGTTGGTATGCAGCCTCTCGCTCTCACGACAAGACTACCTAAATTAATCTTAGAACACAAAACCAGAATTTCAGGCATCAAAAGTATGTCAGTTATCATACGGAGACCCGTCGAGACGACGATCGTCAAACTACGGGCTCATGCAAATCTAGCCTAACATAATTGATATTAATGTCGACATAATTATGTTAAAGCATTTATAAACATACATAATGGATTGATTTTAAGAAAATTTTATTTTAGGATTTTTTAAGAAAAGTTGCTTAAAGTTATGAACATGAACATACAAATTTGCAATAAATTAAGGTGTAGAAAATTAAACAATGCGATAAATTATAACCTGAAATAAACTGAAATAGAATCTTGTATTAATGGTAAAGGCGATCCAATACAGCACGGAATCCAGAAAAAGAAAAGATACAAAATCGTATTGATCACTCGATGTGAACGATCAATACTATGGCTAATGATTTTCTAGTTCTGTAGGAAATTCGGCAGTGCTTCCGCAAGGTGTTGGGTCGTATCAAATGCTTCTCAGGGGACTCCTATTTATAGAGAAGAAATGGCTCCAAAAACAGTTGGGGTTTTTGAAAATTGAACGAGCCAAACTGCTTGAAACCCGCTTCTGAACTTTTCTCGCGACTAATGGCGAACGCCGTATGCAAATGGGGAACGCCCATTGAATGATATGAAAATTCTGGGACTTTTGGCAAATGGAGAACGCCATTTGGTTCCTTTGAGGGAATGGCGAACGCCATTCACCTAGAGAAGGTAGAATGTGCAGTTTTTCTTTCTTTTTCAGCTGGTTTGCCATGGATTTTTCTTCTTTCCTTTGATCCAACTTGCTTGGGTCCTGAAAACATAAATAGAATAAAACATAAGTAAATTAATACGAAAAACTATAAAGACTCGATAAAATACGATAAAACATGCATGAAATGAGTCGAAATAACCTATATAGAATCGAGTCATCAAACTCCCCCACAACAAGACTTTTGCTTGCCCCCAAGCAAACTCCTAATGCGAATAAAAATAGTAAGCATAATGTTTCGACTCATAGGCAGAAAACAAGAGTATCATAATGACACGACTCCAGAAAAATGGAAAAGAGTTCCTTCCTTTGTAATACCGGTTCATATCATAATATTTATACCTTGACCTACAGACTTTTGTTCTCATTCACCTCTATTTCATTCTAGCGCAATCACATTAAGTTTGTTATCCATTTGCTTAAATGGTAATCGAACCTGTTAGTGTGATCTCTTACTCATATTTTTTTCTCTTTTTCTCTTTTTTTTTCTTTCTTGCTTTTGCTTTTTTCTTATGAATTTCAAGATTCTGATCTTTTGGGCTTAGTGATCCGGTGAGGACCACCTAACTTAGTAAGGACAGGTCTTTTATTCACATTTTTCTACGTAAGCACAAATTTCTTTCTTTCTTTTATTTTAGAGATCAACACATATTTGCATCAGTTTGTTACTTAGTTCGCATGAAGGATGGTGCTGACTACTAAAATAAACTAATAAAGAGGCAAAACGAAAAAGAAACTAAGAACAAGGTCTCGACATAATATGTATCTAAACTAATATTGCATATTGGGGACTCTAAGGTGTAAAAACGGTACTAATGTTGACAAACGTTTCCCAAGTCTATCTACCTAACCTAAATAAACCTATACTAAGTGTGTCCTACCTTTTGAATCGAGAAATTTTTTCAATTTTTTGGGGAATTTTCAGACTAAGCGAAAGCATAAGGTAAACAACGACTCAAACAAGAATATGACTCGATAATTAAACAAATAAAAGAAATTATCCTATTAAAACAAGAAATAACATAAATCAATAAATGGAAAGCAATAAACGACTCGTCCCCCACACTTAAATCAAACATTCTCCTCAATGTTTTTATTTAAGGTGAACAGGAAAAGGAGCGATGGAACCTGGAATTCAATCAATGGCAGCGGGCACGGCCTCGACGCTGATAATGGTCTTCTCTAACATCAGTATCCTCAGTTTGGTTATGGCCTCCAAGACTACACACCTCTCTGTACAGACCTATCATCTCGCTAGTAAGATCTCTCAGTGAAATATCTGTCTGGGCCATGAACTCCACTTGATTGTTGCGAAGCTCTGTATACTCCCTGTCATGCTCCTCCTCTCGCTCTCTCTGCTGCCTAAGCTCAATTAAAATCTGATCCAGCGATCCTTGCATACCAGTAAAATCATCAGAAATAGGTGCAGTGTGTGGTGCGGTACTAGGACCAGGTGTGCCAGATACACGGGGACGAGGATGGGTCTTCCTCGCTGCATCCCTACCTTTTTGCTTAGGAGCAAGTAACCAGTTAGCACTCACGCGCATATCAATACGAGCAGGGGCAGGTAAAGAAAAGCTACGATGGTCACGGTCACGAATTATAATGCGATACTTGCCATCAGGTAAACTTTTGACAAGCCGTGTACTCTTCCAGTAATCTATGTCATCAAAGATACTCTCAAAACAATTCTCATCCATTACATACTCAAGGTTAAGGGCCCCAGCTATGGTGGTGACTATGCTACCTATGCAAATGGGTCCTCCGAATCTGTTAGACACACTAATTAGGCGGGCAAGGAAAAATGGTACAGGATCTACATGGGTCTGTTTCAGAGCACAATGAAGGAACTACAGGTCATTGGAATTCATGTTACCAATGTTCTTACGTCCAAAGATAGTGGAAGCAAGGATCCGGTGAAGAACTCTAATGGTTGGGTTTTGAATTGAGGTGGCCTTAAGTCCTTCCCACTTGTTAGTGGTTAGACCAGTGATGTCACTCCAAAATTGGAAGGTGTTTCCTTGCCACTCACTTTCTAAGGGTGCAATGGTTGCGACTCCGGCAACTGATGGAAATTCGAAAATATCCCTAATTATCTCATGTGTAAGCGAAAAGTCACGGTTAAGAAACCTAAAGTGTATGGTTCCAGAAGTACGAGAAATATCGTGCATATTGAAATTCTGGGATCAGGTACGTGATGTCGAATGAGATGTTTAAACACTTGAAGATTTAAACAAAACTTAAAGTGCAGGTAAATTAAACAACACAGGAAATTGTTAACCCAGTTCAGTGTATCTCCACACTTACATCTGGGGGCTACCAAGCCAGGAAGGAAATCCAATATAAGTAATATTAATTCTGGACTTAAACCACTCAGTTTAATCCTTCACTTAATATCTACCCAAGGCAATTTCTACCTAAGACACAACTTAGATATGAGTACCAACTCACTCCCCCTCAATCACACAGTGATATGTTACAATGTTTAATAAAATTGAAGTCACACTTCAAACACAACAACTTGATTTTACTTCACAGTTTCAATCAAGACACAATACACTTTTGCTAAAAAGCTCATAAAGTGATACACATATAAAACCTGCTATTAATCACAAACACCCTATTTAGTCTTCTTAATTTAGTGCTCTATTCTGAGAGTTTCTGCTCCTTAAATAGATGCTTGGATTTTTGGGCTTTCTGTAGATTATCCAGTCCTAATAAGTCATGCTGTCATCACCTTGAATTAGGGTTTGTTACTTCCTTGATTCTAGGTGAGGTAGTTATTCTGTTATACTGAAATCAGATAACTAAGCTCCCTACAGATGTGCCTTGTACTGTTTTATCCATTCACAATTAATTCCAGATAAATTCCCTGAATTTACTCAGTTCTGTTATGCATCATTTAAGTCTGGTAGCAGGTTTGAGATGTCACCGCATCTGGTGTGACATCCTGATGTCTGAACTTAATTAATTAACTTATACAATGTCACAACATCTGGTGTGACATCCTGAACTAAGTTCATTAACTTATACTCTGTTTGATAATGTCACAACATCTGGTGTGACATCCTGAACTAAGTTCAACACTTCTTGTTGGTCAAAAATTCTGCCAATTCTAAACATCTACAAACTCCCCCTTTGGCTAATTTTTGGCTAACACAATCTTCTGGATTTATCAAAGTGCAGCAGAGTTGAATTTATCAGAGTGCAGAAGTTCTTTTCTGTTGAATCATGTGAGAGTTTATAATAATTTGCTCCCCCTCAAACTTGTATGTTTTATGACTTGTTCAATATAAATTTCTATTAAAAAACATAGTTCAGAAGCATGCATTAAACAAACAAACAACATTTTTCATTAATCAGACAAACTGCAGCAGACATTGTTGTTGTTCAGTACACTTCTCTTCTCCCCCTTGTTAGACAGAAATTGGGGCCAAATTTTACATAAGCAGAGAGAAAACAAAATTACAAAACCAAAATACAATGTTGAAGCAGACAGTACACATTTTCACTCAGAGTCTTCATATTCGGTATCTTCTTCCTCTTCAGATTCATCATCAGAGTCATCATCAGATTTAGCAGCATTCTGAGCACCCTCTTCCATCTCCAGCCTTTGAATAAATTCCTCAAGCTTTTGCTTCCTGGAATCCAGCTCTTTGCAAGTGTGCTTGAGTTCTGCAATCAAGGCAGCTTTGGATATGGGAGTCTTTGCTTTTGAAGGTCCAGCAGATGTACCACTGGGAGCTTCAACATCAGCAGAATGATGGCTCAAGAATAATTTGTAGTGGAAGGCCAGTGGACTTTCTCTCTTGCAGACTGAATCCTTCTCAGTGAGGATGCCTGGATACTGGTTGAGGATGATTCCACATAGCAGAGATGGAAAAGCAATGGGAAGCTTTGTTGCTGATGTTCCTGCATGCTTCAGTGTTTTATCAAATATGTAAGCCCCAAAGTCCAACTTTGTTTGGGTGCCCACATCATAAATGAATCTTCCCAATCCAGTAGGTATTGAAGAAGTATGGTTGGTAGGAACCCAGTTGACTGTACCAATTCTATGCAGCATTGCATACTTCCTTGTTAGCAAGCTAACAGAAAGTTTGGCCTTGACTAGCCAGGTTTTGACCTGGTTGGCAGTGATGACCTTGCAAATTTGGTTGTCAGTCTTCCCCAGCTCATTATGCCCATCAGATTCTCTCCCTAGGTAATGATTTATAACCCTAGGAGAGAATTCCACACATCTCCCTCTTACATACACCTTTCTGAATTCTTCTGACTTTCCATCAGCACAGTCTTCTTGCAGGTTGACAATGAACTCCTTGACTAGCAGCTCATAGCAGGGTGAAAAGTTTGAAACTGTCTTAAATAAACCAGCAGAGGATATTAAGTCTATTACCTCAATGCACTCCAGTGCATTGCTGCCCAGCTCTCTTTCCAGTGCCACCCTTCTTTGGTAGACATATTTCCATCTGCTCACACTTGACACATGATGGAATGACACATTGTCCAGAGGAGCTTCTGGAACAGCAGAGGTAGACCTAGGAGGTGCTGGCTTCTTCCTTGGTTGGGATGTTGGGACATCCTCTTCAACATCTGAATCAGGTGGAGTAACAGCTTTCCTCTTTTGGGTACTCACTTTGCTCCATTGCTTAGTAGGTCCAAATGAGACTTTGACCTTGTCTTTCTTTGGAGTAGACTGTTTCTTTTCAGGAGTTGCATGTCCTGCAGTCTTCTTCTCCTTCCTAGCCCTAAGCCTTTTGGCTATGCTAGGGTCCACAGATGCAATGATCTCTGTGTCAGAGTCATCATCTATGGCTTCAACAGGAGGAGGTTGGGAAGTCTCCTCTTCAGCAGGTGGATCAACAGAAGCTTGGTCATCAGTGGCTTCATCATCATCATCAGTTGAGGCCTTGTTCTGGTCCTCAGATGTTTCAACATTTATTGGGACATCCTGTTGAGCAGGAGTGTCCTCTTCAGCCTGATTACTCTGTTCCTCTTGTGGAGCAGGCATGGTGTTCAGGGGAACAGATACCCCACGCACTACTCTTTGTTCAGATAAAATCCTATTCACAAGATGCTTGATGGATGCATCCACATATTCAGAGGCTTTGGGGAAGGTGTTTGAGGATGAAGGAATCCCTTTGCTTTTGCTGAACACAGGTTCCTTTGCTCTTCTCACATTTGGAGTTCTAGGCTTTTGAGCAAGAGGAACACTTCCTCTGATTTCGTCTATGGGAGTAGTATCCATTGGTACCATGGAGATTGGGGTTGCATGCACCACATCTTCTTGGTTGATATTTTCATCAGTGATGTTAGGGTTTTGACGTTGAGACATTTTGAGAATGAAGTGGAAGTGGAGTTTAGGTTTGATTGATTTTGATGAGCTCAGAAAATCAGCTTTAGCATGCAATTTGTATTGAGGAGATAGTGAGGAGATGAAGAGCTGAGAGCAAGCTTGAGCTTTCATAAAATCCATTACTGGTGGAATTCTAAAAAGTGGAATACACAGAGTTAGTGACCAGACTGGTGCTTCCATCTGGTGATCATGCCACACGATGTCATAGGACATGTTGGCACTTCTCCATAACTGCTATATTTCACATAAGCAGATTCCCAATTTACCCTTTCAAATTGGGTAGCATCCAAAGCTTTAGTAAATATATCAGCCAATTGCAGATCTGTGGCTACATGTTCTAATGAAATTACTTTCTCTTCCACAAGATCTCTGATGAAATGATGCCTGATATCAATGTGCTTGGTCCTGCTGTGTTGGATAGGATTCTTTGATATGTTAATAGCACTTAAATTGTCACAGTACAATGTCATGACATCTTGTGGGACATTGTATTCTGTGAGCATTTGCTTCATCCAAACCAACTGTGAACAACTGCTACCAGCTGCAATATATTCAGCTTCAGCAGTGGATAAGGATACACAATTTTGTTTCTTACTGAACCAAGAAATCAAATTGTTTCCTAGAAAGAAGCATCCTCCTGATGTGCTCTTTCTATCATCAGCACTTCCAGCCCAGTCAGCATCACAGAAGCCAGTAAGAATTGGTTCACATCCATGAGAATACATTATGCCATAGTCACAAGTACCATTGACATATTTCAAAATCCTCTTAACCTGGTTTAGATGACTTACTTTTGGCTCAGCTTGATATCTTGCACATACACCTACTGCAAAAGCTATATCTGGTCTGCTAGCAGTCAGATATAATAGGCTTCCAATCATGCTTCTGTATAAGCTTTGGTCCACATTCTCACCCTTGTCATCCTTTGTCAGCTTTAAATGAGTGGGGGCAGGTGTTCTTTTATGACTTGCATTGTCCATCCCAAACTTCTTGACAATGTTCTTTGCATACTTGCTTTGGGATATGAACATGGAGTCCTCCATCTGCTTGATTTGCAGTCCAAGAAAGTAGGTTAGTTCACCTACTAGGCTCATCTCAAACTCAGATTCCATTTGAGTAACAAAATGTTTAACCATCCTGTCTGACATCCCACCAAAGACTATGTCATCTACATATATTTGAGCAATCATGACATTTCCTTCTTCATCCTTCACAAACAAGGTTTTGTCTATTCCACCTTTCCTGTACCCTTGTTTTATGAGAAAAGTGGTCAATCTTTCATACCATGCTCTTGGGGCTTGCTTCAGACCATAAAGAGCCTTCCTTAGTTTGTATACATGATCTGGACAGCTTGGATCAACAAATCCTTTAGGCTGCTCCACATATACCTCCTCATTAAGATATCCATTTAGAAAGGCACTTTTCACATCCATTTGAAATAGCTTGAACTTCAGGATACAAGCAATTCCTAAAAGTAGTCTGATTGATTCAAGCCTTGCTACTGGTGCAAAGGTTTCATCAAAGTCTACTCCTTCAATTTGTGTGAATCCTTGACAAACAAGGTCTAGCTTTGTTTCAAAGTCTAGCCTTGTTCTTTGTAACAACTCCCTGCTCATTTGACTTGTTCTTGTACACCCACTTAGTGCCAATCACATTTATGTCATCAGGCCTAGGAACAAGATCCCACACTTCATTCCTTGTGAACTGGCCTAATTCTTCTTGCATAGCAGAGATCCAGTACTCATCATTTAGAGCTTCCTTGATGTTTTTAGGTTCTATCTTTGAAACAAAGCAGGAGCCTGAAATCATCTCTCTTGATCTAGTGATTACACCACTGTTGGGATCACCAATTATCAGATCTTTAGGGTGATCTTTCTGGATTCTGATGGAGGGAGGTTTGCTGGATTGTTCTGTCCTTGCCTCAGTTAGAGTGAAGTCAGGATTATCACTCTTTATTTCAGCTTCAGTCTGACTGTCAGTAGATGTTCCAACATCATCTGCAACATCTGCAGGGGCATCATCAATTATCACATTTATTGACTCCATTATAACCTTGGTTCTGGAGTTAAATACTCTATAGGCTCTGCTATTTATGGAGTATCCAAGGAAAATCCCTTCATCACTTTTAGGATCCATATTTCTTCTTTGATCCCTATCAGCCAGAATGTAACATTTACATCCAAACACATGAAAGTACTTGACTGTAGGTTTTATGCCCTTCCAGACTTCATAGATGGTGGACAAGGTTCCTTTTCTTATAGTGACTCTATTGTGAATGTAACAAGTTGTGTTCATAGCTTCAGCCCAGAAGTACAGTGGTAATTGTTTAGCATGAATCATAGCTCTTGCCGACTCTTGGATAGTTCTGTTTTTCCTCTCAACAATCCCATTCTGTTGAGGGGTGATAGGAGAAGAATACTCATGATTGATTCCTTCTGAAGAACAGAAATCTGAGAATTTTTTATTCTCAAACTCCTATCCATGGTCACTCCTTATTCTTACCACACAGCTTGCTTTTTCTTTTTGTATTCTTTGGCACAGATCTTTGAATACATCAAACACATCAGACTTTTCTTTGATGAAACTTATCCATGTATATCTTGAAAAGTCATCAACCACCACATAGGCATACCTTTTTCCACCAAGACTCTCAAACTGCATTGGTCCCATAAGATCCATATGCAATAATTCCAAAACTTTGGAAGTTGTCAGATGTTGGAGCTTTGGATGTGACATCTTGGTTTGCATGCCTATTTGACATTCACCACATACTTTGCCTTCGTCAATCTTCAGTCTTGGAATACCTCTTACAGCCTCCATAGATATGATCTTCTTTATTCCTCTGAGATGAAGATGACCCAGTCTTTGGTGCCATAGCTTCACTTCTTCTTCTTTGGCTAAGGAGAAAGTTGAGGTGAGACTGAAATCTTGAGGTTCCCACATATAGCAGTTGTCTTTAGATTTGGCTCCTCTCATGACAACCTTCTGTTCTTTATCAGACACTATGCATTCAGTTTTGGTAAAGTTTACACTGTAACCTTGATCACATAATTGACTTATGCTAATCAAGTTAGCAGTCAATCCTTTTACCAGCAGCACATCATCTAGTCTTGGTACATCTGGGCAGTCCAAAGTCCCAACTCCCTTGATTTCTCCTTTAGCTCCATCTCCAAAGGTTACATATCTGGATGAATGTAACTTTAAGTTTACCAGCAGATTCTTCAATCCAGTCATGTGCCTTGAGCATCCACTGTCAAAGTACCAGTCTTCCTTAGCTGATACTCTGAGAGATGTATGAGCTATATAGGCAACACCCTTCTTTGACCATTTTTGCTTGTTGTGAGGTTTCCTTTGATGCCTCTGCCCTGTGTAGTGTCCATCTTTAGAGCTCCAAGGTTGTTTGTTGAACTTGTTCTTGGGCATTTAGCTTTGATCAGCATGAAGACTAGCTTTAGGTACCCATACTTTCTTGATGACCTCAGTCTTCTGCTTAGGGTGTTGCTGATATCTTTGATTTTGATGTCTATGCAGCACTCTCTTGGTGACCTCTGTCTTCTGCTTAGGGGGTTGCTGATACCTCTGATTTGGATGTCCATGCAGCTTGTAGCAAAAAGGTTTAATGTGACCAAACCTTCCACAATGATGGCATCTCCATCTTTGATACTTCTTTTTCATCATGTTCTTTTCATGATGTTGGGACATCTGTTGGGACATCTTGTTTGACTTTCTGGGATTTGAAGTTGTTTTGCTGGTGCTAGCCTCAACCTTTTGAGCTTTATTAAATCCCAGCCCAGTCCTATCCCCTGAATGCTTGTTGTTGTTGAGAATGACATCCAGTGTGTTTGAGCTATTGTTCAGCATTCTGACAGATTTGGACATATGTTCCAATTTGGAGTTGAGTAGGCTTACTTCACTTTTCAAAGAGTCAATGATCTCTAGATTACTTGTCTTTTCTGAAGGTGCGCAAAACACAAGGAAGGGGGGTTGGAATTGGGTTTTCTTTAACAACTAAAAATAACTTCTAATGACACGTTAATTTATCCTGGTTCGTTTGAACTCAAACTACGTCCAGTCCACCCGCCAAGGTGATTTTGCCTCTACTGAGGTCTTAATCCACTATTCAATTTGAATAAACACAAAGACCTATAGTCAATGTCCTCTTGAGTCTTCTGACTAAACTTAGTCACTCAAGGAATAAAGTAACTATTACAATGATAATAAGGAAGTAACTAAAAATGCTTCTTGATAAGCAAGGATCACTAAGTGAAAGTTACAGTATATTAGCTCAAGTTGATTCAGTCTTTTTGCGTGAGTGTATTGTAGTGTGCTCATCAATTCTTCAAATGAAATCCTTTATATATAGTTCTTGAAGGAAAGTAACCGTTGGAGACATCTTGAGCTTAATTTAGGATATAAGTTAATGCCATAACTTCCTTCCATAATCAGAGATACTTGTCTTGACCATTAATTAAATATTCTTTAATTAATGTCTTAATTATGAATATCAACATCTTCTAAGCGGAGATCAGAGATAATAAATGTTAGATGCGCAGCCAATAAACATGTCATTAAATGATGGATTCTTCATTAAGAGTATCTTCTATATGTGGCTCAATGAATCTTCTATTCAAGTACGTCTCCCTTAATTGAATTGATCTTCTACACAAGAATAAGGATATTTATTAGAACTTCTATTCTATAACAAACTTTGTTATCATCAAAACACTTGGAGGTTCAGAACCATAATTGTTCTAACAATCTCCCCCTTTTTGATGATGACAAAACATTTAGATAATGAGAATAGTGTTTAATAAAATTAAATGAACTCCCTTTGATTTAAAAGATTTCTTCAGATGTTCCATGATCCTTAGCTCCCCCTGAGTTGATTACTTGACCTGTTTCTTTTCTATGATTACAACTCAAATAGTTTTATTAGAATATTATATGTAAGAGGCAAATTATGGTAAACTGCTATGGATCAGAATCTTCTACGTTTCTCCCCCTTTTTGTCATAATCAAAAAGAGACAATGCAAAAAAAATGTAGAAACAGAATGTTACCATTAATTATATATAAAAACTTGTAAAGTCAAATCCAGTAGAACTTTAAAAAGTTATGAAGAAACAGAAGATAAAACAGAAACAACTAAAGCAGAAGATAAAACATAAAATTAGGAGTTCATCTTAGTAACTAAGGCCTCCAGCAAAGATTTAATCTCATATGATGATTCCACTTGCTTTCCAAGCAAAGTCTTCAATTCAGCAGTGGTTTCATCTTGCTTATCTAGACGTTGCTTTACCATCTGATTCTCTTTCTTCAGCTCTTCCAATGTTTGCAGAACAAAATTTGTAGTCAGAGGTTCTTCAACTTCTGGGGAAGCTTGAGTCTCAGGTTCATCAACATGATCTTCTTCAGAAGGTACCAAAACCATTTGAAGTTCAGAGAGTTCTTCCAGAGTTTCTGACTCTGTCCAAGGCTTATTGTCCAGCAAAAGGGGTTTAGACTGTTCAACATTAGAAACAACTGCTTGAAGATACTCACAGAAGTTCTGGTGAGCGATATCATAGCAGATGTCCTTGAGTATTTTTGATTCAGTATTAAACCACTTTCTGAAAGAAGCCCACAGAAAATCAGAAGCAGCTGGATCTGTAAGCTCTGAGCACGCAGACTTCAGATCCTCTAACTTCAATTTCAAGACTGTTTCAAAAGCAAGTAATAAAGCAGAAATGTCTGTTCTAGAGGGTTTTGGTTTGGGTATAGGTATGGCCGTTTTTTTAGAGACTGAGGACAGTTTTTGTAAAGCTTCAAAATCAACAGATGTTCTGAGTGGGTTATCATGTTCAGTTTCTTCTTGAGGAGTGTCAGGGATGTTTATAAATGTAGGAGAGTTTGGAGGTGTAGATTCATATGAGGATAGTGAACTTTCTCTTATAGGGGATAGTCTAGGAGCATTTTCAGAAGATGGAATTTGGACAGATTCTGAGGATTGAAAATTGTCAATAGAAGAGAGGGCATGTTGCAAGGCAGTTTGTGTTTCAGTTGTGGGAGAGCGATCGATGTCAGACAGAGGAGTAGTATCTATTGGTATGTCAAAATCAGAAATTGTTTGTGGTTGATTGGGTTCAGCTTCTGGTGGATAAAGTGATGAGAGGATGGATGCGATAGCAGCAGTTGCAGGTATTTCAGTTTGAATAGGATTAAAAGATTGAGGTGGTTCAAAAGAAGGGATTTGTGCAGAAGGAATATCAACAGAAGATAATGGGTCAGAAGGTAATGGGCTAGAAGGTTTTTCAGACACTTCTACATTAACTGCTTCTACTACAGAAATGAATTCAGAGTTAGAGGCAGAAGTTTTACCTGATCTTCTGGATGATTTTAGAATCTTCTGAGATGATCCTTCAGCAGCCTTTCTCTTCTTGAGTCTTGCAGAGGCAGCATCTGGAGCTTTCTGTTTGAGTTCAGTTGGCTTGAACTGGGGGTCCACACCATGTTGCTTGCAAATATCCAAGTAATTTACCACAACTTCTGGAGGTGTGTCAGAAGAGAAGAGAGGGAAGTTCTCCAATGGAATCCTCCTGGTGGTGATCACTTCTCTAGAAGGAAGGACAAGTTCTTGCTGAATAGAAGTAATAAACTTCATCTTTTTCAAGTTCTTCGCATTCAGAGGTTTTCCTACATCTGTTTCAAGAAGTTGAGTTTGCTTTAATTCTGCCAGAAAGTCTACCAGCTTGTTTTGACAGAGGATGTCAAAAATAACACGTCCAAAAGGAATCCAATCCCTCTTGGTTTTCTCCCCATCTCTAGTTTCCTTCACACTAGTTTTCAGATGTTGGAATAAGGTGTGTGCAAGGTTGATCTTTTTCTGTTTAGCAATGAAGTAAAGTAGAAATTGTTGATCCAAATTGATGTAGTCAGGAGAGTTGGTAGGCTTCCTATGACAGATTGTCCCAAGAATGATCTTGGCCCAAATTCTGAGAGGGGTCTTCAAATCCTTTATCTTATTTGAGGGTTTGCCAGAGGTGAATATCTCCTTTGCTATCACTGTAGTATCAGACATCCTATCCATGTCACTGCACTTGATGCCATTTCCATCAGCTTCTATAAGTTTGGCAAGGTGGTCTTCAGAAATAATTACCCTTTTTCCCAGCGCGTACGATGTAACACGTGAGTTGGTGGCTGTTGCGTAAGTCCAGAATTCCTTTACCAGTTTTGGGAAGACTGGTCCCATTAAGCGATCAAAGTACTTCTCCCAGCCCTGAGCTTGAACGTCTGGGAAGAGATCAAAACCATTTTCTTTCAGACTGTTGAAATCCACAAATAGTTCACAAAGGACTTCCAGTTTATTAGCAGGAGTAGTGAGAGTCTTCGTAGGTTCAACATAGAACACATCAGAGAAGTCTTTTCTTTGATGAGAAGAGGAAGCCATTTGTTACTAAGATGAGGTTTTGAAGGTTTAGGGTTTTTAGAAAGTTTTTAGAGAAAACGCAAGAGTGAGGGTGAAAAGATTTTCAGTAAAAATTCAATAAGGGTAAAAAGTGTAAGTAAAAGTGAAACGTTACTTATTTAGGTATAATAATGCATTTAATAAACCGAGAAATTAGTGGGAAAAATTAATTTAAAAAACATGATGATTATATGCAATAAATGCGCTGACATAGGGTAAGGCGTAAAAGATTCTGGAACAGTTACCCAAGAGATTTTTTTTTTGCCTTTTTGGTGTCAAGTAAGTTGTATCAGTTTCCCAGAAGATTAACAGATGTCATTCTGTAGAGGACAGTTTTCCAATGCATGTTCTGTCACTCTTCAGAATTGGGACACTTGTTTTAATTCTGATGGGAGTCCTTAGAGCCTTGTTGACACTTGTTGATTAGAAGATCTGCATGATATCCCTTTGAACAGAAGTTCTCAGAATGAAGTAATTAGAACATAGTATCTTCTGAGGAAATAATATAGAGGATAAATTATAGAACTTCTAAGAGGCAAAGACATATAATTAAAGCATTTTCATTCTGGACATAACTTCATGCTAAGGTTAGTTAGTATGAAATTAAATCTATCTTTAGGAAGGGGTTTTGTAAAGATATCAGCCCATTGGTGATTTGTATCTATGAATTTTAACATTAAAATTCCCTTCTGAGTATAGTCCCTAATGAAGTGATGTTTAACTTCTATGTGTTTAGCTCTAGAATGTAAAATTGGATTTTTAGAGAGACATATAGCAGAAGTATTGTCACAGAGGATGGGAATGTTACTCTCATAGATATTGAAATCCTCAAGCTGATTTTTCATCCAGAGCATCTGAGTACTGCATCCAGCTGCTGCAATGTATTCAGCTTCTGCAGTTGATAATGCTATGGTTGACTGTCTTTTGCTAGACCAAGAGATTAGATTGTCTCCCAGAAATTGACAGCTTCCAGAAGTACTTTTTCTTTCTGTTCTGTCTCCAGCAAAATCAGCATCACAATATCCTACAAGTTTATACTCTTCTGATCTTCTGTAATACAGACCAAGATTAGTAGTACCTTTCAGATATCTAAAGATTCTCTTAACTATTTTTAAGTGAGTTTCTCTAGGATTTGATTGGAATCTAGCACATAAACATACGCTGTATAGAATATCTGGTCTAGAAGCAGTTAGATAGAGAAGAGATCCAATCATACCTCTGTAGAGCTTCTGATCTACTTTCTTACTTACCTCTTCTTTCTCCAGAATACATGTAGGATGCATAGGAGTTTTAGATATTGTGCTTTCTGATAGATCAAATTTCTTCAGAAGTTCTTTTACATATTTGCTTTGATGGATATACGTTCCTTCTGATGTTTGATTTATTTGAATTCCCAGAAAGAACTTTAGTTCTCCCATCATGCTCATTTCAAATTCTGCTTGCATAGACTTAGCAAATTCCTTTCCCAAGGCACTTTTAGTAGAACCAAAAATTATATCATCTACATAAATTTGACATATCAGAAGATCATTTTTAATGTTTTTACTGAAAAGAGTTGTATCCACTTTCCCTCTGATGAACTTATTTTCCAGAAGAAAAGTACTTAGTCTTTCATACCAAGCTCTGGGAGCTTGTTTTAAACCATATAATGATTTTTTGAGTTTGAAAACATGTTCTGGAAATTTTGTATTTTCAAAACCAGGGGGTTGGTGTACATATACTTCTTTATCAATATAACCATTTAAAAATGCACTTTTGACATCCATTTGATATAGAATGATATTATGGTTTACAACAAATGAGATTAAAAGTCTAATTGATTCTAACCTGGCGACTGGTGCATAGGTTTCTGTATAGTCAATTCCTTCTTGTTGACTATAACCTTGTGCAACCAGTCTTGCTTTGTTTCTGACAACTTCTCCTTGCTCATTTAGCTTGTTTCTGAATACCCACTTGGTGCTGATGATGTTGAATCCTCTGGGCCTGGGAACTAGATCCCACACATCATTTCTGGTGAATTGATTAAGTTCTTCTTGCATAGCCAGAATCCAATCATTTTCTGAGAGAGCTTCTTCTACAGAAGTTGGTTAAATCAGAGAAACAAGTCCCATTAAGGATTCTTTAGAGTTTTTGAATGATGATCTTGTTCTGATTGGTTCATCTTTCTTTCCCAAGATTTTATCTTCTGGATGATTTATATTGCTTCTGGATAGTTTCTTCTGAGTGGGTTCTTCAGACGTTGTTGGAGAAATTGTATTGTTTTGATCTTTAGATGATTGATCTTCAGAAGTTCTATTTGTAGAGATTTCTACTTATATATCTGCAATTAATTCATTCTGCTTTGGTTTTTCAAAACCAAGCTTATCATTAAATCTGACATAAATAGATTCTATCACAATGCGTGTTTCTGTATTGTATACTCTGTATCCCTTAGAACGTTCAGAGTATCCTAACATATAACACTTTTGAGCCTTAGAGTCAAATTTATTCAGAGTATCAATAGTATTTAAAATAAAACAAATACATCCAAAATGATGAAAATATGAAATGTTGGGCTTTTTGTTCTTCCACAATTCATAAGGAGTCTTTTCAAGAATAGGTCTAATAGAGATTCTATTCTGAATATAGCATGCTGTATTTACTGCTTCTGCCCAAAAATGTTTAGCCATATTAGTCTCATTGATCATGGTTCTGGCCATCTCTTGCAATGTTCTATTCTTACGTTCTACAACCCCATTTTGTTATGGAGTTCTAGGACAAGAAAAACCATGAGAGATGCCTTGTGTCTAAGAAACTTTACCCATGTCCATCTGCTGAAGTCATCTACGATCACCAATTCATACTTCTTGCCACTGACAGAAGCAGTTTTCACTGGTCCAAACAAGTCAATGTGCAGAAGTTCTAATGGTCTAGAGGAAGATACAACATTTTTAGCTTTAAAACCAGGTTTTGAAAATTTGCCTTTTTGGCATGCTTCACACAGAGCTTCTGAGTTGAACTTCAAATTTGGAAGTCCTCTGACTAGATTGAGTTTGTTAAGTTGAGATAATCTTCTCATATTAACATGTCCCAATCTTCTGTGCCAGACCCATTGCTCAGTTTCCACAAACATTAGACATTTTACATTTTGATTTTTTAATTCTGAAAGTTTTATTTTATAAATGTTGTTCTTTCTCTTTCCACTAAAGAGGATTGTTCCATCTTTCTGACTAACAGCTTTACAGAACTTTTGATTAAAGATTATGTCATAGCCATTATCACTTAATTGACTTATGGATAATAAATTATGCCTTAATCCTTCTACTAATAGAACATTCGAGATAGAGGGAAGATTTCCATTACCAATAGTTCCAGAGCCAATTATTTTTCCTTTTTGATTGCCTCCAAAACCTACGTGGCCTCCATCTTTTAATTCAAGACTTTGGAACATATGCTTTCTTCCCGTCATGTGTCGTGAGCATCCAGAGTCCAGGTACCATGATTGGTGTTTCAGTTTCGCTGTTAAAGACATCTGCAACATACACAATTTTATCCTTGGGTACCCATATTCTTCTGGGTCCTTGTTTGTTAGTTTTTACAAACTTCTGATTCATTTTAGGTTTCAAATCAGAACTTGTGGAACAAGATGACTCACTAGTGTATATTAGATCATGGTTATGACCATAGGTGAAATGAGAACTTAGAGGAGTATTGGTATTTATGACAATGTCATCAATCTTTTTAAACTTCAGAGTTTCTTTAGTTTTCACATAGCCTATGCCTCTTCTATCATTTCTGCTAACTCCATAGATCATAGATGCAATTTTGCTTCTATCTATGCTTTTAGCTAGAAATTTTTGAAAGCTATAGTCATATTGTTTTATGATACTATCAGAATTGATTAGATCTTCTAATTCAGATTCCTTCTGAGCTTTAAGTTTTTCAAGAGAGTTTTTACATTCAAATATGTTTTCTTTCAGCTCAGAGTTTTCAGTTTTTAGTTTTCTAACTTCTTCTAATTCAGATACCAGACTTTGTTTCATGTCTTTGTATTTGAATTAAAGCTTCTGATATTTTTCAAGAATTTCTGAGAGGCTAGCTTCTAATTGGGATCTGGAAAACTTAGAAAATACCTCTTCTGAATCTGATTCTGATTCTGATTCTGATGAGTGATCATCTTCTGGTATGTTTGCCATTAATGCAATATTAGCTTGTTCATCTTTAGAATCTGACTCTGCTTCAGATGATTTAGAATCATCCCATGTTGCCATGAGACTCTTTTTCTTTTCTCTGCTGAATTTGTTTCTGGGTTTCTCTTTCTGAAGTTTTGGACATTCACTTTTGTAGTGTCCTGGTTCTTTGCATTCGTAGCACACAACTTCTTTGCTTCTGGGTTTCTTATGACCAGATGTTGATTCAGAATAATTGTTTGTTCTTCTGGTATTTCTGAACTTCTTCTGACGATGCTTCCAGAGTTGTTGAACTCTTCTGGATAGGAGAGATAATTCATCTTCTTCTGATGAACATCCAGAACTTTCTTCTTCTTCTTCTTCCTGTAAAGCTTTAGAAACATATTTGTTAGATTTAAGAGCTACAGACTTACCTTTCTTCTGGGGTTCATCTTCTTCTAGTTCAATCTCATGGCTTCTCAAAGAGCCGATCAGTTCTTCTAAGGAAATTTCATTCAGATTTTTTGATAGCTTTAAAGCAGTGACCATGGGCCTCCAAGATTTTGGTAAACTTCTGATGATTTTCTTCACATGATCTGCTGTTGAGTAGCCTTTGTCCAGAACTTTTAGTCCAGCTACCAGGATTTGGAACCTTGAGAACATTTTTTCAATTGTCTCATCTTCCATCTTGAAAGCTTCATACTTCTGGATGAGGGCTAGAGCTTTAGTCTCCTTGACTTGAGTGTTGCCTTCATGTGTCATCCTCAGAGAATCAAACATGTGTTTAGCTGAGTCCCTGTTTGTGATCTTCTCATATTCTGTATATGAGATAGCACTTAGAAGTATAGTTCTAGCTTTGTGATGATTTCTGAATTCCTTCTTCTGCTGAGCTGTCATATTTTTTCTTTCAATCTTCTGACCATCTGCTCCAACAGGATGAATGTATCCATCAGTCACCATGTCCCAGAGATCTCCATCTAGAGCTAGAAAGAAACTCTCCAGAACATCCTTCCAGTAGTCAAAATTGTCACCATTGAACACTGGAGGTTTAGCGTTGATCTTGTCATTCTGGTAGTCATTGTTGTTATTTCCAGCTTCTGCCATGTGTTTAACTTCTGGATCTTTTACTGACACGGTTAAGTGTGTTTCTCAGAACCTAGCGCTCTAATGCCAATTGAAGGTGCGCAAAACACAAGGAAGGAGGGTTGGAATTGGGTTTTCTTTAACAACTAAAAATAACTTCTAATGACACGTTAATTTATCCTGGTTCGTTTGAACTCAAACTACGTCGAGTCCACCCGCCAAGGTGATTTTGCCTCTACTGAGGTCTTAATCCATTATTCAATTTGAATACACACAGAGACCTATAGTCAATGTCCTCTTGAGTCTTCTGACTAAACTTAGTCACTCAAGGATTAAAGTAACTATTACAATGATAATAAGGAACTAACTAAAAATGCTTCTTGATAAGCAAGGATCACTAAGTGAAAGTTACAGTATATTAGCACAAGTTGATTCAGTCTTTTTGCGTGAGTGTATTGTAGTGTGCTCATCAATTCTTCAAATGAAATCCTTTATATATAGTTCTTGAAGGAAAGTAACCGTTGGAGACATCTTGAGCTTAATTTAGGATATAAGTTAATGCCATAACTTCCTTCCATAATCAGAGATACTTGTCTTGACCATTAATTAAATATTCTTTAATTAATGTCTTAATTATGAATATCAACATCTTCTAAGCGGAGATCAGAGATAATAAATGTTAGATGCGCAGCCAATAAACATGTAATTAAATGATGGATTCTTCATTAAGAGTATCTTCTATATGTGGCTCAATGAATCTTCTATTCAAGTACGTCTCCCTTAATTGAATTGATCTTCTACACAAGAATAAGGATATTTATTAGAACTTCTATTCTATAACAAACTTTGTTATCATCAAAACACTTGGAGGTTCAGAACCATAATTGTTCTAACAATTTCAGCCTTCAATCCCTCAATCTGCTTCTTCTGCTTTATATTCTCCATGCATACTTCAGTGCTCCTTTTACACAGCATCTTGTATGATTCTTCAAGCTCTTCAAAAGTCAGCTCCTCATCAATGGATCCCCCTTCAGATTCACATACTCCAGCTAGAGCAGTGATGTGCTTTGCAGATTCTTCTTCTGAATCACATCCTGAGTCTTCATCAGACCAGGTCACAGAGAGACCTTTCTTCTGCTTCTTTAGATAGGTAGGGCATTCATTTCTGATGTGTCCATATCCCTCACATCCATGACATTTAATCCCTCTTTCTTGGTTGGTCTTCTCATCATAATTTGTCCTTCTATCATAAGGTCTTTTATTCTCAGAAGAGTTTGAATTTCTTCCACTTGGTCTGGATCTGCTATCCATTCTTTTGAGAATTTTGTTGAATTGTCTTCCAAGCATATCAATTGTTTCTGATAAATTATCTTCAGGGTCTGCTTCATGATTTTCTTCTTCTTTATCAGTATTTGAGACCAAGGATATGCTTTTGTTTTTCTTCACAATTGTATCATTTATTCCCATCTCAAATGTTTGAAGGGAACTAATGAGCTCTTCAACCTTCATTGTGCATATGTCCTGAGCTTCTTCTATTGCAGTGATCTTCATGTCAAATCTTTTTGGTAAAGATCTGAGAATCTTTCTTACCAACTTTTCATCACTCATCTTTTCTCCCAAAGCACCAGAAGTATTAGTTATTTCCAAGATGTTCATGTAAAACTCATGAATTGTCTCATCTTCCTTCATTCTCAAGTTTTCAAACTTGGTGGTGAGAAGTTGAAGTCTTGACATCTTCACTTTTGATGTTCCTTCATGAGTGGTTTTGAGAGTGTCTCAAACATCTTTGGCCAGCTCACAGTGATGCACAAGTCTGAATATGTTCCTATCAATGCCATTGAATAAGGCATTTAAGGCTTTGGAATTTCCAAGTGCTGAATCTTCTTCCTCCTTACTCCACTCTTCTTCAGGCTTCAACACTTTTACCCCATCCTTATTGTCTTGGACAGGGTTCTCCCATCCTTTGTTGACTGCTTTCTAAGCACTACTATCAAGTGATTTTAAGAATGCTACCATTCTTGGCTTCCAGTAGTCATAGAAACCACTAATCGCTCGACTATATATGTTTGGTCGGAATGATACTGCAAGTATACAATGTATCGCGTAGTTTTAAAAGATTGGCTAACTCACATGGATTGATAGTCAATAAGGAGTGTCCTATGATTGCGGTGTAAGGATAAGGCTAAGTTTGTCACAAAAAAGGGTAATAAATAACTGGCTAAGAAACGGTTTTAAAAACAAACAGGGGAAACGAGACCGTAGAATAATTTCCGGGACTCTTAGGGACTCTATAGGATCCGGGGCTGAAATGAAAGTTGAAGTTGCTATGACGAAAATTCCAATCTAAAGGTTCGATCTCACACTCGCGCTATTGACCGAGCCACAACCGATGACCCCAAGATTTTTGTCTCGTTCGCTCGGTAATTAAAGGACGTCTTTTTGAAGATGGATAAGATCAAAATGAAATACCTAAAGCGCTTTCAATGTGTTTAGGTTCTGGTGTCCCGTGCCTACTATCTGACGCGATCCTCAAACTCTCGCTCTATTGGACTCGTCTTAGTGCATTCCTCACTCTCGTGACAAAACGTTGGTATGCAGCCTCTCTCTCTCACGACAAGACTACCTAAATTAATCTTAGAACACAAAACCAGAATTTCAGGCATTAAAAGTATGTCGGTTATCATACGGAGACCCGTCGAGACGACGATCCTCAAACTACGGGCTCATGCAAATCTAGCCTAACATAATTGATATTAATGTCGACATAATTATGTTAAAGCATTTATAAACATACATAATGGATTGATTTTAAGAAAATTTTATTTTAGGATTTTTTAAGAAAAGTTGCTTAAAGTTATGAACATGAACATACAAATTTGCAATAAATTAAGGTGTAGAAAATTAAACAATGCGATAAATTATAACCTGAAATAAACTGAAATAGAATCTTGTATTAATGGTAAAGGCGATCCAATACAACACGGAATCCAGAAAAAGAAAAGATACAAAACCGTATTGATCACTCGATGTGAACGATCAATACTATGGCTAATGATTTTCTAGTTCTGTAGGAAATTCGGCAGTGCTTCCGCAAGGTGTTGGGTCGTATCAAATGCTTCTCAGGGGACTCCTATTTATAGAGAAGAAATGGCTCCAAAAACAGTTGGGGTTTTTGAAAATTGAACGAGCCAAATTGCTTGAAACCCGCTTCTGAACTTTTCTCGCGACTAATGGCGAACGTCGTATGCAAATGGGGAACGCCCATTGAATGATATGAAAATTCTGGGACTTTTGGCAAATGGCGAACGCCATTTGGTTCCTTTGAGGGAATGGCGAACGCCATTCACCTAGAGAAGGTAGAATGTGCAGTTTTTCTTTCTTTTTCAGCTGGTTTGCCATGGATTCTTCTTCTTTCCTTTGATCCAACTTGCTTGGGTCCTGAAAACATAAATAGAATAAAACATAAGTAAATTATTACGAAAAACTATAAAGACTCGATAAAATACGATAAAACATGCATGAAATGAGTCGAAATAACCTATATAGAATCGAGTCATCAAACTCCCCCACACCAAGACTTTTGCTTGTCCCCAAGCAAACTCCTAATGCGAATAAAAATAGTATTCATAATGTTTCGACTCATAGGCAAACCAGACACACTTAAGCATAATATCGCTAAGCCTAAGCAAACAGATAGGTACTAAATATCGAAAACAAGAGTATCATAATGACACGACTCCAGAAAAATGGAAAAGAGTTCCTTCCTTTGTAATACCGGTTCATATCATAATATTTATAACTTGACCTATAGACTTTTGTTCTCATTCACCTCTATTTCATTCTAGCGCAATCACATTAAGTCTGTTATCCATTTGCTTAAATGGTAATCGAACCTGTTAGTGTGATCTCTTATTCATATTTTTTTCTCTTTTTCTCTTTTTTCTTTCTTTCTTGCTTTTGCTTTTTTCTTATGAATTTCAAGATTCTGATCTTTTGGGCTTAGTGATCCGGTGAGGACCACCTAACTTAGTAAGGACAGGTCTTTTATTCACATTTTTCTACGTAAGCACAAATTTTTTTCTTTCTTTTATTTTAGAGATCAACACATATTTGCATCAGTTTGTTACTTAGTTCGCATGAAGGATGGTGCTGACTACTAAAATAAACTAATAAAGAGGCAAAACGAAAAAGAAACTAAGAACAAGGTCTCGACATAATATGTATCTAAACTAATATTGCATATTGGGGACTCTAAGGTGTAAAAACGGTACTAATGTTGACAAACGTTTCCCAAGTCTATCTACCTAACCTAAATAAACCTATACTAAGTGTGTCCTGCCTTTTGAATCGAGAAATTTTTTCAATTTTTTGTGAAATTTTCAGACTAAGCGAAAGCATAAGGTAAACAACGACTCAAACAAGAATATGACTCGATAATTAAACAAATAAAAGAAATTATCCTATTAAAACAAGAAATAACATAAAGCAATAAATGGAAAGCAATAAACGACTCGTCCCCCACACTTAAATCAAACATTCTCCTCAATATTTTTATTTAAGGTGAACAGGAAAAGGAGTGATGGAACCTGGAATGCAATCAATGGCAGCGGGCACGACCTCGACGCTGATAATGGTCCTCTCTAACATCAGTATCCTCAGGTTGGTTATGGCCTCCAAGACTACACACCTCTCTGTACAGACCTATCATCATGCTAGTAAGATCTCTCAGTGAAATATCTGTCTGGGCCATGAACTCCACTTGATTGTTGCGAAGCTCTGTATACTCCCTGTCATGCTCCTCCTCTCGCTCTCTCTGCTGCCTAAGCTCAATTAAAATCTGATCCAGCGATCCTTGCATACCAGTAAAATCATCAGAAATAGGTGCAGTGTGTGGTGCGGTACTAGGACCAGGTGTGCCAGATACACGGGGACGAGGATGGGTCTTCCTTGCTGCATCCCTACCTTTTTGCTTAGGAGCAAGTAACCAGTTAGCACTCACGCGCATATCAATACAAGCAGGGGAAGGTAAAGAAAAGCTACGATGCTCACGGTCACGAATTATAATGTGATACTTGCCATCAGGTAAACTTTTGACAAGCCGTGTACTTTTCCAATAATCTAAGTCATCAACGATACTCTCAAAACAATTCTCATCCATTACATACTCAAGGTTAAGGGCCCCATCTATGGTGGTGACTATGCTACCTATGCAAATGGGTCCTCCGAATCTGTTAGACACACTAATCAGGCGGGCAAGGAAAAATGGTACAGGATCTACATGGGTCTGTTTCAGAGCACAATGAAGGAACTACAGGTCATTGGAATTCACGTTACCAGTGTTCTTACGTCCAAAGATAGTGGAAGCAAGGATCCGGTGAAGAACTCTAATGGTCGGGTTTTCAATTGAGGTGGCCTTAAGTCCTTCCCACATGTTAGTGGTTAGACCAGTGATGTCACTCCAAAATTGGAAGGTGTTTCCTTGCCACTCACTTTCTAAGGGTGCAATGGTTGCGACTCCGGCAACCGATGGAAATTCGAAAATCTCCCTAATTATCTCATGTGTAAGCGAAAAGTCACGGTTAAGAAACCTAAAGTGTATGGTTCCAGAAGTACGAGAAATATCGTGCATATTGAAATTCTGGGATCAGGTACGTGATGTCGAATGAGATGTTTAAACACTTGAAGATTTAAACAAAACTTAAAGTGCAGGTAAATTAAACAACACAAGAAATTGTTAACCCAGTTCAGTGTATCTCCACACTTACATCTGGGGGCTACCAAGCCAGGAAGGAAATCCAATATAAGTAATATTAATTCTGGACTTAAACCACTCAGTTTAATCCTTCACTTAATATCTACCCAAGGCAATTTCTACCTAAGACACAACTTAGATATGAGTACCAACTCATTCCCACTCAATCACACAGTGATATGTTACAATGTTTAATAAAATTGAAGTCACACTTCAAACACAACAGCTTGATTTTACTTCACAGTTTCAATCAAGACACAATACACTTTTGCTTAAAATCTCATAAAGTGATACACATATAAAACCTGCTATTAAACACAAACACCCTATTTAGTCTTCTTAATTTCGTGCTCTATTCTGAGAGTTTCTGCTCCTTAAATAGATGCTTGGATTTTTGGGCTTTCTGTAGATTATCCAGTCCTAATAAGTCATGCTGTCATCACCTTGAATTAGGGTTTGTTACTTCCTTGATTCTAGGTGAGGTAGTTATTCTGTTATACTGAAATCAGATAACTAAGCTCCCTACAGATGCGCCTTGTACTGTTTTATCCATTCACAATTAATTCCAGATAAATTCCCTGAATTTACTCAGTTCTGTTATGCATCATTTAAGTCTGGTAGCAGGTTTGAGATGTCACAACATCTGGTGTGACATCCTGATGTCTGAACTTAATTCATTAACTTATACAATGTCACAACATCTGGTGTGACATCCTGAACTAAGTTCATTAACTTATACTCTGTTTGATAATGTCACAACATCTGGTGTGACATCCTAAACTAAGTTCAACACTTCTTGTTGGTCAAAAATTCTGCCAATTCTAAACATCTACACATATATCAAAGTGAACTAAGAAACTCATAATTAAGCCTAGTGGAATTAACATTGCAAATAGTACATATACGAGTCATACCTAGGTTTCAGAGCATCCAAGCGACGCTCGACATGAGACCCAAAGTACGAAGCGCTTCAGAGTCAGGGTACCTAGTTGCTTCGATATCTATCTTTGATATGCGATGGTAATCCTCACGCATGTTTGCACTGTTTTCTCCTTCCAGGAACTCAATGCCCATGTAATCAACTTCTTGGTTGGCTTCTATAATGAATTTTTTAGAGAAGAATAGAGAAGAATTCAGAAGTGAGTTATGGTGGATAATAAAATTTTGTGGTGATGGGAAGTAGTTATAGAAAGGGGTTTTTATAGAATAAGGAATGGAATCTAAGTGGTTGGGATGGTTAAGGAGAAGTTAATGGGAGTTATAAGGGTGGTTGGGTGGTAGAAAAATTCAAAAAGGGGGAAAAGAAAAATATGAGGGAAATAGAAATTGGAAAAGGGGCAGCATTTTAATATGCATGTCCCTTTGTTTCTGTAAGTAAATGCTGAATTCCATTAGGCAATGGCGAACGCCATTGACCTAATGCATGACCAGTAAATTTAGAAATAGAGGGTTATGCCTCTGGTTATATTTTTTCTTGTTTTTATAATTTTTTTATTTGTTTTGTTTTCAATGAGGTAAAATAAAAATAAGGTAAGAGCACAAACACAATTACAGAAAAATGGAAATTGCATAACTTGAAGGGAAATGATTTGGTAAAAATACGCATCAGTATTCCGACATAGAAATACTAGATTAATGCTTAAAATACGAAAAAGGGAAAAACAATACATGGAATTCAAACTATCCTGGTGAAAGCACATAAAAGATTAACAAAACTACATCATCTGTCGTGCTGCCCGACTAAGGAGTCGACGATATTACGAAGAGAAAACAAAATATGATAAAGGTGATCGAACTTCTCATCACAACATCCACAAACTAAATGTGATCACCTCTAAGTGATTCTATTTCAGTACGGAGATCACCTACTTCGACTTGTAATGCGTAAATAGCATCAGGAACAGTTATGGTGGTATGGTAAGTGGCATGGATATCATTAGTAGCACTGTTTTCAGCTTCTTGATGTGTAGTAGCATCTATGTGCTCATATGGTTGAGGTGAATCGGGTGGAATAGGAATCTCATCCACCACATTCAAATCATACAACTAGTTAGCTCTGTTATAGACATTGGTTCTCTCATGATTAGGCAGGATAAAGGCATGGACAACAATGTTATCAATTAACAGTTCAAACTCCACCGGACCTAAGTTAGCTATGATCCCTAGGTTAAAACAGAAATTAATGTCCATTAGGAGAATGCCACCAAAAATGATAAAACGGTTCAGGTGGTAACGCATGCCTATGGCATCAACAATCATGGTCACAAGTCCTCATATGATAATAGGGGGAAAGGAATCACGGGCCAACTTAAGTAAGTTGGCTAACATGTATGTGGCAGAATAACTGGCCTTCCTTGAGAGTCATAAAACATGATATACAACTCATATCAGGACACATCATATACATTCTCTTCCTTCCTGAAAATACTATGAGCTAGAATCTCGGGGAAATACCTAATTCCAGGGTTATGAATTCTCTCAGAGAACATGGCATTAGGGCCAGGATTGTAGTTACCAGTGATATCAACCCAAAATGGCTCAAGGTCATATCCGGTAAAAAGCATCTTCCGGTGTTTTAGTGATGACATCAGGTTCGTTGAGTAATCCTAACAACTCAGCCATCTCATGATGAGTGAAGCGATACTTATTTCCAAACAGACGGAAGGTGGCCAATCCACGGCCAAATCCGTAACCACAAGTAGGTTTATAATAGAGGGAACTCATGAATTCCAAATTCAAATTATGGTAAGTGCTGAATTTTCTAGCAAGAGCAAAGTTTTTCCAACCCAATTGGCTGAAAAAGTAAGCAACACTATCCTTTATACCTAAGGTAGCCATGGCTAGGTCATCATGGTAATTGTCAGGGCAAAATCTCTTTAAGAGAGGGCCTCAAAGCGACGCCTTTAAAGATCATTTCTGAACACGACGGTATGATTTTCGAAAGTTTGCATGGTTGAGAATGGCAGAACTATCCTAAGGACATTGAACCAGAAAAGTTAAATAAAATAATATAATGTTAGGGGAAATAAACTACACTTATAGGGGTTAATGCTAATAACAATTACAACAAACATAATGCAAAAATCATATTAATAACAATAAAAAAAATATTGCTTGCAAAGATAACAATTAACTAGCTAATACTAATATTGACAATAATAATAATAACAATAATAATAATAATAAAAAAAATTAAATACTAAGTAATAACTACTATGTAAAAAGAAAAATAAAACTATCACTAAAGGTTGTGATTTAAGGTCTCACAGAGCGCTACGTTTAATGTCGGAAGCTCGACATTAGAACAAAATGGTTTTAATCGTCTGGAGGAGCGGGAAGCTCTTCCAACTTACAAACGAAACAAAACTCTTTATTTTCTATTGAAACATAATGCTTAAGTCTCTTCCCATTTACAATGAATGGTTCACACAAATTGCCTTTGATTCCATCTGCACTGCTACTTAGAATTCTAGCAACTTGGAATGGTCCAGACCGTCTAGAACGTAATTTTCCTGGGAAAAGTTTAATTCGAGAGTTGAAAAGAAGAACTGTATCCCCTTCTCTAAACTCTCTTCTTGTTATTCTTTTGTCATGCCACTTTTTGGCTCTTTCTTTGTAGATGCGGGCATTTTCATAGGCATCCAGTCTCATTTCCTTGATTTCATGGATATCCAAGATCCTTTTTTTTGCTGGCCGCCATGTAAATAGTGTTTAGGGTATTTATGGCCCAATACGCCTTATGTTCAAGTTCTACAGGCAGATGGCATGATTTTCCATAAACTAGCTTAAATGGGGTGGTTCCTATAGGAGTTTTATAAGTTGTTCTATATGCCTAAAGAGCCTCATGAAGCTTAGTCGACCAATCTTTCCTAGATGTCGCAGTGGTTTTCTCAAGTATTTGCTTAATTTCTCTATTCGATACTTTGACTTGTCCGCTGGTTTGAGGGTGATAAGGTATCGCTATTCGGTGTCGGACCCCATATTTGAGTAATAATTTTTCAAATATGTTGGAACTGAAGTGAGATCCTCCATCACTTATGCCAACTCTTGGCACTCCAAATCTGGGAAAAATAGTGTTCTTAAACAACTTAATAACTACTCGTGCATCGTTGGTGGGAGAAGCTATAGCCTCGATCCACTTCAACCCATAATCAAATCCAACAAGTATGTATTTATTTCCAAAAGAAGAGGGAAAATGGCCCATGAAGTCAATACCCCACACGTCGAAGACTTCTACTTCTAGAATCCCCTTTTGTGGCATCTCGTCACGTCTAGAAATGTTACATGTGTGTTGGCATTGATCGCGGTTCATAACAAAGATATGGATGTCTTTCCCAAGGTTAGGCCAAAATAGCCTTGATTGTAGGATTCTTGCGCAAGACTTTGAGGTACTCACATGCCCTCCGTATGGTGTGACATGGCAAAGAGATATGCCATCTTCTATCTCGGATTCCGGGACACATCGATGAAATATTCGGCGCCTCTTCTGAAGAGTAAGGGTTCATCCCTATAGTATTTTTTCAGATTATGAAAGAATTTCTTATTTTGTTGGTACGTTAAATTAGGTGGAAGCACTCCTGCTGCTAGGTAGTTGACAAAATCATCGTACTAAGGCAGTGAAGGTTCTAATCGACACGAAAATTCATTGGATTCTTGAAATTCAAAAGGGTTTCCTTGATTTTTGTTTTCTTCCTCCATAGGGGCTATAAGTCTATCATACGAGGAATTATCATTAATGGGAACTCACTTTGGTTCTTGGTGCTCTATTCTGGAAAGGTGATATGCGACTACATTTTCGGTTCCCTTTTTATCTTTTATTTCCAAATCAAATTCTTGAAGAAGCAAGATCTATCTTAGGAGTCTAGGTTTAGCATCTTTCTTATTTAACAGATATCTAATTATAGCATGATCGGTATAGACAATTATTTTTGCGCCTACTAGATATGAACAAAATTTGTCTAGCGCAAAAACAACGGCTAAAAGCTCCTTTTCTGTGGTAGTATAGTTCAGATGTGCATTGTCCAAGGTTCTAATTGCATAATAAATAGCATGAAGCTTTTTATCTCTCCTTTGACCTGAAATAGCGCTAACAGCAAAATCACTAGCGTCGCACATAATTTCGAAAAGGCTCATTCCAATCCGGTGGCTACATGATGGGTGCGGTAATTAGAGCGTTCTTAAGAAGCTCAAAGGCTTTTAAGAAGTCTTTTTCGAATATGAATTCGGCATCCTTCATTAATAGTCCAGTAAGTGGTTTGGTAATCTTAGAGAAGTCTTTAATGAATCGCTCGGAAAAACCGGCATGTCCAAGAAAACTACAGATTTCTCACGGTTTTTGGAGGTTAAAGGTTCTCTATTATGTCTATCTTAGATTTTTCTACTTCAATTCCTCTTTCGGATACAACATGTCCTACCATAATCCCTTCTCATACCATAAAATGACATTTTTCCCAATTCAACACCAGATTGGCTCTGACGCATCTCTCGAGAACTAATTCCAAATTTGACAAACATCCTTCGAAACATTGCCCATACATAGAGAAATTATCCATAAATACCTCCATTATATTATCTATAAAGTCGGAAAATATGGCCATCATACATCTCTGAAATGTCGTAGGTGCATTGCATAATCCGAACGACATTCGTCTATTTGCAAAGGTTCCATAGGGACAGGTAAAGGTTGTCTTTTCTTGATCGTCGGGATGAATAGGAATTTGAAAGAAACCTGAGTATCCATCTAAATAATAGAAGTCTGAATGTTTAGCCAGTCACTCAAGAATTTGATCTATAAAGGGTAAAGGGAAGTGGTCTTTACGAGTGGCTTTATTTAGCTTTCTGTAGTCTATGCACATCCTCCATCCAGTTTGAATACGCTTAGCTACAGATTCTCCTTTCTCATTGCTAACCATTGTTACTCCTCCCTTCTTAGGTACGACATATATAGGGGTGACCCAGTTTCTATCTGATATCAGATATATGATACCGGCTGCTAAGAGCTTTTGTACCTCTTTCTTGACTACATCACCTACAATATGGTTTATCCTTCTTTGATGTTTCCTAGAAGTCTTACTATCATCTTATAGAATAATTAGATGCATACAAATAGATGGACTTATCCCTTTGAGGTCAAAAATGTTATATCCCAGTGCAGTCAGATACTTCCTTAGAACATCGAGTAAATTTTCAGTTTCTACTTGTCCCAAGTCAGCGTTAACTATGAATGGTTTCTCAAACTTAGTGTCTAAGAATTTGTACCTTAGATTTTTGGGTAATTTTTTTAGTTCTATAGAAGGTGTATGTTCATTGGATGGTGGTTCGAGTGTTAGTGCAAGACATTCCTTCGAATAGTCATTGATTCATATTTCGCTACTATTTTCACTTTTGAGTATGAAAGGTTCAGTGGATTCTGTTGATTTCACTTCCAACTCTTTTACGCATTCATCGATGATGTCTAGCGAACAACACGAATCATTAATAGCTGGAGCTTTCAAGAATTGAGCTAAAATAAATTCAACTTTTTCCTCTCCTACTTCGAAAGTTAGCTTTCGTTTCTTAACATTGATTATGGCTCCGGTTGTTGCTAAAAATGGTCTCCCTAATATAATGGGGACATTGTAATCCTCCTTTATGTCCATTATCACGAAATCGGTAGGAATGAAGAATTTACCGATTCGAACAGGGATGTTCTCCAACATACCTACATGATATTTAACAGAACAACCCGTAAGTTACAGAGTCATCTTAGTCGACTTCATTTCTGCTAATTCAAGTCTCTTGCATGTAGATAATGGCATTAAACTAACACTTGCCCCTAAGTCGCATAGACCGTTGTCTATAACGTACTTTCCTATTACACAAGGTACTGAAAAACTCCATGGGTCTTTAAGCTTAGGTGGCATAACAGTCTTGTTATCCTTGAGCGTTTTCTTGTTTGATAGAATTTCCTTGAGGAATTTCGCATATGAAGGCATTTGTGTTATGGCTTCTGTGAAAGATATGGTTACATTTAGTTTCTTTAGAAGTTCCATGAATTTTTTAAATTGTCCTTCATTTTTTGGTTTTGGCTAATCTTTGTGGATAAGGAATAGGTGACTTATATGGTGGTGGAGGCACATATGGTGTTTCCTTCTCTACGACCTCGTCACTCTTATCATTCACATCTTTGGTTTTTGGTTCATTTTACTTCTCATTTCCTTTCTTTAGACTTTGATACATGGCTAGTTTTGTAAGTCTCGGATCTATCGATCCATCGTATTCGGTTCTGCTCTACAAAGTTACAGCATTTTCTTGCCCCTTTGGGTTAGGTTGAGGTTGGCCAGGAAAAGTTCCAGACGGGGCTGGTATGGTTGGTTGTTGTTGGGCTACTTGAGAAATTTGGGTTTCTAAAATATTATTATGCATAGCCATTGCGTCAAGCTTACTAGTCATTTGCCTCATCAATTCGCTCGCATGTGGGTTTTGGTTCGCAAATTCCTTGTTTTGCTGCATCTGGGTGTTCATGAAGTTTTTCATCATAATTTCCAAGCTTTACTTTCTGGGTGCTTGTGGAGCGGATGGTCCTCCCTTATGAAAAATGGGTGGTACAGTAGGTGTTGAACTTGGTGGTTGCAAGGCATTGTTGTTTTTGTACGAAAAGTTCGGGTGATTTCTCCAACGAGGATTATAAGTGTTTGAGTACGAGTTTCCTTGGGTATAGTTCACTTGGTCAGTGGGAACACCGGCTAACAACTGACATTCAGCGTTTGTGTGTCTAGGGGTACCACATACATCACAATTAGGAGACACATCAGCTACGGTGGAAGCTGGTTGTGTTATGGCCAAATTTTCAATTTTTTGGGTTAATGCATCCACTTTAGCATGTATGCGGTCTATTGCATTAACTTCATACATTCTGCTTTCGAAGTTGGTTTCTCTGTAGAAGCGAGTTCGCCTCCCTATTGGAAGTGATTTTGAGCCATGTTCTCTACGAGTTCAACAACTTCCTCATACGGTTTATCCATTAAAGCACCACCTGTAGCGGAGCTTAGGTTCATATTCGTGTTATACAACAGACCATTGTAAAAAGAGTGGATTTTCAGCCATATTTCGAGTCCCTGATATGGACAAAGCCTTATCATATCTTTATATTTCTCCCATGCATCAAAAAGATATTTGTTGTCTTTTTTCTTAAATCCATCAATTTCGGCTCTTAGCATAGTTGTCTTACTTATAGGGAAATAACGGGTCAAAAAAACACGTTTTAGATCGTCCCATGAGGTGACAGAATTTGCAGGAAGAGACTGGAGTAAAGCTCTATCTCTTAGAGAGAATGGAAAAAGACGAAGTCTGATTGCTTCTGGGCTAACTCCATTTGCTTTCACAATGTCGGCATATTGCACAAAAACAGATAAATGTAAATTAGGATCTTCCCTAGGACTTCCTGAAAATTGGTTTTGTTAAATGGCTTGTAATAACAAAGGTTTCAACTCGAAATGACGTCTTTCAATTTCTGGGGCAGCAATGCAGCTATGCGGTTCATCTTGCGATGGGACAGTGAAATCTTTGATGGAAGATTTTGCGGTGGTTGAGCCATGTTTTACTTAGATTTAGTTTTGGTTTCCGAGTTTGAATATGAAATGATAGGACTTGTAAGGTTATATCTTAAACGAAAATCATTGATTCGACGCCTCAATAAAGCAAAGCGCACAATTTCATCAATCGGTTCCACTGGCTCTTCGCTTTGGGAGCGAGTGTTGGGCATACGATCAACAAATTGAAAAAACATAAAAGAAATATTGCCTTAGTTGTTTCTGTGCAACGAAATAAGCACAACAAAGACTAATTCAATCCCCGACAATGGCGCCAAAAACCTGATCACTCGACTATATATGTTTGGTCGGAATGATACTGCAAGCATATAGTGTATCACATAGTTTTAAAATATTGTCGACCCCATAGTGATTGATAGTCAATAAGGAGTGTCCTATGATTGCAGTGTAAGGCTAAGGCTAAGGTTGTCACGAAAAAAGGGTAATAAATAACTGGCTAAGAAACGGGTTCAAAACAAATAGCGGAAACGAGACCGTAGAATGATTTCCGGGACTTTTAGGGACTCTATAGGATCTGGGACTGAAATGAAAGCTGAAGTTGTTATGACGAAAATACAAACCTAAAGGTTCGATCTCACACAATCGTGCTATTGACCAAGCCACGACCGATGACCCCAAGATTTTTCTCTCGCTCGCTCGGTAATTAAAGGACGTCTTTTTGAAGATAGATAAGATCAAAATGAAATACCTAAAGTGCTTTCGCTCTGTTTAGGTTCCAGTGTCATGTGCCTACTATATGACGCGTACCTCAAAATCTTGCTCTATTAGACTTGTCTTAGTACATTCTTTACTCTTGTGACAAAACACTGGTAAGCAGCCTCTCGCTCTCACGACAAGACTACCTAAATTAATCTTAGAACACAAAACTAGAATTTCAGGCATTAAAAGTATGTCGGTTATCCTACGGAGTCCCGCCGAGACGAAGGTCCTCAAAATACGGGCTCATGCAAATCTAGCCTAACATAATTGTTATTAATGCCTACATAATTACGTTAAAGCATTTATAAACATACATAACAGATTAATTTTAAGAAAATTATGTTATAGGATTTTTTTAAGAATAGTTGGTTAAAGTTATGAACAAGAACATACAAATTTGCAATAAATTAAGGTGCAGAAAATTAAACAATGCGATAAATTATAACCTGAAATAAAATGAAATAGAAACTTGTATTAATGGTAAAAGCGATACAATACATCACGGAATCCAGAAAAAGAAAAGATACAAAAGTGTATTGATCAGTCGATGTGAACAATCAATACTATGGCTAATGATTTTCTAGTACTGTAGGAAATTCGACAACGCTTCCGCAAGGTGTTAGGTCGTATCGAATGCTTCTCAGAGGACTCCTATTTATAGAGAAGAAATGGCTCCAAGAACAGTTGGGTTTTTTGAAATTTGAACGTGCCAAACTGCTTGAAAACTGCTTCTGAATTGTTCATGCGACTAATGGCGAACGCCATATGCAAATGGCGAACTCCATTTGACTGATATGAAAAATCTGGGAATTTTGGCAAATGGCGAATGTCATTTGGTTCATTTGAGGGTATGTCAAACGCCATTCACCTAGAAAAGGCATAATGTGTAGTTTTTCTTCCTTTTTCAGCTGGTTTGCCATGGATTCTTCTTCTTTCTTTTGATCCAGCTTGCTTGGGTCATGAAAACATAAATAGAATAAAACATAGTTAAATTAATATGGAAAACAATAAAGACTCGATAAAATACGATAAAACATGCATGAAATGAGTCGACATAACCTATATAGAATCAAGTCATCAACCACAAAGCTAGTTAAGCATAAACCTAATCAAATAAGCTCGTAATTTCCTATTGTTCCATCCTATATGCACAGTCATGTCTATTATCCTATCATATAGGTTCTTACAATCATGTCTATTATCCTATCATATATGTTCTTACTCTCTCTATTGTTTCCAAAACTCTTATCGTTTCCATACCACCATATTTCATAAATGCACTCCATAACTGCCAATTTCAAGATAATAACTTGTTTACCTTTTTCTCTACTATTTTGAAAAATCTACTTAATTTCTTGATTCCATCCTTCAAGTTTATGTTGAACTTGGATCCAATTTAATACTTTCTCCCAAATATCTTTCATGTCCTTGCATTCAAACATGATGCGCTATTGGTTCTCAACTGCATCACAAAAACAACATTTCACGTTGTCCATAAGGCCCCACTTATGCAACCTAGCCTTAGTTGATAACCTCTCATGACAAGCTATCCATAAAGTAACAATGGCTTTAGGTTACGTTAGATTACCATAGAACATCATCCTCCAATCCACCATTTTTGTTACTTTTATGTAGTGCCTGGTACATAACCCCCATGTTGAAATTTATTCCTTTGTCCCATGTCATTCCAAGCTTGGAGTTAATGAGTGTTATCTATTTGTTTCATTATGCCTTTCGTAATCTAAGAGAAATTTTCGTGCACTATAGCATCCATCAATTTCTAATTTTCCAGGTAATAGGCGTGAACCCATTTCACCCAAAGACTATCATACTTCCCACTGATATTCCACAGAAGTTTAAACATGTTCCAGACAATCAGGTCTATCATATACAGACCACCGTGACTTTTCGGGCTTAAAATAGTCTTCCAAACTATGGGGGTTTTCCTAGTCTTTTCAGTGCCACATGTCCATAATAAAGTACAATAAATTATATCAATTTTTTGAATCACAACTTTTGGAAAAGCCAATACATGCATCCAATAATTCATGACAACAAAAGTAATGTTCTTCAAGAGTTGGATTCACCCAGCATAGCTGAGTAATCTTAAGCTCCAATGGGTCACCCTACCAACAATCGTATCAATTAGAATCATATAACATTTCACAACCAGTTTCTTTATAGTCATAGGGACCCCTAGGTATCTGAAGACCATGACACCTTCTTTGAAATCCACAAGTTCAAGAATGCCATCCTTTGTATTCTAGTTCATACCTCCAAAGGAAATGCTACATTTGGTTGGATTAATAATGAGGCCAGTGAATTTGGAAAAAATACCAAAGAAATTTATCAATAATTCAACAGATCTAATGTATCCTCTAGCAAACATGAGCAATTCATCCCCAAAGTAAAGATTGGTGAGACTCAATTTTTCAAATTTAGCATGATGGTTGAAATTGTGATTCCTCTGCATTCTTTGAAGGCATCGATTCAGATATTCCATAACAATGACCAAACAAATTAGGGAGATAGGGTCACCTTGGTTAAAACCTCTTTTAGCCGTTATAATGTATGTATACTCATCATTGATACTAAATCTATAAGACAAGAAGTGATCGCTACCATAATCCCGTTGATGAATTGCTTTGGGAACCAAATTTCCTTCAGCACACACTCTATTACTCTCAAATCAATGGTGTCATATGCTTTTTAAATGTCAAATTGAATCATACATTTGGGAGTTACCCCTTCCTATTCTATTCCCTGATAAGCTCATTGTCGCTCCCGGGATTTTCATCCTAGTACAAACGCGAAAGTGGCGTGGAAATAGGTAGAGTCACCAACCAGGAATTTTTATCCCGAATGAATGGGAAAGGTAATGCTGCACAAACCTAAGAGAAAAAGGAAAGGACAAGGTCCTGCAAACCAAAGATCTGGGTTCGGGAGTCGGTTACGACCTGGGAAGGTATTAGCACCCCAGATCGTCCGTCGTACTCGAGGGGATCCACGTTTGTTTGTTTGTTTGTTTCAAAGGGTGTGAAATAAGATGGTGCTGAACAAAACCTCTAACTGGAATGGAAGTGAGAAAAGGAATTGGAAGAGAACGAAAAGAAAGAAAAGGTAAAATGTAGGGAAACTAAGGAGTGTTCTTGAATGGGCATTACCCCGCTTCCTCATCGGGAATATGAGGATCAGAGTCCACGTAGTTCTCCTAACTAAGCGGAAACTCTGTTTGTGTTTTTTATAGCTTGAACTACTTATGCCTATGCTTAGGTGTTGCAGGCTCGTCTGGTACGAGTGCGTAAGCGTCTTGCAAATGAGGCAAGTCGAAGCGAGTTTGCATTGAGAGTGAGTGAGGTAAGAAAAGAAATCTCGAAGGAAAATACGAGTGTTATTTGTTTACTGTCTTTTAAAGAAGTGTTTTCTGAGATTTTTGTTTGTGAACCTTCTCATACTAAGACTTATTCATCATGGAATATGCCTTACACCTCGCCCCGAAATGGGACGTGCACAAGTAACCCATGGCAAAGTCTCATGCCGTACGAGAATATCAACCTTTAGTAAGTTTTTTTAATTTTCTTTGAGATGAGAAAGAAAGAAAAGAAAACCAAAGGTAAATGTCTATGGGAAGACTGATAATCCTAAGTGTTATCATGCATGGATGGACCTAGGTTAGTGAGGTTTTCTAATCCTAATGAGGAAAGGAAAAGAAGAAATGTGACTTAGAAATAAACTTACTTCCTGAGGAAGCTAAGTTGTTTCTAAAGGGTATTAGCACAAAGTTGTACAAACTAAGCACAAAATGCTAAAGCAAACACACTTTGAAAGCGTAAAGAATTTAAAAGAGGAATAAGTTGTGTGAAATTACCTCCACCTCCCAAAAAAAACAAAGGTTAGTAGGATAAAGCATAATAAGAATGAATGTAAACAAGTACCAAAACATCCTAATGCATTTAGGACCTAATCTAGACTCAATCCTAAGTCTAAGGGACCTAAAAACTATGCAAAGCTAAAATCCAAAAGCTACTACAACTCCTATAGCACAAACAGCTACCAAATGCAATGCAAAATGAAAACACCCTATTACAACTACCAAACAACATGCAAAAAAGGTGTAAAAGATCAAAAACAGAATGAATGCAACATGTTTTTACATCTCCTGTTTCAAAATGCAGCTATGAAAATAAGGCAAATTTCATTATTTTGAAAATGCGTAAAACATGAATTTTGATGCACATAATGGAATGCAATGGTTATGCAAGTTAATGCAATAACATGCAATGGATTGTTAAAAATGGAATTCAACATCAACATGCAATTAAATGATTTTTTTGGAGTTTTTTACATTATGCAATTTTTCTCAATATGCACTTAATTGAATAAAAGCATGAACATATTTCAAATGGAATGCAAAAAAACAGAAGTGTGGACATTTATTAACATTCTATGAAGGATGCTAAACCATGCAAACAATGATCACAAAATTCTATGGACCTATATGCAACGTTTATGCACAAAAACGGAAACTAACAAAATGCATGTCGAAAGCTACCAAATCTACATGAACCTGTGCTAAACCAGCTCCTAAAAATTCCTTAAAATCATGATCTATCAAGCTATGATGATGAAAGAATGAGTGGAGCACAAACATGCAATGAAACAACTCAAAATGGCAAGTCAGCACAGTGTTAACCGGTTAACTCCCTGGGTTAACCGGTTAACGGTTTCAAAAATTCAGTTCAGAGGGAAAAAAATAACGTGTTAACCGGTTAACCCTTGGTGTTAACCAGTTAACACTGAAGCAAAAATGGAAAATAAGTGGAAAAAAGCACTTCTAGCTATCAACCTACTTCCAAAAGCTCCTAAGACATCCATGAACATTCTAGCACGAAATTACTACCTAAATATAGCCTTCTAACACCTATTAGCACTATGAACGAGCTACGATTCTAGCTACTAACAATTAAACCGAACAAAGCAACACAATCACAATCAACAAATAAATGAATCAAAGAATACCTTACGGTGAGATGAAGAGAAATAAATTAAATTAAGAAGCGGTTTTGGATCCACCAACCTACAAAGTGGAGGCTTGCTTTGGTGATTGTTGAGTTTCGATCGATGCATAAATGAAGAGAATATCGGAGGCTTCAATCTTCGATTCGCGAAAGTGCAAAATAAATGCAATTGATCCAAAACACTTTCGAACAGTGAAATAAACACCGTAACTGTGTCGAATATTCGATTATCCGCTGAACCAGTGAAGAGGATGAAGGCTAAGCTTATTATCTTTCTAGTTTCGATGTGAAAACTTGAAAGATCTTGGTGATGAAGTGTAAACACCCCAAATTTTCCCTCACTTTTTTCTCACACCATGGCTTGTGATCCTTCATTTTTTGTGTTAACATAAGCATTACATCTCATATTGCATGTTTGCTTCACTGCATAGTTCATTTTCATCTACATCTAGGGTTTGTGATATGAGTAATCCAAGAATTCATATGAGCCACCCCAAAGGTCTTAAAGCTTTCGAAGAGGTTCCATGTGTGTTCTATGATCATATTATGCTCCCCAAAGTTCATGAAAGTCAAGGGATCACAGGAATTGGCAAAGGCATGGAAGCAGAGCTAGGGTTTTCACTACACAGATGACCAAAATTAGGGTTTTGGTTTCAGAGGCCTTAACTCCAAATTTTTTGGTCATTCTTATTTCTAATGTTCTTAATATGTTATAAGGATCATGTGTACCAAGTTTGATGAAGAAATTCATTGTGGAAGTCATCTATTCACTAGGTAACTTCTTGAGCAAGTTAAGTCAAAATCAGGGCATCTGAGACCCCCAACAATGGAACCAAAGGGGAATTTTCATCAAATTGAATTTCAATGTTCTTTATTTGATCTTATAAGTGGTTGTAAGTTCACAAGATTGAATAATTTTGAGCCAATTGCAAACTTGCCATTTTTGGAAATGACTTGAAATGCAAACTTTCCATTTTGGGAAAGATTTTCAACCTCCTCTTTCATGACCAAAAATGCTTCAAATGAAAAATTCTTGGGCATGAAAGTTGTATATTAGGTCTTTCCCTTTTCAAAAAGTACAAGAACATGTCTTGATTCATCCTAGAACTCAAGATATGGCCTTTCAAAGTTGGCAAAAATCACATAATATTCATGTTCATGTCAAAGAGGGAATTTTGCAATTTCGCTTGCCAAGCATTCTAATGACTTCTAATCAACTTCTATGCATAATAGCATGTCAAAGAAACTTCAAGAGATCAGAATTTGCCTTTGAACCTAGGGTTTTGGTGGCTTGATTCACAAGAAACATCAAAGAGGCAAATTTGCATAAACCATGAGAACTCTTCATCCAAGCCTTCTAGCTCATCAAATTCAATCCCATGGTCCTCCATGCATCAAGCCGAGGCAGGAAGATCCATAGAAACAACTCTGACCCGTGTCATGCTTCAAGTACACATAACCTTGACTTTTTGCAACTTTGCCCATACCAATCAAGCTGTGCCACCACCCACTTTCTGAGCAATCCCATTGGCTTATACAAACAGCATGGATCACAAAACACATAACACACGAGGATGAAACCTCCCACAAGCTCAGAATCACAAAAATCACCTCACACCTTCCTCTCTTCGAATTTCATAACACATCCATCAAAACTTCAAACTTCTTCCACCAATCAACTCAAAAACACTCAAGGATCATTTCCCAACCATTACAATGGCCTGAAACACCCCACAACACAAACATGATTTCTGAGTTATCAGAACTGAATCACTCAAACCAGCTCATTTAAACTCCATTCAAGCCTTTCAGAAGCATAAGAGGGATCATTGGAGGCATTTTGCACAAAGGAAGAGGTCAGAAAGCTCCAGTTTGCAAAGTTTCAACATAGGTAGTCACCAAGATCATTTTTTCCAAAACTCTTGTTTTAAGTTCCTAAATGATTCTACATGTTTAGCTGATCACCCTGATATGTTTTGTTTTGAAAATGCTTGAGAAATGACCATGTATGAAGCTTCTAAAACTTTTTAACCTAAGATGTTTTTGCTTCGATTTAGCTTTATTACGAATAATAAATGTGTTTTGTTTGTGGATTCATGATATATGATGTTTGGGGATCATTTATGGGAAAGAAATTTGATGTTTAGTAACCTAAGGAAGAAGTTGGCATTTTGACTCGCCAGAAGTTGACCGGAGCTAGCTCCGGTCACCTGAAATTGATTAGGTTAATTAATTAGGGTTAGTGCGTCACTTTGAATATTAGCCTTTGGATCATGTTTACCCGCGTGTTTGGATGGCCCTGATCCTTTCACTTAACCCTAATCCAGATTAATTAACTTAATTAATTTAAAAATTTCCAGAATCAATCTCAGCCTTACATTCACGCGCTAGTCATCCTTTCTTTCCCCAGTTTGAATCTCAGCCTTAGGATCTGATTTTTTCCATTCTATTTTATTTTTATTTCATTTTCTTTGCATTTTCTTCCTCATTTTATTTAAAATAGCAAAACTTATTCAAAAAATAGTTCCCTTTGCATTCTGACTTTAAATATTTTTCTCAACCAAAAAATATTTTTTATTTTATTTTTTGCATATAAAAAGTATTTTTAAAATATTTAAATGCTATTTTTAATTAATTAAAGTATTTTAATTAATTAAAAATACATTTAGGTTTCTAAAAATCACCAAAAAAATCATGAACCATTCCAATGCATTTAGAAACATTTTCAAACTCTTCATACAAATTTATTTTTAGGTTTGATTATAGTTTCCCAATTTTATTTGAATTAAGGGTCTTTAAAATCACAATTTTTAACCCTAACTTTGAAAAATCATTTCTTCCTAACCAAGAAGAGTTTGAAATTGATTCTTTTTGCATTGTTTCACATATTATATGTAGTTTATAGATCATTTTTCTCATGAATTTATCTTTCATTTTCAATTTGATTTTCATTTTTCCTTTTGAATCACCCAAAATCCCTAGCAAACTTAGGAAAATCATAACTTGCAATAGGATAGGCTTCTGACCTTATCCTTTGGGGTGTGACCTAGTATGCAATTAGGATTTGTTTGAGCTTGATTTAAATTTTTTATCTTGTTGTATGCTTTTGTTTTATCCATTTGCATCTCATATGTCTATATAACCCTAATTTATCATGTTCATTTGCATTCACCTTGCATATTCATCATCACATGAACTTTCCATGACATTTCAAGCATTCATATGTCATCTTAGACATCTTAGGACATGTTAGAACCTTGATTGATCATTTCTTTATTCATTTGCCATGTTTTGCATACATTTCATTTTCAAAACATCCATGTGTTTTCAAACTTCTAAGCATGCTTTCATAACATCTCGTCCTTGTATGATCATTCATATGCACATTGTATGACATTGCATCATCTCATATGTCATTTGCATTACATAAACACTTCTTACTTTGGTCTTTGCATCTCATTTCATCTCATTTTAATTCATTTCTTTATGCTTTATACCTTATGCATTCATACTAATACTTTCAGGTACTTTTGGTAAGTTATTTGGGAGGTGGATTTGCCTTCACCTCTCACTTCTTCTTATTTCATTCATATGCATCTTACTTGTCTTTGAAGTGAATTTGATTCACTTGTGTTCCATCCTTCTCACTTCCTTCCTTTAAGTTACTTATCTTCTTAGGAAGTAAGTAACTTATTCTTCTGCTTCCTCCTCCTTTCATCTGCCTCTTCCATTGGTGGCTCCCTTGAAGATCTTCTCTTTTAGGCCTAAAAAACCATAGGATATCCAAGCATGATAATTTTTAGGGTTGTGTTTAGTCCCCCTTAGCCTTTTACCTTTGAGTCTCCTTGAGTCTCTCTTCTCATCTCAATAATCAGAGACTAAACTCTTAAAGTTTTAGGACTTTGGAATTAGGGTTATGCCTGCATCTTTCTCTTAGGATGGAGTGTATAACTTTAATCCTAAGTGTTAAACCTTTAATTTGTTTAAACCTCTTAATCAAATCACATTAATAATCACAAAGACTTTATCTTGTAACTTGGGCCTTACATTAGGGTTCTATCTCTTCCTTATGGTTAAGAGGGACTAACCCTAGTGTTTAATGGACAAGTCCACCTCAAGTTGTCTTACAAACTTAAAATCCACTTATTAATCTCATCCATTAATTAAAATCCATTTAATAAAGGCTTATTATATAATGAATTTAATCCATAACCATGGATTAAGTTGAGGTATCTTCCTCAACTTAAGTGTTCTCATCTATTATCCTTCTATTAGGATGGTGTAATGAGTTCACTAATCTGTGATTAGAGATTAAACTCATTACTTAACACTAGACAAAAACCCAAAAAGTTGACAAATGCCATTGCCACCAGGAACCTTCTTATCAGGACCAAGACAAGCATAAGAAGTTGACAAATGCCATTGCCACCAGGAACCTTCTTATCAGGACCATCACAGAGCATCCAGTTGGCCCAGTGACTGATGCTCTCCTGAAGGAAGTTAGAAAGGATGATTATGGGCTGGATGTTTGATTTCTTTGTACTTCATTTTGTTTGTACTTCTGTTTTTGTTGTTGTATTTTGACCCACCATGGGGACTTGTTGTAATCCAAACTATGTATCTTTATATTTTGTAATATATGGTTTGTGTGTTATTTTGTGGGCTTCATCTCTCTTCAACATCATCATTCCCCGAGGTCTGGAAGGTCAAAACCAAAGAACCAAACCGGATACCCTTGGAAGACAAATAGTCTTCCTGCATTGCATACTAACCTCATTCTTTGTTTTGTAGGTATTTTTTGTTGTTGTTTCTCACTTTGTTGTGGTTTCAGGAAACATTTCTAGTAGGAGGGTCTTCCCCATCAACAGAGTTCACCGGTATCCTACAAGAAACAAGCTTCCAAACTTACAGATGTACCAGGTTCAACAAGATATGATTGACGTAAGAACTCAGATGGCTAATGAAAGGGCTGAAATGAGGGCTCATATGAACCAGTTTATGACAGTAATGACTGGGTTGGCCCAAAGCCAGGAAAGATTAAGAGAGTTGGTCGAGCGGCAAACTCCTGAAGAAAACCACCCAGGTACAGGGGGTACTAGCAACAATGATCATGTACAACCTCATACTGATCCCCCGGAGTTCGGACCTCATCTTAACCCTGACATTAATGCTATCAGGAATACCCAGGGTAATACTGGAGGGCGTGCCTTGCAAGAGGACCCTTAGGAAGAACAATTCACTGTAGTTGGGGCCGGAGATTAAGTATATGATCGTCGGCTGGACGAGATAGCAGAAAAGATGATGTCTCTAGAGTCTCAAAACTCTTTAGGGTTTGATGTTATGGATATGGGGCTAGTGGAGGGAGTTAGAATTCCTCACAAATTCAAACCTCCCTGCTTCGAAAGATATAATGGAAGATCTTGCCCTTGCACCCATCTTCAATCTTTCCTGGAAGATTAAAAGCCCACACCATGGATGAAAAGCTATGGATGTTCTATTTTGAGGATAGCTTGACAGGGGCATCCCGTGAGTGGTACTCTCATCTGACCAGGGCCATAGTAAGAAATTGGAAAGATTTGGCCGAGGCTTTCATTCGCCAATATCAATACAATCTATACATGGCTCCTAACAGAACACTTCTAATGGGTATGTCACAATCCTCCAGGGAAAGCTTCAGAGAGTATGCTCAGAGATGGAGGCAATTAGCTGTTGTCGTTCAGCCTCCAATGTCAGAAAGAGAAATGGCAGATATGTTTATGAACACCCTCCAGGGGATATACATTGATAGGTTGGTTGCTTTCGCTTCCACTAGCTTTGCAGACGTGGTCATAGCTGGAGAAAGGATTGAGAGTTTATTGAAAATGGGAAAGATTTCTGATAACGGCGCCAGCTCAAGCAGCACAAGGAAACCATTTACAGGGCCTCGCAGGTCCGGTGAAAAAAACTTAATACACATGGGCAGAGGAAAACCCCAATATATGCCAAGATCAATTGCCGCTGTCACAATTCCCACTCCACCTCCTCCACAACAATACACTCTGCAACCACAACAGTTCCCTCAGCAACATTTTCCTCAACAAAGGTCCTATAACAACAACAACCAATAACAACGTCCTTTCCAGCAAAGGCCATCTCAAGTCAACAGGGTAATTGAGCCTATACCAATGCCCTATGCCACTTTGTTACCACAACTTTTGAAACTCAATCTTGTTGAATTAAGGACTCTAGCTCCACCGAATCCTCAGAACCTTCCAAGAAATTACGACGTCAATGCCAGATGTGCCTTCCATTCTAATGCACCTGGTCATGCCACAGAAAAGTGCAGAGCTTTACACATGAATGTTCAGGATCTAGTGGATTCAAAGGCCTTAAATTTTGCACCACCTCCCAACGTCACGAAGAATCCTATTCCCAGCCATGGTGGGCCCCGGATAAATGCAATTGAGGAGGATTAACCCATGAATTTAATTGAAGATACTGTGAGCATTCAAACACCTCTGGCAGAGGTTAAAGCTTAGCTTTTAAAATACCAGGTGTTTCTAGGTTGTGAGGCCTGATGTGAATCTTGCAAAGTTCCCATCAATGGGTGTGCAAGCTTAAGAAGTGTCATCAATGGCCTTATCAGAGAAGGTATCCTGCAGATAACATCAACGGTTTCTACAACATCAGCAACTCCTCTTACAACAACAACAACAAGTACTTCTCCTACAACTTCAAAGACAATTGTTCCTACAGACTCGTCTACAAAATCAACAATCATTTCTTCCACCACTTCAACAAACACTAGTTCAACTGCATCCGCTTCTACAACTACAACAACCATTAACAACGACGTCTCCACAATCACCATATACTACGACCCAACAATGGTCCCTGATTCCAACAATTTTCAGCAACAATCTCAACAACAGTCTCAGCAAAAACCCAGCTTAAGTCTTTCACCACCACCAACAATCAGAAATCCTGTCACCATATATTACAATCCACAGACAATAATAATTCCTACCTCCGCTGCAGTCAATCCAGTGACCATCACGGTACCTGGACCCATTCCATATGAAAAAGATAATGCTGTGCCATGGCACTATGGTTCAGACCTCTACTGCAACGGGGAAATAGTCCTTCTTGATTCTTCAGTTCATAAACCACAAGTGGATAATGTCGGGGGAGGCGAAGGCTTCACCCGAAGCGGACGCCTTTTCGCGTCACAAGTACTAAGAGCTAATACTGAGGCAGAGGCTGCTGCCAAGGCCAAGGGTAAAAATGTGGTGCCGGAAGAACCAGTTTTGAAAGAAGCCCATAAAACATCCTTTGATCAAGACGTGGGTGAATTTATGAGGATAATCAAGAGAAGCGACTACAAGGTTGTGGATCAGCTCCACCACACTCCTTCCAAGATCTCCATCTTATCCCTGTTGTTGTGTTCCGAAGCTCATCGGGATGCACTACTTAAAGTCATGCACGCAGCCTACTTATCTGAGGAGATCACGGTAAATCAGCTCGAGACAATAGTGTCTAATGTTAATACTAGCCATGGGCTAGGCTTCACCAACGCTAATTTGACAACGGAAGGTCGTCACCACAATAAAGCTTTACACATCACTCTGGAGTGTAAAGGGGTTATGCTTTCACATGTTCTAGTTGACACTGGGTCTTCGCTCAATGTCTTTCCAAAGAAAGCCCTTGTTAAGCTTGAGTATGATGGTATAGCTCTCCGACCAAGCAATCTGGTTGTTAGAGCTTTTGATAGTTCCAAGAGGTCTGTTCTTAGAGAGGTGGAGCTGCCTGTGATAATTGGTCCGCAGTTCTTTCAAACTACTTTCTATGTGATGGACATTCAGCCGGCATACAGTTGTCTGTTGGGTCGACCATAGATTCACACCGCTGGCGCAGTTACGTCGACCCTTCACCAGAAATTGAAATATGAGTGGGAAGGGTAGATTATCATAATCTGTGGTGAAGAGGATATTTTTGTTAGCCATCTGGATACCTACAAATACATTGAGATGGATGGTGAAATCCACGAGACCATGAGCCAAGGTTTCGAAGCACTGAACATCAATGAGGTACAACTGAAGTATTTGCTGCATCCCAGGAACATAGGATGGGTACTTCAATTGTCTCCTATCAACAAGCTCGGAATATTGTTGAAGAGGGAAACGCCCGAGGCTGTGGCAAGCTGCTACCGGTGGAGAAGAAGGAGGACAGATTCGGTTTGGGTTACAAACCGTTCCGACAAGATCAAGAAAAGGCTTCTAAGGAGCCCAAGTTCATAAGTGGGGGGATACTAACCCCAGATGCTGTCAATAATGTGGAAGACGAGGTGGAAAGCGACCTCAACCTGGAGAGCTGGATTTGTCCAAGGATCCCGGGCCAACAAGTCCTTAACTGGTCTTCCCAGGAAATTATAAGGGTTACTCTTACAGAGTAATTATTATTTCCTTCCTTTTTTAGCATGCATCAAGTCCTGCATTTTGCCCAAGGTATCAGGACTCATTTTGTAATAGGGTCATATTTGTATTTTTGTGCAAATGGAATATCAATGAATATTGGACATATTTTGCAAACAATTTTCTCTTTCGCTCACTGTCTTTTCATTTTTGTTATTTTTTGCACAAAATAATAAAATGGCAATGTTTTCAAAATAAATAACTTCATTTTTTCTAAACAAGATTAAAACTGATCACTAAAAAGAAAAAATCTCAACCCTTGCAGAAATAATCCTCCAAATTGCACCGACAACATCACTGCTATGACCTTGTATGACTTCGACAATCCAATCAATCAAGCAGATGAAGGGGTTGATGAAGACTATGAGTTGCCTGAAGAGTTAGCCAGGTTGTTGAGGCAAGAAGAGAAAGTGATTACTCCTCATCAGGAGGAGGTTGAAACTGTTAATCTTGGTACCGAGGAGGATTTGAAAGAAGTGAAGATTGGGGCCAGTCTGCAAGCTTCAGTAAAAGAACAGCTTATCAGCATGCTTCAAGAATATGTCGATGTCTTCGCTTGGTTCTATCAAGACATGCCAGGTCTAGATACAGATATAGTCATGAATAGGCTACCATTGAAAGAAGGTTGCCCTCCGGTTAAACAGAAGTTGCGTCGTACTCGCCCAGATATGGCCATGAAGATTAAGGAAGAGATACAAAAACAGTGGGATGCCAGTTTCCTTGCTATAACTAGTTACCCTCCGTGGGTTGCTAACATTGTACCGTGCCTAAAAAGGATGGCAAGGTGCATATGTGTGTGGATTATCGGGATCTGAACAGAGCTAGCCCGAAGAATGATTTCCCATTACCTCACATTGATGTATTGGTTGACAACACAACTCAGTTCTCGGTATTTTCTTTCATGGATGGATTTTCTGGGTACAATCAGATCAAGATGTCACCCGAAAACATGGAGAAAACAACTTTCATCACACCTTGGGCATATTTTGTTACAAGGTAATGCCGTTTGGACTAAAGAACGCTGGTGCAATGTATCAACGGGCTATGGTAACATTATTCGACGATATGATCCACAAAGAAATTGAATGCTATGTGGATGATATGATTTCCAAGTCCCTTACTGAAGAAGATTATCTGGTAAATCTGCTGAAGTTGTTTACGCGTCTGAGGAAGTATCAGCTGAAGTTGAACCCCAACAAATGCACATTCGGCGTACGTTCTGGTAAGTTGCTGGGATTTATCGTAAGTGAAAAGGGAATTGAGGTTGATCCCGACAAAGTCAAAGCCATTCAGGAGATGCATGCACCTAGGACTAAAACGAAAGTTCGGGGGTTCTTAGATGTATTGAACTACATATCAAGGTTCATATCTCATCTTACTGCAACCTGTGAACCCCTGTTCAAGCTGTTAAGGAAGGAACAAACAGTCAGGTGGAATGATGATTGTCAGAAAGCTTTTGACAAGATCAAGGAGTACCTACAAGAACCTCCAATTCTCATGCCACCAATTGAAGGAAGACCTCTGATAATGTACATGACAGTATTAGAAGGATCAATGGGGTGTGTACTGGGCCAGCATGACAAGTCTGGTCGAAAAGAGTATGCAATATACTACCTAAGCAAAAAGTTTACCGACTGTGAACAATGTTATTCACTGCTCGAGAAAACTTAATGTGCTTTAGCGTGGGCTGCTCGCCGACTAAGATAATATATGCTGACTCACACTACCTTGTTAATCTCAAAGATGGACCCCGTCAAGTACATATTTGAGAAGCCAACACTTACCGGAAGGGTTGCAAGACGGCAAATGATTCTAACAGAGTATGACATTCAGTACACATCTCAAAAGGCCATCAAGGCAGTGTACTGTCTGATTATCTAGCTGAGCAACCCATTGATGATTACCAGCCCATGATATTTTACTTCCCTGATGAAGATATCATGTACTTAAAAGCAAAAGATTGTGAAGAGTCAGTTCGAACTGAAGGGTCTGACCCAGAAGAAGGATGGACTATGATGTTTGACGGGGCTATCAATATGAATGGTCGTGGGGTTGGTGTAGTGCTCATTACACCTAAAGGAGTTCACATGCCTTTCTCGGCAAAGCTCACTTTTGCCTGCACTAACAACGAAGGTGAATATTTAGCATGTATCATGGGACTTGAGGAAGCCATTGAACTCAGGATCAAAACTTTCAATGTATTGGAGATTCGGCTTTGGTAGTCAATCAGACCAACGACAAATGGTACACTCATCAGGAGCATCAGATTCCATACCGTGACTATACGAGGAGATTATTGACTTTCTTCACAACAGTCAAACTTGAATACATCCCTCGAGATGAAAATCAGTTTGCAGACGCGTTAGCTACCATTTCCTCCATGATCAAAGTTGAAACCGCCAATTATGTGCCTCGGATTTTTGTGTCCAGACTAGACCGACCGGCATATGTGTTCTCTGTGGACATTGCTAGTGATGACAAACCTTGGTATCATGACATCAAATTCTTCTTAGAGAATCAGACGTACCCATCTGGGGAATCATCTAATGATAAAAAGACATTAAGAAAACTGGCCGGTAGTTTCTTCCTCAATGCTGATGATTCATTATACAAGCGAAACTTTGACATGGTTCTGCTCAGATGTGTTGACATGAAGGAAGCAGACCTACTGATGCACGAGGTGCATGAAGGTTCTTTTGGTACCCATGCTGGAGGGCATGCAATGGCAAAGAAATTATTAAGATCAGGTTAATATTGGATCACAATGGATGCAGACTGTTGTGCCTATGCCAGAAAATGCCACAAGTGCCAGATCTACGCAGATAAAGTGCATGTGGCTCCAAATCCTTTGAACGTGATGTCTTCACCTTGGCCCTTTGCCATGTGGGGCATTGACATAATTGGAAATATTGAACCGACTGCTTCAAATGGCCACATATTCATCCTAGTAGCCATTGATTACTTCACCAAATGGGTTGAAGCAGCTTCGTATGCAAACGTCACCAGACAAGTGGTAGCCAGATTTTTGAAAAGAGACATCATCTGTCGGTATGAAGTTCCCGAGCGAATCATTACTGATAATGGTTCTAATTTGAACAACAAAATGATGGCAGAACTGTGCAAAGATTTCAAAATTCAACATCACAACTCTTCTCCTTACAGGCCAAAGATGAATGGCGTTGTTGAGGCCGCTAACAAAAACATCAAGAAGATTGTGCAGAAGATGGTGGTTACTTATAAAGAATGGCATGAAATGCTACCATTTTCTTTGCATGGGTACCGAACCTCAATCAGAACATCTACTGGGGCAACGCCTTATCAGCTTGTGTACGGTATGGAAGTTGTCCTACCTATTGAAGTTGAGTTACCCTCCTTACGGGTAATGATGGATGTAAAACTGGATGAAGTAGAATGGGTCCGGTCTCGATACAATCAACTGAATCTGATCGAGGAGAAATGGCTAGCTGCCATCTGTCATGGGCAGTTATATCAGAAGCGGATGAAGAAAGCCTTTGATCAGAAAGTCAGACTTCGAGAATACCAAGTGGGAGAGCTTGTGTTGAAAAGACTTCTTCCTCCTCATACAGACCACAGGGGCAAATGGATGCCAAACTACGATGACCCATTCATAGTGAAGAAAGTCTTCTCTGGTGGAGCACTGATGCTCACTACTATGGATGGCGAGGATTTCTTATCCCCTGTGAATTCAGATGCAATTAAAAAATACTTCGCATAAAATGACCCGCTGGACATAAAAACAGAATGTGAGTCCAGGCAAAAATAGTGCATCCCGGCGAGTCAAAAACAGAATAAAAGACTCGGGAAAAAATACGGGAAAAAATTGAAAAAAATGTACACCCGGTGAGTTAAAAAGCCGCATTGGACAGCTCAGGAAAAAATGGGTATCCCGGTGGATTGAAAACCCGAAAGGGCGATCCACGCAAAATCAGGGAATAAGCGAATAACTGCATTTTGAATACGTCTGTATCGCTCACGACATAGTAAGCTTCGAAAGGTTAAAACATTAGTCAGAATCAGCCTTCTTCAGAAAGAAAGATAAGAAGAACGTCAAGGTCATACAGTTCATAGCAAAGGAAGCTCACTGGAGCGTCATCTTCAAACATTTCCAACACTTTTATTTTCTCAATTTACAGCAATCTCCTCATTTCAGGGGATTCGCTTCTTTTGACTGTACTTGCCAATTCAGGGCACCCAAATTAATAGAATCTGAATTTTCAGTCACACCTTGTTTTGTACATTTTTGTTTCGTTTTGCAAAATGTCCAATATTCATAATACAAAACTTGCATAAAACAAATGAACCAGTTTTGATAAATGCTTGCAGGAAATGTATTACTTTCAGATAAGTTTAACCCCTATGACGGAATCCGGTTAGGGATACCTCGGGATACTTACGCGTTTTCCTTTGTCCTAACAGGTTGCAGTTATTCAATACGCAACAGGGGGCATATCAAGCATTGCATCCCCAACATTCTACTTCCCAGAAGTTATCTCCTCCCCAAGAAGGACCTCCCGAGCAGTGCTTGACAACTATTTCACAGCAAGGTGATCAAAGAATTTCCAATCACCCACCAGAGTTCCAAATCTCTCTCATCCTCAGCAGAGTTAATGGAACTGTTTCCCCACAGAGTTTCCATTCTCTCCCCAGTAGAGCAATACCTGAAATACATCTCCAACGGAGTGGCTAAAACTTCCTTCTCCCCAGCTAAGCTCTCCCTCCGGATAGATCTACCATTGATCTATTTCCCCAAGCAGAATTCTCCCTCAGGACAGATCTAGCAATGATCTTTTTTCCCATCCGGGTTATCCCTCAAAACAGATCAGCCAGAGATCTTTATCCCCGTAGGATCCGAGTCTCAGATCAGTTTTTCTTTTGCATAATCATAGCATTCACATCATGATCACCAAATAAGCGTAGTATTCTGTCTAATACGGATCATTACATCAAAAGTCAAACAAGTGCATGATCACAAGCTAGGTTCGAGCCAGTTGTAACACGGTGGGAGAACTGACTTTAGTTTAAATGTTGCGGATAACAAGAGTCGCCACCGACTTTTATTTTATCCAAAGGAAAGGGCATAAAAGAACAGGAAAGACCTTAAAAGATTTTTGGGTTCGGGGGGTAGGTTATATAAAGGGAAGGTGTTAGCACCCTTTACATCCATGGTTATTCATGGGCTCTTAGTTACTTAGCTCACTTTAAACTGTTTTGAGAAGTGTAGTGTGTGATTAAAAATTTTCTTAAGTACATTATAATGATCCTTGTACAGATATATATAAAGACTTTGTTTTGAAAATTATTTGAAAATGTGAAGTGTAATGAAATGTTTTTGAAGGAGTTAGAAAGTACTTAAGAGGAACCTACCCTATGATTAAATCTTTACTGTTCTTGAATGTTCTTTCAATGGTAAGACTATCCCTATTATTAAGGAATAGGTAGTCATTACCTTGGATGTTATGAGGGACAAGTGAAGGGACATCTGTGATTAGGAAACTGTAAGGTGTATTAGCAATTCGAAGGGACTTATCATCTTTTATTCGAAAGGGACAAGATCATTTACGAAGGCAACCATGAAGGGACTTGATCTTATAATTCTTTACAGGGACAAGATGATATTATATAAGATAAGGGACTTTGCTTTGTACACCTTACTTGACCTTTTATTTAGGCAACATGAGATGAATCCTTAAGAATGTGAGATGGCGATCAAAGATCGACTTATGTGTGTGCGTGAACAAGTTCAAGTATTTATCTTATAATTAGTGATCTAAATTCAATTTTAAGATACAAACATGTTTATACTCCCTATTTTACTAACCATAGCAATTTACATAAATAATAAAAATTCTACAACTATTACATAATTTGCACAATTACATTATAATAATAATAAAATAATTTAAATAAATAAGCATATAATAAATAAAATAAAAAGGTTAGTAATAATAAGCAAAATAAGTATAAAAGAGGTTAGTATAATAATATTAAAAGTTCAAATTTAAATAAATAATCATTTTTTAGGAATTTTAATAAAATGAAATAAATAATAATTATTATATACTTATAAATATGATTAATATTTTAATTATATATATACATATTAGAAATATTTAATAATTATAATTACAAAAATAAGAAATTAAAATCATAAAAGAAAATTAGGGTTTTGAATTGTTTTAGGAAAATAAATTAGGGTTAATTATTTAATCTAAACTTAATTAAATCATTTATAAAAAAAACTACATACAACAATAATATAAACAAATTATAAAATAAATATATACAATTTAAATTTTAGAAAAAATAAATTAAGATTTATAACATAATTAGGGTTTATAAAGAAAATAATTAGGTTTTATATTAGAATTTTTTAATATACAATATAAATTTAAATATTAAATAATATATACATATTATAATTTAAGTACATAATAAATAAATAAACAAACTAATTTTAGAATTTAGAAAATAATTAGAGACTTTTTTTTATAGAAAAAAAATGTTAATTTATTCTTAATATAATAATTAGTGAGAATGTATTTTTCTTAAGGAAAACATTTTATTTAATCTAATACCTAATTATTGATTAATTTTAATTAATTATAAAACAAGAAACAAGTTAATAAAACAGAAAACCAAAGGAATATCTAAAAATACAGGACCTGGGAATCGAACCCATGTCCATTACCTTCCCAGGGGATGCATCCAACCAGCTGAGCTAGGCACGCGCCTTGGTGATAACCCACACAATAATGATTATATAATAAACATGCAAATAATGATGAATATTAAAAAAAATGGTGCGCAAGCCAGGGATCGAACCCCTGTACCAAGCCTCCATACGCGCATTCAAAACCACCAGGCCATCCTCACCAATCTGATAATTACCTGCAAATAACAAATTATAAAATAAAGCAATTATTTGAATTATAATTTTGGCGCCCTCAGACTTCATCTTCCTCCTTTTTCCTGCGTAAATGCTTGCGAAAATACCTACGAGTTTTCCTGCGAAATAACATTTGCAGGTAAACCTAGGTTTTCATATACAACGCGTATAAGCATGGTTTATCCAAATTAGTCACACCAATGTCTTGCTCATGACCTGAAACATCTCAATCCAGCATCAAATATAATTTATATGACCTAAATCGAAGGACCCTAATTTGAAGGTCCTAACCCTAACTATGGCGTATCTTGATACCTGCATGGAAAACGCAATTAAACAGCCCAGAAACAATCCAAACATCATCATAAACCATATTAGATAATCAAATTAATCAAAGAACAACCATATAATCGAAATCGAATTTCAAAAAAACAAGAACAAAGTCAGAATCGGTTTGCATGATTTATTGCATGAATGAATGTTTTCATGATTCAGAAACATTCTACAATCCTCTAGGAGCATATTGGAACCTTCAAAAGTCTTTGGGATAGCTTGGATACTTGAATCCGAATTTCACTTTTTTTCTTGAAAATTTGAGATTTGGTGATGACTTCTGACTCCTATTTTTCGTGTCTCCAACCTTGTCTTGTGTTGTATACTTATAATAGAAGTGATTTAGGTCAAAAAATATGCTCCTTCTTTGGGCTTTTGGATAACTTGAGATTGAAGAAATCATATCACCATAATTGTCCAAAAATCCAATATTCTCTTGCTCTTTTGGTCTTACACGAATTTGGACAATATATAATCATGTTAAATGACTTTGATGATTTTCTAGAAGAAGAATCATATTTAAATATTGATTTTCTGATTTTATTTTGATTTAATATGTATTTTAATGAATAAAATTCAAATAAATATTAAATAAAATAAAATAAAAAAATCAGAAATTGCATGGGTTGGGTCGTGCTTGGTGTTTTTGTAAAGATGGGATGGTAATTTGGTGGGCTCATTTAGCAAAAATTGGATTTAAAGCTTTATTTGCTTCATAAGTTTCCCTAAAATTTCCCAACTTTGCAAGGGCACAAATTCTTAAATTTTAATGCTATGAGGGTGTTCTTGGACATTTTGGAAAGCTTAAAGAGTATTCTTACCAACTTCATTGGTCTCATGTCCATATCTTTTACTATTCTCAATTTATGCTCTTTTGAAGTTGTTGACTTTTGGTTGACTTTCAAAAGGACCTATAATGTCTTAGCTCATACCTTCCAAATGAAGCATTTTTGGGCTTGGCTTGTGAGACACAAAGTTGTAGAGAATTAAATTTCCTTCAAAATGAGCTTTGGATGGAAAATTCTTGATGAAGCATGTGAAAGTTATGGCTGGTCAAAGTTTAGTTGATTTTTCCTGAGGAAACCCTAATTTAGAAACTCCTGATTCTTGATGATCTGAAATCTCCTTGATGAATCATGATCAATCCTTGATCAAATGATAAATTTTACTTCATATACTTGATGTTGGAAAAAAATCATGAAGTTTGACTTTGGTTTGACCACAGTTGACCTCAGTTTGACTTTTTAACTACTTTAACTGATTTTAACCTATCTGATCATCTGACTGAGCAAACCTTTGGGAAAAGTCTTGAAACTTGTCATGGGGATTCTTGAACACATATAAGATGTTATGAAGCTCACTTGAAGTCTTGTAAGTCCATTTAGCCTGATTAAAGTCAAAACCCTAGTTTAGGATGCATTGCTTAGGAGAATGCATTGTCTGAGGGATTTGTCAAATCTTCTGACTAATTGGGAACTTTGTGAACCTTGTGAACCTCATGAGATGTCTTATGAACCTTGTGAGCCTCTTAGTACACAATGACTTGTCTTGTGGAGGGAAAATTTTGGGGTGCAACAGCTGCCCCTGTTCAATTTTCTGAAACCTGAGGGGTTAGATTGGTATATGTGCCAGTCGTGACATGGAAGGTTGAAGGGGATTGAACACAAAAGCCCAAAAATTTGCACTCGCCGGTGCGTAAAGTAACATTGATGATTAGTTGTATATACTTGAGTGGGCTTGAAGATGCCACTTGGAAGGACTGGAAATGGGCTTAGAGATGCCATCTAAAATATCAGGATGTGATGATGTCTTTATGTTGACACTGGATATCAGTAATAGGTCTTCGTATAGGCCGTCTCTGAATCGTTTATGCAACATGATTTGAATTGTTGAATGGACCAGTGGAAATAAATCTTGTGATGATTATCTTTTCTAGAAGTATCTTGGATTAGGGAATGGATCTTTGTACAGACCGTTTGCCTACTCTCCAAGGGCCAAAAGAACGTCAGGATTTGTTCTTAAGGGTCACAAGAACGTCAGGATTTGTTCTTCTGAAAAATATCTTGAACCAGGGAATGGATCTTTTTACAGACCGTTTGCCTGCTATTCAAGGGCCAAAAGAACATCAGGATTTGTTCTTAAGGGTCAAAAGAACGTCAGGATTTGTTCTTCTGAAAAATATCTTGAACCAGGGAATGGATCTTTTTATAGACCGTTTGCCTACTATTCAAGGGCCAAAAGAACGTCAAGATTTGTTCTTAAGGGTCAAAAGAACGTCAGGATTTGTTCTTCTGAAAAATATCTTGAACCAGGGAATGGATCTTTTTACAGACCGTTTGCCTGCTATTCAAGGGCCAAAAGAACGTCAGGATTTGTTCTTAAGGGTCAAAAGAACGTCAGGATTTGTTCTTCTGAAGAATATCTTGAACCAGGGAATGGATCTTTTTACAGACCGTTTGCCTGCTATTCAAGGACCAAAAGAACGTCAGGATTTGTTCTTAAGGGTCAAAAGAACGTCAGGATTTGTTCTTCTGAAAAATATCTTGAACCAGGGAATGGATCTTTTTACAGACCGTTTGCCTGTTATTCAAAGACAACTTGAGCAAATGTATGGATCATTTCTGACCTGTTGTAAGTTGTTGATATTGTTTTACCTGCATATAACTATCCTGCGAGGAGAATGTTAGTTTTATGCAATATGTATGCATGCATAGTATGATGCACCTAAGTAAATGTATTATGCATTTATGGATATGTATGTTATGGTATGATATAACCACTGCTGGCCAGGGAAATAAATCCTGATTCGTTGCTGAAGAATATGAGGAACTCGTTTCCATCTCGTTTGATAGTATGGTATTCATAACCTCCCGTCTTCGCTTGATAGTATGGTATTCATAACCTCCCGTCTTCGCTTGATAGTATGGTATTCATAACCTCCCGTCTTCGTTCGTCGTACTCCTATTGAGGGAATAAGTTCCTGAGTATCCCGACTGAGGATAAAAGAGATGGACATAAATTCAAGGGGAGATGTAACTTGAGGTATCTACGATGATATATTTGCCCTACTAGGGGATTTGTAGCTGTCTTATGGGAATGAACCGGCAAAGCTTCGTTGAATTCCTTCCCTCGTTCGTCCTTAGTAAATACTATTACTGCATTTTCATGCATTTCTGGTAAACATCAATCATATTAAGCATTTATGCATTTCTGGTAAACATCAATCATATTCAAAGCATACATGCATTCAAATACAACCAATGGATGTTTCGCTTATGTAAATAGGGTAAAAGTAAATCTGGATTCAAAGATGAAATTTTATTTATATCACCAAAGTGACCTATACATAGGCAAGTTTGTACAAGGAAACAGAAATCCTAGTAAGAGGAATTCGTCGTAAAAATTGTTTACAAAACAAAGAAAATTAGCTATGTGGGAAATAATCCTATTGAGTTTCAATTCTACTATTGCCATTATCTTCAAGTATCTCATCTTCTGCTGTCGAGACGGAAACGATTGGATTGATCTTTATCTGTTCGAACTTGGGTTAAGTAGCACAACTGGTTGGAGTTACATGGGTGATCCAAACGAGACATAGTCATACGCTTTTAATCCCTAACTTTTGCATGGATTGCCCTTTCAGGTTTTCAATCCACCGGGATACCCTTTTTTGCCTAAGCCGCCTTTTCAGGTTTTCGACTTGCCGGGTGTACATTTTTTATATATATATCCCTAATTTTTGCCCGAACCCTTTTGGTTCGCCGAGATTCCCTTATTTTTGCCTAGGCCAGTCAACCTAGCGGGTCTCTTTTTATGCGTAGTATTTTTTAACTATGTCTGCGTTTACAGGCTGCGGGAAGTCTTCACCATCCATAGTAGTAAGTATCATGGCACCTCCTGAGAATACTGTTTTGACCACAAATGGCCCTTCATATGTTGGAGTCCACTTGCCCCTAGGATCACCCTGTGGTAGTATGATACGTTTGATTACCAAATCATCAACCTGATATACCTTTGGCTTAACCTTCTTATTAAAAGCCTTGATCATCCGTTTCTGGTACATCTGACCATGACAAATAGCTGCTAACCTCTTCTCATCAATCAAATTTATCTGGTCAAGTCGAGTCTAAATCCACTCATTTTCATCCAAGCCTGCATCCTTCATAATTCTTAAGGAGGGAATCTTAACTTCAATGGGCAGAACTGCTTCCATACCATATACTAAGGAGAATGGGGTTGCCCCTGTTGAAGTACGTATTGTAGTACGATACCCATGAAGAGCAAATGGTAACATCTCATGCCAATCCTTATAAGTAACAGTCATCTTCTGTAGAATCTTCTTGATATTCTTGTTAGCAGCTTCTACTTCCCCATTCATCTTTGGACGATACGGAGAAGAGTTGTGATGCTTAATCTTGAACTGCGTGCAAAGATCAGTAATCATAGTGTTGTTCAGATTAGAGCCATTATCCGTGATAATCCTTTCAGGGATGCCATACCTACATATGAGATTATTCTTAATGAATTGAGCCACAACATTCTTGGTAACATATGCAAATGAAGCTGCCTCTACCCACTTCGTGAAGTAATCAATGGCAACCAGGATGAAACGATGCCCATTAGAAGAAGTAGGCTTGATCTTACCAATCATATCAATGCCCCACATGGAAAAAGGCCAAGGAGCAGTCAACACATTCAATGGTGATGGAGGTATATGTACTTTATCAGCATAGATTTGACACTTGTGACATGTTCTAGAATGTTGATAGCAGTCAGCTTCCATGGTAGACCAATAGTAACCTGCTCTCAATATCTTCTTTGCCATAGTATGACCACTAGAATGAGTGCCAAAGGTCCCATCATGCATATCTTCCATAATCTCTGTTGCTTCCTTCTTATCCACACAACGAAGCAAAGTGGAATCATGACTGCGCTTGTACAAAATCCCATTACTCAAAAAGAACTTAGCAGAAAACCTTCTCAGAAACTTCCTATCTTTGACAGATGCCCCTTCAAGGAACTCCTGGGCTTCAAGATATCTTTTCACTTCATAGAACCAAGGCTTCTCCTCTGCTTCTTCAGTGTTAATCTCATTGCAGTATGCAGGCTTCTCAAATCTATCAATAGTAATCTTGGGAGCTTCATCATCCCAGATAATCTCAAACATGGATGCCATGGTGGCTAAGGCATCTGCCAACTGATTTTCTCTTCGTGGAATATGTCCAAAGGTAATCTCTTTGAAATATGGGATTAAAGACAACACATGCTCTCTGTAAGGAATGAGATTATCATGTTTGGTATCCCAATCTCCTTTGATCTGACTCACTACCAGGGCTGAATCTCCATACACGTCAAGGAACTGAATCTTCATATCAATGGCAGCTTTGATACCCAGGATACATGCCTCATACTCAGCCATGTTATTAGTACAATAGAAACAAAGTCTGGTAGTAATCGGGGTATGACAACCTTCAGGGGAACTGATCACAACACCAACACCATTACTAAGTGCATTAGAAGCTCCATCAAAAACCATAGTCCATCGGGATCCTTGTCCAGGTCCGTCATATTGTCCAGGTTCTTTGGTAATAATCATAACGTCTTCATCAGGGAACTCAAAACTCATTGACTGATAATCATCCACTGCTTGATGAGCCAAATGATCAGCTACAACACTTCCTTTAATGGCCTTCTGTGTAGTATACTGTATATCATATTCTGTCAAGATCATTTGCCATCTTGCTATTCTTCTGGAGAGAGCAGGTTTCTCGAATATGTACTTGATTGGATCCATCTTTGAAATCAATAAGGTAGTATGAGTCAACATATACTGTCTTAGTCGGCGAGCAGCCCATGCCAAAGCGCAGCAAGTTTTCTCGAGCAGTGAGTATCTTGTTTCACAGTCGGTAAACGTTTTGCTAAGGTAGTATATTGCCTGCTCTTTTCGACCAGACTCATCATGTTGTCCCAACACACACCCCATTGAGTTGTCTAACACTGTTAAGTACATAATCAAGGGTCTTCCATCAATTGGTGGCATCAAAATAGGAGGTTCTAGAAGATATTTCTTGATTTAATCAAAGGCAGTTTGGTACTCATCATTCCATTCCATCACCTGATCTTTCTTCAATAACTTGAAGATTGGCTCACAGGTGGCAGTTAATTGGGAAATAAATCTTGCAATGTAATTCAATCTTCCCAAGAAACCTCTAACCTCCTTCTTAGTACGGGGAGCTGGCATCTCTTGTATAGCTTTCACTTTTGCAAGATCTACTTCAATACCTTTTCCATTGACAATGAAATCCAAGAGCTTACCAGATCTAACTCCAAAAGTACACTTGTTTGGGTTCAATCTCAACTTGTATTTCTTCAACCTTTCAAACAACTTATGTAGATGATCAAGGTGTTGCTCTTCATTCTGGGACCTGGCTATCATATCATCCACATATACCTCTATCTCATGATGAATCATATCATGAAACAAAGCCACCATAGCACGCTGATATGTTGCCCCAGCATTCTTCAACCCAAATGGCATCACTTTATAACAAAAAGTGCCCCACTGTGTAACAAATGTTGTCTTCTCCATATCTTCAGGTGCCATCTTGATTTGATTGTAACCAGAGAAACCATCCATAAAAGAGAATACTTTATGCTGAGCAGTGTTGTCTACCAGAACATCAATATGAAGAAGTGGAAAGTCATCTTTGGGGCTGGCCTTGTTCAAATCCCTGTAATCTACACACATACGTACCTTACCATCTTTCTTAGGTACCGGCACCACATTTGCAACCCATTGAGGATAAGAAGTCACAGCTAAGAACCCTGCATCAAACTGTTTCATTACCTCTGCCTTAATCTTCTCTGACATTTCAGGACGCATGCGACGAACCTTCTGCTTCTTTGGACGACAATCTTCTTTTACTAGTAAACGATGAACCACAATGTCTGTATCCAACCCTGGCATATCTTCATAGGACCAAGCAAAGATCTCCACATAATCATGTAACATCTGAATCAATCTGCTCTTGACACCATCCTCTAATTCAGCCCATATCTTGACCTCTTTCCTGTTTTCTTCAGTTCCCAGATTCACAACTTCGATTGGCTCTTCATGTGGATGTATAGCTTTCTCTTCTTGTCGTAACAACCTAGAAATCTCTACAGGTACTTCACAATCGTCCTCATTTCCATCTTCAGCTTGATAGATCGGATTCTCGAAATTATAATTGGCAATAGTAGAACTGTTATCAATAGGATCCAGAGTGGATGAGGATCTGCATTTTGGTGATGTGGGTGTGTGTAAGAACACATAGCTGATAAAACAAAAATAAAATAAAAGAAAGACAAGGAACACAATATTTACGAAAACGAAACGTCCACTGATTTTTATTGAATGAAGTATGCAAATGAAATGACATCCCGAAACAAGCATACCATTGTGCCCCGGGTAAGGCACAAGGCTTAAGAGTTTAATTGTTCAAAAATTACAAACTTAAAAGTAACAACACAGTAATAGTATTTACTCCTGATAAAGGAGATAGGAGTAACATCTTCAGCTTTCCAATTATTGAGTCCAGCACCCACAGTAGGAAAAATCCAAGCATCCAAGTTGTAATCTTCATCATAGTCACCCACAACATTGATCTGATCTTTCATAATCCCCTGATTAGTTATACGAACAGCACGAGCACGACGAACAGCCTTCTGGGACTCTTTATCCACCACAGCTCTAGCATCCTTGAGGGAGGCCATTGTGGGAGGCACTCTGGTGACCACAAGAACTTTCTTGACAACAGGAGGAGCTTCAAAATTATTAACAACCCAAGGAACTACTTCAAACGTCTGGCATGGAGTTTCAACATATTCACCTTCCACTTCGAGATATTTAAATGTATTCACATGGCTAATCATATATCCTTCCTCTCTGTAAACAGTGACAACCTTTCCTTCTACTGGATATCTCAACTTCTGATGTAAAGTAGAGGTTACAGCACCTGCCCCATGGATCCAGGGGCGCCCAAGCAAACAAGAATACGAAGGACGAATATCCATTACAAAAAAGGTAGCATTGAAGACCTGAGAACCCACTTTTATTGGGAGATCAATTTCTCCATGCACCACTCTTCTTGAACCATCGAAAGCCTTCACCACTATATTATTGGGCCTCAACACAGCATCTTCAGGACTAAGCTTATTCAGAACTTCTTTGGGCAACACATTCAACGAGGAACCATTGTCTATTAACACATGTGATAGGGTAGTGCCCCTACATTCAATAGAGATATGTAGAGCCCTATTATGATCCCTATTGGCAGGAGTCAAATCAGCATCGGAGAAACCTAACCCATTATCATAGGTCAAGTGTGCAACACAATTTTCAAATTGGTCTACAGAAATCTCATTTGGTACGTGAGCAGTCTTCAAAAATTTAATCAAGGCTTTGGCATGAGCCTCAGAACACAACAATAAAGACAACATAGAAATCTTGGAGGGAGTATGCTCCAATTGATCAACAACATCATAATCACTCTTGCGAATGATCTTCAGTACTTCTTCCATCTGCTTAGAAAGATCATCAGCAGTTGGTACATCAGTTTGTACTGGTTCAATAACATGACCTTTTCCCTGAGTATCAGCAGTGGAGGTGGTAGTTGGAGTAACTGTATTCTTGGAGGTAACTGGAGGAGAGAAAACGCTTCCACTTCGTGTGATCTTACTAGATCCAGCAACATTATCAACATCCAGATTTTCATCAACAGCAGGTGCATCAGCTAAGGATTCCTGCTTAACACCATGAATATAAACATCGGAGCCATAATGCCAAGGCACCGCTTTATCAGAAGTATATGGAATAGGACCAGGGGTGGTAATGATCATAGGAGCCACCCTAGCTTCAGCAACAATCTTCACAGGGCTTTCAGCAGTAATCTTAATTGGACCCTTATGAGTGATTTTGACAGGGCCCTTGGAAGTAATCCTTACCGGTACTTTATCAACCACATCTACCTCTTCAACCTTCGCACCTTTAGTTATGTGTTCAACCATGCTCTCCACAGAAGGTGTCCTCTCAAACAATATTGTGTAATTGTCCATGAGGCGTTGAATTCCGTCCTTCAACTTCCAGTAACTATCTGGTTTATAAGCACAATAGAAACAATCTTCATTACAACCTGGAAAGAACCCAGCTTGTACCAACTTCTTCTTAATAACAGACAATGGTGTGGTTACATCTGCAACTGAGGAAATATGTGAAACTTCATCAATGGCATTAACAGTCTTTTCGTGATTTGGCATGGGAGCAGTAATCACATTTAGAGTACCTGGAGGGTCAAACTCAATCTCTCTAGCATCAATCGTATCCTGAATTTTATTCTTCAATATCCAGCAATTATTGGTATCATGTCCCTGACAATTAGAATGATATGCACATCGTGCATTAGGATTGTACCTGGGAGAGGTAACATTGGGGTTCTGAGGAGGGTCCTTCAAAGTGATGACTTCACCCTTCAACAAGTGTTGCAAGGCTTGGGCCATTGACATGTTGAGCTTGGTGAACTGTCTTTTAGGCCTCTGTTGATTGCCCTGTGGCAGCTCTGGTGTTGCAGGAGTTGGATTGGAGATGTGAATTGCACTCACAGATTGGTGCCTCCTATTATGACCGGGTTGACCATAAACAACATTTGACTCTTTCTTCCCACTGGGAGGCTTCTTTGTAGTACATGATGAAGAAGCACCCACTTGGATCTTGCCACTCCTTATACCACTTTCTACACGCTCTCCTGTCATTATCAACTCAGTGAAGCCAGATGATGAGCTTCCAATGAGATGATTGTAAAAAGGACCATTCAATGTACACATGAACATATCCACTAACTCCCTGTCAGTTAGAGGAGGTTGTACCCTACCAGCCAAATCTCTCCACTTCTGGGCATACTCCTTGAAATTTTCTTTAGCACCCATAGACATGCTCTGTAGTTGCATGCGAGTAGGGGCTAGATCAGCATTGTATTGATATTGCTTATAAAAGGCCTCAGCAAGATCATTCCAATCACGGATGTTGACACTCTCCAACTGATAGTACCATTCCAACTGAGCTTCAGAAAAGCTTTCTTGGAAGAAATGGATCCACAACTTCTTATCAGCAGTATGGGGTTGGATTCTCCGGACATAAGACCTCAGATGCAGTTTGGGACAAGAAACACCATCATATACTACAAAAGCAGGGACCTTGAAACCAATGGGTATAACCACCCCAGATATCAAACTCAGGTCTTCAAAATCCAACCCAGAAGACTTTTGCAATTCCATAGCATCCATTCTATCCACCAGCATTTTGAACTTATCTTCATTAGGATCATGATAGTAGTTAGCTACAGAATCAGAATCCCCCATTGTATTGTGGAGACTGCCTCCCTCTTTCTCAGACTCCTTAGACTCATAATCTTTAACTTGTTCTTTGGTCTTGACAGGACCTCTGAACCTTCTTCCCATGTTGATTAGGCCTCCTGACCTTCTAGTCTTCTTGGTCTTCTTGGCCAGCAGTGTCTTCAATTCATCCTGCCCCTTGGATAAGTTCAGGATCAACTCTTGGAACTGTGCATTCTGTGCCTGGAGATCTTTGACTGTTTGTTCAAGAGCCATTGCTGAAATAAACAGCGAGAAGATAAGAAACCTGTACATAAGAAACCTGTGATGCAATGTATGGTGTATAAATGCGTATGCAATGTTTTCAAGGACCGCAGGATTTAAATTTTCTTAAACAATCAAGAAAGTAAACTTTTATTAGTAATAAATTTGTTTTCCCCTTGGGCTTACAATAAAAATGAAATGAAATAAGTACAAGAGATGGGGTTTTAAGTCTCCCATGGACGTTTCCTCTTTGTGTTGAGGTATGAGTTGAGATTCCGCTCCTCGTGAAGTTGCTTTGTTAGCTCTAGGATTCTTTCTTGACTTGCTTTGTAATGAGTCTCAAAAGTATCCCTTTGCTCCTTCAATTGGATCCAGGATCTCTGTAAGTCTTCCATGTCAGTGGGCATGTCTAGATGAAGGACGGTATAAGAAGTATCTCCTTCAGCAACAGGCTCCATAGTAACTGGCAGGATGGCAGGATATGGCATCATGAGAGTCTGAGCACGAGATCGCAACCATCTGAGGTAAGCTTCCATAGGGATAGTGTACTTGGGCTCCAGAGTCTTGCTGTCAACCCTGCGTATGAACCTTTGACGATAACCTTGCAGATCGTTGTCATAGTCAAACACAATACCCTGAATCAACATGTCATGAGGACCATCACTCCGGGCATAACCAAACTGACGTAAAGCTAAGGAAGGATTGTAGGTAATGCCCCCTCTTATGCCCAGGAGTGGCACATTAGGGAACTCCCCACAACGGTCAATGATAGTAACATTCTCCATAGATCGAGAGCACCAATGAATATCTGAATGAGAGAGTGACATAATCCTCTTGGACCACCTGAACCCTTATTCATTCTTCATCATTGATCGAGGAAGGTGAGAAATAAACCACCTAGATAGTAAAGGTATGCAACACATCAGAGTTCCGCGTGCCTTTGTAGTACGAGTATGAAGAGAGTGTAAGATGTCTCCAAGTAATGTAGGCACTGGATTATGAGTCAGAAATATGTTGATGGCGTGCACGTCTATGAACTGGTCTGGATTGGGGAACAACACTAAGCCATAAATCAACAAGGCTAATATCTCCTCAAAAGCATCATAGCTCATAACCTTCAAGAAAACTTGAGCCTTTCTCTACCAACACCTTAGCAAGAATACCCTTAACTCCGCTTCTCGTTTCTAGGACAATGTCTGATTTCTTCAAATGTAGAGCTGCAGCAATGACTTCAGGTTTAAGCTCTTTTTCTATGCCTATGAAGGGTTTCTGATCAAGAATAGGTATACCCAGAATCTTGGAGAATTCTTCCATTGTAGGAACCAACTGATAATCGGGGAATGTGAAGCAGTGATGTTTAGGATCAAAGAACTGAAACAGAACACTCATCATGTCTTCATTGAACCCTGAAGTGACTAGATCCAGTAGGTGACCATGCCTCTTGATGAACTGGGAGTTTTCAGAAACTTGAGAGACCAATTCCTTAAGCTTAGGAGGTATTCCTACAAAGTTGATCCGGATAGTATTCCTACGAGCAGAAGCCATGACCTGCAACAAAGAAAAAAGATGAATCCTTTGGTCCTCGAAATGGTTAGTGAAAATGCTATGCTTATGATGCATGATGCTGTCATGATGTTATGCTCAATCACAAACATGTGGCACACACAAACAAGTCACACAATAGCCCTAGGTTTGAAGGCTTGCATGTGGTTTAAAGGTAAGTACCCTCCCCTGAAGTTTAGTTGGTTCATCCTGTCCTATAAAGTAACCATGTTCTAAGGGATCTCAATATCATAGATCCTTCACAAGGATGGTTGTTCAGTAGGCAACTTACTTGCCAACCAAAACCCTCCAAGTTTAAGATCTCAATGAGCGTAGTATCGAGTATCAACCAACTTCAGTCTTCACCAAAGCCGGTTATCTCACTACTTTTCTAAAGGCCAAGATGGGATGACTAGGGTTCTAAAAGTTAGTTAGTGTATTGACAACATATGGCAGCCTCATATTATCCTTAACTTACTTAAGGAACATAAGCACCCACCAAGAAGTCACACTAACTATGGCCACCAGATCAACCATATCGGTATACGGCGTACAGTTTCCTTGGTCTATTGCCATTTACCTAAGGTACACTAGATCCGGGTTAGGATCTTTCACACATAAGAGCATCCAACAAGTAAGTATAAAGCAAACAAGGCAAACAATTTTAAAGTGATCTAATTCCTAAGGGTACCCCTCTTTTATTAAATCCCCAGCAGAGTCGCCAGTTCTGTAACACGATGGGAGAACTGACTTTAGTTTAAATGTTGCGGATAGAAAGAGTCGCCACCGACTTTTATTTTATCCAAAGGAAAGGGCATAAAAGAACAGGAAAGACCTTAAAATATTTTTGGGTTCGGGGGATAGGTTATGTAAAGGGAAGGTGTTAGCACCCTTTACATCCATGGTTATCCATGGGCTCTTAGTTACTTGGCTCACTTTAAACTGTTTTGAGAAGTGTAGTATGTGATTAAAAAATTTCTTAAGTAATTTATAATGATCCTTGTACGGATATATATAAAGACTTTGTTTTGAAAATTGTTTGAAAATGTGAAGTGTAATGAAATGTTTTTGAAGGAGTGAGCAAGTACTTAAGAGGAACCTACCATATGATTAAATCTTTACTGTTCTTGAATGTTCTTTCAATGGTAAGACTATCCCTATTATTAAGGAATAGGTAGTCATTACCTTGGATGTTATGAGGGACAAGTGAAGGGACATCTGTGATTAGGCAACTGTAAGGTGTATTAGCAATTCGAAGGGACTTATCATCTTTTATTCGAAAGGGACAAGATCATTTACGAAGGCAACCATGAAGGGACTTGATCTTATAATTCTTTAAAGGGACAAGATGATATTAAATAAGATAAGGGACTTTGCTTTGTACACCTTACTTGACCTTTTATTTAGGCAGCATGAGAGGTATCCTTAAGAATGTGAGATGGCGATCAAAGATCGACTTATGTGTGTGCGTGTACAAGTTCAGGTATTTATCTTATAATTAGTGATCTAAATACAATTTTAAGATACAAACATGTTTATACTCCCTATTTTACTAACCATAGCAATTTAAATAAATAATAAAAATTCTACAACTATTACATAATTTGCACAATTACATTATAATAATAATAAAATAATTTAAAAAAATAAGCATATAATAAATAAAATAAAAAGGTTAGTAATAATAAGCAAAATAAGTATAAAAGAGGTTAGTATAATAATATTAAAAGTTCAAATTTAAATAAATAATCATTTTTTAGGAATTTTAATAAAAAGAAATAAATAATAATAATTATATACTTATAAATATGATTAATAGTTTAATTATATATATACATATTAGAAATATTTAATAATTATAATTACAAAAATAAGAAATTAAAATCATAAAAGAAAATTAGGGTTTTGAATTGTTTTAGGAAAATAAATTAGGGTTAATTATTTAATCTAAACTTAATTAAATCATTTATAAAAAAAACTACATACAACAATAATATAAACAAATTATAAAATAAATATATACAATTTAAATTTTAGAAAAAATAAATTAAGATTTATAACATAATTAGGGTTTATAAAGAAAATAATTAGGTTTTATATTAGAATTTTTTAATATACAATATAAATTTAAATATTAAATAATATATACATATTATAATTTAAGTACATAATAAATAAATAAACAAACTAATTTTAGAATTTAGAAAATAATTAGAGACTTTTTTTTTTAGAAAAAAAATGTTAATTTATTCTTAATATAATAATTAGTGAGAATGTATTTTTCTTAAGGAAAACATTTTATTTAATCTAATACCTAATTATTGATTAATTTTAATTAATTATAAAACAAGAAACAAGTTAATAAAACAGAAAACCAAAGGAATATCTAAAAATACAGGACCTGGGAATCGAACCCATGTCCATTACCTTCCCAGGGGATGCATCCAACCAGCTGAGCTAGGCACGCGCCTTGGTGATAACCCACACAATAATGATTATATAATAAACATGCAAATAATGATGAATATTAAAAAAAATGGTGCGCAAGCCAGGGATCGAACCCCTGTACCAAGCCTCCATACGCGCATTCAAAACCACCAGGCCATCCTCACCAATCTGATAATTACCTGCAAATAACAAATTATAAAATAAAGCAATTATTTGAATTATAATTTTGGCGCCCTCAGACTTCATCTTCCTCCTTTTTCCTGCGTAAATGCTTGCGAAAATACCTACGAGTTTTCCTGCGAAATAACATTTGCAGGTAAACCTAGGTTTTCATATACAACGCGTATAAGCATGGTTTATCCAAATTAGTCACACCAATGTCTTTCTCATGACCTGAAACATCTCAATCCAGCATCAAATATAATTTATATGACCTAAATCGAAGGACCCTAATTTGAAGGTCCTAACCCTAACTATGGCGTATCTTGATACCTGCATGGAAAACGCAATTAAACAGCCCAGAAACAATCCAAACATCATCATAAACCATATTAGATAATCAAATTAATCAAAGAACAACCATATAATCGAAATCGAATTTCAAAAAAACAAGAACAAAGTCAGAATCGGTTTGCATGATTTATTGCATGAATGAATGTTTTCATGATTCAGAAACATTCTACAATCCTCTAGGAGCATATTGGAACCTTCAAAAGTCTTTGGGATAGCTTGAATACTTGAATCCGAATTTCACTTTTTTTCTTGAAAATTTGAGATTTGGTGATGACTTCTGACTCCTATTTTTCGTGTCCCCAGCCTTGTCTTGTGTTGCATACTTATAATAGAAATGATTTAGGTCAAAAAATATGCTCCTTCTTTGGGCTTTTGGATAGCTTGAGATTGAAGAAATCATATCACCATAATTGTCCAAAAATCCAATATTCTCTTGCTCTTTTGGTCTTACACGAATTTGGACAATATATAATCATGTTAAATGGCTTTGATGATTTTCTAGAAGAAGAATCATATTTAAATATTGATTTTTTGATTTTATTTTGATTTAATATGTATTTTAATGAATAAAATTCAAATAAATATTAAATAAAATAAAAAAAATCATAAATTGCATGGGTTGGGTCGTGCTTGGTGTTTTTGTAAAGATGAGATGGTAATTTGGTGGGCTCATTTAGCAAAAATTGGATTTAAAGCTTTATTTGCTTCATAAGTTTCCCTAAAATTTCCCAACTTTGCAAGGGCACAAATTCTTCAATTTTAATGCTATGAGGGAGTTCTTGGACATTTTGGAAAGCTTAAAGAGTCTTCTATCCAACCTCATTGGTCTCATGTCCATATCGTTTACCATTCTCAAGTTATGCTCTTTTGAAGTTGTTGACTTTTTGTTGACTTTTAAAAGGACTTATAATGTCTTAGCTCATACCTTCCAAATGAAGCATTTTTGGGCTTGGCTTGTGAGACACAAAGTTGTAGAGAATTCAATTTCCTTCAAAATGAGATTTGTATTGAAAATTCTTGATGAAGCATGTGATAGTTATTGCTGGTCAAAGTTCAATTGACTTTTCCTGAGGAAACCCTAATTTAGAAACTCCTGATTCTTGATGATCTGAAATCTCCTTGATGAATCATGATCAATCCTTGATCAAATGATAAATTTTACTTCATATACTTGATGTTGGCAAAAAATCATGAAGTTTGACTTTGGTTTGACCACAGTTGACCTCAGTTTGACTTTTTAACTACTTTAACTGATTTTAACCTATCTGATCATCTGACTGAGCAAACCTTTGGGAAAAGTCTTGAAACTTGTCATGGGGATTCTTGAACACATATAATATGTTATTAAGCTCACTTGAAGTATTGGAAGTCCATTTAGCCTGATTAAAGTCAAAACCCTAGTTTAGGATGCATTGCTTAGGAGAATGCATTGTCTGAGGGATTTGTCAAATCTTCTGACTAATTGGGAACTTTGTGAACCTTGTGAACCTCATGAGATGTCTTGTGAACCTTGTGAACCTTGTGAGCCTCTTAGTACATAATGACTTGTCTTGTGGAGGGCAAAGTTTGGGGTGCAACACCAGTCACCTACAAATACCATCAATATTTCATCAGCAATATACAAAATACATCCCCTGCACATAAAAGTCAAAGCATCCCCTTTGCACTCTCAAACACAGATACCTATACATGCTCTTTTTGACACTCGTCTGTGTCATCCTTCCCCAGTAAGGTTTCCAAAACACCTTCTGCAAGCAGATACTTGTTCTTAACACGCTCTTCTTGACACTCGTCCGTGTCATCTTATCTCCCCACAGAAAGCCAAAGCATCTCCTTTGAACTCTCAAAATAGATGCCTGTTTATATTTTGACACTCGTCCGTGTCATACTTCCCTAGAAAGTCAAACACTCGTCTGTGTCTTGCTCTTGCTTCACCAACAAATCGATGCTTGTGCATACCAATACAGAAGTCTTTCGATACTCGTACATATCTTATATATATCACCTCCTCAGCAGATTCAACACTCGTTTGTGTTCCTTGTTAACCAGTTGTTACTCGTCCGTATCATCATCTTTGAACACATATCAGCGTTGGTTTCTACCGATACTCGTCCGTATCATGGTTCTAAGGATACTCGTCCGCATCTTTAATCTATACACACTGTCAAAGACTTATACCTTTCATTTCTGAAGTGTAAGCACTCGTCCGTGCTTACCTTTTCCCCAGTAAGTCATCAACAAAACAACTTTCTCCTATCCGACATTCGTCCTATGTCGTGATACCTTCGGCAGCCGTCCCCTTCCAGGTGATCATCCTTCATCTTTAGATGACCGTCCCTCATCCCCTTCCCTAGTGGAATCTCCATTATTGGAACCTTCTATCCAACATTCGTCCTATGTCGTGATATTTTCGGCAACCGTCCCCTGCTAGGTGATCGTCCTTCACCTTTTGATGATCGTCCCTCATCATTTTATCTGATGGTCATCCCCATCGTTGATCTTGTTATCTGACATTCGTCCTATGTCGTGATAAACCCCGAGAGCATCCGTACCTTGCTAGGTGATCTTCCTTCACCTCTTGATGACCGTCCTTCATCATGCTTATCCGATGGCTGTCCCCCTCGTTGACCTTTTCTATCCGACATTCGTCTCATGTCGTGATATTTTGAGCAGTCGTCCCCTACTAGGTGATCGTCCTTCACCTTTGATGACCATCCCTCGTCATTATTTCATTTATTATTTTAACTGATGGCCATCCCCATCGTTGTTTACTTTACTTTCCAAAGCCTGATGGTCGTCCCCATCATTGCTTTTCTCATTACTTTAACACCCAGAGAATCTTATTTCTTTACCCGATGGCCATCCCCATCATGATCTCTTTATTTACCCAGCTTGTCGGTCGTCCCTGTCATTGATTTACTTATCATTTTATCCCCAGCAGTCGTCCTCTTCTCGATGGTCCTCCTCCATCGTTTTCATTTGATAATCATACTATACTATCTATTACAATTTATATCCCTTTTCTTCTTCTTCCCAATGATGCAAATTTTGGACTGTCTTTGGTATTCAACCACAAGTTATCTTGTTTGTCTGTTAAGCCAGGCGCTTACACCTTGCACAGCTAACTCGTGCTTGAATAGGGGTAGCTTGAAACACCCCTAATTTGCTATAAATTTTTTCTCACACCATGGCTTGTGATCCTTCATTTTTTTGTTAACATAAGCATTACATCTCATATTGCATGTTTGCTTCATTGCATAGTTCATTTTCATCTACATCTAGGGTTTGTCATCTGAGCAATCCAAGAATTCATCTGAGCCACCCCAAAGGTCTTAAAGCTTTCCAAGAGGTTCTATGTGTGTTCTATTATCATATTATGCTCCCCAAAGTTCATGAAAGTCAAGGGATCACAGGAATTGGCAAAGGCATGGAAGCAGAGCTAGGGTTTTCACTACACAGATGACCAAAATTAGGGTTTTGGTTTCAGAGGCCTTAACTCCAAATTTTTTGGTCATTCTTGTTTCTAATGTTCTTAATATGTTATAAGGATCATGTGTACCAAGTTTGATGAAGAAATTCATTGTGGAAGTCATCTATTCACTGGGTAACTTCTTGAGCAAGTTAAGTCAAAATCAGGGCATCTGAGGCCCCCAACAATGGAACCAAAGGGGAATTTTCATCAAATTGAAGTTCAATGATCTTTATTTGATCTTAGAAGTGGTTGGAAGTTCATAATATTAAAGAATTTTGAGCCAATTGCAAAGTTGCCATTTTTGGAAATGACTTGAAATGCAAACTTTCCATTTTGGGAAAGATTTTCAACCTCCTCTTTCATGACCAAAACTGCTTCAAATGAAAAATTATTGGGCATGAAAGTTGTAGATTAGATATTTCCCTTTTCAAAAGGTATAAGAACATGTCTTGATTCATCCTAGAACTCAAGATATGGCCTTTCAAAGTGGGCAAAAATCACATAATTTTCATGTTCATGTCAAAGAGGGAATTTTGCAATTTCGCTTGCCAAGCATTCTAATGACTTCTAATCAACTTCTATGCATCATAGCATGTCAAAGAAACTTCAAGAGATCAGAATTTGCCTTTAAACCTAGGGTTTTGGTGGCTTGATTCACAAGAAACATCAAAGAGGGAAATTTGCATAAACCATGAGAACTCTTCATCCAAGCCTTCCAGCTCATCAAATTCAATCCCATGGTCCTCCATGAATCAAGCCGAGGCAGGACAAGCCATAGAAACAGCTCTGACCTGTGCCATTCTTCAAGTACACATAACCTTGACTTTTTGCAACTTTGCCCATACCAATCAAGCTGTGCCACCACCCATTTTCTGAGCAATCCCATTGGCTTATACAAACATCATGGATCACAAAACACATAACACACAAGGCTGAAACCTCCCACAAGCTCAGAATCACAAAAATCACCTCACACCTTCCTCTCTTCGAATTTTATAACACATCCATCAAAACTTCAAAATTCTTCCACCAATCAACTCAAAAACACTGAAGGATCATTTCCCAACCATTACAATGGCCTGAAACACCCCACAACACAAACACGATTTCTGAGTTATCAGAACTGAATCACTCAAACCAGCTCATTTAAACTCCATTCAAGCCATTCAGAAGCATCAAAGGGATCATTGGAGGCATTTTGCACAAAGGAAGAGGTCAGAAAGCTCCAGTTTGCAAAGCTTCAACTCAGGTAGTCACCAAGAACGTTTTTTTCCAAAACTCTTGTCTTAAGTTCCTAAATGATTCTACATGTTTAGCTGATCACCCTAATATGTTTTGTTTTGAAAATGCTTGAGAAATGACCATCTATGAAGCTTCTGAAACTTTTAAACCTAAGATGTTTTTGCTTCGATTCAGCTTTATTACGAATGATAAATGTGTTTTGTTTGTGGATTCATGATATATGATGTTTGGGGATCATTTATGGGCAAGAAATTTGATGTTTAGTGACCTAGGGAAGAAGTTGGCATTTTGACTCGCTGGAGAAGATGACCGGAGCTAGCTCCGGTCACCTGAAAGTGATTAGGTTAATTAATCAGGGTTAGCGCGTCAGTTTGAATATTATCCTTTGGATAATGTTTACCCGCGTGTTTGGATGACCTTGATCCTTTCACTTAACCCTAATCCAGATTAATTAACTTAATTAATTTAAAAATTTCTAGAATCAATCTCAGCCTTACATTCACGCGCTAGTCAACCTTTCTTTCCCCAGTTTGAATCTCAGCCTTAGGATCTGATTACTTCCATTCTATTTTATTTTTATTTCATTTTCATTGCATTTTCTTCCTCATTTTATTTAAAATAGTAAAACTTATTCAAAAAATGTTTCCCTTTGCATTCTGACTTTAAATATTTTTCTCAACCAGAAAACATTTTTTATTTTATTTTTTGCATATAAAAAGTATTTTTAAAATATTTAAATACTATTTTTAATTAATTAAAGTATTTTAATTAATTAAAAATACATTTTGGTTTCTAAAAATCACCAAACAAATAATGAACCATTCCAATGCATTTAGAAACATTTTCAAACTCTTCATACAAATTTCTTTTTAGGTTTGATCATAGTTTCCCAATTTTCTTTGAATTAAGGGTCTTTAAAATCACAATTTTTAACCCTAACTTTGAAAAATCATTTCTGCCTAACCAAGAAGAGTTTGAACTTGATTCTTTTTGCATTGTTTCACATATAGGATGTAGTTTATAGGTCATTTTTCTCATGAATTTATCTTGAATTTTCAATTTGATTTGCATTTTTCCTTTTGAATCACCCAAAAACCCTAGCAAACTTAGGAAAATCATAACTTGCAATAGTATAGGCTTCTGACCGTCTCCTTTGGGGTGTAATAGTATGGGATTAGGGTTTGTTTGAGCTTGATTTCAAATTTTTATCTTGTTGTATGCTTCTGTTTTATCCATTTGCATCTCATATGTCCATAAAACCCTAATTTCTCATGTTCATTTGCATTCACCTGGCATATTCATCATCACATGAACTTGCCATGAAATTTCAAGCATTCATATGTCATATTAGACATATTAGGACATGTTAGAACCTTTCTTGATCATTTATTCATTCATTTGAAATGTTTTGCATTCATTTCATTTCATAAACATCCATGAATTTTCAAACTTCTAAGCATGCTTTCATAACATCTCATCCTTGTATGATCATTCATATGCATATTGTATGACATTGCATCATCTCATATGTAATTTGCATTACATAAACACTTCTGACTTTTGTCTTTGCATCTCATTTCATCTCATTTTAATTCATTTCTTTATGCTTTATACCTTATGCATTCATACTAATACTTTCAGGTACTTTTGGTAAGTTATTTGGGAGGTGGTTTTGCCTTCACCTCTCACTTCTTCTTATTTAATTCATATGTATCTTAATTTTCTTTGAAGTGAATTTGATTCACTTATGTTCCATCCTTCTCACTTCCTTCCTTTAAGTTACTTATCTTCTTAGGAAGTAAGTAACTTATTCTTCTGCTTCCTCCTCCTTTCATCTGCCTCTTCCATTGGTGGCTCCCTTGAAGATCTTCTCTTTTAGTCCCAACAAACCATAAGATATCCAAGCATGATAATGTTTAGGGTTGTGTTTAGTCCCTCTTAGCTTTTTACCTTTGAGTCTCCTTGAGTCTCTCTTCTCATCTCAATAATCAGAGACTAAACTCTTAAAGTTTTAGGACTTTGGAATTAGGGTTATGTCTGCATCCTTCTCTTAGGATGGAGTGTATAACTTTAATCCTAAGTGTTAAAACCTTAATTTGTTTAAACCTCTTAATCAAATCACATTAATAATCACCAAGACTTTATCTTGTAACTTTGGCCTTACATAAGGGTTCTATCTCTTCCTTATGGTTAAGAGGGACTAACCCTAATGTTTAATGGATAAGTCCCTCTCAAGTTGTCTTACAAACTTAAAATCCACTTCTTAATCTCATCCATTAATTAAAATCCATTTAATAAAGGCTTGTTATATAATGAATTTAATCCCTGACCATGGATTAAGTTGAGGTATCTTCCTCAGCTTAAGTGTTCTCATCTATTATCCTTCTATTAGGATGGTGTAATGAGTTCACTAATCTGTGATTAGAGATTAAGCTTTGGTGAAAGGTTGAAGATGAGATAAAAATTGATAGAATTGAGATGAAATGTGAAAATATGAAAAATGAGGGTGAAATTGTGAGGTTTGGAGTGCAGATGATTTATATAGAAGCTTAGGTTTGGAGCTTGCTTTGGGTTTGGAATTAGCTTGGGCATTAGGTTAGGGTTAGCTTAGGAGTTAGTTAAATTTGGTTAGGGTTTTTAGAATATTCCTTGGAATATGGTAGAAGAGTCTATAAAGTGGTGGAAGGTGCTAGAGCTTGGTAGAACCACAAAACAAATTGAAAGTGGAAAGGAAGAGTGAAGCACCCACTAATTTTTGAAATTTTGCCCAAGTTTCGCCACTGTTAACCGGTTAACCCCTGGCGTTAAACGGTTAACGGATGAAAAATTTGAATTTCCTCCCTTTTGGTGGGAAACCCTTGGATGCATCTCCACCGTCCGTTCTGATCCAGATTCAACCTTGGGTTCTGATATTTGATTTTGCCATTGAGTGAACCCTGGCCACATGCCTTGCATGCTAACCCATACTGCATGAATTATTTATTTTTATTATTTTAATATTTATTTTGTTTTTTTATGCAATGTATGGGCGAATATGCAATGCGACGCGCTAAGTGCCATGAAAAATGAGAGGGAAAATTTTGGGGTATTACAGCTGCCCCTATTCAATCAACTGGAGACCTGAAGGGATGATAGAAATGACTTTCAGATGTTCGAGATATAGAGGAATTGAATACCCGAATAGACCATAAAATTTGCACTCTGTGTGAGATGAAATAAGTTGGGAAAATGCCATTCTTGGATGACACCTTAAAACATTAAACTGACCTCGGACAGAATCAAAAGGGGCGAGATCATCGTACTTAGATGACTACTCGAAAGAAAACGGGACCATCGTACTTAGATTCGACTCGGAAAGATGAAACCATTGTAATAAAATGGAATCAACAAAGGAATGAGATCATTGTACTTAAATGATAACCCAACACAAGACTGTTGTACATAAACAGAAACGCGAAAAGGAGAGACCGTTCTACTTAAATGGAGACTTGAAGATACTAAGCCATTGTACTTAAATGGAATCGAGAAGAATGAAATCATCGTACTTAGATGTAATCAAAGAAACGAGATCATTGTACTTAAATGATAACCCGACACGAGACCATTGTACTTAAATGAACACGCTAAAAAAAGGGAGACCGTTGTACTTAAACAGAGACTCAAAGATACAAAACCATTGTACTTAAATGGAATCGAAGAGAAGAAAGCATCGTACTTAGATGAAATCGGAGAAACGGGATCATTGTACTTAAATGAAAACCCGACACGAGAACATTGTACTCAAACGGAGACGCGAAAAAAGGAGAGACCGTTATACTTAAAAGGAGACTCGAATATACGAAACCATTATACTTAAATGGAATTGAAAGGATGAAATCATCGTAATTAGATGAGATCAAAAGGAGTGGGATCATTGTACTTAAATGAAAACCTGACACGAAACCGTTGTACTCAAATGGAGACGCGAAAAAGGAGATACCATTGTACTTAAATGGAGACTCGAAGATACAAAACCATTCTACTTAAATGGAATTGAAAGGATGAAATCATTGTACTTAGATGAAATCAAAGAAACGGGACCGTTGTACTTAAACGGAAACGAGCAAACGAGGCCATCGTAATTAGATGAGACTCGGAGAGGTGAGATTATTGTACTGAAATGGAAACTCAATTGGGGATAACAGATGCTAGTATAAGCAGCCACATTGAGGAATGAATTGAAATTTTTTGGGGATAATTCATTCTGATCGAAGAAATGATGTTTCGGGATTTTGTGCAAGGTACCCAAAAACTAACTCATGCTTCGTATGCATATGTTTGAATTTTTCCATGGTGTAAGCCTCCATAACGATGGAAATGCTACGCTTTAAAGGATGCAAATGTAATGAAGATTACTAGATGAAAATGAAAGGGGATCTCCTGATGAGGAGATAATAGGCATTCCGAGTAGCCTTAATGGGGAGAAAATAATCACTGCATTGATTTGATGAATCCCCGTGGGGAAAAGAAACTCTGCAGGGAGAGTTCTAATGATACACCGGCTCTAAACTGCTGCCATTGCCAAAAATAAATTGGACTTTAAGATTGGAGAGCCAAGACCCTTTTGGGGATGAAATGGACTTGAGAGGAATGCTACCCGTTGAACTCCGTTGGGGAAGTGATATCTTTCTGACTCGGCTGGGGAATCAGATGCCCTGGTATTCTTTTGAGGAAGAAGTCTGCTGAGGAATCCCTCAGATACACGATCTTCTACTTGGGGAAGAGATGCCAATGAGGATTGAGCTTTTGATTAGTGACTTCGTTGGGGAAAACTGCAAACAATACTTTACAAGATAGAAAACCATCAGGTTCCTCCATATCTTCAGAGGGCCAAAATTGACGTGTTAACCGGTTATCCTTGGGCGTTAACCGGTTAACACTGAACCAGAATTGAAAAATAAGTGGAAAAAAAGCATTTCTAGCTATCAACCAACTTCCAAAAGCTCCTAACACATCCATGAACATGCTAGCACATAATTGCTACCTAAATATAGCATTCTAACACCTTTTAGCTATATGAATGAGCTACGATTCTAGATACTAACAATTAAACTGAACAAAGCAACACAATCGCAATCAATAAATCAATGAATCAAAGAATGCCTTAAGGCGAGACAAAGAAAAATAAATTAAATTAAGAAGCGGTTTCGGACAAACCAGCCTACAAAGTAGAGGCTTGCTTTGGTGATTGTTATGATTCAATCGATGCACAAACAAAGAGAATATCAGAGGCTTCAAACTTCGATCCGCGAAAATGCAAAATAAATGCAATTGATCCAAAATGCTTCCGAACGGTGAAATAAACACTGTAACTGTGCCGAATCTTCGATTGTACGCTAAACCAGTGAAAAGGGTGAAGGTTAAGCTTTCGATCTTTTGAGTTTCGATGTGAAAGCTTGAAAGATCTTGGTGATGAAGCTTTGGTGAAAGGTTGAAGATGAGAGAAAAATTGAGAGAATTGAGATGAAATGTGAAAATATAAAAAATGAGGGTGAAGTTGTGAGGTTTGGAGTGAAAATGATTTATATAGAAGCTTAGGTTTGGAGCTTGCTTTGGGTTTGGGATTAGCTTGGACATTAGTTAGGGTTAGCTTAGGAACATGGTAGAAGAGTCTAGAAAGTGGTGGGAGGTGCTAGAGCTTGGTAGAACAACAAAACAAATGGAAAGTGGAAAGGAAGAGTGAAGCACCAACTAATTTTTGAAATTTTTGCCCAAGTTTCGCCACCGTTAACCGGTTAACCCCTGGCGTTAACCGGTTAATGGATGAAATTTTTAAATTTTCCCCTTTTGGTGGAAAACTCTTAGGATGCATCTCCACCGTCCGTTCTGACCCAGATTCAACCTTGGGTTCTGATATTTGATTTTGCCACTGAGTGAACCCTGACCACATACCTTGCACACTAACCAATACTGCATGAATTATTTATTTTTATTATTTTATTATTTATTTTGTTTTATTTTATGCAATGTATGGGCGGATATGCAATGCGACACGCTAAATGCCATGAAAAATGAGATGGCAAATTTTGGGGTATTACACTCATAAGTCAAGAAAATGTGATTATGAATAATTGGCCAGGGATAAAAGTTGCTTGATTGTGGCCTATGATACTCTTCAATACTTTTCTCATTCTATTACTCATCACTTTGGAGATGATTTTATACACAATACTATAGCAAGAAATTGGACGATATTCCCTTATGGTTCTAACTTCCTTGCTCTTAGGAATTAAAGTCACTAGAGTGCAATTTGCTGCTTCGTACAACATACCATTTAGAAATAAATCATAAACATCTTTCATCACATCATGCTACATAATCCTTCAGGATTTCTTGAAAAAATAAGCACCATACCCATCCAATCTAGGGGCCTTTATAAAGGTGTGAGAAAACACAAGAGGTATGGGGTTTGAATTGGGTTTTAAAAATGAAATCTTTTTGTGGAAACACAAACATGTAAACCAATGAAAAAACAAGAGAGAAGGATACATGATATATCTTGGTTCACTTGAAAACTATCAAGCTAATCCTGTCCACCCTCCAAGGAGACTTTGTCTTCACATAAAGACTTAATCCACAATGATAAACCGATTACACTAAACAAGCAATTGCTATGACAAACAACCACTAGACCTTACTGGTGCTTTAGGGAACACAAACAACTCGTTACATTGCACATGTACCTGTTGTGACTAATAACCACTAAGACTCATTATCCTAGTCTTCCTAAAGCTTTTGACATCACTAGTTCTTTAGGGAATACAAACAATTGTTTATAATAAAGGTTTGTTTACAAATAAATGCTTGTTACGCCGTATATAATATATAGCTAGAATAATACTATACAAGTGTTATTTGGTAATGACACCATCATAAGTGCCTAATGGAATAATTGACATACTTGACCAATTCTAGAAACATAAATAAATCCTATGGTACAAGGCATGGTGTATCACTCTAATTCCCCCCCCCCCTAAGATTTTCAAGATTTTCATTTGTATCATTGCATACAAACAAGATCAAGCTTTGGTTCTTTTATCCTTCTCAGTTGCAGGTTTATGCCTCACATGGGATCACCATAGCTTTTGTATGCCTTTTATTTGTTTATGTTTACTAACCTTTAATGAAAATCCAAAAATATTTTTTTTCCTTTTATTAACTTTTTTAGGAAGAAAACAAGAATATCAAAACAGTTCCTCAGCTCGAACAAAATTCATCTGAACGAAGTCAAAGTTGATCTGCAAGCAATTCAAATTAATCTGATCAAGGATTTCCCAAGTTTTTATTAATTATTATTCAAGGAATTCCAAGGTTCATGTGTTTATTTCCATGCCTTCTTTGACAAGCAAGAGAATCGAGCCGAAACCACATAAGTACAAGAAAAGGAAATATTTTTCAAATTTTTGTACTGTGTATTTGGTTAGCATCCAGACTGTAACCGATTACACACACAAAAATTGGAAAAATCGAGCAGTAAATCAAATTTTGTAATTATGGCACCAATTTAATTTTTGATCACATGTGGATTATTCTAGACCATCTCCATTTAATTCCCCTACATCATCAAAATTAATTCCCACCATGTACCTTCATTAATCACCACTCTTTTGTTAATTTGTCTCCAAATTTGATTTCCAAGCCTAATTTTGATCTCCCAAACAAAGCTCCAATCCACCAAATTTCCATACAAAAAACTCTATAAATATAACCCTCATTTCATTCATTTCATTCCATACTTTGGTTTGTGTGATGCATTTTATGTGAATTTTTGACCTAATTCTCCTATGTATTCATCTTATGATTCTTATGCTTACTTGTGTGCCTCTAACATGTCCATTTTATCATCCCACTTGAATTGCATCCTTGATATGCTTCTTAATTCTTACCCAAGCCTCCATACTTCTATGAAATTTTGTATCCTTTGCATTCTTTTTCATGTATGAAGAGTTCTTTCCCTAATGTGACAATCTTATGCATCTTTGCTAAGTTGTTTGGACTTGTTTGATTTGTGCTTTTGATATGATCACTTGTGCATCTTTAACATAACATATTATGCATTTTCTTCTGACTCTGATCATCTCATTTCATCCATGTCTCTTTTGACTTTAATCTTCACCTTACTTGTTTCTTCTTACTTGAATATGTGTTTGTTTTTCTCACCTCATCTCTCATTCTACCATGAACTAACTCATGCACTTTGGTATGTTCATTTAGGATAGAATTAGGCATTCCAATATGATTTTTTAATTCTGAATTTGAAGTTTCTCATGTGTTTTCATCCATGTTTGTGCTCACTTGCTTACTTACTTCTTCTTTTGAAACTTCTTTGAACTTATTCATCTCTTTAGTGCTTCATTACACTTGTTTGATCTTGTTTGAGTTCTTTGAGTTTTTGTTAAAGTTTTTTATGTGTGAGTTCTGAATTGTAAGGTCTTGGTATCTTTGGATCCATATATTTTGTTTCCTTTGCTTGATTGGTTTCTATTTCATTTCTTATGAAAGTTTGTGCTTCATTTGCTAACCATTTTGGGGGCTTAGGTAAGTCTTAGGAGTGTGGATGTGCTTCCACATTCCAACTTCTACTTTCTCTTTTACATTTCATACTTGTGTTTGTGAAAGCATTTAAGATGCTTTGTCTTTTCATAATTGATTCTCATCCCCTTAGAAGAAACTTAACTTCCATCTTGGAAGTAAGTTGTCTTCTAATCCTTTCTTCTCTCTTCTTCCTCTTCTTTTCTTATTCTATTCTTCCTTATTCTTTAGGATATAGATCTTGAGCTTCACTAACTTAGAATATCCAAGCATTACAACTTAATTAGGATTGTTTCCCATAGTTCACCTTTTGAGTCTCCTTTGAGTCTTTCTCCCTCTCTTTCTCTCAAATAAAAAACTAAAAAACATCTTAATAAAGGTTGAGGTGACTTCTTGTGTCATATTCTTATTCCACTTGAATCTACCCCATCTTTGGGGGTAATGTGATCTTGTCTAGCATGATGTACAAGTCTAAACTTGAATTCATTTTCACAAAGAAAAGCGTAAAAAACACTTATTTATTTCTAAATACAAAAACACTTAATAAGTACAATGAGTTAGTGTCCTAGAGCCCTAATCTTTGGAACCAAGTCTTGGTGGATACTCTCCTTGCTTGTGTGTACTTCTTTCTCATTTCATCTTGGAGTGATGTAAGAAGTACATACTTCATTGAAAGGAGCTTGAATACACTTTCCTATGCCAAACTCTCAAATAAAAACTTCTAAAAAACTTCAACAAATAATAAGCGTCTTTCCTCCGAGAATTCTCTTCTCATCTCCTTCACTCTAAATGAAAGAACTTGCTCCTACTTGTCTTTTGCAAGATGGTAATCACACTCATTTCAGACGAGCCTGCAACACCTGAGAATAGGCATAAGCAGTTCAAACCCAAAAAATAAAAGCACATTGTGTCAGTCTTATTGAGTCAAACTACGATGTTCTGACTTTCATATTGCACGAAGAGAATACGTAGGCACAAGAGAAGACGCATGGAGAACACAATCCTTCATTCTCTTTCCTCGCTCCTCATGCCATTTTATCTCCTTATCTTTTCATCTCATTCTTCCTTATTTCTTTTCAGTTCCTTCTAGAGCAGTAGAAGATACCTTCACCCTTTAAAATAATGCTAGCAATCATGGATCCCTTCGGGTACGACGGATAATCTTGGGTGCTAATACCTTCCCATTTCGTAACCGACTCCCTTACCCTTTCTCTTTGGTTCGCGAGACCCCACTTTCTCATTCTTCCGGGAATATGCATTATTACCCTTCCTTCGAGATAAAAATTCCTGGCTGGCGACTTTTCCTTTTCGACGCCATTTTCGCGTCTGTACCAGGATAGAAATCATGGGAGCGACAGCTGGTGACTCTACTTGGCATGAAACCCATAATCTCTGGTTCCCTTTGCGAGTCAATCCTAGCGCTTGTCTATTTTTTTCTTTGAGTGTTTATATGTTTATTATTGTGTGTGTAGTTTACTGTTTTTGTTTACAACTTTACTTTACAGCTTTATTTACTGCTTTCAGTATTTATTTATCATGCATCATTATTATACTGTGTGGACTATCTGTTTTTTTTTGCTAGATGGGAGTTACTGTGAGATGAGCCCAATACCAAGGCTCGAGTGCACCCTATACTTTAGTGTGGAAAGTCACTTTACTTTCATGATATCTTGTCATGCGAGTAGTAATGAGTTCCACACCCAGATTGCGACCGTCTTGTAAATGTTTTGATATAGGGGTCTTCCCTACTTCAGGATATGACCTTGATAGTTATGTGCATCTGGAGACCGATCATTGAGGACATTTGTGGAAACATCCCTCTCCCATGGTGACAATGGAAGACCACAATTATTGGCAAACCCACTCGCACTCGAGAGCCCATTGGCAACTCACATAGGATGGGATTGTTCTTTCGTAAGAACTCAATTAAAGCCCTTTTCGTATGACGATAGTATTGTACCCTTCAGGATGAACGTACTATTGTTTCTCGATCTCAGTGCTTGAAGTTGTGAACTTATGGGGGATGCTTGTTTTTTAGGACTCAGTTGAGGCCTCCTTTTTTAGTGTATAATGCCAAACCGGAAACAGTGAATGTATTATTGTTTCTCGACCTAAGAGTCTGTGACGTTGACCATAGTAACACACATATGAGATGGGGGATTGTTTACATGTTTGTAGGTACCCTGACCCTCTACTTACCCACTTATTTAGTAATGTTCTATTAATTGGATCCAGTTCTATGTGGTTCTTTGGTTCTCAGTTCTGGGTTTCTATTCACAGATCTTGTTACTGTGGTTATTCAGACCCTTGGCTTTGGCTCTGTATCAACACCAGACACCAGCCACTGATCACCTGCCTTTCATTGCATTGCATCATTTCATCATTAAATTTTGTTTTTTTCATTTCTCATGTTATTCTCTGTCATTCCCAGTTCCGGTGGTTTTCTATATATTCTATTCCAGATGGCTCAAGATATTCCTCTAAAGAACAATGTACATTACACTTTCTCAAGGCCAGAAACTAAAGACATTCAAGATTTGGTTGGTATGATGAATGAAAAGGTGCTAGATAATTTCAGAAAGAAGTATGGTTTGATTCTGAGTTACATGGATAAAGCTACTCAAGAGTAACATGATGGTCTTCACACTTTTCTCCGGTTCTATGACCCCCAATTGCGGTGTTTCATTTTCCCTGATTATGTTCTGGTTCCTACCTTAGATCGTGTACGGGATCAGTCTGTTTCCAAATGAAAAGGAATTTATAAGTATGGAGGCAATAGCCGTCTTCATTAAAAGAAACCATGTTCCAACTCTGCTTGGAGATTTTCGTTATTCTATTCATTACAAGAATGAAAGAAAGAGGGGAGGACTGGTAATCTGTTGTGCACACCTATTCTACACCTGGTTTGATCGACATCTTCCAAAATCAGGCCCTTTCATAGAGCTTAAAGGAGATGTTAAGTGGTCCAAGAGGTTGATGGGCTTGACCTCAAATGACATTACCTGGTGCTATAATAGAGACTTGGTTGGGAAATAGTTGATTACTAGTTGTGGTAATTTCCCTAACGTGCCTTTGCTTGGAAGAAAATGGTGAATTAACCATAAGCTAGTATTAGCTATCAAATAGTTCGGGTATCCTTTGAAGGCTCCTCCTAGGGAAGAAGATGTTTCAGGATCCTTATACTTTCCGGCCAAAGGAAATTCTTGAGAAGAGTTTTTCAACTCCTTATCCACATTTTGCTCTTAAATGGTTAGAAATTTGTTTAGTTATCCTAATTCTTCAACCACCTCTATCTTCACCTCTAGTTCATTTTGCAAAATATTATTTAGTTTGAAAACAAAATTAGAGGTGGGGAGGGGTGGTTGAAGAGCTACAATCATTAAATAAAGTTTTAACGGTTAAAGAACAACAAGCAAATAACAAATTAAAGAATTTCTATCAAGAATTGAATGTGTACTTTCTTTCTAATATAACTTTGTCTATCATATTATAATTTTCTAATGCAATCTGAAAAGTTATATATTCAGAAAGGGATTGGAAACACACACAAACCACCGAAAATGTAATAAACTTGTCTTTTAAATAAACATTAACAATAATATTCATAAGAAAACATTCAACAACAACAAACCATAAACAACATGATACAACAGACATATCAAGTCATAGAATGTTTTAGAAACATACATGTCCCATAATGGTGTTTTAATAATGAAAGAAGGATAAAGTTGAAGTTAGAGTTGCAAACTTATGTCTATTTTCAATGAATGTCATTCTAGATCTTTAACACAAGTTTTCCATGCTCACTTTAGCTTCATCCATGTTATTGAAATAAACATCCCTACCTAGAAGTCAAAACAAGAAGAAAGCTCAATAATTATGAAACAAGCTATTGGAACATAAAAAATACATAAACAGATTTTAAAATAAAAACTATAGTGAAGATGAACCTGTAAAGTAGCCACTAGCTAAGATTTGATGTTATGGTTTCGTTTTGGGGTTTACATATGAGAGAGATTAGTAACAAAGATGTTAGGGTTTTGTTTTGAGAGAGACGAGTGAAAGAGATATTAGGGTATTGTTTTGAGAGAGAGGTATGTTATATACTGAAGCGAGAGATGATTTCACTTAGATATAAATAAGTTGCACCTTTCACCATATTTAACAACAATAACTGTGATGAATTGATTGAAACTTACACTACTGTTGATTATAAAACCTATGGTGATATAGAAGGTCAAACCCATTATGTCATGAAAAATGGAAAAGGGTTGGTGTTAGGATTTGAACCATTTAACTCCAGGTACATTTCACTATGGTTGTTACATATGACCATTTTGACATGTCATTTAGTAAATACAATAAAAAAGCGCCAAAAAATAAACTATTACCAGAGTTACCACGAAGACCGTTGTAAAATTGGTGTTACAAAAGGCCTATTTTATAGTGGTGTTTACAGCTTTTAAATGAGATTTGATAGGATTAGATTGATATTGAAGGCACATGCATGCACAAAATATAATATCAGGCCTAGATACGATAAGATATAAAAGAGATTCAATCATACCTCTATAAATTTTAAATTCAACATCCTTACCACTTTCATCTATGTCTAAGTTCCCATTATTGGCATTGGAGTGTTGATTGACTTTGCATCTGCCATTCCGAAGCGTTTAAGAAACTCTTGGCAGTATTTTGTTTGACACCCAAAAGTCCCTCCTTTGAGATGCTTGATTTGAAGTTCGAGAAAGTACGTAAACATTCCAATTAGACTCATTTTAAATTCTCCCTACATTAGTTTTGAGAACTCTTTGACCAATTACATGTTAGTAGAACCAGATATATCTACATAAATTTGAATGAGAAGAATATGTTTTCCTTGATGTTTGTTGAAAAGTGTTGTATCACCTCCCTTCTAGAATATCCTTGATCAAGTAAGAACTTACTAAGTCTCTCATACCAAGCCCTAGGGGCTTGTTTGAGACCATACAAAGCTTGTTTTAGTTTCAAAACAAGATTAGGATACTCATGATTTTCAAAACCCATAGGTTGTGAAACATATACTTCTTAACTTATATAACTATTAAGGAAACTACTTTTCATGTGCATTTGAAATCATTTGAAATCTTTAGAACATGAAAACACAAGTAAAAGGCGCATAAACTCGAAGAGGGCAACAAAACCATAAGTTTCCTCATAATTTATGCCATTCTCTTGGTTATATCCTTTAACCACTAGTCGGGCCTTGTTTTGTGTTATCACTTTGTTCTTGTCCAATGTATTTCTAAAACCCACTTAGTTCCTTTAACTTCAGATCTTGTGGAGGCAGGACAAGATCCCAAACATCATTACTTTTAAATTTATTTAACTCATCTTGCATGGTCATAACCTCATTCTCATCAATTAAGGCTTCTTTTGCGTTTTTAGGTTCAATTTGGGACACAAATGCAAAGTGATAACAAAAATTACTTATCTTAGAGCGTGCAGTTACCTTTTTTCCTTTTTAGATTCGTCATCTTCCTCCTTCTCAGGTTTCACCGCTTCAGGATGATCGCTTCCTTCTTCGGAAAATTTGAGTATGTCTTCAGAAGATACATCTGCATCCTGAAAAGAAATACCTTTCCCGATATTTCTCGGATAAAATTCATCAAAATTAACATGCAAGGAATCTTCAACAGTACGTAATCTCTTATTATACACTTTATATGTTTTTATTGACTGAAAGTGTCCAAGGAAGAGATACCTTCGTCAACCTTCGAATCAAAATTTCCAAGGTTGCCTAACATTATTCAATAAAAATCACTTGCATCCGAAGACATGAATATGTGATAAATTTGGTTTTCTATCTTTGAGACTTTCATAAGGATTTTTGTTTAAAATAGGACGTATAAGTATCCTATTTAAAACATAACACGCCCTGTTAATCGCCTCGGTCCAAAAATATTTAGGTAAACAACTCTCATTGATCATAGTTCTTGCCAACTCCTCTAAAATTTGATTTGTTGCGCTCCACAACACCATTTTGTTGTGGAGTTCTTGGAGCGGAAAAAATATGTTTAATGCCATATTTATCACAATAATCCTCAAAGAGGTGGTTTTCAAATTTACCTTCATGATCGCTTCATATTGCAACTATGTTTAAACTCATTTTATTTCGGGACAACTTTACAAAACGTATGAAAGCTGAAAAAGTCTCATCTTTACTAAGCAAAAAGATGGTCCAACAAAATCTAGATTAATCATCAACAACAACTAAACCATAGTAATTTCCACCTAAGCTCTTTGTCCTTGAAATACCAAAAAGATCCATATGGAGAAGCACAAGAGGTCTAGAATTTGAACAACATTTTTATATTTAAAAGACACTCTTGTTTGCTTTCCCATTTGGCATGCATCGAATAGGTGGTGTTTTAAAAATATTAATTTTAGGTATACCAATAACTAGATCCTTTGAGACCATTTTGTTTAGTAAATCAAAGTTGATACGTACTAAGCATCTATGCCATAACCAAGAGTCTTCACTCATAGTTACTAAGCACTTAGTACTTGTCAATGGTACATCAATCGTGTAACAATTATTTGTGAAAGAGTTTAAACTCTTAGTTTAAATTATTGATTCTAGCTTGTTTAACTTCATTTGAGCCCTTATGGGAAAATTGCAATGAGTACCACATAGCTTTAACGGTTGTACAATGAGAAACATGGTAATATTTGTAACACCTAAAATACTCCCCACAAATTTTCATTTTAAATCAGAGTATTTAAATAATCAAAATATTTCGAGTGCAATAGCATCACCAACAAGATACAACAACAACTATCTCATGCAATATCATCACCAACAACATATAACAACATTAACAACATATATCAACAACATACAACAACACCTAAAAACTACTACATCATATAACCATAACTACAACAACAACACATAGCAACATTAATAACATATATCAACAACCTACAACAACACCAAACAACTACTACATCATATAACTACAACGGCAACAACATCACATAACAACATTATATAACATCAATCAACATCTACATCATGAATTATCAACTACAACAAAATATGGCAACCTCGATAACATCTACCAACACCTACAATAACAACATATCATCACAATTCAACAACAATGACATATCATCACAATTCAACCACAATGACATATCATCACAATTCAACAACAATGAAATATCATCACAACTCACAAAAATTATCCATAATGACATATCATGTTAAAACATCAATGAATAGATACATGAAACATTAATACATCATTATCATCATATAATAATTATCATATCATAAACGTCAACACTCTATCATTATATTCTAGCTCAACGTAAGCATCATTTAACCTTCAACACATAATTAACATCATAAAGTCGTTAGCACTTAATTATCATTGTCTATTCATCGGACTCCACTAAAAACAAACTTATCGCATTACCTACACCTTTAAATCAATATAACTAATTTATACACATTGTTTTACCATCCCTAGTCATAGGACATTGCCATTCTCCCATTTTGAACAAGATTCATCATCTATAGCAATATGTCTTTAGTTCAATATACAACGACTCACCTTCCAACATCAATTAATATTATTTAAATTTTTTCTAGAAACATGAGACTATTTTTAAATGAAAGTACATTGTCTTAGCATCACACAACTTTAAATGGCACACAAATCAGACACTCGTAGCTCAAGATATGAATTTTTGAAGTTTTGAAACAAAACTGCCAGGAGCCGCTCGCTGGGACCTCGTTTAGCGAGCTACTCACTGTCTGCGAACTTGCCAGAGGTTCCTGCGATGACAACACTTTTCCCCTTCGATTGTACACCCTTAAACTGTTGTTTCTTTTTTACCTCTACTGACCCAAATTAAGGCAATATAACCTATATCTAACACATACATCAATAATAGCAATCACAACACATCAATTCATCACAGTTCATCATTCATAATATCAATAACCCTAGGTTTTCTCCCAAAACCCTAAAACTTCTAATCAACAACACTGTACCTAATTCCTATTATTAATACCTTAAGAGATGAAGATATCCCACCCTTACCTTGGTTCTGATGAGAATTCTCTTCCTTCTCCATGGATTCTTCTTCAAGCCTTTCACCTTCTCCTTCCTTCTTCTCTCTTTTCACGATCTTTCCATCGTTCACTAAAAACACGACTAGACTTCTCCTCTTTTCCTTATTTCAACCTTATCCCTTAGACCCAACCTATGATCTTCCTCATTTACCCTCACTAACCTTCAGCAAATGACCATTCTACCTGTTTCTCTTATTTTCCACATAATTTAATTATTCAATATAATGTATTTCCTTTAAATTAACATCATATAAGTTAATATTATAATTTCTTCCATACCAAAATACAACAAACCCAATTAAATAAATAAAATAATAATCAGGGAATTACAATATTCATCAACTCCTAAACCTTAGATTTCTTATGTTCTGATGTTTGTTGTTTCGTTTTTTATTGCTTATGTGTTGTTATGCTTAATCTGATTAATGAAGTCTTCCTTGTTTTGTCTATTTTTTTCTGTCTGATCTCTTTTTTTGTTTATTTTACTTTTTGAATAATGACAAAAAGGGGGAGAACGTAAAATATTTTGATTCATAATAGCTCACCAAGACTAAGTCTCAAACATCTTAAACCTCTGACAAAATTCTTTGATGTTTAAGAACAGGATAAGTGTTTAACTCAGAGGGGGGCTTGTAAGAACTTCACATAGAAAATTCTGAAGGATTAATTCAAGGCATCTCTAAGGGATTTTTCTATAACCTTTTGTTCTTAAATTAATTTCCTCAAAATATAATATTTTGTCATCATCAAAAAGGGGGAGATTGTTAGAACAAGTTTTTGATTCTACCTCTCTTATAAGTTTTGATGATAAAAAATATTTTAAGAACAAAATATGATACCTAAAAAGATTATTTTCTATATGTACAAGATTAGAAGTTCTTGTAAAGAGAAAGAAATTCTGAGTCAAATATCTTATACACTAGAGCGATATTTCTACTATGAGAATATCTGGTAAAAGACTTTAGAAGATCTCAGACATCTAATATACCAGGATCAACTGCGAAGAAAACACACTCTGATACATGGATCAATGCAAGTTCTGATTCTCAGAATCAGACACATTTATTGAAGATCCAGATATAACGACTCCAGACAAGATCTTTATTTTTGGAAGCTCTTAATGGAAATTATCAACATCCAAAAAATACCAAAGGTTGTCTCCAACGGATCAAAATTCATAAGTCTATTTAAAGGAGTCAATTGAAGAATTTTGTGACCTCTCTCTCTCTCTCTCTCTCTCTCTCTCTCTCTCTCTCATAGACTCTCTCTCTCGCGCGCGTGCGTAACGTTTAAGTCAAATCAAAATTCATAATCTTTGTACTCTCTATTGTAAAAACTATCACAATAGTGATAATTGCTTTCTAGAAGCACTTCTTGTTACATTTTTATCCGTATCCATTGTAATATTCCTTGAGTGACTAAGTGTAGTTAGCAGACTCAAGAATACTTTGACAGTATGTCTTAGTGTTTGTAATCAATTGTGATTAGAGGATTAAGACCTCATCAAGAGAGGCAAAATCACCTTGGCGGGTGGACTGGATGTAGTTTGAGTTCAAACGAACCAGGATAAATCAACGTGTTGTTTGAAATGTTTTTGAAAACCTCAATTCAAACCCCCTTTCTTGTATTTTTCCACCTTCAATTGGCATCAGAGCGCTTAGTTTTGAGTGCAAGCACTTTTACGTGTCAGAAAAAGATCCAGAAAAAAACACAATGGAGGAACTAGTTCAGAACAATAACGACTATTGTAACGCCCCGAATCGATTATTCCATTTTGTTGAGTCTTTTATTTGAATTGAAAAATAATTGTTTTAATGATGAGATTGGTGTGCTTATGTGATATTGGAGGGTATTTTAGACATTTTCTAATTAATGATAAGTTAGAGATTTTAGTGGAATTAGAAATTGTGACAAAATAGAAAATAGAATAGAAACTAGAATAGAAAGTTATAAGTTGTGAGAAAGAGAAAGAAAATATAAAGATAGAAAGAAATAGAAGAGAAGGAAAAGGAGGAGAAGAGAAAAGAGGAGAAAAGAGGAAAAGCTGGAAAATCATCAAGATTGCTCCTAGGAATCGAATCAATCGGGTAAGGGTGTGAAATATTGTTATCTTAACCTTGTGTATGATTATGTATGTGTTAGATTGATTGGGTTTTTGTTTTGGAGAAGTTTAGAGAATGTTAGGTTTTAGGGTTTTTGATGAAAATCTAAGAAATTGGTAGATTAATCGGTTAGAACTTGATATAATCGAAGTATGATAACTAATATATGTTGTTGATCATGTTTATGGAAGTTTAGTGGAGTTTTGAAGGTGTTAGGGTTGACTGTTGCGTAGTTGAGATGTTGCTGAAATCGCAGCTCTCGCTCAGCGAGCAATCCCTCGCTCAACGAGTTTTCCAGAGATTTTCTCGCTCAGTGAGCGAGCCTGTTGCTTAGAGAGCCTGGGAGTTTTTGGTTTGGTGTTTTTGAATTCGTAACTTGAGTTTCGGTTATCCATTTTTAGTGTTTCTTTATATCGGTTTGAAGCTAAAAACATGTAGAATCTAATGATGCTAAAATATGTAGTTTTTAGACGATTTTACCCGACTTTTCCGATAAAACATAATGGTGATTAGTTAAGGAATTGTGGGATTGACGGTGGTATGGTGGTCGTTTGGCAAATAAATGCATTTCGTGAAGTGAATATGAATGCATGTTGATTGTGAAAGATTCGTTGTCGTTTGGTGTAATTGATGCGAATGTATATAGTTTGTTTGTGAGTGTATGAGATGAATGCATAATTATATTGTGAATATGTATGCATTTTCAAGAATGTTGTGTGTCATTTTGCATGTGAAGCATAATGTATGCATTCTTGTGTTGTGGGGTTCTATGTGAACCCGTTGTAACATTGTGTGCCCATGTGGGGTGTGAGTGATGATTACAACATGATTGTGTTCCTGTGTGGGGTGTGAGCAATCGGATTGTGTGCCCGTGTGTGGTGTGAGCAATCCATAAACATTGTGTACCCATGTGGGGTGTGATAAATGGGTGATTTATTCACAAATGATTGTGTGCCTGTGTGGGGTGTGAGCAATCGGATTGTCTGCCTGTGTGGGGTGTGAGAAATCCATAAACATTGTGTGCCCATGTGGGGCGTGAGCAATAGGTGAACATCGTATGCCCGATGAGGAGTTACCTTAGGTAACGAGCGATGGTTCCAATAGTTCCTGAGTGAACTTGAGATGATTGAGTCGGTACCGCATTGCATTTGCATAGAGTCGTGAGTCGGTCTCTATGATTTGCATTTATCATCTATAATTGAAAATTGGTGAATAAACATGAATAATATATGTTTATGTAGAATGATGTGAGATTATGCATGATGAATATGCTTGGTTTATATATATAAACATTGTGATGTATATGGATGAGGAGTAGTGAATGGTGGTGAGAAATGTATATGCGTATTTTTATGTTAAGATATATAATTATATGCATTGTTATTATGATAATATTTCTCACCCTTCTGCTGTTTTATGATGCTCTATGAGGCATTGCAGAGTAGGTTTGCTGGAGGTCTTTTTTTGAAGCGTGTCTTCATTCTTTTGGTCGGTCGGCTCTGATATGTAGCACCGGGTGGCTAGGGTCGGCTTGATGCCTTTTTGTGATACATTTTGCATATGTATTTTGGTGATGAATGTTTATGTAAACATGAGAATTTGGTGAATCAAACTTTATGATATATATATATATATATATATATATATATATATATGTATGTATATATGTTTGATGTTGATTAATGTTTAGTTTCCGCTGTTATTTTAATGTTTTGAAAATGGGTGTAAGGATTAAATCTTTCTGTTGCAAGTTACCCTGTTTGTTGCATATCTTTGAATGAGCAGGTGTTGGATGTTTTAATTTCACGTATAATGTGGCATACCTCTTTTATATTTTGTTTTAATTATACTCTGATGAAACTTTTAATATATTCCTAGATAATTTAATTGATTATTTTGGGGTATAGAAAGGGGGTGTTACATTAAGTGGTATCAGAGCCAGTGTTCAAGTCAGTTGTGTCTGTCTTGTTGTTGTGATGGTTGAAATATTGTTTACCATTGTTGTTGTTTTGGGGAATAATCAGAATATGGCTGGTAGAAATGACAATGCGATGGTTGTTGCTTTGGAAGTAATGGCAAGGGGGGTGCAGGGTGCGCCGAATGTGAATGCTAATGATGAGTTCAGGAAGAATCAACCACCGGTCTTCAAAGGAAGATTTGATCCCAATGGTGCTCAGAATTGGTTGAAAGAGATTGAAAGAATCTTCAGAGTCATGGACTGTGCTAAAGAGAGTAAGGTGAAGCTTGGATCTCACATGCTGAAGGAAGAAGCTGATGATTGGTGGGTTGGTAGAAGTCAAGCTCTTCAGGAAGAGGATGAAGAGATAACTTGGGAAGGTTTTCGTGCTGATTTCTTGGGGAAGTATTACCCTGTGAGTGTGAAAGGGAAGAATGAGATGGAGTTCCTTGAACTAAAACAAGGTAGTATGTCAGTGGTGGACTATACTTCTAAGTTTGTGGAGTTGGTCCAATTTCATCCTCATTATGTTGCTGCTACTGCTGAATTCTCGAAGTGTATTAAGTATGAGAATGGTTTGCGTCCTGAGATTAAGCAGGTTGTGGGATATCAAAGAATAAGGAGGTTTTCGTATTTGAAGGAATGTTGTAGAATTTTCGAGGAGGATAGCAAAGCTCATTCTACACATTACAAGAGTTTGAATGAGAGGAAAGGAAAGCAACAAGCTAGAAGTGGACCTTATGTGACACCCGCTGATAAGGGAAAGCATAGTGGAAACTTTGATAAGAGATCTAGAGGGGGGAGTTTTGACGTCGTTAAGTGTTACAAGTGTGGTGATTTGGGTCATAAGTCTTTTGAGTGTGGGAAGAACATTATGAAATGTTCAAACTGTTGAGGCCTTGGACATGCTACTACCGAGTGTAGAAGGAATGTTATGAAGTGTTTCAATTGTGGAGAAGTGGGTCACATTAGTACTAAGTGTACTAAGCCGAAGCAAGCTCAAGCAGGCGGAAAGGTGTTTGCATTATCAGGGAAGGACACTACTAGTGCATACCATTTGATTAAAGGTACATGCTTTATTAATAGTACGCCTTTAGTTACTATTATTGATACAGGAGCGACTCGTTCATTCATTTCTCTTGAGTGCGCTAAGCGTTTGAATTTGTTTTTGTCTTCTTGGGGTGGTGAGATGGTTATTGAGACTCCAGCTTCAGGGTCGGTAACTACTTCTTTGGTGTGTGTAAGTTGTTCTTTGACCATGTATGTTAAAGATTTTGTTATGGATTTAGTTTGTTTTCCGTTGGAGGGTTTAGACGTAATATTGGGTGTGAACTGGTTGCAGTTTAATCAAGTTCATATAGATTTCTATCATAAGTTAGTAAGGTTTCCTTCTGTGGACGATGATGAAGATGAGAGTTTCCTATCCACAAAATAGTTGAAGAAACTTTTAGTGGACGAAGCTAAATTGTTTGGTTTGTTTGCATCATTTTCAATGGAGAGTGAAGTGGAGCTAAATGGATTCCCAGTGGTGTGTGATTTTCCATAAGTGTTTCCGGAGGATATTAAGGATGTACCGCCGGAAAGAGAAGTTGAGTTTTCTATTAATCTAATTCCGGGTACTAGACTGATTTCGATGGCACCGTATCGTATGCCAGCTTCAGAGATGGTAGAGTTGAAGAAGCAATTGAATGACTTGTTGGACAAGAGATTTGTTAGGCCGATTGTTTCTCCTTAGGGTGTTTCGATATTGTTGGTAAAGAAGAAGGATGGAAGTATGCGGTTATGCATTGATTATCGATAGTTGAACAAGGTGACAATTAAGAACAAGTATCCGCTTCCAAGGATCGATGATTTGATGTACCAATTGGTTGGTGCGTGTGTTTTTAGTAAGATTGATTTGAGATCAGGATATCACCAAATTTGTGTGAAAGAAGATGATATTCAAAAGACGACTTTGAGGACACGGTATGGCCATTACGAGTATTTTGTGATGCCATTTGGAGTTTCTAATGCGCCGGGTGTATTTATGGAATACATGAATCATATTTTTCATGAGCAGTTGGATCATTTTGGGATTATGTTCATTGACGATATTTTGATTTATTCTAAGTCTCAAGAGGAGCATGAAGAACATTTAAGGATTGTGTTACAGATTTTGAAAGAGAAACAATTGTATGCTAAGTTGTCAAAATGTGAGTTTTGGTTGTCGAAAGTAAGTTTTCTTAGACATGTTATTTCTGATGGTGGTATTAGTATTGATCCATCAAATATTGATGTGGTAATGCAATGGGAAGTTCCTAGATCGGTTACGGAGATTCGAAGCTTTTTAGGCTTGGCGGGTTATTATCGGAGGTTTATTGAGGGATTTTTAAAGTTGGCACTTCCGTTAACGCAATTAACTTGTAAGGGAAAAGCTTTCATTTGGGATATTCATTGTGAAGAGAGTTTCATTGAAATTAAGAGAAGGTTGACGACGGCTCCGATATTGATTTTGCCAAATTCGACGGAACCATTTGTGGTGTTTTGTGATGCTTCATTGTTTGGGTTAGGTGGTGTTTTGATGCAAGATGGAAAGTTTGTGGCTTATGCTTCAAGACAATTGAGAGTGCATGAAAAGAATTATCCTACGCAAGATTTGGAGTTAGCGGCAATGGTGTTTTTTTTGAAAATTTGGAGGCACTATCTTTATGGTGCAAGGTTCGAAGTTTTTAGTGATCACAAGAGTTTGAAGTATTTATTTGATAAAAAGGAATTGAACATGAGACAAAGAAGGTGGTTAGAGCTTTTGAAGGATTATGATTTGTGTTTGAATTACCATCTAGGTAAGGCAAATGTGGTGGCCGATGCTTTGAGTCGGAAGTTGTTACATATGTCCGCATTGATGATAAGAGAATGGGAACTTTTGGAAGATTTTAGAGACTTGAGTTTGGTTTGTGAGATGACGCCAATAAGTATGAGACTTGGTATGCTACATGTTACGAATGAGTTTCTTGCAACCTTGTGTGAAAAGAAAAAGTTGGATTTGAAGTTTGTTGATTTGATGATGAATGAAAATGAGGATTTCAAGGTTGATAATTTTGGAGTTTTGAGATTCTGTGGTCGTATTTTTATTCCCGATGATGAGGAGTTGAAAAAGATGATATTGGAAGAGGGACACCGAAGTAATTTAAGTATTCATCCGGGAGCGAATAATATGTATCAAGATTTGAAGAAGATCTTTTGGTGGTCCAGATTGAAGAGAGATGTAGCTCATTTTATGTATGCGTGTTTGACTTCTCAGAAGTCTAAGGTAGAACATCCGAAGCCTAGTGGTTTGATGCAACCATTGGATATTCCGGAATGGAAATGGGATAGTATATCTATGGATTTTGTTACGGGATTGCCGAATACGCAAAGAGGTCATAATGATATTTTGGTGATTGTTGATAGGCTTACTAAATCTGCTCACTTTATTCTGATTGATATTAGTAATCCTTTGGAGAAGTTAGCCGATACTTTTGTTTCTGTGGTTGTGAAGCTACATAGGGTTCCTAAGAGTATTGTATCGGATAGAGATCCTAGATTTACATCGAAGTTTTGGGAGAGTTTGCAAAAGGCTTTGGGTTCTAAGCTAAGATTGAGTTCGGCTTACCATCCGCAAACAGACGGTCAAACCGAGAGGATAATTCAATCGTTGGAGGATTTGTTATGTGCTTGTGTGCTAGAGCAAGGTGGTGCTTGGGATAGTTATTTAGCGTTAATTGAGTTCACCTACAATAACAGTTTTCATTCGAGTATAGGTATGGCACCATTTGAGACTTTGTATGGTCGGAGATGTGGAACACCTTTGTGTTGGCATGAAACTGGTGAGAGAACGGTAGTTGGACCGAAGATGGTACAACAAACGACGGAGAAAGAAGTTTATTTGGGAGAAGATGAGAGCTTTTCAAAGTAGACAAAAGAGTTATCATGACAAGAGAAAGAAGGATCTTGAGTTTCAGGAAGGCGACTGTCGCTCCCCGAATTTTCATCCCGGTACAAACGCGAACTGTCGGTGATGTTGAAGGTTGAGGTTGAATAGAGTCGCCGGCTAGGCATTTTTATCCTGAAGGAAAGGTAATACTGCATAAACCTAGAAAGATATGGATAAGAAGGTTGCGAACCAAAGAGATTGGGTAAGGGGGTTGGTTACGACCTAGGAATGTATTAGCACCCAGATCGTCCGTCGTACTCGACGGGATCCATGCTTACCTGACTGTGTTTTTTTATTAAAAAAGGGGGGGAAATGTGTATGTACTAACAGTGTATAAAAGAGATGGATGTACAAGGTGATGGTATACAAAGAATGGGAGCTCAAAACTGAGGCTAAGAAAAGAAAGCTAGAAAGAGGGGAGGGGGGAGACCTGGGGAATTTTGTTCGATAACCGTTAAGTTATGCCTATGTATCCTCTCGTGCAATGAGGAAGTCAGAACACTGTAGTTCGACTCAAAGAGACTTGGATGTTTTGTGTGAACTGATTGATTATCTATGCTCAAGTGTATGACTTGTCTGGCTCGAGTGCTAACTGTCTTGCATTAGACGGAAGAAGCGAGTTCTCGTTTTCAGAGTGAATGTGATGAGAAAAGAATCCCGGAGGAGACGATTATTGTTTGTTTTTGTGTTTTCAGCTTTTTATTGTTTTTGGTGTTTTGCATAGGATTATGAGCTTAAGCCTTAATCGAGGGTTTGCAAACTCATTATATCATCCCTGATTAGGGATAATGAGTATACTTAAGTATGAGATGGATATCCCAACTTAATTACCCTAATGATACAGGATTAAAACCATTAACCTACTTGTGATTATTAAGTGTTTTTGGGTTTTTGTTTTGTGTTAAGTAATGATTTTAATCTCTAATCAGGGATTAGTGAACTCATTACATCATCCTAAGAGAAGGATGATAGATGAGGACACTTAAGATGAGGAAGATACCTCAACTTAATCCATGGTCAAGGATTAAAATCATTACATAACAAACCTTTATTAAAGTGGATTTTAATTAGAGATGAGATTAAGAAGTGAATTTTATGTTTGTAAGACTAAACCTGAGGGGGACTTGTCCATTAAATACTAGGGTTAGTCCCTCTGACCTAGAGGCAGAGATGTAACCCTAATATAAGGCCCAAGTTACAAGCTTAAGTCTTGATAATTATTAGGTGCTTTGATTAAGAGGTGAAAACAACTTAAAGGTTTAACACTAAATATTAAAGTTATACACTACATCCTAAGATAAAGATACAGGTATAACCCTAATATAGAGCCCCAAAGCTTTAACTGTTTAGCCTTTGCTATTGAGATGAGAAGCAGAAACTCAAAGAGACTCAAAAGTTAAAAGACTAGGGGGACTATTCACAACCCTAAATTTATCATGCTTGGATGTTCCTATGGTTTGAGTCTTAAAGAGAAATCTTCAAATGGCCACCAAGAAGAAGCAGATGAAAGAGAAAGAGAGAGAAAGATAGGTTACTTACTTCCTGAAGAAGTTAAGTAACCTAGGAGTGTGAGAGAAACCAACAAAGTGAATCAAATTCACTTTAAACACAAATAAATAAGAGGGTGAGAAGAGATGTGATGTAGATGCACATCCACATCCTGATTAACTTACCATTTGCACCTGAAAAGTTAGTATGTACTTATGCACAAAGTCCATGATCAAAATAAGAAGAAAATCACATGATAAAAAAAAATTGAAATTGCATCCAAACAATCCCTAAACCTACATAAGAACACCCTCCAAAGATGGAGGCCTAAAACTAAACCAAAGTCAAGTTATGGTTTTCCTAAGTTTGGCTAGGGTTTTGGACAATTTGCAAAGAAAAAGTCAAAACAAATTGAAAATTCAATGCAAAAATATGATTTAATTATCCTAGATACTAGATGCAACATGTGAGAGAATGCAAAAAGAACCAAGTACAAACTCATTTTGGTTAGGCAGAAGTGAATTTTTGAATTAGGGTTATGAAAAAGGGAATTTTCAAAACCCTAATTCAAGTTTAATTGTCAAAACATGATCAAACCCTAAAATAAATTTGTGAAATGAGTTTGTAAATTGTTCTTAATTTTCAAAGAGGCTCTCTGATTTTTTTGATGATTTTTAAATACCTAAAAGTATTTTTAATTAATTAAAATGAATGAATGAATTAAATAATACAATTAAATGATTTAAAAATAATTTTTTATGAAAAAAATGAAAATATAAATATTTTTGGGTTTTTAATATTAATTAGAGTGAAAGTATAAAAAATCATAATTTTTGAAAATGTTTTACTATTTTAAATAAATAAAGGAAAAAAAATGAAATAAATAAATTAAAAATGAAAAGTAATTGAAAGGGAGGGCTCTGATTGCGTGGAAGCCAGATCAAGGGTTGAGATTGTGAGTCAGCTTGATTGAAGGTATGAGGATCTAAGGGTCCAGGTTTAAACTTCCAATACGCGCGTAATCCATGGGCTGGTATTCAATCTGATTTAATTAATTAGGTTTTATTTTAATTAATTATAATTAGGGTTAATGACTAATCTGAACCGTCCACTCACTAACCTAATCAGGATCTAAGGGCTCACGTTCAATCTGGGCACCCTAACCCTAATCACTTTCAGATGACCGAAACAGTGCTCCGGTCATCTTCTCCGGCCAACCCAAAACCCTATGTTCTTCCTTAGGCAACACCAAGCCCTCTAACTTGTCCAGAAACACTCCCCACACTTCAAGGAACACAAATCAATCATCAAACAACATTTATAATACATGAATCAAGCAAATCGAAACAAAAATCAAAACACGGACAAACTTTCAGAACAACATGAAATGGTCATTTCTTGCTCATTTTCAATTCAAAACACATCTAGATGATCAGTGCAACATGAAGATTCATTTTGTAACAAGAAAATGAAGTTATGAGAAAAACGTTCTTGAGTTATACTTGAGCTGGAGACCTTCGAAACTGAGCTTTCAGAGCCTCTCTCTTATGCAAATGGCCTCCTTTGAACCTCCTGAGGCTAATGGAATGCTTGAATGGATTTTAAACTGGCTATTTTGAGAGGTTCAGTTCTGATATGGCAGAAAATGAGGTTCTTGTGTGTTGTGTTTCAGGCCATTGTGAGGGGTGGGATTTTTTCTAGGGGTGATGTGTGGTTGATTGGTGAAGAAATTTTTGAAGTTTGATGGCTGAATTGGGAGAATCGAATAGAGGAAGTTTTAGGGAATTTTTGTGCAATCTGAGTATGTGTGTGTTCTGAGCTCTTGTGTGTTGTGTTTTATGATCCTTAGGTAATGCATAAACAATTGGAATGAGTCAGAAGAGTAGATATCCACTGTGGGAATGGCATGGCTCAATTGGCCAAAAAGTCAAAAGTTGTGTACTTGAGGTATGGGCTATGGCAAAGCTGATTTGAGGGCTTGAGCTGCCTCAGTTGGCTTCAAGGAGCACCCTAGGATCAAATGTTATAAGCTGTATGGCTTGGATCAAGAGTTTCCATAGGTTTTTCAATTTTGCAACTTTTTGATTTCTTGATAAGCAAGTCATGAAATCCTTTGGTTCAAGGCTCAATTCTGACTTTGAGATGTTGTTTGATCATTCCATGATGTATTTGAGTGGATTAGAGGTCATGTAGAGGCCTGAAATTCACTTTTGCACATTTCCCTTTTTGACATGAACTTGAACATTACAAGTTTTTTCCCAACTTTGACTTGCCATATCTTGAGTTCTAGGATGAATCAAGAGGAGTTCTTGTACTTTTTGAAAATGGGAAGATCTAATCTACAACTTTCATGTTTGAAGAAAATTAATATGAAACATTTTTGATCAAGAAAGAGGAGGTTGAAAATCTTTCCCAAAATGGAAAGTTTTCACTTCAAGTCATGTCCAACAATGGAAACTTTTGCAATGGCTCAAAATTCTTCAATATTATGATCTTTCAAACATTCCTAAGACCAAATAAAGGTCATAGGACCTCAAATTGATGATGATGACCCTTTGGGACCCTTGTTGGAGGCCTCAGATGCCCTAATCCTGACTTTTCTTGCACAACAAGTCACAACTTGATCATATGACTTCCTCAATGAATTTTTGCATCAAACTTCATACACAGGCTCCCTATATCATATAAAGACCATTTGAATCAAGAATAACCAAAAATTTTGGTTGTAAGGGCCTCAGACCCAAAACCCTAATTTCAGGTCATTTGTGAAGGAGCCCTGAGCCTGCCTCGGTGGCTCTGCAATCTCTTGTGATTTTTTGACTTCCAAGAACCCTTGGGGGTACAATATGACCTTAGAACACTCAAGGACCTTCTTGTCATGCTTCATGGCCTATGAGATACCTCATACTCTCTTCAAGATTCATCTGATCACAAACCCTAGTAGTGCAGAGATGCAATGAGATATTAAAGGTGAATATGCAATGTAAGATGTAATGATATGCTATGCAATATGTGTGATCATAAGCCAAGGCATAATAAAGTGAGAGGGCAAATTTGGGGTGTTTACAACTGCCCCTATTTAAGCATGAGTTAGTTGTGCAGGATGTAAGCGCCAAGCTTAGCAGGCAAACAAGATAACTTGTGGTTGAATACCAAGACAGTCCAAAATTTGCGCTCTCTGGTATAATAAGAAAAGGGATATGAATTGTTATTTACAAAACCAGACGATATAGAATGAGCATCGAATGATAACGATGAAGAACGACCATCGAGCAGAGGACGACTGCTGGGGATTAAAAGGTGAGAGATGCACTGATCGAGACGGCCATCGGATAAACTTGATAAAATAATGATGAGGGACGGTCATCAAAAGGTGAAGGTCGATCACCTAGCAGGGGACGGCTGCTGAAAATATCATGACATAGGACGAATGTCGGATAAAAAGATCAACGATGGGGACGACCATCGGATAAACGATGAGGGACGGTCATCAAAAGGTGAAGGAAGATAACCTGGTAGGGAACGGCTGCTGAAAATAACACGACATAGGACGAATGTCGGATAGAAAGATCAACGATGGGGACGGCCATCGGATGATTGATGAGGGACGCTCATCAAAAGGTGAAGGACGATTACCTAGCAGGGTATGGCTACTGAAAATATCACGACCTAGGAAGAATGTCGGATAGAAAGATCAACGATGGGGACGACCATCGGATAAATGATGAGGGACGATCATCAAAAGGAGAAGGACGATCACCTAGCAGGGGACGGCTACTGAAAATATCACGACATAAGACGAATGCCGGATAGATAGACGTTGTGAGAAGTGATAAACACGGACGAGTGCTTAAGCCCAAGAAATAAAATGGTATAAGTGTTTCGACAGTGTGTATAGACTAAAGTTATGGACGAGTATCTTTAGGACCACGATACGGACGAGTATCCATATAAACAAACGTCAACGCATGTTTAGGGATGATGATACAGACGGGTATCAAATGGTCAAGCAAGGAACACTGACGAGTGTTTGGTCTGCTGGAGAAAAGTATAAGGGTATTTGTATTGAGAGTGCAAAAGGTATTCTGGAAACTGCAGGGGAGAGGTGTTTTTGTATACTGCTGGGGAGTAGGTTTTTGTATATACAGGTGAATGGTTCGAACCTGACTTATGATCATGCAAATTGTCGCTCCCCGAAAAGACACCGGGTCTATGAAGGTACAGACGCGAACGGTCGGCGAAGAGAGAAAATGAAATGAATTGAAAAGAGTCGCCAGCTAGGAATTTTTATCCCGAAGGAAAGGTAATGCTGCATAAACCTAGAAAAAGATGGATAAGACAGTTGCGAACCATAGAAACTGAGAAAGGGGGCTGGTTACAACCTGGGAAGGTATTAGCACCCAGATTGTCCGTCGTACTCGACGGGATCCACGCTTACAAGATTGTGTTTAAAAGGGTAGGGTATGTGTTATCTGTGTGCAAAAGCTGGAAAGGAATGTACAAGTGTCAGTGCAAAAGGATGAATGCTTAGGACTAAGGCTTTTAAAAGAATGCTGGAAGAGGGGGGAGACAAAGAGACTTTTGTTCGATAACTATTAAGTTATGCCTACGTATCCTCTCGTGTAATGAGGAAGTCAGAACACCGTAGTTCGACTCAAAGAGACTGAAAGATAAATTGACTGTGAACTGCTTGCTTGTCTATGCTCAAGTGTATGACTCGTCTGGCTCGAGTGCTAACTGTCTTGTATTAGACGGAAGAAGCAAGTTCTCGTTTGTGAATGAGTGTGATGAGAAAAGAATCCCGAAGGAGACAATTATTGTTTGTTTTTGTGCTTTTAGTTTTGTTATTGCTTTTGGTGTTTTGCATAAGTTAATGAGCTTAAGCCTAAATCAAGGGCTTGTAAACTCATTATATCCTCCCTGATTAGGGATAATGAGAATACTTAAGTATGAGATAAGCATTTCAACTTAATTTACCATGATGATGTAGGATTAAGATCATTAACCTACTTGTGATTAATTAGATGTTTTTTGGGTTTTTGTTTAGTGTTAAGTAATGAGTTTAATCTCTAATAACAGATTAGTGGACTCATTACACCATCATAATAGAAGGATAATAGATGAGAACACTTAAGCTGAGGAAGATACCTCAACTTAATCCATGGTTAGGGATTAAATTCATTATATAAAAAAGCCTTTATTAAATGGATTTTAATTAAGGGATGAGATTAATAAGTGGATTTTAAGTTTGTAAGACAACTTGAGGGGGACTTGTCCATTAAACACTAGGGTTAGTCCCTCTTAACCATAAGGAAGAGTTAGAACCCTAATGTAAGGCCCAAGTTACAAGATAAAGTCTTGATGATTATTAAGTGATTTGATTAAGAGGTTTAAACAAATTAAAGGTTTAACACTTAGGATTAAAGTTATACACTCCATCCTAAGAGAAGGATGCAGGCATAACCCTAATTCCAAAGTCCTAAAACTTTAAGAATTTAGTCTCTGATTATTGAGATGAGAAGTGAGACTCAAGGAGACTCAAAGGTAAAAAGCTAAGGGGGACTAATCATAACCCTAATTATTGTCATGCTTGGATGTTCCTATGGTTTGTAAGGCTTAGAGAAAGATCTTCAAGGAAGCCACCAATGGAAGAAGCAGATGAAAGGAGGATGAGAAGGAAGAATAAGTTACTTACTTCATTGAAGAAGATAAGTAACTTAAAGAAAGAAAGTGAGAAAGATGGAACACAAGTGAACAAGTTCACTTAAAAGACAAGTAAATGCATATGAAGAGATAAGAAGAAGTGAGAGGTGAAGGCAAATTCACCTCCCAAAATAACTTACCAAAACCTGAAAAGGTTAGCATGTATACATAAAGTATAAAGCATAAAGAAATGAGATAAAATGACCAAAGTCAGAAGTGTTTATGCACTGCAAATGTTATGTAAGAAGATGCAAAGGCATACAAAATGCATATGTGTGATCATACAAAGTTAATGAAATGAAATGAAATGAATGCAAATCATGGCAAATGAATGAATAAATGATCAAGTATGGCAAATGAAAGTTAATGAAATGAAATGAATGCAAATCATGGCAAATGAATGAATAAATGATCAAGTATGGTTATAACATGTCCTAAGATGTCTAAGATAACATATGAGTGCATTAAATGTCATGGCAAGTTCATGTATTCAGGCATATGCAAGGTGAATGCAAGTGAACATGAGAAATTAGGGTTATATGGAAGTATCAGATGCAAATGAACAAAACAAAAGTATATGACATAATAAAAATTTGCAATCAAGCTCAAACAAACCCTAATCCTATATTAGGTCACACCCCAAAGGAGAAGGTCAGAAACCTAACCTATTAAAAGTAATGATTTTCCTATGTTTTATAGGGTTTTTGGGTGGTTCAAAGGGAAAGATGCAAATCAAATTGAAAATGCAAGATAAATTCATGAGGAAAATGTCCTATAAACTACATGCAATATGTCACACAATGCAAAAAGAATCAACTTCAAGCTCTTCTGGGTTAGGCAGAAATGATTTTTTCAAGTTAGGGTTTAAAAATATGATTTTTAGGAAATTTGTGTGAAGAGTTTGAAAATGTTTCTAAATGCATTGGGATGTTTCATGATTTTTTGGTGATTTTTAGAAACCTAAATGTATTTTTAATTAATTAAAAGACTTTAATTAATTAAAAATATCATTTAAATATTTTTAAAATGCTTTTTTAATTCAAAAAATAAATTAAAAATTATTTTTGGATGAAGAAAAAATATTTAAAGTCAGAATGCAAAAGAAAATATTTTTTTGATGCTTTTTGGTATTTTAAATACATTATGCAAGAAAAATGAATAAAAATGAATTATAATGTAATAAAAATGAAACTATGCAAATCTGATGGTTGAGGTTTGAACTGGGTTGGAGGGAATTGACTGCGCACGTAGATCAATGGCCCACATTCAAACTGGCTTTTAATTATATTTTGAATTTAATTAATCAGGATTAAAAGCTAATGGCGCATCTGGACCACACGTTCACTAGCCCTAATCACCATCTAACGGCTACAAACGCATCTGGGCAAATAATCAGGATTTAGCCTTAATCCCTCTCAGGTGGCCGGAGAAGACATCCGGTCATCTTCTCTGGCCAACCCCTCATCTGAGTTTCCTCAAAATGGCACCCCAAGCCCCCAAAACCTCCAGAATCAATCAACTAACCTCCCTAAACATTAATCTAACCTCAAAATTCATTTATCATTCATCATATCAAGATTCGAACAAAAACATCAAAACGGCAAAAAATTTAGAACATCATGAAATGCTTAAAACTCAACCATTTTCAAAAGTAAAAGCATCAGCATGATCAGCTAAACATGTAGAATCATTTAGAAACTTAAATAGCAAGTTTTGGAAAAAAAGTTCATGAAGCTACCTGAGTTGAAGCTTTGTGTTCTTGAGCTTTCTGGCCTCCCTCTTGGTTCAAATCCACCCCAATGATCTTCCTGATGATGAAGATGAGCTTAGAGCAAGCTTGTGATGGCTATTTTGAGGTGTTTGGTTCTGAATATGCAGAAATCGTGTTTTTGATTAAGGGTGTTTTATGTTATGGTGAAGGGTGGGAAATGATCCTGAGATGTTTTTGAGTTGATTAGTGGAAGAAGTTTTGAGTTTTAGTGGCTAGGCAGTGAGATTTGAAGACTTGAAGTTTTTGCAAGTTTTTGGAAATCTGAGCTTAGGGTTGCATTCAGGCTTGTGTGTTATGTTCTTTGAGGTCCATGATGTTTGTATAAGGTGTTCTGATTGGTTCAGAGAGTTAGTGTGGCATAGTTTGATTGGTATGGTGTGTTTTGTAAAAAGTCAAGGAAAGTGTACCACAAGCATGGGCTCGGGTCAGAGGTGATCTAAAGGGTGGATTTTCCTCAGCTGACTTTGTGGAGAGCCATAGAATCAGATTACATGAGCTGGCACAAGTGGATGAAGAGTTTCATAGCATTTTGCAATTCTTGAAAGTTTTGGCCCTTTTTGATTTCTTGAAGTTCAAGTCATGAAAATACATGGTTCAATGCACAATTCTGATGTTTAGAGGTCCAAGTGACATATTGTGAAGTGTTTTTGTACATTTGAAGTCATTAGAATGCTTGAACATGCCAATTTGCAAAATCCCTCTTTGACATAAAACTTGAAATTATGTGATTTTTGCCAACTTTGAAAGGCCATATCTTGAGTTCTAGGATGAATCAAGACATGTTATTGTACTTTTTGAAAAGGCAAAGACCTAATAGACAACTTTCATGACCAAGAATTTTTCATTTGAAGCATTTTTGGTTAAGAAAGAGGAGGTTGAAAAACTTTCCCAAAATGGAAAGTTTGCATTTCGAGTCATTTCCATTTTTGGCAAGTTTGCAAATGGCTCAAAATTCTTCAATCTTGTGAACTTACAACCTCTTCTAAGATCAAATAAAGATCATATAACTTCAATTTGATGAAAATACCCCTTTGGTTCCATTGTTGGGGGCCTCAGATGCCCTGATTTTGACTTAACTTGCTCAGGAAGTTACCCAGTGAACAGATGACTTCCACAATGAGTTTCTTCATCAAACTTGGTACACATGATCCTTATGACATATTAAGAATATTAGAAACAAGAATGGCCCGAAAATTTGGAGTTAAGGCCTCTGAAACCAAAACCCTAATTTTGGTCATCTGTGAAGTGAAAACGCTAGCTCTGCTTCCATGCCTTTGCCAATTCTTGTGATCCCTTGACTTTCATGAACTTTGGGGAGCAAAATATGATCATAGAACACACATGGATCCTCTTGGAAAGCTTTAAGACCTTTGGGATGGCTCAGATGGATTCTTGGATTGCTCAGATCACAAACCCTAGATGTAGATGAACTTGAACTATGCAGATGAAACAAAAATGCAATGTGAGGTGTAATGCTTATGTTAAAACAAAAATAAAAGATCACAAGCCATAGTGTGATAAAGAGTGAGGGAAAATGTTGGGTGTTTACACAAATGCATGTTTGATTTTTTCCATAATGATCCGTATTAGACGGAATGCTACGCCTTGTTTAAGAAAGATGATGTGAATGCTATGATTATGCAAATGAGAGAGCCGATCCGAGATCTGAACTATGCAGGGAGAAAGGATCTCTGGGAGATCTTTCTGGAGAACTTTATGGGAAACTCAAGATGGAGATGAGAGAAACCCCAAGGTGTTGGCAATTGTATCTGTTGGGGAAGAAACAGATTCAGTTATTGCTTGGGAGATCCTGCTCAGGGAGGAGAGAACTTTTGAGAAGTGATCCGTTGTAATTCTTTCATTTGGGTTGTATCCTGGGGGAATGATGAGCTTCGTGGGGATGCTTTTGTCAAGTGATCCTGCCGATAATGTGACTACTGACTTGGCTGGGGATATAGTACCTGATGTGCCCCATGCTGCAAAAGATTAACTGCCTTGAGTACCTGCAACCTGTTGAATAAAGGAAATGCACAAGTGCCCTGAGGCATCCTCAACCAGATTCCATCAAAGGAGTTAGATTTACTTAAGAGTACATATTTCCTGCAAGCATTTATTAAAAATGGCTTATATGTTTTCATGCAAATGCTGTATTACGAACTTTGGACATTTTTGCAAACAAAACAAAAAGGTACAAAACAAAGTATGAGTGAATATTGATTTTATTGATTTGTGTGCCCTGAATAGGCGAGTACATTTGAAGAAGCTAATCCCTGAAATGAGGAGATTGCTATAAAATTGAGAAAATAAAAGTATTCTATTTGGAAATGCTGAAGTTGATGCTCCAATCTTCCTTTTGCTATGAGCTGTATGACTTTGAACACTTTTCTTATCTTGCTTTCTAAATAAAGTTCATTTTGATCGACGCTTTGTCCTTTCGAAGCTTGCCAGGTTATGTAAGTGTGATACAAACGAATTCAGAGTGCAGTTGTTCGCTTATTCCCTGATTTTGCGTGGATCGCCCTTTTGGGTTTTCAATCCACCAGGATGCCCATTTTTCCTTGAGTTGTCCGATGTGGCTTTTAAAATAAGCGGGTGTACACATTTGTTTTAATTTTCCCTTATTTTTGCCCGAGTCTTTTATTCTGTTTTTGACTCGCCGGGATGCCCTATTTTTGCCTGGACTTACATTCTGTTTTTATGTCCAGCGGGTCATTTATGCGAAGTATTTTTTAACTGCTTCTGAATTCACAGGAGATGGGAAATTTTCGCCATCCATGGTTGCGAGCATCAGTGCTCCGCCTGAGAAGACTTTAGTTATCACGTAGGGACCTTCATAGTTTGGCGTCCACTTGCCCCTATGGTCTGTATGAGGAGGAAGGATTATTTTCAGTACAAGCTCTCCCACTTGATATTCTCGAGGTCTCGCCTTTTGGTCGAAGGCTCTTTCATCCGTTTCTGATATAACTGACCATGACAAATAGCTTCTAATCTCTTTTCTTCAATCAGGCTCAGTTGATTATAACGAGATCGGACCCATTCTGCTTCGTCTAGTTTCACATCCATTATTACCCGCAAGGAGGGCAATTCAACTTCGACAGGTAGAACGACTTCCATACCATACACAAGCTGGTAAGGCGTTGCCCTGGTAGATGTTCTGATGGAAGTTCAGTACCCATGTAAGGCGAATGGTAACATTTCGTGCCAGTCTCTGTATGTGACTACCACCTTTTGCACAATCTTCTTAATGTTCTTGTTAGCTGCCTCAACAACACCATTCATCTTTGGCCTATAAGGAGAAGAGTTGTGATGTTGGATCTTGATATCCCGGCATAGCTCTGTCATCATTTTGTTGTTAAGGTTTGAACCATTATCAGTAATGATTCGCTCGGGAACTCCATATCGACAAATGATATCCCTTTTCAAAAATTAGGCTACCACCTGCTTGGTGACGTTTGCATATGAAGCTGCTTTGACCCATTTGGTGAAGTAATCAATGGCTACCAGGATGAATCTGTGACCATTTGAAGCAGTTGGTTTGATCCTTCCAATCATATCAATGCCCCACATGGCGAAGGGCCAGGGTGAAGACAATACATTCAAAGGACTTGGAGGCACATGCACTTTGTCCACGTAGATCTGGCATTTATGGAATTTTCTGGCGTAGGCACAACAGTCTGCATCCATTGTGATCCAATAGTAACCTGATCTCAACAGTTTCTTCGCCATTGCATGTCCTCCGGCATGGGTACCAAAAGAACCCTCGTTTACTTTGTGCATCAGCAGGTCTGCTTCCTTTTTGTCAACACATCTGAGCAAGACCATGTCGAAGTTCCGTTTCTATAAGGAGCCATCAGTATTGAGGAAGAAACTACCGGCTAGCCTTCTTAATGTCTTCTTATCATTGGACGATGCATCAAGTGGGTATGTCTGAGTCTCTAATAAGCATTTGATGTCGTGGAACCAATGTTAGTTGTCAGTAACAGTGTCCACAGAGAAGATATATGCTGGTCGGTCCAATCTGGACACTAATATCCGAGGCACATAGTTGGTAGTTTGTACTTTGATCATAGATGAAATAGTGGCTAAGGCGTCCGCAAATTAATTCTCATCTCAAGGGATGTATTCAAGCTTGACTGTTGTAAGGAAAGTCAACAATCTCCTCGTATAGTCGTGGTAGGGGATCAGATGCTCTTGATGAGTATACCACTTACCATTAGTTTGGTTGATTACCAAAGCTGAATCTCCGAATACATTCAAGGTTTTAATCCTGAGGTCAATGGCTTCCTCAAGACCCATGATACAAGCTTCGTACTCTGCTTCATTTTTAGTGCAAGCAAAGGTGAGCTTTGTTGAGAAAGGAAAATAGACTCCTTCAGGTGTAATAAGCATTGCACCAACCTCATGACCGTTACAATTAACTGCCCCGTCGAACATCATAGTCCATGCTTCTTCTGGATCCGGCCCTTCAGTGTGAACAGGCTCTTCCCAATCTTTTGATTTTAAGAACATGATGTCTTCATCGGGGAAATCAAATCTCATAGACTGGTAATCATCAATGGGTTTCTCAACCAGATAGTTAGACAATACACTGCCTTTGATGGCCTTTTGAAAGGTGTACTGAATATCATATTTTTTCAGAATCATTTGCCACCTTGCAACCTTTCTGGTAAGTGTTGGCTTCTCAAATATGTACTTGACTGGGTCCATCTTTGAAATCAACAAGGTAGTATGAGTCAACATATATTGTCTTAGTCAGTGAGCAGCCCACGCTAAAGCACAACAAGTTTTCTCGAGCAGTGAATAACGTTGTTCACAGTCGGTAAAATGTTTGCTTAGGTAGTATATTGCATACTCTTTACGATCAGACTCGTCATGTTGGCCCAACACACACCCCATCAATTCATACAATATTGTCAGGTACATTATTAGAGGTCTTCCTTCAGCTGGAGGTATGAGAATCGGAGGTTCTTGCAGATACTCCTTGATTTTGTCAAAAGCTTTCTAACAATCATCGTTCCACCTGACTATTTGTTCCTTTCTTAGCAGTTTGAACAAGGGCTTGCAGGTTTCAGGGAGGTGAGATATGAAACTTGAAATGTAGTTCAATCTACCCAAGAACCCTCGAACTTCTTTCTCAGTCTTAGGTGCAGGCATTTCCTGAATTGCTTTAACTTTGTCGGGGTCAACCTCAATTCCTCTTCCGCTTACAATAAACCCCAGCAGCTTACCAGAACGTACCCCGAATGTGCACTTGTTGGGGTTTAACCTTAACTGATATTTCCTCAGACGCATGAACAGTTTCAATAGATTTACCAAATTCTCTTCCTCTATTTTGGACTTGGCAATCATGTCATCCACGTAGCACTCAATTTCTTTGTGGATCATGTCGTGGAATAATGTTACCATAGCTCGTTGATATGTTGCATCAGCATTCTTCAAACCAAACAACATTACTTTGTAGCAGAATGTGCCCCATGGTGTGATGAAGGTTGTCTTCTCCATGTCTTCAGGTGACATCTTGATCTGATTGTATCCGAAAAATCCGTCCATGAAGCAAAATACCGAGAACTGAGTTGTGTTGTCTACCAATACATCAATGTGAGGTAATGGGAAGTCATCTTTCGGGCTTTCTCTGTTCAGATCCCGATAATTAACACACATACTCACCTTTCTATTAGGTACAGGTACAATGTTAGCAACCCACAGCGGGTAAATAGTTACAGCAAGAAAACCGGCGTCCCACTGCTTTTGTAATTCTTCTTTGATTTTCATGGCCATGTCCAGGTGAGTACGACGCAACTTTTGTTTGACCGGCGGGAAATCCTCTTTTAATGGCAACCTGTGCATGACAATATATGTATCCAATCCCGACATATCTTGGTAGGACCAAGCAAAGACATCGACATATTCTCACAGCATACTGATAAGTTGTTCTTTTACTGGAGCTTGCAGACTGGCTCCAATCTTCACTTCTTTTACAACTTCCTTGGTACCAAGATTAATAGTCTTAACCTCCTCCTGATGAGGAGAAATCACCTTTTCCTCTTGTCTCAATAACCTGGCTAACTCTTCAGGTAAATCATAGTCTTCTTCAACCCCTTTATCTGCTTGATTAATCGGATTGTCAAAGACATTCAAAGTCATAGCAGTGTCGTTGTCAGTGCAATCTGGAGGGCTATTTCTGCAAGGGTTGAGATTTGGTTCATTTTAGTGATTGATTTTATTTTGTTTTTTAGAAAAAGTAAGTAAATGAAGTTTTTATTTAGAAAAACATTTCCATTTATTGCTTTGTGCGAAAATAACAGAAATGAAAATACAGAGAGAGAAAAAGATTGTTTGCAAAAAGATGTCCATTGTTCATTAATATTCAATTTGCACAAGTACATATGGCCCTATTACAAAATGAGTCCCGACATCTTGGGCAAGATACAGGACTTTGATGCATGCTTAAAATAGGAAATAATAATTACTATGCAGCAGTAACCCTTATAATTTCCTGGGAAGACCAGTTGAGGACTTGTCGGCCCGGGACTCTTGGACGGATCCAGTTTTCTAGGTTGTAGTCGCTCTCAGCCTCGTCTTTTAGAGTGTTGACAGCATCAGGGGTCCGCATTCCCCCACTTATGAACTTTGGCCCTCTAGCAGCCTCCTCTTGAACTTGTCGGGATGGTCTATAACCCAAACCGAATTTGTCTTCCTTCATTTCCACCTTCAGCAGCTTTCCCCAACCTTGGGCATTCCCTTCTTCCACAACCTTCCGAGCCTGCTTGTAAGAAGTAATTGAGGTACCCATCCTCTCCTCTTGGGATGCAGCAGACACCTTAGTTGTAGCTTCGTTGACATTCAAAGCTTCAAAACCTTGGCTCATGGTTTCATGGATTTTTCCATCTATTTCTATGTACTTGTACATAGCCAGGTGACTGACAAAGATGTCTTCTTCTCCACAGATAGTGATAATTTGACATTCCCACTCATATTTTAACTTCTGGTGAAGGGTTGACGTTACTACGCCAGCGGCATGAATCCATGGTCGACCCAACAAACAGCTGTAGGCAGGCTGTATGTCCATCATGTAGAAGGTAGTTTTGAGAACTTGTGGGCCAATTACCACGGGTAGCTCCATCTCTCCAAGAACCGATCTCTTAGAATCATCAAAAGCTCTTACAACTAGATTTCTCGGACGGAGGGCTAGACCATCATACTCCAATTTGACTAAAGCTTTCTTTGGCAGGATGTTGAGTGATGATCCAGTGTCAACAAGGACATGCGAGAGCACAACCCCTTTACATTCCAGAGTGATGTGTAATGCCTTGTTGTGGTTGCGCCCCTCTATAGTCAAGTCAACATCGGTAAAGCCTAGTCCATGACTAGTATTGACGTTTGCAACTACTGATTCCAACTGATTGACAGTGATCTCTTCAGGCACATAAGATGCGTGCATGACTTCGAGTAGTGCATTCCGGTGAGCCTCGGAACATATAAGCAATGATAATATGGAGATCTTGGAGGGAGTTTGGTGGAGCTGGTCCATGATTTTATAGTCATTTCTCTTGATAATCCTCATAAACTCGTCTACATCCTGATCAAAGGGTGTCTTCTGAGTTTCTTTTGCAGCAGGTTCTTCTGGCACCACACTTTTACCTTTAGCTTTGGCAGTTGCCTCCGCTTCGGCATTAGTTCTGGGAATTTGTGAAGCAAAGAATAGTTCGCTTCTAGTGAAGCCTCCGCCTCCCCCTACATTGTCTACTTGTGGCGCAGATGTTGAGGAGTCAAGAGTGACTTTTCTTCCGTGGTAGTAAAGATCCGAACCATAATGCCAAGGCATGACACTGTTGTTGTCATAAGGAATTGGTCCAGGCACCGTGATGGTCACTGGACTAATTGCAGCAGCAGAAGGAGTCATGATTGTCTGTGGTTCTTAGTATATAGTAACAAGGGTCTGACTGAAGGCGACACAAATGTAGGAATCTGATAAGCTGATGAGAGAGTGTTGCTGGGATGTTGTTGGTCAGAATGTTGCTGGAAGTTGTTGTTGTGAGATTCTGGAACAGGGACCGTTGTCGGGTCATAGTAGATAGTAAATGTTGAAACATCACTACTGGTGTTTGCTGTTGTTGTAGCCGATTCCGTTGAACTGATTTTTGCTGTATTTGTAGAAGTGGTTTCTGTTACAGTTGTAGAAGCTTGAACTGTTGATGTTATATGTAGGATGCCTTCCTTAATCAAACTGTTGATACCATTCTTCAAACTTGCGCAACCATTAGTAGTAACCTTACATGCTTCTCATCAGGCTTCACAACCAGGAAACACTTGGCATTTTAAAAGCTGAGCTTTCACCTCGGCCAGAGGTGTTTGAACACTTGCAACATCGTTGATCAGGATTGCTGGTTGGTCTTCCTCAATAGCATTAATCCTTGGCCCACCGTGGTTAGGTATTGGAGTTTTGATAACACTCGGAGGAGGTGCGAAGTTTACAACTTTGGAATCAATTAGGTCTTGGACCTTCATATGCAGGGACCTACACTTTTCTGTGGCATGGCCAGGAGAATTTGAGTGGAAGGCGCATCTTGCGTTGACATCATAATTTCTTGGAAGGTTGAGAGGATTTGGTGGAGCCAAAGTCCTTAGTTCAATCAAGTTGAGTTTCAACAGTTGTGGGAGTAACACTGCATTGGGCATCGGAATGGGATCAATTACCCTATTGATCTGAGAAATACTTTGTTGAAATGGACGTTGTTTTTGATTATTATTGTTGTAGGGTCTTTGTTGTTGTTGTGGGAACTGTTGTTGCTGAGGTGCTGGAGTAGGAATGGTGACAGTTGTAACACCCTTCTAAACCCCCACGGAAAATATATACATAATCAGAGTAATTTATCATGCATCTCAATTAAGGGTGTCAATCATGATTCAAAATATGATACAGCACCTGTCATGCTCAATAACACTTAAAATAAAATCATGTTTTTCAGATATATTTTTCACATTAGCATGGAGCTGCGAAATCACTTTCATTAAATCAACTTAGGCATAAAAGCCACTTCCCTATAAAATTTAAATCAAATTAATAAAATAAATAGAGTATACAATTGTATCTCTCAAACATGAATCAAACGTTTCCCCAGTGTTACATGACCAGAGCACGACTCAAAATCCAAACTAAATAAGTAACTAAGACACCTACTCCAACGGCTACCTTGCGCTAGAAGCAACTCTACTCCTCGATACTTGAGCGATGTCGTATAAAACATCATTCCAACAGAAGGGTGAGAATTCATATAATTATTGAAATCATAAGATAATATATAATTTAATGCATACAAGCATAATCACAATAATTCTCACACTTCAAAAGTTTCATCAGCATAATATCACTCAAGTAGTCATTCTATTCAAAAAGTATATACTCACAATCCATAACTTCACAAATTCAACAATTCACATAATACACATAATCTTATATTGTAACCATAGACACAATGAGACTCGATGCAAGGCACAAATGCAACTCATGCATGTGGTACCAATCACTTGTTATCATTTTTCGATTTTTACATTTAAATCGGGTCCATCCTCTAGACCGATAACACACCAAAAAGCCCGTCCTCTAAGCTTTCAAACCCGTCCTCTAGGTTTGGGACAAGTCACTAGCTCCTACGGAACTAACAAGCATTGCCTCTTGACAAAATGATGCATGTGCAATTACAACAAGCATATACAATTAAGACCGTCCTCTAATCTTAATATGCATGCATATCTTCAATAATTCATAACATTTGAATTACCACACAATTGCACATACAACACATTTTCAAATCACAATATTCACTACTCCAATATTGTCACCACAATTATCAAATAATACACAAGGCATCAACACAATTCAATCTCGATTCGCAAATCACACGATACCGATTAAATCTAGAATAATCGATCCATAAAAATAATCACCAAATTAATCACCAAAATAATCACCAAAATAATCACAAAATTAATCACGAATTAATCATCAAAATGATCACCAAATTAATAATTAAATTAATCATTAAATTAATCACCAAAATAATCACAAAATTAATAATCAAATAAATCATCAAAATAATCACCAAATTAATCATTAAATTAATCTAAAAAATAATCATCAAATTAATCACTAAATTAATCATTAAGAATATAATTAAAATTAACATGCAGTATTATCATCATTAATTATACTAATAAACAAAATATATAATTAACTTTAAAAAAAAGGATTATTAATTAAATCATGAATCTAATTTAATATTAAAAGAAAATAGCATCACTTGCTCATTTCTCTCTAATTGAAGTACAATTTTATTATATAAATCCATCATATATGTCTCATTTACTAAGTGGGTGTACTACTGTTCAAGGATTAACATCAATGTATCACTTTCATTTTCGTTAAGTATTTAGTTTTGTGTTAACTAAACTATCATACATTCACTTCTATTATTAAATTAAAGGTACATGTATGGGAAAAGAAAAAATAAGGTAATATTTTACTAGATATTACTAGTAATAATTTTTACTGATAAAAAGATAGTTAACAAATAAATGATACTCTTTTGTATTTTAAGACTTTGGAAAGACACCTATCCAACTAGTTCCTATGATGTATATGAACCATATAAATAAAACTACCTTTTGACTATATTTTTTTAGTTTAATCTTATTCTTCAATTTATGACATACCATATTAGAGATTCTTCATGGAGTTATTAGTGTATATATACATGGTGTTTAGTATAGAAAAACTAATTAAAAAAATAGTGATAAGAAGCAATATATATCCTGCAACTACATCATCATCATCAATATATTATTCTTACTGTCATCACTTATATCATACATATAAGACTACAAGCATTAAATAATGCGGCTACCTACAGGGAAAAGTAAGGTCACAATTCACAAACTCAATGTACTAACCCTGTAACTTCCAAATGTCAATACAAATTTCTTGTACTGAACTAATAGATATATACACATTTATTCAAGTACCACTCATGTTTTTCATTAATTAAATATGATGACATTTACAAGATAAGTGAAATTCATTGCCATTCATTTTCTAAGAAATAGGGGATACGTCGCTGCAGTGGGATATTAAGTTTACTAGGAATTGTATTACTTCCACTACTGTTTCAGGATAAGTAGAAATTCAATATTAGTATAAATTAGTTTTCTCTCTATTACAAATGTGTCTCTATAATATACCATAACACCGTTTCTAAAAATAATCAAATAACACGAATTAAATCAAAGATTTTTAGTGAAACCTAAAAATTCTAAATTCATGAATAATTGAGATTTTACTCTAACCACATTCCTACTCATTCTATATTATCTAACAACCCAAATAATTAATGAAAACTCACTCTTACCTTGATTTGTTGATGAATTTGTTGTTTGTTCTTGAGCTCCTCTTCTCTTCTCATCTTTCTCTCCTTAGCCTTTTTTCCCCTTTCTATCTTCTAACCGTATTTTATCTCTTTCTCCTATTTTATCAATCTCACAATTTTATCATAACTCTAATGGGCTTTACTCAATACACTCTCACACTTATTATTCACACTCCCAATTTAGGCCCAATTAATAATTTCTATCAATTTTATTTATTCCACCAATTAAAATAAATCTAATAAATTAAATAATTCAATCAAATCAAATGCTTCAATTAAATTAATTAATTCAAATAATTAAATTAAATCACATCATTCAATTAATTCAAATAAATCAAATACTTCAATTATATCTAATAATTCAATTAAATCAATTAGCCACAAAATGACACCATTAATCAATTAATATAAATAAATAAATAATTGCTAAAAATCAGGATGTTACAACAGCAGCCACTGACCTTTGCAAATATTGAGGCCTACCTCTGCCAATATGCACTGAATTAGTTTCTCCTGTCCTTCGAGGTCTGGAGAATGGCTTCTTTGTGTTGCTGGAGCTGGCGCCATTATCAGAAATCTTGCCCATCTTCAACAAACTTTCAATTCTCTCTCCCACTACGACCAATCCAGCAAAGCTAGTAGAAGAGAAAGTAGCAAGTCTATCAATATAAGTTCCTTGCAGGGTATTCATGAACATGTCAGCTATCTCCCTTTCTGACATTGGAGGTTGGATAGCAGCAGCCACCTGTCTCCACCTCTGAGCGTACTCACAGAAACTTTCCCTCGAAGATTGAGACATTCCCATTAGGAGAGTCCTGTTAGGTGCCATGTCCAAGTTGTATTGATACTGGCGCACAAAGGCTTCAGCCAAATCTTTCCAATTTCTGACGGTGGCCCTGGATAAGTGTGAGTACCATTCTCTGGATGCCCCGATCAAGCTATCTTCAAAATAAAACATCCATAGCTTTTCATCCATAGTGTATGCCTTCAACCTTCCCAGAAAGGACTGCAAATGAGTGTGAGGACAGGAAGTTCCATTGTATTTCTCAAAACACGGGGGCTTGAATTTGTGGGGAATTATTACCCCCTCAACCAGGCCCATGTCCATTACATCAAATCCCAAGGAGTTCTGGGATTCCAAGGATCTCAACTTTTCTGATATCTCGTCCAGCCGACGGTCATAAGCTTCATCTTCCCCAGCACCTAACATTGTAAACTGCTCATCTTGAGGATCTTCCTGTAGAATACAATCTCTAGTGTTCCTGTGGCCATTCCCAATGATATTAACTTCAGGATTGTTGTCGGGTCTAAACACTATCGGAGTCATTCGCGGCTGCTCGCGCTCGTTATTACTTGTACCTCCAGTGCCTGTGTGGTTATCTTTTGGGGTTTGCCGCTCGACCAACTCCCTCAATATTTCCTGGGTCTGGGCCATTCCAGTCATTACAACCATGAATTGATTCATTTGGGTCCTCACCTCTGTCCTTACATCAGTCATTTGAGTCCTCACATCTGTCAGTTCCTTCTGTAGTTGATCCATTTGTAGACTCGGAAGGTTGTGTCGAGTTGGATATTTGTGGACTCGGTTGACAGAAAAGACCCTTCTGCAAGCAATATTTCCTGAAACAATCAACAAAGTGAGAAGACAACAACAAAACACCTACAAGAAAAAGGTATGTGGTTAGAATGCAATGCAATATGCCTATTTGTCTTTCGAGGGTATCCGGTTTTGTTCTTGGTTTTGACCTTCCAGACCCCTTGGAGGAGATAAAGATGTTGAACGGAATCCACAAAAACCAATAATACATAGAATTCAAGCGGCATTGCCAAAATACAACCAGTTCATGAATACAACAAAAACAAACACTCTCATGGTGAGTTGAAATACAACAATAATACATAAACTATAATACAATCAATTCACAAATACAACAAAACAAACTCCCATATGCATCCTCCCTGACTTCGTTCAGGAGAGCATCAGTCACAGGTCCAACTGGGTGCTCTGTGATGGTCCTGATGAGAAGGTTTCTGGTTGCGATGGCACTCTTCATTTTCTGATACTTATCTTGCTCTTTGGATCTTTTTAACCCTGCCCGGAGTTTAAACTCTGAGATTTCCTTCTGAGCGGCTAGAAGTGCTTCTCGGCTTTTTCTCTCCCTGGACTCCAACTGTTCCATCTTGGCTTGCATCTTTTGATCTTCTTGCAAACGAGCCTCGGTTATTCTGACTTATCTTTGTTGACTCTCTTCCAGATAATGCTCAGCTCTTGCCTTCTGAATTTTTGCCTCTTTACATGCATTCTTCAACACAAGTTCTCTTGCTCGGGCTTTCCTGATGAAGTCGTCAGTATTCTCAATCTTGGTTACATGCTCGATGTGTAACTTTTCTAACCTCTCAATGTCCAAATGAGCATCATTCCTTTCCCAAAGGGTCTTCTTTAAAGCTTCGGCGAGCTGGGTATTTCTTTCCTTCAGCTTTTCAAACTCTTCCAGGCTCACTGTAGCTATGGGCTCAACTGTTGATGGCATATGAGTAATTTGTCCTCTAATGCATGACCATTCAGTGTACTAAGCAGAGGCTATGTTATTACACTTTCCCAGAATGGCAGTTCCTTTAGTCAGTATATTGTCCCAAGCCCAGGCTGCTTGTCGGACGGTGGCATGGTTGTTCTGAACAGCATAATAAAGAGATTATGCTAGGTCTTGCTCCCTAGGTGGATGTACCAAGGCATACCCCAACTGTCTTTTGAAAAGTAAAGGATTGTAAATGATGCATCCTTTCACTCTAATTAGAGGCACATTTGGGTATTGACCACATCTGGTTACTATATCTCAACCCTTGGTGTTCTGAGTACACCACCTGATATCTTCTGAAGAAAGGGAAATCATTCTCTTAGCCCAATTCCTTGTCTGATGTGGGTTTAAGAAAGCTTCCGTATTTGGCATGTGTTTCATCAACCAACTGTAGAAAAGAGGTGCACAACATCTCACCAGTCTTCCTCTCTGTTTCTCATTCCTCTGATGAACTGAGTAATAAAAGTATCCTAACAAAGTGGGAACCGGGTTCTTTAGCATGAAGATATGGATGGCATTCTTGCTTACAAATTTAGGCTCGTCTGCAAACAAAATGATACCATAAATGCTGAGAGCTAAGAGAGCACAGATAGTTTCCCAATTCCCTTTTGCAACATGCTTTGTAGCCCGAGTGATCAAGAAATCCAGATGAAGGCCTGGGATTCCAGCTTTGGAAGTCATGTGTTCATTAATTGTGGTTACTTCCAGATGTAGGGCTTTGGCTATGTCTTCATTCTTCGGAGGAGTTATTTCAGGATTGAAAGGAATTCCTCTTCGGATGGGGATATCCAATAGCATGGAGTACTCTTCCAGCAACGGACCTATCTGGAAGTCCGGGAAAGTGAAGCAATGGAGGGGAGGGTCATAAAAATGCAGACAAGTGTGATTCATGCTTCTTTGTGATGCATCCAGGTCCATAATTATGTCCAAGATTCTACCGTAACTTTTTCTGAACAGAGGTACATGATCAGGAGTAATGAGGGCCTATATCTGTCTAATTCCTGCTAAATGGTACTCAAAGAAATGATAGGTGATGTTGATTTTCCTTGTTGAATCTATTATGAAGATGTGTGCTGAAGGAGATAACTGAAGAAGTGTTGTAGCATATAAGTTGAGCAGAAGAACAGTCAAAACCAAACCAAGAAAAATGGATACCCTGTAAAACAAATAGACAAATGTTTGAAATGATGCAATATGATGCATGATGATGATATAAAAGGGTTTGTGATCAAGTGTTGGATAATTAGTTACCTCTGGTGGGATCCTTGAGTGTTCAAAGTTTCAGATGAAGGCTCGAGAACCAGTAACCGGGTGGGGGACTCAAATAAAGAGTCAATAGTCCAGGGTTTCAAAGAATCAGTCCAAAATAGTACAACCTTTATGTTTACAATAATCATAAAGGATCCTCCACTAATTCACCTCAGATGCTAAAGGTCATCTAAAAAGGTCATCCAGACTTAGCAGACTTCCCAGATAGCTCTAGCACTATAGGAAATCTGTAGCACAGAGTTCTCAAAAGGAAACCCATGCCTGAACCGTGTTTTCATATTCCTGCACCAGACCGAAATAGAATGGGAAAGAATACGAAACCACTCTAATCCTATGTGTCACTCAGGCCTTTGTACTGAGCCTTTCTCACTGGAATACCCCACTCACCAAGGTAACAACAATCTAGCAATATGATATGATAAAGAATGAAATGTGAAAACCAGTAAATGAAAGCGATAAACGAAAGCAATAAATAAAGCTATACAGAAAGTGATAAATAAAGCAAAAACACATAAACACATATAGCACATAACACCCCCATAAACACAAATCAAACAAACGCTAGGAGAAACCCTCAAGGACTCAGAAGCTCTGGTTACAAAGTCCCCAACAGAGTCACCAAGCTGTCGCTCCCCGGATTTTCATCCCGGTACAAACGCGAACTATCAGCGATGTTGAAGGTTGAGGTTTAATAGAGTTGCCAGCTAGGCATTTTTATCCCAAAGGAAAGGTAATGCTGCATAAACCTAGAAAGATATCGATAAGACGGTTGCGAACCAAAGAGACTGGGTATGGGGGTTGGTTACGACCTGGGAAGGTATTAGCACCCAGATCTTCCATCGTACTAGACGGGATCCACGCTTACCTAACTGTGCTTTTTTAAAAAGGGGGGTAAATGTATGTGCTAACAGTGTATAAAAGAGATGGATGTACAGGGTGATGGTATACAATGAATGGGAGCTCAAAACTGAGGCTAAGAAAAGAAAGCTAGAAAAAGGAGAGGGGGGAGACCTGGGGACTTTTGTTCGATAACCGTTAAGTTATGCCTACGTATCCTCTCATGCAATGAGGAATTCAGAACACCATAGTTCGACTCAAAGAGACTTAGATGTTTTGTGTGAACTGCTTGCTTATCTATTCTCAAGTGTATGACTCGTCTGGCTCGAGTGATAACTGTCTTGCATTAGACGAAAGAAGCGAGTTCTCGTTTTCAGAGTGAATGTGATGAGAAAAGAATCCCGGAAGAGACGATTATTGTTTGTTTTTGTGTTTTCAGCTTTTTATTGTTTTTGTTGTTTTGCATAGGATAATGAGCTTAAGCCTTAATCGAGGGTTTGCAAACTCATTATATCATCCCTGATTAGGGATAATGAGTATACTTAAGTATGATATGTATATCCCAACTTAATTACCCTAATGATACAGGATTAATATCATTAACCTACTTGTGATTATTAAGTGTTTTTGGGTTTTTGTTTTGTGTTAAGTAATGAGTTTAATCTCTAATCAGGGATTAGTGAACTCATTACAACATCCTAAGAGAAGGATGATAGATGAGGACACTTAAGATGAAGAAGATACCTCAACTTAATCCATGGTCAGGGATTAAAATCATTATATAACAAACCTTTATTAAAGTGGATTTTAATTAGAGATGACATTAAGAAGTGAATTTTATGTTTGTAAGACTAAACCTGAGGGGGACTTGTCCATTAAATACTAGGGTTAGTCCCTCTGACCCAGAGGCATAGATGTAACCCTAATATAAGGCCCAAGTTACAAGCTTAAGTCTTGATAATTATTAGGTGCTTTGATTAAGAGGTGAAAACAACTTAAAGGTTAAACACTAAATATTAAAGTTATACACTCCATCCTAAGATAAGGATACAGTCATAACCCTAATATAGATCCCCAAAGCTTTAACTGTTTAGCCTTTGTTATTGAGATGAGAAGTAGAGACTCAAAGAGACTCAAAAGGTAAAAGACTAGGGGGGACTATTCACACCCCTAAATTTATCATGCTTGGATTTTCCTGAAGAAGTTAAGTAACCTAGGAGTGGGAGAGAAACCAACACAAGTGAATCAAATTCACTTCAAACACAAATAAATATGAGGGTGAGAAGAGATTGGATGTAGATGCACATCCACATCCTGATTAACTTACCATTTGCACCTGAAAAGTTAGTATGTACTTATGCACAAAGTCCATGATCAAAATAAGAAGCAAATCACATGATAAAAAAAAATGAAATTGCATCCAAACAATCCCTAAACCTACATAAGAACACCCTCCAAATATGGAGGTCTAAAACTAAACCAAAGTCAAGTTATGGTTTTCCTAAGTTTGGCTAGGTTTTAGACACTTTGCAAAGAAAAAGTCAAAACAAATTGAAAATGCAATGCAAAAATATGATTTAAATGTCCTTGATACTAGATGCAACATGTGAAAGAATGCAAAAAGATCCAAGTACAAACTCATTTTGGTTAGGCAGAAGTGAATTTTTGAATTAGGGTTATGAAAAAGGGAATTTTCAAAACCCTAATTCAAGTTTAATTGTCAAAACATGATCAAACCCTAAACTAAATTTGTGAAATGAGTTTGTAAATTGTTCTTAATGTTCAAAGAGGCTCTCTGATTTTTTTGGTGATTTTTAAATACCTAAAAGTATTTTTAATTAATTAAAATGAATTAATTAATTAAATAATACAATTAAATGATTTAAAAATATTTTTTTATGCAAAAAATGAAAATAAAAATATTTTTGGGTTCTTAATATTAATTAGAGTGAAAGTGTAAAAAATCAGAATTTTTGAAAATGTTTTACTATTTTAAGTAAATAAAGGAAACAAAAATGAAATAAATAAAATAAAAATGAAAAGTAATTGAAAGGGGGGCTCTGATTGCGTGGAATCCAGATCAAGGGTTGAGATTGTGAGTCAGCTTGACTAAAGGTATGAGGATATAAGGATCCAGGTTTAAACTTCCAATATGCGCGTAATCCAAGAGCAGGTATTCAATCTGATTTAATTAATTAGGTTTTATTTTAATTAAATATAATTAGGGTTAATGACTAATCTTAACTTTCCACTCACTAACCTAATCAGGATCTAAGGGCTCACGTTCAATCTGGGTACCCTAACCCTAATCACTTTCAGATGACCGGAACAGTGCTCCGGTCATCTTCTCCGGCCAACCCAAAACCCTATCTTCTTCCTCAGGCCGCCCTAAGCCCTCTAACCTGCCCAGAAATACTCCCCACACTTCATGGAACACAAATCAATCATCAAACAAAATTTATAATACATGAATCAAGCAAATCGAAACAAAAATCAAAACACGGGCAAACTTTCAGAACAACATGAAATGGTCATTTCTTGCTCATTTTCAGTTCTAAACACATCTAGATGATCAGTGCAACATGAAGATTCATTTTGTAACAAGAAAATGAAGTTCTGAGAAATAAGTTCTTGAGTTATACCTGAGCTGGAGATCTTAGAAAGTGTGCTTTCAAAGCCTCCCTCTTGTTCAAATGGCCTCCTTTGAACCTCTTGAGGCTAATGGAATGCTTGAATGGAGTTTAAACTGGTTATTTTGAGAAGTTCAGTTCTGATATGGCAGAAAATTAGGTTCTTGTGTGTTGTGTTTCAGGCCATTGTGAGGGGTGGGATTTGTTCTATGGGTGATGTATGGTTGATTGGTGAAGAAATTTTTGAAGTTTGATGGCTGGATTGGGAGAATCAAAGAGAGGAAGTTTTGGGGAATTTTTGTGCAATCTGAGTATGTGTGTGTTCTGAGCTCTTGTGTGTTGTGTTTTATGATCCTTAGGCAATGCATAAACAATTGGAATGAGTCAAAAGAGTAGATATCCACTGTGGGAATGACATGGCTCAATTGGCCAAAAAAGTCAAAAGTTGTGCACTTGAGGTATGGGTCATGGAAGAGCTGATTTGAGGGCTTGAGCTGCCTCAACTGGCTTCAAGGAGCACCCTAGGATCAAATGTTATGAGTTGTATGGCTTGGATCAAGAGTTTGCATAGGTTTTGCAATTTTGCAACTTTGTGATTTCTTGAGAAGCAAGTCATGAACTCCTTTGGTTCAAGGCTCAATTCTGACTTTGAGATGTTGTTTGATCATGCCATGATGTATTTGAGTGGATTAGAGGTCATGTAGAGGCCTGAAATTCACTTTTGCACATTTCCCTCTTTGACATGAACTTGAAAATTACAAGATTTTTCCCAACTTTGACTTGCCATATCTTGAGTTCTAGGATGAATCAAGAGGATTTTTTGTACTTTTTGAAAATGGGAAGATCCAATCTACAACTTTCATGTTTGAAGAAAATTAATTTGAAACATTTTTGATCAAGAAAGAGGAGGTTGAAAATCTTTCCCAAAATGGAAAGTTTTCACTTCAAGTCATGTCCAAAAATGGCAACTTTTGCAATGGCTCAAAATTCTTCAATCTTGTGATCTTTCAAACATTCATAAGACCAAATAAAGGTCATATGACCTCAAATTGATGATGATGACCCTTTGGGACCCTTGTTGGAGGCCTCAGATGCCCTAATCATGACTTTTCTTGCACAACAAGTCACAGCTTGATCAGATGACTTCCTCAATAAATTTTTGCATCAAACTTCATACACAAGCTACCTATATCATATAAAGACCATTCTAATCAATAATGACAAAAAAATTTGGTTGTAAGGGCCTCAGGCCCAAAACCCTAATTTCAGGTCATCTGTGTAGGAGCCCTGAGCCTGCCTGGGTGGCTCTGCAATCTCTTGTGATTTTTTTACTTCCAAGAACCCTTGGGGGTACAATATGACCTTAGAACACTCAAGGACCATCTTGTCATGCTTCATGGCCTCTGAGATACCTCATACTCTCTTCAAGATTCATCTGATCACAAACCCTTGCAGTGCAGAGATGCAATGAGATATTAAAGGTGAATATGCAATGTAAGATGTAATGATATGCTATGCAATATGTGTGATCATAAGCCAAGGCATAAGAAAGTGAGAGGGAAAATTTGGGGTGTTTACAGCGACCATGTGTTTTTGAGAGTTACACCGGTTACGGGTGTGGGTCGTGCTTTGAAGTCGAAGAAGTTGACTTCTCATTTTATTGGACCGTATCAGATTACTGCACGAGTTGGTGTTGTGACTTACCGTGTGGCGTTGCCTCCGAATCTTTGGAAATTGCATGATGTGTTCCATGTTTCGCAACTTCCGAAGTATGTTCGGGATCCGTTACATGTTATTCCAATGGACAAGGTTGAAGTAAGAGATAACCTTCCGGTTGAAGCTTTACCGGTTAAGATTTTGGATCGCGAAGTCAAGAAGCTAAGAGGCAAGGATATTACGCTTGTGAAAGTAGCGTGGGGAGGCGCCGTGGAAGGCAATATGACTTGGGAGTTAGAGAGTGGAATGTGAGAGTCGTATTCCGGGTTATTTGAATCAGGTAATATTTTCTAGGACGAATATATCTAAGTGGGGGAGAGTTGTAACGCCCCGATTCGATTATTCCATTTTGTTGAGTCTTTTATTTGAATTGAAAAATAATTGTTTTAATGATGAGATTGGTGTGTTTATGTGATATGTTGATGTGTTATATTAATTTACCGTTTTGAGAATTTTCGGGTAAAATTAGATTGGAGGGTATTTCAGACATTTGCTAATTAATGATAAGTTAGAGATTTTAGTGGAATTAGAAATTGTGAGAAAATAGAAAATAGAATATAAAATAGAATAGAAAGTTATAAGTTGTGAGAAAGAGAAAGAAAAGAGAATGATAGAAAGAAATAGAAGAGAAAGAAAAGGAGAAGAGAAAAGAGGAGAAAAAAGGAAAAGTTGGAAAATCATCAAGATTGCTCCTAGGAATAGAAACAATCGGGTAAGGGTGTGAAATATTGTTATCTTAACCTTGTGTATGATTATGTATATGTTAGATTGATTGGGTTTTTGTTTTGGAGAAGTTTAGAGAATGTTAGGTTTTAGGGTTTTTGATGAAAATCTAAGAAATAGGTAGATTAATCGGTTAGAACTTGATATAATCGAAGTATGATAACTAATATATGTTGTTGATTATGTTTATGGAGGTTTAGTGGAGTTTTGGAGGTGTTATGGTTGACTGATGCGTAGCTGAGATGTTCTTGAAATCGCAGCTCTCGCTCAGCGAGCAATCCCTCGCTCAGCGAGTTTTCGAGAGATTTTCTCGCTCAGCGAGAGAGCCTGGGAGCTTTTGGTTTGGTGTTTTTGAATTTGTAACTTGAGTTTCGGTTATCCATTTTTAGTGTTTCGTTATATCGATTTGAAGCTAAAAACATGTAGAATCTAATGATGCTAAAATATGTAGTTTTTAGCCGACTTTTCCGATAAAACGTAATGGTGATTAGTTAAGGAATTGTGGGATTGATGGTGGTATGGTGACCGTTTGGCAAATAAATGCATTTCGTGAAGTGAATATGAATGCATGTTGATTGTGAAATATTTGTTGTCGTTTGGCGTAATTGATGTGAATGTATATAGTTTGTTTGTGAGTGTGTGAGATGAATGCATAATTATATTGTGAATATGTATGCATTTTCAAGAATGTTGTGTGTCATTTTGCATGTGAAGCATAATGTATGCATTCTTGTGTTGTGGGGTTCTATGTGAACCCGTTGTAACATCGTGTGCCTGTGTGGGGTGTGAGCGATGATTACAACATGATTGTGTGCCCGTGTGGGGTGTGAGTAATCGGATTGTGTGCTCGTGTGGGGTGTGAGCAATTCATAAACATTGTGTGCCCATGTGGGGTGTTAGCAATGGGTGATTTATTCACAAATTATTGTGTGCCCGTGTGGGGTGTGAGCAATCAAATTGTGTGCCTGTGTGGGGTGTGAGCAATCAGATTGTGTGCCCGTGTGGAGTGTGAGAAATCCATAAACATTGTATGCCCATGTGGAGTGTGAGCAATGGGTGAACATCGTATGCCCTGCGGGGAGTTACCTTAGGTAACGAGCGATGGTTCCAATAGTTCCTGAGTGAACTTGTGATGATTGAGTCGGTACCGCATTGCATTTGCATAGAGTCATGAGTCGGTCTTTATGATTTGCATTTATCATCTATAATTGAAATTTGGTGAATAAACATGAATAATATATGTTTATGTAGAATGATGTGAGATTGTGCATGATGAATATGCTTGGTTATATATATATATATATATATATATATATATATATATATATATATATATATATATATATATATATATATATATATATATATATATATATATATATATATATATATATATATATATATAAACATTGTGATGTACATGTATGAGGAGTAATGAATGGTGGTGAGAAATATATATGTGTATTTTTATGTTAAGATATATAATTATATGCATTGTTGTTATGATATTATTTCTCACCCTTCTGCTGTTTTATGATGGTCTATGAGGCATTGCATAGTAGTTTTGCTGGAGGTGTTTTTGTGAAGCGTGTCTTCATTCTTTTGGTCGGTCGGCTCTGATATGTAGCACCGGGTAGCTAGGGTCGGCTTGATTCCTTTTTGTGATACATTTTGCATATGTATTTTGGTGATGAATGTTTATGTAAACATGAGAATTTGGTGAATCAAACTTGATGATATATATATATATATATATATATATATATATATATATATATATATATATATATATATATATATATATATATGTTTGATGTTGATTAATGTTTAGTTTCCGCTGTTATTTTAATGTTTTAAATATGGGTGTAAGGATTAAATCCTTTTGTTGCAAGTTACCCCGTTTGTTGCATATATTTGAATGAGCAGGTATTGGATGTTTTAATTTCACGTATAATGTGGCATGCCTATTTTATACCATGTTTTAATTATACTCTGATGAAATTTTTAATATGTGCCTAGATGATTTAATTGATTATTTGGGGGTATAGAAAGGGGTGTTACAACTATCAGAATGACAAAATCAATGGCAAACCTCTTGTATTCAATGGTGACAGTTTTGATTACTAGAACAATGTTATGGAAAGTTTCTTTCTGGCTCTGGATGGCGATCTCTGGAATATGGTAACTGATGGTTACACTCATACGGTTGGAGATGATGGTCAGAAGATTGAAAGAAGAAACATGACAGTCCAATAAAAGAAAGAATTCAAAAACCATCACAAGGCCAGAACAATACTTCTGAGTGTTATCTCATACACAGAGTATGGAAAGATCACAAATAGAGAATCTTCCAAACACATGTTTGAATCTTTAAGGATGACGCATGAAGGCAACACTCAAGTCAATGAGACCAAAGATCTGGCACTTATACAGATGTATGAAGCATTCATGATGGAAGAAGATGAAATTATTGAGAAGATGCTCTCAAGGTTTCAAATTTTGGTCGCTGGACTGAAAGTTCTAGAGAAAGGCTACTCAACAATAGATCATGTGAGGAAGATCATCAGAAGCTTGGCAAAGGCATGGAGACCCATGGTCACTGCTCTCAAGCTTTCAAAGAATTTGAATGAGATATCTTTTGAAGAATCGATCAGCTCCTTGAGAATCCATGATATAGAACTTGAAGAAGATGAACCACAAAAGAAAGGTAAGTTTGTTGCTCTTAAATCTAACAAATCTAAATCTAAAGCTTTTTTGGCAAAAGAAGAAAGCTCTGGAGGCTCATTAGAAGAAGACGAACTATCACTTCTTTCCAGAAGAGTTTGAAAACTCTAGAAGCACCGTCAGAAGAAATTCAGGAATCCCAGAAGATCAAGCAATCACTCTGAACCATCCTCTAGTTACAAGAATTCCATAAGCAACGAAGTTGTATGTTATGAATGCAAGGAACCTGGACATTACAAGAGTGACTGCCCTAAACTTCAGAAAGAAAATCCTAGCAAGAAATTTAACAGAGAGAAGAAGAAAATTCTTATGTCCACATGGGATAACTCAGAATCTTCTAAAGCTGAATCTGAATCAGAAGATGAACACGCCAACATAGTGCTAATGGCAAAAATACTATATGATATCAAATCATCCGAATTAGAATCAGATTCTGAAATAGAAGATGTATTTTCTAAACTCTCTAGAAATCAATTAGAAGAAAGCCTCTCAGAAATTCTTGAAAAATATCAGAACCTTCAATTCAAATACAAAAACCTTAAACAAGTTCTAGTATCTGAATCGGAGGAAACTAGAAAACTGAAAGCAGAAAACACTGAGCTTAAAGAAAACATTTTAAAACTTGAAAACTCTTTTGAAAAACTTAAGGCTTGGAAAGAATCTGAATCAAAAGTTTCATCTAGTTCTTATAGTATCATAAAGCAATATGATCATAGCTTTCAAAAATTTCTAGCTAAAAACATAGATAGAAGAAAAATTGCCTCAATGATCTATGGAGTTAGCAGAAATGGTAGAAGAGGAATAGGATATGTTAAACCTATAGGAGAAGCACCACAGAAACTTAAACAAGTTGATGACATGATTATAAAAGCCAACACACCTTTAAATTCTCACTTCACTTATGGACACAATCATGATTTAAAATATACTATTGATTCATCTTGTTCTACAAATTCTGTTGAGAGATTCAAACTCAATCAGAAGTTTGTAAGTTCTAACAAACAAGGACCTAAAAAGATATGGGTACCCAAGGATAAAATTGTGTATGTTGCAGATGTCTTTAACAACAAGATTGAAACACCAATCTTAGTACTTGGACTCTGGATGCTCGTGGAACATGACAGGAAGAAAGCATATATTCTAAAGTCTTGAGCTTAAAGCTGGAGGCTACATAGGTTTTAGAGGCAATCAAAAAGGAAAAATCATTGGCTACATAACTATTGGTAACAATGCTCTTTTCTCTATCTCTAATGTTCTGTTAGTAGAAGGATTAATGCATAACTTGTTATCAATATGTCAATTAAGTGATAACAGTTATGATGTAATCTTTAATCAATAGTTCTATAAAGTTGTTAGTCAGAAAGATGGAACATTCCTATTTAATGGGAAGAGAAATAACATCTATAAAATAAAACTTTCTGAACTAAAAAGTTAGAATGTAAAATGTCTCATGTCTGTTAACAATGAGCAATGGGTTTGGCACAAAAGATTGGGATATGTTAATATGAGAATATTATCTCATATTAACAAACTCAATCTGGTCAGAGGACTTCCAAATTTGAAGTTCAACTCAGAAGCTCTGTGTGAAGCATGTCAGAAAGGCAAATTTGCTAAACCTGCTTTTAAATCTAAGAATGGTGTTTCTTCCTCTAGACCATTAGAACTTCTACACATTGATTTCTTTGGTCCAGTGAAAACTGCCTCAATCAGTGGTAAGAAGTATGGATTAGCGATTGTAGATGACTATAGTAGATGGACATGGGTAAAGTTCCATAGACACAAGGATGAGTCAATCGCTGTATTTCTAACTTCTGCAAACAAGTTCAAAATGAAAAAGAGTTTAGAATTGTAAAATTCAGAAATGATCATGGTGGAGAATTTGAAAAAAAAATTGGATTTATTTTTTAATGAAAATATCCCTCTCATAATTTTTCTTGTCCTAGAACTCTACAACAAAATAGGGTTGTAGAACGTAAGAACAGGACCTTATAAGAGATGACCAGAACCATGATCAATGAGACTAACATGGCTAAACACTTTTGGGCAAAAGTAGTAAATACAACATGTTATATTCAGAATAGAATCTCCATAAGACCTATTCTGGAAAAGATTCCTTATGAATTATAAAAGAATAGAAAGCCCAACATTTCATATTTTCATCCTTTTGGATGTACTTGTTTTATTCTGAATACGAATGATCCTTTGAACAAGTTTGATTCTAAGGCACAAAAATGTTTCATATTAGGAGACTCTATACATTCTAAAGGATACATATTTGATGATAAGCTTGGTCTTGAAAGGCCAAAGAAGAAATAATCTCTTGCAGATATAGAAGTTCAAATCACTGAAGCCAGAACCTCTGAAGAATAGCCATCTACAGAAAAAGACAACACAACTACCACAACAAGTTATGAAGAACCCAGTCACAAGAGACAATCCAGAAGCATGTTGAATCATCCAGAAGATAAAATTCTAGGAAAGAAAGATGATCCAATCAAAACAAGATCCTCATTTAGAAACTCTGAAGAATCACTAATGGGATTAGTTTCGCTGATTGAACCCACTTATGTTGACGAAACTCTCTCAGGAAATGATTGGATACTTGTAATGCAAGAAGAACTAAATCAATTCACTAGAAATGACGTATGGGATCTAGTTCCTAGACCTAGAGGATTCAACATCATTGGAACCAAATGGGTCTTCAGAAACAAACTCAATGAACAAGGTGAAGTTGTCAAAAACAAGGCACGACTGGTTGCACAAGGTTACAGTTAGCAAGAAGAAATAGACTATTCAGAAACCTTTGCACCAGTCGCCAGGTTAGAATCTATCAGACTCTTAATTTATTTTGCAGACTCTCTATCATATGGGTGTTAAGAGTGCATTTTTAAATGGTTATATTGATGAAGAAGTTTATGTGCACCAACCCCCTGGAATAAATATCCAGAACATGTTTATAAACTTAAAAAATCTTTATATGGTCTTAAACAAGCTCCCAGAGCTTGGTATGAAAGATTAAGTAATTTTATTTTCGAAAATAAGTTTACCAATAGGAAGGTGGACACAATTCTTTTTTGTAAAACATTTAAAAATGATATTCTGATTTGTCAAATTTAGGTAGTGTAGACGGGCATTTTCGACGCCATGAAATAATGTACAGATGGTATTTATTTCGATAGATGGAAGATATCTATACAGCTGGGGAAGAAAAAATGAAGAAAGTACTTAGAAGAGGTTTTTTGAGAGACTCAGGCAATGCTGTTGTTTTTCGACAATTTGACAGACTTGAAAAGACGCATCGTTTCGACGCAAAGAAGAAAATTCAAATTCAAGAGTTATTACATTTGGCAGAAAAGACGTGTGGAAGCACCTGGTGAAGAGAGTTATTACATTTAGGATTTATTCGTTAGTGACAGTTATGTTGTTTGTATATAAATAGAATAGTTCTTGTCATAATTGGTGTGTAAAAAAAACTTGTACAAAATTCCTGCAAAAATAATCGAAGTAACTATGTTTGAGAAAAGAGTTTTATATGGAAATGTACATGTAAAAAACACCATTTTTTTAATTAAAATTTAAATAAAGTTCAAAGTCTTTATAATTCCTTTACATAAAAAGTCATTTTTATCTTCTTCGACATTTACTTTATGCATTGTCCAAGTTTATTTTATTTAGTTTTCGCCAGAACTGTTACTATTTTCCTTAGTCAAATTATCCGTACATAAAGAATTTAATAAAAGTGAGACCAAAAGATTGTTAGAGTTAAAATTTTTGTCAAAAAGCACATGTGTCTTAGGATTTGTGTGGTTGATCTTGCAAGTAAACCAATTTGATAAGATTAGGAAACCAGCGGTTGTTCGCCAAAATCATCAGCGAACAAATTGGCACACCCAGTGGGACAGTGTGAATTTAAAGAAACATAATAATTCTTAGTCAAAAAGGTTTCACTTCGTTGTATGATTCTAAGAAGCGGTAAATTAGCTATAACTGACGTAGAAAGACCTAAAAGAACAAGAGTAAGAAGAATGGTGAATCCTCCAAATAATCCGAATGAAAACATTCTGGTGCTTAGCCTTACCCCTTTGACAAGGGGAAATACGAAATCAGTTTATGTACCAGAGGTTTTACCCTCGTCAACAGGGTCAACACCTGTGCTTTCAGTGCCTCATAATGGGCATATTTTCTCCACCATGGGACACCAAAAGCCCATAGGGACACCTCCTCCGATAGGAAATACTCATAGGCCTTTTATGACAAATTTTACCATGCCTCCGTATAGTAGGGAACAACTTTTAGAATGCCAACTTCAACGATGGAGAATTTGCAGAATGCATCATCATTATATTCTGATTCAAGTGTCAATATGACTTCACCATTACAAGGGTCAGGAACGGGTGGAAACATAGGTAGAATGAATCAGCCCCCACCAGGATTCCAAGCTTATACACCGACAATTACGAATAATTATGCGCAGATAATTAGACAACAAATGGAAGAAAGCAATCATGATATGGTCCAAATGTTGACACAACAAATGGGAATAGTGTTTAATCCTTTAATACATAACACCACCCAAACAAACCAATTATTGGCGGAGCAAATGACGCGCATTGCTGATTTTTTCAGCGTCCCTCAAATTCGACATAGAGAACAAGTAGTTCAGAACCTTAGGGTGGTAGTCGAAGAGAAACCCACAATAAATCAGAGGTCGTTCGACGTTCCCCAGGAAAACCATAGAAACTAAGAGGAAGTGGTCCAACAGCATCGTGAGGATACTAGTCCAAAGAGGCCAAGACGCTGATGATGTAGTGCAGAAAATTCGGTATAATAACTTGCCTTCCGAAAATAATTTAGCAGCCATGGTCGAAAGGATAATGGCACAAAATGGGGAGAATATAGGATTGCAAAGGCCTAGTTATACTTCCCCGTTATCTGAATATATTCTGCAATAGGAATTACCCCCAAGATGGAAAGTTCCTAAGTTCACCAAATTCTCAGGGGACACTAGTGAATCCATTATAGAACATGTAGCCCGTTATCTGATCGAAGCGGGGGAAATAGCACACAATGAGAATTTGAGAACAGAGTATTTTCCAAGTTCTTTGAAAAAAAAGTGTTCACTTGGTTTACATCCTTGCTCGCAAGTTCAGTACATACGTGGACTCAATTAGAAAGGTTATTCCATGAACAATTTTATATGGGATAGACCAAAATAAGCCTGAAAGAATTAGCCAGTGTTAAGAGAAAATTCTTTGAACCAATAGATGATTATCTGAATAGGTTCATATTGCTAAAGGCAAGATGTTTCACTCAGGTGCCCGAACATGAGTTATTTGAAATGGCCGAAGGGGCCTAGATTATTCTATAAGAAAGAAATTAGACACTCAGTATTTAAGAGATATGGCACAATTAATAGATAGGGTGAGACAAGTAGAAAGATTAAAAGCTGAAAAATTTAGAGCAAATAAAAATAAGAAATAAAGAGTGGCCTATATAGTAGTATGCCTAGATGATGATAATGACGAGAACGAATCAGTTATGTTCGACGAACGAAAAATTGACCTAGAAGAAATGAAGCAAGGTCCACCATACTCCTGTAAAGCACTGGTTCCGTCGAACGGAAAGAATCCAGTTGAGTTTGAAAAGAATGATAAATTTCCTAAAAGGACTTATACATTCGACGTCACCAAATGTGACGAAATTTTTGACTTATTAGTTGAAGATGGTCAAATAATAATACCAGTAGGCACTAAAGTGCCTCTTGTGGAACAACAGAAAAAGAGAGGTTTTTGTAAGTACCATACCTTTTTGGGTCATAAAACATCTCAATGTTTCCTTTTCAGGGATCTCGTACAAAATTCTATCTGTAACGGAAGATTGAAGTTTGGCAACATGTCGAAGCAACAAATGAGGATCGACTCGAATCCTATGCAAATTGTTGAAGCCCATTATGTTGAGTCATCCATCATAAACATGGTGGAGGTCGAAGAGGTTTCTGATTACAGCTTTGAGATGGTAGAAGCCACTGAAGGCTTCGACACTAACATTAATATGGTAGAGATTCTGATGATCCTACAAACCAACCTGATGATCCTACATTAATATGGTAGAAGCTAACAAAGGCTTCGACAACCCAAACAAAGTTTAAACCAGTGAAGGTTCCAGTAAAGCAAACAATGATGAAGTTGCTGAAGACTCCGTCGAAGGAAAAATAAAGGCCACTAAAGGCCTCGATACTATTAAAAATCAGGAGACTACTGACAGTTCTGTCAACGCTGAAGAGGAGGCCATTGAGGGCCTCACTGTCGAAAACAAGGCTACTGAGGGCCATGATGCTGACTAAATGGAAATATGTGATGCTGACCATACGAAAATAGGTGATGCTTTCAAATACATCAACACTGAGGTTGATGAAGATGTTACCAAAGTTAAGGCAGGGACTACTGATGGCCCTGTGAAACCAGTTGCATATGGAATCCTACACAAAACAATTGAATATCCCAAGAGAAAGTCGATCGAATTTTGTTGCCAACATGTCTCTAGAAACCTATCCCCAGATAAAGGGTTCGACCTGACAAAAAGGAATGATGAAATTGAATAAGCTCTCACTGAAAAAATGAACAAACTGAGTATTGCTGATGGATAGACCACCAATGTCAACATGGTGGAAGCGTCCCAAAAGAACCAAATACAAAATGATGAGGATTGTCGTCGGGAAGAATACCAAAGGCTGGCTTATCCCAGAGAAAATGAGAATTTGATTGAATTCATCTAGGAATGCTTAAAGAAGAAGGCCGAAGTAATGTTATGCCCATGCTGCAGTGCGATTTTCGACAGAAAGGAGGCAAATAACCTAGAGGTAATAGAAAAAGCTAAAAGAAAAGGAAACTAGGGGACAGTCCTAGTTGTCAGAACAGAAAGGTATGATCCAAGGAAAAGTGACCATCACCAACAGAGGTTTGGAGAAAGATACCATAACTCTTACAAACCAACTAATAAAGTTGATGATGACAAATGGGTTCAGCCAATTAGAGATGCCCAGGGACAAAAGAAATGGAGAAGCTTAGAAATTCAGAGGGGCCCTTCAGTGACAGGAAAATGTGAGGCTGAGAAACAAAAACCAAGACCTTAACCTTCAGAAAAATATAAGGGTAAGAACCCTATGTCAAAGTCCCAGTGGAGGAGATTCCAGAGACAAAATAGGGCGGAGAGAGAAGCTGTTAAAAAGGGCATGGAAGAGAAGGATGATGTCAATAGAAATGAAGCAGAATCCAGTAACAACATCCAGATGCTGAACAAAAAGGAGTCATCCCACAGTGACAATCCTAGCATCAAGGTCGAACCAGTGAAGTCCAAAGATAAAGCTCAAGAAGATGATGAGATGACTGATGACTTCGAATCTGACTCAGAGGCATCCTTTGATGATGTCTGCAATGTGGTTTTGATTCTCCCCAAAGATTACGATAGGGTCATGGAAGTCAAAGATGAAGAATATGATATGGAGGATGAACAAATGAGACACAAGCTTGCTTGTTAATACATAATGAATAATGGTTGCGTTGAGGAACAAAACGCTTTATTTGAGAGGCCAGACGACTCCATGAAAGGACACCTAAAGCCTTTGTTTATAAAGGGAAAAGTTGAAAATGTTGTGGTAAATAAAATACTGGTAGACGGTGGAGCTGCAGTGAACCTGATGCCCCACTTTATGCTGAAGGAAATTAGAAAAGATGATTCTGATGCAAAGCCCCATAATATGGTGCTGTCGAATTATGAAGGTAAAGTAGGAACCACTATGGGCGTCATCCAAGTGGATCTGACTGTCGAGACTATAACAAGACCGACAATGTTTATGGTTATCTTTTGAAGGGAAAATTACAATTTGCTCCTGGGAAGGGAATGCATCCACGACGTAGGAGTTGTACCTTCATCAATGCACCAACGTATAGCCATCTGGCGAACGAATGGCATTGTCGAAAATATCGAGGCTGATCAGAGTTACTTCATGAGTGAGGTAAACCCTATAGACCTTCGAAGCTTCGACAAAAATCTGGCTCATATATCTCCCTGCAGCCCAGCGGAGTTCGATGTAAAGGTAACTGACAATGCCTACTATTCAATTTACCTCTATCCAACATATGGCTTTCAATGGGACAAGGAAGTAGTTGACGAGTCGAAATTCATATGGGGGACTTCCCATATAGAGCCAATGGGTTGGGGAAGCGAGTTCGACGATGATTTGCTATCGAAAGGATTACGACTTATATAGCCGAAAATAAACTCAAAGTAGCTCTTAAAGCCGAAGTGAAATATATGGTTGTCGAAGCCATCAAAAACATTTTCGACAAACAATGTCCTCAAAGGGACATTGAAGAAGACAATGATAATACTTAGATGGGTGAATGGAAACACCAGAAGCTTGACACCATTTATGACGAAGAACCTTTAGGATTCGAAAAAGATCCAGTGTAGACTAATATTAAGATGGTGGCGCAGGATCCATTAGAAGAAATAGATCTGGGGTTGCGGGCAGAAAAAAGGCCAACCTACATAAACGCCAAGATGAACCCGCAGTTCAAAGTCGAAATAGTCCAGTTACTGAAAGAATTCAAAGATTGCTTCGCATGGGACTACAACGAGATGCCTGGACTAGATAAGAGTTTGGTCAAATTGAAGCTGCTGATAATGGAAGGAAAGAAACCAGTAAAGCAGACTCCAAGACGCTTCGCTTAGGACATTCGGTCAAAAATAAAAGAAGAAGTCAAAAGACTTTTGAAGTGTAAATTCATCCGCACAACTAGGTATGTCGATTGGATTGCAAATATAGTTCCTGTAATTTTGAAAAATGGAAAACTAAGGGTATGTATTGATTTTCGAGACTTAAATTCGGCTACCCTAAAGGATGAATATCTTATGCCAGTAGCATAAATGCTTATAGATTCGGAAGCAGGCCATGAGTAATTAAGTATGTTAGACGGATACTCTGGCTATAATCAGATCTTTATTGCCGAAGAAGATGTTCCTAAAACAGAATTTCGCCGTCCTAGAGCATTAGGAACTTACGAATGGGTAGTAATGCCCTTTGGTTTAAAAAAATGCTGGAGCGACTTATCAACGAGCTATGGATTTTATTTTCCATGATTTTATCAAAACTTTCATGAAAATGTATATTGACAATATTGTAATTAAGTATGTTTCAGGAAAAAAACCATCTAGACCATCTTCGACAATCCTTTGAAAGGATGAGGAAGTTTGGGTTAAAAATGAATCCCATAAAATGTGCTTTCAGTGTGCAGGCGGGTGGTTTTTTAGGTTTTGTGGTCCACAAGAAAGGGATCAAAATAAATGAAAACAAAGCCAAAGCCATAATGGAAGCGAAAGCGCCATCGACAAAAAAGGAGTTGCAGTCTCTGCTAGGGAAAATTAACTTTCTCAGAAGGTTCATCTCCAACCTTAGTGGAAAGACGCAAGCCTTCTCTCCTCTACTTCGACTGAAGAATGAAGACTTTGCATGGGGGCAAGAACAACAAGCTACCTTCGACAAAATCATAGAATATTTTTCTATTCCTCCAATTTTAATGTCTCCTTGTAGAAAGAGAAGTATGAGGTTATACATTTCGGCATCGGATAAAACATTAAGAAGTATGTTATGCCAAGAAGATGAAAATGGTGTTGAAAGGGCCAGTTATTACCTCAGCAGGGTCCTAAATGATGTTGAAACTAGATATAGTGTTATAGAAAACTTATGTTTATTTGTATATTTTTCTTGTATGAAATTAAAGCACTATATAAAGCCTGTTGATGTGTACATTTCTTCTCATTTCGACGTAATAAAACATATGTTGTCTAAATCTATTTTACATAGTCGAATTGGAAAATGGGCTTTGCGGGTGTACATTTTTTCAAGATTTCCCTAACTTTTGCCCGAGCCTTTTATTCTGTTTTTGGCTCGCCGGGATGCCCATTTTTGCTTGGATCTTTATTCTGTTTTTATCCAGCGGGTCCTTTTTTTTACACGAAGTATTTTCTTACTGCGTCTGCGTTAACAGGGGACTGAAAGTCTTCTCCGTCCATGGTTGTCAGCATCAAGGCTCCACCTGAGAAAACCTTTTTAACCACAAATGGTCCTTCATAGTTAGTTGTCCACTTTCCCCTATGATCGTTAAGAGGAGGAAGAATCCTTTTCAGCACTAAGTCACCTAGCATGTACCTCTGTGGTCGCACCTTTTTGTCAAAAGCCTACTTCATCCGTCGTTGATACAACTGTCCATGGCATACAACTGCTAGCCGTTTCTCTTCAATGTGGCTCAATTGATTATATCTGGATCGGAGCCACTCAACTTCATCTAGCTTAATGTCCATCATTAACCTCACCGAGGGGATTTCCACTTCAATTGGTAGGACTGCCTCCATACCATACACTAGTGAGAACGGGGTTGCCCCTGTTGAAGTACGTACTGACATTTTGTACCCATGCAACGCAAATGGTAGCCTCTCATTCCAGTCTTTGTATGTTACGACCATATTCTGCATGATCTTCTTGATGTTCTTATTGGTCGCCTCGACGGCGCCATTCATCTTCGGGCGATATGGAGAAGAGTTGTGATGCTCTATTTTGAAATCTCGACACAAGTCAGCCATCATCTTATTGTTGAGATTAGAACTATTATCAGTAATGATCCTTTCAGGAATTTTGTACCGGCAAATGATGTCTCTTTTAATAAATAGGGCTACCACTTGTTTAGTGACATTGGTGTAAGACGCCACTTCGACCCACTTCATGAAATAATCTATAGCAACCAGGATGAAGCGATGACCATTAGAAGCTGTCGGCTCGATCTTGCCAATCATATCAATGCCCCACATAGCAAACGGTCTTGGTGAAGACATGTCACTCAATGGATTCTGAGGCACACGGACCTTATCAGCGTAAATTTGACACTTGTGGCATTTACGGGAGTATTTACAGCAATCAGATTCCGTGGTAATCCAATAATATCCCAATCTCAACAATTTCTTGGCCATAGCATGTCCTCCAGCATGGGTACCAAAGGAACCTTCATGGACCTCTTGCATCAACAGGTTTGCTTCGTGTCTATCCACACATCTGAGCAGAACCATGTCGAAGTTTCGCTTGTACAGCACGCCATCTTGATTCAAGAAGAAACCTCCTGCCAGTCTTCTAAGGGTCTTCTTGTCCTTGCTGGATGCCCCAGCCGAGTATTCTTGAGCCTTCAGGAATTTCTTGATATCATGATACCAAGGCTTGTTATCTTCACCATCATCGACTGCAAAGACATAAGCAGGTCTTTCAAGACGGGAGACCGTAATTCGAGGCGCGAAATTCTCTTGACAAACTTTAATCATGGACGACAAAGTCGCTAGAGCATCGGCGAATTGGTTTTCATCTCGAGGAATATAATTCAATTTGACTTTGGTGAAGAAAGTTAACAGCCTCCTGACATAATCTCTGTAAGGAATCAAATGAGGTTGATGAACCAGCCACATGCCATTGACTTGATTCACCACTAGAGCAGAATCTCCGAAGATCTCGAGGTTTTTGACTCGCAAGTCGATTGCCTCTTCGATCCCCATGATACAAGCTTCATACTCTGCCTCATTGTTAGTGCATTCGAAAGTCAACCGAGCAGCTAAAGGTGTATGGACCCCTTCTGGCGAGATAATAACAGTACCTATTCCACTTCCATTCATGTTCACAGCTCCATCAAACATCAACTTTCATTTGGATTCAGGGTCTGGCCCCTACTCCGGAAATGGTTCTTCGTAGTCTTTCGACTTGAGGAACATGATGTCCTCATCTGGAAACTCAAACCTCATGAGTTGATAATCATCGATTGGCTACTGAGCCAAGTACTCTGATAACACACTTCCTTTAATTGCCTTTTGCGAAGTGTAATGTATATCATACTCCGTTAATATCATCTTCCACCGGGCTACTCTTCCTGTCAGAGTTGGCTTTTCAAAAATGTATTTCACATGATCCATCTTGGAAATTAAGAGAGTAGTGTTAGTCAGCATGTACTGTCTCAGTCGGCGAGCAACCCATGCCAAAGCGCAGCAAGTTTTCTCGAGTAGTGAGTAGCGCGTCTCACAATCGGTAAACTTTTTGCTAAGGTAATAAATGGCGTTCTCTTTTCGACCAGACTCGTCCTGCTGACCCAGCATACATCCCATCAATCCTTCAAGCACAGTAAGATACATAATCAAAGGTCTCCCTGGCACTGGAGGCGTGATAATTGGAGGTTCTAGCAGGTATTCTTTGATTCGGTCAAAGGCTTGCTGGCAGTCTTCATTTCATTTAATGGCCTGATTCTTCCTCAGAAGCTTAAAGATGGGCTTGCACGTGGCAGTTACATGAGAAATAAACCGTGCAATGTAGTTTAGTCTCCCTAAGAAACACCGTACTTGCTTTTCGGTCTTCAGCTCAGGCATCTCTTGGATAGCTTTCACTTTGGTTGGATCAACCTCAATTCCTCGCTCACTAACAATGAAGTCGAGTAGCTTGCCAGAACGGACCCCGAAGGTACACTTATTTGGATTCAACCTCAGTCAGAACTTCTGGAGTCTGCCAAACAACTTTTCTAGATTAACCAAGTGTTCTTCCTCTATTTGGGATTTTGCTATCATATCATCAACATAAACCTCAATTTCATGATGGATCATGTCATGAAAGGGCGTCACCATCGCCCGTTGATAAGTGGCTCCAGCATTCTTCAAACCAAATGGCATAATCTTGTAACAGAAGGTGCCCTAAGGAGTGATGAAGGTTTTCTTTTCCATATCATCGGGGGACATCTTAATCTGGTTATAACCGGAAAACCCGTCCATGAAGGAGAACACCGAAAACTGAGCATTATTATCGACGAGCACATCTATGTGAGGTAGAGGGAAGTCATCTTTGGGGCTGGCCCTATTCAAATCCCTGTAGTCTACACACATCCTGACTTTACCGTCTTTCTTGGGAACCGGCACAATGTTGGCAACCCACGGAGTGTAACTGGTCACGGCCAAGAAGCCAGCATCAAACTGTTTTTGTACTTCTTCTTTTATTTTAATTGCCATATCAGGACATGTGCGCCTCAACTTCTGCTTCACTAAAGGACAGTCTTCTCTGAGAGGCAGCTTGTGTACCACAATGTCAGTGTCTAAACCAGGCATATCTTGGTAGGACCATGCGAAGACATCAACATACTCTCGAAGCATAGAAATTAAACGAGTCTTGACAGATTCTTCTAATGCAGCCCCGATCTTGACTTCTTTCTTGTCTTCTTTAGTACCCAGGTTTATTACTTCGACAGCTTCTTCGTGCGGCTGAATCATCTTCTCCTCCTGTTTAAGCAGTCTGGCCAATTCTTCAGGTAGTTCGCAATCTTCTTCAACTTCCTCACTGGCTTGATAAATTGGATTGTCGAAGTCATACTCAACCATAACAGGGTCATTATTGATAAGATCCGGTGATGAGCACCTGCATGAATGGTGATTCATGCAAGGCTTTAGCAACAACTTGAGAAAATGAGAAACATTGCCATTTTAAAACTTTTCTTTCTTTTTTGAAAAAATAAAAAAGCAAAAATGAAAGACAAAGAAAAACATGAATGAATGTGAAACGTCAACTTTATTTATGATTGTAAATTGTGTTAAGAACAAAAGAACCCTTACAAAGAGCTGCTATGCCCCGGGCAAGGCATAGTGCTTGAATACAAGAAAAACAGAAACAAAAATTATTATTATTCGAAAGAGGTGACTAAAATAAGCCTTTCTGATGTCCAATTGCTAAGTTGAGCCCCTGGAATGGCAGACCTAGTCCACTCATCTATGTCACAGTCACTATCGACTGCGTCATCCTGCACGACACTGATGTTTCCATAGTCTACCACTCCCGCACTCGTGAAAGTGATCGGGCTTTAACAACCTTTAGCACTTGGTCCAGACGATGACTTCCTAGGATGGTAACCAATTCCAAACATATCTTTCTTTTCGGGAACTTCTACTGGACTGCCCCAGCCTTCTCGCACCCCTGACTCTACCACCTCAAGAGCTTTCTTATAAGAGGCTATGGAAACCCCCTTCTTCGTTTCTTTAGTAGAAGTTGCCACGGCAGACGCTTGTTCAGTTTTCAGGGGCTCAAAAGCCTGACATGGGGTCTCAACTATTTCGCCATCCATCTCCACATACTTGAATGAAGCCATATGACTAACAAAAATGTCTTCTTCCCCACTAAAGTTTACAATTTGACCCTCCCAGACGAACTTTAGCTTTTGATGAAGTGTGGACGATACTGCTCCCGCTGAATGTACCCAAGGTCTTCCGAGCAAACAACTGTATGCAGGCTGTATATCCATTACGTGGAACGTGGTATTGAAGATCTGTGGACCTACTTTAATTGGTAACTCCACCTCCACAAACACTGATCTCCTCGACCCATCAAATGCTCGAACTACCAGGTCGCTGGGCTTTAGAACTACTCCATCATAATCCAACTTCATCAGTGCTTTCTTGGGCAGAACATTCAATGACGATCCAGTATCAACCAACACGTGAGAAAGTACTGCACCTTTACATTCTAAAGAGATATGCAGTGCCCGATTATGAGCACGCCCTTTAGAAGTCAGATCCAAGTCTATGAAACCCAATCCGTGACTGGCATTGACACTGGATACCACCGCTTCCAACTGATTTACTGAAATATCCTAAGGCACATACACCTTGTTCAGAATATTCAAGAGAGCCTTCCTGTGGGCATCAGAACACATGAGCAAGGACAGAATGGAAATCTTCGACGGAGTCTGCTGCAGATGGTCCACAATCTTGTAGTCACTCTTTTTGATAATCCTCAGGAATTCTTCAGCTTCTTTATCAAAAGTAAGGTCTGGATCAGTTGCTGGAGCAGGATCGTTGACAACCACTGACTGATTCCCTCTCGCCTTAGCCTGGGCTTTTGCGGTGTCCCTTGGTGGTATCAAACTATTTCTTAGTGTTTCTGGCCCAAATAATCTCCCACATCTGGTGAAGCCCCCTACACCAACATTTTTCAATTGAACCAGGGTTGTACTAGACGTGGCTGTAAACACTCCAAATTTTCCCTCACCCATTCACACCATGGCTTGTGATCTTTTCATATGCATAATCATACCATCTCATATTACATTTTTTTGGTTCACTGCATTGGTTCTAAGTCATCTGCATCTAGGGTTTGTGATCTGAGCAATCCAAGAGCTTCTTGAGCTACTCCAAAGGCCACCAATCACTTCAAAGGGATCCATGAGGGTTCTTATATCATACTACATCCTCCCAAAGTCAAAAATGCAAAAGAATCACAAGAACTGGGAATGGTGTGGATGCAGAGCCAGGTTTGACTGCACAGTTGACCTAAAATTAGGGTTTTGGTTTCAGAGGCCATAACTCCAATTTTTTTTTGGTCATTCTTGTTTCCATTGGTCTCTATATGGTATAGGGAGTATGCATATCAATTTTCATGAAGAAATTCCATGGGGAAGTCATCTGATCAAGGGTTGACTTTCTGGACAAGTCAGTGCAAAATCAGGGCATCTGAGGCCCCCAATGACCCAACCAATGGGTGATCTTCAGCATTTTGAGTGTATATAATCTTTATTTGATCATGGAAGAAGGTTGAAGTTCACAAAATTCAAGAATTTGAAGTTTTTGCAAAGTTGACTTTTTAGGGCATGGTTGACTTTTCAAGAATATGTTATTTTAGGTCATTTTTCAAGCCTTGATTTTTGATCCAAAAAAGCTTCAAATGGAAAAACTTTGGTCATGAAAGTTGTAGAATACATTTTTCCCTTTTCAAAAAGTACAAGAACATGATCTAATTCTTCTTGGATCAAAAGTTATGGTGTGACAAAGTTGCCAAAAATCACTTATTTTCAAGATGTGCACCAAATGAGAAATTTGCAAGATCATGAACCAAGGCTGTTTGTAACTTCTAGTTGACATCAAACCAATGTACAAACATCACATAAGTCCTAAAAGTCAGAATTGAACCAAAAATTCTCATGTTTCATGGCTTATGGAATGAGAAAATCACATGTGAACCAAAGTTGGAACAACTTGCAAAATCATCATCACACTTTCCCCCACTTGTTACATTGGATGCTGAACCATGCTAGCCTCCCATACACACCATGCTGCGCCAGCCCTAGCCATTGTACCAAGCTAGAACTCAAGCCATACCTCTCTTACAAAAAAGTTGACTTTTGGCAAAAGCAAACATCCCAATCACAGCAGGCCAGGTCACATCATCTGGCCAATTGGGATTGTTTATGCCATCCATTTGCAAGCCAAACATAACACCAAGCCAAGCTGAAACACACCACAACATCACATACACAAAACTGATCCCATTTGCATTTTCCTTCGAATCTGCCTCCTCACCTCACAAACATTCCAACAAGTTTCATCAACCTTTTCACCATGTTTCACTGAGCTAGAACCAACAAGATTCAGGCTTGAACTGAGCAAGAACATAGCTTCACCATTTTCCACCCCAATCTGCATTTTCCTTCGAATCACCTTCCACAACCATCAAACATCCAAACTTTCTTCACCAACAAGTCAAACACACCAAAAGGAACCAAAACCACCCATCACATTGATCTGAAACAGCCTATACACAAACTCCATTTTCTGCTATATCAGATTGGAATCTCTCAAAATAGCTTGCTTAAGCTCATTCCAAGCCTGCCATTAGCACCAGGGGAGTCATTAGGACAAGCTTGCACCAAAGAATAGCCCTGGAAGCTCAGTTTTGAAGCTTTCCAGCTCAGGTATGAACATGAACATTTTCTTCCAAAGCTTGCATTTTAAGTTATAAACTGGTTGCTCATGTCTTGCTGATCATGGGGATGTTTTTAGAATTGAAAATGAGTGAGAGATGAGTTTGTATGATCACTCTGAAATTTCACCCGTGGATTTTGTTTTCTTCGATTTGCATGATTCTTGGGGTTTAAATGTTGTTTGAGGGTGGATTCATGTCCCAGGAGGTTAGAGGATCCTTTAGATGTGTTTAATTTGTTGTTTGGATGCCTGAATCGTGTTTTAGGGTTTTGATACCACCGGAGAAGATGACCGGAGCTTCCCTCCGGTCACCTGAGTTTGATTAGCCCTAATTACAGTCATTAATTTCCATTTGAATCTTGGGCGTTGGATTGTTTGAAAACGTTGACCTCCCGCGTGCGTGTGTGGCCTGGATTCACTCAATTAGCCCTAATCACCATTAACTCATTTAATTATTTCATAAATCTTAATTAAAGTCAGATGCAATCCTGACCCTTCAAAAACGCGCCCAGTCAACCATTTTGAATCCAGAAGCAATCTCAGCCTCTCCTTCTGATTACTTCTCCCTTTATTCATTTTTTATTTCATTTTCTGTCATTTAATTTGCATGATTTATTTAAAATAGAAAAAATTGTCTAAAAATTATGAAATTTTTTCTCAAGAATTTCATTAATTTTTATGACACAAAAATATTTTTATTTTCATTTTTAGCATTTAAAAAGTATTTTAAAATATTTAAAAGATTATTTTTAATTGATTAATGAAAATTAATTTATTAAAAATACTTTTAGGTATTTAAAAATCACCAAAAAATTCATGGAATGTTCTAAGACATTTAGAAACATTGTCCAACCTTCAAACCAAATTTCTTTTTTGATCTTGATGCATTTTGAGAATTTTTCATTGAATTAAAATCATTTTTGTGCATTATTTTGATCCAAAGTTCAAAAAATCATTTCTGCCTATCCATGAAGAGTTGGACATTGATTCTTTTTGCATTGCATTGTGTTTAGCATGAAGTTTGTGAGATTAAATGGCCATGATTTGATCTTGCATTTTCATTTTGTTTGGCATTTCTTTTGTTTGGAAACCCTAAAAACCCTAAAAACTTGTGAAAATCACAACTTGGAATTGGTTGGGAGTTGAGACCTCTCCTTTGGGCATTGGTTTAATATAGGATTAGGGGTCCTTTGTGTGGCATTTTCAATTTTTTGTAATGTTGTTTGCTTCTGATTTTGGTTTGTGTTTGATGTATGATTCATAAACCCTAATTTGGGCTTCCATATGCATCCATCTTGCATTCTCTTGCATAACATGACTTGCCATGACATTTCAAGCATCCATGTGATTCATTTGACATCATAAGACATATAGAAAGCATGTTTGATCATTGCATCATGTATTTGCCATGTTGCATGCCATGTGCACTTCATAACTTTTCATGTGTTTTCATGGTTCCTAGCTTGCTTCATTTGCATTCATGAACTTGTATGATCATTTCCATGTGCTGCCTCATGTTTGTGGCATCTCATAGCATCATTAGCATCATGTATATGCTTCTGGTTTTGTTTCTCATCATGTCTTCTCATCCCATTTTGCATTGCATTGCATCCCTTTTCTAACCTTTCAGGTGGTAAGTGACTTTGAGAAGTGAATTTGCCTTCACTTCTCATAACTTTTCTTTTCATCTCTCTTGCACCCATTGCTGCATTTTCTATATGTGTTTGAGTTTGAGCTTGCTCATTCTTCTTCTTCCCACTTTCTTTCTTCAAATGACTTGACTTCTTGAATGAAGCAAGTTGCTTTTGCTTCTCTTGATCCTTTCATCTGCTTCCTGGTGGTTCCATTGAAGATCTTCTCTTGAAAACCTCACAAACCTTAGGAACAACCAAGCATGACAATGATTAGGGTTTTGATTAGTCTCCCTTTTTAGTTTTACCTTTGTGTCTCTTTTGAGTCTTCTTTTCTCATCTCATAATCAGGGACTAAACCCTAAAGGCTTCAAGGCTTTGTGATTAAGCTTATACCTGCATCCTTCTCTTAGGATGGAGTGTATAACTTTAATCCTAAGTGTTGAACCCTTAATGTGTTTAACTCCTTTAATCAATTCACTTAATAATCATCAAGACATTACACTTGTAACTTGGGCCTTGCATTAGGGTTCTAATTCTTCCTTAATTGGTTAAGAAGGACTAACCCTAGTGTTAATGGACAAGTCCTCCTCAAGTTGTCTTACAAACCATAAAAATCACTTCATCATCATATCATTGAATAAAATCCACTTAATCAAAGGCTTGTTTTGTCATGAGTTTAATCCCTAATCATGGATTAAGTTGAGGAGCTTTCCTCAGCTTAAACATTCTCATCTATTATCCTTCTCTTAGGATGGTGTAATGAGTCTGTTTAATCCTTGATTATGGCTTAATCTCATTACTCAACACTAAACAAAAACCACAAAAACATCTAAATAATCACAAGTAGGTTAATGATCTTAATCCTACATCATGGTGATTAAGTGTGAGAAACTGACTTCACACTTAAGGTACTCTCATTACCCCTAATCAGAGGGAAGATGTGATGAGTTTACTAAATCCATTGGTATAGGCTTAAGCTCATTAACTTATGATAAACATTCAAAAGCAATAAAAGACTGAAAACTCAAAAACAAACAATAATCGTCTCCTCCGGGATTCTTTTCTCATCTCATTCACTCACAAGCGGGAACTTGCTTCTTCCGTCTAATGCAAGACAGTTTGCATCTGTGCCAGACAGATCATACACTTGAGCATAGGCAAGTAAGCAGTTCACAAGTCAATTCATCTTTCAGTCTCTTTGGGTCGAACTACGGTGTTCTGACTTCCTCATTGCACGAGAGGATACGTAGGCATAACTTAACAGTTATCGAACAAAAGTCTCTGTATATTCCCCCCTCTTCCAGCTTTATTCTTTCAGCCTTATTATCATGAGCATTTCATCTTTGTTTTACACTGACACTTCACTTATACACTTCACTTCTTTTACACCGACACCTGTACATTCTTTTCCAGCTCTTTACACACAAATTGCACTGACACTACCCCTTTAAAACACAAATCTTTTAAGCGTGGATCCCGTCGAGTACGACGGACAATCTGGGCGCTAATACCTTCCCAAGTTGTAACCAACCCACTTTCTCAGTCTCTCTGGTTCGCAATCGTCTTATCCATATCTTTTCTAGGTTTATGCAGCATTACCTTTCCTCCGGGATAAAAATGCCTAGCTGGCGACTCTTTTCATCTCCAGTGAGTTCACGGCTGTGTGTTCTCATTGTCCCTCTCGCCGACCGTTCGCGTCTGTACCTTTATCTGGGCCATTCCCCATTTATCGGGAGCGATAGCTTGGCGACTCTGCTGGGGAACCTTATACTGTAACCAGGGCTTCTGGTTCCTTTTGGGGGTTCCTCCTAGCGCTTGTTTGATTTGTGTTTACTGGGGTGTTATGTGCTTATTTGTGTTTGTGTATTTGTATTTATCACAGTTTTGTTTATTGCTTTCTTTATAGCTTTATGCATATATTATCATATTGTCATACTGTGCTGCTGGCTGGATCTGGTTTTACCTTGGTGGGTGGGGTTCTATTGAGAGTTAAGGTCCTATACCTGGGACCTGAGTGACACCTAGGCTAGAGTGAATCATATTCTTTCCCATTCCATCTCGGTCTGGTGCGGGAATATGAAACACGGTTCAGATATGGGTTTCTTCTTGAGAACTCTGTGTTGCAGATTTCCTGCAATGCTAGGGCTATCTGGGAAGCCTGCTAAGTCTGGATGACCTTTTAGTATTGACCTTCAGAAACTGAGGTGAATTAGAGGAGGAACTTTTATGGTTATTGTAAACACTGTACCTCCGGGTTAGAAGTGTTTACACTTCTCATAACTGATCCAAGTCTGAGGATCCTTGTTTTAGAACACCACCTGTGAGGGGGTTGGGCTGTTTACAGGTTTGCAGGTACCTTGACCTCAGAATACCCTTGTTACTTTGTTTGTTTAAGAATACTCCATGTTGGAACAGTTCTTGTGATTCTAAACCCTGGACATGTGGCTCTTTATTTGAGCCCCCCCACCTTGGTTACTGGATTCATAAGACCTCCATCTGGATTTCTTGGACATACTTGGACCTATACCAGGGCACTTGATCAGATCCAGCTCAGTCACAAACCCTTGCATATCATTTGCATACATAATCATTGCATCATATTGTCGGGAGCGACAGCTTGCCAAGCTGTCGCTCCCGACACATATTGACATTTGCTTATTTGTGTTTCAGGGTATCCATCTTCATTTGGTTTTGGTTTTGACCCCATCTTCAGCTTTGACCCATCTTCATCAGCATCTGCTTCAGCTATCACCTGCACCAGCCAATCAGTGGCCATTTCTTCAGTATTATCATCAGCACCTGTCTCTACTCAGCCTCAGCATCATGGCACCTAAAAAGAGCAACATCACCTATCACTTCTTCCAGCCAGAGCTATCTGACATCAGGAGGATTCAGACCCTGATCACTCCAGATCACATACCATTGTTCAGGGAACACTATGGAGATATACTTGATATGGTTATGGATCTGGACCCTTCACAGAGAAGCCTGATCTACACTTGCATTCAGTTTTATGATCCCCCGCTGAGATGTTTCACTTTTCAGGACTTTCAGCTGGGCCCCCTATTAGAAGAATACTCATCATTGGTTGGTATGCCTATCAGGGGTGGAATCCCTTTCAACCCTGAGATGGTCTTTCCTAGTAATGAAGAAGTAGCAAAGGCTTTGCATCTGGAACCTGTCCTGATTGAGCAGCATATGACTTCTAAAGCTGGAATCCCTGGTTTCTATCTGGATTTCTTGATCTCTCAAGCTACCCTGAAAGCTTCTTTAGGAGAGTGGAAAGCTGTTTGTGCTTTATTGGCCTTGAGTATATATGGAATCGTATTGTTTGCAGATGAGCCTCGATTCATTAGCAAGAATGCAATCCATCTTTTTATCCTGAAGAACCCAGTGCCCACCTTGTTGGGGGATCTCTACTATTCAGTGCATCAGAGGAATGAAAAGCAGAGGGGAAGATTAGTGAGGTGTTGTGCTCCATTGTTCCATACTTGGCTTCTCAGGCATCTACCTAGGACAGATGCATTTTTGAATCCTCGTCAGCAGAGCAACTGGGCTAAGAGACTCACTGCTCTAACTTCAGCCGATATCAGATGGTGCACTCAAAGCACCAAGGGCAGGGATATCATCACCAGCTGTGGGCATTTTCCCAATGTGCCCCTAATAGGAGTTAAGGGTAGTATCAATTACAACCCTCTACTGTTCAAAAGACAACTGGGCTATGCGCTGGTCCACACTCCTAAGGCACAGGACTTGGTTGAGACTCTTTACTGTGAGAACAAACTTAATCTGGCTATTGTTAGGCAGGCTGCCTGGGCTTGGGATAATGTTCAAACCAAGGGAATAACCATTTTGGGGAAGTGCAGCAATGTAGCATCAGCACAATATTATGAATGGTCCCGTGCCAGGGCTTAATTCTCTGGGATGCCCTTTACTATAGAAGATATGCCTGAGTCATCTTCAGCACCACCCCCTGCCACTATCAGTTTGAAGGAGTTTGAGAGCTTGAAGGAAAGAAATGAGAAGTTAACCCAGGCTTTGCAGAAGACCCTCCGAGAGAGGAGTGATGGTAGGATGGAGATTGAGAGGTTAGAGAAGTTGAGAGTGGAGCATCTGGTTAAGATTGAGAAGTCTGGGGATTATATCAAAAAGTCTAAGGCTGGAGAACAAATTCTGAAAAATGCTTGCAAAGAAGCCCAGTTCCAGAGAGCAAGGACAGACTTGTATCTGAAGGAGAGTCAGGCCCGGTGGGTCAGGATCACTGAGGCTCGTACTCTGGAGGACAAGAGAGTTCAAGACAAGATGGAGCAACTGGAAGCTAGTGCAAAAGAACAGCAAGAAGCCCTGGAAGCAGCCCAGAGGGAGATATCAGAACTGAAGATCAAAGCTGGAGTGAAGAGGTCAAAGGACCAAGGTCAACACAAGAAGCTAACAGCAGCTGTTACGACCCGGAACCTCCTCATCAGGAATCTCACGGAGCGTCCGGCTGATCCTGTGACCGAAGCACTTCTCAAGGAAGTTCGTGAGGATGAGTTTAGTCTTGGTGTTTGACCATTTGTTTGTTGTTGCTTTCATTCCGTGTATTTTTCATTTTTCTTGTAATGTATTTTGACCCCTCAGAGGGCTTGTATTTGTAAACAAACTATGTACCATTTTGTCTTTTGTAATATATGCATTGGTTTGTTCCATCCGAGTTTCACTTCAAAAGCAACATCAACAGCATCTTCAAGGGTCTGGAAGGGTCAAAACTGAATGCCAAACCGGATACCTTGAGAACAAATAAGCATAATTGCATTGCATGCTAACCCCTTTTGTTTGTTTTGTAGGTTTTTTGTTTTATTGCTGCTAACTCTGTTGTGATGTTCAGGAACTATTGCTCGGCGCCGAGTATTTCCCCTCAACCGTCCGCACCGTTATCCGACCCGTAGCAACCTTCCGGGCATTCAAATGGATCAGATGCAGCAGGACCGTACTGAGGTCAGAAATCAAATGGCGAACGAAAGGCTAGAAATGAGGAATCAAATGACGCAGTTTATGGAAGTAATGAACAACATGGCTCAAAGCCAGGAAAGATTAAGGGCCATGGTGGAAAGACAGAATCAAGAAGATCCACATATAGGAACTGCCGGCACCAGCAACAATGAAAGGGTCCAACCTCATGTTAACCCCCCTGTATTTGGCCCCCATCTTCATCCGGAGGTCAATATTCCTGCAAATGTTCAAGGGACTGCCACTGCAGCCAGGGTACTTCAAGAAGACCCCCAAGAGGACCAGTTTACAGTAATGGGTGCTGGGGAAGAGGCTTATGATAGGAGGTTGGATGAGATAGCTGAGAAATTGAGGTCCTTAGAGTCTCAAAACTCTTTGGGTTTTGACGTTATGGACATGGGCTTGGTAGACGGGGTCAGGATCCCCCATAAGTTTAAGCCTCCTTGTTTTGAAAAATACAACGGGACTTCATGCCCCCGGACTCATTTACAATCATTTCTGGGAAGGCTGAAGGCCTACACTATGGATGAGAAGCTCTGGATGTTCTATTTCGAGGATAGCTTAACTGGAGCGTCAAGAGAATGGTACTCACACTTGACAAGGGCAACTATCAGATGCTGGAAGGACCTGGCAGAGGCCTTTATCAGACAGTATCAGTACAACTTAGATATGGCACCCAACAGGACTCTCCTAATGGGAATGTCACAGTCGTCAAGGGAAAGTTTCCGAAAATATGCCCAGAGATGGAGGCAACTGGCTGCTGCTGTTCAGCCACCTATGTCTGAAAGGGAAATGGCAGATATGTTTATGAACACCCTCCAGGGAACATATATTGACAGGCTGGCTGCTTTCTCTTCCACTAGCTTTGCAGATGTTGTCATAGCTGGGGAGAGAATTGAGAGCCTGTTAAAAATGGGCAAGATCTCAGACAACGGTGCAAGCTTGTCCAGTAGTACAAGAAAGCCTTTTGCAGGCCCGAGAAGAACTGGCGAGACCAATGCCATCCACACCAACAGGGGCAGGCCCCAATATGTTCACAGATCAGTGGCAGCAGTCACCATTCCTGCTCCAGCTCATCCTCAACCAGTTTATCAACCTCCGCAACAAAACTATCAGCAACAACCTCAGTACCATCAACAGAATCAGTATCCTCCGAGAAATTACAACAACAGCAACACCAACAACAACAACCAGCAAAGGCCATTCCAACAGAGGCCTTCTCAAGCCAATAGGGTAATCGATCCGATCCCTATGCCATATGCTACATTGCTGCCACAACTCCTGAAACTCAACCTAGTTGAGCTAAGGACGTTGGCACCTCCAGATCCCAACAGTCTACCCAGGAATTATGATTCCAACGCCAGATGTGCCTTCCATTCAAATGCACCTGGCCACAGTACAGAAAAGTGCAGAGCCTTGCACATGAAGGTACAAGACCTGGTAGACTCGAAAGTTCTGAATTTCGCACCACCACCCAATGTCAATAAGAACCCCATGCCGAACCACGGAGGACCCAGAATCAACGCTATTGAAGAAGACAAGCCGTCTTATTTAATAACCAGTGTGGGTCAGATCCGGACACCGTTGGTGGAAATTAAGGCTCAGCTCCTCGAATGTCAAATGTTCCCGGGGTGTGAGTTGGGGTGTGCTTACTGCAATATTTCAGTCAATGGGTGCGATAACCTGAGGAATGGCATAGATGGTCTCATTCAGAGTGGCCAACTTCAGATCACCACATCATTTCCTACAAATCCAGCAATTTTATCAGCAACAACTCCAGAACCTCCTACAACTGCAACAACCATTGTTCCTGACAATTCTTCGGCTTCATCAACAAGTACTTCATCTATTATCTCAACTGATCAGTTATCAACAAATTTTTCTTCTACAACTTCAGCATCACTCCATTTTGAAACTCCTACAACAACAACATCCATCCTTCCACCAATGTCTCCTACAACACCAGCAACAAATCATGAAGATGTCTCAACTGTCACAATATTTTATGATCCTGAAAACAACTCTGCCTACAACTCAGAAGGTGCTGCTCCCATCAGGGCACCAGTCACAATTTATTATGATCCGCAGACTATCACAATTCCTTCCGCAGCTGCAGTCAGTCCAGTCACTATCACGGTGCCTGGACTAGTACCTTATGAAAGCAGCAATGCCATCCCGTGGCATTACGGCTCTGACCTGTATTGTGAAGGACAAAGAATCACTTTTGAATCATCAACCCCTGCACCACAAATTGACAATGTGGGAGGAGGCGGAGGCTTCACTCGAAGCGGACGTCTTTTCGCTCCACAAATTCAGAGACCCACTGCCGAAGCAGAAGCTGCTGCTAAAGCAAAAGGAAAAAGCTTGGTGCAGGAAGAGCAGACTGTTAAAGAAGCCTTGAAAACACCCTTTGATCAGGAGGTTGATGAGTTCATGCGAATCATCAAGAAGAGTGATTATAAAGTAGTGGATCAGCTTCATCAAACGCCTTCCAAGATCTCAATCCTATCATTGCTTATGTGCTCCGAGTCCCATCGGAATGCACTACTCAAAGTCTTGCACGCAGCTTACGTGCCTGAAGAGATCAATGTCAATCAGCTGGAAGCTGTAGTTGGAAATGTTAATGCTAGTCACGGACTAGGGTTCACCAATACTGATTTGACAACGGAAGGCCGCAACCATAACAAGGCCTTGCACATAACCATGGAATGTAAAGGTGTTGTCCTTTCCCATGTGCTGGTAGACACGGGGTCATCCCTCAATGTCTTACCTAAAAAGGCCCTGGTGAAGCTAGAATATGACGGATTGGCGTTGAGACCCAACAACCTGGTGGTGAGAGCCTTTGATGGTTCAAAAAGATCGGTTCTGGGAGAAATTGAATTGCCCATAACGATTGGCCCGCAGACCTTCAAAACGACCTTCTACGTGATGGATATACAGCCCGCCTACAGCTGTCTATTGGGTAGGCCATGGATTCACGCCGCCGGCGCCGTGACCTCTACCTTTCACCAGAAGTTAAAATATGAGTGGGAGGGTCAAATCGTTACAATCTGTGGAGAAGAGGATATTTTTGTCAGCCACCTGGCTACCTATAAATACATTGAGATGGATGGGGAGATCCACGAAACAATGAGCCAGGGGTTCGAAGCTTTGAATGTCAATGAAACATCTGTTGTGCCTGGTACTTCAATATCATCATACCAACAAGCCCGGAAGGTTGTTGAGGGAGGAAACGCCCAAGGCTGGGGCAAGCTGTTATCGGTGGAGAAGAAAGAGGACAGATTTGGGTTGGGTTACAAACCAACTCAACAAGATCAAGCAGCGGCTGCGAAAGAACCCAACTTTGTGAGTGGGGGGATGCTCACCCCTGACGCTGTCAACTATCTGGAAGACGAGCTGGAAGAAGAACGCAACCTGGAAAGCTGGATTCGTCCAAAGATCCCGGGGAGCAGTATCTCAAACTGGTCTTCCCAGGAAATTATAAGAGTTACTCATGCAGAGTAATTATTATTTCCTGTATTTTTATAGCATGCATCAAAGTCTTGCATCTTGCCCAAGATGACAAGACTCATTTTGTAATCGGGACATCTGTACTTTTTGTGCAAACAAGATTAATCAATGAAATATCAGACATCTTTTTGCAAATGAGTCTTTTTCTTTTCCGCTCACTGTTTTTCCATTTTTCTTTTTGTACAAAAAATAAATGGCAGTGTTTTCAAAATGACAACTTTATTTCACTTTTCTAAAACAAGATTAAAATCAAATCACTAAAATGAACAAACTGAACCCTTGCAGAGAGTTCCTTCCAGACAGCACCGACAACGGCACGGCTATGACTTCGTATGACTTTGACAATCCAATCAATCAAGCCGATGAAGGGGTTGAAGAAGAGTATGAGCTTCCTGAAGAGCTAGCCAGGTTGTTAAGGCAAGAAGAAAAGGTTATTACTCCTCACCAGGAGGAGGTTGAAGTGATTAATCTTGGTACATATGAAGACGTGAAAGAGGTTAAAATCGGGCCTTGCCTACAAGACTCAGTGAAGAAACAACTGATTGACCTGCTTCAAGAGTATGTGGACGTGTTTGCTTGGTCTTATCAAGATATGCCAGGGTTGGATACCGACATTGTCGTGCACAAGCTGCCTTTGAGAGAAGAATGCCCACCGGTCAAACAGAAGTTGCGCCGTACTCGCCCAGACATGGCAATGAAGATCAAAGAAGAGGTACAAAAGCAGTGGGACGCCGGGTTCCTTGCTGTAACTAGATATCCACCGTGGGTTGCTAACATAGTACCTGTGCCTAAAAAAGACGACAAAGTAAGAATGTGCGTTGACTACCGGGATCTGAACAGAGCCAGCCCGAAAGATGATTTTCCTTTACCTCACATTGATGTATTGGTGGATAATACGGCTCAGTTCTCGGTATTCTCCTTCATGGATGGATTTTCAGGATACAATCAGATTAAGATGTCACCTGAAGACATGGAGAAGACAACTTTCATCACACCCTGGGGCACGTTCTGTTACAAAGTGATGCCATTCGGACTGAAGAATGCTGGTGCCACATATCAACGGGCTATGGTAACGTTATTCCACGATATGATCCATAAAGAAATCGAGTGTTATGTGGATGACATGATTGCCAAGTCCCTTACTGAGGAAGATCACCTGGTGAATCTACTGAAGTTATTCAAGCGCCTGAGGAAGTACCAATTAAAGCTGAACCCCAACAAATGCACATTCAGGGTGCGATCCGGTAAGCTGCTGAGGTTTATTGTAAGCGAGAAAGGGATTGAAGTTGACCCTGATAAAGTCAAAGCCATCCAAGAGATGCCTGCACCGAAAACTGAGAAAGAAGTTCGAGGGTTCTTAGGTCGATTGAACTACATCTCACGGTTCATATCTCACCTTACAGTAACCTGTGAACCCTTGTTCAAGTTGTTAAGAAAGGAACAAACGGTCAGGTGGAACGAAGACTGCCAAAGGGCTTTTGACAAGATCAAGGAGTACTTACAAGAACCTCCAATCCTTATGCCTCCAGTTGAAGGAAGACCTCTGATCATGTACTTGACAGTATTAGAAGAGTCAATGGGGTGTGTGCTGGGCCAACATGACGAGTCTGGTCGAAAAGAGTATGCAATATACTACCTAAGCAAAAAGTTTACCGACTGTGAACAATGTTATTCACTGCTCGAGAAAACTTGCTGTGCTTTAGCGTGGGCTGCTCGCCGACTAAGACAGTATATGTTGACCCACACCACCTTATTGATCTCAAAAATGGACCCATTTAAGTACATATTTGAGAAGCCAGCTCTTACCGGACGGGTTGCAAGATGGCAGATGATTCTCACAGAATACGACATCCAGTACACCTCTCAGAAAGCCATCAAGGGCAGTGTATTGTCTGAATATCTTGCTGAGCAACCTATTGATGATTACCAGCCTATGAGATTTGACTTCCCTGATGAAGACATCATGTTCATAAAAGCAAAAGATCATGAAGAGCCTGTTCACACTGAAGGGCCCAACCCAGAAGAAGAATGGACTATGATGTTTGATGGGGCTGTTAATATGAATGGTCGTGGTGTTGGTGCAGTACTCATTACACCCAAAGGAGTTCACATGCCTTTCTCGGCAAAGCTCACTTTCAACTGCACTAACAACGAAGCTGAATACGAAGCTTGCATTATGGGTCTTGAGGAAGCCATTGACCTCCGGATCAAGACGTTGACCGTATTCGGAGATTCAGCTTTGGTAGTCAACCAAACCAACGGCAAATGGTACACCCACCAGGATCATCTGATACCTTACAGGGATTATACAAGGAGGTTATTGACTTTCTTCACAACAGTCAAGCTTGAGTATATCCCTCGGGACGAGAATCAGTTTGCAGATGCTCTTGCTACCATTTCATCCATGATCAAAGTTCAAGCTGCTAACTTTGTACCTCAGATTGCAGTGTCCAGACTCGACAGACCAGCATTTGTGTTCGCAGCAGATGTTGTTAGAGATGATAAGCCTTGGTTCCACGACATTAAATGCTTCTTGGAGGATCAAACATACCCACCTGGGGCATCTTCCAATGATAAGAAGACTTTGAGAAGGCCTTCTGGTAGTTTCTTCCTGAACACTGATGGGTCTTTATACAAAAGGAACTTTGATATGGTACTCCTCAGATGTGTTGATAAGACAGAAGCAGACTTGTTGATGCATGAAGTGCACGAGGGATCCTTTGGTACCCATGCTGGAGGGCATGCCATGGCTAAGAAATTGCTAAGATCAGGCTATTACTGGATCACAATGGATGCCGATTGTTGTGCTTATGCCAGAAGGTGCCATAAATGCCAGATTTATGCAGACAAGGTGCATGTGCCTCCCAATCCTTTGAATATAATGTCTTCACCCTGGCCCTTTGCTATGTGGGGCATTGACATGATTGGCAAGATTGAACCGACTGCTTCGAATGGCCACAGATTCATCCTGGTCGCCATTGACTATTTCACCAAATGGGTTGAAGCAGTCTCATATGCAAACGTCACAAGACAAGTGGTAGCCAGATTTCTGAAAAGAGATATCATCTGTCGATATGGAGTTCCCGAGCGAATCATTACTGATAATGGTTCCAACTTAAACAACAAAATGATGGCAGAGCTGTGCCAGGACTTCAAGATCCAACATCACAATTCTTCTCCTTACAGGCCAAAGATGAACGGCGCTGTTGAGGCAGCAAATAAAAATATCAAGAAGATTGTGCAGAAGATGGTAGTCACCTACAAAGACTGGCACGAAATGCTACCATTTGCCTTGCATGGATACCGCACGTCAATCAGAACATCCACTGGGGCAACACCGTATCAACTTGTATATGGTATGGAGGCAGTCCTACCTGTTGAAGTTGAACTACCCTCTCTACGGGTACTAATGGATGTTAAACTGATTGAAGCAGAATGGGTTCGGGCCCGATACGAACAACTGAGTCTGATCGAAGAGAAAAGATTGGCTGCAATCTGTCATGGGCAGTTATATCAGAAGAGAATGAAGAAAGCCTTCGATCAGAAAGTCAGGCACCGAGAGTACCAAGTAGGGGATCTTGTGCTGAAGAGAATCCTCCCTCCTCATACAGACCACAGGGGCAAGTGGACTCCAAATTATGAAGGACCATTCGTGGTAAAGAAAGTTTTCTCTGGTGGAGCACTGATGCTCAGCACCATGGATGGTGAAGATTTCCCGTCCCCTGTGAATTCAGATGCAGTTAAAAAATACTTTGCATAAAATGACCCGCTGGACATGAAAACAGAATGTAAGTCCAGGCAAAAATAGGGCATCCCGGCGAGTCAAAAACAGAATAAAAGACTCGGGCAAAAATAAGGGAAAAATGAAAAATGTACACCCGCTGAGTTGAAAAGCCGCATTGGACAGCTCAGGCAAAAATGGGTATCCCGATGGATTGAAAACCCGAAAGGGCGATCCATGCAAAATAAGGGAATAAGCGAACAACTGCATCCTGAATTCGTCTGTATCACTTACAATTTGGTAAAGCTTCGAAAGGGTCAAGCTTCAATCAGAATCAGCCTTCTTCAAAAAGCAAGATGAGAAGAGCGTCAAAAGTCATACGAATCATAGCAAGAGAGGAAGCTCCTTAAAGCGTCATCAACACTGCCAACATTTTGTTTCTCAATTTGTGACAATCTCCTCATTTCAGGGGATATGTTCCTTTGATTGTATCTCGCCAATTCAGGGCATATGAATTAATAAAATCAGAATTTCAGTCATGTCTCGTCTAGTACATTTTCATTTATTTGCAAAAATGTCTGATATCTTAAAGAAACACTGATTGCATAAGAATACAGATGTTTATCTTCAAATAAAAACATGCTTGCAGGAAATATGCTTACTCTCAGAAGTATTTAAACTCCTATGACGGAATCCAGTAAGGGATACCTCGGGATTATTTTGTGCGTTTCTCTATCTTTTTCAGGGTTGCAGGTATCCAGAGCGCAACTTGGGGCATGAAAGCCTCACCCCAGCAAGTTGGCAGGTCAACACTCAATTTTAGCGCCCGAAGTGCTCTCTCCCCAGCTGATTTGCCATTTATCACCTATCCACATCAGAGTTGCCAGGCATCACAGAAGGCACCTATATCCCCGGCTGAGTCAAGGATCCTCTTCAGCAGAATTTCTAGGGAGGCCTGTCAATGACCCCTCCTTCTCCCCAGCCGAGCTGCCATCTCGCCCTCGGCCGAGCACAAAAGTCAAAAAGCTATCTCCCCACAGAGTTCCAGCCTCTATCCAGAAGAGCAGCGCACGAAGAAATCACAACAGAGTAAAGAAAGCTTCTACAAACCCCAGCTGGGTCCCTCATTTATTGGAATAGGTCTCTCAATGACCCGAATCCCCAAGCAGATACATCTCCTCAGATCTACCAATGATCTCATCCCCAGCTGGGATGTTTACTACAAACGGATTGATCGAAGATCTTCGCAGCAACGGGACCCGGATCCCGGTTTGGTACCTTTGCACAATCATAGCATTCGCATCATATTTACCCACAAAAGCGTAGCATTCCGTTTTAACATGGAGCATTACGGCAAAAATCCAACATATCGCATAATCATAAGCCATGTTATGAATCAAACACTTGTGAATGATTACAGTTCACCAACATACAGAAAAATCCCCTCCAGAATCCCCAGCAAAAGCAGCTGCCTCGCAATTCACAAACACCAGTATATACTCTTGTTGACACCCGTCCGTGTCATACCCCAGCAGAAAGCCAAAGACATCCTCTTTGCACTCACGCATACCTATAAACACTTTCTCTACACCCGTCCGTATCATATCCCCAGCGCAGTCGTTTACACTTTTACAACCCATATACTTGTTATTATTATACTTTTCTCTCTTGACACTCGTCCGTGTCACTCTCCCCAGCAGATAAATATTCAGCTATACACCATCCTCACTACCCATGTCATACTTGTACAGATACTCGTCCGTATCTTGTATATACCACTCTTATATCCCCACAGATTCGACACTAGTCCTTGTTCTTTGTTAACCAGTTGGTACTCGTCCGTATCATCATCTCAGAACATGCGTCAAGCGTTTGTTTCTACATGATACTCGTCCGTATCATAGTCTTAAGGATGCTCGTCCGCATTTTTAATCCATACACTGTGTCAAACACTTATGTCCTCTTGAATATAGATACTCGTCTGTGTCTGTTGTTCCCCAGAAGAGCCCCTTCAGATTCAACGCTCGTCCGTGTTCTCTGTTAACCAGTTGATACTCGTCCGTATCATCATCTTTGAACACGCGTCAGTATTTGTTTCTACCCGATACTCGTCCGTATCATAGTCTTAGGGATGCTCGTCCGCATCTTTAATCTATACACAATACCAAACACTTATACCTTTGTTTCTTGGATGTAAATACTCGTCCGTGTCTACTATATCCCCAGTTGATCGCCAACAAAGCAATTTTATTTTTATCTGACATTCGTCCTGTGTCACGATAAACCCTGAGAGCAGCCGTACCCTGCTAGGTGGTCGTCCTCCACCTCTTGATGGTCGTCCTCCATCATGCTCATCCGATGGCCGTCCACATCGTTGATTTTCTATCCGACATTCGTCCTATGTCGTGATATTTTAGCAGCCGTCCCCTGCTAGGTGGTCGTCCTCCACCCTTTTGATGATCGTCCTTCATCATTTTATCCAATGGCCGTCCCCATTGTTGATTTTGGTTATCTGACATTCGTCCTATGTCATGAGAAACCTCGAGAGCAGCCGTCCCCTGCTAGGTGGTCGTCCTCCACTTCTTGATGGTCGTCCTCCATCATGCTCATCCGATGGCCGTCCCCATCGTTGACCTTTTATCCGGCATTCGTCCTATGTCGCGATATTTTCGGCAGCCGTACCCTGCCAGGTGGTCGTCCTCCACCTTAGATGACCGTCCCTCATCTTACCCCAACAGAGCAGCCGTCCCCTGCTGGGTGATCGTCCTTCACCTTTGATGACCGTACCTCATCATCTGTTTATTCCATTTATTCTTTAACCCGATGGCCGTCCCCGTCGTGGTCCCTTTTCCTTTTTTAGCCCGATGGCCGTCCCCATCGTCGCTTACTTTGCTTTATGAACTTGACGGCCGTCCCCGTCATGTTTCATTAATCCCCATGGAATCTTACAGCTTTACCTTGATGGCCGTCCCCATCATAATTTCTTCCTTTTCCCAGCTAGTCGGCCGTCCCCGTCTTGGCTTTACCTTTTATCCCCAGCATGTCGGCCGCCCCCGTCATTGCTCTTTGCCTAGCAGTCGTCCTCTGCTCGACGGTCGTCCTCCGTCGCCCATACTTTACAACATACTTTGTTTTCCTTTACAATCTATATCCCTTTTTCTTCTTCATTCTGTGAGTGCAAATTTTGGACTGTCTTTGGTATTCAACCACAAGTTATCTAGCTTGCCTGTTAAGCCGTTGCTTACATACTGCACAGCTAACTCATGTTTGAATAGGGGCAGCTTTAAACACCCCAAATTTGCCCTCACCCATTCACACCATGGCTTGTGATCTTTTCATATGCACAATCATACCATCTCATATTACATTTTTTTGGTTCACTGCATTGGTTCTAAGTCATCTGCATCTAGGGTTTGTGATCTGAGCAATCCAAGAGCTTCTTGAGCTACTCCAAAGGCCACCAATCACTTCAAAGGGATCCATGAGGGTTCTTATATCATACTACATCCTCCCAAAGTCAAAAATGCAAAAGAATCACAAGAACTGGGAATGGTGTGGATGCAGAGCCAGGTTTGACTGCACAGTTGACCTAAAATTAGGGTTTTGGTTTCAGAGGCCATAACTCCAATTTTTTTTTGGTCATTCTTGTTTCCATTGGTCTCTATATGGTATAGGGAGTATGCATATCAATTTTCATGAAGAAATTCCATGGGGAAGTCATCTGATCAAGGGTTGACTTTCTGGACAAGTCAGTGCAAAATCAGGGCATCTGAGGCCCCCAATGACCCAACCAATGGGTGATCTTCAGCATTTTGAGTGTATATAATCTTTATTTGATCATGGAAGAAGGTTGAAGTTCACAAAATTCAAGAATTTGAAGTTTTTGCAAAGTTGACTTTTTAGGGCATGGTTGACTTTTCAAGAATATGTTATTTTAGGTCATTTTTCAAGCCTTGATTTTTGATCCAAAAAAGCTTCAAATGGAAAAACTTTGGTCATTAAAGTTGTAGAATACATTTTTCCCTTTTCAAAAAGTACAAGAACATGATCTAATTCTTCTTGGATCAAAAGTTATGGTGTGACAAAGTTGCCAAAAATCACTTATTTTCAAGATGTGCACCAAATGAGAAATTTGCAAGATCATGAACCAAGGCTGTTTGTAACTTCTAGTTGACATCAAACCAATGTACAAACATCACATAAGTCCTAAAAGTCAGAATTGAACCAAAAATTCTCATGTTTCATGGCTTATGGAATGAGAAAATCACATGTGAACCAAAGTTGGAACAACTTGCAAAATCATCATTACACTTTCCCCCCCTTGTTACATTGGATGCTGAACCATGCTAGCCTCCCATACACACCATGCTGCGCCATCCCTAGCCATTGTACCAAGCTAGAACTCAAGTCATACCTCTCTTACAAAAAAGTTGACTTTTGGCAAAAGCAAACATCCCAATCACAGCAGGCCAGGTCACATCATCTGGCCAATTGGGATTGTTTATGTCATCCATTTGCAAGCCAAACATAACACCAAGCCAAGCTGAAACACACCACAACATCACATACACAAAACTGATCCCATTTGCATTTTCCTTCGAATCTGCCTCCTCACCTCACAAACATTCCAACAAGTTTCATCAACCTTTTCACCATGTTTCACTGAGCCAGAACCAACAAGATTCAGGCTTGAACTGAGCAAGAACATAGCTTCACCATTTTCCACCCCAATCTGCATTTTCCTTCGAATCACCTTCCACAGCCATCAAACATCCAAACTTTCTTCACCAACAAGTCAAACACACCAAAAGGAACCAAAACCACCCATCACATTGATCTGAAACAGCCTATACACAAACTCCATTTTCTGCTATATCAGATTGGAATCTCTCAAAATAGCTTGCTTAAGCTCATTCCAAGCCTGCCATTAGCACCAGGGGAGTCATTAGGACAAGCTTGCACCAAAGAATAGCCCTAGAAGCTCAGTTTTGAAGCTTTCCAGCTCAGGTATGAACATGAACATTTTCTTCCAAAGCTTGCATTTTAAGTTATAAACTGGTTGCTCATGTCTTGCTGATCATGGGGATGTTTTTAGAATTGAAAATGAGTGAGAGATGAGTTTGTATGATCACTCTGAAATTTCACCCGTGGATTTTGTTTTCTTCGATTTGCATGATTCTTGGGGTTTAAATGTTGTTTGAGGGTGGATTCATGTCCCAGGAGGTTAGAGGATCCTTTAGATGTGTTTAATTTGTTGTTTGGATGCCTGAATCGTGTTTTAGGGTTTTGATACCACCGGAGAAGATGACCGGAGCTTCCCTCCGGTCACCTGAGTTTGATTAGCCCTAATTACAGTCATTAATTTCCATTTGAATCTTGGGCGTTGGATTGTTTGAAAACGTTGACCTCCCGCGTGCGTGTGTGGCCTGGATTCACTCAATTAGCCCTAATCACCATTAACTCATTTAATTATTTCATAAATCTTAATTAAAGTCAGATGCAATCCTGACCCTTCAAAAACGCGCCCAGTCAACCATTTTGAATCCAGAAGCAATCTCAGCCTCTCCTTCTGATTACTTCTCCCTTTATTCATTTTTTATTTCATTTTCTGTCATTTAATTTGCATGATTTATTTAAAATAGCAAAAATTGTCTAAAAATTATGAAATTTTTTCTCAAGAATTTCATTAATTTTTTTGACACAAAAATATTTTTATTTTCATTTTTAGCATTTAAAAAGTATTTTAAAATATTTAAAAGATTATTTTTAATTGATTAATGAAAATTAATTTATTAAAAATACTTTTAGGTATTTAAAAATCACCAAAAAATTCATGGAATGTTCTAAGACATTTAGAAACATTGTCCAACCTTCAAACCAAATTTCTTTTTTGATCTTGATGCATTTTGAGAATTTTTCATTGAATTAAAATCATTTTTGTGCATTATTTTGATCCAAAGTTCAAAAAATCATTTCTGCCTATCCATGAAGAGTTGGACATTGATTCTTTTTGCATTGCATTGTGTTTATCATGAAGTTTGTAAGATTAAATGGCCATGATTTGATCTTGCATTTTCATTTTGTTTGGCATTTCTTTTGTTTGGAAACCCTAAAAACCCTAAAAACTTGTGAAAATCACAACTTGGAATTGGTTGGGAGTTGAGACCTCTCCTTTGGGCATTGGTTTAATATAGGATTAGGGGTCCTTTGTGTGGCATTTTCAATTTTTTGTAATGTTGTTTGCTTCTGATTTTGGTTTGTGTTTGATGTATGATTCATAAACCCTAATTTGGGCTTCCATATGCATCCATCTTGCATTCTCTTGCATAACATGACTTGCCATGACATTTCAAGCATCCATGTGATTCATTTGACATCATAAGACATATAGAAAGCATGTTTGATCATTGCATCATGTATTTTCCATGTTGCATGCCATGTGCACTTCATAACTTTTCATGTGTTTTCATGGTTCCTAGCTTGCTTCATTTGCATTCATGAACTTGTATGATCATTTCCATGTGCTGCCTCATGTTTGTGGCATCTCATAGCATCATTAGCATCATGTATATGCTTCTGGTTTTGTTTCTCATCATGTCTTCTCATCCCATTTTGCATTGCATTGCATCCCTTTTCTAACCTTTCAGGTGGTAAGTGACTTTGAGAAGTGAATTTGCCTTCACTTCTCATAACTTTTCTTTTCATCTCTCTTGCACCCATTGCTGCATTTTCTATATGTGTTTGAGTTTGAGCTTGCTCATTCTTCTTCTTCCCACTTTCTTTCTTCAAATGACTTGACTTCTTGAATGAAGCAAGTTGCTTTTGCTTCTCTTGATCCTTTCATCTGCTTCCTGGTGGTTCCATTGAAGATCTTCTCTTGAAAACCTCACAAACCTTAGGAACAACCAAGCATGACAATGATTAGGGTTTTGATTAGTCTCCCTTTTTAGTTTTACCTTTGTGTCTCTTTTGAGTCTTCTTTTCTCATCTCATAATCAGGGACTAAACCCTAAAGGCTTCAAGGCTTTGTGATTAAGCTTATACCTGCATCCTTCTCTTAGGATGGAGTGTATAACTTTAATCCTAAGTGTTGAACCCTTAATGTGTTTAACTCCTTTAATCAATTCACTTAATAATCATCAAGACATTACACTTGTAACTTGGGCCTTGCATTAGGGTTCTAATTCTTCCTTAATTGGTTAAGAAGGACTAACCCTAGTGTTAATGGACAAGTCCTCCTCAAGTTGTCTTACAAACCATAAAAATCACTTCATCATCATATCATTGAATAAAATCCACTTAATCAAAGGCTTGTTTTGTCATGAGTTTAATCCCTAATCATGGATTAAGTTGAGGAGCTTTCCTCAGCTTAAACATTCTCATCTATTATCCTTCTCTTAGGATGGTGTAATGAGTCTGTTTAATCCTTGATTATGGCTTAATCTCATTACTCAACACTAAACAAAAACCACAAAAACATCTAAATAATCACAAGTAGGTTAATGATCTTAATCCTACATCATGGTGATTAAGTGTGAGAAACTGACTTCACACTTAAGGTACTCTCATTACCCCTAATCAGAGGGAAGATGTGATGAGTTTACTAAATCCATTGGTATAGGCTTAAGCTCATTAACTTATGATAAACATTCAAAAGCAATAAAAGACTGAAAACTCAAAAACAAACAATAATCGTCTCCTCCGGGATTCTTTTCTCATCTCATTCACTCACAAGCGGGAACTTGCTTCTTCCGTCTAATGCAAGACAGTTTGCATCTGTGCCAGACAGATCATACACTTGAGCATAGGCAAGTAAGCAGTTCACAAGTCAATTCATCTTTCAGTCTCTTTGGGTCGAACTACGGTGTTCTGACTTCCTCATTGCACGAGAGGATACGTAGGCATAACTTAACAGTTATCGAACAAAAGTCTCTGTATATTCCCCCCTCTTCCAGCTTTATTCTTTCATCCTCATTATCATGAGCATTTCATCTTTGTTTTACACTGACACTTCACTTATACACTTCACTTCTTTTACACCGACACCTGTACATTCTTTTCTAGATCTTTACACACAAATTGCACTGACACTACCCCTTTAAAACACAAATCTTTTAAGCGTGGATCCCGTCGAGTACGACGGACAATCTGGGCGCTAATACCTTCCCAGGTTGTAACCAACCCCCTTTCTCAGTCTCTCTGGTTCGCAACCGTCTTATCCATATCTTTTCTAGGTTTATGCAGCATTACCTTTCCTCCGGGATAAAAATGCCTAGCTGGCGACTCTTTTCATCTCCAGTGAGTTCACGGCTGTGTGTTCTCATTGTCCCTCTCGCCGACCGTTCGCGTCTGTACCTTTATCTGGGCCATTCCCCATTTATCGGGAGCGACAGTGGCCAACTCTTGCTTCTGGACGTTACAGTATACTTCGCCACCATAATTCCAGGGAATGGCTTTATCATTCTGATACAGTACTGGTCCTGCAGTGGTGATGGTTATCGGTGCTACTCTGGCCTGTGGAGGAACTTGAGATGGATCGTAGAAGATGGTTATTGTAGAGACTTCACTTTCCTTTACAACCTTATCAAACTGCAACACTCCTTCATTAATCATGCTCTGGATCCCTGCTTTCAACTGCTCACAACCATTTGTATCTTCAGCACATCCTGGACAATCAACTTCACACCCAGGAAAAATACCCTTTTGTGACAAGCAGACTTTAACAACAATCAACGGAGTCTGCAAGTCTTTGACATCATGCACCAAGTTTAAATTTTCCCCTTCATCAACTGCCCCAACCGTACCTCCGTGAGGAGGCATGGGGTTCTGTATTACATTGGGAGTAGGAGCAAAGTTAATCAATTTGGAATCTACTAGGTCTTGGACTACATGCTTCAGTGCTTTGCAGTTCTCTGTGGTATGCCCGGGAGCTCCGGAATGAAATTCGTATCTGGCGTTTGTATCATAACCCTCGGGGATTTGGCCGGGCTTCGGGGGTTGTAGAGTTCGGAGTTAAACCATCTGAAGTTGTAGAAGATTCTTCAAAAGCTGTGAATAAGACATCGGCAGAGCTTCGAAACGTCTTTCTCTGGGCTTCTGGGGGTAATATGGACGAGGAGCTCTTTGTTGATACCCTTGTTGGCGTTGTTGTTGTGGTTGTTGGACTTGTTGTTGAACAAGTTGAGCTGAGATAGTGACAGGAGCCACTTGCTGATAAAACCCTCTGCTACTTCCTCCCCTCTGCGCGTACACTGCACCGGTCTCTCCTTCTCTTCTTTTCACGAAGGGCTTCTTACCACCAGAACGTGAAGCGCCCCCGTTCTAAATCTTCCCTTGCTTGATCCAACTTTCTATCCTCTCGCCAGTCAAGATGATATCTGAAAACCCACTTGAGGAACATCCAGATAGCCTTTCCATGAAATGCCCAGGGAGGGTATCCAGGAACAGGTCTACGATTTCTCTCTCCAGCAAAGGTGGTTGCACTCGAGCAGCCACTTCAGCCACTTCTCTGAGCTCCTCTGAGTCAAACTCTGAAGTTGGGTGCGACTGGGCGCCATGTCAATATTATACTGATACTGCTTGAGAAATTCTTCTCCCAATTCCTTCCAGTTTCTTACAAAACTTCTCTCTAGCTTCATATACCATTCCAAGGACCCTCCGGAGAGACTATCCTAGAAGTAGTACATCCATAGTTTTTCATCCCGAGTATGGGCAGCGATCTTTCGATAGAATGCCTGCAGGTGAGTCTTTGGGCAGGAGCTATCGTTATACTTGTCAAAAGTAGGCGGCCTGAATTTGTGAGGAATAACCACCCCGGGGACTAGACCAATGTCAGACACATCTATCCCCAAAGTGTCTCTACACTCGAGGGCTTTAACTTTCTCAGCAAGCACCAAAAAGTCTTGAAGATTTCCTTCTCCGCCGAACCCCATGTCATTGTTGAAAGAAGGGAAATGATCATCCTGCTTGTCTTGTACTGGAATGAAAGTTGTTGTGCCCTGCTCTAGAAGTTGAGGTCCGCCTGGGCCATCGTTGGTGTTGGGAGGAGTCACTTGCACGTCAGGAGTGGTTACAGGGATATTAGTCTGAGGATGGTTGAGCCCTTGAACTGCATTCCTTAACTCTTGTTGTCCCTGAGCCATTCCTTGCATCATCACCATGAATTCTCCCATTCTGGTGCGAAACTCATTAAGCTTTGTTTGCATAGCGTCCATGAATGTCCTCTGGTTATTGCAAGTTGCGTAGCGATGCAGAATATTCTGCCGAAGATGCCGGGTCTTGGCAGCTCTCGCAATCTTAGCTTGAAACACAGATAAATTAAGCATCCTGTAGAAAACCTACAAAACAAAAAGAAATGCAAATGATGTGTATGCAATGCAATGTGTTCCTTTTATTCCCAAGGCTTTTTCCCTTCCCGGTCCTGGTATTTGGAGAATAATAACTGGGAAGAAGACCCAAGTGATGTTCAAATACAGTGACGGTCGTGGAGAATTGATGCTCATTACCCCGTGTCGGTGCAACAAATAACGAACAAGAGATTCAAAACAAGTCAATCACATAAACTGAAGTTTGAAACAACAAGGTCCCCGAAGATTTCCAATCAAAATAACAACAAAGTACATCAAATAAAGGAATCCCACAACAAGCCTGTGGGTAATCCAAGTACAATAGCATGAAACTAAATCCTAGGGAGCTCTAGGTTTTGCAGCCTCCAGCTAAGACGCTTGACATTCTGGAACAACTGAACGATATCCGGATGGTGGGGCTCTTGGATGAGTCTCTGGATAAGGAGGTCCCTTAGATCAAAGGAAGCATGTAACTCTTCAATCTGCTGCAGGAAAGTCATCTCATTCTCTTTGCTCGGACCCGGTTCGGCCTTTGACCTCTTCACATCAGCACGAAGCTTCAACTCTTAAACTTCTTTCTGGACATCTTCAGCTATTTGTTGACTCTTCGTCATATGACGAAGATACTCTCTCTGTTGCTCTTGTTCCTTCTGAACTAATTTCTCTTGCTCAACCAAAGCATCCTGAAGGTTCTTGATCTTCAACTCGAATTCAGCTTCTACCTCCTTTTGCTTCTTCTGATTATCGCTCCACTTCTCCTGCCAAAGTGTAATAGCTTCATTAGCCTCATTAAGTTCCTTCTTATCCTTCCGGCGTTGACTCGCCTTATGGATCTCATCCAATCCTCTCTTCCTGAAGTGTAGCTCCCATTCCTCGAAATCCTTCTGCTTGAGACAAACTGTTTCTTCAGCTCAGAGAGCTCTATCTTCTAACTGATGGTTCTGAATCATCAATTTCTGACAGGAATTGTAAAACTCTTGATTTTCAACCCTAAGCTGCTTGACCAAAGCTTCCAACTTCTGATAATCTTCTAAAGGACCAGTTGCTGGAGGAGGAGTTGGTACAGAAAAAAGGACTAGAGCCATTTGAACCTCCTCCTTTATCCAAGCTTCAGGGAACATCTGATTATTGCTCTTGCCTAGGCATGCCGTGTCCTTTCTTTTGATCACCTTCCAAGAACCTGCAACTTTCCTGACCAATGGAAGATTGTCTTTCACCGAGAAGTAAAAAGTTTGGAATAACTCGGATTCATCGGGAATCTCTTTGAGTGCATACCCTAACTGTCTTCTTAAGAGGATGGGATTGTAGTTGATACCTCCTGACACTCCTAACAAAGGCACATTAAGGTAATTCCCACAACTGGTAATGAAACTATTTCCTTTCAACCTCAAAGTGAACCACCTAATATCTCTGGCCGACAAAGTACTCAACTTCTGGGCCCAAGTAGCATTAGGATCAGTAAAACTCTCAGTAGTAGGCAAATGTCTCATGACCCACTTATAGAATAAGGGAGCACAACATCTAACCAGACCTCCTCGTTTCTTCTCATTCTTATAGTGCACTGAATAATACAAGTCACCTAGGAGAGTGGGCACCGGATTCTTCAACACAAATAAATGAATAACATTTATGCCCACAAATTTGTCCATATCAGCGAATAGGATGATCCCATAAATGGATAGTGCTAAGATGGCGCAAACATAATCCCACTGATTTGCCACTGCAAGTTCTTCAGCTTTTCTAACCAGATACTCTAGAGTGAAACCAAGTACTTTTGCTTTAGTGATAGACAAATTTGTAGATACTTCAGATGGGCTCAAATAAAGAGCTTTGGCAATGTCAGCATGGGTTGGTCTTGTCATCTCTGAGTTGAAAGGAATCTGCTCCTTGATGGACACTCCCATAATCTCAGCATACTCTTCCAGTAAAGGACCCAACTGAAAGTCATGAAATGTGAAACACCTGAGCCGGGAATTGTAATACTGAAATAAAGTGTGAATGGTGCTTCTCTGAGAGCTATCCAAGTTGAATACCAAGTCCAGAAAATCACCATACTTTTCCTTGAAGTATCCCAAATGACCCGGGGTAATAAGAGACACCATTTGGTTGATCAGGTCCATCTTGGTATCAAAGAATTTGTAGTGCACAGTTCTCTTTCTGACGTCTTCCATTCTGAAGCAATGATATGACCAGGAACCGGGAGTAATGCAGACCCTGAGAATAAAAGAAACACAAATGATTAATGATGATATGATGCTTATACAAGGCGATACATGTGATTAGTGAACTTTCTGTGATGTGCCAATCATATAATCAGGTGTCGGTGCAAGGTCACAATATCCACATATCACAAGAACAATCCCTCTGATTCGGGATCCATATCTTAGAACCAGAAATCCATATCACAAAACTGAACCAAAGGCAAAGCGGGTATGCTGAAGGTCTTAGGGTTCCTGCAAACCTGTAAACCCCTCCCAATCTCACGGGTGTGCTACTCGGGTCAACATCACGGACTCTTAAAGCCGAATAGCAATAATACGTTCACCATTTCCGAGAAATGGCTCATGACCAAATCAGGGAATCGGTTTGGCATTATGTACTACTCAGGGAGGCCTCAACTGAGTCCGGAAAAACAAGCATCCCTCATAAGTCCCCAGCTTCAAGCACTGAATCGAGAAAAAATAGTACATTCACCCCGAAGGGTACAATACTATCGTCATACGAACAGTTTTCTTTAACTGGGTTCCTATGAGAGAACCAGGTCATCCTATGAGAGTTCCTAGTGGGCCCTCGGATGTGAGTGGGTTTTCCAACAAATGTGGTCTGCCACTGTCATCACTGGAGAGGGTTGTTTCCACTAAGGTTCTCAGAGATCGGTCACCAGATGCACATAACTATCAAGGTTGTACCCTGAAGTGGAGAAGAACCCCCACACAGAATAGTCCCGAGACAGTCGCAATCTGGGTGTGGAACACATCGCCACTCATCATATAACCATGCGAGTACAACGTGTCCATGCTAGTCCTACAATGCACTCAAGCCGGGTATTTGGCTTATCTCACAGTAACTCCCATCCCGCAGAAAAAATGAAAACCAGCACAACCAGACAGTCCAGTATAATATGATGCATGGAAAATAAATACTGAAAGCAGTAAATAAATGTCGTAAAGTAAAGCTGTAAAGTGAAACTATAAATGAAAAACGTAAAGCTAAACTAAAGCACATAGCAGTAAACAGATAAACACCCAAAGAAACAAAAATAAACAGGCGCTGGGATTGACTCTACATGGGAAACCAGAGATTCTGGGTCGATCCCCAGCAGAGTCGCCAACTATCGCTCCCGGGACTTTCATCCTGGTACAAATGCGAAAGTGGCGCGAAAAAGGTAGAGTCGCCAGCATGGCATTTTTATCCCGAATGAATGGGAAAGGTAATGTTGCACAAACCTAGGAAGAAGGAAAGGACAAGGTCCTGCGAACCAAAGATCTGGGTTCGGGAGTCGGTTACGACCTGGGAAGGTATTAGCACCCCAGATTGTCCGTCGTACCCGACGGGATCCACGCTTTCTTGTTTTGTTTCAAAGGGTGAGAAAAATATAACTGCTGCTAAATAAGAACTGATGACTGGAACTAGAATGGTATGAGAAAAGGGATAAGAAAAGAGAATGGAAAGAAAGAGGGAAATGTAGGGAAAATAAAGAATGTGCTCGAACGGGCCCTACCCCGATGCCTACGTACCTCATCAGGATAATGAGGATCAGAGTCGACGTAGTTCGCCTAACCAGGCGGGAACTTTGTTTGTGTTTTTATAGCTGGAACTGCGTATGTCTATGCTTAGGTGTTGCAGGATCGTATGGTACGAGTGCGTTTAGCGTCTTGCATGCAGGACAAGTCGTCGCGTGTTCGCGTTTAGAGTGAATGAGATGAGAAAAGAAGTTCCCGTAGGATAGTCGCTTATTGTTTGTTTTTGTCTTTTATGAGAAATGTTTTGAATTTGTTTGTGAACATTCTCATACTAAGACTTATCCATCACGGTAAGTATTTATACCTCGCCCCGAAACAGGACGCGTATAAGCACTCTGCAACAAAGTCTCGTGTCGTACAAGAAAGTTCGATTTTTATTAAGTGTTTTATTGTTTTTCTTTATGAGATGAGAAAGAATGACTCAAGTCGGATAAAAGGACAAAACTATGGGGGACTAAGACCAACCCTAAGTTACTTATTATATACAAAAGGGAGATCCTAATGGTTAGTGAGGTTTTCTATTCCTAAGGAAGAAAAGGAAAAGAAAGAAGAAAAAGGATGCAACTTACTTCCTAAGGAAGATAAGTTGATCCTAGCAAAGGGGGAAATCCTACCAAACACAAATATGGAAGGAAAAATGAATTAAATACATAAAGAAAATGCATAAAAAATAAAGGATAGGGTGAAGGAACTTACCTCAATCTTCCCCTCTACAAAACAAAGGTTAATGTGCATTTTTTATTTAAAATAACAAGGCAAACATACCCTAATTAAATCCTAATGACTCTAGGACCCTATCTAAATTCTATTTTAATTCTAAAGAACTAAAAGAAAAGCTAAGTAAAAAATACAGCACCTACTACAGCCCCTAATACAGAAAAAGCCATGAAAACAATGCATAACACAAATCGGCTTTTTACAGCCAGCATGCAGTATGAAAAGATAGGTGTAGAAAGTCACATACAGTATACAAACATAACAAACAGCATACATTTTACAGCACCTATATGTAAAAACAGTTATGAAATGCAAAATCCAGAATTGATTATTTTCATTTTCTAATGCACAAACTCAATGAAAAATGCACCAATCTCATCATGAACATGCATTTGAACATGGATCAACATACATAAATGGAAGAACATGAACATTTAGAAGGATTATGCAGGAATGCATCACATGGTTGACTATGCACAAAGTAATGCAAAATGTGGCACATGAACATGCATATGAACATGATGATCATTGATTATGAATATGCAATATGATAGCTCAACAAGAATGCTAAACTCAATGCAAAATTCAGAATTGAATTGATATAAATGATATGATCAAGCATGCAATCAAATGCAACCAAATACACATGCATACATGATTATGTAAAATGCTATATATCTCTTGGTACAATGAAATGCCAAATGATTTAATGCAATGCAAAAGATGTAAAAATAGAAAGCAACATGATTATTTACATACCTAATGATGCATAAACATGGCAACAAATGCAAGAACTCAAGTTATGCACAACGAAACACTAAAATGCATAATATGCGACATGAACAGAATCATGTCGAAACGACTCGAAATGGGGGAATGAGCTACTGGAAATGGACCCAAAAATTCCCTAAAATCACTACCTAAACATGTATAAACATTAGAGGCACTAGAAAGAAAGAATGAGCAATCAAATAAACCAAAAATCCAAAAATCAACAGCGTCAACCGGTTAACCAAATGCGTTAACCGGTAAACGGACCTAAAACAACAGCAATATGTGGCTAAAACGCACGCGTTAACCGGTTAACATTAAACAGAAAGTGAAAAAAACTTTTGAAATAAGTGCTTTTGGCCACAAACTCACTTCTTATGATCCCTAACATATCTAGGAACATGGTAACACTAATTTCTACTTAATTGGGCTTATTTACACATGCTAGCACCTATAACTATCAACACCTTAACTTCTAATCCATTACAAATCACAAATCGCAAGCAACACATAATGAAACTTAATCGATCGTGTAGATGTTAGAAATTGGCAGAATTTTTGACAAACAAGAAGTTATGAACTTAGTTCAGGATATCAGGATGTCACACCAGATGTTGTGACATTGACAAACAAAGTAAAAATTATGAACTTAGTTCAGGACATCAGGATGTCACGCCAGATGTTGTGACATCGCAAACCTGTTATCTGACTTAAATGATGCGTAATAGAAGTGATTAAATTCAGGAGAAAATATCTGGAATTAATTTTAAAAGGATAAGCACTCCAAGGAGCATCTTTAGGAAGCTTAGTTATCTGATTCCAGTGTAAAGGAAATAGAAAAACTAACTCACCTTGATTCAAGGAGATAACAAACTAACTCACCTTAATTCAAGGAGATGACTGTGGGATTTATCAAAGTCTGGATAATTTGCAAAAAGCCCACAAACCAATCATCTATTTAAAGAACTGAAACACTCAAGAAAAGATCACGAATTTTAGAAGACTGTCAAGGGTGTTAGTGAAGCTAGTTATTTTTAAGCAGGTTTTAATTGTTAGTCACTTTATGAGCTTTTAAGCAAAAAGTGAATTGTGTCTTGATTGAAACTATTAAGTAAGATCAAGCTGGTGTGTATGAAGTGTGACTTCAATTTTATTAATCATTGTAAAGATTACTGTGTGATTGAGGGGGAGTGAGTAGGTACTCATATCTAAGTTGAGTCTTAGATAGAAATTTCCTTGGGTAGATATTAAGTGAAGGATTAAACTGGTTGGTTTAACTCCATAATTAATATTACTTATATTGGATTTCCTTCCTGGCTTGGTAGCCCCTAGATGTAAGTGTGGAGATACACTGAATTGGGTTAACAATTTCCTGTGTTATTTAATTTACTAGCTCATTAATTTTTGTTTAGGATTTCAGTGTCTAAACATCTGGTTCGACATCACATATCTGATCCCAGAATTTCAATTGGCATCAGAGCAGGCACCCTGCCTGTATAACTGGGTGAGATCTAAGGACTGCAAATTTTGGGAACATGGACAGAGATGTAGGATCTGTGAATCGACCACCTATCTTGGATGGATCCAACTATGATTACTGGAAGCCAAGAATGGTAGCATTCTTGAAATCTCTTGATATCAGGGCTTGGAAAGCAGTTAACAAAGGATGGGAGCACCCTGTCATAGACAATAAGGATGGGGCAAAAGTGATGAAGCCTGAAGAAGAGTGGAGCAAGGAGGAAGAAGAGTAAGCACTTGGAAATTCCAAAGCCTTAAATGCCTTGTTCAATGGCATTGACAGGAACATATTTAGGCTTGTGCATCACTGTGAGCTAGCCAAGGATGTTTGCGACACCCTCAAAACTACTCATGAAGGAACATCAAAGGTGAAGATGTCAAGACTTCAACTTCTCACCACCAAGTTTGAGAACTTGAGGATGAAGGAAGATGAGACCATTCATGAGTTTTACATGAACATCCTGGAAATTGCTAATACTTCTGTTGCCTTGGGAGAGAAGATGAGTGATGAAAAGTTGGTAAGGAAGATTCTCAGATCACTGCCAAAGAGGTTTGACATGAAGGTCACTGCCATAGAAGAAGCTCAGGACATCTGCACAATGAAAGTTGAGGAGCTCATTGGTTCCGTTCAAACCTTTGAGATGGGAATGAATGATACTATTTTGAAGAAAAACAAAAGCATAGCCATGGTCTCAAACATTGATAAGGAAGAAGAAAGTCATGAAGCAGGCTCTGAGGACAACTTATCAGATTCAATTGTTATGCTTGGGAGACAATTTAACAAAATTCTCAAAAGAATGGACAACAGGCCCAGACCAAGTGGAAGAAACTCAACCTCTGAGAATAAAAGACCTTATAACTCTAATAGAAGGTCAAACTATGATGAGAAGACTAACCAAGGAAAAGGGATCCAATGTCATGGATGTGAAGGTTATGGGCACATTAGAAGTGAATTCCCAACCTATCTAAAGAAGCAAAAGAAAGGTCTCTCTGTGTCCTGGTCAGATGAAGACTCATGTAGTGAGTCAGAAGAAGAATCTGCAAAGCACATCACTGCTCTAGCTGGAGTATGTGAAACTGAAGGGGGATCCAGTGATGAGGATCTATCATTTGAAGAGCTTGAAACATCTTACGGGATGCTGTGTGAAAGGAGCACTGAAGTATGTATGGAAAGTAAACAGCAGAAGAAGCAGATTGAGGAATTAAAGGCTGAAAAGGAAAGTCATCTAGAGATCATTGACACTTTGAAAAATGAAGTCAGCCTACTCAACTCCAAAATGGAGCATATGTCCAAATCTGTCAGAATGCTGAACAGTGGCTCAAACACACTGGATGCCATTCTCAACAACAACAAGCACTCAGGGGATAGGACTGGGCTGGGATTTAATAAAGCTCAAAACTCTGAGACTAGCACCAGCCAAACAACTCCAGATCCCATGAAGTCAAACAAGATGTTCAAGCAGATGTCTCAACATCATGAGAAAAACATGATGAAAAAGAAATATCAAATATGGAGATGCCATCACTGTGGAAGGTTTGGTCACATCAAACCTTTTTGCTACAAACTGCATGGATACCCCAATCAGAGTTCCCAGCATCTTCCTAAGAAGAAGACAGAGGTCACCAGGAAAATTTGGATACCTAAAGCTAGACTTTATACTGATCAAAGCTACCAGTATATGCCCAAGCAGAAGAACAAGTTCACCAGGCAACCTTGGAACTCTAGAGATGGGCACTACTCAGGGAAGATGCATCAAAGGAAACCTCACAACAGGCACAAATGGTCCAAGCAGGTTGTTGCATCTATAGCACACACATCTCTCAGAGTATCTGCTAAGGAAGACTGGTATTTTGACAGTGGCTGCTCAAGGCACATGACTGGACTGAAGAATCTGTTGGTAGACTTAAAGTCACACTCATCCAGCTATGTAACCTTTGGAGATGGAGCAAAGGGGGAAATCAAGGGAGTTGGGACCCTGGACTGCTCAGGTGTACCAAGTCTAGATGATGTGCTGTTGGTAAAAGGATTAACTGCTAACTTAATCAGCATAAGTCAGTTATGTGACCAAGGTTACAGTGTCAACTTCACCAAATCTGATTGCATAGTTTCTGATAAGAACAGAAAGTGGTCATGAGATGAGCCAGATCAAAAGATAACTGCTATATGTGGGAACCCCAAGATTTCAGCCTCACATCTACTTGTTCCATAGCCAAAGAAGAAGAAGTGAAGTTGTGGCATCAAAGACTGGGTCATCTCCATCTCAGAGGAATAAAGAAGATCATATCTATGGAGGCTGTAAGAGGGATCCCAAGACTTAAGATTGAGGAAAGTAAAGTGTGTGGTGAGTGTCAAATAGGTAAGCAAACCAAGATGTCACACCCAAAGCTTCAACATCTAACAACTTCCAAAGTCTTGGAATTATTGCACATGGACCTTATGGGACCAATGCAGGTAGAGAGTCTTGGTGGAAAAAGATATGCCTATGTGGTTGTTGATGACTTCTCAAGATATACCTGGATAAGCTTCATCAAAGAAAAGTCAGATGTGTTTGAGGTGTTTAAAGATCTGTGCCATAGGATCCAAAGAGAAAAAGCAAGCTGTGTGGTCAGAATAAGAAGTGATCATGGAAAGGAGTTTGAGAATCAAAAATTCTCAGACTTCTGTTCTTCAGAAGGGATCAACCATGAGTATTCTTCTCCCATCACCCCTCAACAGAATAGGATTGTTGAAAGGAAAAATAGAACTATTCAGGAGTCATCTAGAGCCATGATTCATGCCAAGAAGTTACCCCTGTATTTTTGGGCTGAAGCTATGAACACAGCATGCTACATCCACAATAGAGTCACACTAAGAAATGGAACTTTATCCACCATCTATGAAGTCTGGAAGGGTAGAAAACCTACAGTCAAGTACTTTCATGTATTTGGAAGTAAGTGCTACATTCTGGCTGATAGGGATCAAAGAAGGAAGATGGACCCTAAGAGTGATGAAGGGATATTCCTTGGATACTCCATAAATAACAGAGCTTACAGAGTATTTAACTCCAGAACCAAGGTTATAATGGAGTCAATAAATGTGATTATTGATGATACCTATGCAAAGACAGATGTTGCTGATGATGTTGGAACATCTGCTGACAATCAAACTGAAGTTGAGATAGAAAGTGATAATCTTGACTTCACTGAGGCAAGATCAGAGCAATCCAACAAACCTCCCTCCATAAGAATCCAGAAAGATCATCCTAAAGAACTGATAATTGGTGATCCCAACAGTGGTGTCATCACTAGATCAAGAGAGATGATCTCAGGCTCCTGCTTTGTTTCAAAGATAGAACCTAAGAACATCAAGGAAGCTATGAATGATGAGTACTGGATCTCTGCTATGCAGGAAGAATTAGGCCAGTTTACAAGGAATGAAGTATGGGATCTTGTTCCTAGGCCTGATGACATTAATGTGATTGGTACTAAGTGGGTGTACAAAAACAAGTCTAATGAGCAGGGAGTAGTTACAAAAAACAAGGCTAGGCTTGTAGCTCAAGGATATACACAAATTGAGGGGGTAGATTTTGATGAAACTTTTGCACCAGTAGCAAGACTTGAATCCATCAGACTACTCCTAGGAATTGCTTGCATCCTAAAGTTCAAACTATTTCAGATGGATGTTAAAAGTGACTTCCTAAATGGGTACCTTAATGAGGAAGTATATATGGAGCAACCAAAGGGATTTGTTGATCCAAGCTGTCCAAACCATGTATATAAGCTGAGGAAGGCTCTGTATGGTCTAAAGCAAGCTCCCAGAGCATGGTATGAAAGACTGACCACCTTTCTCATTAAACATGGATACAGGAAAGAAGGGATAGACAAAACCCTATTTGTAAAGGATGAAGAGGGGAAGGTTATGATTGCTCAGATATATGTGGATGACATAGTGTTTGGTGGGATGTCAGATAGGATGGTTAAACATTTTGTGACTCAAATGGAGTCTGAGTTTGAAATGAGCCTAGTGGGAGAACTAACTTACTTCCTTGGACTACAAATCAAACAGATGGAGGACTCCATGTTCATATCCCAAAGCAAGTATGCAAATAACACTATCAAGAAGTTTGGGATGGACAATGCAAGTCACTAGAGAACACCTGCCTCCACTCATTTAAAACTGACAAAGGATGACAAAGGTGAGAGTGTGGACCAAAGCTTGTACAGAAGCATGATTGGAAGTCTACTATATCTTACAGCTAGCAGACCAGATATAGCTTTTGCAGTAGGTGTGTGTGCAAGGTATCAAGCTGAACCAAAAGTGAGCCATCTAAACCAGGTTAAGAGGATCTTGAAATATGTAAATGGTACTTGTGACTATGGCATAATGTACTCTCATGGTTGTGAACCAATCCTAACTGGATTCTGTGATGCTGACTGGGCTGGAAGTGCTGATGATAGAAAGAGTACATCAGGAGGATGCTTCTTTCTAGGGAAAAATTTAATTTCTTGGTTCAATAAGAAACAAAATTGTGTGTCCTTATCCACTGCTGAAGCTGAATATATTGCAGCTGGTAGCAGTTGTTCACAGCTGGTATGGATGAAACAAATGCTCACAGAATACAATGTCCCACAAGATGTCATGACATTGTACTGTGACAATTTAAGTGCTATTAATATCTCCAAAAATCCTATCCAACACAGCAGGACTAAGCACATAGATATCAGACATCACTTCATCAGAGACCTTGTGGAAGAGAAGGTGATCACATTAGAGCATGTAGCCACAGAGCTGCAATTAGCTGACATATTTACTAAGGCTTTGGATGCTACCCAATTTGAAAACCTAAGGGGTAAATTGGGAATCTGCATATGTGACATATAGCAATTATGGAGAAGTGCCAGCATGTCTCATGACATCGTATGGCATGATCACCAGATGGCAGCACCAGTCTGGCCAATAACTGTTTGTATTCCAATCTTAAAAATTCCAATAGCAACGGATTCTATTTATGTACAAACGTGCTTTCAGCTTCTCACTTTCTCATTAGCACCACTGAACTTTTTGCATGCTACAGCTGAATCTCTAAACTCATCCAAATCTATCAAACCTTTACACATTTCCACTACAATCGAAAAAATGTCTCAACATCAGAACCCTAACTCCATTGATGAGGGTCTCATTCAAGAAGACGTAGTGAATGCAACTCCAATATCTGTAGTACCAATGGATGTTACACCTATAAATGTAATCAGAGGAAGCATTCCCATTGCTCAAAAGCCCAGGACTCCCCATGCAAGAAGACCCAAGGAGCCAGTCTTCAGCAAAAGTAAGGGAACCCCTTCATCTTCCAGTACTCCTAAAGCCTCTGCTTACGTGGATGCATCAATCAAACAGCTTGTAACCAGGATCCTGGCAGAACAAAGGGTTGTGCCTAGGGTGTCAATTCCCCTGAACAGTATGCCTGCTCCACAAGATGACCCAAGCAACCAAGCTGAAGAGGACATACCTGCTCCACAGGATATCCCAAGAAATGTTGAAACAACTGAGAGCCAGGACAAAGCCCCAAATAATAATGATCAAGCTACTGATGATCTAGCTACTGATGATAAAGCTACTGATGATCAAGCTGCTGAGAAAGAGGCTTCCCAACCTCCACCAGTTGAAAACCTGGATGATGACTCTGACACAGAGATCATAGCATCTATTAATCCTAGAATAGCCAAGAGGCTTAGGGCTAGGAAGGATAAGAAGCCAGCTGCTCATGCAACACCTGAGAAGAGACAGTCAACTCCCAAGAAGGACAAGGTCATAACTGTTTTTGGACCTACAAAGCAATGGAGTAAGGTCAACACTCAGAAGAGGAAGGCCACAACTCCATCTGACTCTGATGTTGAGGAGGATGTCCCAACATCCCAACCCAGAAAGAGGCCAGCACCTCCTAGGACTGCCACTGCTATCCCTGAAGCACCCCTGGACAATGTGTCCTTCCACCATGTCTCTAGTGTAAGCAAGTGGAAATATGTCTATCAAAGAAGGGTGGCTCTGGAACGAGAGCTGGGCAGCAATGCCTTGGAATGCACTGAGATAATTGATTTAATCTCCAATGCTGGTCTATTCAAGACTGTTTCTGAGTTTTCTCCTCGTTATGAACTGCTGGTAAAAGAGTTTATAGTTAACCTACAAGAGGGGTGTGCTGATGGGAAATCTGAGGATTTTAGGAAAGTATATGTAAGGGGAAGATGTGTAGATTTTTCTCCTAGGGTGATAAATCAGTACCTGGGGAGAGAATCAGATGGGCCAAATGAGCTTGGCAAGACTGACAATCAAGTATGCAAAATAATCACAGCCAACCAGGTCAAGTCATGGCCAGTCAAAGGCAAACTCTCTGTCAGCTTGTTAACCAGGAAGTATGCCATGCTGCACAGGATTGGAACAGTCAATTGGGTCCCAACCAACCACACCTCATCTATAGCTACTGGGCTTGGGAGGTTTATATGTGCTGTAGGCACCCAAACCAAGTTGTATTATGGGGCATATATATTTGACCAGACTCTCAAGCATGCAGGAACCTTAGCCATCAAGCTTCCAATAGCCTTCCCCTCACTGCTTTGTGGAGTAATTCTCAACCAATATCCAGGAATCCTTACTGACAAGGATTCTGTCTGTAAAAGAGAGAGTCCAATGTCCTTTCATTACAAACTGTTTCTAGGTCATCATGCTGCAGATGTTGAAGCACCAGGTGGGACATCTGCTGGGACATCTGCTGTCAAGACACCTATATCAAAGGCAGCCCTGATTGCAGAGCTCAGGACAACCTGCAAAGAGCTGGATGAAAGGAAGATACAAAGTATACTGAGTCTGAGTGAAGCTGTGTGTGGTGGAAAATGTATTGTCTGTTCTGCATTGTAATTCTGAATGTTTTTTTTCTGTTTCTGTAATGTTTGGCCCCAATTTTATGTCTAACAAGGGGGAGAAGTGTATTGAACAATGCTTGAACAATGTTGTTAATGTCTGTCTGCTGAACTAAGTTGAATTTGAATTTTCATTGGTATATCAAAGTCTGTTAGGACAAGTCATAGCAGTATACATACAGGTTTGAGGGGGAGCAAATTATTAGCTCTCACATGATCCAACAGAAAGGAACTCCGCTGCTCTCTGACAAAATCAGAAGAATATGTTAGCCAAAAATTAGCCAAAGGGGGAGTTTGTAGATGTTAGAAATTGGCAGAATTTTTGACAAACAAGAAGTTATGAACTTAGTTCAGGATATCAGGATGTCACACCAGATGTTGTGACATTGACAAAAAAAGTAAAAATTATGAACTTAGTTCAGGACATCAGGATGTCACACCAGATGTTGTGACATCGCAAACCTGCTATCTGACTTAAATGATGCGTAACATAAGTGATTAAATTCAGGAGACAATATCTGGAATTAATTGTAAAAGGATAAGCACTCCAAGGCGCATCTTTAGGAAGCTTAGTTATCTGATTCTAGTGTAAAGGAAACAGAAAAACTAACTCACCTTGATTCAAGGAGATAACAAACTAACTCACCTTAATTCAAGGAGATGACTGTGGGATTTATCAAAGTCTGGATAATTTGCAAAAAGCCCACAAACCAAGCATCTGTTTAAGGAACTGAAACACTCAAGAAAAAATCACAAATTTTAGAAGACTGTCAAGGGTGTTAATGAAGCTAGTTATTTTTAAGCAGGTTTTAATTGTTAGTCACTTTATGAGATTTTAAGCAAAAAGTGAATTGTGTCTTGATTGAAACTATTAAGTAAGATCAAGCTGGTGTGTATGAAGTGTGACTTCAATTTTATTAATCATTGTAAAGATCACTGTGTGATTGAGGGGGAGTGAGTAGGTACTCATATCTAAGTTGAGTCTTAGGTAGAAATTGCCTTGGGTAGATATTAAGTGAAGGATTAAACTGGTTGGTTTAACTCCATAATTAATATTACTTATATTGGATTTCCTTCCTGGCTTGGTAGCCCCCAGATGTAAGTGTGGAGATACACTGAACTGGGTTAACAATTTTCTGTGTTATTTAATTTACTAGCTCATTAATTTTTGTTTAGGATTTCAGTGTCTAAACATCTGGTTCGACATCACATATCTGATCCCAGAATTTCAGATCGCAAGCAAAGCGAAAAAGCAATTAAAGAATGCCGAAATGGCGAGATGAAGAGAATAACTTAAAGGAGAAGTGATTTAAATCACCAACCTACGAAGCGGAGAAGTGCTTCGGTGTATGTTTCAAGAATCGGAGCTTGATCGAAGAGAAAACCAAGAAAACCGAGAAACCGCAAAATAAATGTGTTCTTGACGCTTGAACCTTCGTGTGCTTCCGATAAGTCGAAACCTTCACCAAAATTCAGTAGCTTCTTCTTCCATAATCCATAGAATCAATGGAGGTTGAGGCTAAGCTTCAAGATCTTCAAGTTTCAATGTGACACTTGAAGAGCTTATTCAAAAAGCTTTAGTGGAAAAGGGAGAAAGGAGGAAAAGTGAGAGAGAAAAAGTGATTGTGAAAGAGTGAAAAGTTGGAAAATTGTGTGAACCCCTCTCAATGAAGTGATTAATGAATATATAGAGGCTAGGCTTGGAGCTAGGTTTGGGGCCCAAAAATTAGGCTTGGGATCCAAAATTATGGTTTGGTAGTTAGTTAGGGTTAGGGTTGGAAAAGGGAATATTCCTTGGAATATTCCTTGGAACACTCTAGAAGATGGTAGAACATGGTAGAAGTTTCCAATGGAAATGGAGTGGAATTGAGATGGAAAAACAAGAGGGAAAGAATGAAAGGAAGTGTGGAAAGAAAGTGGAAGGAAAAGTGGAGGGAAATGTAAAACCAACCACTTTTCAAATGATTTTTCTTTTGATTTTTTTTTTATGATTCATCTATCTTTTCTTGACCAAATTTGAACCATAGGATCATTGTACCCCTAATTTCATGATCTCAATCTTAAAAGTCAGGAATCGACCTTTTTTACCTAGCTCGGTTGCTTTTTCCCCGATTCCCCGAGTTTCACTCGTCTGGCCAGTCGAACCCCTTCCAAAATGAATTTGTGGACGAGATTTGAACCCTAGGCCTTTGACATCATATATAATACAAAGGAATCCTCTTTGAATCTAAACTTCATGCAGGAACCCAGTAGAAATGAAACCCTAATTTGGCCCTTTTCATCAGGAGATGTTACACTGTTTGCCTCCTTTGATTAAACCCCATCTTTCCATGGCTTGTGGCTTTTAAGTGAAGACTTATGGGATGTTGTGAACCCTTTGCACAAGGTTGAGAAGCTTTGTGGCCCTTTGATTGCCTTTCTATAGCCTTCAATTACTCCAATCATTGATCACATACCTATGCCTCAGCTATGCCATACATGATGCAATGTTTTTGATTATTTTATAAATTTAAGAATGCAAAATGCTATGCAAAATGTTGAGGAAATGAGAGGGAAAATTTTGAGGTATTACAGTATGTTCGCAGCTGAGAAATTATGGAAATCGCAGTGATCGCTCAGCAAGCTACCCCTCGCTCAGCGAAAGTTCCAGTGTGATTCTCGCTCAGCGAGCGAGAGGGCGCTCAGCGAGCCTGTAGGTTTTGAGGGGTTATGTGTTTTAATACGTAGCTTTAGTTTCGGTTATTCGTTTTTAGTGATCCTCATATCGATTCGAAGCTAAAAACATGTAGAATCTATTGATGCTAAAATATGTAATTTTTAGCCGACTTTTACCCAACTTTTCTGATAAAACGTAAGTATGTTAATTATGGAATTGTGGGTTTGATTGTTGTGTTGTGGCCGTTTGTCAAGTAGATACATTTCTTGAATCAAATGCGAATGTATGATAATTGTATGAGATGAATGCATAACTATATTGTGAATATGTATGCATTTTCAAGAATGTTGTGTGTCATTTTGCATGTAAGCATAATGTATGCATTCTTGTGTTGTGGGATTCTTTGTGAATCCGTTGTAGCATCGTGTGCTCATGTGGAGTGTGAGCGATGACTACAACAAGATCGTGTGCCCATGTGGGGTGGGAGCAATCGGATTGTGTGCCCGTGTGGGGTGTGAGAAATCCAGAAACATCGTGTGCCCGTGTGGGGTGTGAGCGATTGGTGATTTATTCACATTGATTGTGTGCCCGTGTGGGGTGTGAGCAATCGGATTGTGTGCCCGAATGGGGTGTGAGCAATCCATAAAGATTGTATGCCCATGTGGAGTGTGAGCAATGGGGAACATCATGTGCCCGACGGGGAGTTACTTTAGTAACAAGCGATGATTCCATTTGGTTCCTAAGTGAACCTGCTGAAATGTTGAGTCGGTACCGCATTGCATCTGCATAGAGTCGTGTGTCGGTCTCTATGAGTTGCATTTTATCATTTTAATTATGATATGCAGAAATAAACATGAATGTGCATATGTTTATTTGGAGTATTATGGAGATGATAGTATGTGTGATGAAACATACTTGTTGGTATATATGCATGTTTGATATATGTATATGTATGTGATTTATACATTTGTAATGTATATGTGTGATTAAACATAGCTAGACGTATGTTTATGCGGAATGAATAGAATTGAGGAATAAACATAATTAATGCAAGTTTATGTGAATTAGTGAATTGGTGCATGATGAACATGCTTGAATTGTTTATGTACCCATTGCGATGTGTATAGGTGATAAGGAATGATGTGTGGTGAGAATATGTTTTATGTACATTTTATATGTTGAGATATATAATTATATGCAATGTTATTATGATAATGTTTCTCACCCTTCTGTTGTTTTATGATGCTCTACGAGGCATTGCATAGTAGGTTGCTGGATGGCATATTTTTGTGAAGCTCGTCTTCATCTTTTGGTCGGTCGGCTATGATATGTAGCACCGGGTAGTTAGGTTGGCTTAGCGCCATTTTTGTGATGCATTGTGTACATGTATCTTTTGGATGGATGTTTTGTATAGACATGAATAATGTTGTTGGCATCAAACTTGTATATATATATATATATATATATATATATATATATATATGAATGGAAATATATATGTTTGATGTTGTTGATTTAGATTCCACTGTGTAATTATATCTTTGGAGTTATGGGTGTAAGGAATTGAATTCACTATGTTGAAAACTACCCCATCGTTGCATATCTTTAAATGAGCAGGTGTTGTATGTTTTTAATTTCAAGCATAACGTGGCATGTCTCTTTTATACCATGTTTAATTATACTCTAATGAAATTTTAACATGAGCCTAAATGATTTAATTGATTATTTGGGGGTATAGAAAGGGGGTGTTACATTAAGTGGTATTAGAGCCAGTGTTCGAGTCAGTTGTGTTTTTCTTGATGTTGTTATGATTGAACTTTTGTTTAATCTTGTTGTTGCCTTTGGGAACAATCAGAATATGGCTGGTAGAAATGACTATGTTATGGCTACTGCTTTGGATGCAATGGGTAGGGCGGTGCAGGGAGTGCTGAATGTGAATGCGAATGATGAGTTCAGGAAGAACCAACCGCCGGTCTTCAAAGGAAGATTTGATCATGATGGTGCTCAGAATTAGTTGAAGGATATTGAAAGAATCTTCAGAGTCATGGACTGTGCTGAAGAGAGTAAGGTGAGGCTTGGTTCTCACATGCTGAAGGAAGAAGCCGACGATTGGTGGGTCAGTAGAAGTCAAGCTCTTGAGGAGGATGATTAAGTGATAACTTGGGATGTTTTTCGTACTGAGTTCTCATGGAAGTACTACCCTAAGAGTGTGAAGGGAAAGAAAGAGAGGAATTCCTTGAGCTGAAGCAAGGTAGTATGTCAGTGGTTGACTATACTGCTAGGTTTGTGGAATTAGTTCAGTTTCATCCTCATTATGCTGTTGATACTGCTGAGTTTTCGAAGTGTATTAAGTATGAGAATGGCTTGCGTCCTGAGATTAAGCAAGCTGTGGGATATCAGAGGATTAGAAGGTTTTCAGATTTGACTGAATGTTGTAGAATCTTTGAAGAAGATAGCAAAGCTCGTTCTAAACATTACAAGAGGGTGAATGAGAGGAAAAGGAAGCAACAAGCTAGAAGTGGACCGTATGTGACACCCGCTGATAAGGGCAAACATAGGGGAAACTTTGATAGGAGGTCTTGGACATGCTACTACCGAGTGTGGGAGGAATGTTGTGAAGTGCTTCATTTGTGGGGAAGTTGGTCACATTAGTACTAAGTGTACTAAGCCGAAGCAATCTCAGGCGCGCGGAAAGGTGTTTGCATTAGCAGGGAAGGACATTACTAGTGCAGACTATTTGATTAAAGGCACATGCTTTATTAATAGTACGCCTTTAGTTACTATTATTGATACTGGAGCGACTCATTCGTTCATTTCTCTTGAGTGCGCTAAGCGTTTGAATTTGTTTATGTCTTCTTGGGGTGGTGAGATGGTTATTGAGACTCCTGCTTCATGATCGGTAACTACTTCTTTGGTGTGTGTAAGTTGTTCTTTGACCATGTATAGTAAAGATTTTGTTATGGATTTAGTTTGTTTTCCATTTGAAGGTTTGGATGTGATCTTGGGTATGAACTGGTTACAATTTAATCGAGTTCATATAGATTGTTATCATAAGTTAGTAAGGTTTCCTTCTTTGGATGATGATGAAGAAGAGAGTTTCCTATCCACGAAAGAGTTGAAGAAACTTTTAGTGGACGAAGCTCAATTGTTTGGTTTTTTTGCATCGTTGTCAGTGGAAAGCGAAGTGGAGATAAGTAGGTTTCCAGTGGTGTGTGATTTTCCAGAAGTGTTTCTGGATGATATTAAGGATGTACCGCCGAAAAGAGAAGTTGAGTTTTCTATTGATCTAGCTCCGGGTACTAGGCCGATTTCAATGGCACTGTATTGTATGTCAGCTTCAGAGTTGGTAGAATTGAAGAAACAATTGAATGACTTGTTGGATAAGAGGTTTGTTAGGCCAAGTGTTTCTCCTTGGGGTGCACCGGTATTTTTGGTAAAGAAGAAGGTTGGAAGTATGCGGTTATGTATTGATTATCGACAGTTGAACAAGGTGACAATTAAGAACAAGTATCCGCTTCCGAGGATTGATGATTTGATGGACCAATTGGTCGGTGAGCGTGTTTTTAGTAAGATTTATTTGAGATCAGGATATCACCAGATTCGTGTGAAAGAGGAGGATATTCAAAATACGGCTTTTAGGACACTGTATGGTCATTACGAGTATTTCGTGATGTCATTCGGAGTTTCTAATGCGTCGAGTGTGTTTTTGGAATACATGAATCGTATTTTTCATGAACAGTTGGATCGTTTTGTGGTTGTGTTCATTGACGACATTTTGATTTATTCTAAGTCTCAAGAAGAGCATGAAGAGCATTTAAGGATTGTGTTACAGATTTTTAAAGAGAAACAATTGTATGTTAAGTTGTCAAAGTGGGAATTTTGGTTGTCGAAAGTAAGTTTTCTTTGACATGTTATTTCCGATGGTGGTATTAGTGTTGATCCATCCAAGATTGATGCGGTAATGCAATGGGAAGTTCCTAGATCGGTTACGGAGATTCGAAGCTTTTTAGGCTTGGCGGGTTATTTTTGGAGGTTTATTGAAGGATTTTCAAAGTTGGCACTTCCGTTAACGCAGTTGACTCATAAAGGAAAAGCTTTCATTTGGAATATTCATTGTGAAGAGAGTTTTATGGAACTTAAGAGAAGGTTAACAACGGCTCCGATCTTGATTTTTCCGAATCCGATGGAACCATTTGTGGTGTTTTGTGATGCTTTATTGTTTGGGTTAGGTGGTGTTTTGATGCAAGATGGAAAGGTTGTGGCTTATGCTTCAAGACAATTGAGGGTGCATGAAAAGAATTATCCTACGCATGATTTGGAATTGGAGATTGTGGTTTTTGCTCTAAATATTTGGAGGCATTATCTTTATGGTGCAAGGTTCAATGTTTTTAGTGATCACAAAAGTTTGAAGTATTTATTCGATCAAAAGGAATTGAACATGAGACAATGGAAATGGTTAGAACTTTTGAAGGATTATGATTTTGGTTTGAATTACCATCCGGGTAAGGCGAATGTGGTGGCTGATGCCTTGAGTCGTAAGTTGTTACATATGTCCGCATTGATGATAAGGGAATGGGAACTTTTGGAGAATTTTAGAGACTTGAGTTTGGTTTGTGAGATGACGCCGAGAAGCGTGAGACTTGGTATGCTACGAGTTACGAATGATTTTCTTGCAACCGTTTGTGAAAAGAAAAATTTGTATTTGAAATTTGTTGATTTGATGATGAATGAGAATGAGGATTTCAAGGTTTATAAATTTGGAGTTTAGAGATTCCGTGGTCGTATTTGTATTCCCGATGATGAGGAGTTGAAAAAGATGATATTGGAAGAGGGACACCGGAGCAATTTAAGTATACATCCGGGAGCGAATAAGATGTACCAAGATTTCAAAAAGATCTTTTGGTGGTCCGGATTGAAGAGAGATGTAGCTCATTTTGTTTATGTGTGTTTGACTTGTCAGAAGTCTAAGGTGGAACATCAGAAGCATAGTGGTTTGATGCAACCGTTGGATATTCCGGAATGGAAATGGGATAGTATATCGATGGATTTTGTTATGGGATTGCCAAATACGTAAAGAGGTCATAATGCTATTTGGGTAATTGTCGATAGGCTTACTAAATCTGCTCACTTTATTCCGATTGATATTAGTTATTCTTTGGAGAAGCTAGCCGAGATTTATGTTTCTGTGGTTGTGAAGTTACATGGAGTTCCTAAGAGTATTGTATCAGATAGAGATCCTAGATTTACATCAAGGTTTTGGGAAAGTTTGCAAAAGGATTTGGGTTCTAAGCTAAGATTGAGTTCGGCTTACCATCTGCAAAAGGACAGTCAAACCGAGAGGACAATTCAATCGTTAGAGGATTTGTTGCGTGCTTGTGTGCTAGAGTAAGGTGGTGTTTGGGATAGTTATTTAGCGTTGATTAAGTTCACTTATATTAACAGTTTTCATTCGAGTATTGGTATGGCACCATTTGAGGCTTTGTATGGTCGGAGATGTAAACACCTTTATCTTGGCATGAAATCGGGGAGAGAACGGTCGTTGGACCGAAGATGGTACAACAAACGACGGAAAAAGTAAATTTTATTCGGGAGAACATGAGAGCTTCTCAAAGTAAACAAAAGAGTTATCATGACAAGAGGAGGAAGGATCTTGAGTTTCAGGAAGGCGACCATGTATTCTTGAGAGTTACACCGGTTACGAGTGTGGGTCGTGCTTTGAAGTCGAAGAAGTTGACTTCTCGTTTTATTGGACCGTATCAGATTACTCTACGAGTGGGTGTTGTGGCTTACCGTGTGGCGTTGCCTCCGAATCTTACGAATTTTCATGATGTGTTCCATGTTTCGCAACTTCGGAAGTATGTTTCGGATCCGTCGCATGTTATTCCTATGGATGAAGTTGAAGTAAGAGATAACCTTACGGTGGAAGCTTTGCCGGTTAGGATTTTGGATCGTGAAATTAATAAGCTAAGAGGCAAGGATATTGTGCTTGTGAAAGTGGCATGGGGAGGCGCTGCGGAAGGCAAAATGACTTGGGAATTGGAGAGTAGGATGTACGAGTCGTATCTGGAGTTGTTTGGATCAGGTAATATTTTCGAGGACGAAAATTTCTAAAGTGGGGGAGAGTTGTAACGCCCCGATTCGATTTTCCCAATTTTTGTGGAGTCTTTTATTTTATTTATATGATAATTGTTTTATTTGTGAAATTATCATAATGATATGATATGTTGAGGAATTAATGTGATATGTTATGTGATTTTACCGTTTTGTGAATTTTCGGGTAAAATTGGATTAGAGGGTATTTTAGATATTTGTTAATTAGTGATAAGTTAGAAATTAGTATGATTGGTATTTTTGTGAGAAATTGATAATTGGTTGGAAAGAGTGGAAAAATAGAAATAGAAAGAAAAAGAATATAAGAGAATGAGAAAGAGTGAAATAGAAAGTTAGAAAAGAAGAGAAAGAAAAAGAGAAGAAAGAAAAGGAAGAGAAGAGAAAAGAAGAGAAAAGAGGAAAACTTGGAAAAGCTAGGTTTTGATCAAGATTGCTCCGCGTAGACGAAATAATCGGGTAAGGGTGATAAGCATTGTTATCTTAATATTGTGTATGATTATGTATGTGTTTGATTGGTTGAGTTTTGGTTTTGATGGAAGTTTAGAGGAGATGAATAGTTAGGGTTTGAGAGAAAATGTGAGAAATTGGTAGATTAATCGGTTAGAAATCGTTGTAATCAAAGTATGATGTTAGATATATGCTTTATATCATGTTTATGGATGTATTGTGGAGATTGGGAAGGTTTTGGTAGGTCTGTTCGCAGCTGAGAAATTCTGGAAATTGCAGTGGTCGCTCAGCGAGCTACCTCTCGCTCAGCGAAAGTTCCAGGGTGATTCTCGCTCAGCGAGCGAGAGGGATCTCAGAGAGCCTGTAGGTTTTGAGGGGTTATGTGTTTTAATCCGTAGCTTTAGTTTCGGTTATCCGTTTTAGTGATCCTCATATCGATTCGAAGCTAAAAACATGTAGAATCTATTGATGCTAAAATATGTCATTTTTAGCAGACTTTTACCCGAATTTTCCGATAAAACGTAATTATGTTAATTATGGAATTGTGGGTTTGATTGTTGTGTTGTGGCCGTTTGGCAAGTAGATACATTGCTTGAATCAAATGTGAATGTATGTTAATTGTATGAGATGAATGCATAACTATATTGTGAATATGTATGCATTTTCAAGAATATTGTGTGTCATTTTGCATGTAAGCATAATGTATGCATTCTTGTGCTGTGGGATTCTTTGTGAATCCGTTGTAGCATCGTGTGCTCATGTGGAGTGTGAGCGATGACTACAACAAGATTGTGTGCCCATGTGGGGTGTGAGCGATCGGATTATGTGCCCATGTGGGGTGTGAGCAATCCAGAAACATCGTGTGCCCGTGTGGGGTGTGAGCGATGGGTGATTTATTCACATTGATTGTGTGCCCGTGTGGGGTGTGAGCAATCGGATTGTGTGCCCGTGTGGGGTGTGAGCAATCCATAAAGATTGTATGCCCATGTGGAGTGTGAGCAATGGGGAACATCATGTGCCCGACAGGGAGTTACTTTAGTAACAAGCGATGATTCCATTTGGTTCCTGAGTGAACCTGCTGAAATGTTGAGTCGGTACCGCATTGCATCTGCATAGAGTCGTGTGTCGGTCTCTATGAGTTGCATTTTATCATTTTAATTATGATATGCAGAAATAAACATGAATGTGCATATGTTTATTTGGAGTATTATGGAGATGATAGTATGTGTGATGAAACATACTTGTTGGTATATATGCATGTTTGATATATGTATATGTATGTGATTTATACATTTGTAATGTATATGTGTGATTAAACATAGCTAGACGTATGTTTATGCGGAATGAATAGAATTGAGGAATAAACATAATTAATGCAAGTTTATGTGAATTAGTGAATTGGTGCATGATGAACATGCTTGAATTGTTTATGTACCCATTGCGATGTGTATAGGTGATAAGGAATGATGTGTGGTGAGAATATGTTTTATGTGCATTTTATATGTTGAGATATATAATTATATGCAATGTTATTATGATAATGTTTCTCACCCTTCTGTTGTTTTATGATGCTCTACGAGGCATTGCAGAGTAGGTTGCTGGATGGCATATTTTTGTGAAGCTCGTCTTCATCTTTTGGTCGGTCATCTTTGATATGTAGCACTGAGTAGTTAGGTTGGCTTGGCGCCATTTTTGTGATGCATTGTGTACATGTATCTTTTGGATGGATGTTTTTTATAGACATGAATAATGTTGGTTGCATCAAACTTGTTGATATATATATATATATATATATATATATGAATGGAAATATATATGTTTGATGTTGTTGATTTAGATTCCGCTGTGTAATTATATCTTTGGAGTTATGGGTGTAAGGAATTGAATTCCCTATGTTGAAAACTACCCCATCGCTGCATATCTTTAAATGAGCAGGTGTTGTATGTTTTTAATTTCAAGCATAATGTGACATGCCTCTTTTATACCATGTTTAATTATACTCTGATGAAATTTTAACATGAGCCTAAATGATTTAATTGATTATTTGGGGGTATAGAAAGGGGGTGTTACATAAAGTGTCAAGAGAAAATTTAGAAAAGGCTATTGAAGTAAGAGGAAGGGTTATATCTACAGAGTTGTCCCCATCAGATTTGCAAACAATAAAGTTAGGATATGGTGATGAATAAAATTTCGATATATTCAGTATAGATGATTCAAGGATTGAAGATTGGAGAAAACCCATCAAGGATTATCTACAAGACCCAAATCAGAAAGTCGAAAGAAAGGTAAAGTATAGAGATTTAAGTTATGTACTTTATGGAAATGAATTGTTTAAAAAGACTTCAGAAGGAGTCTTGCTGAAATGCTTGGGTGAATATGAAGCTTACATAGCTTTGTCGAACGTACATAGTGGAGAATGTGGCGCACATCAAGCAGACCATAAAATGAATTGGTTATTATTTCGACAAGGTATGTATTGGCCAACAATGCTGAAAGACTGCGTCGATTTTTCAAAATAGTGTCAGGAATGCCAAGTGCATACAGCATACCACATGTTCCTGCAAGTGAGTTGCATTCGATTATAAATCCTTGGCCATTCAGAGGTTGGGCTTTAGATTTAATTGGAGAAATTCGACTAGCTTCTTCAAAAGGGTATAAGTACATTCTGGTTGGAATAGACTATTTCACCAAATGGATTAAAGTTATACCGCTGGTAAATATGGATACCAGAGACAATAACATAATTTACAGATTTGGGATACCAGAGACAATAACAACATGTCAAGTATTTGTGTTAACTGGAAAAAATATGCAAATGTTTGCAAAAGAAATAGGATTTAAACTCCATACTACGACGCCTTACTATGCTCAGGAAAACGGACAAGTTGAAGCAGCTAACAAGGTGGTAATAAATTTGATTAAAAAGCATGTGAGGAAAAACCCATAAATTGGCATAAAACTTTAGATCAAATTTTATGGCTTGTCGAACGTCTCCTAAAGAAGCAACAAATTCTACTCCATTCAGGTTGACCTATGGGCATGATGCAGTTTTACCGGTCGAAATTTACTTGCAGTAGATTCGAGTTCAAAGACATCACGAAATCCTATCAGACACGTATTGGAGTATGATGATGCACAAATTGGTCGGTTTAGACGAAGAACGATTACATGCGCTAGATTTGTGAAAACACAAAGAGAAAGAGTCGAAAGGTTTTACAATAAGAAAGTAAAATTTAAGACCCTTTTAATTGATGACCTAGTTTGGAAAGTGATTCTTCCTATAGATCAAAAAGATAGGCTAATGGGAAAATGGTCTCCTAAGTGGGAAGGACCTTTCCGAATTTTGAAATTTTTTTCAAATGGCGCATACGAAATCGAAGAGGTAAAAAAAGATAAGAGAATATTAATGATAAAAGGGAAGTATTTGAAAAAATACAAACCAATATTGCAAGAAATTAAAATAGCCATATGTTGATTGTATATAACACAAAATGATGATTGTACTTTGCCAAATAGATGGAATCAATGTCATTACAAACAAGCTTTAAAAAGGATAATAATAAACTATTCCTATTACAACTTAATATTGGCGAAAGATTGCTTTAACTCGTCAAATTTCTTTTTCTGAATCTGGAGTCGACAGACACAGAAGCTTCTATTAGTCGAGAGGTTTTCAATCTCTTGATTGAGTATCTGAGCCCTTTCTGCATGATGAATACCCACCTTCAGTTCCTCATCGATCTCGCTTTGTTTGGGTTGCTAAATGGCTTCTTTACATTTCCTCTCTTGGGAGATCTTCTTTTGAAGTGTAGATATCTGTTTCTCCCATTTTTGGATGTTGTCGTTGCATTCGGAAACTTCTTTTGTGTAAGTTTCAGAAAGTTGTTCTACCTCTGAAACTTTGTTGGTCGAAGCAGCTACAACATCCCACTTAGCAAATGTGTTTCAGATTTTATGGGAATTTGTTGGGTATAGTCTTTGTGACGATTCAGGTTTGTGCTCACCAAGTCAATGAGGGTAGTCAGATCCATCACAAGGCTTCTTACTTCAGCATAAACTTCCAAGACATTTACTTGCTTCAGGATTTTCTTCAAATCGAAGCAGGCAATCATGTTTTCTTCCAAAACCTAAAATAAGTCCACATCAATGATTTTGGTTTTAATCTTAGCCATTGTAACATCAAGGAATTGCACACCAGAAGTAGCCCCGAAAGTGGTCGAACTGCTTCGAGAGGAGTCCTGAAAGGTATGACGAGCGTTGAGCATAGCTTTTAGATATTATAAAGGTTTCTTTACCTTGAGGCTCTCGATCTCTTCGCGGGAAATACTATTTGAACCAGTCGACAACGAACTTCCTTTTGTTGGGTCATGGGTTGGATGAATACTTTGTCCTAGAGTTAACTTGACATCTTTTTTTTCGTTTTGTCATCCTTCTCATCGTCAACAGTTTCTCCCTTTTCGTCATCCTCATCTCCGACCTCAACATCAGCATTAAAATCGTCATTTTTATTGTTTTTTTTTGATACAGGAGGAGGGGGAGAATTATCATCAGAAGGTTGAGGAGTATTAGGGGTATATTCCATCTCTATTTCTAATTCTTTTGTCAAATTTCTTGGAGAAGTATGCGTTGGGCTGGCAGTCTTGTGAGTAGGATCAATGTTGGTTATTAGTACCTTTGTCTCTAGAGGTTTCCCTTTGACATCAATCTGAAAATGACTTCAAGTTAGGGAAAATAAATATAATAAGAAGTAAATACAAGTAGTCAAATTTCCACTCTCTACGTCCTTCGATTGAACCTTTTCAATTGGACTGTTTGGTGGAGTTTCCTTGGTTGGTTTAACTGCATATTTTTGTGAAGAAGCCCTCGTGACTTTCTTCTTCTTTTGAGGTTGACTTTGTTATGGAGATCCATCACCGGATTCTTCGTTGGGAACCTTTTCCTCTTGTTTCTTCCTTTTTAGGGCAGGTGGTGGTTTTTGACCTACCTGGACATAAAAATAGAAGTTTATTAGTTTATGGAAGAATGAAGGAAAATCTAGTACAAGAATAGAAGTTTGTACTTTTGTTGAAATCTTCTTAGCATTTCTTGGTAGATCTTCGACCATCATTTCAGATGTATCTTCAACGACTACTTTCTTGACAAGAAATTTTGTGGCTAAGAAAAGAAAGGAAAGTCAGAGATAAATACGAAAAAAATGTAAAGTTAAAATAGAAAAATGAAAATATTTTTGTTAAAACCTTATAGAATGGGAGTTTCCACACGAACGTGATCTATTCCAATATGAAGGTTTCCTCTGAAATTGTCCAATACGAACTTAGTTGGAACCACACGCTCAACAGGTTTTTTGTAATGTTGTCGAAGAAGTTTCATAGGATCCCCACAAACGAAGCAATCTGAAAATGGAGGGCTCAATGCCAAGCCAAATTTAGCAGAACATAGAGGGGGAAACATTGGTAGATAAAGGTCGAAATCTAATTCATACCGAAGTTCTAGACAAACATATGAAGGCAATTTCAACTTTTCCAGTATTTCTGTAAACTTCTGTTTTAAAGTTACTGCTGCTTCGTTTATGTTTCGACTAAGTTCATCTGGCCTATAAGTAGTTTCAAAATAATTTTGAAATTTTTGTATTTCTTTGATGTGTCTTTCAATACCTTTCTTGATTTTTTCCTGCACAATAGCAAAAGCATTTGTCAAATGAGTGTTGAATGCTACCACATTGAAAAAATTGGTAAGGTAGTAATCTTTCCACCAGACATCAAACTCAGGAGTACAGAGAAAATATGGTCGAAAGAACATTGGTCGAATTTCGAGAGAGTCATCAACATGTTTCTTCGATAATTCTATACTTTTTTCATCAGTGTGGAAAGAGTTATAGAATATGATGGAGCCTTTTCTGGGAAAAATTGATCTTGGTTTCAGTTGAACAAGTCCAAACAATTGAGCGACAAGGTTGGGTTTGTAGACGATCAGTGTAATCTTTGTCTTGGTGACATTGTGATGAGAGGTGAAAAGCCTAGGTGTCAAAAATGATTCCCAAACGTCGAAAAAGTCATCTTTATCTTTTTGCATCTTAAAAGGCAGTTGCTTGGTGAACCACTCGGGTCCGATCTCCCTGCTAGCAAAGGATGCCATGGAGGAAGTAAAGTTGTACCTTTTGGTAAACATCATGATGTAGCTAGTGAAAGATTGTCGAAGGCCAATCCCTTCGTCAGTTGGCGTCAGTTGTACTAACCGAGGCCATTCGAAAACCCTGTTCTTCACTCCATCCTCGTCTACGTATTTCTTGATGGGAAGATAAGCTTCAAAGGTGGCATTGAGCCACAGTTGCAAAAGCCAAAATGGCCCTGACATGTTAAGATTACCTTTGTCCTTTACAGTTTTTAAGAAACTCACGCTCTCACTCAAGGATTCATAAAGATTCGCCAAGATCATCTCACTCAAGCATAGTTTGGTCCCATTGTGATGTTGGTTGGCTATGGTGATGAAGCATTTGGCCACTTGAAGGGATCGAGAACAAAATACGAATTTCGACAGCTATATGGTCAAAAAGGCTATGTGTTCTTTCTCAGAAACTTCTGCAGTTTTCTTGTCATGATAGTGAGCGATGAACATAGAGTAGGAGGCCTTATTGGTGTCGAATTCTATAGAGTCATGGTTCAAGGTGGTGGGATCAAAGTCTACTCCTAAAGGATTGAGCCCAGCAATGGCAACTATGTCAAAAAGGGTGGGAGTAACCATTCCATAAGGAAGGTGGAAGTTGTTGTAGGTGTTATCCTAAAAATAAAAGGAAGCTAAAAGCATATTGGGACAATAAATAGGTCCTACTTTCGACAATTGTATTAATTCAAAAATTCCTATTTCCTTCCAGAATGTTGCTTTGACTTTTTCAATCTTATTCAACCAAGCTAAATAATCTGAAGGGTCTTTTTCCCCAGGGCAAGTCCTAAATATCCTATCATTTTTTAAATAAATAAAGTTCAATTCTGCATCAGCAGACGAACTTTGGTTTTCAGGATTTTCTACAATTTGTTCAATGGGTTTAAGTTTAACTCCAACACCTATGGGCTTAAGAAGTAGATAGGTGGGAAAGAACTCTTTCAACCTTTCTGGGTTAGCATTTGGGTTTGGAAGAGGGCCTAACATATCATGACAAACACTAGAAACAAAGACAAGAATCAATACCTGATATTTATAGATGATTACTTTCTCCTTCTCATTTGGAGGCTCAGGGATGTATTGTTGATTTCCAACAACAGTTGGACTGCTTATCTTGTGCGCATATGGAAGAAGAGTTGAACTATTAGATTTCTAGCTGCTGGAAGACTTAGATGGAGCCATTGTTTGAGAATGCAAAGATTTTCGCAGAAGGAGATGAAGAGTTAGAAAAATGGATTTTGAAGAAGAAGCAGAAAGAGTAAAAAAGACTTAGAGAAGTTGGTATATGAGTATTTATAGGGAAGGAATGTTGAAACAATTTAGTTTTGGGTTTTGATCATGGACCACGTGGTGAATTATCATGGAGAGAGAGTAAGGTAATGGCAGTTGAAACGCCTATGACTTACTAGATTTTAGGAACTTATGGGAATTATGTCAGAAATGTGGGTTAGAGGTGATGTTTTGAGAAAAGTGTAATGATGAGTTTTTAGGGATTTGAAAAATCAAGTCTTGGAAATGATACAGGAAATGAAAGCAATATGGCATTGAAATAACTCATCGACAGCAAATAATTGTTTCTCCAAGAATAGTCAAAACATCTTTGCTGGGGGAAATTTGTAGACGGGAATTTCCGACGCCATGAAATAATGTACAGATGGTATTTATTTTGATAGATGGAAGATATCTATAAGGTTGGGGAAGAAAAATTGAAGAATGTACAAAGAAGAGTTTTTTCGCCAGACTCAGACAATGTTGTTGTTTTTCGAAAATTCGACAGACTTGAAAAGGCACGTCGTTTCGATGCTAAGAAGGAAATTCAAATTCAAGAGTTATTACATTTGGCAGAAAAGACGCGTGGAAGCACCTGGTGAAGAGAGAACATGTCGAAGGCCAAGTGTCATTGTTTTAGGATTTATCTGTTAGTGACAATTATGTTATTTGTAAATAAATAGAATAGTTCTTGTCAAAATTGGTGTGTGAAAAAAACTTGTACAAAATTCCTGCAAAAATACTCGAAGTAACTCTGTTTGAGAAAAGAGTTTTATCTGTAAATATACGTGTAAACAACACCGTTTTATTTTTTCAAAATTTAAATAAAGTTCAAAGTCTTTATAATTCCTTTACATTAAAAGTCATTTTTATCTTCTTCGACATTTAGTTTATGCATTGTCCAAGTTTATTTTATTTAGTTTTCGCCAGAACTGTTACTCTTTTCCTTAGTCAAATTATCCGTACATAAAGAATTTAATAAAAGTGATACCAAAAGACTGTTAGAGTTAAAACGTTTGTCTAAAAGCACATGCGTCCTAGGATTTGTATGGTTGATCCTGCAAGTAAACCAATTTAATAAGATTGGGAAACAAACGGTTGTTCGCCAAAATCAACAGCGAACACGTAGATGATATAATTTTTGAATCTACTAAAAGCTATTTGGGCAAGGAATTTTCTAAGCCTATGCAGACAAAATTTGAAATAAGCCTGATGGGAGAATTGATGTTCTTTATGGGAATCAAAATAAATCAAACATCAAAAGGAACCTACATTCATCAAAGCAAATACGTCAAAGAACTTCTGAAGAAATTTGACATGTCAGAAAGTAAAGTTTCCAAAACTCCAATGCATCCTATGTGTATTCTGGAAAAGGAATAGGTAAGTAGGAAAGTAGATCAGAAGATCTATAGAGGTATGATTGGCTCGCTCCTTTACTTAATTACCTTAAGACCTGATATTTTATATAGCGTCTGCTTTTGTGCTAGATTCCAGTCAGATCCTAGAGAATCTCACTTAACAGCTGTTAAGAGAATTTTCAGGTATCTGAAAGGTACTACTAATCTTGGCCTTTTCTATAGAAAATCCAGAGAATATAAGCTTGTAGGGTACTGTGATGCTGATTTTGCTGGAGATAAAACAGAAAGAAAAAGTACTACTATAGGTTTCCAATTTCTAGGAGACAACTTAATATCTTGGTCCAGCAAAAGACAATCGACAATTGCACTTTCAACTGCTAAAGCTAAATACATAACAACAGCTGGATGCAGTACTCAGATGCTCTGAATGAAGAATTAGCTTGAGGATTTCAACATTTATGAGAGTAACATTCCTATCCTCTGTGATAATACTTTTGTTATTTGTATTTCTTAAAACCCCATTTTACATTCTAGAGCTAAACATATAGAAGTTAAACATCACTTCATTAGGGATTATACTCGGAAGGGAATATTATATTTAAAATTTATAGACACAGACTATCAATGGGATGATATCTTTACAAAACCCCCTGCTGAGGATAGGTTCAATTTCATTCTGACTAATCTAAATATGGAATTATGCTAGAATGATTATGTTTAGTCTATATATTTAATTTTCAGAACTTCTTTATTTTTTATCTTCTGATCAATATTTCTTTTGAAGTAAGAAGGAGAATTGTATCAGAATATTTTCAGAAGATCTGACTGTTTGTATCTTAGAATCTTTTGTGTCAAAGAAAAACATGCAGATCATTACATCAACACCTGTCAATGAAGCCCCAAGTGTCTTCTAAATCTGATTACGTGTTTAAACTCTGAGAGAGGACAGAACATGCAATACATCACTTGAACAATTGTCCTCTAAGGCTGAAAACATGTACAAATTCAAGAGAAACTGAAACGGCTGAACTGACAAAGTTGAGGCGCTAGTCACGTTGGTAACTGTTCCAAAATCTCTTACGCCATCCCATTTTTCAAAATTCATTAAATACGGTTAATCATCATGTTTTATTATTAAATGTTTTCACTAATTGTGTTATTAAAGTTTTTTACCGTTGGGAATACTATATATATATATATATATATATGTATAATCATATTCACCTCACAAACACTTTTCACCTCTCACATTCACTTTCACTCTCTCCTTGTTCTCTACCTTTCTTGCTCTCTGCATTTGTCTATCAAACCCATTCTTGTGAACAATGGCCTCATCTTCAAAGTAAGTTCAATCATCTTCATCTTCTCAACAAGCTACAACAACTCAAGCTTCAGAAGACATTCATTCCACTCCAGCCAGAACTCTCCCTACACATGTTGACAAACTAGAAGTTCTGCGAACTGTTTGTTGATTTTGAAAGCATGAAGGAGAATGTTTATGATCTTACTCCTGAAGTTAAATTTCAAGGTTGGACAAAATTCTTTGATCGTCTGATGGGTCCCTTCTTTCCTAAGTTGGTTAATGAATTCTGGATTTTTGCTTTAGCTTCCAACAATCAAGTCACTTCTTATGTTATGGGGAAGAAGATCATCATCACCGAAGATATTATTACTAAGCTGATTGAATATGATGGAAAAGGGATAAAATACAACGATATGGACAAACTTTCTGACCTAACTCTTGTTTCTAGAGAAATCTTTACTACTGGGCAACACTCCAATAAGATCAAGGATCTTAAGGATCGTCAGAGAATCTAGGCTAAGATAATTCTGGGTTGCATTAGCCACAGAAAACCAACCATCTCTCCAGATTACATCAACCTAGATCAACAATTTTTTCTTTATTTCATTTCAACAAATAAGAAGATCAACCTTGCTCACAGTTTGTTCAACCATTTGAAGAAAAATGTAAAAGAAATAAGAGAGGGTGAGAAAACCAAAAGAGACTGGATTCCTCTGGGAAGGCTAATATCAGATATTCTGGCAGAGAATAAGCGGGTAGAACATCTGGTTGAAGCCCAGCAAGTAGATGATCTAGAAGCTATTGCTGGAAAACCACTCAATGCAAAGAATCTCAAGAAGATGAAGTTCATAGATAAAATCAAGAAGGATCCCATTTTGCATTCAAAGAAAGTAATCACTACCAGGAAGATTACTCTGAAGGACTTTCCTCTATTTTCTACTGATACTCATCCAGAAATCATTGTCAGATATCTGGAATCTTGTAAACTTGATGGAACTGATCACGGGTTCAATCCAAAAGAACTACGCAGACCTGCTCTAGAAGTTGCTTTGGAGAAATCCAAGAAAGGGAAAGCTTTTGAGGGAACTTCTCAGAAGACACCAAAGGTTGCTAAAAAGAAAGGTAACTCTTCATATTTTGTTTTTGTGATTGAGTCAGTGACAACATCAACATCTGGACTCCCTCCAAAAACCTTTATTCTGATATCCCTCCCTCTGATATTCCTGTTTCCTCAAATCCCATCACTTCTGAAGACCCATCTTCTGAAATTCCAAACTCTGATATTCCTTAATCAAATATCCTACAACCATCTGAAATTCCACAACCTACAACCACCCAACCTAAAATCATTCCACTCGAAACCATCCAAACCGAAGCCACTCCACTTGAAACTCCTCAACCTGAAAAACTTTTCATCTTCTCTAAAACCTTATGAACATCATTCACCACAAACTCTAGATGATTTTAACATGCCCATTGACCCAACTCCTCCATTTTATCTCAACACCACTTCTTTAGTTGAAACTCGTTCAGAACTTCAACAAGTTCTTTCTGAAATTGATGAATTTCCACCTTACATTGCAGCCTCTCAATCCAACACTTCTAACTCACCACCACCTACCACCACTCAAACAACTCCTGGCATCAACTATCCTCTGAACTCGTCTTTCCATAGACTTGTTTTTGACATTCCTACAATACCATAAGAATATTTATCTTCTTATGAATCCACTCCACCTAGATCTCCCACCATTATCACAATTCCAAATACTCTCACTCCCACCAACGAACTTGAAGATCCACTCAAAATTGTAATTAACATTGAAGCCCTATAGAAACTAGCCTCTTCTTCTAAGAAAATTTCCATCCCTAAACCCAAGCTTAAACCAACCAAATCAGATGTTGGTGTCTTGTTACTGGCTTTTGAAGCAGATATGAAAAACTGGATAGACGACTTGAAGAATGCTTGTGCAGAAAATCTGGACCCTGAAGCTTCTGATTACCTTTGGACAATATTCAGAAAATGGTTTAACTCTGAGACCAAGAAGCTGAAGGATATCTTCTATGATATTGCTCAGCAAAACTTCTGCGAGAATCTGCGAGAAGTTTTTAGCTGGGAGAAGAAGACTTTTCATCTTCTGGATGCTAAACCTTGGACAGAACCAGAACCAAATGATTCATCTTCTGAAATTCAGATCATAGTTGCACCTTCTGAAGACAAAGGAAAATATGTTGAGGCTTCACCTTCTGAAACTCCTGCAGCAACTTCTGAACAAATGGCTACTTCTGTTGAAGATACTACTCCATATTCTCTGGTTTTGAAGACTTTGGAAGAACTAAGGAAGGAAAATAAAGCTATGAAAGTCGGATTGGATAAGCAAGATGAGACTAAATCATAACTCAAGAACATAATTGGTCAGCAGGTGAAGTCCACCTCTCATATCAAGACTCTTCTGGAGGCGTTGTTCACAAGACTACCTCCTCAACCTTAGATTTCTTATGTTTTGATGTTTGTTGTTGTTTTTTTCTTATGTGCTGCTATGCTTAATCTGATTAATGAAGTCTTCCTTGTTTTGTATATTTTTCTGTCTGATCTCTTTTTCTATTTATTTTACTTTTTGAATAATGACAAAAAGGGGGAGAACGTAAAATATTTTGATTCATAACAGCTCACCAAGACTAAGTCTTAAACATCTTAAATCTCTGACAAAATTCATTGATGTTTAAAAATGGGATACGTCTTTAACTCAGGGGGAGCTTGTAAGAACTTCTCATAGAAAATTTTGAAGGATTAATTCAAAGCATCTCTAAGGGAGTTTTCTATTACCTTTTGTTCTTAAATTAATTTCCTCAAAATATAATGTTTTGTCATCATCAAAAAGGGGGAGATTGTTAGAACAAGTTTTTTATTCTACCTCTCTAATAAGTTTTGATGATAACAAATATTTTAAGAACAAAATATGATACCTAAAAATATTATTTTCTCTATGTACAGGATTAGAAGTTCTTGTAAGGAGAAAGAAATTCTGAGTCAAATATCTTATACACTAGAGCGATAATTCTATTACGAGAATATCTGGTAAAAGACTCTTGAAGATCTAATTCATCTAATACGCCAAGATCATATGCGAAGAAAACACACTCTGATACATGGATCAATGCAAGTTCTGATTCTCATAATCAGACATATTTATTGAAGATCCAGTTATAACGGATCCAAACAAGATATCTACTTTTGGAAGCTCTTAATGGTAATCATCAACATCCAAAATAACCAAAGGTTGTCTCCAAGGGATCAAAATTCATAAGTCTATTTAAAGGAGTCAGTTGAAGAATTTTGTGACCCCTCTCTCTCTCTCTCTCTCTCTCTCTCTCCCTCTCTCTCTCGTGCGCGAAACATTTAAGTCAAATCAAAATTCATAATCTTTGTACTCTCTATTGTAAAAACTATCACAATAGTGATAATTGCTTTCTAGAAGCACTTCTTCTTACATTTTTATTCGTAATCATTGTAATATTCCTTGAGTGACTAAGTGTAGTCATTAGACTCAAGAATACTTTTATAGTAGGTCTTAGTGTTTGTAACCAATTGTGATTAGTGGATTAAGACCTCATCAAAAGAGGCAAAATCACCTTGGTGGGTGGACTGGATGTAGTTTGAGTTCAAACGAACCAGGATAAATCAACGTGTTGTTTGCAATTTTTTTGAAAATATCAATTCAAACACCCCCCTTTCTTGTGTTTTTCAACCTTCAATTATATATATGCTCGTGTTTATTCAATGATCATTGGAAATTGATCATCATATCGCTTAATACGAATACAATAATGACACTATGTTCCTTACATAAATCAGTCGAGCCTAAATTGAAGAAAATTATTAGTGGGTAAGTTTATGTTTATATGAAACTTTTTAGTAATATTTTCTTTGAATTTGTAATTGGTTTAATGCGTAATATATTTTCAACGTACAATGCTGTGCAGCAACACTATATTTTGAATAATAGTAGAAAAAAACCAACATTTATCTTGCCTAATGCAGTTACCAATTTACTTGTGACTTAATTTTTATATATTGTTATATGCATGCATGTGTGATTATAACATTCATGAAATTAATGTTGATTTTTATAGACGAGGAAACAACAAGGGGGATTCGAGTATGGATAGTATGTAATGAAACACATGTTAAACATTTTCTTGGTCAACATTGTTGATTCATGAGATCAGGTATATGTATGATATTATTGTTTAATTTGTCTATGATTATCATATATGTGTGATATTCACATTTTTGTCCTTTTTTATGCAGACTTTTAACGACGAAACATCATTCCCATACGAAGGATTTATAGAAATTCGTAAACATTAGGCATATATGTTCAATGTGCTTAAGGTTCCTCAAACACGAGCTTATTTTGTATTATATATATGTGTGTGTATATATATATATATATATATATATATATATATATATATATATATATATATATATATATATATATATATATATATGTGTGTGTGTGTGTGTGTGTGTGTGTGTGTGTGTGTGTGTGTGTGTGTGTGTTTGATGTAGATTTCAGTTGGGGTATTGTAAATAACATGTTTTATTTGATGAAATATACAAGTAGTATTTCAATTTGAGTGTTGTAATATACATATTCAATTAATGTACATACAGGTTAAGAAAAGGAAAATTTTCAAAATCAGGAAATATTTTCAGTAGTAGTGGGACCACAAGTGAGGGAGACGCTACATCTCAACCCTAAACCTTAAGGTGATAGGTAAACATTTCCTCTCTCTCTTATAAAACCAAGATTCCACCCATTCATGGATAATGTGAGACTTTAACCACTCACACTTGCACCAAACAGTTTCTTATTACAACCTAGGGGAAATGCCCTAGTTCTCATCCAAATGTGTCATTTTGAAATTACAAAAATACAGGTACTGAGAATCACCCATAGTGCCATTTTTCACTTCGGTTGGAAGATCCAACTGAGGGAAAAAGTGGCGTGCTTTTCAATTTTTTACCCCAGCCTCTGGCTCGAGAGGAAATATAGCACACTTTATATAATAACAAACATTACCTCAGACATCCAACCAAGACGAAAGTTTTTTCTCAATCGAGATGAAACATAGTTTTTATAGTAGTGTGTATACATATCGATATAAATATTTCTACATAAAATCTAATAAAAATATTAATTAATTTATTATTTTAAAAATTCTTCCACCATACAATCATCACAAAACTATATAATATTTTTACCTTAGAAGAATTGTGAACCTTAGTATATAATTTAATTAAAAATAGATAAATTTCTTTGATACCATTCAAATTATATACTAATATTATGTTAACTCTCAATTCAATACATAATTTAGAGTTCCATGGGAAAGAACCCTTATGTTATACACTTTTTATCCCACTAGTGCTCCTAATTTCTCAGGTCATAATTCCTAGACGAGAAAAACTTTTAAGGAGAATAGAACAAAAACTTCGATATAAAGGGTCTTATGGTTAGAATTTTTATAATCGACAAGAAACAAAATGAGGAGACATTAAATTCAAGACTTACATTGTTTAGATGATGGAGGCGTGCATGTCGAAAGATAAATCGTAAGATGTATTTGATTTTGCATGGTGATAGTAGTAATGTATGACATAATTTTGGCACAAACAAGTGAAAAGAGATACAATAAAAAAATGTGAGTGTAACATAAAAGAACAAAAGCATATGACAATTTTATGAATATTAAATGAAATAATTGGGCATTTAGAATAAAGTTATACGATTTATCTGCCCTGTAAGTAGGAATGTGAACATGAGAGAGTGTTAAATAAATTATTTATATTTTTAAATTTAAAACTATAATTGTATTTAACATTCTTTCATGTCCACATAATAATGCTCTAGAGAAAAATCCTTTAGAACAGAACAATGTGAAAACAAAGATCAATCTCCATAAACATACAAATCAAACTCCATCATATCGGGTTCAAGTCAAGGAGTGGAAAGACAAAACTTTCAATAAAGGTACACTAATATCATTTATTTGATGATTCTTCTTCTTCTTCACAGTTACTGTAAGTGAAATATTTCATCATTATTCATGTTAGAAGGCGTGTTGAGTTTTAATTTACCTTGTTGTTATTTTGATTGTGATTGAACATTCTATTTTGTTGAGATATAATAGGTTTTTGTTGTAGTTTAATGTTATATATTATTGTGATTGATTGAAATTAAGATTGTTTTTTTGTTGTTGAGAATGTTATATATTGATGTTGTAGTTGTTGCATTGTTATTGTGTTGTTACATCGAGATTGTTATTCTGTTGCTGGAAATGTTGTTGTTATATTGGTATATTATTGTTATATATTGTTTTTACATATTGTTGAAAAGTTATTTATAGTAAGTTATTGTATTGAGGTTGTTATTGTGTTGTTGAGAATGTTGTTGTTGAATGTTGTATTAATATTGTTATATAATGTTTTTCCATAATATTGAAAAATGACTTAGTAAGTTGTTGTATTGAGATTGTTTTATTATTATTGATATTGTTGTTGTTGAATATTGTATTAATATTGTTATATAATATTATTGAGATTATTGAAAAGTGATTTAGTAAGTTGTTGTATTGAGATTGTTTTATTATTATTGAGATTGTTGTTGTTGAATATTGTATGGATATTGTTATATAATGTTTTTCCATATTGTTTAAACGTAAATTAGTAAGTTGTTGTATTGGGATTGTTATTGTGTTGTTGAGAATTTTTTCATTGTGTTGTTGTATTGTTTTATTGTTAAATGATTTTACAAGCATTTGATATAAATTTCAGAATGTGTTATGGATCATATTCGGATGAAAGATGTTAGATTATGTCTGGTGTATTAGAAAAGAGTTCTTGAGTTCCTTGAATTCGTAGAAAAAAATCTTTCTGACAATATTAGAATCTTTTATTGTCCTTGTGTTATTTGTGAGATTATCAAAAATTTGAAAAGAAATTAATATTTCATCCCAATGTTGTGATGGAATTTGTCAAAATTATACAATACGAATGTGGCATGTGAAGTAGATAAAACCCAAGTTGAGACGTCACAAAGACATGAAGTTGATGTAGATACGCATGAACACCTAGAAGATATGATATATGATATTAAAAAAAGATTATTTTAGGAAAGTTCATATTTATGATGCTTTATGTAGAGAAAAGGATGTGTCGTTATATAAGGGGTGCAAAAATTTTACACATTTATATATATTGAGTAATGTTGATGAAGTTCAACCTTACTCATATGCTCACAAAAGATTTACCAAGACAAAATACCCCTAAATGAATGAAAAATGGTTATTGAAAGGGCATAATTTTTTTTTATAAATTGATTTAATGAAATGATTTTTAATGATGGTAGTGCATCCGAGAAAATTAAAAGGATGTCATGCATGCCTAAATTTAATGTAGAAACTTAGACTGCATACAACATTAGTAAATTTTATTTTTATACAAAATAAAAAGATAATCATAGTGCAATGCAAAATAGTGGGGTTATGCTTAAGGCCGACTCCATAAATTTCTTTAGTTCCAAAGGTAAGAATCTTATAATAGCATCTAGACCATACTTTGGGATCATTTAGGAGATTTAGGAGATTGATTATCATCTATTAAAAGTTTCTTTATTTAAATGCAAGTGGATTGACAATAAAACTAGTGTACAAACTGATGATTTAGGATTCACATGGGTTGACATTGGCAAGACAACTTATATGACTGAACCATTCATCATGGTATTCCAAGTAAAACTAGTATTTTATGTCATTAACCTTCTGAAAAAAAGATAATCATTGTTCTCCAAGGAAAACACATTCCTTATAGTGATGAAAATCAATATTTAAATTTGATATTCCTTAGACCCATTCTTTCGCAACACATGTGTCTACTTCATATGAAGAAGCTGATACAAATGATATGCATATGGGAAAACTAACAAGTAAATATTTTTTATTTATAATTTATCCTTTGTTATAATTTCTAAGTGTTATATACTAACAAGTACTATTAATTGAAATTATAGGTGTTTAGGGGAAAAACACCAAAAGACGGGTCGCGTTGTGCATATTGCTTCATTCAAAATAATGAATCTAGTGTACAATAATTTTGTATGTTATTTGTTTTCTTGTTTGATGTAATGATGTGTAAAACGTATGTTGTTTTTGTACCATTTTGATTTTAATGTAATACATATTTTTTTGGTTCATAATAGTTACCGATTTGGTTTTGATTCACAAATAGATTGTTGTAATGTTTCTGATGTGTTCTAATTCACAAAAATACAGGTTATGATAATGAGATTTTTGTAAAATCAAAAAATATATATTTAAAAAAACAAAAATATTTTATCGCAGTTGGTTCTTTCAACTGTGGTGATATGTAGCACACTTTCCACTTTTTAATATTGTTGGATATTTCAATTTTGGTAAAAAGTAGTATGATATCTAGTTTATTACCACGACCAATAACCTGTGGTGGTAATTATCCAACTTACTATCACACCATTCGTTATCACGGACTATCACTTGTGGTTAAATCTATATTTTAACCATTGTGAAAGATGTTTTTTGTAGTAGTAATTTAAAAGAGTAGTGTCAATTTTTCTTAGATTCATCTCAACTTACTATACCAATATCATTGGTCTCTAGATAAGGGATGAAACCCTGGCTGAGAGGTTCCCTTGTTACTTCCATTCTACTATGGTAACATTCTTGCACGATTGTATGATCCCCTTTGAGTGTACCCACATGTTTGTTGGATAGTGGGTATTTAGGCTTAAAAAATGGACATGACCGCCCCCAACAGATTGAGTGCGGGCCTTCTTAGGATGATGTTGTAAGGGGTGTGGTGTCTACTACAAGATATTTCACCTTGATGGTTCTAGTAGTCACCATTGAGTCGGATGCTATTTTGAGAGAAATATGGCCATTGATCTGCGCCTTCTCGTCTATAAGGATGACCAAAGACTCTTGGAAAGGTCCAATATAATTGAGATCCAATTGGAGCCCCTGGAAGGCGCTCTAGAACATGATATTTGTTGTGATGTTAGGGTCGATTAACACTCGCTTCACGTCCCAACTGGCATACTGAAATTTGTTGGCCATGGGATCATAATTATGAGGGAAGTACACTGATCTCGTCTTCTCTTTAAAAGGTGATTATGAACTCCCTGTCCATGTTAGAGGCACTAAGAGCTTTAACGCGTGTGATATTTACTGTTAACAAATGTCGAACGTACTTTCTCCAAGAGAAATTAGTGTCTCCCCCTCGGAGAAACCTCCAACAATGGTGTTGGTGGTATTCTTAAAACTTTGCTCGAGCATCCTCGTGAGAAGATGTTGATAGAAACATCGAGTAAATGATGTGTGTGGCCTTGGTTAGTTTTATCGAGCCCCGAGATGAACACCAATTGTACTTGCTAAAATTATAAAAAGTGTAACAACCCCTTGTGAATAAGTGTTGTCAAAGGCTTTAAGGTTGCAGTGAGGTGGAGATCTAGCTCATATGTGGTGAAAAGCTATTGTATATCTATATTTTCTGAATCGTAGTGAGGTTAGTTTATCACGATATTGTGGTATTTATAATCCCATCGGCCTGGACCCAAGTCTTTATTGGATATAACAATCACTCAAGAAATGAGTAGTTGATCCCATGAAATTCAAATAGCGTAATTAAATCTCACAACTCCTTATATAACGTTCGTTGATCCAATAGACACTTCACACACGATTGCACGTTATGACAGAGGCCCTAAGGGTTTAGACGACATATTCAGAGAAAGGGCCACTCAAACTAATAAATGGATGACTTGAGATGATCAATGGACGAAACGTGTGCTCTCCTCCCACTCCATAATCTCTTTTAATTAAACCATTGTAAGCCTAAAACAACTAGAAAGTTAAATATTTATAAAAGAATGACATTTAGATTTTACTAAAAATAAATGTTAGTTATGAAATGATAAGAAGGATGGATAGTCAAACTAAAAAAATATCATGAGAATAAAAGGAAGAAGTGGAGAATTTGTGAAAGCTAGTAGTGGGGGACCATTGACAGAGTGTGATCGAGGAGAATTTTGGAATGGCATACATTGTTGAGAGACACGCTTGAACTATGGTGGGGTCATCACAGCTCAACTCTTTTGTTTTTTCTTTCCTTTTTTATTATATTTCATTTTCTCATCTTTAACTTCAATTTAATATCAGCCGTTCGATCGTTTTTGCGACAAGTTGCCGCATTCAACTTCCTTTTCTTCAAGTACCATTATCATTGATGAATGAGTCTTATCAATTATTTGTTGCATTCTAAAATATTTCAATATCAACTATTTATTGATATTGCTATATTCAATGTTATCACATGAATTTAATTTTTCATATTTATGATTGTGTGTAAGAACTTTTAAATAATAATTATTATTTATTTTACAAAGGATAAACAGATATTTCCCTATGTATATATTCTGTCGAAATAAAATGGAATATGACGTATATAATTGAAAATGTGGATTTAAAATTTTAGATAAGGAAAAGACATATAGCTTTTAGCACTTATAAAAAGAAAAAACTGTAAAAAAAATTTATAAATGTAAGCACTTGCAAAATCTCGAAAAAATATATAATAAAATTGGATTGATATTGGAGAGTGTAAATTTAAAATTTATAATATAAGTAAAACTGACATGTCCATTTGTAATAGATTTATTTTAATTTGTGAAAATTAAATTTATAAAATAAGTCATTTTTAACTTATAAGTAAATAAAGAACTATTTCATGTATGGAAAATAATTAACGTTATTGGAAAATCTGATAAGCTGGGAACGTATTCAAACCGTGAATTTTTTATTATTGGTAAAATTAATGTGTGTGAATTTTATCATTAAATTAATTTAAAGAAAAACGTTATGAGATAGCAGAGGTTTTGCCATATATGGTTATAATATCAGTACAGTTTTTTTTACTAAATTCGTACAGTTTGTTAGACAAGAGATTTTGTGAAACTATTTATAAATAGTCATGAGCTATTATTAGTCTCTAGAAAATAGTGATGAGCTATTTGGGTTTCTTTTTCTTTTTTATATTTTATTATTAATGGCAACATTTTGTATTCTTTCATGAAACCTCGATGCATTTTACAAAAGTGAATTCACAACACGACATAAATTTGATAGAACATTAGGGTGGATTTGAGTGACTTTGACTTTCTCTCTAATGTGAGATGAAAGTGACTTGATGATCCATTTTCGAAAATTAGTTAGAAAATTTATCTCTAAGTTTGTTAGTTTAGAGTCTGTAAATTAGTCTAAAGTTATGATTCTTAACCAATGTTGTTAAGAGGAATTGAATTCATAATCATTGCATCAATAACATACTTCTGAATTATAAGATCATCACACTTATTTGTTTAATTTATTGCAACAAATTTATATATTTGTTAATGGTGGTAAACTCACCATGAATCTTCATGTTGAATGAAGGTAAAGTTGCGGCAAGAAACATGAGCTAACAGAATGTTGCAGCAAGAAGAAGATAATAAAAAGTTGTTAAGCAGAAATTGATTCTATCTTCATTGATTAGATAAGGTATTTACAAGAGTGTATATATATTTGTACACACTAGCCCATACTATGAACAAAGCTGATGTGGCAAATGTATAGAATACATGTACAAAAATACAGAAGAAATACACTATACTATCTAGACTAACAGCCCCCCTCAAGTTGGACTGTGGATAGAAACAAAGTCCCAACTTGGCCAAAGTCTTCTTTAGAGCAGGAGAATGTAGTGGCTTGGTTAGCATATCAGCCAACTGGTCATGAGTTGAAATTGGAAGCAAATGAATAAGTTTGGATTGTATTTTCTCTCTAACCACATGACAATCCAATTCAATATGTTTGCTTCTTTCATGGAATGTTGGATTATGAGCCAAATACACTGCTGATTTGCTATCACAGTAAATGGAGGCAGGCTGATGAAAATCAACAAGAAGGTCATGAAACAAATACTGTAACCACTGTATTTCACAAGTAATAGAGGCCAAAGCCCTATATTCAGCTTCAGTGGAAGATCTGGAAGTAGTGTGTTGTTTCTATGACTTCCAACACAATAAGGATGATCCTAACATTCCACAATATCTTGTAATAGACTTTCTAGTATCAGGGCATCTAGTCCAATTTGAATCAACAAATCCAAGTAACTTTAAGTCACTAGAAACAGAAAATAGAATACCAGTGGCTGCAACCGATTTTAAGTACCTCAAAATTTTGATGGCAACCTGAAAATGAGGAACTTTAGGATGAGACATGTACTGACTGAGATGTTTAACAGAGTATGAGATGTCTGGCCTTGAATTAGTGAGGTAAATGAGTCTTCCAATCAACCTTCTATAAGTTGAAGGATCTTCTATGTCTTCTCCTTCATTGGCAGATAATTTTATATTAGGATCAAAAGGAACTAAAGAAGGTTTTGTTGCAAGAACTCCAACATCTTGTAATAACTCAAGAGTATACTTCCTCTTATTCAAAAGTATGCCATCTTTAGATCTGGCAATCTCAAAACCTAAAAAATATCTAAGTTTGCCTAGGTCTTTAATTTTGAACTTTTCATGTAGCAAACTCTTCACAAGTTTAATCTCAGCTAAAGAGTTTCCTGCTAAAACAACATCATCAACATAGACCAGTAGGGCAGTAAAATGGGGTGCATCATTTTTGACATAGAGAAAATAATCAGCATGTGACTGAGTATATCTAAGAGAGATGAGAAAAGCAGATAATTTGGAATACCATTGTCTACTTGCTTGTTTTAAGCCATACAATGATTTTTGTAGCTTGCAAACTTTGGATGAATCATAACCAGATAAGCCAGGAGGAAGATTCATATAGACTTCTTCATGCAAATCTCCATGGAGAAAAGCATTATTAACATCTAACTGTTCAAGAAACCATCCTTTGATATCTGCAAGAGAAAGAAGGACTCTAACAGTGGTAAGCTTGGCTACAGGTGAAAATGTATCAAAATAGTCTATACCTTCCATTTGAGTATAGCCTTTGGCTACTAACCTGGCCTTGTATCTTTCAATAGATCCATCTGCTTTATGTTTAACTTTATACACCCAACGATAGCCAATAGGCACCTTACCAGAAGGAAGATCCACAATAACCCAAGTATGGTTCTCTGCAAGAGATTTAAGCTCCACATCCATGGCATTAACCCAACAATCATGTTTAATGGCTTGTTTATATGTGGTGGGTTCAGAGATGGATGAAATAGCACAACAGAAAGTTTTAGAATTGTTATGTATATTAGATGGAATGGTGAGGGGGCTAGGATTAAGAACTGGTGTAGAAACAATAGGTTCAGTGGAATAGGGTTGAAGTGACTACCTACATCAGAAGGAACAACAGCAGTAGGACTGCTCTACTGTAAAGGTGATGAGGACTGGACACTGTTATAAATGCCAAGGCTAGGAGAACTGGACAGTTGTTCAGTAGAGGTAGGGGTTGGTGTGATAAGTCAACATCAGCATAAATGTGTGGGACAGTTCGAGTAGTATTACTAGAATGTGAGGACTGAGTAGGATTTTGATGTGTGCTATCAAAAGGAAAAACATTTTCATAAAATGTCACATGCCTAGACACAAAGATATTATTAGTTTGTAGATCATACAGAATATAACCTTTGGTTCCATCCTTGAATCTTAAGAAAACAATTTTCCTTGCCCTTTGATCAAACTTAGTTTTATGACTTTGATTGGAGACAACATAGCTTAAACAACCAAACACCTTTAGATGAATGAGAGAAGGAGGTTGACCATGTAAGATTTCATATGGACATTTAAGTTTTAAAAGAGGGGTGGGCAATCTGTTTATAATGTGAATGGCATGTTGGACACAGAAACTCCACATATTAATGGGAATTTTGGAATGAAAATAAAGAGATATAGCTACATTCAAGATATGTTGGTGTTTTCTTTCCACCACTCCATTCTGTTGGGGTAAGGACATGACTTTCTGTGGATAATACCCTTAGATAAGAAAACTTCAGTTAAGGAGTGAACTCAGTACCATTATCTGATCTGAACTGTTTTAAAGTTGTATGAAACTGATTTTCAATGAAAGCTAGAAATTGAATAATACTATTTTTGGTCTGATCTTTGGTTTTGATGAAAATTACCCAAGTATATCTACTATAGTCATCAACAAAAGTAATGAAATATCTATGTCCTAGCATTGAAATAGTAGAAAATGGTCCCCATAGGTCAGCATGTAACAATTCAAAAGGGGACTTAGATAAAGTAATACTATGAGGAAATAATAATCTCTTTTGTTTGCTAAAATGACAAGGATCACAAGGGAAATGAGTGTTACATTTTGAAGGAATAAAGGGAAATATTTTTGATACATTTTGCAAACCTATAGTAGAAATGTGTCCTAGTCTTAAATGCCAAAGATATGAATTATCTATTATGGAAGAATTACAAGCATGGTCATGTTGAGAGGAATCAAGCACATAGAGACCTCTTTAGAGTTTAGTTGTACCAATCATTTCCTTGGAATGATTCTGCAGAATGTGGCATGAATTATCAATGAAGTTAACAACACAATCATTGTTCTGAACAAATTTGGCAATAGAGAGTAAATTGACATGAAAACTAGGAATATGTAAAACATTATGAAGGATCAAAGTAGGAGAGAGGATAATACTGACAGAAATAAAGGCAGTGACAGTAGAATTATTTGGTAAGCTAACATGAATAGGAACTATATTTTTATATGAGCTAAAACATGACAAATAAAAGGTTATATGTCAGTGGCACCTGTGTCAAGAATCCATAGATGGGGATTCTTACCAGGATCATGACTTGAGTGAGAATTCAGGACAAATAGGGAGGTTGAGATGGAATTGGTTGTAGGGTTGGTCTTTGACTGTTGAATTAAGTCCAAGATGCTTTGATATTTCTCTTGAGTGAAGCCACTGATGGAATGTGTTGAATCCTGCTTTGGAGATGCTTAACATGTTTCAACAGAAGCAACATATTGAGAGTGGGAATTAGAATTTGTGGATTTGCCTTTACCTCTAAATCCAGGTGGATATCCATGTTTGGTGAAACAAGTCTCTACTGTATGATTGTTTCTTCCACAATGAGTTCAAATTCGATTATGCCCTCTTGCTCCTCCATATCCATTACCCTTGCCCTTGTATGAACTGTTACCAAATTTCTAATGATTGTTGCCAGAATTGGTGTTCAAGTGCAAAGCTGTTGAATCTTCAGTAGTGCTATTTGAAACCACCAATTGAGAGCTATTAAGCTCTCTTTCTTGTTGGATAACTAGAGAGAAGGTTTTATCAATATCTGGTAGTGGATTCATAAGCATAATCTAAGTTTTGGATTGAGTGAAATTTTCATTCAATCCTTTGAGGAACCTTATGGCATAGTCCTGTTCTCTGTATTTTCTTATGGAAGCAGTAGCTCCATAGGAACAAGGAATTGCACAAGAACATACAGTAATCAGACGATACGATTAAAGCTCATCCCACATGACTTTCATTTGTATGAAGTAATTTTAAACATCAAGATTACCTTGCCTGAATTTGTATAGTGCTTCTTGAATATCGGATATGCGGAAAATGTCTCCTTGTGAGAAACGGATCTGCTGATTTCGCTAAACACCAACAACAATATCGATCCATAAAATTGATTTTTCAATGGACTCCGAAATCGAACGATGAAGCCACGCCAAAACCATAGTATTTCAACGGATCCATGAAGCGTAAAGATCATCTGAAATCGAGGGTTTCAGAAGCGAGCCATCAATGAATCGTTCCTTATCTTTGAAATCAGTGCAATATGCATTGACCTAGCCCAAGTGTTATAGTTTTTGTCATCAAGAAGGGGTGTAACAAGAACTAAGGATGGATTTTCATTCAGATGCAAATAATAGGGATTCGAAGAATTGGTGGAGAAATATGTGAAGCTCTGGGAAGCCATTGTCGCTCCCTGGATTTCCATCCTGGTACAAACGCGAAAGTGGCGCGGAAAATAGGTAGAGTCGCCAGCCAGGCATTTTTATCCTGAAGGAACGGGAAAGGTAATGCTACACAAACCGAAGAAAGAAAAGAAAGGACAAAGGTCCTGCAAACCAAAGAGACTGGGTTCGGGAGTCGGTTACGACCAAAAGCTATTAGCACCCCAGATCGTTGTTGCACCCCAAAATTTTCCCTCACAACACAAGACTTTGTGTGCAAAGAAGGTTCACAAGGTTCACAATACTTACAAGACCCTTCATGAGGTTCATGAAGTCTACAAGACACTTTATGAGGTTCACAAGGTTCACAAGACCTTTCATGAGGTTCATGAGGTTTATAAGACACTTTATGAGGTTCACAAGGTTCAAAATACCTCCCATGAGGTTCACAAGGTTCACAAGACATCTTATGATGGTTCACAAGGTTCACAAAGTTCACAATTGGTCAGAAGTTTGACAATTCCCTCAGACAATGCATCCTCCTAAGCAATGCATCCAAAACTAGGGTTTTAACTTTAATCAGGCTAAATGGACTTCCAAGACTTCAAGTGAGCTTCATAACATCTTATATGTGTTTAAGAACCCCCATGACAAGCTTCAAGACTTTTCTCAAAAAGTTTGCTCAGTCAGATGATCAGACAAGTCAAAATCAGTTAAAGCAGTTAAAAAGTCAAACTGAGGTCAACTGTGGTCAAACCAAAGTCAAACTTCATGATTTTTTGCCAACATCAAGTATATGAATTAAAATTCATGATTTGATCAAGGGTTGATCATGATTCATCAAGGAGATTTCAGATCATCAAGAATCAAAGGTTTCTAAATTAGGGTTTCCTTAGGAAAAGTCAACTAAACTTTGACCAGCCATAACTTTCACATGCTTCATCACCAATTCTCCATCCAAAGCTCATTTTGAAGGAAATTTAATTCTCTACAACTTTGCGTCTCACAAGCCAAGCCCAAAAATGCTTCATTCGGAAGGTATGAGCTAAGACATTATAGGTCCTTTTGAAAGTCAACAAAAAGTCAACAACTTCAAAAGGGCATAACTTGAGAATGGTAAATGATATGGACATGAAACCAGTGGTGTTGGTTAGAGGACTCTTCAAGCTTTCCAAAATGTCCAAGAACACCCTCATAGCATTAAAATTGAAGGATTTGTGCCCTTGCAAAGTTGGGAAATTTTAGGGAAGTTTATGAAGCAAATAAGGCCTAAAATCAAATTTTTGCTAAATGAGCCCACCAAATTGCCATCCCATCTTTATGAAAACACCAAGCACGACCCAACCCACTTGTTTTCTGAATTTTTATTTTTTATTTTATATTTATTTGAGTTTTATTCATTAAAATATCATTTAAATTAAAATTAAATATAAAAATTAAATATTTGAATCCAATCTTTGCTTTGGAATCAAATATTTGACCTTTAAAGATGATTGATACTTTACAAATTCGTGCAAGACCAAACCAACAAGAAAATATTTGATTTTTGTGACATTTATGACAATGGAATTCCTTCACACTCAAGGCATCCAAAGAAGCCCACAAATCCAAAATTTCTTGACCTAATTCAGTCCACTATAAGTATACAACATGAAGCAATACACTAGACACGAAAATTCTGCCTCAAACCATAGTTTCAAAGTTTCAAAATTCACAAAAAAAACTCCAATTTGGATTCTTGCATAGAGGCCATATCAGAAGATTTTGAAGGTTGCAATGCATTCTATGATGCTTATTGAATGTATTTGGATCATTTTCATCATTCAAAACATCACATGGACCTTTAACCGAATCCTCATATTCCATTAAACTTTGATTTTTTGATTTATCATGATTATGCCTTCTAACTTGTTTTTTACTGTTGATTATTGTTTAGAATGGTTCTTAGATTGATTCTGGACGTTTTATTGTGAAATTCGAAGCCGCGACCATCATATGCCATAGTTAGGGTTCATAAGTTTGGAATTGGGGATATTGGGTTACAGACGATTTCATCTCAAATTAATGGGATAATTGGACTTTAGATGTTTCATATGATTGATTTTTGTTGTTGGAATGAATTTATTTCGTGTTTAGCAGGGTTTTCGATTCGCAGGTTTTATAGTGACAGCCAAAATCCGTCACTAAAGCTTTTAGTGACGGACGAGCCGTAGGTAAAAGCTAAGACAACGGACAGAGGAAGAAGATGACCCTGCGCGCGAATTTCAGTTTTCAAATTTACTATTATTATTTAATTAATATTTTATGTCTAATATCAGTTGAAGGCAAGTGGCGTAGTGGCAAGCGTATGCGCGTATGAAGCAACTGACCTGGGTTCGATTCCCAGGTTAATCTTTTTGTTCAAAATCTCTTTTTATTTTGCAGGGTTTTTATATAATAATTAAGAACTGTTTTGTAAGCACGTGGTGTGCGTAGCTCAGTTGGTTGGTTGCTGGTGTTGAAGGCTGGGAGACCTGGGTTCGATCCCAGGCTCCAGCAGGTAAGTTTTGCTTATTTTTTTTTTATTATTTCATTAATTGTTTTTATGTTTTAAGATATATAATTAGTAATATTAATATTACTTAAATATAATTAACATTGTTAGCATTATTCAATTTTTTTTTTTAATAAAAAAACCATTGATTTTCTTTATTTCAAAATTTATGTTTCTAAAATATTTGTAAATAAATTAATTATTATTATAAATATGTAAACCCTAATTTTATTTCTAAAATATGTAAACCTAATTTTCTAAAACCCTAATTTTATTCGTACCTAAAATTTAATTCTATTGTAATTTTTAATTTATTATTTATAAACTTTAATCATGTATATATATTATATAATTTGTTTATACTTTAGTTCTTGCATATAAATATGTTTAAAATAATTAAAATTTTGTAAATATAATTATAATTAACCCTATTTTCATAATATATAAATATTCTTTAAATTGTTTATAATTCAATTTTGTATGTAAATAATTTTTATTATATGTTTAAAAATAGTTAAAAATTGTTAATTTAATTTTGTGATTATAATTTTATTTTCATAATATGTTTATAATTAACTTAATTTTTTATAATTTGCATATAACTTAAAATTTCATAATAATTAGTATAATTGTTTATATTTTATTCTTAATCTTAAAAAATAATTGTTCATTAATCTTTTAATATTTTTTGCTTATATTATTAACTATGTTTATTTTTATATTTATTTCATTATTACTAACCCCATTGTGATTTATTATTATTATTATTATTATTTCACTAACCCAATTATTATTATTATTATTATTTATTTTTGCTTATTATATTTAATTTGTTTTAATTATTATTATGTAATTGTTCCTGGATGTAATATTTTAATAATAGTATTTAAATATTTATTTTTACGCTATGGTTAGTAAAATAGGGAGTGCAACATGTTTGTATTTAAAAATTGGAACTAGGTCATTAAATTTAAAGATAAATATTAAAATTGTACACTCACACACGTAAGTCGATCTTTGATCGCCATCTCACTTCCTTAGGGATACCTCTCATGTTGCCTAAACAAAAAGGTCAAGTAGGGTGTATAAAGCAAAAGTCCCTCAAATTCACATCATCTAGTCCCTTAACAGATAAAAGATCAAGTCCCTTTCGAATGTTGCCTTCGTAATGATCTTGTCCCTTTCGAATAAAGATGATAGTCCCTTCAAAATTGCTTATACACCCCACAGTTGCCTAATAAACAGATGACCCTTCACTTGTCCCTTACATCCAAGGTAATGACTACCTATTCCTTAATAATAGGGATAGTCTTACCATTTAAAGGATTCAAGAACATAAAAGACTTAAAACTTAGGGTAGGTTCCTCTTAGATACTTGCTCACTCTTCAAAAACTTTTCAAACATTTCACACATTTCAAACAATTTTCAAAACAAAGGTTTATACGCATCCGTACATGGGTCATTATAAACACTTAAGAAAATTTTTATTCACACACTTCACATTTTCAAAAAAACATTTTAAAGTGAGCTAAGTAACTAAGAGCCCATAGATAACCATGGATGTAAAGGGTGCTAACACCTTCCCTTTACATAACCTACCCCCCGGACCCAAAAATCTTTTAAAAGGTCTTTCCTGTTCTTTTATGCCTTTCCTTTGGATAAAATAAAAGTCGGTGGCGACTCTTGCTATCCGCAACATAACTAAAGTCAGTTCTCCCACCGTGTTACAGAACTGGCGACTCTACTGGGGATTTAATAAAACAGGGGTACCCTTAGGAATTAGATCACTTTAAAATTGTTTGCCTTGTTTGCTTTATACTTATCTTGTTGGGAGCTCTTATGTGTGAAAGATCCTAACCCGGATCTAGTGTACCTTAGGTAAATGGCAATAGACCAAGGAAACTGTACGGCGTATACCGATATGGTTGATCTGGTGGCCATAGTTAGTGTGACTTCTTGGTTGGTGCTTATGTTCCTTAAGTCAAGTTGAGGATAATATGTGGCTGCCATATGTTGTCAATGCACTAACTAACTTTTAGAACCCTAGTTATCCCATCTTGGCCTTTAGAAAAGTAGTGAGATAACCGGCTTTGGTGCAGACTGAAGTTGGTTGATACTCGATACTACTCTCATTGAGATTCTAAACTTGGAGGGTTTTGGTTGGCAAGTAAGTTGCCTACTGAACAACCACCTTTGTGAAGGATCAGTGATATTGAGATCCCTTAGAACCTGGTTACTTTTGTAGGACAGGATGAACCAACTAAACTTCAAGGGAGGGTACTTACCTTTAAACCTCATACAAGCCTTCAAACTTAGGGCTATTGTGTGACTTGTTTGTGTGTGCCACATGTTTGTGATTGAGCATAACATCATGACATCATCATGCATCGTAAGCATAGCATTTTCACTAACCATTTCAAGGACCAAAGGATTTATCTTTGTTCTTTGTTGCAGGTCATGGCTTCTGCTCGTAGAAACACTATCAGGATCAACTTTGTAGGCATACCTGCTAAGCTTAAAGAGTTGGTTTCTCAAGTGCCTGATCACTCCCAGTTCATCAAGAGACATGGTCACCTATTGGATCTAGTCACCTCAGGGTTCAATGAAGACATGATGAGTCTTCTGTTTCAGTTCTTTGATCCTAAGCACCATTGCTTCACATTCCCTGACTATCAGCTGGTTCCTACAATGGAAGAGTTCTCTAAACTTCTGGGTATACCTGTTCTTGATCAAAGACCCTTCACAGGCTTGGAAAAAGAGCCTAAACCTGAGGTTATTGCTGCAGCTCTACATCTGAAGAAGTCAGACATTGTTCTAGAAACGAGAAGCGGAGTTAAGGGTATCCTTGCTAAAGTGTTGATAGAGAAGGCTCAAATGTTCTTAAAGGCTATGAGCTATGATGCTTTTGAGGAGATCTTAGCCTTGTTGATTTATGGCTTAGTATTGTTCCCCAATCCAGATCAGCACATAGACGTACACGCCATCAACATATTCCTGAGTCACAATCCAGTGCCTACATTGCTTGGAGACATTCTACACTCTCTTCATACTCGTACTACAAAGGCACGAGGAACTCTGATGTGTTGCATACCTTTGCTATCTAGGTGGTTTATTTCTCACCTTCCTCGCTCAGTGATGAAGAATGAACAAGGGTTCAGGTGGTCTAAAAGGATCATGTCACTCTCTCATTCAGATATCCATTGGTGCTCCAGATCTATGGAGAATATCACTATCATTGACCGTTGTGGGGAATTTCCTAATGTGCCACTTCTAGGCATAAGAGGAGGCATTACTTACAACCCTTCCTTAGCTTTACGATAGTTTGGTTACGCTCGGAGTGATGGTCCACATGACATGTTGATTTAGGGCATTGTGTTTGACTACGACAACGATCTTCAAGGTTACCGTCAGAGATTCATACGAGCATGGGGAAAAGTAAACAAGGTTGACAGCAAGACTCTGGAGCCTAAGTACACTATTCCTATGGAGGCTTATCTCAGATGGGTACGATCTCGTGCTCAGACTCTCATGATGCCATATCCTGCTATCCTACCAGTTACCATGGAACCTATTGCTGAAGGAGATACTTCTTATACCATCCTTCACCCAGACATGCCTACTGACATGGAAGATTTACAGAGATCCTGGATCCAGTTGAAGGAGCAAAGGGATACTTTCGAGGCTCATTACAAAGCAAGCCAAGAAAGAATCCTAGAACTAACAAAGCAACTTCACGAGGAACGAAATCTCAACTCGTACCTCAACACAAAGAGGAAACGTCCATGGGAGACTTAAAACCCCATCCCTTGTATTTATTACATTTCATTTTCTGTAAGCCCAAAGGGAAAATAAATTTATTACTAATAAAAGTTTACTTTCTTAATTGTTTAAGCAAATTTAAATCCCGCGGTCCTTGAAAAACATTGCATATACATTCACATATCATATCATTGCATCACAGGTTTATTGTACACAGGTTTCTTATCTTCTCACTGTTTATTTCAGCAATGGCCCTTGAACAAACAGTTAAGGATCTCCAGGCACAAAATGCACAGTTCCAAGAACTGATCCTGAACTTGTCCAAGGGGCAGGATGAATTGAAGACACTGCTGGCTAAGAAGAAGAGTCCTGAGGACAACAAGGATGATCAGTTGGAACAATTGCAAGCTGAGATAATAGAAATGAGGATCCAGATGAATGACCAGGTGGTTCTTATTCAAAGTTTAGCTCTGGGGCAAGAAGAGCTGAGAACCTTTGTCCAAAAACTTCAAAGTAATGGAGTCAGGAATCTAATTGTCAATCAACCTCCGTTAAAACAAGCGGATTTGGTTGAAAGGAAGATGAGGATAAAAGAAGGTAAGAAACCGATTACCACTGATTGTTCTTCAGTTAAAGAAAAAAGACATGGTAAAGTTAATCCACCTCAACACAAGGGATGTAGAAGACAGTTCATCAAATTCAGCACTCCAATGTCACAAGTTCTGCAATGCTTGTTGGAGATGAAACTAATTTCCTTGAAAAATTCTCCTCAAAATCCTAAAACTTCCTCTCCTCGCTATAATCCCAAGGCAAGGTGTGGGTATCACTCCAATTGTCCTGGACATGATACTAATAGTTGTTGGACATTGAAGAAAAAGATCCAAGACTTGATTGACGAAGGAATCCTAGAGGTTACTCCAGAAGGTAAAGTTGAATTCTACTATCACCCATTAAACACCGAAGCTGCAAGACAAGTTGCCCAGTATAGCAAGAAAGGAAGCCTACCTATTCCTGTTGAGATATGGGGCACCTTGGGACATCCTGTCGCTCCCGATAAATGGGAAATAGGCCCATATAAAGGTACAGACGCGAACGGTCGGCGAGAGGGACAATGAGAACACACAGCAGTGAACTCACTAGAGATGAATAGAGTCGCCAGCTAGGCATTTTTATCCCGGAGGAAAGGCAATGCTGCATAGACCTAGAAAGAGATGGATAAGACGGTTGCGAACCAGAGAGACTGAGAAAGGGGGTTGGTTACAACCTGGGAAGGTATTAGCACCCAGATTGTCCGCCGTACTCGACGGGATCCACGCTTAAAAAATTTGTGTTTTAAAGGGGTAGTGTCAGTGCAATCTGTGTATCGAAGCTGGAAAAGAATGTACAGGTGTCAGTGTATGAGAAGTGAAGTGTGATATGAAAGTGTCAGTGTAAGAATGAAAGTGAGATGCTCAAGATCATGAGGCTTAAAGAATAATGCTGGAAGGAGGGGGAATATACAGAGACTTTTGTTCGATAACTGTTAAGTTATGCCTACGTATCCTCTCGTGCAATGAGGAAGTCAGAACACCGTAGTTCGACCCAAAGAGACTGAAAGATGAATTGACTTGTGAACTGCTTACTTGCCTATGCTCAAGTGTATGATCTGTCTGGCACAGATGCAAACTGTCTTGCATTAGACGGAAGAAGCAAGTTCTCGTTTGTGAGTGAATGAGATGAGAAAAGAATCCCGAAGGAGACGATTATTGTTTGTTTTTATTGAGTTTTCAATCTTTTATTGCTTTTGAGAGTTTGTCATAAGTTAATGAGTTTAAGCCTAAACCAATGGGTTAGTAAACTCATCACATCTTCCCTCTGATTAGGGGTAATGAGCATACCTTAAGTGTGAAGTCAGATTCTCACACTTAAACACCTTTGATGTAGGATTAAGATCATTAACCTACTTGTGATTATTTTAGATGTTTTTGGTGTTTTTGTTCAGTGTTAAGTAATGAGATTAAGCCATAATCAGAGATTAAACAGACTCATTACACCATCCTAATAGAAGGATAATAGATGAGAATGTTTAAGCTGAGAAAAGCTCCTCAACTTAATCCATGATTAGGGATTAAGCTCATGACAGAACAAGCCTTTGATTAAGTGGATTTTATTGAATGATATGATGATGAAGTGTCTTTTATGATTTGTAAGACAACTTGAGAAGGACTTGTCCATTAACACTAGGGTTAGTCCTTCTTAACCAATTAAGGAAGAATTAGAACCCTAATGCAAGGCCCAAGTTACAAGTGTGATGTCTTAATGATTATTATGTGAATTGATTAAAGGAGTTAAACACATTAAGGGTTTAACACTTAGGATTAAAGTTATACACTCCATCCTAATAGAAGGATGCAGGCATAAGCTTAATCACAAAGCCTTAAAGCCTTTAGGGTTTAGTCCCTGATTATGAGATGAGAAGAGAAGACTCAAAAGAGACACAAAGGTAAAACTAAGAAGGGAGACTAATCAAAACCCTAATCATTGTCATGCTTGGTTGTTCCTAAGGTTTGTGAGGTTTGCAAGAAGAATCTTCAATGGAACCACCAGGAAGTAGATGAAAGGATCAAGAGAAGCAAAGCAACTTGCTTCCTTCAAGAAGTCAAGTCACTTGAAGAAAGAAAGTGAGAAGCAAAAGAAAGAGCAAACTCAATCTCATACACAAACATAAATGCAGCAAGGATGCCTAAAAAAGAGATGAAGAGAAGTTATGAGAAGTGAAGGCAAATTCACTTCTCAAAATCACTTACCACCTGAAAGGTTAGAAAAGAAATGCAATGCAATGCAAAATGGGATGAGATGACATGATGAGAAACAAAACCAGAAGCATGTTGATTATGATAATGATGCTATGAAGTGATACAAACATGAAACAAGGCATGGAGATGATCATACAAGCTTATGGATGCAGATGAAGCAAGTTAGGAACCATGAACATACATGAAAAGTTATGAAGTGCACATGGCATACAACATGGCAAATACATGGTGCAATGATCAAACATGCTTTCAATATGTCTTATGATGTTAAATGGATCAAATGGATGCTTGAAATGTCATGGAAAGTCATGTTATGCAAGAGAATGCAAGATGGATGCATATGGAAGCCCAAATTAGGGTTTATGAACCATACATCAAACAAAAATCAAAATCAGAAGCAAACCCTAAGATAAAAAATTGAAAATTCCACTCAAAGGACCCCTAATCCTATACTAACCCAATGCCCAAAGGAGAGGTCTCAACTCCTAACCAAATTCAAGTTATGGTTTTCTTAAGATTTCTAGGGTTTTAGGGTTTCCAAACAAAAGAAATGTCAAACAAATGGAAAATGAAAGATCAAAACATGCCAAATTAATCTTACAAACTTCATGCTAAACACAATGCAATGCAAAAAGAATCAATGTCCAACTCTTCATGGATAGGCAGAAATGATTTTTTTGAACTTTGGATCAAAATAATGCACCAAAATGATTTTAATTCAATGAAAATTTCTCAAAATGCATCAAGATCAAAAATGAAATTTGGTTTGAAGGTTGGACAATGTTTCTAAATGTCCTAGAACACTTCATGAATTTTTTGGTGATTTTTAAATACTTAAAAGCATTTTTAATAAATTAATTCTCATTAATCAATTAAAAATAATCTTTTAAATATTTAAAAATACATTTTTAATGCCAAAATGAAAATAAAGATATTTTTTGTGTCATAAAAATTAATGAAATTCTTGAGAAAAAATTTCATAATTTTTAGACAATTTTTGCTATTTTAAATAAAATATGCAAATTAAATGAAAGAAAATGAAAATAGACTGAAGTATGCAGGATGGAGGGCCAGGATTGAGTCTGGATTTAAAAGGGTTGACCACGCGCGTGAATGGAGGGTCCAGATGGCTTCTGAGTTAATTAATTATGATTATCTTAATTAAACAAGATTAGGGCAAATGACTGAATCTGGACCATTCATGCACGCGGGAAGTCAACCGAGTCAAGCCATCCAACGCATGAAATTCAAATGGAATTAATTACCCTGATTAAACCCTAATGATTTTCAGGTGGCCGGAGAAGACCTCCGGTCATCTTCTCCGGTGGGAACCCCACCTGAAAATCCCTAAAATCCATAAAACGCAACCTAAATGAAATCTAAACACACAGAAATGATTCCCACACTCCCCTGAATCAAAACCCCAAGCTAGAAATCATTTATTCTTCCTCAAACTCATGAATCGAGCAAAACATTTTTTAGGTCACAGAGTTTCAGAAAGCAATTAAACTCTCATCTCTCAACCATTTTCGAAACCAATGACATCAGGATGATCAGTGAAGCACATAGAACAACTTAAGAACTTAAAAAACGATTTCTGGAAAAAAAGTTCTTGAGCTACCTGAGTTTCGAAGCTTTCAATCCTGCAACTTTCTGACTTCCCCTCTTGATGCAATCCACTCCACTTGATCCCCTGATGATGCTTGAAAGCTTAGAAGGAGTTTAAGTTGGCTGGTTTGAGAGATTGAGTAAGTTCTGTTCAAGCTCAGTTGAAAATGGTGATGGTGATCCAGGCTGTTTCAGGTCAATGTGAGTGGTTCTTTGTGATCAGGGTGATGTTTTGAGAAGGTTTGTGGAGTTTTTTTGGGTGTTCATGGCCTGTGAAGTGAGATTCAAATGGTTTTGCTTCTGAGAGTGAAAATGGAGGAATGGTGTTCTTGCTTGATTCAGGCCTAAGTCTTGTTGGTTTTGGCTCAATGGAACATGGTGAAATGATTGGTGAAACTGGTTTGAATGTTGGTGGTTTGTGCAAAGAGTTTCGAAGAGAAATGCAAATGGGGTGAGTTTTGTGTATGCTGTGCTAGGGCTTGCTTCAGGCTGGCTTGATGTTATGTTTGGCTTGCAAATGGATAGTATAAACATTTCCAATTGGCCAGATGATGTGACCTGGCCTGCTGTGATTGGGATGTTTACTTTTGCAAAAAGTCCACTTTGTTGTAAGAGAGGCATGGGCTTGGTTCTAGGCTAGTACAAGCATGGGGCTGGCGCAGCATGGTGTGTGAGTGAAGCTAGAAAGGTTCAATAGCCAATGCAGCAAGTTGGTGAAAGTGTGATGATGGTTTTGCAAGTTGGTCATCTTTGGTTCACATGTGACTATCTTGCTACACAAGCCATGCAACATGAGAAACTTTGGCTCAAATCTGATTTTTAGGTCACATAGAATGTTTGTGCATTGGTTTGATGTGAACTAGAAGTTGCAATTTGCCTTGGTTCATTATTTTGCAAATTTCTCATTTGAGGCATATGTCTTGAAAATTAGTGATTTTTGCCAACTTTGTCACACCATAACTTTTGATCAAAGAAGAATTAGATCATGTTATTGTACTTTTTGAAAAGGGAAAAATGTATTCTACAACTTTCATGACCAAAGTTTTCCCATTTGAAGCATTTTTGGATCAAAAAGCAAGGCTTGAAAAATGACATAAAATGACATATTCTTGAAAAGTCAACTATGCCCAAAAAAGTCAACTTTGCAAAAACTTCAAATTCTTGAATTTTGTGAACTTCAACCTTCTTCCATGATCAAATAAAGATCATATACACTCAAAATGATGAACATCACCCCCTGGTTGGGTCATTGGGGGCCTCAGATGCCCTGATTTTGCACTGACTTGTCCAGAAAGTCAACTCTTGATCAGATGACTTCCCCATGGAATTTCTTCATGAAAATTGATATGCATACTCCCTATACCATATAGAGACCAATGGAAACAAGAATGACCAAAAAATTTGGAGTTATGGCCTCTGAAACCAAAACCCTAATTTTGGGTCAACTGTGCAGTCAAACCTGGCCCTGCATCCATACCAATCCCAGTTCTTGTGATTCTTTGGCATTCTTGACTTTGAGAGGATGTAATATGATATAAGAACACTCATGGATACCTTTGAAGTGATTGGTGGCCTTTGGAAAGTCTCAAGAAGTTCCTGGATTGCTCAGATCACAAACCCTAGGTGCAGATGACTTAGAAACTATGCAGTGAATCAAAAATGAGATATGAGATGATATGATTGTGTTTATGCATATGAAATGATCACAAGCCATGGTGTGAATGGGTGAGGGCAAATTTGGGGTGTTTACAGCTGCCCCTATTCAATCATGAGTTAGCTGTGCAGGATGTAAGCGACGGCTCATCAGGCAAACAAGATAACTTGTGGTTGAATACCAAAGACAGTCCAAAATTTGCACTCACAGAATAAAGAAGAAAAGGGATATAGATTGTAAAGGAAAATAATGTATATTGTAAAGTGTGGGCGACGGAGGACGACCGTCGAGCAGAGGACGACTGCTGGGTAAAGAGCAATGACGGGGACGGCCGAAATGCTGGGGAAGGTGTGGGAAATACAGCAATGACGGGGACGACCGACATGCTGGAGATAAAAGGTAAAGCCAAGACGGGGACGGCCGACTAGTTGGAAAAATAAGATATCATGATGGGGACGGCCATCAAGGTAAAGTAGTAAAATTCTATGGGGATTGATGAAACATGACGGGGACGACCATCAAGTTCATAAAGCAAGGTAACCAACGATGGGGACGGCCATCGGGCTAAAGGAAAAGGAAAAGGGACCACGACGGGGACGGCCATCGGGTTAAAGAATAAATGAAATAAACAGATGATGAGGTACGGTCATCAAAGGTGAAGGACGATCACCTAGCAGGGGACGGCTGCTCTGTTGGGGAATAAAAGAAATATGATGGGGACGGCCATCAAAGGTGGAGGACGACCACCTGGCAGGGTACGGCTGCCGAAAATATCAACGATGGGGACGGCCATCGGATGAGCATGATGGAGGACGACCATCAAGAGGTGGAGGACGACCACCTAGAAGGGTACGGCTGCTCTCGGGGTTTATCATGACGTAGGACGAATGCCAGATAACCAAAAATCAACAATGGGGACGGCCATTGGATAAAATGATGAAGGACGATCATCAAGAGGTGGAGGACGACCACCTAGCAGGGGACGGCTGCTAAAAATCAACGATGGGGACGGCCATCGGATGAGCATGATGGAGGACGACCATCAAGAGGTGGAGGACGACCACCTAGCAGGGTACGGCTGCTCTCAGGGTTTATCATGACACAGGACGAGTGTCAGATAAAAAGGAAAATTTGCTTTGTTGGCGATTTACTGGGGAATAGTAAACACGGACGAGTGTTTATATCCAAGAAACAAAAGGTATAAGTGTTTTGACGTTAGTGTATAGATTAAAGATGTGGACGAGCATCCTTAAGACTATGATACGGACGAGTATCATGTAGAAACAAACACTTGACGCATATTCTGAGATGATGGTACGGACGAGTACCAACTGGTTAACAAAGAACATGGACCAAAGTTGAATCTGTGGGGATATAAATGGCATATACGAGATACGGACGAGTATCTGTATAAGTGTAACATGAGTAGTGAGTATGAGTTTTGTATGGATGAGTGTTTATCTGCTGGGGAGGGTGACACGGACGAGTGTCAAAAGGAGAAAAGTATGATATCAACAAGTATATGGGCTGTAAAAGTGTAAGTGACCGCGCTGGGGATATGACACGGACGGGTGTTAAGGAATTGTATATACAAGTATAGGTGAGTGCAAAGAGGATGTCTTTGGCTTTCTACTGGGGTATGACACGGACGGGTGTCAGGACGTATCTGTAATACGGGTGATCTTGTTTGTAAAGGATATTCAGGCGACTTTACTAGGGAGTGATGACACGGACGGGTTTCAACTGGTGTTTGTGAATTGTGAGGCAACTGCTTTTGCTGGGACTCTGGTGGGGACAGCTTCTGTGTATTGATGAATGGTTATTATTCACAAGAGTTCGATTCACAACATGGCTTATGATTATGCTATGTGTTTGATTTTTGCCGTAATGCTCCGTATTAGACGGAATGCTACGCTTTGTGGGTGGATATGATGCAAATGTCATGATTATGCCAAGATACCAAACCGGGATTCGGATCCCAATGCCGCGAAGATCACTGGTCGATCTATTTGAAGTGGACATCCCAGCTGGGGATGAGATCATTGGCATGATCTGGTGATATGATATTTGCTCGGGGATATAGGTCACCGATTGACATATCCTTGTAATACAGGACCCAGCTGGGGTTTGTAGAAGTCTTCTGTACTCTGTTGTGACTCCTTCATGCGTTGTTCTTCTGAAAAGAGGTCGAGGATTCTGTGGGGAGATGGTTCCCTGACTTCTGCATTCTGCTGAGGAGGAATGATTGACACTACAGCTGGGGAAATTGACAAGTGGCAAATGGCTGGGGAAAGTTGTTGGCAACTCAGCTGGGGAGAAAACACCTCTGGTGCCAAGAGTGAGTGTTGATTTTCCAGCTTGCTGGGATGTAGCTTGCATGCCCCAAGTTGCGTTCCGGATACCTGCAACCCTACAAAGATAAGGAAACGCACAAATGGTCCCGAGGTATCCCTTACTGGATTCCGTCATAGGAGTCAAGCACTTTCGAGGGTAAGTATATTTCCTGCAAGCATGTGTTTTTATTTTTTTGAAGATAAGCATCTGTACTTATGCAATCGGTTTCCTTTAGACATCAGACATTTTTTTTTGCAAAATAAAAATAAAAAATGTACAAGACGAGACATGACTGAAAATCTGATTTTATTAATTCATATGCCCTGAATTGGCGAGATAAAGTCAAAGGAACATATCCCCTGAAATGAGGAGATTGTTACAAATTGAGAAACAAAATGCTGGCAGGGTTGATGACGCTTCAAGGAGCTTCCCCTTTTGCTATGACCCGTATGACTTTTGACGTTCTTCTCGTCTTGCTTTCTGGAGAAGGTCGATTCTGACTGAAGCTTGATCCTTTCGAAACTTACCAAGTTGCAAGTGATACAGACGAATTCAGAATGCAGTTGTTCGCTTATTCCCTTCTTTTGCATGGATCGCCCTTTCGGGTTTTCAATCCATCGGGATACCCATTTTTGCCTGAGTTGTCCAATGCGGCTTTTCAACTCAGCGGGTGTACACATTTTTATTTATTTTCCCTTACTTTTGCCCGAGTCTTTTATTCTGTTTTTGACTCGCCGGGATGCCCTATTTTTGCCTGGACTTACATTCTGTTTTTATGTCCAGCGGGTCGTTTTATGCGAAGTATTTTTTAACTGCATCTGAATTCACAGGAGACGGGAAGTTTTCGCCATCCATGGTGCTGAGCATCAGTGCTCCACCGGAAAAAACTTTCTTTACCACAAATGGTCCTTCATAATTTGGAGTCCATTTGCCCCTGTGGTCTGTATGAGGAGGGAGGATTCTTTTCAACACAAGATCTCCTACTTGGTACTCTCGATGCCTGACTTTCTGATCGAAGGCTCTCTTCATTCTTTTCTGATATAGCTGCCCGTGACAGATTGCAGCCAATCTTTTCTCTTCAATCAGACTCAGTTGTTCATATCGGGACCGGACCCACTCTGCTTCGTTCAGCTTAACATCCATCAGTACCCGTAGGGAGGGTAATTCAACTTCAACAGGTAGGACTGCTTCCATACCATACACAAGCTGATACGGTGTTGCCCCAGTGGATGTCCTGATTGACGTGCGGTACCCATGCAAGGCAAAAGGTAGCATTTCATGCCAGTCTTTGTAGGTAACTACCATCTTCTGCACAATCTTCTTGATATTCTTGTTAGCCGCCTCAACAGCGCCATTCATCTTTGGCCTGTAAGGAGAAGAATTGTGGTGTTGGATCTTGAAGTCCCGGCACAGCTCTGCCATCATTTTGTTGTTCAAGTTGGAACCATTATCAGTAATGATTCGCTCGGGAACTCCATATCGACAGATGATATCTCTCTTCAGAAATCTGGCTACCACTTGTCTTGTAACATTGGCATAGGAAGCTGCTTCGACCCACTTGGTGAAATAATCAATGGCAACCAGGATGAATCTGTGGCCGTTTGAAGCAGTTGGTTCAATCTTGCCGATCATATCAATGCCCCACATGGCAAAGGGCCATGGTGAAGACATCACGTTTAGAGGATTTGGAGGCACATGCACCTTATCTGCATAAATCTGGCATTTATGGCATTTTCTGGCGTAGGCGCAACAGTCGGCATCCATTGTGATCCAGTAATAACCTGATCTTAACAGTTTCTTAGCCATGGCGTGCCCTCCAGCATGGGTACCAAAGGATCCTTCGTGCACCTCGTGCATCAACAAGTCTGCTTCTGTCTTATCAACACATCTGAGGAGTACCATATCAAAGTTCCTTTTGTATAAAGATCCATCAGTGTTCAGAAAGAAACTACCAGCAAGCCTTCTCAAAGTCTTCTTATCATTGGAAGATGCCCCAGGTGGGTATGTTTGATCCTCCAAGAAGCATTTAATGTCATGGAACCAAGGCTTATCATCTTTGACAACATCTGCTGCAAATACATATGCTGGTCTATCGAGTCTGGACACTGAAATCTGAGGTACAAAGTTGGCAGCTTGAACTTTGATCATGGATGAAATGGTAGCAAGAGCATCTGTGAACTGATTCTCGTCCCGAGGGATATACTCAAGCTTGACTGTTGTGAAGAAAGTCAATAACCTCCTTGTATAATCCCTGTAAGGTATCAGATGATCCTGGTGGGTGTACCATTTTCCGTTGGTTTGATTAACTACCAGAGCTGAATCTCCGAATACAGTCAATGTTTTGATCCTGAGGTCAATGGCTTCTTCAAGGCCCATAATGCAAGCTTCGTATTCAGCTTCGTTGTTAGTGCAGTTGAAAGTGAGTTTTGCCGAGAAAGGCATGTGAACTCCTTTAGGTGTAATGAGTACTGCACCAACACCACGACCATTCATATTAACAGCCCCATCAAACATCATAGTCCATTCTTCTTCCGGGTCAGGCCCTTCAGTGTGAACAGGCTCTTCATGATCTTTCGCTTTAATGAACATGATGTCTTCATCAGGGAAGTCAAATCTCATAGGCTGGTAATCATCAATGGGTTGCTCAGCAAGATATTCAGACAATACACTGCCCTTGATGGCTTTCTGAGATGTGTATTGGATGTCATATTCCTTGAGGATCATTTGCCATCTTGCAACTCGTCCGGTAAGCGCTGGCTTCTCAAATATGTACTTAACTGGGTCCATTTTTGAGATCAACAAAGTAGTGTGGGTCAACATATACTGCCTCAGTCGGCGAGCAGCCCACGCTAAAGCACAACAAGTTTTCTCGAGCAGTGAATAACGTTGTTCACAGTCGGTAAACTTTTTGCTTAGGTAGTATATTGCATACTCTTTTCGACCAGACTCGTCATGTTGGCCCAGCACACACCCCATTGACTCTTCTAATACTGTCAAGTACATTATCAGAGGTCTTCCTTCAACTGGAGGCATAAGGATTGGAGGTTCTTGTAGGTATTCTTTGATCTTGTCAAAAGCCTTCTGGCAGTCTTCATTCCACCTGACCGTCTGTTCTTTCCTTAACAATTTGAACAAGGGTTCACAGGTTGCTGTAAGGTGAGATATGAACCGTGAGATGTAGTTCAATCTACCTAAGAACCCTCGGACTTCTTTCTCAGTTTTCGGTGCAGGCATCTCTTGAATGGCTTTGACTTTATCAGGGTCAACTTCAATCCCTTTCTCGCTTACAATAAAGCCCAGCAACTTACCGGATCGTACCCCGAATGTGCATTTGTTGGGGTTTAACTTCAATTGGTACTTCCTCAGATGCTTGAACAGCTTTAGCAGATTTACCAGGTGATCTTCTTCAGTAAGGGACTTGGCAATCATGTCATCCACATAACATTCTATTTCTTTATGGATCATATCGTGGAATAATGTCACCATAGCCCGTTGATATGTTGCACCAGCATTCTTCAGTCCGAATGGCATCACTTTGTAACAGAACGTGCCCCAAGGTGTGATGAAGGTTGTCTTCTCCATGTCTTCAGGTGACATTTTGATCTGATTGTATCCTGAAAATCCGTCCATGAAGGAGAATACCGAGAACTGAGCCGTGTTGTCCACCAATACATCAATGTGAGGTAATGGGAAGTCATCCTTCGGGCTGGCTCTGTTCAGATCCCGATAGTCAACACACATTCTTACTTTGCCGTCTTTCTTAGGCACAGGCACTATATTAGCAACCCACGGTGGGTAGCTAGTCACAGCAAGGAACCCGGCGTCCCACTGCTTTTGTACCTCTTCTTTGATCTTCATTGCCATGTCTGGGCGAGTACGGCGCAACTTCTGTTTGACCGGTGGGCACTCTTTTCTCAAAGGCAGCTTGTGCACGACAATGTCGGTGTCCAACCCTGGCATATCTTGATACGACCAAGCAAACACATCCACATATTCTTGAAGCAGATCAATCAGTTGTCTCTTCACTGAGTCTTGCAGGCAGGCCCCGATTTTAACCTCTTTCACGTCTTCATCTGTACCAAGATTAATCACTTCAACCTCCTCCTGGTGAGGAGTAATAACCTTTTCCTCTTGTCTTAACAACCTGGCTAGCTCTTCAGGAAGCTCATATTCTTCTTCAACCCCTTCATCAGCTTGATTGATCGGATTGTCAAAGTCATACGAAGTCATAGCCGTGCTGTTGTCGGTGCTGTCAGGAAGGCACTCTCTGCAAGGGTTCAGTTTATTCATTTTAGTGATTGATTTTAATCTTGTTTAAAAAAGGTGAAATGAAATTATCATTTTGAAAACATCGCCATTTATTTTTTGTACAAAAAGAAAAATGGAAAAACAGTGAACGAAAAGGAAAAAGACTCATTTGCAAAAAGATGTCTGATATTTCATTGATTAATCTTGTTTGCACAAAAAGTACAGATGGCCCGATTACAAAATGAGTCTTGTCATCTTGGGCAAGATGCAAGACTTTGATGCATGCTATGAAATACAGGAAATAATAATTACTCTGCATGAGTAACTCTTATAATTTCCTGGGAAGACCAGTTTAAGATACTGCTCCCCGGGATCTTTGGACGAATCCAATTCTCCAGATTGCGCTCCTCTTCCAGCTCGTCTTCCAAATTGTTGATAGCATCAGGGGTGAGCATCCCCCCACTGACAAAACCGGGCTTCTCAGCAGCCTTTGCTTGATGTTGTTGAGTTGGTCTGTAACCCAACCCAAATTTGTCTTTCTTCTCCTCCACAGATAAAACCTTGCCCCAGCCTTGGGCAGTTCCTTCCTCAACAACCTTCCGGGCTTGTTGATAAGATGACATGGAGATCCCAGATACAGCAGATGCTTTATTAACATTCAAGGCCTCAAACCCTTGGCTCATTGTTTCATGGATCTCCCCATCCATCTCAATATACTTATAAGTAGCCAGATGGCTAACAAATATATCCTCCTCCCCGCAGATAGTAACAACTTGGCCTTCCCACTCAAATTTTAACTTCTGGTGAAGGGTAGACGTTACTGCGCCAGCGGCGTGAATCCATGGTCTACCCAACAAACAGCTGTAGGCAGGCTGAATGTCCATCACATAGAAGATCGTTTTAAAGGTTTGTGGGCCAATCGTTACAGGCAGCTCAATTTCTCCCAGCACCGATCTCTTAGAACCATCAAAGGCTCTTACTACCAGGTTACTGGGACGCAATGCTAATCCTTCATACTCTAGCTTCACCAGGGCCTTTTTTGGTAAGACATTAAGGGATGACCCTGTGTCTACCAGCACATGGGAAAGGACTGCACCTTTACATTCCATGGTGATGTGCAAGGCCTTGTTATGGTTGCGGCCTTCCGTTGTCAAGTCAGTATTGGTGAACCCTAGCCCATTGCTAGCAGTAACATTTCCAACCACGGTTTCCAACTGATTGACAGTGATCTCTTCAGGCACGTAAGCTGCATGCAAGACTTTGAGTAGTGCATTCCGATGGGCTTCGGAACACATAAGCAATGATAGGATAGAGATCTTGGATGGCGTCTGGTGAAGCTGATCCACTATTTTGTAATCACTCTTTTTGATGATTCTCATGAACTCATCAACTTCTTGATCGAATGGTGTTTTCAAGGCTTCCTTAACAGCTTGATCTTCCTGCACCGGGCTTTTTCCTTTTGCCTTGGCAGCAGCTTCTGCTTCGGCAGTGGGTCTTTGAAATTGTGGAGCGAAGAGACGTCCGCTTCGAGTGAAGCCTCCGCCTCCTCCCACATTGTCTATTTGTGGTGCAGGTGTTGATGTATCAAGAGTGATTCTCTTTCCTTCGCAGTATATGTCAGAGCCGTAGTGCCAAGGGATGGCCCTATTGCTTTCATAAGGTATGGGTCCAGGCACCGTGACAGTGACTGGACTGATGACAACTGCAGAAGGGACTGTGATAGTTTGCGGATCATAATAAATTGTGACTGGTGCTCTGGTGGGAGCAGCACTTTCTGAGTTGTAGGCAGAGTTGTTTTCAGGATCATAAAATATTGTGACAGTTGAGACATCTTCAGAGTTCGTTGCTGGAGTTGTAGGAGACATTGTTGGAAGGATGGATGCTGTTGTTGTAGGAGATTCGAAATGGAGTGGTGCTGAAGTTGTAGAAGGAATGTTTGTTGATATCTGACCAGTTGAAATGACAGATGAAACATTTGTTGATGAAGCTGAAAAGTTGTCGGGAACAATGGTTGTTGCAGTTGTAGGAGATACTGGAATTGTTGCTGATGAGATTGCTGGATTTGTGGGAAATGATGTGGTGATCTGAAGTTGGCCACTCTGAATGAGACCATCTATGCCATTCCTCAGGTTATCGCACCCATTTACTGAAATATTGCAGTAAGCACACCCTAACTCACACCCCGGGAACATTTGACATTCGAGGAGCTGAGCCTTAATCTCCACCAACGGCGTCCGAATCTGACCCACACTGGTTATTAAATAAGACGGCTTGTCTTCTTCAATAGCGTTGATTCTGGGACCACCGTGGTTTGGCATTGGGTTTTTATTGACATTGGGTGGTGGTGCGAAATTCAGAGCTTTTGAGTCTACCAGGTCTTGTACCTTCATGTGCAGGGCCCTGCACTTTTCTGTACTGTGGCCAGGTGCATTTGAATGGAAGGCACATCTGGCGTTGGAATCATAATTCCTGGGTAGACTGTTGGGATCTGGAGGTGCCAACGTCCTTAGCTCAACTAGGTTGAGTTTTAGGAGTTGTGGCAGCAATGTAGCATATGGCATAGGGATCGGATTGATTACCCTGTTGGCTTGAGAAGGCCTCTGTTGGAATGGCCTTTGCTGGTTATTGTTGTTGGTGTTGTTGTAGTTTCTCGGAGGATACTGAGCTTGTTGGTGGTACTGAGGTTGTTCCTGATAGTTTTGCTGCGGAGGTTGATAAGCTGGTTGTGGATGAGCTGGAGCGGGAATGGTGACTGCTGCCACAGATCTATGCACATATTGGGGCCTTCCCCTGTTGGTGTGGATGGCATTAGTCTCACCAGTCCTTCTTGGGCCTGTAAAAGGCTTTCTTGCATTACTGGATGAGCTTGCACCGTTGTCTGAGATCTTTCCCATCTTCAATAGGCTTTCAATTCTCTCCCCGGCTATGACTACATCTGCAAAGCTGGTAGATGAGAAGGCAGCTAGCCTATCAATGTAAGTCCCCTGAAGGGTGTTCATGAACATATCAGCCATCTCCCTTTCTGACATAGGTGGCTGGACAGCAGCAGCAAGCTGTCTCCATCTTTGAGCATACTCTCGGAAGCTCTCTCTAGATGACTGTGACATTCCCATCAGGAGGGTCCTGTTGGGTGCCATATCCAGATTATACTGATACTGTCTGATGAAGGCCTCTGCCAGGTCCTTCCAGCATCTAATAGTTGCTCTTGTCAGATGGGAATACCATTCCCTCGAAGCTCCAGTCAAGCTATCCTCAAAATAGAACATCCACAACTTCTCGTCCATGGTATAGGCCTTTAGTCTCCCAAGAAAAGATTGTAGATGGGTTCGGGGACAGGAAGTCCCATTATACTTCTCAAAGCATGGCGGCTTAAACTTGTGGGGAATCCTGACCCCGTCTACCAAGCCCATATCCATAACATCAAAACCCAAAGAGTTTTGAGACTCTAAGGATCTTAATTTCTCAGCTATCTCATCCAACCTTCTATCATAAGCTTCTTCCCCAGCACCCATTACTGTGAATTGATCCTCCTGGGGGTCTTCTTGCAGTATCCTGGCTGCAGTGGCGGTCCCTGGTACATTGACAGGGATGTTGATCTCTGGATGCTGGTGGGGTCCAAAGACTGGGGGATTGACATGAGGTTGGACCCTCTCATTGTTGCTGGTGCCAGCAGTCCCTATATGTGGATCCTCTTGATTCTGCCTTTCTACCAGTGCTCTGAGCCTCTCCTGGCTTTGGGCCATGTTGTTCATTACTTCCATAAACTGTGTCATTTGAGTCCTCATTTCCAATCTTTCGTTTGCCATTTGGTTTCTGACCTCTGCAAGGTCCTGCTGTACCTGATCCATTTGGATGCCCGGAAGATTGTTACGGGTCGGATAACGGTGCGGACGATTGAGGGGAAATACCCGGCGCCGAGCAATAGTTCCTGAATATCACAACAGAGTTAGTAGCAACAAAAACCTACAAAACAAACAAAAGGGTTAGCATGCAATGCAGTTATGCTTATTTGTTCTCAAGGTATCCGGCTTGGCATTCAGTTTTGACCCTTCCAGACCCTCGAAGATGCTGTTGATGTTGCTTTTTGAAGTGGAACAAACTAATACATATATTACAAAAGACACATGGTACATAGTTTGTTTACAAATACAAGCCCTCTGAGGGGTCAAAATACACTATAAGAAAATAAAAGTACATGGAATGAAAGCAACAACAAACAAATGGTCAAACACCAAGACCAAACTCATCCTCCCGAACTTCCTTGAGAAGTGCTTCGGTCACAGGATCAGCTGGACGCTCTGTGAGATTCCTGATAAGGAGGTTCCGGGTTGTAACAGCTGCAGTTAGCTTCTTGTGCTGACTTTGGTCCTTAGACCTCTTCACTCCAGCTCTGATCTTTAGCTCTGATATCTCCCTCTGGGCTGCTGCCAGGGCTTCTTGTTGCTCTTTTGCACTAGCTTCCATCTGCTCTATCTTGTCTTGGACCCTCTTGTCCTCCAGAGTACGAGCCCCGGTGATCCTGACCCACCTAGCCTGACTCTCCTTTAGATACAAGTCTGTCCTTGCTCTCTGGAACTGGGCTTCTTTGCAAGCATTCTTCAGAATTTGTTCTCCAGCTCTGGACTTCTTAATATAATCCCCAGACTTCTCAATCTTAGCCAGATGCTCCACTCTCAACTTCTCTAACCTCTCAATCTCCATCCTACCATCACTCCTCTCCCGGAGGGTCTTCTGCAAAGCCTGGGTTAACTTCTCATTTCTTTCCTTCAAGCTCTCAAACTCCTCCAAACTGATAGTGGCAGGGGGTGGTGCTGAAGATGATCCAGGCACATCTTCTATGGTAAAGGGCATCCCAGAGAATTGAGCCCTGGCACGGGACCATTCATAATATTGTGCTGATGCCACATTGCTGCACTTCCCCAAAATGGTTACTCCCTTGGTTTGAACATTATCCCAGGCCCAGGCTGCCTGCCTAACAATAGCCAGATTAATCTTGTTCTCACAATAAAGAGTCTCAACCAAATCCTGTGCCTTAGGAATGTGGACCAGTGCATAGCCCAGTTGCCTTTTGAACAACAGAGGATTGTAATTGATACTACCCTTAACTCCTATTAGGGGCACATTGGGAAAATGCCCACAGCTGGTGATGATATCCCTGCCTTTGGTGCTTTGAGTGCACCATCTGATATCTGCTGAAGTTAGAGCAGTGAGTCTCTTAGCCCAGTTTTTCTGCTGATGAGGGTTCAAAAATGCATCTGTCCTGGGTAGATGCCTGAGAATCCAAGTATGGAATAATGGAGCACAACACCTTACTAACCTTCCCCTCTGCTTTTCATTCCTCTGATGCACTGAGTAGTAGAGGTCCCCCAACAAAGTGGGCACTGGGTTCTTCAAGATGAAAAGATGGATCGCATTCTTGCTAATGAATCGAGGCTCATCTGCAAACAACACAATTCCATATATACTCAAGGCCAGTAAAGCACAGACAGCTTTCCACTCTCCTAAAGAAGCTTTCAGGGTAGCTTGAGAGATCAAGGAGTCCAGATGAAAACCAGGGATTCCAGCTTTGGAAGTCATATGCTGCTCAATCAGAACAGGTTCCAGATGCAAAGCCTTTGCTACTTCTCCATTACCAGGAAAGACCATCTCAGGGTTGAAAGGGATTCCACCCCTGATAGGCATACCAACCAATGATGAGTATTCTTCTAATAGAGGGCCTAGCTGAAAGTCCTGAAAAGTGAAGCATCTCAGTGGGGGATCATAGAACTGAATGCAAGTGTGGATCAGGCTTCTCTGTGAAGGGTCCAGATCCATAACCATATCAAGTATATCCCCATAGTGTTCCCTGAACAGTGGTATATGGTCTGGAGTGATCAGGGTTTGAATCCTCCTGATGTCAGATAGCTCTGGCTGGAAGACGTGATAGGTGATATTGCTCTTTTTAGGTGCCATGATGTTGAGACTGAGTAGAGACAAGTGCTGATGATGATACTGAAGAATGGGCCACTGGTTGGCTGAAGTAGATAGCTGATAGCTGAAACAAGTGCTGATGAAGATAGGTCAATACTGAAGATGGGGTCAAAACCAAAACCAAATGAAGATGGATACCCTGAAACACAAATAAGAAAATGTCAATATGATGCAATGATTATGTATGCAAATGATATGCAGGGGTTTGTGACTGAGCTGGATCTGATCAAATGCTCTGATATAAGTCCATGTGTGTAAGAAATCCAGATGGAGGTCCATAAGTCCAGTAACCAAGGTGGGGGGCTCAAATAAAGAGCCACATGTCCAGGGTTTAGAATCACAAGAACTGTCCCAACATGGAGTATTCTTAATCAAATCAAAGTAACAGGGTATTCTGAGGTCAAGGTACCTGCAAACCTGTAAACAGCCCAACCCCCTCACAGGTGGTGTTCTAAAACAAGGATCCTCAGACTTGGATCAGTTATGAGAAGTGTAAACACTTCTAACCCGGAGGTACAGTGTTTACAATAACCATAAAAGTTCCTCCTCTAATTCACCTCAGTTTCTGAAGGTCAATACTAAAAGGTCATCCAGACTTAGCAAGCTTCCCAGATAGCCCTAGCACTGCAGGAAATCTGCAACACAGAGTTCTCAAGAAGAAACCCATATCTGAACCGTGTTTCATATTCCCGCACCAGACCGAGATGGAATGGGAAAGAATATGATTCACTCTAGCCTAGGTGTCACTCAGGTCCCAGGTATAGGACCTTAACTCTCAATGAATCACCCACCCACCAAAACAAAAACCAGATCCAGCCAGCAGCATGACAGTATGATATATACAAAAGCAACAAAGAAAGCAGTAAAGCAACTGTACATAAAGCAGTAAAAATAAAACAAGTATACAAACACGAGTAGCACATAACACCCCAGTAAACACAAATCAATCAAGCGCTAGGAGGAACCCACAAAAAGAACCAGAAGCCCTGGTTGCACTATAAGGTATCCCCAGCAGAGTCGCCAAGCTGTCGCTCCCGATAAATGGGAAATAGGCCCATATAAAGGTACAGACGCGAACGGTCGGCGAGAGGGACAATGAGAACACACAGCAGTGAACTCACTGGAGATGAATAGAGTCGCCAGCTAGGCATTTTTATCCCGGAGGAAAGGCAATGCTGCATAGACCTAGAAAGAGATGGATAAGACGGTTGCGAACCAGAGAGACTGAGAAAGGGGGTTGGTTACAACCTGGGAAGGTATTAGCACCCAGATTGTCCGCCGTACTCGACGGGATCCACGCTTAAAAAATTTGTGTTTTAAAGGGGTAGTGTCAGTGCAATCTGTGTATCGAAGCTGGAAAAGAATGTACAGGTGTTAGTGTATGAGAAGTGAAGTATGATATGAAAGTGTCAGTGTAAGAATGAAAGTGAGATGCTCAAGATCATGAGGCTTAAAGAATAATGCTGGAAGGAGGGGGAATATACAGAGACTTTTGTTCGATAACTGTTAAGTTATGCCTACGTATCCTCTCGTGCAATGAGGAAGTCAGAACACCGTAGTTCGACCCAAAGAGACTAAAAGATGAATTGACTTGTGAACTGCTTACTTGCCTATGCTCAAGTGTATGATCTGTCTGGCACAGATGCAAACTGTCTTGCATTAGACGGAAGAAGCAAGTTCTCGTTTGTGAGTGAATGAGATGAGAAAAGAATCCCGAAGGAGACGATTATTGTTTGTTTTTTTTGAGTTTTCAATCTTTTATTGCTTTTCAGAGTTTGTCATAAGTTAATGAGTTTAAGCCTAAACCAATGGGTTAGTAAACTCATCACATCTTCCCTCTGATTAGGGGTAATGAGCATACCTTAAGTGTGAAGTCAGATTCTCACACTTAAACACCTTTGATGTAGGATTAAGATCATTAACCTACTTGTGATTATTTTAGATGTTTTTGGTGTTTTTGTTCAGTGTTAAGTAATGAGATTAAGCCATAATCAGGGATTAAACAGACTCATTACACCATCCTAATAGAAGGATAATAGATGAGAATGTTTAAGCTGAGGAAAGCTCCTCAACTTAATCCATGATTAGGGATTAAGCTCATGACAGAACAAGCCTTTGATTAAGTGGAGTTTATTGAATGATATGATGATGAAGTGTCTTTTATGATTTGTAAGACAACTTGAGAAGGACTTGTCCATTAACACTAGGGTTAGTCCTTCTTAACCAATTAAGGAAGAATTAGAACCCTAATGCAAGGCCCAAGTTACAAGTGTGATGTCTTAATGATTATTATGTGAATTGATTAAAGGAGTTAAACACATTAAGGGTTTAACACTTAGGATTAAAGTTATACACTCCATCCTAATAGAAGGATGCAGGCATAAGCTTAATCACAAAGCCTTAAAGCCTTTAGGGTTTAGTCCCTGATTATGAGATGAGAAGAGAAGACTCAAAAGAGACACAAAGGTAAAACTAAGAAGGGAGACTAATCAAAACCCTAATCATTGTCATGCTTGGTTGTTCCTAAGGTTTGTGAGGTTTGCAAGAAGAATCTTCAATGGAACCACCAGGAAGCAGATGAAAGGATCAAGAGAAGCAAAGCAACTTGCTTCCTTCAAGAAGTCAAGTCACTTGAAGAAAGAAAGTGAGAAGCAAAAGAAAGAGCAAACTCAATCTCATACACAAACATAAATGCAGCAAGGATGCCTAAAAAAGAGATGAAGAGAAGTTATGAGAAGTGAAGGCAAATTCACTTCTCAAAATCACTTACCACCTGAAAGGTTAGAAAAGAAATGCAATGCAATGCAAAATGGGATGAGATGACATGATGAGAAACAAAACCAGAAGCATGTTGATGATGATAATGATGCTATGAAGTGATACAAACATGAAACAAGGCATGGAGATGATCATACAAGCTTATGGATGCAGATGAAGCAAGTTAGGAACCATGAACATACATGAAAAGTTATGAAGTGCACATGGCATACAACATGGCAAATACATGGTGCAATGATCAAACATGCTTTCAATATGTCTTATGATGTTAAATGGATCAAATGGATGCTTGAAATGTCATGGCAAGTCATGTTATGCAAGAGAATGCAAGATGGATGCATATGGAAGCCCAAATTAGGGTTTATGAACCATACATCAAACAAAAATCAAAATCAGAAGCAAACCCTAAGATAAAAAATTGAAAATGCCACTCAAAGGACCCCTAATCCTATACTAACCCAATGCCCAAAGGAGAGGTCTCAACTCCTAACCAAATTCAAGTTATGGTTTTCTTAAGATTTCTAGGGTTTTAGGGTTTCCAAACAAAAGAAATGTCAAACAAATGGAAAATGAAAGATCAAAACATGCCAAATTAATCTTACAAACTTCATGCTAAACACAATGCAATGCAAAAAGAATCAATGTCCAACTCTTCATGGATAGGCAGAAATGATTTTTTTGAACTTTGGATCAAAATAATGCACCAAAATGATTTTAATTCAATGAAAAATTCTCAAAATGCATCAAGATCAAAAAAGAAATTTGGTTTGAAGTTTGGACAATGTTTCTAAATGTCCTAGAACACTTCATGAATTTTTTGGTGATTTTTAAATACTTAAAAGCATTTTTAATAAATTAATTCTCATTAATCAATTAAAAATAATCTTTTAAATATTTAAAAATACATTTTTAATGCCAAAATGAAAATAAAGATATTTTTTGTGTCATAAAAATTAATGAAATTCTTGAGAAAAAATTTCATAATTTTTAGACAATTTTTGCTATTTTAAATAAAATATGCAAATTAAATGAAAGAAAATGAAATAAAAATGAAAATAGACTGAAGTATGCAGGATGGAGGGCCAGGATTGAGTCTGGATTTAAAAGGGTTGACCACGCGCGTGAATGGAGGGTCCAGATGGCTTCTGATTTAATTAATTATGATTATCTTAATTAAACAAGATTAGGGCAAATGACTGAATCTGGACCATTCATGCACGCGGGAAGTCAACCGAGTCAAGCCATCCAACGCACGAAATTCAAATGGAATTAATTACCCTGATTAAACCCTAATGACTTTCAGGTGGCCGGAGAAGACCTCCGGTCATCTTCTCCGGTGGGAACCCCACCTGAAAATCCCTAAAATCCATAAAACGCAACCTAAATGAAATCTAAACACACAGAAATGATTCCCACACTCCCCTGAATCAAAACCCCAAGCTAGAAATCATTTATTCTTCCTCAAACTCATGAATCGAGCAAAACATTTTTTAGGTCACAGAGTTTCAGAAAGCAATTAAACTCTCATCTCTCAACCATTTTCGAAACCAATGACATCAGGATGATCAGTGAAGCACATAGAACAACTTAAGAACTTAAAAAACGATTTCTGGAAAAAAAGTTCTTGAGCTACCTGAGTTTCGAAGCTTTCAATCCTGCAACTTTCTGACTTCCCCTCTTGATGCAATCCACTCCACTTGATCCCCTGATGATGCTTGAAAGCTTAGAAGGAGTTTAAGTTGGCTGGTTTGAGAGATTGAGTAAGTTCTGTTCAAGCTCAGTTGAAAATGGTGATGGTGATCCAGGCTGTTTCAGGTCAATGTGAGTGGTTCTTTGTGATCAGGGTGATGTTTTGAGAAGGTTTGTGGAGTTTGTTTGGGTGTTCATGGCCTGTGAAGTGAGATTCGAATGGTTTTGCTTCTGAGAGTGAAAATGGAGGAATGGTGTTCTTGCTTGATTCAGGCCTAAGTCTTGTTGGTTTTGGCTCAATGGAACATGGTGAAATGATTGGTGAAACTGGTTTGAATGTTGGTGGTTTGTGCAAAGAGTTTCGAAGAGAAATGCAAATGGGGTGAGTTTTGTGTATGCTGTGCTAGGGCTTGCTTCAGGCTGGCTTGATGTTATGTTTGGCTTGCAAATGGATAGTATAAACATTTCCAATTGGCCAGATGATGTGACCTGGCCTGCTGTGATTGGGATGTTTACTTTTGCAAAAAGTCCACTTTGTTGTAAGAGAGGCATGGGCTTGGTTCTAGGCTAGTACAAGCATGGGGCTGGCGCAGCATGGTGTGTGAGTGAAGCTAGAAAGGTTCAATAGCCAATGCAGCAAGTTGGTGAAAGTGTGATGATGGTTTTGCAAGTTGGTCATCTTTGGTTCACATGTGACTATCTTGCTACACAAGCCATGCAACATGAGAAACTTTGGCTCAAATCTGATTTTTAGGTCACATAGAATGTTTGTGCATTGGTTTGATGTGAACTAGAAGTTGCAATTTGCCTTGGTTCATGATTTTGCAAATTTCTCATTTGAGGCATGTCTTGAAAATTAGTGATTTTTGCCAACTTTGTCACACCATAACTTTTGATCAAAGAAGAATTAGATCATGTTCTTGTACTTTTTGAAAAGGGAAAAATGTATTCTACAACTTTCATGACCAAAGTTTTCCCATTTGAAGCATTTTTGGATCAAAAAGCAAGGCTTGAAAAATGACATAAAATGACATATTCTTGAAAAGTCAACTATGCCCAAAAAAGTCAACTTTGCAAAAACTTCAAATTCTTGAATTTTGTGAACTTCAACCTTCTTCCATGATCAAATAAAGATCATATACACTCAAAATGATGAAGATCACCCCCTGGTTGGGTCATTGGGGGCCTCAGATGCCCTGATTTTGCACTGACTTGTCCAGAAAGTCAACTCTTGATCAGATGACTTCCCCATGGAATTTCTTCATGAAAATTGATATGCATACTCCCTATACCATATAGAGACCAATGGAAACAAGAATGACCAAAAAATTTGGAGTTATGGCCTCTGAAACCAAAACCCTAATTTTGGGTCAACTGTGCAGTCAAACCTGGCCCTGCATCCATACCAATCCCAGTTCTTGTGATTCTTTGGCATTCTTGACTTTGAGAGGATGTAATATGATATAAGAACACTCATGGATCCCTTTTAAGTGATTGGTGGCCTTTGGAAAGGCTCAAGAAGTTCCTGGATTGCTCAGATCACAAACCCTAGGTGCAGATGACTTAGAAACTATGCAGTGAATCAAAAATGAGATATGAGATGATATGATTGTGTTTATGCATATGAAATGATCACAAGCCATGGTGTGAATGGGTGAGGGCAAATTTGGGGTGTTTACACATCCAAGTGGTAAATTTGATTTCATGGTAAAGTATATTGCTCCTCAAAGTTCACAGATTGCAATTGAGGACATTCAGCCAACTGGATGGGACAACATTTGAATTTTCATTTGTAATTTCTTTTATTTGTTTGAACACTTACTATTATGTTAAACTTTTGTTTTCATTAATGCATTGCATATGTTTGTCTTGAATTAATCCATTCGTTCCACTATATTTTGAATCATGCTTCTTATTTCTATCCTGTGATATTTAACTCCTGATAAAGCTATAAGCCTGTAGAGGGAGGATGACGAAAACAATACCATAATCTTATGCAGTATGCTTTTGAACAGACTATGCTGACGATGTACAGGCATTGTTTCAATTCCTAAACAGTGGAGATATAAGGAAGTTAATCCCTAGTCAACCCTTTTGAGCCTATGAAGTAGGAGTTTTTATTCTCGCACAAATTAAAACCCTTATTCATAACCCGGGGCAGGGTAGTTACTCGGTTAACTCAAATATGCTAATTATCTGTGTTGTACACAACTAATGATGGTTCTCTATAACCATTAAACCTGACAGTCAATATCCAACAAAAGAACAGTCTTGCTAAGTCAAAACCTATGAAGGAGACTTAGTAAAACATTAAGACATCCCGCTGACTGTAACCTTAAAATAAGCAGTTCAGGCAAAAAGAAGGGATAATAAAGTCAAAAGAAAAAGAAAAAAAGAGGTCACTATGAATCCTCAACAAAGAAAGATGATTGAATGTTCAAATAAATTTTGGGTTTCTGAACCATCACAAATGTCAGTGTTACAATTCCAAACTCATTTGAGCCTCAATGCATAAGTTAACTGAGTATAGGACTGAAGAACATCATGGAGAATAGGTTGGGTACAAATAAATTTGAGCCTTTATCTTTTGTTTCTTAAGCCATGAACCAGGCCACGTTACAACCCTTTAAAAGTCCTAACTGAAGCATGGTTAGTTCGAAAGCGTACTGCTACATAAAGGTATCCTGACTCCTTTAGGGCTTATTATAAAACTTGAGTTAATATCACAGTTTTCTTAAAAAAAAAAATTTTAAAATAATTCTTTTTCAAAAAAAAAAAAACTTCAAGACAGACATAAGCGTTGCATTTTTTGAATATATTTGTTTGCATATACCTAAGTGTTTGACAAATGGAGAAACTTACAGGATGAGTGTTCAATGAACCAAAGTCCTTCCGATGAACAAAATTGCTTCCTGGATCAAAAGTCCATGTATACAAAGGGGCATAATCATTATCTCCCAATCAAGGGGGCAGGCCATGATACTGCCTAACTCATTTGGGGCAATCAGGACAAGATTCAACTATGTTTAAGCAACCAGAGGCAGATCTCCTCATCTATCTGAAGTGCCAAGGGTAGCATTGCAGAGTTCATAATGCCAGGGGCATAGTCACTGTTTCCCAATCAAGGGGGCATACCAAGTTACTGTTCAAATCATTCGGGGCAATCAGGTTCAGATTCAACAGTGCTTGATAGCCAGGGGCAGCTCTCCTCATATATTTGAATTACCAAGGGTAACATTACGGAGTTCATGATGTCAGGGGCATATTATTGTGGGGCATTCTGCTTGTTTCTCTTGAGGTAGCTACATTCAGATACTTCCATTATGGGACGATTCATCCTCAACCAAGGGGCAATGCTTTCTTTTCAAATCTAATACCCGGAGCGTATATGGTCCATCACAATTTGAAGACGACATTCCTCTCATTGTATTACCTTGATATGGGGATTCTCAGCAGAAGCCATGGTGGAAATTAATTGTCTACGCCAGTAGTATCAGATGGTGTCAGTATCATGTCTTCAGATCCAGCTATCAGGATTTCTGGGAAGGTATTCAGGAAAGTTAAGAATCTCAGGAGCTCTAAATCCAATTGGTTATACACTCTCGAAGTTGAAACGATTCTATTTTCAAGTTCAGCTTTACTTTTCCCTCTGAATCCAGATTTACTTTTACCCTATTTACATAAGCGAAACGTCCATTGGTTGTGTTTGAATGCATAAATGCTTAATATGATTGATGTTTACCAGAAATGCATGAAATGCAGTAATAGTATTTACTAAGGATGAACAAGGGAAGGAATTCAACGAAGCTTCGCCGGTTCATCCCCACAAGACAGTTACAAATCCCCAGTAGGGCAAATCCATCTTCATAAGTACTTCGAGTCACATCTCCCCTGGAATTTATATCCATCTCTTTTATCCTCATACGGATAGTCAGGAATTTATTTTTCCAATAAGAGTACGACGAACGAAGACGGGAGGTTATGGATACCCTACTATCAAACGAAGACGGGAGGTTATGTATACCTTACTATCGAATGAAGACGGGAGGTTATGTATACCTTACTATCGAACGAAGACGGGAGGTTATGTATACCTTATTATCAAACAAGACGGGAACGAGTTCCTCATATTCTCCAGCAACAAATCAGGATTTATTTTCCCTGGCCAGCAGTTGTTATACGAAGATATCCAGACGCTTCAGGCTGCATGATGCATACATACATCATTTACATCATATCATACATATACATAATACATTACTTAAGTGCATCATATTATACATGCATACATAATGCATAAGCTAATATTATCATACAAAATGTTATAATCTTGTTTTCAGGTTAATTCTCCAGCAGACAAATTTCATCAACAAATTGTGACTATTGGGCCGTTGTTTATCCTCCCAAAAGTTATACTTATACCTCAGAACGTTGTTTATCCTTCTGAAAGCATATCACTAACTCAGGACGTTGTTTATCCTCCTGAAAGCATATCTTGACCTTGGGCTGTTGTTTATCTTCCCAAAGGTTACATTATTTCCTCAGGACGTTGTTTATCCTCCTGAAAGCATATCATTTCCTCAGAACGTTGTTTATCCTTCTGAAAGCATATCATCACCTCAGGACGTTGTTATCCTCCTGAAAGCTATCATTCCCTCAGGACGTTGTTTATCCTCCTGAAAGCATATTATTACCTTGGGCCGTTGTTTATCTTCCCAAAGGTTACACCATCACCTCAGGACGTTGTTTATCCTCCTGAAAGCATATCATGACTATTGGGCCATTGTTTATCCTCCCAAAAGTTATACTTATACCTCAGAATGTTGTTTATCCTTCTAAAAGCATATTATTACCTCAGGACGTTGTTTATCCTCCTGAAAGCATATTATTACCTTGGGCCGTTGTTCATCTTCCCAAAGGTTACATCATTTCCTTAGGATGTTGTTTATCTTCCTGAAAGCATATCATGACTATTGGGCCGTTGTTTATCCTCCCAAAAGTTATACTTATACCTCAGGACGTTGTTTATCCTCCTGAAAGCACATCATAACTATTGGGCCGTTGTTTATCTTCCCAAAAGTTATACTTTCCTCGGGACGTTGTTTATCCTCCTGAAAACATATCATGACTATTGGGCCGTTGTTTATCCTCCCAAAAGTTATACTTTCCTCGGGACGTTGTTTATCCTCCTGAAAGCATATCATGACTATTGGGCCGTTGTTTATCCTCCCAAAATTTATACTCATTCCCTCAGGACGTTGTTTATCCTCCTGAAAGCATATCATGACTATTGGGCCGTTGTTTATCCTCCCAAAAGTTATACTCATTCCCTCAGGACGTTTTTTATCCTCCTGAAAGCATATCACGACCTTGGGCCGTTGTTTATCTTCCCAAAGATTATCTCCTTACCTCAGGACGTTGTTTATCTTCCTGAAAGCATATCATTCCCTCAGGACGTTGTTTATCTTCCTGAAAGCTATTACCATTACCTCAGGACGTTGTTTATCCTCCTGAAAGCTATTACCACTACCTCGGGACGTTGTTTATCTTCCTGAAAGCTATCACCATTACCTCAGGACGTTGTTTATCTTCCTGAAAGCTATCATTATATCTTCATATTTTGGACTGCTTTATCCTCCAAGAAATGTACCTGAAGAATTTTTCTCCAAGTGGCATCTTTAAGCCCACTCAAGCATATTCAACTAGTCAGCATTATCACTCTACGCACCGGTGAGTGCAAATTTTTGGGCTTTTGTGTTCAATCTCCTTCAACCTTCCAGGTCACGACTAGCAAATATACCATTCTAACCCCTCAGGTTTCAGAATATTGAACAGGGGCAGCTGTTGCACCCCAAAATTTGCCCTCACAACACAAGACTTTGTGTGCAAAGAAGGTTCACAAGGTTCACAATACTTACAAGACCCTTCATGAGGTTCATGAAGTCTACAAGACACTTTATGAAGTTCACAAGGTTCACAAGACCTTTCATGAGGTTCATGAGGTTTACAAGACACTTTATGAGGTTCACAAGGTTCACAAGACCTCCCATGAGGTTCACAAGGTTCACAAGACATCTTATGATGGTTCACAAGGTTCACAAAGTTCACAATTGGTCAGAAGTTTGACAATTCCCTCAGACAATGCATCCTCCTAAGCAATGCATCCAAAACTAGGGTTTTAACTTTAATCAGGCTAAATGAACTTCCAAGACTTCAAGTGAGCTTCATAACATCATATATGTGTTTAAGAACCCCCATGACAAGCTTCAAGACTTTTCTCAAAAAGTTTGCTCAGTCAGATGATCAGATAAGTCAAAATCAGTTAAAGTAGTTAAAAAGTCAAACTGAGGTCAACTGTGGTCAAACCAAAGTCAAACTTCATGATTTTTTGCCAACATCAATTATATGAAGTAAAATTCATCATTTGATCAAGGGTTGATCATGATTCATCAAGGAGATTTCAGATCATCAAGAATCAAAGGTTTCTAAATTAGGGTTTCCTCAGGAAAAGTCAACTAAACTTTGACCAGCCATAACTTTCACATGCTTCATCATCAATTCTCCATACAAAGCTCATTTTAAAGGAAATTGAATTCTCTACAACTTTGCATCTCACAAGCCAAGCCCAAAAATGCTTCATTCGGAAGGTATGAGCTAAGACATTATAGGTCCTTTTGAAAGTCAACAAAAAGTCAACAACTTCAAAAGGGCATAACTTGAGAATGGTAAATGATATGGACATGAAACCAGTGGTGTTGGTTAGAGGACTCTTCAAGCTTTCCAAAATGTCCAAGAACACCCTCATAGCATTAAAATTGAAGGATTTGTGCCCTTGCAAAGTTGGGAAATTTTAGGGAAGTTTATGAAGCAAATAAGGCCTAAAATCAAATTTTTGCTAAATGAGCCCACCAAATTGCCATCCCATCTTTATGAAAACACCAAGCACGACCCAACCCACTTGTTTTCTGAATTTTTATTTTTTATTTTTTATTTATTTGAATTTTATTCATTAAAATATCATTTAAATTAAAATAAAATATAAAAATTAAATATTTGAATCCAATCTTTGCTTTGGAATCAAATATTTGACCTTTAAAGATGATTGATACTTTACAAATTCGTGCAAGACCAAACCAACAAGAAAATATTTGATTTTTGTGACATTTATGACAATGGAATTCCTTCACACTCAAGGCATCCAAAGAAGCCCACAAATCCAAAATTTCTTGACCTAATTCAGTCCACTATAAGTATACAACATGAAGCAATAAACTAGACACGAAAATTCTGCCTCAAACCATAGTTTCAAAGTTTCAAAATTCACAAAAAAAACTCCAATTCGGATTCTTGCATACAGGCCATATCAGAAGATTTTGAAGGTTGCAATGCATTCTATGATGCTTATTGAATGTATTTGGATCATTTTCATCATTCAAAACATCACATGGACCTTTAACCGAATCCTCATATTCCATTAAACTTTGATTTTTCGATTTATCATGATTATGCCTTCTAACTTGTTTTTGACTGTTGATTATTGTTTAGAATGGTTCTTAGATTGATTCTGGACGTTTTATTGTGAAATTCGAAGCCGCAACCATCATATGCCATAGTTAGGGTTCATAAGTTTGGAATTGGGGATATTGGGTTACAGACGATTTCATCTCAAATTAATGGGATAATTGGACTTTAGATGTTTCATATGATTGATTTTTGTTGTTGGAATGAATTTATTTCGTGTTTAGCAGGGTTTTCGATTCGCAGATTTTATAGTGACAGCCAAAATCCGTCACTAAAGCTTTTAGTGACGGACGAGCCGTAGGTAAAAGCTAAGACGATGGACAGAGGAAGAAGATGACCCTGCGCGCGAATTTCAGTTTTCAAATTTACTATTATTATTTAATTAATATTTTATGTCTAATATCAGTTGAAGGCAAGTGGCGTAGTGGCAAGCGTATGCGCGTATGAAGCAACTGACCTGGGTTCGATTCCCAGGTTAATCTTTTTGTTCAAAATCTCTTTTTATTTTGCAGGGTTTTTATATAATAATTAAGAACTGTTTTGTAAGCACGTGGTGTGCGTAGCTCAGTTGGTTGGTTGCTGGTGTTGAAGGCTGGGAGACCTGGGTTCGATCCCAGGCTCCAGCAGGTAAGTTTTGCTTATTTTTTTTTTTATTATTTCATTAATTGTTTTTATGTTTTAATATATATAATTATTTATATTAATATTACTTAAATATAATTAACATTGTTAGCATTATTCAATTTTTTTTTAATAAAAAAACCATTGATTTTCTTTATTTCAAAATTTATGTTTCTAAAATATTTGTAAATAAATTAATTATTATTATAAATATGTAAACCCTAATTTTATTTCTAAAATATGTAAACCTAATTTTCTAAAACCCTAATTTTATTCGTACCTAAAATTTAATTCTATTGTAATTTTTAATTTATTATTTATAAACTTTAATCATGTATATATATTATATAATTTGTTTATACTTTAGTTCTTGCATATAAATATGTTTAAAATAATTAAAATTTTGTAAATATAATTATAATTAACCCTATTTTCATAATATATAAATATTCTTTAAATTGTTTATAATTCAATTTTGTATGTAAATAATTTTTATTATATGTTTAAAAATAGTTAAAAATTGTTAATTTAATTTTGTGATTATAATTTAATTTTCATAATATGTTTATAATTAACTTAATTTTTTATAATTTGCATATAACTTAAAATTTCATAATAATTAGTATAATTGTTTATATTTTATTCTCAATCTTAAAAAATAATTGTTCATTAATCTTTTAATATTTTTTGCTTATATTATTAACTATGTTTATTTTTATATTTATTTCATTATTACTAACCCCATTGTGATTTATTATTATTATTATTATTATTTCACTAACCCAATTATTATTATTATTTATTTTTGCTTATTATATTTAATTTGTTTTAATTATTATTATGTAATTGTTCCTGGATGTAATATTTTAATAATAGTATTTAAATATTTATTTTTACGCTATGGTTAGTAAAATAGGGAGTGCAACATGTTTGTATTTAAAAATTGGAACTAGGTCATTAAATTTAAAGATAAATATTAAAATTGTACACTCACACACGTAAGTCGATCTTTGACCGCCATCTCACTTCCTTAGGGATACCTCTCATGTTGCCTAAACAAAAAGGTCAAGTAGGGTGTATAAAGCAAAAGTCCCTCAAATTCACATCATCTAGTCCCTTAACAGATAAAAGATCAAGTCCCTTTCGAATGTTGCCTTCGTAATGATCTTGTCCCTTTCGAATAAAGATAATAGTCCCTTCAAAATTGCTTATACACCCCACAGTTGCCTAATAAACAGATGACCCTTCACTTGTCCCTTACATCCAAGGTAATGACTACCTATTCCTTAATAATAGGGATAGTCTTACCATTTAAAGGATTCAAGAACATAAAAGACTTAAAACTTAGGGTAGGTTCCTCTTAGATACTTGCTCACTCTTCAAAAACTTTTCAAACATTTCACACATTTCAAACAATTTTCAAAATAAAGGTTTATACGCATCCGTACATGGGTCATTATAAACACTTAAGAAAATTTTTATTCACACACTTCACATTTTCAAAAAAACATTTTAAAGTGAGCTAAGTAACTAAGAGCCCATGGATAACCATGGATGTAAAGGGTGCTAACACCTTCCCTTTACATAACCTACCCCCCGGGCCCAAAAATCTTTTAAAAGGTCTTTCCTGTTCTTTTATGCCTTTCCTTTGGATAAAATAAAAGTCGGTGGCGACTCTTGCTATCCGCAACATAACTAAAGTCAGTTCTCCCACCGTGTTACAATCGTCCGCCGTACCCGACGAGATCCACGCTTGCAAAGAAACTGTTTCAAAGGGTGAAGAAATGAAAGTTGCTGCAAAAATGAGACTGGAACTGGAAAAGAAAAGAAAAGAAAGGGGGGAAATGTAGGGAAAATAAAATAGTGTGCTCGAACGGGCCCTACCCCGCTGCCTACGTACCTCATCTGGACAATGAGGATCAGAGTCGCCGTAGTTCCCCTGACTAGGGGTGGAAAAGATTGCTTGTGTCTTAAGGCTCGAACTGCCTATGTCAATGCTCAGGTGTTGCAGGCTCGGACGACGAGTGTGTTACCGTCTTGCAAAATGACAAGTAGGAGCAAGTTCTTACGATGAGAGTGAAGGTGATGAGAAAAGAAGTCCCGAAGGAGAGACGCTTATTGTTTTTTTGTGTTTTTTATAAGCTTTTATTGGTGTGGCACAAGGAAGTGAACTCAATCTCTTTTCCATGGAATGTGTACTTGCTACTACATTCCAAGATGGAATGATAGAACAAGCACACTCAAGTAAGAAGAAGATCCCCAAAACTTGATTCCAGAGATTAGGGCCTAGGCTCACTAACTCATTGAATTTATTAAGTGTTTTTGTAATTAAACTGAAGAAGTGTGTTTTATGATTTTCTTGATGAAGATGGTCTCATGATCAGACTTGTGCATCATGATGAACAAGCTTGTACTATCCCAATATGGGAAAACTACAAGTGTTTCATGGAATAAGGCTATTGCACAGGAGACCACTTCAATCCTTATTAAATGTTTTTATGCTTTTTGTTTTGAGATGAGAAGAGAACCAAAGAGATCTTAAAGGTAAAGGTCTAATGGGGGGACTAACAAATCCTAATGTTAACATGCAAGGGATTCCTAAGGTTAGTGTGGCTTATTATCCTAAAGAAGGAAGAAATAAGAAGAGAAGGAAGAGAAAGAAGAAAGGAAGAAGGTAGAAAGGATGGCCTAAGCACATCAAACACTAATAAGAAAGCACAAAGAAAAGATAAGAGATAAGGATTGGAGATGTGGGAATCTCATCCACACCTCTCACTTACCAGAACCCCTGAAATGGTTAATAGCATAAGCAAGCAAATAAGGCTAAATGAAACACAAAAATGGGCATAAGACCAAGCCAAGACATCACAACCAGAATTGGAACCTCAATTACAAGTGTCAAGATCAAACACACAACACAAAATGAGAAATGGATTAACAGTTCAACATAAAGCATTACAGATTATCATGACAAAGGAAAACAAATGTGAGATAACACAAAGCATACAAAGCAAACAAACATCACACACTTTAAGACCAGAACCCTAACATGTCAAGAATGTGCCTAAGTATCACAAGAGATTAAGAATAGAAGCATAAAAACTTAAACATTAGCATGAGAAGTGAGGTGAACATATACATAAGTGAATGAACTTCAAAGGCAAGCAACCATAAAATTTCTCAAAGTACAAACATCAATCAAAGACCAGATGGGTATCCCTATCCTAAAAGGGCTCTAAACAACCTAAGGGAGTTGGCACAAGTGCCCTCCTAACCTAAGGACTAAACATATGACCAAAAAGGGTGCAAAAGGAGAGAAGCAAACAATAAAATTCAAATTAAATCAAACACTCATACAAAAAGTCCACAAATTTGCAGAAAGACTCTTCAAACATCTAATATTAGCATGCCAAAAGAATAGGATCAACATCAGAAGCTAAGTAGGTCAAATATGTGTCTAAATAAGGATTAGGGTTATGAAACTTCATGCACACGTTAAAGACCAAAAATAGTCAAGAAATTTCTAAAAATCAGAAGAAAAATCACCAACAAACTACACTTCAATGTGAATCCAGAGCAAAAAGAATCAATTCAAAATTCAAATTAATGATCAAGATATAAATTCTACAAGACAGCATGTGTTTAAATGAAATAAAAACAATTAATAAAGGCAACAATTAATTCCAGCGTGGAAAATGAAAATAAATGGAAAATAAAAATATCAAAAATTAAAGAAAACTCAAAATATCATTCATGAAGTTTTTTGGAATTTTTATGAACCTATAACTATTTTAATTAATTGAAAATCAAATTGAAATAAAATAAAAATAAAAATAAGAAACCAATGGGCCAGGGGTGCAATTAGTAAGAGACTCAGTTCAAAATCAATGGGCCTGAGAGAGGGAGGGGTGCGAATATCAACCTGAGCCCAATGAATCCAACGCATGAACATATTATTATGGTGGAAATTCAAGAAAAACAGGAAAATAAACAAGCCATTGGATCACTTGTACGCGTGAGATTTGGTCAACAAAAATCCTAGGTCATTCCAACCATTGGCCAGTGTGTGTGCTCATGATAACTACAGTGTGGTGCGAAACATAATGCTTAATTCAGATTTAAAATATAAAACGAAATCACGTGAGAGGGAGGTGGCATTTTTAATGTGCTGGCATGATACGGATCGTCCAGATCATAGATCCAATGGCAGTGAGATCATCTTCTCCAATCAAACATTTCCAGAATCCGGTGACCGGAACTCTAGCTCCGGCACCGGAAAACTCAAGCTCAAGAACAAATCATCAAATAAATGGATCAAACTTTCCAGATCAAGTAATTCAAGCATGCTGAATTCAAAAATGAGCTTAGATTTCACATTAGATCAAGGAATCAAACGGATCGAACAAAAACATCTTTGAACATCAAACTGAAAATCCACATATCTCACTCAATAATCATGCATTTTCAAATCTAAATAGATCAAAGTAATCAGCAAAGTGAGTAGATCATAAAGCACACCACTAAAATCATTTCCAGATCCATGGATTTTGAGCTTACCTGAAACTTGCAGAAGTCAAAATAGCTTGAGATAAGCTTCCAGAAGATGCAGATCTCCTCCTTTAGACTCCTCCTTAAAAAATAAATGCAAGAGAGGTCTTGAATCTCTCTAAATCTAAGAACCCGAGCACAATTGCACCAAACTTGCAAAGTGTATGATCTTTGGTTTCAGCTTCAGATGATGGTGAATTCTTGCTCCTTACACCTCTAGGATCATGAATATGTGATTGGTTTTTTGATTGAGGAGAAGAATAGTGAGATTCGAAGGAAAATGCAGATGGAGCAAAAACTTTGAAGAGAGCAAATAGTGTGGTTCTGAGGTGAAATGAAACCCTAGCAATTTTATATAGGGTGCATGCTTTCAGTGTTTTGAATTGTAAAGAGAATGCACGTGAGGACAATGAGGGAGGAGTGATTTTGCCAATTTACAAAAGTTGTGTGATGGGGTGATTTGCTCGTGCTATCCCTCCACTCTTTGCACATGCTGATCCACTTTGATTTGTTCATTCACCCTTGATTTAATCCTGGCCCTTGGTTGTTTGGTTCATGCTTTCCTTGTGATCATGCATTTTTGCAACTTGTGAAATATCTCACATTCCATGCACGATTTCTTTGATTTCTCTTGAGCCAAATTCTTATCATGCCATGAATAAAGATGTAGTGACCTTACTTTGCACATAAAACAACTTGGAATTGAGATACATGAGTTTTTGCTCTTGGTAGAAACTTGAATTTTAAGGTAAACCCTAAAAAATAAGTGAACTTCTAAAGGCCATAACTTTGGATCCATGAGGGATATGAAAATGCACTTGTACTTTATGAAAATGGGAGAACATACCCTACAACTTTCATGTTTATTGGAAATTCATTTGAGATCATTTTCATCATGAAAGAGGCCTTTGAAAATTAGGGCAAAAGTTGCCAAAAATGGAAACTTCTAAAACAAGCCATATGCCAAAAATGGAAAGTTCTTCAAAACCCCTTGATTCTTGATCTTTGACTTTGCCAAACCTCTTCTAAGGTCTTAAGGACATTCCTTGACTTGAAAAATGGGGTTGGACCCCTTGAATTCTCACAGTTGACTTTTAAAATGCACAGTTGACCAATTTTTTCTTATGCAAGCAACTGATGAAATAACTGCCTTCCACAAGGAATTTTCTCAACAAATTTTATCCATAGGAACCTCTTATCATATGAAGGACTTTTCCCAGATGAAATGGCCAAAGTCACAAAGAATTCCTGCTTGAAAGTGAAACCCTAATTTGGGAACCATTGCGTAGGAGCTTGCCCTAGCTTGGATTCTTTGACAATCCCCCAACCTCCTGGGCTCTTGTAAAGGATCTTGAACTTATGAATATCATGTAGACTCTTCATGGGACTTGGACAAGTCCACTTGGCCTCTTGCTATAGCTTGTGATGCCTCAAATCCACCAATAGTTGATCATATGCCTAATGCTAGAACATGAGAATGTTATGCTTCATTTTTCCATGCAAAGATGCCAAGGACATGATATGCTTATGATGATTATGATATGATGATGATGCTTAAAAAGAAGAGAGCAAATTTGGGGTGTTACAGCCATCAATGGAGTATACGAAACAGAGAAAAATAATTATTGCGAAGAAGAAGAAGGAAAATACACCAATACAGAAAGATTGGGAGAATCGGTGAAATCAGAATTGAAAAACACCAAGAAAGAAAACGAAAAATGAAAGTGCAATCAAGAACGATGGCTACCAGAGCTGTTGAAGCTCTGATACCATGTTAATGGTGGTAAACTCACCATGAATTTTCATGTTGAATGAAGGTAAAGTTGCAGCAAGAAGCATGAGCTAACATAATGTTGCAGCAAGAAGAAGATAACAGAAAGTTGTTAAGCAGAAACTGGTTCTATCTTTATTGATTAGATAAGGAATTTACAAGAGTGTATATATATCTGTACACACTAGCTTATACTATGTACAAAGCTGATGTGGAAAATGTATAAAATACATGTACAAAAATACAGAAGAATAAATACACTATACTGTCTAGACTAACAATATTACATAAATGAAATATTTACTTAAATGTTCATTTCTTACTCTTGAGGGAGATCATGTATCTGCAGTCCTTATTTATACTAATTGATATTCATGAAACAAGAGCATGATAATGATAATTACAATATAAAATTCATGAGTGCATTTGAATAGGTGTATATACATGCATGAGTGTATTTGTTTTGGAAAATATTTCACTAATGTGCATACATAAAAATCACATTGATACTTTGGGAAACTAAGGATCCAAATCTCACTTTCAAAAACAAACATGAAGATGAAATTTAATGGAAGATGATGGTGAAGATTGAGAGAGAAAGATTAAATAATGAAATTACATAATCAAACTACATAAAAATCATATTAGGTTTGTATGAAGATTGGACATGAAGATATGGATTCAAACCCATAATTAGAGACTAAAACCCAAAAAAAATGTTACACGAACTAAAACAAAAAACATGGCAATTTATAGGGACAAAAATAATATTTAATCCCAATAATTATGAGTTTGAATTCATATCTTCATCCTTAACCATTATACAAATCCTGAAATTTTCAAACCTAAAATTATTCATTTTTTTCCTTTTTTTTATAAAAATGATTTCCCACACTTCTATCAAGACCAAAGACCACCATTATACAAAAAAAAATCCACCACCATAGAAGCAACCCAAACTTCATATAAGTAACCCAAAATTAAGGTGTAGATGAAGAGCAAACATTGCAAATGAAGGACACTTCAACACTTATTTATGCTAAATTTTTTTCTCTTATTGCTTCTAACCAGAAATTCAATAATCAAATAAATCCAACTTTAACAACATGTCCAATAATCAAATGGTCAAATCTTAATAACAATTTAAAACTTTTCTCTTGTTGATTTTAACTATAGATCCAACAAATCCAACCCCGAATGAGAAGAAAAAGAAGAATGCAATGGTATTGAAGAGAAGAAAAATAAGTTGCAAAAATCAATTTTAAACATCAAGTTATAGATATATATATATTGTGAATTAGATACCTTAGAAAAAAATTATAATAGGTTTCTCAAGAAACCCACAAGGGTTAGGGTTTAGGGTTACCAAAGATAACAACAAGGATTGGTTATAAACTACTATTCTTTCCTTTCTCTTTAAACAAGATTACAAGTATACAAGAATAACAAATAACCTCTCTCACTTTTGTATTAAGGTTTTATCTTCCTATTTTCCCTTATGCAAAATATGAGAGACTAGTATGCTATTTATAATAAAACTAACATACTAACCTAATGGGCTTTTTAATAATTATCCATTACAAGCTAACTTAGGATACAAGCTAACTTAAACAATTTGTTCCATAACACAAGGCCCAATTAAACAATAACATGTGAGCAGACGTAGACGACATGCTATTCGTACTGGGGTTTATTCCAATATTCCACAAATCTCCACCTTCAAACACACCCTATACCAACAAGAAACAAACTATCTTTCTTCATGCATATTTATCAACTGCATACAGTGGAAAAACTTGCAACTGAGCAATGTGTTGGTGATCATATCAGCAACATTATGATCTGTTGAAACCTTCAGCACTTGGACTTCTCCACGCTCGATTACCCCTCTGACGAAATGCAACCTCACATCAATGTGCTTTGTTCGCTCATGATAGGTTGAGTTCTTTGACTTGTGAATTGCACTTTGACTATCACATTTAGTAGTGATACTTCGACCTTGAAGTTTCAACTCCTTTGCAAAACCTTCAAGCCACAATGCTTCCTTTACAACTCCAGTTAGGGCGATATATTCCGCTTCAGTGGTTGATAAGGTAGCAACCTTCTGAAGTGTTTCTTTCCAACTAATTGTTGTGCCAAACATGGTGAAAACATATCCAAAAATAGATTTTCTGGAATCCATACAACCTGCATAATCAGAGTCGACATATCCTTCGATTGCTGATTTACTATCTTCACCCAAGGCTCCACCATAAATTAAGACTCTTCCCAGAGACCCATTTATGTACCTTAGAATCCACTTCAATGCTTGCTAGTGAGCCTTTCCAGGATTCGACATGTACCTGCTTACAAGACTTACTACATATGCTATGTCGGGTCTAGTACATACCATAGGATACATCAAAGAACCTACTATATTAGCATATGTAATGTTTTCATATAAGCTCTTTCGACATTAGTACTGGGACATTGATCTATACTTAACTTGAATTGAGGGTTTGTTGGAGTCACAACAAGCTTTGAATTCGACATACCAAACTTATCAAGAATCTTCTTCAAGTATGACTCTTGAGATAAGCATAATTTCGACGTCTTTCTATCTCTCCGGATGTCAATCCTAAGAATCCTGGATGCAGCTCCCAGATCCTTCATATCGAACTCCTTATTGAGTTCGACCTTCACCCACATTACATCTTTGACATTGTTTCTTGCTATTAGAATATCATCCACATAAAACAACAAAATAACAAATGAATTACCCGGTCGAAATCTGAAGTAAACACAGTGGTCGAACTGACTTCTGATGAAGCTTATGTGTGCCATGAACTTGTCGAATCTCCTATTCTACTGTCGAGGAGATTGTTTCAGCCCATATAAAGATCTCTTCATTTTGCACACATACTCTTTTTTACCCTCTTCGACATACCCTTCAGGTTGCCTCATCAGGATTGTTTCATCAAGATTATCATACAAGAATGCAATCTTCACATCCACCTGTTCAAGTTCAAGGTCAAACTGTGTCACCATGGCAAGAAACATTCGAATGTACCTGTGCTTCACAACTGGAGAGAACACATCATTGAAGTCGACACCTTCTTTCAGAGTGAACCCCCTTGCAACTAACCTTTCCTTGTATCTCTTCGACGCCACTCCTTCGATTCCTTCCTTAACTTTGAAAATCCATTTACAACCGACTAACCTGGATCCAACAGGTTTCTTGATCAGTTCCCAAGTATTGTTATCATGAAGAGATTTCATCTCATCATCCATGGCCTTCAGTCATTCAGTCTTATTTCGACTCCTCATAACTTCCTTATAGTCTCTAGTTTCTTCGTCTAAAACCTCACTTGCAGAGATTAAGGCATAAGCTATAAGATCTGCATACCCAAGTCTCTGAGGTGGCTTGATGACTCTTCTTGACCTGTGTCTTGCCAGCAGGTAGTCATTATCAATCTCCTCATCTTCGACAGCAATTTCTACTTCTTCTTCTAGGTCATGCAATTCAGCATCACTATGCTCCACCTTAACAGGAATTTCTCCATGTTCCAACTCTTCGACAACATCATCAGTTTTCTTGAAAGCCATCTCAGCTTCATTGAAAACTACATCTCGACTGATGATACACCTCCTATGACCTGGCTCTAGTCACCATAGCCTATCAGCTTTGACTCTTTCAAGATATCCCATGAACATGCATTTCAGAGCTCTAGGTTCGACTTTATCTTGCCTAACATGAGCATAGACTACACAGCCAAATACTCTCAGTTTGTCGAGATCTGGTGGATGTCCTGACCAAACTTCTTCAGGTGTCTTTATATCTAACACAGTCGAAGGAAATTTTTTTATCGGATATGTTGTTGTCAACCCAAAACACCTTCTTCAATTCAACACTAACTAACATGCATCTAACCCATTCGAGGATTGTTCGATTGAATCTCTCAGCTAGCCCATTTGTCTGAGGAGTACCGGCTATAGTCTTATGCCTTGAAATCCTAGACTCGACACAATAACTGTCGAAAACATCATTGCAAAATTCAAGGCCATTATCAGTTCTCAACCTCTTGACCTTTCTGCCAGTTTGAGTTTCTACCAGAACCTTCCAACTCTTGAAATTCTCATAAGTTTCATCCTTCATCTTCTGAATGAATACCCATAACTTTATGGAATAGTCATCAACTATGGATAGAAAATATCTTGCACCTGAATGTGAAGGATTCCTTGCAGGCCCCTAAACACCAGCATGGATGTAATCAAGGGATCCATGTGTTCATTGTTTACCTTTGTTAAACTTCACCCAACAAGATTTACTGAATACACAAGGTTCACAAAACTCAAACTTCTCGAATTTGTTACCACCTAGCAGGGTCTGTTTCCCCAATTCGACCAGGCCTCTCTCCCTGACATGGTTCAATATCATGTGCCCTAATTTTGTCTTCGACAACAGTTTCGTGGAAGCAACATTTGTCGAACTACTTACAACTTCAGCCTTAAGGGTATACAAGCCTTGTTTCTTCACGCCTCTCAAGAATTTGAGTTTGATCAGAGACAACATCAAGAACAAGAGAGAGAGTAAAGGATTTCACTTAGCTTTCTTGATTGCTGAAGCCAAAAAGTGAGCTACAGAACAAAGGTGGACAAATTTTAGTGCAATCTTAGCTCTGATCATCTACGAGATAAGTTTGTTTCCAAATGAGAAGGAGTTTGTGTGCATGGATGCAATAGCCATCTTCATTAAAATAAACCTTGTTCCAACCCTGCTAGGAGATTTCTGTTGTTTTGTTCACTACAAGAATGAGAGAAAGAGGGGATGTCTTGTACTATGCTGTGCACCCTTATTTCACACCTAGTTTGCTTGATACATTCCAAAGGCAAGCCCTTTTGTAGAGCTTAAAGAAGATGTTAAATGGTCCAAGAGGTTGATGGGATTGACCTTAGAAGACATCACCTAGTGCTATAATAGAGACTTGGTTGGGAAAGAGTTGGTTACAAGCTGTGGTAATTTCCCCAATGTGCCTTTTCTTGGGAGAAAAAGGGGAATCAACCATAATCCCGTATTGGCTATCAAACAGTTCGGGTATCCTTTCCTATAGAAGACGATGTTGTAGAATCCTTGTATTTTCCTGCCAAAGGAAATGAAAATTTATCAATCCAAGTTTCATAGGCTTGGGCTGTAAGGGTTAAGAAAGGGAAGAAATAATTTGGAAGAATTAATCTAAAGACTTATGCACCCTATGTTGATTGGTTAAAGGCATCGAGTTGAAGTTATGCTTCTCCCATTTTCAGTAGAACCTCCCCTATATCCCAAGGTGGTTGAACCTCAAACCATTGTGCGTATTGAGGAGTATCAGAAGCTAGAAGCTGAACTTCAGAAGGTCATAATTGAGAACTTCGAGATCAACAGTTTGTATCAGCATTTGGTGCACACCAACAAAGAATTAGAGTAAAAAGTTTACCTGGCTCAGAAGGATATGGAAGACAATAAGAAGGAGTTTGCTGATAGGGAGTTATACTTCAAGAAGAAAGGTTTGGCTGAGATTAGCAAGGCTGGTAAGCGTAGAAAGATCAAGAAGTATTTGGATGAAGCAAATGAGACCATAACTATTTGGAAAGAGCAGCGGGAGACAAATCAGAGAAAGCAGAATGAAATAGAGAAGGGATATCAGCAGAAGATTGAAGGTTTGCAGGTGCAGGTAGAAAGTAGAACTAAAGAACTTCAGAAAGCTCACGAGCAGAGAAGGGAATACTTCCAAAGGTTAGAGGTCAACTATAAGTCAATGTAGGATGCTCAAAAAGAAATTAAAGAGCTCAAGATTCTTGCTGAAACCAAAAAGGCTATATCGGAGCCAGGTACCAGTAGGGAGAATGAAAAGGCGTTCTTGCAACAAATCAGTGAGTTGAATGCTTCCTTTGACTAGAGAGACTTGCTTATTTAGAAGCTAATTGAAGACTCGAGGCATCCAAATACTGCTCAACTGTTCGATACAATCAAGAGGCATAGTTGGAGGCTGAAAGATGTGGAATTTCGTAGAGTTTAGTTCTTCTATTGTATTTGGATTAACCATAGACTTGTTGTGGGAATCTTTGCTTTATATTTCTGTTTATTTTCTTTGCTGATGTAAGAAAATTGTAACCCTAAGGGGAGATCTTTTGTTGCTATGTAAGCTCTTTTATGCTATTTGTTTCTTGTTATTTTCCTGATTGTTGTCCACGCACCGACACTTGTTCATCCAAACCAACCATATCCGAGTCTCGTGTGAATGCTTCTCAAAAAGCCATATGGATTTCTTTAAATGTTATTGAATACCAGAACTTGGGCATAAATGGCCTTGAAAGGAAAGACATAACATTGCATAACATGCGTATCACCATTATTCTTGTTTTTGCAGGTACATGTTTTAGATTTCCTACCTCTCTACTTCGCATGCACTATATCTAACCAAAGAAAACATATCATGTATCATGGAACAATTCCAAGTGGAAGTGAATGAGATGAAGGCCCAGCTGGGGCATTTTATGATGGACATTTAAGCATTGTCCCAAGATCAGAAACTACTAAGGGAAGAGCTCAAATAGATGAACGCTCAGATGGAACAGATTACAAAAATATTGGAAGTTGTATTAAAGAAGGAAAACAATCAGTTATCTGCTACTACAACTAAAGTGTTGACTCCTCCCTGTTCTTTGGGACCTGTGTTGGATCATGGTTTGCTTTCCGAATCTCCTCCACTGTCAAAGTTTTCTCCTCCACCATTATCTCCTGATAAGTTCAAGATAGGAAAGTGGGAGAGGAAGTTTGATCCGATCCCGATGCCATATGAGCAGTTGCTTCAACTTTTGCTGGAGAAGAGGGCCTAAGATATTTGAAAGAGTGCTTGCTAAAGTTTATGTTTCTCGAAGCCAACTACTTGATTTCCTTCTTCAAGGCTCTTTGATTAAGTTGAGCCACGCTATGAAAGTGCCATATCCTTTCCCTTTAGACTATGACATGATTGCTAGGTGCAATTTCCACTCAGGAATGTTTGAACATACAATTGACAATTATAGAGATTTCGAACATAAGGTGGAAAATTTGATTGATGCAAAGGTCATTACACCAGATGGTCTGCCTTTAAGCTGAAGTTTTTAGATTAGTCACCTAGTTTGCAAGGGCATCCTCAGAAGCAATATGTCCAGACATAGTCAAGTCTCCTCAATGATGGCAATGATTTAGCTTCTTTACCTCATTTTCATTTGTAGTTTCTTTTATTTGATAAGCATTTGTAAGAATGCATGAACTTGTTTGTTTTTGAATAATTAATCATCATAATGCGCACATGTTTTTCTTGAAATAATCCATTCGTATTCACTCATAATTTTGTGTATGTGCATTGCAATACCAATTGTCGTGCTTAAGCTCTTGAGGGAGGATGATGAATTGAAAACGCAAAAAAGATCTGATTGCATGCTTTTGAATAAGAAATTGTTGATGATGTACATACATTGTTTCAAATCTCAGTAGTTAGAGATATAAGGAAGATAGCCCCTCTCCAACCCCTTTGAGCCTTGAAGTAGGAGTTTATTTTCGCAAAAAAAATCCTTATATTTAACCCAGGAGTAGGGTAGGTGTCAGCTAGTTGGACCGAGCGTTCACTTTCATAAGGGAGTGTATATGAGGATCCATTACCTTTCATTGTACCAAATCAAAAAGTCCAAAGACTGGAAGCCACAATGGTTATCTTTCATCGACTAGAGAACGAGGTAGTCACAACCTTCACAAAGCATTCAATATAATCAGTCTCACATGATTTGTTCGGAAAAAAAGAGGATCGGAAAAAAGAAATGGAAAAAGCCCACTAAGTCGAAAAGAATCAGTCCAATTGTTGGACTCCAAAAGTTAGGGCATCCCGCTAGACTCCAATTGCAAAGGATTCAAAAGAATCAGTCCAGAAAAAAGTTAGGGAAAAGTAAAAGAATGCAAAAGCGAAAGATGCGAAGAGGATTACACAAGAAAGGTCCGTAAGAATATAACAAAGTCATTTAACACAGACACAAAAGTCAGGAGGGGTGACTATTACTCCAATAACCCGATTGGTGCTTACACCGTTGGCGACAATGGTTCTTAAACCAACACGAAACTCTTATGAAAGGTGAGCGCTTGAGAAAGCCAGCTGGACATAAGAATGGTGGAAATCACGAAGAGGGGTGGGAACAAATAAACTTCGAACCTATTGTCGCTCCCACCAAATGACACCTGGCCAAGAGGGGTACAGATGCGAACGGTCGGCGAAAGGGAGAACACACAAGGGTGAACTGAAAAGAGTCGTCAGCTAGGCATTTTTATCCCGAAGGAAAGGTAATGCTGCATAAACCTAGGAAAAGAGATGGATAAGACGGTCGCGAACCAGAGAAACTGAGAAAGGGGTTGGTTACAACCTGGGAAGGTATTAGCACCCAGATTTTCCGCCGTACTCGACGGGATCCACGCTTGAAAGATTTGTGTTTTAAAAGGGGTAGTGTCAGTGCTATTTTGTGTGCAAAAGCTGGAAAAGAATGCAAGTGTCAGTGTAAAAGAAATGTGAAGTGAGATGAAAGAGTGTCAGTGTAGGGAAAGAGTATGAAGCACAAGATTATGAGGCTTAAAGAATAATGCTGGAAGAGGGGGGAATATACAGAGACTTTTGTTCGATAACCGTTAAGTTATGCTTACGTATCCTCTCGTGCAATGAGGAAGTCAGAACACCGTAGTTCGACTCAAAGAGACTGAAAGATAAACTGACCTATGAACTGCTTACTTGTCTATGCTCAAGTGTATGACCTGTCTGGCTCAGGTGCAAACTGTCTTGCATTAGACGGAAGAAGCAAGTTCTCGGTTGTGAGTGAATGAGGTGAGAAAAGAATCCCGGAGGAGACGATTATTGTTTGTTTTTGTGTTTTCAATCTTTTACTGCTTTTGGGGTTTGTTATAAGTTGATGAGCTTAAGCCTAAACCACAGGGTTAGTAAACTCATCACATCCTCCTTCTGATTAGGGGTAATGAGAATACCTTAAGTATGAAGTAAGCACCTCACACTTAATCAACATGATGTAGGATTAAGATCATTAACCTACTTGCATTTATTTAGATATTTTTTTTGTTTTTGTTTAGTGTTAAGTAATGAGTTTAAGCCATAATCAAGGATTTAACATACTCATTACACCATCCTAATAGAAGGATAATAGATGGGAATATTTAAGTGGAGGAAGACTCCTCAACTTAATCCATGATTAGGGATTAACCTCATGACAAAACAAAGCCTATATTAAAATGGATTTTAGTTAATGATGGGATTAAGAAGTGAATTTTATGGTTTGTAAGACAACTTGAGGAGGACTTGTCCAATAACACTAGGGTTAGTCCTTCTTAACCAATTAAGGAATAATTAGAACCCTAATGCAAGGCCCAAGTTACAAGCTTGATGTCTTAGTGATTATTAAGTGGATTGATTAAAGGATTTAAACACATTAAGGGTTTAACACTTAGGATTAAAGTCATACATTCCATCCTAATAGAAGGATGCAGGCATAATTCTAATCACAAAGCCTTACAACCTTTAAGGTTTAGTCCTTGATTAAGAGGTGAGAAGAGGAGACTCAAAGATGACACAAAGGTAAAACTAATGGGGGGACTAATCAAACCCTAATTGTGATCGTGCTTGGGTGTTCCTAGGGCTAATGAGGTTTGCAAGAAGATCTTCAGAGAAGCCACCAAGGAAGAAGCAGATGAAATGAAAAGAAGTAGCAAGAAGCAAGACAACTTGCTTCACTTAAGAAGACAAGTTGCTTGAAGAAAGAAGGAGGAGAAAGAGCATGAATGAGAAAGCTCACTCTAATTCACAAGTAAAAATGCAACAAAGATGCATAAAGGGGATGAGAAGAGGTTATGAGAAGTGAAGGCAAATTCACTTCTCAAACACTTACCACCTGAAAAGTTAGCAGAAGGAAATGAAATGAAATGAAAATGAGATGAAATGCAAAGATGAAAACCAAAGTCAGAAGCATAATCATGATGTAAATGATGCTATGAGATGGTATGAAAGCATGTCAAGAGATGAGGAAGATCATACAAGCAATGAAGATGCAAATGAGACATGAAAGTAAGCATGAAAGTTCATGAAAGCTTATGAAATGCAATGGATGCATAACATGGAAAATGGATGATGCAATGATCAAAAATGATTCTAGTGTGTCCTAAGATGTCTTATATGTCATGGCAAGTTCATGTATGCAAGCATATGAAGAATGAATGCAAATGAAGACAAAAATTAGGGTTTATGTACAAGATGCAATGCAAAATTCAAAATCAGAAGCAAATGACAAGATAAAAATTTGAAAATGGGATCAAAGGTACCCTAAACCTATACAAGTTCACTGCCCAAAGGGGAAGGTCAGAAGCTAAACCCTAAAGGACTTATGATTTTCCTAAATTTCTAGGGTTTAAAGGGTGATCCTAAAGGGAAAATGCCAAACAATTTGAAAATGCAAGATAAAAATGAAACAAAAATATTTTTAGAAGCTTGAAAGTATGTAGAACACAATGCAAAAAGAACCATTCACAAACTCAACTTGGATCAAAAGTTATGAATTTTTGAAGTTAGGGTTAAAAATATTCAAATTAAAGAACCCTAATTCAAATGAAAATTGCCAAAGCATGATCAAAACCAAAAAGAAATTTGTCTTGTGAGTTTTTAAATGTTTCTAAATGTTTTAAAATGCTCTCTGAATTTTTTTAGAATTTTTAAATACCTAAATGTATTTTTAATTAATTAATTCTCATTAACTAATTAAAAATAATCATTTAAATTATTTAAAAATAATTTTTAATGCAAAAAAATAAAATAAAAATATTTTTGGTTTCTGAAAATAAATAGAAGCTTGGATAAAAATTTTCAGAATTTTTTGATATCATTTGCTATTTTTAAATATTCGTTCAAATAAAATAGAAAACAAATGAAATAAATATTAAATAAATGAGAAATAGGAAAAGTCAGCTAATCCTAGGTCTGAGGTTTAAAGTCAGATTGGAGGGAATTGACTTTGCGCGCAAATGGACGGCCCACATTCAAACTTCACTAATTACGAAATTAAACCCTAATCTGAACCCTAATGACTCTCAGGTGACCAGAACAGTGTTCCGGTCATCTTCTCCGGCCAGTCTCTCATTCAATCTCTCTAAAAACGTGAAATCAAACCACCAAGCTCTCCAGAAATGATCCCCACCCTATTCTAAACAAGAATCAGCCATCAAACAACATTTATTTCACATGAACAATGATTCGAAGCAAAACGGAAAATCATTCAGAAATTTCAGAAGCTTCATACATGCTTAAAACTGAATCATTTTCAAAACCAAAAGATGCAGTGTGAACAGTGAAGCATGGAGAACAATCTAAGAACTTAAGAAATCATTTCTGGAAAATTTGTTCTTGAGGTTACCTGAACTGAAGCTTTCGAAAATGGCACTGTCTGGCTGCTTCTCTGCTTCAAAACCCTTCCAATGATCTCCCTCAAGAGTTTGCAATGCTTGGTTGGAGTTTATGTGGCCTCTATGTGCAGTTGGCTGAAGCTCAGGTCAAGGAATGTGAAAATCGTGTTTTTGATATGGGGTGTTTCAAGGCAAAATGAAGGGTGGGAAATGATCAGTGATGAATGTGGAGTTGAATGGTGGAAAAAGTTTGGAGATTTGTTGGCTGAGCTATGAGTTTCGAAAGCTTTTGCAAGTTGGATAGTTTTGTGGAATGCTCCATTGTGGGAGGATCCAGGTTCCAAGCTTATGTGAAATGGCTTTCCTTTGGTACACATATCAATCTTTGATAGGTCAGAGAGTTGTTGGTGGAGCAGTGTGATTGGTATGGTTCAATATGCAAAAAGTCAATATTTGTGTAAGTGAAGGCATGAGCTGGTTCAGGCATGGTACAAGGGTATGGCTCGAATCAACATGCTTCAAGGAGGTCCATGGAAGTCATATTTTGTAGCTGACACAAGTGGCTGAAGAGATTTGATCCATTTTGCAATTTTGGGGAAGTTTGGCCCTTTTTGAATTACTTGAAGTTCAAGGCATGAAACTTGGGATTTTTGGGCAATTCTGAATTATAGGTCATGTATGATGTTTGTGTCATGGTTAGAAGTCACTTAGAGATCACAAATTGCCTTGGTATGAGTTTTTGCAAGTTTCCCTCTTTGGTACATAAGTGAAATTTTGTGATTTTTCCCAACTTTGCAAAGCCATAACTTGAGTTCTATGATGAATTAGATCAAGTTCTTGTACTTTTTGAAAAGGGAATGATCCAATCTACCACTTTCATGACCAAGAATTTTTCATTTGAAGCATTTTTGACTCAAAAAGAGGAGGTTGAAAAACTTTCCCAAAATGGCAAGTTTGCATTACAAGTCACTTTCCCAAAATGGCAACTTTGCAAATGGCTTGAAATTCTTCAATTTTGTGAACTTATAACTTCTTATAAGATCAAATAAAGATCATATACATCCAAAATGATGAAGAAAACCTTTTGGTTGGATGGTTGGGGGCCTCAGATGCCCTGATTTTGCACTGACTTTCTCAAGAAGTCATCTATTGATCAGATGCCTTCCCCATTAAATTTCTTCATGAAAATTGGTATGCATGATCCTCATATCATATAGAGACCAATAGAAACAAGAATTACCAAAAAATTTGGAGTTATGGCCTCTGAAACCAAAACCCTAATTTTAGGTCATCTGTGTAGTTAAACCTGACTATGCTTCCATGCCTTCCTCAGTTCTTGTGATTTCTTGGCTTTCTTGATCTTGAGAGGATATAATATGATGCTTGAACATACATGGACCCTTTTGAGATGATTGGAGACTCTTGGAGTGGCTCAGATAACTCAGGGATTGCTCAGATCACAAACCCTAGATGCAGATGACTTTGAACCAATGCAGTGAAGCAAAAATGTAATATGAGATGATATGATTGAACTTATGCAAATGAAAAGAATCACAAGCCATGGTGAAATGAGTGAGGGCAACTTTTGGGTGTTTACAGCTGCCCCTATTCAAACATGAGTTAGCTGTGCAGGATGTAAGCGTCTGGCTTAACAGACGAACAAGATAACTTGTGGTTGAATACCAAAGACAGTCCAAAATTTGCACTCACTGGGTGAAGAAGAAAAGGGACATAGATTGTAAAAGGGAATAAAATATGATTTACAAAATGCGGGCGACGGAGGACGACCGTCGAGCAGAGGACGATTGTTGGGGATAAAGCAATGACGGGGACGGCCGACATGCTGGGGGTAATAAAGGGATCATGATGGGGACGACCATCAAGAAAAGAAATAAGACTCTCTGGGGATTTAAAGAATAAAGGCGATGATGGGGACGGCCATCAGGTTCAGAGAATAAATGAAGTAATGATGAGGGACGGTCATCAAAGGTGAAGGACGATCACCTAGCAGGGGACGACTGCTCTGTTGGGGATAAGGATGAGGGACGGTCATCCAAGGTGAAGGACGATCACCTGGCAGGGTACGGTTGCCGAAGGTACCACGACATAGGACGAATGCCGGGTAGAAAAGGTCGACGATGGGGACGGCCATCGGATAAGCATGATGAAGGACGATCATCAAGAGGTGAAGGACGATCACCTAGCAGGGTACGACTGCTCTCGGGGTTTATCATGTCATAGGACAAATGTCAAATAATAAGATCAACGATGGGGGACGGCCATCGGGTAAAAATGATGACGGACGATCATCAAAAGGGTGAAGGACGATCACCTAGCAGGGGACAACTGCTAAAATATCACGACATAGGACGATTGTCGGATAGGGAAGGGCTCCAATAATGGAGACTCCGTTGGGGATGATGAAGGACGATCATCAAAAGGTGAAGGACGATCACCTGGCAGGGTACGACTGCCGGAAGTATCATGACATAGGACGAATGTCAGATAAAAGATAAATTTTGCTAGGGATTTGCTAGGGACTCTTCTGGGGAAGGGTAGACACAGACGAGTGTCTAATTTCAAGAAAAAGGTATAAGTATTTGACGCTGTGTATAAATTAAAGATGCGGACGAGCATCCTTAAGACTATGATACGGACGAGTATCAGTAGAAACAAACGTTGACGCATGTTCATAGATGATGATACGGACGAGTATCAACTGGTTAACAAAGAACACGGACGAGTGTCGACTCTGAGGGGAAATAAGGGGTGTATACAAGATACAGACGAGTATCTCTATAAGTATAAAGTAAACATGAGTGAGACACAGACGAGTGTTTAATTTGCTGGGGAGAATATGACACAGACGAGTATCATAAGAGACAGTGTATAAGTTATGAACCTATAAATGTAAGAGATATCTTGACGATCTGTGGGGATAGGATGACACGGACGGGTGTCGAAAGACGTGTGTATTATAAATAAGTGTTTAGGCAACCATGTTGGGGAATGGTGACACGGACGAGTGTCCAAAGAGTGTATAGATATCTGTTTGTGGAGAATGTTCTGGCGACTTTACTGGGGAATGATGACACGGACGAGTGCCAAAAAGGAGCATGTATCTGTATTTTGAGAGTGCAAAGGGGACGCTTTGGCTTTCTGCCGGGGAAATTGAGAGGTATTTTGTATATTGCTGATGTGGTATTGTTGGTATTTACAGGTGTTTGATTCAAAACATGGCTTATGACTATGCAGTATGTTTGATTTTTGCCGTAATGCTCCGTATTAGACGGAATGCTACGCTCTGAGGGAAAATATGATGCGAATGCTATGATTATGCAAAAGATACCGATACGGGATTTGGATCCCGTTGCTGCGAAGATCTCCGACTGATCCGCTTTGAAAGAATATCCCAGCTGGGGGAAAAGATCATTGGTAGATCTGGTAAGATGTATGACTGCTTGGGGAAACAAGTCACTGATAGACCTATTTTTAAAGATGAGGAGCCCAACTGGGGTCTGTGGAGGCATTCGTCACTTTGTTGGGAGATCTTCAAACATTGCTCTTCTGGATAGAGGCTGAAACTCTGCGGGGAGATGATTCCCTGCCTGATACTTGGCTGAGGAGGAATGATCACTGAACGATCTTCCTAGTGATCTGTAGGGATTCTGCTGAGGATGATGATGTCTGATAACTCAGCTGGGGAGAAAGCATCTCGGGTGCTGTTTAGAAGATGTACTGAGTAAATAATGATTTGGCAGCCTGCTGAGGAGAAACTTCCATGCCCCATGTTGTGCCTTGAACACCTGCAATCCTGTAATGACAAAGAAACGTACAAGTATCCCGAGGTATCCCCTACTGGATTCCATCATAGGAGTTTAGACACTCCCGGGAGTAAGTCTATTTCCTGTAAGCATGTAATTTAGAAAAGACGCATTTGTATTTATGCAATCAATATTCTAAGGACATCGGACATTTTTGCAAATGAAAATAAAATGTACGAGACGAAACGTGACTGAAAATCTGATTTTATTAATTTGTGTGCCCTGAATTGGCAAGTACAGTCAAGGAAACAGATCCCCTAAAATGAAGAGATTGTTACAAATTGAGAAACAAAAAGATGCTGGCAATGTTGATGACGATTCAGTGTGCTTCCCTTTTGCTATGAATCGTATGACATTGACGTTCTTCTCATCCTGCTTTTTGAAGAAGGTTGATTCTGACCGATGCTCGAACCTTTCGAAGCTTGCCATGTTGCAAGTGATATAGACGAATTTAGAATGCAGTTGTTCGCTTATTCCCTTATTTTGTGTGGATCGCCCTTTCAGGTTTTCAATCCACCGGGATACCCATTTTTGCCTGAGTTGTCCAATGTGGCTTTTCAACTCAGCGGGTGTACATTTTATATTCATTTTCCCTTATTTTTGCCCGAGTCTCTTATTCTGTTTTTGACTCGCCGGGATGCCCTATTTTTGCCTGGACGTACATTCTGTTTTTGTGTCTAGCGGGTCATTTTATGTGAAGTATTTTTTAACTGCATCTGAATTCACAGGGGAAAGGAAATCTTCACCATCCATAGTACTGAGCATCAGTGCTCCACCAGAGAAGACTTTCTTTACTATGAATGGACCATCGTAATTCGGAGTCCACTTGCCCCTGTGGTCTGTATGAGGAGGAATGAGTCTTTTCAGCACAAGATCTCCCACTTGGTATTCCCGAAGCCTGACTTTCTGGTCGAAGGCTTTCTTCATTCTCTTCTGATATAGCTGCCCATGACAGATTGCTGCTAATCTCTTTTCTTCGATCAGACTCAGTTGTTCGTATCGGGATCGGACTCATTCTGCTTCATTCAATTTGACATCCATTAATACCCGCAAGGAGGGTAATTCAACTTCAACAGGTAGGACTGCCTCCATACTATACACAAGCTGATACGGTGTTGCCCCAGTGGATGTTCTGATTGATGTACGGTACCCATGCAAGGCAAATGGTAGCATTTCATGCCAGTCTTTATTGGTGACCACCATCTTCTGCACAATCTTCTTGATATTCTTGTTAGCTGCCTCTACAACGCCATTCATCTTTGGCCTGTAAGGAGAAGAATTGTGGTGTTGGATCTTGAAGTCCCGACACAATTCTGCCATCATTTTGTTGTTCAAGTTGGAACCATTATCAGTAATGATTCACTCGAGCACTCCATACCGACAGATGATGTCTCTCTTCAGGAATCGGGCTACTACTTGCCTGGTGACATTTACATAGGAAGCTGCTTCAACCCACTTGATAAAATAGTCAATGGCCACCAGGATGAATATGTGGCCATTTGAAGAAGTCGGTTCAATCTTGCCAATCATATCTATGCCCACATGGCAAAGGGCCAGGGTGAAGAATCACATTCAGAGGATTCGGAGGAACATGCACTTTATCTGCATAAATCTGGCATTTATGACACTTTCTGGCATAAGCACAATAGTCTGCATCCATTGTGATCCAGTAATAGCCTGATCTTAACAACTTTTTAGCCATTGCATGCCCTCCAGCATGGGTACCAAAAGATCCTTCATGTACCTCGTGCATCAGCAAGTCTGCTTTTGTCTTATCAACACATCTGAGAAGTACCATATCAAAGTTTCTCTTGTACAAGGAACCATCAGCATTCAGGAAGAAACTACCAGCTAGCCTTCTTAATGTCTTCTTATCATTGGAAGATGCCCCAGGTGGGTATGTTTGATCCTCCAAGAAGCATTTGATGTCATGAAACCAAGGCTTATCATCTTTAGCAATGTCTACTGAGAACATGTATGCTGGTCTATCAAGTCTGGATACTGAAATCCTAGGCACAAAGTTGGTAGCTTGAACTTTGATCATGGATGAAATGGTAGCTAGAGCATCTGCAAACTGATTTTCGTCTCGAGGGATATACTCAAGCTTGACTGTTGTGAAGAATGTCAGTAATCTCCATGTATAATCCCGGTAAGGTATCAGATGCTCCTGGTGTAATGAGTACTGCACCAACACCACGACCATTCATGTTAACAGCCCCATGAAACATCATAGTCCATTATTCTTCTGGGTCAGGACCTTTAGTGTGAATAGGCTCTTCATGATCTTTTACTTTTATGAACATGATGTCTTCATCAGGGAAGTCAAATCTCATAGGCTGGTAATCATCAATGGGTTGCTCAGCTAGGTAGTCAAACAATACACTGCCTTTGATAGTTTTCTGAGATGTGTATTGAATGTCATATTCCGAGAGAATCATTTTCCATCTTGCAACCTGTCCGGTAAGCGCTGGCTTCTCAAAAATGTACTTGACTGGATCCATCTTTGAGATCAATAAGGTAGTGTGGGTCAACATATACTGTCTCAGTCGGTGAGCAGCCCACGCTAAAGCACAACAAGTTTTCTCGAGCAGTGAATAACGTTGTTCACAGTCGGTAAACTTTTTGCTTAGGTAGTAAATTGCATACTCTTTTCGACCAGACTCGTCATGCTGGCCCAACACACACCCCATTGACCCTTCTAATACTGTCAAGTACATTATTATAGGTCTTCCTTCAACTGGAGGCATAAGGATCAGAGGCTCTTGTAAGTATTCCTTGATTTTGTCAAAAGCCCTTTTGCAGTCTTCATTCACCTGACTGTTTGTTCTTTTCTTAAAAGCTTGAACAAAGGCTCACAGGTTGTAGTAAGGTGAGATATGAACCTTGAAATGTAGTTCAACCTACCTAGAAACCCCCAAACTTCTTTTTCAGTCTTCGGTGCAGGCATTTCTTGAATGGCTTTGACTTTATCAGGGTCAACTTCAATCCCTTTTTCACTTACAATAAATCCCAGCAGCTTACCGGATCGCACCCCGAATGTGCATTTGTTGGGGTTTAACTTCAACTGGTACTTCCTCAGACGCTTGAATAACTTTAACAGATTCACCAGGTGGTCTTCTTCTATGAGGGACTTGGCAATCATGTCATCCACATAACATTCAATTTCTTTATGGATCATGTCATGGAATAATGTTACCATAGCCCGTTGATAAGTAGCACCAACATTCTTCAGTCCGAATGGCATTACCTTATAACAGAGTGTGCCCCAGGGTGTGATGAAAGTTGTCTTCTCCATGTCTTCAGGTGATATTTTGATCTGATTGTATCCTGAAAATCCGTCCATGAAGGAGAATATCGAGAACTGAGCCGTATTGTCGACCAATACATCGATGTGAGGTAAAGGGAAGTCATCTTTCGGGCTGGCTCTGTTCAGATCCCGGTAATCCACACACATCCTAACCTTGCCATCCTTCTTAGGCACAGGTACAATATTAGCAACCCACGGCGGATAGCTAGTCACAGCAAGGAAACCGGCGTCCCACTGCTTTTGTACCTCTTCTTTTATTTTCATGGCCATATCTGGGCGAGTACGGCGCAATTTCTGTTTTACTGGCGGACAGTCTTCTTTCAGAGGCAGTTTGTGCATAACAATGTCGGTGTCCAACCCTGGCATATCCTGATAAGACCAAGCAAAAACATCCACATACTCCCGAAGCATGTCAATAAGTTGCTCTTTTACTGAATCTTGCAGGCAGGCCCCGATTTTCACTTCTTTTAGGTCTTCTTCTGTACCAAGATTAACCGTCTCAACTTCCATCTGATGAGGAGTGATAGCCTTCTCCTCTTGTCTCAACAACCTGGCTAATTCTTCATGTAGCTCATAATCTTCTTCAACCCCTTCATCGGCTTGATTAATCGGATTGTCAAAGTCATACGAAGTCATAGCAGTGTTGTTGTCGGTGCAGTCTGGAAGGCACTCTCTGCAAGGGTTTAGATTTGTTCATTTTAGTGATCAGTTTTATCTTGTTTAAAAAGTGGAAATGAAGTTATTATTTTGAAAAACATTGCCATTTTATTTTTGTACAAAAAATGAAAAATGAAAAACAGTGAGCGGAAAAGAAAAGACTTATTTGCAAAAGATGTCCCGATATTCATTAATTGATCGTTTGCACAAAATACAAGATGGCCCTATTACAAAATGAGCCCTGACATCTTGGGCAAGATGCAAGACTTGATGCATGCTTTAAAGATAGGAAATAATAATTACTCTGCAGGAGTAACTCTTTTAATTTCCTGGGAAGACCAGTTTGAGACATGGTTCCCCGGGATCCTTGGACGTATCCAGCTTTCCAGGTTGCGCTCGTCCTCTGACTCATCTTCCAAACTATTCACAGCATCCGGGGTTAGCATTCCCCCGCTGAAAAACTTGGGCTCCGTTGCAACCTCTGATTGATCTTATCGAGTTGGTCTGTAACCCAACCCGAATCAGTCTTCTTTCTTTTCAACTGGCAGCAGCTTGCCCCAGCCTTGAGCGGTACCCTCCTCAATAACCTTCCGGGCTTGTTGATATGATGTGATGGAAGTCCCATACACAACAGATGTTTCATTGATATTAAGGGCTTCAAACCCTTGACTCATGGTCTCATGGATCTCCCCATCCATTTCAATGTATTTGAAAGTAGCCAGGTGGCTAACGAAGATATCCTCTTCCCCACAAATGGTAATGACTTGGCCCTCCCACTCAAATTTTAACTTCTGGTGAAGGGTTGACGTTACGGCGCCAGCGGCGTGTATCCATGGTCTACCCAATAGACAACTGTAGGCAGACTGTATATCCATCACAAAGAAGGTCGTTTTGAAAACCTGTGGGCCAATCATTATAGGCAACTCTATCTCTCCCAGAACTGATCTTTTAGAACCGTCAAAGGCTCTCACTACCAAGTTGCTTGGGCGTAGTGCCAACCCATCATATTCCAGCTTCACAAGGGCTTTCTTGGGTAGGACATTGAGTGATGACCCTGTGTCCACCAATACGTGAGAAAGAACTGCACCCTTACACTCCAAGGTAATGTGCAAAGCCTTGTTGTTATTGTGACCTTCCGTTTTCAGATCAGCGTTGGTAAATCCTAGTTCATGACTAGCGTTGACATTTCCAACCACAGCCTCTAACTGATTGACAGTAATCTCCTCTAGCACATAAGCTGCGTGCAGGACTTTTAATAGTGCGTTCCGATGAGCCTCGGAGCACATTAGCAATGATAGTATGGAGATTTTGGAAGGTTTTTGGTGAAGCTGGTCTACCACCTTATAATCGCTCTTTTTTATTATCCGCATGAATTCATCAACCTCTTGGTCAAAAGGAGTCTTCAAAGTTTCTTTAGTAACTGGTTCTTCTTGCACCACGCTCTTCCCTTTTGCCTTAGTAGCAGCTTCTGCTTCAGCAATGGGTCTTGGTATTTGTGAGGCAAAGAGACGTCTGCTTCTAGTGAAGCCTCCGCCTCCCCCCACATTGTCTATTTGAGGTGAAGAAGTTGATGACTCTAAAGTGATTTTCTGCCCCTCGCAGTATAGATCTGAGCCATAATGCCAAGGGATGGCATTATTGCTTTCATAAGGAACCGGCCCAGGCACTGTGACAGTGACCGGACTGATAGCAGCTGCAGAGGGGACCACAATGGTGTGTGGATCATAATATATGGTAACCGGGGCTCTAACAGGAGTAACAATTTGTTGTGAGTTGTTGGGAGGAACATTTGCGGGATCGTAGTATATCGTAACCGCTGAGACGCTTTCATTAACCGTTGCTGGTGTTGTAGATGGTACCGTTGACTAGACGGGTGTTGAAGTTGTAGCAGGAACTGATGGAGTAATGGGTGTTGTCGTTGTAGAAGGAATTGTGACTGAACTTGTATCCTTTGAAGTGATTGATTGAATATTTGTTGGAGTTGTAGCATAATCTGTTGGAACAATGGTTGCTGACGTTGTAGGAGTATCTGTGATTATTGATGAAGGAATTGTTGGAGTTGTAGTCGTTGTTGTTGTAATCTTAAGAATGCCATCTCTAATGAGGCCATCTATGCCATTTCTCAGTCTCTCGCATCCATTAACGGCAATGTTGCAATATCCACAGCCGACCTCACATCCGGGGAACACTTGGCATTCTAACAGCTGAGCTTTGATTTCAACCAAGGGTGTTCAGATTTGTGCAACACTGTTAATTTATATGGATGGTTTTCCCTCCTCAATAGCATTAATCCTAGGCCCGTTGTGATTAGGCATTGGATTTCTTGTGACATTCGGAGGAGGTGCAAAATTGAGAGCTTCTGAGTCCACCAGATCCTGGACTTTCATCTGTAGGGCCCTGTATTTTTCAGTATTATGCCCCGGTGCGTTAGAGTGGAATGCACACCTGGAATTTGCATCATAGTTCTTTGGCATATTGAGAGGAACTGGAGGTGCCAACGTCCTTAACTCAACTAGGTTGAGCTTTAGGAGTTGTGGCAAGAGTGCAACATACGGCATTGGGATTGGGTCAATTACCCTGTTTGCTTGTGATGGCCTGTGTTGGAAGGGACGCTGCTGTTGGTTGCTATTGTTGTTGTTGTACGACCTTTGTTGCGGATAATGAGCTTGTTGTTGATACTGTGGTTGTTGTTGTTGTTGAGGATATGATGATTGTTGTGGAATTGGAGCTGGGATGGTAATAGCTGCTACTGACCGGTGAGCATATTGAGGCCTACCCCTGCTTGTATGAATGGAATTTGTTTCACTTGCCCTTCGGGGACCCGCAAAAGGTTTTATGGGGTTGCTGATGGAACTTGCACCACTGTCGGAGATTTTTCCCATCTTCAAGAGACTTTCAATCCTCTCACCAACTATGACCACATCAGCAAAACTGGTAGAGGAGAAAGCAGCCAATCTATCAATATAAGTCTCTTGCAATGTGTTCATGAACATGTCAGCCATTTCCCTTTCTGACATGGGTGGTTGGACAGCAGCAGCAAGCTGTCTCCACCTTTGAGCATAATCCTAGAAACTCTTTCTGGAAGACTGAGACATGCCCATTAGAAGAGTTCTATTGGGAGCCATGTCCAGGTTGTACTGATATTGACGAATGAAAGCCTCGGCCAAATCCTTCCAACATCTTACGGTGGCTCTAGACAAGTGCAAATACCATTCTCTCGAAGCTCCGGTCAGACTGTCCTCAAAGTAGAACATCCATAGCTTTTCATCCATGGTATAAGCTTTGAGCCTCCCCAAGAAAGACTGCAGATGAGTGCGAGGACAGGAGGTACCATTGTACTTTTCAAAGCATGGGGGTTTGAATTTGTGGGGAATTCTCACCCCATCCACTAGTCCCATATCCATCACATCGAAGCCCAAAGAATTCTGAGATTCCAAAGATCTTAACTTTTCATCAATTTCGTCCAATCTTCTGTCATATATCTCATCTCCAGCCCCTATAATAGTAAACTGTTCTCCTTGGGGATCCTCCTGCAGGATTTGGCCCCAAGTAGCATTACCTTGACCATTTCTTGGGATGTTAACTTCTGGATCCAGATGAGGTCCATATATTGGTGGGTTAATACGAGGCTAGCCTCCTTCATTGTTGCTAGTTCCTCATGTTCCAAGATGAGGCTCCTCAGGAGTCTGTCTTTCCACCAGCTCTCTTAACCTTTCTTGACTCTGGGCTAATCCAGTCATCACTGCCATTAATTGAGACATCTGATTTCTCATCTCCACTCTCTCATTGGCCATCTAATTTCTGACCTCAGTCAGGTCCTGTTGTACTTGTTCCATTTGAATGCCAGGAAGGTTGTTACGAGTCGGGTACCGGTGCGTGCGGTTGACAGGGAACACTCGGCGACGAGCAATGTTTCATGAGATCACAACAAAGTTAGAAACAATAATAATAACAAAACCTACAAAACAAAGAAAAAGTTAGTATGCAATGCAGTATGTTTATTTTTTTTCCAAGGTATCCGGTTTGGTTCTTGGTTTTGACCTTTCCAGACCTCGAGGAAGATGCTTGATGTTGTTGAGAGAAAACCCAAATGAAAACAAACTAAAATATATTACAAATGGTGAACAATACATAATTTGTTTTGCAACACATGCCCCTGGAGGGTCAAAATACAACAAAAGGAAAAGTACATCAAATGGAAACAAACAACAAGCAAAGAATCAGACATCCAATCCAAACTCATCTTCCCTGACCTCCTTCAGGAGTGCCTCAGTCACTGGACCAGCTAGATGCTCTGTAATGGTCCTAATGAGGAGGTTCCTGGTAACAATGGCAGTAGTCAGCTTCTTATGCCTGTCCTGGTCTTTTGATCTCTTCAATCCTGCTCTGAGCATCAACTCTGATATCTCTTTCTGTGCACCCAACAGAGCTTCTTGATGTTTCTTCTCATTGGCCTCTAGCTGTTCAATCTTGGCTTGAGTCTTCTGGTCTTCTTGTGTACGGGCTTCAGTGATCCTGAACCACCTAGCCTGGCTCTCTTGTAGATAGTGCTCAGCCCTAGATTTCTGAATCTTTGCCTCCTTACAGGCATTCTTCAATATCTGTTCCCCAGCCCTTGCTTTCCTTATGTAGTCTTCTGTCCTTTCAATTTTGGCAAGGTGCTCAACCCTAAGCTTTTCCAATCTCTCAATATCCAGACGACCATCACTTCTTTCCCAAAGAGTCTTCTTCAAGGCCTGAGATAGCTGCTCATTCCTTTCCTTCAACTTTTCAAATTCCTCCAGGCTAACTGTTGCTGCAGGCTGTACTGTGGATGGTCCAGGTATGTCTTCCATAATGAAAGGCATTCTGGTAATCTGAGCTCTAGTACAGGATCAGTCTAAGTATTGAGCTGAAGCAACATTGTTACATCTTCCAAGAATAGCTACCCCTTTTGTCTGGATGTTGTCCCAAGCCCAAGATGCTTGTCTGACAACATCTGAATTGGGTTGCACTTCACAGTATAGGGTCTCAGCTAAATCCTGTCCTCTGGGAGGGTGAACCAAGGCATAACCCAGTTGTATCTTAAACAGTAAAGGATTGTAGTTGATGCAACCCTTCACTCCTATCAGAGGCACATTTGGGTATTGTCCTCAGCTGGTGATAATGTCCTAGCCTTTGGTGCTCTGGGTGCACCATCTGATATCATCTGAAGTCAAGGCAATGAACCTCTTGGCCCAATTATTCTGCTGGTGTGGGTTTAAGAAGGCGTCTGATTTAGGCAGGTGTCTGAGCAGCCAGGTGTAAAACAAAGGAGCACAACATCTTACCAACTTCCCCCTTTGTTTCTCATTCCTCTGATGAATGGAGTAATAAAAATCTCCTAGCAGTGTAGGTATTGGGTTCTTCAGGAGAAACAGATGGATGGCATTCTTGCTGACAAATTTGGGCTCATCTGCAAACAGTATAGCCCCATATATGTTGAGGGCTAATAGTGCACAGACTGCCCTCCACTCTCCCAATGAAGCCTTCAGGATGGCCTGAGAAATCAAGAAGTCCAAATGCAAACCAGGAATCCCAGCCTTTGTTGTCATACTTTGCTCAATCAGGGCAGGCTCCAAGTATAGTGCCCTTGCTATCTCTTCATTTCTGGGAGCAGTCATCTCTGGGTTGAAAGGGATTCCACCCCTGATAGGTACTCCAATCAATGAAGAAAACTCCTCCAGCAGAGGCCCTAGCTGAAAGTCTGGAAATGTGAAGCATCTCAATGGAGGGTCATAAAACTGCAAGCATGCGTGGATCATGCTCCTCTGAGAAGGGTCAAGGTCCATAACCATGTCCAGGATACCTCCATAGTGCTCTCCAAATAGTGGGATGTGGTCAGGTGTGATAAGTGACTGGACCTTCCTGATACCAGTCAACACAAGCTCAAAGAAGTGGTAGGATATATTGCTCTTCCTGGGAGTAGTCATGAATGTTGCTGAAAAAGCTGAAGATAAGGGCTGATGAAGATCACAGACTGATGCTGGAAGTGATCCACTGACAGACTGATGCTGGTGGTGATGGAGATAACTGAAGCAGATGACGGATGAAGACAGCTGAAGCAGGGATCTATGCAGAAGAAGGGGTCAAAACCAAACCCAAGATACAATGAAGTGGATACTCTGAAAAGCAAATAAAAAAATGTTAAATGATGCAATGATGATTATGCAAATGATATGCAAGGGTTTGTGATCAAGTTGGATCTGATTATCTGTCTTGATATAGGGCCCATGTAGGTTCAAAAGTCCAGATGAAGGCTCAGAAATCCAGTAACCAGGGTGGGGGACTCAAATAAAGAGTCACATATCCAGGGTAAATCACAAGAACTGTCCAAAGTGGAGTATTCTTAAACAAAACAGTAACAGGGTATGATGTGGCCAAAGGGTTCCTGCAAACCTGTAAACAGCCCAACCCCCTCACAGGTAATGTTCTAGAACAAGGATCCTCAGACTTTGATCAGTTATGAGAAGTGTAAACACTTCTAACCCAGAGGTACAATGTTTACAATAACCATAAAAGATCCTCCTCTAATTCACCCAGCTTCTGAAGGTCATAATAAAGGTCATCCAGACTTAGCAGGCTTCCCAGATAGCCCTAGTACTACAGGAAATCTGTAGCACAGAGTTCTCAAGAAGAAACCCACATCTGAACCGTGTTTTATATTCCCGCACTAGACCGAAATGGAATGGGAATGAACATGAACCACTCTAGCCTAGGTGTCACTCAGGTCCCAGGTATGGGACCTTAAACTCTCAATGGAACCCCACCCACCAAGACAACAAACCAGATCCAGCAAATGATAGTATGAAATATGCAAAACTGTAAGAAAGCAATAAATAAAGCTGTACATAAAGCAATAATTAAAGCAAAATAAATAAACACACATAGCACATAACACCCCGGTAAACACAAATAAAACAAGCGCTAGGAGGAACCCACAAAAAGAACCAGAAGCCCTGGTTGCAATATAAGGGTCCCCAGCAGAGTCGCCAAGCTGTCGCTCCCACCAAATGACACCTGGCCAAGAGGGGTACAGACGCGAACGGTCGGCGAAAGGGAGAACACACAAGGGTGAACTGAAAAGAGTCGCCAGCTAGGCATTTTTATCCCGAAGGAAAGGTAATGCTGCATAAACCTAGGAAAAGAGATGGATAAGACGGTCGCGAACCAGAGAAACTGAGAAAGGGGGTTGGTTACAACCTGGGAAGGTATTAGCACCCAGGTTGTCTGCCGTACTCGACGGGATCCACGCTTGAAAGATTTGTGTTTTAAAAGGGGTAGTGTCAGTGCTATTTTGTGTGCAAAAGCTGGAAAAGAATGCAAGTGTCAGTGTAAAAGAAATGTGAAGTGAGATGAAAGAGTGTTAGTGTAGGGAAAGAGTATGAAGCACAAGATTATGAGGCTTAAAGAATAATGCTGGAAGAGGGGGGAATATACAGAGACTTTTGTTCGATAACCGTTAAGTTATGCTTACGTATCCTCTCGTGCAATGAGGAAGTCAGAACACCGTAGTTCGACTCAAAGAGACTGAAAGATAAACTGACCTATGAACTGCTTACTTGTCTATGCTCAAGTGTATGACCTGTCTGGCTCAGGTGCAAACTGTCTTGCATTAGACGGAAGAAGCAAGTTCTCGGTTGTGAGTGAATGAGGTGAGAAAAGAATCCTGGAGGAGACGATTATTGTTTGTTTTTGTGTTTTCAATCTTTTACTTCTTTTGGGGTTTGTTATAAGTTGATGAGCTTAAGCCTAAACCACAGGGTTAGTAAACTCATCACATCCTCCTTCTGATTAGGGGTAATGAGAATACCTTAAGTATGAAGTAAGCACCTCACACTTAATCAACATGATGTAGGATTAAGATCATTAACCTACTTGCATTTATTTAGATGTTTTTTTTGTTTTTGTTTAGTGTTAAGTAATGAGTTTAAGCCATAATCAAGGATTTAACATACTCATTACACCATCCTAATAGAAGGATAATAGATGGGAATATTTAAGTGGAGGAAGACTCCTCAACTTAATCCATGATTAGGGATTAACCTCATGACAAAACAAAGCCTATATTAAAATGGATTTTAGTTAATGATGGGATTAAGAAGTGAATTTTATGGTTTGTAAGACAACTTGAGGAGGACTTGTCCAATAACACTAGGGTTAGTCCTTCTTAACCAATTAAGGAATAATTAGAACCCTAATGCAAGGCCCAAGTTACAAGCTTGATGTCTTAGTGATTATTAAGTGGATTGATTAAAGGATTTAAACAAATTAAGGGTTTAACACTTAGGATTAAAGTCATACATTCCATCCTAATAGAAGGATGCAGGCATAATTCTAATCACAAAGCCTTACAACCTTTAAGGTTTAGTCCTTGATTAAGAGGTGAGAAGAGGAGACTCAAAGATGACACAAAGGTAAAACTAATGGGTGGACTAATCAAACCCTAATTGTGATCGTGCTTGGGTGTTCCTAGGGTTAATGAGGCTTGCAAGAAGATCTTCAGAGAAGCCACCAAGGAAGAAGCAGATGAAATGAAAAGAAGTAGCAAGAAGCAAGACAACTTGCTTCACTTAAGAAGACAAGTTGCTTGAAGAAAGAAGGAGGAGAAAGAGCATGAATGAGCAAGCTCACTCTAATTCACAAGTAAAATTGCAGCAAAGATGCATAAAGGGGATGAGAAGAGGTTATGAGAAGTGAAGGCAAATTCACTTCTCAAACACTTACCACCTAAAAAGTTAGCAGAAGGAAATGAAATGAAATGAAAATGAGATGAAATGCAAAGATGAAAACCAAAGTCAGAAGCATAATCATGATGTAAATGATGCTATGAGATGGTATGAAAGCATGTCAAGAGATGAGGAAGATCATACAAGAAATGAAGATGCAAAAGAGACATGAAAGTAAGCATGAAAGTTCATGAAAACTTATGAAATGCAATGGATGCATAACATGGCAAATGGATGATGCAATGATCAAACATGATTCTAGTGTTTCCTAAGATGTCTTATATGTCATGGCAAGTTCATGTATGCAAGCATATGAAGAATGAATGCAAATGAAGACAAAAATTAGGGTTTATGTACAAGATGCAATGCAAAATTCAAAATCAGAAGCAAATGACAAGATAAAAATTTGAAAATGGGATCAAAGGTACCCTAAACCTATACAAGTTCACTGCCCAAAGGGGAAGGTCAGAAGCTAAACCCTAAAGGACTTATGATTTTCCTAAATTTCTAGGGTTTAAAGGGTGATCCTAAAGGGAAAATGCCAAACAATTTGAAAATGTAAGATAAAAATGAAACAAAAATATTCTTAGAAGCTTGAAAGTATGTAGAACACAATGCAAAAAGAACCATTCACAAACTCAACTTGGATCAAAAGTTATGAATTTTTGAAGTTAGGGTTAAAAATATTCAAATTAAAGAACCCTAATTCAAATGAAAATTGCCAAAGCATGATCAAAACCAAAAAGAAATTTGTCTTGTGAGTTTGTAAATGTTTGTAAATATTTTAAAATGCTCTCTGAATATTTTTGGAATTTTTAAATACCTAAATGTATTTTTAATTAATTAATTCTCATTAACTAATTAAAAATAATCATTTAAATTATTTAAAAATAATTTTTAATGCAAAAAAATAAAATAAAAATATTTTTGGTTTCTGAAAATAAATAGAAGCTTGGATAAAAATTTTCAGAATATTTTGATATCATTTGCTATTTTTAAAAATTCGTTCAAATAAAATAGAAAACAAATGAAATAAATATTAAATAAATGAGAAATAGGGAAAGTCAGCTAATCCTAGGGCTGAGGTTTAAAGTCAGATTGGAGGGAATTGACTTTGCGCACAAATGGACGGCCCACATTCAAACTTCACTAATTACACAATTAAACCCTAATCTGAACCCTAATGACTCTCAGGTGACCGGAACAGTGTTCCAGTCATCTTCTCCGGCCAGTCTCTCATTCAATCTCTCTCAAAACGTGAAATCAAACCACCAAGCTCTCCAGAAATGATCCCCACCCTATTCTAAACAAGAATCAGCCATCAAACAACATTTATTTCACATGAACAATGAGATTCGAAGCAAAACGGAAAATCATTCAGAAATTTCAGAAGCTTCATACATGCTTAAAACTGAATCATTTTCAAAACCAAAAGATGCAGTGTGATCAGTGAAGCATGTAGAACAATCTAAGAACTTAAGAAATCATTTCTGGAAAATTTGTTCTTGAGGTTACCTGAACTGAAGCTTTCGAAAATGGCACTGTCTGGCTGCTTCTCTGCTTCAAAACCCTTCCAATGATCTCCCTCAAGAGTTTGCAATGCTTGGTTGGTGTTTATGTGGCCTCTATGTGCAGTTGGCTGAAGCTCAGGTCAAGGAATGTGAAAATCGTGTTTTTGATATGGGGTGTTTCAAGGCAAAATGAAGGGTGGGAAATGATCAGTGATGAATGTGGAGTTGAATGGTGGAAAAAGTTTGGAGATTTGTTGGCTGAGCTATGAGTTTCGAAAGCTTTTGCAAGTTGGATAGTTTTGTGGAATGCTCCGTTGTGGGAGGATCCAGGTTCCAAGCTTATGTGAAATGGCTTGCCTTTGGTACACATATCAATCTTTGATAGGTCAGAGAGTTGTTGGTGGAGCAGTGTGATTGGTATGGTTCAATATGCAAAAAGTCAATATTTGTGTAAGTGAAGGCATGGGCTGGTTCAGGCATGGTACAAGGGTATGGCTCGAATCAGCATACTTCAAGGAGGATGTCGCTCCCACCAAATGAAGCCAAGTCAAGAGGGGTACAGACGCGAACGGTCGGCGAAAGAAGAGAGTACACACAAGGGTGAACTCAGAAGACAAGAGTCGCCAGCTAGGCATTTTTATCTCGGAGGAAAGGTAATGCTGCATAGACCTGAGAAGAGATATGGATAAGACGGTTGCGAACCAGAGAGACTGAGAAAGAGGGTTGGTTACAACCTGGGAAGGTATTAGCACCCAGATTGTCCGCCGTACTCGACGGGATCCACGCCTGAAAGATTTGTGTTTTAAAGGGGTAGTGTCTGTGCAATCTGTGTATCAAAGCTGGAAAGAATGCAAGTGTCAGTGTAAAAGAAATGTGAAGTGTATAAGAGAAGTGTCAGTGTAAGAACAGGAGTATGAAGCTCAAGACTATGAGGCTTAAAGAATAATACTGGAGGAGGGGGAATATACAGAGACTTTTGTTCGATAACTGTTAAGTTATGCCTACGTATCCTCTCGTGCAATGAGGAAGTCAGAACACCGTAGTTCGACTCAAAGAGACTGAAAGATAAATTGACTGATGAACTGCTTGCTTGTCTATGCTCAAGTATAAGACCTGTCTGGCTCAGGTGCAAACTGTCTTGCATTAGACGGAAGAAGCAAGTTCTCGTTTATGAGTGAATGAGATGAGAAAAGAATCCCGGAGGAGACGATTATTGTTTGTTTTTGATATTTTCAATCTTTTATTGCTTTTTGAATTTGTTATAAGAAAATGAGCTTAAGCCTAAACCAAGGGTTAGTAAACTCATCACATCCTCCCTCTGATTAGGGGTAATGAGAATACCTTAAGTATGAAGTAAACACCTCACACTTAGTCACCATGATGTAGGATTAAGATCATTAACCTACTTGTATTTATTTAGATGTTTTTGTGGTTTTTGTTTAGTGTTAATTAATGAGTTTAAGCCATAATCAAAGATTTAATGGACTCATTACACCATCCTAATAGAAGGATAATAGATGAGAACATTTAAGCTGAGGAAGGCTCCTCAACTTAATCCATGATTAGGGATTAACCTCATGACAAAACAAAGCCTTTATTAAAGTGGATTTTAGTTAATGATAAGATTAAGAAGTGAGTTTTATGGTTGGTAAGACAACTTGAGGGGGACTTGTCCATTAACACTAGGGTTAGTCCTTCTTAACCAATTAAGGAAGAATTAGAACCCTAATGCAAGGCCCAAGTTACAAGCTTGATGTCTTGATGATTATTAAGTGAATTGATTAAAGGATTTAAACACATTAAGGGTTTAACACTTAGGATTAAAGTTATACACTCCATCCTAATAGAAGGATGCAGGCATAAGCTTAATCACAAAGCCTTAAAACCTTTAAGGTTTAGTCCTTGATTATGAGGTGAGAAGAGAAGACTCAAAGAAAACTAAAAGGAAAGAGTCTAAGGGGGACTAAACAATCCTAAAATGTTATCATGCTTGGAAGTCCTAGGGTTTGTAAGGCTTAAGAGGAGAAATCTTCAAAGAGCCACCAAGGAGAGAAGTAGATGAAAGGAGAAAGAAACAGGGAGAAGCAAGACAACTTGCTTCACTTAAGAAGACAAGTTGCTTGAAGGAAGAAAGTGTGAGAGAACATGAATGAGCAAGCTCACTCTAATACACATACAAAATTCAGCAATGATGCATAAGAGAAATGAGAAAAGATTGTGAGAAGTGAAGGCAAATTCACTTCTCAAAACAACTTACCACCTGAAAAGTTAGCAAAGAAAAGGAAATGAAATGAAAATGCAAAGGATGCAATGCTACAAACCAAAACCAGAAGCATAAACATGATGTTAATGATGCTAAGAGATGATGCAAACACAAGACAAGAAATGAGAATGATCATACAAGCATGAAGATGCAAATGAAGCATGCTTTGAACCATAAGGATTCATGAATGTTTATGAAATGAAATGAACATATAACATGGAAAAGGAATGATGCAATGATCAAACATGATGCTAGTATGTCCTAAAATGTATTATATGTCATATTGATGCATAAAATGTCATGGCAAGTTCTTGAATGCAAGCAAATGAAAGGTGGATGCAAAGGAAAGCAAGAATTAGGGTTTATGAACAACATGCAACACAAAAATTCAAAACCAGAAGCAAATGACATGATAAAAAATTGAAAATGGGATCAAAGGAACCCTAACCCTACACAAGTTCACTGCCCAAAGGAGGGGACCTAACTCTTAACCTAATGGGAGTTGTGATTTTTCTAAGTCAACTAGGGTTTCAAGGTACCTCACAATGAAAAATGCAAAACAAATTGAAAATGGAAGATAAATTCAAACCAATTTTACCCTAGAAACTACATGCTATGAAGGATGCAATGCAAGAAGAACCATCATCAAACTCTTAATGGTTAGGCAAAATGAATTTTTTCAAGTTTGAACAAAAATATTGCCCTTAATCAACTTTTATTCCAATGAAAATTGTCAAAATTGGTCAAAAACCAAAAAGAAATTTGTTTTGAGAGTTTGATAATGTTTCTAAATGTTTTGAAATGCAATGTGAATTTTTTTTTGTGATTTTTAAATACCTAAATGCATTTTTGATTAATTAATTTTCATTAACTAATTAAAAATAAACATTTAAATGATTTAAAAATGATTTTTAATGCAAAAAATTAAAATTAAAATATTTTTTGGTTCTGAAAATTAATGAAAGGTTTGACAAAAAAAAAACAGAAGTTTTTAACATGTTTTGCTATTTTTAAAAATTTGTGAAAGTTAAATGAAAAAGAAATGAAATAAAATTAAAATAAAAGTAAGTATGCCAAGGGAGAGGTCCAGATTGAATATGGGCTTGGGGAGTTTGACCTGGCGCGCATCTGGACGACCCAGGTTCAAACTTCCCTAAACTTTATTAAATAACTAATTAATCCTAATTTTAATTAATTAATGACTGATTAGGGCTTAATGAGCCATTTGGACTATCCACACGCGCGCGGGAAAGCCAGATCAAGGGCTATTATTCAAACTTTGCCCTAATCACAGATTAAACCCTAATTACATTCAGGTCACCGGAGAAGAGCTCCGGTCGTCTTCTCCGGTGACATCCCTCCCTGAAAATTGCTATCTCTCTCCCCAAGCTTCTAAAACCTAATCTCTTTGCCCAAAATCCAACCCCACGCATCACTCAACAAGAATCACTCACTAAAATAAATTTATTTCACATATTCAAGCTGAATCGAAAGAAATTAGTTCTAGGTCAAAAAATTTCAGAGAGCTCATACATGCTTAATACTTGACTATTTTCAAAACCAAACACATCAGCATTATCAGTGAATCATGGAGAATTAATTAATAACTTAAAAATACGTTTCTGGAAAAATTGTTCTTGAGCTCACCTGAACTGGAGCTTTGAACTTTGGAGCTTTCTGGCTGCTTCTTTGGTCCAAGATGTCTTTAATGAACCTCCTGAGAAGTTTGCAATGCTTGTTTGGAATTTCTTATGGCTGGTTTAAGAGATTGATGAAGTTCTGACCAAGGGGAGTGAAAAATCGTATCTCTGTTTGGGATGGTTTCAGGATCAAATGATGGTTGGGAAATGATCAGAGGGTCATGGTGAGTGATTCTATGAAGTTGGATTTGAGGTTTGTGGCTTGTGTATTGAGATTCGAAGAAAAATGCATAAAGAGAGGTTTTGGAGAATGCTAACTTGTGGGAGAGCTCAGGTTGTGTTGTGTGTTGTGTTTAGTTGCCTTTGGTCCATGTATCAAGTTGGGATAGGTCAGAGAGTTGTTGCTGGCCTATGTTGATTGGTATGGTCCCTTTTGCCAAAAGTCAATGTTAGGTGTCCTTTGAGGTATGGGTCATGGAAGGCTGGTTTAGGGGCATGGCTTGGTTAAGCTGAGATCATGGATTGCTTATGGATCAGATTTTGTGAGCTGTAACAAGTAGAGGCATGGTTACATGAGTTTTTGCAAATTGGTACAACTTTGGCCCCTTTGTGATTTCTTAATGATCAAGGCATGAAAATGAGCAATTCTTTGGTGCATTCTGAATTTTAGGTTATGTGTGATGTTTGTGCAATGGTTAGAAATCAATTAGAGGTCACATAAAGGCTTGGCATGTCAATTTGCAAGTTTCCCTCTTTGTGCAAAAGTGAAAATTTCATGATTTTTCCCAACTTTGCAAGGCCATAACTTTTGATCCAAAATGAATTGGAAAGAGTTCTTGTACTTTTTGAAAAGGGAATGATCTAATCTACAACTTTCATGACCAAAGTTTCTTCATTTGAAGCATTTTTGAATCAAAAAGAGGAGGTTGAAAAACTTTCCCAAAATGGCAAGTTTACATTATAAGTCACTTTCCCAAAAAGGAAACTTTGCAAATGACTTGAAAATTTCCAATTTTGTGAACTTCTAACATCTTCTATGATCAAATAAAGATCATACACATTCAAAATGATGGAGAATACCCTTTGGTTGGGTCAGTGGGGGCCTCAAATGCCCTGATTTTGCACTGCTTGCTCAAGAAGTCATCTCTTGATCAGATGCCTTCCCCATTGAATTTCTTCATGAAAATTTATATGCATGATCCTCATAACATATAGAGACCAATAGAAACAAGAATGACCAAAATTTTTGGAGTTATGGCCTCTGAAACCAAAACCCTAATTTTAGGTCATCTGTGTAGTTGAACCTGGCTCTGCTTCCATGCCCTTCTCAGTTCTTGTGATTTTTTGACTTCCTTGACCTTGTGAGGATATAATATGATGATAGAACATACATGGACCCCTTTGAAGTGATTGATGACCTTTGGAGTGGCTCAAATGGCTCTTGGATTGTTCAGATCACAAACCCTAGATGCAGATGACTTTGAATCAATGCAGTGAATCAAAAATGTGGTATGAGATGCTATGATTGAACTTATGCAAATGAAAAGATCACAAGCCATGGTGTGAATGGGTGAGGGAAAATTTGGGGTGTTTACAGCTGCCCCTATTCAAGCATGAGTTAGTTGTGCAGGATGTAAGCAACGGCTTAACAGGCAAACAAGATAACTTGTGGTTGAATACCAAAGACAGTCCAAAATTTGCACTCACAGAATGAAGAAGAAAATGGATATAGATTGTAAAAGAAAATAAAGTATATTTATAAAGTGCGGGTGACGGAGGACGACCGTCGAGCAGAGGACGACTGCTGGGGATGAAGCAATGACGGGGACGACCGACATGTTGGGGAAGATGCGGGAAATAAAGCAATGACGGGGACGGCCGACAAGCTGGGGATATAAGAGATTATGATGGGGACGACCATCAGGTAAAGCTATAAGACTCTCTGGGGATTATAGGTAAATGATGGGGACGACCATCAAGCTCAAGGCATAAATGAAATAAATGATGAGGTACGGTCATCAAAGGTGAAGGACGATCACCTGGCAGGGTACGGCTGCTCTGTTGGGGATAAGATGAGGGACGGTCATCTAAGGTGAAGGACGATCACCTGGCAGGGTACGGCTGCCGAAAGTATCATGACATAGGACGAATGTCGGATGAAAAGGTCGACAATGGGGACGGCCATCAGATAAGCATGATGAAGGACGATCATCAAGAGGTGAAGGACGGTCACCTAGCAGGGTACGACTGCTCTAAGGGTTTATCATGACATAGGACGAATGTCAGATAACAGAATCAACGATGGGGACGACCATCGGATAAAACGATGAAGGACGATCATCAAGAGGTGAAGGACGATCACCTAGCAGGGGACGACTGCTAAAAATATCACGACATAGGACGAATGTCGGATAAGAAGGGGTTCTAACGAATGGAGAATCCAACGGGAATGATGAAGGACGATCATCAAAAAGGTGAAGGACGATCACCTGGCAGGGTACGACTGCCGGAAATATCATGACATAGGACGAATGTCAGATAGAAAGGAAATAGTTCAACCAGATTTGTTGGGGACCCTTCTGGGGAAGGGTAGACACAGACGAGTGTCTAAATTCAAGAGATGAGTGTATAAGTGTTTGACACTATGCATAGATTAAAGATGCGGACGAGCATCCTTAAGACTTATGATACGGACGGGTATCGGTAGAAACAAACGCTGACGCATGTTCAGAGATGATGATACGGACGAGTACCAACTAGTTAACAAAGAACACGGACGAGTGTCGAATCTGAGGGGATAAGGTGGTATATACAAGATACAGACGAGTATCTGTATGAGTAAAAGTGATGAATGAGATATAGACGAGTCTTCAACTTGCTAGAGAGAGCATGACACGGACGAGTGCCGGAAAAAGTGTATTACAAACGAGTATACGGTTTCCAAGGTGTTTAGGCAACTATGATGGGGGAAGTGACACGGACGGGCGTCAGAAAAGTGTGTAGATATATGTACACATGTGTTGTGAGTGTAAAGGGGACGCTTTGGCTTTCTGCTGGGAAATTGGGAAATATTCTGTATATTATTGATGGATCGTTGGTATTTACAAGTGTTCAGTTCGACACATGGCTCATGATTATGCAATATGTTTGATTTTTGCCGTAATGCTCCGTATTAGACGGAATGCTACACTTTGTGGGGAAAATATGATGTGAATGCTATGATTATGCAAAGATACTGATCCGGGATTCGGATCCCGATGCTGTGGAGATCTCTGGCTGATCAGCTTGAAGTGGAGGTCCCAGCTAGGGATGAGGTTATTGGTAGATCTGACATATCTGACTCTGCTTGGGGAAATAGATCACTGATAGACCTATCTTGGTAATGAGGGACCCAGCTGGGGTTTGAAAAAGCTTTCTTTTCTCTGTCGTGAGACCTTCAGGCGTGGCTCTTCTGAATAGAGGCTGAAACTCTGTGGGGAGATGGTTCCCTGTTTAGCACTTGGCTGGGGAAGGAGAAAGATCACTGAAAGATCCTCCTAGAGACTTCAGCGGGGATCCTGCTGAGGATGATACTTGACAACTCGGTTGGGGATATGAACACCTTCCGGTGCTGCCCTTTGAAGGGAATGTTGGAGAAGTGATGCCTGGCAACTCTGATGGGGAGAAGGCATCTCTGGTACTGTTTGGACGGTGTGCTGAGGAAATAGTGATTTGGCAGCCTACTGGGGAGAAGCTCCGATGCCCCATGTTGCGTTTTGGATACCTGCAATCCTGTAAAGACAAAGAAACGCACAAGTATCCCGAGGTATCCCTTACTGGATTCCATCATAGGAATTTAGACATTCCCGAGAGTAAGTATATTTCCTGTAAGCACGTATTTTTAGAGGGGAAGCATCTGTATTTATGCAATCAATATCTTAATGACATCGGACATTTTTGCAAACGAAAATAAAATGTACGAGACGAAACATGACTGAAAATCTGATTTTATTAATTCGTGTGCCCTGAATTGGCAAGATACAGTCATAGAAACAAATCTCCTAGAATGAGGAGATTGTTACAAATTGAGAAACAAAAAGACAGTGGCAATGTTGATGACGCTTCAAGGAGCTTTCCCTTTTTGCTATGACTTGTATGACGTTGACGTTCTTCTCATCTTGCTTTCTGAAGAAGGCTGATTCTGACCGATGCTCGAACCTTTTGAAGCTTGCCATGTTGTAAGAGATACAGACGAATTCAGAATGCAGTTGTTCGCTTATTCCCTTATTTTGCGTGGATCGCCCTTTCGGGTTTTCAATCCACCGGGATACTCATTTTTGCCTGAGTTGTCCAATGCGGCTTTTCAACTCAGCGGGTGTACATTTTTCTTTTATTTTCCCTTATTTTTGCCCGAGTCTTTTATTCTGTTTTTGACTCGCCGGGATGCCCTATTTTTTCCTGGACTTACATTCTGTTTTTATGTCCAGCGGGTCATCTTATGCGAAGTATTTTTTAACTGCATCTGAATTTACAGGGGGCAGGAAATCTTCACCATCCATAGTACTGAGAATCAGTGCTCCACCGGAAAAGACTTTCTTTACTATGAATGAACCATCATAATTCGGAGTCCACTTGCCCCTGTGGTCTGTATGAGGAGGGAGGAGTCTTTTCAGCACAAGATCTCCTACTTGGTACTCTCAGAGCCTGACTTTCTGATCGAAGGCTTTCTTCATTCTTTTCTGATACAGTTTCCCATGACAAATTGCAGCCAACCTCTTTTCTTCAATCAGACTTAGTTGTTCGTATCGGGATCGGACCCATTCTGCTTCATTCAGCTTAACATCCATCAATACCCGTAGAGAGGGTAGTTCAACTTCAACAGGTAGGAGTGCTTCCATACCGTACACAAGCTGATATGGTGTTGCCCTAGTGGATGTTCTGATTGACGTACGGTACCCATGTAAGGCAAATGGTAGCATTTCATGCCAGTCTTTGTAGGTGACCACCATCTTTTGCACGATCTTCTTGATATTCTTGTTAGCTGCCTCTACAACGCCATTCATCTTTGGCCTGTAAGGAGAAGAATTGTGGTGTTGGATCTTGAAGTCCCGGCATAGTTCTGCCATCATTTTGTTGTTTAAGTTGGAGCCATTATCGGTAATGATTCGCTCGGGCATTCCATACCGACAAATGATGTCTCTTTTCAGAAATTGGAATACCACTTGCCTGGTGACATTTACATAGGAAGCTGCTTCAACCCACTTGGTAAAATAGTCAATAGCAACCAGGATGAATCTGTGGCCGTTTGAAGCAGTTGGTTCAATCTTGCCAATCATATCAATGCCCCACATGGCAAAGTGCCAGGGTGAAGACATCACATTTAGAGGATTGGGAGGCACATGCACTTTATCCGCATAAATCTGACATTTATGGCATTTTCTGGCATAGGCACAACAGTCGGCATCCATTGTGATCCAGTAATAGCCTGATCTTAGCAACTTTTTAGCCATTGCATGTCCTCCAGCATGGGTACCAAAAGATCCTTCGTGCACCTCATGCATCAACAAGTCTGCTTCTGTCCTATCGACGCATCTGAGGAGTACCATATCAAAGTTTCTCTTGTACAGGGAACTGTCAGTATTCAGAAAGAAACTACCAGCTAGCCTTCTTAATGTCTTCTTATCTTTGGAAGATGCCCCAAGTGGGTATGTCTGATCCTCCAAGAAGCACTTAATGTCATGGAACCAAGGCTTATCATCTTTAACAACATCTGCTGAGAACACGTACGCTGGTCTGTCAAGTCTGGAAACTGAAATCCGAGGCACAAAGTTGGCAGTTTGAACTTTGATCATGGATGAAATGGTAGCTAAAGCATCTGCAAACTGATTTTCGTCTCGTGGGATATACTCAAGCTTGACCGTTGTGAAGAAAGTCAATAACCTTCTTGTATAATCCCGGTAAGGTATCAGATGATCTTGGTGGGTGTACCATTTGCCGTTGGTTTGATTAATTACCAGAGCTGAATCTCCAAACACAGTCAAAGTCTTGATCCTGAGGTCAATGGCTTCCTCAAGGCCCATAATACAAGCTTCGTATTCAGCTTCGTTGTTAGTGCAGTTAAAGGTGAGTTTTGCCGAGAAAGGCATGTGAACTCCTTTAGGTGTAATGAGTACTGCACCAACATCACGACCATTCATATTAACAACCCCATCAAACATCATAGTCCATTCTTCTTCCGGGTCAGGCCCTTCAGTGTGAATAGGCTCTTCATGATCTTTTGCTTTTATGAACATGATGTCTTCATCAGGGAAGTAAAATCTCATAGGCTGGTAATCATTAATGGGTTGCTCAACAAGATAATCAGACAATACACTGCCTTTGATGGCCTTTTGAGATGTGTACTGAATGTCATATTCTGTGAGGATCATTTGCCATCTTGCAACCCGTCCGCTAAGTGCTGGCTTCTCAAAAATGTACTTAACTGGATCCATCTTTGAGATCAATAAAGTAGTGTGGGTCAACATATACTGCCTTAGTCGGCGAGCAGCCCACGCTAAAGCACAACAAGTTTTCTCGAGCAGCGAATAACGTTGTTCACAGTCGGTAAACTTTTTTCTTAGGTAGTATATTGCATACTCTTTTCGACCAGACTCATCATGCTGGCCCAACACACACCCCATTGACTCTTCTAATACTGTCAAGTACATGATTAGAGGTCTTCCTTCAACTGGAGGCATAAGGATTGGAGGCTCTTGTAAGTATTCCTTGATTTTGTCAAAAGCCCTCTGGCAGTCTTCGTTCCACCTGACCGTTTGTTCTTTTCTCAACAACTTGAACAAAGGCTCACAGGTTGCTGTAAGGTGAGATATGAACCTTGAAATGTAGTTCAATCTACCTAGAAACCCCCGAACTTTTTTTTCCAGTCTTTGGTGCAGACATTTCTTGAATGGCTTTGACTTTATCAGGGTCAACTTCAATCCCTTTCTCACTTACAATAAATCCCAGCAGTTTACCAGATCGCACCCCGAATGTGCATTTGTTGGGGTTTAACTTCAGCTGAATTTCCTCACACGCTTGAATAACTTCAACAAATTCACCAGGTGGTCTTCTTCTGTGAGGGACTTGGAAATCATGTCATCCACATAACATTCGATTTCTTTATGGATCATGTCATGGAATAATGTTACCATAGCCCGTTGATAAGTGGCACCAACATTCTTCAGTCCGAATGGCATCACCTTATAACAGAATGTGCCCCAGGGTGTGATGAAAGTTGTCTTCTCCATGTCTTCAGGTGACATCTTGATCTGATTGTATCCTGAAAATCCGTCCATGAAGGAGAACACCGAGAACTGAGCCGTATTGTCGACCAATACATCAATGTGAGGTAAAGGGAAGTCATCTTTCGGGCTGGCTCTGTTCAGATCCCGGTAGTCCACACACATCCTCACCTTGCCGTCTTTCTTAGGCACATGTACAATATTAGCAACCCACGGCGGATAGTTGGTCACATCAAGGAACCCGGCATCCCACTGTTTTTGTACCTCTTCTTTTATCTTCATTGCCATATCTGGACGAGTACGGTGCCATTTCTGTTTTACTGGCGGGCAGTCTTCTTTCAAAGGCAGCTTGTGCATGACAATATCGGTGTCCAACCCTGGAATATCCTGATAAGACCAAGCGAAAACATCCACGTATTCCCGAAGCATATCAATCAGTTGCTCTTTTACCGAATCTTGCAGGCAGGCCCCGATCTTAACCTCTTTCGCATCTTCTTCCGTACCAAGATTAACCGTTTCAATCTCCTCCTGATGAGGAGTGATAACCTTCTCCTCTTGCCTTAACAACCTGGCTATCTCTTCAGGTATCTCATAATCTTCTTCAACCCCTTCATCAGCTTGATTGATTGGATTGTCGAAGTCATACGAAGTCATAGCAGTGTTGTTGTCGGTGCAGTCTGAAAGGCACTCTCTGCAAGGGTTTAGATTGGTTTATTTTAGTGATCAATTTTAATCTTGTTTAGAAAAAGTGAAAATGAAGTTGTTTATTTTAAAAAAAACATTGCCATTTTATTTTTTTGTACAAAAAGAAAAATGAAAAGACAGTGAGCGAAAAAAAAGAGACTCGTTTGCAAAAGATGTCCGATATTCATTGATTGATCCATTTGCACAAAATTACAAGATGGCCCGATTACAAAATGAGTCTTGACATCTTGGGAAAGATGCAAGACTTGATGCATGCTTTAAAATACATGAAATAATAATTACTCTGCAGGAGTAACCCTTATAATTTCCTGGGAAGACCAGTTAAGGACTTGGCTCCCCGGGATCCTTGGACGTATCCAACTCTCCAGGTTGCGGTCGCTTTCCTCCTCGTCTTCCAAGTTGTTCACAGCATCCGGGGTGAGCATTCCCCCGCTGACAAAATTGGGCTCTTTTGCAGCCTCTGATTGATCTTGTTGAGTTGGTCTGTAACCCAACCCAAATCTGTCTTTTTTCTTCTCCACGGGCAGCAGCTTGCCCCAGCCTTGGGCAGTACCCTCTTCAACAACCTTCTGGGCTTGCTGATAAGACGTCATGGAAGTTCCCAGTACAGCAGATGCTTCATTAATGTTCAGGGCCTCAAACCCCTAGCTCATGGTTTCATGGATTTCTCCATCCATTTCTATGTACTTATACGTAGCCAGATGGCTAACAAAGATGTCTTCTTCCCCAAAGATGGTGATGATTTGGCCTTCCCACTCGAATTTCAGCTTCTGGTGAAGGGTAGATGTAACAGCGCCAGCGGCGTGGATCCAGGGTCTACCCAACAAACAGCTGTAGGCCGGCTGAATGTCCATCACATAGAAGGTAGTTTTAAAGGTCTGCGGGCCAATCATCACAGGTAGATCAATCTCCCCAAGCACTGATCTTTTAGAGCCATCAAATGCTCTCACCACCAAATTACTCGGATGCAGTGCCAAGCCATCATACTCCAGCTTCACTAAGGCTTTCTTTGGTAGGACATTGAGTGATGACCCAGTGTCCACCAGTACATGAGACAGAACAGCACCCTTGCATTCCAAGGTGATATGTAAAGCCTTGTTGTGCTTACGTCCCTCTATTGTCAAGTCAGCATTGGTAAAGCCCAGTCCATGACTGGTATTGATATTTGCCACCACAGTTTCTAGCTGATTAACGGTAATCTCCTCTGGCACGTATGCTGCGTGCAGGACTTTCAATAATGCATTCCTGTGAGCTTTAGAACACATCAACAGTGATAATATGGAGATTTTTGAGGGAGTTTGGTGAAGCTGATCCACCACCTTGTAATCGCTTCTTTTTATGATTCTCATAAACTCTTCTACATCTTGTTCAAAAGATGTCTTCTGAGTTTCTTTGGTTATCGGCTCTTCAGGTACCACACTCTTTCCTTTTGCTTTGGCAGCAGCTTCTTCTTCGGCATTAGGTCTTTGCACTTGTGAGGCAAAAAGGCGTCCGCTTCTGGTGAAGCCTCCGCCTCCCCCAACATTATCAATCTATGGAGAAGAGGTTGATGAATCCAGAGTGATTTTCTCCCCGTTGCAGTAGAGATCAGAGCCATAATGCCAAGGTATGGCATTACTGCTTTCATAAGGAACGGGTCCAGGCACCGTAATGGTAACTGGACTGACTGCTGCAGAGGAGGGTACTGTAATGGTGTGTGGATCATAGTAAATTGTGACCGGTGATCTAGCAGGAGGTGCTACTGTTTTCTGTTGGAAATTGCTGCTGGGAGGAACCTCTGATGGGTCATAGTAGATTGTAACTGCTGAGACGTCTTCATTAATTTTTGCTGGCGTTGTAGAAGATTCTGCTAATGAAATGGATGCTGATGTTGTAGAAGAGATGGTTTTTGAGATTTGACTTGTTGAAGTGATGGATGGAGCCATTGCTGATGATATTGATGAATCGGTAGGGATGATTGTTGCTGCTGTTGTAGAAGAATCAGGAATTGTTGTCAAAAGAATTGCTGGATTTGTAGGCGCCGTTGTTGAAATTTGAAGGATACCATCCTTGATAAGACCATCTATGCCGCTTCTCAAATTTTCACACCCGTTGACTGCAATGTTGCAATACCCACAACCGAGTTCACACCCGGGGAACACTTGGCACTCTAGAAGCTGAGCTTTAATTTCGACCAAAGGTGTTCGAATTTGTGCAACATTGGTGATCAAGGTAGATAGTTTTTCTTCCTCAATGGCATTAATCCTCGGCCCTCCATGATTAGGCATAGGATTTTTGTTGACATTTGGAGGAGGTGCGAAGTTGAGGGCCTTAGAGTCCACCAGATCTTGGACTTTCATTTGTAAGGCCCGGCATTTTTCAGTATTGTGACCAGGTGCATTGGAGTGGAAAGCACACCTGGCATTGACATCATAATTCCTTGGGAGATTAAGGGGATATGGTGGTGCCGATGTCCTTAGCTCAACCAAGTTAAGCTTCAGGAGTTGTGGCAATAAGGCAGCATAAGGCATAGGGATAGGGTCGATCACCCTGTTTGCCTGTGATGGTCTTTGTTGAAAGGGTCGTTGTTGTTGATTGCTATTGGTGTTGTTGTAGGTTCTCTGTTGCGGGTACTGAACTTGCTGTTGATAATGTGGCTGTTGTTGTTGTTGTTGATATGCTGATTTCTGAGGAATCGGAGCTGGAATGGTAACAGCTGCTACTGATCTGTGGACATACTGAGGTCTGCCCCTTCTTGCATGAATGGCATTTGTCTCACTGGTCCTTCGGGGTCCCACAAAAGACTTCCTGGGATTACTGGATGAACTTGCACCATTATCAGAAATCTTGCCCATTTTTAACAGACTCTCAATTCTTTCACCAGCTATGACGACATCAGCGAAGCTGGTAGAAGAAAAGACAGCCAGCCTATCAATATATGTTCCTTGAAAAGTATTCATGAACATGTCGGCCATTTCTCTTTCTGACATGGGTGGTTGGACAGCAGCAGCAAGCTGTCTCCACCTCTGGGCATATTCTCTGAAGCTTTCTCTGGAGGACTGGGACATTCCCATCAGGAGGGTCCTGTTAGGAGCCATGTCCAGGTCATATTGATATTGTCTGATGAAGGCTTCAGCTAAGTCCTTCCAGCATCTAGCGGTAGCTCTGGTCAGGTGTGAATACCACTCTCTTGAAGCCCCAGTTAGACTGTCTTCAAAGTAGAACATCCACAGCTTCTCATCCATAGTATAAGCTTTAAGTCTTCCCAGGAAGGACTGCAGGTGAGTTCGTGGACAAGAGGTTCCATTGTATTTCTCAAAGCATGGGGGTTTGAATTTGTGGGGAATTCTCACCCCATCCACTAGCCCCATGTCCATTACATCGAAGCCTAAGGAATTCTGAGACTCCAGAGATCTCAACTTCTCAGCAATTTCATCCAACCTCCTATCATAGACTTCGTCTCCAGCTCCCATGACAGTAAACTGCTCTTCTTGAGGATCTTCTTGCAAGATCCTGCCTGTAGCAGTGTTTCCCTGCACATTCCCTGGGATATTGACTTCCGGATCCAGATGAGGTCCAAATACTGGTGGATTAACATGAGGCTGACCCCTCTCATTGTTGCTAGTTCCTCCAGTGCCAGGATGAGGTTCCTCGGGGGTTTGTCTTTCTACCAATGCCCTTAACTTTTCTTGGCTCTGGACCAAGCCAGTCATCACAGTCATGAATTGGGCCATTTGGTTCCTCATCTCCACTCTTTCATTAGCCATCTGAGTTCTGACCTCAGTCAGGTCCTGCTGTACTTGATCCATTTGGATACCAGGAAGGTCGTTGCGAGTAGGATACCGGTGTGTACGGCTGACAGGGAACACCCGGCGATGAGCAATATTTCCTGAGATCACAACAGAGTTAGAAACAAATAAATACAAAACCTACAAAACAAAAAAAGGTTAGTATGCAATGCAGTATGTTTATTTGTTTTCCAAGGTGTCCGGCTTGGTTCTTGGTTTTGACCTTTCCAGACCTCGAGGAAGATGCTTTGATGTTTTTGAGAAAATAAACCCCAAAATGGAAACAAACTAAATATATATATATATATATATATTACAAATGGTGAATCATACATAGCTTGTTTTACAACATATGCCCCTGGAGGGTCAAAATACAACAAAAAGAAAAGAGTACATCAAGTGAAAATGAACAACAAGCAAAGAAGTCAAACATCCAATCCAAACTCATCCTCTTTAACCTCCTTCAGAAGTGCCTCAGTCACTGGACCAGCTGGGTGCTCTGTAATGGTCCTAATGAGGAGGTTCCTGGTGGCAATAGCAGTGTGTCGCTCCCGACAAGTGACACCGGGTCAGATGAAGGTACAGACGCGAACGGTCGGCGAAGGGAACAGTGAGAACACACAGCCGTGAACTCACTGGAGATGAATAGAGTCGCCAGCTGGGCATTTTTATCCCGGAGGAAAGGCAATGCTGCATAAGCCTAGAAAAAGATGGATAAGACGGCTTGCGAACCAGAGAGACTGAGAAAGGGGGTTGGTTACAACCTGGGAAGGTATTAGCACCCAGATTGTCCGCCGTACTCGACGGGATCCACGCTTAAAAGATTTGTGTTTTAAAGGGGTAGTGTCAGTGCAATCTGTGTATAAAATAGCTGGAAAAAAATGTACAGGTGTCAGTGTATGAGAAGTGAAGTGTGATATATATACAGTGTCAGTGTGAGACCAGGAATGAAATGCTCATGATAATGAGGCTAAAAGAAATGAGCTGGAAGGAGGGGGGATGTACAGAGACTTTTGTTCGATAACTGTTAAGTTATGCCTACGTATCCTCTCGTGCAATGAGGAAGTCAGAACACCGTAGTTCGACCCAAAGAGACTGAAAGATGAAATGACTGATGAACTGCTTGCTTGTCTATGCTCAAGTGTATGACCTGTCTGGCTCAGGTGCTTACTGTCTTGCATTAGACGGAAGAAGCGAGTTCTCGGTTGTGAGTGAAGATGATGAGAAAAGAATCCCGAAGGAGACGATTATTGTTTGTTTTTGAGTTTTCAGTCTTTTATTGCTTTTGGAGTTTGTCATAGGATAGTGAGCTTAAGTCTAAACCAATGGATTTAGTAAACTCATCACATCTTCCCTCTGTTTAGGGGTAATGAGAGTACCTTAAGTGTGAAGTCAGATTCTCACACCTAATCACCTTTGGTGTAGGATTAAGATCATTAACCTACTTGTGATTATTTAGATGTTTTTGTGATTTTGTTTAGTGTTGAGTAATGAGGTTAAGCCATAATCAAGGATTAAACAGACTCATTACACCATCCTAAAAGAAGGATAATAGATGAGAATGTTTAAGTTGATAAAAACTTCTCAACTTAATCCATGATCAGGAATTAAACCCATGACAAAACAAGCCTTTGATTAAGTGGATTTTATTGATGATAGGATGATGAAGTGAGTTTTATTGTTTTGTAAGACAACTTGAGGGGGACTTGTCCATTAACACTAGGGTTAGTCCTTCTTAACCAATTAAGGAAGAATTAGAACCCAAATGCAAGGCCCAAGTTACAAGTGTGATGTCTTGATGATTATTAAATGAATTGATTAAGAGATTTAAACACATTAAGGGTTTAAAACTTAGGATTAAAGTTATACACTCCATCCTAAAAGAAGGATGCAGGCATAAGCTTAATCACCAAGTGTTAAAGCCTTTAGGGCTTAGTCCCTGATTATGAGATGAGAAGAGAAGACTCAAAGAGAGACACAAAGGTAAAACTATGGGGGAACTAATCAAAACCCTAATTCATTGTCATGCTTGGATGATCCTAAGGTTTGTGAGGTTTTCAAGAACAATCTTCAGAAGAACCACCAGGAAGCAGATGAACAGGATCAAGAGAAGCAAAGTGACTTGCTTCATTCAAGAAGTCAAGTCACTTGAAGAAAGAAAGTGGGAGAAGCAAGAAGGAGCAAGCTCAAACTCAAACACATGCAAGAATGCAGCAAGGTATGCAAGAGAGATGAAAAGAAAAGTTATGAGAAGTGAAGGCAAATTCACTTCCCAAGTTTACTTACCACCTGAAATGTTAGAAAAAAAATGCAATGCAAGGCAAGATGAGATGAAATGGTATGATGCTAGACCAAACCAGAAGCAATTACATGATGATTATGATGTTATGAAGTGCTGCAAACATGAGGCAGGACATGGAGATGTTCATACAAGATCATAAATGCAAATGATGCAAGCTAGGGAGCATGAATGAACATGAAAAGTTATGAAGCATACAAGACAAATGACATGGCAAATATGCAATGCAATGATCAATGATGCTTTCTACATGTCTTAAGATGTCAAATGAATCATAAGAATGCACAAAATGCAAAGACAAGCCATGTTATGCAAGAGAATGCAAGGAGGATGCAAGAGAAAGCCCAAATTAGGGTTTATGAAACAAACATCAAACAAAAACCCAAAACAGAAGCAAACCTCATGATAAAAAAATGGAAAATGCTACCCAAAGAAACCCTAGGCCTATGACAAACCACTGCCCAAAGGGGAGCTCCCAACTCCTTACCAATCTCAAGATATGATTTTTCTAAGTTATTAGGGTTTTTTAGGGTTCTTAACAAAAGAAATGCCAATCAATTAGGAAATGCAAGATCAAATCATGGCCTTTTTATCCTTGAAAATACATGCCAAATGGAAAACAATGCAAAAAGAATCAATGTCTCAACCTTCACCAATAGGCAGAAATGAATTTTTAAACTTGTGATCAAAATAATGCATAAAAAATGATTTAATTCCATGAAAAATTCTTAAAATGCATCAAGATCAAAAAAGAAATTTGGTTTGAAGGTTGGACAATGTTTCTAAATGTCTTAGAACATTTCATGAATTTTTTGTAATTTTTAAATACCTAAAAGTATTTTTAATTAATTAATTCCCATTAATCAATTAAAAATAATCTTTTAAATATTTAAAAATACTTTTTTAATGATAAAAAATAAAATAAAAATATTTTTGTGTCATAAAAAATTAACAAAACCTTAAAGAAAAAAGTTTCATAATTTTTATGAATTTTTAACTATTTTAAATTAATTGTGCAATTTAAATGAAAAGAAATGAAAATAAAATAAATAAAAATGAGAAGTAATCAGATTGGATGGCTGGGATTACTCCTGGATTCAAACATGTTGACTGCGCGCGCTAGTGGAGGGCCAGGATTGCTTCTGGTCAGATTAAATTAATTGTGGATTAGTTAAACCTAACACGTGGATTAGGGCATAAACAGCTAATCTGGGCCATTCAAAGGAGAGGGAAGTCAGCCGGTCAACGCTCATCAACGCTCAACATTCAAACTTGACTTAATTACGAAATTAGGGCATAAACACTCTCAGGTGGCCGGAGAAGACTTCCGGTCGTCTTCTCCGGCCAGAAGCTCACCTGAAAATTTCTAATTTCCTAAAAACGTAACAAAAATGAAATCTATGAATTGGGAAATGATCCTCAGCCTCTCACGAATCAAACCCCTCTCTCAAAACAAACTTATTCTACCTAAATAAGCTGAATCGAAAGAAAGAAAAACTAGGGTTCGTGAGCTTCAAACACAAATTAAATGCTCAAAACAAAACCATTTCAAAAACTAAAGGTACCAGAATGATCAGTGCATCATGAAGAACAAGTTTGTAACATAAAAAACCATTTCTGGAAAAATTAGTTTCGAGCTACCTGAGATTTGGAGCTTTCAGTTTAGGAACTTTTTGGCCACTTCCTTTGATGCAAGCTGCTCTACTTGATCCCCCAAATGTGTTTGAATGCTCAAAATGAGTTTGTGTTGGCTGGAGAAGGAGATTCGACAGCTTCTGCTCAAGCTTGCTCAACAATGGCAATGGAGTTTCAGGCACTCTCAGATCAAGGTGATGGGTTGTTTGGGGTCTATGCAGTGTGTAGAGAAGATTTGTGGTATTGGTTTGTGTGTTTGTGAGCTAGGATGAAAGATTCGAAAGTTTTTGCAAACTGAAGTAAGAAATGGCAGTGGGATTTCTTGGCTGTTTTAGGCTTGTGCTTTGGGTGTTGGGTGGCCTATGGAATGTGGTGAGAGGATTGATGAAGGAAGTTTTAGTGTTTGATGGCTGTGTGAAGGGATTCGAAGCAAGTTGCAGAAAATGGGAGATTTTTGTGTAAGTTGTGAATGTGTGTGTTTCAGCCTTGCCTCTTGAGTGTTTTTGCTTGCAAATTGATAACATATTTTAATCCAAGTGGCCAGAGGATGTGACTTGTGCAGCTGTGATAGGTAAGTTTGCTTTTGCATAAAAGGTCAACTTTGTGTAAGATAGGGCATGGGCAAGGTCTAGGCAAGTACAAGGCATGGCTGGCGCAGCAAAGGTGAGGGAGAGGCCTAGCAAAGCTCAGCAGCCAATGCACCAAGTTGTAGGAAGTGATCATGAGTGTTTTGCAAGTTGGCTAGCTTTTGGTTCACATGTGATAAAGCCTTGTTACACAAACCAAACCATGAGCAAATTCAATTCAATTCTGATTTTTAGGACTTAGAGAATGTTTGTGTAATGGTTTGAAATGAATTAGAGGTCACATGATGCCTTGGTCCAAGATTTTGCAAAGTTTCCAAATGAGGCATGCCTTGAAAATTAATGATTTTAGCCAACTTTGCATGGCCATAACTTTTGATCCAAGAAGAGTTTGATCATGCTCTTGTACTTTTTGAAAAGGGAAAGATGAGATCTACAACTTTCATGACCAAAGTTTTTCCATTTGAAGCCTTTTTGGATCATGAATCAAGGCTTGAAAATTGACCTAAAATGATGCATTCTTGAAAAGTCAACTATGCCCAAAAAGTCAACCTTTGCAAAAACCCTAAATTCTTGATCTTCATGAACTTCAACCTTCTTCCATGATCAAATAAAGATCATATACACTCAAAATGGTGAAGATCACCCATTGGTTGGGTCATTGGGGCCTCAGATGCCCTGCTTTTACACTGACTTGTCTGAAAAGTCAACTCTTGATCAGATGACTTCCCCATGGAATTTCTTCATGAAAATTGATATGCATACTCCCTATACCATATAGAGATCAATGGAAACAAGAATGACCAAAAAAATTGGAGTTATGGCCTCTGAAACCAAAACCCTAATTTTCAGTCAACTGTGCAGTTCATCCTGGCTCTGTATCCACTCAAACCCTAGCTCTTGTGATCCCTCTGCAATTTTGACTTTGAGGAGGTGAAATATGATATAAGAACACACATGGACCCCTTTGAATTGATTGGTGGCCTCTGGAGTGCCTCAAGAAGCTTTGGGATTGCTCAGATCACAAACCCTAGGTGCAGATGACCTAGAAACTATCCAGTGAATCAAAAATGAGATGTGAGATGATATGATTGTGTTTATGCATATGAGATGACCATAAGCCATGGTGTGAATGGGTGAGGGCAAATTTGGGGTGTTTACAGCTGCCCCTATTCAAACATGAGTTAGCTGTGCAGGATGTAAGCGACGGCTTAACAGGCAAACAAGATAACTTGTGGTTGAATACCCAAGACAGTCCAAAATTTGCACTCACAGAATGAAGAAGAAAAGGGATATAGATTGTAAAAGGAAAATAAAGTATATTGTAAAGTGTGGGCGACGGAGGACGACCGTCGAGCGGAGGAAGACTGCTGGGTAAAGTGGTATGTGAAGCAAAGCGATGACGGGGACGGCCGACATGCTGGTAAAGTGCAGGAAATAAAGCGATGACGGGGACGGCCGACATGCTGGGGATAAAAAGTAAAGCTAAGACGGGGACGGCCGACTAGCTGGGGAAAAACAAGTAAAGCTAAGACGGGGACGGCCGACTAGCTGGAAAAAAAAAAAAAAAAGGAAATTATGATGGGGACGGCCATCAAGATAAAGCTGCAAAGTTCTCTGGGGATTAATGAAACATGACGGGGACGGCCATCAAGTTCATAAAGGTCAAGTAACCAACGATGGGGACGGCCATCGGGCTAAAAAGGAAAAGGGACCACGACGGGGATGGCCATCGGGTTAAAGAATAAATGAAATAAACAGATGATGGGGTACGGCCATCAAAGGTGAAGGACGATCACCTAGCAGGGGACGGCTGCTCTGTTGGGGATAAAAGAAATATGATGGGGACGGCCATCAAAGGTGGAGGACGACCACCTGGCAGGGTACGGCTGCCGAAAAATATCAACGATGGGGACGGCCATCGGATAGAAAAGGTCAACGATGGGGACGGCCATCGGACGAGCAAGATGGAGGACGACCATCAAGAAGTGGAGGACGACCACTCAGCAGGGTACGGCTGCTCTCGAGGTTTCTCATGACATAGGACGAATGCCAGATAACCAAAATCAACAATGGGGACGGCCATTGGATAAAGCGATGAAGGACGATCATCAAAAGGCGGAGGACAACCACCTAGCAGGGGACGGCTGCTAAAAACAACGATGGGGACGGCCATCGAATGAGCATGATGGAGGATGACCATCAAGAAGTGGAGGACGACCACTCAGCAGGGTACGGCTGCTCTCAAAGGTATCATAACACAGGACGAGTGTTAGATAAAAAAGAAAATTGTCGGTGATCTACTGGGGAGATAGTAAACACGGACGAGCATTTACATCCAAGAAACAAAAGGGTATAAGTGTTTGGTATTGTGTATAGATTAAAAATGCGGACGAGCATCCTTAAGACTATGATACGGACGAGTATCGTGTAGAAACAAATACTAGACGCACTGTTCTGAGATAATGGCACGGACGAGCACCAACTGGTTAACAAAGAACGAGGACTACTGCCGAATTTGTGGGGATATGAGTGATGATGTATACAAGATACGGACGAGTACCTGTATAAGCGTACCGTGAGTAGTGAGTATTGTATTGTATAGATGAGTGTTTATCTGCTGGGGAGAGTGACACGGACGAGTGTCAAAAGAAAAGCATAATATTAACAAGTGTCTGCTATACAAAGTCTAGGCGACTGCGCTGGGGATATGACACGGACGGGTGTCAGGGGAGTGTATATAAGGTACGTGAGTGCAAAGAGGATGTCTTTGGCTTTCTGCTGGTGTTTTGACACGGACGGGTGTCAGGACGTATCTGCAATGAGGGTGATTTGTTTGCAAAGGGTGTTCAGGCGACTTGTGGGGAAAGATGACACGGACGGGTGCCAAAAGGTGTATACTGGTGTTTATGATTGTGGAGCAACTGCTTTTGCTGGGACTCTGATGGGGATTCTGGGGGAAAGTAATCTGTATCCTGATAAATGGTTACTAATCACAAGTGTTCAATTCACAACATGACTTATGATTATGCTATGTATTTGATTTTTTGCCGTAATGCTCCGTATTAGACGGAATGCTACGCTCTGGGGGGGGTGAATATGATGCGGATGCCATGATTATGCAAAGGGGCACAGATCCGGGATTCGGATCCCGTTGCTGCGAAGATCTCTGGTCGATCTGCTTGAAATGGACATCCCAGCTGGGTATGAGATCACTGGTAGATCCAATGATGTATCTGCTCGGGGATATATGTCACTGGTTGACATAACCTTGAAAGTGCGGGACCCAGCTGGGGTTTGTAGAAGCTTCTGTACTCTGTTGTGATCTCTTCATGCGTTGCTCTTCTGGATAGAGGCTGAAGCTCTGTGGGGAGATGATTCCCTGATTTCTGCATTCTGCTGAGGAAGAATGGCAACTCGGCTGGGGAATTGTGAGAGGCAACCCAGCTGGGGAAAGCAATAAGAGGCAACTCAGCTGGGAGGTGCAACAAGAGGCAACTCAGCTGGGGATAGAGCATTTCCGATGCTGAGATTGAGTGTATGTTGATTTGACAACTTTGCTGAGACGTAACCTGCATGCCCCAGGTTGCGTTCTGGATACCTGCAATCCTGCAAAGGTAAGGAAACGTACACAAGGTCCCGAGGTATCCCTTACTGGATTCCGTCGTAAGAGCTAAGTACTTTCGAGAGTAATCATATTCCCTGCAAGCATGTGTTTTATTTTTTAGAGAAATGCATCTGTACTTATGCAATTGTATTTTTAGAGATATCAGACGACTCTTTACAAAACGTAAATGTAAAAAACGAAACATGACTGAAAATCCGATTTTATTAATTCAAGTGCCCTGAATTGGCAAAATACAGCCAAAGAGACATGTCTCCTGAAATGAGGAGATTGTTACAAATTGAGAAACAAAGTGCTGGCGATGCTGACGACGCTTTCAAAGAGCTTCCTCTTCTGCTATGACTCGTATGACGATGACGTTCTTCTCGTCTTGCTTTCTGGAGAGAGTTGATTCTGGTTGAAGCTTGATCCTTTGAAGCTTACCAAGTTGTAGGTGATACAGACGAACTCAGAATGCAGTTGTTCGCTTATTCCCTTGTTTTGCATGGATCGCCCTTTCGGGTTTTCAATCCATCGGGATACCCATTTTTGCCTGAGCTGTCCGATGCGGCTTTTCAACTCAGCGGGTGTACATTTTTTCATTTATTTCCCTTACTTTTGCCCGAGTCTTTTATTCTGTTTTTGACTCGCCGGGATGCCCTATTTTTGCCTGGACTTACATTCTGTTTTTATGTCCAGCGGGTCATTTTACGCGAAGTATTTTTTAACTGCATCTGAATTCACAGGGGACGGGAAATCTTCACCATCCATGGTGCTGAGCATCAGTGCTCCACCAGAGAAAACTTTCTTTACAACGAATGGTCCTTCATAATTTGGAGTCCATTTGCCCCTGTAGTCTGTATGAGGAGGGAGGATTCTCTTCAGCACAAGATCCCCTACTTGGTACTCTCGGTGCCTGACTTTCTGATCGAAGGCCTTCTTCATTCTCTTCTGATATAACTGCCCGTGACAGATTGCAGCCAATCTTTTCTCTTCGATCAGACTTAGTTGTTCGAATCGGGACCGAACCCATTCTGCTTCACTCAGTTTAACATCCATTAATACCCGTAACGAGGGTAGTTCAACTTCAACAGGTAGGACTGCTTCCATACCATATACAAGTTGATACGGTGTTGCCCCAGTGGATGTTCTGATTGATGTGCGATACCCATGCAAGGCAAACGGTAGCATTTCATGCCAGTCTTTGTATGTGACTACCATCTTCTGCACAATCTTCTTAATATTCTTATTTGCCGCCTCTACAGCGCCATTCATCTTTGGCCTGTAAGGAGAAGAATTGTGATGTTGGATCTTGAAGTCCCGGCACAGTTCTGCCATCATCTTGTTGTTTAAATTGGAACCATTATCAGTAATGATTCGCTCGGGCACTCCATACCGACAGATGATATCTCTCTTCAGAAATCTGGCTACCACTTGCCTTGTAACATTAGCATATGAGGCTGCTTCAACCCACTTGGTGAAATAGTCAATGGCGACCAGGATGAATCTGTGGCCGTTTGAAGCAGTCGGCTCAATCTTGCCAATCATATCGATGCCCCACATGGCAAAGGGCCATGGTGAAGACATGATGTTCAGAGGATTGGGAGGCACATGCACCTTATCTGCATAGATCTGGCATTTATGGCATTTTCTGGCGTAGGCACAACAGTCTGCATCCATTGTGATCCAGTAATAGCCTGATCTTAACAACTTCTTAGCCATGGCATGCCCTCCTGCATGGGTACCAAAAGATCCTTCGTGCACTTCATGCATCAACAAATCTGCTTCCGTCTTGTCAACACATCTGAGGAGTACCATGTCAAAATTCCTCTTGTATAAAGACCCATCAGCATTCAGGAAGAAACTACCAGCGAGCCTTCTCAAAGTCTTCTTATCATTGGAAGATGCCCCAGGTGGGTATGTTTGATCCTCCAAGAAGCACTTAATGTCATGGAACCAAGGCTTATCATCTTTTACAACATCCGCTGCGAATACATATGCTGGTCTATCAAGTCTAGACACTGAAATCTGGGGTACAAAGTTAGCCGTTTGAACTTTGATCATAGATGAAATGGTAGCAAGAGCATCTGCCAACTGATTCTCGTCGCGAGGGATATACTCAAGTTTGACTGTTGTAAAGAAAGTCAGTAACCTTCTCGTATAATCCCTGTAAGGTATCAGATGATCCTGGTGGGTGTACCATTTCCCGTTGGTTTGATTGACTACTAAAGCTGAATCTCCGAATACGGTCAATGTCTTGATCCTGAGGTCAATGGCTTCCTCAAGACCCATAATGCAGGCTTCATATTCAGCTTCGTTGTTAGTGCAGTTGAAAGAGAGTTTTGCCGAGAGAGGCATGTGAACTCCTTTAGGTGTAATGAGTACCGCACCAACACCACGGCCATTCATGTTAACAGCCCCATCAAACATCATGGTCCATTCTTCCTCCGGGTCAGGCCCTTCAGTGTGAACAGGCTCTTCATGATCTTTTGCTTTAATGAACATGATGTCTTCATCAGGGAAGTCAAACCTCATAGGCTGGTAGTCATCAATGGGTTGCTCAGCAAGATATTCAGATAGTACACTGCCCTTGATGGCTTTCTGAGATGTGTACTGTATGTCGTATTCTGTGAGAATCATCTTCCATCTTGCGACCCGTCCGGTAAGAGCTGGCTTCTCAAATATGTACTTAACTGGGTCCATTTTGGATATCAACAAGGTAGTGTGGGTCAACATATACTGCCTTAGTCGGCGAGCAGCCCACGCTAAAGCACAGCAAGTTTTCTCGAGCAGTGAATAACGCTGTTCACAGTCGGTAAACTTTTTGCTTAGGTAGTATATTGCATACTCTTTTCGACCAGACTCGTCATGCTGGCCCAACACACACCCCATCGACTCTTCTAATACTGTCAAGTACATTACCGGATCGCACCCCGAATGTGCATTTGTTGGGGTTCAACTTCAGTTGGTACTTTCTCAGACGCTTGAACAACTTCAGCAGATTCACCAGATGGTCTTCTTCAGTAAGGGACTTGGCGATCATATCATCCACATAACACTCGATTTCCTTGTGGATCATATCGTGGAATAATGTCACCATAGCCCGTTGATACGTTGCGCCAGCATTCTTCAGTCCGAATGGCATCACTTTGTAACAGAACGTGCCCCAAGGCGTGATGAATGTTGTCTTCTCCATGTCTTCAGATGACATCTTGATCTGATTATATCCTGAAAATCCATCCATGAAGGAGAATACCGAGAACTGAGCCGTGTTATCCACCAATACGTCAATGTGAGGTAATGGGAAATCATCTTTCGGGCTGGCTCTGTTCAGATCCCGGTAGTCAACACACATTCTTACTTTGCCATCCTTCTTAGGCACAGGTACTATGTTAGCAACCCACGGCGGATAGCTAGTCACAGCAAGGAACCCGGCGTCCCATTGCTTTTGTACCTCTTCCTTGATTTTCATAGCCATGTCTGGGCGAGTTCGGCGCAGCTTTTGTTTCACTGGTGGGCATTCTTCCCTCAAAGGCAGCTTGTGCACAACTATATCGGTAGCCAACCCTGGCATATCTTGATACGACCAAGCAAACACATCAACATACTCTTGAAGCAGATCTATCAGTTGTCTCTTCACTGAATTCTGCAGGCAGGCCCCGATCTTAACCTCTTTCACGTCTTCATCGGTACCAAGATTAATCACTTCAATCTCCTCCTGGTGAGGAGTGATAACCTTTTCCTCTTGTCTTAACAACCTGGCTAGCTCTTCAGGAAGCTCATATTCTTCTTCAACCCCTTCATCAGCTTGGTTGATTGGATTGTCAAAGTCATACGATGACATAGCCGTGCTGTTGTCGGTGCTGTCAGGAAGGCATTCTCTGCAAGGGTTAAGTTGGTTCCTTTTAGTGATTGATTTTAATCTTGCTTTAGAAAAAGTGAAATGAAGTTATCATTTTGAAAACACCGCCATTTATTTTTGTACAAAAAGAAAAATGGAAAAACAGTGAGCAGAAAAGAAAAAGACTCGTTTGCAAAAAGATGTCTGATATTTCATTAATTTAATCTTGTTTGCACAAAAGTACAGATGGCCCTGGTTACAAAATGAGTCTTGTCATCTTGGGCAAGATGCAAGACTTGGATGCATGCTATAAAAATACAGGAAATAATAATTACTCTGCATGAGTAACTCTTATAATTTCCTGGGAAGACCAGTTCGAGACACTGCTCCCCGGGATCTTCGGACGAATCCAATTCTCCAGATGGCGCTCCTCTTCCAGCTCGTCTTCCAGACAGTTGATAGCATCGGGGGTAAGCATCCCCCCACTGACAAAACCTGGCTCTGCAGTAGCCTTTGCTTGATGTTGAGTTGGTTTGTAACCCAACCCAAACTTGTCCTTCTTCTCCTCCACAGCTAAGACCTTGCCCCAGCCTAGGGCAGTTCCTTCTTCAACAACCTTCCGGGCTTGTTGGTAAGATGACATTGGGGTACCAGATACAGCAGATGCTTCATTGACGTTCAAGGCCTCAAAACCTTGGCTCATTGTTTCATGGATCTCTCCATCCATCTCAATGTACTTGTAGGTTGCCAAGTGGCTGACAAAAATGTCCTCCTCTCCACAGATTGTGACAACTTGGCCTTCCCACTCAAATTTTAACTTTTGGTGAAGGGTAGACGTTATTGCGCCGGCGGCGTGAATCCAGGGTCTACCCAACAAACAGCTGTAGGCGGGCTGAATGTCCATCACATAAAAGATAGTTTTAAAAGTCTGTGGGCCAATTGTCACAGGCAGCTCAATCTCTCCCAGAACCGATCTCTTAGAACCATCAAAGGCTCTTACTACCAGGTTGCTGGGTCTCAATGCCAGTCCATCATATTCAAGCTTCACCAGAGCCTTCTTTGGCAAGACATTCAGGGAAGAACCTGTGTCCACCAGCACATGAGAAAGGACAGCTCCTTTGCATTCCAGGGTTATGTGCAAGGCTTTGTTGTGATTGCGGCCATCCACCGTCAAGTCAGAATTGGTAAACCCTAGCCCATTGCTAGCAGTAACATTTCCAACCACGGTTTCCAACTGGTTGACAGTAATCTCCTCAGGCACGTAAGCTGCGTGCAGGACCTTAAGCAGTGCATTCCGATGGGCTTCGGAGCACATAAGCAGTGAGAGGATAGAGATTTTGGATGGCGTCTGGTGAAGCTGATCCACAATTTTATAATCACTCTTTTTGATGATCCGCATAAACTCATCAACTTCCTGATCAAATGGAGTCTTCAGGGCTTCTTTGGCAGCTTGATCTTCCTGCACCGGGCTCTTTCCTTTTGCCTTGGCAGCAGCTTCTGCTTCGGCAGTAGGTCTTTGAATTGGTGGAGCAAAGAGACGTCCGCTTCGAGTGAAGCCTCCGCCTCCCCCCACATTATCTACTTGTGGTGCAGGTGTTGATGTTTCAAGAGTGATTCTTTTTCCTTCGCAGTATACGTCAGAGCCATAGTGCCAAGGGATGGCCCTATTGCTTTCATATGGTACTGGTCCAGGCACCGTGACAGTGACTGGACTGATTGCTGCTGCTGAAGGGACTGTTACTGTTTGTGGATCATAAAAGATTGTAACTGGTGCCCTGGCGGGAGCAGCACCTTCTGAATGGTAAGCGGAATTATTTTCAGGATCGTAGAATATGGTAACAGTGGAGACATCTTCATGATTGATTGCTGGTGTTGTAGGAGGTACTGTTGGAAGGACTGTTGTTGTCGTTGATGGAGAGTCGAAATGGAATGAAGCTGAAGTTGTAGCAGGAGAAACTGTTGAAAACTGATCATTTGGGAGGACAGATGAAGTACTTGTTGATGGTGCTGATGAATTGTTGGGAACAATAGTTGCTGCATTTGTAGGAGGATCTGAAACCGTTGTTGATGAAGTTGCCGGATTCGCCGGGAGTGATGTAGTGATCTGTAGCAAGCCACTCTGAATAAGACTGTCAATGCCATTCCTCAAGTCTTCACACCCATTCCATGAAATATTGCAGTATGGGCATCCTAGTTCACACCCTGGAAATATATTGTTTTCACGGAGTTGAGCTTTGATTTCCACCAATGGTGTCCTGATCTGATCCACACTGGTTATGAAATAAGACGGTGTGTCTTCTTCAATTGCGTTAATTCGAGGACCACCATGGTTTGGCATTGGGTTTTTGTTGACATTGGGCGGAGGTGCAAAATTCAGAGCCTTGGAGTCTACCAAGTCTTGTACCTTCATATGCAGAGCCCTGCATTTTTCTGTACTGTGACCAGGTGCGTTTGAATGGAAAGCACACCTAGCATTGGAGTCATAGTTTCTTGGTAGACTGTTGGGATCCGGCGGTGCCAACGTTCTTAGCTCAACTAGGTTGAGTTTCAGAAGTTGTGGCAGCAAGGCAGCATACGGCATTGGGATCGGGTTGATCACTCTGTTGGCTTGAGATGGCCTCTGTTGGAATGGCCTCTGTTGATTGTTGTTGTTGGAGTTGTTGTTGTTGTAGTTTCTTGGAGGATATTGATTCTGCTGATGATACTGAGGTTGTTGTTGGAAGTTTTGTTGAGGAGGTTGATAGACTGGTTGTGGGTGATCTGGAGCAGGGATAGTGACTGCTGCTATTGTCCTTTGAACATATTGGGGCCTACCCCTGTTGGTGTGAATGGCATTGGTCTCGCCAGTTCTTCTCGGACCTGCAAAAGGCTTTCTTGTACTACTGGACGAGCTTGCACCGTTATCGGAAATCTTCCCCATTTTCAACAGGCTTTCAATTCTCTCCCCAGCTATGACAACATCTGCGAAGCTGGTGGAAGAGAAAGCAGCTAACCTGTCAATATAGGTTCCCTGAAGAGTGTTCATAAACATGTCTGCCATTTCTCTCTCAGACATAGGGGGTTGAACAGCAGCAGCCAGTTGCCTCCACCTTTGGGCATATTCCCGGAAACTTTCCCTTGACGACTGCGACATTCCCATTAGGAGAGTCCTGTTGGGTGCCATGTCTAAATTGTATTGATACTGTCGGATGAAGGCCTCTGCCAGGTCCTTCCAGCATCTCACAGTTGCCCTTGTCAAATGGGAATACCATTCCCTAGAAGCTCCAGTCAAACTATCTTCAAAATAGAACATCCAAAGTTTCTCATCCATTGTATAGGCCTTCAGCCTTCCCAGAAATGATTGCAAATGAGTCCGGGGGCATGAAGTCCCATTATACCTTTCGAAACATGGAGGCTTGAACTTGTGGGGAATCCTGACCCCTTCTACTAAACCCATGTCCATGACGTCAAACCCCAAAGAGTTTTGAGATTCTAAGGATCTCAACTTCTCAGCTATTTCTTCCAATCGTCTATCATAAGTTTCCTCTCCGGCACCCATTACTGTATACTGGTCCTCCTGAGGATCTTCTTGAAGTACTCTGGCTGCAGTGGCTGTCCCTTGAATGTTGACTGGGATGTTAGCCTCTGGATGGAGATGTGGGCCAAACACAGGGGGGTTAACATGTGGTTGCACCCTTTCATTATTACTGGTGCCTGCAGTTCCTACATGAGGCTCCTCTTGATTTTGCCTCTCCACCATGGCCCTCAGTCTCTCCTGGCTCTGAGCCATGTTGTTCATAACTTCCATGAACTGCGTCATCTGCGTTCTCATCTCTAACCTTTCGTTTGCCATCTGGTTTCTGACCTCCGTAAGGTCTTGTTGCATCTGATCCATCTGAATTCCCGGAAGGTTGTTTCTAGTTGGGTACCTGTGAGGCCTGTTGAGAGGAAATACCCGGCGGCGAGCAATAATTCCTGAGATTCACAACAGAGGTTAGCAACAACAAAACAAAAACCTACAAAACAAACAAAAGGGTTAGCATGCAATGCAGTTATGCTTATTTGCTATCAAGGTATCCGGTTTGACCTTCAGTTTTGACCCTTCCAGACCCTTGAAGATGATGCTGTTGAAGTTGCTTTTGATGTGAACCCAGATAGAAACCAATATATTACAAAGGTGAAATAATACAATTTGTTTATTTTACAACACAATCCCTCAAAGGGGCCAAAATACAACACAAAAAGCAAAAATACATGGAAAAGGAACAACAACAAGCAAATGATCAAACTCCAAGGCCAAACTCATCCTCACGAACTTCCTTGAGAAGTGCTTCGGTCACAGGATCAGCCGGATGCTCCGTGAGACTTCTGATGAGAAGGTTCCTTGTTGCAACAGCTGCAGTCAATTTCTTGCTCTGACTTTGGTCCTTAGACCTCTTCAATCCTGCTTTGATGTTCAGCTCTGATATTTCCTCCTGGGCTGCTGCCAGGGCTTTTTCCATCTGCTCCATCTTGTCCTGAACTCTCTTGTCTTCTAGAGTACGGGCCTCAGTGATCCGGACCCACCTGGCCTGACTCTCTTTCAAATACAAGTCTGTTCTTGCTCTTTGGAACTGGGCTTCTTTACAAGCATTCTTCAGAATCTGCTCACCAGCTTTGGACTTGCTGATATAATCTCCAGACTTCTCAATTTTAGTCAAGTGTTCCACTCTCAATTTCTCCAATCTCTCAATCTCCCTCACACCTTCACTCCTCTCCCGGAGGGTCTTCTGCAAGGCTTGAGTTAACTTCTCATTTCTTTCCTTCAGGCTTTCAAACTCCTCCAAGCTGATAGTGGCAGGGGGTGGTGCTGAAGATGACTCAGGCGTGTCTTCTATGGTAAAGGGCATTCCAGAGAATTGGGCCCTAGCATGGGACCACTCATAATATTGGACTGATGCCACATTATTGCACTTCCCCAAAATGGTGATTCCCTTAGTCTGAACATGATCCCAGGCCCAGGCAGCCTGTCTAACTGTTGCCAGACTAATCTTGTTCTCACAATAGAGGGTCTCAACCAGGTCTTGTTCCCTTGGAGTGTGGACCAGTGCATAGCCCAACTGTCTCCTGAACAGCAGAGGGTTGTAGTTGATACTTCCCTTAACTCCTATTAAGGGCACATTGGGAAAGTGCCCACAGCTGGTGATCATATCTCTGCCCTTGGTGCTTTGAGTACACCATCTGATATCTGCTGAAGCTAGGACAGTGAGTCTCTTAGCCCAGTTGCTTTGCTGATGAGGATTGAGAAATGCATCTGTCCTGGGTAGATGCCTGAGAAGCCAAGCATGGAATAATGGAGCACAAATCCTTACTAATCTGCCCCTCTGTTTCTCATTTCTCTGATGGACTGAGTAATAGAGATCACCCAGTAAAGTTGGCACTGGGTTCTTCAGGATGAACAGATGGATTGCATTTCTGCTAATGAATCGAGGCTCATCTGCAAACAACACAATTCCATATACACTTAAGGCCAACAGAGCACAAACAGCTTTCCATTCCCCCAAGGAGGCCTTCAAACTAGCTTGAGAAATCAGGAAGTCCAGATGAAATCCAGGGATCCCAGCTTTAGAGGTCAAGTGTTGTTCAATCAAAACAGGCTCCAGGTGCAAAGCTTTTGCTATCTCTCCATTGCTGGGAAAGACCATTTCAGGGTTGAAAGGGATTTCTCTCTTGATAGGCAAACCAATCAAAGATGAGTATTCTTCTAATAGAGGCCCCAATTGAAAGTCTTGAAAGGTGAAACATCTCAATGGGGGGTCATAAAACTGAATACAGGTATGGATCAGGCTCCTCTGAGATGGGTCCAAATCCATAACCAAGTCAAGTATATCCCCATAATGCTCCCTGAACAAAGGTATGTGATCTGGGGTGATCAGGGTCTGGATCCTCCTGATGTCTGATAAGTCTGGTTGGAAGAAATGATAAGTGATGTTGCTTTTCTTTGGAGCCATGATGCTGAGACTGAGTAGGATAAGTGCTGATGAAGATGCTGAGGAGTGGGCCACTGGCTGGCTAGTGCAAGTAACTGAAGTATATGGCTGACAAGCTGAAGCAAATGCTGGTGGAGATAGGTCAATGATGCAGATGGGGTCAAAACCAAAACCAGAGATGAGAGTGGATACCCTGAAACACAAATAAGCACATGTTAATATGATGCAACGAGTATGTATGCAAATGAAATGCAAGGGTTTGTGACTGAGCTGGATCTGATTAACTGCCTTGGTATAGGTCCATGTGTGTTCAAGAATTCCAGATGGAGGTCTATAAATCCAGTAACCAGGGTGGGGGACTCAAATAAAGAGCCACACGTCCAGGGTTTTAGAATCACAAGAACTATCCAACATGGAGCATTCTTAACAAAGTCAAAGTAACAGGGTATTCTGAGGTCAAGGTACCTGCAAACCTGTAAACAGCCCAACCCCCTCACAGGTGGTGATCTAGAACAAGGATCCTCAGACTTGGATCAGTTATGAGAAGTGTAAACACTTCTAACCCGGAGGTACAGTGTTTACAATAACCATAACAGTTCCTCCTCTAATTCACCTCAGTTTCTGAAGGTCAGTACTAAAAGGTCATCCAGACTTAGCAGGCTTCCTAGATAGCCCTAGCATTGCAGGAAATCTGCAACACAGAGTTCTCAAGAAGAAACCCATATCTGAACCGTGTTTCATATTCCCGCACCAGACCGAAATGGAATGGGAAAGAATATGATTCACTCTAGCCTAGGTGTCACTCAGGTCCCAGGTATAGGACCTTAACTCTCAATGGAACACCCACCCACCAAAGAAAAACCAGATCCAGCCAGCACAGTATGACAGTATGAAAAATATAAAGCTATAAAGAAAGCAATAAATCAACTGTACATAAAGCAATAAACAAAAATAAATACAAGCACAAACAAGCACATAACACCCCAGTAAACACAAATCAAACAAGCGCTAGGAGGAACCCACAAAAAGAACCAGAAGCCCTGGTTGCAATATAAGGTTCCCCAGCAGAGTCGCCAAGCTGTCGCTCCCGACAAGTGACACCGGGTCAGATGAAGGTACAGACGCGAACGGTCGGCGAAGGGAACAGTGAGAACACACAGCCGTGAACTCACTGGAGATGAATAGAGTCGCCAGCTGGGCATTTTTATCCCGGAGGAAAGGCAATGCTGCATAAGCCTAGAAAAAGATGGATAAGACGGCTTGCGAACCAGAGAGACTGAGAAAGGGGGTTGGTTACAACCTGGGAAGGTATTAGCACCCAGATTGTTCGCCGTACTCGACGGGATCCACGCTTAAAAGATTTGTGTTTTAAAGGGGTAGTGTCAGTGCAATCTGTGTATAAAATAGCTGGAAAAAAATGTACAGGTGTCAGTGTATGAGAAGTGAAGTGTGATATATATACAGTGTCAGTGTGAGACCAGGAATGAAATGCTCATGATAATGAGGCTAAAAGAAATGAGCTGGAAGGAGGGGGGATGTACAGAGACTTTTGTTCGATAACTGTTAAGTTATGCCTACGTATCCTCTCGTGCAATGAGGAAGTCAGAACACCGTAGTTCGACCCAAAGAGACTGAAAGATGAAATGACTGATGAACTGCTTGCTTGTCTATGCTCAAGTGTATGACCTGTCTGGCTCAGGTGCTTACTGTCTTGCATTAGACGGAAGAAGCGAGTTCTCGGTTGTGAGTGAAGATGATGAGAAAAGAATCCCGAAGGAGACGATTATTGTTTGTTTTTGAGTTTTCAGTCTTTTATTGCTTTTGGAGTTTGTCATAGGATAGTGAGCTTAAGTCTAAACCAATGGATTTAGTAAACTCATCACATCTTCCCTCTGTTTAGGGGTAATGAGAGTACCTTAAGTGTGAAGTCAGATTCTCACACCTAATCACCTTTGGTGTAGGATTAAGATCATTAACCTACTTGTGATTATTTAGATGTTTTTGTGATTTTGTTTAGTGTTGAGTAATGAGGTTAAGCCATAATCAAGGATTAAACAGACTCATTACACCATCCTAAAAGAAGGATAATAGATGAGAATGTTTAAGTTGATAAAAACTTCTCAACTTAATCCATGATCAGGAATTAAACCCATGACAAAACAAGCCTTTGATTAAGTGGATTTTATTGATGATAGGATGATGAAGTGAGTTTTATTGTTTTGTAAGACAACTTGAGGGGGACTTGTCCATTAACACTAGGGTTAGTCCTTCTTAACCAATTAAGGAAGAATTAGAACCCAAATGCAAGGCCCAAGTTACAAGTGTGATGTCTTGATGATTATTAAATGAATTGATTAAGAGATTTAAACACATTAAGGGTTTAAAACTTAGGATTAAAGTTATACACTCCATCCTAAAAGAAGGATGCAGGCATAAGCTTAATCACCAAGTGTTAAAGCCTTTAGGGCTTAGTCCCTGATTATGAGATGAGAAGAGAAGACTCAAAGAGAGACACAAAGGTAAAACTATGGGGGAACTAATCAAAACCCTAATTCATTGTCATGCTTGGATGATCCTAAGGTTTGTGAGGTTTTCAAGAACAATCTTCAGAAGAACCACCAGGAAGCAGATGAACAGGATCAAGAGAAGCAAAGTGACTTGCTTCATTCAAGAAGTCAAGTCACTTGAAGAAAGAAAGTGGGAGAAGCAAGAAGGAGCAAGCTCAAACTCAAACACATGCAAGAATGCAGCAAGGTATGCAAGAGAGATGAAAAGAAAAGTTATGAGAAGTGAAGGCAAATTCACTTCCCAAGTTTACTTACCACCTGAAATGTTAGAAAAAAAATGCAATGCAAGGCAAGATGAGATGAAATGGTATGATGCTAGACCAAACCAGAAGCAATTACATGATGATTATGATGTTATGAAGTGCTGCAAACATGAGGCAGGACATGGAGATGTTCATACAAGATCATAAATGCAAATGATGCAAGCTAGGGAGCATGAATGAACATGAAAAGTTATGAAGCATACAAGACAAATGACATGGCAAATATGCAATGCAATGATCAATGATGCTTTCTACATGTCTTAAGATGTCAAATGAATCATAAGAATGCACAAAATGCAAAGACAAGCCATGTTATGCAAGAGAATGCAAGGAGGATGCAAGAGAAAGCCCAAATTAGGGTTTATGAAACAAACATCAAACAAAAACCCAAAACAGAAGCAAACCTCATGATAAAAAAATGGAAAATGCTACCCAAAGAAACCCTAGGCCTATGACAAACCACTGCCCAAAGGGGAGCTCCCAACTCCTTACCAATCTCAAGATATGATTTTTCTAAGTTATTAGGGTTTTTTAGGGTTCTTAACAAAAGAAATGCCAATCAATTAGGAAATGCAAGATCAAATCATGGCCTTTTTATCCTTGAAAATACATGCCAAATGGAAAACAATGCAAAAAGAATCAATGTCTCAACCTTCACCAATAGGCAGAAATGAATTTTTAAACTTGTGATCAAAATAATGCATAAAAAATGATTTAATTCCATGAAAAATTCTTAAAATGCATCAAGATCAAAAAAGAAATTTGGTTTGAAGGTTGGACAATGTTTCTAAATGTCTTAGAACATTTCATGAATTTTTTGTAATTTTTAAATACCTAAAAGTATTTTTAATTAATTAATTCCCATTAATCAATTAAAAATAATCTTTTAAATATTTAAAAATACTTTTTTAATGATAAAAAATAAAATAAAAATATTTTTGTGTCATAAAAAATTAACAAAACCTTAAAGAAAAAAGTTTCATAATTTTTATGAATTTTTAACTATTTTAAATTAATTGTGCAATTTAAATGAAAAGAAATGAAAATAAAATAAATAAAAATGAGAAGTAATCAGATTGGATGGCTGGGATTACTCCTGGATTCAAACATGTTGACTGCGCGCGCTAGTGGAGGGCCAGGATTGCTTCTGGTCAGATTAAATTAATTGTGGATTAGTTAAACCTAACACGTGGATTAGGGCATAAACAGCTAATCTGGGCCATTCAAAGGAGAGGGAAGTCAGCCGGTCAACGCTCATCAACGCTCAGCATTCAAACTTGACTTAATTACGAAATTAGGGCATAAACACTCTCAGGTGGCCGGAGAAGACTTCCGGTCGTCTTCTCCGGCCAGAAGCTCACCTGAAAATTTCTAATTTCCTAAAAACGTAACAAAAATGAAATCTATGAATTGGGAAATGATCCTCAGCCTCTCACGAATCAAACCCCTCTCTCAAAACAAACTTATTCTACCTAAATAAGCTGAATCGAAAGAAAGAAAAACTAGGGTTCGTGAGCTTCAAACACAAATTAAATGCTCAAAACAAAACCATTTCAAAAACTAAAGGTACCAGAATGATCAGTGCATCATGAAGAACAAGTTTGTAACATAAAAAACCATTTCTGGAAAAATTAGTTTCGAGCTACCTGAGATTTGGAGCTTTCAGTTTAGGAACTTTTTGGCCACTTCCTTTGATGCAAGCTGCTCTACTTGATCCCCCAAATGTGTTTGAATGCTCAAAATGAGTTTGTGTTGGCTGGAGAAGGAGATTCGACAGCTTCTGCTCAAGCTTGCTCAACAATGGCAATGGAGTTTCAGGCACTCTCAGATCAAGGTGATGGGTTGTTTGGGGTCTATGCAGTGTGTAGAGAAGATTTGTGGTATTGGTTTGTGTGTTTGTGAGCTAGGATGAAAGATTCGAAAGTTTTTGCAAACTGAAGTAAGAAATGGCAGTGGGATTTCTTGGCTGTTTTAGGCTTGTGCTTTGGGTGCTGGGTGGCCTATGGAATGTGGTGAGAGGATTGATGAAGGAAGTTTTAGTGTTTGATGGCTGTGTGAAGGGATTCGAAGCAAGTTGCAGAAAATGGGAGATTTTTGTGTAAGTTGTGAATGTGTGTGTTTCAGCCTTGCCTCTTGAGTGTTTTTGCTTGCAAATTGATAACATATTTTAATCCAAGTGGCCAGAGGATGTGACTTGTGCAGCTGTGATAGGTAAGTTTGCTTTTGCATAAAAGGTCAACTTTGTGTAAGATAGGGCATGGGCAAGGTCTAGGCAAGTACAAGGCATGGCTGGCGCAGCAAAGGTGAGGGAGAGGCCTAGCAAAGCTCAGCAGCCAATGCACCAAGTTGTAGGAAGTGATCATGAGTGTTTTGCAAGTTGGCTAGCTTTTGGTTCACATGTGATAAAGCCTTGTTACACAAACCAAACCATGAGCAAATTCAATTCAATTCTGATTTTTAGGACTTAGAGAATGTTTGTGTAATGGTTTGAAATGAATTAGAGGTCACATGATGCCTTGGTCCAAGATTTTGCAAAGTTTCCAAATGAGGCATGCCTTGAAAATTAATGATTTTAGCCAACTTTGCATGGCCATAACTTTTGATCCAAGAAGAGTTTGATCATGCTCTTGTACTTTTTGAAAAGGGAAAGATGAGATCTACAACTTTCATGACCAAAGTTTTTCCATTTGAAGCCTTTTTGGATCATGAATCAAGGCTTGAAAATTGACCTAAAATGATGCATTCTTGAAAAGTCAACTATGCCCAAAAAGTCAACCTTTGCAAAAACCCTAAATTCTTGATCTTCATGAACTTCAACCTTCTTCCATGATCAAATAAAGATCATATACACTCAAAATGGTGAAGATCACCCATTGGTTGGGTCATTGGGGCCTCAGATGCCCTGCTTTTACACTGACTTGTCTGAAAAGTCAACTCTTGATCAGATGACTTCCCCATGGAATTTCTTCATGAAAATTGATATGCATACTCCCTATACCATATAGAGATCAATGGAAACAAGAATGACCAAAAAAATTGGAGTTATGGCCTCTGAAACCAAAACCCTAATTTTCAGTCAACTGTGCAGTTCATCCTGGCTCTGTATCCACTCAAACCCTAGCTCTTGTGATCCCTCTGCAATTTTGACTTTGAGGAGGTGAAATATGATATAAGAACACACATGGACCCCTTTGAATTGATTGGTGGCCTCTGGAGTGCCTCAAGAAGCTTTGGGATTGCTCAGATCACAAACCCTAGGTGCAGATGACCTAGAAACTATCCAGTGAATCAAAAATGAGATGTGAGATGATATGATTGTGTTTATGCATATGAGATGACCATAAGCCATGGTGTGAATGGGTGAGGGCAAATTTGGGGTGTTTACACAGTGGTCAGCTTCTTGTGCCTGTCCTGATCCTTTGATCTCTTCAATCCAGCCCTAAGCTTCAACTCTGAAATTTCCTTTTGGGCTGCCAACAAAGCTTCCTGCTGCTTCTTTTCATTGGCCTCTAACTGTTCAATCTTGGCTTGAATTCTCTGATCTTCTTGTGTCCGGGCTTTAGTGATCCTGACCCACCTAGCCTGACTCTCCTGCAGATAGAGCTCAGTCCTAGCCTTCTGAAGCTTGGCCTCTTTACATGCATTCTTCAATATTTGTTCCCCAGCCCTTGCTTTCCTGATGTAGTACTCTGTTTTCTCAATCTTGTCCAGATGCTCCACCCTAAGCTTCTCCAGTCTCTCAATGTCCAAACGACCATCACTTCTTTCCCAAAGAGTTTTCTTCAAGGCTTGAGACAGATTCTCATTTCTTTCCTTCAGCTTCTCAAATTCTTCTAGGCTGACAGTTGCTGCTGGCTGGGCTGTAGATGGTCCAGGTATGTCCTCAATGGTGAAAGGCATTCCAGTACTATGAGCTCTAGTACGGGACCAATCATAGTACTGAGCTGAAGCAACATTATTACATCTCCCTAGAATAGCCATCCCTTTTATCTGGATGTTGTCCCAAGCCCAAGATGCTTGTCTGACAGCAGCTAGATTAGGTTTTATTTCACAATACAAGGTCTCAGCTAAATCTTGCACTCTGAGAGGGTGAACCAAAGCATAGCCCAGTTGTCTCTTAAACAACAAAGGATTGTAATTGATGCAACCCTTTACTCCTATCAGAGGCACATTTGGGTATTGCCCACAGCTGGTGATAATGTCTTTGCCTTTGGTGCTCTGGGTGCACCATCTGATATCATCTGAAGTCAAAGCAATGAGCCTCTTAGCCCAATTCTTCTGCTGGTGAGGATTCAAGAAGGCATCTGTCTTAGGTAGGTGTCTGAGCAGCCAGGTGTGAAACAAAGGAGCACAACACCTCACTAACTTCCCCCTTTGTTTTTCATTCCTCTGATGGATGGAGTAATAGAAATCTTCCAGCAATGTGGGTATTGGGTTCCTTAGAAGAAATAGATGAATGGCATTCTTGCTGATAAATTTGGGCTCATCTGCAAACAGTATAACCCCATATATACTGAGGGCTAACAGTGCACAGACTGCTCTCCATTCTCCCAAGGAGGCCTTCAGGATAGCCTGAGAAATCAAGAAATCCAAGTGCAAACCAGGGATCCCAGCTTTTGTTGTCATGCTTTGCTCAATCAAAGCAGGCTCTAGGTACAGTGCTTTTGCTACTTCTCCATTGCTGGGAAAAGTCATCTCTGGGTTGTAAGGGAGTCCACCTCTGATGGGTACTCCAATCAGTGAGGAAAACTCTTCCAGTAGAGGCCCTAACTTGAAGTCTGGGAAGGTGAAGCATCTCAAAGGAGGGTCATAAAACTGCAAGCATGTGTGGATCATGCTCCTCTGAGAAGGGTCAAGGTCCATAACCATATCCAGGATACCTCCATAATGCTCTCTAAACAGTGGAATATGGTCAGGTGTGATAAGTGACTGGACCTGCCTGATGCCAGTCAACACAGGCTCAAAGAAATGGTAGGATATGTTGCTCTTCCTGGGAGTGGTCATGAGTGCTGATGAAGAGCTGAAGACAAGTGCTGATGAGGATCAAGACTGATACTGGAGATGAGCCACTGATAGGCTGATGATGGTAATGATGAAGATGGCTGAAGCAGGCAAATGATGAAGATAACTGAAGCTGAGGTCTATGCAGAAGAAGGGGTCAAAACCAAACCAGATATGATGTGGATACCCTGAAAAACAAATAAACAAATGTTAAATGATGCAAATGATGAGTATGTAAATGATATGCAAGGGTTTGTGATCAAGCTGGATCTGATTATCTGTCTTGATATAAGTCTATGTATGTTTAAGAAGTCTAGATGGAGGTTCAGAAATCCAGTAACCAAGGTGGGGGACTCAAATAAAGAGTCACATGTCCAGGGTTAATCACAAGACCTGTTCAAAATGAGGTACTCTTAAACAAAACAAGTAACAGGGTATGATGTGGCCAGTGGTACCTGCAAACCTGTAAACAGCCCAACCCCCTCACTGGTGGTGTTCTAGAACAAGGATCCTTAGACTTGGATCAGTTATGAGAAGTGTAAACACTTCTAACCCAGAGGTACAATGTTTACAATAACCATAAAAGATCCTCCTCTAATTCACCTCAGCTTCTGAAGGTCATAATAAAGGTCATCCAGACTTAGCAAGCTTCCCAGATAGCCCTAACACTATAGGAAATCTGTAGCACAAAGTTCTCAAGAAGAAACCCACATCTGAACCGTGTTTCATATTCCCGCACCAGACCGAAATGGAATGGGAAAGAATATGAACCACTCTAGCCTAGGTGTCACTCAGGTCCCAGGTATAGGACCTTAACTCTCAATGAAACCCCCCATCAAAACAGCAAACCAGAACCAGCAAAATGATAGTATGACAATATGATGTATAAAACTGTAAAGAAAGCAATAAACAAGATTGTACATAAAGCAAATAAAATAAATACATAAACACATATAACACATAACACCCCAGTAAACACAAATCAAACAAGCGCTAGGAGGAACCCACTAAAAGAACCAGAAGCCCTGGTTACAGTATAAGGGTCCCCAGCAGAGTCGCCAAGCTGTCGCTCCCACCAAATGAAGCCAAGTCAAGAGGGGTACATACGCGAACGGTCGGCGAAAGAAGAGATTACACACAAGGGTGAACTCAGAAGACAAGAGTCGCCAGCTAGGCATTTTTATCCCGGAGGAAAGGTAATACTGCATAGACCTGAGAAGAGATATGGATAAGACAGTTGCGAACCAGAGAGACTGAGAAAGGGGGTTGGTTACAACCTGGGAAGGTATTAGCACCCATATTGTCCGCCGTACTCGACGGGATCCACGCTTGAAATATTTGTGTTTTAAAGGGGTAGTGTCTGTGCAATCTGTGTATCAAAGCTGGAAAGAATGCAAGTGTCAGTGTAAAAGAAATGTGAAGTGTATAAGAGAAGTGTCAGTGTAAGAACAGGAGTATGAAGCTCAAGACTATGAGGCTTAAAGAATAATACTTGAGGAGGGGAATATACAGAGACTTTTGTTCGATAACTGTTAAGTTATGCCTACGTATCCTCTCGTGCAATGAGGAAGTCAAAACACCGTAGTTCGACTCAAAGAGACTGAAAGATAAATTGACTAATGAATTGCTTGCTTGTCTATGCTCAAGTGTAAGACCTGTCTGGCTCAGGTGCAAACTGTCTTGCATTAGACGGAAGAAGCAAGTTCTCGTTTATGAGTGAATGAGATGAGAAAAGAATCCCGGAGGAGACGATTATTGTTTGTTTTTGATATTTTCAATCTTTTATTGCTTTTTGAATTTGTTATAAGAAAATGAGCTTAAGCCTAAACCAAGGGTTAGTAAACTCATCACATCCTCCCTCTGATTAGGGGTAATGAGAATACCTTAAGTATGAAGTAAACACCTCACACTTTGTCACCATGATGTAGGATTAAGATCATTAACCTACTTGTATTTATTTAGATGTTTTTGTGGTTTTTGTTTAGTGTTAAGTAATGAGTTTAAGCCATAATCAAAGATTTAATGGACTCATTACACCATCCTAATAGAAGGATAATAGATGAGAACATTTAAGCTGAGGAAGGCTCCTCAACTTAATCCATGATTAGGGATTAACCTCATGACAAAACAAAGCCTTTATTAAAGTGGATTTTAGTTAATGATAAGATTAAGAAGTGAGTTTTATGGTTGGTAAGACAACTTGAGGGGGACTCGTCCATTAACACTAGGGTTAGTCCTTCTTAACCAATTAATGAAGAATTAGAACCCTAATGCAAGGCCCAAGTTACAAGCTTGATGTCTTGATGATTATTAAGTGGATTTATTAAAGGATTTAAACACATTAAGGGTTTAACACTTAGGATTAAAGTTATACACTCCATCCTAATAGAAGGATGCAGGCATAAGCTTAATCGCAAAGCCTTAAAACCTTTAGGGTTTAGTCCTTGATTATGAGGTGAGAAAAGAAGACTCAAAGAAAACTCAAAGGAAAGAGTCTAAGGGGGACTAAACAATCCTAAAATGTTATCATGCTTGGAAGTCCTAGGGTTTGTGAGGCTTAAGAGGAGAAATCTTCAAGGAAGCCACCAAGGAGAGAAGCAGATGAAAGGAGAAAGAAACAGGGAGAAGCAAGACAACTAGCTTCACTTAAGAAGACAAGTTGCTTGAAGGAAGAAAGTGGGAGAGAACATGAATGAGCAAGCTCACTTTGATACACATACAAAATGCAACAATGATGCATAAGAGAAATGAGAAAAGATTGTGAGAAGTGAAGGCAAATTCACTTCTCAAAACAACTTACCACCTGAAAAGTTAGCAAAGAAAAGGAAATGAAATGAAAATGAAAAGGATGCAATGATACAAACCAAAACCAGAAGCATAAACATGATGTTAATGATGCTAAGAGATGATGCAAACACAAGACAAGAAATGAGAATGATCATACAAGCATGAAGATGCAAATGAAGCATGCTTTGAACCATAAGGATTCATGAATGTTTATGAAATGAAATGAACATATAACATGGCAAAGGAATGATTCAATGATCAAACATGATGCTAGTATGTTCTAAGATGTATTATATGTCATATTGATGCATAAAATGTCATGGAAAGTTCTTGAATGAAAGCAAATGAAAGGTGGATGCAAAGGAAAGCAAGAATTAGGGTTTATGAACAACATGCAACACAAAAATTCAAAACCAGAAGAAAATGACATGATAAAAAATTGAAAATGGGATCAAAGGAACCCTAACCCTACACAAGTTCACTGCCCAAAGGAGGGGACCTAACTCTTAACCTAATGGGAGTTGTGATTTTTCTAAGTCAACTAGGGTTTCAAGGTACCTCACAATGAAAAATGCAAAACAAATTGAAAATGGAAGATAAATTCAAACCAATTTTACCCTAGAAACTACATGCTATGAAGGATGCAATGCAAGAAGAACCATCATCAAACACTTAATGGTTAGGCATAATGAATTTTTTCAAGTTTGAACAAAAATATTGCCCTTAATCAACTTTTATTCCAATGAAAATTGTCAAAATTGGTCAAAAACCAAAAAGAAATTTGTTTTGAGAGTTTGATAATGTTTCTAAATGTTTTAAAATGCAATGTGAATTTTTTTGTGATTTTTAAATACCTAAATGCATTTTTGATTAATTAATTTTCATTAACTAATTAAAAATAAACATTTAAATGATTTAAAAATGATTTTTAATGCAAAAAATAAAAATAAAAATATTTTTGGGTTCTGAAAATTAATGAAAGGTTTGACAAAAGAAAAACAGAATTTTTTAACATGTTTTGCTATTTTTAAAAATTCGTGAAAGTTAAATGAAAAAGAAATGAAATAAAATTAAAATAAAAGAAAGTATGTCAAGGGAGAGGTCTAGATTGAATCTGGGCTTGGGGAGTTTGACCTGGCGCGCATCTGGACGGCCCAGGTTCAAACTTCCCTAAACTTTATTAAATAACTAATTAATCCTAAGTTTAATTAATTATTGACTGATTAGGGCTTAATGAGCCATCTGGACAATCCACACGCGCGCGGGAAAGCCAGATCAAGGGCCATTATTCAAACTTTGCCCTAATCACAGATTAAACCCTAATTACATTCAGGTCACCGGAGAAGAGCTCCGGTCGTCTTCTCCGGTGACATCCCTCCCTGAAAATTGATATCTCTCTCCCCAGGCTTCTAAAACCTAATCTCTTTGCCCAGAATCCAACCCCACGCATCACTCAACAAGAATCACTCACTAAAACAAATTTATTTCACATATTCAAGCTGAATCGAAACAAATTAGTTCTAGGTCAAAAAATTTCAGAGAGCTCATACATGCTTAATACTTGACTATTTTCAAAACCAAACACATCAGCATTATCAGTGAATCATGGAGAATCAATTAATAACTTAAAAACACGTTTCTGGAAAAATTGTTCTTGAGCTCACCTGAACTGGAGCTTTGAACTTTGGAGCTTTCTGGCTGCTTCTTTGGTCCAAGATGCCTTTAATGAACCTCCTGAGAATTTTGCAATGCTTGTTTGGAATTTCTTATGGCTGGTTTAAGAGATTGATGAAGTTCTGACCAAGGGGAGTGAAAAATCGTATCTCTGTTTGGGATGGTTTCAGGATCAAATGATGGTTGGGAAATGATCAGAGGGTCATGGTGAGTGATTCTATGAAGTTGGTTTTGAGGTTTGTGGCTTGTGTATTGAGATTCGAAGAAAAATGCATAAAGAGAGGTTTTGGAGAATGTTGACTTGTGGGAGAGCTCAGGCTGTGTTGTGTGTTGTGTTTAGTTGCCTTTGGTCCATGTATCAAGTTGGGATAGGTCAGAGAGTTGTTGCTGGCCTATGTTGATTGGTATGGTCCCATTTGCCAAAAGTCAATGTTAGGTGTCCTTTGAGGTATGGGTCATGGCAGGCTGGTTTAGGGGCATGGCTTGGTTCAGCTGAGATCATGGATTGCTTATGGATCAGATTTTGTGAGCTGTAACAAGTAGAGGCATGGTTACATGAGTTTTTGCAAATTGGTACAACTTTGGCCCCTTTGTGATTTCTTAATGATCAAGGCATGAAAATGAGCAATTCTTTGGTGCATTCTGAATTTTAGGTTATGTGTGGTGTTTGTGCAATGGTTAGAAATCAATTAGAGGTCACATAAAGGCTTGGCATGTCAATTTGCAAGTTTCCCTCTTTGTGCAAAAGTGAAAATTTCATGATTTTTCCCAACTTTGCAAGGCCATAACTTTTGATCCAAAATGAATTGGAAAGAGTTCTTGTACTTTTTGAAAAGGGAATGATCCAATCTACAACTTTCATGACCAAAGTTTCTTCATTTGAAGCATTTTTGAATCAAAAAGAGGAGGTTGAAAAACTTTCCCAAAATGACAAGTTTACATTATAAGTCACTTTCCCAAAAAGGCAACTTTGCAAATGACTTGAAATTTTCCAATTTTGTGAACTTATAACATCTTATATGATCAAATAAAGATCATACACATTCAAAATGATGGAGAATGCCCTTTGGTTGGGTCACTGGGGGCCTCAGATGCCCTGATTTTGCACTGACTTGCTCAAGAAGTCATCTCTTGATCAGATGCCTTCCCTATTGAATTTCTTCATGAAAATTGATATGCATGATCCTCATAACATATAGAGACCAATAGAAACAAGAATGACCAAAATTTTTGGAGTTATGGCCTCTGAAACCAAAACCCTAATTTTAGGTCATCTATGCAGTTGAACCTAGCTCTGCTTCCATGCCCTTCTCAATTCTTGTGATTTTTTGACTTCCTTGGCCTTGTGAGGATATAATATGATGCTAGAACATACATGGAACCCTTTGAAGTTATTGATGACCTTTGGAGTGGCACAAATTGCTCTTGGATTACTTAGATCACAAACCCTAGATGTAGATGACTTTGAATCAATGCAGTGAATCAAAAATGTGGTATGAGATGCTATGATTGAACTTATGCAAATGGAAATATCACAAGCCATGGTGTAAATGGGTGAGGGAAAATTTGGGGTGTTTACAGAGGTCCATGGAAGTCATATTTTGTAGCTGGCACAAGTGGCTGAAGAGATTTGATCCATTTTGCAATTTTGGGGAAGTTTGGCCCTTTTTGAATTACTTGAAGTTCAAGGCATGAAACTTGGGATTTCTTTGGGAAATTCTGAATTATAGTTCATGTATGATGTTTGTGTAATGGTTAGAAGTCACTTAGAGATCACAAATTGCCTTGGTAAGAGCTTTTGCAAGTTTCCCTCTTTGGTACATAAGTGAAATTTTGTGATTTTTCCTAACTTTGCAAGGCCATAACTTGAGTTCTATGATGAATTAGATCAAGTTCTTGTACTTTTTGAAAAGGGAATGATCCAATCTACCACTTTCATGACCAAGAATTTTTCATTTGAAGCATTTTTGAATCAAAAAGAGGAGGTTGAAAAACATTCCCAAAATGGCAAGTTTGCATTACAAGTCACTTTCCCAAAATGGCAACTTTGCAAATGGCTTGAAATTCTTCCATTTTGTGAACTTATAACTTCTTCTAAGATCAAATAAAGATCATATACATCCAAAATGATGAAGAAAACCTTTTGGTTGGATGGTTGGGGGCCTCAGATGCCCTGATTTTGCACTGACTTGCTCAAGAAGTCATCTATTGATCAGATGCCTTCCCCATTAAATTTCTTCATGAAAATTGGTATGCATGATCCTCATATCATATAGAGACCAATAGAAACAAGAATGACCAAAAATTTTGGAGTTATGGCCTCTGAAACCAAAACCCTAATTTTAGGTCATCTGTGTAGTTAAACCTGACTCTGCTTCCATGCCTTCCTCAGTTCTTGTGATTTCCTGGCTTTCTTGATCTTGAGAGGATATAATATGATGCTTGAACATAAATGGACAATTTTTAGACTCTTGGAGACTCTTGGAGTGGCTCAGATAGCTCAGGGATTGCTCAGATCACAAACCCTAGATGCAGATGACTTTGAACCAATGCAGTGAAGCAAAAATGTAATATGAGATGATATGATTGAACTTATGCAAATGAAAAGAATCACAAGCCATGGTGAAATGAGTGAGGGCAAATTTTGGGTGTTTACACCTATATCCATTGTTTCTATAAACGTGAACCATACCATGATACAACCCTCAAAGGTCCTAACTGAGATAAGGTTAATTCAAGAGTGTACTACCACGAGATAGTGTTCATGAATCCTATGAGTTTTTCTAAAAGATATGTGTTGGTAATGCATGTGCATGCTTTATTTTATTCAAAAAAAGTAATGTCGTATCTTAACCAGTGATTCGCTCACAAAGGTTTGCAACATCTTTTCAATATGAACTTCAAGATTAACTTGTGTTGCATTAGAATTTTCGTTCACTAAATAAAACATTTTCTGCTTGCATATATTTGTTTGGCATCATAGAAGTTCACATATGAAACCTCAGTCCAGAAGCTTAATCTTGCCAAGTTGAGAAGTCTGAAACTTTTGAAGGACAATCATGTCGAGGTGCACTTTTCCAAGAAGCTCTTTTGATTAAGGTTTTTTTCCAACCAGTTGAGTTAAATGCATCCAATCTGGGGAAATCACGTCGATTAATCTCTTTAAATTTCTGCCAAACTAGGGCAATCACTTCGAGATTCAAATCTCTGCAGGAGCAGCTAATGTGGATTTCCCTCAAAGATCAGCCAATCAAGGGAAAAACTAATCAAAGACTCCTATTGGGGCAGGCCACCCCAAGAGCATGAGAAGTCATTCTCTCCCGAAGACGGACAATCTAAAGCACATATCCAGGGTTCAGATACTGGGGAAGACTATCACACAATGATTCGAGGTTTTTCATGAGTCCTCGTGTGGCAAATACTTTCAAAGACCATTCAGCCTAGGGCAGTTATGTCGAGACCCGACGAATCTTTCCAAGAGTTTGAAGATGTTGGGGCATTTCTGATGCCAAGTCTTCCGTAAAATCCTTTTGGGTTGAGTTTTTCATAAACAATATATTCAAAAACTTAAAATCCATAATCTTTTTCAACAAAAAACATCGTGGAAATCTTTTCCCCAATCAGAGGTTCTACAGGTTAATGCTTTTCCTGGCAAGGTGTTAAAGGGGGGCATTCCCCAAGCATATTTTAACCCCAACAAGACACGCTGTAAACACCCCAAATTTTCCCTCTCTTTTTTCTCACACCTTGGCTTGTGATCCTTCATATTGCACTGCATAAGCATACCATCTCACACTGCATAGTTATTTCACTACAAAAGTTGCATAACTAGGGTTTGTGATCAAATGAATCTTAGAAGTGGTTTGAGCTATCTTAGAGGCCATGAAGCATGCCAAGAGGGTCCATGAGTGTTCTATGATCATATTATACCTCCATGTTTGCTTTAAAGTCACAAAATCTCAGAGGATTGCACAGATACCCAGGCAGGCTTAGGGTTTCCTACACAGATGACCAGAAATTAGGGTTTTGGGTTTGAGGCCCTTACACTTAAAATTTTTGGCCATTCTTGATTCGATTGGTCTATATATGTTATAAGGAGCATGTGTATCAAATTTGAAGCAAACATTCATTGTGGAAGTCATCTGATCAAATGGTAACTTGTTGTGCAAAGAAAGTCAAAATCAGGGCATCTGAGGCCTCCATACGGGTACGAAAGGGTCATCTTCATCAATTTGAGGTCCTATGATATTTATTTAATCTTGGGAATGGTTAGAAGTTCACAACATTGGAGAATTTTGAGCCGTTTGCAAAGTTGCCATTTTTGGACATGACTTGTAATGTAAACTTTCCATTTTGGGAAAGATTTTCAACCTCATCTTTCTTGATAAAAAAGGCTTCAAATGAAATTTTTTTCAAACATGAAAGTCGTAGATTGGATCTTCCCATTTTCAAAAAGTACAATAACTCCTCTTGATTCATCCTAAAACTCAAGTTCATTCCAAAGAGGGAAATATGCAATTTTGCTTTCCAAGCCTTCTCATGACCTCTAATGCACTTCTACACATCATTGAAACATAATGCAAATTGTTTAGACTAGAATTGTGCCAAGAACCAAGGATTTTTATGACTTGCATCTCAAGATTTCTCAAAGTTGTGAAAATGCAAAACACATACAATCTCATGATCCAAATGTTGCAGCTCATCACAAATGATCCAAGGGTGCTCCATGAAGTTAGCTGATGCAGAACCACCCTTCAAAACATCTTTGTCCCATCCCATGCCTCTAGTAAACAAAATCTTGACTTTTTTCATTTCAAACCATGCCAATCCCACAGTGCCACAACAACTCTTCTGACCAATAACATTGTTTATACAAACCCTAAGAAGCATAAAACACATAACATCAAGCCTTGAAACATACCAGATCATTAGATTGCAAAAAATCCTCTCAAACTTGCCTTATTCAAAACTCATTACACATCCATCAAACATCAAATTTTCTTTCACCATTTAATCATACATGGCCTAAGGAACACATCCCACCCATTGCCATGGCCTAAAACGCAACACACAAGAACTCCATTTTCTGCCAAACCAGAACTGGATATCACAAAATAGCCCAAAAAAACTCTTTCCAAGCATCACATTAGCTTCAGGAGGATCGGTGGAGTTGGTTTGTACCAAGGAAAGGCTCAAAAAGCTTATATTCAAAGGTCATCAGTTCAGGTAGCCATCAAGAACAAATTTTCTAGAACTTCATTTTCTTGTTATAAATTGAATCTATATGTTATCTTGATCACCGTGATGTATTTAGATTTGAAAATGAGTGAGAAATGACCATTTTATGATGCTCTGAAATTTTGCTCGTGTTTGATGTTTGCTTCGATTCTCATGATTCATGTGATATAAATGGTTTTTGTGGATTGATTCGTGTTGTATGATTATAAAGGATCATTTATGGGCAAGATTTATGAGTTTTAGTGAGCTATAGAGGAAGTTAGGGTTTAGGGTTCGCCGGAGAAGGTGACCGGAGCTTCCCTCCGGCCACCTGAAAGTAATTAGGGTTAATCTTGTTTTTGTTTCCAGATGCAATCACAACCCTAGGATCTTGTTTTAATTAGCACACGAACAACCCAGATTCCTCATTAAACCCTAATCTTAATTAATTAAAATAAAACCTAATTAATTAAATCAGATTAATTGTGGACCCTTGGATAACGCGCGTATCACAAGTTTGAACCTGGACCCTTGGATCAGACTACCCCAAGTCACGCTGACTTCCCTTCACAGCCCTTGATCTCATCAACTTTGCATCCTGGCCATCCATTGTGATTACTTTGCATTTCTTTTTATTTATTTTGCACTTGTTTTCTCATATTTATTTAAAACAGCAAACCATCTTCTAAAATCATGATCTTTTGCATTTTATCTTCAAATAATTTTCAGAAACCAAAAACATTTTTATTTTTTATTTTTGCATTAAAAATATATTTTTAAATCATTTAATTGTATTATTCAATTAATTAATTAATTTTATTTAATTAAAAATACTTTTAGGGATTTAAAAATCACAAAAAAATTCATGAAGCATCCATAAACATTTAGAACAATTTACAAACTCATCTTACAAATTTATTTTAGGGTTTGATCATGTTTTGACAATTAACCATGAATTAGGGTTTCCAAATTTCCTATTTTTATAACCCTAACTTCAAAAATCCATTTCTGATCAACCAAGATGAGTTTGCACATGGTTCTTTTTGCATTCTTTCACACATTGCATATAGTATCTAGGGCCTTTAACTCATATTTTTGCATTGCATTTTCCATTTGTTTGGCATTTTTCATGAAGAAGTATCCAAAACCCTAGCCTAACTTAGAAAAACCATAACTTGACTTTGGTATAGCTTCTGACCTCCATCTTTGGGGAATGATATTATGTGTGTTTAGGGTTCATTTGGTTGCATTTTCAATTTTTTATCATGTGTTATCCTTCTGTTGTGGACATGTGCATCTCATACTTTCTTAAAACCCTAATTTGCCATGTTCATTTGCATTCATCTTTGCATACATTCATCATATGAAATTGTCATGACATTTCATGCATTTGTATGTCATCTTAGATACCTTAGGACATGTATGAACATTGGTTGATCATTCTTGCATCCATTTGGTATGTTTTGCATTCATTACTTCTTATGTGTATTCATGTGATTTCAAGCTTCTAACATGCCTTCCTTTGCATCCCATCTCTTGTATGATCATGCATAAAAATTGTACATGTATTTGCATCATTTCATAACAAACTTGCATTGTGTTTGCACTTCTGGTCTTGATTATTGCATCTTCATTTGCCTTATTTCCTTTTGTTTCATATCTTATGCATTCATACTAACTTTTCAGGGGCTTCGGGTAAGTTGTTTAGGATGTGGATTTTCTTCCACATCCAACCTCTTCTTATCTCTTCATTTACATCTTTATTTGTCTTTGAAGTGAGTTTGACTCACTTATGCTATCTCTTGCTCCCTTTCTTTCTCTTAGGTTACTTAACTTCTTCAAGAAGTAAGTAACATATTCTCCTTTCTCTTCTCTTTTCATCTGCTTCTTCTTCCTTGGTGGCCATCTGAAGACTTTCTGAAGATCTTTCTCTAAGCCTCACAAACCATAGGAATATCCAAGCATGATAATTTTAGGGTTGTACATAGTCTCCCCTAGTTTTTACCTTTGAGTCTCCTTGAGTCTTTGCTTCTCATCTCATAATCAAGGCTAAACAGTTAAAGTTTTAAGACTCTGAATTAGGGTTATGCTTGTATCCTTATCTTAGGATGGAGTGTATAACTTTAATAATTAGTGTTAAACCTTTAAGTTGTTTACACCTCCTAATCAAAACACATAATAATCATCAAGACTTAAGCTTGTAACTTGGGCCTTATATTAGGGTTACATCTCTGCCTGTTGGTTCAGAGGGACTAACCCTAGTATTCAATGGACAAGTCCCCCTCAGGTTTAGTCTTACAAACATAAAATCCATTTCTTAATCCCACTTATAATTAAAATTCACTTTAATAAAGGCTTGTTATATAACGATTTTAATCCCTAACCATGGATTAAGTTGAGGAGTCTTCCTCATCTTAAGTGTTCTCATCTATTATCCTTCTCTTAGGATGGTGTAATGAGTTCACTAATCCCTGATTAGAGATTAAACCCATTACTTAACACAAAACTAAATCCAAAAACACTTAATAATCACAAGTAGCAAGCAGTTCACACTAAAAACATCTAAGTCTCTTTGAGTCGAACTACGGTGTTCTGACTTCCTCATTGCACGAGAGGATACGTAGGCATAACTTAATAGTTATCGAACAAAAGTCTCTTTGTCCCCCCCTCTCCTCCTCCAAGTTCTCTTTCCTCAACCTCAATTTTGAGCACTTACTTTCTTCTTGCATTGACACTTTGTACATTCATTCCTCCCTAGACTTTTATACATAGTTTAACACATACACTATCCCCTTTTAAACACAATCAGGTATGCGTGGATCCCGTCGAGTACGACAGACGATCTGTGTGCTAATACCTTCCCAGGTGATTACCTACCCCCTTACTCAGTCTCTTTGGTTCGCAACCGTCTTATCCATCTCATTCTAGGTTTATGCAGCATTACCTTTCCTTCGGGATAAAAATGCCTAGCTGGCGACTCTATTCAACCTCAACCTTCAACATCGCCGACACCAGTTCACGTTTGCACCAGGATGAAAATCCGGGGAGCGAAAGCTTGGCGACTCTGCTAGGGACTTTGCAACCAGGGCTTCTGGTTCTCTTGTGGGTTTCTCCTAGTGCTAGTTTGTTTGTGTTTATTGGGGGTGTTATGTGCTATTTGTGTTTATGTTTTTACTTTATTTATTGCTTCCTGTACAACTTTATTTATTGATTTTACTTTATTGCTTTCATTTATTGCTTTCTGCATTTCATTTATTATTATCATATCATAGTGCTGGATTTCTTGTTTGCTTTGGTGGGAGGGGTATTCTAGTGAGAAAGGTCCAACACAAAGGCCTGAGTGACACATAGGATTAAAGTGGTTTTTTATTCTTTCCCATTCCATTTCGGTCTGGTGCGGGAATATGAAAACACGGTTCAGACATGGGTTTCCTTTTGAAAACTCTGTGCTACGGATTTCCTGTAGTGGTAGAGCTATCTGGGAAGCCTGCTAAGTCTGGATGACCTTTTTAGATGACCTTCAACATCTGAGGTGAATTAGAGGAGGATCCTTTATGATTAAGGTAAACACTGTACCTCCGGGTTAGAAGTGTTTACACTTCTCATAATAGATCTGAACTTGAGGATCCTTGTTCTAGAACAATACCTGTGAGTGGGTTGGGTTGTTTACAGGTTTGCAGGAACCCTTGACCATAACATACCTTGCTACTGGAATTTGTTCTTAAGGTTTTACTGTTTTGGACTAGTTCTTTGAAACCCTGGATTATTGACTCTTTATTTGAGTCCCCCACCTGGTTATTGGTTCTCAGACCTCCATCTGAAACTCTGAACACTCAAGGATCCCACCAAAGGCAACTAATAATCCAGCACATGATCACAAACCTTTGCATATCATAAGCATACATCATATTGCATCATTTAACATTTGTCTATTTAATTTACAGGGTATCCATCTTCCTTTGGTTTGGTTTTGACCGTTCTTCTTCTCAGCTTATCTGCTTCAACACTTCTTCAACTATCTTCTTCAACTATCTTCTTTAGTTATCCTCTTCAGTTATCTCCTTCAGTACACATCTTCAACATGGATTCAACCAGGAAAAGCAACATCACCTACCACTTCTTTGAGTATCCTCTAGCAGGTATCAGGCAGATACAAACCCTTATCACCCCTGATCATGTTCCCTTATTCAGAGAGCATTATGGTGAAATCCTGGACATGATCATGGACTTGGACACATTGCAGAGGAGCATGATTCACACCTGTCTTCAGTTTTATGACCCTCCTCTACGTTGCTTCACTTTCCCAGATTTTCAGATAGGTCAGTTGCTGGAAGAATACTCTATGCTATTGGATGTCCCTATCAGAAGAGGAATTCCTTTCAATCCTGAAATGACTCCTCCAAAGAATGAAGACATAGCCAAAGAATTACATCTGGAAGCAACTATCATTGATGAGCACTTGACTTCCAAAGCTGGAATCCCAGGCCTTCATCTAGATTTCTTGATTACTCAAGCTATGAAGCACGCTGCAAAAGGGAATTGGGAAACTGTCTGTGCTCTCCTGGCTCTCAGCATTTATGGTATCATTTTGTTTGCGGACGAGCCTAAGTTTGTAAGCAAAAATGCCATCCACATCTTCATGCTAAAGAACCTGGTTCCCACCTTATTGGGAGACTTCTACTACTCAGTTCATCAGAGGAATGAGAAAAAGAGAGGAAGACTGGTAAGATGTTGTGCACCCCTTTTCTACAGTTGGTTGATGAAACATATGCTGAAGACGGAAGCTTTCCTAAACCCACATCAGTCAAGGAATTGGGCTAAGAGGATTATTGCCCTTACTTCAAAAGATATCAGATGGCGTACTGAAAACACCAAGGGTCGAGACATAATAACAAGTTGTGGGCAATACCTGAATGTGCCACTTATTGGAGTAAAGGGTTGCATCAATTACAATCCTTTACTTTTCAAAAGACAGTTGGGGTATGACTTGATATATCCACCTAGGGAGAAGGACTTAGCAGAGTCTCTTTATTGTGCTATTCAGAACAATCATGCCATTGTCCGACAAGCAACCTGGGCTTGGGACCACATACAGACTAGAGGGACTGCTATTCTGGGGAAGTGCAACAACATAGCCTCTGCTCAGTACATTGAATGGTCACATATTAGAGGACAGATCAATCGCATGCCATTCACCCTGGAGGATGTTCCAGGGCCATCAGCAGTTGAGCCCATAGCCACAGTCAGTCTAGAACAATTTGAGAAGATGAAAGAAAGGAATGCCCAGCTGGCTGAAGCTTTGAAGAAGACCCTTTGGGAAAGGAACAATGGTCGTCTGGACATTGAGAGGTTAGAGAAGTTGCGCATTGAGCATGTAACCAAAATTGAGAAGACTGAAGACTTCATCAGGAAAGCTCAAGCAAGGGAACTTGTGTTGAAGAATGCATGTAAGGAAGCAAAGATTCAAAGGGCAAGAGTTGAGCATTATCTTGAGGAGAGTCAAGATAGATGGGTCAGGATAACTGAGGCTCGTCTGAAAGAAGACCAGAAGATGCAAGCCAAGATAGAGCAGTTAGAGTCTAATGAGAGGAGAAGCCAAGAAGCACTGCTAGAAGCTCAGAAGGAAATCTCAGAGTTGAAACTCCAGGTGGGGTTAAAGAGATCCAAAGAACAAGACAAGTATCAGAAGCTGACAAATGCCATTGCAACCAGAAACCTTCTCATCAGAACCATTACAAAGCACCCAGTTGGACCGGTAACTGATGCTCTCCTGAAGGAAGTATGGGAGGATGCTTTTGGACTGGATGTCTGATTTTCTTTACTTATATCTATTTAATTATACTTTAGCTCACCATGGTGATTTTGTTTGTTGTATTCTTGAATTTGATTTTATTTTGATTCACCATGGGAACTTGTTTGGTTATAGTTCACGAACTATTTATATTTTGGCATTGCCACTTGTATTTTTATGGTTATGTATTGGATTTTCTTATGAACTTCGTTTGCTTCAACATCTTCATCTCCCAGAGGTATGGAAGGTCAAAACCAAGAACCAAACCGGATACCCTCTGAAGACAAATAGACATATTGCATTGCATGCTAACCTTATATCCTTTGTTTTGCAGGTGTTTTGTTGTTGTTTTCTCACTCTACTGATTGTTTCAGGAACTATTGCTCGCAGAAGGGTCTTTTCCGTCAACCGAGTCCACAGATATCCAACTCAACACAACCTTCCGAGTCTACAAATGGATCAGCTACAGCAGGAACTGACAGATGTGAGGACTCAAATGACAAATGTGAGGACAAAAGTGAGGATGCAAATGAATCAATTCATGGCTGTAATGACTGGACTGGCCCAGACCCAGGAAAGATTAAGGGAGTTGGTCGAGCGGCAAACCCCAGAAGATAACCACGCAGGAACTGGAGGTACTAGTAACAATGAGCGCGAGCAGCCGCGAACGACTCCAGTAGTGTTTGGACCTGGCAACAATCCTGAAGCTAATATCCTTGGGCATGGCTAAAGGACACTGGAGATCGTATTCTACAGGAAGATCCTCAAGATGAGTAGTTTACAATGTTAGGTGTTGGGGAAAATGAAGCTTATGACCGTCGGCTGGACGAGATATCAGAAAAATTAAGATCCTTGGAATCCCAGAACTATTTGGGATTTGATGTAATGGACATGGGCCTGATTGAGGGGGTAAGGATTCCCCACAAGTTCAAGCCCCCGTGTTTCGAGAAGTACAACGAAACTTCCTTTCCTCGCACTCATTTGCAGTCCTTTCTAGGGAGGTTAAAGGCATACACTATGGATGAGAAGCTGTGGATGTTTTATTTTGAAGATAGCTTCATTGGGGCATCCAGAGAATGGTACTCACACTTATCCAGGGCCACTGTCAGAAATTGGAAAGACTTAGCTGAAGCCTTTGTGCACCAGTATCAATATAACTTGGATAAGGCACCCAATAAGACCCTCTTTATGGGTATTGTCGCTCCCGACAAATGAAATCGATCAAATGAAGGTACAGACGCGAACGGTCGGCGAAGGGAACAGTGAGAACACACAGCCGTGAACTCACTGGAGATGAATAGAGTCGCCAGCTAGGCATTTTTATCCCGGAGGAAAGGTAATGCTGCATAGACCTAGAAAAAGAAGGATAAGACGGTTTGCGAACCAGAGAGACTGAGAAAGGGGGTTGGTTACAACCTGGGAAGGTATTAGCACCCAGATTGTCCGCCGTACTCGACGGGATCCACGCTTAAAAGATTTGTGTTTTAAAGGGGTAGTGTCAGTGCAATCTGTGTATAAAATAGCTGGAAAAGAATGTACAGGTGTCAGTGTAAAGAAATGTGATGTGTATAAATGTACAGTGTCAGTGTAAGAACAGGAATGAAATGCTCATGACCATGAGGCTAAGAGAAAGAAGCTGGAAGAGGGGGAATGTACAGAGACTTTTGTTCGATAACTGTTAAGTTATGCCTACGTATCCTCTCGTGCAATGAGGAAGTCAGAACACCGTAGTTCGACCCAAAGAGACTGAAAGATGAGTTAACTTGTGAACTGCTTACTTGCCTATGCTCAAGTGTATGACCTGTCTGGCTCAGGTGCAAACTGTCTTGCATTAGACGGAAGAAGCAAGTTCTCGTTTATGAGTGAAGGTGATGAGAAAAGAATCCCGGAGGAGACGATTATTGTTTGTTTTTGTGTTTTCAGTCTTTTATTGCTTTTTGAAGTTTGTCATAAGATAATGAGCTTAAGCCTAAATCAATGGATTTGGTAAACTCATCACATCATCCCTCTGATTAGGGGTAATGAGAATTACCTTAAGTGTGAAGTCAGATTCTCACACTTAACCACCTTTGATGTAGGGTTAAGATCATTAACCTACTTGTGATTATTTAGATGTTTTTTGTGATTTTTGTTTAGTGTTAAGTAATGAGGTTAAGCCATAATCAGGGATTTAACAGACTCATTACACCATCCTAAAAGAAGGATAATAGATGAGAATGTTTAAGCTGGGGAAAACTCCTCAACTTAATCCATGATTAGGGATTAAACCCATGACAAAACAAGTCTTTATTAGATGGATTTTAATTAGTGGTATGATGATGAAGTGTTTTTTATGATTTGTAAGACAACTTGAGGGGGACTTGTCCATTAACTTTAGGGTTAGTCCTTCTTAACCAATTAAGGAAGAATTAGAACCCTAATGCAAGGCCCAAGTTACAAGTGTACTGTCTTGATGTTTATTAAGTGGATTGATTAAGAGAGTTCAACACCTTAAGGGTCCAAGACTTAGGATTAAAGTTATACACTCCATCCTAAAAGAAGGATGCAGGCATGATCTTAATCACAAAGTCTTAAAGCCTTGAGGGTTTAGTCCCTGATTATGAGGTGAGGTGAGATGACTCAAGGAGAGACACAAAGGTAAAAACTATGGGGGAGACTAATCAAAACCCTAATTCATTATCATGCTTGGTTGGTCCTAATGTTTGTGAGGTTTTCAAGAACAATCTTCAGAAGAACCACCAGGAAGCAGATGAACAAGATCAAGAGAAGCAAAGTGACTTGCTTCATTCAAGAAGTCAAGTCACTTGAAGAAAGAAAATGGGAGAAGGAAGAATGAGCAAACTCAAACTCAAACACAAGCATAAATGCAGCAATGAATGCAAGAGAGATGAAAAGAAAAGTTATGAGAAGTGAAGGCAAATTCACTTCTCAAGTTACTTACCACCTGAAATGTTAGAAAGAAATACAATGCAATGCAAGAAGAGATGTAATGACATGATGCAAAGCAAAACCAGAAGCATACACATGATGATTATGATGTTATGAAGTGCTGCAAACATGAGGCAAAGCAATGAAATGTTCATACAAGGTTATGAATGCAAAGGATGCAAGTGTAGGAGCATGAATGAACATGAAATGTTATGAAGCATACAAGACAAATGGCATGGCAAATATGTAATGCAATGATCAATGATGCTTTCTACATGTCTTAAGATGCTAAATGAATCACAAGTATGCACAAAATGCAATGACAAGCCATGTTATGCAAGGAAATGCAAGAAGGATACAAGGGAAAGCCCAAATTAGGGTTCATGGATCAAACATCAAACACAAACCAAAAACAGAAGCAAACCTTAACATAAAAAATGGAAAATGGTACCCAAGGAAACCCTAGACCTATAATGAATCACTGCCCAAAGGGGAACTCTCAACTCTCTACCAATCTCAAGTTATGATTTTTACAAGTTATTAGGGTTTTTTAGGGTTTGTAGCAAAAGAAATGCCAATCAATTAGAAAATGCAAGATCAAATCTTGGCCTTTTTATCCTTGAAAGTACATGTCAAATGGAAAATAATGCAAAAAGAATCAATGTCTCAACCTTCACCAATAGGCAGAAATGAATTTTCAAACATAGGATCAAAATAATGCATCAAAAATGATTTAATTCCATGAAAAACTCTTAAAATGCATCAAGATCAAAAAAGAAATTTGGTTTGAAGGTTGGACAATGTTTCTAAATGTCTTAGAACATTTCATGAATTTTTTTGTAATTTTTAAATACCTAAAAGTATTTTTAATTAATTAATTCTCATTAATCAATTAAAAATAATCTTTTAAATATTTAAAAATACTTTTTTAATGATAAAAATAAAATAAAAAATATTTTTGTGTCATAAAAATTAATAAAACCTTAAAGAAAAAGTTTCATAATTTTTATGATTTTTTAGCTATTTTAAATAAATTGTACAAGTTAAATGCAAAAAATATGAATAAAAATCAAATTAAATGAAAAGTAATTAGAACGAAAGGCTGGGATTTGATCTTGGTTCAAAAGCATTGACTGCGCGCCAGAATGAGAGGTCCAGATTGCCTCTGGCTAAATTAAATAAAACAAGATTAATTAACCCTAACACGTGGATTAGGGTTAATCAGAAAGATCCTGGCCATTGGAAAGGGAGGGAAGTCAACTGGTCCACGCGTATCCACGGCCAGCATTCAAACTAACATTAATTATGGGATTAAACCCTAATTAATCTCAGGTGGCCGGAGAAGACCTCCGGTCGTCTTCTCCGGCCAGAGGGTCACCTGAAAATCACCCAACTCCCTAAAAACGTAAAATAAATGAAAACTAAGACCAGGGAAATGATCCTAACACTCCCACGAATCAAACCCCTAACCTAAAACAAATTTATCTAACCTAAACAAGCTGAATCGAAGCAACTAAGTTCTAGGGTTCGTAAGCTTCAAACTGAAATTAAACTCTCAAAACGCAACCATTTTCAAAACCAATGGTTCCAGAATGATCAGCAAGACATGTAGAGCAAGTTTGTAACAATCAAGTTGATTTCTGGAAAAATTAATTTGGAGCTACCTGAGATTTGCAAACTTTGATTCTGGAACTTTCAGGCCTCTTCTCCTTGCTCAATCTGCTCCTCTTGGTCCCCCAAAGTTGCTTGAATGCTCAAATGGAGTTTATATTTGTTGGATGATGAGTTTCGAAGAGAACTGTTTCATGCTCAGTCAACAATGGCAGATGAGTTTCTGGCCCTTTCAAGTCATGGTGATGGGTTGTTTATGACCTATGAGGTGTATTGAGAAGGTTTATGGTGTTGGTTGAAGTGTTTGTGGCTTGAGGAAAGAGATTCGAATGAATCTGCAGAATGAGGGTTGGTGATGGCAGTGAGGGTTTCTGGTGATTTCAGGCTTTGTTTCTTGATGCTTTGTGTTCTATAGATCAAGGTGAGATGAATGGAAGCAAAGATTTGGGTGTTTGCAGGCTGTGTGATGGGATTCCAATGAAGTTGCAAGTTGGGAGGTTTTTGTGAAAGTTGTGTATCTGTTGGTTTCAGCCCTTGTTCTTGTTATGTTCCACTTGCAAAATGAAATGATAAACAATCCTGATTGGTTGGCTGATGTGACTTGTGCAGCTGTGATAGGTAGTTCACTTTTTGCTCAAAAACCACTTTATGTGTAAGATAGGGTATGGCTTGATCTAGGCTTGGTACAAAGCTAGGGCTGGCGCAGCATGGTGTGGTGAGAGACTATGGAAGGTTCAGCAGCCAATGTTGCAAGTTGTGAGGAATGATCATGAGTGTTTTGCAACTTGTTGTACTTTTGGTTCACATGTGATCTTTTGGCCAACCAAGCATGAAATCATGGGAAAGCTTAGTCCAATTCTGATTTTATGGACTTAGAGAACATTCACATGCTGGTTTGACATGAATTTGAGGCAGCAATCATGCATTGATTCAAGACTTAGCAAAATTTCCACTTGGTGCATAACTTGAAAAACAATGATTTTTGGCAACTTTGCATGGCCATAGCTTTTGATCCATGAAGAGTCAGATCATGTTCTTGTACTTTTTGAAAAGGGAAAGATGAGATCTACAACTTTCAGGACCAAAGTTTTTCCATTTGAAGCCTTTTTGGATCATGAATCAAGGCTTGAAAATTGACCTAAAATGGTGCATTCTTGAAAAGTCAACAAAACCCAAATAGTCAACTTTTGCAAAAACCCTAAATTCTTGATTTCCATGAACTTCAAACCTCTTCCATGATCAAATAAAGATCATATACACTCAAAATGATGAAGATCACCCATTGGTTGGGTCATTGGGGGCCTCAGATGCCCTGATTTTACACTGACTTGTCCAGAAAGTCAACTCTTGATCAGATGACTTCCCCATGGAATTTCTTCATGAAAATTGATATGCATACTCCCTATACCATATAGAGACCAATGGAAACAAGAATGACCAAAAAATTTGGAGTTATGGCCTCTGAAACCAAAACCCTAATTTTCAGTCAACTGTGCAGTTCATCCTGGCTCTGCATCCACTCAAACCCTGGTTCTTGTGATCCCTCTGCAATTTTGACTTTGTGAGGATGTAACATGATATAAGAACACACATGGACCCCTTTGAGTTGATTAGTGGCCTTTGGAATGGCTCAAGATGCCCTGAGGTTGCTCAGATCACAAACCCTAGGTGCAGATGCCTTAGAAGCTATGCAGTGAATCAAAATGAGATGTGAGATGATATGTTTTGTGTATATGCATATGAGATGATCACAAGTCATGTGTGAATGGGTGAGGGCAAATTTGGGGTGTTTACAGCTGCCCCTATTCAAACATGAGTTAGCTGTGCAGGTTGTAAGCGACGGCTTATCAGGCCAAACAGGATAACTTGTGGTTGAATACCAAAGACAGTCCAAAATTTGCACTCACAAAATGAAGAGGAAAAGGGATATAGATTGTAAAAGCAAATAAAGTATTTTGTAAAGTGTGTGCGATGGAGGACGACCGTCGAGCAGAGGTCGACTGCTGGGTAAATAGCAATGACGGGGACGGCCGACATGCTGGGAAAAGTGTGCAAAATAAAGCAATGGCGGGGACGGCCGACATGCTGGGGATAGAAGGTAAAGCTAAGACGGGGACGGCCGACTAGCTGGGGAAAATAGGATATCATGATGGGGACGGCCATCGAGATAAAGCTGTAACATTCTCTGGGGATTGGTGAAACATGACGGGGACGGCCATCAAGTTCACAAAGGTAAAGTAACCAACGATGGGGACAGCCATCGGGTTAAAAAAAGAAAAGGGACCACGACGGGGACGGCCATCGGGTTAAAGAATAAATGAAATAAACAGATGATGGGGTACGGTCATCAAAAGTGAAGGACGATCACCTAGCAGGGGACGGCTGCTCTGTTGGGGATAAAAGAAATATGATGGGGACGGCCATCAAAGGTGGAGGACGACCACCTGGCAGGGTACGGCTGCCAAAATATCAACGATGGGGACGGCCATCGGATAGAAAAGGTCAACGATGGGGACGGCCATCGGACGAGCATGATGGAGGACGACCATCAAGAAGTGGAGGACGACCACTCAGCAGGGGACGGCTGCTCTCAAAGTTTATCATAACACAGGATGAGTGTTAGACAACCAAAATCGACAATGGGGACGGCCATTGGATAAAATGATGAAGGACGATCATCAAAAGGTGGAGGACGACCACCTAGCAGGGGACGGCTGCTAAAATCAACGATGGGGACGGCCATCGGATGAGCATGATGGAGGACGACCATCAAGAAGTGGAGGACGACCACTCAGCAGGGTACGGCTGCTCTCAGAGGTATCATAACACAGGACGAGTGTTAGATAAAAAGAAAATTTGTTGGCAATCTACTGGGGAGATAGTAAACACGGACGAGCGTTTACATCCAAGAAACAAAAGGTATAAGTGTTTGGTATTGTGTATAGATTAAAGGTGCGGACGAGCATCCTTAAGACTATGATACGGACGAGTATCATGTAGAAACAAACTGACACATGTTCAGAGATGATGATACGGACGAGTATCAACTGGTTAACAAGGAACACGGACGAGTGTTGCATCTGAAAGAAACCCTTCTGGGGAATAGTAGACACAGACGAGCATCTATATTCACGAAGACATAAGTGTTTGACACGGTGTATGGATTAAAGATGCGGACGAGCATCCTTAAGACTTATGATACGGACGAGTATCATGTAGAAACAAATACTGGACGCAATGTTCTGAGATGATGGTACGGACGAGTACCAACTGGTTAACAAAGAACAAGGACCAAAGTCGAATCTGTGGGGATATACATGGTGTATACAAGATACGGACGAGTATCTGAGTAGGTGTACCAATGAGTAGTGAGTATATAATGTATAGGTGAGTGTTTATCTGCTGGGGATATGACACGGACGGGCGTCAGGAAAGGGTATATACAAGTATAGGCGACCACGCTGGGGATATGACACGGACGGGTGTCAAGAAAATGTATAGGTATATGTAAGTGCAAAGAGGGTGTCTTTGGCTTTCTGCTGGTGACACGACACGGATGAGTGTCAGGATGTATCTGCAATACTGGTGATCTTGATTTGTAAGGTGTATTCAGGCAACCTGCTGGGGAATGGTGATACGGACGGGTATCAAAAGGAGATATGCACTGGTGTTTGTGATATGGGGCAACCGCTTTTGCTGGGACTCTGATGGGGATGTATTCTGTATGCTGACAGATTGTCAATATTTACAAGTGTTCAAATCACAACATGACTTATGATTATGCTATGCATTTGATGATTTTTTTTTTTTTGCCGTAATGCTCCGTATTAGACGGAATGCTACGCTCTGGGGGTGAATATGATGCGAATGCTATGATTATGCAAAGAGGCACCGATCCGGGATTCGGATCCCGTTGCTGCAAAGATCTCTGATTGATCTACTTGAAGTGAACATCCCAGCTGGGGATGAGATCATTGATAGATCTGTAGTTGTATCTGCTTGGGGATATACGTCATCGATTGACGTATTCTTATAATACGGGACCCAGCTGGGGTTTGTAGAAGCTTTCTCTCTCTCTGTTGTGACTTCTTCGTGCGTTGCTCTTCTGAATAGAGGCTGGGGACTTTACAGGGAGATGATTCCCTGATTTCTGTATTCTGCTGAGGAAGGATGGCAACCCGGCTGGGGAAGTGAGAGGCAACTCAGCTGGGGAGAGCAATGGGAAGCAACTCAGCTGGGGATAGAGCATTTCGGATGCTGATATCTTTCGTTGATTTGCCAGCTTGCTGAGATATACCTTGCATGCCCCAAGTTGCGTTCTGGATACCTGCAATCCTGCAAAGATAAGGAAACGCACAAATGGTCCCGAGGTATCCTTTACTGGATTCCGTCATAGGAGATAAGTACTTTCGAGAGTAAGTATATTCCCTGTAAGCATGTGCTTTATTTTTAGAGAAAGGCATCTGTACTTATGCAATTGTGTTTTTAGAGATATCAGACAATTCTTTGCAAAACATAAAAATGTAAAAAACGAGACATGACTGAAAATCTGATTTTATTAATTCATGTGCCCTGAATTGGCAAGATACAGTCAAAGAGACATATCTCCTGAAATGAGGAGAATGTTGCAAATTGAGAAACAAAGTGCTGGCAGTGTTGATGACGCTTTGAGGAGCTTCCTCTCCCGCTATGACTCGTATGACAATGACGTTCTTCTCGTCTTGCTTTCTGGAGAGAGTTGATTCTGATCGGAGCTTGATCCTTCGGAGCTTACCAAGTTGTAGGCGATACAGACGAATTCAGAATGCAGTTGTTCGCTTATTCCCTTATTTTGCATGGATCGCCCTTTCGGGTTTTCAATCCATCGGGATACCCATTTTTGCCTGAGTTGTCCAATGCGGCTTTTCAACTCAGCGGGTGTACATTTTTGTTTATTTTCCCTTACTTTTGCCCGAGTCTTTTATTCTGTTTTTGACTCGCCGGGATGCCCTATTTTTGCCTGGACTTACATTCTGTTTTTATGTCCAGCGGGTCATTTATGCGAAGTATTTTTTAACTGCATCTGAATTCACAGGGGACGGGAAATCTTCACCATCCATGGTGCTGAGCATCAGTGCTCCACCAGAGAAGACTTTCTTTACGACGAATGGTCCCTCATAATTCGGGGTCCATTTGCCCCTGTAATCTGTATGAGGAGGGAGTATTCTTTTCAGCACAAGATCTCCTACTTGGTACCCTCGGTGCCTGACTTTCTGATCGAAGGCCCTCTTCATTCTCTTCTGATATAACTGCCCATGGCAGATTGCAGCCAATCTTTTCTCTTCGATCAGACTCAGTTGTTCGAATCGGGACCGAACCCATTCTGCTTCACTCAGTTTAACATCCATTAATACCCGTAACGAGGGTAGTTCAACTTCAACAGGTAGGACTGCTTCCATACCATACACAAGCTGATACGGTGTTGCCCCAGTGGACGTTCTGATTGATGTGCGATACCCATGCAAGGCAAACGGTAGCATTTCATGCCAGTCTCTGTAAGTGACTACCATCTTCTGCACAATCTTCTTGATATTCTTATTTGCCGCCTCAACAGCGCCGTTCATCTTTGGCCTGTAAGGAGAAGAATTGTGATGTTGAATTTTGAAGTCCCGGCACAGCTCTGCCATCATTTTGTTGTTCAAGTTGGAACCATTATCAGTAATGATTCGCTCGGGCACTCCATACCGACAGATGATATCTCTTTTCAGAAATCTGGCTACCACTTGCCTTGTGACATTTGCATACGAGGCTGCTTCAACCCACTTTGTAAAATAATCGATGGCGACCAGGATGAATCTGTGGCCGTTCGAAGCAGTTGGCTCAATTTTGCCAATCATGTCGATGCCCCACATGGCAAAGGGCCATGGTGAAGACATGATGTTCAAAGGATTCGGAGGTACATGCACTTTATCTGCGTAGATCTGGCATTTGTGGCATTTCCTGGCATAGGCACAACAGTCTGCATCCATTGTGATCCAATAATAGCCTGATCTTAACAACTTTTTAGCCATGGCATGTCCTCCAGCATGGGTACCAAAGGATCCTTCGTGCACTTCATGCATCAGCAAATCTGCTTCTGTCTTGTCAACACATCTGAGGAGTACCATATCAAAGTTCCTCTTGTATAAAGATCCATCAGTGTTCAGAAAGAAACTTCCAGCAAGCCTTCTTAAAGTCTTCTTATCATTGGAAGATGCCCCAGGTGGGTACGTTTGATCCTCCAAGAAGCACTTGATGTCATGGAACCAAGGCTTATCATCTTTAGCAATATCTGCTGCAAATACATATGCTGGTCTATCAAGTCTCGATACTGAAATCTGAGGTACAAAGTTAGCAGCTTGAACTTTGATCATGGATGAAATGGTAGCAAGAGCATCCGCAAACTGATTCTCGTCCCGAGGGATATACTCAAGCTTGACTGTTGTGAAGAAAGTCAATAACCTTCTTGTATAATCCCTGTAAGGTATCAGATGATCTTGGTGGGTGTACCATTTTCCGTTGGTCTGATTGACTACCAAAGCTGAATCTCCGAATACGGTCAATGTCTTGATCCTGAGGTCAATGGCTTCCTCAAGACCCATAATGCAAGCTTCGTATTCAGCTTCATTGTTAGTGCAGTTGAAAGTGAGCTTTGCCGAGAAAGGCATGTGAACTCCCTTGGGTGTAATGAGTACTGCACCAACACCACGGCCATTCATATTAACAGCCCCGTCGAACATCATAGTCCATTCTTCTTCTGGGTCAGGCCCTTCGGTGTGAATGGGCTCTTCATGATCTTTTGATTTAATGAACATGATGTCTTCATCCGGGAAGTCAAACCTCATTGGCTGGTAATCATCAATGGGTTGCTCAGCAAGATATTCAGATAGTACACTGCCCTTGATGGCTTTCTGAGATGTGTACTGTATGTCGTATTCTGTAAGAATCATCTGCCATCTTGCAACCCGTCCGGTAAGAGCTGGCTTCTCGAAAATGTATTTGACTGGGTCCATTTTTGAGATTAACAAGGTAGTGTGGGTCAACATATACTGTCTCAGTCGGCGAGCAGCCCACGCTAAAGCACAGCAAGTTTTCTCGAGCAGTGAATAACGCTGTTCACAGTCGGTAAACTTTTTGCTTAGGTAGTATATTGCATACTCTTTTCGACCAGACTCGTCATGCTGGCCCAGCACACACCCCATTGATTCTTCCAATACTGTCAAATACATAATCAGAGGTCTTCCTTCAACTGGCGGCATAAGGATTGGAGGTTCTTGCAGATACTCTTTGATCTTGTCAAAAGCCTTCTGGCAGTCTTCGTTCCACCTGACCGTTTGTTCCTTTCTTAACAGCTTGAACAAGGGTTCACAGGTTGCTGTGAGGTGAGATATGAACCTTGAAATGTAGTTCAATCTACCTAAGAAACCTCGAACCTCTTTCTCAGTTTTCGGTGCAGGCATCTCTTGGATGGCTTTGACTTTATCAGGGTCAACCTCGATCCCTTTCTCGCTTACAATAAAGCCCAGCAGCTTACCGGATCGCACCCCAAATGTGCATTTGTTGGGGTTTAGCTTCAGCTGATACTTCCTCAGACGCTTGAATAATTTGAGCAGATTCACCAGATGGTCTTCCTCTGTAAGGGACTTGGCAATCATATCATCCACATAGCATTCTATTTCCTTATGAATCATATCGTGGAATAATGTTACCATAGCCCGTTGATAGGTGGCACCAGCATTCTTCAGTCCGAATGGCATCACCTTATAACAGAACGTGCCCCAAGGTGTAATGAATGTTGTCTTCTCCATGTCTTCAGGTGACATTTTGATCTGGTTGTATCCTGAAAATCCATCCATGAAGGAAAATACCGAGAACTGAGCCGTGTTATCCACCAATACATCAATGTGAGGTAATGGGAAGTCATCTTTCGGGCTGGCTCTGTTCAGATCCCGGTAATCAACACACATTCTTACTTTGCCGTCCTTCTTAGGCACAGGCACAATATTAGCAACCCACGGTGGATAGCTAGTTACAGCAAGGAACCCGGCGTCCCATTGCTTTTGTACCTCTTCCTTGATTTTCATAGCCATGTCCGGGCGAGTTCGGCGCAACTTCTGTTTGACTGGTGGGCATTCTTCCCTCAAAGGCAGCTTGTGCACAACTATATCGGTATCCAACCCTGGCATATCTTGGTAGGACCAAGCAAACACATCAACATACTCTTGAAGCAGATCTATCAGTTGTCTCTTCACTGAGTCTTGCAGGCAGGCCCCGATCTTGACTTCTTTCACATTTTCCTCTGTACCAAGATTAATCACTTCAACCTCCTCCTGATGAGGGGTAATAACCTTTTCCTCTTGTCTTAACAACCTGGCTAGCTCTTCAGGAAGCTCGTATTCTTCTTCAACCCCTTCTTCAGCTTGATTGATCGGATTGTCAAAGTCATACGATGTCATAGCCGTGCTGTTGTCGGTGCTGTCAGGATGGCACTCTCTGCAAGGGTTTAATTGGTTCGTTTTAGTGATCTGATTTTAGTCTTATTTAGAAAAGTGAAATGAAGTTATCATTTTGAAAAACACTGCCATTTATTTTTGTACAAAAAAGAAAAATGGAAAAAACAGTGAGCATAAAAGAAAAAGACTCGTTTGCAAAAAGATTGTCTGATGTTTCATTAATTTAATCTTGTTTGCACAAAAGTACAGATGGCCCTGATTACAAAATGAGTCTTGGCATCTTGGGCGAGATGCAAGACTTTGATGCATGCTTATAAAATACAGGAAATAATAATTACTCTGCTCGAGTAACACTTATAATTCCCTGGGAAGACCAGTTCGAGACACTGCTCCCCGGGATCTTCGGACGAATCCAATTCTCCAGGTTGCGCTCCTCTTCCAGCTCGTCTTCCAGACAGTTGATAGCATCGGGGGTAAGCATCCCCCCACTGACAAAACCAGGCTCTCCGGCAGCCGTCACTTGCTGTTGAGTTGGTTTGTAACCCAACCCAAATTTGTCCTTCTTTTCCTCCACAGCTAAGACCTTGCCCCAGCCTAGGGCAGTTCCTTCCTCAACAACCTTCCGGGCTTGTTGGTATGACGACATGGAGATCCCCGAAACAGCAGATGCTTCATTCACATTCAAGGCTTCAAAACCTTGGCTCATGGTTTCAACGATCTCTCCATCCATTTCAACATACTTGTAAGTAGCCAGATGGCTCACAAATATATCCTCTTCCCCGCAAATTGTGACAACTTGGCCTTCCCACTCATATTTTAACTTTTGGTGAAGGGTAGACGTTATTGCGCCAGCGGCGTGAATCCAGGGTCTACCCAACAAACAGCTGTAGGCGGGCTGAATGTCCATCACATAAAAGATAGTTTTGAAGGTCTGCGGGCCAATTGTCACGGGCAGCTCAATCTCTCCCAGAACCGATCTCTTCGAGCCATCAAAAGCTCTAACCACCAGGTTGCTGGGTCTCAATGCCAGTCCATCATATTCAAGCTTCACCAGAGCCTTCTTTGGTAGGACATTCAGGGAAGAACCTGTGTCCACCAGCACATGTGAAAGGACAGCTCCTTTGCATTCCATGGTTATGTGCAAGGCTTTGTTGTGATTGCGGCCATCCGCTGTCAAGTCAGAATTGGTAAACCCTAGCCCATTGCTAGCAGTAACATTACCAACCACGGTTTCCAATTGGTTGACAGTAATCTCCTCAGGCACGTAAGCTGCGTGCAGGACTTTAAGTAGTGCATTCCGATGGGCTTCGGAGCACATAAGCAGTGAGAGGATGGAGATCTTGGATGGCGTCTGGTGAAGCTGATCCACAATTTTGTAATCACTCTTTTTGATGATCCTCATAAACTCGTCAACTTCCTGATCAAATGGAGTTTTCAGGGTTTCTTTGGCAGCTGGATCTTCCTGCACCGGGCTCTTTCCTTTTGCCTTGGCAGCAGCTTCTGCTTCGGCAGTAGGTCTTTGGACTTGTGAAGCAAAGAGACGTCCGCTTCGTGTGAAGCCTCCGCCTCCCCCCACATTATCTACTTGTGGTGCAGGTGCTGATGTTTCAAGAGTGATTCTCTTCCCTTCACAGTACACGTCAGAGCCATAGTGCCAAGGGATGGCCCTATTGCTTTCATACGGTACAGGTCCAGGTACTGTGACGGTAACCGGACTGATTGATGCTGCTGAAGGGACTGCAATTGTTTGTGGATCATAAAAGATAGTAACTGGTGCTCTAGTGGGAGCAGCACCCTCTGAATGGTAGGCGGAGTTATTTTCTGGATCGTAGAAGATGGTAACAGTAGAGACATCTTCATGATCGTTTGCTGGAGTTGTAGGAGGTCCTGATGGAAGGACTGTTGTTGTTGTAGATGGAGAGTCGAAATGGAATGAAACTGATGTCGTAGCAGGAGAAACTGTTGAAAACTGGTCATTTGGAAGGACAGATGAAGTACTTGCTGATGTGGTTGTTGAATTATTGGGAACAATAGTTGTTGCATTTGTAGGAGGGTCTGAAACCGTTGTTGATGAAGCTGCCGGATGTGCCGGAAATGATGTAGTGATTTGTAAGAGGCCACTCTTGATAAGGCTGTCAATGCCATTCCTCAAGTCTTCACACCCATTCCATGAAATATTGCAATAAGGGCACCCCAGCTCACACCCTGGAAATATTTGATTTTCACGGAGTTGAGCTTTGATTTCCACCAATGGTGTCCTGATCTGATCCACACTAGTTATCAAATAAGACTGTTGGTCTTCTTCAATAGCATTAATCCGGGGACCACCATGGTGTGGCATTGGGTTTTTGTTGACGTTGGGCGGAGGTGCAAAATTCAAAGCCTTGGAGTCTACCAAGTCTTGTACCTTCATATGCAGAGCCCTGCATTTTTCTGTACTGTGACCAGGTGCGTTGGAATGAAAAGCACACCTAGCGTTGGAGTCATAGTTTCTTGGTAGACTGTTTGGATCCGGAGGTGCCAACGTTCTTAGCTCAACTAGGTTGAGTTTCAGAAGTTGTGGCAATAAGGCAGTATATGGCATTGGAATCGGGTCTATCACCCTGTTAGCTTGAGAGGGCCTCTGTTGGAATGGCCTCTGTTGATTGTTGTTGTTGGAGTTGTTGTTGTAGTTATTTCTTGGAGGATATTGATTTTGCTGGTACTGAGGTTGTTGTTGGAAGTTTTGTTGCGGAGGTTGATAAACGGGCTGAGGATGAGCTGGAGCAGGGATTGTGACTGCTGCTATTGTTCTTGGAACATACTGGGGCCTACCCCTGCTGGTGTGAATGGCATTGGTCTCGCCAGATCTTCTCGGGCCTGTAAAAGGCTTTCTTGTACCACTGGACGAGCTTGCACCATTATCGGAAATTTTACCCATTTTTAACAGGCTCTCAATTCTCTCCCCAGCTATGACAACATCGGCGAAGCTGGTGGAAGAGAAAGCAGCCAACCTGTCAATATACGTTCCCTGGAGAGTGTTCATAAACATGTCTGCCATTTCTCTCTCAGACATTGGTGGTTGAACGGCAGCAGCCAATTGCCTCCATCTTTGGGCATATTCACGGAAACTTTCCCTTGACGACTGTGACATTCCCATTAGGAGAGTCCTGTTGGGTGCCATGTCTAAGTTGTATTGATACTGTCGGATGAAGGCCTCTGCCAGGTCCTTCCAGCATCTTACAGTTGCCCTTGTCAAGTGGGAATACCATTCCCTTGACGCTCCAGTCAAACTGTCTTCGAAGTAGAACATCCACAATTTCTCGTCCATGGTGTAAGCTTTTAATCTTCCGAGAAAAGATTGCAGATGGGTTCGAGGACAAGAAGTCCCATTATACTTTTCAAAACATGGAGGCTTGAACTTGTGAGGGATCCTGACCCCCTCTACTAAACCCATGTCCATGACATCGAACCCCAAAGAATTTTGGGATTCCAAAGACCTCAACTTCTCAGCCAACTCATCCAATCTCCTATCATAGGCTTCCTCTCCAGCACCCATGACTGTAAACTGATCCTCCTGAGGATCCTCTTGAAGTACTCTGGCTGCAGTAGCTGTTCCTTGAACGTTTGCAGGAATATGAATCTCAGGATGTAGGTGTGGACCAAACACAGGGGGGTTGACATGTGGTTGCACCCTTTCATTGTTACTTGTGCCAGCAGTTCCCACATGGGGGTCATCTTGAGTTCTCCCCTCTACCAGAACTCTGAGCCTCTCCTGGCTTTGAGCTAAATTATTCATCACTTCCATGAACTGAGTTATTTGGGTTCTCATCTCCACCCTTTCATTAGCCATCTGGGTTCTGGCCTCATTGAGGTCTTGCTGCAACTGGTCCATCTGGATGCCCGGAAGGTTGTTTCTTGTAGGGTACCTGTGTGGCCTGTTGAGAGGGAATAGCCTGCGGCGAGCAATAATTCCTGAATGTCACAACAGAGGTTAGAAACAATAAAACAAAACCTACAAAACAGAAAAAGAGTTAGCATGCAATGCAGTTGTGCTTATTTGCTATCAAGGGTATCCGGTTTGGTCTTCAGTTTTGACCCTTCCAGACCCTTGAAGATGATACTGCTGAAGTTGCTTTTGAAGTGAACCCAGATGGAAACAAACACAAATATATTACATAAGATGAAACAAATACAACTTGTTCATTCTTACAACACCAGCCCTCTAGGGGTCAAAATACATAATCAAAAAGCAAAAGTACATGAAAAGAAATAGCAACAAGCAAATGATCAAACTCCGAGGCCAAACTCATCCTCACGAACTTCCTTAAGAAGTGCTTCGGTCACAGGATCAGTCGGACGCTCCGTGAGACTTCTGATGAGAAGGTTCCTTGTTGCAACAGCTGCAGTCAACCTCTTGTTCTGACTTTGATCTTTGGATTTCTTCACTCCAGCTTTGATTCTTAGCTCTGAATTTTCCTCCTGGGCTACTGCCAGGGCTTTTTCCATCTGCTCCATCTTATCTTGAACTCTCTTGTCTTCTAGAGTACGGGCCTCAGTGATCCGGACCCACCTGGCCTGACTTTCCTTCAAGTACAAGTCTGTTCTTGCTCTTTGGAACTGGGCTTCTTTACAAGCATTCTTCAGAATCTGCTCACCAGCTTTAGACTTGTTGATATAATCCCCAGACTTCTCAATCTTGGTCAAATGCTCCACTCTCAACTTTTCCAATCTTTCAATCTCCCTCACACCTTCACTCCTCTCCCTGAGGGTCTTCTGCAAGGCTTGGGATAACTTCTCATTTCTGTCCTTCAAGCTTTCAAACTCTTCCAGGCTGACTGTTGCTGGAGGTGGTGCTGAAGATGACTCAGGCATGTCTTTGATGGTGAAGGGCAATCCTGAGATTTGGGCCCTAGCATAGGACCACTCATGATATTGGGCTGATGCCGCATTATTGCACTTCCCCAGAATGGTGATTCCCCTGGTTTGAACATGATCCCAGGCCCAGGCAGCCTGTCTAACAGTTGCCAGACTAACCTTGTTCTCACAGTAGAGGGTCTCAGCCAAGTCCTTTTCCCTAGGAGCATGAACCAGTGCATAACCCAATTGCCTCTTGAACAGCAGGGGGTTGTAATTGATACTTCCCTTGACTCCTACCAAAGGCACATTAGGAAAATGCCCACAGCTAGTGATTATGTCTCTGCCCTTGGTACTTTGATTGCACCACCTGATATCTGCTGTAGTTAGGACAGAAAGTCTCCTGGCCCAGTTGCTTTGCTGGTGAGGGTTTAGGAATGCATCTGTCTTAGGTAGATGCTTGAGAAGCCAGGCATGGAATAGTGGAGCACAAATCCTCACTAACTTCCCTCTCTGTTTCTCATTCCTCTGATGTACTGAGTAATAGAGATCACCCAACAAGGTAGGCACTGGGTTCTTCAAGATGAACAAATGGATTGCACTTTTGCTGATGAATCTGGGCTCATCTGCAAATAGCACAATTCCATACACACCTAAAGCCAACAGAGCACAAACAGCTTTCCACTCCCCCAGGGAGGCCTTCAGACTAGCTTGAGAGATTAAGAAGTCCAGCTGAAACCCAGGGACACTAGATTTAGAGGTCATGTGTTGTTCAATCAAGGCAGGTTCCAGGTGCAAAGCTTTGGCTATCTCCCCATTGCTGGGAAAATCCATTTCAGGATTGAATGGGATCTCCCTCTTGATAGGCAAACCAGTCAAAGATGAGTATTCTTCCAAAAGAGGACCCAACTGGAAGTCTTGAAATGTAAAGCATCTTAATGGGGGGTCATAGAACTGGATGCAGGTATGGATCAGGCTCCTCTGAGATGGGTCCATGTCCATAACTAAGTCAAGTATGTCCCCATAATGCTCCCTAAACAAAGGGATGTACTCCGGTGTAATCAGGGTTTGGATCCTCCTGAGGTCTGACAAGTCTGGTTGGAAGAAATGATAGGTAATGTTGTTTTTCTTTGGAGCCATGATGCTGAAGACTGGGTAGAGTGCTGATGACAATGCTGAGAAGAGAGAGAGAGCCACTGATTGGCTGGTGCTGAAGCAGACAGCTAAAAACTGAAACAGATGCTGGTGAAAAAGGGTCAAAGCTGCAGATGGGGTCAAAACCCAAAACCTGATGAACAATGGATACCCTGAAAAACAAATAAGCACATGTTAATATGATGCAATGAGTATGCATGCAAATGGAATGCAAGGGTCTGTGACAGAGCTGGATCTGAATAAATGCCTTGGTATAGATCCATGTGTGTCTAAGAATTCCAGATGGAGGTCTAAGAAATCCAGTAACCAAGGTAGGGGACTCAAATAAAGAGCCACATGTCCAGGGTTTTAGAATCACAAGAACTATCCAACATGAAGCATTCTTAACAAAGTCAAAGTAACAGGGTATTCTGAGGTCAAGGTACCTGCAAACCTGTAAACAGCCCAACCCCCTCACAGGTAGTGATCTAGAACAAGGATCCTCAGACTTGGATCTGTTATGAGAAGTGTAAGCACTTCTTACCCGGAGGTACAGTGTTTACAATTACCATAACAATTCCTCCTCTAATTCACCTCAATTTCTGAAGGTCAATACTAAAAGGTCATCCAGACTTAGCAGGCTTCCCAGATCCCCCTAGCATTGCAGGAAATCTGCAACACAGAGTTCTCAAGAAGAAACCCATATCTGAACCGTGTTTCATATTCCCGCACCAGACTGAAAATTGACTGGGAAAGAATATGATTCACTCTAGCCTAGGTGTCACTCAGGTCCCAGGTATAGGACCTTAACTCTCAATGGAACACCCACCCACCAAAGAAAAACCAGATCCAGCCAGCACAGTATGACAGTATGATATATAAAAGCAGTAAAGAAAGCAGTAAAGTAACTGTACATAAAGCAATAAACAAAAATAAATACAAGCACAAACAAGCACATAACACCCCAGTAAACAAAAATCAATCAAGCGCTAGGAGGAACCCACGAAAAGAACCAGAAGCCCTGGTTGCAGTATAAGGGTCCCCAGCAGAGTCGCCAAGCTGTCGCTCCCGACAAATGAAATCGATCAAATGAAGGTACAGACGCGAACGGTCGGCGAAGGGAACAGTGAGAACACACAGCCGTGAACTCACTGGAGATGAATAGAGTCGCCAGCTAGGCATTTTTATCCCGGAGGAAAGGTAATGCTGCATAGACCTAGAAAAAGAAGGATAAGACGGTTTGCGAACCAGAGAGACTGAGAAAGGGGGTTGGTTACAACCTGGGAAGGTATTAGCACCCAGATTGTCCGCCGTACTCGACGGGATCCACGCTTAAAAGATTTGTGTTTTAAAGGGGTAGTGTCAGTGCAATCTGTGTATAAAATAGCTGGAAAAGAATGTACAGGTGTCAGTGTAAAGAAATGTGATGTGTATAAATGTACAGTGTCAGTGTAAGAACAGGAATGAAATGCTCATGACCATGAGGCTAAGAGAAAGAAGCTGGAAGAGGGGGAATGTACAGAGACTTTTGTTCGATAACTGTTAAGTTATGCCTACGTATCCTCTCGTGCAATGAGGAAGTCAGAACACCGTAGTTCGACCCAAAGAGACTGAAAGATGAGTTAACTTGTGAACTGCTTACTTGCCTATGCTCAAGTGTATGACCTGTCTGGCTCAGGTGCAAACTGTCTTGCATTAGACGGAAGAAGCAAGTTCTCGTTTATGAGTGAAGGTGATGAGAAAAGAATCCCGGAGGAGACGATTATTGTTTGTTTTTGTGTTTTCAGTCTTTTATTGCTTTTTGAAGTTTGTCATAAGATAATGAGCTTAAGCCTAAATCAATGGATTTGGTAAACTCATCACATCATCCCTCTGATTAGGGGTAATGAGAATTACCTTAAGTGTGAAGTCAGATTCTCACACTTAACCACCTTTGATGTAGGGTTAAGATCATTAACCTACTTGTGATTATTTAGATGTTTTTTGTGATTTTTGTTTAGTGTTAAGTAATGAGGTTAAGCCATAATCAGGGATTTAACAGACTCATTACACCATCCTAAAAGAAGGATAATAGATGAGAATGTTTAAGCTGGGGAAAACTCCTCAACTTAATCCATGATTAGGGATTAAACCCATGACAAAACAAGTCTTTATTAGATGGATTTTAATTAGTGGTATGATGATGAAGTGTTTTTTATGATTTGTAAGACAACTTGAGGGGGACTTGTCCATTAACTTTAGGGTTAGTCCTTCTTAACCAATTAAGGAAGAATTAGAACCCTAATGCAAGGCCCAAGTTACAAGTGTACTGTCTTGATGTTTATTAAGTGGATTGATTAAGAGAGTTCAACACCTTAAGGGTCCAAGACTTAGGATTAAAGTTATACACTCCATCCTAAAAGAAGGATGCAGGCATGATCTTAATCACAAAGTCTTAAAGCCTTGAGGGTTTAGTCCCTGATTATGAGGTGAGGTGAGATGACTCAAGGAGAGACACAAAGGTAAAAACTATGGGGGAGACTAATCAAAACCCTAATTCATTATCATGCTTGGTTGGTCCTAATGTTTGTGAGGTTTTCAAGAACAATCTTCAGAAGAACCACCAGGAAGCAGATGAACAAGATCAAGAGAAGCAAAGTGACTTGCTTCATTCAAGAAGTCAAGTCACTTGAAGAAAGAAAATGGGAGAAGGAAGAATGAGCAAACTCAAACTCAAACACAAGCATAAATGCAGCAATGAATGCAAGAGAGATGAAAAGAAAAGTTATGAGAAGTGAAGGCAAATTCACTTCTCAAGTTACTTACCACCTGAAATGTTAGAAAGAAATACAATGCAATGCAAGAAGAGATGTAATGACATGATGCAAAGCAAAACCAGAAGCATACACATGATGATTATGATGTTATGAAGTGCTGCAAACATGAGGCAAAGCAATGAAATGTTCATACAAGGTTATGAATGCAAAGGATGCAAGTGTAGGAGCATGAATGAACATGAAATGTTATGAAGCATACAAGACAAATGGCATGGCAAATATGTAATGCAATGATCAATGATGCTTTCTACATGTCTTAAGATGCTAAATGAATCACAAGTATGCACAAAATGCAATGACAAGCCATGTTATGCAAGGAAATGCAAGAAGGATACAAGGGAAAGCCCAAATTAGGGTTCATGGATCAAACATCAAACACAAACCAAAAACAGAAGCAAACCTTAACATAAAAAATGGAAAATGGTACCCAAGGAAACCCTAGACCTATAATGAATCACTGCCCAAAGGGGAACTCTCAACTCTCTACCAATCTCAAGTTATGATTTTTACAAGTTATTAGGGTTTTTTAGGGTTTGTAGCAAAAGAAATGCCAATCAATTAGAAAATGCAAGATCAAATCTTGGCCTTTTTATCCTTGAAAGTACATGTCAAATGGAAAATAATGCAAAAAGAATCAATGTCTCAACCTTCACCAATAGGCAGAAATGAATTTTCAAACATAGGATCAAAATAATGCATCAAAAATGATTTAATTCCATGAAAAACTCTTAAAATGCATCAAGATCAAAAAAGAAATTTGGTTTGAAGGTTGGACAATGTTTCTAAATGTCTTAGAACATTTCATGAATTTTTTTGTAATTTTTAAATACCTAAAAGTATTTTTAATTAATTAATTCTCATTAATCAATTAAAAATAATCTTTTAAATATTTAAAAATACTTTTTTAATGATAAAAATAAAATAAAAAATATTTTTGTGTCATAAAAATTAATAAAACCTTAAAGAAAAAGTTTCATAATTTTTATGATTTTTTAGCTATTTTAAATAAATTGTACAAGTTAAATGCAAAAAATATGAATAAAAATCAAATTAAATGAAAAGTAATTAGAACGAAAGGCTGGGATTTGATCTTGGTTCAAAAGCATTGACTGCGCGCCAGAATGAGAGGTCCAGATTGCCTCTGGCTAAATTAAATAAAACAAGATTAATTAACCCTAACACGTGGATTAGGGTTAATCAGAAAGATCCTGGCCATTGGAAAGGGAGGGAAGTCAACTGGTCCACGCGTATCCACGGCCAGCATTCAAACTAACATTAATTATGGGATTAAACCCTAATTAATCTCAGGTGGCCGGAGAAGACCTCCGGTCGTCTTCTCCGGCCAGAGGGTCACCTGAAAATCACCCAACTCCCTAAAAACGTAAAATAAATGAAAACTAAGACCAGGGAAATGATCCTAACACTCCCACGAATCAAACCCCTAACCTAAAACAAATTTATCTAACCTAAACAAGCTGAATCGAAGCAACTAAGTTCTAGGGTTCGTAAGCTTCAAACTGAAATTAAACTCTCAAAACGCAACCATTTTCAAAACCAATGGTTCCAGAATGATCAGCAAGACATGTAGAGCAAGTTTGTAACAATCAAGTTGATTTCTGGAAAAATTAATTTGGAGCTACCTGAGATTTGCAAACTTTGATTCTGGAACTTTCAGGCCTCTTCTCCTTGCTCAATCTGCTCCTCTTGGTCCCCCAAAGTTGTTTGAATGCTCAAATGGAGTTTATATTTGTTGGATGATGAGTTTCGAAGAGAACTGTTTCATGCTCAGTCAACAATGGCAGATGAGTTTCTGGCCCTTTCAAGTCATGGTGATGGGTTGTTTATGACCTATGAGGTGTATTGAGAAGGTTTATGGTGTTGGTTGAAGTGTTTGTGGCTTGAGGAAAGAGATTCGAATGAATCTGCAGAATGAGGGTTGGTGATGGCAGTGAGGGTTTCTGGTGATTTCAGGCTTTGTTTCTTGATGCTTTGTGTTCTATAGATCAAGGTGAGATGAATGGAAGCAAAGATTTGGGTGTTTGCAGGCTGTGTGATGGGATTCCAATGAAGTTGCAAGTTGGGAGGTTTTTGTGAAAGTTGTGTATCTGTTGGTTTCAGCCCTTGTTCTTGTTATGTTCCACTTGCAAAATGAAATGATAAACAATCCTGATTGGTTGGCTGATGTGACTTGTGCAGCTGTGATAGGTAGTTCACTTTTTGCTCAAAAACCACTTTATGTGTAAGATAGGGTATGGCTTGATCTAGGCTTGGTACAAAGCTAGGGCTGGCGCAGCATGGTGTGGTGAGAGACTATGGAAGGTTCAGCAGCCAATGTTGCAAGTTGTGAGGAATGATCATGAGTGTTTTGCAACTTGTTGTACTTTTGGTTCACATGTGATCTTTTGGCCAACCAAGCATGAAATCATGGGAAAGCTTAGTCCAATTCTGATTTTATGGACTTAGAGAACATTCACATGCTGGTTTGACATGAATTTGAGGCAGCAATCATGCATTGATTCAAGACTTAGCAAAATTTCCACTTGGTGCATAACTTGAAAAACAATGATTTTTGGCAACTTTGCATGGCCATAGCTTTTGATCCATGAAGAGTCAGATCATGTTCTTGTACTTTTTGAAAAGGGAAAGATGAGATCTACAACTTTCAGGACCAAAGTTTTTCCATTTGAAGCCTTTTTGGATCATGAATCAAGGCTTGAAAATTGACCTAAAATGGTGCATTCTTGAAAAGTCAACAAAACCCAAAAAGTCAACTTTTGCAAAAACCCTAAATTCTTGATTTCCATGAACTTCAAACCTCTTCCATGATCAAATAAAGATCATATACACTCAAAATGATGAAGATCACCCATTGGTTGGGTCATTGGGGGCCTCAGATGCCCTGATTTTACACTGACTTGTCCAGAAAGTCAACTCTTGATCAGATGACTTCCCCATGGAATTTCTTCATGAAAATTGATATGCATACTCCCTATACCATATAGAGACCAATGGAAACAAGAATGACCAAAAAATTTGGAGTTATGGCCTCTGAAACCAAAACCCTAATTTTCAGTCAACTGTGCAGTTCATCCTGGCTCTGCATCCACTCAAACCCTGGTTCTTGTGATCCCTCTGCAATTTTGACTTTGTGAGGATGTAACATGATATAAGAACACACATGGACCCCTTTGAGTTGATTAGTGGCCTTTGGAATGGCTCAAGATGCCCTGAGGTTGCTCAGATCACAAACCCTAGGTGCAGATGCCTTAGAAGCTATGCAGTGAATCAAAATGAGATGTGAGATGATATGTTTTGTGTATATGCATATGAGATGATCACAAGTCATGTGTGAATGGGTGAGGGCAAATTTGGGGTGTTTACAGGTATGTCTCAGTCCTCGAGAGAAAGTTTCCACGAATACGCTCAGAGATGGAGACAACTGGCTGCTGCTGTCCAACCTCCAATGTCAGAAAGAGAGATGGCTGACATGTTCATGAATATCCTGCAAGGAACTTATATTGATAGACTTGCTGCTTTCTCTTCCACTAGCTTTGCTGATGTGGTCATAGCGGGAGAGAGAATTGAAAGTTTGTTGAAGATGGGTAAGATTTCTGACAATGGTGCTAGCTCCAGCAATGCAAAGAAACCCTTCTCAGGATATAGAAGGACAGGGGAGACTAATGCAGTGCATTTTAGTAGAGGTAGACCCCAATACTTGCAAAGATCAGTGGCTGCAGTCACCGTCCTTACTCCAGCACCTCAGCAACAACAATATGCTCAACAACAACAAAGATCTTATAATAACGACAACCAACAACAACGTCCTTTCCAACAAAGGCATTCTCAGATTAATAGGGTGATCGATCCCATCCCGATGCCCTATGCAGTCTTACTCCCGCAACTATTGAAGCTTAACCTGACTGAACTGAGGACTTTGGCTCCACCAGATCCTCTGAATCTTCTAAGGAGTTATGATGTCAACGCCAGATGTGCTTTTCACTCCAATGCACCTGGTCATTCAACAGAGAAGTGTAGGGCCTTGCACATGAAAGTCCAGGATTTGATTGACTCCAAAGCTTTTAATTTTGCACCTCCACCAAATGTCACAAGAAATCCAATACCAAATCATGGTGAGCCAAAGATCAATGCCATTGAGGAGGACCAACCAGCAATTCTGATTAATGACATTGCAAGTATTCAAACACCACTGGCCGAAGTAAAAGCTCAGCTATTGAAGTGCCAAGTGTTTCCGGTTTGTGAGGCCCGTTGTGAAGATTGCAAAGTTTCTACCAATGGTTGTGCAAATCTAAAGAATGCTATTAGCAGTCTTATCAGAGAAGGCATCCTGCAAATCACATCAACAGTTCCATTTTCCACAAAGGCAACAAAAATCTCTCCTACAGCACTAGCAAACATTATCTCAACAGAATCTTCTACAACGCCAGCAGAAGTCATTCCAACATAATCGACTACAACAACAACCAGCACCAGTGACGACATCTCAACGGTTACCATCTATTATGATCCAACAACCATCCATGTTCCGGATTCTCTCAACAACAACTTTCAGCAACACCCTCATCAACATCAACAACTTCCTGCACCTGCACCATCTTCAATCAGACCTCCTGTCACCATCTACTATGATCCACAGACTATCACAACTCCTTCTTCCATTTCAATTAGTCTGGTAACCATCATGGTGCCTGGGCCAATTCCCTATGACAGCAATAGTGTCATGACTTGGCACTACGACTCAGATCTGTACCACCACGGAAGGAAAGTTACCCTTGACTCTTCAACTTCTACACCACAAATTGACAATGTCGGGGGGGGGGGGGGCTTCACTCGGACCAGACGTCTCTTCGCTTCACAGTTTCCAAGAATTAATGCTGAAGTAGAAACTTCTGCCAGAGCAAAAGGTAAAAGTGTGGTGCCAAAAGAGCCTGCTGCAAAAGAAACTCAGAAGACACCCTTTGATCAGGATGTAGACGAGTTTATGAGGATTATCAAGAGAAGTGACTACAAAATTGTGGACCAGTTCCACCAAACTCCCTCCAAGATCTCCATACTATCTCTGCTCATGTGTTCCCAGGCTCACCGGAATGCACTACTCAAGGTCTTGCACGCAACTTATGTGCCAGAAGAAATCACGGTCAATCAGTTAGAAACAGTAGTCGCAAATGTCAATACTAGTCATGGACTAGGCTTCACCAATGTTGACTTGACTACGGAGGGGCGTAACCATAACAAGGCTTTGCATATCACTTTGGAATGAAAAGGTATTGTACTTTCTCATATCCTTGTTGACACTGGATCATCACTCAACGTCCTGCCAAAGAAAGCTTTAGTCAAATTGGAGTATGATGGTCTAGCTTTCCGTCCGAGCAACCTAGTTGTCAGAGCTTTTGATGGTTCTAAGAGATCTGTTCTCGAAGAGATTGAGCTGCCTGTGGTAATTGGCCCACAAGTTTTTCAAACTACCTTCTACGTGATGGACATACAACCTGCCTACAGCTGTTTTTTGGGTCGACCGTGAATTCATGCCGCCGGCGCGGTAACATCGACCCTTCACCAGAAGTTAAAATATGTGTGGGAAGGCTAAATTATCACCATCTGTGGAGAAGAAGACATCTTTGTCAGACACCTGGCTATGTACAAGTACATAGAAATGGATGGGGAGATCCATGAAACCATGAGTCATGGTTTTGAAGCCTTGAACATCAACAAAGCTACAACTGAGGTGTTTGCTGCATCCCAAGAGGAAAGGATGGGCACCTTAATTGCTTCCTACAAAAAAGCTCGGAAGGTTGTGGAAGAAGGGAATGCCCAAGGCTGGGGCAAGCTGCTGAAGGTTCAGATGAAAGAAGACAAATTCAGTTTGGGTTACAGACCATCCCGACAAGTTCTAGAGGAGGCTTCTGAAGCTCCCAAGTTCATAAGTAGGGGAATGCTGACCCTTTTTGCTGTCAACACTTTGGAAGACGAGGCTGAGAGCGACTACAACCTGGAAAGCTGGATCCGTCCAAGAGTCCCGGGCCAACAATTCCTCAACTAGTCTTCCCAGGAAATTATAAGGGTTACTGCTGTAGAGTAATTATTATTTCCTGTTTTAAGCATGCATTAAAGTCTTGCATCTTGCCCAAGATGTCGGGACTCATTTTGTAATAGGGCCATATGTATTTGATCAAATTGAATATTAATGAACAATGGACGTCTTTTGGCAAACAATCTTTTTCGCTCACTGTCTTTTCATTTTTGTTATTTTTGCACAAAACAATAAATGGCAATTTTTTTCTCAATAATAACTTCATTCAATTTTTCTAAATAAGATAAAATCAATCACTAAAATGAACCAAATCTCAACCCTTGCAGATATAGCCCTCCAAATTGCACCGACAACGACACTGTTATGACCTTGTGTGACTTCGACAATCCGATTAATCAAGCAGATGAAGGGGTTGAAGAAGACTACGATTTACCTAAAGAGTTAGCCAGGTTATTGAGACAAGAGGAAAAGGTGACTGCTCCTCATCAAGAGGAGGTTGAGACTATCAATCTTAGTACCGAGGAAGATGTGAAAGAAGTGAAGATTGGAGCCAGTCTGCAAACTCCTGTAAAAGAGCAACTTATTAGTATGTTGCGAGAATATGTCGATGTGTTCGCTTGGTCCTATCAAGATATGCCGGGTTTAGATACATATATTGTCATGCACAAGCTTCCATTGAAAGAGGATTATCCGCCAGTTAAACAGAAGTTGCGCCGTACTCGCCCAGACATGGCCAAGAAAATCAAAGAAGAAGTACAAATGTAGTGGGACGTCGTTTTTCTTGTTGTAACTAGTTACCCGCCGTGGGTTTCTAACATTGTACCCGTACCTAAGAAGGATGGCAAGGTGCGTATGTGTGTCGATTACCAGGATCTAAAAAGAGCAAGCCTGAAAGATGACTTCCCATTACCTCACATTGATGTATTGGTAGACAACACAACTCAGTTCTCGGTATTTTCCTTCATGGACGGATTTTATGGATACAATCAGATCTAGATGTCACTTGAATACATGGATAAGACAACCTTCATCACACCATGGGGCATGTTCTGCTACAAAGTAATGTTGTTTGGTTTGAAGAATGCTGGTGCAACATATCAACAGGCTATGGTAACATTATTCCACGACATGATCCATAAATAAATTGAGTGCTACGTGGATGACATGATTGCCAAGTTCCAAACAAAGGAATAGCATTTGGTATATCTATTAAAATTGTTCAAGCGTATGAGAAAGTATCAGTTAAGGTTGAACCTCAACAAATGCACATTCGGGGTACATTCTGGTAAGCTGCTGGGATTCATTGTAAGCGGAAAAGGAATTGAGGTTGATCCCGACAAAGTCAAAGCAATTCAGGAAATGGATGCACCTAAGACTGAGAAAGAAGTTCGAGGTTCTTAGGTAGATTGAACTACATTTCAAGGTTCATATCTCATCTCACTGCAACCTGCGAGCCCTTGTTCAAATTGCTAAGAAAGGAACAAATAGTCAGGTGGAACGATGATTGTCAAAGAGCTTTTGACAAGATCAAAGAGTATTTGCAAGAACCTCCAATTCTCATGCCTCCAGTTGAAGGAATACCTCTAATAATGTACCTGACAGTATTAGATGAATCGATGGGGTGTGTGTTGGGCCAGCATGACGAGTCTGGTCGAAAAGAGTATGCAATATACTACCTAAGCAAAAAGTTTACCGATTGTGAACAACATTATTCACTGCTCGAGAAAAATTGTTGTGCTTTAGCGTGGGCTGCTCGCCGACTAAGACAATATATGTTGACTCATACAACCTTGTTGATCTCAAAGATGGACCCAATCAAGTACATATTTGAGAAGCCAACACTTACCGGAAGGGTTGTAAGGTGGAAAATGATTCTGACAGAATATGATATTCAGTACACCTCTCAGAAAGCCATCAAGGGCAGTGTATTGTCTGACTATCTAGCTGAGCAACCCATTGATGATTATCAGCCTATGAGATTTGATTTCCCTGATGAAGACATCATGTTCTTGAAATCAAAATATTGTGATGAGCCTATTCACACTGAAGGGCCTGATCCAGAAGAAGCATGGACTATGATGTTCGATGGGGCAGTTAATTGTAACGGTCGTGGGGTTGGTGCAGTGCTTATTACACCCAAAGGAGTCCATCTGCCTTTCTCAGCAAGGCTCACCTTTGCCTGCACTAACAACGAAGCAGAGTACGAAGCTTGCATCATGGGTCTTGAGGAAGCCATTGACCCCAGGATCAAAACCTTGAATGTATTTGGAGATTCAGCTTTGGTGATCAACTAAACTAATGACAAGTGGTATACTCATCAAGATCATCTGGTTCCCTACCGTGACTATACGAGGAGATTGTTGTCTTTCTTCACAACAGTCAAGCTTGAATACATCCCTCGAGATGAGAATCAGTTTGCAGACGCCTTGGTGTAATACCTCAAAATTTGCCATCTTTCTTTATTACCTCAACTGGCTTATGTTTGCATTCATTTGCATTTTCCATTAGGTTGTAACATTTAATCATGCATTGCATTGACTCCTAAGGCATGTGATTAAGGAATATCCTTATGGTTTGAGTTTCCTATTATATAACCATTACACTTAAGGTTGATACCAAGGGTGAATTTCTACTGTCGTGAACATTTTCTAAGGATACAAGTTGTCATGGATACTAGAGCTTCAATAAAGGTCGAGATTTAATATGGTATGAAGAAGGTTTGCTTGGACATGCTTGTTGCTTTGGTTACGTGTTCATCTTCAAAGTTTCCTTAGGGCGTTCGTTTTAAAATCATTGGTCACCTAGTTAGTGAATTGCAAGGCACATATCGTGACAAGAGATACAAAGGATTGTTGTGAGGTTTGCTTGGTTAATTGATAGAAGAGCCAAGGTCATTTGGCATTAAAATTTAACTGAATTTGTTCCTATTGGAAATTAATTTGGATATCCATTCAAAGTTCAAGTTACAACAATCCAAGTTCATTCAAGTTCATCCTTTTTCTTTATGAAGTTACTAAATTATCCAAGTTCCATCAAAATCAAGGGATTCTTTCAAAGATTGCAAATTTCAGATATTTCCAAAGGCCAATTATATCTAAATGTCTTCATTCAAATTATTAAAGGTGCATTAAAAGAAGTTACATTAAGAGGACATCATTCACAAGGTTCCGTAAAAAAAAGTATAATAAGAAAATAATGGAAATGCAATTGGATGTAAGCTGACTTTTTGGTCAACTGTTGACCTTTGGGTCAAACAGTTGACCGGTGCCAACTAGACTTTTAGAATTTCACACTAGCGGACCCCTCTTCATATCTAACCCATCACGGTTTTGCAACTTCTCAATAGCTTCATATGGTCTTCCTACAAAAGGTACTATTACCCAAATAATTATGCAATCAACAACCATCCTTGTATTCACATCAAAGTAAACTTACAAACAATACAGTTGGTTACATAATGATCAATTACATGATGTAATTCTAGATCAAGTCCAAAGTTCAAGAAAGAAAAAAAGAAAGAGAAATACAAAGAGGAAAATTCTTGTTGTTGAGAGTTATGTCTTGCTACCAATGTTTGTAGTATGGGGGCTGATTATACACCAAGGGCTGAGCAATGTCACCACCTGAACTCGCCGAATCTCCAGATTTCCATAAAAAGGCCGATCTGATGCATAAAAGGAGTGTGTTCGTGAAGGCATAATTCTCAAGATGCAACGTCAATGAATCATTTTTCAGTTTGGATAGTTTGGAATCCGAGCCTAAAAAACTCAAAGTCCGGACATCGCGTCAAACGCTAGTTTCCTGCAGAATACGAGGATTAGTAATTATGCAACTTGAGGAAAGAGTTAATGGAATAGACGAACAAAGAGCTAAACTTGACGTAGCTTGAAATTAACCGGCTTTCATAGCTCCCAATGTTCAGCCACGTCCAAATAAATGGCACCTTCATTTCCGCTTTCGAAGACAATGCTCGGCTCATATCACCATGCCCTGGATAAGCTATATTCAAAGCAACAGCAAGTCAAGTCTGAGTTTCACAACTATAACAATTAAAAGGAAGAAGAAAGTACCAATTGTCATCGAGCTCATTTCTAACCAACAAATAACTGAATCCTAACAATCTACATATCAGAATTTTAACCGAAAATAACAAAGCTTCTCTGATCCTCTATAAAGCAGAGGTTTATCATCCATCTTCCTCTCTCTCCATTTTTTTTAGTTTTTCTCTTCAGTCTTCAATACTCTTCAGTCTCCAACAATTTTTCATTTTCTTCATCACTCTCACAACTTCAATCTTCTTCACAACTTCAATCTTCTTCACAACCATTCATTCATCTCTTCTCTCATTCTTCAACCTTTTCTCATCATTCTTCTTCCTCAATCGGTTCTCTGCAAACCTCAACCCTCATCATCATCAATCGTTCTGCTTCACCATCCATAGCGAAGCTTGATAACACTATCACCTGCAATCATATGTCAAACTCATAAAGCCCTATAACATTCAACAACAAGATTTCAGGTTTGTCACCGACGAAACAGATTCAGATACGCAGTGAGAAGACGAAGACACGTGAACGGTTATCAATGACAATTTCACAAACGCAGAGTAAAGGAGAACAAAAGAACGGAATCAATTCGTAAACTAACCTCTTCGTCATCATCCAAAGTTCGTTCTCGTCCACACCTTCGCAACAACCTCATTCTTCAATTGGAAGAGCAATTAACGTCTTCGCGGCATCGAAACCACTGAGTCGTCGTTCGCCTCCGTAACATCGTCAATACGACGTCAATTGAAAGGTACGATTTTGCCGTTCCCGGTAGAGGTTTTTATGATGAGTGCTTAGGATCTTCTTCAGTTTGTTTTCTGAGTCTGTATCATGGTTTGAAATGGAGAACGGTTAGATAGCGGTGATGATTTTTGGTTCAAAGTCGTGTTAGGGTTTCCATTTAGATCATCGCTTCGAGGAAGGCGAGTTGGAGATGGAGTCGGTTAGGATAAGGGTGAAGAGAAGGCGACGCTATGAGGTTAAGATGGTGGTGGTGTTAAGGTGATAGTGGCGGCGGAGAGCTGAAGAAGAGACCTTGGGTTTTTTGTTTGTTTGTTGTTCTTCAGCCCCTTTCATTTTGTTTTCATTTTGTAATCTTGATAAGTTATTGAAATGATTAAGATACAATTAACCTAATTAATACTGATTGAGGGAATATCAAGGAATAAAAGAAAAAAATTAAGAGCATTAAGTACGCTTAATTCCCAATAATGTTTACCCTTAGATATTTCCCCAAGCGATAAGATCATGGAAGTGTTTTGTTGATTCCCACCATACCGGCGCTGACACTTGTCACTGTCCGGTAGGTGCTCCCTTGGGTGATTTTGTGAGTATTGTCCACCATAACTACCATGTTCCTTGTCTTTTGATTCGCTTGATGGAATTACTTAGGAGTCAATTGGATCACACGACCCAGATTTCAGTCAAAATGTTGACTGAAGATCCATAGGATACACCTCATGAAGTCTGCGCAACTGGGCCTGGAACTTTGCTATTCACACCCCTGTTTGTTGGGCCCATTGGGATTTTAACTTCAAAAACTTCTAGATGCACCCCCTCCTTTTATTTCTTCTTTTTAATATTTGTTTTAGTATTAGTTTGAATTTTATCCATAAAAAATAATAAAATACTCAATAAAATTTTACAAAAATTGCAGTAGGTTTATAATTCAATTTAGAAATTTGTGACATTTTTACTTTCTGAATTTTGGAATTTTTTCGATTTAATTTCGATTTTCCATTTAATTAGCTTTATATTGATTTCTTTTAGTTACACATAATTTTGTACATTTTATTTTTTCCACCTCCTGTAGGATTTTTAGCCCATTCTTTTCGCTATGATTAGAGGACTAATAATAGGACCTAGGATATTTTTTGGTAGATTTTTAGGCTATTTTATCCAGTGTTTTGGTAGCTTAGTTCATGTAAAATTGTGATTAGTTCTTAGATGAATTTAAGTGACTATTTGGCATAGTTAGGCTCTGAAGTTTTAGGATATTTTTTAGCACAATATTATAGTCAGGTTAAGGACCTTAGAGAATTAATTTCATATTTTTCCAGGAATTTTGCTATTTTTTAGTATATTGAGTTTAGCTAAGTTTTACATTGTAAATCAACCTAGTTTAACTTAGGATATTATGGTTCATTAAGATTTAGCTTAATTAGGTTTAAACTTAGGATTTTAGAATGACCTAGTATAGTTTAGTTACTGATTTTAGAATAGTGATATTAAATAAATTCCTTTAGTTTTAGGACTTAGGCTTAGAATTTTCACTAAGTATGTGTAGATGAGGTTTAGGCTTATTTTAGTTTTATGCTTTAACATGCAATTTTTGGAATTAATTTCTTCTTTCTATTTTTATGCTTTTGCCTTAATATTTGTATTTTCTACTTGTATAGGCTTCCCCATGCTTCTTAGAGCCAACTTAACTTCATTAGGAAGTAAGTTGAGTTCTAGTAGTTTTTAGTTCCTTTTATTCATTAGGATTAGAAAACTCCACAAACCATTAAGACCACTTTTGAATAATAACTAAAATTAGGGTTGAGTCTTAGTCCCCTTAGTTTTTTCCTTTTTTCAAATTGAGTCCTTCTTTCTCACCTCATGAAGAAAATAATAAAAATACCTAATAAAGGTTGAATGTTCTTATACGCCATGAGACTTTGTTCCAGAGTACTTATACGCGTCCTATTTCGGGGCGAGGTGTAAATATTTACCACGATGGATAGGTCTTAGTATGAGAACGTTCACAAACAAATTCAAAAAATTTCTCATAAAAGACAAAAACAAACAATAAGCGACTATCCTGCGGGAACTTCTCTTCTCACCTCATTCATTCTCAACGCGAACTTGCGACGACTTGTCTCGCATGCAAGACGGTAAACGCACTCGTACCAGACGAGCCTGCAACACCTGAGCATAGACATACTCAGTTCCAGCCATAAAAAAAATACAAACAAATAGTTCCCGACTTAGTTAGGCGAACTACGTCGACTCTGATCCTCATTTTCCCGATGAGGTATGCAGGCAGCGGGGTAGGGCCCGTTCGAGCACATTCTTTATTTTCCCTACTTTTTCCCCCTTATTTTCGTTCTCCTTTGTCATTTCCATTCTCATTCTAGTTAGCAGTTCATTTGCTCATAGCTTTACTTTCTCACCCTTTGAAACAAACAAGCAAGCGTGGATCCCGTCGGGTACGGCGGACGGTCTGGGGTACTAATACCTTCCCAGGTCGTAACCGACTCCCGAACCCAGATCTTTGGTTCGCAGGACCTTGTCCTTTCCTTCTTCCTTAGGTTTGTGCAGCATTACCTTTCCCATTCTTTTGGGATAAAAATGCCTGGCTGGCGACTCTATCTTTTCCGCGCCACTTTCGCGTTTGTACTAGGATGAAAATCCCGGGAGCGACACTTGGCCACTATTTCATCTATGATCAAAGTAAAGACTACCAACTATGTACCTCGGATTTTAGTATCCAGACTAGACCGGCCGACGTATGTATTCTCTGTGGACACTGTCATTGACAACAAACCTTGGTTCCACGGCATCAAATGCTTCTTGGAGACTCGGACATACCCACCTGGGGCATCGTCCAATGATAAGAAGACGTTAAGAAGGCTAGCCGACAGTTTCTTCCTCAATACTGATGGCTCCTTATACAAGCGGAACTTCGACATGGTCTTGCTCATATGTGTTGACAAGAAGGAAGCAGACCTACTAATGCACGAAGTACACGAAGGTTCTTTCGGTTCCCATGCCGGAGGTCATGCAATGGCAAAGAAATTGTTAATATCAGGGTACTACTGGATCACAATGGATGCAGACTGCTGCGCCTATGCCAGAAAGTGTCATAAATGCCAGATCTACGTAGACAAAGTGCATGTGCCTCCCAATCCTATGAATATATTGTCTTCACCCTGGCCCTTTGCCATGTGGGGCATTGATATGATTGGAAAGATTGAACCAACTGCTTCAAATGGTCATAGATTCATACCGGTGGCCATTTATTACTTCACCAAATGGGTCGAAGCAGATTCATATGCAAATGTCACCAAGCAAGTGGTAGCCCGATTTCTGAAAAGGGATATCATTTGTCGATATGGAGTTCCCGAGCGAATCATTATTGATAATGGTTCAAACCTTAACAACAAGATGATGGCAGAACTGTGCTGAGACTTCAAAGTTCAACATCACAATTGAAGAAATTTGAGCTAAACCAAAAGTTGCCAAAAATGGAAATGACTTGTAATGGAAACTTTCCATTTTGGGAAAGTTCTTCAACCTCCTCTTTCTTGATCAAAAATGCTTCAAATGAAAAATTCTTGGTCATGAAAGTTGTATATTAGGTCTTTCCCTTTTCAAAAAGTACAAGAACATGTTCTAATTCATCATGGGACTCAAGTTATGATCCTTCAAAGTTGGCAAAAATCCTATAATTTTCAAGAATGCACCAAAGAGGATTTTTTGCAAAACCACATGTCAATCCATTTCATGGCCTCTAATGCATCTCTAAACATCATACTATCATAGTACAACCCATTTTGATCAGAATTGGCCCAAGAATCATGCATTTTCATGCCTTGAACTTCAAGAAATTCCAAAAGGGCCAAAACTTCTCAAATTTGCAAAATGGCATGAATCTTCCCATACACTTGTTCCAACTCATCAAATTTGATCCATAAGCCTTCCTTGATCTCTGCTGAGCCAAGCCATGCCCAAATCCAGGCCTGCCATGTGCCCATACCTCAAGTACAACCAACCTTGACTTTTTGCAAATCACCCCATACCAATCAGCATAGCCCACACCAACTATTCTGACCTATCACAGCTTCACATACAGGCCTCAAGGGACTCATTTCATGCAAAACATTGCCCTGAATCATCCCACAACTCAAGAACACAAAAATCTCTCTCAAACTTCACCTCTCCGAAATTCATAAACCAGCCATCAAAACTTCAAGCAACCTTCACCATTCAACTCATCATCACTCATAGAACAAAACCCAACCATTAAAATGGCCTGAAACACACCATACACCAAATATGATTTTCCATCCCCCTAAACTGAACTTCAAAAAGAGGCCACATACACTATAGCAAAGCATCAAAGAAGCTCAAGGGTGATCAGAGGAGGGTGTTTGCATCAAGAAGAAGGCCCAAGCAGCTCCATTGGCAAAGCTTCATCTCAGGTACCTTCTTGAAACATTTTTCCAGAAATCGTTTCTTTAGTTACAAAATGATAGAGTTTGCTCTCCTGATCACAATGAACATTTATTTTTGAAGAATGGTTGAGAATTGACCGTGTATGTGTGTTCTGAAATTTTTTCCATTTTTATGTTTTGTTCGAATCTTGATCATGATGCAAAATAAATGAAATGTGTTGCTGGATTCTTGTTCCATGATGCTTGGGGATCATTTCTGGAGATTTAGGGGGTTTTTTATGGCCTGGGGAGAGAGATGAGGTAAGGACCCTGCCGGAGAAGACGACCGAAACACTGTTCCGGCCGTCTGAAGTTAATTAGGGCTAATCTCAGGTGATTAAGTGAGTTTGAATTTGGGCTGTTAGATGAGTGCTTGCCGCGCGTTTTGAAGGGTCAGGATCAAACATTAAAACCCTAAACCTAATTAATTAATTAAATTAGGTCAGATTAAAACACAGCCATTGGATTTCATTTAAGTGATAGGATTAAGTCATGGCCTTAGGATCTGAATACCTCAAGTCACGTGGACTTTGATTCCTGACCCCTGGATCATTCAACTTGCAATCTCAACCTCTCATTTAGCATACTTTTTATTTTTATTTGATTTTTCTTTGTATTTTATTTTACGAATTTATTTAAAATACTTAGAAAAATCCCAAAAATATTTCCCTTTGCATTTTTATTCCAAATATTTTTCTTAATCAGAAAATGATTTTTATTTTATTTTTTAAATAAAAATTATATTTTTAAAATATTTTAATGTTTATTTTAATTAATTAATGGAAATTAATTAATTAAAATAGCATTTAAGTTTCTAAAAATCACCAAAACATTCATGTTGCATCTTAACACATTTAGAAACATTTTCAAACCCCTCATACAAATTTCTTTTTGGTTTTGATCATCATTTGACAATTTTCTTTGAATTTAGGGTTCATAAAATCACATTTTTAAACCCTAACCTTTGAAAAATCTTTTCTGCCTAACCATGAAGGGTTTGAAGTTGGTTCTTTTTGCATTGTTTCACACACATCATTTAGTTTCTAGGATAGTTTTGGCATGAATTTATCTTTTATTTTCAATTTGTTTGGCATTTTACATTGAGGATCACCCAAAAAACCCTAGAAACTTAGGAAATTCATAACTCCTTCTAGGTTTAGTTTCTGATCTCCCCCTTTTGATGGTAACCTAGTATAGGTTTAGGGTTCCTTTGAGTGCATTTTTAATTTTTTATCATGTCATTTGCTTCTGTCTTTGCCATTTGCATCTCATCCTTTCATGTAACCCTAATTTTGCATCTTCATTTGCATTTATCTTGCATATGCATTCATACATGAACTTGCCATGACATTTCATGCATTCATATGTCATCTTAGACATCTTAGGACATGTTAGAATCATGCTTGATCATTTCTTCATTCATTTGACATGATTTGCATTCATTTCCATTCATTAACTTTCATGAACTTTCAAACTTTAATGCATGCTTCATTTGCATTCATTCTCTTGTATGAACACACACATGCACTTTGTATGCCTTTGCATCATGTCATATCATCATTGGCATCATGTGTATGTTCTGGTTTTGTTCTTTGTCTTTTCATATGCATCATTCCATTTTATTTCTTTCCTTATGCATCCGGTGCTGACATTTTCAGGTGGTAAGTTACTTTGAGAAGTGGATTTGCCTTTACTTCTCATTTCTCTTCATCTCTTTCATATGCATATTGCTGGTTTTGAAGTGAACTTGTTCACTTGTGTTCTTTCTCTCTCACTTTCTTTCTTTAAGTTACTTATCTTCTTCAATGAATTAAGTAACTTATTTCTTCTGCTTCTTCCTCCTTTCATTTGCTTCTTCCATTGGTGGCTTCCTTGAAGATCTTCCTTAAGCCTTATAAACAATAGGAACATTTAAGCATGATAATAATTAGGGTTGTGATTAGTCCCCCTTAGTTTTTACCTTTGAGTCTTCTTTGTGTCTCTCTTCTCATCTCATCATTAGAGACTAAACCTTTAAGGTTTTAAGACTTTGGAATTAGGGTTATGCATGCATCCTTCTCTTAGGATGGAGTGTATAACTTTAATCCTAAGTGTTAAACCCTTAATTTGTTTAAACCTCTTAATCAATCCACTTAATAATCACTAAGACATTAACTTGTAACTTGGGCCTTACATTAGGGTTCTAATTCTTCCTTTATGGTTAAGAAGGACTAACCCTAGTGTTTAATGGACAAGTCCCCCTCAAGTTGTCTTATAAATCATAAAACTCACTTCTTAATCTCACCCTTAATTAAAATCCATTTAATAAAGGCTTGTTTAGTCATGAATTTAATCCCTAATCATGGATTAAGTTGAGGTATCTTCCCCAGCTTAAGTGCTCTCATCTATTATCCTTCTATTAGGATGGTGTAATGAGTTCACTAATCCTTGACAATGGCTTAAACTCATTACTTAACACTAAACAAAAACCCAAAAAAATCTAAATAATCACAAGTAGGTTAATGATCTTAATCCTACATCATCATGGCAATTAAGTTGAGATGTTTATCTCACACTTAAAGTATTCTCATTATCCCTAATCAGGGAGGATATAATGAATTTACGAGCCTTTGATTTAGGCTTAAGCTCATTAACTTATGACAAACACCAAAAACAATAAAAGATTGAACACACAAAAAAACAAACAATAATCGTCTCCTTCGGAATTCTTTTCTCATCATCTTCATTCATAAACGAGAACTTGCTTCTTCCGTCTAATGCAAGACAGTTAGCACTTGAGCCAGACAAGTCATACACTTGAGCATAGACAAGCAGGCAATTCACAGTCAATTTATTTTTCAGTCTCTTTGAGTCGAACTACGGTGTTCTGACTTCCTCATTGCACGAGAGGATACGTAGGCATAACTTAACTGTTATCGAACAAAAGTCTCTTTGTCATCCCCCTCTTTCAGCATTCTCTTTTAAGCCTCAGTTCCTGAGCATTCACCTTTTGCACTGACACCTGTATATTCTTTTCCAGCTCTTGCACACAGATAGCACATACACTACCCCTTTTAAACACAATCTTTTAAGCGTGGATCCCATTGAGTACGACGGACAACCTGGGTGCTAATACCTTCCCAGGTTGTAACCAACCCCCTTTCTCAGTTTCTCTGGTTCACAACCGTCTTATCCATATCTTTCCAGGTTTATGCAGCATTACCTTTCCTTCAGGATAAAAAATGCCTAGCTGGAGACTCTATTCATTTCACTTTATCTTCTCCTTTCGCCGACCGTTCGCGCTTGTATCGGGATGCAAATCTTCGGGAGCGACAGCTGTCAGAGTAATTTTCTTTGTTTCCATTTTATCATACTGCATGTCAAATCCTGCACTCTGCCCAAGGTGCATGGATCCATATGTAGGGCCACCATGTTTTTAATGCATTATACTTTTTCCATTAAATAAAGGACATTTTTCAAGCAAATTGTGTTCTCTTTCTTTCGTTTTAAATTTTTTCACAAAGCAAATAAAATGGAAATGTTTTTCTTTCCAGTGTTTTTGTATATTGGCGTCTCCTTTGAAAAATCCCGATTCTGAAATAAGCACATCTTGTACAGTGTTGATCATTCGGATTCCTGTGACAACGTTCCTGCTATGACTATGCATGACTTTGACAATCCTATCTTCCAAGCTGATGAAGGGGTTGAGGAAGACTGTGAAGTCCCAGAAGAATTGGTCAGGTTGTTGAAACAAGAGGAAAGGGTCATTCAGCCTCATCAGGAGGAAATAGAGATCATCAACATTGGGTCCGAGGATGTAAAAAGAGAGAAAAAGATTGGGGCCAGTTTGCAGGCCAAGGTAAAGAAGGAGTTGATTGGTATGCTACGTGAATATGTGGATATCTTCGCCTGGTCGTATCAAGATATGCCAGGGTTGGATACTGACATTGTTGTGCACAAGCTGCCACTAAAGGAAGACTGTCCTCCCGTGAAACAAAAGTTGAGAAGAACTAGCCATGATATGGCTATGAAGATCAAGGAGGAAGTTCAGAAGCAGTGGGATGTCGGGTTCCTTGCTGTGACCAGTTACCCACCTTGAGTAGCTAACATTGTGCCTGTACCGAAGAAAGATGGAAAGGTCCGGATGTGTGTCGATTATCGGGATCTAAACAGAGCAAGTCCAAAGGATGATTTTCCATTACCTCACATTGATGTGCTGGTAGATAACACTGCTCAGTTCTCGGTATTTTCTTTCATGGATGGCTTCTCCGGGTATAATCAGATCAAGATGGCACCGGAAGACATGGAGAAAACGATGTTCATTACCCCGTGGGGTACATTCTGTTATAAGGTTATGCCCTTTGGATTGAAGAACGCCGGGGCAACATATCAACGGGCTATGGTAACATTGTTCCACAATATGATACACAAAGAAATTGAGTGCTATGTGGACGACATGATTGCCAAGTCCTGGGACGAAGAAGAGAATTTGGTCAATCTTAAAAAGTTGTTTGATAGATTGATAAAGTACATATTGAGGTTGAATCAAAACAAGTGTACATTCGGAGTGCGTTCTGGTAAATTGTTGGGTTTTATTGTTAGCCAAAGAGGAATCAAGGTGGATCCTGCAAAAGTAAAAGCAATACAAGATATGCATGCACCGAAAACAGAAAAAGAAATGCGTGGGTTTTTAGGGAGATTGAACTACATTTCTCGGTTTATATCTCATCTAACTGCCACATGCGAGCCAATGTTCAAATTGTTGAGAAAAGAGCAAACGGTCAGGTGGAATGAGGACTGTCAAAGAGCCTTTGAAAAGATAAAAAAATATTTGCAGGAGTCTCCGATTCTAATGCCTCCAGTTCCAGGACGGCCACTAGTACTTGACTGTGTTAGAAGGGTCGATGGGGTGTGTTCTAGGCCAACATGAAGAGTCTGGTCGAAAAGAGCATGTTATTTACTACCTTAGCAAAAAGTTTACTGACTGTGAATCCCGTTATTCGCTACTCGAGAAAACTTGTTGCGCTTTGGTATGGGTTGCTCGCCGACTGAGGCAGTACATGTTGACCCATACCACATTGCTAATCTCAAAAATGGACCCCGTCAAGTACATTTTCGAGAAGCCAACATTAACCGGAAGGGTTGCAAGGTGGAAAATGATCTTAACAGAGTATGACATACAATATACTTAACAGAAAGCCATCAAAGGAAGTGTATTGTCGGATTATCTTGCACATCAACCGCTTAAGGATGACTATCAGCCGATGAAGTTTGATTTCCCTGATGAGGACATCGTGTACCTCTAGGCAAGGGATTGCGAGGAACCACTTCCGGAGGAGGGGCCAGACCCTGAAACCAAATGGAAGTTGATGTTTGATGGGGCGGTCAATATCAACGAACGTGGAGTTGGTGTTGTTCTTATCACTCCCGAAGGTGTTCACTTTCCCTTCGCAACCAGAATTACTTTTGGCTGCACCAACAATGAAGCGGAATACGAGGCGTGCATAATGGGAATAGAGGAGGCTATTAATATTTGGATTAAGACCCTCGATATATTCGGAGATTTAGCCCTCGTTATCAATTAGATTATCGGCAAGTGGTATACACATCAAGAGCACTTAATTCCTTATAGGGATTACGCCAGAAGACTATTGACGTTCTTCACAACGGTTAAGCTTCAGTACATACCATGAGATGAGAATCAATTTGCCGATGCATTGGCTACACTTTCTTCGTCCATCAAAGTCTTGTGTTGGAACTATGTGCCCAGGATTGACATTTCTAGGCTTGACACACCAGCTTATGCTTTCTCTATAGACGCAATGTCTGATGAGAAACCTTGGTACTTTGATATCAAGCTTTTCTTGAAAAAACAAGAATACCCAGCTAGGGCATCATCCAATGACAAGAAGACCTTGAGACAATTCGCTGCTAGCTTCTTCTTGAATACAGATGGGGTTTTGTATAAGAGAAACTTTGACATGGTCTTGCTCAGATGCGTGGATAGACACGAAGTAGGCCTGTTAATGCAAGAAGTCCACGGAGGATCTTTCGGTACTCATGCAGGAGGACATGCAATGGCTAAGAAGTTATTGAGATCAGGGTATTATTGGCTAACAATGGATGCAGACTGTTGTTTGTACGCCCGTAAATGCCACAAGTTCTAGATATATGCAAACAAGGTGTATGTTCCTCCAAGCCTGCTCAACGTCATGTCATCTCCTTAGCCCTTTTCTATGTGGGGCATTGATATGATCGGGAAAATAGAGCCTACTGCTTCAAACGGTCATCGTTTCATCTTGGTTGCGATTGATTATTTCACCAAGTGGGTTGAAGCAGCATCTTATGCCAATGTCACTCGTCAAGTGGTAGCCAAGTTTTTGAAAAGAGACATCATTTGCATATACGGAGTACCCGAGCGAATCATCACTGATAATGGTTCCAACTTGAACAACAAGATGATGGCAGAACTGTGCAGGGACTTTAAGATTCAACATCACAATTCTTCTCCTTACCGGCCAAAGATGAATGGCGCGGTAGAGGCGGCTAACAAGAATATTAAGAAGATTGTGCATAAGATGGTTGTCACTTACAAAGATTGGCATGAGATGCTACCATTTTCACTGCATGGGTACCGAACGTCAATCAGGACGTCAATTGGGGCAACGCCTTTCTCATTGGTGTATGGTATGGAGGCAGTCTTTCCTGTTGAAGTAGAAATTCCTTCATTGCGTGTGATGATGGACGTGAAGCTTGATGAGGCTGAATGGGTACGTGCCCGATACAATCAGTTGTGCCTAATTGAGGAAAAGAGATTAGCGGCTACCTGTCATGGTCAGCTTTATCAGAGGAGAATGAAGCAAGCATTCGACCAACGAGTACGTACTCAGGAGTATCAAGTAGGCAAGCTTGTACTCAAGAGGATCATTCCTCCAGGTTCAGATCACAGGGGCAAGTGGACCCCAAACTACGAAGGCCCATTCATAGTAAATAAAGTTTTCTCAGGTGGGGCGCTGATGCTCACCACTATGGATGGAGAAGATTTCCAGTCTCCTGTTAACTCGGACGCAGTTAAAAAATACTTCGCATAAAAAGACCCGCTGGACACAAAAACAGAATTAAAGTCTAGGCAAGAAAAGGGCATCCCGGCGAGCTAAAAACAGAATAAAAAGCTCGGGAAAAAATTAGGGGAAAAAAATAAAAAAAATGTACACCCGCTGAGTTGAAAAGCCACATCGGACGGTTCAGGCAAAAAAGGGTATCCCGGTGGATTGAAAACCCGAAAGGGCGATCCACGCAAAACAAGGGAATGAGCGAACAATTGCGATCCGGGTAATCTGAACCAAATCACTGTTTCGTGCATTCTGACAATACCAGAAGGATAGGACTCAGTCCCCTCAGCTTCTTCAGAAAGCAAAGGCAAGAATAGAAAGTCTTAAAGACATGTCGGTCATAGCAGGAAGGAAACCCATTGGAATTTCGTGCACATTGCCATTAGGATAGTTTCTTTTCTCAATTTTTAGTAGCTACCTCTTTCCAGGTGGTTTCTTCTTGATGTAAGTTTTGCCTATTCAGAGGCTTTTCAATAAATGAATATTCAGTCATAAAGCCGTGTTGTGTTTTCTTTGTTTGCAAAAAATGTCCTTAATTTTTGGCAAAAAGAACGTTGCGTATGAAACATGTTGAGTTTTCTGAAAAAATGGACATTGCATGGAAATAGTTAAAATTATCTTTGTGTGTCGGGTGACAATGGATGAACAGATCATACCATGCAAATCCTCGGGGAACCTGTGTGTATACTTTTGTTGCAGGTTTTGCAGGGCGAGGGTGCACTTCCCCAAGTAGAGAATACTCCCCAAGTGAGCTATAGCAGTGAAATCCCTAGCAGAATTTCAAATCTCGTCAAAGATGGTGCCCTCCTCAAGTGGTGGTTGTTCTTCAGAAGAAAGACGGGGTTTCCCCAATAGAGTTTAGATGGAATCTTCCCCAGCTGAGCTAGAGCAAGTGGGATCCTCAGCGGAGTTTTAAGCCCAACCGAAGAGAGTTGTGGCGGTTAGAAGACAATTTGACTGGATATTCCCCACCCGGGTCGGGAGGTCGTCTCTTCCTCGGAGTTCATGATTGGTATGCAACCATCATTGAAATATCCCTAGAGAGTCCGCCAATTTATTTTTGACCGGTGTGACAAGGTAGTGCAGACATCTGTTCATGTTTCATCCCTCAACCATGTGTTTCCAGGAGATCTTGATTATTTCTCCAATGGTATTTCAAAGTTAATAGAACAGTTCTTCTCCCTAAGTGGAGTCGGCAATAAAGTTTTCCCGGCAAGCAACTGAATGCCTGATTTCCCCACAGAGTTAGAATTTTCAGAATTCTCTCCCCAGCTAGGGTCTGACCAAGCCTCTTCCTCAGCCGAGCTTAAAGATGACTATCCCCGCAGAGTTCATGATCAAGATTCACCCCCATCATCGAAATATTCCCCAGAGAAGCTGCCAGTCTATTTTGGCCAGGTGATGATACAAGTTGTCATTCATCTCCCCAGTCCGAGTTAGGCATCATCGAAGCCTCTTGACCAGGTTCCCCCGCAGTGTCGGGATCATTGTTGCCAACTAGGGTAATCCGTTTTGCGCTCGTCTGCATCTCTTGGCACTCGTCTGTGTTGGGTATCTGTTTTGTGCTCGTCTGCATCTCCTGGCGCGCGTCTGTATCGGATATCCGTTTTGTGCTCGTTTGCATCTCCTCAGCACTCGTTTGTGTTTTGATATCTGATAGGTTCTCGTCTGCACTCCTTAGCACTCGTCTGTGTTTGTTATCTACTGGATGCTCGTCAGCATTCCCAACACTCGCTCATTTGTGAAATATTCTTTGTTCAATTATCCCCGGCAGAGTGGTGTTTCTTACTGGGATGTCGTTGCTCGTATGGTTTCCCCAACATTCGCCTGTGTGTGGTGGATGTAGATGCTCGCCTGCTTTCCCCAACACTCGTTTGTGTTTGATCTTCTTGTTGCTCGTCTGCAACTCTCAACACCCGTCCATGTTTGATGTTTGATAGTTGCTCGTCCACATCGCCCCAACACGCGTTTGTGTTTGCACATTGTCGTTGCTCGTTTGCTTTCCCCAGCAGTCGCCTATGGTTGATAGATGTTGATGCTCGTCCGTACTGCTTAGCACTCGTCTGTGTTTGATACCTGTTTGTTGCTCGTCCGCACTTACCAGCACACGTCTGTGTGTAACATCCATTTGATGCTCAACACTCGTCTATGTGATGTTTGCTCGTTGCTCGTATGCGTTCTCCAACACTCGTCTGTGTTTGTTATTTGCTCGAAGCTTGTTTGCATTGTTGGATACTCGTTTGTATCATCCTTCCCACTCGTCTGTGTGGACTTATACCCATATGAATGCTGATTTGATAATTGCTTTGGTACTCGTCTGTTTTGCTACTCCAAATGCTCATTTGTGTTGGATCTCTGGTATTCGTCTATATCTGTGGCTGATATTCGTCTATATCATTGCCTGAAGTGCTCGTTTGTGTTTCTTGGATCATCGTATGATATTTGTCTGTATCATTGACTTCTGGCACTCGTCTGTGTTCTCTGGATGATCATCCAATGCTCGTCTGTGTTGAAGAGGTTTCATGTCCTGACGGTGGGATTAAAAGTCAAAATGGTTACCGGTCTTGGCGTATCAGGTTTATCCGAAGGAGGTTCATCTGTCTCAGAGACCCCTTATCTACGCAAGATTTGTGAGGAGGGTTCGTCAAATCCTAGTGCTGCACCTGGCGTAACAGGTTTGCTCAAAGAAGACTCGTCTGTCTTAGACCATATATCCACGGATAATATATGAAGAGGGTTCGTCTATCCTTATTATGCATGTATATCCCACAGACTTAAGTGCATCACTGGTCCTGGCGTAACAGGTTTATCCGAAGGAGGTTCGTTTGTCTCAGGTCATATATTGCAAAATGTATGAGGACTCGTATGTCTAGCACCTGGCGTAACAGGGTTGTTTGAAGAGGGCTCGTATGTATAGTTCCTGGTGTAACAATTTTGTTCGAGGAAGACTCGTTTGTCTAAGGTTTTTTGTCCGAAGTAACAATTCATCTTGGAAGGATCTCGTCTGCTCTCTCCCCACTTCAGTCGCCAAAGTGTCATTTGGTTGGGTTTATTTACCATTTCTTGCATTCTCCAGCAGAGTGAAAATTTCAGGTCTTTTTGGTATTCAACCACGGTTCATCTCGAACGGTCGATAGTCGTGCTACCGTCCTTTTCAGATTAACAGTTGTTTGAATAGGGGCAGCTGTAACACCCCAAATTTGCCCTCTCCTGTTTAGCATCGTCATCATATCATAATCATCATCAGCATGTCATATTCTTAGCATATTGCATAGAAAAATGAAGCATAGCACTTGCATGTTCCAACATAAGGCGTATGATCAATTATCAGGGAAATTCAAAGCTCACAAGGCAGGTTACAAGTTTGACATCAGGGTCAAAGCCTAAAGAAGGTATTGAGGATCAAAATCAGATCAAAATGGTTGGCGTCGGGTGATTCCTAAGGTTTCCCACCAAAAGGAGGGGAAATTCAAAATTCACCGGCGTTAACTGGTTAACGAATTGGTTAACCGGTTAACGGCTGCGAATTTTGAATTCCAGCAGCATTTTCAGCATGTGTGATTTGGTTCCAATTTTCTGATTTTTATTAATTTGAATTAAAGAGAAGGATCTAGAGCACTTATCCAAGCCTAATTCCATTGCTAAATCCTAATCTCTTTGCCAAGCCATAATTTTGGATCCCAAGCATAATTTTTGTGCCCCAAACCTAAACCATATTTAATCCATTTCTCTCCAAACCAAGGGAGACTCTCTCACAATTTTCATTCTCATTCTGAATTTTCACTCTTCTCACTCACAATTCTCTCACTTTTCTCTCCCAATTTTCCAAATCACTCAAAGTTCCTCTTTGTAGATCACATAACCTTGCCTTGAGGTGTGTGGATCTTGGAACTAGACCTCCATCCATAGCTTCTTTGCATCTTTTTGTTGGTTTAATTGGTGATTCAGATCTGGTTTGGGATCTAGAAGTGCTTATGGATCTTAAATTCTGCATCAAGACCTTGTTCTTCCATTTATTTTGCATGGAGTGTGAAACTTAGCACCGGATCTTCAAAGTTTTGCACGAGATCTATTATTTTCAGCTCGATCAACAATTACCAAAGCATACCTCAGCTTTATAGGTTGGTTAATTTCAGATCTAGCTCTGTTTTAGCTTATTTGCATGCTTGCACTTTAGATCCGCCATGTGCTTGCGTATTTGCTTGTGTTGCTGGAATTGATTGATTGATTCGTAACTGGATCTATGTATTAATGTTCATGAGCTTGATGATGCCATTTAATGTGAATTGATACACTATTTTCATGCTCAATTGCTTGCTGGTCTGGTGCGAGATTAATCGGAAAAGCTGTTTGTGAGCTGATTTTCTGCAGGAATTGCTGCTGTTTTAACAGCGTTAACCGGTTAACGGATTGGTTAACCGGTTAACGCACCCTTTTCTTTGCTATTTTCTGCAGGATTTGACTGGTTAATCGGTTAACACTTTGTTTAACCGGTTAACACTGATGCAGTGAGACATTTTTGGGCTATTTTTAGTATGTTTGATCCCCTTACTTGTTTTAAATGCCATGGATCATTGTATGATCATTGAATATGATTGTTTGGGTGATTTTCTTGCTGATTGATGCATGCTTCCGTGTTCTCGAAACGTAAATGCTTGTGTGTGCTATGTTTGGCATGATTGTTTGATCTTGGTTGGTGTGAACTTTGAGCATGCTAATCCCATGATTTTATTGATGATCATGTGCTGGACTTTTTCTAACTTGCAGGGGCTCATGGTAAGAGAAGTGTGGATGTTCATCCACATTTCATTTCTTCATCCTTCTCTCTTTTTAAGTGCTTTCTCCATGTGCTTTTTGGTGTGCCTTATGCCATCATGTGTCGCAACTTTCTTTTTCCCCCTTTAGAAGCAACTAATCTCCTTTAGAGGAGTATGTTGCTTGCTAGCTCTTGCTTCCTCTTCTTCTTGCTCCTCTTTGGTTCTTCTTTCTTCTTCTTAGGATAGTTGAAACCTCACTAACCTTAGGACCACTTTTGCATGACAACTTTAGGTTTAGTCTTCCCCATTTTAGACTTTTACCTTTTTTGCTCCTTTGGTTTCTTTCTCTTCTCATCTCAAAACAAAACCTAAAAAACATTAATAAAGAAAGAAGTGGCTTCTTGTGTAATAGCCTTATTCCATGGGGCCTATGTATTCATTCCATCTTGGAATAGTGCATTTGTCTAGCATGATGCACAAGTCGGATCATGAAGTCATCTTAATCAAGAAAAACCCTAAAAAAAACTTCTTCATTTTTAATCACGAAAACACTTAATAAATTCAACAAGTCAATGAGATTAGACCCTTGCCTTTGGAAACAAGTCTTGGATAAGTCCTCCTTGCTTGGTGTGCTTGTTCTATTATTCCATCTTGGAATGTAGTAGCAAGCACACATTCCATAGAAAAGAGCTTGAGTTCATTCTCTTGTGCCACACCAATAAAAAATCTCATAAAAAACACAAACAAACAATAATTGTTTTTCCTTCGGGAATTCTTTTCTCATCTCCTTCGCTTCGTCCGCGGACTCGCTTCTTCTTGTCATTTTGCAAGACGGTTACGCACGCGTCGTCCGAGCCTGCAACGCATGAGCATTGACATAGGTAGTTCAAGCCTTAAGACACAAGCAATCTTTTCTACCCCTAGTTAGGGGAACTACGACATCTCTGATCCTCATTATCAAGATGAGGTACGTAGGCAGCGAGGTAGGGCCCGTTCGAGCACAATCTTTATTTTCCCTACATTTTTACTTTTCATTTCTTTTTTTCATTTCCCTTTTATTTTCTTTTTATCCAGTTTCAGTTTTAGTTTTGTAGCAGCTTTCATTTCTTAACCCTTTGAAACATTTTCTTTGCAAGCGTGGATCCCGTCCGGTACGGCGGACGATCTGGGGTGCTAATACCTTCCCAGGTCGTAACCGACTCCCGATCTCAGATTCTTTTGTTCGTAGGACCTTTGTCCTTCCTTTTCTTTTCTTCTGGTTTGTGCAGCATTACCTTTCCCGTTCTTTCGAGATAAAAATGTCTGGTTGGCGACTCTACCTCTTTCCGCGCCACTTTCGCGTTTGTACCAGGATGGAAATCCGGGGAACGACACATCTGCATTCCCAGTACTTGCTCGTTTGAGAAATATTTGTTCGTTTGATTTCCCCCGGCAGGGTTGTGATGCTTATCAGAAATCTGTTTATTGCTCGTCTGCACTCTCCAGCACGTGTTGTGTTGTTAGCTCGTATGTATTTGATATTTGATAGTTGCTTGTTTGCACTCCCCAACACTCGTATGTGTTTGTGATCTGTTTGATGCTCGTCTCTATTTTTCTGTCATTTGTCTGTGTCTGCATGTTTCAGCACTCGTCTGTGTTTGATCTTCATCTTTGCTCGTCTGCACGCCCCGACACTAGTCTGTGTTTATGATCTATTCAAAGTTTGTTCGCTTTGGTCGGATACTCGTCTGTATCATTCCTCACACTCGTTTGTGTTAGCTCATATCCATATGTACTGATTTGATAATTATTTTGATACTCGTCTGTATTGCTACTCCAAATGCTCGTCTTTGTTGGAATTTTGGTATTCATCTGTATCAGTGGCTGGTATTCGTCTATATCATCACCTGGAGCGCTTGTTTGTTTTTCTTAGATCATCGTCTGATATTCGTTTGTATCATTGACTTATGGCACTCGTCTGTGTTCTCTTGATGATCATCCAATGCTCGTCTGTGTTGAAGAGGTTTGAAGTCCTGACGGTGGGTTTAAACGTCAAAACGGTTACCGGTCCTGGCGTAACGGGTTTATCCGAAGGAGGTTCGTCTGTCTCAGACACCCCTTGTCTACGTAAGATCTGTGAAGAGCGTTCGTCAAATCCTAGTGTTGCACCTGGCGTAACAGGTTTGCTCAAAGAAGGCTCGTCTGTCTTAGACCATATATCCACGGATAATATATGAAAAGGGTTCGTCTATCCTGATTATGCATGTCTATCCCACAGACTTAAGTGCATCACCGGTCCAGGCGTAACAGGTTTATCCGAAGGAGATTCGTTTGTCTTAGGTCATATGTTGCAAATGTATGAAGAGGGCTCGTATGTCCAATTCTTGGCGTAACAGGTTTGCTTGAAGAAGACTCGTTTGTCTAAGTTTTCTTTATCCGGCGTAACAATTCAATTTGGAATGAGCTCGTCTGCTTTGTCCCCGCTTCAGTCGCCAAAGCGTCATTTGGTTGAGTTTATTTCCCATTGCTTGCATTCTCCAGCAGAGTGCAAATTTCAGGTCTTCTTGGTATTCAATCAGAGTTTATCTTGAACGGTCGATAGCCCGTGCTATCGTCCTTTTTCAGATTAACAATTGCTTGAATAGGGGAAGTTGTAACACCCCAAATTTGCCCTCTCCTTTTTATCATCGTCATCATATCATAATCATCATCAGCATGTCATACCCTTAGCATATTGCATAGAAAAATGAAGCATAGTACTCGCATGTTCCAGCATAAGGCATATGATCAATCATCATGGAAATTCAAAGCTCACAAGGCATGTTACAAGTTTGATATCATGGTCAAAGCCTTGAAAGGGATCGAGGATCAAAATCAGGTCAGAACGGTTGGCGCTAGGTTATTCTTGAGGTTTCCCGCCAAAAGGAGGGAAAATTCAAAATTCACTAGCGTTAACCGGTTAACGCTTTGGTTAACCAGTTAACGGCTGCAAATTTTGAATTCCAGCAGCAAATTCAGCATGTGCTTTGGCTCCAAATTTCCAAATTTCTGATTTTTTTATTCATTTGAATTGTGGAGAAGGATCTAGATCATTAATCCAAGCCTAATTCCATTGTTAAATCCTAATCACTTTTCCAAACCATATTTTTTGGATCCCAAGCCTAAATTTTTGGCCCCAAACCTAAACCATATTTAATCCATTTCCCTCCAAACCAAGAGGGGTCTCTCTCATTTTTTTCACTTCTCATTCTGAATTTTCACTCTTCTCTCTCACTATTCTCTCATTTTCTCTCCCACATTTTCCAAATTCACTAAGAGTTCCTCTTTGAAGATCACATAACCTTGTCTTAAGGTGTATAGATCTTGGAACTAGACCTCCATCCATAGCTCCCTTGCATCATTGTGTTGGTTTAATTGGTGATTCAGATCTGGTTTGGGAATTAGAAGTGCTTTTGGATCCAAAATTCTGCATCAAGACCTTTTGCTTGCATTTATTTTGCATGGAGTGTGAAGCTTAGCACCGAAGCATACCTCGGCTTTGTAGGTTGGTTAAATTCAGATCTAGCTCTGTTTTAGCTTATTTACATGCTTGTGCTTTAGATCCACCATGTGCTTGTGTATTTGCCTGTGTTGCTTGAATTGATTGGTTGATTTGTAACCGGATCCGTGTGCTAATGTTCATGAGCTTAATGATGTTAATTACTGTGAATTGATCCATTTATTTCATGCATAATTGATTGCTGGTCTGATGTGTGATTATTTGGATAAGCTGGTTTTGAGCTGATTTTCTGCAGGAATTGTTATTGTTTTGATAGTGTTAACCGGTTAACGCTTTGGTTAACCGATTAACGCATCTGTTTTTTGTGTTGTTTGTGAAAGTTTGACATGGTTAACCGGTTAACGCTTTGGTTAACCGGTTAACACTGAAGCAGAATGATTTTTTTGAGCTATTTTGGGCTTGTTTGATCCCCTTACATGTTTTAATTGCCATGGATCATTGTATGATCATTGAATATGATTGTTTAGGGTGATTTGCTTGCTGGTTGATGCATTCCTTCATGTTCTCGACACGTAAATGTTTGTATGCGCAATTGGGCTTGTTGTATGATCTTTGTTGATGTGAGCTTTGAGCATGCCATTTCCATGAGTTTTGTTGATGAGCATATGCTGGATTTTTGCTAACACTTGCAGGGGCTCATGTTAAGAGAAGTGTGGATGTTTATCCACATTTCATCTCTTCACCTCTCCTTTTTAAGTTGCTTTCTCTTTGTGGTTTGATGCGCCTTATGCCATCATGTGAGGCAACTCTTTTCTTCCCCATTTAGGAGCAACTTACTTCCTTTAGAGGAGTAAGTTGCTTGCTAGCTCTTTCCTCCTCTTCTTCTTGCTCCTATTTGGTACTTCTTTCCTCTTCTTAGGATAGTTGAAACCTCACTAACCTTAGGACCACTTTTGCATGTTAATATTAGGTTTAGACTTTCCCCATTTTAGACTTTTGCCTTTTTTTCTCCTTTGGTTCTTTCTCTTCTCATCTCAAAACAAAATCTAAAAAAAAACATTAATAAAGAAAGAAATGACCTCTTGTGTAATAGCCTTATTCCATGGGGCATATGTATTCATTCCATCTTGGAATAGTTCATTTGTCTAGCATGATGCACAAGTTGGATCATGAGGTCATCTTCATCAAGGAAAATCATAAAAAATACTTCTTCATTTTAATCACTAAAACACCTAATAAATTCAACAAGTCAATGAATTTAGACCATTGCCTTTGGAAACAAGTCTTGGATAAGTTCTCCTTACTTGGTGTGCTTGTTCTATTATTCCATCTTGGAATGTAGTAGCAAGTACACATTCCATAGAAAAGAGCTTGAGTTCATTCTCTTGTGCCACACCAATAGAAAGCTCATAAAAAATACAAACAAACAATAAGCGTCTTTCCTTCGGGAATTCTTTTCTCATCTCTTTCGCTCCGTCCGCGAACTTGCTCCTACTTGTCATTTTGCAAGACGGTAATGCATGCGTCGTCCGAGCCTGCAACACCTGAGCATTGACATAGGCAGTTCAAGCCTTAATACACAAGAAATCTTTTCCACCCCTAGTTAGGGGAACTACGACGTCTCTGATCCTCATGTCCAGATGAGGTACGTAGTGTAAACACCCCAAATTTGCCCTCACTCATTTCAAACCATTGGCTTGTGATCTTTCATGTTTGCATTAGTATAAGCATACCATCTCATATTGCATTTTTGTTTCACTGCATAAGTTCAAGTTCATCTGCATCTAGGGTTTGTGATTTGAGCAATCCAAAGATCCATCTGAGCCACTCCAAAGGTCTCCAATCATTCAAAGGGGGTCCATGTGGGTTCTATCATCATATTATATCCCTCAAAGATCAAGGAAGTCAAGAAATCACAAGAACTTGGAAAGCATGGAAGCAGGGCTAGGGTTCCACTACATAGATGGCCTGAAATTAGGGTTTTGGTTTAAGTGGCCATAACTCCAAATTTTTTGGTCATTCTTGTTTCTAATAGTCTTAATATATTATAAGGATCATGTGTACCAAGTTTGATGAAGAAATTTATTGTGGAAGTCATTTGTTCACTGGGTAACTTCTTGAGCAAGTCAGAGCAAAATCAGGGAATCTGGGGCCCCCAACAATGGAACCCAAGGGGTATTTTCATCAAATTCAGGTTATATGATCTTTATTTGATCATTGAAGTGCTTGGAAGTTCACAAAATTGAAGAAATTTGAGCTAAACCAAAGTTGCCAAAAATGGAAATGACTTGTAATGGAAACTTTCCATTTTGGGAAAGTTTTTCAACCTTCTCTTTCTCAACCAAAAATGCTTCAAATGAAAAATTGTTGGTCATGAAAGTTGTAGCTTGGATCATTCCCTTTTTAAAAAGTACAAGAACATGTTCTAATTCATTATGGAACTCAAGTTATGGCCTTGCAAAGTTGGCAAAAATCCTATAATTTTCACTTTCACACCAAAGAGGATTTTTTGCAATTTCACATACCAAGCCATTTTGTGACCTCTAATCAACCTCTAAGCATCATAACAACACAAAGCTACTTCCAAAGACCAGAATTTCCCAAGGAATCACAAGTTTCTATGGCTTGCATCACAAGAAATCACAAAGGGGCAAAATTGCATAACACTTGCAAAATCTCTTGCAGCCATGCTTCTACTTGTGCCAGCTGCATAAAATGAATCCCATGGCTCTCCTTGGTCAATGTTGAACCAGGACATGCCATAAAGCAGCTGCTGCACAAGCCCATACCTCAAGTACACACAATGTTGACTTTTTGCAAATCACCCCATACCAATCAGCTGCAGCCACCACCCACTTTCTGACCTATCAAGACTTGTTATGTGGACTCAAAGCAAGCCAATTCACATAACCTTGGAGCTCAGAACCTCTCATACACCAAGTTCACAAAAATCACCCTCAACCTTCATCTCTTCGAAACACACTACACAAGCATCAAACCTCCAATATTTTTCCATAGATCAACTCACCATCATCCATAGATCATTTCCCATCCATTACCAAGCCCTAAAAGCCAGTCAAACACAAAAACAATTTTGGACCAGCTGAGTTGCAACCTCTCAATCCAGCCATTCTAAACTCATTCAAAGCATTGCAACATCATCAGGGGATCAAGTGAAGTGGATTTGCACAGAAGAAGAGGTCCAAAAGCTCCAGAAGTGAAAGCTCCAGCTCAGGTAGCCACCTTCAAACTTTTTTCCAGAACCTCTCTTTTATGTCATAGAATGATTCTATATGCTCCCTTGATCACCATGATGTAATTTGTTTTGAAAATGGTTGAGTTTTAAGCATTTCACGAGCTTCTGAAATTTTTGATTGATTTTCCGTTTTGCTTTGATTCATGTTGTTCATGTTTAGAGTGATGTGAGGATCATTTCTGGAGAGTTTGAGACGTTTCTATGGAGTTTTGAGAGAGATAGGGAAGAAGAGTGACCGAAGAAGATGACCGGGGCTTGCTCCGGTCACCTAAATATTGTTAGGGTTAATTAATTCGGGTTAGCGTATGTTTGAATTCTGGCCTTAGGATTTTGATCTCGCGCGTGAACGAATGGCCCGGATTAGTCATTAAACCCTAAAACCTAATTAATTAATTTAATCTGAATTAATTAGCCAGGACAAACCTCAGCCATTAGATTGCGCGCCAGTCAACCCTCATTCCCCAGCTTTGAATCTGGTCCTTTGGATCCTCATACTTTCATTTAATTTGATTTTTATTTCATTTAAATTGCATTTTCTTTATCATTTTATTTAAAATACCTAGAAAATTCCCAAAAATATTTCCTTCTGCATTTTAATTCCAAATATTTTTCTTCATCCAAAAACATTTTTATTTTTATTTGTTTCATTTTAAAAGCATTTTAAAAATATTTAAATGTTTACTTTAGTAAATTAATGGAAATTAATTAATTAAAATACCATTTAGGTTTCCAAAAATCACAAAAAAATCGTATTGCATTTTAAGACATTTAGAAACATTGTCAAACCATTCATACACATTTCGTTTTGGTTTTGAACATACTTTGACATTTTCTTTGAATTTAGGGTTCATAAAATTCCCTTTTTAGAACCCTAACTTTGAAAAATATTTTATGCCTAACCATGAATGGTTTGATAATGATTCTTTTTGCGTTGTTTTCCATATAACATGTAGTTTCTAGGATATTTTTATCATGAATTTATCTTTCATTTTCAAATTGATTTGCATTTTTCCTTTTGAGGTACCCAAAAACCCTAGTTAACTTAGTAAAATCATAACTTCCTTTAGGTTAAGAGTTAGACCTTCTCCTTTGGTGTGTGATACCATATGGTGTTAGGGTTTGTTTGAGCTCATTTGCAAATTTTTATCATGTGAATTGCTTCTGTTTTGATCATTTGCATCTCATCCTTTCATGTAACCCTAATTTTGCATCCTTACTTGCATCCTACATTGCATTGCATGAGCATATGAACTTTCCATGGCATTCTAAGCACTTGTATCCCATCTTAGACATCTTAAGACATTGCTTGAACATTGCTTGGTCATTTCTTCATACATTTACTATGCTTTGCATCCATTTCATTTCATAAACATCCATGTGTTTTCATGCTTCCCACATGCTTCATATGCATTCATTCCCTTGTATGATCACACATGTGCACCTTGTATACTCTCACATCCTCTCATAGCATCATTTACATCATGTCTTTGCTTCTGGTTTTGGTTTCTTACCATTGCATATGCTTCATTCCATTTCATTTCTTTCCTTATGCATATTGTGCTAACATTTCAGGTGGTAAGTAACTTGTGAAGTGAATTTGCCTTCACTTCTCATTTATCTTCATCTTCTTCATATGCATCCTTGCTGCATTTTTATTTGTCTTTGAGTGGGCTTACCCATTCATGTTTATCTTTCACTTTCTTTCTCTAAGTTACTTATCTTCTTCAATGAAGTAAGTAACTTATTCATCTTCTTCTTCCTCCTTCCATCTGCTTCTTCCATTGGTGGCTTCTTTGAAGATCTCTTTTAAGCCTCACAAACCATAGGAACATCCAATCATGATAATAATTAGGGTTGTGATTAGTCCCCCTTAGTTTTCACCTTTGAGTCTTCTTTGTGTTTCTCTTCTCATCTCATCATTAGAGACTAAACCTTTAAGGCTTTAGGACTTTGGAATTAGGGTTATGCCTGCATACTTCTCTTAGGATTGAGTGTATAACTTTAATCCTAAGTGTTAAACCCTTGATTTGTTTAAATATCTTAATCAATCCATCTAATAATCACTAAGACATTAACTTGTAACTTGGGCCTTACATTAGGGTTCTAATTCTTCCTTTATTGGTTAAGAAGGACTAACCCTAGTGTTTAATGGACAAGTCCCCCTCAAGTTGTCTTACAAACCATAAAACTGATTTTTTAATCTCATCTTTAATTAAAATCCACTTTAATAAAGGCTTGTTTTGTCATGAGGTTAATCCCTAATCATGGATTAAGTTAAGGTATCTTCTTCAGCTTAAGTGTGCTCATCTATTATCCTTCTATTAGGATGGTGTAATGAGTTCACTAATCCTTGATTATGGCTTAAGCTCATTACTTAACACTAAACAGAAAACCCAAAAACATCTAAATAATCACACGTAGGTTAATGATCTTAATCCTACATCATTATGGTAATTAAGTTGAGATGTTTATCTCATACTTAAAGTATTCTCATTATCCCTAATAAAAGGGGGGATATAATGAGTTTACTAGCCCATTGGTTTAGGTTTAAGCTCATTAACTTATGAAAAACACCAAAAACAATAAAAGATTGAAAACACAAAAACAAACAATAATCGTCTCCTTCGGGATTCTTTTCTCATCATCTTCACTCACAAACGAGAACTTGCTTCTTCCGTCTAATGCAAGACAGTTAGCACTCGAGCCAGACGAGTCATACACTTGAGCATAGGCATAACTTAACGGTGTTCTGACTTCCTCATTGCACGAGAGGATACGTAGGCATAACTTAACGGTTATCGAACAAAAGTCTATGTGTCTTCCTCCTTCTTTCAGCATTCTTTTTAAGCCTCATTCCTGAGCATTTCACTTCACCTTCTTGCACTGACACTTGTATATTCTCTTCCAGCTTTTGCACACAGATAACACATACACCTACCCCTTTAAACACAAATCTTTTTAAGCGTGGATCTCTTCGAGTACGACGGACAATCTGGGTGCTAATACCTTCCCAGGTTATAACCAACCCCCTTTCTCGATTTCTCTGGTTCGCAACCGTCTTATCCATCTTTTTCCCAAGTTTATGCAGCATTACCTTTCCTTCGGGATAAAAATGCCTAGCTGGCAACTCTATTCAGTTCATTTCATTTTCTCCTTTCACCGACCGTTCGCGTTTGTACCCTATCTGACCAAGTGTCTTTTCGGGGGAGCGACAGCTTGGTGACTCTGCTGGGGAGACTTATATTGCAACCAGGGCTTCTGGTTCTTTTTGTGGGTTCCTCCTAGCGCTTGTTTGATTTGTGTTTACGGGGGTGTTATGTGCTACTTGTGCTTATTTATTGTTTTATTTATTGCTTTCAGTACAGCTTTATTTATTGCTTTCTATTGCACCCCAAAATTTGCCCTCACATAGACAAGACATTGTGTACTAAGGTGTGCCAAGAGGTTCACAAGGTTCACAATTAGTCAGAAAGTGTGACAATTCCCTCAGACAAAGCCTCCTCCTAAGTTGTGCATCCTAAACTAGGGTTTTGGATTTCATCAGGCTAAATGGACTTCCAAGGCCTCAAGTGAACTTCATAACATCTCACATGTCTTCAAGAATCCCTATGTCAAGTTTTAAGGCTTTCCCAAAAGGTTTGCTCAGTTAGATGATCAGATATGCAAAAATCAGTTAAAGTGGTTAATAAGTCAAACTGAGGTCAATTGTGGTCAAACCAAAGTCAAACATCATTATTTTTTGCCAACATCAAGTTTATGAAGTAAAATTAATCATTTGATCAAGGGTTGATCATGATTCATCAAAGAGATTTCAGATCATCAAGAATAAGGAGTTTCTAAATTAGGGTTTTCACAGGAAAAGTCAACTAAACTTTGACCAGCCATAACTTTCACATGCTTCATCAAGAATTTTCTATCCAAAGCTCATTTTGAAGAAAATTGAATTCTCTACAACTTTGTGTCTCACAAGCCAAGCCCAAAAATACTTCATTTGGAAGGTATGAGCTAGGACATTATAAGTCTTTTTAAAAGTCAACAAAAAGTCAACATCTTCCAAAGGGCATAACTTTAAAATGGTGAAAGATATGGACATGAGACCAAAAAGGTTTGTTATATTACTCTTTAAGCTTTCCAAAATGTCCAAGAACACCCTCATAGCCTTAAATTTGAGGGAGATATGTCTTTGCAAAGTTGGGAAATTTTTGAGAGGTTTTTTGAGCAAATGGGGTCTTTGAATCATTTCTTTCCACATGGGCTTGCATTTTTATGACCCAATCACTACCATGACATCATGCACGAACCAAATATCATTTATTCAGATTTTATTATTTTTATTTTTTTTATTTTTATTTTATACATTAAAAATCATTTTAAATCAAAATAAAATATGAAAATTCAATATTTGAATGTGATTCTTCTTCTAGAAAATCTTAAAAGTCATTTAAAGTTGATTGGAATCAAACAAATTCGTGCTAGCCTAAATTAGAAAGGTTTGATGAGATTTTTTCAATATTTGAATGTTGTGAAACTTCATGATCAAGCAATCAAGACAAAGCCCATAAATCCAAAAACTTTCGACCTAATTCAACTCCCTACATATACACAAACCGATCATAAGTGCAAGGGGATGAAATCCTGCCTCCAAGAACATTCATCAAACTTCAAATTTTCATCCAAAAAGTGAGATTCGGTTTTTGACTTAGAGGCTATACCAAGAGGTTTTGAAGGTTGCAACACATTCCTTGATGATCACTGAACCTATTTGAATCATTTACAGCATTCAAATCATGACATATAGCATAAACCGAATCCATAATGTTCTTGTTCTTATTTTTTTCGATTATGAATATTTGTGCAATGATAATGAATTCTAATCATATATTTGTGTTAGTTGTGATATTTAGGTTATTTATGGGCAAAAAGATTGGAGAATCATGACCTAAACCGAAAGTTGCCATTGTTAGGGTTCTTGAGCAAAATTTAGGGTTCTTCGATTTAGCCATTATATATTAATTTTAAAGCTGTAAATGAACTGTATGATGTTTGTAGATCATGACCATGTGATCAATTTGATGAATCATTACGTATTGATGATGATATGAGATTTGCAGGTTTCGAATGTAGGTAAATTCGCATAAAGATTCGAAAGAAATTTCGCAGGTAATAGGTTGAAGATGAAGCAGCCTGGCGCCAAAGTCATATTAAAAAATTTGTTTTAAAATAAAAGGATTTATTGTTGAATCTATGTTGAACGCGCCCCATGTGGCTCAGTTGGTTTGTGTGTTTGCTTGTGAATATAATGGTCCTGGGTTCGATTCCCCCCAGGCCATTTTGTTTTTGCGTTTTATTTTGATTTTTGCAGGTTAATAACAAAAGGATTCGTACCCAGCATAAGTCACCAAGATACGCTTGGCCTGGTGGTGAGGTTGTTGGTCCAGCATGTGAGAAGCCTAGGGTCTGGGTTCGAATCTCAGCCCCAGGTATGTTTTTTTCAATTTTTTTTTGTTTTCTTTTATATCATATTTATTTAATTTAATTAATTTCTAAACAACAATTTCTAAAATAAATGTTTATATTATTTCTTATACTAAAAAAAATTTATATTTTTAACATTCAAACTTTATTTTTCCAAAAATCAAATTGTTATATTTATTTTATTTTATATTTATTAATATTGTATATATTTTGTAAATAAATTGATTATTTGGTAAATTAATAATTAAAACCCTAATTCTCATGATTACAACCCTAACCCTAATTTTTCCAACACTAACCCTAACCCTAATTTTTTTTCTTAAATTTAGAATTTAACTTAATATTTTTATAAATTATAATTAATCATTAATCCTTTGTTAAATATGTAAATAATTTAATATTTATTTATTATTATTAAAACCTATTTTCTTTATTAAAAATTTAAAATCTTTTCTAAATATTAATTTATTTTTGCTAATCTCTTATTTCTCTTATTTTTACTTTTCTAACCTTTTTTCTTAATTCTTATTACTAATTATTACTTATTTATTATTATTTATCTTTATTATATTTCTCGATTATATTGTAATTGTCCCGAAGCTTTGTAATAGTTTAGGTTTGAATTTTTGCTTTATTTTTGCTATGAATATATTTACTGTATGGTTAGTAATTCTAGGGTGTGAATAACATACTTGTGATTAAAATTAACTTAGAATAATCAACTTTAAAAGATAAATATTTGAATATGAACACGCACACGTAAGTCGATCTTTGATCGCCATCTTGCACTTTCTAGGGTTACCTCTCATGTTGCCTATTTCAAAAGGTCAAGTAAGGTGTCTTAAGCAAAGTCCCTTCACAAATATCATCAAGTCCCTTCAGTTTATAAGATCAAGTCCCTTCGAGGTTGCCTACGATAAATGATCTTGTCCCTTCGAATAAAAGATGATAAGTCCCTACGAATTGCTAAAGACACCTTGCAGTTGCATATATTCAGATGTCCCTACACATGTCCCTTAATTACATCCAAGGTAATGACTACCTATTCCTTAATAATAGGGATAGTCTTACCATTGAAAGAACAAAATAACAGTAAAGACTTTATATTGGGTAGGTTCCTCTTAATTACTTGCTCACACATTTCAAAATACTTTTTTACACATCACTTTTCAAACAAATTTTCAAAACCAAGTCTTTGTATACATCCATACGAGGATCATTACAAAGTACTTAGAAAGTTTCTAATCACGCACTACACCTTTTCAAAGCAATTCAAAGTGAGCTAAGTAACTAAGAGCCCATGGATAACCATGGATATAAAGGGTGCTAACACCTTCCCTTTATATAACCTACCCCCCGAACTCAAAATTTTTTAAGGTCTTTCATTTTCTTTTATGTCCTTTCCTTTTGGATAAAATAAAAGTCGGTGGTGACTCTTGCTATCCGCAACATTTATATAAAGTCAGTTCTCCCACCGTGTTACAGAACTGGCTACTCTGCTGGGGAAAAGATAAAAGAGGGGTACCCTTAGGAATTATATCACTTTAAATTGTTTGCTTTGCTTGCTTTATACTTACTTGTGGGGCTCTTATGTGTGAAAGATCCTAACCCGGATCTAGTGTACCTGAGGTAAATGGCAGTAGACCAAGGAAACTGTACGGCGTATACCGATATGGTTGATGTGGTGGCCATAGTTAGTGTGACTTCTTGGTTGGTGCTTATGTTCCTTAAGCAAGTTGAGGATAATATGAGGCTGCCATATGCTGTCAATACACTAACTGACTTTTAGAACCCTAGTCATCCCATCTTGGCCTTTAGAAAGTAGTGAGGTAGTCGGATTTGGTGAAGACTAAAGTTAGTTGATACTTGATGATACACTCATTGAGATCCTAAACTTGGAGGGTTTTGGTTGGCAAGTAAGTTGCCTACTGAACAACCACCCTTGTGAAGGATCAGTGATATTGAGATCCCTTAGAACCTGGTTACTTTTTGTAGGATAGGATGAACCAACTAAACTTCAGGGGAGGGTACTTACCTTTAAACCTCATGCAGGCCTTCAAACCTAGGGCTATTGTGTGACTTTTTTGTGTGCGCCACATGTTTGTGATTGAGCATAACATCATGACATCATCATGCATCATAAGCATAGTATTTTAACTAACCATTTCAAGGACCAAAGGATTTATCTTTGTTCTTTGTTGCAGGTCATGGCTTCTGCTCGTAGGAATACTATCCGGATCAACTTTGTAGGGATACCTCCTAAGCTTAAGGAACTGGTCTCTCAAGTTTCTGAAAACTCCCAGTTCATCAAGAGGCATGGTCATCTACTGGATCTAGTCACTTCAGGGTTCAATGAAGACATGATGAGTGTTCTGTTTCAGTTCTTTGACCCTAAACATCATTGCTTCACATTCCCCGACTATCAGCTAGTTCCTACAATGGAAGAGTTCTCCAAGATACTGGGTATACCTATTCTTAACCAGAGACCCTTTACAGGCTTGGAAAAAGAGCCTAAACCTGAAGTCATTGTTGCAGCCCTACATCTGAAGAAATCAGACATTGTCCTAGAAACGAGAAGTGGAATTAAGGGTATCCTTGCTAAGGTATTGATGGAAAAAGCTCAAGTGTTCCTGAAGGCTATGAGTTATGATGCTTTTGAGGAGATCTTGGCCTTATTAATCTATGGCTTACTGTTGTTCCCTAATCCAGACCAGTTTATAGACGTACACGCCATCAACATATTTCTGACTCACAACCCAGTGCCTACATTACTTGGAGACATCTTACATTCTCTCCATACCCGTACTACGAAGGCACGAGGAACTCTGATGTGTTATATACCTCTATTGTCTAGGTGGTTTATCTCTCACCTTCCTCGATCAATGATGAGGAATGAACAAGACTTAAAACCCCATCTTTGTATTCATTTCATTTTTGTTGTAAGCCCAAAAGGCAAACAAGTTTATTGATTACTAATAAAAGTTTACTTGCTGGTTGTTTAAAAAAATTGAAATCTTGCGGTCCTTGAAAACATTGCATATGCATTTACATACCATGTCATTGCATCACAGGTTTCTTGTGAACAAGTATCTTATCTTCTTGCTGTTTATTTCAGCAGAAATGGCTCTTGAACAGACTGTCAAAGATCTCCAGGCTCAGAATGCACAATTCCAAGAGTTGATCCTGAACTTGTCCAAGGGACAAGATGAGCTGAAAACAATGTTGGCTAAGAAGAAGAAAAAGACTAGAAAATCAGGAGGCCTTATCAATCTGGGAAGAAGGTCCAGGGGTCCTATCAAGATTAAGGAACAGGTTAAGGATTCTGAGTCAGAGAATTCTGAAAAAGAGGGAGGTAGTCTCCATGATACTGTGGAAGATTCTGATTCTGAGGAAAATTATTATCATGATCCTGCTAGTGAGGAGAAGTACAAGATGCTGGTAGATAGAATGAATGCCATGGAATTGCAAAAATCTTCTGGGCTTGATTTTGAAGATCTGAGTTTAGTTTCTGGAGTGGTTATACCTATTGGTTTCAAGGTTCCTGTTTTTGTGGTGTATGATGGTATCTCATGTCCTAAGCTGCATTTAAGGTCCTATGTCCGGAGGATTCAACCACATACTGCTGATAAGAAGTTATGGATTCATTTCTTCCAAGAGAGCTTGTCTGGAGCTCAATTGGAATGGTACTATCAACTGGAAAGTGTTAATATTCGTGATTGAAATGATCTTGCTGAGGCCTTCTATAGGAAATACCAATATAATGTTGATTTAGCACCAACTCGCATGCAGCTCCAAAGCATGTCTATGGGTGCTAAGGAGAATTTCAAAGAGTATGCCCAGAAATGGAGAGACCTGGCTGGCAGAGTTCAACCTCCTCTGACTGACAGGGAGCTAGTGGATATGTTTATGAGTACGTTGAATTGTCCTTTTTTATAGTCACCTCATTGGAAGCTCATCATCTGGTTTCACTGAGCTGATAATGACTGGAGAACGCGTGGAAAATGGTATAAGAAGTGGTAAGATACAAATGAGTGCTTCTTCATCAAGCACTGCTAAGAAGCCCCCTAGTGGAAAGAAGGAATCTAATGCTGTGTATGGTCAACATAATCGTAACAGGAGTCACCAATCTGTGGGAGCAGTTCACATCTCCAACCCTGCTCCTACATCACCAGAGCAACAACAAAACAATCAACAGAAGCCTAGAAGATAGTTCACCAAGATCAACATGTCACTGGCCCAAGCCTTGCAACACATGTTGAAAGGGGAACTCATTACTTTGAGGGACCCTCCTCAGAATCCCAATACTTCCTCTCCTCGATACAATCCTAATGCAAGATGTGCATATCATTCTAATAGTCCGGGACATGACACCAACAATTGCTGGGTGTTGAAAAACAAGATTCAAGACATGATCGAAGCTGGGGAAATTGAATTTGACCCTCCTGGGACCCCAAATGTGATTACTGCTCCTATGTGTAAACACCCCAAATTTTCCCTCACCCATTCACACCATGGCTTGTGATCACCCTCATATGCATAAATACAATCATATCATCTCACATCTCATTTTTTATCCACTGGATAGTTTCTAAGGCATCTGCACCTAGGGTTTGTGATCTGAGCAACCTCAAGGCTTCTTGAGGCACTCCAAAGGCTACCAATCAATTCAAAGTGGTCCATGTGTGTTCTTATATCATATTTCATCTCCTCAAAGTCAAAATTGCAGAGGAATCACAAGAACTAGGGTTTGAGTGGATGCAGAGCCAGGTTGAACTGCACAGTTGACTGAAAATTAGGGTTTTGGTTTCAGAGGCCATAACTCCAAATTTTTTGGTCATTCTTGTTTCCATTGATCTCTATATGGTATAGGGAGTATGCATATCAATTTTCATGAAGAAATTCCATGGGGAAGTCATCTGATCAAGAGTTGACTTTTCAGACAAGTCAGTGCAAAATCAGGGCATCTGAGGCCCCCAATGACCCAACCAATGGGTGATCTTCATCATTTTGAGTGTATATGATCTTTATTTGATCATGGAAGAAGGTTGAAGTTCATAAAAATCAAGAATTTAGGGTTTTTGCAAATGTTGACTTTTTGGGCATAGTTGACTTTTCAAGAATGCTTCATTTTAGGACATTTTTCAAGCCATGATTCTTGATCAAAAAAGGCTTCAAATGGAAAAACTTTGGTCATGAAAGTTGTAAATCTCATCTTTCCCTTTTCAAAAAGTACAAGAACATGATCAAACTCTTCTTGGATCAAAAGTTATGGCAATGCAAAGTTGGCAAAAATCATTAATTTCTAAGGCATGCTTCAAATGGAAACTTTGCAAAATCTTGGACAAATGCATTATGTGACTTCTAATTCCTCTCAAACCAGTACACAAACATTTCTCTAAGTCATAAAATCAGATTTTTGATCAAGTTTGCCAATGGTTTAGTTCATGTAACTTGAATTTTTCACATGTGAACCAAAAGCTAGCCAACTTGCAAAAACCACTCATTTCACTTCCTACAACTTATGACATGGGAAGCTGACTTTGGCTAGCCTCTCCCTCACCTTTTGCTGCGCCAGCCATGCTTTGTCCTTGCCTAGATTTGGAGCCATACCCTATCTTACACAAAAGTGGTTTTTGAGCAAAAAGTGATCTACCAATCCATAAAGCACAAGTCACATCAGCCAGCCAATCAGAATTGTTTATGATTTCAATTTGCAAGTTGAACATAACACAAGCCAGGGCTGAAACACACACACTCATCACATTCACAAAAACTCACCTCATTGCAAGTTCCTTCGAAATTCTGTCCACAGCCATAAAACACTCAAACTCTCATCATCATTCAACTCACCACATCTCATAGACAAGAAACCACCAAAGCTCAAGCCTAAATCAAGCCTGAAAACTCCATTGCCATTATTCACCTCAAGCTGCAGATTCTATCGAATCTCTCTCCACAAGCCACAAACACATCAACCAACACCACAAACTTTCTCAACACACTTCATAGATCACAAACAACTCCTTTTCACAGCCTGAAAGTGCCAAAATCATCATGGCCATTGTTGACTGAACTGAAGCAGTTCCATTCGAATCTCCTTCTCCAGCCAACACAAACTCATTTTGAGCATTCAAACACATTTGGGGGATCAAGTAGATCAGCTTGCATCAAAGGAAGTGGCCAAAAAGTTCCTAAACTGAAAGCTCCAAATCTCAGGTAGCTCGAAATTAATTTTTCCAGAAATGGTTTTTTATGTTACAAACTTGTTCTTCATGATGCACTGATCATTCTGATACCTTTAGTTTTTGAAATGGTTTTGTTTTGAGCATTTAATTTGTGTTTGAAGCTCACGAACCCTAGTTTTTCTTTCTTTCGATTCAGCTTATTTAGGTAGAATAAATTTGCTTTAGGTTAGGGGTTTGATTCGTGAGAGGATAAGGATCATTCCCATGTTCTTGGTTTTCATTTTTGGTACGTATTGAGAGGTTTTGAAATTTTCAGGTGAGCTTCTGGCCGGAGAAGACGACCGGAAGTCTTCTCCGGCCACCTGAGAGTGATTTGCCCTAATTACAGTCATTAACTTTAGTTTGAATGCTGAGCGTAGATGAGCGTTGAATGTTTGACTTCCCTCCAGTTTCGATGGCCCAGATCAATCCCATTAGCCCTAATCCACGTGTTAGGTCTAATTAATCCATAATTAATTTAATTAAGTCTGAAGCAATCCTGGCCCTCCACTAGCGCGCGCAGTCAACATGTTTGAACCCAGCTTCAATCCCAGCCATCCAATCTGATTACTTCTCATTTTATTTGTTTTATTTCATTTTATTTCATTTAAACTTGCATAATTTATTAAAAATAGTTAAAAATTCATAAAAATTATGAAACTTTTTCTTTAGGGTTTTATTAATTTTTATGACACAAAAATATTTTTATTTTATTTTTTATCATTAAAAAAGTATTTTTAAATATTTAAAAGAATATTTTTAATTGATTAATGGGAATTAATTAATTAAAAATACTTTTAGGTATTTAAAAATTACAAAAAAATTCATGAAATGTTCTAAGACATTTAGAAACATTGTCCAACCTTCAAACCAAATTTCTTTTTTGATCTTGATGCATTTTAAGAATTTTTCTTGGAATTAAATCATTTTTTTTATGCATTATTTTGATCACAAGTTTAAAAATTCATTTCTGCCTATTGGTGAAGGTTGAGACATTGATTCTTCTTGCATTGTTTTCCATTTTGCATGTATTTTCAAGGATAAAAAGGCCATAAATTGTTCTTGCATTTTCAAATTGTTTGGCATTTGTTTTGATGAGAACCCTAAAAAACCCTAAAAACATGCAAAATCCATAACTTGAGTTTGATTGAGAGTTGAGAGCTCCCCTTTGGGCAGTAGATCATCATAAGCCTAGGGTTTCTTTGGGTGCCATTTTCCATTTTTTATCATGAGGTTTGCTTCTGTTTTGGGTTTTTGTTTGATGTTTGTTTCATAAACCCTAATTTGGGCTTTCTCTTGCATCCTTCTTGCATTCTTTTGCATAAGTTGACTTGCCATTGCATTTTGTGCATTCTTATGGTTCATTTGACATCTTAAGACATGTATGAAGCATCATTGATCATTGCATTACATCTTTGCCATGCCATTTGCCTTGTATGCTTCATAACATTTCATGCTTGTTCATGTTCCTTAGCTTGCATCATATGCATTCATGGTCTTGTATGAACATCCCCATGTCATGCCTCATGTTTGCAGCACCTCATAACATCATAATCATCATGTGCATGCTTCTGGTTTGGTCTAGCATCATGCCATTTCATCCCATCTTGCATTGCATTGTGTTTCTTTCTAACATCTCAGGTGGTAAGTAAACTTGGGAAGTGAATTTGCCTTCACTTCTCATACCTTTTCTTTCCATCTCCCTTGCATCCATTGCTGCATTTTTACTTGTGCTTGAGTTTGAGCTTGTTCATCCTTCTTCCTCCCACTTTCTTTCTTCAAGTGACTTGACTTCTTGAATGAAGCAAGTCACTTTGCTTCTCTTGATCTTATTCATCTGCTTCCTGGTGGCTCCTGTGAAGATTGTTCTTGAAAACCTCACAAACTATAGGAACAACCAAGCATGTCAATGAATTAGGGTTTTGATTAGTCCCCCCCATAGTTTTTACCTTTGTGTCTCCCTTTGAGTCTTCTCTTCTCATCTCATAATCAGAGACTAAACCCTAAAGGTTTTAAAACTTTGTGATTAGGGTTATGCCTGTATCCTTCTTTTAGGATGGAGTGTATAACTTTAATCCTAAGTATTAAACCCTTAAGGTGTTTGAATCTCTTAATCAATTCACTTAATAAATATCAAGACATTACACTTGTAACTTGGGCCTTGCATTAGGGTTCTAATTCTTCCTTAAGTGGTTAAGAAGGACTAACCCTAATGTTAATGGACAAGTCCCCCTCAAGTTGTCTTACAAACAATAAAATTCACTTCATCATCATACCATTAAATAAAATCCACTTAATCAAAGGCTTGTTTTGTCATGGGTTTAATCCCTAATCATGGATTAAGTTGAGGAGTCTTCCTCAGCTTAAACATTCTCATCTATTATCCTTCTATTAGGATAGTGTAATGAGTCTGTTTAATCCTTGATTATGGCTTAACCTCATTACTTAACACTAAACAAAAACAACAAAAACATCTAAATAATCACAAGTAGGTTAATGATCTTAATCCTACACCAAAGGTGATTAAGTGTGAGAATCTGACTTCACACTTGAGGTATTCTCATTACCCCTAATCAGAGGGAAGATGTGATGAGTTTACTAAATCCATTGGTTTAGGCTTAAGCCCATTAACTTATGACAAACCTTCAAAAGCAATAAAAGATTGAAAACTCAAAAAACAAACAATAATCGTCTCCTTCGGGATTCTTTTCTCATCATCTTCACTCACAATCGAGAACTCTCTTCTTCCGTCTAATGCAAGACAGTAGCACCTGAGCCAGACAGGTCATACACTTGAGCATTGACAAGCAAGCAGTTCACAAGTCAATTCACCTTTCAGTCTCTTTGGGTCGAACTACGGTGTTCTGACTTCCTCATTGCACGAGAGGATACGTAGGCATAACTTAACAGTTATCGAACAAAAGTCTCTGTATATTCCCCCTCTTTCCAGCTTCATTCTTTAAGCCTCATGGTCATGAGCATACTCTCTCCTTACACTGACACTGTACATTTATACACATCACATTTCTTTACACTGACACCTATACATTCTTTTCCAGCTATTTTATACACAGATTGCACTGACACTACCCCTTTAAAACACAAATCTTTTAAGCGTGGATCCCGTCGAGTACGGCGGACAATCTGGGTGCTAATACCTTCCCAGGTTGTAACCAACCCCCTTTCTCAGTCTCTCTGGTTCGCAACCGTCTTATCCGTATCTTTCTAGGTCTATGCAGCATTGCCTTTCCTCCGGGATAAAAATGCCTAGCTGGCGACTCTATTCATTCTCCGGTGAGTTCACGGCTGTGTGTTCTCACTGTTCCCTCTCGCCGACCGTTCGCGCTTGTACCGGGATGCAAATCTTCGGGAGCGACAGCTTGGCGACTCTGCTGGGGACCTTTATATTGCAACCAGGGCTTCTGGTTCTTTTTGTGGGTTCCTCCTAGCGCTTGATTTATTTGTGTTTATGGGGGTGTTATGTGCTATCTGTATGTGTATATTTGCTTTATTTACTGCTTTCTGTACAGCTTTATTTATTGCTTTCTTTACAGTTTTTCATATATCATACTGTCATACTGCTGGCTGGATCTTTTGTTGCCTTGGTGGGTGGGTGTTTTATTGAGAGTTAAGGTCCTATACCTGGGACCTGAGTGACACCTAGGCTAGAGTGAATCATATTCTTTCCCATTCCATTTCGGTCTGGTGCGGGAATATGAAACACGGTTCAGATATGGGTTTCTTCTTGAGAACTCTGTGTTGCAGATTTCCTGCAATGCTAGGGCTATCTTGGAAGCCTGCTAAGTCTGGATGACCTTTTAGTATTGACCTTCAGAAACTGAGGTGAATTAGAGGAGGAATTGTTATGGTTATTGTAAACACTGTACCTCCGGGTTAGAAGTGTTTACACTTCTCATAACTGATCCAAGTCTGAGGATCCTTGTTCTAGATCACCACCTGTGAGGGGGTTGGGCTGTTTACAGGTTTGCAGGTACCTTGACCTCAGAATACCCTGTTACTTTGACTTTGTTAAGAATGCTCCATGTTGGATAGTTCTTGTGATTCTGAACCCTGGACTTGTGGCTCTTTATTTGAGTCCCCCACCCTGGTTACTGGATTTATAGACCTCCACCTGGATTTCTTGAACACACATGGATCTATACCAAGGCAGTTAATCAGATCCAGCTCAGTCACAAACCCTTGCATTTCATTTGCATACATACTCATTGCATCATATTAACATTTGCTTATTTGTATTTCAGGGTATCCACTTCCTTCTGGTTTTGGTTTTGACCCCATCTGCAGTATTGACCTACCTCCACCAGTACTTGCTTCAGTTTGTCAGCTATATACTTCAGTTACTTGCACCAGCCAATCAGTGGCTCTTTCTTTCAGCATCTTCATCAGCACTCTACTCAATCTTCGGCATCATGGCTCCAAAGAAAAGCAACATCACCTATCATTTCTTCCAACCAGACTTATCAGACATCAGGAGGATCCAAACCCTGATCACTCCAGAGCACATACCCTTGTTCAGGGAAAGTTATGGAGACGTACTGGACATGGTCATGGATCTGGACCCATCTCAGAGGAGCCTCATCCATACCTGCATTCAGTTTTATGATCCTCCATTGAGATGTTTCACCTTTCAGGACTTTCAGTTGGGGCCTCTTCTGGAAGAATACTCATATTTGGTTGGTTTGCCTATCAAAAGAGAAATCCCTTTCAACCCTGAAATGGTCTTTCCCAGCAATGGAGAGATAGAAAAAGCTTTGCACCTGGAACCTGTATTGATTGAACAACACTTGACCTCTAAAGCTGGGATCCTTGGATTTCATCTGGACTTCCTGATTTCTCAAGCTAGTTTGAAGGCCTCCTTGGGGGAGTGGAAAGCTGTTTGTGCTCTGTTGGCCTTAAGTGTATATGGAATTGTGCTGTTTGCAGATGAGCCTCGATTCATCAGCAAAAATGCAATCCACTTGTTCATCTTGAAGAACCCTGTGCCAACTTTACTGGGTGATCTCTATTACTCGGTACATCAGAGAAATGAGAAGCAAAGGGGGAGACTAGTGAGGATTTGTGCACCATTATTCCATACTTGGCTCCTCAGGCATCTACCCAGGACAGATGCATTTCTCAATCCTCATCAGCAAAGCAACTGGGCTAAGAGACTCACTGTCCTAACTTCAGCAGATATCAGATGGTGTACTCAGAGCACCAAGGGCAGAGATATGATCACCAGCTGTGGGCACTTCCCCAATGTGCCTCTGATAGGGGTTAAGGGAAGTATCAACTACAACCCTCTGCTATTCAGAAGGCAATTAGGCTATGCACTGGTCCATACTCCTAGGGAACAGGACTTGGTGGAGACCCTCTACTGTGAGAACAAGATTAGTTTGACTGTTGTTAGGCAGGCTGCCTGGGCCTGGGATCATGTTCAAACCAAGGGAATCACCATTCTGGGGAAGTGCAATAATGTGGCATCAGCCCAATATTATGAGTGGTCCCATGCTAGGGCTCGATTCTCTGGAATGCCCTTTACCATAGAAGGCATGCCTGAGTCATCTTCAGCACCACCCCCTGCCACTATCAGTTTGGAGGAGTTTGAGAGTTTGAAGGAAAGAAATGAGAAGTTAACTCAAGCCTTGCAGAAGACCCTCAGGGAGAGGAGTGAAGGTGTGAGGGAGATTGAGAGATTGGAGAAATTGAGGGTGGAACACTTGACCAAGATTGAGAAGTCTGGGGAGTATATCAACAAGTCTAAAGCTGGTGAGCAGATTCTGAAGAATGCTTGTAAAGAAGCCCAGTTCCAAAGAGCAAGAACAGACTTGTATTTGAAAGAGAGTCAGGCCAGGTGGGTCCGGATCACTGAGGCCCGTACTCTAGAAGACAGGAGAGCTCAAGACAAGATGGAGCAGATGGAAAAGGCCCTGGCAGCAGCCCAGGAAGAAATATCAGAGCTGAAAATCAAAGCAGGATTGAAGAGGTCTAAGGACCAAAGTCAGAGCAAGAAATTGACTGCAGCTGTTGCAACAAGAAACCTTCTCATCAGAAGTCTCACGGAGCGTCCGGCTGATCCTGTGACCGAAGCACTTCTCAAGGAAGTTCGTGAGGATGAGTTTGGCCTTGGAGTTTGATCATTTGCTTGTTGTTGTTCCTATTCCATGTACTTTTGCTTTTTGTGATGTATTTTGGCCCCTTTGAGGGCTTGTGTTGTAAAATGAACAAATTGTATTATTTCACCTTTGTAATATATTTGTGTTGGTTTCTATCTGGGTTCACATCAAAAGCAACTTCAACAGCATCATCATCAAGGGTCTGGAAGGGTCAAAACTGAAGACCAAACCGGATACCTTGAGAGCAAATAAGCACAACTGCATTGCATACTAACCTTTCTGTTTGTTTTGTAGGTTTTGTTCTTATTGTTACTAACCTCTGCTGTAAATCTCAGGAATTATTGCTCGCCGCCGGGTATTTCCTCTCAACAGGCCTCACAGGTACCCAACTAGAAACAACCTTCCGGGAATTCAGATGGATCAAGTTCAACAAGATCTTGCTGATGTCAGAAATCAGCTAGCCAATGAAAGATTGGAGATGAGAACACAGATGACGCAGTTCATGGAGGTTATGAACAACATGGCTCAGAGCCAGGAGAGACTGAGGGCTATGGTTGAGAGGCAAAATCCAGAGGAGCCTCATGTAGGAACTGCAGGCACCAGTAATAATGAAAGGGTGCAACCACATGTGAGTCCCCCTGTGTTTGGTCCACATCTACATCCTGAGATTAATATCCCTGCCAACATCCAAGGAACAGCTACTGCAGCCAGAGTACTTCAAGAAGATCCTCAGGAGGACCAATTTACAGTAATGGGTGCTGGAGAGGATGCTTATGATAGGAGATTGGATGAAATAGCTGAGAAGTTAAGGTCTTTAGAATCTCAAAATTCTTTGGGCTTCGACGTCATGGACATGGGTTTGGTTGATGGGGTCAGGATCCCTCATAAGTTCAAGCCTCCTTGTTTCGAAAAGTATAATGGGACTTCGTGCCCCCGGACTCATCTGCAATCATTTCTGGGAAGGCTGAAGGCCTATACAATGGATGAGAAGCTTTGGATGTTCTACTTCGAAGACAGTTTGACAGGAGCATCGAGGGAATGGTATTCCCACTTGACAAGGGCAACTGTAAGATGCTGGAAGGACCTGGCAGAAGCCTTCATCCGACAGTATCAATACAACTTAGACATGGCACCCAACAGGACTCTCCTGATGGGAATGTCACAGTCGTCAAGGGAAAGTTTCCGAGAATACGCCCAAAGATGGAGGCAATTGGCTGCTGCCGTTCAACCCCCAATGTCTGAGAGAGAAATGGCAGACATGTTTATGAACACTCTTCAGGGAACCTATATTGACAGGTTGGCTGCTTTCTCTTCCACTAGCTTCGCAGATGTTGTCATAGCTGGGGAGAGAATTGAAAGCCTGTTAAAAATGGGTAAGATATCTGATAATGGTGCAAGCTCGTCCAGTGGTACAAGAAAGCCTTTTGCAGGCCCGAGAAGAACTGGCGAGACCAATGCCATTCACACCAACAGGGGCAGGCCCCATTATGTTCCCAGAACAATAGCAGCAGTCACAATCCCTGCTCCGGCACATCCTCAGCCAGTCTATCAACCTCCTCAACAAAGCTTCCAACAACAACCTCAGTATCAGCAGAATCAGTATCCTCCAAGGAACTTCAACAACAACTCCAACAACAACAATCAACAAAGGCCTTTCCAACAAAGACCATCCCAAGCTAACCGAGTGATCGACCCGATCCCAATGCCATATGCTGCCTTGCTGCCACAACTTCTGAAACTCAACCTAGTTGAGCTAAGAACGTTGGCACCTCCGGATCCCAACAGTCTACCAAGGAACTATGACTCCAATGCTAGGTGTGCTTTTCATTCCAACGCACCTGGCCACAGTACAGAAAAATGCAGGGCTCTGCATATGAAGGTACAAGACTTGGTAGACTCCAAGGCTCTGAATTTTGCACCTCCGCCCAATGTCAATAAAAACCCTATGCCAAACCATGGTGGTCCCCGAATTAACGCTATTGAAGAAGACCAACCGTCATATTTAATAACAAGTGTGGATCAGATCAGGACACCATTGGTGGAAATCAAAGCTCAACTCCGTGAAAACCAGATATTTCCGGGGTGTGAACTAGGATGCCCCTACTGCAATATTTCTTGGAATGGGTGTGAAGACTTGAGGAACGGCATTGACAGCCTTATTCAGAATGGCCTACTGCAGATCACTACATCATTTCCGGCAACTCAAGCAACTTCATCAACGACAGTTTCAGACCCTCCTACAAATACAGCAACTATTGTTCCCGATAATTCATCAGCACCATCAACAAATACTTCACCTGTCCTTCCAAGTGATCAGACTTCAACAGTTTCTCCTGCTACCACATCAGCTTCATTCCATTTCGACTCTCCATCAACAACAGCAACAGTCCTTCCAACGGAACCTCCTACAACACCAGCAAACAATCATGAAGATGTCTCCACAGTTACCATATTCTACGATCCAGAAAATAACTCCGCCTACCATTCAGAAGGTGCTGCTCCCACTAGAGCACCAGTCACAATCTTTTATGATCCACAAACAATAACAGTCCCTTCAGCAGCAGCAATTAGTCCAGTTACCATCACGGTGCCTGGACCTGTACCATATGAAAGCGATAGGGCCATCCCTTGGCACTATGGCTCTGACCTGTATTGCGAAGGAAAAAGAATCACTCTTGAAACATCAGCACCTGCACCACAAATTGATAATGTGGGCGGAGGCGGAGGCTTCACCCGAAGCGGACGTCTCTTTGCTTCACAAGTCCAAAGACCTACTGCCGAAGCAGAAGCTGCTGCCAAGGCAAAAGGAAAAGGCCCGGTGCAGGAAGATCCAGCTGCCAAAGAAGCCCTGAAGACTCCATTTGATCAGGAAGTTGATGAGTTTATGCGGATCATCAAAAAGAGTGACTATAAAATTGTGGATCAACTTCACCAGACGCCATCCAAAATCTCCATCCTCTCACTGCTCATGTGCTCCGAAGCCCATCGGAATGCACTACTTAAAGTCCTGCACGCAGCTTACGTGCCTGAGGAGATTACTGTCAACCAATTGGAAACCGTGGTTGGAAATGTTACTGCTAGCAATGGGCTAGGGTTTACCAATTCTGACTTGACAGCGGATGGCCGCAATCACAACAAAACCTTGCACATAACCCTGGAATGCAAAGGAGCTGTCCTTTCTCATGTGCTGGTGGACACAGGTTCTTCCCTGAATGTCTTACCAAAGAAGGCTCTGGTGAAGTTAGAATATGATGGATTGGCATTGAGACCCAGCAACCTGGTGGTAAGAGCCTTTGATGGTTCAAAGAGATCGGTTCTGGGAGAGATCGAGCTGCCGGTGACAATTGGCCCACAGACTTTTAAAACTATCTTTTATGTGATGGACATTCAGCCCGCCTACAGCTGTTTGTTGGGTAGACCCTGGATCCACGCCGCTGGCGCAATAACGTCTACCCTTCACCAAAAGTTAAAATTTGAGTGGGAAGGTCAAGTTGTCACAATCTGTGGAGAGGAGGACATTTTTGTCAGCCACCTGGCAACCTACAAGTACATTGAAATGGATGGAGAGATCCATGAAACAATGAGCCAAGGTTTTGAAGCCTTGAATGTAAATGAAGCATCTGCTGTTTCGGGGATCTCCATGTCGTCATACCAACAAGCCCGGAAGGTTGTTGAGGAAGGAACGGCCCTAGGTTGGGGCAAGGTCTTAGCTGTGGAGGAGAAGAAGGACAAATTTGGGTTGGGTTACAGACCAACTCAACATCAAGTGAAGGCTGCTGGAGAGCCTGGTTTTGTCAGTGGGGGAATGCTTACCCCCGATGCTATCAACTGTCTGGAAGACGAGCTGGAAGAGGAGCGCAACCTGGAGATTTGGATTCGTCCGAAGATCCCGGGGAGCAGTGTCTCGAACTGGTCTTCCCAGGGAATTATAAGTGTTACTCGAGCAGAGTAATTATTATTTCCTGTATTTTTTATAAGCATGCATCAAAGTCTTGCATCTTGCCCAAGATGACAAGACTCATTTTGTAATCAGGGCCATCTGTACTTTTGTGCAAACGAGATTAAAGTAATGAAATATCAGACGATCTTTTTGCAAACAAGTCTTTTCCTTTTATGTTCACTGTTTTTCCATTTTTCTTTTTGTACAAAAATAAATGGCAGTGTTTTTCAAAATGACAACTTCATTTCACTTTTCTAAATAAGACTAAAATCAGATCACTAAAATGAACCAATTAAACCCTTGCAGAGAGTGCCTTCCTGACAGCACCAACAACAGCACGGCTATGACATCGTATGACTTTGACAATCCGATCAATCAAGCTGAAGAAGGGGTTGAAGAAGAATACGAGCTTCCTGAAGAACTAGCCAGGTTGTTAAGACAAGAGGAAAGGGTCATTACCCCTCACCAGGAGGAGGTTGAAGTGATCAATCTTGGTACAGAGGAAAATGTGAAAGAAGTCAAGATCGGGGCCTGCCTGCAAGACTCAGTGAAGAAGCAACTGATAGATCTACTTCAAGAGTATGTGGATGTGTTTGCTTGGTCGTATCAAGACATGCCAGGGTTGGATACCGATATTGTTGTGCACAAGTTGCCTTTGAGAGAAGAGTGCCCTCCAGTCAAACAAAAGCTGCGCCGTACTCGTCCAGACATGGCTATGAAGATCAAAGAGGAGGTACAAAAGCAATGGGATGCCGGATTCCTTGCTGTGACAAGTTACCCGCCGTGGGTTGCTAACATAGTACCTGTGCCAAAGAAGGACGGCAAAGTAAGAATGTGTGTTGACTACCGGGATCTGAACAGAGCCAGCCCGAAAGATGACTTCCCATTACCTCACATTGATGTATTGGTGGATAACACGGCTCAGTTCTCGGTATTCTCCTTCATGGATGGATTTTCGGGATACAATCAGATCAAGATGTCGCCTGAAGACATGGAGAAGACAACATTCATCACACCTTGGGGCACGTTCTGTTACAAAGTGATGCCATTCGGATTGAAGAACGCTGGTGCCACATATCAACGGGCTATGGTGACATTATTCCATGATATGATCCATAAAGAAATAGAATGTTATGTGGATGACATGATCGCCAAGTCCCTTACAGAAGAAGATCACCTGGTGAATCTGCTGAAGTTGTTCAAGCGTCTGAGAAAGTATCAACTGAAGCTGAACCCCAACAAATGCACATTCGGGGTGCGATCCGGTAAACTGCTGGGCTTTATTGTAAGCGAGAAAGGGATTGAGGTTGACCCTGATAAAGTCAAAGCCATCCAAGAGATGCCTGCACCGAAAACTGAGAAAGAAGTTCGAGGGTTCTTGGGTAGATTGAACTACATTTCACGGTTCATATCTCACCTCACAGCAACCTGCGAGCCCTTGTTCAAGCTGTTAAGAAAGGAACAAACGGTCAGGTGGAACGAAGATTGCCAAAGGGCTTTTGACAAGATCAAAGAATATCTGCAAGAACCTCCAATCCTTATGCCTCCAGTTGAAGGAAGACCTCTAATCATGTACTTGACAGTATTAGAAGAGTCAATGGGGTGTGTGCTGGGCCAGCATGACGAGTCTGGTCGAAAAGAGTATGCAATTTACTACCTAAGCAAAAAGTTTACCGACTGTGAACAACGTTATTCACTGCTCGAGAAAACTTGCTATGCTTTAGCGTGGGCTGCTCGCCGACTAAGGCAGTATATGTTGACCCACACTACCTTGTTAATCTCAAAAATGGACCCAGTCAAGTACATATTCGAGAAGCCAGCTCTTACCGGACGGGTTGCAAGATGGCAGATGATTCTCACAGAATACGACATACAGTACACATCTCAGAAAGCCATCAAGGGCAGTGTACTATCTGAATATCTTGCTGAGCAACCCATTGACGATTACCAGCCAATGAGGTTTGACTTCCCTGATGAAGACATCATGTTCATTAAATCAAAAGATCACGAAGAGCCTATTCACACTGAAGGGCCCGACCCGGAAAAAGAATGGACTATGATGTTTGATGGGGCTGTTAACATGAATGGTCGTGGTGTTGGTGCAGTACTCATTTCACCAAAAGGAGTTCACATGCCTTTCTCGGCAAAACTCACTTTCAACTGCACTAACAACGAAGCTGAATACGAAGCTTGCATTATGGGTCTCGAGGAAGCCATCGACCTCAGGATCAAAACATTTACTGTATTCGGAGATTCAGCTTTGGTAGTCAATCAAACCAACGGAAAATGGTACACCCACCAAGATCATCTGATACCTTACAGGGACTATACGAGAAGGTTACTGACTTTCTTCACAACAGTCAAGCTTGAGTATATCCCTCGGGACGAGAATCAGTTTGCAGATGCTCTTGCTACCATTTCATCCATGATCAAAGTTCAAACGGCCAACTTTGTACCCCAGATTTCAGTGTCTAGACTTGATAGACCGGCATATGTATTTGCAGCAGATGTTATGAAAGATGATAAGCCTTGGTTCCACGACATTAAGTGCTTCTTGGAGGATCAAACATACCCACTTGGGGCATCTTCCAATGATAAGAAGACCTTGAGAAGGCTTGCTGGAAGTTTCTTTCTGAACACTGATGGGTCTTTATACAAGAGGAACTTTGACATGGTACTCCTCAGATGTGTTGACAAGACGGAAGCTGATTTGTTGATGCACGAAGTGCACGAAGGATCCTTTGGCACCCATGCAGGAGGGCATGCCATGGCTAAGAAATTGTTGAGGTCAGGCTATTATTGGATCACAATGGATGCAGACTGTTGTACCTATGCCAGGAAATGCCACAAATGCCAGATCTACGCAGACAAGGTGCATGTGCCTCCCAATCCTTTGAACATCATGTCTTCACCTTGGCCCTTTGCTATGTGGGGCATTGATATGATTGGCAAGATTGAGCCGACTGCTTCAAACGGCCACAGATTCATCCTGGTCGCCATTGACTATTTCACCAAGTGGGTTGAAGCCGCCTCATATGCAAATGTTACAAGGCAAGTGGTAGCCAGATTTCTGAAGAGAGATATCATCTGTCGGTATGGAGTGCCCGAGCGAATCATTACTGATAATGGTTCCAACTTAAACAACAAGATGATGGCAGAACTGTGCCGGGACTTCAAGATCCAACATCACAATTCTTCTCCTTACAGACCAAAGATGAATGGTGCTGTTGAGGCGGCAAATAAGAATATCAAGAAGATTGTGCAGAAGATGGTAATCACCTGCAAAGACTGGCATGAGATGCTACCATTTGCCTTGCATGGGTACCGCACGTCAATCAGAACATCCACTGGGGCAACACCGTATCAACTTGTATATGGTATGGAAGCAGTCCTACCTGTTGAAGTTGAATTACCCTCTCTACGAGTTTTGATGGATGTTAAACTGAGTGAAGCAGAATGGGTTCGGTCCCGATACGAACAACTGAGTCTGATCGAAGAGAAGAGATTGGCTGCAATCTGCCATGGACAGTTATATCAGAGGAGAATGAAGAAAGCCTTTGATCAGAAAGTCAGGCACCGAAAATACCAAGTGGGAGATCTTGTGTTGAAGAGAATCCTCCCTCCTCATACAGACTACAGGGGAAAATGGACTCCAAATTATGAAGGACCATTCGTCATAAAGAAAGTTTTCTCTGGTGGAGCACTGATGCTCAGTACCATGGATGGTGAAGATTTCCCATCCCCTGTGAATTCAGATGCAGTTAAAAAATACTTCGCATAAAATGACCCGCTGGACATAAAAACAGAATGTAAGTCCAGGCAAAAATAGGGCATCCCGGCGAGTCAAAAACAGAATAAAAGACTCGGGCAAAAATAAGGGAAATAAATAAAAAATGTACACCCGCTGAGCTGAAAAGCCGCATTGGACAGCTCAGGCAAAAATGGGTATCCCGATGGATTGAAAACCCGAAAGGGCGATCCATGCAAAATAAGGGAATAAGCGAACAACTGCACTCTGAATTCGTCCGTATCACTTACAACTTGGAAAGTTTTGACAGAATCAAGCTCCGATCAAAATCAACTTTCTCCAGAAAGCAAGACGAGAAGAACGTCATTGTCATACGAGTCATAGCAGGAGAGGAAGCTCCTCAAAGCGTCATCAACACTGCCAACACTTTGTTTCTCAATTTGTAACAAACTCCTCGTTTCAGGAGATATGTTTCTTTGACTGTATCTTGCCAATTCAGGGCACATGAATTAATAAAATCAGATTTTCAGTCATGTTTCGTCTTTTACATTTACGTTTTGCAAGGAGTTGTCTGATATCTCTAAAAATACAATTGCATAAGTACAGATGCCTTTCTCTAAAATAAAAACACATGCTTACAGGGAATGTGATTATTCTCGAAAGTACTTAACTCCTATGACGGAATCCAGTAAGGGATACCTCGGGACCTTTTGTACGTTCCATTATCTTTGCAGGATTGCAGGTATCCAGAACGCAACCTGGGGCATGCAGGTTACGTCTCAGCAGGTAGGCGAATCATTATCAACTTGGTCTATCTTCCACATGGCACTAGAAGGTGCCCATTTCCCCAGCGGAGCTGCCGAATCAGCATACACTCAATCTCAGCATCTGAAATGCTCTTTCCCCAGCTGAGTAGCTCCCCATTGCCTTCCCCAGCAAAGTTGTCAAATCAACAAACAGGATGCTATATCCCCAGCTGAGTTGCCTCTCACCTCCCCAGCTGAGTTGCCTCTCACTTCCCCAGCTGAGTTGCCTCTCACTTCCCCAGCCGAGTTGCTATTCTTCCTCAGCAGAGTGCAGAAATCAGGGAATCATCTCCCCACAGAGCTTCAGCCTCTATCCAGAAGAGCAATGCACGAAGAAGTCACAACAGAGTACAGAAAGCTTCTGCAAACCCCAGCTGGGTCCCGTTTTATCAAGGTCATGTCAACCAGTGACATATATCCCCGAGCAGATACATCATTGGATCTACCAGTGATCTCATACCCAGTTGGGACGTCCATTTCCAACAGATCAACCAGAGATCTTCGCAGTGACGGGATCCGAATCCCAGTGTGGTATCTTTGCATAATCATAGCATTTGCATCATAATATCCCCTCAGAGCGTAGCATTCCGTCTAATACGGAGCATTACGGCAAAAAATCAAATACATAGCATAATCATAAGCCATGTTCTGAAGTAACACTTGTGAATAACAAACCGTTCATCGTCATTATACAAAAATCCCCACCAGAGTCCCAGCAAAAGCAGTTGCCTCTCCAATCACCAAACACCAGTATATATTTCTGACACCCGCCCGTGTCATCACTTCCCCAAACAGGTTGCCTGAATACACTTTACAAACAAGATCACCCGTATTACAGGTACTTCATGACACCCGTCCGTGTCAAATCACCAGCAGAAAGCCAAAGACATCCTCTTTGCACTCACATATACTTATGTACACTTTTCTTGACGCCCGTCCGTGTCATATCCCCAGCGCAGTCGCTTACACCATCATCACCCATACACTTGTTAATATTATACTTTTCTCTTTTGACACCCGTCCGTGTCACTCTCCCCAGCAGATAAACACTCATTAATACAATACTCACTACTCATGGTACACTTATACAGATACTCGTCCGTATCTTGTATACATCATCACTTATATCCCCACAGATTCGACAGTAGTCCTTGTTCTTTGTTAACCAGTTGGTACTCGTCCGTACCATCATCTCAGAACATTGCGTCTAGTGTTTGTTTCTACATGATACTCGTCCGTATCATAGTCTTAGGGATGCTCGTCCGCATCTTTAATCCATACACTGTGTCAAACACTTTGTCTTCTTGAATATAGATACTCGCCTGTGTCTACTATTCCCCAGAAGGATTCTTTCAGATGCAACACTCGTCCGTGTTCTTTGTTAACCAGTTGATACTCGTCCGTATCATCATCTCTAAACATGTGTCAGTTTGTTTCTGCATGATACTCGTCCGTATCACAGTCTTAAGGATGCTCGTCCGCATCTTTAGTCTATACACAATACCCAAACACTTATACCTTTTGCTTCTCGGATGTAAACGCTCGTCCGTGTTTACTATCTCCCCAGTAGATCACCAACAAATTTTCTTTTTATCTAACACTCGTCCTGTGTTATGATACCTTTGAGAGCAGCCGTACCCTGCTGAGTGGTCGTCCTCCACTTCTTGATGGTCGTCCTCCATCATGCTCATCCGATGGCCGTCCCCATCGTTGATTTTAGCAGCCGTCCCCTGCTAGGTGGTCGTCCTCCACCTTTTGATGATCGTCCTTCATCACTTTATCCAATGGTCGTCCCCATTGTTGATTTTGGTTATCTAACACTCGTCCTGTGTTATGATAAACCCCGAGAGCAGCCGTCCCCTGCTGAGTGGTCGTCCTCCACTTCTTGATGGTCGTCCTCCATCTTGCTCGTCCGATGGCCGTCCCCATCGTTGACCTTTTCTATCCGATGGCCGTCCCCATCGTCGATATTTTCGGCAGCCGTACCCTGCCAGGTGGTCGTCCTCCACCTTTGATGGCCGTCCCCATCATATTTCTTTTATTCCCAACAGAGCATCCGTCCCCTGCTAGGTGATCGTCCTTCACCTTTGATGGCCGTACCCCATCAGCTGTTTATTTCATTTATTCTTTAACCCGATGACCGTCCCCGTCGTGGTCCCTTTTCCTTTTAACCCGATGGCCGTCCCCATCGTTGGTTACTTGACCTTTATGAACTTGATGGCCGTCCCCGTCATGTTTCATTAATCCCCAGAGAACTTTGCAGCTTTATCTTGATGGCCGTCCCCATCATAATATCCTATTTTCCCCAGCTAGTCGGCCGTCCCCGTCTTAGCTTTACTTGTTTTTCCCCAGCCAGTCGGCCGTCCCCGTCTTGGTTTTACCGTCTATCCCCAGCATGTCGGCCGTCCCCGTCATTGCTTTATTTCCCTGCACTTTTCCAGCATGTCGGCCGTCCCCGTCATTGCTTTATTCTCATACACTTTCCCCAGCATGTCGGCCGTCCCCGTCATCGCTCTTTACCCAGCAGTCGTCCTCTGCTCGACGGTCGTCCTCCGTCGCCCATACTTTACAATGTACTTTGTTTTGCTTTTACAATCTATATCCCTTTTCTTCTTCATTTCCGAGAGTGCAAATTTTGGACTGTCTTTGGTATTCAACCACAAGTTACCTTGTTTGCCTGTTAAGCCGTCGCTTACATCCTGCACAGCTAACTCATGTTTGAATAGGGGCAGCTGTAAACACCCCAAATTTGCCCTCACCCATTCACACCATGGCTTGTGATCACCCTCATATGCATAAATACAATCATATCATCTCACATCTCATTTTTTATCCACTGGATAGTTTCTAAGGCATCTGCACCTAGGGTTTGTGATCTGAGCAACCTCAAGGCTTCTTGAGGCACTCCAAAGGCTACCAATCAATTCAAAGTGGTCCATGTGTGTTCTTATATCATATTTCATCTCCTCAAAGTCAAAATTGCAGAGGAATCACAAGAACTAGGGTTTGAGTGGATGCAGAGCCAGGTTGAACTGCACAGTTGACTGAAAATTAGGGTTTTGGTTTCAGAGGCCATAACTCCAAATTTTTTGGTCATTCTTGTTTCCATTGATCTCTATATGGTATAGGGAGTATGCATATCAATTTTCATGAAGAAATTCCATGGGGAAGTCATCTGATCAAGAGTTGACTTTTCAGACAAGTCAGTGCAAAATCAGGGCATCTGAGGCCCCCAATGACCCAACCAATGGGTGATCTTCATCATTTTGAGTGTATATGATCTTTATTTGATCATGGAAGAAGGTTGAAGTTCATAAAAATCAAGAATTTAGGGTTTTTGCAAATGTTGACTTTTTGGGCATAGTTGACTTTTCAAGAATGCTTCATTTTAGGACATTTTTCAAGCCATGATTCTTGATCAAAAAAGGCTTCAAATGGAAAAACTTTGGTCATGAAAGTTGTAAATCTCATCTTTCCCTTTTCAAAAAGTACAAGAACATGATCAAACTCTTCTTGGATCAAAAGTTATGGCAATGCAAAGTTGGCAAAAATCATTAATTTCTAAGGCATGCTTCAAATGGAAACTTTGCAAAATCTTGGACAAATGCATTATGTGACTTCTAATTCCTCTCAAACCAGTACACAAACATTTCTCTAAGTCATAAAATCAGATTTTTGATCAAGTTTGCCCATGGTTTAGTTCATGTAACTTGAATTTTTCACATGTGAACCAAAAGCTAGCCAACTTGCAAAAACCACTCATTTCACTTCCTACAACTTATGACATGGGAAGCTGACTTTGGCTAGCCTCTCCCTCACCTTTTGCTGCGCCAGCCATGCTTTGTCCTTGCCTAGATTTGGAGCCATACCCTATCTTACACAAAAGTGGTTTTTGAGCAAAAAGTGATCTACCAATCCATAAAGCACAAGTCACATCAGCCAGCCAATCAGAATTGTTTATGATTTCAATTTGCAAGTTGAACATAACACAAGCCAGGGCTGAAACACACACACTCATCACATTCACAAAAACTCACCTCATTGCAAGTTCCTTCGAAATTCTGTCCACAGCCATAAAACACTCAAACTCTCATCATCATTCAACTCACCACATCTCATAGACAAGAAACCACCAAAGCTCAAGCCTAAATCAAGCCTGAAAACTCCATTGCCATTATTCACCTCAAGCTGCAGATTCTATCGAATCTCTCTCCACAAGCCACAAACACATCAACCAACACCACAAACTTTCTCAACACACTTCATAGATCACAAACAACTCCTTTTCACAGCCTGAAAGTGCCAAAATCATCATGGCCATTGTTGACTGAACTGAAGCAGTTCCATTCGAATCTCCTTCTCCAGCCAACACAAACTCATTTTGAGCATTCAAACACATTTGGGGGATCAAGTAGAGCAGCTTGCATCAAAGGAAGTGGCCAAAAAGTTCCTAAACTGAAAGCTCCAAATCTCAGGTAGCTCGAAATTAATTTTTCCAGAAATGGTTTTTTATGTTACAAACTTGTTCTTCATGATGCACTGATCATTCTGATACCTTTAGTTTTTGAAATGGTTTTGTTTTGAGCATTTAATTTGTGTTTGAAGCTCACGAACCCTAGTTTTTCTTTCTTTCGATTCAGCTTATTTAGGTAGAATAAATTTGCTTTAGGTTAGGGGTTTGATTCGTGAGAGGATAAGGATCATTCCCATGTTCTTGGTTTTCATTTTTGGTACGTATTGAGAGGTTTTGAAATTTTCAGGTGAGCTTCTGGCCGGAGAAGACGACCGGAAGTCTTCTCCGGCCACCTGAGAGTGATTTGCCCTAATTACAGTCATTAACTTTAGTTTGAATGCTGAGCGTAGATGAGCGTTGAATGTTTGACTTCCCTCTAGTTTCGATGGCCCAGATCAATCCCATTAGCCCTAATCCACGTGTTAGGTCTAATTAATCCATAATTAATTTAATTAAGTCTGAAGCAATCCTGGCCCTCCACTAGCGCGCGCAGTCAACATGTTTGAACCCAGCTTCAATCCCAGCCATCCAATCTGATTACTTCTCATTTTATTTGTTTTATTTCATTTTATTTCATTTAAACTTGCATAATTTATTAAAAATAGTTAAAAATTCATAAAAATTATGAAACTTTTTCTTTAGGGTTTTATTAATTTTTATGACACAAAAATATTTTTATTTTATTTTTTATCATTAAAAAAGTATTTTTAAATATTTAAAAGAATATTTTTAATTGATTAATGGGAATTAATTAATTAAAAATACTTTTAGGTATTTAAAAATTACAAAAAAATTCATGAAATGTTCTAAGACATTTAGAAACATTGTCCAACCTTCAAACCAAATTTCTTTTTTGATCTTGATGCATTTTAAGAATTTTTCTTGGAATTAAATCATTTTTTTTATGCATTATTTTGATCACAAGTTTAAAAATTCATTTCTGCCTATTGGTGAAGGTTGAGACATTGATTCTTCTTGCATTGTTTTCCATTTTGCATGTATTTTCAAGGATAAAAAGGCCATAAATTGTTCTTGCATTTTCAAATTGTTTGGCATTTGTTTTGATGAGAACCCTAAAAAACCCTAAAAACTTGCAAAATCCATAACTTGAGTTTGATTGAGAGTTGAGAGCTCCCCTTTGGGCAGTAGATCATCATAAGCCTAGGGTTTCTTTGGGTGCCATTTTCCATTTTTTATCATGAGGTTTGCTTCTGTTTTGGGTTTTTGTTTGATGTTTGTTTCATAAACCCTAATTTGGGCTTTCTCTTGCATCCTTCTTGCATTCTTTTGCATAAGTTGACTTGCCATTGCATTTTGTGCATTCTTATGGTTCATTTGACATCTTAAGACATGTATGAAGCATCATTGATCATTGCATTACATCTTTGCCATGCCATTTGCCTTGTATGCTTCATAACATTTCATGCTTGTTCATGTTCCTTAGCTTGCATCATATGCATTCATGGTCTTGTATGAACATCCCCATGTCATGCCTCATGTTTGCAGCACCTCATAACATCATAATCATCATGTGCATGCTTCTGGTTTGGTCTAGCATCATGCCATTTCATCCCATCTTGCATTGCATTGTGTTTCTTTCTAACATCTCAGGTGGTAAGTAAACTTGGGAAGTGAATTTGCCTTCACTTCTCATACCTTTTCTTTCCATCTCCCTTGCATCCATTGCTGCATTTTTACTTGTGCTTGAGTTTGAGCTTGTTCATCCTTCTTCCTCCCACTTTCTTTCTTCAAGTGACTTGACTTCTTGAATGAAGCAAGTCACTTTGCTTCTCTTGATCTTATTCATCTGCTTCCTGGTGGCTCCTGTGAAGATTGTTCTTGAAAACCTCACAAACTATAGGAACAACCAAGCATGTCAATGAATTAGGGTTTTGATTAGTCCCCCCCATAGTTTTTACCTTTGTGTCTCCCTTTGAGTCTTCTCTTCTCATCTCATAATCAGAGACTAAACCCTAAAGGTTTTAAAACTTTGTGATTAGGGTTATGTCTGTATCCTTCTTTTAGGATGGAGTGTATAACTTTAATCCTAAGTATTAAACCCTTAAGGTGTTTGAATCTCTTAATCAATTCACTTAATAAATATCAAGACATTACACTTGTAACTTGGGCCTTGCATTAGGGTTCTAATTCTTCCTTAAGTGGTTAAGAAGGACTAACCCTAATGTTAATGGACAAGTCCCCCTCAAGTTGTCTTACAAACAATAAAATTCACTTCATCATCATACCATTAAATAAAATCCACTTAATCAAAGGCTTGTTTTGTCATGGGTTTAATCCCTAATCATGGATTAAGTTGAGGAGTCTTCCTCAGCTTAAACATTCTCATCTATTATCCTTCTATTAGGATAGTGTAATGAGTCTGTTTAATCCTTGATTATGGCTTAACCTCATTACTTAACACTAAACAAAAACAACAAAAACATCTAAATAATCACAAGTAGGTTAATGATCTTAATCCTACACCAAAGGTGATTAAGTGTGAGAATCTGACTTCACACTTGAGGTATTCTCATTACCCCTAATCAGAGGGAAGATGTGATGAGTTTACTAAATCCATTGGTTTAGGCTTAAGCCCATTAACTTATGACAAACCTTCAAAAGCAATAAAAGATTGAAAACTCAAAAAACAAACAATAATCGTCTCCTTCGGGATTCTTTTCTCATCATCTTCACTCACAATCGAGAACTCTCTTCTTCCGTCTAATGCAAGACAGTAGCACCTGAGCCAGACAGGTCATACACTTGAGCATTGACAAGCAAGCAGTTCACAAGTCAATTCACCTTTCAGTCTCTTTGGGTCGAACTACGGTGTTCTGACTTCCTCATTGCACGAGAGGATACGTAGGCATAACTTAACAGTTATCGAACAAAAGTCTCTGTATATTCCCCCTCTTTCCAGCTTCATTCTTTAAGCCTCATGGTCATGAGCATACTCTCTCCTTACACTGACACTGTACATTTATACACATCACATTTCTTTACACTGACACCTATACATTCTTTTCCAGCTATTTTATACACAGATTGCACTGACACTACCCCTTTAAAACACAAATCTTTTAAGCGTGGATCCCGTCGAGTACGGCGGACAATCTGGGTGCTAATACCTTCCCAGGTTGTAACCAACCCCCTTTCTCAGTCTCTCTGGTTCGCAACCGTCTTATCCGTATCTTTCTAGGTCTATGCAGCATTGCCTTTCCTCCGGGATAAAAATGCCTAGCTGGCAACTCTATTCATTCTCCGGTGAGTTCACGGCTGTGTGTTCTCACTGTTCCCTCTCGCCGACCGTTCGCGCTTGTACCGGGATGCAAATCTTCGGGAGCGACACTATGCCCAACCATGAGAAGACTGTTAATGTTGTTGATGAAGTTTCCTATGTTTCCTCAGTAGCAGATGTGACTGTAACACGGTGGGAGAACTGACTTTAGTTAAATGTTGCGGATAACAAGAGTCGCCACCGACTTTTATTTTATCCAAAAGGAAAGGACATAAAAGAACAGGAAAGACCTTAAAAAGATTTTGAGTTCGGGGGGTAGGTTATACAAAGGGAAGGTGTTAGCATCCTTTATATCCATGGTTATCCATGGGCTCTTAGTTACTTAGATCACTTTAAATTGTTTTGAGAAAGGTGTAATGTGTGATTAAAAATTTTCTGAGTACTTTATAATGATCCTCGTATGGATGTATATAAAGACTTTGTTTTGAAAATTTGTTTGAAATGTGAAGTGTAATGAAGTATTTTTAAAAGGTGAGCAAGTAATTAAGAGGAACCTACCCTATATTAAATCTTTACTGTTCTTATATGTTCTTTCAAGGGTAAGACTATCCTTATTATTAAGGAATATGTAGTCATTACCTTGGATGTAATAAGGGACATGTGAAAGGACATCTGAATTTAGGCAACTGCAAGGTGTCTTTAGCAATTCGTAGGGACTTATCATCTTTTATTCGAAGGGACAAGATCATTTATCGTTGGCAACCTCGAAGGGACTTGATCTTATAATTTGAAGGGATTTGATGATATTTTATGAAGGGACTTTGCTTAAGACACCTTACTTGACCTTAGAAATAGGCAACATGAGAGGTAACCCTATAAAGTGTAGGATGGCGATCAAAGATCGACTTACGTGTGTGAGTGTTCATGTTCAAGTATTTATCTTATTTAATTAGTTATTCTAAGTCAATTTTAATCACAAACATGTTATGCACACCCTATAGTTACTAACCATGGCAATAAAAATATTTACAAAAATAGAGATAAAAAATAAATCTACGACTATTACATGGCTTTCGCAATTACATAATAATTGAAACAATAATGATAAATATAATGAATAAACAATAATTTAAAAGTTAGTAATAATGAAATAATAATAATAAAAAGGTTAGTAAAAATATAAAGAAGATAAAAATTAAGAGAAAATATTATTTTTAAGGTAAATGAACATTTAGAAAAAAAATTTAGAATAAAATAGAACAATTAATAATAATAATAAACAAATACTAATTATTTACATATTAAACAAATAATAAATAATTAATGATACTTTATAAAAATATTAGATTAAATTTTTAAAGGTTATGAAAAATTAGGATTAAGAAAATTAGGGTTTAGAAAATTAGGGTTTAGAAAATTAGGGTTTAGATTTTTTTATTTAAGAAAAATTAGGGTTTAGATATTTTAAACAATTAATATAAATTTAACATAAATTATTTAAAAATTATAAACAATAAAATTATATACAAAATTATTTACAAAAAAAAATATTATGATATTTGTAAAAAGTATAATTTTGGATTAACATTTTAATTGAGTTTTTAATTTAAATAAAACAAATTAATTAATTAGTTAATAATATATAATTAAATAACTAAGAAAAATAATAAAAAAAACAAGTTCTAAAAAGATGGGGGAGACCTGGATTTGAACCCAGGACCTCCCCATTACCAGCAAGAAGATGGACCATTGGGTTGCGCAAGCTTGGTGTTATTCTTATGACTTCAAATGAATAAATAATAAACCTGTAAAAAATAATGAAACTAAAACAAAATTGTAAAAATCTGGGATTCGAACCCACAACCTTCACTCTTTAATTCCAAGCCTTTACCAATGAGCCACCTGGGGCGCGCCTGTTAAGATAACAACAATATGTAATAATATATGAAGCTGGTTAAATGACTGAAAAATGAGAAAAAAGAGGGACTTCGTCCAGGATCGAACCCCAGACCTAACGCCCACATGAACGTATCCTTAACCATCAGGCTAACACGCACGTTGTGTAACATAAATCAAACAAAAATAATAATAAAAACAAACAAATATTTGAATTATCGAATTCGCGCCAGATGATCATCTTCAACCTTGGTTCCTGCCAATTTACCTGCGAAATCTCCTACAATATTTCCTGCGAATCTAGTTTCGTATGAAAAACTAGGTTTCTTCGAAACTCGTGATACCTGTAATTTATCCTCAAATTGAACACACCATGGTGTTGCCCACATCAAATACAGTTCATTTAAGTAATTAGAATTCATTTATATTTACTGAATCATAAACCCCTATTTTGAAACATAGAACCCTAACAATGGCAGAATGAGTTTTCGGCCCTTGAAACTTCACGAAATTAGTCCAGAAACCTTACAAACATCATGAATAACAACAAAATCAGATCAAATTGGATGAACAATGCATATATAATAAAAATCGAAAACAAATCATAAAGCCATGAAAACACAATCGGTATAGGGATTATATGATGCTTCTGATGATGATTATGATTGATTTATGTTCTAGATGACCTCAGGAAGTTATCCCAACATTCAAATCACATAAAAAAGACCAAAATATGGGAAACCGAATTTGAAAATTTTTGTGAAATTTGGAGCTTTGAACTATGCCTCTTTGTGCCAATTTTTCGTCCTCTTTGTGTGTGTTTATGTTGTACATATATAGTATGACCTAACTAGGTAAAAAAATCAGATCCTCCTTTGGACTTTTGGAATACTTGAGATTGAAAAAGATATGCTTTCAAAATATTGAAATTTTTTGATATATCCTTACTACTTTTGGTTGATCTGATTTTCCATGATCTCAATCACTTTTAATTGACCTTTATGACTTTCTAGAACAAAAATCAAATCAAATATTGAGACTTTTATATTTTATTTTAATTTAAAATGATTTTTAATGTATAATATCATAATAAATAAAATAAAATGAATAAAATTTTGAATAAATGATTTTTAATTCGTGCATGATGTCATGGTAGTGTTTGGATCATAAAAATGCAAGCCCATTTGGAGAAATTTGGTTATAAGGTCCCATTTGCTTCATAAACCTCTCAAAAATTTCCAAACTTTGAAAAGGAATAAATCCCTCAATTTTAAGGCTATGATGGTGTTCTTGAACATTTTGGAAAGCTTAAAGAGTCCTCTAACCAACCTCTTTGGTCTCATGTCCATATCTTTTATCATTCTTAAGTTATGCCCTTTGGAAGATGTTGACTTTTTGTTGACTTTTGAAATGATCTATAATGTCTTAGCTCATACCTTCCAAATGAAGCATTTTTGGGCTTTTCTTGTGAGACAAAAAGTTGTATAGAATTCAATTTCCTTTAAAATGAGCTTTGGATGGGATATTTTTGATGACGTATGTGAAAGTTATGGCTGGTCAAAGTTCAGTTGACTTTTCCTATGAAAACCCTAATTTAGAAACTCCTGATTCTTGATTATCTGAAATCTTCTTGATGAATCATGATCAACCCTTGATCAAATGATGAATTTTACTCCATAAACTTGATGTTGGCAAAAAATCATGAAGTTTGACTTTGGTTTGACCACAGTTGACCTCAGTTTGACTTTTTGACTGCTTTGACTGATTTTAGCCTATCTGATCATCTGACTGAGCAAATCTTTTGGGAAAGCCCTGAAACTTGTCATAGGGATTCTTGAAGACATATAAGATGCTATGAAGCTCACTTGAAGCCTTGGAAGTCCATTTAGCCTGATGAAAGTCAAAACCCTAGTTTAAGATGCATTGCTTAGGAGGATACATTGTCTGAAGGAATTGTCAAACTTTTTGACTAATAGTGAACCTTGTGAACCTCTTTGGACACCTTAGTACACAATGTCTTGTCTTGGTGAGGGCAAATTTTGGGGTGCAACAGCTGCCCCTGTTCAATTTTCTGAAACCTGAGGGGTTAGATTGGTATATGCGCCATTCGTGACCTGGAAGGTTGAAGGGGATTGAACACAAAAGCCCAAATATTTGCACTCGCCGGTGCGTAAAGTAACACTGATGATTAATTGTATATGCTTAAGTGGGCTTGAAGATGCCACTTGGAAGAACTGGATGTGGGCTTATAGATGCCATCCATAATATCAGGAGGTGATAATATCTTTATGTTGATACTGGATATCAGTACTAGGTCTTCGTATAGGCCATCTCTGAATCGTTTATGCAACATGGTTTGAGTTTAATGCTAGCACTAGATCTTCGTATAGATCGTCTCTGCATTATCTCTGGGGAAAAAGAATATCCTTCATTAAGTGTCAGGGCTTAGATCTTCGTATAGATCGTCTCTGAACCATATCTAAGAACATACTTTAATTTAAGTATCAGAACCAAATCTTTGTGGCGATCTTTTTCTGAATTAAGTATCAGCACTAGATCTTCGTATAAATTGTCTCTGAACTGTTTTGAGTTGTTGAATAGACCAGTAGAAATAAATCTTCGTAACGATTATCTCTTTTGGAAATATCATGGATTAGGTAATAGATCTTCGTATAGACCGTTTACCCTTCCAAGGACAACTTGAGTATTGATCATCAGAAATAAATCTTCGTAGCGATTATCACTGAATTAAGTATCAGCACTAGACCTTCGTATAGATCGTCTCTGAACTGTTGTGAATTGTTGATAGTATTTTATCTGCATATAACCATCCTGCAAGGAAAAGGTTAGTTTATGCAATATGTATGCATGCATGGCATGGTGGATCTAAGTAAATGTATTATGCGTTTATGGATATTCTATGGTATGATGTAAATGATGTATGTATGAATCATGCAGCCTGAAGCGTCTGGATATCTTTGTATAACAACTACTGGCTAGGGAAAATAAATCCTGATTCGTTGCTGAAGAATATGAGGACTTCGTTCCCGTTTTGTTTGATAGTATAGTATTTATAACCTCCCGTCTTCATTTGTCGTACTTCTATTGAGGGAATAAGTTCCTGAGTATCCCGACTGAGGATAAAAGAGATGGACATAAATTCAAGGGGAGATGTAACTTGAAGTATCTATGAAGATATCTTTGCTCTGCTGGGAATTTGTAGTGTTCTTGTGGGGATAAACCGGTGAAGCTTCGTTGAATTCCTACCTTCGTTCGTCCTTAGTAAATACTATTACTGCATTTTATGCATTTCTGGTAAACATCAATCATATTCAAAAGCATACATACATTCAAACACAACCAATGGACGTTTTCGCTTAGGTAAATAGGGTAAAAGTAAATCTGGATTCAAAGATGAAATTTTATTTATATTATAAAGTGACCTATACACAGGCAAGTTTGTACAAGGAGACATAAATCCTAGTAAGAGGAATTCGTCGTAAAAGTTTTACAAAACAAAGAAAACAACTATGTGAGAAATAATCCTATTGAGTTTCAATTCTACTATTTCCATTATCTTCAAGTATCTCATCTTCTGCTGTTGAGACGGAAATGATTGGATTGATCTTTATCTGTTCGAGCTTGAGTTAGGTAGTACTGACATTTGGAGTTATATGGGTGATCCAACGAGACATAGTCATACGCTTTAATCCCTAACTTTTGCCTGGATTGCCTTTTCAGGTTTTCAATCCACCGGGATACTCTTTTTTGCCCAAGCCGCCCTTTCAGGTTTTCGACTTGCCGGATGTACATTTTTTATATATATATCCATAATTTTTGCCCGAACCCTTTTGGTTCGCCGGGATGCCCTTATTTTTGCCTAGGCCAGTCAACCTAGCGGGTCTCTTTTTATGCGTAGTATTTTTTAACTATGTCTGCATTTACAGGTTGTGGTAAGTCTTCACCATCCATAGTAGTAAGCATCATGGCGCCTCCTGAAAATACTCTCTTGACTACAAATGGTCCTTCATATGTAGGAGTCCATTTTCCCCTAGGATCACCCTGTGGTAATATGATACGCTTGATTACCAAGTCACCAGCCTGATATACCTTTTGCTTAACCTTCTTATTAATAGCTTTGATCATCCGTTTCTGGTACATCTGACCATGAAAAATAGCTGCCAGCCTTTTCTCATCAATCAAATTTATTTGGTCAAGTCGAGTCTGAATCCATTCATCTTCATCCAAGCCTGCATCCTTCATGATTCTTAAGGAGGGTATCTGAACTTCAATGGGTAGAACTGCTTCCATACCATAGACTAAGGAGGATGGAGTTGCCCTTGTTGAAGTACGTATTGTAGTACGATAACCATGAAGAGCAAATGGTAACATCTCGTGCCAATCTTTGTAAGTAACAATCATCTTCTGTAGAATCTTCTTAATGTTCTTGTTAGCAGCTTCTACTGCCCCATTCATTTTCGGACGATACGGAGAAGAGTTGTGATGCTTAATCTTGAACTGCGTGCAGAGATCAGTAATCATGGTATTCTTCAAATTAGAGCCATTGTCGGTGATAATCCTTTCAGGGATGCCATACCTACATATGAGATTATTCTTAATGAATTGAGCCACCACATTCTTAGTAACAGATGCAAATGAAGCTGCCTCCACCCACTTAGTAAAGTAATCAATAGCAACCAGGATGAAACGATGCCCATTAGAAGCAGTAGGCTTGATCTCACCAATCATATCAATGCCCCACATAGCAAAAGGCCAAGGAGCAGTCAACACATTCAATGGAGTTTGAGGTATATGCACTTTATCAGCATAGATTTGGCACTTGTGACATATTCTGGAATGTTGATAGCAGTCAGCTTCCATGGTAGACTAATAGTAACCTGCTCTCAATATCTTCTTTGCCATGGTATGACCACTAGAATGAGTGCCAAAGATCCCATCATGCATGTCTTCCATAATCTCTATTTCTTCCTTCTTATCCACATATCGAAGCAAAGTCGAATCATGATTGCGCTTGTACAAAATTCCATTATTCAAGAAGAATTTAGCAGAAAACCTCCTCAGAAACTTCTTATCTTTGACAGAGGCCCCTTCAGGGAACTCCTGAGCTTCAAGATATCTTTTCACTTCGTAGAACCAAGGCTTTTCCTCTCCTCCTTAAGTGTCAATCTTATTACAGTATGCAGGCTTCTCAAATCTATCAATAATAATCTTGGGAACTTCATCATCCCAGCTAATCTCAAACATAGATGCCATGGTGGCTAATGCATCTGCCAACTGATTTTCTCCTCGTGGAATATGTCCAAAGGTAATCTCTTCAAAATATGGGATCAAAGACAACACATGCTCTCTATAAGGAATGAGATTTTCATGCTTGGTATCCCAATCTCCTTTAATCTGACTAACTACTAGGGCTGAATCCCCATATACGTCCAGGAACTGAATCTTCATCTCAATGGCAGCTTTGATACCCGTGATACATGCCTCATACTCAGCCATGTTATTGGTACAATAGAAACAAAGTCTTGCAGTAATTGGGGTATGACAACCTTCAGGGGAAATGATCACAATACCAACACCATTACCAAGCGCATTAGAAGCTCCATCAAAAACCATAGTCCATCGGGATCCTTGTTCAGGTCCATCATATTGTCCAGGTTCTTTGGTAATAATCATAATATCTTCATCAGGGAACTCAAAACTCATTGACTGGTAATCATCCACTGCTTGATGAGCCAAATGATCAGCTACAACACTTCCTTTAATGGCCTTCTGAGTAGTGTACTGTATATCATATTCTGTTAAGATCATTTGCCATCTCGCTATTCGTCCTGAGAGAGCAGGTTTCTCGAATATGTACTTGATTGGATCCATCTTTGAAATCAATAAGGTAGTATGACTCAACATATACTGTCTTAGTCGGCGAGCAGCCCATGCCAAAGCGCAGCAATTTTGCTCGAGCAGTGAGTATCTTATTTCACAGTCGGTAAACTTTTTGCTAAGGTAGTAGATTGCCTGCTCTTTTCGACCAGACTCGTCATGTTGCCCCAACAAACACCCCATTGAGTTGTCTAATAATGTTAAGTACATAATCAAGGGTCTTCCATCAACTGGTGGAATCCAGATTGGAGGTTCTAAAAGATATCTCTTGATTTCATCAAAGGCTGTCTGGCACTCGTCATTCCATTCCATCACCTGATCTTTCTTCAGTAACTTGAAGATTGGCTCACATGTAGCAGTTAATTGGGAAATAAATCTTGCAATGTAATTCAATCGTCCCAAGAATCCTCTAACTTCCTTCTCAGTACGGGGAGCTGGCATCTCTTGTATAGCTTTCACTTTTGCAGGGTCTACTTCAATACCTTTTCCACTGACAATGAAACCCAGGAGTTTACCAGATCTAACTCCAAAAGTACACTTATTTGGGTTCAATCTGAGCTTGTATTTCTTCAACCTTTCAAACAGCTTATGCAGATGATCAATGTGTTGCTCTTCATTCTGGGACTTGGCTATCATATCATCCACATATACCTCTATCTCATGATGAATCATATCGTGAAACAAAGCCACCATAGCACGCTGATATGTTGCCCCGGCGTTCTTCAAACCAAATGGCATCACTTTATAACCAAAGGTGCCCCATTGTGTAACAAATGTAGTCTTCTCCATATCTTCAGGTGCCATCTTGATTTGATTGTAACCAGAGAAACCATCCATGAAAGAGAATACCTTATGCTGAGCAGTGTTATCTACCAGAACATCAATATGAGGAAGTGGAAAGTCATCTTTAGGGCTGACCTTATTCATATCTCTGTAGTCTACACACATATGTACCTTACCATCTTTCTTAGGTACCGGTACCACATTTGCAACCCATTGAGGATAAGAAGTCACAGCTAAGAACCCTGCATCAAACTGTTTCATCACCTCTGCTTTAATCTTTTCTGACATTTCAGGACGAATGCGACGAACCTTCTGCTTCTTTGGACGACAGTCTTCTTTTACTGGTAAACGGTGAACCACAATGTCTGTATCCAACCCTAGCATATCTTCATAGAACCAAGCAAAGATCTCCACATAATCATGCAACATCTGAATTTGTTTGCTCTTAACACCATCTTCTATTTCAGCCCCTATCTTGACCTCTTTCCTGTTTTCTTTAGTTCCCAGATTCACAACTTCAATGGGCTCTTCATGTGGCTGTATAGCTTTCTCTTCTTGTTGTAATAAGCTAGCAAGCTCTACAGGTACTTCACAATCTTCCTCCTTTCCATCTTCAGCTTGATAGATTGGATTTTCGAAATTATAATTGACAATAGTAGAACTGTTATCAACAGGATTCAGAGTGGATGAGGATCTGCATTTTAGTGATGTGGGTGTGTGTAAGAACACATAGCTGATAAACAAAAATAAAAATAAAAGAAAGACAAGGAGCACAATATTTACGAAAACGAAACGTCCATTGATTTTTATTGAATGAAGTATGAAAATGAAATGACATCCCGAAACAAGCATACCATTGTGCCCCGGGTAAGACACAAGGCTTAAAAGTTTAATTGTTTTAAAATTACAAACTTAGAATAAAAACACAGTAATAGTATTTACTCCTGACTAAAGGAGATAGGAATAACGTCTTCGGTCTTCCAGTTGTTGAGCCCATCATCCATGGTAGGAAAGATCCAATCATCCAGGTTGTAGTCTTCATTATAGTCACCCACATTATTGATTTGATCTTTTATGACCCCTTGATTAGTGATACGAACAGCACGAGCACGACGAACAGCCTTCTGGGATTCTGTAGTGAAACCCAAACCAAACTTGTCAGACTTATAAGGGATATCAGGAAGCTTACCCCAAATAGTACAACCACCTTCTTCAACCACAGCTCTAGCATCTTTGAGGGAGACCATTGTAGGAGGTACTCTGGTAACCACAAGAACTTTTTTAACAAGGGGAGTTTCAGTAGTAGGAACGACCCAAGGAACTACCTCAAATGTCTGGCAAGGAGTCTCAACATATTCACCCTCCACCTCAACATATTTAAAGGTATTCACATGACTGACCATGGATTCTTCTTCACCATAAACAGTGACAATCTTTCCTTTCACCGGATATTTCAACTTCTGATGTAAAGTGGAAGTCACAGCACCTGCCCCATGGATCCAGGGGCGCCCAAGCAAACAGGAGTACGCAGGATGAATATCCATTACATAGAAAGTAGAGTCAAAGACTTGAGAGCCTACTTTGATCGAGAGATCTACTTCTCCATGTACCACTCTTCTTGAGCCATCAAAGGCCCTCACTACTACATTACTTGGTCTTAACACAACATCCTCAGGACTGCGCTTGTTCAGAACCTCTTTAGGGAGTACATTTAATGAAGAACCATTGTCTACCAGCACATGAAACAAGGTAGTGCCTTTACATTCAATGGAGATATGCAAAGCTCTGTTATGGTTTCTCTTGGCAGGAGTCAAGTCAGCATCATAAATGCCTAACCCATTATAATAAGTCAGATGTGCAACACAATTCTCAAATTGATCCACAGAAATCTCATTTGGTACATGAGAAGTCTTCAAGAACTTGATTAAGGCTTTAGCATGAGCCTCAGAACACATCAACAAAGATAACATGGAGATTTTGGAGTGAGTATGCCCCAACTGGTCAACAATATCATAATCACTATTGCGAATGATCTTTAGCACTTCTTCCATCTGTTTAGAGAGATTTTCAGCAATCGGTGCCTCAGCTTGCACAGGTTCAACCATAGGACCTTTGCCCCGAGCATCAGTACTTGGCCCAGAATTGGAGGTAGTAGTTGGAGTAACTGCATCTTTGGAGGTAGCCTGAGGAGAGAAAATTCTTCCACTTCTGGTGATCTTACTAGATCCATCAATATTATCAACATCAAGATTATCATCAGTAACAGGTGCATCAGTCATAGGTTCTTGCTTCCATGGATGTAAACATCAGAACCATAATTCCAGGGTATAGCTTTATCAGAAGTATAAGGAACAAGACCGGGAGTGGTAATGATCATGGGAGCCACTCTGGCTTCAGCAACAGTCTTCACAGGGCCTTCAGCAGTAATGCTGACAGGACCCTTAGAGGTGATCCTGACAGGGCCTTTGGAGGTAATCTTCACTGGCACGTTATCAACCATAGCTACATCTTCCAGCTTCATACTTCGAGTTATATGTTCACACATACTTTCCACATAGGGTGTCCTCTCAAACAATATAGTATAATTGTCCATGAGGCATTGAATACCATCTTTCAACTTCTAGCAACTATCAGGTTTGTAGGCACAATAAAAACAGTCTTCATTACAACTTGGAAAGAAACCATCCTGCACCAACTGCTTCTTGATAATGGATAAGGGAGTAGTCACACCCGCTACTGAGGAAACATATGAAACTTCATCAACAACATTAACAGTCTTCCCATGATTGGGCATGGGAGCAGTGATCACATTTGGAGTCCCATGAGGGTCAAATTCAATCTCCCCAACTTCAATCATATCTTGAATTGTTTTTCAACACCCAACAGTTGTTGGTGTCATGCCCCGGATTGTTAGAATGATAGGCACATCTTGCATTAGGATTGTATCGAGGAGAGGAAGTATTAGGATTATGAGGAGGGTCTTTCAAAGTAATGAGTTCCCCTTTCAACATGTGCTGCAAGGCTTGGGCCAGTGACATGTTGATCTTGGTGAATTGTCTTCTAGGCTTTTGTTGATTGTTTTGTTGTGGCTCTGGTGCTGCAGGAGTAGGATTGGAAATGTGAACTGCTCCCACAGATTGGTGACTCCTGTTACGACTATGTTGACCATACACAGCATTAGACTCCTTCTTTCCACTAGGGGGGCTTCTTAGCAGTGCTTGATGAAGGGGCACCCAACTGTATCTTACCATTTCTTATACCACTCTCCACACGTTCTCCTGTCATTATCAGCTCAGTGAAACCAGATGATGAGCTTCCAATGAGGTGACTATAGAAAGGACCATTTAGCGTACTCATAAACATATCCACTAACTCCCTTTCAGTCAGAGGAGGTTGAACTCTGTCAGCCAGGTCTCTCCATTTCTGGGCATACTCTTTGAAACTCTCCTTAGCATCCATTGACATGCTTTGGAGCTGCATGCGAGTAGGTGCTAAATCAGCATTATATTGGTATTGCCTGTAGAAGGCCTCCGCAAGATCATTCCAATCACGAATATTGACACTTTCCAGTTGGTAGTACCATTCCAGTTGAGCTCCAGACAATCTCTCTTGGAAGAAATGAATCCACAATTTCTTATCAACAGTATGTGGTTGAATCCTCCGGACATAGGACCTTAAATGCAGCTTGGGACATGAGACACCATCATATACTACAAAAACAGGAACCTTGAAACCAATAGGTATAACCACTCCAGAAACTAAACTCAGATCTTCAAAATCAAGCCCATAATATTTTTGTAGTTCTATAGCATTCATTCTATCTACCAACATCTTGTACTTATCTTCACTAGCAGGATCATGATAATAATTTTCCTCCGAATCAGAATCTCCCACAGTATCATGAAGACTACCTCCCTCTTTCTCAGAATTTTTAGACTCAGAATCCTCAATCTGTTCCTTTGTCTTGATAGGACCTCTGAACCTTCTTCCCAGATTGATAAGGCCTCCTGATCTTCTAGTCTTCTTCTTCTTCTTAGCCAGCAGTGTCTTCAACTCATCTTGTCCCTTGGACAAGTTCAGAATCAACTCTTGGAATTGTGCATTCTGAGCTTGGAGATCTTTGACAGTCTGTTCAAGAGCCATTTCTGCTGAAATAAACAGCGAGAAGATAAGATACCTGTTCATAAGAAACCTGTGATGCAATGATATGGTATGTAAATGCGTATGCAATGTTTTCAAGGACCGCAGGATTTAAATTTGTTTAAACAATAAGAAAGTAAACATTTATTAGTAAGCAAATAAACTTGTTTGCCCCTTGGGCTTACAAAAAATGAAATGAATACAAAAATGGGGTTTTAAGTCTCCCATGGACGTTTCCTCTTTGTGTTGAGGTATGAGTTGAGATTCCGCTCCTCGTGAAGTTGTTTTGTTAGCTCCAGGATTCTTTCTTGACTTGCTTTGTAATGAGTCTCAAAAGTATCTCTTTGCTCCTTCAACTGGATCCAGGACCTTTGTAACTCCTCCATGTCAGTGGGCATGTCTGGATGAAGAATGATATAAGAAGTATCTCCTTCAGCAACAGGCTCCATGGTAACTGGCAGGAAGGCAGGATATGGCATCATAAGAGTCTGAGCACGAGATCGCACCCATCTGAGATAAGGTTCCATAGGAATAGTGTACTTTGGTTCCAGAGTCTTGCTGTCAACCTTGTTCACTTTACCCCATGCTCGTATAAACCTTTGATAGTAACCTTGCAGATCGTTGTCGTAGTCGAACACAATACCCTGAATAAGCACATCATGAGGACCATCACTCCGAGCGTAACCAAACTGACGTAGAGCTAAAGAAGGATTGTAGGTGATGCCCCCTCTTATGCCAAGTAGTGGCACATTGGGGAATTCCCCACAATGGTCAATGATAGTAACATTCTCCATAGATCTAGAGCACCAATGAATACCTGAATGAGACAATGACATAATCCTCTTGGACCACCTTAACCCTTGTTCATTCTTCATCACTGATCGCGGAAGGTGAGAAATAAACCACCTAGACAATAGAGGTATACAACACACCAGAGTTCCCCGTGCCTTCATAGTACGGGTATGAAGAGAGTGTAAGATGTCTCCAAGTAATGTAGGCATTGAAACCTGAAGCTTGGAGAATTCTTCCATTGTAGGAACCAACTGATAATTGGGGAATGTGAAGCAATGATGTTTAGGATCAAAGAACTGAAACAGAACACTCATCATGTCATCATTGAAACCTGAAGTGACTAGATCCAGTAGGTGACCATGCCTCTTGATGAATTGGGAGTTTTCAGAAACTTGAGAGACCAATTCCTTAAGCTTAGGAGGTATTCCTACAAAGTTGATCCGGATAGTATTCCTACGAGCAGAGGCCATGACCTGCAACAAAGAACAAAGATAAATCCTTTGGTCCTTGAAATGGTTAGTGAAAATGTTATGCTTATGATTCATGATGATGCTATGATGTTATGCTCAATCACAAACATGTGGCACACACAAACAAGTCACACAATAGCCCTAGGTTTGAAGGCTTGCATGAGGTTTAAAGGTAAATACCCTCCCCTGAAGTTTAGTTGGTTCATCCTGTCCTATAAGGTATCCAGGTTCTAAGGGATCTCAATATCATTGATCCTTCACAAGGGTGGTTGTTCAGTAGGCAACTTACTGGCCAACCAAAACCCTCCAAGTTTAGGATTTCAATGAGCGTAGCATCGAGTATCAACCAACTTCAGTCTTCACCAAAGCCGGTTATCTCACTACTTTTCTAAAGGCCAAGATGGGATGACTAAGGTTCTAAAAGTTAGTTAGTGTATTGACAACATATGGCAACCTCATATTATCCTTAACTTGCTTAAGGAACATAAGCACCAACCAAGAAGTCACACTAACTATGGCCACCAGATCAACCATATCGGTATATGCCGTAAATTTTCCTTGGTCTATTGCCATTTACCTAAGGTACACTAGATCCGGGTTAGGATCTTTCACACATAAGAGCCCCCAACAAGTAAAGTAAAGCAAACAAAGCAAACAAGTTTAAAGTGATCTAATTCCTAAGGGTACCCCTCTTTTATTAAGTCCCCAGCAGAGTCGCCAGTTCTGTAACACGGTGGGAGAACTGACTTTAGTTAAATGTTGTGGATAGCAAGAGTCGCCACCGACTTTTATTTTATCCAAAAGGAAAGGACATAAAAGAACAGGAAAGACCTTAAAAAGATTTTGAGTTCGGGGGGTAGGTTATACAAAGGGAAGGTGTTAGCACCCTTTATATCCATGGTTATCCATGGGCTCTTAGTTACTTAGCTCACCTTAAATTGTTTTGAAAAAGGTGTAATGTGTGATTAAAAATTTTCTGAGTACTTTATAATGATCCTCGTATGGATGCATATAAAGACTTTGTTTTGAAAATTTGTTTGAAATGTGAAGTGTATTGAAGTATTTTGAAAAGGTGAGCAAGTAATTAAGAGGAACCTACCCTATATTAAATCTTTACTGTTCTTATATGTTCTTTCAAGGGTAAGACTATCCCTATTATTAAGGAATAGGTAGTCATTACCTTGGATGTAATAAGGGACATGTGAAGGGACATCTGAATTTAGGCAACTGCAAGGTGTCTTTAGTAATTCGTAGGGACTTATCATATTTTATTCAAAGGGACAAGATCATTTATCGTAGGCGACCTCGAAGGGACTTGATCTTATAATTTGAAGGGACTTGATGATATTTTATGAAGGGATTTTGCTTAAGACACCTTACTTGACCTTAGAAATAGGCAACATGAGAGGTAACCCTAGAAAGTGTAGGAGGGCGATCAAAGATCGACTTACGTGTGTGAGTGTTCATGTTCAAGTATTTATCTTATTTAATTAGTTATTCTAAGTCAATTTTAATCACAAACATGTTATGCACACCCTATAGTTACTAACCATGGCAATAAAAATATTTACAAAAATAGAGACAAAAAATAAATCTACGACTATTACATGGCTTTCGCAATTACATAATAATAGAAACAATAATGATAAATATAATGAATAAATAATAATTTAAAGGTTAGTAATAATGAAATAATAATAATAAAAAGGTTAGTAAAAATATAAAGAAGATAAAAATTAAGAGAAAATATTATTTTTAAGGTAAATGAACATTTAGGAAAAAAATTTAGAATAAAATAGAACAATTAATAATAATAATAAACAAATACTAATTATTTACATATTAAACAAATAATAAATAATTAATGATACTTTATAAAAATATTAGATTAAATTTTTAAAGGTTATGAAAAATTAGGATTAAGAAAATTAGGGTTTAGATTTTTTTATTTAAGAAAAATTAGGGTTTAGATATTTTAAATAATTAATATAAATTTAACATAAATTATTTACAAATTATAAACAATAAAATCATATACAAAATTATTTACAAAAAAAAATATTATGATATTTGTAAAAAGTATAATTTTGGATTAACATTTTAATTGAGTTTTTAATTTAAATAAAACAAATTAATTAATTAGTTAATAATATATAATTAAATAACTAAGAAAAAAAAACAAGTTCTAAAAAGATGGGGGAGGCCTGGATTTGAACCCAGGACCTCCCCATTACCAGCGAGAAGATGGACCACTGGGCTGCGCAAGCTTGGTGTTATTCTTATGACTTCAAATGAATAAATAATAAACCTGCAAAAAATAATGAAACTAAAACAAAATTGTAAAAATCTGGGATTCGAACCCACAACCTTCACTCTTTAATTCCAAGCCTTTACCAATAAGCCACCTGGGACGCGCCTGTTAAGATAACAACAAGATGTAATAATATATGAAGCTGGTTAAATGACTGAAAAATGAGAAAAAAGAGGGACTTCGTCCAGGATCGAACCCCAGACCTAACGTCCACATGAATGTATCCTTAACCATCAGGCTAACACGCACGTTGTGTAACATAAATCAAACATAAATAATAATAAAAACAAACAAATATTTGAATTATCGAATTCGCGCCAGATGATCATCTTCAACCTTGGTTCCTGCCAATTTACCTACGAAATCTCCTACAATATTTCCTGCGAATCTAGTTTCGTATGAAAAACTAGGTTTCTTCGAAACTCATGATACCTGTAATTTTTCCTCAAATTGAACACACTATGGTGTTTCCACATCAAATACAGTTCATTTAAGTAATTAGAATTCATTTATATTTACTGAATCATAAACCCCTATTTTGAAACATAGAACCCTAACAATGGCAGAATGAGTTTTCGGCCATGAAACTTCACGAAATTAGTCCAGAAACCTTACAAACATCATGAATAACAACAAAATCAGATCAAATTGGATGAACAATGCATATATAATAAAAATCGAAAAAAATCATAAAGCCATGAAAACACAATGGGTATAGGGATTATATGATGCTTCTGATGATGATTATGATTGATTTATGTTCTAGATGACCTCAGGAAGTTATCCCAACCTTAAATCAGTTAAAAAAGACCAAAATATGGGAAACCGAATTTGAAAATTTTTGTGAAATTTGGAGCTTTGAACTATGCCTCTTTGTGCCAATTTTTCGTCCTCTTTGTGTGTGTTTATGTTGTACATATATAGTATGACCTAACTAGGTCAAAAAATCAGATCCTCCTTTGGACTTTTGGATCACTTGAGATTGAAAAAGATATGCTTTCAAAATATTGAAATTTTCTAATATATCCTTACTACTTTTGGTTGATCTGATTTTCCATGATCTCAATCACTTTTAATTGACCTTTATGACTTTCTAGAATAAAAATCAAATCAAATATTGAGACTTTTATATTTTATTTTAATTTAAAATGATTTTTAATGTATAAAATCGTAATAAATAAAATAAAATGAATAAAAATTTGAATAAATGATTTTTAATTCGTGCATGATGTCATGGTAGTGTTTGGGTCATAAAAATGCAAGCCCATTTGGAGAAATTTGGTTCTAAGGTCCCATTTGCTTCATAAACCTCTCAAACATTTCCCAACTTTGCAAAGGTACAAATCCATCAATTTTAAGGATATGAAGGGGTTCTTGAACATTTTGGAAAGCTTAAAGAGTACTCTAACCAACCTCTTTGGTCTCATGTCCATATCTTTTATCATTCTCAAGTTATGCCCTTTGGAAGATGTTGACTTTTTGTTGACTTTTGAAATGACCTATAATGTCTTAGCTCATACCTTCCAAATGAAACATTTTTGGGCTTGGCTTGTGAGACATAAAGTTGTAGAGAATTAAATTTCCTTTAAAATGATCTTTGGATGGGAGATTTTTGATGAAGTATGTGAAAGTTATGGCTGGTCAAAGTTTAGTTGACTTTTCCTGTGAAAACCCTAATTTAGAAACTCCTAATTCTTGATGATCTGAAATCTTCTTGATGAATCATGATCAACCCTTGATAAAATGATGAATTTTACTTCATAAACTTGATGTTGGCAAAAAATAATGAAGTTTGACTTTGGTTTGACCACAATTGACCTCAGTTTGACTTTTTGACTACTTTGACTGATTTTAGCCTATCTGATCATCTGACTGAGCAAATCTTTTGGGAAAGCCCTGAAACTTGACATAGGGATTCTTGAAGACATATAAGATGATATGAAGCTAACTTGAAGCCTTGGAAGTCCATTTAGCCTGATGAAAGTCAAAACCCTAGTTTAAGATGCATTGCTTAGGAGGATGCATAGTCTGAGGGAATTGTCAAACTTTTTGACTAATTGTGAACCTTGTGAACCTTGTGAACCTCTTTGGACACCTTAGAACACAATGTCTTGTCTTGGTGAGGGCAAATTTTGGGGTGCAACAGTGACTACTCCTCTATCCATTATCAAGAAGAAGCTGGTGCAGGCTGGGTTCTTTCCAGGTTGCAATGAAGACTGTTTCTATTGTGCTTACAAACCTGATAGCTGCTGGAGATTGAAAGATGGTATTCAATGCCTCATGGAAAATTACACTATATTATTTGAGAGGACACCTTCTGTTGAAAGTATGTGTGAACATCTGACTCGAAGTACGAAGTTGGAAGACGTAGCTATGGTTGACAAAGTGCCAGTGAAGATTACCTCCAAAGGCCCTGTTAGGATCACCTCCAAGGGTCCTGTCAGGATTACTGCTGAAGGCCCTGTGAGGACTGTTGCTGAAGCTAGAGTGGTTCCCATGATCATTACCACTCTTGGTCCTGTTCCTTATACTTCTGATAAAGCTATACCCTGGAATTATGGTTCTGATGTTTATATCCATGGTGTCAAACAAGAACCTGTGACTGATGCACCTGTTACTGATGTTGGTCTTGATGTTAATAACATTGTTGGATCTAGTAATATCACTAGAAGTGGAAGAATCTTCTCTCCTCAAACTACTTCCAAAAATGCAGCTACTCCAACTACTACCTCCAATGTTGGGCCAAGTACTGATGCCCGGGGCAAGGGTCCTGTGATTGAACCTGTGCAAACTGAGGCACCGACTGCTGCAAGTCTTTCTAAACAGATGGAAGAAGTACTGAAGATCATTCGCAAGAGTGATTATGATATTGTTGACCAGTTGGGGCATACTCCCTCCAAAATCACCATGTTATCTTTGCTGCTGAGGCTCATGCTAAAGCCTTAATCAAGTTCTTGAAGACTGCTCATGTGCCAAATGAGATCTCCGTGGATCAATTTGAGAATTGTGTGGCACATCTGACTTGTGATAATGGGTTGGGCTTTTCTGATGCTGATCTAACTCCTGCCAAGAAGAATCATAACAGAGCTTTGCATATCTCCATTGAGTGTAGGGGCACTACCTTTTCTCATGTGCTGGTGGACAATGGTTCTTCCTTAAATGTACTCCCTAAAGAGGTTCTGGACAAGCTCAGTCCTGAAGATGTTGTGTTAAGACCAAGTGATGTAGTTGTGAGGGCCTTTGATGGTTCAAGAAGAGTGGTACATGAAAAAGTACATCTCCCGATCAAAGTAGGCTCTCAAGTCTTCAATTCTACTTTCTATGTGATGGATATTCGTCCTGCGTATTCTTGTTTGCTTGGGCGCCCCTGGATCCATGGGGCAGGTGCTGTGACTTCCACCTTGCATCAGAAGTTGAAATATCTGGTAAAGAACAAAATTTTCACTATCTATGGTGAAGAAGAATACATGGTGAGCCACGTGAATAATTTCAAGTATGTAGAAATGGAGGGTGAAATGGTTGAAACTCCATGTCAAACATTTAAAGTTGTTCCTTGCTCTGATCCTGTTCCTCAGTCTGTTCCTGTTTCTGAAAGGGTTCCTATAGTTACTAACATACCTCCTGCAATGGCCTCTCTCAAAGATGCTAAGGCTGTGGTTGCAAAAGGTGGTTCTGCTATTTGGGGTCAGCTCCCCAACATCCTTTACAAATATGACAAGTTTGGTTTGGGTTTCACTGCAGAATCTCAGAAGGTTGTTCGTTGTGCTCGTGCTGTTCGTATCACCAATCAAGGGGTCATAAGAGATCAAAACAATGTTGTGGGTGACTGTCATGAAGACTACAACCTGGATGATTGGATCTTTCCTACTGTGGGTAATGGGCTCAACAATTGGAAGACTGAAGACGTTATTCCTATCTCCTTTAGTCAAGAGTAAATACTATTACTGTGTTTTTATTTTTAGTTTGCAATTTCGAACAATTAAAATTTTAAGCCTTGTGTCTTACCCATGGCACAATGGTATGCTTGTTTCGGGATGTCATTTCATTTGCATACTTCATTCAATAAAAATCAATGGATGTTTTGTTTTCGTAAATATTGTGCTCCTTGTTTTTCTTTTATTTATATTTCTGTTTTATCAAGCTATGTGTTCTTACACACACCCACATCACTAAAATGCAGATCCTCATCCACTCTGGATCCTGTCGATAACAATTTTACTATTGCCAATTATAATTTCGAGAATCCGATCTATCAAGCTGAAGATGGAAATGAGGAAGATTGTGAAGTACCTGTAGAGCTTGCTAGGTTGTTACAACAAGAAGAGAAAGCTATACAGCCACATGAAGAGCCAATCGAAGTTGTGAATCTGGGAACTGAAGAAAACAGGAAAGAGGTCAAGATAGGAGCTGAGTTAGAGGATGATGTTAAGAGCATACTAATTCAGATGTTTATGTGGAAATCTTTGCTTGGACTTATGAAGATATGCCAGGGTTGGATACTGATATTGTGGTTCACCGTTTACTGGTAAAAGAAGACTGTCGTCCGAAGAAGCAGAAGGTTCGTCGCATGCGTCCTGAAATGTCAGAAAAGATTAAAGCGGAGGTGATGAAACAATTTGATGCAGGGTTCTTAGCTGTGACTTCTTATCCTCAATGGGTTGCAAATGTAGTACCAGTACCTAAGAAGGATGGTAAGGTACGTATATGTGTAGATTACAGGGATTTGAACAAAGCCAACCCTAAAGATGAGTTTCCACTTCCACATATTGATGTTTTGGTAGATAACACTACTCAGCATAAGGTATTCTCTTTCATGGATGGTTTCTCTGGTTACAACCAGATCAAGATGGCACCTGAAGATATGGAGAAGACTACATTTGTTACACAGTGGGGCACCTTTTGTTATAAAGTGATGCCATTTGGTTTGAAGAATGTCGGGGCAACTTATCAGCGTGCTATGGTGGCTTTGTTTCACGATATGATTTATCATGAGATAGAGGTATATGTGGATGATATGATAGCCAGGTCCCAGAATGAAGAGCAACACCTTGATCATCTGCATAAGCTGTTTGAGAGGTTGAAGAAATACAAGCTGAGATTGAATCCAAACAAATGTACTTTTGGAGTTAGGTCTGGTAAACTCCTGGGTTTCATTGTCAGTGGAAAAGGTATTGAAGTAGACCCTGCAAAAGTGAAAGTAATACAAGAGATGCCAGCTCCCCATACTGAAAAGGAGGTTAGAGGTTTCTTGGGATGACTAAATTACATTGCTAGATTTATTTCCCAGCTAACTGCTACCTGTGAGCCAATCTTCAAGTTGTTGAAGAAAGATCAGGTAATGGAATGGAATGACGAGTGCCAGACAACCTTTGACAAAATAAAAAGATATCTCCTAGAACCTCCAATTTTGATGCCACCAGTTGATGGAAGACCCTTGATTATGTACTTAACAGTATTAGACAACTCAATGGGGTGTGTGTTAGGGCAACATGACGAGTCTGGTCGAAAAGAGCAGGAAATATACTACCTTAGCAAAAAGTTTACCGACTATGAAACAAGATACTCACTGCTCGAGAAAACTTGTTACGCTTTGGCATGGGCTGCTCGCCGACTAAGACAGTATATGTTAACTCATACTACCTTGTTGATATCAAAGATGGATCCAATCAAATACATATTCAAGAAACCTGCTCTCTCCGGACGAATAGCGAGATGACAAATGATCTTAACAAAATATGATATACAGTACACCACTCAGAAGGCCATCAAGGGTAGTGTTGTAGCTGATCATTTGGCTCACCAAGCAGTGGATGATTATCAGTCAATGAGTTTTGAATTCCCTGATGAAGACATTATGATTATTACCAAAGAACCTGGGCAATATGACGGACCTGAACAAGGATCCCGATGGACTATGGTTTTTGACGGAGCTTCTAATGCACATGGTAATGGTGTTGGTATTTTGATCATTTCCCCTAAAGGTTGTCATACCCCGATTACTGCAAGACTTTGTTTCTATTGTACCAATAACATGGCTGAGTATGAGGCATGTATCATGGGTATCAAAGCTGCCATTGAGATGAAGATTCAGTTCCTGGACGTATATGGAGATTCAACCCTGGTAGTTAGTCAGATTAAAGGAGATTGGGATACCAAGCATGAAAATCTCATTCCTTACAGAGAGCATGTGTTGTCTTTGATCCCATATTTTGAAGAGATTACTTTTGGACATATTCCACGAGGAGAGAATCAGTTGGCAGATGCACTAGCCACCATGGAATCTATGTTTGAGATTAGCTGGGATGATGAAGCTCCCAAGATCACTATTGATAGATTTGAGAAGCCTGCATACTGCAATGAAATTGACATTGAAGGAGGAGAGGAAAAGCCTTGGTTCTATGAAGTGAAAAGATATCTTGAAGTTCAGGAGTTCCCTGAAGGGGCATCTGTCAAAGATAAGAAGTTTCTGAGGAGGTTTTCTGCTAAATTCTTCTTGAGTAATGGGATTTTGTACAAGCACAATCATGATTCGACTTTGCTTCGTTGTGTGGATAAGAAGAAAGCAATGGAAGACATGCATGATGGGATTTTTGGCACTCATTCTAGTGGTCATACCATGGCAAAGAAGATATTGAGAGAAGGTTACTATTGGTCTACCATGGAAGCTGACTGCTATCAACATTCTAAAACATGTCACAAATGTCAGATTTATGCTGATAAAGTGCATATGCCTCCAGCTCCATTGAATGTGTTGACTGCTCCTTGGCCTTTTGCCATGTGGGGCATTGATATGATTGGTGAGATCAAGCCTGCTGCTTCTAATGGGCATCGTTTCATCCTGGTTGCTATTGATTACTTTACAAAGTGGGTGGAGGTAGCCTCATTTGCATCTGTTACTAAGAATGTTGTGGCTCGATTCATTAAGAATAATCTCATATGTAGGTATGGCATCCCTGAAAGGATTATCACATACAATGGCTCTAATCTGAACAACACCATGATTACTGATCTATGCACGTAGTTCAAGATTAAACATCACAACTCTTCTCCGTATCGTCCAAAAATGAATGGGGCAGTAGAAGCTGCCAATAAGAACATTAAGAAGATTCTAAAGAAGATGACTGTTACTTACAAGGATTGGCACGAGATGTTACCATTTTCTCTTCATGGTTATCGTACTACAATACGTACTTCAACAGGGGCAACCCCATTCTCCTTAGTCTATGGTATGGAAGCAGTGCTACCCATTGAAGTTCAGATCCCCTCCTTAAGAATCATGAAGGATGCAGGCTTGGATCAAGATGAGTGGATTCAGACTCGACTGGACCAAATAAATTTTATTGATGAGAAAAGGTTGGCAGCTGTTTGTCACGGTCAGATGTTCCAGAAACGGATGATCAAAGCTTTTAATAAGAAGGTTAAGTAAAAGGTATATCAGACTGGTGACTTGGTAATCAAGCGTATCATATTACCATAGGGTGATCCTAGGGGCAAGTGGACTCCTACATATGAAGGACCATTTGTAGTCAAGAGGGTATTCTCAGGAGGTGCCATGATGCTTACTACTATGGATGGTGAAGACTTCCCACAACCTGTAAACACAGACATAGTTAAAAAATACTATGCATAAAAAGAGACCTGCTAGGTTGACTGGCCTAGGCAAAAATAAGGGCATCCCGACGAACCAAAAGGGTTCGGGCAAAAATTAGGGATATATATAAAAAAATGTACACCCGACAAGTCGAAAACCTGAAAAGGCGGCTTGGGCAAAAAAGGGTATCCCGGTGGATTGAAAACCTGAAAGGGCAATCCAGGTGGATTGAAAAAGTTAGGGATTAAAGCGTATGACTATGTCTCGTTGGATCACCCATGTAACTCCAACTATTGGTGCTACCTAAATCAAGTTCAAACAGATAAAGCTCAATCCAATCGTTTCCATCTCAACAGCAAAGGATGAGATACTTGAAGATAATGTCAATAGTAGAATTGAAACTCAATAGGATTACTTCTCACATAGCTATTTTTCTTTGTTTTTGTAAAACTTTTTCGACGAATTCCTCTTACTAGGATTTCTGTCTACTTGTACAAATTTGCCTTTGTATAGGCCACTTTCTAAAATAAATAAAGTCTCGTCTTTGAATCCAGATTTACTTTTACCCTGTTTACCTAAACGAAAACGTCCATTGGTTGTGTTTGAATGTATGTATGCTTTTGAATATGATTGATGTTTACCATAAATGCATAAAATACAGTAATAGTATTTACTAAGGACGAACGAAGGTAGGAATTCAACGAAACCTCGCCGGTTCATCCCCACAGAATAATCACAAAATCCCCACAGAGTAATCTTTATAGATGTTTCGGGTGACATCTCCCCTCAGATTTATATCCATCTCTTTTATCCTCAGTCGGGATACTAAGGAACTTATTCCTTCAATAAAAGTACGACGAACGAAGACGAGAGGTTATAAGTACCATACTATCAAACAAGACAGGAACAAAGTCCTCATATTCTTCAGCAACGAACCGAAATTCATTTTCCCTAGCCAGCAATTGTTATACAGAGATACCCAGACACTTCAGGCTACGTGACTCATACATACATCAGTTTCATCATATCATAAGCATACGCATCCATGAATGCATAAAGCATTTACATAGGTACATTATGCCATACATACATATTGCATAAACTAACCTTTCTTTTTCAGGATATTTGCCGGCAGATAAACACTATCAATTCAAAACAGTTCAGAGACGATCTGTACGAAGATCTAGTACTGATACTTAATTCAGAGATAATCATTACGAAGATTCATTTCTGATGATCAATACTCAATTTGTCCTTGGAAGGGTACGTAAATGATCTATGCAAAGATCTAGTGCTTAATTCAGGATATTTCTAGAGGAGATAATCGTTACGAAGATTCATTTCTGATGGTCAACTATCTTTGGGATGGTGTGTAAATGATCTATACGAAGATCTAGCACTCAGTCCAAGAGATTCTTTCAGAATAAGTTCAGGGATAATCGCCACGAAGATTTAATCCCGATATTCTTTCTATCCCTGGGAGGGTATATAAATGGTTTATACGATGATCTATTACCTAATTTAGGATAATACCAGAAGAGATAATAGTTACGAAGATTTGTTTCTAATGGTCTATGCAACAGATGGTACATAAATGATCTATACGAAGATCTTGTACTTAGCCCAAGATATCACCAAAAGTAATTCAGAAAATATCACCATGAAGATTCGATTCTAATGCTTAAAATGATTCAGAGACGACCTATACGAAGACCTAGTACTGATATCCAGTGACAACCTATTGATATTATCACCTCATGATATTATGGATGACATCTGTAAGCCCATCTCCAGTTCTTCCAAGTGGCATCTTCAAGCCCACTCAAGCATATGCAACCAATCATTAGTGTTACTTTACGCACCGGCGAGTGCAAAGTTTTGGGCTTTTGTGTTCAATCCCCTTCAACCTTCCAAGTCACGAATGGCACACAGGCCAATCTAACCCCTCAGGTTTCAGAAAATTGAACAAGGGCAGCTGTTGCACCCCAAAATTTGCCCTCACCTAGACAAGACATTGTGTACTAAGGTGTCCCAAGAGGTTCACAAGGTTCACAATTAGTCAGAAAGTGTGACAATTCCCTCAGACAAAGCCTCCTCCTAAGTTGTGCATCCTAAACAAGGGTTTTGGATTTCATCAGGATAAATGGACTTCCAAGGCCTCAAGTGAACTTCGTAACATCCCACATGTCTTCAAGAATCCCTATGTCAAGTTTCAAGGCTTTCCTAAAAGGTTTGCTCAGTCAGATGATCAGATATGCAAAAATCAGTCAAAGTGGTTAAAAAGTCAAACTGAGGTCAAACCAAAGTCAAACATCATGATTTTTTGCCAACATAAGGTTTATGAAGTAAACTTCATCATTTGATCAAGGGTTGATCATGATTCATCAAAGAGATTTCAGATCATCAAGAATTAGGAGTTTCTAAATTAGGGTTTTCACAGGAAAAGTCAACTGAACTTTGACCAGCCATAACTTTCACATGCTTCATCAAGAATTTTCCATCCAAAGCTCATTTTGAATAAAATTGAATTCTCTACAACTTTGTGTCTCACAAGCCAAGCCCAAAAATACTTCATTTGGAAGGTATGAGCTAGGACATTATAGGTCTTTTTAAAAGTCAACAAAAAGTCAACATCTTCCAAAGGGCAATACTTGAAAATGGTGAAAGATATGGACATGCGACCAAAGAGGTTTGTTAGAGGACTCTTTAAGATTTCCAAAATGTCCAAGAACACCCTCATAGCCTTAAATTTGAGGGAGATATGTCTTTGCAAAGTTGGGAAATGTTTGAGAGGTTTTTTGAGCAAATGGGGTATTTGAATCATTTCTTTCCACATGGGCTTGCATTTTCATGACCCAATCACTACCATGACATCATGCACGAACCAAATATCATTTATTCAGATTTTTATTAATTTTATTTTATTTATTTTGATTTTATACATTAAAAATCATTTTAAATCAAAATAAAATATGAAAATTCAATATTGGAATGTGATTCTTCTTCTAGAAAATCTTAAAAGTCATTTAAAGTTGATTGGAATCAAACAAATTCGTGCTAGCCTAAATTAGAAAGGTTTGATGATATTTTTTCAATATTTGAAATTTGTGAAACATCATGATCAAGCAATCAAGACAAAGCCCATAAATCCAAAAACTTTTGACCTAATTCAACTCCCTACATATACACAAACTGATCACAAGTGCAAGGGGACGGAATCCTGCCTCTAAGAACATTCATCAAACTTCAAATTTTCATCCAAAAAGTGAGATTCGGTTTTTGACTTAGAGGCTATACCAAGAGGTTTTGAAGGTTGCAACACATTTCTTGATGATCACTGAACCTATTTGAATCATTTACAGCATTCAAATCATGACATATAACATAAACTGAATCCATAATGTTCTTGTTCTAATTTTTTTCGATTATGATTATTTGTGCAATGATAATGAATTCTAATCATATATTTGTGTTAGTTGTGATGTTTAGATGATTTCTGGGCAAAAAGATTGGAGAATCATGACCTAAACCGAAAGTTGCCATTGTTAGGGTTCTTGAGCAAAATTTAGGGTTCTTCGATTTAGCCATTATAAATTAATTTTAAAGCTGTAAATGAACTGTATGATGTTTGTGGATCATGACCATGTGATCAATTTGATGAATCATTACGTATTGATGATGATATGAGATTTGCAGGTTTCGAATGTAGGTAAATTCGCAGGAAGATTCGAAAGAAATTTCGCAGATAATAGGTTGAAGATGAAGTAGCCTGGCGCCAAAGTCATATTCAAAAATTTGTTTTAAAATAAAAGGATTTATTGCTGAATCTATGTTGAACGCGCCCCATGTGGCTCAGCTGGTTTGTGTGTTTGCTTGTGAATATAATGGTCCTGGGTTCGATTCCCCCCCTAGGCCATTTTGTTTTTGCGTTTTATTTTGATTTTTGCAGGTTAATAACAAAAGGATTCGTACCCATCATATAGTCACCAAGACACGCTTGGCCTGGTGGTGAGGTTGTTGGTCCAACAAGTGAGAAACCTAGGGCCTGGGTTTGAATCCCAGCCCCAGGTATGTTTTTTTCAATTTTTTTTTGTTTTCTTTTATATCATATTTATTTAATTTAATTAATTTCTAAACAACAATTTCTAAAATAAAAGTTTATATTATTTCTTATACTAAAAAAAATTCATATTTTTAAAATTCAAACTTTATTTTTCCAAAAAATCAAATTGTTATATTTATTTTATTTTATATTTATTAATATTGTATATATTTTGTAAATAAATTGATTATTTTGTAAATTAATAATTAAAACCCTAATTCTCATGATTACAACCCTAACCCTAATTTTTCCAACCCTAACCCTAGCCCTAATTTTTTTTCTTAACTTTAGAATTTAACTTAATATTTTTATAAATTATAATTAATCATTAATCCTTTGTTAAATATGTAAATAATTTAATATTTATTTATTATTATTAAAACCTATTTTCTTTATTAAAAATTTAAAATCTTTTCTAAATATTAATTTATTTTTGCTAATCTCTTATTTCTCTTATTTTTACTTTTCTAACCTTTCATCTTAATTCTTATTACTAATTATTACTTATTTATTATTATTTATCTTTATTATATTTCTCGATTATATTGTAATTGTCCCGAAGCTTTGTAATAGTTTAGGTTTGAATTTTTGCTTTATTTTTCCTATGAATATATTTACTGTATGGTTAGTAATTCTAGGGTGTGAATAACATACTTGTGATTAAAATTAACTTAGAATAATCAACTTTAAAAGATAAATATTTGAATATGAACACGCACACACGTAAGTCGATCTTTGATCGCCATCTTGCACTTTCTAGGGTTACCTCTCATGTTGCCTATTTCAAAAGGTCAAGTAAAGTGTCTTAAGCAAAGTCCCTTCACAAATATCATCAAGTCCCTTCAGTTTATAAGATCAAGTCCCTTCGAGGTTGCCTACAATAAATGATTTTGTCCCTTCGAATAAAAGATGATAAGTCCCTACGAATTGCTAAAGACATCTTGCAGTTGCCTATATTCAGATGTCCCTACACATGTCCCTTAATTACATCCAAGGTAATGACTACCTATTCCTTAATAATAGGGATATTCTTACCATTGAAAGAACATAATAACAGTAAAGACTTTATATAGGGTAGGTTCCTCTTAATTACTTGCTCACACATTTCAAAATACTTTTTTACACATCACTTTTCAAACAAATTTTCAAAACCAAGTCTTTGTATACATCCATACGAGGATCATTACAAAGTACTTATAAAGTTTCTAATCACACACTACACCTTTTCAAAGCAATTCAAAGTGAGCTAAGTAACTAAGAGCCCATGGATAACCATGGATATAAAGGGTGCTAACACCTTCCCTTTATATAACCTACCCCCCGAACTCAAAATTTTTTAAGGTCTTTCCTGTTCTTTTATGTCCTTTCCTTTTGGATAAAATAAAAGTCGATGGCGACTCTTGCTATCCGCAACATTTATAGAAAGTCAGTTCTCCCACCGTGTTACACTTTCGTTTACAGTTTTTTATGCATTTCATACTGTCATTATCATGTGCTGGATCTGTTGTTTCCTTGGTCGGTGGGGTATCATTGAGTGATTAAGGTCCTATACCTAGGAACTGAGTGACACATAGGCTAGAGTGGCTTCATATTCTTTCCCATTCCATTTCGGTCTGGTGTGGGAATATGAAACACGGTTCAGGCATGGGTTTCTTCTTGAGAACTCTGTGCTACGGATTTCCTGTAGTACTAGGGCTATCTGGGAAGCCTGCTAAGTCTGGATGACCTTTTTATGACCTTCAGCATCTGAGGTGAATTGGAGGAGGATCTTTTATGATTATTATAAACACTGTACCTCTGGGTTAGAAGTGTTTACACTTCTCATAACTGATCCAAGTCTGAGAATCTTTGTCCTAGAACATTACATGTGAGGGGGTTGGGATGTATACAGGTTTGCAAGTTTTGTTTTAAGGAATGCATCACTTTGGACAGTTCTTGTGATTACCCTGGACTTGTGACTCTTTATTTGAGTCCCCCACCTGGTTACTGGATTTCTAATCCTCCATCCGGACTTATGAACACATATGGACCTTATCAAGGCAGATACCAGATCCAGCTCTTGATCACAAACCCTTTGCATATCATACTGCATACATCATTTTTGCATCATTTAACATTTGCCTATTTGTTTTACAGGGTATCCATCTTATTACCTTTGGTTTGGTTTTGACCCCTTCTGCTGCTCAGACTTCTTCAGTTACCTTCTCCAGCACCTCCTTCAGTTGTCAGAGACTCTTCTCCAGCTATCATCATCAGAGACTCATCTCCAGCATCTCCTTCAGTGATCTTCATCAGCAGTTGCTCTCAGCCTCCTTCACCAGCATCCATTATCAACATGGACACCTCCAGAAAGAGCAACATCACATACCACTTCTTTGAGCCCACCTTGACAAGCATCTGACAGATCCAGTCTCTCATTACTCTTGGTCATGTCCCACTATTCAGAAAACATTATGGGGGCATATTGGACATGATCATGGACTTGGATGCATCCCGGAGGAGCATGATCCATACTTGCTTAAAGTTTTATGATCCTCCTCTCAGATGCTTCACATTCCCTGATTTCCAGTTGGGACCTCTGCTAGAAGAATTTTCCATATTGTTAGGTGTCCCTATCGGGAGAGGGATTCCTTTCAACCCTGAGATGGTTGCTCCCAAGAATGAATATATAGCCAGGGCATTGCATTTGGAGCCTGCCCTCATTGATCAGAGCATGACTACCAAGACTGGAGTTCCAGGCCTTCACTTGGACTTCTTGATCTCCCAGGCCACCTTGCATGCTGCAGCAGGGAAATGGGATGTTGTTTGTGCACTCTTAGCCCTCAGCATATATGGGATTATCTTGTTTGCAGATGAACCAAAGTTTATGAGCAAGAATGCCATTCACCTGTTCTTACAGAGGAACCTAGTGCCTACCTTGCTTGGAGACTTCTACTATTCAGTACACCAGAGGAATGAAAAGAAAAGAGGAAGACTGGTCAGTTGTTGTGCTCCTCTTTATTACTATTGGCTGTTAAGACATTTGCCAAAATCAGACACTTTCCTGAACCCTCATCACCAAAGAACTGGGCTAAGAGATTGATTGCCTTGACATCAGAAGACATCAGATGGTGCACTCAGAGCATCAAGGGCAAAGACATCATTACTAGCTGTGGGAAGTATCCTAATGTGCCTTTGATTGGAGTAAAAGGTTGCATCAACTACAACCCTTTACTTTTTAAGAGACAATTAGGGTATGCTCTGGTTCATCCTCCAAGAGGGAAGGATTTGACTGAGACCCTCTATTGTGAAAACCAGCACAACTCTGCTGTTGTCAGACAGGCTGCCTGGGCCTGGGACAACATCCAGACTAAAGGGACAGTTATTTTGGGCAAATGCAACAACATTGCTTCAGCACAGTATTTTGATTGGTCTCGTACCAGGGCTCGGGTCACCCGGATGCCATTTACCTTGGAAGATACACCTGGACCTTCAACAGTGCAACCTGCAACTACTGTCAGTTTGGAAGAGTTTGAAAAGCTGAAAGAGAGGAATACTCAGCTCTCTGAAGCCTTGAAGAAGAATCTCTGGGAGAGAAATGACAGCCGACTGGATAATGAGAGGTTAGAGAGGCTCAGGATTGAGCACTTGACCAAGATTGAGAAGACGGATGACTACATCAGAAAGGCTAGAGCAGGAGAGCTTGTGTTGAAGAATGCTTGCAAAAAAGCAAAGACTCAGAAGGCTAGGGCCGAGCATTATCTAGAGGAGAGCCAGGCTAAGGTGGATCAGGATCACTGAAGCCCGTGCACAAGAAGATCAGAGAACTCAATCTAAGATAGAGAAACTGGAGGCTAGTGAGAAGAAGCATCAGGAGGCATTATTGGCAGCACAGAAAGAGATATCTGAATTGAAACTCCGAGCGGGGTTGAAGAGGTCAAAGGATCAGGATAAGCATAAGAAGTTGACCAGTGTCATTGCTACCAGGAACCTCCTCATCAGGACTATCACAGAACACCCAGTAGGTCCAGTGACTGAGGCCGTCCTGAAGGAAGTCAGAGAGGATGACTTTGGATTAGATGTATACTCTTTTTGCTTGTACTTTTATTTTGTTGGACTTTTGAATTTGTTGTTATATTTTGACCCACCATGGGGATGTCATTGTAATCAAACTATGTATTTTCACTCTTTGTAATATATGTGGTTTGTATTATTTTTGGTGGGCTTTATCTCTCTTCATCATCAGCATTTCCTCGAGGTCTGGAAAGGTCAAAACCAAAGAACCAAACCAGATACCCTTGGAAGAAAAATAGGCATCCTGCATTGCATACTAACATTTCTTTTTGTTTTTTAGGTTTTTGTTTGTTATGGTTTCTCACTTTGTTGTGGTTTCAGGAAACATTGCTCGTAGAAGAGTGTTCCATGTCAATAGAACACACCGGTACCCGACAAGAAACAACCTTCCGGGACTCCAGATGGATCAAGTTCAGCAAGACTTGAATGAAGTGAGGGCCCAGATGGCCAATGAAAGGGTTGAGATGAGGAATCAGATGACTCAATTCATGAATGTAATGACTGGTTTAGCTCAGAGCCAGGAAAGACAGAGGGAGTTGGTTGAGAGACAGAATCCTGAAGAACACCATCCAGGTACAGGAGGTACCAGTAACAACGATCACCTGCAGCCTCGCACTGATCCACCAGAGTTTAGGCCTCATCTAAATCCAGAGATTAATGCCATAAGAAATACCCAGGGAAACACTGTTGGAGGAAGGGTCTTAGAGGAAGATCCTCAAGAAGAGCAGTTCACAGTGGTTGGGGATGAAGATGAGGTTTACGACCGACGGTTAGATGAGATTGCAGAGAAGCTAAGGTCTCTTGAATCCCAAAACTCCCTAGTCTTTGATGTCATGGACATGGGATTGGTGTAAGGGGTGAGAATTCCTCACAAGTTCAAACCCCCGTGTTTTGAAAGGTATAATGGCATATCCTGCCCATGCACCCACCTTCAGTCATTCTTGGGAAGATTAAAAACGTACACCATGGACGAGAAGCTGTGGATGTTTTACTTCGAGGATAGCTTAACTGGGGCATCCCGAGAATGGTACTCCCATTTGACCAGCGCCACAATGTCGCTCCCCGGATTTCCATCCTGGTACAAACGCGAAAGTGGCGCGGAAAAAGAATAGAGTCGCCAGCCATGCATTTTTATCCCGAAGGAACGGGAATGGTAATGCTGCATAAACCAGAAGAAAAGAAGACGAAGGACACGGGTCCTACGAACCAAAGAGACTGAGCTCGGGAGTCGGTTGCGACCTGGGAAGGTATTAGCACCCAGATCGTCCGCCGTACCCGACGGGATCCACGTTTGCAAAGCAAACTGTTTCAAAGGGTGAGGGTATGAAAGCTGCTGCAAAAGAAAAGAAAATGGAACTGGAAAAGAAACTGAGAAAAGAACTGAACAAGAAATGAAAAGGAAAAATGTAGGGAAAATAAAGATTGTGCTCGAACGAGCCATACCCCGCTGCCTACGTACCTCATATGGACAATGAGGATCAGAGTCGTCGTAGTTCCCCTAACTAGGGGTAGAAAAGATTGCTTGTGAATTAAGGCTTGAACTGCCTATGCCATTGCTCAGGTGTTGCAGACTCGGATGACGAGTGCGTAACCGTCTTGCAAAATGACAAGTAGGAGCAAGTTCGCGTACGGAGCGAAGGAGATGAGAAAAGAATTCCCGAAGGAAAGACGCTTATTGTTTGTTTGTGTTTTTTATGAAGCTTTTTATGAGTGTGTCATAAGAAAGTGAACTCAAGCTCTTTTCCATGGAATGTGCACTTGTCACTACATTCCAAGGACACTAAAGTAAGGAGAAGATCCCCAAAACTTGAACCCAGAGATTAGGGCCTAAGCTCACTAACTCATTAAATTATTAAGTGTTTTTGGTATTTACAGTGAAGAAGTGTTTTTTATGCTTTTCTTGGTGAAAAAGATACCTTGATCAGACTTGTGCATCACAAGGTAAGCTTGTACTATCCTAAGATGGGAAGACTACAAGTACCTCATGGGATAAGGCTATTTCTCATGGTATCACTTCAAACTTTATTAAGTGTTTTCTTTAAGGTTATGAGATGAGAAGAGAAGAAGAACCAAAAGGATCACAAAGGAAAAAGTCTAATGGGGGGACTAAAGAAACCTAAGTGTTGTCATGCATGGATGTCCTAAGGTTGGTGTGGCATCCTATCCTAAAGAATAAGGAAAGAAGAAGAGAAGAAGAAGAATAAGAAGGAGGAGGATGAGAAAGGCCTAAGCCCAACAAGAAAAGGTTTAGCACAAGTAAGAAATAAGAAGAATAGATGAGACTTGGAGATGTGGAACTCACATCCACACCTCTCACTTACCATAGCCCCTGCAGGGTTAGCAACAAAGGCACAAAAGCAGAGCAAAATGAAACAAATGACATTTCAACATCATACAAAGAGAAGTGAAGTCATATATACAAATGCTCAATGGATATGCAAGTCATAATAATGAGGGACGAAGCATGCAAGCAAATTATGAGACAACATGAATCACATGGCCAACAAATGCACACTTAGGAAAGATGCAAAGAAAAAATGCACAAATTGGGACTCAAGGCATACAACCAGAACCAAAACAAGTTGAAGAAATGCTTTAGAAGCAAGGGAGATGAGGAGAAGAGAGACATAATACCAAACAACCATTAAATGGGAGGAAAGAAGTAAAGAGATGAGGTGAAAGCACCTAAGAAAGAAAGAACTTACAAGGTAAGCAAAACACAAAAATTTCTAAGACACAAACCCTAACCTAAGACCATAAAGGTACCCATACCCCAAAGAGACCCCAAATGAGAAGAAGAAGTTGGCACAAGTGCCCTTCTAAGCTAATAAGAGACCTTATGATCACAAAGAAGCAAAATGGGACAAGGTACAAAGCAAAATTCAAAACAAATCAGCAATGCATCTAAAAATTCCACAACTTAGGACAAATGATCCTCAAACATGATATAACAATGAGCCAAAAGGGTTGGAAGAAATTCAGAAGCTAGATAGGTCAAATGAAGGCAAGAACATGAACTAGGGTTAAGAAACTTCACTTACAAGGCAATGACCAAAACCAAATGAATAAGTTTCTAAAAATCAGGGGAAAAATCACACATAAACTACATCCTCTTAGGAATTCAGAGCAAAAAGAATCAACACCAAAATCAAAAAGATGAACCCTAGGGAAATTAGACAAGGCAGGGTACTCAAAAAGGACTTAAAAAAGAATTAATGAAGAGGAACAATTAAATGACACGTGGATATTAAGAAAAAATGGAAAATAAAAATATAGAAAATTAGGGAAAACTCAAATGAAGACTCATGAATTATTTTGGAAATTTTGGATGATTGGAAGTATTTTTAATAATTGGAAACCAAAAAGAAATAAAGAAACAAAAAAGAAAAAGAAATAAAATGAGAGAAAGATGACTGGGGGTGAGAATAGTAAGGATTTACGTTGAAATGATTTGGGCTCAACAAGGAGGGGGTGTGAACAGAAGAACCAGGCCCATTAGCCTGCACAGGAATATAATAGCTAGGTGGAAATTCATGAAAAATAAAGGAAAATAAATTCGCCGACAGATGGATCCAACGCGTCCTATGCCTCATTCATTAAATGACGTGGACGTTTGTTTGGTTCTGAGTGGAGGGCGTATGGTTGTTATTGTGTGGTGAGAAGTTAAATGAATTAAAATAGAACTGAAGAAACACGTGAGAGAGGCTGGGTTTTAATTGACGTGTCAAGATCCTGGGGAGAGGGAGGACAGATCCAAGGGCGTATGAGTCTTCTTCAACCTACAAAACCCTAACTAACACAAATGCAGATTCCGGTGACCGGAGCTAGGGCTCTGGAACCGGAAGTAATAACAGATGAACAAACAACCATTAAAATGAACCATAAGCTCCAGATTTACTAATTCAACTACCCTGAATCCAAAAATGAGCATGAAAAATTCAAAAGATCAATGAAACTCCTGGATCGAGCAAAAATAGGTTGGACCATGAAAATTGAAATTCAAATATCTAACTCTAAAATGCATCAAAATCAAAACCACAACCAGCAGAGAGATCAGTGAACATCAAAGATCAAAATACACATCAACATTTTCATTTCCAGATCTGAAGATTCATGAGCTAACTTGAGATTGCAGTGCTTGAAAAAACATGCTAGAAGTCCAGATGATGAAGCAAAATAACTCCAAATGCTCTCTAGTTGCAAAATAAATGCAACTAGAGCCTTGAATATGGCTGGATCTTGAGCTTTGCAAGCACCTGCCCTGAAATGGAAAGGTTGTTGATCTTGAGAGATTGCTTGAACAAGTGTGTGATTAATGATCCTAAGCTTCAAAGGATCAAGGATCTACAATTGGTTTTGGAAGAGAGCTCGTGTATGAGGAGATTTTGGAGAAATTGCAAGTTGTGCAAGAAGGTGAAAACTGAGAAATGAGAGAGAGATGAGGGATTCTGAAACCCTAATTTCTTTTATATCAAGTCATTAACTAATGCTGAAAAAATGGTGTGATTTGCACGTGGGAATGAGAAGAATTTGTGATTTTGCAAATTTTGCAAATTTGGTGTGAGAGCATGTCATCCTCATGCATTCCATTGCTTTCAGCCCCATGTGCACTCTAATCTGATCCATTAATCTCAAACAAAAAAAATCTTGGCCATTGGATTAAGTTGTCACACTTTTCTCATGAATATGCAAAAAATCCACTTATGAAGCAACATTCTTGTTGTGCACGAATTTGTGAATTTCTTTGGAGCAAAATGGTCCATTTGCAATGCATTTTAACTTTGGAACCTCACTTGATCCATACCAACCCTTAAAACCAAGTTACAAGACTTTTGGCTTTGGTGCATGCATGAAATTTTAGGTTTTGCCCTAGTTTGAACCAAATTTTCGAGGGGCCTATATTACAAACCAAGAATGCTATGAAAAAGTACTTGTACTTTTTGAAAAGTACTTGTACTTTTTGGTCCATTTGAAGAAATTTTGATCATGTTAAGGTCACTTGAATTTTAGGGCAAAAGTTGCCAAAAATGGAATTTCTTTAAAACCAACTTTGTACCAATTTTGCAAAAACCCTCAAAACTTCATGATTCTTGATCCTTGAACCTTCCAAACCTCTTATAACAATTTAAGAACATCCCTTGGATAGGAAAAATGGATTGGACCCCTTGAAATCACATAGTTGACTTTTTAAAGGCACAGTTGACCAGTTACTTCATCTGCAAGCAACTGAAGAAATTATTGACTTCCACAAGGAATTTTCTCATGAATATTGGTACCTAGGATCCTCTTGACATATAAAAGACTTTGCCTAAATGAAAGGGCCAAAGTTGTTAAGTTTTCATGCTTGAATCTCAAACCCTAGTTTAGGATCCTTGTGCAGGAGCTTTGCCTTAGCCTGGATAACCTGATGATCTTCCAACCTTCTGAGCTTTTGCAAATGAACTTGAACTTGTAAATACAATGTAGACCCCTCATAGGACTTGTAAAAAACCATTGGGCCCCTTGTCATGGCTTATGATCATATGCCTAATGCTAGGTCATGAGAAATGTTATGCCTCATCTTTCCATGCTAGGATGCTAGAAATATGATATGTTCATGATGAATGTTGTAAACACCCCAAATTTTACCTCGCTCATTTCACCATGGATTGTGATTCTTTTCATTTGCATATGTTCAATCATATCATATCATGTTGCATTTTTTTTGCTTCACTGCATTGGTTCAAAGTCATCTACATCTAGGGTTTGTGATCTGAGCAATCCCTGAGCTATTTGAGCCACTCCAAAGGTCTTCAATCATCTCAAGAGGGTCCATGTATGTTCAAGCATCATATTATATCCTCCCAAGATCAAGAAAGCCAGAAAATCACAAGAACTGAGGAAGGTATGGAAGCAGAGCCATGTTTAACTGCACAGATGACCTAAAATTAGGGTTTTGGTTTCAGAGGCCATAACTCCAAATTTTTTGGTCATTCTTGTTTCTATTGGTCTCTATATGATATAAGGATCATACATACCAATTTTCATGAAGAAATTCAATGGGGAAGGCATCTGATCAATAGATGGCTTCTTGAGCAAGTCAGTGTAAAATCAAGGCATCTGAGGCCCCCAATCATCCAACCAAAGGGTCTTCTCCATCATTTTGGATGTATATGATCTTTATTTGATCTTATAAGAAGTTATAAGTTCACAAAATTGAAGAATTCCAAGCCATTTGCAAAGTTGCCATTTTAGGAAAGTGACTTGTAATGAAAACTTGCCATTTTGGGAAAATTTTTCAACCTCCTCTTTTTGATTCAAAAATGCTTCAAATGAAAAATTCTTGGTCATGAAAGTTGTATATTGGATCATTCCCTTTTCAAAAAGTACAAGAACTTTACCTAATTCATTTTGGAACTCAAGTTATGGTTTGTCAAAGTTGGGAAAAATCACATAAATTTCACTTTTACACCAAAGAGGGAAGTTTGCAAATTCTCATGCCAAGCATTTTTGTGACCTCAAACAAACTTCTACATGTCTTAACATCATAATGCATTGCCTAAGGATCAGAATTGGCCCAAGAAACACAACTTTTCATGCCTTACACATCAAGAAATTACAAAAGGGCCAAAGCTTCACATAATTGCAAAACATCACACAAACTTCATCCCACTTGCTATCTTGCCTCAATCTGAATTCTATGGACCTCCCTAAAGCCAACTGCACAGGACACCCCATTGTCCTTGGCCTGCCATGAGCCCATAACTCCAAAGACAACTTTGTGGACTTTATGCAAAATGAGCCATACTAATCACACTGCTCCACAACAACTCTCTGACCTATCAAGGATTGATATGTGGACCTCAAGCAACCCAACACATAACACAACACAAGCTGAAACCTCCAAGAACTCAGCATTCACCAAAATCCTCTCTTATGCATTTCTCTTCGAAACACACAACTCAGCCAACAAATCTCCAAACTTTTTCCACCATTCAACTCCACATTCATCACTGATCATTTCCCACCCTTCATTTTGCCTTGAAACACCCTGTATCAAAAACATGATTTTCACATTTCTTGAACTGAACTTCAGCCAACTTCACATAGAGGCCATTTAAACTCCAACCAAGCATTGCAAACTCTTCAGGGGAGTCATTGGGAGTGATTTGAGGCAAAGAACTGGTCAGAAAGCTCCAGGGTTGAAAGCTTCACTTCAGGTAGCCATGGAATTTATTTTTCCAGAACTCTTGTTTTAAGTTTCTAAATGATTAAGCTTGCTTCCCTGATCATATTTAACTTTAAATTTTCGAAAATGGTTGAGAAATGAGTGTGTATTGATTGTCTGAAATTTCTGCCATTTTTGTTCTTCCTTTCGAAACTTGAGTTTGAGTGAAAAGAAATGAGATTTGAGGGTGAATTTGGATTCAGGGGGATGATGGGAGTTGATCTGGAGCTTTAGAGCTCCAGAAATAACCTAGGGAAGAAGTTAGCAACTTTCAGGTGAGGGGGTCACCGGAGAAGACGACCGGAGCTCTTCCCCGGTGACCTGAAAATCATTAAATGTTTTAATTAGGTTTAGGGTTTAGTTTGAATTTGGAGCGTACGATCTTGTTCCCGCGTGCGTTTGATGGCCCAGATTGTCCCACTTAACCCTAATTTCCAATTAATTAAGTTAATCACATAATTAAGCTAGTTTGAATCTCCACCCTTGGATCTGGCGCGCAGTCAACTCCCTCCCTTTTTCATTTAAACCTGGACCACTGGATCAACATACTCCCATTTAAACTCATTTTTATTTCATTTTTATTCATTTATCTTGCACAATTTATTTAAAATAGCTAGAAAACTTCAAAAATATTTTTCTTTTGCATTTTCATTTCAAATATTTTTCTCATTCTGAAAATAATTTTTATTTTATTTTTTGCATAAAATTTATATTTTTAAAATATTTAAATGTTTATTTAAGTTAATTAATGGAAATTAATTAATTAAAATACCATTTAAGTTTCTAAAAATCACCTAAAAAATCACATTGCATATTGACACATTTAGAGACATTATCAAACCATTCATACAAATTTCTTTTTGGTTCTTGATCCATGTTGACATTTTTCTTTGGATTTAAGGTTCTTAAAAAGCAATATTTTGACCCTAACTTAGAAAAATCTTTTCTGCCTAACCATGAAGGGTTTGATAGTGGTTCTTTTTGCATTGCATTCCACATATCATGTAGTTTCTAGGATAAAATTGGCATGAATGTATCTTTCATTTTTGATTTGTTTTGAATTTTTCTTTGTGAGGTGCCTTAAAACCCTAGAAAACTTAGAAAAATCTTAACTCCCTTAGGTTTAGAGTTAGGTCTCCTCCTTTGGGGTGTGGTATCATATGGGTTTGGGGTACCTTTTATTGCATTTTCATTTTTTTATCTTGTCATTTGCTTCTGATTTTGAATTTTGCATTGCATCTTGTACATAAACCCTAATCTTTGCCTTCATTTGCATTCATTCTTCATATGCTTGCATACATGAACTTTCCATGATATTTTGTGCATCCACATGACATATAAGACATCTTAAGACACATTAGAAGCATGTTTGATCATTGCATCATCCATTTGCCATGCTTTTTCTTTCATTTGATGACATATGCATTCATGAACTTTCATGATCTTTTCATGTCTCATTTGCATTTTCATTACTTGTATGATCATCCACATATCATGACAACCATTTGTATCATCTTTTAGCATCATTTACATCTTGATTATACTTCTGATTTTGGTTTGCACCCTTGCATCTCATCTCATTTTCATTTCATTTCATTTCTTGTTGCTAACTTTTCAGGTGGTAAGTGTTTGAGAAGTGAATTTGCCTTCACTTCTCATAATCTCTTCTCATCTCTCTTATGCATCCATTGCTGCATTTTACTTGTGGATTAGAGTGAGCTTGCTCATTCATGCTCCTCTCCTCTTTCTTCAAGCAACTTGTCTTCTTAAGTGAAGCAAGTTGTCTTGCTGCTTCTTGCTTCTCCTTCCTCCATCCTGCTTCTTCCATGGTGGCTTTTCCTTGAAGATCTCTTGAAAGCCTCATTAACCCTAGTAACAACCTAGCATGTTAACAATTAGGGTTTGATTAGTCCCCCCCATTAGTTTTACCTTTGTGTCATCTTTATGTCTTCTCTTCTCATCTCATAATCAAGGACTAAACCTTAAAGGTTTTAAGGCTTTGTGATTAAGGTTATGCTTGTATCCTTCTATTAGGATGGAGTGTATAACTTTAATCCTAAGTGTTAAAACTTTAATGTGTATAATTCCTTTAATCAATCCATCTAATAAATCACTAAGACATCAAGCTTGTAACTTGGGCCTTGCATTAGGGTTCTAATTCTTCCTTAATTGGTTAAGAAGGACTAACACTAGTGTTAATGGACAAGTCCCCCTCAAGTTATCTTACAAACCATAAAATCCACTTCCTAATCTTACCATTAACTAAAATCCATTTAATAAAGGTTTTGTTTTGTCATGTGGTTAATCCCTAATCATGGATTAAGTTGAGGAGCCTTCCTCAGCTTAAATGTTCTCATCTACTATCCTTCTATTAGGATGGTGTAATGGGTCCATTAAATCTTTGATTATGGCTTAAACTCATTACTTAACACTAAACAAAAACTCCAAAAACATCTAAATAATTGCAAGTAGGTTAATGATCTTAATCCTACATCATGGTGATTAAGTGTGAGATGCTTACTTCATACTTAAGGTATTCTCATTACCCCTAATCAGAGGGAGGATGTGATGAGTTTACTAACCCTTGGTTTAGGCTTAAGCTCATTTTCTTATGACAAACTCAAAAAGCAATAAAAGATTGAAATCATCAAAAACAAACAATAATCGTCTCCTTCGGGATTCTTTTCTCATCTCATTCACTCATAAACGAGAACTCGCTTCTTCCGTTTAGTGCAAGACAGTTTGCACCTGAGCCAGACAGGTCATACACTTGAGCATAGACAAGTAAGCAGTTCACAAGTCAATTCATCTTCCAGTCTCTTTGAGTCGAACTACGGTGTTCTGACTTCCTCATTGCACGAGAGGATACGTAGGCATAACTTAACGGTTATCGAACAAAAGTTTATGTATATTCCCCCCTCTTCCAGCATTATTCTTTAAGCCTCATGGTCTTGAGCTTCATACTCTTTTCTTACACTGACACTCTTTCATTTCACTTCACATTTCTTTTACATTGACACTTGCATTCTCGTCCAGCTTTTGCACACAAATAGCACTGACACTACCCCTTTGAAACACAAATCTTTCAAGCGTGGATCCCGTCGAGTACGGCGGACAATCCGGGTGCTAATACCTTCCCAGGTTGTAACCAACCCCCTTTCTCAGTTTCTCTGGTTCGCAACCGTCTTGTCCATCTTTTCTTAGGTTTATGCAGCATTACCTTTCCTTCGGGATAAAAATGCCTAGCTGGCAACTCTTTCCAGTTCACCCTTGTGTTCTCTCTCTTTCGCCGACCGTTCGCGTTTGTACCCCCCTTGGCCATGTGTCATCATTTGGGAGCGACAACTTGGCGACTCTGCTGGGGACCCTTATACTGCAACCAGGGCTTCTGGTTCTTTTTGTGGGTTCCTCCTAGCGTTTGTTTGATTTGTGTTTACTGGGGTGTTATGTTCTATGTGTGTTTATTTATTTTGCTTTATTTATTGCTTTATGTACAGTTTTATTTATTGCTTTCTTTACAGTTTTATACATCATACTGTCATACTGTCATTGTTGGATCTGGTTTGCTGTTTTGATGGGTGGGGTTCCATTGAGAGTTTAAGGTCCTATACCTGGGACCTGAGTGACACCTAGGCTAGAGTGGTTCATGATCTTTCCCATTCCATTTCGGTCTGGTGCGGGAATATGAAACACGGTTCAAATGTGGGTTTCTTCTTGAGAAGTCTGTGCTACAGATTTCCTATAGTGCTACGGCTATCTGGGAAGCCTGCTAAGTCTGGATGACCTTTATTATGACCTTCAGAAGCTGGGGTGATTTAGAGGAGGATCTTTTATGGTTATTGTAAACATTGTACCTCCGGGTTAGAAGTGTTTACACTTCTCATAACTGATCCAAGTCTGAGGATCCTTGTTCTAGAACATTACCTGTGAGGGGGTTGGGCTGTTTACAGGTTTGCAGGAACCCTTGGCCACATCATACCCTGTTACTGTATTGATTAAGAGTACCTCCCTTTGGACAGTTCTTGTGATTAACCCCGAACATGTGACTCTTTATTTGAGTCCCCCACCCTGGTTACTGGATTTCTGAACCTCCATCTGGACTTTTGAACATACATGGGCCTTATATCAAGACAGATAATCAGATCCAGCTGATCACAAATTCTTGCATATCATTTGCATATATCATCATTGCATCATTTGACATTTGTTTATTTTCTTTTCAGGGTATCCATTTCATTATATCTTGGTTTTGGTTTTGACCATTTCTTCTGCATAGACCTCTGCTTCAGTTGTCTTCACCAGTTATCTACTTCAGTTATCTTCATCACCACCTGCATCAGTCTGCCAGAGACTTATCTTCAGCTTCTTCAGCAACATTCATGACTACTCCCAGGAAGAGTAACATATCCTACCACTTCTTTGAGCCTGTGTTGACTGGTATCAGGCAGGTCCAGTCACTTATCACACTTGACCACATCCCATTGTTTAGAGAGCAGTATAGAGGTATCCTGGATATGGTTATGGACCTTGACCCTTCTCAGAGGAGCATGATCCACACATGCTTGCAGTTTTATGACCCACCACTGAGATGCTTCACATTTCCAGACTTCCAGTTAGGGCCTCTACTGGAAGAGTTTTCTTCATTAATTGGAGTACCTATCAGGGGTGGAATCCCTTTCAACCCAGAGATGACTGCTCCTAGAAATGAAGAAATAGCAAGGGCATTGTACTTGGAGCCTGCCCTGATTGAGCAAAGTATGACAACCAAAGCTGGGATTCCTGGTTTGCATTTGGACTTCCTTATTTCTCAGGCCATCCTGAAGGCTTCATTGGGAGAGTGGAGGGCAGTCTGTGCACTGTTAGCCCTCAGTATATATGGGGCTATACTGTTTGCAGATGAGCCCAAATTTGTCAGCAAGAATGCCATCCATTTGTTTCTTCTGAAGAACCCAGTACCTACACTGCTAGGAGATTTTTACTACTCCATTCATCAGAGGAATGAGAAACAGAGGGGGAAGTTGGTAAGATATTGTGCTCCTTTGTTTTACACCTGGCTACTCAGACACCTTCCTAAGACAGGTACTTTCTTGAATCCCCACCAGCAGAAGAATTGGGCCAAGAGGTTCATTGCCTTGACTTCAGATGATATCAGATGGTGTACCCAGAGCACCAAAGGCAATGACATTATCACCAGCTGTGGAAAATACCCAAATGTGCCTCTGATAGGAGTGAAGGGTTGCATCAACTACAATCCTTTACTATTTAAGAGACAACTGGGTTATGCCTTGGTTCACCCTCCCAGAGGACAGGATTTAGCTGAGACCCTATATTGTGAAGTGCAACCTAATTCAGCTGTTGTCAGACAAGCAACCTGGGCTTGGGACAACATCCAGACAAAAGGGGTAGCTATTCTTGGAAGATGTAACAATGTTGCTTCAGCTCAGTACTATGACTGGTCCCGTACTAGAGCTCAGATTACTAAAATGCCCTTCATATTGGAAGACATACCTGGGCCATCCATAGTACAGCCTGCAGCAACAGTTAGCCTGGAGGAATTTGAAAAGTTGAAGGAAAGGAATGAGAAGCTATCCCAGGCCTTGAAGAAGACTCTTTGGGAAAGGAGTGATGGTCGTCTGGACATTGAGATATTGGAAAAGCTCAGGGTGGAGCATCTTGCCAAAATTGAGAAGACAGAGCACTACATAATGAAGGCAAGGGCTGGGGAACAGATATTGAAGAATGCCTGTAAGGAGGCCAATATTCAGAAAGCTAGGGCTGAGCACTATCTACAAGAGAGTCAGACTAGGTGGGTCAGGATCACCGTAGCCCGTACACAAGAAGACCAGAAGACTCAAGCCAAGATTGAACAGTTGGAGGCCAATGAGAAGAAGCAGCAAGAGGCTCTGTTGGCTGCACAAAAAGAGATATCAGAGTTGAAGCTCAGAGCAGTATTGAAAAGGTCAAAGGACCAGGACAGACACAAGAAGCTGACCACTGCCATTGCTACCAGGAACCTCCTCATTAGGACCATTACAGAGCACCCAGCTGGTCTAGTGACTGAGGCACTCCTGAAGGAGGTCAGAGAAGATGAATTTGGACTGGATGTCTGATTCTTTGCTTGTTGTATGTTTCCATTTGATGTACTTTTCCTTTTGTTGTATTTTGACCCTCCATGGGCATGTTTTGTAAACAAACTATGTATTGTTCATCATTTGTAATATATTTTAGTTTGTTTTCATTTGGGTTTTCTCTCAACAACATCAAGCATCTTCCTCGAGGTCTGGAAAGGTCAAAACCAAGAACCAAACTGAATACCTTGGAAAACAAATAAGCATACTGCATTGCATACTAACTTTGTTTTGTTTTGTAGGTTTTGTTATTATTTTTGTTTCTAACTTTGTTGTGATCTCAGGAAACATTGCTCGTTGTCGAGTGTTCCCTGTCAACCGCGCGCACTGGTTCATGGCAGTGATGACTGGCTTAGCCCAGAGTCAAGAAAGGTTAAGAGAGTTGGTGGAGAGACAAACTCCTGAAGAGCCTCCTCTTGGAACCGGAGGAACTAGCAACAATGAACGGGGTCAGCCTCGTATTGACCCACAGGAGTATGGACCTCATCTGAATCCAGAAGTTAACATCCCAAGAAACGGTCAAGGTAATGCTACTGGGGGCCAAATCCTGCAGGAGGATCCCCAGGGAGAACAATTCACTGTCATTGGGGCTAGAGATGAGGTATATGATAGAAGATTGGACGAGATTTCCGAAAAGTTAAGATCTTTGGAATCTCAGAATTCTTTGGGTTTCGATGTGATGGATATGGGACTGGTGGATGGGGTGAGAATTCCCCACAAATTCAAGCCCCCATGCTTTGAAAAGTACAATGGTACCTCCTGTCCTCGCACTCACCTGAAATCTTTCTTGGGAAGGCTCAAAGCTTATACCATGGATGCAAAGCTATGGATGTTCTACTTTGAGGACAGTCTGACTGGAGCTTCGAGAGAATGGTATTCACATTTGTCTAGGGCCACCATAAGATGCTGGAAGGATTTGGCCGAGGCTTTCATACGTCAGTATCAGTACAACCTGGACATGGCTCCCAATAGAACTCTTCTAATGGGCATGTCTCAGTCTTCTAGAGAGAGCTTCCGAGATTACGCTCAAAGATGGAGACAGCTTGCTGCTGCTGTCCAACCACCCATGTCAGAAAGGGAAATGGCTGACATGTTCATGAACACATTGCAAGGGGCCTATATTGACAGACTGGCTGCTTTCTCCTCTACCAGTTTTGCTGATGTGGTCATAGCCGGTGAGAGGATTGAAAGTCTCTTAAAGATGGGCAAAATCTCCAACAATGGTGCGAGTTCCTCCAGCAATCCCAGAAAACCTTTTGCGGGACCCCGAAGGGCAGGTGAAACAAACTCCATTCATACAAGCATGGGCAAGTCTCAATATGCTCACCGGTCAGTAGCAGCTGTTACCATCCTAGCTCCAATGCCACAACAATCATCATATCCTCAATAACAACAACCACAGTATCAACAACAAGTTCATTATCCACAACAAAGGTCGTACAACAACAACAACAACCAACAACAACGTCCCTTCCAACAAAGGCCATCACAAGCAAACAAGGTAATTGACCCAATCCCAATGCCGTATGCTGCACTCTTGCCACAACTCCTAAAGCTTAACCTAGTTGAGTTAAGGACGTTGGCACCTCCAGATCCTCTCAACATGCCAAAGAACTATGATGCAAATGCCAGGTGTGCATTCCACTCAAACGCACCGGGGCATAATAATGAAAAATGCAGGGCCCTACAGATGAAAGTCCAAGATCTGGTGGATTCAAAAGCTCTCAATTTTGCGCCTCCTCCGAACGTTACAAAAAATCCAATGCCTAGTCACAACGGGCCTAGGATTAATGCCATTGAGGAAGGCAAACCATCCACATTAATCAACAGTGTTGCACAAATCCGAACACCCTTGGTTGAAATCAAAGCTCAGATGTTAGAATTCCAAGTGTTCCCCGGATGTGAGGTCGGCTGTGGATATTGCAACATTGTTGTTAATGGATGTGGGAGGCTGAGAAACGGCATAGATGGCCTCATTAGAGATGGCATTCTTCAGATTACAACAACAGCAACTACAACTCCAACAATTCCTTCATCAACAATCACAGATACTCCTACAATGTCAGCAACCATTGTTCCAACAGATTCTACTACAACTCCAACAATTATTCAATCAATCACTTCGACAAATACAAGTTCAATCACAATTCCTTCTACAACGACAAGACCCATTATTCCATCAGTTCCTGCTACAACTTCAACACCCGCAATAGTTAATGAAAGCGTCTCAGCGGTTACGATATACTACGATCCCGCAAATATTCCTTCCAACAATTCACAACAAAATGCTACTCTTGTCAGAGTTCCGGTTACCATATATTATGATCCAAACACCATTGTGGTCCCCTCTGCAGCTGCTATCAGTCCAGTCACTATCACAGTGCCTAGACCAGTTCCTTACGAAAGCAATAATGCCACCCCTTGGCATTATGGCTCAGATCTATACTGCGAGGGGCAGAAAATCACTTTAGAATCATCAACTTCTTCACCTCAGATAAACAATGTGGGGGGAGGCGGAGGCTTCATTAGAAGCGGACGTCTCTTTGCCTCGCAAATACCAAGACCCATTTCTGAAGCAGAAGCTGCTGCTAAGGCAAAAGGGAAGTACGTGGTGCAAGAAGAACCAGTTGCTAAAGAAACTTTGAAGACTCATTTTGATCAAGAGGTTGATGAATTCATGCGGATCATCAAAAAGAGTGATTATAAGGTGGTGGACCAGCTTCACCAAACACCTTCCAAAATCTCCATACTATCATTGCTAATGTGCTCCGAGGCTCATCGGAACGCACTATTAAAAGTCCTGCACGCAGCTTATATGCCAGAGGAGATTACTGTCAATCAGTTAGAGGCTGTGGTTGGAAATGTCAACGCTAGTCATGGACTAGGATTTACCAACACTGATATGACAACGGAAGGTCACAATCACAATAAGGCTTTGCACATTACCTTGGAGTGTAAGGGTGCAGTTCTTTCTCACGTATTGGTGGACACAGGGTCATCACTTAATGTCCTACCCAAGAAAGCCCTTGTGAAGCTGGAGCATGATGGATTGGCACTACGCCCAAGCAACTTGGTAGTGAGAGCCTTTGACGGTTCTAAAAGATCAGTTCTGGGAGAGATAGAGTTACCAATAATGATTGGCCCACAGGTTTTCAAAACGACCTTCTTTGTGATGGATATACATCCTACCTACAGCTGTCTATTGGATAGACCATGGATACACGTCGCTGGCGCCGTGACGTCAACCCTTCACCAGAAGTTAAAATTCGAGTGGGAGGGCCAAGTCATTACCATTTGTGGGGAAGAGGATATCTTCGTTAGCCAACTGGCTACCTTCAAATACATCGAGATGGATGGGGAGATCCATGAGACCATGAGTCAAGGGTTTGAAGCCCTTAATATCAATGAAGCATCTACTGTATCTGGGACCTCCATCACATTATATCAACAAGCCCGGAAGGTTGTTGAGGAAGGTACCGCTCAAGGCTGGGGCAAGCTGCTGCCCGTAGATAAGAAAGAAGACCGATTCGGGTTGGGTTACAGACCAACTCGACAAGATCAACCAGAGGCTGCAACAGAGCCCAAGTTTGTCAGTGGGGGGATGCTCACCCCAGATGTTGTGAATAGTGTGGAAGATGAGTCAGAAGACGAGCGCAACCTGGAAAGCTGGATACGTCCAAGGATCCCGGGAAACCGTGTCTCAAACTGGTCTTCCCAGGAAATTATAAGAGTTACTCCCGCATAGTAATTATTATTTCCTGTCTTTAAGCATGCATCAAGTCCTGCATCTTGCCCAAGATGTCAGGGCTCATTTTGTAATCGGGCCATCTTGTATTTTGTGCAAACGATCAATTAATGAATATCAGGACATCTTTTGCAAATGAGTCTTTTGTTTTTCCACTCACTGTTTTTCATTTTTTATTTTTTGTACAAAAATAAAATGGCAATGATTTTCAAAATAATAACTTCACTTTCACTCTTTCTAATCAAGATAAAATTGATCACTAAAATAAACAAATCTAAACCCTTGCAGAGAATTCCTTCCAGACTGCACCGACAACAACACTGCTATGACTTCGTATGACTTTGACAATCCGATTAATCAAGTTGATGAAGGGGTTGAAGAAGATTATGAGCTACCTGAAGATCTAGCCAGGTTGTTGAGACAAGAGGAAAAGGTTATAACTCCCCATCAAGAGGAACTTGAGACGGTTAATCTTGGTACGGAAGAAGACTTGAAAGAGGTTAAGATCGGGGCCTGTCTGCAAGATTCAGTGAAAAAACAACTGATTGATATGCTTAGGGAGTATGTGGATGTTTTTGGTTGGTCTTATCAGGATATGCCAGGGTTGGACACCGACATTGTTATGCACAAGCTGCCTCTGAAAGAAGAATGTCCGCCAGTAAAACAGAAGCTGCGCCGAACTCACCCAGATATGGCAATGAAGATAAAAGAAGAGGTACAAAAACAGTGGGATGCCGGTTTCCTTGCTGTGACTAGTTACCCGCCGTGGGTTGCTAACATTGTACCTGTGCCTAAGAAAGATGTCAAGGTGAGGATGTGTGTGGATTACCGGGACCTGAACTGAGCCAGCCCGAAAGATGACTTCCCATTACCTCACATTGATGTATTGGTCGACAATACGGCTCAGTTCTCGGTATTCTCCTTCATGGATGGATTTTCAGGATATAATCAGATCAAGATGTCACCTGAAGACATGGAGAAGATAACTTTCATCACACCCTGGGGTACATTCTGTTATAAGGTGATGCCATTCAGACTGAAGAATGCTGGTGCCACTTATCAACGGGCTATGGTGACATTATTCCACAACATGATCCTTAAAGAAATTGAATGTTATGTGGATGACATGATTTCCAAGTCCCTCACAGAAGAAGACCACCTGGTGAATCTGTTGAAGCTATTCAAGCGTCTGAGGAAGTACCAATTGAAGTTAAACCCCAACAAGTGTACATTCGGGGTGTGATCCGGTAAGCTGCTGGGATTTATCGTAAGTGAGAAAGGGATTGAAGTTGACCCTGAGAAAGTCAAAGCCATTCAAGAAATGCCTGCACCAAAGACTGAAAAAGAAGTTCGGGGGTTCCTAGGTATATTGAACTACATTTCAAGGTTCATATCTCATCTTACGGCAACCTGTGAACCCTTGTTCAAGCTGTTGAGAAAAGAACAAACGGTCAGGTGGAATGAAGACTGCCAAAAGGCTTTTGACAAAACCAAGGAATACCTACAAGAGCCTCCAATCCTTATGCCTCCAGTTGAAGGAAGACCTCTAATCATGTACTTGACAGTATTAGAAGGGTCAATGGGGTGTGTGCTGGGCCAGCATGACGAGTCTGGTCGAAAAGAGTATGCAATATACTACCTAAGCAAAAATTTTACCGACTGTGAACAACGTTATTCACTGCTTGAGAAAACTTGTTGTGCTTTAGCGTGGGCTGCTCGCCGACTAAGACAGTATATGTTGACCCACACTACTTTATTGATATCCAAGATGGACCCAGTCAAGTATATTTTTGAGAAGCCAGCACTTACCGGACGGGTTGCAAGATGGCAAATGATTCTCACAGAATATGACATTCAGTACACATATCAAAAGGCCATCAACGGCAGTGTATTGTCTGATTATCTTGCTGAGCAACCCATGGATGATTACCAGCCTATGAGATTTGACTTCCCTGATGAAGACATCATGTTCATAAAAGCAAAAGATCATGAAGAGCCTATTCACACCGAAGGGCCTGACCCATAAGAAGAATGGACAATGATGTTCGATGGGGCTGTTAATATGAATGGTCGTGGAGTTGGTGCAGTACTCATTACACCTAAGGGAGTTCACATGCCTTTCTCGGCAAAACTCACCTTTAACTGCACTAACAACGAAGCTGAATACGAAGCTTGTATTATGGGTCTTGAGGAAGCCATTGACCTCAGGATCAAGACTTTAACTATATTCGGAGATTCAGCTCTGGTAATCAATCAAACCAACGACAAATGGTACACTCACCAGGAACGTCTGATACCTTACATGGACTATACAAGGAGGTTGCTGACTTTCTTCACTACCGTCAAGCTTGAGTATATCCCTCGAGATGAAAATCAGTTTGCAGATGCTCTGGCTACCATTTCATCCATGATCAAAGTTCAAGCTGCCAACTTCGTGCATCGGATTTCAGTATCCAGGCTTGATAGACCAGCATACGTATTCTCTGCAGACCTTGCTAAAGATGATAAGCCTTGGTTCTATGATATCAAATGCTTCTTGGAGGATCAAACATACCCACCTGGGGCATCATCCAATGACAAGAAGACATTAAGAAGGCTAGCTGGTAGTTTCTTCCTGAATGGTGATGGTTCCTTGTACAAGAGAAACTTTGATATGGTACTTCTCAGATGTGTTGATAAGACAGAGGCGGATTTGTTGATGCACGAGGTGCATGAAGGATCTTTTGGTACCCATGCTAGAGGGCATGCTATGGCTAAAAAGTTGCTAAAATCAGGCTATTACTGGATCACAATGGATGCAGACTGTTGTGCCTATGCCAGGAAATGTCATAAATGCCAGATTTATGCAGATAAAGTGCATGTGCCTCCAAATTCTCTGAATGTGATGTCTTCACCCTGGCCTTTTGCCATGTGGGGCATTGATATGATTGGCAAGATTGAACCGACTGCTTCAAATGGCCACAGATTCATCCTAGTAGCCATTGACTATTTCACCAAGTGGGTTGAAGCAACTTCATATGCAAATGTCACAAGGCAAGTGGTAGCCCGATTTCTGAAGAGAGATATCATCTGTCGGTATGGAGTGCCCGAGCGAATCATTACTGACAATGGTTCCAACTTGAACAACAAAATGATGGCAGAACTGTGCCGGGACTTCAAGATCCAACACCACAATTCTTCTCCTTACAGGCCAAAGATGAATGGCGTTGTAGAGGCAGCTAACAAGAATATCAAGAAGATTGTGCAAAAGATGGTGGTCACCTATAAAGACTGGCACAAAATGCTACCATTTGCCTTGCATGAGTACCGTACATCAATCAGAACATCCACTGGGGCAACACCATATCAGCTTGTGTATGGTATGGAGGCAGTCCTACCTGTTGAAGTTGAATTACCCTCCTTGCGGGTACTAATGGATGTTAGACTGAATGAAGCAGAATGGGTCTGATCCCGGTACGAACAACTGAATCTGATTGAAGAAAGGAGATTAGTTGCAATCTGTCATGGGCAGTTATATCAAAAAAGAATGAAGAAATCCTTCGATCAGAAAGTTAGGCTTCGAGAATACCAAGTAGGAGATCTTGTGGTGAAAAGACTCCTTCCTCCTCATACAGACCACAGGGGCAAGTGGACTCCGAATTACGATGGTCCATTCATAGTAAAGAAAGTTTTCTCTAGTGGAGCACTGATGCTCAGTACTATGGATGGTGAAGACTTCATGTCCCCCTGTGAATTCAGATGCAGTTAAAAAATACTTCGCATAAAAAGACCCGCTGGACACAAAAACAGAATGTAAGTCCAGGAAAAAATAGGGCATCCCGGCGAGTCAAAAACAAAATAAAAGACTCGGGCAAAAATAAGGGAAATAAATAAAAAAATGTACACCCGCTGAGTTGAAAAGCCACATTGGACAACTCAGGCAAAAATGGGTATCCCGGTGGATTGAAAACCCGAAAGGGCGATCCACACAAAATAAGGGAATAAGCGAACAACTGCATTCTGAATTTGTCTGTATCACTTACAACATGGCAAGCTTCGAAAGGTTCAAGCAGCGGTCAGAATCAGCCTTCTTGAAAAAGAAGGATGAGAAGAACGTCAATGTCATACGAGTCATAGCAAAGGGGAAGCTCACTGAAGCGTCATCAACATTGCCAACATCCTTTTGTTTCTCAATTTGTAACAATCTCCTCATTTAAGGGGATTTGTTTCCTTGACTGTACTTGCCGATTCTGGGCACACAAATTAATAAAATCAGATTTTCAGTCATATTTCGTCTCGTACATTTTATTTTCACTTGCAAAATGTCTGATGTCCTTAAGATATTGATTGCATGAATACATATGCGTCTTTTCTAAATTTACATGCTTACAGGAAGTATATTTGCTCCCGGGGGTGTCTAAACTCCTATGATGGAATCCAGTAAGGGATACCTCGGGATACTTGTGCGTTTTTGTCATAACAGGATTGCAGATATTCAAAGTGCAACATGGGGCTTGAAAGCTTCTCCTCAGCAAGCTGTCAAATCATTATTTCCTCAGCACGTCTTCCAAACAGCATCAGAAGGGGCTCATTTCCCCAGCTAATTTCATCATCCTCAGCAGGATCCCCACAGAAATCTCTTAGGAAGATCGTTCAGTGATCATTCCTCCCCAGCCAAGTGTCAGACAGGGAACTATCTCCCCGCAGAGTTTCAACCTCTATCCAGAAGAGCAATGTCTGACGATCTCACAACAAAGTGACGAAAGCTTCCACAGACCCCAGCTGGGCTCCTCATCACCAAAAATAGGTCTATCAGTGACTTATTCCCCCAAACAGAGTCATATATATCAGATCTACCAATGATCTCATGCCCAACTGGGACATTCCCTTCAAGCAGATCAGCTAGAGATCTTCATCGCAACAGGATCCGTATCCCGGATCGGTATCTTTTGCACAATCATAGCATTCACATAATATTTCCCCCAGAGCGTAGCATTCCGTCTAATACGGAGCATTACGGCAAAAATAAAACATACTGCATAATCATAAGCCATGTTTTGAATCAGTAACCTGTAAATATCAACAATACCACATCAGCAATATACAAAATACCTCTCAATTTCCCTGGCAGAAAACCAAAGTGTCCCCGTTGCACTCACAAATACAGATACATGCTCTTTTTGGCACTCGTTCGTGTCATCATTCCCCAGTAAAGTCGCCAGGACATTCTCTGCAAACAGATATCTATACACTCTTTGGATACTCGTCCGTGTCACCATTCCCCAACATGGTTGCCTAAACACTTGTTGCGAACCAAACACTTGTTTATAATAAACTCTCTTCCAACACCTGTCCGTGTCATCTTATCCCCACGAAGCGTCAGCATATCTCTTACATTCATAACTTACACACTTCCTCTTATGATACTCATCTGTATCATACTCTCCCCAGCAGGTTGAACACTCGTTTGTGTCTACCCTTCCTCAAAAGAGTTCCCAGCAAAACCCCAGTAAAAAGCAAATTTCTTTTCTATCTGACATTCGTCCTATGTCATGATACTTTCGGCAGTCGTACCCTTCCAGGTGATCGTCCTTCACCTTTTGATGATCGTCCTTCATCATCCCCAGCGGAGTCTCCATTATTGGAACCCTTTCTTATCCGACATTCGTCCTATGTCATGATATATTTTAGCAGCCGTACCCTTCTAGGTGATCGTCCTTCACCTTTTGATGATCTTCCTTCATCATTTTATCCGATGGCCGTCCCCATCGTTGATCTTGTTATCTGACATTCATCATATGTCGTGATACTTTCGGCAGCCGTACCCTGCTAGGTGATCGTCCTTCACCCTTTTGATGATCGTCCTTCATCATGCCTATCCGATGGCTGTCCCCATCGTCGACCTTTTCTATCCGGCAGTCGTCCTATGTCGTGATACTTTCGGCAACCGTACCTTGCCAAGTGATCGTCCTTCACCTTGGATGACCGTCCCTCGTCCTTATCCCCAACAGAGCAGCCGTCTCCTACTAGGTGATCGTCCCTCACCCTTGATGACCGTCCCTCATCATTTATTTCTTCAACCCGATGGTCGTCCCCATCATTTACCTTTAATCCCCAGAGAGTCTTGTTACAGAACTTGATGGCCGTCCCCGTCATGATCCCTCTATTTCCCCAGCATATCGGTCGTCCCCGTCATTGCTTTATCCCCAGCAGTCGTCCTCTGCTCGACGGTCGTCCTCCATTGCCCGCACCTGATAACCATACTTTACCTCCTTTTACAATCTATAGCCCTTTTCTTCTTCACCCCGTTGTCGCTCCCGATAAATGGGAATGGCCCAAATAATGGTACAGACGCGAACGGTCGGCGAAAGGGGAATGCGAGAACACACAGGAGTGAACTCACAGGGAATGAAAAGAGTCGCCAGCTAGGCATTTTTATCCCGGAGGAAAGGTAATGCTGCATAGACCTAGAAAGATATGGATAAGATGGTTGCGAACCAGAGAGACTGAGAAAGGGGGTTGGTTACAATCTGGGAAGGTATTAGCACCCAGATTGTCCTCCGTACTCGACGGGATCCACGCTTAAAGGATTTGTGTTTTAAAGGGGTAGTGTCAGTGCATTTTGTGTATAAAAAGAGCTGGAAAAAGGATGTACAGGTGTCTGTGTAAAAGAAGTGTAAAGTGAAGTATGTGAAGTGTCAGTGTAAGAAATAAATGGAATGCTCAAGAATATGAGGCTAAAAGAATGATACTAGAAAGAGGGGGAATATACAGAAACTTTTGTTCGATAACTGTTAAGTTATGCCTACGTATCCTCTCGTGCAATGAGGAAGTCAGAACACCGTAGTTCGACCCAAAGAGACTGAAAGGTGAATTGACTTGTGAACTGCTTACTTGTCTATGCTCAAGTGTATGATCTGTCTGGAACAGATGCAAACTGTCTTGCATTGGACGGAAGAAGCAAGCTCTCGTTTACGAGTGAGTGAGATGAGAAAAGAATCCCGGAGGAGACGATTATTGTTTGTTTTTGTGTTTTCAGTCTTTTATTGCTCTTTGGTATTTGTCATAAGAAAATGAGCTTAAGCCTAAACCAATGGGTTAGTAGACTCATCACATCCTCCCTCTGATTAGGGGTAATGAGAGTACCTTAAGTGTGAAGTCAGCTTCTCACACTTAATCACCTTTGGTGTAGGATTAAGATCATTAACCTACTTGTGATTATTTAGATGTTTTTGGTGTTTTTTTTTAGTGTTAAGTAATGAGATTAAGCCATAATCAGGGATTAAACAGACTCATTACACCATCCTAATAGAAGGATGATAGATGAGAATGTTTAAGCTGAGGAAAGCTCCTCAACTTAATCCATGATTAGGGATTAAACTCATGACAAAACAAGCCTTTGATTAAGTGTATTTTATTCAATGGTATGATGAAGAAGTGAGTTTTATTGTTTGTAAGACAACTTGAGGGGGACTTGTCCATTAACACTAGGGTTAGTCCTTCTTAACCAATTAAGGAAGAATTAGAACCCTAATGCAAGGCCCAAGTTACAAGCTTGATGTCTTAGTGATTATTAAGTGAATTGATTAAAGGAGTTAAATACATTAAGGGTTTAACACTTAGGATTAAAGTTATACACTCCATCCTAATAGAAGGATGCAGGCATAAGCTTAATCACAAAGCCTTAAAGCCTTTAGGGTTTAGTCCTTGATTATGAGGTGAGAAGAGAAAACTCAAAGAGACACAAAGGTAAAAGCTAAGTGGGGGACTAATCAAAACCCTAATTATTGTCATGCTTGGTTGTTCCTAAGGTTTGTGAAGTTTACAAGAGAAGTCTTCAATGGAAACACCAGGAAGCAGATGAAAGGATCAGGAGAAGCAAAGCAACTTGCTTCATTTAAGAAGACAAGTCACTTAAGAAAAGAAAGTGAGAAGAAGAAGAATGAGCAAGCTCAATCTCAAACACATAACAAAATGCAGCATGGATGCATAAGAGAGATGAAAAGAAAATGTGAGAAGTGAAGGCAAATTCACTTCTCAAAGTTACTTACCACCTGAAAAGTTAGTAAAGGAATGCAATGCAATGCCAGATGAGGTGAAATGACATGGTGTGAACCAAAACCAGAAGCATACATGAGATGATAATGATGTTATAAGGTGCTACAAACATGAAACAACACATGGGGATTATCATATAAGCTTATGGATGCAAATGAAACAAGTTAAGAACCATGATCATATATGAAAAGTTATGAGATGCAGATGGCATACAACATGGCAAATGCAAGATGCAATGGTCAAAAATGCTTTCAAATGTCTTAAGATGTCAAATGAACCAAATGGATGCACAAAATGCTATGGCAAGTCATGTTATGCAAGCAAATGCAAGATGGATGCATATGGAAGCTCAAATTAGGGTTTATGATCAATGCCTCCAACAAAAACCAAAACCAGAAGCAAACACCAAGATAAAAAATTGAAAATGCATTCAAAGGATCCCTAAACCTATACTAACTCACTGCCCAAAGGAGAAGTTCCAACTCTTAACCTAATAGAAGTTATGAATTTCCTAAAATTTCTAGGGTTTTAGGGTTCCTTAACAAGAAAAATGCCAAACAAATGGAAAATTAAAGATCAAATCATGCCCATTTAATCTCACAAACTACATGATATGCACAACACAATGCAAAAACAATCAAAGTCCAACTCTCAATGGTTAGGCAGAAATGATTTTTGGAAGTTTGGATCAAAATAATGCCTTAAAAATGAATTAATTCCATAGAAAATTATCAAAATGCATCAAGATCAAAAAAGAAATTTGGTTTGAGGGTTGGACAATGTTTCTAAATGGTTTTAAATGTTTCATGAATATTTTGGTGATTTTTAGATACTTAAAAGTATTTTTAATTAATTAATTCTCATTAATTAATTAAAAATAAACTTTTAAATGATTTAAAAATATTTTTCAATGCAAAAAAAGAAAATAAAAATGTTTTTGGTTTCTGAAATTAAATAAAAGTTTGTACAAAAAATTTCAGAATTTTTAAAATGATTTTGCTATTTTAAAATAAATGGAGAAAGAAATACAAAATAAATGAATTAAAAATTAAAGAAAATGAAAAGTAAACGCAATGGAGAGCCAGGATTGAATCTGGGAAAGAAAAGGTTGACTGCGCGCGCAATCCAAAGGTCCAAATTCAAACTGAATTAATCTCACTTAATTAATTAAATAATTGTGATTAGGGTTTTAATATGAAATCTGGTGCGTTCATTCACGCGGGAGTCAATGCCAGTCAACCCATCCTACGCTCAGTATTCAAACCTAGCCCTAATCCTCATTAATGCACTAATCACTTTCAGGTGGCCGGAAATGACCTCCGGTCATCTTTTCCGGCCACACTCTCCCCTGAGAATCTCAATCTCACTCCATAGGCATCTAAAACTAAATCTTTTTGCCCAGAATCCATCCCCAAACATCATACAACACGAATCAACAAACAAAATGCATTTATTTTTCGTATCCAAGCTGAATCGAATCAAAAGGGGTTTAGGTCAAAAAGTTTCAGGAACAACATACATACTCAATACTCAATCATTTTCGAAACAAAACATATCAGCATGATCAGTGGAACATAGAGAATCATTTAAGAACTTAAAAACATGTTTCTGGAAAAAATGTTCATGAAGCTACCTGAGTTTGAAGCTTTCCAGTTTGCAACTTCCAGACCTCTTCTCTTGTGCAAAACTGCTCCTATGACCTCCCTTGTTCTTCTGAAAGGCTTGGAGCAAGTTTATTTGGGCTGGTTTGAGAGTTTGCAGCAGTTCTGTTCAAGGTGGTGTGAGAATCGTGTTTTTGATTCTTTGAGTTTCAGGCTGTTTTGAAAGGTGCTTTGTGACCAGGGAGATGTGTTGAGTTGGTTTATGAAGTTAGTTTGTGTGTTTGTGAGTTGTGTGATGAGTTTCGAAAGCTTTTGCTCAAGAGGGTGAAAATGAGAATGCTGTGCTATGGAGTGTTTCAGGCTTGCTTCTTGTTATGTTTGGCTTGCATTTGGTTAGTATAAACAAATCCCATTGGTCAGAAGAAGTGACATGTGCTTTATTGATTGGTATGGGTCCTTTTGCCAAAAGGTCAAGTTTGTGTAAGAGAAGCATGGGCCACTTGCTAGCCTAGTACAAGGAGGGTGTGCTGCGCAGCATGATGTGAGGAAGGGCCTAGGATTGATCAGCAAGCTAGCCAGCAAGTGGATGAGAAGCTATGATGAGTTTTGCAACTTGCCTTGCCTTTGGTTCTTATGAAAGAAACTTGATCCATGGGCCATAAAACATGTGATTCTTTGGGTGAAATCTGACTTTTAGGACTTGTATGATCATGTGGTGAAGTTTAGAAGTCCATTTGATGACTTAATTGGCCTTGAGAAGTGAATTTGCAACTTTGCCTCTTTGGTGCATGACTTGAAATTTAGTGATTTTTGCCAACTTTGACAAAACATAACTTTTGATCCAAAATGAATTAGGTCATGTTCTTGTACTTTTTGAAAAGGAAATGATCTATCCTACAACTTTCATGACCAAAGTTTTTCCATTTGAAGCTTTTTTGAATCAAAAAGTAAGGGTTGAAAAGTTGCCTAAAATGACAAATTCATTAAAAGTCAAACTTGCCCAAAAAGTCAACTTTGCAAAAGACTTGAAATTCTTCAATTTTGTGAACTTCCAATGTCTTCCATGATCAAATAAAGATCATATACAATTAAAATGATGAAGAACAACCTTTGGTTGGGTCATTGGGGGCCTCAGATGCCCTGATTTTGCACTGACTTGCTTGAAAAGTCAACTCTTGATCAGATGACTTCCCCATGGAATTTCTTCATGAAAATTTATATGCATACTCCCTATACCATATAGAGACCAATAGAAACAAGAATGACCAAAAAATTTGGAGTTATGGCCTCTGAAACCAAAACCCTAATTTTAGGTCATCTGTGCAGTCAAAGCCTGGCTCTGCTTCCATACCAATCCCAGTTCTTGTGATTTTTGACATTCTTGACTTTGAGAGGATGTAATATGATACTTGAACACACATGGACCCCTTTAAAGTGATTGATGGCCTTTGGAGTGGCTCAAGAAGCTTTTGGATTGCTCAGATCACAAACCCTAGATGCAGATGACTTTGAACCTATGCAGTGGATCAAAAATGTGATATGAGATGCTATGATTGAGTTTATGCATATGAGAAGATCACAAGCCATGGTGTGAATGGGTGAGGGAAAATTTGGGGTGTTTACACCCGTGAGTGCAAATTTCGGACTGTCTTTGGTATTCAACCACAAGTTATCTTGTTTGTATGATAAGCCGTCGCTTACATCCTACACAGCTAACTCATGTTTGAATAGGGGCAGCTGTAAACACCCCAAATTTGCCCTCAATCATTTCACCATGGCTTGTGATTCTTTTCATTTGCATAAGTTCAATCATATCATATCATGTTGCATTTTTTTTGCTTCACTGCATTGGTTCAAAGTCATCTGCATCTAGGGTTTGTGATGTGAGCAATCCCTGAGCTATCTGAGCCACTCCAAAGGTCTTCAATCATCTCAAGAGGGTCCATGTATGTTCAAGCATCATATTATATCCTCCCAAAATCAAGAAAGCTAGAAAATCACAAGAACCGAGGAAGGTATGGAAGCAGAGCCAAGTTTAACTACACAGATGACCTAAAATTAGGGTTTTGGTTTCAGAGGCCGTAACTCCAAATTTTTTGGTCATTCTTGTTTCTATTGGTGTCTATATGATATAAGGATCATACATACAAATTTTCATGAAGAAATTCAATGGGGAAGGCATCTGATCAATAGATGACTTCTTGAGAAGGTCAGTGTAAAATCAGGGCATCTGAGGCCCCCAATCATCCAACCAAATGGTCTTCTCCATCATTTTGGGTGTATATGATCTTTATTTGATCTTAGAAGAAGTTAGAAGTTCACAAAATTGAAGAATTCCAAGGCATTTGCAAAGTTGCCATTTTAGGAAAGTGACTTGTAATGAAAACTTGTCATTTTGGGAAAGTTTTCCAACCTCCTCTTTTTGATTCAAAAATGCTTCAAATGAAAAATTCTTGGTCATTAAAGTTGTAGATTGGATCATTCCCTTTTCAAAAAGTACAAGAACTTGACCTAATTCATTTTGGAACTCAAGTTATGGTTTGTCAAAGTTGGGAAAAATCACATAAATTTCACTTTTACACCAAAGAGGGAAGTTTGCAAATTTTTATGCCAAGCATTTTTGTGACCTCAAACACACTTCTACATGTCTTAACATCATAATGCATTGCCTAAGGATCAGAATTGGCCCAAGAATCACAACTTCTCATGCCTTACACATCAAGAAATTACAAAAGGGCCAAAGCTTCACATAATTGCAAATCATCACACAAACTTCATCCCACTTGCTATCTTGCCTCAATCTGAATTCTATGGACCTCCCTAAAGCCAGCTGCGCAGGACACCCCATTGTCCTTGGCCTGCCATGAGCCCATACCTCCAAAGACAACTTTGTGGACTTTATGCAAAATGAGCCATACTAATCACACTGCTCCACAACAACTCTCTGAACTATCAAGGATTGATATGTGGACCTCAAGCAACCCAACACATAACACAACACAAGCTGAAACCTCCAAGAACTCAGCATTCACCAAAATCCACTCTTATGCATTTCTCTTCGAAACACACAATTCAGCCAACAAATCTCCAAACTTTTTCCATATTTCAACTCCACATTCATCACTGATCATTTCCCACCCTTCATTTTGCCTTGAAACACCCTGTATCAAAAACACGATTTTCACATTTCTTGAACTGAACTTCAGCCAACTTCACATAGAGGCCATTTAAAATCCAACCAAGCATTGCAAACTCTTCAGGGGAGTCAGTGATTTGAGGCAAAGAACTGGTCAGAAAGCTCCAGGGTTGAAAGCTTCACTTCAGGTAGCCATGGAATTTATTTTTCCATAACTCTTGTTTTAAGTTTCTAAATGATTAAGCTTACTTCCCTGATCACATTGAACTTTAAATTTTCGAAAATGGTTGAGAAATGAGTGTGTATTGATTGTCTGAAATTTCTGCCATTTTTGTTCTTCCTTTTGAAACATGAGTTTGAGTGAAAAGAAATGAGATTTGAGGGTGGATTTGGATTCAGGGGGATGATGGGGAGTTGATCTGGAGCTTTAGAGCTCCAGAAATAACCTAGGGAAGAAGTTAGCAACTTTCAGGTGAGGGGGTCACCGGAGAAGATGACCGGAGCTCTTCCTCGGTGACCTGAAAATCATTAAATGTTTTAATTAGGTTTAGGGTTTAGTTTGAATTTGGAGCGTACGATCTTGTTTCCCGTGTGCGTTTGATGGCCCAGATTGTCCCACTTAACCCTAATTTCCAATTAATTAAGTTAATAAGATAATTAAGCCAGTTTGAATCTCCACCCTTGGATCTGGCACGCAGTCAACTCCCTCCCTTTTTCATTTAAACCTGGACCACTGGATCAACATACTCCCATTTAAACTCATTTTTATTTCATTTTTATTCATTTATCTTGCACAATTTATTTAAAATAGCTAGAAAACTTCAAAAATATTTTTCTTTTGCATTTTCATTTCAAATATTTTTCTCATTCTGAAAATAATTTTTATTTTATTTTTTGCATAAAATTTGTATTTTTAAAATATTTAAATGTTTATTTAAATTAATTAATGAAAATTAATTAATTAAAATACCATTTAAGTTTCTAAAAATCACCAAAAAAATCACATTACATCTTGACACATTTAGAGACATTATCAAACCATTCATACAAATTTATTTTTGGTTCTTGATCCATTTTGACATTTTTCTTTGGATTTAAGGTTCTTAAAAAGCAATATTTTGACCCTAACTTAGAAAAATCTTTTCTGCCTAACCATGAAGGGTTTGATAGTGGTTCTTTTTGCATTGAATTCCACATATCATGTAGTTTCTAGGATAAAATTGGAATGAATTTATCTTTCATTTTTGATTTGTTTTGCATTTTTCTTTGTGAGGTGCCTTAAAACCCTAGCAAACTTAGAAAAATCTTAACTCCCTTAGGGTTAAGAGTTAGGTCTCCTCCTTTGGGGTGTGGTATCATATGGGTTTAGGGTACTTTTGATTGCATTTTCATTTTTTTATCTTGTCATTTGCTTCTGATTTTGAATTTTGCATTGCATCTTGTACATAAACCCTAATCTTTGCATTCATTCTTCATATGCTTGCATACATGAACTTGCCATGACATTTTGTGCATCCACATGACATATAAGACATATTAAGACACATTAGAAGCATGTTTGATCATTGCATCATCCATTTGCCATGCTTTTGCTTTCATTTGATGACATATGCATTCATGAACTTTCATGATCCTTTCATGTCTCATTTGCATTTTCATTACTTGTATGATCATCCACATATCATGACAACCATGTGTATCATATTTTAGCATCATTTACATCTTGATTATGCTTCTGATTTTGGTTTGCACCCTTGCATCTCATCTCATTTTCATTTCATTTCATTTCTTGTTGCTAACTTTTCAGGTTGTAAGTGTTTGAGAAGTGAATTTGTCTTCATTTCTCATAATCTCTTCTCATCTCTCTTATGCATCCATTGCTGCATTTTACTTGTGGATTAGAGTGAGCTTGCTCATTCATGCTCCTCTCCTCTTTCTTTCTTCAAGCAACTTGTCTTCTTAAGTGAAGTAAGTTGTCTTGCTGCTTCTTGCTTCTCCTTCCTTCATCCTGCTTCTTCCATAGTGGCTTTTCCTTGAAGATCTCTTGCAAGCCTCATTAACCCTAGGAACACCCAAGCATGTTAACAATTAGGGTTTTATTAGTCCCCCCATTAGTTTTACCTTTGTGTCATCTTTATGTCTTCTCTTCTCATCTCATAATCAAGGACTAAACCTTAAAGGTTTTAAGGCTTTGTGATTAGGGTTATGCATGTATCCTTCTATTAGGATGGAGTGTATAACTTTAATCCTAAGTGTTAAACCCTTAATGTGTTTAATTCCTTTAATAAATCCATCTAATAAATCACTAAGACATCAAGCTTGTAACTTGGGCCTTGCATTAAGGTTCTAATTCTTCCTTAATTGGTTAAGAAGGACTAACCCTAGTGTTAATGGACAAGTCCCCCTCAAGTTGTCTTACAAACCATAAAATCCACTTCCTAATCTTACCATTAACTAAAATCCATTTAATAAAGGTTTTGTTTTGTCATGAGGTTAATCCCTAATCATGGATTAAGTTGAGGAGCCTTCCTCAGCTTAAATGTTCTCATCTACTATCCTTCTATTAGGATGGTGTAATGGGTCCATTAAATCTTTGATTATGGATTAAACTCATTACTTAACACTAAACAAAAACTCCAAAAACATCTAAATAATTGCAAGTAGGTTAATGATCTTAATCCTACATCATGGTGATTAAGTGTGAGGTGCTTACTTCATACTTAAGGTATTCTCATTACCCCTAATCAGAGGGAGGATGTGATGAGTTTACTAACCCTTGGTTTAGGCTTAAGCTCATTTTCTTATGACAAACTCAAAAAGCAATAAAAGATTGAAATCATAAAAAACAAACAATAATCGTCTCCTTCGGGATTCTTTTCTCATTTCATTCACTCATAAACGAGAACTCGCTTCTTCCGTCTAATACAAGACAGTTTGCACCTGAGCCAGACAGGTCATACACTTGAGCATAGACAAGTAAGCAGTTCACAAGTCAATTCATCTTCCAGTCTCTTTGAGTCGAACTACGGTGTTCTGACTTCCTCATTGCACGAGAGGATACGTAGGCATAACTTAACGGTTATCGAACAAAATTTTCTGTATATTCCCCCCTCTTCCAGCATTATTCTTTAAGCCTCATGGTCTTGAGCTTCATACTCTTTTCTTACACTGACACTCTTTCATTTCACTTCACATTTCTTTTACACTGACACTTGCATTCTCTTCCAGCTTTTGCACACAAATAGCACTGACACTACCCCTTTGAAACACAAATCTATCAAGCGTGGATCCCGTCGAGTACGGAGGACAATCCGGGTGCTAATACCTTCCCAGGTTGTAACCAACCCCCTTTCCCAGTTTCTCTGGTTCGCAACCGTCTTGTCCATCTTTTCTTAGGTTTATGCAGCATTACCTTTCCTTCGGGATAAAAATGCCTAGCTGGCGACTCTTTTCAGTTCACCCTTGTGTTCTCTCTCTTTCGCTGACCGTTCGCGTCTGTACCCCTCTTAGCCATGTGTCATCAGGTGGGAGCGACAAATGTGATGTGATATGATGCTTAAAATGAAGAGGGAAAATTTGGGGTGTTACAATGTTGGCATGTCATTTGTTTCATTTTGCTTTGCTTTTGTGCCTTTGTTGCTAACCTTGCAGGGGCTATGGTAAGTGAGAGGTGTGGATGTGAGTTCCACATCTCCAAGTCTCATCTCTTCTTCTTATTTCTTACTTGTGCTAACCCTTTGCTTGTTGGGCTTAGGCCTTTCTCATCCTCCTTCTTATTCTTCTTCTTCTCTTCTTCTTTCCTTATTCTTTAGGATAGGATGCCACACCAACCTTAGGACATCCATGCATGACAATACTTAGGTTTCTTTAGTCCCCCCATTAGACTTTTGCCTTTGTGATCCTTTTGGTTTTTCTTCTCTTCTCATCTCATAACCTTAAAGAAAACACTTAATAAAGTTTGAAGTGATACCATGAGCAATAGCCTTATCCCATGAGGTACTTGTAGTCTTCCCGTCTTGGGATAGTACAAGCTTACCTTGTGATGCACAAGTCTGATCAAGGTATCTTCTTCACCAAGTAAAGCATAAAAAACACTTTTTCACTGTAAATACCAAAATCACTTAATAATTTAATGAGTTAGTAAGCTTAGGCCCTAATCTCTGGGTTCAAGTTTTGGGGATCTTCTCCTTACTTGAGTGTGCTTGTTCTATTATTCCATCTTGGAATGTAGTGACAAGTGCACATTCCATGGAAAAGAGCTTGAGTTCACTTTCTTGTGACACACTCATAAAAAGCTTCATAAAAAACACAAACAAAAAATAAGCGTCTTTCCATCGGGAATTCTTTTCTCATCTCCTTCGCTCCGTACGCGAACTTGCTCCTACTTGTCATTTTGCAAGACGGTTACACACTCGTCATCCGAGTCTGCAACACCTGAGCAATGGCATAGGCAGTTCAAGCCTTAATTCACAAGCAATCTTTTCTACCCATAGTTAGGGGAACTACGACGACTCTGATCCTCATTGTCCAGATGAGGTATGTAGGCAGCGGGGTAGGGCCCGTTCGAGTACAATCTTTATTTTCCCTACATTTTTTCTTTTCATTTCTTGTTCAGTTCTTTTCTTAGTTTCTTTTCCAGTTCCATTTTCTTTTCTTTTGCAGCAGCTTTCATACCCTCACCCTTTGAAATAGTTTTCTTTGCAAGCGTGGATCCCGTCGGGTACGGAGGACGATCTGGGTGCTAATACCTTCCCAGGTCGTAACCGACTCCCGAGCTCAGTCTCTTTGGTTCGCAGGACCCGTGTCCTTCCTCTTCTTTTCTTCTGGTTTGTGCAGCATTGCCATTCCCGTTCCTTCGGGATAAAAATGCCTGGCTGGCGACTCTATTCTTTTTCCGCGCCACTTTCGCGTTTGTACCAGGATGGAAATCCAGGGAGCGACAGCTGGCGACTCTGCTGGAGACCGAACCCAGAATCTCTGGTTCCCCTGTGAGTCTCTCCTAGCGCTTTCTTGTTTCTGTTTCTTTGGGTGATGTTTGTTTGTTGTGGCTTGTTGTATTTTATTGTTGTTTATTTACAGTTTATTTACAGCTTTATTTACAGTTTCAGTATTTATTTTCTGCATCATATATTATATACTGGACTGTCTGGACTGGATTTTCTGTATGGTGGGATGGGTGTTACTGTTTCTGAGAGATGGGCTCATTACCACGGCTTGAGTGCACCTTAGGACTTAGAGTGGTTCCACTTTGGCCTCATGAGATCTTGTCATGGGGGTAGTAGTGACTTCCACACCTAGATTTGCGACCGTCTTGGAAATGTCTTGATTTGGGGATCTTCCTCTCTCATTTCATAACCTTGACAGTTATGTGCAGCTGGGGACCGATCATTGAGAACCTTGTGGAAACATCCCTCTCTAGTGATGACAGTGGCATACCACATTGTGTGCCAAACCCATTCGCATCCGAGGGCCCATTTGGGACTTACATAGGATGACCTTGTTTCCCGGACTCAGCTGAGGCCTCCCTGCGTAGTATATTAATGCCAAACCGATTCCCTGATTTGGTCATGAGCCATTTCTCGGAGATGGTGAAAGTATTATTGCTATTCGGCTTTGAGAGTCCGTTATGTCTGACCCGGAGCCTACCAATGAGATTGGGAGGGGTTTACAGGTTTGCAGGAACCCTTGGCCTCTACATACCCTCCTATTCAGTGGTCCTTGATATGACTTCTGGTCATGTGGTCCTATGGTTCTGGTGTTCTAGTTTTCTTGGTTCTGGTTTTCTTGGTACTGTGGTTCTGAGATCTTCTATTAGAGAGTTGTGATTATTTCTATCATAAAGTTGTGATTCAGAGGACTGTTGGTTTGCCAATATTCAGAGGGTCCTTGTGTTCAGTGATTCAGTATCCAGATGGTCCCAGTTGATCATATGCCTGCATAGCATCTGCATTTGCATCATCTTTGCATTAAATGTTTATGTTTCCATTTTTCAGGTCATTGTTCATACTCAGCTCCCAGTTCTGGTAAATCTTATCTCCAGATGGCAGAAATCAGAAGAGTTACAAGGAAAAAGAATGTTCACTATACTTTTCTTCAGCCTGAAGTCAGAAGTGTTCAGAAATTAGCAGGTCTGATGAATGACCAAGTCTTGGGAAATTTAAGGAAAAGATATGGCCAGATATTGAAGTATGTGGACAAGCCCACTGCAGACCAGAAGGACAGTTTGCATACCTTGTTGCAGTTTTATGATCCTCTGCTGTGTTGCTTTGTGTTTCCAGGTTACATCTTAACTCCTACATTGGAAGAGATCTCCAGCATTCTGAATGTTCCAGTCAGAGAGACATTGTCTTTCTATGGATCTGAGGTGGTGCTTAAAGAAGAAGACATAGCCAAAGTTTGTCGTTTGCCAGCTGCTACAGTCAAGAAGGCTCTGAAGGATAGTGAGGGCAAAGGACTCCCTTGGAGTGTGCTCATCCCAGAGGCAGAGAGATATGCTACAGAGGATAGTTGGGGATACTTTGGTGCTATACTTGCTTTGATGGTGTATGGGTCTAGCTTGTTCCCTGGAGAGAAAGAATTTGTAAGCGTGGAAGTGATCTCTATCTTTGCAAAAGGCAATCATGTGCCTACTCTTTTAGGTGACTTCTATTACAGTGTCCATTACAGGAATGAGAAAGGTAGGGGTGGACCAGTATGCTGTTGTGCTTCTTTTTTTGCTGAGTGGTTTTCCAGACAACTTCCAAAGTCAGGTGCCTTCAAGGAGATGAGGGATGAGTGGAGATGGTTAAGAAGATTGATGCGGTTAACTGCTGAAGATATTGCCTGGGGATATGACAAAGATCTTCTAGGTAAAGAGTTGCTGGTCAGTTGTGGAAGATTTGCTTGAGTGCCTTTGCTGGGAAGGAAGGGTGTAATCAGTTATCATCCAACATTAGCCAGAAAGCAATTTGGTTATCCTTTGAGAGATCCTCCACAGATGGAAGAGTTTGTTGAGTCTTTGTATATTCCTGTGGAAGGAAACAAGGAGTTAGTTCTACAAGCCTCCTAAGCTTGAGCTCACAGGATAAGGAAGGGTAAGAAAGACTTTGGCAGAGTAGATCCCAAGACTTATCCACCTTTTGCTGCATGGTTGCAAAGACATGTAGAAGAAGTTCTCATGCCTTTCTCAGTAGAAGCTCCCATTTATGTAACGCCCCAAAAATCTAAATTTAATTATTTAATCATTTATTTAATTAATTTAGAAAAATTGGAGAGTTTGGATTATTTTGAGAATTTTGGAGAAAATGAGTATTTTTATATAATAAGGATAAATAGTGTTTTATTATGCTATTTTATTATTATTATTAAAAATATATTAAAGAAAAGGGTAAGGTAGTCTTTTTGTGAAATTATGAGGGTAAGATGGGAAAAGGCTAAACTGGGATAATATATCCAAAGAAGAGAATACGATCAATTTCTCATATTTTGTTTTCTATCGTGTTTGGGAAGTGCTCTGAAGAAAGGAGAAGCTCAGAGTCAGGAGGCTGTGGAGAACCCCAGAGAAGAGTGTAAAGCGTCGAAATTCTCTAAGGTATAGGGAGTTTTCATAATCTATGATAAATGTATAGGAATTGGAATATAAATGGATTAGAGTGGTATGAGTTTAGGGGTTTTTGGGGTTTTGAGTCAGGTTGAGTTTTTATAAGAAATCTTGATAAATTAGAGCTATTAGAATGAGTTATAATCGTATATTTGTCTGTATAATTGTTGTCTGAATGTTGTTGAGGTTTAATTGATGTTTTTGAATGATTTCTGGGTGTTATGATTTGAAATCCGTAATGGGGTTTTGGGGATTTTTGGAATTGGAACAATCTGCAATTGTATAGCAGAGAACTGCTGGAAAACGTGCGTTAACCGGTTAACGCTATGGGTTAACCGGTTAACCATTGTAATTTTTGGGAAAATTCTGGAAATTCGTCGGCGTTAACCGGTTAACGCTATGGTTTAACCGGTTAACACTGTTGGGACAACAATTTTTATTTCTTTAAAAATTCATATCTTTTAAACCGTAAGTCAGATTCGCATTCCGTTTGAAGCGTCGGAACGAGTACAAACAAAACTTTATTTTGATGAATAGAAACGAGAAAAATGCAACAGTTTTTGATAAATGAATTTGTGAAATAACCTTATAATTACCTTATAAATTACCGGGTACGGGTTAATTCTTGATGCGTCAGGGTGGTTAGGAAACCAGTGTTCAGGGTGTAATGTCATGATGATATATATGAATATTTGATGGTTGTTTTGCTGATTGAAATGAATGATGCGAATTATTTTGGTGAATTTTTCGATGTAGCGCATCATTGCATTTCATAACATTCACGATGGGGCTTCGGCCTATTTATTTGCTTCAATCCCATTGTGTGGATTGAAGTGTCTCGATGATTACGATGTGCTCCCTTGTGGAGGGTTGATGGTCATGTATCCATCTCATGGTGAAAATGGTACCACATGCATATTGCATATCAGGATGTTAGAATTGCATATTTTGGATGAATTTCATGATTGTGTTGGTGTTAATTTATTTCATGTTAGTGTTGTGGTTGTTGCTGAATTTTGTAGTTGACGATGTCATGATATGTGTACTAATTTATTTATGATTCTATATTCTTGTAAGTTTATGATATATTATGATTACTCACCCTGCCTGCTTGGAAATGTTGCCTCCTTCGTGGGTAACTTGCAGATGTCGAAGAATAGTCCTGCAGTGCAATAGGAGTAATTCATGAGTCTCAGAGCGTGCTTTAGTTCTTTAGAAGTGGTTATGGTTTATGTGTCCTGCTCTGTGTCATGTAACAATGGGATGGGTTTTATTCTGTTTTCAGATATGTTATCATTGGATAAATGTTTTCCTACTTATATGATGTTAAATTCAGGATGGTGAAAATTATATTTATGAGGTTTTGAATTTTGAAGTTAAATTCCGCTGTGAAATGTTTTTGATATTTTGATGTTGATTAACCCGTGTTACGGGACAGGACACTGTTGTGTATTTTTGATGAAAATGTGATACCCTTTGTGGTGATTACTCTGATATTATTTCAACATTATGTTTGGGGTAGAAGGGTGTTACATTAGTGGTATCAGAGCAGGTCGGTCTGTCCGGCCAAGTCTTGTTGTTGTCAGTCAGTTGTCAAGTCGTTATTTATTTAACAATTATTCTCTTTTGATGTGGTAAGTGTTGTGCAGAATGGCAGGAAACAACTCACGTGCTCTCGCTGATGCTATTGCAGCTCTTGCTCAGACTGCTGCTCGAAACAATGCGCATGATGAGTTTCGTGCATTGGAGAAATTCCAGAGGAATTATCCACCTGTGTTTGAAGGAACTCATGACCCGGCGAGTGCACAGAAGTGGCTCAAGGCAATTGAGAAGATTTTCAGAGTGATGGCGTGTGCTGACGCGCAGAAAGTTCAATTCGGAACTCATATGTTGTCAGAGGAAGCTGAAGACTGGTGGGATAATACTCGTCAGCATCTCGAGGTTGAGGCTGTTGTGGTGACTTGGACTGTATTTAAGGCGGTGTTCCTTAAGAAGTATTTTCTAGAAGATGCTCGTGGTAAGTTGGAGATAGAATTCCTTAAGTTGAAGCAAGGAAACTTGACTGTGGCAGAGTATACTGCCAAATTTGAAAGGCTGGTGAAGTTTTGTCCTCACTACAACAGGGAAGATGCTGAAATTTCCAAGTGTCTTAAGTTTGAGAATGGGCTGAGAACTGAAATTAAGTAGGGAATTGGATGCCAACAAATTCGCAAGTATGTAGAGTTGGTGGATAAGAGCCGTATTTATGATGAGGACAGTCGAGCTCGGTCAGCTCACTATAAACAGCTGAGCGAGAAGAAAGGCAAGAGTCAGTATAGAGGAAAACCTTATGTGACTACTGGTGATAAGGGGAAGCAGAAGGCATATGATGAGAAGAAGCAAAGTAGGGGAGCTGCTAATGTACCTGTTAAGTGTTACAAGTGTGGAGAGGCAGGTCATAAGGCTGATGTGTGTACTACCAGAGTTATGAAATGTTACCGTTGTGGCAAGCTTGGGCATAAGGTGAGTGATTGTCCTAATGAAGGCCTAACCTGTTACAATTGTGGTGAACAAGGGCATATCAGCACCCAATGCCAGAAAACAAAGAAGAATGTTGCTACTACTCAGAATGCTGGAAGAGTTTTTGCATTAGCTGGTTCAGAAGCTCCAAAGAAGGACAACTTGATCAGAGGTACCTGTTTTATTAATAATATTGAGTTGATTGTTATTATTGACACTGGAGCTACACATTCATTTATTTCTCTTGAGTGTGCTAGTAGATTGGGTTTAAAGTTGTCTAATATGAATGGTAATATGATAATAGAGACTCCTGCTAATGGTTCTGTGACTACCATGCTTGTCTGTTTGAAATGTCCTTTGACAATTTTCGAGAAGAATTTTGTGATGGATTTGGTGTGCCTACCATTACACCAAATCGATGTTATCCTTGGTATGAACTGGTTGGAATTCAATTATGTTCATATTAACTGTTATAGTAAGACGGTGCAGTTCCCTGATTTGAGCGGGAATGGTGAGTTGATGTTTTTATCTGCTAAGCAAGTGGATGCACTTGTTTTAGATGAAGCTTTGATGTTTACAGTGTCTACCTCATTGCAAGTTGACGATAAGACTATTAGTGCAGAGTTGCCTGTGGTTTGTGAATTTCAAGATATGTTTCCTGGTGATATAAGTGATTTACCACCAGAACGTGAGATTGATTTTTCTGTGGACTTAGTACCGGGTACGAGTCCTGTCTCGATGGCTCCTTATAGAATGATTTGATGGATCAGCTAGTAGGTGCTTGTGTCTTTAGTAAAATTGATCTGAGGTCTGGTTATCATCAGATTCGAGTTAAAGCTGAGGATATTTCGAAGACAGCTTTCAGGACGAGATATGGGCATTATGAGTATACGGTGATGCCGTTTGGGGTTTCTAATGCGCCTGGTGTGTTTATGGAATATATGAATAGAATCTTTCATGAGTATCTGGACAAGTTCATGGTGGTTTTCATAGATGATATCTTGGTATATTCTAAATCAGAAGAGGAACATGCCGAGCATTTGAGAGTTGTGTTGCAAGTCTTGAGAGAAAAGAAATTGTTTGCTAAATTATCTAAGTGTGAATTTTGGCTAAGGGAAGTGAGTTTCCTCAGCCATGTAATTTCAAGTGGTGGAATTTCGGTGGATCCTTCAAAGATTGATGCGGTATTGCAGTGGGATACTCTGAAGTCAGCTACAGAAATTCGTAGTTTTCTTGGGTTGGCTGGTTACTATCGTAAGTTCATTGAAGGTTTTTCTAAGATAGCTTTACCGTTGACGCAGTTGACTAGGAAGGGTCAAGCGTATGTGTGGGATGTTGCTTGTGAAGAGAGTTTCATAGAACTGAAGAAAAGATTAACGACCGCGCCAGTATTGGTCTTACCGAATCCAGATGAGTCCTTTGTAGTTTATTGTGATGCTTCCAAGATGGGTCTTGGTGGAGTTTTGATGCAGGATAATAAGGTGGTTGCTTAAGCTTCTAGACAGTTAAGAGTTCATGAGAGGAACTATCCTACTCACGACTTAAAGTTAGCAGCTGTGGTGTTTGTGCTTAAGATTTGGAGGCACTACTTGTTTGGTTCGAAATTTGAAGTATTCAGTGATCACAAAAGTTTAAGATACTTGTTTGATCAGAAAGAGTTAAATATGAGACAGAGGCGGTGGCTTGAATTATTGAAAGATTTTGATTTTGATTTGAATTACCATCCGGGTAAGGCAAATGTTGTGGCTGATGCTTTGAGTAGGAAGTCGTTACATATTTCAATGCTTATGGTGAAAGAGTTAGACATGATCGAGCAATTCAGAGATATGAGCTTGTTGTTTGAAACTACTACTGATAGTGTGAAATTGGGAATGTTAAAGCTGACCAGTGAAATTTTGGAAGAGATTCGTAAAGGTCAAAAATCTGATTTGAAATTAGTTGACCAATTGATGTTGGTTGATCAAGGTAATGCAGGTGACTTTCGAGTTGATGAAGATGGAGTTTTAGGATTCCGAGATAGAGTATGTGTTCCGGATATTGCAGAAATTAAAAAGAGTATTCTAGAAGAGGGGCACAAGAGTCGACTGAGTATTCATCCTGGTGCTACAAAGATGTATCAGGATTTACACAGGTTGTTTTGGTGGCCGGGTATGAAAAGAGACATTGCTGAATTTGTATATGCTTGTTTGACATGTCAGAAGTCAAAGATAGAACATTAGAGACCTTCAGGTATGATGCAACCATTGAATGTTCCTGAGTGGAAATGGGATAGTATTTCCATGGATTTCGTGACTGGGTTACCTAAGACATCTAGAAGTAATGATTCGATTTGGGTAATTGTTGATCGGTTAACTAAGTCGGCACATTTCTTGCCAATGAGGATTAACCATTCCTTGCAAAGGTTAGCTGAGATTTATATTGAGGAAATTGTGAAGTTTCATGGTGTACCTTCAAGCATTGTATCAGATAGAGATCCGCGGTTTACATCGAGGTTTTGGAAGAGTTTGCCGGAGGCTTTGGGTACTAAGTTGAGGATGAGTTCTGCTTATCACCCTCAAACGGATGGTCAGACAGAGAGAACAATCCAATCTTTAGAAGATTTGCTGAGAGCTTGTGTCTTGGGATAGTCATTTGCCGTTGGTCGAGTTTACGTACAATAACAGTTTTCATGCTAGTATCGGGATGGCTCCGTATGAGGCGTTGTATGGTAGACGTTGTCGTACTCCATTATGTTGGTATGAGTCAGGAGTGAGTTTAGTGCTTGGGCTAGAGATTGTCCAAGAAACAACTGAAAATATAAAAATGATTCAGGAAAGGATGAAAATGTCGCAGAGTCGTCAAAAGAGTTATCACGATAAGAGAAGGAAAGCACTTGAGTTCCAAGAGGGAGATCACGTGTTCTTAAGAGTTACTCCTATGACTGGTGTGGGAAGAGCTTTGAAGTCTAGAAAGCTCACTCCACGTTTCTTCGGTCCGTATCAGATTATGCAGAGGATAGGGGAAGTGGCCTATCGGGTGGCTTTACCTCCCTCTCTTGCGAATTTACATGATGTATTCCATGTATCACAGTTGAGGAAGTACATTTCATACCCGTCGCATGTAATTTAGATAGATGATGTTCAGGTGAGAGATAATCTGACGGTTGAAGCTTTACCAGTGAGGATTGATGGTAGAGAATTGAAGCGACTTCGAGGTAAAGAAATTTCTTTAGTGAAAGTATTGTGGGGAGGACCAGGTGGAGAAAGTTGGACTTGGGAGCGGGAAGATCAGATGAGGGAGTCGTATCCGACTCTACTTACTTCAGGTAATTTTCGAGGACGAAAATTCTTTAAGTAGGGGAGAGTTGTAACGCCCCGAAAATCTAAATTTAATTATTTAATCATTTATTTAATTAATTTAGAAAAATTGGAGAGTTTGAATTATTTTGAGAATTTTGGAGAAAATGAGTATTTTTATATAATAAGGATAAATAGTGTTTTATTATGCTATTTTATTATTATTATTAAAAATATATTAAAGAAAATGGTAAGGTAGTCTTTTTGTGAAATTATGAGGGTAAGATGGGAAAAGGCTAAACTGGGATAATATATCCAAAGAAGAGAATACGACCAGTTTCTCATATTTTATTTTCTATCGTGTTTGGGAAGTGCTCTGAAGAAAGGAGAAGCTCAGAGTCAGGAGGCTGTGGAGAACCCCAGAGAAGAGTGTAAAGCGTCGAAATTCTCTAAGGTATGGGGAGTTTTCATAATCTATGATAAATGTATAGGAATTGGAATATAAATGGATTAGAGTGGTATGAGTTTAGGGGTTTTTGGGGCTTTGAGTTAGGTTGAGTTTTTATGAGAAATCTTGATAAATTAGAGCTATTAGAATGAGTTATAATCGTATATTTGTCTGTATAATTGTTGTTTGGATGTTGTTGAGGTTTAATTGATGTTTTTGAATGATTTTTGGGTGTTATGATGTGAAATCCGTAATGGGGTTTTGGGGATTTTTGGAATTGGAACAGTCTGCAATTGTATAGCAGAGAACTGCTGGAAAACGTGCGTTAACCGGTTAACGCTATGGGTTAACCGGTTAACCATTGTAATTTTTGGGAAAATTCTGGAAATTCGTCGGCGTTAACCGGTTAACGCTATGGGTTAACCGGTTAACACTGTTGGGACAACAATTTTTATTTCTTTAAAAATTCATATTTTTTAAACCGTAAGTCCGATTCGCATTCCGTTTGAAGCGTCAGAAAGAGTACAAACTGAACTTTATTTTGATGAATAGAAACGAGAAAAATGCAATAGTTTTTGATAGATGAATTTGTGAAATAACCTTATAATTACCTTATAAATTACCGGGTACGGGTTAATTCTTGATGCGTCAGGGTGGTTAGGAAACCAGTGTTCAGGGTGTAACGTCATGATGATATATATGAATATTTGATGGTAGTTTTGCTGATTGAAATGAATGATGCGAATTATTTTGGTGAAATTTTCGATGTAGCGCATCATTGCATTTCATAACATTCACGATGGGGCTTCGGCCTATTTATTTGCTTCAATCACATTGTGTGGATTGAAGTGTCTCGATGATTATGGTGTGCTCCCCTGTGGAGGGTTGATGGTCATGTATCCATCTCATGGTGAAAATGGTACCACATGCATATTGCATATCAGGATGTTAGAATTGCATATTTTGGATGAATTTCATGATTGTGTTGGTGTTAATTTATTTCATGTTAGTGTTGTGGTTGCTGCTGAATTTTGTAGTTGACGATGTCATGATATGTGTACTAATTTATTTATGATTCTATATTCTTGTAAGTTTATGATATATTATGATTACTCACCCTGCCTGCTTGGAAATGTTGCCTCCTTCGTGGGTAACTTGCAGATGTCGAAGAATAGTCCTGCAGTGCAATAGGAGTAATTCATGAGTCTCAGAGCGTGCTTCAGTTCTTTAGAAGTGGTTATGGTTTATGTGTCCTGCTCTGTGTCATGTAACACTGGGATGGGTTTTATTCTGTTAACTGTTTCAGATATGTTATCATTGGATAAATGTTTTCCTACTTATATGATGTTAAATTCAGGATGGTGAAAATTATATTTATGAGGTTTTGAATTTTGAAGTTAAATTCCGCTTTGAAATGTTTATGATATTTTGATGTTGATTAACCCATGTTACGGGACAGGACATTGTTGTGTATTTTTGATGAAAATGTGATACCCTTTGTGGTGATTACTCTGATATTATTTCAACATTATGTTTGGGGTAGAAGGGTGTTACAATTTACCCCAGAGAAGTGCCAAGCCAGAGTAGTACTGTCTCCCTTGAAGAGTACAAGAAATTGGAAGCTCAGCTGCATGAAGTTCGAGTGGAGAATGCTGAAATGGTAAGCATGTACCATCTTGCCAACAGGGCCAAGAATGAAGCAGAAGGTAAGTTGCAGAAGATCCAAGCCTCTCTAGAAGCCAAAGAGAAAGATTTTGCTGGAAGGGAAGCCCACTTTCACAGGTTGGGTCTGATGGAAGCAAAAAGAGAAGCTAAACGCAAAAAGACTTTAAAGACTCTCAAGGAAGCTCGACAATCCATTGTTTGGTTGCAAGGTCAAAGGGAGGAAGAGCAGAAAAAGTTTAAAGAGAAAGAGGAGTTCTTTGAAGTGCAAATGGCCTATAATAAGGAAGATATGGAGCAAGTCCACAACATCCGGAGGGAAAAGACTCAGCAGCTAGCACAAAGCCAGTTAGCCTTGGAGGAGGCACGGAAAGAGATTGAAGAGCTCAAGCTGAGAGCGGGTGTCAAGAAGAGCAGAGCAGAGGTGGCAGACTACCTACAGGCTTGTTGTAGGAGTCTTGATTTCTTTTGTCTTTTATTCATGTAATGGCTTGTAACCTTCGGGGAATATTTCTGTTTGTGCTCTAACTTTTGGCCGGCAGTGGTTTGTCCATGATATACAGTGTTAATGTGCAAATTATCTTTTCTGAATGTGCAAGGCTCGTTTGTCTGGTACTGCTAATGTCTGAACACTCTCCAAAGAGAAAGTTTGAAAGTTAATACTCAAAGTGGTTGTCTGGAGTAGATGTCAGAACTGGGGCATTGCAAATGCTTAAAACTTGGGAACATGAGCAGTTACATTGCATTGCATATGACGTGTTTATTTGTTTTGTAGGTAGTGCTTCAGTTTCTAATGTCTTTTGTGTTTCAGGCACTATAGCTCCCAGAAAAGTTCGGGAACAGCCAGTCGCACACAGATATCCAACAAAGGTCAACAGAGAGAGAATCATGGATCAGATGTAAGCTGACTTAGCTGATTTGAGACTAAGGATGGACAACTTTATGACCTTGATGGCAGGCATGGGTCAGAATCAAGAGCGTCTGCGGGAGTTGATTGAAAATGGTCAAGCAAAAAACAACGGTACTGCTAAGGGAGGTAATCGTAACTGTGCGGGCGCACGTCAAGTGGAAATCCCTGTAACACAGCCAGGGGTTACTATAATCAATGATGGGCTGAATAATGTGCAAATGGATGGATAGGACGAACAGTTCACTCTGCTGGACGAAGCTGAGGGTCAGGGGGCTGAGATGAACAGGAAGTTTGAGGAGATGGCAGAACAAATCAGGGCTATTCAATCCCAGAATTCTTTGGGATTTGACATTACTGACTTGGGCTTGGTTCCAGGGGTTAGAATCCCTTACAAGTTCAAGGTCCCAACTTTTGAGAAATACAACGGCACGATGTGTCCCAAGACCCATCTTCAGTCATTTGTAGGGAGGATTGCTGCTCACACTGATGATGAAAAACTCTGGATGTACTATTTCCAAGACAGACTGGTCGGGGCCTCTCTGGAGTGGTACATGAAGTTAAGCAGAGTCAACATCAAGAGCTGGAAGGACCAGGCAGAAGCTTTTTTGAGACAATACCAGTATAATTTGGACATGGCTCCAAATCGCACTCAATTGCAACACATGTCTCAAACTGCTAAGGAGGGTTTCAAAGAATATGCTCAAAGGTGGCGTCAGCTCTCTGCCAGATTGCAACCACCGCTGCTGTAAAATGAAATGGCTGATATGTTTATGGGGACACTACAAGGTGTGTTCATTGAAAGATTGGCATCTTGTTCTGCCACCAAGTTCAACGACATAGTAATTGCTGGAGAAAGGGTAGAGACCTTGTTGAAAATGGGAAAGATCCAAGATACAAGTGCAAGCAGCTCGAATGGAGCAAGGAAAGCTTTCAGTGGACCTCCAAGGAGGAGGGAAGGGGGGACAAATGCTGTGTTCGGCCGAGGACGGGGTCGAGGGTATAGAAGACCATATGAGCATGTGGCAGCAATCACAATTCCTTCCAGCCCTGCGCAGCAGGTGCAACCTCAACAATAACAACAACAACAACAACAACAACATCATCCGCAACGTAACAGCTATCAACAAAGACCGTATCAGCCAAGGCAGGTGTCGCTCCTCGGATTTCCATCCTGGTACAAACGCGAAAGTGGTGCGAAAAAAGAATAGAGTCGCCAGCCAGGCATTTTTATCCCAAAGGAACGGGAATGGTAATGCTGCACAAACCAGAAGAAAGAGAAGGAAGGACACAGGTCCTGCGAACCAAAGAAACTGAGTTCGGGGGTCGGTTACGACCTGGGAAGGTATTAGCACCCAGATTTTCCGCCATACCCGACGGGATCCACGCTTGCAAAAGAAACTATTTCAAAGGGTAAGGGTATGAAAACTGCAACAAAAAAAATGAAATGAACTGGAAAGAAACTGAAAAAAGAACTAAAAAAGAACTAAAAAAGAACTAAAAAAGAAAGCAAAGAGAAAAAATGTAGGGAAAATAAAGATTGTGCTCGAACGGGCCCTACCCCATTGCCTACGTACCTCATCGGGAAAATGAGGATCAGAGACGCCGTAGTTCCCCTAACTAGGGGTGGCAAGGAAATTGCTTGTGAATTAAGGATTGAACTACCTATGCCATTGCTTAGGTGTAGCAGACTCGGACGAAGAGCACGTAACCGTCTTGCAAAATGACAAGTAGGAGCAAGTTCGCGTACGGAGCGAATGAGATGAGAAAAGAATTCCCGAAGGAAAGACGCTTATTGTTTGTTTGTGTTTTTTATGAAGCTTTTATGAGTGTGTCACAAGGAAGTGAACTCAAGCTCTTTTCCATGGAACGTGCACTTGTCACTACATTCCAAGATGGAATAATAGAACAAGCACACTCAAGTAAGGAGAAGATCCCCAAAACTTGAACCCAAAGATTAGGGCCTAAGCTCACTAACTTGTTAAATTATTAAGTGTTTTTGGTATTTACAGTGAAGAAGTGTTTTTTATGCTTTTCTTGGTGAAGAAAATACCTTGATCAGACTTGTGCATCACAAGGTAAACTTGTATTATCCCAAGATGGGAAGACTACAAGAATACCTCATGGGATAAGGCTATGGATCAAGACATCACTTCAAACTTATTAAGATGTTATGAGATGAGAAGAGAAGAAGAATCAAAAGGATCACAAAGGCAAAATTCTAAAGGGGGACTAAAGAATCCTAAGTGTTAACATGCATGGATGTCCTAAGGTTAGTGTGGTTTCTATCCTAATGAAGAAGGAAAGAAGAAGAGAAGAAGAAGATAGAAGGATGAGATGAGAAAGGCCTAAGCTCAACAAGAAAAGAGTTAGTACACATAAACATAAGAAGAAAAGATGAGATTTGGAGATGTGGAACTCAACTTCCACACCTCACACTTACCATAGCCCCTGCAAGGTTAGTAACATGCATATAAGTGAAATGAAATGAACATAATAGCAAGTCATCATCATACAACCACAAGTGAAATGATATGAACAAATGCATAATGCAAATGCAAATCAAAAGAATGAGAGATGAAGTTTACAAGTCAACATGATGCAATATGAAACACATATGAAAACAAATGCACACTTAAGGAGGATGTAAAGCAAATATGGACAAACATGGACTCAATGCACAAGACCAGAACAAAACAAGGCCAAGAAGAGCTTAAGAAGCCAACAAGATGAAGAGAAGAGGTACACAAGACCAAACAATCAAAATATGGAAGTGAAAGAAGTGAAAGCACACTTAAGAAATGAAAGGACTTAAAAAGGAAGCAAACACAAAAATTCCTAAGACTCAAACCCTAATCTAGGACCAGGAAGGTACCCATACCCCAAAAGAACCCCAAATGAGAAGAAGAAGTTGGCACAAGTGCCCTTATAAGCTTATAAGAGAGCTAAAGATCCAAAGGAAGCAAAATGGGACAAGGTGAAAACAAAAATCCACATTAAATCAACCAAGCATCTAAAAATTCCACAACTTAAACCAAATGCTCTTCAAACATGGTATATGAAGGAGAAAAAAGGATTTGGAAGAATTCAGAAGCAAACGAGGTCAAATGGAGGCAAGAACACAAACTAGGGTTAATAACTTCCAACACAAGTCAAAGGACCAAGACCCAAGGAATAAAACTCTAAAAATCAGGGAAAAAATCACACAAGAAGTACATCATCTTAGGAATCCAGAGCAAAAAGAATGAAAACAAAATTCAAAATAATGAACTCTATAGAAAATAGACAAGATAGTGTACTCAAGAAAGGATTAAAAAGAAGTTAATGGAAATTATTTATTAATTATGACACGTGGAAATTGAAAAAAAGGAAAATAAAAATATGGAAAAATAAAAGACACTTCAAAGATGACTCAAGAAGTTTTTTGGAATTTTTTGATAGTCAGAACTATTTTTAATATTTAGAAACTAAAATGAATAAAAGAAATAAAGAAAAGAAAATAAAATATAAAGAAAATGGGCTGGGGATGCTGGAAGAAATGGTTTCATGTTGAAATGAATTGGGCTTACTGACTCTGGGGGTGCGAAGAGCAAGGAGGGCCCATTAAGGCTGCGCTGACTTATGAATCTTAGTGTGGAAATTATGGAAAAATGCTGGAAAATAAGGTGAGCCTTGGATCAATCCAGCGTGTGTGGTGAAGCCTTCATTAATTGACGTGGATGAAAGGTACAATGTGAGTGTATGGTGCATAGGAGTTATTGTGGGATGCGTCACAAACAGAATTAAAATGAAATAACAGAATCACGTGGCTGGGAGGTGGCCTCTAGGGAAACGTGGCACAGATCTAGGGCGTTGGGCAACAAGATCCAAAGGCTGAGGGCTTTCTTCTTCACCAGAAACCCTAGCTTCTCATATCTCCAGTTTCCGGTGACCGGAGCTAAGGCTCCAGCACCGGAATTCATCACAGAAGAACAAAACATGAAATAAATGAACCAAAAAGTGCAGATCCAATAAACAAAGCATGTTGATCACGAAAATGATAATAAAAACTTCTAAAACTCAATGGATCATCTGGATCGAAGCAAAAAAACTTTGACCATCAAAACTGAAAATCAAATAACTCATGCTATGATGCATCATTTTCAAAACTATAAAGTGCAGAATGATCAGTGGACTTCACACATCACAAAACACCTCATCAATTTCATTTTTAGATCTTGAGATTTGGAACCATACTTGAGTTGCAGATCTGGATTCAATGAGATAGAAAGCCCAATGATGCGTGCAAATCACTCCACACTCCCTCTAGATGCAAAATAAATGCATCTAAAGCTTTGAAGGTAGCTGGATCTGAAGCTATGCTCACACCTGCCATGAAATGGCAATGTTGTAGAACTTGAGAGAGAGCTTGAAAGAATGGGTGATTAATGATCCTTAGCTTGCCTAGAACAAGGATCCATAATTTGTTTTGAGATTGAGCACTTGTATGAAGAGAAATGAGAGAAAATGAAAGTGTTGCATAAACTTGGAAATGAGAGAATGAGAGAGATGTTTATCTTTCTGAAACCCTAGCTGCTTAAGTATGATCTCACAATCAAATGCTGAAAAAATGCCAAGGTTTGCACGTGTGGATCATGAGATATTTGTGATTTTGCATAATTTGCAAATTGTGAGATAAGCATGCCAACCTCATGCCTTGCTTGGCTTATCAGCACATGGGCAACCCTTTTCCAACCCTTGATCATAATACAAACAATCTTGGCCTTTAGATCAAGCTATCACACTTTTCTCATGATTTTGCCAATTTTGCACTTTTGGAGTGAAATCCTTGCTTGGCACGAAAATGAGAGTTTCTCTTGAGCAAAGTGATAAAAATGAAATGTATTTTAAGTTTACAAACTTACTTGGACCATTCCAAGTCTTGAAAACAAGTTTTGAAACCTTTTGCTTTTGGTTGCATGCATGAATTTTTGATTTGCCCTAATTTTGGTGAGTTTTTCGAAGGACCCCTAGAGCAAACCATAAATCCCATGAAAATGTACTTGTACTTTTTGAAAATTGGAGCCCTTAATCTCCAACTTTCATGTTTTACTTTGGTCCATTTGAAGAATTTTTGATCATGTTAAGGTCATTTGAAAATTAGGGCAAAAGTTGCTAAATTTGGAAATTTCTCAAAACCAACTTTGTACCATTTTTGCAAAACCCTTCAAATCTCCATGATTCTTGAAATTTGATCATTCCAAACCTCTTATAACATCGTAAGGACACCCCTTGGCCAAAAAAATTGGGTTAGACCCCTTGAAATCACACAGTTCACTTTTTAAGGGCATAGTTGACCAATTACTTCATTTGCAAGCAACTGAGGAATTCTCTGACTTCCACATGGAATTTTCTCATGAAAATTGACACCTAGGATCCTCTTGACATATAGAATACTTTTCCCAAATGAAATGGCCAAAGTAGTGAGGTTTTGATGCTTGATTCTCAAACCCTAGTTTAGGTGCCTTGTGTAGGAGCTTTGCCCTTGTCCTGGAATCTTTGGCGATCATGCAATCTTCTGAGCTTTTGCACATGAACTTGAACTTGTAAATGGAGTGTAGACCCCTCATAAGAATTGTACAAAACCATTGGGACCCTTGTCATGACTTTTGGTGCCTCAAGAAACCCCCACAGATGACCATATGCTTGATGCTAAGACATGAAGGATGTTATGCCTCATCTTTCCATGCTAGGATGCCAAAAAAATGATATGTTCATTATGAATATGATATGATATGATGCTTAAAATGAAGAGGGCAAATTTGGGGTGTTACAACTGCCCCTATTCAAACAACTGTTGATCTGAAAAGGACGGTAGCACAGGCTATCGACCGTTCAAGATAAACTGTGATTGAATACCAAGAAGAACTGAAATTTGCACTCTGACGAAGAATGAAAAACTGGGAAATAAACCCAACCAAATGACGCTTTGGTGATTGCAGGGGAGAGAAAGCAGACGAGCTTCTTCCAAGTTGAAACTGATATTTGGAATAAGAATTTTGACAGACGAGTCTTCTTCAAACAATCCTGTGACACCAGGAGCTGGACAGACGAGTCCTCAAACACTTTGCAAAAACATAGGACTTGAGACAGACGAGTCTCCTTCGGATATACCTGTTACGCCAGGACCGGGTTGCATTTAAGTCTGTGGGATAGACATGCATAATCAAGGTAGACGAACCTTCTTCATATATTATCCGGGGATATATGGTATAAGACAAACGAGTCTTCTTCGAGCAAACCTGTTACGCCAGGTGCAACAATAATATGTGCCTGAGACGGACGAGCCTCCTTCGGATTTACCTGTTACGCCAAGACCGGTAACCATTTTGACATTAATTCCCACAGTCAGGATTTTAAACCTCTTCAATACAGACGAGTATTGGATGATCATCAAGATAACACAGACGAGTGCCATAAATCAATGATACAGACGAGTATCAGACGATGATCTAAGAAACACAGATGAGCGCTTCAGGCAATGATACAGACAAGTAGCAGCCACTGGTATAGACGGATACCAGCAATTTAAACACAGACGAGCATTTGGAGTAGCAATACAGAATAGTACCAAGATAAACAGCAAATCCTCACAGACAGATATAAGCTAACACAGACGAGTGTCATGGATGATACAGACGAGTATCCAATCAAAGCAGACGAGCTTCGAACATATAATCAACACAGACGAGTGCTGGGGATGATACAAACGAGTATCCAAGCAAAGCAGACGAGCTTCAAACAGATATCAGAACATCAAAACACAGACGAGTGTTGGAAAATTGCAGACGAGCAATAGCGGGTAATGAACACAGACGAGTGTTGGAAATTGCAGAAGAGCAACAGTAAACGGATATCAGGACATCAAAACACAGACGAGTGTTGGAAGTTGCAGACGAGCAATATCAAGGTAATCATAGACCACTGCTGGGGAAGGCAAACGAGCAATACCAAAGTGATAACACAGACGAGTGTTGAGGGATGCAGACGAGCAACAATAAAGTACGAACACAGAGGCATGTGTTGGAGATTACAGACGAGCAAATAACAAATGTATGATTGGCTCCCTGAGTTACCCCCTGAGTTACAACTCTGCAGGGGAAAACAAGTCAGGAGGCCTGGACACCTTACTCTGACTGAGGTGATGAATACTTGGTTGTATCATCAAATAGACCAAAAGCATAGCAACTTGCTGGGGAATATTTCACTGACGGAAGTGAAAATCAAATATGAACTCTGTGGGGACAGAACCATCTTCATACTTAGCTGGGAAAGATGCTTCAACAATGCTCTGGCTGGGGAGAACATTTGCTGATTTTGAACCCTGGCTGTGACCCTTGCTGGGGATAGAATTCTGCTTGGGGATGTCAGGCTTTCAGATACCTGCTGGGCATACTCCACTGGGGAAGAATACATTGCTTGGGCTGCTGCTAAGGCTTAGCCTGGGAAGAATCCTGCTGGAGATACTCTACTGGGGAAGAGTAAATTACTTGGGAGAATGTGACGCCATCCTGCAACCTGCAATAACAGAAAACACAAGTGTGCCCCGGGGACTTGCATGGTATGATCTGTTCATCCATCGTCACCCGACACTCAAAGAGGGTTTACAGTTTCCCTGTATGACATTTTCTTTCAAAATTATCACCATGTTTAAACGCAATGTTATTTTTGCCAAAAATTCAGGACATTTTGCAAACAAAAATAAACACACACATCCCTTCTTTTTTTTACTGAATCTTCTTTTTATTGAATGGCCTCTGAATAGGCAAAGGTTTACATCAGGAAGCAACCACTTGGAAAGAGGTAGCCACCATAAAATTGAGAAAAGAAACTATCCTAATGGCAATGGGCACGACATTCCAATGAGTTCCATTTCTGCTATGACCAGCATGTCTTCGAGACTCTCCATTCTGCTTTTGCTTTTTGATAGGATGAGGGGACTGATTCCTACCCTTCTGGTATTGTCAAGTTGTACGAAACGATGACGTGGTTCAGATTACTCGGATCGCAGTTGTTCGCTTATTCCCTTGTTTTGCGTGGATCGCCCTTTCGTGTTTTCAATCCACCGGGATACCCTTTTTTGCCTGAGCTGTCCAATGTGGCTTTTCAACTCAGTGGGTGTACATTCTTTTTCTTATTTCCCTAACTTTTGCCCGAGCTTTTTATTTTGTTTTTAGCTCGCCGGGATGCCCTTTTTTTGCCTGGACTATAATTCTGTTTTTGTGTCCAGCGGGTCTCTTTGTGCGAAGTATTTTTTAACTGCTTCCGAGTTAACAGGGGATTGGAAGTCATCTCCATCCATAGTGGTGAGCATCAGTGCTCCTCCTGAGAAGACTTTCTTCACTATGAATGGTCCTTCGTAGTTTGGGGTCCACTTGCCCCTGTGATCTGAACCTGGAGGAACGATCCTCTTCAACACAAGCTCTCCCACTTGATATTCCCGAGTACGTACTCGTTGGTCGAATGCTCGCTTCATTCTCCTCTGATAAAGCTGACCATGACAGATAGCAGCTAATCTCTTTTCCTCAATTAGACATAGCTGATTGTAACGAGCACGCAACCATTCAGCCTCATCAAGCTTTACATCCATCATCACACGCAATGAAGGAATCTCTACTTCAACAGGCAGGACTACTTCCATGCCATATACCAGAGAGAAGGGAGTTGCCCCTGTTGACATCCTGACTGACGTTCGGTACCCATGCAACGCAAATGGTAACATCTCATGCCAATCTTTGTAAGTGACAACCATTTTCTGCACAATCTTCTTGATATTCTTGTTTGCTGCCTCTACCGCACCATTCATCTTTGGTCGGTAAGGAGAAGAATTGTGATGCTGAATCTTGAAGTCCCGACACAAGTCTGCCATCATCTTGTTGTTGAGATTAGAATCATTGTTAGTAATGATCCTTTCGGGCACTCCGTATCTGCAAATGATATCCCTTTTCAGGAATCTTGCCACCACTTGACGAGTGATATTGGCATAAGATGTTGCTTCCACCCATTTGGTGAAGTAATCAATCGCGACCAAGATGAAGTGATAACCATTTGAAGCAGTAGGCTCTATTTTCCCGATCATGTCAATGCCCTACATAGAAAAGGGCCAAAGAGATGACATGACATTGAGCGGGCTAGGAGGAACATGCACTTTGTCTGCATATATTTGGCACTTGTGGCACTTACGAGCGAATGAACAACAGTCTGCATCCATTGTCATCCAGTAATACCCCGATCTCAGCAATTTTTTAGCCATAGCATGCCCTCCTGCATGGGTACCGAAAGATCCCTCGTGGACTTCCTGCATTAACAGGCTTGCTTTGTGTCTATCCACGCATCTGAGCAAAACCATGTCGATGTTTCTCTTGTATAAAACCCCGTCTGTGTTCAAGAAGAAGCTAGCAGCAAGTCGCCTTAAGGTCTTCTTGTCATTGGAAGATGCCCCAGTTGGGTATTCTTGCTTTTCTAGGAATAACTTGATATCAAAATACCAAGGTTTCTCATCAGACACATCGTCTACAGAGAAGGCATAAGCTGGAGCGTCAAGCCTGGAGATGTCAATTCTGGGCACATAATTCCAACACAAGACTTTGATAGACGAAGAAAGAGTGGCCAATGCGTCGGCAAACTGATTTTCATTACGTGGTATGTATTGAAGCTTAACTGTTGTGAAGAACGTCAACAATTTTCTAGCATAATCCCTGTATGGAATTAGATGCTCTTGATGCGTATACCACTTGCCTGTAACTTGGTTAATGACGAGGGCTGAATCTCCGAATATATCGAGGTTCTTAATCCTTAAATTAATAGCCTCCTCTATTCCCATAATGCATGCCTCATATTCCGCTTCATTGTTGGTGCAGCCAAATGTAATTCTGGCAGCGAAGGGTAAGTGAACACCTTCGGGGGTGATAAGAACGGCACCAACTCCGCGTCCATTGATATTGACTGCCCTATCAAACATCAACTTCCATTTGGATTTAGGGTCTGGCCCCTCCTCTGGAAGTGGTTCCTCGCAATCGTTTGCTTTGAGGTACATGATGTCCTCATCAGGGAAATCAAACTTCATTGGCCGATAATCATCTTCAAGAGGTTTTTGTGCAAGGTAATCCGACAATACACTTCCCTTGATGGCTTTCTAAAAAGTATATTAGATGTCATATTCAGTTAAAATCATCTGCCACCTAGCAACCCTTCCAGTTAACGCTGGTTTCTCAAAGATGTACTTGACAGGATCCATTTTGGAAATGAGCAGTGTGGTATGAGCCAACATGTACTGCCTCAGTCGGCGAGCAGCCCATACCAAAGCGCAGCAAGTTTTCTCGAGCAGTGAGTATCGGGATTCACAGTCGGTAAACTTTTTGCTAAGGTCATAAATAGCGTACTCTTTTCGACCAGACTCGTCATGTTGGCCTAGAACACACCCCATTGACCCTTCTAGCGCGGTCAAGTACATGATTAAAGGTCTTCCTTCCACGGGAGGCATTAGAATTGGAGGCTCCTGCAAATACTCTTTTATCTTGTCGAAAGCTCTTTGGCAGTCTTCGTTCCACCTGACCGTTTGCTCTTTTCTTAGCAATTTGAATATTGGTTCGCACGTGGCAATTAGATGAGATATGAACCGAGAAATGTAGTTCAACCTCCCTAAAAACCCGCGCACTTCTTTTTCTGTCTTCGGTGCAGGCATATCTTGAATAGCTTTTACTTTGGCAGGATCTACCTCAATTCCTCTTTGACTAACAATGAAACCCAACAGTTTCCCAGAACGCACTCCGAAAGTGCACTTGTTTGGATTCAACCTCAGCTTGTACTTGATCAGTCTATCAAACAGCTTCTTGAGGTTGACCAGATGCTCTTCTTCGTCTCGGGACTTAGCAATCATATCGTCCACATAACACTCAGTCTCCTTGTGTATCATGTCGTGGAACAATGTGACCATCGCCCGTTGATAAGTTGCCCCGGCGTTCTTCAAACCAAAGGGCATGACCTTATAGCAGAATGTACCCCACGGGGTAATGAACGTTGTTTTCTCCATGTCTTCCGGCGCCATCTTAATCTGATTGTATCCGGAGAAGCCATCCATGAAGGAAAATACCGAGAATTGAGCAGTATTGTCTACCAACACGTCAATGTGTGGCAACGGAAAGTCATCTTTTGGGCTTGCTCTATTCAAATCCCGATAGTCAACGCACATCCGAATCTTGCCGTCCTTCTTTGGTACAGGTAAAATGTTAGCTACCCAAGGTGGGTAACTAGTTACAGCAAGGAAACTGGCATCCCATTGCTTCTGAACCTCCTCTTTAATCTTCATCGCCATGTCAGGACGAGTTTTCTCAATTTCTATTTCACAGGAGGACAGTCCTCTCTCAAAGGTAGCTTATGCACAACGATGTCGGTATCCAACCCTGGCATATCTTGATATGACAAACAAAGATATCCACATACTCTCTCAGCATACTGATCAGCTCTTTCTTGACGTCGGCCTGCAGACTGGCCCCAATTTTGATCTCTTTCTTCACATCTTCACTGCCAATGTTGATGATCTCAATTTCTTCTTGATGAGGCTGAATAACCCGTTCCTCTTGTTTCAACAATCTGACCAATTCTTCAGGGAGGTCACAGTCTTCCTCAACCCCTTCATCAGCTTGGTAGACTGGATTGTCAAAGTCATGCGTAGTCATAGCAAGAACGTTATCAATGGAATCCGGATGATCAACACTGCACAGATGATGTGCTTATTCAGAATCTGCTTATTTTGAAAAAGGGACGCTAACACAAAAACAAAAAGGAAAAACATTGCCATTTTTATATTTTTGTGAAAAGTTTTAAGAACAAAGAAAGAGAACGCAATTTTGTCTGAAAATGTCCTTTTATTTCATGGTAAAATAAGATGCATACAAAACATGGTGGCCAAATACAATGGATCCAAGCATCTTGGGCAGAATGCTGGATTTGACAATGCAATATGAAAATAAAAGGAAACAAAATAATTACTCTGAGTGCCAGGTAACTCTGACTATGTCTTCAGCAGACCAGTTCCTTAGATCCTCGCCGGGCGCACACGGGTGAATCCAGTTGTCCCAGTCACCGTCACTGTCCCCATCTTGGCTTGTCACACAAATCTGGTTACGGTCGAGCAATCCAGCGCTTGTAAACGTAATGGCTTTACCACTTGGAGTAGATCCACCAGGCTGATACCCTAAACCAAACTTGTCGTCTTTCTTTTCTAGCTCCAGCAACTTGCCCCAGCCTTGGGCACTTCCTGACTGAACAACCTCCTTTGCCTGCTTGTAGGAATGGATGGATGTACCTTCCTTCTCACTGCTCTTCTCTACAGGAGTCAAGATGCTGACGTTGACTGCTTCGAAGGCTTGACATAGAGTCTCATGGATTTCTCCATCCATCTCTACGTACTTGAACGTTGACAAGTGGCTTACGACAATGTCCTCCTCTCCACAGACTGTGATTACCTGGCCGTCAACCACATATTTGAGCTTCTGATGCAGGGTTGAAGTAACAGCTCCAGCAGCATGAATCCATGGGCGTCCCAACAAGCAGCTGTATGCAGGCTGGATGTCCATAACGTAGAAGATACTTTTGAAGACTTGAGAACCTATTTTGACGGGCAACTAAACTTCTCCAAAAACTGATCTTCTAGACCCGTCAAAAGCTTTGACAATCAAATTACTTGGTCTCAGGAAAATCCCATCAACATTGAGCTTCATTAATGCCTTCTTCAGAAGCACATTTAGGGAAGAGTCTGTGTCTACAAGAACATGTGACAACACAGCACCCTTGCACTCCATAGTGATATGTAGTGCTTTGTTGTGGTTTCGACCCTCTGACATGAGGTCTCTGTTGATGCATGTTTTTCGCAAGTGTACGAACACGTCAGAGTAATATAAAAGATTGTCGAATCCACAGAGACCAAGTGTCAATCTATCGTACCTGTTGTTATGGTGTGTATCTAAGGAAACTAAATATAGGGGTTTTAAGAAGGGTGCAATGGTAAATAAAATGATAATTTTAAAAATAAATAAAAGACAGGCTCGAATGTAATTCACGTAATCAATGATAATCCAGTACTTGTTAATGGAACTACTTATGGGTAATGTTTTCTCCTTTGAAAAGAACTAATTTAACAGGAACTGTCGCTTTCGCATATTCAGAACCGAGTTGTACTCTCTAATAAACCCCTCCTATTGTCACGGATAAAAAGGTGCATACTGCGTTAGAGTAGTAAACCTATTTTTAAGAAATATAGTATCTTGACTAAGTTGAAAAGTATTTTAACCTGGATTTCTTAGCAAAAAGAGGTTCTTGTGAACCAGACTCTAAAATTCATAACGCGTCCGAAAGTCGTTTTAAAATCTCTTTTCTTTTTAATCTAAAAACTCCTAATAAACTAGACAAATCGCTTTTGGCTGTTTTTGAAATAGTTAAGAACAATTACTTGAATTGAAAGATAAAATAGCCCTTAAGTGTTTCCACGAACAATTATACGGATTACTGGTTTAATTACGATCCTTACATCCTAACCTTTATGGAATTAGTTAGACATGATAAAGTAAAGGTTCTTTTTATAATTTTTCATAAAAGTAATTTAGTGCGAGTGCGGAAAATAAAGTAATTTAGTGCGAGTGCGGAAAATAAAGGAATTTAGTGCGAGTGCGAAAAGTAAACGAATTTAGTGCGAGTGCGGATAATAAAGAAAGTAAAGCAGTGCGAGAAATAAATAAAAGTAAAGCAATGTAGAAAAGTAAAATACGAACTGGAATTAAAATGGCGGCAGGATTAACTTCCTCCAGAGTGCTCCAAAACTCGATCACACAGACAGATTACAGACTCGATCACTCGATTGCAGAAACACCCCGATGTGGAATGGTAACTGCTTTGAAACTGATATATGCCTAGAGCAATCTAAGTTTGGATGAAGAAAAACGAAAAACTAAAGTCCTATTTATAGGAAAAATAAATGCGGGAAATGACCAGGATGCCCCTCCACTAAAAAGTGGAGGGAACTGCTTTTTTGCCTTGTGGCGCCCGCCACAGGCCTATGGCGCCCGCCATAGTACTAATAGGGAATGGAAGAGTGGGGATCGTGGGTCTTTGCAGTTGTGGAGTGGTCTTGAGACGTGGCCACGTCATGGCTAACCCCATGGCGCCCGCCACGGTGGGTGCCGTAAGTGTAAAACGTTGAATTTCTAGGTTTTCGTCCGTTTCCACTCCTTTTTTGCTCCTTTTCTCGATTCAAGCCCCGATTACAATAAAAACCTGAAAACAAAAGAAAACAAAGTAATAACATAACAAAATAACAATAAAAGCTAAGAATGCATGCGAAATCGGAGTCAGAAATACGGTGAAATTTAGTGTGATCATCTGTCTGTAAATCCCAGGCCATGGCTTGCATTAACACTGCCTACAACAACTTCAAGTTGGTTGATAGTGATTTCTTGGGGAACATAGGCCATCTGCAGAACTTTCAGTAAGGCCTCTCTGTGTGCGGGAGAACACATCAGTAGTGATAAAATGGATATCTTGGAAGGTGTCTGGTTCAGCTGATTGACCACCTTATAATCACTCTTTTTGATAATGCGCATGAATTCCTCGACCTCCTTTTCAAATGTACCCTGCCCAGTAACAAGAGTATTTGATTCATCAGTCACAACTTGCTTTCCTTTGGCTTTGGATGAAGCCTCAGCCTCAGGATCCCCTCTCAGCACAGGGGGAGCAAATAAACGACCACTTCTGGTAAAGCCTCCAACTCCTCCGACATTCTCTACAGTCGGATCAACAGCAACAGACTTTCTCTCAATCTTCTGTCCAGCTACATATATATCTGAGCCATAATGCCAAGGAATGGCTTTATCTTCTGTGTAAGGAACCTGCCCAGACACGGTGATAGTCACAGGACTAATCTCAGGAGCATAGATGGAACAGGCTCTCTTCTGACAGGCATGTCAGCTTCATCATAGAATATGGTGATGGTTGACACATCATCAGCTACTTCATTACCAACTCTGTTGAACTGTAAATATCCATCATCAATCAAACTTTGCAATACCATCTTCAGCTTCTCACAGCCATTCACCGCATTTAGACATTCTTCACAATCAGCACTGCAGCCAGGAAACACTTGACTTTTCAGCAACCTCTCTTTCACTACCATCAAAGGAGTCTTCACTTCCTCAATACTTAGTATCAGGCTTAACTTTTCACCACCCTCAACAGCATTGATTCTTGCCCCTCCATGATTCGGAATAGGGTTCGAATTAACATTCGGCGGTGGTGCAAAGTTGATTGATTTAGAGTCTATCATGTCTTGAACTTTGTGGTGCAACGCCCTTCACTTCTCAGTCGAGTGCCCGGGTGCCCCAGAGTGGAAAACGCATCGTGCATTGACATCATAACCCACTGGAAGCTCTCCAGGAGGTGGTGGTGCCAAAGTTCTCAGTTGAATCAGATTCAAGTCTAGCAGTCTTGGTAGCAAAGCAGCATAAGTCATAGGGATGGCCTCAATCACCCTATTAGCCGGGCGAGTTTGCCTTGGCTGATACGGTCTCTGCTGATAGTTGGTTCTTTGTGGTTGTTGTTGCTGTTGTTGTTGGGGTTGCATCTGTTGCACAGGAGCAGAAGGAATTGTGACTGCTGCCACATGCTCATACGGTCTTCTATAACCACGGCCCCGGCCTCGGCCAAATACATCATTTGTCTCACCCTCTCTTCTCCTAGGAGGTCCACTGAAATCTTTCCTCGCTCCATTTGAACTGCTAGCACTTGGATCTTGGATCTTCCCCATCTTCAACAAGGCCTCAACCCTCTCCCCAGCAATTACAATGTCATTGAATTTGGTGGCAGAACTGGACGCCAATCTTTCAAGAAACACACCCCGCAAAGTCCCCATAAACATGTCAGCCATTTCGTTCTCTAGCAGCGGTGGTTGCACTCTGGCAGCGAGCTGACGCCAGCTCTGAGCATATTCTTTGAATCCCTCCTTAGCAGTCTGAGCCATGTGCTGCAATTGCGTGCGATTTGGAGCCATGTCCAAATTATATTGATATTGTCTCACAAAAGCTTCTGCTAGGTCTTTCCATCTCTTGATATTGACTCTGCTAAGCTTCATATACCATTCTAGAGAAGCTCCAACCAAGCTGTCTTGGAAATAGTACATCCAGAGTTTTTCATCATCGGTGTGAGCAGCAATCCTCCCCACGAAGGATTGAAGATGGGTCTTCGGGCATGCGGTGCCATTGTATTTCTCAAAAGTTGGTACCTTGAACTTGTAAGGGATTCTGACCCCTGGAACCAAGCCCAAGTCTGTTATGTCAAATCCCAAGGAGCTCTGGGATTGAATAGCTTTGATTTGTTCGGCCATTTCCTCAAAACTCTTGTTCATCTCAACCCCCTGACCCTCAGCTTCGTCCAACAGAGTGAATTATTCGTCCTGGTTATCCATTTGCACATTACTCAACCTATCATTAATTATAGTCACCCCTGGCTGTGTTACAGGGATTTCCACTTGACGTGCGCCTGCACCGTTACGATTATCAGCAGCAGCAGCATCATTGTTGTTCCTGGCTTGATTCTCAACCAATTCCCGCAGACACTCTTGGTTCTGACCCATGCCTGCCATCAGAGTCATAAAGTTGTCCATCCTTAGCCTCAGGTCAGCTAAGTCAGCTTGCATCTGGTCCATGATTCTCTCCCTGTTAATCTTTGTTGGATATCTGTGTGCGACTGGCTGTTCCCGGACTTTTCTGGGAGCTATAGTGCCTGAAACACAAAACACGTTAGCAACTGAGACAATACCTGCAAAACAAACAAACAGGTTATATGCAATGCAATGTAACTGCTTATGTTCCCAAGTTTTAAGCATTTTCATGCCCCAGTTCTGGCATCTACTCTCAGACAGTCACTTTGAGTATTAACTTTCAAACTTTCTCTTTGATGAGTGTTCAGTCATTAGCAGTATCAGACAAACGAGTCTTGCACATTCAGAAATGATAATTTGCATATTAATACTGTATCCTGGACAAACCAACAGCCGGCCCAAAAGTCAGAATACAAACAGAAATATTCCCCGAAGGGTTACAAGCCAGTACATGAGTAAAAGACAAAATATAAAAATAAACAAGACTCCTACAACAAGTCTGTAGGTAGTCTGAAAAATAAACTAAGCTAAAGACCCAGGCTCTACCACCTCTGCCCTGCTCTTTTTGACACCCACTCTCAGCTTGATCTCTTCAATCTCTTTCCTTGCTTCCTCCAAGGCTAACTGGCTTTGTGCTAGCTGCTGAGTCTTTTCCCTCCGGATGGTGTGAACTTGTTCCACCTCTTCCTTTTTGAGAGCCATTTGCACTTCAAAGAACTCTTCTTTCTCTCTGAACTTCTTCTGCTCTTCCTCCCTTTGGCATTGTAACCAAACAATGGATTGACGAGCATCCTTGAGTGTCTTCAAAGTCTTTTTGCGCTCAGCTTCTCTTTTAGCCTCCATTAGACCCAATCTGTGGAAGTGGGCTTCCCTTCCAGCAAATTCCTTCTCTTTTGCTTCCAAGGAGGCTTGGATCTTCAGCAACTTGCTTTCTGCTTCATTCTTGGCCCTGTTGGCAAGATGGTACAGGCTTACCATTTCAGCATTCTCCACTCTAACATCATGCAGCTGAGCTTCTAATTTCTTGTACTCTTCAAGGGAGACAGTACCACTCTGGCTTGGAACTTCTCTGGGATAAAGTGGAGCCTCAACTGAGAAAGGCATGAGAACTGCTTCTACATGTCTTTGCAACCATGCAGCAAATGGTGGATACATCTTGGGATCAACTCGGCCAAAGTCTTTCTTACCCTTCCTTATCCTGTGAGCCCAAGCTTTGACTGCTTGTTGAACTAACTCCTTGTTTCCTTCAACAGGAAAGTACAAAGACTCAGCAAACTCTTCCATCTGTGGAGGATCTTTCAAAGGATAACCAAACGGTTTTCTGGCTAATGTAGGATGATAACTGATGACACCTTTCCTTCCCAGCAAAGGCACTCCAGGAAACCTTCCACAACTGACCATCAATTCTTTACCTAGCAGATCTCTATCATATCCCCAAGCAATATCTTCAGCAGTTAACCCCATCAGTCTTCTTGACCATCTCCACTCATCCCTCATCTCCTTGAAGGCACCTGATTTTGGTAGTTGTCTGGAAAACCACTCAGCAAACAAAGAAGCACAGCAGCAAACTGGACCACCCATACCCTTCTCATTTCTGTAATGAACACTGTAGTAAAAGTCACCCAAAAGAGTAGGCACTGGATTGCCTTTTGCAAAGATAGAGATCACTTCTAAGCTGACAAATTCCTTCTCTCTTGGGAACAAGCTGGACCCATATACCATCAAAGCAAGCAAAGCACCAAAGTCATTCCAATTAGCTTCTGTAGCATATCTCTCTGCCTCTGGTATGAGCACACTCCAAGGGAGTCCTTTTCCTTCACTCTCTTTCATAGCCTTCTTGACTGTAGCAGCTGGAAGACGACAAACTCTGGCTATGTCTTCATCTTTAAGCACAACCTCAGACCCATAGAATGGCAAGGTCTCTCTGACTGGAACATTCAGCATGCTGGAGATCTCTTCCAATGTAGGAGCTAAGATGTAACCTGGAAAAACAAAGCAACGCAGCAGAGGATCATAAAACTGCAACAAGGTATGCAAACTGTCCTTCTGGTCTGCAGTGGGCTTGTCCACAAACTTCAGTATCTGGCCATATCTTTTCTTGAAATTGCCCAAGACTTGGTCATTCATCAGACCTGCTAACTTCTGAACACCTCTAACTTCAGGCTGAAGAAAGGTATAATGAACATTCTTTTTCCTTTGAACTCTTCTGATTTCTGCCATGGAGATAAGATTACTAGAACTAGGACTTGATAATGAACAATGACCTGAAAAATGGGAAACATAAACAGTTAATGCAAGAATGATGCAAATGCAATGCAATGCAGGCATATGATCAACTGGGACCATCTGAACTGGACACTGACAAGGGCCCCTCTGATCAACTGGCAAACCAAAAAGTCCTCTGAATCACACTCTCTGATAGAAGATCTCAGAACCTCAGTACCAAGAAAACCAGAACAAGAAAACCAGAACTCCATAACCATAGGACCATAGAACCAGAAATCATAACCATAGGACCACAAATCATAACAAGAACTACTGAATAATGAGTGTATGTAGAGGCCAAGGGTTCCTGCACACCTGTAAACCCCTCCCAATCTCACTGGTAGTAGGCTCCGGGTCAGACATCACGGACTCTCAAAGACGAATAGCAATAATATTGTCACCATCTCTGAGAAATGGCTCATGACCAAATCAGGGAATCGGTTTGGCATTATATACTACGCAGGGAGGCCTCAACTGAGTCCGGGAAACAAGGTCATCCTATGTGATCCCCAGGTGGGCCCTCGGATGCGAATGGGTTTGCCAAAAAATGTGGGCTGCCACTGTCATCACTAGAGAGGGATGTTTCCACAAGGTTCTCAATGATCGGTCCCTAGCTGCACATAACTGTCAAGGTTATGTAATGAGAGAGGAAGATCCCCAAATCAAGACATTTCCAAGACAATCGCAAGTCATGGCGTGGAACTCACTACTACCCCCATGACAAGATCTCATGAGGCCAAAGTGGAACCACTCTAAGTCCTAAGGTGCACTCGAGCCGTGGTAATGAGCTCATCTCTCAAGAACAATAACATCCATCCCACCAAACAGAAAACCAGTCCAGACAGTCCAGCATATATACATGATGCAGAAAATAAATACTGAAAACCGTAAATAAAGCTGTAATTAAAGCTGTAAATAAATAAACAACAATAAAATACAACAAGCCACAACAAACAAACATCACCCAAAGAAACAGCAACAAACAAGCGCTAGGAGAGACTCACAGGGGAACCAGAGATCCTGGATTCTATCCGCAGCAGAGTTGCCAGTTGTCGCTCCCCGGATTTCCATCCGGGTACAAACGCGAAAGTGGCGCGGAAAAAGAATAGAGTCGCCAGCCAGGCATTTTTATCCCGAAGGAACGAGAATGGTAATGCTGCACAAACCAAAAGAAAGAGAAGGAAGGACACAGGTCCTGCGAACCAAAGAAACTGATTTCGGGAGTCGGTTACGACCTGGGAAGGTAAGAGCACCTAGATCGTCCGCCGTGCCCGACGGGATCCATGCTTGCAAAATAAACTGTTTCAAAGGGTGAGGGTATGAAAACTGCAGCAAAAGAAATGAAATGGTCTGGAAAGAAACTGAAAAAAGAACTGAAAAAGAAAGAAAAGAGAAATAATGTAGGGAAAATAAAGATTGTGCTCGAACGGGCCCTACCCCGCTGCCTACGTACCTCATCGGGAAAATGAGGATCAGAGACGCCGTAGTTCCCATAACTAGGGGTGGCAAGGAAATTGCTTGTGAATTAAGGCTTGAACTGCCTATGCCATTGCTCAGGTGTTGCAGACTCGGACGACGAGTGCGTAACCGTCTTGCAAAATGACAAGTAGGAGCAAGTTCGCGTACGGAGCGAATGAGATGAGAAAAGAATTCCCGAAGGAAAGACGCTTATTGTTTGTTTGTGTTTTATATGAAGCTTTTATGAGTGTGTCACAAGGAAGTTAACCCAAGCTCTTTTCCATGGAACGTGCACTTGTCACTACATTCCAAGATGGAATAATAGAACAAGCACACTCAAGTAAGGAGAAGATCCCCAAAACTTGAACCCAAAGATTAGGGCCTAAGCTCACTAACTTGTTAAATTATTAAGTGTTTTTGGTATTTACAGTGAAGAAGTGTTTTTTATGCTTTTCTTGGTGAAGAAAATACCTTGATCAAACTTGTGCATCACAAGGTAAACTTGTACTATCCCAAGATGGGAAGACTACAAGCATACCTCATGGGATAAGGCTATGGATCAAGACATCACTTCAAACTTATTAATATGTTATGAGATGAGAAGAGAAGAAGAACTAAAAGGATCACAAAGGCAAAATTCTAAAGGGGGACTAAAGAATCCTAAGTGTTAACATGCATGGATGTCCTAAGGTTAGTGTGGTTTCTATCCTAATGAAGAAGGAAAGAAGAAGAAAAGAAGAAGATAGAAGGATGAGATGAGAAAGGCCTAAGCCCAACAAGAAAAGAGTTAGTACACATAAACATAAGAAAAAAAGATGAGATTTGGAGATGTGGAACTCAACTTCCACACCTCACACTTACCATAGCCCCTGCAAGGTTAGTAACATGCATATAAGTGAAATGAAATGAAAAAAATAACAAGTCATCATCATACAACCAGAAGTGAAATGATATAAACAAATGCACAATGCAAATGCAAATCAAAAGAATGAGAGATGAAGTTTACAAGTTAACATGATGCAATATGAAACACATATGAAAACAAATGCACACTTAAGGAGGATGCAAAGCAAATATGCACAAACATGGACTCAATGCACAAGAACAGAACCAAAACAAGGCCAAGAAGAGCTTAAGAAGCCAACAAGATGAAGAGAAGAGGTACACAAGACCAAACAATCACAATATTGAAGTGAAAGAAGTAAGGGAGAAGTGAAAGCACACTTAAGAAATGAAAGGACTTAAAAAGGAAGCAAACACAAACATTCCTAAGACTCAAACCTAATCTAGGACCAGGAAGGTACCCATACCCCAAAAGAACCCCAAATTAGAAGAAGAAGTTGGCACAAGTGCCCTTCTAAGCTTATAAGAGAGCTAAAGATCCAAAGGAAGCAAAATGGGACAAGGTGAAAACAAAAATCCACATTAAATCAACCAAGCATCTAAAAATTCCACAACTTAAACCAAATGATCTTAAAACATGGTATATCAATGAGACAAAAGGATTTGGAAGAATTCAGAAGCAAACTAGGTCAAATGGAGGCAAGAACACAAACTAGGGTTGATAACTTCCAACACAAGTCAAAGGACCAAGACCCAAGGAATAAAATTCTAAAAATCAGGGGAAAAGTCATACAAGAAGTACATCATCTTAGGAATCCAGAGCAAAAAGAATGAAAACAAAATACAAAATAATGAACTCTATAGAAAATAGACAAGACAGTGTACTCAAGAAAGGATTAAAAAGAAGTTAATGGAAATTATGAATTAATTATGACACTTGGAAATTGAAAAAAAGGAAAATAAAAATTTGGAAAATAAAAGACACTTCAAAGATGACTCAAGAATTTTTTTGGAATTTTTGGATAATCAGAACTATTTTTAATATTTAGAAACTAAAATGAATAAAAGAAATAAAGAAAATAAAATAAAATATAAAGAAAATGGGTTGGGGGTGCTGGAAGCAATGGTTTCATGTTGAAATGAATTGGGCTGACTGACTCAGGGGGTGCGAAGAGCAAGGAGGGCCCATTAAGGTTGCACTGACTTATGAATCTTAGTGTGGAAATTATGGAAAAATGCTGGAAAATAAGGTGAGCCTTGGATCAATCCAGCGTGTGTGGTGAAGCCTTCATTAATTGACGGGGACGAAAGGTACAATGTGAGTGGATGGCGCATAGGAGTTATTGTGGGATGCATCACAAACAGAATTAAAATGAAATAACATAATCACGTGGCTGGGAGGTGGCCTCTAGGGCAACGTGGCACAGATCCAGGGCGTTGGGCAACAAGATCCAAAGGCTGAGGGCTTTGTTCTTCACCAGAAACCCTAGCTTCTCATATCTCCAATTTCCGGTGACCGGAGCTAGGGCTCCGGCACCGGAATTCATCACAGAAGAACAAAACATGAAATAAATGAACCAAAAAGTGCAAATCCAATAAATAAAGCATGCTGATCACGAAAATGATAATAAAAACTTCTAAAACTCAATGGATCATCTGGATCGAAGAAAAACAACTTTGACCATCAAAACTGAAAATTAAATAACTCATGCTATGATGCATCATTTTCAAAACTATAAAGTGCAGAATGATCAGTGGACTTCACATATCACAAAACACCTCATCAATTTCATTTTTAGATCTTGAGATTTGGAACCATACCTGAGTTGCAGATCTGGATTCAATGAGATAGAAAGCCCAATGATGCGTGCAAATCACTCCACACTCCCTCTAGATGCAAAATAAATGCATCTAAAGCTTTGAAGTTAGCTGGATCTGAAGCTATGCTCACACCTGCCCTAAAATGGCAATGTTGTAGAACTTGAGAGAGAGCTTGAAAGAATGGGTGATTAATGATTCTTAGCTTGCCTAGAACAAGGATCCACAAGTTGTTTTGAGATTGAGCACTTGTATTAAGAGAAATGAGAGAAAATGTAAGTGTTTCATAAAATTGGAAATGAGAGAATGAGAGAGAGGTTTTGCTTTCTGAAACCCTAGCTGCTTAAGTATGATCTCACAATCAAATGCTGAAAAAATGCCAAGGTTTGCACGTGTGGATCATGAGATATTTGTGATTTTGCATAATTTGCAAATTGTGAGATAAGCATGCCACCCTCATGCCTTGCTTGGCTTCTCAGCACATGGGCAACCCTTTCCCAACCCTTGATCATAATACAAACAATCCTGGCCTTTAGATCAAGCTATCACACTTTTCTCATGATTTTGCCAATTTTTCACTTTTGGAGTGAAATCCTTGCTTGGCACGAAAATGAGAGTTTCTATTTAGAAATGTGATCAAAATGAAATGTATTTTAAGTATAAAAACTTACTTGGACCATTCCAAGTCTTGAAAACAAGTTTTGAAACCTTTTTCTTTTGGTTGCATGCATGAATTTTGGATTTGCTCTAATTTTGGTGAGTTTTTCGAAGGACCCCTAGAGCAAACCATAAATCCCATGAAAATGTACTTGTAATTTTTGAAAATGGGAGCCCTTAATCTCCAACTTTCATGTTTGACTTTGGTCCATTTGAAGAATTTTTGATCATGTTAAGGTCATTTGAAAATTAGGGCAAAAGTTGCCAAATTTGGAAATTTCTCAAAACCAACTTTGTACCATTTTTGCAAAACCCTTCAAATCTCCATGATTCTTGAACTTTTATCATTCCAAAACTCTTATAACATTGTAAGGACACCCCTTGGCCAAAAAAAATGGGTTAGACCCCTTGAAATCACACAGTTGACTTTATAAGGGCACAGTTGACCAAATACTTCATCTGCAAGCAACTGAGGAATTCTCTGACTTCCACATGGAATTTTATCATGAAAATTGACACCTAGGATCCTCTTGACATATAGAAGACTTTGCCCAAATGAAATGGCCAAAGTATGAGGTTTTGATGCTTGAATCTCAAACCCTAGTTTAGGTGCCTTGTGTAGGAGCTTTGCCCTTGTCCTGAAATCTTTGGTGATCATGCAATCTTCTGAGCTTTTGCACATGAACTTGAACTTGTAAATGGAGTGTAGACCCCTCATAAGACTTGTACAAAACCATTGGGACCGTTGTCATGACTTGTGGTGCCTCAAGAAACCCCCACAGATGACCATATGCTTGATGCTAAGACATGAAGGATGTTATGCCTCATCTTTCCATGCTAGGATGCCAAAAAATGATATGTTCATTATGAATATGATATGATATGATGCTTAAAATGAAGAGGGCAAATTTGGGGTGTTACAGCAGGCTCGCCCGGCTAATAGGGTGCTTGAGGCAATCCCCATGACTTATTCTGCTTTGCTACCAAGGTTACTGGACCTGAATCTGATTCAATTGAGAACTTTGGCACCACCACCACATGGAGAGCTTCCAGTGGGGTATGATGTTAATGCAAGATGCTCTTTCCATTCAGGGGCACCCGGGCACTCAACTTAGAAGTACAGGGCGCTACAGCACAAAGTTCAAGACCTGATAGACTCCAAAGCGATTAACTTCGCACCACCGCCAAATGTTACTTCGAACCCTATTCTGAATCATGGAGGGGCTAGGATACATGTTGTTGATAGTGGTGAGAAGTTAAGTCTGATGCTGAGTATAGAAGAAGTGAAGACTCCTTTATTGGTAGTGAAAGAGAGGTTGCTGAAAGGTTAAGTGTTTCCAGGATGCAGTTCTAATTGCGAGAAGTGTATGGATTCTGAGAATGGGTGTGAAGATCTGAAGATGGGATTGCAGAGTATGATTGATGAAGGATCTTTGCAATTTAACAAAGTTGGTAATGAAGCTGATGATGTGTCCACCATAACCATATTCTATGATGAAGCAAAGATGCCTGCCAGAAGAGAGCCTGTTACCATTTACGCTCCTGAAATTAGTCCCGTGACTATCACTGTGCCTGGGCTTGTTCCTTATACAGACGATAAAGCCATTCCATGGCATTACGACTCAGATGTGTACGTGGCAGGACAGAAAGTTGATAGCAAGTCTGTTGCTATTGACCCGACTGTAGTGAACGTCGGAGGAGTTGGAGGTTTCACAAGAAGTGGTCGTCTATTTTCTCCCCCTATGTTGAGAGGAGATCCTAAGGCTGAGGCTTCGGTGAAGGCTAAAGGAAAGCAAGCTGTGACTGAAGAATCAACAACTCATGTTGCTGGGCAGGGTACATTTGAGAAGGAGGTCGAGGAATTTATGCACATAATTAAAAAGAGTGATTATAAGGTGGTCGAGCAGTTGAACCAGACACCTTCCAAGATATCCATTCTATCTTTGCTGATGTGTTCTTCCGCACATAGAGAGGCCTTGTTGAAAGTGCTGCAGATGGCCTATGTTCCTCAACAAATCACTGTCAACCAACTAGAAGTTTTAGTGGGCAGTGTGAACGCAAGCCACAGGCTGGGCTTTACAGATAGAGACCTCACGTCAGAGGGCCGAAACCATAACAAAGCGCTGCATATTACTATGGAGTGCAAGGGTGATGTGTTGTCGCATGTCCTTGTTGATACAGGCTCTTCCCTTAATATGCTTCCGAAGAAAACATTAATGAAGCTCAATGTTGATGGTATAGTCCTAAGGCCCAGTGATTTGATTGTCAAAGCGTTTGATGGGTCTAGAAGGTCAGTATTTGGAGAAGTTGAGTTACCCGTGAAAATAGGTTCCCAAGTCTTCAAAAGTATCTTCTACGTCATGGACATCCAGCCCGCGTACAGCTGCTTGTTGGGATGCCCGTGGATTCACGTTGCTGGAGCCGTAACTTCCACCCTGCATCATAAGCTCAAATATGTGGTTGATGGCCCGGTAATCACAGTGTGCGGAGAGGAAGACATCTTTCTAAGCCACTTGTCAACATTCAAGTATGTGGAGATGGATGGAGAGATCCATGAGACTCTATGTCAAGCCTTCGAAGCAGTTAACTTCAGCATCTTGACTCCTGTAGAGAAGAGTGGTAAGAAAGAGGGTACCTCCATCCATTCCTACAAGCAGGCAAAGGAGGTAGTTCAGTCAGGAAGTGCCCAAGGCTGGAGTAAATTGCTGGAATTGAAAAAGAAAGACGACAAGTTTGGTTTGGGTTATCAGCCTGGTGGTTCTACTCCAAGTGGTAAAGCCATTATCTTTACAAGCGCTGGGATTCTCGACCGCAACCAAATCTGTGTGACAAGCCAAGATGGAGACAGTGATGGTGACTGGGACAACTGGATTCATCCGTGTGCGCCCGGAGAGGAGCTGAAAAACTGGTCTGCTGAAGACATTGTCCAAGTTACTTGGCACTCAGAGTAATTTATTTTGTTTCCTTTTTCTTATCATACTGCATTGTCAAATCCCGCATTCTGCCCAAGATGCTAAGATCCATTGTATTGGGCCACCATGTTTTGTATGCATCTTATTTTACCATGAAATAAAAGGACATTTTCAGACAAATTGCTTTCTATTTCTTTGTTTTAAATTTTTCACAAAAATATAAAAATGGCAATGTGTTTTTCATTTTTGTTTTTGTGTTTGCGTCTCTTTTCAAAATAAACAGATTCTGAAATAAGCACATCATATGTGCAGTGTTGATCATCCAGATTCCATTGATAATGTTCCTGCTATGACCACGCATGACTTTGACAATCCAGTCTACCAAGCTGATGAAGGGGTTGAGGAAGACTGTGAACTCCCTGAAGAATTGGTCAGATTGTTGAAACAAGAGGAACGGGTTATTCAGCCTCATCGGGAAGAAATTGAGATCATCAACATTGGCAGTGAAGATGTGAAGAAAGAGATCAAGATTGGGGCCAGTCTGCAGGCCGGAGTAAAGAAAGAGCTGATCAGTATGCTACGAGAGTATGTGGATATCTTTGCTTGGTCATATCAAGATATGCCAGGGTTGGATACCGACATCGTTATGCACAAGCTACCATTGAGAGAAGATTGTCCTCCTGTGAAACAGAAATTGAGAAGAACTCGTCCTGACATGGCGATGAAGATCAAAGAGGAGGTTCAGAAGCAATGGGATGCCAGTTTCCTTGCTGTAACTAGTTACCCACCTTGGGTAGCTAATATTGTACCTGTACCAAAGAAGGACGGCAAGGTCCGGATGTGCGTTGTCTATCAGGATTTGAACAGAGCGAGCCCAAAAGATGATTTTCCGTTACCACACATTGATGTGTTGGTAGACAATACTACTCAATTCTCGGTATTTTCCTTCATGGATGGCATCTCCGGATATAACCAGATTAAGGTGGCGCTGGAAGACACGGAGAAGACAACGGTCATTACCCCGTGGGGTACATTTTGCTATAAAGTCATGCCCTTTGGTTTGAAGAACGCCGGGGCAACTTATCAGCGGGCTATGGTCACATTGTTCCATGACATGATACACAAGGAGATAGAGTGTTATGTGGACGATATGATTGCTAAGTCCCGAGACGAAGAAAAGCATCTGGTTAACCTCAAGAAGCTGTTTGATAGACTGATAAAATACAAGCTGAGGTTGAATCCAAACAAGTGCACTTTCGGAGTGCGTTCCGGGAAACAACTGGGTTTCATTGTTAGTCAGAATGGAATTGAGGTAGATCCTGCCAAAGTAAAAGCAATTCAAGATATGCCTGCACCGAGAACAGAAAAAGAAGTGTGCGGGTTCTTAGGGAGGTTGAACTACATTTCTCGGTTCATATCTCATCTAACAGCCACATGCGAACCAATATTCAAATTGCTAAGAAAAGAGCAAACGGTCAGGTGGAACGATGACTGCCAAAGAGCGTTCGACAAAATAAAATAGTATTTACAGGAGCCTCCAATTCTAATGCCTCTAGTTGGAGGAAGACCTTTAATTATGTACTTGACTGTGCTAGAAGGGTCAATGGGGTGTGTTCTAGGCCAACATGACGAGTCTGGTCGAAAAGAGTACGCTATTTATTACCTTAGCAAAAAGTTTACTGACTGTGAATCCCGTTACTCACTGCTCGAGAAAACTTGCTGCGCTTTGGTATGGGTTGCTCGCCGACTGAGAATGGATCCTGTCAAGTACATCTTTGAGAAACCAGCGTTAACCGGAAGGGTTGCTAGGTGGCAAATGATCTTAACTAAATATGACATCCAGTATACTTCTCAGAAAGCCATCACGGGAAGTGTATTGTCGGATTACCTTGCACAACAACCTCTTGAAGATGATTATCAGCCAATGAAGTTTGATTTCCCGGATGAGGACATCATGTACCTCAAAGCAAACGATTGCGAGGAACCACTTCCGGAGGAGGGGCCTGACCCTGAATCCAAATGGAAGGGGATGTTTGATGGGGCAGTCAATATCAATGGACGCGGAGTTGGTGCCGTTCTTATCACTCCCGAAGGTGTTCACTTTCCCTTCGCTGCCATAATTACTTTTGGCTGCACCAACAATGACGCGGAATACGAGGCATGTATAATGGGAATAGAGGAGGCTATTAATCTTCGGATTAAGACCCTAGATATATTCGGAGATTCAGCCCTCGTCATTAACCAAGTTACCGGCAAATGGTATACGCATCAAGAGCATCTAATTCCATACAGGGATTATGCTAGAAAACTGTTGACGTTCTTCACAACAGTTAAGTTTCAATACATACCACGTGATGAAAATCAGTTTGCCGACGCATTGGCCACCCTTTCTTCGTCTATCAAAGTCTTGTGTTGGAATTATGTGCCCAGAATTGACATCTCCAGGCTTGACGCTCCAGCTCATGCCTTCTTTGTAGACGCAGTGTCTGACGAGAAACCTTGGTATTTTGATATCAAGCTATTCCTGGAAAAGCAAAAATACCCAGTTGAGGCATCTTCCAATGACAAGAAGACCTTGAGGCGACTGGCCGCTAGCTTCTTCTTGAATACAGACGGGGTTTTGTACAAGAGAAACTTAGACATGGTCTTGCTCAGATGCGTGGATAGACTCGAAGCAAGCCTGTTAATGCAGGAAGTCCACGAAGGATCTTTCGGTACCCATGCAGGAGGGCATGCTATGGCAAAGAAATTGCTGAGATCGGGGTATTATTGGATGACAATGGATGCAGACTATTGTTCATTCGCTCGTAAGTGCCACAAGTGCCAGATTTATGCAGACAAAGTGCATGTTCCTCTTAGCCCGCTCAACGTCATGTCATCTCCTTGGCCCTTTTCTATGTGGGGCATTGACATGATGGGGAAGATAGAGCCTACTGCTTCAAATGGTCATCGCTTTATCTTGGTCGCGATTGATTACTTCACAAAGTGGGTTGAAGCAGCATCTTATGCCAATGTTACTCGTCAAGTGGTGGCAAGATTTTTGAAAAGGGATATCATTTGCAGATACGGAGTGCCCGAAAGGATCATTACTGACAATGGTTCTAATCTCAACAACAAGATGATGGCAGAGTTGTGTCGGGACTTCAAGATTCAGCATCAAAACTCTTCTCCTTACCGACCAAAGATGAATGGTGCGGTAGAGGCAGCAAACAAGAATATCAAGAAGATTGTGCAAAAAATGGTTGTCACTTACAAAGATTGGCATGAGATGCTACCATTTGCGTTGCATGGGTACCGAACGTCAGTCAGGACATCAACTGGGGCAACTCCCTTCTCTCTGGTATATGGTATAGAGGCAGTCCTGCCTGTGGAAGTAGAGATTCCTTCATTGCGTGTGATTATGGATGTAAAGCTTGATGAGGCTGAATGGGTGCGTGCTCATTACAATCAGCTATGTCTAATTGAGGAAAAGAGATTAGCGGCCATCTGTCATGGTCAGCTTTTTCAAAGGAGAATGAAGCGAGCATTCGACCAACGAGTACGTACTCGGGAGTATCAAGTGGGAGAGCTTGTGCTGAAAAGGATCATTCCTCCAGGTTCAGATCACAGGGGCAAGTGTAGCCCAAATTACGAACGAACATTCATAGTGAAGAAAGTTTTCTCAGGAGGAGCACTGATGCTCACCACTATGGATGGAGATGACTTCCAATCCCCTGTTAACTCGAACGCAATTAAAAAATACTTCGCATAAAGAGACCTGCTGGACACAAAAACAGAATTAAAGTCCAGGCAAAAAAAGGGCATCCAGGCGAGCTAAAAACAGAATAAAAAGCTCGGGAAAAAGTTAGGGAAAAACAAATAAAAAAAATGTACACCCGCTGAGTTGAAAAGCCACATTGGACAGCTCAGGCAAAAAAGGGTATCCCGGTGGATTGAAAACCCGAAAGGGCGATCCACGCAAAATAAGGGAATAAGCGAACAACTGCGATCCGAGTAATCTGAACCACATCATCGTTTCGTACATCTTGACAGTGTCAGAAGGATAGGAATCAGTCCCCTCATCTTCTCAGAAAGCAAAGGCAAGAATGGAGAGTTTTGAAGACATGCTGGTCATAGCAGAAGTGGAACTCATTGGGATGCCGTGCCCATTGCTATTAGGATAGTTTATTTTCTCAATTTTGTAGTGGCTACCTTTTTCCAGGTGGTTGCTTCCCGGTGTAAATCTTTACTTATTCAGAGGCCTTTCAATAGAAAGAATATTCAGTCAAAAAGTTGTGTTGTGCTTATTTTTGTTTGCAAAATGTCCTGAATTTTTGGCAAAAAATAGCATTGCATTTAAAACATGGTGATAATTTGAAAGAAAAATGACATTGCAGGGTAACACTGTAAACCCTCTTTGAGTGTCGGGTGACGATGGATGAACAGTTCATACCATGCAAATCCCCGGGGCACACTTGTGTTTTATGTTGTTGCAGGTTGCAGGATGGCGTCACATTCTCCCAAGCAGAATTCTTCCCCAGCTAAGTCTTGGCAGGTAGCCCAAGCAGTTTCATTATTCCCCAGTGGAGTATGCCCAGCAAGAAGCTGAATGCCTAATGTCCCCACAGAGCTCAGAATTAGCAAAATTCTCTCCCCATCCAGAGTATTGTTGAAGCATCTTTCCCAGCCAAGTCTGAAGATGATCCTTCCCCACAAAGTTCATTTTGAATTTTCACTCCCGTCAGTGAAATATTCCCCAGCGAAGTTGTCATTCTGTTGGTCAATGTGATGATACAGTCAGGTACTTATCACCCCAGTCAGAGTTAAGTGTCAAGGCCTCCTGACTTGTTCTTCCCCTGCAGAGTTGTAACTCTTGTGGTCAATCAGGCAGTTATTTGTTGCTCGTCTGCACCTCCCCAGCACTCGTCTGTGTTCGTACTTTATTGCTGCTTGTCCGCATCCCTCAACACTCGTCTGTGTTATCATTTTATTATTGCTCGTCTGCACCTCTCCAGCACTCGTCTGTGTTCATGATTTATTGTTGCTCCTCCGCATCTCTCAACACTCGTCTGTGTTATCACTTTGGTATTGCTCGTTTTCTCTCCCCAGCAGTGGTCCATGATTACCTTGATATTGCTCGTCTGCAATTTCCAGCACTCGTCTGTGTTTGGCATGTGATCTTTGTTGTTGCTCGTCTGCAATTCCCAACACTCGTCTGTGTTTGATATCTAATATGTTGTTGCTCGTCTGCATTCTCCGGCACTCGTCTGTGTTTTTGATGTTTTGATACATGTGGTCGCTCGTCTGCATTCTCCAGCACTCGTCTGTGTTGATTATCTGATTGAAGATCGTCTGCTTTGTTTGGATACTCGTCTGTATCATCCCCAACACTCGTTTGTGTTAGCTTATATTTGTATGTGAGAATGTGTTGATTATCCTGGTACTTGTTTGTATGGCTACTCCAAATGCTCGTCTGTGTTTGAATTTCTGGTATTCATCTATATCAGTGGCTGATACTTGTTTGTATCATTGCTTGAAGCGCTCGTCTGTGTTTCTTAGATCATCGTCTGATACTCGTCTGTATCATTGACTGTTGGCACTCGTCTTTGTTCTCTTGATGATCATCCAATGCTCATCTGTATTGAAGAGGTTTAAAATCCTGACTGTGGGAATAAATGTCAAAATGGTTACTTATCCTGGCGTAACAGGTATATCCGAAGGAGGATCGTCGGTCTCAAGCTCTACTTATGATTGTTGCACCTGGCATAATAGGTTTTCTCGAAGAAGACTCGTCTGTCTTGTACCATATATCCACGGAAAATATATGAAGAAGGTTCGTCTACCTTGATTATGCATGTCTATCCCACAGACTTTAATGCATCACCGGTCCTGGCGTAACAGGTATATCCGAAGGAGATTCGTCTGTCTCAAGTCATATATTCTTGCAAAGTGTTTGAGGACCCGTATGTCCAGTTCCTGGCGTAACAGGATTGTTCGAAGAAGACTCGTCTGTCAAAGTATTCTTATTCCAGATAACAACTTCAACTTGGAAGAAGCTCGTCTTATTTTTCTCCCCTTCAGTCACCAAAGCGTCATTTGGTTGGGTTTATTTCCCAATTTTGCATTCTTCGTCAGAGTGCAAATTTCTGGTCTTCTTGGTATTCAATCACAGTTTATCTTGAACGGTCGATAGCCCGTGCTACCGTCCTTTTCAGATTAACAGTTGTTTGAATAGGGGCAGCTGTAACACCCCAAATTTTCCCTCTTCATTTTAAGCATCATATCACATCACATTCATCATGAACATATCATGTTTCTAGCATCCTAGCATGGAAAGATGAGGCATAACATTTCTCATGACCTAGCATTAGGCATATGATCATCTGTGGAGGTTCTTGAGGCATCACAAGCCATGTCAAGGGGCCCAATGGTTTTGTACAAGTCCTATGAGGGGTCTACATTGTATTTACAAGTTCAAGTTCATTTGCAAAAGATCAGAAGGTTGGAAGATCATCAGGTTATCCAGGCTAAGGCAAAGCTCCTGCACAAGGATCCTAAACTAGGGTTTGAGATTCAAGCATGAAAACCTCACAAATTTGGCCATTTCATTTGGGCAAAGTCTTTTATATGTCAAGAGGATTCTAGGTACCAATTTTCATGAGAAAATTCCTTGTGGAAGTCAAGAATTTCTTCAGTTGCTTGCAGATGAAGTAACTGGTCAATTGTGCCTTTAAAAAGTCAACTGTGTGATTTCAAGGGGTCCAATCCATTTTTCCTAGCCAAGGGATGTTCTTACATTGTTATAAGAGGTTTGTAAGGTTCAAGTATCAAGAATCATGAAGTTTTGAGGGTTTTTGCAAAATTGGTACAAAGTTGGTTTTAAAGAAATTCCATTTTTGGCAACTTTTGCCCTAAAATTCAAGTGACCTTAACATGATCAAAAATTCTTCAAATGGACCAAAGTCAAACATGAAAGTTGGAGATTAAGACCTCCCATTTTCAAAAAGTATAAGTACTTTTTCATAGCATTCCTGTTTTGTAATATAGGCCCCTCGAAAATTTGGTTCAAACTAGGGCAAAACCTAAAATTTCATGCATGCACCAAAGCCAAAAGTCTTGTAACTTGGTTTTAAGGGTTGGTATGGATCAAGTGAGGTTCCAAAGTTAAAATGCATTGAAAATGGACCATTTTGCTCCAAAGAAATTCACAAATTCGTGCACAACAAGAATGTTGCTTCATAAGTGGATTTTTTTGCATATTCATGAGAAAAGTGTGACAACTTAATCCAATGGCCAAGATTTTGTTTGTTTGAGATTAATGGATCAGATTAGAGTGCACATGGGGATGAAAGCAAGGGAATGCATGAGGATGACATGCTCTCACACCAAATTTGCAAAATTTGCAAAATCACAAATTCTTCTCATTCCCACGTGCAAATCACACCATTTTTTCAGCATTGGTTCATGACTTGATATAAAAGAAATTAGGGTTTCAGAATCCCTCATCTCTCTCTCATTTCTCAGTTTTCACCTTCTTGCACAACTTGCAATTTCTCCAAAATCTCCTCATACACGAGCTCTCTTCCAAAACCAATTGTAGATCCTTGATCCTTGGAAGCTCAGGATCATTAATCACACACTTGTTCAAGCAATCTCTCAAGATCAACAACCTTGCCATTTCAGGGCAGGTGCTTGCAAAGCTCAAGATCCAGGCATATTCAAGGATCTACTTGCATTTATTTTGCAACTAGAGAGCATTTGGAGTGATTTTGCTTCATCATCTAGACATCTAGCACGTTTTTTCAAGCACTGCAATCTCTGGTTAGCTCATGAATCTTCAGATCTGGAAATGAAAATGTTGATGTGTATTTTGATTTTTGATGTTCACTGATCTCTCTGTTGGTTGTGGTTTTGATTTTGATGCATTGTAGAGTAAGATATTTGAATTTCAATTTTCATGGTCCAACCTGTTTTTGCTCGATCCAGGAGTTTCATTGATCTTTTCAATTTTTCATGCTCATATTTGGATTCAGGGTAGTTGAATTAGTAAATCTGGAGCTTATGGTTCATTTTAATGGTTGTTTGTTCATCTGTTATTACTTCCGGTGCCGGAGCCCTAGCTCCGATCACCGGAATCTGCATTTGTGTTAGCTAGGGTTTTGTAGGTTGAAGAAGACTCATACGCCCTTGGATCTGTCCTCCCCCCCCAGGATCTTGATACGTCAATTAAAACCCAGCCTCTCTCTCACGTGTTTCTTTAGTTCTATTTTAATTCATTTAACTTCTCACCACACAATAACAACCATACACCCTCCAATCAGAACCAAACAAACGTCCACGCCATTTAATGAATGAGGCATAGGACGCGTTGGATCCATCTGTCGGCCAATTTATTTTCCTTTATTTTTCATGAATTTCCACCTAGTTATTATATTCCTGTGCAGGCTAATGGGCCTGGTTCTTCTGTTCGCACCCCCTCCTTGTTAAGTCCAAATCATTTCAATGTAAATCCTTACTATTCTCACCCCCAGTCATCTTTCTCTCATTTTATTTCTTTTTCTTTTTTGTTTCTTTATTTCTTTTTGGTTTCCAATTATTAAAAATACTTCCAATCATCCAAAAAATCCAAAATAATTCATGAGTCTTCATTTGAGTTTTCCCTAATTTTCTATATTTTTTTTTCCTTTTTTCTTAATATCCACGTGTCATTTAATTGTTCCTCTTCATTAATTCTTTTTTAAGTCCTTTTTGAGCACCCAACCTTGTCTAATTTCCCTAGGGTTCATCTTTTTTAGTTTGGTGTTGATTCTTTTTGCTCTGAATTCCTAAGAGGATGTAGTTTATGTGTGATTTTTCCCCTGTTTTTTAGAAACTTATTCATTTGGTTTTGGTCATTGCCTTGTAAGTCAAGTTTCTTAACCCTAGTTCATGTTCTTGCCTTCATTTGACCTATCTAGCTTCTGAATTTCTTCCAACCCTTTTGGCTCATTCTTATATCATGTTTGAGGATCATTCGTCCTAAGTTGTGGAATTTTTAGATGCATTGTTGATTTGTTTTGAATTTTGCTTTGTACCTTGTCCCATTTTGCTTCTTTGTGATCATAAGGTCTCTTATTAGCTTAGAAGGGCACTTGTGCCAAATTCTTCTTCTCATTTGGGGTCTCTTTGGGGTATGGGTACCTTTCTGGTCTTAGGTTAGGGTTTGTGTCTTAGAAATTTTTGTGTTTGGCTTACCTTGTAAGTTCTTTCTTTCTTAGGTGCTTTCACCTCATCTCTTTACTTCTTTCCTCCCATTTAATGGTTGTTTGGTCTTGTGTCTCTCTTCTCCTCATCTACCTTGCTTCTGAAGCATTTATTCAATTTGTTTTGGTTCTGGTTGTGTGCCTTGAGTCCATGTTTGTGCATTTTTGCTTTGCATCTTTCCTAAGTGTGCATTTGTTGGCCATGTGATTCATGTTGTCTCATAATTTGCTTGCATGCTTCTTCCCCCATTCTTATGACTTGCATATCCATTGAGCATTTGTATATATGACTTCACTTCTGTTTGTATGATGTTGGCATGTCATTTGTTTCATTTTGCTTTGCTTTTGTGCCTTTGTTGCTAACCTTGCAAGGGCTATGGTAAGTGAGAGGTGTGGATGTGAGTTCCACATCTCCAAGTCTCATCTCTTCTTCTTATTTCTTACTTGTGCTAAGCCTTTGCTTGTTGGGCTTAGGCCTTTCTCATCCTCCTTCTTATTCTTCTTCTTCTCTTCTTCTTTCCTTATTCTTTAGGATAGGATGCCACACCAACCTTAGGACATCCATGCATGACAACACTTAGGTTTCTTTAGTCCCCCCATTAGACTTTTGCCATTGTGATCCTTTTGGTTCTTCTTCTCTTCTCATCTCATAACCTTAAAGAAAACACTTAATAAAGTTTGAAGTGATACCATGAGCAATAGCCTTATCCCACGAGGTACTTGTAGTCTTCCCATCTTGGGATAGTACAAGCTTACCTTGTGATGCACAAGTCTGATCAAGGTATCTTCTTCACCAAGAAAAGCATAAAAAACACTTCTTCACTGTAAATACCAAAAACACTTAATAATTTAATGAGTTAGTGAGCTTAGGCCCTAATCTCTGGGTTCAAGTTTTGGGGATCTTCTCCTTACTTGAGTGTTCTTGTTCTATTATTCCATCTTGGAATGTAGTGACAAGTGCACATTCCATGGAAAAGAGCTTGAGTTCACTTTCTTGTGACACACTCATAAAAAGCTTCATAAAAAACACAAACAAAAAATAAGCGTCTTTCCTTCGGGAATTCTTTTCTCATCTCCTTCGCTCCGTACGCGAACTTGCTCCTACTTGTCATTTTGCAAGACGGTTATGCACTCATCGTCCGAGTCTGCAACACCTGAGCAATGGCATAGGCAGTTCAAGCCTTAATTCACAAGCAATCTTTTCTACCCCTAGTTAGGGGAACTACGGCGACTCTGATCCTCATTGTCCAGATGAGGTACGTAGGCAGCGGGGTAGGGCCCGTTCGAGCACAATCTTTATTTTCCCTACATTTTTCCTTTTCAGTTCTTGTTCAGTTCTTTTCTCAGTTTCTTTTCCAGTTCCATTTTCTTTTCTTTTGCAGCAGCTTTCATACCCTCACTCTTTGAAACAGTTTTCTTTGCAAGTGTGGATCCTGTCGGGTACGGAGGACGATCTGGGTGCTAATACCTTCCCAGGTCGTAACCGACTCCCAAGCTCAGTCTCTTTGGTTCGCAGGACCCGTGTCCTTCCTCTTCTTTTCTTCTGGTTTGTGCAGCATTACCAATCCCGTTCCTTCGGGATAAAAATGCCTGGCTGGTGACTCTATTCTTTTTCCGCACCACTTTCGCGTTTGTACCAGGATGGAAATCCGGGGAGCGATACACAGTAAGAAACTGGAAAGACTTGGCTGAAGCTTTCATCCGTCAGTATCAATATAATCTGGACATGGCTCCAAATAGGACCCTTCTAATGGGAATGTCTCAGTCTTCCTGTGAAAGCTTTAGAGAGTATGCCCAAAGATGGAGACAACTGGATGCTGTAGTTCAACCCCCTATGTTTGAAAGGGAGATGGCAGACATGTTCATGAATACTCTCCAGGGAACATATATTGACAGATTGGTTGCATTCTCTTCTACCAGCTTTGCAAATGTGGTGATAGCTGGGGAAAGAATAGAGAGCCTACTGAAGATGGGGAAGATCTCCGACAACGGTGCCAGTTCAAGCAGTGCAAGGAAGCCATTTGCTGGGCCCCGTAGATCTTGTGAGACAAAATTTGTGCACATGGGAAGAGGGAGACCCCAATACATGCCCAGAACAGTTGTTGCTGTTACTATCCCTTCTCCACCTCCTTAGTATACTCAACAACCACAACAGTTTCCGCAACAACAACAGTTTCCGCAACAAAGATCATACAACAACAACAATAAAAAATAACGCCCTTTTCAACAGCGGCCATCTCAGATCAACAGGGTGATTGACCCTATTCCGATGCCATATGCTACACTACTGCCACAACTCCTAATGCTCAATCTTGTTGAGTTGAGGACATTGGCTCCACCTGATCCTCAGAACCTTCCAAGAAACTACGATGTCAACGCTAGGTGTGCTTTTCATTCTAACGCACCTGGTCACTCTACGGAAAAATGCAGAGCTTAGCATATGAAGGTCCAGGATCTGGTAGATTCAAAGGCCCTGAACTTTGCACCACCTCCCAATGTCATGAAAAATCCTATGCCAAGCCACAGTGGGCCAAGGATTAATTCTATAGAGGAAGGCTCGTCCATGAGTTTAATAGAAGACATTATATGTATTCAGACACCTCTGGCAGAGGTTAAAGCCCAACTTTTGAAATGCCAAGTGTATCCAGGTTGTGAGGCCTGTTGTGCATCATGCAAACTTTTTGAGAATGGGTGTGCGAGCTTGAGGAGTGGAATTAATGGCTTGATCAGAGAAGGCATTCTGCAAATTACAACCACAGCTTCTACAACACCAACAACTCTTTTATCAACAATAAGTGATCCTTCTACAAATGCAGCAACCATCTTTCCTACTGATTCTTCTACAACTGCAACAACCATTGTTCCTACCGATTCGTCTACAACTTCAGCAACCATTTCATCTATCACTTCAACACACAACAATTCATTTGTACCTGCTACTACAACTTCAGCAACCACCAACAATGATGTTTCCACTGTCACAATTTATTATGACCCGACAACGGTCCCAAATTCTAGCAACTTTCAACAATCTCAACAACAATTTCAACCAAGCTTCAATTCACCTCCACCAACATCCACCAAAGGTCCTGTTACTATTTTCTATGATCCACAAACTATTACAGTTCCAACTTCTGCTGCAGTAAGCCCAGTCACCATCACAGTGCCCAGGCCAATCCCATATGATAAGGACAGTATTGTACCATGGTGTTATGGTGCTGACCTTTACTGCAACGGAGAAAAAGTCCTTCTTGATTCTCCAGTTCTCACTCCCCAAGTGGACAATGTCGGGGGAGGCGGAGGCTTCACCCAAAGCGGACGTCTCTTTGCGTCACAAGCTCCCAGAATTAATACTGATGCAGAAGCTGTTTCCAAAACCAAAGGAAAGAGTGTGATATCGGAAGAATCTGCACCAAAAGAGACTCATAAATCATCCTTTGATCAGGATGTGGATGAGTTTATGAGGATAATTAAAAGAAATGACTATAAAGTTGTGGACCAGCTCCACCAGACTCCTTCAAAGATCTCTATACTATCCCTGTTGTTGTGTTCCGAAGCCCATCGGGATGCACTACTCAAAGTTCTGCATGCTGCCTACGTGTCAGAAGAGATCACAGTGAATCAGCTTGAAACAGTTGTGTCAAATGTCAATACTAGCCATGGGCTAGGTTTCACTGATGCTGATTTGAAAATAGAAGGACGTCACCACAACAAAGCTTTGTACATAACCCTGGAGTGCAAAGGAGTTGTACTATCTCATGTTCTTGTAGACACTGGGTCCTCACTCAATGTCTTACCCAAGTAAGCTCTTGTCAAGCTCGAATATGATGGGATAGCTCTCCAGCCAAGTAACCTTGTGGTCAGGGCTTTTGATGGCTCCAAAAGATCTGTTCTTGGAGAGGTGGAGTTTCCAGTGATAATCGGTCCACAAGTCTTTAAGACCACTTTCTATGTGATGGACATACAGCCTGCTTACAGCTGTTTGATAGGTCGACCATGGATTCACGCCCCAGGCGCAATAACGTCGACCCTTCACCAGAAACTGAAGTATGAGTGGGAAGGACAGATTATCACCATCTGTGGTGAGGAGCACATATTTGTTAGCCATCTGGCTACATACAAGTATATTAAGATGGATGGTGAAATCCATGAGACAATGAGCCAAGGGTTTGAGGCCCTGAATGTCAATGAGGCGGCGACTGAAGTATTTGCTGCATCCCAGGAGGACAGGATGGGTACTTCAATTGTCTCCTATCAGCAAGCCCAGAAGGTTGTTGAAGATTGTAATGCCCAAGGCTGGGGCAAGCTGCTGCCAGTGGAGAAGAAGGAGGACAGATTCAGTTTGGGTTACAAACCATTCCGACAAGATCATTCAGAGGCTACAAAGGAGCCCAAGTTTATCAGTGGGGGGATGCTCAACCCAGATGTTGTTAACAACCTGGAAGACGAGGCGGAAAGCGACCACAACCTAGAGAGGTGGATACGTCCAAGGATCCTGGGGAACCAAGTCCTTAACTGGTCTTCACAGGAAATTATAAGGGTTACTCCTGCAGAGTAATTATTATTTCCTGTCTTTTTAGCATGCATCTAGTTCTGCATCTTGCCCAAGGTGTCAGGACTCATTTTGTAATAGGGCCATATTGTAATTTTGTGCAAATGGATTAATCAATGAATATCAGACATCTTTTGCAAACAAGTCTCTTTTTCGCTCACTGTCTTTTCATTTTTCACTTTTGTACAAAACAATAAAATGGCAATGTTTTCAAAATAAACAACTTCATTTTCACTTTTTCTAAACAAGATTAAAACTGATCACTAAAACGAACAAATCTCAACCCTTGCAGAGATTATCCTCCAGATTGCACCGACAACAACACTGCTATGACCTTGTATGACTTCGACAATCCAATTAATCAAGCTGATGAAGGGGTTGAAGAAGACTATGAGTTACCTGAAGAGTTAGCCAGGTTGTTGAGGCAAGAAGAGAAAGTGATCACTCCTCATCAGGAGGAGGTTGAAACAGTTAATCTTGGTACCGAGGAGGACTTGAAAGAAGTAAAGATTGGGGCCAGTCTGCAGGCTTCAGTAATAGAACAGTTTATTGACATGCTTCGAGAATATGTCGACGTCTTTGCTTGGTCCTATCAAGACATGCCGGGTCTGGATACTGACATTGTTATGCACAAGCTGCCATTGAAAGAAGAATGTCCTCTAGTGAAGCAGAAACTACGCCATACTCGTCCGGATATGGCCATGAAGATAAAAGAAGAAGTACAAAAACAGTGGGACGTCGGCTTCCTTGCTGTAACTAGTTACCCGCTGTGGGTTACTAATATTGTACCAGTGCCTAAGAAGGATGGCAAAGTACGGATGTGTGTGGATTACCGGGATCTGAACAGAGCTAACCCGAAGGATGATTTCCCTCTACCTCACATTGATGTATTGGTCGACAACACAGCTCAGTTCTCGGTGTTTTCTTTTATGGATGGTTTTTCAGGGTATAATCAGATCAGGATGTCACCCGAAGACATGGAGAAAACAACCTTCATCAAACCTTGGGGCACATTTTGTTACAAGGTAATACCTTTCGGACTGAAGAATGTCGGTGCAACTTATCAACGGGCTATGGTAACGTTATTCCATGACATGATCCACAAAGAAATTGAATGTTACGTGGATGACATGATTGCCAAGTCCCTCACTGAAGAAGACCATCTGGTAAATCTGCTGAAGTTGTTCAAGCGGCTGAGAAAGTACCAATTGAAGTTAAACCCCAACAAATGCACATTTGGGGTACGTTCTGGTAAGCTACTAGGATTTATCGCAAGTGAGAAGGGAATTGAAGTTGATCCTGACAAGGTCAAAGCTATTCATGAGATGCCTGCACCTAGGACTGAAAAGGAAGTTCGGGGGTTCTTGGGTAGATTGAACTACATATCAAGGTTCATATCTCACCTCACTACAACCTGTGAGCCCCTGTTCAAATTGTTAAGAAAGGAACAAATGGTCAGGTGGAACGAAGATTGTCAGAAGGCTTTTGACAAAATCAAGGAGTACTTACAAGAACCTCCAATTCTTATGCCTCCAGTTTAAGGAAGACCTCTAATAATGTACCTGACAGTATTAGAAGGATCAATGGGGGTGTGTGTTGGGCCAGCATGACGAGTCTGGTCGAAAAGAGTATGCATATACTACCTAAGCAAAACGTTTACCGACTGTGAACAACGTCATTCACTGCTCGAGAAAACTTGATGTACTTTAGCGTGGGTTGTTCGCCGACTAAGAAAGTATATGTTGACTCACACTACCTTGTTGATCTCAAAGATGGACCACATCAAATACATATTTGAGAAGCCAGCACTTACCGGAATGGTTACAAGATGGCAAATGATTCTGACAGAGTATGACATTCAGTACACATCTCAAAAGGCCATCAAGGGCAGTGTGTTGTCTGACTATCTAGCTGAGCAACCCATTGATGATTACCAGCCCATGAGATTTGACTTCCCTGATGAAGACATCATGTTCCTAAAATCAAAAGATCATGAAGAGCCTGTTCACACTGAAGGGCCCGACCCGGAAGAAGAGTGGACAATGATGTTTGATGGGGCTGTCAATATGAATGGTCGTGGAGTTGGTGCAGTGCTCATTACACCTAAAGGAGTTCATATGCCTTTCTCGGAAAAACTCACCTTTGCCTGCACTAACAACGAAGCTGAATACGAAGCCTGTATCATTGGTCTTGAGGAAGCCATTGACCTCAGGATCAAGACTTTAACTGTATTCGGAGATTCAGCTTTGGTAATCAATCAGACCAACGGCAAATGGTACACTCACCAAGAGCATCTGATTCCATACCGTGACTATACGAGTAGATTATTGACCTTCTTCACAATAGTTAAACTCGAATACATCCCTCAAGATGAAAATCAGTTCGCAGATGATTTAGCTACCATTTCCTCCATGATCAAGGTTCAAACTGCCAATTTTGTGCCTCAAATTTCGGTATCCAGACTAGACCGACCACCATACGTATTTGTAACACCCCAAATTTGCCCTCTTCATTTTAAACATCATATCCATCATTTAGCATATCATCTAGCATACCTTACATTACATTTGCATACAAAAATGAAGCATCACATCCATTGTTGAAGCATAGCATGAGCTGGCAGTGATTTCAGTTCAGTGTGGCTATTCATTTCGCGATTTGTTTCAGATGGACATTTGACCTAGCATGGTCAAACTGTTAGGATTCCTTTAATTGCAAGTTATCTGCTTCAATGGTTAAGTCTCAGGCAGTGCGTGTTCAGTGTTATATTGTGCGGTGCGCGGTTCTTTTGGTTTGTAGAACAGTGCTTTGTGAGAATGTTTGGGTTTAATCTCCAAGTTTACCATGATCCATTGGTTTAGATTGTATTCAGCTATGAAGTGATTTCCCCGGTGATTTGTTTAAGATGAATTGGAGGCTATTGAGGAGTGTGCTTATTAACCCTTTCTTTAATCAGTTACTGGAATAATTTCGAGTGCGGTTTCCGGATTGAATTCCATCAGATTCATTGTTTGGAAATATTAACAGAGGTTTTGTTCGAGTTTCATTTCTAATTTTTGGCCATTTCTCACATCCAATTTCGTCTGTAAAATCCATCTTAGATCATTTGCCGATTTCGGAGTCATCATCCGTCTTTTATCACATCAATTTCCATTTATTCATCATCCTTTAAATCATTTGATTTTGTTATTACCCTTTAATATTTTTTCTAAACTATTTTAGTCAAATAACCACATCCTTAGCCATTCATTTAATCCATATTCAAAATCCATTTTTGAGGCCCATTTTTAATTTTCATTTTAATGTTGTTAAAAAAAAAGGGGGGGTTTGTCAACAAAAACAAAAAAAAAGGGAAAAGAAGAACAAAGTCCCTCTCTCACACCTCACAAATCTCACGCCACTCCCACCCAGTACTTTCACTTCACACTTTTTCTTTTCTTTCACTCCCTCATAATCCCTCATGCACTCACACACTCCCTCACGTGACTCTCCCACTAGCCAAAGAAATACATGAGAATTTCACATCTCAACACGCTGCGGTAAACGAAATAAATGACGGCATTTTTCCAAAGAAAAAGCAAGGCCATCACGCTTTGTGCACATGCCCAAACTCAGCAAGTAATTTTGGTGACCATCAAAACGCACCCACACTGGACATGAAACGCAGCATTGACAGAATGAAAAATGAAAAAATATAACAAACTCAGAAAGGAAAAAAGAGAAAAAAACTTGAATAACCGTTTCTTTTCAATAATAACGGAATGCAATAACAGAATTGAGAGAAAAACGTTCACGATAACAGAATCATTTTTTTCACCAGGTAACAGAAAGAACAAAAAAATGCTCTCTGACTCTCTCCAAATTCGGCAAGAGTTCTCATTCACAATCTTCAACTAATTCTCTTCAATCTTCATCAACCTTCTCCACAAAAATTCAAGTAATTCTTCATAATCTCCATGAGTCACTTCCACCTTGATCGAGTCTCTGCGAAATTCATCACCAACAACGCATAACCGATGCAATCTTCAAATAGTTCTGCATAATTCTCATCAAGAATCTGCATTATTCTTCATCGATACTTTTTCACAAGATTAGACTCGAATCTTCTTCAGGCTCTGCAATCGCTTCAGCATCTTCAATTTACCGAAGTCTCCGCAGCACCATCAACTTACCTGCAAGCGGATTCAACAAGCGGATTATGAATTAACAGCAACAAATCGGATTCGAAGAAGAAAGAAAAGATTCAATTAGAAGCAAAAGCAGAAGAAGAAGCACTTACCGAATCGAGACTCGCTCACGCATTGTTTGTCGTATCATCGCGTAACAGGTATGTTTTCGATGCCGTTATTCGACGCAAGTGCTGGCTGTATGTTGAATTTGTGGTAGCTGTTTATGAATTTCGATTGGTGTTGCTTTGAGTTCCGTTGTGTACGTCTAAAGCGCCGTGAGGTATTTCTCTTAGCTAGCATAGTTCCTTTGATTTGTTAGTGTTAGGCGATTTGGATTGAGGTGAGACCGAATGAAGAGAGAGGCTTAAATGTAGGTCGTTAGAATGTTCATGGTGAGGGTGGCTGCGGATTCAGTTGAGTGGCGAGGATTAGGTCAAGGTGAGGACGGCGGCGGCATGTGTTTAGGTTAGTGTTAGGGTTTAGCATTTGAGGTTATCGGCGAGGGAGAAGAAGAGGTTTCGGTGAGTGGAAGAGGGAGAAGAGTAGAAGCCGAACGAGAGAGGGAAGAAGAAGGTTGAGTCCGGACGTTCGAAAGCTTGGCCGGAGGCGTGAGCAGTGCGGCGACGGACTAGGTTATAGAAGAGGATGAAGGATTCGGCGGTGAGAGAGGATGGAATCGACGCCGGTTGGTTGAGCGAGATTGATGATGGTTGAGAGAAGTGATGAAGGAGGTGGCTAGGTTAGAGAGGTTTACAAAGGAGTGAGGCGTGCGTATAGGAAGAAGGTGATGAACATGGCGGCGGCAGACTCTAGGGTTAGAAAGGGGGAGATGTGTTTGAGAGAGAGAGAGAGGAAGCTTATTGTGATGTTGATGTATGTCTTTTTCTTCGAATAATGTTTAGTAAGTTTAATATAATGTTTAAAAAGTATAAAAAGATTAATAATTAGTATAATAATTGTTTAGGGAATGTAAAAAGATTAATTAGTTAATAAATGTTTAGGGAATGTAAGAAGCTTAATTAGTATAATGGTGTTTAGGGAATAAAAAAAAGGTTTGAGAAGGTGTTAGTGTGTTTGAACCTGGGCTAGCGAAATTCCTGGGCCTAGGGAGTTGATTTTCGCACCCCCTTCCCCTTTGGGCCTATCTTGTTTCAGTTCAAAGGGCCTGCTTACTGCACCCCATCCCTTTTCCTTTCTTAGCTTCTTTTTCTTTATTTTTATTTTTCTTTTGTTTTTACTCATCTCCATTTTAATCCATTAAAAATAGTTCTTTTCATATAAAAATTCTCAAATAAATCATGGCATTTCCTTTTTGTCTCTAGTTTTTTATCATATTTTTATTTTATTTTTTTCCATTGATCCACGTGCCAGGAATAATTCACCAATGTGCATAGCTTCTTTTGCTTCATTTCTTGACCAGTCTGCCTTGTTTATTTTCTATAGACTTCAATATTTCGATTTTTGATCCCATTCTTTTTGCATTGTGTTCCTAAGATCTTGTAGTTTTCATGTGATTTTTATCAGAATTTGTAGAAAATTATTTCTGGAGTTTTGGTCTGGTATATTGTGATGTAAGTTTTCTGTCCTAACTTGTGTTTGTGCCTCCATTTGACCTAGTTCCTTTCTGAATTTTTGCAAATCCTTTTGGAAGGTTAATATAATGTGTTTTAAGATCATTTGGTTTCAGTTGTAGAATTTTTAGATGGCTGGTTGATTATTTGTGGATTTTCGTTCTCACCTTGTCCCATTTTGCTTCTTTTGGTTCATTAGATCTCTTATAGGCTTAGAAGGGCACTTGTGCCAACTTCTTCTTCTCATTTGGGTTTCTTTTGGGGTGTGGGTACCTTCCTGGTCCTAGGATAGGTCTTGTTTCTTCTGAATTTTTAAGTTTACCTCTTATTCAAATCATTTGTTTCCTTAAGTGCTTAAATTCCATCTTTTGATTCCGTTGCTTCAATTTTGATATTGTTTGGTATTGTGTGACTTCTATCTTCATCTTGCTGGCCTCTTAGGCCATTCTTTATATCATTTTGATTCTGGTTTTGAACTTTGTGCTTGTATTTGGTGTGTTTTGTATTACGTTTTTCATAAGTGCACACTTGTTTCCATATGTATTCATGTTGCTTCATTTTAAGTCATAAGTCTCTCATTTTCATTTCTTTGAGTTGAATTGGTATTAAGCATTTGTTCATTTCATTTCACTTCTGATTGTTGGATGATGTTATGTTAATTTGTTCATTTTGGTTCACTTGTGCATACTAACCTTGCAGGGGCTATGGTAAGTGTGAGATGTGGGAATTGAGTTCCACATCCCTAATCCTTATCTCTTCCTTTTATGTTTATGTGAACTAACCTTTTTTTGTTGGGCCTAGGCCTTTCTCATCCCTTCTTCTATCTTGTTCTTCCTTCTTCATTAGGATAGAAACCTCACTAACCCTTAGGACATCCATGCATGTGAATACTTAGGATTATTTTAGTCCCCCTTTAGAATTTTTCCTTTGAGATCCTTTTGGTTCTTCTTCTCTTCTCATCTCATAACTCTTAAAAGATACTTTAATAAATCTGAAGTGATACATTGATCCATAGCCTTATTCCATGAGGTATGCTTGTAGTCTTCCCATATTGGGATAGTACATGTTTACCTTGTGATGCACAAGTCTGATCAAGGTATCTCCTTCATAAAAGAAAAGCATAAAAAACACTTCTTCATCTGTAAATAACAAAAAACACTTAATAATCAAACAAGTTAGTGAGCCTAAGCCCTAATCTGTGGGTTCAAGTTTTGGGGATCTTCTCCTTACTTGAGTGTGCTTGTTCTATTATTCCATCTTGGAATGTAGAGACAAGTGCACATTCCATGGAAAAGAGCTTGAGTTCACTTTCTTGTGGCACACTCCTAAAAGCTTCTAAAAAACACAAACAAACAATAAGCGTCTCTCCTTCGGGAATTCTTTTCTCATCCCCTTCGCTCCGTCCGCGAACTTGCTCCTACTTGTCATCTTGCAAGACGGTTACGCACTCGTCGTCCGAGCCTGCAACACCTGAGCAATGGCATAGGCAGTTCAAGCCTTTAATTCACAAGCAATTTTCTTTTTCTACCCCTAGTTAGGGGAACTACGGCGTCTCTGATCCTCATTATCCTGATGAGGTACGTAGGCAACGGGGTAGGGCCCGTTCGAGCACAATCTTTATTTTCCCTACATTTTTCTCTTTGCTTTCTTTTCTCAGTTTATTTTCCAGTCCATTTCTTGTCTTTTGCTGCAGTTTTCATACCCTCACCCTTTGAAACAGTTTCTTTGCAAGCATGGATCCCGTCGGGTACGGCGGACGATCTGGGTGCTAATACCTTCCCAGGTCGTAACCGACTCCCGAACTCAAATCTTTGGTTCGCAGGACCTTGTCCTTTCCTTCTTCCTCAGGTTTGTGCAACATTACCTTTCCCATCCATTCGGGATAAAAATGTCTGGCTGGCGACACTAACCTTTCTGCGCCACTTTCGCGTTTGTACTAGGATGAAAATCCCGGGAGCGACAGCTGGCGACTCTGCTGGGGACTGCACACCAGATAATTTCTGGTTCCCCTGTGAGTCTCTCCTAGCGCTTGTTTGTTTCTGTTTCATTGGGTGATGTTTTGTTTGTTGTGGCTTGTTGTATGTTATTGTTGTTTATTTACAGCTTTCTTTACAGCTTTATTTACAGTTTTCAGTATTTATTTTCTGCATCATGTATATATACTGGACTGTCTGGACTGGTTTTCTTTGGTGGGATGGGTGTTACTGGTTCTTGAGAGATATGAGCCAAGTACCCGGCTCGAGTGCACCATAGGATTTAGAGTGGTTCCACTTTGGCCTCATGAGATCTTGTCATGGGGGTAGTAGTGAGTTCCACACCCAGGTTGCGATTGTCTTGGAAATGTGTTGATTTGGGGATCTTCCTCTCTCATTACATAACCCTGACAGTTATGTGTAGCTGGGGACCGATCATTGAGAACCTTTGTGGAAACAACCCTCTCCAGTGGTGACAGTGGCAGACCACATTTTGTGGCAAACCCATTCGCACCCGAGGGCCCACTGGGAACTCGCATAGGATGGCCTGGTTCTCTTATAAGAACTCAGTCAAAGCATCTGGTCGTATGACATTAGTACTATATCCTACGGGCTGAATGTATTATTGTTTCTCGATTTCAGCGCTTGAAGCTGGGGACTTATAAGGGATGCTTGTTTTTCCCGGACTCAGCTGAGGCCTCCCTGCGTAGTATATAATGCCAAACCGATTCCCTGATTTGGTCATGAGACATTTCTCGGAGATGGTGACAGTATTATTGCTACGTGGCTTTGAGAGTCCGTGATGTCTGACCCGGAGCCTTTTACCCGTGAGATTGGGGGGTGTTTACAGGTGTGTAGGAACCCATGACCTCAACATACCCTCATCTGTTCAGTGGTTCTTGTTATGATCTTTGGTCCTTTGATTATGATCCATGGTTCTATGATTCTATGGTTCCGAAGTTATGGTTCTGGAATTCTGGATTTCTTGATACTGTGATTCTGAGATCTTCTATCAGAGGGTTGTGATTATCAGAGGGTGTGACTCAGTAAACTTTTGGGTTTTCCAGTAAATCAGAGGGGCCCTTGTCAGTGTTCCAGTTCAGATGGTCCCAGTTGGTCATATGCTTGCATTTCATTACATTTGCATCATTCTTTGCATTAACTGTTTATGTTTCCCATTTTTCAGGTCATTGCTCACATCTGTTCCCAGTTTTTGTATTCTTATCTCCATGGCAGAAATCAGAAGTGATCCGAGAAAAAAGAATGTGCATTATACCTTTCTTCAGCCGGAAGTTAAAAGTGTTCAGAGGTTAGCAGGTTTGATGAACGATCAAGTCTTAGGTAATTTCAAGAAAAGATATGGCCAGATACTGAAGTTTGTGGACAAACCCACTGCAGACCAAAAGGACAGCTTGCATACCTTGTTGCAATTTTATGATCCCCTGCTGTGTTGCTTTATTTTTCCAGGTTACATCTTAGCTCCGACATTGGAAGAGATCTCCAGCATGCTGAGTGTTCCGATCAGAGAGACATTGTCGTTCTATAGGTCAGAGGTTGTGCTCAGAGATGAAGACATAGCCAAGGTTTGTAGGTTGCCAGTTGTTTCAGTTAGAAAGGCTTTGCAAGAGAGTAAAGGCAGAGGTCTACCCTGGAGTGTGCTTATCCCAGAGGCTGAGAAGTATGCTACAGAGGCTAGGTGGAACGACTTTGGAGCTTTGCTTGCATTAATGGTATATGGGTCTAGCTTGTTTCCCGGAGAGAAAGAGTTTGTCAGCTTAGAAGTGATTTCAATCTTTGCAAAAGGCAATCCAGTGCCTACTTTATTGGGTGACTTTTATTTTAGTGTCCATTACAAAAACGAGAAAGGTAGAGGTGGTCCAGGGGTCTGCTGTGCTCCTTTGTTTGCTGAATGGTTTGCTAGACAGTTGCCTAAGTCAGGTGCCTTCAAGGATATACGAGACGAATGGAGATGGTCCAGAAGACTGATGGGACTGACTGAAGAAGACATTGCTTGGGGTTATGACAGGGATTTGCTAGGAAAGGAGTTGATGGTTAGTTGCGGTAGGTTTGCTGGAGTACCTTTGCTGGGAAGGAAAGGTGTCATCAGTTACTACCCGACATTATCCAAAAGACAGTTTGGCTACCCTTTGAAAGATCCTCCTCAGATGGAAATGTTTGCTGAATCTTTGTATTTTCCTGCTGACGGAAACAGAGAGTTAGTCCAACAAGCAGTCCAATCCTGGGCTCACAGGATAAGAAAAGGGAAGAAAGACTTCGGCCGAGTTGATCCCAAGACATATCCACCATATGCTGAATGGTTGCAAAGGCATATCGAGTCAGTTCTCATGCCTTTTTCAGTCGAAGCTCCACTTTATCCCCGAGAAGTACCAAGTCCGAACAGTACGGTTTCCTTGGAGGAGTACAAGAAGCTAGAAGCTCAGCTGCATGAGGTTAGAGTAGAGAATTTTGAGATGGTAAGCCTATACCACCAGGCCAATAGAGCCAAGAAGGAAGCTAAAGGCAAGTTGCAGAAGCTCCAAGCCTCTTTAGAAGACAAAGAGAAGGATTTTGCCGGAAGAGAAGCCCATTTCCATAGATTGGGTATGATGGAAGCTCAAAGAGAAGCTAAGCACAAGGAGACTTTAAAGACTCTCAAGAGTGCTCGACAGTCCATTGTTTGGCTGAAAGGCCAAAGGGATGAAGAGCAAAAGAAATTCAAAGAGAAGGAAGAGTTCTTTGAAGTTCAGATGGCTTTCAAGAAGGAGGAAGTGGAGAAAGCCCACGCCATCCGGAGGGAGAAGACCCAACAGTTAGCCCAAAGTCAATTAGCTCTGGAGGAAGCAAGGAAAGAGATCGAAGAGCTCAAGCTGAGAGCGGGTGTCAAGAAAAGCAGGGCAGAGGTGGCAGAGCCGGGGTCCTTAGCTTAGTTTATTTTTCAAACTACCTACAGGCTTGTTGTAGGAGTCTTGTTTATTTTTGTATTTTGTCTTTATTCGATGTACTGATTTGTAACCCTTCGGGGAATATTCCTGGATGTATTCTGACTTTTAGCCTATAGTGGTTTGTCCATATTCAGTATTAATGTGCAAGTTATCGTTTTGAATGCGCAAGACTCGTTTGTCTGGATACTGCTAATGTCTGAACACTTATCAAAGAGAAAGTTTGAAAGCTAAACACTGAAAATGATTGTCGAGATAGATGCCAGAACTGGGGCATGCCAAATGCTTAAAATTGGGAACATGAACAGTTACATAGCATTGCATATAACCTGTTTGTTTGTTTTGCAGGTGTTGTCTCAGTTACTAACGTGTTTTGTGTAACAGACACTATAGCTCCTCGTAAAGTTCGGGGACAACTAGCAGTACACAAATACCCAACCAAGACTAACAGAGAGCGAGCCATGGACCAGATGCAGGCAGATTTGGCAGATTTGAGGCAGAGAATGGATAATTTCATGACGTTAATGTCCGGCATGGGGCAAAATCAAGAGCGTCTGCGAGAGATGGTTGAGAATCAGAACAGAAACGCTGCTGCTGCTGCTAATGCTGATAATCATACCGGTGCGGGCGCACGTCAGGGTGGAACTCCAGTTACACAACCAGGAGTGACAATAGTCAACGACGGGTTGCATAACCTTCAAATGGACAACCATGATGACCAGTTCACTCTACTTGATGAAGCTGAAGGTCAAGGGGTAGAAATGAACAAAAGGTTCGAAGAGATGGCTGAGCAAATCAAGGCTATTCAGTCCCAGAGCTCTTTGGGATTCGATATAACAGACTTGGGCTTGGTTCCTGGAGTCAGGATTCCGTATAAGTTCAAAGTTCCCACCTTCGAGAAGTATAACGGCACTGCTTGCCCGAAGACCCATCTGCAATCATTTGTTGGGAGAATTGCCGCTCATACAGACGATGAAAAACTGTGGATGTACTACTTTCAAGACAGCTTGGTGGGAGCTTCCCTTGAATGGTACATGAAGCTCAGTAGGGTCAATGTCAAGAGCTGGAAGGATCTCGCTGAAGCCTTTGTGAGGCAGTATCAATATAACATGGACATGGCTCCGAATCGCACGCAGTTGCAACATATGGCTCAGACAGCAAGGGAAGGCTTCAAAGAATATGCCCAAAGGTGGCGCCAGCTAGCTGCCAGGGTACAACCACCCCTGTTAGAGAATGAAATGGCCGATATGTTTATGGGTACCCTCCAGGGGGTATTTCTTGAAAGACTGGCGTCGAGTTCTGCTACTAAGTTCAACGATATTGTCATTGCGGGAGAAAGGGTTGAAACGCTATTGAAAATGGGGAAGATACAAGACCCCGGTGCTAGTTGCTCAAATGGAGCGAGGAAAGCTTTTAGCGGACCTCCGAGAAGGCGAGAAGGCGAGACCAATGCTGTATTCGGCCGAAGCCAGGGTCGTGGTTACAGAAGACCCTATGAACATATGGCTGCTGTCACCATTCCCGCAGCTCCCGTACAACAAATGCTACCTCCACCACAACAACATCAGCAACAACAACAACCTCGAACCAACTACCAGCAGAGCCCATATCAACCGAGGCAGGCTCACCCGGCTAACAAGGTGATTGAAGCTATTCCGATGACGTATGCTGCCTTGTTGCCGAGACTACTAGATTTGAACCTTATTCAATTGAGGACCTTGGCACCACCACCTCCTGGAGAGCTTCCAGATGGTTATGATGTCAACGCGCGATGCGCTTTTCACTCAGGAGCACCCGGGCACTCAACTGAGAAGTGCAGGGCTCTGCATCACAAAGTTCAGGATCTTGTAGATTCTAAGGCAATCAACTTTGCGCCACTGCCGAATGTTAACTCGAACCCCATGCCTAATCATGGAGGGGAAAGAGTCAATGCTGTTGAAAGTAATGATAAGTTGAGTTTGGTGCTGAGTATTGATGAAGTCAAGACACCTTTGAGGGTGGTGAAGGAGATATTGTTGAAGGGTCAAGTATTTCCTGGTTGTTGTCTCGATTGTGAAGACTGTATGAGTGTTGTGAATGGCTATGAGAAATTGAAGATGGGTTTGCAAGGGTTGATCGATGATGGGTCCTTGCAGTTCAGTAAGGTTAGTAATGAAGAGGCTGATGATGTGTCAACCATTACTATCTTCTATGATGAAGCTGACATGCCCGTCAGACAAGAGCCGGTTACCATTTACGCTCCTCAGATTAGTCCCGTGACTATAACTGTACCTGGGCCAGTGCCGTATACCGATGATAGGGCCATTCCTTGGCATTATGGCTCCGACGTTTATGTAGCGGGACAGAAGATGGAGAGTAGACCTGTTGCTGACTTGACTATTGAGAATGTAGGAGGTGTTGGGGGTTTTACTCGAAGTGGCCGTTTATTTGCTCCCCCCGTGTTGAGAAGAGATCCTGAGGCCGAGGCTTCGTCCAAAGACAAAGGAAAGCAGACTGCGAATGACGAGTCATCTACTCCCGTGGCTGGGCAGGGGACATTTGAAAAAGAAGTAGAGGAGTTCATGAGGATCATCAAAAGGAGTGACTACAAAGTGGTTGATCAACTGAACCATACACCTTCAAATATTTTTATCTTGTCACTGCTGATGTGCTCTCCCGCGCATCGAGAAGCCTTACTGAAAGTACTTCAAATGGCCTACGTTCCTCAAGAGATCACTGTCAACCAACTCGAAGCTGTTGTTGGAAGGGTCAATGCTAGCCATGGCTTAGGCTTCACGGACAGAGACCTCACTTCGGAGGGAAGGAATCACAACAAAGCACTGCACATCACAATGGAATGCAAGGGCGCTGTGCTGTCTCATGTTCTTGTAGACACAGGCTCTTCCTTGAATGTGCTTCCGAAGAAGGCGTTGATGAAGCTTAATATTGATGGGATTGTCCTGACGCCGAGTGATCTGGTGGTTAAAGCTTTCGATGGTTCAAGAAGATCAGTTTTCGGAGAGGTTGAGTTGCCTGTCAAGATAGGCTCTCAAGTCTTCAAGAGTGTCTTCTATGTTATGGACATCCAACCTGCGTATAGTTGCTTGTTGGGCAGACCGTGGATACATGCAGCTGGAGCTGTCACTTCAACCCTGCATCAGAAGCTTAAATACGTGGTGGACGGCCAGGTCATCACCGTTTGTGGGGAAGAAGATATATTCGTCATCCATCTATCGACGTTTAAGTATGTGGAAATGGATGGAGAAATCCACGAGACTTTGTGCCAAGCTTTTGAGGCAGATGTCAGTATATTGACTCCGGTGAAGAAAAACAATGAGGGTACGTCCATTCATTCCTACCAGGAAGCAAAGGAAGTCGTCCAATCAGGCAGTGCTCAGGGCTGGGGCAAGCTGTTGGAGTTGGAAAAGAAGGATGATAAATTCGGCTTAGGGTATCAGCCCGGTGGGTCTACTCAGAGTGGTAAAGCCATCACGTTCACAAGCGCTGGGTTGCTCGACCGCGATCAAATTTGTACGGCAAGCCAGGATGGGGATAGTGACAGAGATTGGGACAACAATTGGATCCGCCCGTGTGCGCCCGGCGAGGAGCTAGGAAATTGGTCTGCTGAAGACATTGTTCAAGTCACCTGGCTCTCAAAGTAATTGCTTTGTTTCCTTTTATTAGCATACTGCATTGTCAAATCCAGCATTCTTCCCAAGATGCTTGGATCCATTGTATTGGGCCACCATGTTTTGTATCGCATCGTTATTTTGCTATGGAATAAAAGGACATTTTCAGACAAAGTGTGTTCCCTGTCTTTGTTTTTAAACTTTTTCACAAAACAATATATAAAAAATGGCAATGTGTTTTCTTTTTTTGTTTTGTGTTAGCATCTCTTTTTCAAAAAAAACAGATTCTGAATAAGCACATCATTTGTGCAGTGTTGATCATCCGGATTCCACGGATAACGTTCCTGCTAGGACTATGCATGACTTTGATAATCCAGTCTACCAAGCTGACGAAGGGGTTGAGGAAGACTGTGACCTCCCTGAAGAGTTGGTCAGATTGTTGAAACAAGAGGAACGAGTTATTCAGCCTCATCAAGAGGAGATTGAGACCATCAACATTGGCAGTGAAGATGCAAAGAAAGAAATCAAGATAGGGGCCAGTCTGCAGGCCGACGTCAAACAAGAGCTGATCAGTATGCTGAGAGAGTATGTGGATATCTTTGCTTGGTCATATCAGGATATGCCAGGTTTAGATACCGACATCGTGATGCATAAGCTACCCCTGAGAGAAGACTGTCCTCCTATAAAGCAAAAATTGAGAAGAACTTGCCCGGATATGGCGATGAAGATTAAAGAGGAGGTTCAGAAGCAGTGGGATGCCGGGTTCCTTGCCGTGACTAGTTACCCGCCTTGGGTAGCTAACATCGTACCAGTACCTAAGAAGGACGGCAAGGTCCGGATGTGCGTTGACTATCGAGATTTGAACAGAGCAAGCCCAAAGGACGATTTTCCGTTGCCACACATTGACGTGTTGGTCGACAATACTGCTCAATTCTCAGTGTTCTCCTTCATGGATGGATTCTCCGGTTATAATCAGATAAAAATGGCGCTGGAAGACATGGAGAAGACAACGTTCATTACCCCATGGGGAACATTCTGCTACAAGGTCATGCCCTTTGGTCTGAAGAACGCCGGGGCAACTTATCAACGAGCGATGGTCACGTTGTTCCATGACATGATCCACAAGGAGATCGAATGTTATGTGGATGATATGATTGCAAAGTCCAAAGACGAAGAGGAGCATTTGGTTAACCTGAAGAAGTTATTTGATAGATTGATCAAGTACAAGCTGAGGTTGAATCCGAACAAGTGCACTTTCGGAGTGCGTTCCGGAAAATTGCTGGGTTTCATTGTAAGTCAAAGAGGAATTGAGGTAGATCCTGCTAAAGTAAAAGCTATTCAAGATATGCCTGCACCGAGGACAGAAAAGGAAGTGCGCGGGTTCTTAGGTAGATTGAACTACATTTCTCGGTTCATATCCCATCTAACTGCCACGTGCGAACCGATATTCAAACTGCTAAGAAAAGAGCAAACGGTCAGGTGGAACGATGATTGCCAAAGAGCTTTTGACAAAATAAAGGAATATTTGCAGGAACCTCCAATTCTAATGCCTCCAGTGGAGGGGAGACCATTAATCATGTACTTGAGCGTGCTAGAAGGGTCGATGGGGTGTGAGCTCGGCCAACATGACGAGTCTGGTCGAAAAGAGTACGCCATTTATTACCTTAGCAAAAAGTTTACCGACTGTGAATCCCGATACTCACTGCTCGAGAAAACTTGCTGCGCTTTGGTATGGGCTGCTCGCCGACTGAGGCAGTACATGTTGACCCATACCACACTTCTCATTTCCAAGATGGATCCTGTCAAGTACATCTTTGAGAAACCAGCATTGACCGGAAGGGTTGTTAGATGGCAGATGATTTTAACTGAATACGACATCCAATACACTTCTCAGAAAGCTATCAAAGGAAGTGTATTGTCGGAACACCTTGCTCAGCAACCTCTTGAGGATGACTATCAGCCAATGAGATTTGATTTCCCTGATGAGGACATCATGTACCTCAAAACAAACGATTATGAGGAACCACTTCCGGAGGAGGGGCCTGATCCTGAATCCAAATGGAAGTTGATGTTTGATGGGGCTTTCAATATCAATGGTCGTGGAGTTGGTGTCGTACTCATTACTCCTGAAGGTGTCCACTTACCCTTCGCTGCCAGAATTACTTTTGGCTGCACCAACAATGAAGCGGAATACGAGGCGTGTATAATGGGAATAGAGGAGGCAATTGATCTTCGGATTAAGAACCTCGACATATTCGGAGATTCAGCCCTCGTCATTAACCAAATTACCGGCAAGTGGTATACGCATCAAGAGCATCTAGTTCCGTACAGGGATTATGCTAGAAAACTGTTGACATTCTTCACGAAAGTTGAGCTCAAATACATACCACGTGACGAAAATCAGTTTGCCGATGCTTTGGCCACTCTCTCTTCGTCGATTAAAGTCCTGTGTTGGAATTTTGTGCCCAAAATTGACATCTCCAGGCTTGACTCTCCAGCTTATGCTTTCTCTGTAGACGTCGTGTCTGACGAGAAACCTTGGTATTTTGATATCAAGTTATTCCTGGAAAAGCAAGAATACCCAACAGGGGCATCTTCCAAGGACAAAAAGACCTTGAGACGACTTGCTGCTAGTTTCTTCTTGAACACAAACGGGGTTTTGTACAAGAGGAACTTCGACATGGTCTTGCTCAGATGCGTGGATAGACACGAAGCAAGTCTGTTGATGCAGGAAGTCCATGAAGGATCTTTTGGTACCCATGCAGGAGGGCATGCCATGGCAAAGAAATTGCTGAGATCAGGGTATTACTGGATGACAATGGATGCAGACTGTTGTTCATTCGATCGAAAATGCCACAAGTACCAAATATATGCAGATAAAGTGCATGTTCCTCCTAACCCGCTCAACGTCATGTCATCTCCTTGGCCTTTCTCTATGTGGGGCATTGACATGATCGGGAAGATCGAGCCAACTGCTTCGAACGGTCATCGCTTCATCCTGGTCGCGATTGATTACTTTACCAAGTGGGTAGAAGCAGCGTCTTATGCCAATGTCACTCGTCAAGTGGTGGCAAGGTTTCTGAAAAGAGATATCATATGCAGATATGGAGTGCCCGAAAGGATCATTACTGATAATGGTTCTAATCTCAACAACAAGATGATGGCAGACTTATGTCGGGACTTCAAAATACAGCATCACAATTCTTCTCCTTACCGACCAAAGATGAATGGTGCGGTAGAGGCAGCTAACAAGAATATCAAGAAGATTGTGCAGAAAATGGTTGTCACCTACAAAGATTGGCATGAGATGTTACCGTTTGCTTTGCATGGGTACCGAACGTCGGTCAGGACGTCAACAGGGGCAACTCCCTTCTCTCTAGTGTATGGCATGGAGGCAGTCCTGCCTGTTGAAGTAGAGATTCCTTCACTGCGCGTGATGATTGATGTCAAGCTGGATGAGGCTGAATGGGTGCGTTCTCGTTATAATCAGCTATGTCTAATTGAGGAAAAGAGATTAGCGGCTATCTGTCATGGTCAGCTTTATCAGAGGAGAATGAAGCGGGCATTCGACCAACAAGTACGTACTCGAGAGTATCGAGTGGGAGAGCTTGTGTTGAAGAGAATCGTTCCTCCAGGTTCAGATAACAGGGGCAAATGGACCCCAAACTACGAAGGACCATTCATAGTGAAGAAAGTCTTCTCAGGAGGAGCACTGATGCTCACCACTATGGATGGAGAGGACTTCCCATCCCCTTTTAACTCGGACGCAGTTAAAAAATACTTCGCATAAAGAGACTCGCTGGACACAAAAACAGAATGTAAGTCCAGGCAAGAAAAGGGCATCCCGGCGAGCTAAAAACAGAATAAAAAGCTCGGGCAAAAATTAGGGAAATAAATATAAAAAAATGTACACCCGCTGAGTTGAAAAGCCACATTGGACAGCTCAGGCAAAAAGGGGTATCCCGGTGGATTGAAAACCCGAGAGGGCGATCCACGCAAAATAAGGGAATAAGCGAACAACTGTGATCCAAGTTATCTGAATCACGTCATCGTTTCGTACATCTTGACAATGTCAGAAGGATAGGAAATAGTCCCCTCGTCCTCTCAGAAAGCCAAAGCAGAATGGAGAGTCTTGAAGACATGCAGGTCATAGCAGAAATGGAACTCCTTGGAATGCCGTATACATTGCCATTAGGATAGTTTCTTTTCTCAATTTTTATAGTGGCTACCTCTTTCCAGGTGGCTGCTTCCTGATGTAAATCTTTGCCTATTCAGAGGCCATTCAATACAAATAATATTCAGTCAAAAAGCTGTGTGTGTTTATTTTTGTTTGCAAAATGTCCTGAATTTTTGGCAAAAATAGCATTGCATCTAAACATGGCAATAATTTTGAAAAGAAAACTGACATGCAGGGAAACTGTAACCCTCTTTGAGTGTCGGGTGACGATGGATGAACCGATCATTCCATGCAAATCCCCGGGACACACGTGTGTTTTCTGTTGTTGCAGGTTGCAGGTGGCGTCACATTCTCTCAAGCAATTTACTCTTCCCCAGTAGAGTATCTCCCCAAGCAGAGGTTTCTTCTCCCAGCAGGTATCTGAAGCCTGACATCTCCGGCATAGATTTTCCTCCAACCAAGCCTTGGCAGCAGCCCAAGCAGGTTCTTCTTCCCCAGTGAAGTAGCGGTCCATTCTTCCCCAGCGGAATATGCCTAGAAGATACCTGAAGGCATGTCATCACCAGAGTTGGAATTAACAGTATTTTATCATCAACAAGAGTCCTCCCCAGTAGGCGGGACTGAAGGCTTGATATCCCCTCAGAGCCTTGAATCATCAGTTGCTCTCCCCAGCCAAAGTATTTGCCCAAGAAGCTTCCCCAGCCAGGGCTAAAGATGATCCGGTCCCCACAGAGTTCATATTTGATTTTCACCTCCGTCCGTGAAATATTTCTCAGCCAAGTTGCCATACTTTTGGGTATGTGATGATATAACCAGGTATTCATCACCTCAGTCAGAGTGGGTATCCAGACTTCTTGACTTGTCTTCCCCTGCAGAGTTGTATCTCTTGTTGCTGATCAGGCATTCGTTTGTTGCTCGTCTGCAATCTTCAACACTCGCATGTTTTATCCCTAAGCAAGTTTTCCCCAGCAAGGACATATTATTGCTTTATTGTTGCTTGTCTGCATCTTTCAACACCTGTCCGTGTTAGTCTTTTGGTATTGTTCATTTGCTATCCCCAACGGTGGTTTATGATTACTTTGATTCTGATCGTTCGCAATTCCAAACGCTCGTCTGTGTTTGATTATCTCAGTTGGTTGATTGCTCGTCTGCAAATTCCAGCACTCGTCTGTGCTTCGAGAGATATTATTCTGCTGTTGATTCTCAACGCTCGTCTGTGTTTGATTATCTCAGTTGGTTTATTGCTCGTCTGCAATTTCCAGCACTCGTCTGTGTTTAGTTATGATAGTTGCTCGTCCGCAATTCCTCAACACTCGTCCGTGTTCCGATATAATATTTGTTGTTGCTCGTCTGCAGCCTCTCAATACTCGTCTGTGTTGGGTATTGGATCCTTCGTTGCCCTCGTCTGTGCCTTGATATGTATTCTCTATTGTTGCTCGTCTGCAACTGTCCAGCACTCGTCTGTGTTTGTGAGAAGCTCGTCTGCTTTTATTCCCCCAGAAGTCGTTTGTGTTCTGAAGCTCGTTTGCTTTGCTTGGATACTCGTCTGTATCATCCTCAGCACTCGTCTGTGCTAGCTTACATTTGAATGTGAAGATTTGTTGTTTATCATGATATTTTTGTGGCTACTTCAAATGCTCATCTGTGTTTGAATTTCTGGTATTCGTCTATACCAGTGGCTGATACTCGTCTGTATCATCGCCTGAAACGCTCGTCTGTGTTTCTCAGATCATCGTCTGATACTCGTCTGTATCATTGACTTAGGGCACTCGTCTGTGTTATCTTGATGATCATCCAATACTCGTCTGTATTGAAGAGGTTTCGAATCCTGACAGTGGGAATTAAATGTCGAAATAGTTACCGGTCCTGGCGTAACAGGTAAATCCGAAGGAGGCTCGTCTGTCTCAGGCACCAATTATGGTTGCTGCACCTGGCGTAACAGGTTTGCCCAAGAAGACTCGTCTGTCTTATACCATATATCCACGGATAATATATGAAGAAGTTTCGTCTACCTTGATTGCATGTCTATCCCACAGACTTAAGTGCATTACCGGTCCTGGCGTAACAGATAAATCCGAGGGAGACTCGTCTGTCTCATGTGTTAAGGACTCGTCTGTCCAGCTCCTGGCGTCACAGGATGGTTTGAAGACTCGTCTGTATCAGTCATTGTTATTGAAGTGTGTTGAGGACTCGTATGTCCAGCTCCTGGCGTCACAGGATGGTTTGAAAACTCGTCAGTCAATTTGTTCTTATTCCAGATATCAGCTCAACTTGGAAGAAGCTCGTCTGCTTCTTCTCCCCTTCAGTCACCGAAGCGTCATTTGGTCGGGTTTATTTCCCGGTGTTGCATTCTTCGTCAGAGTGCAAATTTCTGGTCTGTTTGGTATTCAATCACAGTTTATCTTGAATGGTCGATAGCCCGTACTATCATCTTATTCAGATTAACTGGTGATTGAATAGGGGCAGCTGTAACACCCCAAATTTGCCCTCTTCATTTTAAACATCATATCACATCATATTCATCATTTAGCATATCATCTAGCATACCTTACATTACATTTTCATAGAAAAATGAAGCATCACATCCATTGTTGAAGCATAGCATGAGCTGGAAGTGATTTCAGTTCAGTGTGGCTATTCATTTCGCGATTTGTTTCAGATGGACATTTGACCTAGCATGGTCAAACTGTTAGGATTCCTTTAATTGCAAGTTATCTGCTTCAATGGTTAAGTCTCAGGCAGTGCGTGTTCAGTGTTATATTGTGCGGTGCGTGGTTCTTTTGGTTTGTAGAACAGTGCTTTGTGAGAATGTTTGGGTTTAATCTCCAAGTTTACCATGATCCATTGGTTCAGATTGTATTCATCTATGAAGTGATTTCCCCGGTGATTTGTTTCAGATGAATTGGAGGCTATTGAAGAGTGTGCTTATTAACCCTTTCTTTAATCAGTTACTGGAATAATTTCGAGTGCGGTTTCCGGATTGAATTCCATCAGATTCATTGTTTGGAAATATTAACAGAGGTTTTGTTCGAGTTTCATTTCTAATTTTTGGCCATTTCTCACATCCAATTTCGTCTGTAAAATCCATCTTAGATCATTTGCCGATTTCGGAGTCATCATCCGTCTTTTATCACATCAATTTCCATTTATTCATCATCATTTAAATCATTTGATTTTGTTATTACCCTTTAATATTTTTTCTAAACTATTTTAGTCAAATAACCACATCCTTAGCCATTCATTTAATCCATATTCAAAATCCATTTTTGAGGCCCATTTTTAATTTTCATTTTAATGTTGTTAAAAAAAAGGGGGGGGGGGGGGTTTGTCCAAAAAAAACAAAAAAAAAGGGAAAAGAAGAACAAAGTCCCTCTCTCACACCTCACAAATCTCACGCCACTCCCACCCAGTACTTTCACTTCACACTTTTTCTTTTCTTTCACTCCCTCATAATCCCTCATGCACTCACACACTCCCTCACGTGACTCTCCCACTAGCCAAAGAAATACATGAGAATTTCACATCTCAACACGCTGCGGTAAACGAAATAAATGACGACATTTTTCCAAAGAAAAAGCAAGGCCATCACGCTTTGTGCACATGCCCAAACTCAGCAAGTAATTTTGGTGACCATCAAAACGCACCCACACTGGACATAAAACGCAACATTGACAGAATGAAAAATGAAAAAATATAACAAACTCAGAAAGGGAAAAAGAGAAAAAAACTTCAATAACCGTTTCTTTTCAATAATAACGGAATGCAATAACAGAATTGAGAGAAAAACGTTCACGATAACAGAATCATTTTTTTCACCAGATAACAGAAAGAACAAAAAAAAGCTCTTTGACTCTCTCCAAATTCGGCAAGAGTTCTCATTCACAATCTTCAACTAATTCTCTTCAATCTTCATCAACCTTCTCCACAAAAATTCAAGCAATTCTTCATAATCTCCATGAGTCACTTCCACCTTGATCGAGTCTCTGCGAAATTCATCACCAACAACGCATAACCGATGCAATCTTCAAACAGTTCTGCATAATTCTCATCAAGAATCTGCATTATTCTTCATCGATTCTTTTTCACAAGATTAGACTCGAATCTTCTTCAGCCTCTGCAATCGCTTCAGCATCTTCAATTGACCGAAGTCTCCGCAGCACCATCAACTTACCTGCAAGCGGATTCAACAAGCGGATTATGAATTAACAGCAGCAAATCGAATTCGAAGAAGAAAGAAAAGATTCAATCAGAAGCAAAAGCAGAAGAAGAAGAAGCACTTACCGAATCGAGACTCGCTCACGCATTGTTTGTCGTATCATCGCGTAACAGGTATGTTTTCGATGTCGTTATTCGACGCAAGTGCTGGCTGTATGTTGAATTTGTGGTAGCTGTTTATGAATTTCGATTGGTGTTGCTTTGAGTTCCGTTGTGTACGTCTGAAGCGCCGTGAGGTATTTCTCTTAGCTAGCATAGTTCCTTTGATTTGTTAGTGTTAGGCGATTTGGATTGAGGTGAGACCGAATGAAGAGAGAGGCTTAGATGTAGGTCGTTAGAATGTTCATGGTGAGGGTGGCTGCGGATTCAGTTGAGTGGCGAGGATTAGGTCAAGGTGAGGACGGCGGCGGCATGTGTTTAGGTTAGTGTTAGGGTTTAGCATTTGAGGTTATCGGCGAGGGAGAAGAAGAGGTTTCGGTGAGTGGAAGAGGGAGAAGAGTAGAAGCCGAACGAGAGAGGGAAGAAGAAGGTTGAGTCCAGACGTTCGAAAGCTTGGCCGGAGGCGTGAGCAGTGCGGCGACGGACTAGGTTATAGAAGAGGATGAAGGATTCGGCGGTGAGAGAGGATGGAATCGGCGCCGGTTGGTTGAGCGAGATTGATGATGGTTGAGAGAAGTGATGAAGGAGGTGGCTAGGTCAGAGAGTTTGACGAAGGAGTGAGGCGTGCGTATAGGAAGAAGGTGATGAACATGGAGGCGGCAAACTCAAGGGTTAGAAAGGGGGAGATGTGTTTGAGAGAGAGAGAGGAAGCTTATTGTGATGTTGTTGTATGTCTTTTTCTTCGAATAATGTTTAGTGAGTTTAATATAATGTTTAAAAAGTATAAAAAGATTAATAATTAGTATAATAATTGTTTAGGGAATGTAAAAAGATTAATTAGTTAATAAATGTTTAGGGAATGTAAGAAGCTTAATTAGTATAATGGTGTTTAGGGAATAAAAAAAAGGTTTGAGAAGGTGTTAGTGTGTTTGAACCTGGGCTAGCGAAATTCCTGGGCCTAGGGAGTTGATTTTTGCACCCCCTTCCCCTTTGGGCCTATCTTGTTTCAGTTCAAAGGGCCTGCTTACTGCACCCAATCCCTTTTCCTTTCTTAGCTTCTTTTTCTTTATTTTTATTTTTGTTTTGTTTTTACTCATCTCCATTTTAATCCATTAAAAATAGTTCTTTTCATCTAAAAATTCTCAAATAAATCATGGCATTTCCTTTATGTCTCTAGTTTTTTATAATATTTTTATTTTATTTTTTTCCATTGATCCATGTGCCAGGAATAATTCACCAATGTGCATAGCTTCTTTTGCTTCATTTCTTGACCAGTATGCCTTGTTTATTTTCTATAGACTTCAATATTTGGAGTTTTGATCCCATTCTTTTTGCATTGTGTTCCTAAGGTCTTTTAGTTTTCATGTGATTTTTCTCAGAATTTGTAGAAAATTATTTCTGTAGTTTTGGTCTGGTATCTTGTGATGTAAGTTTTCTGTCCTAACTTGTGTTTGTGCCTCCATTTGACCTAGTTTCTTTCTGAATTTTTGCAAATCCTTTTGGCAGGTTAATATAATGTGTTTTAAGATCATTTGGTTTCAGTTGTAGAATTTTTAGATGGCTGGTTGATTATTTGTGGATTTTCGTTCTCACCTTGTCCCATTTTGCTTCTTTTGGTTCATTAGATCTCTTATAGGCTTAGAAGGGCACTTGTGCCAACTTCTTCTTCTCATTTGGGTTTCTTTTGGGGTGTGGGTACCTTCCTGGTCCTAGGATAGGTCTTGTTTCTTCTGAATTTTTAAGTTTACTTCTTATTCAAGTCATTTGTTTCCTTAAGTGCTTAAATTCCATCTTTTGATTCCGTTGCTTCAATTTTGATATTGTTTGGTATTGTGTGACTTCTCTCTTCATCTTGCTGGCCTCTTAGGCCATTCTTTATATCATTTTGATTCTGGTTTTGAACTTTGTGCTTGTATTTGGTGTGTTTTGTATTACGTTTTTCATAAGTGCACACTTGTTTCCATATGTATTCATGTTGCTTCATTTTAAGTCATAAGTCTCTCATTTTCATTTCTTTGAGTTGAATTGGTATTAAGCATTTGTTCATTTCATTTCACTTCTGATTGTTGGATGATGTTATGTTAATTTGTTCATTTTGGTTCACTTGTGCATACTAACCTTGCAGGGGCTATGGTAAGTGTGAGATGTGGGAATTGAGTTCCACATCTCTAATCCTTATCTCTTCCTTTTATGTTTATGTGAACTAACCCTTTTTTGTTGGGCCTAGGACTTTCTCATCCCTTCTTCTATCTTGTTCTTCCTTCTTCATTAGGATAGAAACCTCACTAACCCTTAGGACATCCATGCATGTGAATACTTAGGATTATTTTAGTCCCCCTTTAGAATTTTTCCTTTGAGATCCTTTTGGTTCTTCTTCTCTTCTCATCTCATAACTCTTAAAAGATACTTTAATAAATCTGAAGTGATACATTGATCCATAGCCTTATTCCATGAGGTATGCTTGTAGTCTTCCCATCTTGGGATAGTACATGTTTACCTTGTGATGCACAAGTCTGATCAAGGTATCTCCTTCATAAAAGAAAAGCATAAAAAACACTTCTTCATCTGTAAATAACCAAAAACACTTAATAATCAAACAAGTTAGTGAGCCTAAGCCCTAATCTGTGGGTTCAAGTTTTGGGGATCTTCTCCTTACTTGAGTGTGCTTGTTCTATTATTCCATCTTGGAATGTAGTGACAAGTGCACATTCCATGGAAAAGAGCTTGAGTTCACTTTCTTGTGGCACACTCCTAAAAGCTTCTAAAAAACACAAACAAACAATAAGCGTCTCTCCTTCGGGAATTCTTTTCTCATCCCCTTCGCTCCGTCCGCGAACTTGCTCCTACTTGTCATCTTGCAAGTCGGTTACGCACTCGTCGTCCGAGCCTGCAACACCTGAGCAATGGCATAGGCAGTTCAAGCCTTTAATTCACAAGCAATTTTCTTTTTCTACCCCTAGTTAGGGGAACTACGGCGTCTCTGATCCTCATTATCCTGATGAGGTACGTAGGCAGCGGGGTAGGGCCCGTTCGAGCACAATCTTTATTTTCCCTACATTTTTCTCTTTGCTTTCTTTTCTCAGTTTATTTTCCAGTCCATTTCTTGTCTTTTGCTGCAGTTTTCATACCCTCACCCTTTGAAACAGTTTCTTTGCAAGCGCGGATCCCGTCGGGTACGGCGGACGATCTGGGTGTTAATACCTTCCCAGGTCGTAACCGACTCCCGAACTCAAATCTTTGGTTCGCAGGACCTTGTCCTTTCCTTCTTCCTCAGGTTTGTGCAACATTACCTTTCCCATTCATTCGGGATAAAAATGTCTGGCTGGCGACTCTAACCTTTCCGCGCCACTTTCGCGTTTGTACTAGGATGAAAATCCCGGGAGCGACAGTATTCTCCGTGGACATTGCTAAGGATTACAAGCCTTGGTTCCATGATATCAAAATCTTCCTGGAGGATCAAACATACCCACCTGGGGAATCATCCAATGATAATAAGACATTAAGAAGGCCTTCCAGTAGTTTCTTCCTTAATGCCGATGGTTCATTATACAAGCGAAACTTTGACATGGTACTACTCAGATGTGTTGATAAGAAAGAAGCAGACTTGATGATGCACGAGGTGCATGAAGGATCTTTCGGTACCCATGTTGGAGGACATGAAATGGCTATGATATTATTAAGATCAAGCTACTACTAGATCACAATGGATGCAGACTGTTGTGCCTATGCCAGAAAATGCCACAAGTGCCAGATCTATGCAGATAAAGTGCATGTGCCTCCAAATCCTTTGAACGTGATGTCTTCACCTTGGCCCTTTGCCATGTGGGGCATTGACATGATTGGAAAGATCAAGCCAACTGCTTCAAATGGTCATAGATTCATCCTGGTAGCCATTGATTACTTCACCAAGTGGGTTGAAGCAGCTTCATATGCAAACGTCACCAGACAAGTGGTAGCCAGATTCCTGAAAAGAGACATCATCTGTCGATATGGAGTACCCGAGCGAATCATTACAGACAATGGTTCCAATTTGAACAACAAAATGATGGCAGAACTGTGCCGGGACTTCAAAATCCAACATCACAACTCTTCTCCTTACAGGCCAAAGATGAATGGCGCTGTTGAGGCAGCTAACAAAAACATTAAGAAGATTGTGCAAAAGATGGTGGTTACTTACAAAGACTGGCACAAAATGCTACCGTTTTCCTTGCATGGGTACCGTACCTCAATCAGAACGTCTACTGGGGCAACACCGTATCAACTTGTGTATGGTATGGAGGTTGTCCTACCTGTTGAAGTTGAGCTACCCTCCTTACGGGTACTAATGGATGTAAAGCTGAATGAAGCAGAATGGGTCCGTTCTCGGTACAATCAACTGAATATGATCGAAGAAAAGAGATTAGCTGCCATCTGTCATGGACAGTTATATCAGAAAAGGATGAAGAAAGCCATCGATCAGAAAGTCAGGCTTCGGGAATACCAAGTGGGAGATCTTGTGCTGAAAAGACTTCTTCCTCCTCATACAGACCACAGGGGCAAATGGACTCCAAATTACGATGGTCCGTTCATAGTTAAGAAGGTTTTCTCTGGTGGAGCACTGATGCTCACTACTATGGATGGTGAAGATATCTTATCCCCTGTGAATTCAGATGCAGTTAAAAAATACTTCGCATGAAATGACCCGCTGGACATAAAAACAGAATGAAAGTCCAGGAAAAAATAGGGCATCCCGGCGAGTCAAAAACAGAATAAAAGACTCGGGAAAAAATAAGGGAAAATTGAAAAAAAATGTACACCTGCTGAGTTGAAAAGCCACACAGGACAGCTCAGGCAAAAATGGGTATACCGGTGGATTGAAAACCCGAAAGGGCAATCCACGCAAAATCAGGGAATAAGCGAACAACTGCATTCTGAATTTGTCTGTATCACTTACAACACGACAAGCTTCGAAAAAGTTAAAGCATCGGTCAGAAGCAACCTTCTTCAGAAAGCAAGATGAGAAGAGCGTCAAGGTCATACGGGTCATAGCAAGGAAAGCTCACCGGAGCGTCGTCAACATTGCCAGCACTTTTACATTTCTCAATTTGTAACAATCTCCTCATTTCAGGGGATCTGTTTCTTTGACTGTATTTGCCAATTCAGGGCACCCAGATTAATAAAATTAGATTTTCAGTCACGCCTTGTCTTGTACATTTTCGTCCCGTTTGCAAAATGTCCAATATCCTTGATATAATATTTGCATAAAACAATTGAGCCATTCTTAATAAATGCTTGCAAGAAATGTATTTACTCTCACGAATATCTAACTCCTACGACGGAATCCGGTAAGGGATACCTCAGGATGCTTGTGCGTTTCTTTGTCTTAATAGGTTGCAGGTATTCAATGCGCGGCATGGTACATGAAAAGCACCTCTCCCCAGCATACCTCCTCCCCGAGCAACATCTGGAATGCTTTTCCCCAGCGGAGTTGTCAAAGCCTCCTCATCACCAGCATAAGTCTATCCAACAGGAGCTTCCCCGGCCGGGATCCCCACATAATTCTCTAGGAAGATCGTTCAGTGATCGTTTCCTCCCCAAGCAGAGTGCCAGGTCTCAAAGACAAAAGAAATATCTCCCCACTGAGTTCCAGCCTCTCCCAAGAAGAGCAATGCCCGAAATCCTCACACAACAAAGTGACAGAAGCTTCCTTATCACCAGCTAGGTTTCTCCTTACAGGATAGGTCTATCAATGATCTAATTCCCCAAGCAGAGCTATACATCTTAGCAGATTTACCAATGACCTTCCCCAGCTGGGATACTCCTCCAAGCATATCAACCAGAGATCTTCACAACGGCGGGATCCAAATCCCGGACTGGTTTCCCTTTGCATAATCATAGCATTTGCATCATTTTCCCCATAAAGCGTAGCATTCCGTATAATACGGAGCATTACGGCAAAAATCAAACATATTGCATGATCACAAGCCAGGTTCGAGCCAGTCACCTGCAATTACCATCAGTAGCAGTATACAAAACCTGCATACCTTGCAAATAAAGGCCAAATACCCCCTTTGCACAACCCAACACAAATACATGTTTATATACTCTCTCGACACTCGTCCGTGTCATATCATTTCCCTGCAGATATAAACCAAATACCCTCTTTGCATTCCCAAATACAAATACCTATACATACTCTTCTGACACTCGTCTGTGTCACCTTTCCCCAACATGGTTGCCAAATCACTTGTTGCAAACCAAACACTTCTCTATAAGACACTCTTGTCGACACCCGTCTGTGTCATCCTATCCCCACAGGTCGCCGGAATACCTTTCACACTCTCATATACAAATATTTGTTCATAACTTATACACTTTCTCTTTTTGACACTCGTCCATGTCATACTTTCCCCAGCAAGTTGAACACTCGTCCGTGTCTTGCTCGTACCTCACAATACTCACTCATATTTATACAGATACTCGTCCGTATTCTTTATATATATATATATATATATATATATATATATATATATATATATTTATATATATATCACTTCTCCAACAGATTTGACACTCGTATGTGTTCTTTGTTAACTAGTTGGTACTCGTCTGTATCATCATCTCTGAACACGCATCAGCGTTTGTTTCTACCGATACTCGTCCGTATCATGGTATTAAGGATGCTCGTCCGCATCTTTAATCTATACACAGTGTCAAACACGTATACCTTTTATTCTTAAGCGTAAGCACCCGTCCGTGTTTACCATTCCCCAGCAGAACAAATTTTCTCCTATCCGACATTCGTCCTATGTCGTGATACTTTCGGTAGCCGTACCCTTCCAGGTGATCGTCCTTGACCTTTGGATGACCGTCCCTCATCCTTTCCCCAGCGGAGTCTCCATTATTGGAACCCTTTTTATCAGGCATTCGTCCTATGACATGATATTTAGCAGCCGTCCCCTGCTAGGTGATCGTCCTTCACCCGTTGATGATCGTCCCTCATCATCTTATCCGATGGTTGTCCCCATTGTTGATTTTGTTATCCGGCATTCGTCGTGATAAACCCTGAGAGCAGTCGTACCCTGCTATGTGATCGTCCTTCACCTCTTGATAATCGTCCTTCATCATGCTTATCTGATGGCCGTCCCCATCGTCGACCTTTTCTATCCGGCAATTGTCCTATGTCATGATATTTAGCAGCCGTCCCCTGCTAGGTGATCGTCCTTCACCTTTGATGACCGCCCCTCATCATTATTTCATTTATTCTTTAAACCGATGGCCGTCCCCGTCGTTGTTTACTTTACTTTCGGAATCCTGGTGGTCATCCCCATCATTGCTTTTCCTTTTACTTTAATCCCCAGAGAATCTTATTCCTTTACTTGATGGCCGTCCCCATCATGATTTCTTATTTCCCCAGCTTGTCGGCCGTCCCCGTCATTGCTTTATCCCCAGCAGTCGTCCTCTGCTCGATGGTCGTCCTCCATCGCCCGCATTTTAATAAGCATACTATACTACCTCTTACAATTTATATCCCTTTTCTTCTTCTCCCCAGTGATTGCAAATTTCGGATTGTCTTTGGTATTCAACCACAAGTTATCTTGTTTGTCTGTTAAGCCAGGCGCTTACACCCTGCACAGCTAACTCATGTTTGAATAGGGGCAGCTGTAAACACCCCAAATTTTCCCTCACTCATTTCACACCATTGGCTTTTGATCTTTCATGTTTGCATTAGTATAAGCATACAATCTCATATTGCATTTTTGTTTCACTGCATAAGTTCAAGTTCATCTACATCTAGGGTTTGTGATCTGAGCAATCCAAAGATCCATCTGAGCCACTCCAAAGGTCTCCAATCATTCAAAGGGGGTCCATGTGGGTTCTATCATCATATTATATCCCTCAAAGATCAAGGAAGTCAAGAAATCACAAGAACTTGGAAAGCATGGAAGTAGAGCTAGGGTTCCACTACACAGATGGCCTGAAATTAGGGTTTTGGTTTCAGAGGCCATAACTCCAAATTTTTTGGTCATTCTTGTTTCTAATAATCTCAATATATTATAAGGATCATGTGTACCAAGTTTGATGAATAAATTCATTGTGGAAGTCATATGTTCACTAGGTAACTTCTTGAGCAAGTCAGAGCAAAATCAGGGCATCTGGGGGCCCCAACAATGGAACCCAAGGGGTATTTTCATCAAATTGAGGTTATATGATCTTTATTTGATAATTGAAGTGCTTGGAAGTTCACAAAATTGAAGAAATTTGAGCTAAACCAAAGTTGCCAAAAATGGAAATGACTTGTAATGGAAACTTTCCATTTTGAAAAAGTTTTTCAACCTTCTCTTTCTCAACCAAAAATGCTTCAAATGAAAAATTGTTGGTCATGAAAGTTGTAGATTGGATCATTCCCTTTTCAAAAAGTACAAGAACATGTTCTAATTCATTATGGAACTCAAGTTATGGCCTTGCAAAGTTGGCAAAAATCCTATAATTTTCACTTTCACACCAAAGAGGATTTTTTGCAATTTCACATACCAAGCCATTTTGTGACCTCTAATCAACCTCTAAGCATCATAACAACACAAAGCTACTTCCAAAGACTAGAATTTCCCAAGGAATCACAAGTTTCTATGGCTTGCATCACAAGAAATCACAAAGGGGCAAAATTGCATAACACTTGCAAAATCTCTTGCAGTCATGCTTCCACTTGTGCCAGCTGCATAAAATGAATCCCATGGCTCTCCTTGATCAATGCTGAACCAGGACATGCCATAAAGCAGCTTCTGCACAAGCCCATACCTCAAGTACACACAATGTTGACTTTTTGCAAATCACCCCATACCAATTAGCTGCAGCCACCACCCACTTTCTAACCTATCAAGACTTGTTATGTGGATTCAAAGCAAGCCAATTCACATAACCTTGGAGCTCAGAACCTCTCATACACCAAGTTCACAAAAATCACCCTCAACCTTCATCTCTTTGAAACACACTGCACAAGCATCAAACCTCCAATATTTTTCCATAGATCAACTCACCATCATCCACAGATCATTTCCCAACCATTACCAAGCCCTAAAAGCCAGCCAAACACAAACACGATTTTGGACCAGCTGAGTTGCAACCTCTCAATCCAGCCATTCTAAACTCATTCAAAGCATTGCAACATCATCAGGGGATCAAGTGAAGTGGATTTGCATAGAAGAAGAGGTCCAAAAGCTCCAGAAGTGAAAGCTCCAACTCAGGTAGCCACCTTCAAATTTTTTTCCAGAACCTCTCTTTTATGTCATAGAATGATTCTATATGCTCCCCTGATCACCATGATGTAATTTGTTTTGAAAATGGTTGAGTTTTAAATATTTCACGAGCTTCTGAAATTTTTGATTGATTTTCCGTTTTGCTTTGATTCATGTTGTTCATGTAAAATAAATAGATTTTGTTGGTTGATTCATGTTTAGAGTGATTTGAGGATCATTACTGGAGAGTTTGAGACGTTTCTATGGAGTTTTGAGAGAGATAGGGAAGAAGAGTGATCGGAGAAGATTACCAGAGCTTACTTTGGTCACCTGAATGTTGTTAGGGTTAATTAATTAGGGTTAGCGTAGGTTTGAATTCTGGCCTTAGGATCTTGATCTCGCGCGTGAACGGATGGCCCAGATTAGTCATTAAACCCTAAAACCTAATTAATTAATTTAATCTGAATTAATTAGCCAGGATAAACCTCAGCCATTAGATTGCGCGCCAGTCAACCCTCATTCCCCAACTTTGAATCTGGTCCTTTGGATCCTCATTCTTTCATTTAATTTGATTTTTATTTCATTTAAATTGCATTTTCTTTATCATTTTATTTAAAATACCTAGAAAAATCCCAAAAATATTTCCTTCTGCATTTTAATTCCAAATATTTTTCTTCATCCAAAAACATTTTTATTTTTATTTTTTGCATTTTAAATGTATTTTCAAAATATTTAAATGTTTATTTTAGTTAATTAATGAAAATTAATTAATTAAAATACCATTTAGGTTTCCCAAAATCACAAAAAAATTCACATTGCATCTTAAGACATTTAGAAACATTGTCAAACCATTCATACAAATTTCTTTTTGGTTTTGAACAAACTTTGATATTTTCTTTGAATTTAGGGTTCATAAAATTCCCTTTTTAGAACCCTAACTTTGAAAAATCTTTTCTGCCTAACCATGAATGGTTTGATAATGATTCTTTTTGCATTGTTTTACATATAACATATAGTTTCTAGGATATTTTTGTCATGAATTTATCTTTCATTTTCAAATTGATTTGCATTTTTCCTTTTAAGGTACCCAAAAACCCTAGTTAACTTAGAAAAATCATAACTTCCTTTAGGTTAAAAGTTAGACCTTCTCCTTTGGGGTGTGATACCATATGGGGTTAGGGTTAGTTTGAGCTCATTTGCAAATTTTTATCATGTGAATTGCTTCTGTTTTGATCATTTGCATCTCATCCTTTCATGTAACCCTAATTTTGCATCCTTACTTGCATCCTACATTGCATTTCATGAACATATGAACTTGCCATGGCACTCTAAGCACTTGTATGCCATCTTATACATCTTAAGACATTGCTTGAATATTGCTTGGTCATTTCTTCACACATTTGTTATGCTTTGCATCCATTTCATTTCATAAACATCCATGTGTTTTCATGCTTCCCACATGCTTCATATGCATTCATTCCCTTGTATGATCACACTTGTGCACCTTGTATGCTCTCACATCATCTCATAGCATCATTTACATCATTTGTTTGCTTCTGGTTTTGGTTTCTTACCATTGCATATGCTTCATTCCATTTCATTTCTTTCCTTATGCATATTGTGCTAACATTTTAGGTGGTAAGTAACATGAGAAGTGAATTTGCCTTCACTTCTCATTTCTCTTCATCTTCTTAATATGCATCCTTGCTGAATTTTTCTTTGTCTTTGAGTGGGCTTTCTCATTCATGTTTATCTTTCACTTTCTTTCTCTAAGTTACTTATCTTCTTCAATGAAGTAAGTAACTTATTCATCTGCTTCTTCCTCCTTCCATCTGCTTCTTCCATTGGTGGCTTCTTTGAAGATATCTTTTAAGCCTCACAAACCATAGGAACATCCAAGCATGATAATAATTAGGTTTGTTATTAGTCCCCCTTAGTTTTCACCTTTGAGTCTTCTTTGTGTCTCTCTTCTCATCTCATCATTAGAGACTAAACCTTTAAGGCTTTAGGACTTTGGAATTAGGGTTATGCATGCATCCTTCTCTTAGGATGGAGTGTATAACTTTAATCCTAAGTGTTCAACCCTTGATTTGTTTAAATCTCTTAATCAATCCATCTAATAATCACTAAGACATTAACTTGTAACTTGGGCCTTACATTAGGGTTCTAATTCTTCCTTTATTGGTTAAGAAGGACTAACCCTAGTGTTTAATGGACAAGTCCCCCTCAAGTTGTCTTACAAACCATAAAACTCATTTCTTAATCTCATCTTTAATTAAAATCCACTTTAATAAAGGCTTGTTTTGTCATGAGGTTAATCCATAATCATGGATTAAGTTGAGGTATCTTCTTCAGCTTAAGTGTGCTCATCTATTATCCTTCTATTCGGATGGTGTAATGAGTTCACTAATCCTTGATTTTGGCTTAAGCTCATTACTTAACACTAAACAGAAAACCCAAAAACATCTAAATAATCACAAGTAGGTTAATGATCTTAATCCTACATCATCACGGTAATTAAGTTGAGATGTTTATTTCATACTTAAAGTATTCTCATTATCCCTAATCAAAGGGAGGATATAATGAGTTTACTAGCCCCTTGGTTTAGGTTTAAGCTCATTAACTTATGAAAAACACCAAAAACAATAAAAGATTTAAAACACAAAAACAAACAATAATCGTCTCCTTCGGGATTCTTTTCTCATCATCTTCACTCACAAACGAGAACTTGCATCTTCACTTTAATGCAAGATAGTTAGCACTCGAGCCAGACGAGTCATACTATTGAGCATAGGCAAGTAAGCAATTCACAGTCAAATTTATCTTTCAGTCTCTTTGAGTCGAACTACGGTGTTCTGACTTCCTCATTGCACGAGAGGATACGTAGGCATAACTTAACGGTTATCGAACAAAGGTCTCTGTGTCTTCCCCCTTCTTTCAGCATTCTTTTTAAGCCTCATTCCTGAGCATTTCACTTCACCTTCTTGCACTGACACTTATATATTCTCTTCCAGCTTTTGCACACAGATAGCACATACACCTACCCCTTTAAATGCAAATCTTTTTAAGCGTGGATCCCGTCGAGTACGGCGGACAATCTGGGTGCTAATACCTTCCCAGGTTGTAACCAACCCCCTTTCTCAGTTTCTCTGGTTCGCAACCTTCTTATCCATCTTTTTCCCAGGTTAATGCAGCATTACCTTTCCTTCAGGATAAAAATGCCTAGCTGGAGACTCTATTCAGTTCATTTCATTTTCTCCTTTCACCGACCGTTCGCTTCTGTACCCTATCTGACCAGGTGTCTTTTCGGGGGAGCGACACGTAGGCAACGAGATAGGGCCCATTCGAGCACAATCTTTATTTTCCCTACATTTTTCCTCTTTGTTTTCTTTTTCAGTTCCTTTCTCATTTCCAGTTTCAGTTTCAGTTTTGCAGCAGCTTTCATTTCTTCACCCTTTGAAACAATTCCTTTGCAAGCGTGGATCCCTTCGGGTACGGAAGATGATCTGGGGTGCTAATACCTTCCCAGGTCGTAACCGACTCTCGAACCCAGTCTCTTTGGTTCGCAAGACCTTTGTCCTTCCATTCTTTTCTTCTGGTTTGTGCAGCATAACCATTCTCGTTTCTTCAGGATAAAAATGTTTGGCTGGCGACTCTAACCTTCTTCCGCGCCACTTTCACGTTTGTACCAGGATGGAAATCCAGGGAGCGAAACCGTCCAAACACGCGCTAACCCTAAGATCTAAAGGACCACATTCAAACTGGCATATAATACAGGATTAGGGTTTAATGACTCTCAGGTGACCGAAACAGTGTTCCGGTCATCTTCTCTGGCAACCCCAAAACTTAATCTCTCTCCCTAGGCCACCCCAGACTCTCTAAATCTCCATAAACATTCTCCTAAGCTTCCTAAACACGAATCCAAGCTCAATACTTATTTATCATGCATCGAAAAGGGGAATCAAAGAAAAAACATTATAGGTTAAAAAGTTTCAGAGCAAGCATACATGGCCATTTCTCCATCATTTTCAAAACAAATTATATCAGTGTGATCAAGGGAACATATAGATTCATTCTATAACTTAAAAGAGAGGTTCTGGAAAAAATGTTCTAAGGAGCTACCTGAGTTGAAACTTTGAGATTCTGAGCTTTCTGACTCCCTCCTTTGTGCAAAACCACTCCACTTGGTCCTTTGAAGCTTCTGGAGAGCTTAGAACAAGCTTACAATGGTTGGTTTATGGTGTTTGGTTCTTGTGTGGTAGAAATCTTATTTCTGATTGAGGGGTTTTTAGGCCATGGCAAGGGGTGGGAAATGATCCTTGAGTGATGTTGAGATGAATGGTGAAAGAAATTTTGAGAGGAAGGTTTATGGAATTTTTGGGCAATCTGAATTCTTGGATGATTCTAGCTCCAAGCTTATGTGAAATGGGCTCCTTGATGTCCACATAAGTCATGCTGATTGGCCAGAGAGTGGTTGTGGCACAGGCTGATTGGTATGGCTTGATTTGCAAAAAGTCAAAAGTTATGGTACCATAAGCATGGGCTGAGTCAGAGATGGCTTTTGGGGTGTCTTGGCCGCAGCTTGATTCATGGATGACCCTAGGATGAAGTTTATGCAGCTGGCACACTTGGATCAAGAGTTGTCATGGTTTTTGCAAAGTTTATGCATAATTGCCATTTTGAGATTTCTTGTGAATCAAGCCATGAAAACCATGCATTCTTGGGACAATTCTGATGTTTTGAAGTTACTTTGACATGTTATGGTACATAGAAGTTGATTAGAGGTCATGAAATGGCTTGAAACTTGATTTTGCAAAAATCCCTCTTTGGCATGAACTTGAAAATTATAGGATTTTTGCCAACTTTGAAAGGCCATATCTTGAGTTCTAGGATGAATCAAGACATGTTTTTGTACTTTTTGAAAATGGGAAGACATAATCTACAACTTTCATGCCCAAGAATTTTTCATTTGAAGCATTTTTGGTCAAGAAAGAATAGGTTGAATATCTTTCCCAAAATGGAAAGTTTCCATTACAAGTCATTTCCAAAAATAGCAAGTTTGCATTTGGCTTGAAATTCTTCAACTTTGTGAACTTCCAACAACTTCTAAGATCAATAAAAGATCATAGAGACTCAAAATGATGATGATGGCCCATTGGTGCCATTGGTGGAGGCCTCATATGCCCTGATTTTGACTTTACTTGCTCAAGAAGTTACTCAATGATCAGATGACTTCCACAGTGAATTTCTTCATAAAATTTGGTACACATGATCCTTATAACATATTAAGACCATTAGAAACAAGAATGACCAAAAAAAATTGGGATTAGGGCCTCTGAAACAAAAACCCTAATTTTAGGTCATCTGTGCAGGAAATCTTCAGTCTGTCTCTATGTCTTTGCCATGCTTTGTGATCCACTGACTTTTATGAATTTTGGGGAACATATTATGATCATAGAACACACATGGACCCTCTTGTCAAGCTTCAAGACCTTTGGGATGGCTCATATCACTTCTTAGATTGCTTAGATCACAAACCCTATGTCGCTCCCAAAGATTTGCATCCTGGTACAAGCGCGAATGGTCGGCGAAAGAGGACATGAAGATGAACTGAAATGAGTCGCCAGCTAGGCATTTTTATCCCGAAGGAAAGGTAGTGCTGCATAAACCTAAGAAAAGATGGATAAGACGGTCGCGAACCAGAGAAACTGAGAAAGGGGGTTGGTTACAACCTGGGAAGGTATTAGCACCCAGATTGTCCGTCGTACTCGACGGGATCCACGCTTGAAAGATTTGTGTTTAAAAGGGTAGTGTATGTGCTATCTGTGTGCAAAACCTGGAAAAGAATGCAAGTGTCAGTGCAGAAGAAATGTGAAGTGAAATGAAAGAGTGTCAATGTAAGGAAGGAGTGAAGCTCAAGACTATGAGGCTTAAAGAGTAATGCAGGAAGAGAGGGGGGTTATACAAAGACTTTTGTTCGATAACTGTTAAGTTATGCCTATGTATCCTCTCGTGCAATGAGGAAGTCAGAACACCGTAGTTCGACCCAAAGAGACTGAAAGATGAATTGACTTGTGAACTGCTTACTTGTCTATGCTCAAGTGTATGACCTATCTGGCTCAGGTGCAAACTGTCTTGCATTAGACGGAAGAAGCAAGTTCTCGTTTGTGAATGAGTGAGGTGATGAGAAAAGAATCCCGGAGGAGACGATTATGGTTTGTTTTTGTGTTTTCAATCTTTTATTGATTTTTGTGTTTGTCATAAGAAAATGAGCTTAAGCCTAAACCAAGGGTTAGTAAACTCATCACATCCTCCCTCTGATTAGGGGTAATGAGAATTCCTTAAGTATGAAGTAAACACCTCACACTTAATCACCATGATGTAGGATTAAGATCATTAACCTACTTGCAATTATTTAGATGTTTTTGGAGTTTTTGTTTAGTGTTAAGTAATGAGTTTAAGCCATAATCAAAGATTTAATGGACTCATTACACCATCCTAATAGAAGGATGATAGATGAGAACATTTAAGCTGAGAAAGGCTCCTCAACTTAATCTATGATTAGGGATTAACCTCATGACAAAACAAAGCCTTTATTAGAGTGTATTTTAGTTAATGATAATGTTAAGAAATGGATTTTATGGTTTGTAAGACAACTTGAGGGGGACTTGTCCATTAACACTAGGGTTAGTCCTTCTTAACCAATTAAGGAAGCATTAGAACCCTGATGCAAGGCCCAAGTTACAAGCTTGATGTCTTAGTGATTATTAAGTGGATTGATTAAAAGGTTTAAACACATTAAGGGTTTAACACTTAGGATTAAAGTGATACACTCCATCCTAAGAGAAGGATGCAGGCATGACCCTAATCACAAAGTCTTAAAACCTTAAAGGTTTAGTCCTTGGTTATGAGGTGAGAAGAGAAGACTCAAAGATGACACAAAGGTAAAACTAATGGGGGACTAATCAAACCCTAATTGTTATAATGCTTAGGTATCCCTAGGGTTTATGAGGCTTGCAAAAGATCTTCAGGAGAGAAGCCACCAGGAAAGAAGTAGATGAAAGGAGGAAGAAGCAGAGAGAAGCAAAACAACTTGCTTCACTTAAGAAGACAAGTTGCTTGAAGAAATAGAGTGAGAAGGAGGCATGAATGAGCAAGCTCACTCTAATACACATACAAAATGCAGCAAAGAAGGCATAAAAGAAATGAGAAGAGATTGTGAGAAGTGAAGGCAAATTCACTTCTCAAAACAACTTAATACCTGAAACGTTAGCAAAGGAAATGAAATGAAATGAAAATGAAATGGATGCAATGATGCAAACCAAAACCAGAGGCATAAACATGATGTTAATGATGCTAAGAGATGATACAAACACATGTCAAGAGTTGTGGATGATCATACAAGGTTGTGGATGCAAATGAAGCATGTAGGAAACATGAAAGCACATGAAAGTTTATGAAATGCAATGGATGCATAACATGGCAAATGAATGAGGAAATGATCAAACATTAGTCTAATGTATCCTAAGATGCCTTATATGTCATGTGGATGCACAAAATCTCATGGCAAGTTCATGTATGAAAGCAAATGAGAGATGAATGCAAATGAAAGCAAAATTAGGGTTTATATATGACATGCAACACAAAATTCAAAATCAGAAGCAAATGACATGATAAAAAAATGAAAATGGGATCAAAGGAACCCTAACTCTACACAAGTTCACTGCCCAAAGGAGGGGACCGAACTCTTAACCTAAAAGGAGTTATGATTTTTTTCAAATTAACTAGGGTTTTAAGGCACTTCAAAAGGAAAAATGCACATCAAATTGAAAATGGAAGATAAATTCAAACCAATTTTACCCTAGAAACTACATGATATGAAGAATGCAATGCAAAAAGAACCAACATCAAACTCTTCATGGTTAGGCAGAATGAATTTTTCTAAGTTAGAACAAAAATATTGCCTTTTAAGAACTTTAATTCCAATGAAAAATGTCAAAATATGTCAAGAACCAAAAAGAAATTTGTTTGAAGAGTTTGATAATGCTTCTAAATGTATTAAAATGCAATGTGAATTTTTTTGTGATTTTTAGAAACTTAAATGCTATTTTGATTAATTAATTCTCATTAACTAATTAAAATAAACATTTAAATATTTTTAAAATACAAAAATTATGCAAAAAATAAAATAAAAAATATTTCCAGAAAGAGAAAAATATTTTAAGGCTGGATGCAAAAAATGAGATTTTTTAGAAATGATTTACTATTTTAAATAAAATATGCAATACAAATGAATAAAAGGGAAAATAAAATTGAATTAAATGGGAGGTATGCTGATCTGAGGGCCAAGATTCAAACTTAGGGGGACGGGAGTTGACTACGCGCGCTAATGGACGGCTGGAACAGTGGTTCTGGTCATCTTCTCCGGCGAGACCAAATCCCTAACTCTCTCTACAAGCCACCCCACCCTAAATTAACTATCCAGAAATGATCCCCCACTCAAAACGAACTCATACCATCATCCAAACATGATTTATAACAAGCATACATGGAGAATCGAAGAAAAATCAAAAAACTGGACAAAGTTTCAAAGAGTCATAACATGTTCATTTCTCAACTATTTTCAAAAATAAAAAGAGCAGCATGATCAGTGAAGCATGGAGAACAACTCTATAACAAAAAATACAAGTTCTGGAAAAATTGTTCTTGGTGATACCTGAACTGGAGCTTTCACTTTTGGAGCCTTTTGGCCAGTTCCTTGCTTCCAATCACCTCTACTGACTTCCCTCAAGAGTTTGCAAAGCTTGTTTGGAGTTTTTTATGGCTGATTTGTGAGATTGATTCAGTTCAGTTCAAAAGGGAGAAAAATCGTATTTGGTGTGTGGTGGCTTTTAGGGCAAGGTAAAGGGTGGTTTGTGATCAGTGATGCATTTGGGGATGAATGGTGGAAGAAGTTTTGAGAATGGGTGGCTGAGCTATGAGATTCGATAGAAAATGCAAAAGAGGGATTTTTGTGAACTATGGTGATGCTGTGGTTTCAGGCTTGCCTCTTGTGTGTTTTGAGTTCCATTTGGTCCACATATCAAGTTGTGATAGGTCAGAGAGTTGTTGTGGGCTATGCTGATTGGTATGGCTTGTTTTGCAAAAAGTCATGGCTATGTGTCCTTTGAGGTATGGGCTGTTTCAGGCCTAGGACAAAGGCATGTCTGCTCCAGCTTGATTCAAGGATAACCATGGAAATGAGATTGAGGCAAATCAGCAAGTGGATTGAAACTTATGGGGGGTTTTGCAATTTTCATTAAGTTTGGCCCTTTCTTGATTTCTTCATGCACAAGTCATGAAACTTGGAAATTCTTGGGCCAATTCTGAGTTTTAGGCAATGTGTTATGATGTTATGATGTGTAGAAGTTCATTTGAATTCATAGAAATGCTTGGCATGAGAATTTGCAAGTTTCCCTCTTTGGTGTAAAAGTGAAATTTATGTGATTTTTCCCAACTTTGACAAGCCATAACTTTTGATCTAAAATGAATTAGAATGAGTTCTTGTACTTTTTGAAAATGGGAGGATCCAATCTACAACTTTCATGACCAAAGATTTTTCATTTGAAGCATTTTTTAATCAAAAAGAGGAGGTTGAAAAACTTTCCCAAAATGGCAAGTTTGCATTACAAGTCACTTTCCCAAAAAGGCAACTTTGCAAATGGCTTGAAATTCTTCAACTTTGTGAGCTTCTAACATCTTCTAAGATTAAATAAAGATCATACATATTCAAAATGATGGAGAAGACCCCTTGGTTGGATGGTTGGGGGCCTCAGATGCCCTGATTTTGCACTGACTTGCTCAAGAAGTCATCTCTTGATAAAATGCCTTCCACATTGAATTTCTTCATGAAAATTGGTATGCATGATCCCTATAACATATAGAAACCAATAGAAACAAGAATGACCAAAATGTTTGGAGTTATGGCCTCTGAAACCAAAACCCTAATTTTAGGTCATCTGTGCAGTTAAACTTGGCTCTGCTTCCATGCCTTTCTCGGTTCTTGTGATTCTCTGACTTTCTTGATCTTGGGAGGATATAATATGATGCTTGAACATACATGGAACCTTTTGAAATGATTGAACCCCTTTGGAGTGGCTCAGATAGCCCTTGGACTGCTCAGATTACAAACCCTAGATGCAGATGATTTTGAATCAATGCAGTGAAGCAAAAATGCACTATGAGATGATATGATTGAACTTATGCAAATGAAAAGAAACACAAGCCATGGTGAAATGAATGAGGGCAAATTTGGGGTGTTTACAGCTGCCCCTATTCAAACATGAGTTAGCTGTGTAGGATGTAAGCGGCGGCTTAACAGGCAAACAAGATAACTTGTGGTTGAATACCAAAGACAGTCCAAAATTTGCACTCACTGACTGAAGAAGAAAAGGGATATAGATTGTAAAAGGAAGCAAAGTGTGATTATAAAGTGCGGGCGACGGAGGACGACCGTCGAGCAGGGGACGACTGCTGGGGTTGAAGCAATGACGGGGTCGGCCGACATGCTGGGGAAATAAAGAAATCATGATGGGGACGCCCATCAAGCAAAGAAACAAGACTCTCTGGGGATTAATGGTAAATGATGGGGACGACCATCGGGTTGAAGAAATAAATGATGAGGAACGGTCATCAAAGGTGAAGGACGATCACCTAGCAAGGGACGGCTGCTTTGTTGGGGATAAGATGAGGGACGGTCATCTAATGGTGAAGGACGATCACCTGGCAAGGTACGGTTGCCAAAAGTACCACGACATAGGACGAATGTCGGATAGAAAGAGGTCGATGATGGGGACGGCCATCGGATAAACGTGATGAAGGACGATCATCAAGAGGTGAAGGACGATCACCTAGCAGGGTACGGCTGCTCTCAGGGTTTATCATGACATAGGACGAATGTCAGATAACAAGATCAACGACGGGGACGACCATCGGATAAAATGATGAAGGACGATCATCAAAAGGTGAAGGACGATCACCTAGCAGGGGACGGCTGCTCAAGTATCACGACATAGGACGAATGTCGGATAGAAAGGGGTTCTAATGAATAGAGACTCCGCTGGGGATGATGAAGGACAATCATCAAAAGGTGAAGGAAGATCACTTGGCAGGGTACGGCTGTCGGAAATATCACGACATAGGACGAATGTCATATAGAAAAGAAATAGTTTATCAAGATTTGCTGGGAATTCTTCTGGGGAATGGTAGACACAGACGAGTGTCTAATTTCAAGAAAGTAAAGACGTAAGTGTCTGACACGGTGTATAGATTAAAGATGCAGACGAGCATCCTTAAGACTATGATACAGACGAGTATCAGTAGAAACAAACGCCTGACGCATGTTCAGAGATGATGATACGGAAGAGTACCAACTAGTTAACAAAGAACTCGGACGAGTGTCGACTCTGAGGGGATTTAAGTGGTGTATACAAGATACGGACGAGTATCTGTATGAGTAAAAAGTGATGAGTGTGACATAGACGAGTGTCCAACTTGCTGTGGAGAGCACGACACGGACGGGTGTCGAAAGAAGTGTATTATAAACAAGTATTTGGTTTACAAAGTGTTTATGCAACTATGCTGGGGATGGTGACACGGACGGGTGCCAGTGAATTGTATATATGTATCTGTCTGTAGAGAACGTTTGGGCGACTTTACTGGGGAATGATGACACAGACGAGTGCCAAAAGGAGCATGCATCTGCATTTGTGAGTGTAAAGGAAATGCTTTGATATTCTGCCGGGGAGTTTGAGAAGTATTTTGTATATTTGCAAACGGAGTGTTGGTATACATAGCTATTTTATTCAGAACATGGCTTATGATTATGCAATATGTTTGATTTTTGCTGTAATGCTCCGTATTAGATGGAATGCTACGCTCTGGGGGAAAATATGATGCGAATGCTATGATTATGCAAAGGTACCGATCCGGGATTCGGATCCCGTTGCTGTGAAGATCTCAGACTGATCTGCTTGAAGTGGTATCCCAGCTGGGGATGAGATCATCGGTAGATCTGATATATATAACTCTGTATGGGGGAATAGGTCACTGATAGACCCATCCTTGGTGATGAGGTACCCAGCTGGGGTTCGTGGAGGCTTTCGTCACTTTGTTGTGAGATCTTCAGGCATTGCTTTTCTGGATAGAGGCTGGAGCTCTGCGGGGAGATGGTTCCCTGTCTGACACTTGGCTTGGGAGGAATGATCACTGGACGATCTTCCTAGAGATTTCTGTGATTCTGCTGAGGAAGATGATGTCTGGAAACTCAGCTGGGGATAAAGCATCTCTGGTGCTTAGATGTGCCGAGTAAATAATGATTTGGCAGCTTGCTGGGGAGAAGTTTCCATGCCCCATGTTGCACTTTGAGCACCTGCAATCATGTAAAGACAAAGAAACGTACAAGTACCCCGAGGTATCGCCTATTAGATTCCATCATAGGAATTTAGACACTCCCGGGAGTAATATATTTCCTGCAAGCATGTAATTTAGAAAAAGACGCATCTGTACTCATGTAATCAACATCTTAAGGACATCAGACATTTTGCAAATGAAAATAAAATGTACGAGACGAAATATGACTGAAAATCTGATTTTATTGATTTGTGTGCCTTGAATTGGCAAGATACAGTCAAAGAAACAGATCCCCTGAAATGAGGAGATCGTTACAAATTGAGAAACCAAAAGATGCTGGCAATGTTGATGACGCTTCAAGGAGCTTCCCTTTTTGCTATGACTCATATGACATTGACGTTCTTCTCATCCTGCTCTTTGAAGAAGGCTGATTCTGACCGAAGCTTGGACCTTTCGGAGCTTACCATGTTGTAAGTGATACAGATGAATTCAGAACGCAGTTGTTCGCTTATTCCTTTATTTTGCGTGGATCGCCCTTTCGGGTTTTCAATCCACCGGGATACCCCTTTTTGCCTGAGTTGTCCAATGCGGCTTTTCAACTCAGCGGGTGTACATTTTTTTATTTATTTTCCCTTATTTTTGCCCAAGTCTTTTATTCTTTTTTTGACTTGCCGGGATGCCTTATCTTGCCTGGACTTACATTCTGTTTTTATGTCCAGCGGGTCATTTTATGCGAAGTATTTTTTAACTGCATCTGAATTCACAGGGGACAGGAAGTCTTCACCATCCATAGTACTGAGCATCAGTGCTCCACCAGAGAAAACTTTCTTTACTATGAACGGACCATCATAATTCGGAGTCCACTTGCCCCTGTGGTCTGTATGAGGAGGGAGGAGTCTTTTCAGCACAAGATCTCCTACTTGGTATTCTCGAAGCCTGACTTTCTGATCGAAGGCTTTCTTCATTCTCTTCTGATATAACTGCCCATGACAGATTGCAGCTAATCTCTTTTCTTCAATCAGATTCAGTTGTTCGTATCGGGATCGGACCCATTCTGCTTCGTTCAATTTGACATCCATCAGTACCCGTAGGGAGGGTAATTCAACTTCCACAGGTAGGATTGCCTCCATACCATACACCAGCTGATACGGTGTTGCCCCAGTGGATGTTCTGATTGACGTTCGGTACCCATGCAAGGCAAATGGTAGCATTTCATGCCAGTCTTTGTATGTGACCACCATCTTTTGTACAATCTTCTTGATATTCTTATTAGCTGCCTCAACAGCGCCATTCATTTTTGGCCTGTAAGGAGAAGAATTGTGGTGTTGGATCTTGAAGTCCCGGCACAGTTCTGCCATCATTTTGTTGTTTAAGTTGGAACCATTATCAGTAATGATTCGCTCGGGCACTCCATACCGACAGATGATATCTCTCTTCAGGAATCTGGCTACCACTTGCCTTGTAACATTTGCATAGGAAGCTGCTTCAACCCACTTGGTAAAATAGTCAATGGCTACCAGGATGAATCTGTGGCCGTTTGAAGCAGTCGGTTCAATCTTGCCGATCATATCAATGCCCCACATGGCAAAGGGTCTGGGTGAAGACATCACATTCAAAGGATTCGGAGGCACATGCACTTTATCCGCATAAATCTGGCATTTTCTGGCATAGGCACAACAGTCTGCATCCATTGTGATCCAGTAATAGCCTGATCTCAACAACGTTTTAGCCATTTCATGCCCTCCTGCATGGGTACCAAAATATCCTTCGTGCACCTCATGCATCAACAAGTCTGCCTCTGCCCTATCAACGCATCTGAGGAGTACCATATCAAAGTTTCTCTTATACAGGGAACCATCAGTATTCAGGAAGAAACTACCAGCTAGCCTTCTTAATGTCTTCTTATCATTGGAAGATGCCCCAGGTGGGTATGTTTGATCCTCCAAGAAGAACTTAATGTCATGGAACCAAGGCTCATCATCTTTAGTGAGGTCTGCTGAGAACACATACGCTGGTCTGTCAAGTCTGGACACTGAAATCCGAGGCACAAAGTTGGCAGCTTGAACTTTGATCATGGATGAAATGGTAGCCAGAGCATCTTCAAACTGGTTTTCATCTCGAGGGATATACTCAAGTTTGACTGTTGTGAAGAAAGTCAACAACCTTCTTGTATAATCCCGATAAGGTATCAGATGATCCTGGTGAGTGTACCATTTGTCGTTGGTTTGATTGATTACCAGAGTTGAATCTCCGAACACAGTCAAGGTCTTGATCCTGAGGTCAATGGCTTCCTCAAGACCCATAATACAAGCTTCGTATTCAGCTTCGTTGTTAGTGCAGTTAAAGGTGAGTTTTGCCGAGAAAGGCATGTGAACTCCCTTAGATGTAATGAGTATTGCACCAACACCACGACCATTCATATTAACAGCCCCATCAAACATCATAGTCCATTCTTCTCCCGGGTCAGGCCCTTCAGTGTGAACAGGCTCTTCATGATCTTTTGCTTTCAAGTACATGATGTCTTCATCGGGGAAGTCAAATCTCATGGGCTGGTAATCATCAATGGGTTGCTCAGCAAGGTAATCAGACAATACACTGCCTTTGATGGCCTTCTGGGATGTGTATTGAATGTCATATTCTGTGAGGATCATTTGCCATCTTGCAACCCGTCCGGTAAGTGCTGGCTTCTCAAATATGTATTTAACTGGGTCCATTTTGGAGATCAATAAAGTGGTGTGGGTCAACATATACTGTCTCAGTCGGCGAGCAGCCCACGCTAAAGCATAGCAAGTTTTCTCGAGCAATGAATAACGTTGTTCACAGTCGGTAAACTTTTTGCTTAGGTAGTATATTGCATACTCTTTTCGACCAGACTCGTCATGCTGGCCCAACACACACTCCATTGACTCTTCTAATACTTTCAAGTACATGATTAGAGGTCTTCCTTCGACTGGAGGCATAAGGATTGGAGGCTCTTGTAAGTATTCCTTGATTTTGTCAAAAGACCTTTGGCAGTCTTCATTCCACCTGACTGTTTGTTCTTTCCTTAATAACTTGAACAAAGGCTCACAGGTTGCTGTAAGGTGAGATATGAACCGTGAAATGTAGTTCAATCTACCTAGAAACCCCCGAACTTCTTTTTCAGTCTTCGGTGCAGGCATTTCTTGAATGGCTTTGACTTTATCAGGGTCAACTTCAATCCCTTTCTCACTTACGATAAATCCCAGCAGCTTTCCGGATCGCACCCCGAATGTGCATTTATTGGGGTTTAACTTTAGTTGGTACTTCCTCAGACGCTTGAATAGTTTCAGTAGGTTCACCAGGTGGTCTTCTTCTGTGAGGGACTTGGCAATCATGTCATCCACATAACATTCAATTTCTTTGTGGATCATGTCATGGAATAATGTTACCATAGCCTGTTGATAAGTAGCACCAGCATTCTTCAGTCCGAATGGCATCACCTTATAACAGAATGTGCCCCAGGGCGTGATGAAAGTTGTCTTCTCCATGTCTTCAGGTGACATCTTGATCTGATTATATCCTGAAAATCCATCCATGAAGGATAACACCGAGAACTGAGTCGTATTATCAACCAATACATCAATGTGAGGTAAAGGGAAATCATCTTTCGGGCTGGCTCTGTTCAGATCCCAGTAATCCACGCACATCCTCACCTTTCCATCCTTCTTAGGCACATGTACAATATTAGCAACCCACGGCGGATAGCTAGTCACAGCAAGGAAACCGGCGTCCCACTGCTTTTGTACCTCTTCTTTTATCTTCATTGCCATATCTGGGCGAGTACGGCGCAACTTCTGTTTTACTGGTGGGCAGTCTTCTTTCAGAGGTAGCTTGTGCATGACAATGTCGGTGTCCAACCCTGGAATATCCTGATAAGACCAAGCAAAAACATCCACATACTCCCGAAGCATGTCAATCAGTTGCTCTTTCACAGAATCTTGCAGGCAAGCCCCGATCTTAACTTCTTTCAAGTCTTTTTCTGTACCAAGATTAACCGTCTCAACCTCCTCCTGATGAGGAGTGATAACCTTCTCCTCTTGCCTTAACAACCTGGCTAGCTCTTCAGGTAGCTCATAATCTTCTTCAACCCCTTCATCAGCTTGATTGATTGGATTGTCAAAGTCATACAAAGTCATAGCAATGTTGTTGTCGGTGCAGTCTGAAGGGCACTTTCTGCAAGGGTTTAGATTGGTTTATTTTAGTGATCAGTTTTATCTTATTTTAGAAAAAAGTGAGAATGAAGTTATTTATTTTGAAAAGCATTGCCATTTTATTTTTGTACAAAAAATGAAAAATGAAAAACAGTGAGCGAAAAAAGAAAAGACTCATTTGCAAAAGATGTCCTGATATTCATTAATTGATCTTTGCACAAAATACAAGATGGCCCGATTACAAAATGAGTCTTGACATCTTGGGCAAGATGCAAGACTTGATGCATGCTTTAAAATACAGGAAATAATAATTACTCTGCAGGAGTAACCCTTATAATTTACTGGGAAGACCAGTTTGAGACATGGCTCCCCGGGGTCCTTGGACGTATCCAGCTTTCCAGGTTGCGCTCGTCTTCTGACTCATCTTCCAAATTGTTCACAGCATCTGGGGTGAGCATCCCCCCGCTGACAAACTTGGGCTCCTTTGCAGCCTCTGATTGATCTTGTTGAGTTGGTCTGTAACCCAACCCAAATCGGTCTTCTTTCTTCTCCACGGGCAACAACTTTCCCCAGCCATGGGCGGTACCTTCCTCAACAACCTTCCGGGCTTGCTGATATGACGCGATGGAAGTTCCCAGTACAACAGATGCTTCATTGATATCCTCCTCCCCACAAATAGTAATGACTTGGCCTTCCCACTCAAATTTTAACTTCTGGTGAAGGGTTGACGTCACGGCGCCAGCGGCGTGTATCCATGGTTTACCCAATAGACAGCTGTAGGCAGGCTGTATATCCATCACAAAGAAGGTTGTTTTGAAAACCTGTGGGCCAATCATTATTGGTAATTTTATCTCTCCTAGAACTGATCTTTTAGAACCATCAAAGGCTCTCACTACCTAGTTACTTGGGCGTAGTGCCAATCCATCATACTCCAGCTTCACAAGGGCTTTCTTTGGTATAACATTGAGTGATGACCCAGTGTCCACCAGTACATGAGACAAAACAGCACCCTTGCATTCCAAGGTGATATGCAAAGCCTTGTTATGGTTGTGTCCCTCTGTTGTTAAGGCACCATTGGTAAAGCCCAGTCCATGACTGGTGTTGACATTTGCAACCACAGTTTCGAGCTGATTAACAGTAATCTCCTCCGGCACGTATGCTGCGTGCAGGACTTTCAACAATGCGTTCCTGTGAGCTTCGGAACACATCAACAGTGATAATATGTAGATTTTGGAGGGTGTTTGGTGAAGCTGGTCCACCACCTTGTAATCACTCCTTTTTATCATTCTCATGAACTCGTCTACATCTTGTTCAAAAGATGTCTTCTGAGTGTCTTTGGTAGTCGGCTCTTCAGATACCACACTCTTTCCTTTTGCTTTGGCAGCAGCTTCTGCTTCAACATTAGGTCTTTGTGTTTGTGAGGCAAAAAGGCGTCCGCTTCTGGTGAAGCCTCTGCCTCCCCCAACATTATCAACTTGTGGAGAAGAGGTCGATGAATCCAGAGTGATTTTCTCCCCATTGTAGTAGAGATTAGAGCCATAATGCCAAGGTATGGCATTACTGCTTTCATAAGGAACTGGTCCAGGCACCGTAATGGTGACTGGACTGATTGCTGCAAAGGAAGGTACTGTAGCGGTGTGCGGATCATAGTAAATTGTGACTGGTGATCTGGCAGGAGGTGCCACGGTTTGTTGTTGGAAATTATTGCTGGGAGGAACACTTGATGGGTCATAGTAGATTGTAACTGTTGAAACATCTTCATTAATTTTTGCTGGTGTTGTAGAAGATTCTATTGTGTGGATGGGTGTTGAAGTTGTAGCAGGAATGGTAACCGAACTTGTATTCGCTGAAGTAATTGATTGAGCAGTTGTTGGAGTTCTAGTGGAATCCGTTGGATCAATGGTTGCTGACGTTGTAGGAGTATCTGTGATTGTCGGTGGAGGAATTGTTGGATTTGTAGGCGCCGTTGTTGAAATCTGAAGGATACCGTCCTTAATAAGATCATCTATGCCGCTTCTCAGCCTTTCACACCCATTGACTACAATGTTGCAATACCCACAGCCGAGCTCACACCCGGGGAACACTTGGCATTCTAAAAGTTGAGCTTTAATTTCAACCAAAGGTGTTCGAATTCGTGCAACACTAGTGATCAAGGTGGATGGTTTGCCTTCCTCAATAGCATTAATCCTAGGCCCGTTATGACTAGGCATTGGATTTCTTGTAACATTTGGAGGAGGTGAAAAGTTGAGAGCTTTTGAGTCCACCAGGTCTTGGACTTTCATCTGTAAGGCCCTACATTTCTCAGTATTATGCCCTGGTGCGTTTGAGTGGAATGCACACCTAGCATTGACATCATAGTTCTTTGGGAGATTGAGGGGATCTGGAGGTGCCAATGTCCTTAACTCAACCAGGTTGAGCTTCAGGAGTTGTGGTAAAAGTGCTGCATACGGCATTGGGATTGGGTCAATTACCCTATTTGCCTGAGATGGTCTTTGTTGGAAAGGACGTTGTTGTTGGTTATTGTTGCTGTTGTTGTAGGTTCTCTGTTGCGGATACTGAACTTGTTGTTGATACTGTGGTTGTTGTTGTTGAGGATATGCTGATTGTTGAGGAATCGGAGCTGGAATGGTAACGGCTGCTACTGACCGGTGAACATACTGAGGTCTACCCCTGCTTGTATGAATGGAATTGGTCTCACCGGCTCTTCGGGGTCCCACAAAAGGCTTCCTGGGATTACTGGATGAACTTGCACCACTGTCGGAAATCTTACCCATTTTTAATAGACTTTCAATCCTTTCACCAGCTATGACGACATCAGCAAAGCTGGTAGAGGAGAAGGTAGCCAATCTATCGATATAGGTCCCTTGCAACGTATTCATGAACATGTCGGCCATTTCTCTTTCCGACATGGGTGGTTGGACAGCAGCAGCAAGCTGTCTCCACCTTTGGGCATATTCCCTGAAGCTTTCTCTGGAAGATTGGGACATTCCCATCAGGAGGGTCCTGTTAGGAGCCATGTCCAGATTGTATTGATATTGCCTGATGAAGGCTTCAGCTAAGTCCTTCCAGCATCTGATGGTAGCTCTGGTCAAGTGTGAATACCACTCTCTTGAAGCCCCGGTCAGACTGTCTTCAAAGTAGAACATCCACAGCTTTTCATCCATAGTATAAGCTTTAAGTCTTCCCAGGAAAGACTACAGGTGAGTTCGTGGACAAGAGGTTCCATTGTATTTCTCAAAGCACGGGGGTTTGAATTTGTGAGGAATTCTCACCCCATCCACTAGCCCCATGTCCATCACATCGAAGCCTAAGGAATTCTGAGACTCCAAAGATCTCAACTTCTCAGCAATTTCATCCAATCTCCTGTCATAGACTTCGTCTCCAGCTCCCATAACAGTAAACTGCTCTTCTTGGGGATCCTCTTGCAAGATTCTCCCTCCAGCAGTGCTACCTGGCACATTTCTCGGGATGTTGACTTCTGGATCCAGATGAGGTCCAAATACTGGTGGATCAATACGAGGCTGGCCCCGTTCATTGTTACTAGTTCCTCCTGTTCCAATATGAGGTTCCTCATGAGTTTGTCTCTCCACTAGCTCTCTTAACCTTTCTTGACTCTGGGCCAAGCCAGTCATTATAGCCATGAATTGAGACATCTGGTTTCTCATCTCCACTCTCTCATTAGCCATTTGATTCCTGACCTCAGTCAAATCCTGATGTACTTGTTCCATTTGAATACCGGGAAGGTTGTTGCGAGTCGGGTACCGGTGCGCGCGGTTGACAGGGAACACTCGGCGACGAGCAATGTTTCCTGAGATCACAACAAAGTTAGAAACAATAATAATAAAACCTACAAAACAAAACAAAATTTAGTATGCAATGCAGTATGCTTATTTGTTTTCCAAGGTATCCGGTTTGGTTCTTAGTTTTGACCTTTCCAGACCTTGAGGAAGATGCTTGATGTTGTTGAGAGAAAACCCAAATGAAAACAAACTAATATATTACAAATGATGAACAATACATAGTTTGTTTTACAACATATGCCCCTGGAGGGTCAAAATACATCAAAAAAGAAAAAGTACATCAAAAGGAAATAACAACAAACAAATAATCAGACATCCAGTCCAAACTCATCCTTTTTGACCTCCTTCAGGAGTGCCTCAGTCACTGGACCAGCTGGGTGCTCTGTAATGGTCCTAATGAGGAGGTTCCTGGTGGCAATGGTAGTGGTCAGCTTCTTGTGCCTGTTCTGGTCCTTTGATCTTTTCAATCCGGCTCTGAGCTTCAATTCTGAAATCTCCTTTTGGGCTGCCAACAAAGCTTCCTGCTGCTTCTTCTCATTGGCCTCTAACTGTTCAATCTTGGCGTGAGTCTTCCGGTCTTCTTGCGTTCGGGCTTCAGTGATCCTGACCCACCTAGCCTGACTCTCTTGCAGATAGAGCTCAGTCCTAGCCTTCTGGATTTTGGCTTCCTTACAGGCATTCTTCAAGATTTGCTCTCCAGCTCTTGCTTTCCTGATGTAGTCCTCTGTCTTCTCAATTTTGGCAAGATGCTCCACCCTGAGCTTCTCCAATCTCTCAATGTCCAGACGACCATCACTTCTTTCCCAAAGAGTCTTCTTTAAAGCTTGAGATAAGTTTTCATTCCTTTCTTTCAACTTCTCAAATTCTTCTAGGCTGACAGTTGCTGCTGGCTGTACTGTAGATGGTCCAGGTATGTCTTCCAAGGTGAAAGGCATTCCAGTAATATGAGCTCTCGTACGGGACCAGTCATAGTACTGAGCTGAAGCAACATTGTTACACCTTCCAAGAATAGCCATCCCTTTGGTCTGGATGTTGTCCCAAGCCCAGGATGCTTGTCTGACAGCAGCTGAATTAGGCTTCACTTCACAATACAGGGTCTCAGCTAAATCTTGTCCTCTGGGAGGGTGAACTAAAGCATAACCCAGTTGTCTCTTAAACAGTAAAGGATTGTAGTTGATGCAACCCTTCACTCCTATTAGAGGTACATTTGGGTATTGTCCACAGCTGGTGATAATGTCCTTGCCTTTGGTGCTCTGGGTGCACCATCTAATATCATCTGAAGTCAAGGCAATGAGCCTCTTGGCCCAATTCTTCTGTTGGTGAGGGTTCAGGAAGGCATCTGACTTAGGCAGGTGTCTGAGTAACCAGGTGTGAAACAAAGGAGCACAACATCTCACTAACTTCCCCCTTTGTTTCTCATTCCTCTGATGAATGAAGTAGTAAAAGTCTCCCAGCAATGTAGGCACTGGGTTCCTCAGAAGAAACAGATGGATGGCATTCTTGCTGACAAATTTGGGCTCATCTGCAAACAGTATAGCCCCATATATGCTGAGGGCTAACAGTGCACAGACTGCCCTCCACTCTCCTGACGAAGCCCTCAGGATGGCCTGAGAAATCAAGAAATCCAAATGCAAACCAGGGATCCCAGCCTTTGTTGTCATACTTTGCTCAATCAAGGCAGGCTCCAGGTATAGTGCCTTTGCCACTTCTCCATTGCTGGGTGCTGGCATCTCTGGGTTGAAGGGGATTCCACCCCTGATAGGTACTCCAATCAATGAAGAAAACTCTTCCAGTAGAGGCCCTAGCTGGAAGTCTGGGAATGTGAAACATCTCAATGGAGGATCATAAAACTGCAAGCATGTGTGGATCATGCTCCTCTGAGAAGGGTCAAGGTCCATAACCATATCCAGGATACCTCCAAAATTCTCTCTAAACAATGGGATGTGGTCAGGGGTGATAAGTTACTGGACCTGCCTGATGCCAGTCAACACAGGTTCAAAGAAATGGTAGGATATGTTGCTCTTCCTGGGAGTAGCCATGAATGCTGCTGGAGAAACTGAAGATTGATACTGATGAAGGTCACAAACTGGTGCTTGAAGTAAGCCACTGACAGGCTGATGCTGGTGATGATGAAGATAGCTGAAGCAGATAACTGATGAAGCAAAGGTCTATGCAGAAGAAGGGGTCAAAACCAAACCAGATGTGATGTGGATACCCTGAAAAACAAACAAACAAATGTTAAATGATGCAAATGATGAGTATGCAAATGATATGCAAGGGTTTGTGATCAAGCTGGATCTGATTATCTGTCTTGATATAAGGCCCATGTATGCTCAAGAAGTCCAAATGGAGGTTCAGAAATCTAGTAACCAAGGTGGGGGACTCAAATAAAGAGTCACATATCCAGGGTTAATCACAAGAACTGTCCAAAGTGGAGTACTCTTAAACAAAACAAAAACAGGGTATGATGTGGCCAAGGGTACCTACAAACCTGTAAACATCCCAACCCCCTCACAGGTAGTGTTCTAGAACAAGGATCTTCAGACTTGGATCAGTTATGAGAAGTGTAAACACTTCTAACTCGGAGGTACAGTGTTTACAATAACCATAAAGATCCTCCTCTAATTCACCTCAGTTTCTGAAGGTCAAAATAAAGGTCATCCAGACTTAGCAGGCTTCCCAGATAGCCCAAGCACTACAGGAAATATGTAGCACAGAGTTCTCAAGAAGAAACCCACATCTGACCGTGTTTTATATTCCCGCACAAGACCGAAATGGAATGGGAAAGAACATGAACCACTCTAGCCTAGGTGTCACTCAGGTCCCAGGTATATGACCTTAAACTCTCAATGGAACCCCACCCACCAAGACAGAAGCCAGATCCAGCAAAATGACAGTATGACAGCATGATATGTAAAACTGTAAAGAAAGCAATAAACAAGACTGTACATAAAGCAAATAAATAAACACAATTAGCACATAACACCCCAGTAAACACAAATCAAACAAGCTCTAGGAGGAACCCACAAAAAGAACCAGAGGCCCTGGTTACAGTATAAGGGTCCCCAGCAGAGTCGCCAAGCTGTCGCTCCCAAAGATTTGCATCCAGGTACAAGCGCGAACGGTCGGCGAAAGTGGACATGAAGATGAACTGAAAAGAGTCACCAGCTAGGCATTTTTATCCCGAAGGAAAGGTAGTGCTGCATAAACCTAAGAAAAGATGGATAAGACGGTCGCGAACCAGAGAAACTGAGAAAGGGGGTTGGTTACAACCTGGGAAGGTATTAGCACCCAGATTGTCCGTCGTACTCAACGGGATCCACGCTTGAAAGATTTGTGTTTAAAAGGGTAGTGTATGTGCTATCTGTGTGCAAAAGCTGGAAAAGAATGCAAGTGTCAGTGCAGAAGAAATGTGAAGTGAAATGAAAGAGTGTTAGTGTAAGGAAGGAGTGAAGCCCAAGACTATGAGGCTTAAAGAGTAATGCAGGAAGAGAGGGGGGGTATACAGAGACTTTTGTTCGATAACTGTTAAGTTATGCCTACGTATCCTCTCGTGCAATGAGGAAGTCAGAACACCGTAGTTCGACTCAAAGAGACTGAAAGATGAATTGACTTGTGAACTGCTTACTTGTCTATGCTCAAGTGTATGACCTGTCTGGCTCAGGTGCAAACTGTCTTGCATTAGACGGAAGAAGCAAGTTCTCATTTGTGAATGAGTGAGGTGATGGGAAAAGAATCCCGGAGGAGACGATTATGGTTTGTTTTTGTGTTTTCAATCTTTTATTGATTTTTGTGTTTGTCATAAGAAAATGAGCTTAAGCCTAAACCAAGGGTTAGTAAACTCATCACATCCTCCCTCTGATTAGGGGTAATGAGAATACCTTAAGTATGAAGTAAACACCTCACACTTAATCACCATGATGTAGGATTAAGATCATTAACCTAATTGCAATTATTTAGATGTTTTTGGAGTTTTTGTTTAGTGTTAAGTAATGAGTTTAAGCCATAATCAAAGATTTAATGGACTCATTACACCATCCTAATAGAAGGATGATAGATGAGAACATTTAAGCTGAGAAAGGCTCCTCAACTTAATCTATGATTAGGGATTAACCTCATGACAAAACAAAGCCTTTATTAGAGTGGATTTTAGTTAATGATAATGTTAAGAAATGGATTTTATGGTTTGTAAGACAACTTGAGGGGGACTTGTCCATTAACACTAGGGTTAGTCCTTCTTAACCAATTAAGGAAGAATTAGAACCCTGATGCAAGGCCCAAGTTACAACCTTGATGTCTTAGTGATTATTAAGTGGATTGATTAAAAGGTTTAAACACATTAAGGGTTTAACACTTAGGATTAAAGTGATACACTCCATCCTAAGAGAATGATGCAGGCAAAGTCTTAAAACCTTAAAGGTTTAGTCCTTGGTTATGAGGTGAGAAGAGAAGACTCAAAGATGACACAAAGGTAAAACTAATGGGGGACTAATCAAACCCTAATTTTTATCATGCTTAGGTATCCCTAGGGTTTATGAGGCTTGCAAAAGATCTTCAGGAGAGAAGCCACCAGGAAAGAAGCAGATGAAAGGAGGAAGAAGCAGAGAGAAGCAAAACAACTTGCTTCACTTAAGAAGACAAGTTGCTTGAAGAAAGAGAGTGGGAAGGAGGCATGAATGAGCAAGATCACTCTAATACACATACAAAATGCAGCAAAGAAGGCATAAAAGAAATGAGAAGAGATTGTGAGAAGTGAAGGCAAATTCACTTCTCAAAACAACTTACCACCTGAAAAGTTAGCAAAGGAAATGAAATGAAATGAAAATGAAATGGATGCAATGATGCAAACCAAAACCAGAGGCATAAACATGATGTTAATGATGCTAAGAGATGATACAAACACATGCCAATAGTTGTGGATGATCATACAAAGATGTGGATGCAAATGAAGCATGTAGGAAACATGAAAGCACATGAAAGTTTATGAAATGCAATGGATGCATAACATGGAAAATGAATGAGGAAATGATCAAACATGAGTCTAATGTATCCTAAGATGCCTTATATGTCATGTGGATGCACAAAATCTCATGGCAAGTTCATGTATGCAAGCAAATGAGAGATGAATGCAAATGAAAGCAAAATTAGGGTTTATATATGACATGCAACACAAAATTCAAAATCAGAAGCAAATGACATGATAAAAAAATGAAAATAGGATCAAAGGAACCCTAACCCTACACAAGTTCACTGCCCAAAGGAGGAGACCCAACTCTTAACCTAAAAGGAGTTATGATTTTTTTCAAATTAACTAGGGTTTTAAGGCACTTCAAAAGGAAAAATGCACATCAAATTGAAAATGGAAGATAAATTCAAACCAATTTTACCCTAGAAACTACATGATGAAGAATGTAATGCAAAAAGAACCAACATCAAACTCTTCATGGATAGGCAGAATGAATTTTTCTAAGTTAGAACAAAAATATTTCCTTTTAAGAACTTTAATTCCAATGAAAAATGTCAAAATATGTCAAGAACCAAAAAGAAATTTGTTTGAAGAGTTTTATAATGCTTCTAAATGTATTAAAATGCAATGTGAACTTTTTTGTGATTTTTAGAAACTTAAATGCTATTTTGATTAATTAATTCTCATTAACTAATTAAAATAAACATTTAAATATTTTTAAAATACAAAAATTATGCAAAAAATAAAATAAAAAATATTTTGAGAAAGAGAAAAATATTTTAAGGATGGATGCAAAAAATGAGATTTTTTAGAAATGATTTACTATTTTAAATAAAATATGCAAAACAAATGAATAAAAGGGAAAATAAAATTGAATTAAATGGGAGGTATGCTGATCTGAGGGCCAAGATTCAAACTTAGGGGGGAGGAAGTTGACTACGCGCGCTAATGGACGGCTCGAATTCAAATCTCACTAATTATGATTAAACCCTAATCCTGTGCCCTAATTACTTTCAGACGACCGGAACAGTGGTTTCGGTCGTCTTCTCCGGCGAGACCAAATCCCTAACTATCTCTACAAGCCACCCCACCCTAAATTAACTATCCAGAAATGATCCCCCACTCAAAACGAACTCAAACCATCATCCAAACATGATTTATAACAAGCATACATGGAGAATCGAAGAAAAATCAAAAAACTAGACAAAGTTTCAGAGAGTCATAACATGTTCATTTCTCAACTATTTTCAAAAATAAAAAGAGCAGCATGATCAGTGAAGCATGGAGAACAACTCTATAACAAAAAATACAAGTTCTGAAACAATTGTTCTTGGTGATACCTGAACTGGAGCTTTCACTTTTGGAGCCTTTTGGCCAGTTCCTTGCTTCCAATCACCTCTACTGACTTCCCTCAAGAGTTTGCAAAGCTTGTTTGGAGTTTTTTATGGATGATTTGTGAGATTGACTCAGTTCAGTTCAAAAGGGAGAAAAATCGTATTTGGTGTGTGGTGGCTTTTAGGGCAAGGTAAAGGGTGGTTTGTGATCAGTGATGCATTTGGGGATGAATGGTGGAAGAAGTTTTGAGAATGCGTGGCTGAGCTATGAGATTCGATAGAAAATGCAAAAGAGGGATTTTTGTGAACTATGGTGATGCTGTGGTTTCAAGCTTGCCTCTTGTGTGTTTTGAGTTTCATTTTATCCACATATCAAGTTGTGATAGGTCAGAGAGTTGTTGTGGGCTATGCTGATTGGTATGGCTTGTTTTGCAAAACGTCATGGCTATGTGTCCTTTGAGGTATGGGTTGTTTCAGGCCTAGGACAAAGGCATGTCTGCTGCAGCTTGATTCAAGGATAACCATGGAAATGAGATTGAGGCAAATCAGCAAGTGGATTGAAACTTATGGGGGGTTTTGCAATTTTCATTAAGTTTGGCCCTTTCTTGATTTCTTCATGCACAAGTCATGAAACTTGGAAATTCTTGGGCCAATTCTGAGTTTTAGGCATTGTGTTATGATGTTATGATGTGTAGAAGTTCATTTGAAGTCATAGAAATGCTTGGCATGAGAATTTGCAAGTTTCCCTCTTTGGTGTAAAAGTGAAATTTATGTGATTTTTCCCAACTTTGACAAGCCATAACTTTTGATCTAAAATGAATTAGAATGAGTTCTTGTACTTTTTGAAAATGGGAGGATCCAATCTAACTCTTTCATGACCAAAGATTTTTCATTTGAAGCATTTTTGAATCAAAAAGAGGAGGTTGAAAAACTTTCCCAAAATGGCAAGTTTGCATTACAAGTCACTTTCCCAAAAAGGCAACTTTGCAAATGGCTTGAAATTCTTCAACTTTGTGAGCTTCTAACATATTCTAAGATCAAATAAAGATCATACATATTCAAAATGATGGAGAAGACCCCTTGGTTGGATGGTTGGGGGCCTCAGATGCCCTGATTTTGCACTGACTTGCTCAAGAAGTCATCTATTGATTAGATGCCTTCCCCCATTGAATTTCTTCATGAAAATTGGTATGCATGATCCCTATAACATATAGAAACCAATAGAAACAAGAATGACCAAAAAAATTGGAGTTATGGCCTCTGAAACCAAAACCCTAATTTTAGGTCATCTGTGCAGTTAAACTTGGCTCTGCTTCCATGCCTTTCTCAGTTCTTGTGATTCTATGACTTTCTTGATATTGGGAGGATATAATATGATGCTTGAACATACATGGACCCTTTTGAAATGATTGAACCCCTTTGGAGTGGCTCAGATAGCCCTTGGACTGCTCAGATTACAAACCCTAGATGTAGATGATTTTGAATCAATGTAGTGAAGCAAAAATGCACTATGAGATGATATGATTGAACTTATGCAAATGAAAAGAAACACAAGCCATGGTGAAATGAGTGAGGGCAAATTTGGGGTGTTTACACCCTAGATGCAGATGAAATGGACTATGCAGATGAAACAAATATACAATATGATATAGTATGCCTATGCTTATGAAAAAATGAAAGATCACAAGCCAAGGTGTGAAAAAGTGAGGGAAATTTTGGGGTGTTTACACAACTTTCAACAACACCCTCCTCAACATCAACAACTTCCTACACATGCACCATCTTCAATCAGACCTCCTGTCACCATCTACTATGATCCACAAACCATCACAACTCCTTCTTCTGCTGCAATTAGTCCGATGACCATCACGGTGTCTGGACCAGTTCCTTATGATAACAACAGTGATGTGCCTTGGCATTATGGTTCGGATCTTTACTTCCTTGGAAAGAAAATCACTCTTGACTCCTCAATACCTATGCCACAAGTTGGCAATGTTGGGGGAGGCAGAGGCTTCACTCGAAGTGGACGTCTCTTTGCTTCACAGTTTCCCAGAGTTAATGCTGAAGCAGAAGTCGCTGCTAAAGCAAAAGGCAAAAGTGTGGTGCCAAAAGAACTAGATGCAAAAGAAACTCAAAAGACACCCTTTGATCAGGATGTAGACGAGTTTATGAGGATTATAAAAAGAAGTGACTACAAGGTTGTGGATCAACTCCATCAAACACCCTCCAAGATCTCCATACTATCTCTGCTCATGTGTTCCGAAGCTCACCGGAATGCACTACTCAAAGTCTTGCATGCAGCTTATATGCCTGGGAAGATCACAGTCAATCAGTTAGAAACGGTGGTCGCAAACGTCAATACAAGTCATGGACTAGGTTTCACCGATGCTGACTTAACTACGGAGGGGCGTAATCACAACAAGGCTTTACATATCACTTTGGAATGTAAAGGTGTTGTACTCTCTCATGTCCTTGTTGATACCAGATCATCACTCAATGTGCTACCAAAGAAGGCTTTAGTCAAGCTGGAGTATGATGGTCTTGCACTTCGTTCGAGCAACCTAGTTGTCAAAGCTTTTGTTGGTTCTAAGAGATCGGTCCTCGGAGAAATTGAGTTGCATGTGGTAATTGGCCCACAAGTTTTCAAAACTATCTTCTATGTGATGGACATACAGCCTGCCTACAGCTGTTTGTTGGGTCGACCCTGGATTCATGCCGCTGGCGCAGTAACATCAACCCTTCACCAGAAGTTAAAATATGAGTGGGAAGGCCAGATTATCACCATTTGTGGAGAAGAAGACATCTTTGTCAGTCATCTGGCCACATACAAGTACATAGAGATGGATGGAGAGATCCATGAAACCATGACCCAGGGTTTCGAAGCTTTAAACATCAACGAAGCCACAACTGAGGTGTCTGTTGCATCCCAAGAAGAGAGGATGGGCACCTCAATTTCTTCCTACAAACAGGCTCGGAAGGTTGTGGAAGAAGGGAATGCCCAAGGCTGGGGAAAGCTGTTGAAGGTGGAGATGAAAGAAGACAAATTCGGTTTGGGTTACAAACCATCCTGACAAGTTCCAGAGGAGGCTGTTGAAGCTCCCAAGTTCATAAGTGGGGGAATGATGTCCCCGGATGTTGTCAACACTTTGGAAGATGAGGCTGAAAGCGACTACAACCTGGAAAGTTGGATCCGTCCAAGAGTCTCGGGCCAACAAGTCCTCAACTGGTCTTCCCAGGAAATTATAAGGGTTACTGCTGCAGAGTAATTATTATTTCCTGTTTTAAAGCATGCATCAAAGTCCTGCATCTTGCCCAAGATGTCGAGACTCATTTTGTAATAGGGCCATATTTATTCTGTGCAAATTGAATGTTAATGAACAATGGACATCTTTTTGCAAACATTTTTCTTTTTCACTCACTGTCTTTTCATTTCTGTTATTTTCGCACAAAACAATAAATGACAATGTTTTTCTTAATAATAACTTCATTCACTTTTTCTAAATAAGATAAAATCAATCACTAAAATGAACCAAATCTCAACCCTTGCAGAGATATCCCTCCAGATTGCACCTACAACAACACTGCTATGACCTTGTATGACTTCGACAATCCGATTAATCAAGTAGATGAAGGGGTTGAAGAAGACTATGATTTACCTGAAGAGTTAGCCAGGTTATTGAGACAAGAGGAAAAGGTGATTGCTCCTCATCGGGAAGAGGTTGAGACTATCAATCTTGGTACCGAAGAAGATGTGAAAGAGGTAAAGATCGGGGCCAGTGTGCAAGCTTCAATGAAAGAACAACTTATCAGCATGCTGCGTGAATATGTTGATGTGTTCGCTTGGTCCTATCAAGATATGCCGGGTTTGGATACAGATATTGTCATGCACATGCTGCCATTGAAAGAGGATTGTCCGCCAGTTAAATAGAAGTTGCGCCGTACTCGTCCAGACATGGCCATGAAAATCAAAGAGGAAGTACAAAAGCAGTGGGACGTCGGTTTTCTTGCTGTAACTAGTTACCCGCCGTGGGTTGCTAACATTGTACCCGTACCTAAGAAGGATGGAAAGGTGCGTATGTGTGTTGATTACCGGGATCTGAACAGAGCAAGCCCGAAAGATGACTTCCCATTACCTCACATTAATGTATTGGTGGATAACACATCTTAGTTCTCGGTATTTTCCTTCATGGACGGATTTTCTGGATACAATTAGATCAAGATGTCAGCTGAAGACATGGAGAAGACAACCTTCATCACACCATGGGGGACGTTCTGCTACAAAGTAATGTCGTTTGGTTTGAAGAACACCGGTGCAACTTATAAACGGGCTATGGTAACATTATTACGCGATATGATCCATAAAGAAATCGAGTGCTACGTGGATGACATGATTGCCAAGTCCAAAACAGAGGAAGAGCATTTGGTAAATCTGTTGAAGCTGTTCAAGCATCTGAGGAAGTATCAGTTAAGGTTGAACCCCAACAAATGCACATTCGGGGTATGTTCTGGTAAGCTGCTAGGTTTTATTGTAAGCGGAAAAGGAATTGAGGTTGATCCCGACAAAGTCAAAGCAATTCAGGAAATCCCTGCACCTAAGACTGAGAAAGAAGTTCGAGGGTTCTTAGGTAGATTGAACTACATTTCAAGGTTCATATCTCATCTCACTGCAACCTGCGAGCCCTTGTTCAAACTACTAAGAAAAGAACAAATAGTCAGGTGGAATGACGATTGTCAGAAAGCTTTTGACAAGATCAAGGAGTATCTGCAAGAACCTTCAATTCTTATGCCTCCAGTTGAAGGAAGACCTCTAATAATGTACCTGACAATATTAGATGAATCAATGGGTGTGTGTTGGTTCAGCATGACGAGTCTGTTCGAAAAGAGTATGCAATATACTACCTAAGCAAAAAGTTTACCGACTGTGAACAACGTTATTCACTGCTCGAGAAAACTTGACGTGCTTTAGCGTGGGCTGCTCGCCGGCTAAGACAGTATATGTTGACTCATACTACCCTGTTGATCTCAAAGATGGACCCCGTCAAGTACATATTTAAGAAGCCAGCACTTACCAGAATGGTTGCAAGATGGAAAATGATTCTAACAGAGTATGACATTCAATACACCTCTCAGAAGGCCATCAAGGGTAGTGTATTTTCTCACTATCTGGCTGAGCAACCCATTGATGACTACCAGCCTATGAGATTTGATTTCCCTGATGAAGACATTATGTTCTTGAAGTCAAAAGATTGTGAAGAGACTATTCACAATGAAGGGCCTGATCCAGAAGAATCATGGACTATGATGTTTGATGGAGTAGTTAATTGTAACGGTCGTGGAGTTGGTGCAGTGCTTATTACACCCAAAGGAGTCCATATGCCTTTCTCAGCAAGGCTCACCTTTGTATTTACTAACAACGGAGAAGAATACAAAGCTTGTATCATGGGTCTTGAAGAAGCCATTGACCTCAGGATCAAAACCTTGAATGTATTCGGAGATTCAGCTTTGGTGATCAACCAGACCAACAGCAAATGGTATACTCATCAAGAGCATCTGGTTCCTTACCATGACTATACGAGGAGATTGTTGACTTTCTTCACTACAGTCAAGCTTGAATACATCCCTCGAGATGAGAATCAGTTTGCAAATGCCTTGGCCACCATTTCATCTATGATCAAAGTATAGACTGCCAACTATGTGCCGCGAATTTTAGTATCCAGACTGGACCGACCGGCGTATGTATTCTCTATGGACACTATCATTAACAACAAGCCTTGGTTCCACGACATAAAATGCTTCTTGGAGACTCAGACATACCCACCTGGGGCATCATCTAATGATAAGAAGACATTGAGAAGGCTAGCCGGCAGTTTCTTCCTCAATATTGATGGCTCCTTATACAAGCGAAACTTCGACATGGTCTTGCTCAGATGTGTTGACAAGAAGGAAGCAGACCTGCTGATGCACGAAGTACATGAAGGTTATTTCAGTACCCATGCCATAGGACATGCAATGGCGAAGAAATTGTTGAGATCAGGTTACTATTGGATCACAATGGCTGTAGACTGTTGTGCCTATGCCATAAAATGCCACAAATTCCAGATCTATGTTGACAAAGTGCATGTGCCTCATAATCCCTTGAATATATTGTCTTTACCATGACCCTTTTCCATGTGGGGCATTGATATGATTGGAAAGATCGAGCCAACTGCTTCAAATGGTCATAGATTCATCCTGGTAGCAATTGATTACTTCACCAAATGGGTTGAAGCAGCTTCATATGCAAACGTCACCAGACAAGTGGTAACCCGATTTCTGAAAAGGGATATCATTTGTCGATATGGAGTTCCCGAGCGAATCATTACTGATAATGGTTCAAACCTTAACAACAAGATGATGGCAGAGCTGTGCCGAGATTTCAAGATCCAACATCACAACTCTTCTCCTTACAGGACAAAGATGAATGGCATTGTTGAAGCGACTAACAAGAACATTAAGAAGATTGTGCAAAAGATGGTAGTCACATACAAAGACTGGCATGAAATGTTACCATTCGCCTTGCATAGGTACCGAACTTCCATCAGAACATCTACCGGGGCAACACCTTATCAGCCTGTGTATGGTATGGAAGCAGCCCTACCTGTTGAAGTTGAATTACCCTCCTTGCTGGTAATGATGGATGTAAAACTGGACGAAGCAGAATGGGTCCGATCTCGTTATAACCAACTGAACCTGATTGAGGAAAAGAGATTAGCAGCTATCTGTCATGGTCAGTTATATCAGAAATGGATGAAGAAAGCCTTCGATCAAAAAGTTAGACCTCAAGTATATCAAGTGGGAGAGCTTGTACTTAAAAGACCCATTCCTCCTCATACAGACCACAGGGGCAAGTGGACGCCTAACTATGAAGGTCCCTTTGTGATAACTAAAGTCTTCTCAGGCGGAGCACTGATGCTCGCAACCATGGATGGTGAAAAGTTCCTGTCTCCTGTGAATTCAGATGCAGTTAAAAAATACTTCGCATAAATGACCCGCTGGACATAAAAACAGAACATAAGTCCAGGCAAAAATAGGGCATCCCGGAAAGTCAAAAACAGAATAAAAGACTCGGGAAAAAATAAGGGAAAAATTGAAAAAACATGTACACCCGCTGAGTTGAAAATCCACATCGGACAGCTCAGGAAAAAATGGGTATCCCGGTGGATTGAAAACCCGAAAGGGCGATCCATGCAAAATCAAGGAATAAGTGAACAAATGCATTCTGAATTCGTCTGTATCACTCATATAACTTGGAAAAATTCGAAAGGACAAAGTGTCGGTCAGAATCAACTTTCTTCAAAAAGCAAGATAAGAAGAACGTTCAGGTCATACAGGTCATATCAAAAGTAAGATTGAAGCATCAATTTCAGCATTGCCGAATAGGACTTATATTTTTCTCAATTTTGTAGCAATCTCCTCATTTCAGGGATTAACTTCCTTACTGTACTCACCTATTCATGGAACACAAATCAATAAAATCAATATTCACTCATTTTGTTTTATACCTTTTTGTTTTGTTTGCAAAATGTCCAAAGTTCGTAAATACAACATTTGCATGAAAGCATATAAGCCATTTTCAATAAATGCTTGCAGGAAATATATGCTCTTGAGTGAATCTAACTCCTATGACGGAATCCAGTTGAGGATACCTCAGGGCACTTGTGTGTTTCCTTTGTTTGACAGGTTGCAGATACTCAAGGCGGACAATCTTTCACAGCACGGGGCATATCAGGTATTATATCCCTAGCCAAGCCGGCAGTCACATCATCAGGAGGACTACTTGACGAAAGTATTCCCCCACGGAGCTCTCTATCCACTCAGAGTATCCCCATAAAGCTGATTCTCCGACGGATTACTTCCCAGAAGTTCTCTCTTCCCCAAGCAGGATCTCCAAAGCAATGCCTGAACCACTTGTCCCCAACAAGTTGTCAGATCTTCTCATCCCCAACATGGGATCCCCACAGAGTTCATCCCCCAGAGATCTCCAAAAAGATCGTACAATGATCCTTTCTCACCACATATCGTACAGTGATCCTTTCTACCTACAGATCGCCCAGTGATTCGTTCTCCCAACAAATTTCAGATCTCGGATCTTGTTTCCCTCATTTGCATAAATCATATCATTCACATCATTTCTCCCCAAACAGAGCGTAACATTCCATCTAATACGGAGCATCACGGAAAAAATCAAACATTTGCATGATCATAAGCCAGGTTCGATCCAGTCACCTGCAAATACCAAAATCACTCCTCCAGCAATACGCAAAACTTATCGCCTGCAAATAAAAAGCCAAAATATCCTTTTGCACTCTCAATATAAAATACGTGTACATACCTATACACAAACCTTCTGATACTCGTTTGTATCCTACTTACATAATCCTTTGATACTCGTTTGTATCTTACGCATCTCACCAGTAGATCAACACTCGTCCAAACAATTGATACTCGTCCGTATCATCACTCCTTAAACACGCGTCGTTGTTTGTTTCTATCGATACGCGTCTGTATCGTGGTTCTAAGGATACTCGTCCGTATCTGTAATCTATACACACTGTCGAAACACTTATACCATTTTATTTTTTAGGGCTTAAACACTTGTCCGTGTTTATCTATCCCCAGAAGTCGCCAACAAAACAACTTTTATCTGGCATTCGTCCCATGTCGCGATAAATCCAGAGTAGTCGTACCCTACTAGGTGATCGTCATTCACATCTTGATGATCGTCCCTCATCATTTATTTTGATGGCCGTCCCTCATCATGTTATCTGATGGCCGTCCCCATTGTTGATCTTTCTATCCGACATTCGTACTATGTTGTGATCTTTTCAGCAGCCGTACCCTACTATGGTGATCTTCTTTCACCTTTTGATGACCATCCCTCATCATTTATTTTGATGACCATCCCTCATCATGTTAGCCGATGGCCGTCCCCGTCATCGATCTTTTTATCCGGCATTCGTCCTATGTCGAGATAATCCCCAACAGAGCAGTTGTACCCTGCTATGGTGATCGTCCTTCAGCTTTTGATGACCGTCCCTCATCATTTATTTTGATGAGCGTCCCTCATCATTTTATCTGATGGCCGTCCCCATCGTTGATCCTTTTTATCCGACATTTGTCCTATGTCGCGATAACTCTCAGCAGTCGTACCTTGCTCGGTGATCGTCCTCCACCTTTTGATGAGCGTCCCTCATCATTGATTTATTCACCCGATGGCCGTCCCCGTCGCGGTTTCTTTATTCTTCAACCTGACGGTCGTCCCCGTTAGTGCTTTTAAATCCCCAATAAAGTCGCCTTTCTTTACCCGATGGTTGTCCCTGTCGCGGTTCTTTATTCCCCAGCATGATGGTCATCCCCGTCAGTGCATTTCTCACCGTTTTTATCCCCAGTAGTCGTCCTCTGCTCGATGGTCGTCCTCCATCGCTATTATTTAACATCATTTTGTACAATATAATTTATATCCCTTTTCTTCTTTTTCCCCAGAGAGTGCAAATTTTGGACTGTCTTGGTATTCAACCACAAGTTATCCTGTTTGTTTATTAAGCCAGGCGCTTACATCCTACACAGCTAACTCATGCTTAAATAGGGACAGATGTAAACACCCCAAATTTGACCTTTCTCTTTCTCACATCTTGGCTTATTATTATCATCATTGCATAGTCTATCATCACACTTCACAATACAAATCCTTAACATTTCATCTGCATAGCTGCATCTAGGGTTTGTGATCTGAGCAATCCAAGAAGTAATATGAGAAATATCAAAGTTCATGAAGCATGCCAAGACGGTCCTATAGTGGTATATGATCATATTATGCCCCCATGGGTCCATTGAAATCAAGAAATGTCAAAGCATTGCAGAGGTATTGAAGCTAAGCTGAGGATCCCCACACAGATTACCTGAAATTAGGGTTTTGGTTTTGAGGGCCTTACACCCAAATTTTTTGGTCATTCTTGTTTCTATTTTTCCATATATGTTATAAGGAGCATGTGTATCAAATTTCATGGAAAAATTCAATGTGGAAGTCATCTGATCAAATGGTAACTTCTTGTGCAAGAAAAGTCAGAATCAGGGCATCTGAGGCCCCCAACAAGGGTACCAATGGGTCATCATCATCAATTTGAAGTCATATGGTCTTTATTTGATCATTGGAATGTTTGGAAGTTCACAAAATTGAAGAAAAATGAACAAAGCCAAAACATGCCAAAAATGGAAATGACTTGTAATGTAAACTTTCTATTTTGGGAAAGATCTTCAACCTCCTCTTTCTTGATCAAAAAGGTTTCAAATGAAATTTCTTCAAACAAGAAAGTTGTAGATTGGATCCTCCCATTTTCAAAAAGTACAAGAACTCATTCTAATTCATCCTAGAACTCAAGTTATGGCCTTGCAAAGTTGGCAAAAATCACATAATTTTCAAGTTCATGTCAAAGAAGGATTTATGCAATTTTGAGTTTCAAGCTTCTAAGTGACCTCTAATCCACTCAATTATGTCACAACATGTTAATTCAACTTGCCAAGATCAGAATTGGCCCAAGAATTGAAGCATTTCATGGCTTAATTTCCAAGATTTCTCAAAATAACCAAGTTGCATAAGCATGTCAATCTCTTCATCTAAGCATTACAGTTCATTTCCATTGATCCAAAGGCTCTCCATGAACCATGCTGAAGCAATCTAGCCACATAAATCACCTATGCACAAGCCCATACCTCAAGTACACATAAGTTTGACTTTTTTTCATTTTCCTCCCATACCAATCACACAGTGCCACAACCACTATCCTGACCAATGGTATGGTTTATGCAAACCCTAAGCACTATAAATGAACACCCTTCATGGCCTGAAACAAGACACAAGCTGAGAATCAAGAAATTGCTCCAAAACTTTATCTCTTCGAAACACACAATCCAGCCAGCAAAAACCACAAATTCTTCCACCAATAAACTCCATATAACCTCAAGATCAATTCCCACCCATCACCATAGCCTGAAACAAGCCCAAATACAAACACGATTTATGCTTTGTCAGAACTGTAACTCATAAACCAGCCATTATGAACTCCATTCAAGCATCACAATAGCACAAGGGGGACCAAAGGAGGTGGATTGCACAAGGGAGAGGCTCAGAAAGCTCCATTTCAAAGAACTTCATCTTAGGTAACCTTCAAGAACATTTTTTTCTAAAAACTTGATTTTATGTTATAGAATGAATCTACATGCTTCCCTAATCATGCTGATAGGTTTAGAATTGAAATGAGCTAGAAACGAGTATGTATTGATGTTCTGAAACTTTTGACCTAGAACTTGTTTAATTCGATTCAGCTTTAATATGCATGATAAATGTGTGTTTTTTGTTGATTCATGATGTATGATGCTTGGGGATCATTTTTGGGCAAGAAATTTGGTGTTTAATAACCTAGGGAAGAAGATAGCATTTTTGAGTGGCCGGAGAAGATGACCGGAGCTTAGCTCCGGTCACCTGAAAGTAATTAGGGTTAAACCTTGATTAGCTTCCCAGATTGAATCTCCACCCTCAGATCATGATTAGGGTTAGCGCGTGGACGACTCAGATCATTCAATTAACTTTAATTTTTCTTAATTAATTTAATTATAATTAATTAGGTCAGATTAAATATGGACCCTTGGATAGCGCGCGAATCTCATGTTTAAACCACAACCTTAGATTTTGCATACCCCAAGTCAACAAGAATTTGAATTTGGCACGTTGATCCACCCCCCTTTCAATCTGAACCACTCCTTTGAATTACTTTCACTTTTATTTTATTTTATTTTGTTTTGTTTTTTTTTAATTATTAAAAAATAGCAAAAATCATTTAAAAATTCTGAAATTTTGTATCATCACTTTAATTAATTTCCAGAACCCAAAAATATTTTTATTTTTATTTTTCCCTTAAAAAATGCATTTTTAAATAATTTAATTGTATATTTTAATTAATTAAGTCCATTTAATTAATTAAAAATACTTTAAAGTATTTAAAAATCACAAAAAAATTCAGAGAGGTTCATTAAACACTTAGAAACATTTACAAACTCATCCCACAAATTTCTTTTTGGTTTTGATCAAACTTTGCCAATTTTCTTTGAATTAGGGTTTCTAAATTTCTTATTTTTTAACCCTAACTTCAAAAATTCATAACTTTCAAACCAAGATGAGTTTGCATTTGATTCTTTTTGCAATGTTTCACATTTGACCTCTAGTTTCCAAAGATATTTTTGTCACATTTTTATCTTTCATTTTCAAATTAATGTTCATTTTTCCTTTGAGAAGTATCCAAAACCCTAACAAATTTTAGGATAACCATAACTTGAACTTGGTAAACCTTTAGACCTCCCCCTTTGGATAGTGATTTCATGAGTGCTTAGGACCCCCTTGGATTCATTTTTAAATTTGTATATCTTGATTTGTTTATGCTTTTGAATTTGTACATACCTTACTTTCAAACTAACCATTTCAGGTGCATTTGGTAAGTTAATCAGGGTGTGGATGTGCATCCACATCCAACCTCTATTTCTCTCTTTATTTTTATGCATTTTGTTTGTGTTTGAAGTGAATCTCATTCACTTATGTTATCTCTTGTTCTTAGGTTACTTAACTTCTTCATGAAGTAAGTAACCTAATCCTTCTCTCTCTCTCTCTCTCTCTCTCTTTTCATCTGCTTCTCTTCCTTTGGTGGCCAACTTGAAGACTTCTATTGATGCCTCGCAAACCCTAGGAATGTCCAAGCATGATAACTTTAGGGTTGTACACAGTCCTCCCTAGTTTTTACCTTTTGAGTCTCCTTGAGTCTCTCTTTCTCATCTCATAATCAAGGCTAAACAGTTAAAGTTTTGGGACTCTGAATTAGGGTTATGCTTGTATCCTTATCTTAGGATGGAGTGTATAGCTTTGATCTTTAGTGCTAAACCCTTAAGTTGTTTTCACCTTCAATCAAAAATACCTAATAATCATTAAAGACTTAAGCTTGTAACTTGGGCCTTATATTAGGGTTACATCTCTGCATGGTGGTTCAGAGGGACTAACCCTAGTATTCAATGGACAAGTCTCCCTCATGTTGAAGTCTTGCAAACATAAAAAAACACTTCTTCATCCAACCTTTAATTAAAATCCACTTAATAAAGGCTTGTTATATAATGAATTTAATCCCTAACCATGGATTAAGTTGAAGTATTTTCCCCAGCTTAAGTGTTCTCATATATCATCCTTCTCTTAGCATGGTGTAATGAGTTCACTAATATTTGATTGGAGATTAAACTCATTACTTAACACTAAAGAAAAAAACCAAAAACACTTAATAATTACCAAAGTAGGTTAATGATCTTAATTCTATATCATCATGGTAATTAAGTTGGGATCTTCATCTCATACTTAAGTAGGCTCGTTATCCCTAATCAGGGAGGATATAATGAGTTTACAACCTTTGATTTAGGCTTAAGCTCATTATCTTATGCAAAACCCCAAAAACAATAAAAAACTGAAAACACAAAAACAAACAATAAACGTCTCCTCCGGGATTCTTTTCTCATCATACTCACTCTGAAAACGAGAACTCGCTTCTCCCGTCTAATGCAAGACAGTTAGCACTCGAGCCAGACGAGTCAAACACTTGAGCATAGACAAGCAAGCAGTTCACACCAAAAGCATCCAATCTCTTTGAGTCGAACTACGATGTTCTGACTTCCTCATTTCATGAGAGGATACGTAGGCATAACTTAACGGTTATCGAACAAAAGTCTCTTTGTCTCTCCCCTTCTCCCTCTTCCAGCTTTTCTTTTCAAAACCCTAATCTTGAATTCCATATCGTTTTGCACTTACACTCTGTATGTTCTATCTTTTTATACATAAATACACATACACTACCCCCTTTAAAACACAATCAAGTAAGCGTGGATCCCGTTGAGTATGACAGACGATCTGGGTGTTAATACCTTCCCAGGTCATAACCAACCCCCTTTCTCAGTTTCTTTGGTTTGCAACCGTCTTGTCCATATCTTTCTAGGTTTATGCAGCATTACATTTCCTTTGGGATAAAAATGCCTAGCTGGCGACTCTATTCAACCTCAACCTCCAACATCGCCGACGGTTCACGTTTGCACCGGGACACAAGTCCGGGGAGCGACAATTATAATTGTTCTTCAAACTTTGTTAGGGTTAGCTTTTAGCTTCCTAACAATTGGCGCTTTCATCATGTACTCAAATCCTCTTATGGATTATCCTTATCATACATCTTCATATCATCCATGGAGCATTCCTCTTACCTATCCTACAAACCCCTCTTTTCCAACTCCTAACACACCTTCATTTCCATTATTTCTATGGGAAAGTTTCTCATCTTATTCCACAAATCCATATGTTACAACCCTATATTTGTATTTTAATCAAGGGTACTCACCACCTATCCCTGACACATATCCATCGTATTCCTCTACCACTATAACAACAACATCACACACAAACCCTAAGTCCACCCACATAAACACTCATACCTTTCAACAACAAGCATATGACTATCACACACATTTCTATCACCAAAATATCTCCACTCCCGTCATTCTTCAAAACCAGTCCCATCCATCATAACACTATCAACAATTTTTCTTTGTAGATCCAACGATGCAACGAAACTCTAGATATCACTCTCGAATCACTCTTATAGATCAAACTTCTGCAACAATGGTTTTTGTGAAATCTTAGAAGTTGAAGGCTTACTTCAAAGGATACCAAGTCAAGTTTAAGAGAAGGGGAGAGGGTAATATCGATTATCGAGCTCGGATTCGGTTGATCAATCAGGATAAAAACAACTACAACTCACCGAAGTACCGTTTTGTTATACGATTTACCAACAAAGATATTGTTGCACAAATTGTATCTACTAGCATTGCTGGTGATATTGCTCCTTCTGCGGCATATTCATATGATGCCCACCACATGTTTGATAAAATACCTCTTCCATCTATTCTCCATGAAACCGCAACCGACTACGCCCTATTCGAAACTCATGGAATCGACGAAATTGGACAAAACACTGAAGTTGTTCGGAACTCCATTTCCGATTGGACCAGGCTCAACAAGGTCGTTAATCAACAACACCCACAACCTATTTGCAAAATTTATTCACAACAAAAACAACAATAAACACACATTCAGGATATTCGCATGGAATGTCGTGAATCAGATTCGAAAGACACATATCTCGTTAAGAAAGGCGATGTTGCATTATTAAGCATGGGTATAGAAATTTAGTATAATGTTTAGTCAATGCTTTATTGGGTAATATTGCTAAATTGTCTGACTGTATTTTCACTGGAGGATCATTTGAGCCTATGAATGAAAATGGGGAAACCAAGATTTCTGAGCATTTGGAATTGCAACCCTCAGATATTATATCTACAAAATGTGTGGACTTGGCTATGCCAAATGTTCGGTTTTCAGTGTTAGGGTCTGAGCAGAAAGATATTGTTACCCCAGTTGTGCATATTATTAATACTCAAACTACAAACATATCAGTTATTAGGATTATCAAGGGAGATAATACAGATTCACAGGATTCCGAAAACAATTACCATTTTAGAGATGATGTGCAAAGGTCTCCAAGGGCTGATATGTTTTCGAATGATTTCAATATGAAGAATGATTCACCTACTCTGGAGAACCTAATGTCATGTCTTGTTGCTGGGGATGGAGTAACTGTAACACCCTTCTACCTCAAAACAAAATATTTAAATAATATCAGAGTAATCATCGAAAAAGGGCATCACATATCATCATAATTCAACACAAACAGTGTCTTGTCCCGTAACACGGGTTAATCAACATCAAGAATATCAAAAATCATTTCGCAGCGGAATTTAAACTTCATAATTCAAAACTTCATTAGTTTACTTCATAAACATAATTTTCACCATCCTGAATTTAACATCATAACATGGAAAACATTTATCCAAATAATAACATAACTGAAAATAATTTAGCAAAAGAAAACCCATCCCAGTGTTACATGACATAGAGCAGGACACATTGACCAGAACCACTTCTAAGGAACACTAAAGCACGCTCCGAGACTCATGAAAAACTCTTATTGCACTGCAAGACTATTCTTCGACATCTGCAAGTTACCCACGAAGGAGGCAACATTTCCAAGCAGGCAGGGTGAGTAATCATAATATATCATAAATGTAAAAGAATATAGAACATAAATAAATTAGTGCAACATATCATGACATCATCAACTATAAAATTCAGCAACAACAACAACACGATCATGAAATCAAGCAACACCAACACAGTCGTGAAATTCATCCAGAATATGCAATTCTATAATCCTGATATGCATTATGCATGTGGTACAATTTTCATCGTGAGATGGATACATGACCATCAAGCCTCCACAAAGGAGCACATCGTAAATCATCGAGACACTTCAATCCACACAATGGGATTGAAGCAAATAAATAGGCCGAAGCCCCATCGTGAATGTTATGAAATGCAATGATGCGCTACATCGTAATTTCATCAAAATAATTCGCATCATTCATTTCAATCAGCAAAACAACCATCAAATAATCATATATATCATCATGACATTACACCCAGAACACTGGTCCTATAACCACTCTGACACATCAAGAATTAACCCGTACCCGGTAAATTATGAGTCAATTACAAGGTTATTTCATAAATTCATTTATAAAAACTATTGCATTTTTCTCTTTTTTATTCATCAAAATAAAGTTCAGTTTATGCTCTTTCCGACGCTTCAAACGGAATGCGAAACGGACTTACGGTTTGAAAGTTATGGATTTTTAAAGAAATAAAATTTGTCATCCAAACAGTGTTAACCGGTTAACCCATAACGTTAACCGGTTAACCCATAGCGTTAACTGGTTAACCCATAGCGTTAACCGGTTAACTCCTACGAAATTCCACAAATTCACCAAAATCACAACGGTTAACCGGTTAACCCATAGCGTTAACCGGTTAACGCACGTTTTCCAGCAGTTCTCTACTATACAATTGCAGACTGCTCCAACACCAAAAACCCCCAAATCCCATTAAGGGTTTCACATCAAAACACTCACAAACCATTCAAAAACATCAATCAAACATCAACAACATCAAGATAACAATTATATAAACAAATATATGATTACAACTCATTATAAACTCCACCTAAATCAAAAACCCCTAAAACTCATAAACTCAAACAATCATAATCTATTCATAGTCCAATTCCTAAACATTTTCATTAGATTATAAAAACTCCCCATACCTTAAAGAATTTCTTCGCTTTACACTCTTCTCTGGGGTTCTCCACAGCCTCCTGACTCTGAGCTTCTTCTTCTTCAGAGCACTTCACCAAACACGATAGAAAAATCAAATGAGAAAACTGATCGTGTATTCGTTTTTACCAAAACACATTCCAGCTGAGTCTTTTCCCTCTTTACCCTCATATATTTCACAAAAGGACCACCTTACCCTTTTCTTTAATAAATTTTTAATAATAATAATAAAATAGTATAATAAAACACTATTTATCCTTATTATATAAAAATACTCTTTTTTCTCCAAAATTCTCTAATTAATCCAAACTCTCCAATTTTTCTAAATTAATTAAATAAATGACTAAATAATTAAATTTAGATTTCGGGGTGTTACAACTTTCCCCAACTTAAAGAATTTTCGTCCTCGAAAATTACCTGAAGTAAATAGAGTCGGATACGACTCCCTCATCTGATCTTCCCGCTCCCAAGTCCAACTTTCTCCAGTTGGTCCTCCCCACAAAACCTTCACTAAATCAATTTCCTTGCCTCGAAGTTGCTTCAATTATCTACCATCAATCCTCACTGGTAAAGCTTCAATCATCAGATTATCTGTCACCTGAACATCATCTATCTGAATTACATGTGACGGGTCCGGAATGTACTTCCTCAACTGTGATACATGGAATACATCATGTAAATTCGCAAGAGAGGGAGGCAAAGCCACTCGATAGGCCACTTCCCCTATCCTCTGCATAATCTGATACGGACCGACGAAACGTGGAGTGAGCTTTCTAGACTTCAAAGCTCTTCCCACACCAGTCATAGGAGTAACTCTTAAGAACACGTGATCTCCCTCTTGGAACTCAAGTGCTTTCCTTCTCTTATCGTGATAACTCTTTTAACGACTCTGCGATGCTTTCATCCTTTCCTGAATCATTTTTATCTTTTCAGTTGTTTCTTGGACAATCTCTGGCCCAAGCACTAAACTCTCTCCTGACTCATACCAACATAATGGAGTACGACAACGTCTACCATACAACGCCTCATATGGAGCCATCCCGATACTAGCATGAAAACTGTAATTGTACGTAAACTCGACCAACGACAAATGACTATCCCAAGACCCTCCTTGATCTAATACACAAGCCCTCAGCAAATCTTCTAAAGATTGGATTGTTCTTTCTGTCTGACCATCCGTTTGCGGGTGATAAGCAGAACTCATCCTCAACTTAGTACCCAAGGCATCCTACAAACTCTTCCAAAACCTCGACGTAAACCCCAGATCTCTATCCGATACAATACTTGAAGGTACACCATGGAACTTCACAATTTCCTCAATATAAATCTCAGCTAACCTTTGCATGGAATGGTTAATCTTCATCGGTAAGAAGTGTGCCGACTTAGTTAACCAGTCAATAATTACCCAAATCGAATCATTACCTCTAGCAGTCTTAGGTAACTCAGTCACGAAATCCATGGAAATACTATTCCATTTCCACTCAGGAACATTCAATGGTTGCATCATACCTGAAGGTCTCTGATGTTCTATCTTTGACTTCTGACATGTCAAACAAGCATATACAAATTCAGCAATGTCTCTTTTCATACCCGGCCACCAAAACAACCTGCGTAAATCCTGATAGATCTTCGTAGCACCAGGATGAATACTCAGTCGACTCTTATGCCCCTCTTCTAAAATACTCTTTTTAATTCCTATAATATCTGGAACACATACTCTATCTCGGAATCTCAAAACCCCATCTTCATCAACTCGAAAGTCACCTACATTACCTTGATCAACCAACATCAATTGATCAACTAATTTCAAATCAGATTTCTGACCCTTACGAATTTCTTCCAAAATCTCACTGGTCAGCTTTAACATTCCCAATTTCACACTATCAATAGTAGTTTCACACAACAAGCTCATGTCTCTGAATTGCTCGATCATTTCCAATTCTTTCACCATAAGCATCGAAATATGCAACGACTTCCTACTCAAAGCATCAGCCACAACATTTGCCTTACCAGGATGGTAATTCAAATCAAAATCAAAATCTTTCAATAATTCAAGCCACCGCCTCTGTCTCATATTTAACTCATTCTGATCAAACAAGTACCTTAAACTTTTGTGATCACTGAATACTTCAAATTTCGAACCAAACAAGTAGTGTCTCCAAATCTTAAGCACAAACACCACAGCTGCTAACTCTAAGTCGTGATTAGGATAATTCCTCTCATGAACTCTTAACTGTCTAGAAGCATAAGCAACCACCTTATTATCCTGCATCAAAATTCCACCAAGACCCATCTTGGAAGCATCACAATAAACTACAAAGGACTCATCTGGATTTAGTAAGACCAACATTGGCGCGGTCATTAATCTTTTCTTCAGTTCTATGAAACTATCTTCACAAGCAACATCCCACACATACGCTTGACCCTTCCTAGTCAATTGCGTCAACGGTAGACCTATCTTAGAAAAACCTTCAATGAACTTACGATAGTAACCAGCCAACCCAAGAAAACTACGAATTTTTGTAGCTGACTTCGGAGTCTCCCACTGCAATACCGCATCAATCTTTGAAGGATCCACCAAAATTCCACCACTTGAAATTACATGGCCGAGGAAACTCACTTCCTTTAACCAGAACTCACACTTAGATAATTTAGTAAACAATTTCTTTTCTTTCAACACTTGCAATACAACCCTCAAATGCTCAGCATGTTCCTCTTCTGATTTAGAATATACCAAGATATCATCTATGAAAACCACCACGAACTTATCAAGATACTCATGAAAGATCCTATTCATATATTCCATAAACACACCAGGTGCATTAGAAACCCCAAATGGCATCACCGTATACTCGTAATGCCCATATCTCGTCCTGAAAGCTGTCTTCGGAATATCATCAGCTTTAACTCGAATCTGATGATAACCAGACCTTAGATCAATTTTACTAAAGACACAATCACCTACTAGCTGATCCATCAAATCATCGATCCTCGTAAGTGGGTACTTATTCTTGATAGTCACTTTATTCAACTGTCGGTAATCGACACACAATCTCATACTACCATCCTTCTTCTTACCGAGCAACACCGGAGCACCCCAAGGAGAAACATTGGGTCTAATGAATCTCTTCTCTAACATTTCTTCTAATTGTTTCTTCAACTTATTCAACTCTGAAGCCGACATTCTATAAGGAGCCATCGAGATAGGACTCATACTCGGTACTAAGTCCACAGAAAAATCAATTTCACGTTCCGGTGGTAAATCACTTATATCACCAGGAAACACATCTTGAAATTCACAAACCACAGGCAACTCTGCACTGATAGTCTTATCGTCAACTTGCAATGATGCAGACACTGCAAACATCAAAGCTTCATCCAACACAAGTTCATCCACTTGCTTAGCAGATAAAAACATCAACTCACCATTCCCGCTCAATTCAGGGAACTTCACTGTCTTACTATAACAGTTAATATGAACATAATTGAATTCCAACCAGTTCATACCAAGGATAACATCGATTTGGTGTAATGGTAGGCACACCAAATCCATCACAAAATTCTTCTCAAAAATTTGTCAAAGGACACTTCAAACAAACAAGCATGGTAGTCACAGAACCATTAGCAGGAGTCTCTATTATCATATTACCGTTCATATTAGAAAACTTTAAACCCAATCTATTAGCACACTCAAGAGAAATAAATGAATGTGTAGCTCCAGTGTCAATAATAGCAATCAACTCAGTATTATTAATAAAACAGGTACCTCTGATCAAGTTGTCCTTCTTTGGAGCTTCCGAACCAGCTAACGCAAAAACTCTCCCAGCATTTTGAGTAGTAGCAGCATTCTTATTTGGTTTCTGGCATTGGGCGCTGATATGCCCATGTTCACCACAGTTGTAACAGGTTGGGCCCTCATTAGGACAATCACTCATCTTATGCCCGAGCTTACCACAACGGTAACATTTCATAACTCCGGTGGTACACACATCGGCCTTATGACCTGCCTCTCCACACTTGTAACACTTAACAGGTACATTAGAAGCTCCCCTAATTTGCTTCTTCTCATCAGATGTCTTCTGCTTCCCTTTATCACCAGTAGTCACATAAGGTTTCCCTCTATACTGACTCTTGTCTTTCTTCTCGCTCAGCTGTTTATAGTGAGCTGACCGAGCTCGGCTGTACTCACCATAAATACGGCTCTTATCGACCAACTCTGTATATTTGCGAATTTGTTGGCATCCAATTCCCTGCTTAATTTCAGGTCTCAACCCATTGTCAAACTTAAGGCACTTGGAAAGTTCAGCATCTGCCCTGTTGTAGTGAGGACAAAACTTCACCAACCTTTCAAATTTGGTAGCATACCCTGCCACTGTCATGTTTCCTTGCTTCAGTTCAAGGAATTCTACCTCCAACTTACCACAAGCATCTTCCGGAAAATACTTTTTAAGGAAATCCGCCTTAAACATAGTCCAAGTCACCACAATAGCCTCATCCTCTAGACGCTGACGAGTATTATCCCACCAGTCTTCAGCTTCCTCGGGCAACATATGAGTCCCGAATTGAACTTTCTGCGCGTCAGCACATGCCATCACTCTGAAAATCTTCTCAATTGCCTTAAGCCACTTCTGTGCGCTCGCCGGGTCATGAGTTCCTTCAAACACAGGTGGATTATTCCTCTGGAATTTCTCCAAGGCACGAAACTCATCATGCACATTGTTACGAGCAGTAGTCTGAGCAAGAGCTGCAATAGCATCAGAGAGAGCACGCGCGTTGTTTCCAGCCATTCTGCACAACACTTACCACATCAGAAGAGAATAATCGTTAATTAAATAACGACTTGACAACAGACTGACAACAATAAGACTTAGCCGGACAGACCGACCTGATCTGATACCACTAATGTAACACCCTTCTACCCCAAAACAAAATATTTAAATAATATTAGAGTAATCATCGAAAAAGGGTATCACATATCATCATAATTCAACACAAACAGTGTCCTGTCCCGTAACACGGGTTAATCAACATCAAGAATATCATAAATCATTTTGTAGCGGAATTTAAACTTCATAATTCAAAACTTCATTAGTTTACTTCATAAACATAATTTTCACCATCCTGAATTTAACATCATAACATAGAAAACATTTATCCAAATAATAACATAACTGAAAACAGTTTAGCAAAAGAAAACCCATCCCAGTGTTACATGACACAGAGCAGGACACATTGACCAGAACCACTTCTAAGGAACACTAAAGCACGCTCCGAGACTCATGAAAAACTCTTATTGCACTGCAAGGCTATTCTTAGACATCTGCAAGTTACCCACGAAGGAGGCAACATTTCCAAGCAGGCAGGGTGAGTAATCATAATATATCATAACCGTACAAGAATATAGAACATAAATAAATTAATGCAACATATCATGACATCATCAACTATAAAATTCAGCAACAACAACAACACGATCATGAAATCAAGCAACACCAACACAGTCGTGAAATTCATCCAGAATATGCAATTCTAACATCCTGATATGCATTATGCATGTGGTACCATTTTCATCGTGAGATGGATACATGACCATCAACCCTCCACAAAGGAGCACATCGTAAATCATCGAGACACTTCAATCCACACAATGGGATTGAAGTAAATAAATAGGCCGAAGCCCCATCGTGAATGTTATGAAATGCAATGATGCGCTACATCGTAATTTCATCAAAATAATTCGCATCATTCATTTCAATCAGCAAAACAACCATCAAATAATCATATATATCATCATGACATTACACCCAGAACACTGGTCCTATAACCACTCTGACACATCAAGAATTAACCCATACCCGGTAAATTATGAGTCAATTACAAGGTTATTTCATAAATTCATTTATAAAAACTATTTCATTTTTCTCATTTTTATTCATCAAAATAAAGTTCAGTTTATGCTCTTTCCGACGCTTTAAACGGAATGCGAAACGGACTTACGGTTTGAAAGTTATGGATTCTTAAAGAAATAAAATTTGTCATCCAAACAGTGTTAACCGGTTAACCCATAGCGTTAACCGGTTAACGCCTACGAAATTCCAGAAATTCACCAAAATCACAATGGTTAACCCATAGCGTTAACCGGTTAACGCACGTTTTCCAGCAGTTCTCTGCTATACAATTGCAGACTGCTCCAACACCAAAAAACCCCAAATCCCATTACGGGTTTCACATCAAAATACTCACAAACCATTCAAAAACATCAATCAAACATCAACAACATCAAGATAACAATTCTATAAACAAATATATGATTATAACTCATTCTAATCACTCTAATTCATCAAGATTTCTCTCATAAACTCCACCTAAATCAAAAACCCCTAAAACTCATAAACTCAAACAATCCTAATCTATTCATAGTCCAATTCCTACACATTTACAATAGATTATAAAAACTCCCCACACCTTAGAGAATTTCTTCGCTTTACACTCTTCTCTGGGGTTCTCCACAGCCTCCTGACTCTGAGCTTCTTCTTCTTCAGAGCACTTCACCAAACACGATAGAAAAACCAAATGAGAAAACTGATCGTGTATTCCTTTTTACCAAAACACATTCCAGCTGAGTCTTTTCCCTCTTTACCCTCATATATTTCACAAAAGGACCACCTTACTCTTTTCTTTAATATATTTTTAATAATAATAATAAAATAGTATAATAAAACACTATTTATCCTTATTATATAAAAATAGTCTTTTTCTCCAAAATTCTCTAATTAATCCAAACTCTCCAATTTTTCTAAATTAATTAAATAAATGACTAAATAATTAAATTTAGATTTCGGGGTGTTACAGCAACCATCAGTAATTCAAATAATGAATTGATTGAGGATTTGCCCAATGCTTTTTCAGATATATATTCTCAGGGGATGACATCTGAATTATCAGATAGAATGATTACCGAATTTAAATCAATCGATGATGATGAAAACATTTGCAAGGGTGAAGAAAATCCAAAAACTAATTCTTTTGTCAAACATGGTTCTGACTCAGATACCTCTACTTCATTAAAATAACTTAGTGAAACAACTATGAAGTTAGATTATGTAAGTGGTAGTGACCTAATTACAAGGAATATAACACCAGAACCAACCCATGTTTGTTCCAAAGTTACACCCTTGGGCCTAAATTTATCTTGGTATGAATTAAATGTAAGCAAAACCCATCTCGATGGCATCATCGTTAGAGCGTCACAAGATTCTTCTTTTTCCCTTCTGAAGCCAAAAACAAAGACTTCCCCATACCAAATTCTGAAGTTTTTCAATCAGTTAAATCAGAACAATCTTAAACAATTAACTTTGGAGCTTGGTGGGAAATCTCCGTTTATTGTATGCGAAGATGTTGACGTAGATCAAGTTGTTGAGCTAGTACACTTTTCTTATTCTTCAATCAAGGACAATGTTTTTGTGTAGGGTCTCGTACATTTGTACATGAACGTGTGTATGAGGGGTTTGTCGAGAAAGCTAAGGTCCGCACTTTGAACCATTCAGTTGGATATCCATTCAAGGTAGAAATTGAACAAGGTCCTCAGATTGATGCAAAATAATTTGAGAAAATATCGAGGATTGAATTTCTGAAACAAATTCGTCGACAGAAACAGCTAACTACAGGTAATGTTGATGTTGTCATGGATATTCATCAGCGGCATTTACGGAATTGTCTTGTTATGACTGTGCTGTAGCAGTAAGTTGTTGTGAATTTTTACAGAAAACCCCCTCTGTCGTGATTCGTCTTTGTTTGTTGTTTCGGTGTTTTGCGGGTTGTGTATTGATCATAGGTAGAAACAATTGTTGTTGCAGAAGTGTTGATGGTTATGGTTTTGCAGAAAAGTTTGTAGTGCAAATTACTGTGGAGATTTGGAGCCAAGCAAGAAATTGCATGGATTTTAATTCTCCTTTTGTTGTATCCTATGTTAGAGTCATGTTCATGGGATTTGTGGTTTCAATGCTGCTGATCGATAACTGTGAAAGAAAATTGGTCGTTGAGTCCTACACCACAACATATATTAGAGTGATTCAAGAACAAGTTATTATGAAGTTTAATGGTTCAAAAGGTGGAACCTTTGTGTTCCTTGTCTACAACCTTGAGGACAAAGTTGGTTTTCAAAGGGTGAGTAATGATAGGAGCTATGAGTAAATTAAGTAAGAATAATGAGTAAATTAAGTAAGAATGATAATTTAGCTATGAATATTGTTATTGGGCTATTCTTAGGAGTATTTGGGTTTTTAGGTCTATTAGTCATTAAGAGTATTATATGATGTAGTCTCATAGAGATATTTGAATCAATCAATGAAAATCGAGTTATCCTTTAATTTTATTTCTCTTAGTTTTGTTTTAGATTATAATAATTCTTCATACTTTGTTAGGGTTAGCTTTTAACTTCCTAACAAATACAATTAGATCCATTGACATCAACCCACGAAAACAATATTCATCTCCGAAGAAGATCTAATACTTAAAAAATTTAAGCTGGATCTTTTTTAATAGATCAATTGATCAGAATCGACAAATTTAAAAAGATTGTTAGATTATAGTATACTCTATCTTCTAAGATATATTTCTTAAAATAGTTGAGATTATTAGAAGATTTAGGACCTCAAAGATTTGGAACATGACTATAAAATATAGAATGCAAATCAATCTATTTCAAATAACATTATTCTAAATTCAAATTCTAGTTTAAAAATAGTCACTAATTTAATCGTCTACCATTTTACTTAAAGAAGAAAGGTGCTACAAGATAAGTGAGTGAAGAATGTTGAAACTATAATTAAAAGTTTGACATGATTAGGATTAAGGAATCTCAACAAAATGCTGTTGGCAGGTTGTAAAATTTGAGCTTAAAATCTCTGTTGATATATGCACTGTCCCAATCTAAACCTCTATTGCGTGTCAAAACAGCGTCCTTCTTTCAATTTCCTCAGCCGCACATGTTTAATACTACCATAAGTTCATAAACATATAATAATGCCATATATTCTCTTTCATATAAAAAAGAATGCTATATTTTCTAGCTAATTTTTCAATCGAACTCATAATAGATGCTAAATCCACGTAAGTCACCGAGAAACAACACATGACATCAAACAAAGTGAAGTAGAATAAAAATAATATAATTATTTGATTTGATTTGGAATATATTTTTCATAAACAGCTTAATAAAGAGAATATATATGTATAGGAATATTATAGTAGATATATGTCTAGTCAAAAAGATGAAATACAGCAATACAGCGTAGAAAGGAGGCTAATGAGAAAGAAGAGACCCAGCCGAAAACGCAAGCGGAAATATTGCTTTGTTGACTTGGCCACCATTCATAAATATAATCATATAATAAAAAAATCATGCTAAATCAGTCTCTTAATTGTGTTATTTCATTATTTTAAATCAGTTCATCATTTACTAAAGAATTTTATTTTGGTTATAGAAAGATTAAATGACTAAAAAAATAATTGCATTTACGACAAGTCATATACAAAAATATATTTTATTTTCATGTTTAAAATAAGTTTGAGATGAGCGATAGTGGATTCAAACACAAATTCAAACTTTAATGAATTAAGGAATGTGTGTGAAAGACATACAATATACTTTTTATTAAATAGGAATGAATTCATTTATTTTATTATTTCTGATGTATTCATCTTTAATCTATCTATATTAAACCTCATGTAAGATTTAATGGTTGGGTCTTTTAGGCAAGACATAATAGTCGAGTCTTTTAGATGAGGTTTTATATTGAGTGTTTCTGATGAGTTTTTAAGTCCCTTAGATGAGATGTTTATATAAAATTGTTTGGTGGAACTCTAATTCCTTCAGGCGAGATTATGTGTTGAGCCTATTTGATAAGACTCAAAGTCTCTCTAGCAGGCATTGGGCCCCTTGGGGGCAGGATTTCTACCAAGCCCTCAAACAAGACATTACTTAAAATCACTTGATTCAGACTTCAGACGTACTCATTGGGCTAAACTTTATATTGGATCCCGCCTGAGAAAACTCCAAGACTCTCATGTATAGAATTTAGAAAAGCCTGTTTGGTGGGACTCTTAATCCCTCTATCGAAGTTATATGCTGAGCCATTCTAATGATACTTCAAGTGCCTCAAGCGAGGCAATGGATCTCTCGGTCGGGATTTCTATCAAGCCCTTAGAAAAAGTTTTAAGATAAGTCTCTCAGGATAGATTTCGGTCGCGTCTCTTGGGCGATACTTTACGTTGGATCCCATCCAAGGAAACTACAAGTCCCTTAGGTGTGGAGTTTAGATAAGTTTGTTTGATGGGTGTTCGCTAGTGTTTCTGGCGAACAACCTCTGGTTAACCAAATCTCTTAGAAAAGGGTGACTTACAGGACCACCCAAACAAGTCCTAGGACGTCGCGTGCTAAGAATCAAATGAAGAATAATCTAAACTTAATGTTTATATGTTTCTGTCGAAATGTTCTAAAGTAAAACAATTATTGTTATTTATAATGGAGTTGAAGGTGTTTGTATATTTGAATCAACTAACGTGTTTGAAGGCTTAATAAAAGAAAACTAAAGTTTGACATGAAGGTAAAGAATTACTTGAATATAAATTGTCTGGAATATAAAGTTGTTGGAAATGTGAATCGAATGTAAAAGAGAAACAAAGAACAAAGATTTAAAGAAAAAAACTTAAAGCTTTTATAACTTGAAATAAAATTGGTGTTGATACGTACATTTCCAAAATAATCTCCCTTTTCTCTTTACACACGAGTACTTGAGTAATTTTACAGGAATTTGTACAATATGTTTCACACACTTTTCACAAAGCAAACTATCCTATTTATATACAAATATCATAAATGTCGAATAACAGTCAAATTCTAGACAAATGCCACTTGGCATCGTGCATGCTAATGTCTTCTGAAAAACCTTCCACGTCCCATTTATCAAATGAAACATTTATTCATACAAAACTGCTCTTCAACTGACGAAACGGTGTGTCTCTTTGATATATCAAGTTGATTTAAAATTCAAATCCAAAGTCCTTCTATCATATTTTCCTTTGTCGAATTCCTCATTGTCGAAGTAACAACAAAAACTTATCCGTAGTGATGAGAAGAACTTCCAGTGAACAATCTAGCGTCTCTTTCGACAAGCCAATTTCGACTTATAAACCAAATCATTATAAACCTTTTCGAGATTCTGGACATGTTTGGAAGAAAGATTGATCAACTTGTCAAAAGATCTTTATAAAAGCTATTAAAGCTTTTGTGCACTAAAACTCATGTTGTCGAAATTCCTATGCATACAATGGGACTCTTAATCCCTCGGGAGAGGTTATATTTAGATCTCTCGAGTGAGAGTTTTATCAAGATTTTAGACAAGACTTTAAGATAAGTCTCTCGGGCTAGATTTCATTTGCGTCCCTTGGGTGAGACCTTATGTTGGATCTCGCCCGAGGAAACTCCAAGTCCCTTAGACAAGGAGTTTAGATAAGCATGTTCAATGAGAGTTTTAGTCACTCAGGAGAGGTTATATGTTGAATCTAGCTTATGAGACTTCAAGTCCCCCAAGCAAGACGTTGGATCTCTCGGGCAGAACTTTTATCAAGCCCTTAGATAAGACTTTAAGATAAATGTCTTAGGTTAAACTTCAGTTGCGTCCCTTGGTAGAGACTTTACGTCCGATGTCACCCGAGGAAACTCCAAGTCCCTCAGGTGGAGAGTTTTGATAAGCTTATTCGGTGGGACTCTTAGTCCCATAGCCAAGGTTATATGTTGATCCTAGATTATGAGACTTCAAGTCTATCAGGAGATTCATTGGGTCTCTCGAACGGGACTTCTTTCATGCCCTCAAGTAAGTCCTTATGATAAATATATTTTGGTAGTCTTCAGTCTCATCCCTTAGGCGATACTTTTAGGTTGAATCCCATATGAGGAAACTCTAAGTCCCTCGGTCGGGGCGTTTCCTTCAAGCATTGTTTGGGGTGAGTTCAATTTGTGGTATCATGTATGTTATTCATAGTAGTTGACGTTGAATAAGTAGAATATTAATGCATTAATAATTATTTGGTGACAATTTAATGATGTGTTCACCTCATAGGATGGCAAGGATACTTCGGTGAAGGTCTAACATTTATATTCGCCTCATAGGACAAAAAAGATATTTCGATCAGAGTCCATTATTTGTAATTGCTTTATAAGGCGGAAAGGATCTTCCAGGGAAAGTATGTCATTTTTATTCGCCTTGTAAGGTGGCAAGGATCTTTCATTGGAAGTCCATCATTTGTACTCACCTCGTTAGGCAATAAGGATCTTCTAATGGAAGTCTAGCATTTTAAATCGCTTTTTAGGGAGGAAAGGATATTCTAGTGGAAGTCTAGTATTTGTACTTTCCTTGTAGGGAGGAAAGCATCTTCTAATGGAAGTCCTTCATTTGTATTTGCCTCATAGGGCAGTGTTCGCACATAATTTTTGCGCAAACAATCTATGGCCTCCTGTCGAAGGTTTACTTGCAGGATCGTCCACACAAATCCCAGAACACTGAGTTTTATTGAATGTATGAGATTATTTATAGTACTAGATGTTTAGATGATATTTAGATTTGTTCCGGATTTGTCCAATGACTAGGCATGGCCCAATCCACTCTTGCTTCCAGGACGGCCCAATAGCCCAATGTCAAAGGGATCCACTGGCTTTATGCCCCTAAGTCGAGGAGGAATTATCAATCACGGTCACCTGTGGTCAGTTTCCTCTGGTCGTTCTACGCTTCTACCCAACATCCAGAGAAGTCACCCGGAACTAGCCAAGGAATAGCTCCTACTCGACGTGGATCTCATCTGACCAAGTATGCTCGTTCCAACGACTAGTTCTGGCAGTTACCTATTTTTGGGGGATCCACGATCCAGACCCAAAATAGGGACCAATAGCCAAGCCCTAGGTGCTCTATATAAACCCTCTCACTTGAGAGGGCCAGGGATCCAATATTCAATCTCTTAACTCTTTGACTCATACTTGCTCACTCTTCTTCCATGTCTTACTTTGGCATCAAAGTGTCTTCAAGTACACCCCCTATCTCTCCTTGACGGCCGATTATCATCATCATCATCCTCATCATCGTTTGTGGCCAACTATAGATTTTGATCGCCTTGGAACAATCAGTGGCGTCGTCTGTGGGAATTCGTGTTACCCCGTTTCTCATCCTCGAATCCTGAAAACCAAAACATCATAATTCAACTCTCTAAATGGCTAACTGTGACGACTCTGTTGATGCCCGAATCATCACTAACATCCTCGTCAAATAACAGGAGAGTGATGGAACCAATCCTCCGCTCGGGGAGCCTGGCCGTTTTCAGGACGAACGCACTGCCTCCCAGTCACCAAAACCATTTATGCAACCTGAGATCAGCCCTGCTGATCTCCCTCTCATTCCCATTCCTAAGGGGACCAATGAAACGCTCGTTTCACTGGTCAACACCACCAATAACATCAAACTTCTGATATTGCACTAGGGAGAAATATTAGAAGCTCTAGAAGATACTCGATGTGCCAGATCTCCCTCTCCCTCGAGGAGACTCCACGGGGCACATAGCCGTACACCTGAACGAAGAAAGACTCACCAACACCCAGAAGAAGATGTATATATCAAGAAATGGGTTTGTTCGTCTCCCTAACGACACAAGTACCCAGAGATCAGGAATACTAGGAGGACCCTCTAGACGAGATCACGATTATCGCCTGAGGGTGCAAGAAATCGATCAAGATCTCCATCCCATTGTCGACACCGAGACAACCACTCCCACTCTATCTCTTATGACACCAGCAATGAGGATGGGCCTCGTTGACCTTTCTCCCACGAGATTATGTCCATGAAACTACTGAAGAGGTTAGAGAAGCATCCTCTATTAATACAATAATTCAAGGCAAGGATGAGTCCTTGCGGGCATACATCAGAAGATTCAATAAAGAAGTCGTCTAGGTTTTGACCTTCGACGACATGAAAAAATATCTTCTTGAGCGCGGGCTCCGTCCCCGTAGTGACTTTGCCAAGGCCGTGGGCATTAAAACACCGACCTTGCTTGATGCTTTTCTGCTCAAAGCACATGCGTACATCCAATAAGAGGAGAAGGAGAAATCCAATATTGTCTGTGAAACGAGGCATCGTGAGGATGCCAAACCCTCCAAAACTGAAGACCACTCAACATCTCGTCGGGGAGGTGAAAAAAGAAAGGAAGACTGCTCTCGTGAATCGCAGGAGCACAAAGGCCCATCCGGGAGGTTCCACGACTACATGCCCCTCACTATGTCGAAGGAGAAGATCTTATATGAATATGCTAATTACAAATTCCTCTAGGAGGGCATCAAGTTTCCCAAGCAATTGTCGACCAAGCCCAATACGGATAAGTCGAATTACTGCAGATTTCACAAATCCCATGGGCACAATACTGACGATTGCATCCATCTAAAGGATGTTATTAAAATACTCATCCATGACAACCACCTAAAGCAATTCACTAAGGGGAATGAGGCTCCCCGATAGGAGGTGCAAGAAACTCGGAAGGTCGAGGAGGCTGCCCCTCCAGCCAAAGATGCCAACCTCCTAGTTGTGCTCAATATCACGTGGCTAGAGGACTTCTTTGTCCCCAGATCGTACATTGTCCCGCTTATTTCGCTGCCTACATTCCATGGGAGTTATTTCCCTCAGTTATGGTGATCTAAGGCGAAGGACATAACAAAGTCACCGTGGGCTCGGTGAAGCGACATTTCGACCAGCTAATCAACACCGGATCCAACCAGAATACCAAACTCGATCCTCCCCATGGAGGATCAACACCCATCTCCTTTTACAAGGAGGACCTCCTCGGTGGCGCACCCAACGTCAGCTTCCCCTTATTTATCCGAGCATAGATGGACAACTTTGATGTTCGACGAATCCTGGTCGATCAGAGGAGCTCGATAGACCTCATGTACTCTCAGCTCTTCGCTACCCTTCAACTCAATGAAATGCATCTGACACGCTACGTAGGGTCTGATCTACAGGGGTTCAATGGAACGATATCAAGGCTCCGGGGTTATGTCGACTTGATAGTGACTTTTGGAGCATGAGAGACTGCTAGGGAAGTTAGGTACAGTTCCTCTTAATATCATGCTCGTCATTGTACCAATGCATCTTGGGTCGCATGACCCTTGTTGTGCTCATCGTTGTACCATCCACGGTACATCTGAAGATGAAGTATTACACTTCATCAGGACATGTGGCTATTCTCCATGGGGAAATTGAGGCCGCTTGCAGATGTTTTGAAGCTGCATCTAAGGGACTCAACACCATAGCCACCAAGCCAAAGCCAGCTACCAAGGTTGCTCTCCCCTACAGTTCCGAGGAACCAAAGCCACTCCCTCAGGTGGATTCAATTTACCTCATAATTAGGTTTATTAAGGAGGAAAAGGAGGAACAACTATAAGTAAGAAATTCTTCATCTACACGTCAGGTGCCCGACGGTGAAGACCCTACCAAACAGGTGAAGATTGGTGTCGACCTGCCCGACCTTGCAAGGAAGCACCTGAAGGCTGTCTCAAGGAGAACATTGTTCTGTTCGCGTGGAGCGCAACTGAGATGCCCGGGCTGGATCCAGAAACTGGATGCCATCATCTTAATATAGATCCCTCCATCCAGGAGGAATCATTCCCTAGAGAAGATAGAAGCTGTCAAACAGGCAGTTAAAGACCTCCTAGAGGCACAATTTGTAAACGAGGCCAGATATACCACCTGGCTCTCAAATGTCGTGTTAGTGAAAAAGAGAAATAGAAAATGGCGCATGTGTGTTGACTACACTAATCTCAATCGGGCTTGCTCGAAAGACGCTTATTCCATTCCTAACATTGATAAATTATTACATAATTCTGCAGGTTTTAAATTACTGTCGTTCCTCGACACTTATTCCGAGTATAATCAAATAGTCGTGGCCGTGACCGACAAGAAATACACTTCCTTCATGACTGAACCAAATAACCATTACTACAACGTAATGCCCTTCGGCTTGAAAATTGCAGGCGCGACCTACCAACGCATGATGAACAAAGTCTTTGGAGCGGAAATCAGAGACATTCTTGAAGTTTACATTGACGACATGATCGTTAAATCCCACGAAACTAATCACGCTCTCCATTTAAAGAAAATTTTCGACCAAGAACGTAAGTGCAAAATGCGATTTAATACAGGAAAATGCACGTTCGGGGTACGCGCAGGAAAATTCCTCGGTTTCTATCTAACCGAAAGGGGAATCGAAGCTAACCTCGACAAGTGCCGAGCATTCACCGAAACGCCCATGCCAAAATCCAAAAAATCCATCCAGTCACTAAAAGGGATTCTCACCTCGCTCTCTCGCTTCATAGAGAAATCTGCCCAACACGTTTCCCCCTCTTCAAGCTCCTTGTTGAGAGCACAAATGAGTAAGGGTTTTGATTGTCGATCCACAGAGATTGTTTTATGATATTTATGTCGTTCTACAATTGCTTAAGTTTAGACTTAATGGTAACAAAAGGGTTTTAGTGTTTGTATCTAAAATGGACTTTTTCATTCAAATAAATGCTAAGAAGTAAAAGTATTGATTTGTAAAAGATTCTTAAAAATACATGTCAAAGTTAGGGTTTGATAGGTTTATTTTGCATATATAGTTTTGATCAAAAGATAAACTCATTTCAACAATGAACACATTCACTATATCCTTTCATAATGTTTATTTCTAACACAAAATGTGAGTTTTACCATTTTGATCCATTGATGATTTCTCACTCAATCTATCAAAATGGTAACATTTAGGTTCAATACAAAGTGAACTCCAAAGCCCATAACTATCTCTAGCTTATGGTATTTGGGTGATGAAAACCTAGGTCAAATGTTGGCCATATCTCTCAATCATGAAGCAACACAAAAGGGTTTGTCATAAAAATCAAAACTTTCATCATATATTCATCATCAAGAGTTTATACAAAAGGATCAAGGCCTATACATACAAAAAAAGAACCTATCTACCTTCTAACCTTGACATACTATGGGTTTAGCTTTCCATTTCCATGGAAGCTTCCAACAAAAGATGAAGATGAAGAAGATGGAGCATTAATGACAATGTGTTGACTTTAAATGCACCCAATCGTCTTAGAACAAAGTGAAAAAGTGTTTAAGGAATATTTAGGTCAAGTCTACAAAGTTACATCCCAAGAAAATAGTGAAACAAATGCTTATAAAGAAGCTGAATTTGCAGGTCTCGCTGAGCGAGATCTGCTCGCAGAGCGAAAGTTCATTAAATGTACCAGCTCGCTGAGCGACAAAGGTCTTCGCTGAGCGAAAATATATCTGGAAAACTCGCTAGAAGCTCGCGGAGCGACCTTTGTAAACACCCCAAATTTTCCCTCACCCATTCACACCATGGCTTGTGATCTTTTCATATGCATAAGTTCAATCATAGCATCTCATATTGCATATTTGCTTCACTGCATTGATTCAAAGTCATCTGCATCTAGGGTTTGTGATCTGAGCCATCCCTGAGCCATTTGAGCCACTCCAAAGGTCTTCAATCATTTAAAAGGGGTCCATGTATGTTCAAGCATCATATTATGTCCTCTCAAGATCAAGGAAGTCAAAAAATCACAAGAACTGGGAAAGGCATGGAAGCAGAGCCAGGTTTAAATGCACAGATGACCTAGAATTAGGGTTTTGGTTTCAAAGGCCATAACTCCAAATTTTTTTGTCATTCTTGTTTCTATTGGTCTCTATATGGTATGAGGATCATGCATATCAATTTTCATGAAGAAATTCAATGGGGAAGGCATCTGATCAATAGATGACTTCTTGAGCAAGTCAGTGCAAAATCAGGGCATCTGAGGCCCCCAATGACCCAACCAAAGGGTATTCTCCATCATTTTGAATGTGTATGATCTTTATTTGATCATATAAGATGTTATAAGTTCACAAAATTGAAGAATTTCAAGCCATTTGCAAAGTTGCCTTTTTGGGAAAGTGACTTGTAATGAAAACTTGCCATTTTGGGAAAGTTTTTTCAACCTCCTCAAAGTGATTCAAAAATGCTTCAAATGAGAAAACTTCGGTCATGAAAGTTGTAGAATGGATCCTCCCATTTTCAAAAAGTACAAGAACTCATTCAAATTCATTTTGGATCAAAAGTTATGGCTTGTCAAAGTTGGACAAAATCACATAATTTCAAGTTTTACACCAAAGAGGCAAAGTTGCAAAACCTCATGCCAAGGCAAAATGTGACTTCAAATGGACTTCTATGCATTACACAAACATGAACCATGACCTAAAAATCAGAATGCACCAAAGAATTGTTCATTTTCATGCCTTGATCTTTAAGAAACTTCAAAAGGGCCAAAACTTTGTGAAATTGCAAAAACTCACATAAACCCTAATCCACTTGCTGCATTGCCTCAAATTCATTTCCATGGTTCTCCTTGATCACAGCTGAGCCAAGCCATGCCTTTGTACCTTGACTGAACCAGCCCATACCTCTCTTACACAAAAAGTTGACTTTATGCAAAATGGCCCATACCAATCAAGCTAGGCCAGCAACAACTCTCTGACCTATCCAAGCTTGATACATGGACAAAATGAGACACAACACATAACACAACACAGACTGAAACATCACACAAGTCAGCATCCTCAAAACTCACCTCTTATGCATTTTCATTCGAATCTCTCCATACAAGCCACAAACATCAAAACAAACTTCATAGAACCACTCAATACGATCCTCTGATCATTTCCCAACCATCAATTTTCCCTGAAAAGCCCTCAAACAGAAACACAATTTTTCACTTCCCTTCAACAGAACTTCATCAAACTCTTAAACCAGCCACATTAAACTCCAACCAAGCATTGCAAGCTTCTCAGAGGGTTCACTAAAGGCATCTTGGACAAAAGAAGCAGCCAGAAAGTACCAAAGATCAAAGCTCCAGTTCAGGTGAGCTCAAGAACAATTTTTCCAGAAACTTGTTTTTAAGTTACCAAATGATTCTTTATGCTTCACTGATCATGTTGATGTGTTTTGTTTTGAAAATGGTTGAGAAATGAGTATGTATTCGTGTTCTGAAACTTTTTGACCTAAAACTGTTTTGATTCGATTCTCATTGTTGATGTGTTTTAAATGTTGTTTGTTTGTTGATTCTTGATGTATGATGTGTGGGGATCATTTCTGGGCAGGGAGATTGGATTTTAGTGGCCTAGGAAAGAAGATAGCAATTTTCAGGGAGAGGTGTGGCTGGAGAAGATGACCAGAGGTCATTTCCGGCCACCTGAAAGTCATTAGTTCATTAATTACGTTTAGGGTTCAGTTTGAATTTGGACCGTGGATTTAGTTGACCAGAGTTGACTCCCGCGCGTTTGAATGGACCAGATCTCTGATTAAAACCCTAATCCTAATTAATTAGATTAATTAATTAAGTTTAAATAAATCCAGCTAGTTTGAATCTCAGCCATTGGATATGGCGCGGGTCAATTCCCTCCTAAATTTGTTTGAACCTCAGCCTCTGGATCTGCATACTTCCTCTTTAATTCAATTTTTATTTCATTTTATTTGATTTATATTTTACGAATTATTTAAAATAGCAAAACACATTTAAAAATTCTGAAAATTTTTGTCAAGGATTTCATTAATTTTTAGAACCCAAAAATATTTTTATTTTTATTTTTTGCATTAAAAATTATTTTTAAATCATTTAAATGTTTATTTTTAATTAGTTAATGAAAATTGATTAATTAAAAATGCATTTAGGTATTTAAAAATTCCAAAAAAAATCACATTGCATTTCAAAACATTTAGAAACATTATCAAACTCTCAAACCAAATTTCTTTTTGGTTCTTGATGCATTTTGACAATTTTTATTGGAATTAAATTCATTTTAAGGCAATATTTTTGTTCAAACTTGGAAAAATCCATTCTGCCTAACCATTGAGAGTGTGATGATGGTTCTTATTGCATTGCATCCTCCATAGCATATAGTTTATAGGATAAAATTGGTTTGAATTCATCTTCCATTTCGATTTGTTTTGCATTTTTCATTGTGAGGTACCCCAAAACCCTAATTGACTTGAGAAATTCATAACTTGCACTAGGTTAAGAGTTAGGTCCCCTCCTTTGGGCAGTGAACTTGTGTAGGGTTAGGGTTCCTTTGATCCCATTTTCAATTTTTTGTCACATCATTTGCTTCTGGTTTTGAATTTTTGCATTGCATGTTGTATGTAAACCCTAATTTGTGCCTTCCTTTGCATCCATCTCTCATTTGCTTGCATTAAAGAACTTTCCATGACATTTTGTGCACCCACATGATTCATAATACATCTTAGGACATATTAGAACCATGTTTGATCATTACATCTTTCATTTGCCATGTTATATGTTCATTGCATTTCATAAACATTCATGAATCTTTATGGTTCAAAGCATGCCTCATTTGCATCCTCATTCTTGTATGCTCACTCTCATCTCTTATCATGTGTTTGTATCATCTCTTAGCATCATTAACATCATGTTTATGCTTCTGACTTTGGTTTGCATCATGCCATTTCATCTCATTTGCATTGCATTTCATTTCTTTTGCTAACTTTTCAGGTGGTAAGTTGTTTTGAGAAGTGAATTTGCCTTCACTTCTCACAATCTCTTCTCATCTCTCTTGCATCTTTGCTGCATTTTATCTTTGTATTAGAGTGAGCTTGCTCATTCATGTTCATCTCTTGCTTTCTTCCTTCAGGCAACTTGTCTTCTTAAGTGAAGCAAGTTGTCTTGTTTCTCTCTGCTTCTTCCTCCTTTCATCTGCTTCCTTCCTGGTGGTTTCTCTGAAGATCTTCTTGCAAGCCTCATTAACCCTAGGAACAACCAAGCATGATAACAATTAGGGCTTGATTAGTCCCCCATTAGCTTTTACCTTTGTGTCATCTTTGAGTCTTCTCTTCTCATCCTATAATCAAGGACTAAACCTTAAAGGTTTTAAGGCTTTGTGATTAGGGTTATACCTGTATCCTTCTATTAGGATGGAGTGTATAACTTTAATCCTAAGTGTTAAAACCTTAATGTGTTTAAATCCTTTAATCAAATCATCTAATAATAACTAAGACATCAAGCTTGTAACTTGGGCCTTGCATTAGGGTTCTAATTCTTCCTTAATTGGTTAAGAAGGACTAACCCTAGTGTTAATGGACAAGTCCCCCCTCAAGTTGTCTTACAAACCATAAAATTCATTTCTTAACCTTACCATTAATTAAAATCCACTTTAATAAAGGCTTTGTTTTGTCATGAGGTTAATCCCTAATCATGGATTAAGCTGAGGAGCCTTCCTCAGCTTAAATGTTCTCATCTATTATCCTTCTATTAGGATGGTGTAATGGGTCCATTAAATCCTTGATTATGGCTTAAAATCATTACTTAACACTAAACAAAAACTCCAAAAACATCTAAATAAATGCAAGTAGGTTAATGATCTTAATCCTACATCATGGTGATTAAGTGTGAGGTGTTTACTTCATACTTAAGGTATTCTCATTACCCCTAATCAGAGGGAGGATGTGATGAGTTTACTAACCCATGGTTTAGGCTTAAGCTCATTAACCTATGACAAACATAAAAAGCAATAAAAGACTGAAAACACAAAAACAAACAATAATCGTCTCCTCCGGGATTCTTTTCTCATCTCATTCACTCACAAACGAGAACTCACTTCTTCTGTCTAATGCAAGATAGTTTGCACCTGAGCCAGACAGGTCAGACACTTGAGCTTAGACAAGTTAGCAGTTCACAAGTCAATTTACCTTTCAGTCTCTTTGAGTCGAACTACGGTGTTCTGACTTCCTCATTGCATGAGAGGATACGTAGGCATAACTTAACAGTTATCGAACAAAAGTCTCTTTCTATTCCCCCTCCTTCCAGCATTATTCTTTAAGCCTCATTATCTTGAGCATTTCACTCTTGTTCTTACACTGACACTTCTTTTATACACTTCACATTTCTTTTACACTGACACTTGCATTCTTTCCAGCTTTGATACACAGATTGCACTGACACTACCCCTTTAAAACACAAATCTTTTAAGCGTGGATCCCGTCGAGTACGACGGACAATCTGGGTGCTAATACCTTCCCAGGTTGTAACCAACCCCCTTTCTCAGTTTCTCTGGTTCGCGACCGTCTTATCCATATCTTTCTAGGTTTATGCAGCATTACCTTTCCCTCGGGATAAAAATGCCTAGCTGGAGACTCTATTCATTCCTTCTCTTTTCACCGACCGTTCGCGTCTATACCCCTTCTGACCAGGTGACATTTGGTGGGAGCGACAGCTTGGCGACTCTGCTGGGGACCCTTATACTGTAACCAGGACTTCTGGTTCTTTTTGTGGGTTCCTCCTAGCGCTTGTTTGATTTGTGTTTACTGGGGTGTTATGTGCTAATTGTGTTTATATAGTTGCTTTATTTATTGCTTTCTGTACAGCTTTATTTATTGCTTTCCTTTACAGTTTTTCATGTTTCATACTGTCATCATCTTGCTGAATCTGGTTTCTGTTTTGGTGGGTGGGGTTCTATTGAGAGTTTAAGGTCCTATACCAGGGACCTGAGTGACACCTAGGCTAGAGTGGTTCATGTTCTTTCCCATTCTATTTCGGTCTGGTGCGGGAATATGAAACACGGTTCAGATGTGGGTTTCTTCTTGAGAACTCTGTGCTACAGATTTCCTGTAGTGCTAGGGCTATCTGGGAAGCCTGTTAAGTCTGGATGACCTTTATTATGACCTTCAGAAATTGAGGTGAATTAGAGGAGGATCTTTTATGGTTATTGTAAAAACTGTACCTCCGGGTTAGAAGTGTTTACACTTCTCATAACTGATCCAAGTCTGAGGATCCTTGTTCTAGAACACCACCTGTGAGGGGGGTTGGGCTGTTTACAGGTTTGCAGGTACCATTGGCCACATCATACCCTGTTACTTGTTTTGGTTAAGAGTACCTCATTTTGGACAGTTCTTGTGATTAACCCTGGACATGTGACTCTTTATTTGAGTCCCCCACCCTGGTTACTGGATTTCTGAACCTCCATCTGGACTTCTTGAACATACATGGACTTTATATCAAGACAGTTAATCAGATCCAGCTTGATCACAAACCCTTGCATATCATTTGCATACATCATCATTGCATCATTTGACATTTGTTTATTTGTTTTTCAGGGTATTCACCTTATATCTGGCTTGGTTTTGACCCCTTCATCTGCATAGACCTCTGTTTCATCAGCTATCTGCTTCAGTTATTCTCTTCAGCTACCTTCATCATCATCAGCATTAGCCTATCAGTGGCTCATCTCCAGTACCAGTCTTGATCCTCATCAACACTTGCCTTCAGCTCTTCTTAAGCAGTCATGGCTCCCAGGAAGAGCAACATATCATACCATTTCTTTGAGCCTGTGTTGACTGGCATCAGGCAGGTCCAGTCACTTATCACCCCTGGCCACATCCCATTATTCAGAGAGCATTATGGAGGTATCCTGGATATGGTTATGGACCTGGACCCTTCTCAGAGGAGCATGATCCACACCTGCCTACAGTTTTATGACCCTCCTTTGAGATGTTTCACATTTTTAGACTTTCAGCTAGGACCTCTGTTGGAGGAGTTTTCATCATTGATTGGAGTACCTGTCAAGGGTGGTGTCCCCTTCAACCCAGAGATGACTTCTCCCAGCAATGGAGAAGTGGCAAAAGCACTGTACCTGGAGCCTGCTTTGATTGAGCAGAACATGACAACAAAGGCTGGGATCCCTGGTTTACACTTGGATTTCTTGATTTCTCAGGCCATCCTGAAGGCCTCTTTGGGAGAATGGAGGGCAGTTTGTGCATTATTAGCCCTCAGCATATATGGGATTATACTGTTTGCAGATGAGCCCAAATTTATCAGCAAGAATTCCATTCATCTTTTCCTTCTGAGGAACCCAGTACCCACATTGCTGGGAGATTTCTATTACTCCATTCATCAGAGGAATGAGAAACAAAGAGGGAAATTGGTGAGATGTTGTGCTCCTCTATTCCACACTTGGCTGCTCAAACACCTACCTAAGACAGATTCCTTCCTGAATCCCCACCAACAGGAGAATTGGGCCAAGAGGCTCATTGCTTTGACTTCAGATGACATCAGATGGTGCACCCAGAGCACCAAGGACATAATCACTAGCTGTGGACAATACCCAAATGTGCCTCTGATAGGGGTAAAGGGTTGCATCAACTACCATCCTTTGCTGTTTAAGAGACAACTGGGCTACGCTTTGGTTCACCCTCCTAGAGTGCAAGATTTAGCTGAGACCCTGTATTGTGAGATAAAGCCTAATCTAGCTGCTGTCAGACAGGTATCCTGGGCTTGGGAAAACGTCCAGACAAAAGGGATGGCTATTCTTGGAAGGTGCAATAATGTTGCTTCAGCTCAGTACTATGATTAGTCTCATGCTAGAGCTCAAATTAGTGGAATGCCTTTCACCATTGAGGATATACCAGGACCATCTACAGCTCAGCCAGCAGCAACTGTCAGCCTGGAAGAATTTGAGAAGCTGAAGGAAAGGAATGAGAATCTGTCTCAAGCTCTAAAGAAGACGCTTTGGGAAAGGAGTGATGGTCGTCTAGACATTGAGAGGTTGGAGAAGCTTAGGGTGGAGCATCTGACCAAGATTGAGAAAACAGAAGACTACATCAAAAAGGCAAGAGCTGGGGAACAAATATTGAAGAATGCCTGTAAAGAGGCCAAGCTTCAGAAGGCTAGGACTGATCTCTATCTGCAAGAAAGTCAGGCTAGGTGGGTCAGGATCACTGAAGCCCGGACACAAGAAGATCAGAGGACTCAAGCCAGGATTGAGCAGTTAGAGGCCAATGAAAAGAAGCAACATGAAGCTTTGTTGGCAGCCCAGAAGGAGATTTCAGAGTTGAAGCTTAGGGCTGGATTGAAGAGGTCAAAGGACCAGGACAGGCACAAGAAGTTGACCACTGCCATTGCCACCAGGAATCTCCTCATCAGAAACATCACAGAACATCCAGCTGGTCCAGTGACTGAGGCACTTCTGAAGGAGGTTAAGGAGGATGAGTTTGGACTAGATGTCTGACTTTTTTGATTGTTGTTGTTTTCATTTGATGTACTTTTCTTTTGTGTTGTATTTTGACCCTTCAAGGGCGTATGTTGCAAAACAAACTATGTATGATTCACCATTTGTAATATATTTTAGTTTGTTTCCATTGTAGGGTTTCCTTTTTTCTCAACAACATCAAAGCATCTTCCTCAGGGTCTGGAAAGGTCAAAACCAAGAACCAAGCCGGATACCTTGAAAAACAAATAAGCATACTGCATTGCATACTAACTTTTGTTTTGTTTTGTAGGTTTTTGTTATTAATTTGTTGTTTCTAACTCTGTTGTGTCTCAGGAAATATTGCTTGCAGAAGAGTATTCCCTGTCAACCGTACACACCGGTACCCTACTCGCAACAACCTTCCTGGTATCCAAATGGATCAAGTACAGCAGGACCTGACTGAGGTCAGAACTCAGATGGCTAATGAAAGAGTGGAGATGAGGAACCAAATGGCTCAATTTATGACCGTGATGACTGGTTTGGCCCAGAGCCAGGAAAGGTTAAGGGCATTAGTAGAAAGACAAACTCCCGAGGAACCTCACCCTGGAACTGGAGGAACTAGTAATAATGAGGGAGGTCAGCCTCATGTTAACCCACCGGTATTTGGACCTCATCTAGATCCGGAAGTCAATATCCCAATAAATGTGCAAGGCAACAATGCTGCAGGCAGGATCTTGCAAGAAGATCCTCAAGAAGAGCAGTTTACTGTAATGGGAGCTGGGGATGAAGTCTATGATAGGAGGCTTGATGAAATTTCTGAGAAGTTGAGATCTCTGGAGTCTCAAAATTCCTTAGGCTTCGATGTAATGGATATGGGATTAGTGGATGGGGTAAGAATTCCCCACGAGTTTAAACCCCCGTGCTTCGAGAAATACAATGGAACTTCCTGTCCACGAACTCACCTGCAGTCTTTTCTGGGGAGACTTTAAGCATATACCATGGATGAAAAACTATGGATGTTTTACTATGAAGATAGTTTGACTGGAGCTTCAAGAGAATGGTATTCACACTTGACCAGAGCTACTATCAGATGCTGGAAGGACCTAGCTGAAGCTTTCATCAGGCAGTACCAATACAACCTGGACATGGCTCCTAATAGGACCCTCCTAATGGGAATGTCTCAATCCTCCAGAGAAAGCTTCAGGGAATATGCCCAAAGGTGGAGACAGCTTGCTGCTGCTGTCCAGCCACCTATGTCGGAAAGAGAGATGGCCGACATGTTCATGAATACTCTGCAAGGAACATATATTGATAGGCTAGCTGCCTTTTCTTCCACCAGCTTTGCTGACGTAGTTATAGCTGGTGAAAGAATTGAGAGTCTATTAAAAATGGGCAAGATTTCTGATAACGGTGCAAGTTCATCCAGTAATCCCAGGAAGCCTTTTGTGGGACCTCAAAGGACCGGTGAGACAAATGCCATTCATGCCAGCAGGGGCAGACCTCAGTATGTTCACAGATCAGTATCAGCTGTCACTATTCCGGCTCCGGTTCCTCAACAATCTACATATCAACAACCACAACAACCACATTATCAACAGCAAGTTCAGTACCCGCCACAAAGAACCTACAACAACAACATCAATCAACAACAAAGACTTTTTCAGCAAAGACCGTCACAGGCAAACAGGGTGATTGACCCTATCCCTATGCCCTATGCTGCCTTACTGCAACAACTCCTGAAGCTTAACTTGGTTGAGTTAAGGACATTGCCGCTGCGAGATCCCTCCAATCTCCCAAGGAATTATGATGTCAACGCCAGGTGTGCTTTCCACTCCAATGCACCTGGCCACAATACGGAAAAGTGCAGGGCCTTGCAAATGAAAGTCCAAGATCTGGTGGATTCTAAAGCCCTCAACTTTGCACCCCCTCCAAATGTCAACAAGAATCCTATGCCTCATCATGGCGGGCCGAGGATTAATGCCATTGAGGAAGACAGACCCTCTACCTTGATCACCAGTGTTGCACAAATTCGGACACCTCTGGTCGAAATTAAAGCTCAGCTTCTAGAGTGCCAGGTGTTTCCCGGGTGTGAGCTTGGTTGTGGGAATTGCAACATTGCAGTCAACGGGTGTGATAATTTGAGAAGCGGCATAGATGGTCTTATCAAAGATGGTATACTTCAGATCTCAACAACGGCGCCTACAAATCCAGCAATTCCTTTGACAACAATTCCTGATTCTTCTACAACAGCAGCAACAATCATTCCTACCGATTCATCAATATCGTCAGCAATGGCTCCATCCATCACTTCAACAAATCAAATGTCAACAACCCTTTCTTCTACAACATCAGCATCCATTTATTCAGCCGAATCTTCTACAACACCAGCAGAAATTAATGAAGATATCTCAGCAGTCACCATCTACTATGATCCATCAATTGTTCCTCCAAATAGCAACTTTCAGCAACAAATAGTGGCACCTCCTGCCAGGTCACCAGTCACAATTTACTACGATCCGCACACCATTTCAGTACCCTCCTCTGCTGCAGTCAGTCCAGTTACTATTACGGTACCTGGACCTGTTCCATATGAAAGCAGTAATGCCATACCTTGGCATTATGGCTCTGATCTCTACTGCAATGGGGAGAAAATCACTTTGGATTCTTCAACCTCTTCTCCACAAATTGATAATGTTGGGGGAGGCGGAGGCTTCACCAGAAGCGGACGCCTTTTTGCCTCACAAACTCAGAGACCTAATGTCGAAGCAGAAGCTGCGGCCAAAGCAAAAGGAAAGAGTGTGGTATCTGAGGAGCCGGCTGTCAAAGAAACTCAGAAGACATCTTTTGAACAAGATGTAGACGAGTTTATGAGAATCATAAAGAGAAGTGATTACAAGGTGGTGGATCAGCTTCACCAAACTCCCTCAAAAATCTCCATACTATCACTGTTGATGTGTTCTGAAGCTCACAGGAATGCATTACTGAAAGTCCTGCACGCAGCTTACGTGCCAGAGGAGATTACCGTTAATCAGCTAGAAACTGTGGTAGCAAATGTCAACACCAGCCATGGACTGGGGTTTACCAATGCTGACTTAACAACTAAGGGACGTAACCACAACAAGGCTTTACACATCACCCTAGAATGCAAGGGTGTTGTGTTATCTCATGTACTGGTGGACACTGGGTCGTCACTCAATGTTCTACCAAAGAAAGCCTTAGTGAAGCTAGAGTATGATGGTTTGGCACTGCGTCCGAGTAATTTGGTGGTGAGAGCATTTGATGGCTCTAAAAGATCAGTGCTTGGGGAGATTGATCTGCCTGTGATGAATGGCCCGCAGACCTTCAAAATTACCTTCTATGTGATGGACATTCAGCCGGCCTACAGCTGTTTGTTGGGTAGTGTCGCTCCCGACAAATGAAAATGGTTCAGATGAAGGTACAGACGCGAACGGTCGGCGAGAGGGAGACAGTGAGAACACACAGCCGTGAACTCACTGGAGAATGAAAAGAGTCGCCAGCTAGGCATTTTTATCCCGGAGGAAAGGCAATGCTGCATAGACCTAGAAAGATACGGATAAGACGGTTGCGAACCAGAGAGACTGAGAAAGGGGGTTGGTTACAACCTGGGAAGGTATTAGCACCCAGATTGTCCGTCGTACTCGACGGGATCCACGCTTAGAAGATTTGTGTTTTAAAGGGGTAGTGTCAGTGCAATCTGTGTGTAAAAGAGCTGGAAAGCAATATGTACAGGTGTCAGTGTGTGTATAAGTGATATGAAGTATGAGAGTGTCAGTGTAAGAACAGAATGAAATGCTCAAGATCATGAGGCTAAAGAATGAAGCTGGAAAGAGGGGGAATATACAGAGACTTTTGTTCGATAACCGTTAAGTTATGCCTACGTATCCTCTCGTGCAATGAGGAAGTCAGAACACCGTAGTTCGACCCAAAGAGACTGAAAGATGAATTGACTTGTGAACTGCTTGCTTGCCTATGCTCAAGTGTATGACCTGTCTGGCTCAGGTGCTTACTGTCTTGCATTAGACGGAAGAAGCGAGTTCTCGATTGTGAGTGAAGGTGATGAGAGAAGAATCCCGGAGGAGACGATTATTGTTTGTTTTTTGTGTTTTCAGTCTTTTATTTCTTTTTGGAGTTTGTCATAAGAAAATGAGCTTAAGCCTAAACCAATGGATTTAGCAATCTCATCACATCTTCCCTCTGTTTAGGGGTAATGAGAATACCTTAAGTGTGAAGTCAGATTCTCACACTTAATCACCTTTGATGTAGGGTTAAGATCATTAACCTACTTGTGATTATTTAGATGTTTTTGGTGTTTTTTTGTTTAGTGTTGAGTAATGAGGTTAAGCCATAATCAGAGATTTAACAGACTCATTACACCATCCTAATAGAAGGATAATAGATGAGGGTGTTTAAGCTGAGGAAAGCTCTTCAACTTAATCCATGATTAGAGATTAAACTCATGACAAAACAGGCCTTTGATTAAATGGATTTTATTCAATGGTTATGATGATGAAGTGTTTTTTATGATTTGTAAGACAACTTGAGGGGGACTTGTCCATTAACACTAGGGTTAGTCCTTCTTAACCACTTAAGGAAGAATTAGAACCCTAATGCAAGGCCCAAGTTACAAGTGTGATGTCTTGATGATTATTAAGTGAATTGATTAAGAGATTTAAACACATTAAGGGTTTAACACTTAGGATTAAAGTTATACACTCCATCCTAATAGAAGGATGCAGGCACAAGCTTAATCACAAAGCCTTAAAACCTTTAGGGTTTAGTACCTGATTATGAGATGAGGAGAGAAGACTCAAAGAGACACAAAGGTAAAAGCTAAGTGGGGAGTCTAATCAATATTCACATGCTCGGATGGTCCTAGGTTAGTGAGGCTCACTATCCTAAAGAAGGAAGAAAGAAGAGAAAGGTGAAAGGAGAAGCTCCATGGTGGCCTACGCACACCTCCAGTCGAGAATGAATAAGAGAAGAAGATAAGAAAAATAAATTAAGATGAATAAATAAGATAAGAATAAAAGAATGCAATATGGAGATGAAATGAATAATGAATAAAATAAGGAGATGAGAATGCGAAATGGAGATAAGATGAATAATGAACAAACAGAGCCTACACCAGTAGGACTTCCAGATGCAGCAATATGCGGTAATTAAAATCGGGCCATAGCGTTACCGAACGGAGAAGGTCCGTTGCCTTTTCGATAAGCGCAAAAAGAAATGTCAAGTCCAGAATGATCTCAACAGTCAATCACAATTGTCCATCATTGTGGTATCAGTCTAATGTAGCCTTCCCGCACAAAAACGACCAACAAAGAGAAAAAAGATAATATTTATCAAGACGAGCCTTCAATTCCAAGCAATAGTCCACTGTTTATCTCAAATTGCATCCAAAATTCTACGAACACTGACAAGTCAATAATCCATGAGCAAACAGACAACCATACGGCTATCATCAAGCCAAATTCGACATCCTCGAAATCAAACCATAAACCTGCAAAACAATGCCCAAAGCTAGAACCAAAATTAGATGCAATCCTAATTAATTTAAACAAAACTATAGAAAATCTAAACTATATATATATATAAAAAAACATACACAGAACTAACAAAATTAAGATTGAAATAAATAATAAGTAAAAGCTAAGTTAAATCTAAACTCAAATCTTAACAAATATTAATAGAATAATTAATGACCGAAACTAAAAGTAAAATATTAAAGATAAAAAAAGAAAAAGAGAAATAATAACAAAATGAGAGAGAGGCGTTGACAAGTGGTGATGAGCAGGGATCAGGCGGTGTGGTTATAAAAATTTGTGAAACAGGAAAGGCCCAATGCTCCTTGTACCCAACACTTCTATACCAATAAAAAAATAAGAATAAAAATGAACAATCAGTAGAAACCCAGAAGAACAAATCCACGATTTCCATGGCTCAAAGCTTTCCGCCTTCTCCTCTTCCCTGTATCACGACGCAAAGCCCAGCTTCTTCTTCTTTCCTAGCCGCATAACGCCGGTCTCTCTCTTTCTCATCCGTTCGAAATCGCGCCGGAAAACGAAGGGGACCTCACCGTCCTTCTCCTCGGCTTCGTGTGCTTCGGCTTCGCAAACTCGCACCCTTTTCACGAACTGAAACAGTGGCGAGACACGTTCCCGGTTTCTCTCTTTCTGTTCTTGTTTCGAAGCCGCGACTCGATCTCTCTAAACCTCTCTGCGATCTCCTCTTCCCCTGTTTCTGTTTTGATTTTCCGTGAACCAGTTCTCAAACTCCCTTCATCTTTCTCTTTCTGTTTCTGATTTCTGTTTGGTTTTCTGTGTGATTGTTGCTGTGATGTGATGCCGTTAAATGAAGGAGGAAACTGATGTTGTTATTGTGGTTGATGGAGAGAATAGTTGGAAGGGTTGAAGGTTGTTTTGTGTTTGGTTGTTGAACGAAAGGGTGATTGAAGACGGCGGTGAGTTGAGGGTTGATGTTCGGAGAGGGTTAAGTGTTGTTGCGTTGGGTTGTTGTTGTTAAGTTTGTGTTGGCTCGGTTTGGGATGAAGGCGGTGTTGGTTGATGATGGAGAAGGTGTTGTTGTGTGGCTTCGTCGATCTGTGAGGGAAGAGCAAAGTTTGTTCAGTGATGAAGACTAAGAGTGAGGTTAGTTGTTCGTGATCTGGTTGTTGTTGTTGTAGTAACAGAATTTGGTATTGATGGAGTCACAGTGAGGACAGTTTAAGGCTTGGTTATTGTTCAGGTTGCTGTTGTAGCTTGGTGTGGTGGTGACCGAGGCAGTGGAGGTTTTGTCAAGGTTTATTATTGTTGATTGAAAACAAAGTAGTGGTTACAGGGTTTTATGCAGGTGGAAATGATGTTTTGGCTTTCGTGATTTCATTCTTCTCCAAATTTGTTTCACCACAAGTTTATGTTGTTGATGGGTGGTGTGTCCTTGAGCAATACCATGAAGATGAAATGAGACGTGAGTTAGTACGAAGAGGGTGTTGAATTCTGGGTTGAGTTCTGTTGGAATGGAAATTGATGAAGGTTATGTTGGTGTGAGCTAGTTGAGAAGAATGATTGTGGGATAGGTTTTAGTGCGGTTACAGCAAAGGTGATGCGGTTTGAGGGTGAGATGTGGCTTGAGTAGAGAAAAAGAGAGTTTGGTTTGTGTTTGTGTGTAGAGTTAAAACGAGAGATGAAGTGAGGGAGTGGTGAGAGTTTTATTGAAGAAGTGGTTTTCAGATTGATGAAGAGGTTTTTTTGGTTTGTGTTGTGGATTGACGGAATAAAAAAAGTGTGTTTCTTGTGTTCTGTTTCTGTGTCTCCTTTTTTTTTTCAGGAAAAAAGTGCTTTTTGATCCCCTTTTTCTTGTTGCAGGTTCTTGTATGCTTCTCTTGGTGAAAAATTAAAGCTGTTAAAATGCAGAATTTGAAGTGTTGTTGGTTTTGCAGGCTGTCCTTGACTTGGAGCCACAAAATGGCAGTGACACAGGCTGTGTAGGGAGTTGTCTTTGGATTTGGACCATAATCTTGAAAACTAACTTAAACAATTGAATGTCAACTAAGTAAAACCAAGACTATAAATATTTTAATAACAAATAAAATAATAGTAATAATAGTGATAATAAAATAATAATAAAGCATAAATACTATAACTTAATTAAGTATGAAAAACAAATAGTTAAGGTATAAATTAAATAAAAATAAATAAATAAGTAAATCAAATTAAGTTTAAATTTAAATGAAATCCAAACTAACCTAACTAGCCTAAATTAAAAAGTAATCATTAGCAAGTCTAATAAACTAATTAAAATACCTAAACCAAATTCAAATTGATTTTTTTTTAGAAAGTAATAATTAAATCTAAAAATTAAATTAAAAGGGTCAATAAAAGAAAATGATTTAAAATGGAACAAGCAAAAAATCTAATTAATTTCTAAAATTAAATTAATCCTCCGAAACCAAATAACTTGCATTGAAGCAAACTCCTGAGATGCTGAGAAGAGCATAGTAGCCTTGTAACTTGACAAAGAGAAGACCTCTTTATTCACCCTTAATTACTGATGATGGGCAAGATGAATCAGTGAATATTCTTCAGACGTGCAATCCTTGAACATTACCAAACTAGGGAAATAAACCCTAATTAGTGACAGGAGAAAAGAGAGGATGATGCCACTAATGGCTGCAAAACCGAAACTTTGAATTCTCTGATAATCCGCAGATAAAAAACGTGAAACCCAAATTCTTCAGAAAATGTGATCCCATGTCTCAGGAGACTATGCAAATGGTATGCATTCTAAATGTTAATGACCAAATGAAAATGCAAATGAGATGCAAATGAAAGACAGGCGAAGAAAGAAAATCAGAGGGCAAATTTGGGGTGTCTACAGCTGCCCCTATTCAAGCAACTGTTAATCTGAAAAGGATGAGAGCAACGGCTATTAGACGTTCAAGATAAACAGTGATTGAATACCAAAAAGTCCCCGAAATTTGCACTCACAGAATGAAGAAGAAAAAGGGATATAGATTGCAAAGGAAAGTAAAGTATATTGTAAAGTGTGGGCGACGGAGGACGACTGTTGGGTAAATAGCAATGACGGGGACGGCCGACATGCTGGGAAAAGTGTGTTAAATAAAGCGATGACGGGGACGGCCGACATGCTGGGGATAAAAGGTAAAGCCAAGACGGGGACGGCCGACTAGCTGGGGAAAAAAAAAATTATGATGGGGACGGCCATCTAGGTAAAGCTGTAAGGTTCTCTGGGAATTAATGAGACATGACGGGGACGGCCATCAAGTTCATAAAGGTAAAGTAACCAACGATGGGGACGGCCATCGGGCTGAAAAGGAAAAGGGACCACGACAGGGACGGCTATCGGGTTAAAGAATAAATGAAATAAACAGATGATGGGGTACGGCCATCAAAGGTGAAGGATGATCACCTAGCAGGGGACGGCTGCTCTGTTGGGGATAGAAGGAATATGATGGGGGCGGCCATCAAAGGTGGAGGACGACCACCTGGCAGGGTACGGCTGCCGAAAATATCGCGACATAGGACGAATGCCGGATAGAAAAGGTCAACGATGGGGACGGCCATCGGACGAGCATGATGGAGGACGACCATCAAGAAGTGGAGGACGACCACTTAGCAGGGTACGGCTGCTCTCAGGGTTACCATAACACAGGACGAGTGTCAGATAAAAGAAAAATTGTTTTACTGGGGAGTAGTAAACACGGACGAGTGTTTACATCCAAGAAATAAAAGGTATAAGTGTTTTGTCGTTTGTGTATAGATTAAAGATGCGGACGAGCATCCTTAAGACTACGATACGGACGAGTATCGGGTAAAAACAAATACTGACACGTGTTTAGAGATGATGATACGGACGAGTATCAACTGGTTAACAAAGAACACGGACGAGTGTTGCATCTGAAAGAATCCTTCTGGGGAATAGTAGACACAGACGAGTATCTATATTCAAGGAGAAATAAGTGTTTGACACGGTGTATGGATTAAAGATGCGGACGAGCATCCTTAAAACTATGATACGGACGAGTATCATGTAGAAACAAACGCTAGACGCAATGTTCTGAGATGATGGTACGGGCGAGTACCAACTGGTTAACAAAGAACAAGGACTACTGTCGAATCTGTGGGGATATAAATGATGTATACAAGATACGGACGAGTATCTGTATAAGTATGAGTAGTATGAGTGGTGTATAGATGGATGTTTATCTGCTGGGGAGAGTGACACGGACGAGTGTCGAAAGGAGAAAAGTATAGTATAAACAAATATCTGATATACAAAGTGTTTGATGTTACTGTGCTGGGGAAAGTGACACGGACGGATGTCAAGAAAGTTGTATGTATATACATATGTATCTGTGAGTGCAAAGGGGATACTTTGGCTTTCTGCTGGGGATATGACACGGACGGGTGCCACAAAGAGTATATACTGATGTTCGGGAGTGTGAGGCAACTGTTTTATCTTTAACTCCCCGCTGGGGAATTTGGGGAGCATTCTGTATACTGTTGACGGGTTGAAAGCTTTTAACTCTGATGGGAACGAAGTGTTGGCAACCTGATGCTTGTTGGAGAGGTTTTCACTAGAGGAAAGACGACTCTGCGTGAGGTATACTCTGTTTAACTGCCTTGATCATCTGCTGAGGATCTGATCATCCTGCTCTGACTCCACTAGGGAGAAATTCTTCTTGCTCTGCTGAGGGAATCCCTTGGAAATGAGAATCCCGATGACTTTATGGGGAAAGATCATCTTTAGACCTGGCTAGGGAAGATGCTTGATCACACAATCCTGTTGAGGAGGGAATTCTGATAATTCTAACTTTGTGGGGAAGCAAGGCCTTCAGTTGCCTGTTGGGAAAACTTTGCTGTGGAAAAATAAGTCCGCTTGAGGACGAGAACGATTCAATTAGCCTTGAAGTTCTGCTGGGGTTATCGTCTGCTCTAACTCAGCTGGGGATGTGTCAACCTTCTGGTATGGTTGAGAAAAAGATTTGGTAGTGCTCTGCTGAGGAGAGACTTTGCTGGAGAATTGGAGATCGAAATGAGCCAAAATAAGCCCCATGTATAGCATGACGACTGTGCTGGGAAGATATGCCAATGAAAATTGGCTTTGACTGAATGCGAATAACCAACTCCTCGTGAGGGAATCTTGCCGGCTGAAAGAAGATCTTTATGCTCGAGGAAGAAATAAACTTCCAATGCCCTGCTGGTAAAATAAATACCAGGCATTCCCTGAGAATTAACACAGTGCTTCAAACTTCTGAGCTCAACAACTGCATACTGATCATCCAGAGTGACCAAGCATCCCTTTACTCTTCAAATTGCCTCAGATTGCATCATCCATAAAAGATCGTCTTCAGAGGATTTTACAGAAGACTTGGCATCCAGTATTGCCCCAGTGTCTTCAAACTCTCGCAGAAATTCAACAGGTCTTGAGATAACTGCCCCAGATTACGTCTTGAAACGATTCTTGCCCCACATCAGAGCTGAAACAGAAACCATGCGGTATGAAGATGCAATGCAAATGATGCAAGATGCAGACATATGCTCACAAACAAAGATATGAAACAAGGATGGTCGGGCGCTAGGGCCAGGTTGATAGATATATATATATTTTTTTGGTTGCCAAGCAATTGGACTTTTGAAGGCGAATTACCAGACGAGAACTGGTTTATAAAAGGTAGGCCAACAGACGAGAACTGATGGGCAAAGAATAGGTCGTCAGACGAGAACTGACTACTTGGGGTTCATTGTCAAACGAGAATTGACTCTGAAAAAAGAATGACTACCAGACGGGAACTGGAGTTCAATGGGTCGAATGAAAAGGTGACCAGACGAGAACTGGCTAAAAGATTCACCTACCAGACGAGAACTGGTATTTGAAATTGGTTTGCCAGACGAGAACTGGACTTTGGGTTTGTCTGCCGGACGAGGACTAGACTTTGAAAAGGTTTGCCAGACGGGAACTGGGCTTTAAAAAGGTTTGCCAGACGGGAACTGGGCTTTGAAATGGTTTGCCAGACGGGAACTGGGCTTTGAAATGGTTTGCCAGACGGGAACTGGGCTTTGAAAAGGCTTGCCAGACGAGAACTGGGCTTTGAAATGGTTTGCCAGACGGGAACTGGGCTTTGAAATGGTTTGCCAGACGGGAACTGGGCTTTGAAAAGGCTTGCCAGACGAGAACTGGGCTTTGAAAGGTTGGTAAGTTGGGGTTACGGGGCCCTGGATGTGAGATCTGATGATTGAGGGGTTGTGACCAATGCAAACATGATGCATATGCTCTAGAGATGCGACATGAATAACGTATGCAAATGATTTATGCAATGATTATGAAAGGCTATGAGAACTCCCAAGGATGGGGAAAAAGTCATAGGTGACAAGGCTTATGGTTGAGAAGGGTGACAAAGGCGACGGTGGGTAGCATGATTTCCCGACACTCGTCTTGAACTCGGAGATCACTGATATAACTTGCTCTGCATAGCTAAAATTTGCCCCTGTTGGGCGAGTCTCTGAACAGACTGTTGCTGATTATCCAATTTCTGGAATAAAAAACTTGGATGCTCGAGGAGAATTGCATCTAGTGAACTCTGGAAGTGTCCTGCCCCGGTATGAGCGTGGAAGCGACTTGACTCACTCTGACTGAGCATTGGAAGATTTGCTCCTTGGACAACAGAAATATCGGATGGCCTGCCCCCGTTTGGCGGATTCAGCTCTGATCAACTGACTTTGAATGACGTTCCTCGATCAACCGATGCTTGGGAACTCTCTTTACCCTGACAGATTCCTTGGTCAACAAAACCACTGGATAATACGCCCCTGATTCATAGGCTGACAAGATGCTCTGGATTCTGGTCATCATTGCTGAATAATCAAGTTTTCCTCTGATTGCCCTTTGTAGGAACTTCCCTGATGTCACAGACTGACTTGCAATTAAAACTGTTCATTTACAAATGGTAATTTTAATGCAGTACACATGCAAGTTTTTGAAAATTTTATTTATTTTGATGCTGTGACAGTGTGTGACGAATGGACGATTAGTCCAAACGTAGTGTTGAGTTAGTAGAGCGTTAGGAGTCAGTTTACGCAACCTTGTCGTAGTATGCTTTCAGAATTGAACCTGATTCAATTAGGACTTTCAAGGGTTGTAACGTAGTCTGGTTCACGGTTTTTAGAAGGAAAGATTTATGGCTCAAAGTTTATCTGTGCCCACCCGTTCTCCTTGATGTTCTCCAGTCCTATGTTCAGCTAATTCGACTTAAGCGCTCGCCTCTCACAAGGGTTTTGCAATGGTTGAGGAACCAATGACGTTGATGTTTTACGCACCAATGAGGTTTCTTGGAGTAACAGTCACCCATTCTGACTTTGTGTCTGGTCACACGACTTTGTTCTTATGGAATATTTTTTAGATTTTTTTATTCCCTAACTTTTTGCCTGGAATGATTCTCTTTTGAATTTTCGATTTTGAAGTCCAGCGGGATGCCCTAACTTTTGCCTAAGTCATATATTTTCACACATTTTTTCGACTTAGCGGGCTTTATTTCTCTTTTTTTTTTTTGTGGAACAAATCGTGTGACACTGACTTGTCATGACTTGCTGAAAGGGTTGACTGCCTCATTCCTTTGTTGGTGAGGGATAACCATTGTGGTTTCACGTCCCTTGACCTCTTGAGGTGTAATGAATAAAGGTAATGGATCCTCGGATGCACACTCCTTTGGAAATTTGAACGCTCGGTCAAATTAACTGATAACTACCCTGCCCCGGGTTGAATGTGAGGGTTTTTTCGTTTAGAAAAGAAACTCCTACTTCAAGGCTCAAACGGGTTGACGAGGGTCTATCTCCCTTATATCTCCGGTGTTTGGGAATTGAAGCAATGCCTGTACATCGTCAGCAGGTCCTACTCTGAAAGCATACCTTCAACAATTATGAGTATTCAGTTGTCGTCATCCTCCCTCAAACCTGCTAGACAACAGTGAAATAAATGGGAGGTATATGGATGCAATTTTTTTGTTTTTTTTTTTTTTCGTTTTTTTTCAATGCAAGTAAAGAAAAATGAGCGAATGCGACATAATTGATTCAAAAGTGCAAGATCACTACATTAACATTACCATTTAAAATAACAATGCTTAAAAGACAAGTAGCTGCTAACAGGAAAGAAACTACAATGCAGATGATAAAAGGATACAATGATCACCAACTCTGATGACATTTTTTCGAGCCACTGAATCAGGAGACGCTTCTTCGAAGTCTTTGAACTCAATCAGATGAGAGGTTGACGCACAACCAAGCTTCCTTCTGGAAAGGAGATGTAGCCCTTGTCGATCAATTGTTGTACCTTGGCTTGAAAAGCTTTGCAATCTTCAGTTGAATGCCCCATTGATCCACCATGATACCCACACTTCTCATGAGGATTATACTCTAGAGGGTACGGCTCTGGTAACGGCTTGAGAGGCTTAGGAACCACCAAAGAGCTCTGAATTAGATGTGGCAAGAGTTCACTGTATGCCATGGGGACTGGATGAAGAGGAGCATTCCTTCTTTCCAGATTGTTGCGAGGCCTAGGCTGGCTCTGAAGTTGATTCTGAGGTCTTCGACCATGAGCTTGCAGATTTGGATGAGGAGGAGTCCAAGGCTTCTGATATGGTGCTCTGAGCATTGCCGAATGCCCATGAGAGTAATCAGATTCAGGAAAAGATGATCTCTGAGAAGATGTTGGTCTAGAATATTTGATATTTGCCATGACTGCACTGACGTCATTCCACTCTTCCTCTTGGGAGCTAACAACAGACTTACCTTCACTAGCTGGGATATTCGAAAAGTCTTGTATCTTTCCACTTTTGAGCATGCTCTCAATGCGTACTCCAGCTATCATCAAATCAGAGAAGCTTGTCGTCCCAATGCTACTCATTCTTTCCAAGTATGGACCCTGCAAGGTGCCCACGAACAGGTCAATTAATTCTCTGTCTGAAAGTGGTGGTTGCACTTGGGCTGCCAATTCTCTCCACCGCTGTGCATATTCTCTGAAAGATTCGCCACTCCTCTGGGATAGGCTCTGCAAGTGCGTGCGATTAGGCGCCACGTCCATATTGTACTGGTATTGCTTTACGAAAGCTCTGGATAAATCATTCCAAGATCGGATATGACTGCTTTCCAAATCCATGTACCAACTTAAAGATGCCCCACTTAAACTGTCCTGAAAACAGTGAATCATCAACTTATCATTGCAGGCATGAGAAGTCATTCTTCTGCAGAACATCACCAAATGACGCTTCGGGCAACTGACACCAGTGTATTTTTCAAACTTCGGAGCCTTGAAATCTGGAGGAATGACAAGACCAGGCACCAAACACAGAGTTAGAGCATCAAAACCGAAGGCATCAGGATCCGCTAAGGCTTTGAGTCGGTCGTCCAACACACGAAATCTTTCAGCAGGATCAATAGCTGGTGGATCCTTGGTTTTCACAAGAGGGATTGCCCCTTGGAAGTCTGGCATAGGGAAGGCAAAACTCTGATAATTCGCAGTATCAGTCGAAGATGAAGGTCCACCTCGGACAGCAGATGGTTCAGGTATATTCTGATTCAAGATCCGGGTCTGTGCAGGCTGAGCTTGAGCAAGATTGTTCACTTGTGGAAGATCTTCATCAGGAGAAAGACCATACAAAGGATTGGTCATTGAAGTGAAACCAGGTGGAAGCTCAACATTCTGGCGGTTGTTCTCTGACATGGCTACTGACGGCTTTCAAACTGACCTTTTTAACTCTTGGCACTGCTCAGTCTAGCTTCACACACTCTGTCGTCTTCCAACAGTTAACACTTGTTCAAACTGAGTACCGGGAAATCAGCTGGCTGGTCATGGACAAAAGAGGAAGGATGAGCTCTCTGGAAAATGCAATGCAGATGCAAATGCAATATGCAATATGATGATGCAAAAGATGCAAAGACATGGGATCACAGCTGGAAACTGCCTGGAATCTGGAATACTGAACCAAGAATCGAGTGTCTGTAACCACAAGATCTCTGTATAGTAACCCAAAATAGAAACTGAAAACCAGAGGTCAATAACTTCAGGATCATAGTGACTGGATCAACAACTGTACTGGTAATGAGGGTATGTTGAGGTCGAGGGTTCCTGCAAACCTGTAAACAGCCCAATCCCCTCACAGGTAGTGTTCTAAAACAAAGATCCTCAGACTTGGATCAGTTATGAGAAGTGTAAACACTTCTAACCCGGAGGTACAGTGTTTACAATAACCATAAAAGTTCCTCCTCTAATTCACCTCAGTTTCTGAAGGTCAATACTAAAGGTCATCCAGACTTAGCAGGCTTCCCAGATCCCCCTAGCATTGCAGGAAATCTGCAACACAGAGTTCTCAAGAAGAAACCCATATCTGAACCGTGTTTCATATTCCCGCACCAGACTGAAAATTGACTGGGAAAGAATATGATTCACTCTAGCCTAGGTGTCACTCAGGTCCCAGGTATAGGACCTAAACTCTCAATGGAACCCCAACCCACCAAAACAATCCAGATCCAACACAGACAGCATGACAGTATGATATATATGAAAACTGTAAAGAAAGCAATAAATAAAGCTGTGCAGAAAGCAGTAAATAAAGCAAATATACAAACACAAATAACACCTAACACCCCAGTAAACACAAGTCAAACAAGCGCTAGGAGGAACCCACAAAAAGGAACCAGAAGCCCTGGTTGCAGAAGCTATCCCCAGCAGAGTCGCCAAGCTGTCGCTCCCGACAAATGAAAATGGTTCAGATGAAGGTACAGACGCGAACGGTCGGCGAGAGGGAGACAGTGAGAACACACAGCCGTGAACTCACTGGAGAATGAAAAGAGTCGCCAGCTAGGCATTTTTATCCCGGAGGAAAGGCAATGCTGCATAGACCTAGAAAGATACGGATAAGACGGTTGCGAACCAGAGAGACTGAGAAAGGGGGTTGGTTACAACCTGGGAAGGTATTAGCACCCAGATTGTCCGTCGTACTCGACGGGATCCACGCTTAGAAGATTTGTGTTTTAAAGGGGTAGTGTCAGTGCAATCTGTGTGTAAAAGAGCTGGAAAGCAATATGTACAGGTGTCAGTGTGTGTATAAGTGATATGAAGTATGAGAGTGTCAGTGTAAGAACAGAATGAAATGCTCAAGATCATGAGGCTAAAGAATGAAGCTGGAAAGAGGGGGAATATACAGAGACTTTTGTTCGATAACCGTTAAGTTATGCCTACGTATCCTCTCGTGCAATGAGGAAGTCAGAACACCGTAGTTCGACCCAAAGAGACTGAAAGATGAATTGACTTGTGAACTGCTTGCTTGCCTATGCTCAAGTGTATGACCTGTCTGGCTCAGGTGCTTACTGTCTTGCATTAGACGGAAGAAGCGAGTTCTCGATTGTGAGTGAAGGTGATGAGAGAAGAATCCCGGAGGAGACGATTATTGTTTGTTTTTTGTGTTTTCAGTCTTTTATTTCTTTTTGGAGTTTGTCATAAGAAAATGAGCTTAAGCCTAAACCAATGGATTTAGCAATCTCATCACATCTTCCCTCTGTTTAGGGGTAATGAGAATACCTTAAGTGTGAAGTCAGATTCTCACACTTAATCACCTTTGATGTAGGGTTAAGATCATTAACCTACTTGTGATTATTTAGATGTTTTTGGTGTTTTTTTGTTTAGTGTTGAGTAATGAGGTTAAGCCATAATCAGAGATTTAACAGACTCATTACACCATCCTAATAGAAGGATAATAGATGAGGGTGTTTAAGCTGAGGAAAGCTCTTCAACTTAATCCATGATTAGAGATTAAACTCATGACAAAACAGGCCTTTGATTAAATGGATTTTATTCAATGGTTATGATGATGAAGTGTTTTTTATGATTTGTAAGACAACTTGAGGGGGACTTGTCCATTAACACTAGGGTTAGTCCTTCTTAACCACTTAAGGAAGAATTAGAACCCTAATGCAAGGCCCAAGTTACAAGTGTGATGTCTTGATGATTATTAAGTGAATTGATTAAGAGATTTAAACACATTAAGGGTTTAACACTTAGGATTAAAGTTATACACTCCATCCTAATAGAAGGATGCAGGCACAAGCTTAATCACAAAGCCTTAAAACCTTTAGGGTTTAGTACCTGATTATGAGATGAGGAGAGAAGACTCAAAGAGACACAAAGGTAAAAGCTAAGTGGGGAGTCTAATCAATATTCACATGCTCGGATGGTCCTAGGTTAGTGAGGCTCACTATCCTAAAGAAGGAAGAAAGAAGAGAAAGGTGAAAGGAGAAGCTCCATGGTGGCCTACGCACACCTCCAGTCGAGAATGAATAAGAGAAGAAGATAAGAAAAATAAATTAAGATGAATAAATAAGATAAGAATAAAAGAATGCAATATGGAGATGAAATGAATAATGAATAAAATAAGGAGATGAGAATGCGAAATGGAGATAAGATGAATAATGAACAAACAGAGCCTACACCAGTAGGACTTCCAGATGCAGCAATATGCGGTAATTAAAATCGGGCCATAGCGTTACCGAACGGAGAAGGTCCGTTGCCTTTTCGATAAGCGCAAAAAGAAATGTCAAGTCCAGAATGATCTCAACAGTCAATCACAATTGTCCATCATTGTGGTATCAGTCTAATGTAGCCTTCCCGCACAAAAACGACCAACAAAGAGAAAAAAGATAATATTTATCAAGACGAGCCTTCAATTCCAAGCAATAGTCCACTGTTTATCTCAAATTGCATCCAAAATTCTACGAACACTGACAAGTCAATAATCCATGAGCAAACAGACAACCATACGGCTATCATCAAGCCAAATTCGACATCCTCGAAATCAAACCATAAACCTGCAAAACAATGCCCAAAGCTAGAACCAAAATTAGATGCAATCCTAATTAATTTAAACAAAACTATAGAAAATCTAAACTATATATATATATAAAAAAACATACACAGAACTAACAAAATTAAGATTGAAATAAATAATAAGTAAAAGCTAAGTTAAATCTAAACTCAAATCTTAACAAATATTAATAGAATAATTAATGACCGAAACTAAAAGTAAAATATTAAAGATAAAAAAAGAAAAAGAGAAATAATAACAAAATGAGAGAGAGGCGTTGACAAGTGGTGATGAGCAGGGATCAGGCGGTGTGGTTATAAAAATTTGTGAAACAGGAAAGGCCCAATGCTCCTTGTACCCAACACTTCTATACCAATAAAAAAATAAGAATAAAAATGAACAATCAGTAGAAACCCAGAAGAACAAATCCACGATTTCCATGGCTCAAAGCTTTCCGCCTTCTCCTCTTCCCTGTATCACGACGCAAAGCCCAGCTTCTTCTTCTTTCCTAGCCGCATAACGCCGGTCTCTCTCTTTCTCATCCGTTCGAAATCGCGCCGGAAAACGAAGGGGACCTCACCGTCCTTCTCCTCGGCTTCGTGTGCTTCGGCTTCGCAAACTCGCACCCTTTTCACGAACTGAAACAGTGGCGAGACACGTTCCCGGTTTCTCTCTTTCTGTTCTTGTTTCGAAGCCGCGACTCGATCTCTCTAAACCTCTCTGCGATCTCCTCTTCCCCTGTTTCTGTTTTGATTTTCCGTGAACCAGTTCTCAAACTCCCTTCATCTTTCTCTTTCTGTTTCTGATTTCTGTTTGGTTTTCTGTGTGATTGTTGCTGTGATGTGATGCCGTTAAATGAAGGAGGAAACTGATGTTGTTATTGTGGTTGATGGAGAGAATAGTTGGAAGGGTTGAAGGTTGTTTTGTGTTTGGTTGTTGAACGAAAGGGTGATTGAAGACGGCGGTGAGTTGAGGGTTGATGTTCGGAGAGGGTTAAGTGTTGTTGCGTTGGGTTGTTGTTGTTAAGTTTGTGTTGGCTCGGTTTGGGATGAAGGCGGTGTTGGTTGATGATGGAGAAGGTGTTGTTGTGTGGCTTCGTCGATCTGTGAGGGAAGAGCAAAGTTTGTTCAGTGATGAAGACTAAGAGTGAGGTTAGTTGTTCGTGATCTGGTTGTTGTTGTTGTAGTAACAGAATTTGGTATTGATGGAGTCACAGTGAGGACAGTTTAAGGCTTGGTTATTGTTCAGGTTGCTGTTGTAGCTTGGTGTGGTGGTGACCGAGGCAGTGGAGGTTTTGTCAAGGTTTATTATTGTTGATTGAAAACAAAGTAGTGGTTACAGGGTTTTATGCAGGTGGAAATGATGTTTTGGCTTTCGTGATTTCATTCTTCTCCAAATTTGTTTCACCACAAGTTTATGTTGTTGATGGGTGGTGTGTCCTTGAGCAATACCATGAAGATGAAATGAGACGTGAGTTAGTACGAAGAGGGTGTTGAATTCTGGGTTGAGTTCTGTTGGAATGGAAATTGATGAAGGTTATGTTGGTGTGAGCTAGTTGAGAAGAATGATTGTGGGATAGGTTTTAGTGCGGTTACAGCAAAGGTGATGCGGTTTGAGGGTGAGATGTGGCTTGAGTAGAGAAAAAGAGAGTTTGGTTTGTGTTTGTGTGTAGAGTTAAAACGAGAGATGAAGTGAGGGAGTGGTGAGAGTTTTATTGAAGAAGTGGTTTTCAGATTGATGAAGAGGTTTTTTTGGTTTGTGTTGTGGATTGACGGAATAAAAAAAGTGTGTTTCTTGTGTTCTGTTTCTGTGTCTCCTTTTTTTTTTCAGGAAAAAAGTGCTTTTTGATCCCCTTTTTCTTGTTGCAGGTTCTTGTATGCTTCTCTTGGTGAAAAATTAAAGCTGTTAAAATGCAGAATTTGAAGTGTTGTTGGTTTTGCAGGCTGTCCTTGACTTGGAGCCACAAAATGGCAGTGACACAGGCTGTGTAGGGAGTTGTCTTTGGATTTGGACCATAATCTTGAAAACTAACTTAAACAATTGAATGTCAACTAAGTAAAACCAAGACTATAAATATTTTAATAACAAATAAAATAATAGTAATAATAGTGATAATAAAATAATAATAAAGCATAAATACTATAACTTAATTAAGTATGAAAAACAAATAGTTAAGGTATAAATTAAATAAAAATAAATAAATAAGTAAATCAAATTAAGTTTAAATTTAAATGAAATCCAAACTAACCTAACTAGCCTAAATTAAAAAGTAATCATTAGCAAGTCTAATAAACTAATTAAAATACCTAAACCAAATTCAAATTGATTTTTTTTTAGAAAGTAATAATTAAATCTAAAAATTAAATTAAAAGGGTCAATAAAAGAAAATGATTTAAAATGGAACAAGCAAAAAATCTAATTAATTTCTAAAATTAAATTAATCCTCCGAAACCAAATAACTTGCATTGAAGCAAACTCCTGAGATGCTGAGAAGAGCATAGTAGCCTTGTAACTTGACAAAGAGAAGACCTCTTTATTCACCCTTAATTACTGATGATGGGCAAGATGAATCAGTGAATATTCTTCAGACGTGCAATCCTTGAACATTACCAAACTAGGGAAATAAACCCTAATTAGTGACAGGAGAAAAGAGAGGATGATGCCACTAATGGCTGCAAAACCGAAACTTTGAATTCTCTGATAATCCGCAGATAAAAAACGTGAAACCCAAATTCTTCAGAAAATGTGATCCCATGTCTCAGGAGACTATGCAAATGGTATGCATTCTAAATGTTAATGACCAAATGAAAATGCAAATGAGATGCAAATGAAAGACAGGCGAAGAAAGAAAATCAGAGGGCAAATTTGGGGTGTCTACAGGTAGACCTTGGATCCATGCCGCTGGCGCTGTTACGTCTACCCTTCACCAGAAGTTGAAATTCGAGTGGGAAGGCCAGATCATCACCATCTGTGGGGAAGAAGACATCTTTGTTAGCCATCTAGCTACGTATAAGTACATTGAAATGGATGGGGAAATCCATGAAACTATGAGCCAGGGGTTTGAGGCCCTAAACATTAATGAAGCATCTGCTGTATTGGGAACCTCCATAACGTCATATCAGCAAGCCAGGAAGGTTGTTGAAGAGGGTACTGCCCAAGGCTGGGGCAAGCTGCTGCCCGTGGAAAAGAAGGAAGATAGATTTGGGTTGGGTTACAAACCAACTCAACAAGATCAATCAGAGGCTGCAAAAGAGCCCAATTTTGTCAGCGGGGGGATGCTCACCCCGGATGCTGTAAACAACTTGGAAGACGAGGAGGAAAGCAACCGCAACCTGGAAAGCTGGATACGTCCAAGGATCCCAGGGAGCCAAGTCCTTAACTGGTCTTCCCAGGAAATTATAAGGGTTACTCCTGCAGAGTAATTATTATTTCCCGTATTTTTAAAGCATGCATCAAAGTCTTGCATCTTGCCCAAGATTCCAAGACTCATTTTGTAATCGGGCCATCTTGTAATTTTGTGCAATCAGATCAATCAATGAATATCAGATATCTTTTGCAAATGAGTCTTTTCCTTTTCCGCTCACTGTTTTTCATTTTTTCTTTTTGTACAAAAATAAAATGGCAATGTTTTTCAAAATGATAACTTTGTTTTTCACTTTTTCTAAACAATATTAAAATTGATCACTAAAATAAACAATCTAAACCCTTGCAGAGAGTGCCTTTCAGATTGCACCGACAACAACATAGCTATGGCTTCGTATGACTTTGACAATCCAATCAATCAAGCTGATGAAGGGGTTGAAGAAGATTATGAGCTTCCTGAAGAGCTAGCCAGGTTGTTATGGCAAGAGGAGAAGGTTATCACTCCTCATCAGGAGGAGATTGAAACAGTTAATCTTGGTACGGAAGAAGACGTGAAAGAAGTTAAGATCCGGGCCTGTCTGCAAGATTCAGTGAAAGAGCAACTTATTGACATGCTTCGGGAGTATGTGGATGTTTTTGCTTAGTCTTATCAGGATATGCCAGGGTTGGACACCGACATTGTTATACACAAGCTGCCTCTGAAAGAAGACTGTCAGCCAGTAAAACAGAAGTTGCGCCGTACTCGTCCAGATATGGCCATGAAGATAAAAGAAGAGGTACAAAAACAGTGGGACGCCGGTTTCCTTGCTGTGACCAGTTACCCGCCGTGGGTTGCTAACATTGTACCTGTGCCTAAGAAAGATGGCAAGGTGAGGATGTTTGTGGATTACCGGGACCTGAACAGAGCCAGCCCGAAAGATGACTTCCCTTTACCTCACATTGATGTATTGGTTGATAACACGGCTCAGTTCTCGGTATTCTCCTTCATGGATGGATTTTCAGGATACAATCAGATCAAGATGTCACCGGAGGATATAGAGAAGACAACTTTCATCACACCTTGGGGCACATTTTGTTATAAGGTGATGCCATTCGAACTGAAGAATGCGGGTGCCACTTATCAACGGGCCATGGTAACATTATTCCATGACATGATCCACAAAGAAATTGAATGTTATGTGGATGACATGATTGCCAAGTCCCTCACAGAAGAATACCACCTGGTAAATCTGTTGAAGTTGTTCAAGCGCCTGAGGAAGTACCAACTGAAGCTAAACCCCAACAAGTGTACATTCGGGGTGCGGTCCGGTAAGCTGCTGGGATTTATTGTAAGTGAGAAAGGGATTGAAGTTGACCCTGATAAAGTAAAAGCCATTCAAGAAATGTCGGCGCCGAAGACTAAAAAAGAAGTTCGGGGGTTCTTAGGTAGATTGAACTACATTTCACGGTTCATATCTCACCTTACAGCAACCTGTGAGCCTTTGTTCAAGTTGTTAAGAAAAGAGCAAACGGTCAGGTGGAATGAAGACTGCCAAAGGGCTTTTGACAAAATCAAGGAATAATTACAAGAACCTCCAATCCTTATGCCGCTAGTTGAAGGAAGACCTCTGATAATGTACTTGACAGTATTAGAAGAGTCAATGGGGTGTGTGATGGGCCAGCATGACGAGTCTGGTCGAAAAGAGTATGCAATATACTACCTAAGCAAAACGTTTACCGAATGTGAACAACGTTATTCACTGCTCGAGAAAACTTGCTGTGCTTTAGCGTGGGCTGCTCGCCGACTGAGGCAGTACATGTTGACCCACACCACTTTATTGATCTCAAAGATGGATCCAGTTAAGTACATATTTGAGAAGCCAACACTTACCGGACGGGTTGCAAGATGGCAAATGATTCTCACAGAATATGACATTCAGTACACATCTCAAAAAGCCATCAAGGGCAGTGTATTGTCTGATTATCTCGCTGAGCAACCTATTGATGACTACCAGCCTATGAGATTTGACTTCCCTGATGAAGACATCATGTTCATAAAAGCGAAAGATCATGAAGAGCCTGTTCACACTGAAGGGCCTGACCCGGAGGAAGAATGGACGATGATGTTTGATGGGGCTGTTAATATGAATGGTCGTGGTGTTGGTGCAGTACTCATTACACCTAAAGGAGTTCACATGCCTTTCTCGGCGAAACTCGCCTTTAACTGCACTAACAACGAAGCTGAATATGAAGCTTGTATTATGGGTCTTGAGGAAGCCATTGACCTCAGGATCAAGACTTTGACTGTGTTCGGAGATTCAGCTCTGGTAATTAATCAAACCAATGGCAAATAGTACACCCACCAAGATCATCTGATATCTTATCGAGATTATACAAGGAGGTTATTGACTTTCTTCACAACAGTCAAGCTTGAGTATATCCCTCGAGATGAAAATCAGTTTGCAGATGCTCTGGCTACCATTTCCTCCATGATCAAAGTTCAAGCTGCCAACTTTGTGCCTCGGATATCAGTATCCAGACTTGATAGACCGACATATGTGTTCTCAGCAGATGTTGTTAAAGATGATAAGCCTTGGTTCCATGATATCAAACGCTTCTTGGAGGATCAGACATACCCACCTGGGGCATCTTCCAATGATAAGAAGACCTTAAGAAGGCTAGCTGGTAGTTTCTTCCTGAATACTGATGGCTCCCTGTACAAGAGAAACTTTGATATGGTACTCCTTAGATGCGTTGATAGGACAGAAGCAGACTTGTTGATGCACGAGGGGCACGAAGGATCCTTTGGTACCCATGAAGGAGGGCATGCAATGGCTAAAAAGTTGCTAAGATCCGGCTACTACTGGATCACAATGGATGCAGACTGTTGTGCTTACGCCAGAAAGTGCCATAAATGCCAGATTTATGCGGATAAAGTGCATGTGCCTCCGAATCCTTTGAATGTGATGTCTTCGCCATGGCCCTTTTCCATGTGGGGCATTGATATGATTGGCAAGATTGAACCGACTGCTTCGAACGGCCACAGATTCATCCTTGTTGCTATTGACTATTTTACCAAGTGGGTAAAAACAGCTTCTTATGCAAATGTTACAAGGCAGGTGGTAGCCCGATTTCTGAAGAGAGACATCATCTGTCGGTATGGAGTTCCCGAACGAATCATTATTGATAATGGTTCTAACTTAAACAACAAAATGATGGCAGAACTATGCCGGGACTTCAAGATCCAACACCACAATTCTTCTCCTTACAGGCCAAAGATGAATGGCGATGTTGAGGAAGCTAACAAGAATATCAAGAAGATTGTGCAGAAGATGGTGGTTACCTATAAAGACTGGCATGAAATGCTACCGTTTGCCTTACATGGGTACCGTAAGTCAATCAAAACATCCACTGGGGCAACACCGTATCAACTTGTTTATGGTATGGAGGCAGTCCTACCTGTTGAAGTTGAATTACCCTCTCTACGGGTATTGATGGACGTTAAGCTGAATGAAACAGAGTGGGTCCGATCCCGATACAAACAACTAAGTCTGATCGAAGAAAAGAGATTAGCTGCAATCTGTCATGGGCAGCTGTATCAGAAAAGGATGAAGAAAGCCTTCGATCACAAAGTCAGGCTCCGAGAGTACCAAGTAGGAGATCTTGTGCTGAAAAGACTCCTCCCTCCTCATACAGACCACAGGGGCAAGTGGACTCCGAATTATGATGGCCCATTCATAGTAAAGAAAGTTTTCTCCGGTGGAGCACTGATGCTCAGTACTATGGATGGAGAAGATTTCCTGTCCCTTGTGAATTCAGATGCAGTCAAAAAATACTTCGCATAAAATGACCCGCTGGACATGAAAACAGAATGTAAGTCCAGGCAAAAATAGGGCATCCCGACGAGTCAAAAACAGAATAAAAGACTCGGGAAAAAATAAGGGAAAATAAATAAAGAAATGTACACCCGCTGAGTTGAAAAGCCGCATTGGACAACTCAGGCAAAAATGGGTATCCCGGTGGATTGAAAACCCGAAAGGGCGATCCACGCAAAATAAGGGAATAAGCTAACAACTGCATTCTGAATTCATCTGTATCACTTACAACCTGGCAAGCTTCGAAAGGGTCAAGCATCGGTCAGAATCAGCCTCCTTCAGAAAGCAAGATGAGAAGAACGTCAATGTCATACAAGTCATAGCAAAAGGGAAGCTCCTTGAAGCGTCGTCAACATTGCCACTGTCTTTTGTTTCTCAATTTGTAACGATCTCCTCATTTCAGGGGATCCGTTTCTTTGACTATATATTGCCAATTCAGGGCACATAAATTAATAAAAATCAGATTTTCAGTCATGTCTCGTCTCGTACATTTTTATTTTCGTTTGCGAAAATGTCCGATGTCTTTAAGATATTGATTGCATAAATACAGATGCTTCCCTTCTAAAAATAAGTGCTTACAGGAAATATACTTACTCCCAGGATTTCCTAAACTCCTATGACGGAATCCAATAAGGAATATCTCGGGATGCTTGTACGTTTCTTTGTCTTTACAGGATTGCAGGTGTTCAGAGCACAACATGGGGCATGAAGGCTTCTCCTCGGCAAGCTATCTAATCATTATCTACTCAGTTTATCTCCCGATTAGCACCGGAGGTGCTTTCTCCCCAGCTGAGTTGCCAGTCATCATAACTCCTCAGCCAAGTGCAAAGACCGGGAACCGTCTCCCCACAGAGTTTCAGCCTCCATCCTGAGAAGCAATGCCTGAAGATCTCACAACAGAGTGACGAAAGCTTCTACAAACCCCAGTTGGGTCCCTCATTACTAAGAAAGATCTATCAGTGATCTATTGCCCCAAGCAAAGTCGTATATGCCCGATCTACCGATGATCTTATCCCCAGCTGGGAAATCCACTTCAAGCAGATCAGCCAGAGATCTCCACAGCAGCGGGATCCGAATCCTGGATCAGTATCTTTGCATAATCATAGCATTCGCATCATATTTTCCCCACAGAGCGTAGCATTCCGTCTAATCCGGAGCATTACGGCAAAAATCAAACATATTGCATGATCATAAGCCATGTGTCGAACTGAACATTTGTAAAAAATGACCATCCATCAAACAATATACAGAATATTTCCCAAATTCCCCACCAAAAAGCCAAAGTATTACACCCCCAAATACAACAAACAGATACTTGTTGACACTCGCCTGTGCCATATCCCCAGCGGAAAGTCAAAGCGTCTCCTTTGCACTCACAACACATGTGTACATATTTTTATAAATCCCTGACACCCGTCCGTGTCACCTTCCCCAGCATGGTTACCTAAACACTTTGTAAATCATATACTTGTTTATAATACACTTTTTCCGACACCCGTTCGTGTCGCACTCTCCCCAACAAGTTGAATACCCGTCGGTGTTTCACTCATTACCTTTTTACTCATACAGATACTCGTCCGTATCTTATATGCCACCTGAATCCTCTTAGGATCAGCACTCGTCTGTGTTCCTTGTTAACCAGTTGATACTCGTTCGTATCATCATCTCTGAACATGCGTCAAGCGTTTGTTTCTACCGATACTCGTCCGTATCATAGTCTTAAGGATGCTCGTCCGCATCTTTAATCTATACACCGTGCCAAACACTTATGTCTCCTTGAATTTAGACACTCGTCTGTGTCTACTGTTCCCTAGAAGAGTCCCAGCAAATCCCAATGAATTATTTCCTTTCCATCTGACATTCGTCCTATGTCATGATACTTTTCGGCAGCCGTACCCTGCCAGGTGATCGTCCTTCACCTTTTTGATGATCGTCCTTCATCACCCCCAGTGGAGTCTCTATTCATTAGAACCCCGTCTTATCTGACATTCGTCCTATGTCGTGATGTTTTTAGCAGCCGTCCCCTGCCAGGTGATCGTCCTTCACCTCTTGATGATCGTCCTTCATCATTCTATCCGGTGGTCGTCCCCATCGCTGATCTTGTTATCTGACATTCGTCCTATGTCATGATAAATCCCGAGAGCAGCAGTACCCTGCTAGGTGATCGTCCTTCACCTCTTGATGATCGTACTTCATCATGCTTATCCGATGGCCGTCCCCATCGTCGACCTTTTTATCCGACATTAGTCCTGTGTCGCAATACTTTCGGCAGCCGTACCCTGTCAGGTGATCGTCCTTCACCTTATATGACCGTCCCTCATCTTATCCCCCAACAGAGCAGCCGTACCCTGCCAGGTGATCGTCCTTCACCTTTGATGACCGTACCTCATCATTTATTTAAAATCTCCAGAGAGTCTTATAGCTTTACCTGATGGACGTCCCCATCATAATCTCTTACATCCCCAGCTTGTCGGCCGTCCCCGTCATTGCTTTGTTTCCCGCATCTTCCCTAGCATGTCGGTCGTCCCCGTCATTGCTTTATCTCCAGCAGTCGTCCTCTGCTCGACGGTAGTCCTCCGTCTCCCGCACCTTATAAATATGCTTTATTTTCTTTTACAATCTATATCCCTTTTCTTCTTCATTCTGTGAGTGCAAATTTTGGATTGTCTTTGGTATTCAACCACAAGTTATCTTGTTTGCCTGTTAAGTCGTTGCTTACATCCTGCACAGCTAACTCATGTTTGAATAGGGGCAGCTGTAAACAACCCAAATTTTCCCTCACCCATTCACACCATGGCTTGTGATCTTTTCATATGCATAAGTTCAATCATAGCATCTCATATTGCATATTTGCTTCACTGCATTGATTCAAAGTCATCTGCATCTAGGGTTTGTGATCTGAGCCATCCCTGAGCCATTTGAGCCACTCCAAAGGTCTTCAATCATTTCAAAGGGGTCCATGTATGTTCAAGCATCATATTATGTCCTCTTAAGATCAAGGAAGTCAAAAAATCACAAGAACTGGGAAAGGCATGGAAGCAGAGCCAGGTTTAAATGCACAGATGACCTAGAATTAGGGTTTTGGTTTCAAAGGCCATAACTCCAAATTTTTTGGTCATTCTTGTTTCTATTGGTCTCTATATGGTATGAGTATCATGCATATCAATTTTCATGAAGAAATTCAATGGGGAAGGCATCTGATCAATAGATGACTTCTTGAGCAAGTCAGTGCAAAATCAGGGCATCTGAGGCCCCCAATGACCCAACCAAAGGGTATTCTCCATCATTTTGAATGTGTATGATCTTTATTTGATCATAGAAGATGTTATAAGTTCACAAAATTGAAGAATTTCAAGCCATTTGCAAAGTTGCCTTTTTGGGAAAGTGACTTGTAATGAAAACTTGCCATTTTGGGAAAGTTTTTTCAACCTCCTCAAAGTGATTCAAAAATGCTTCAAATGAGAAAACTTTGGTCATGAAAGTTGTAGAATGGATCCTCCCATTTTCAAAAAGTACAAGAACTCATTCAAATTCATTTTGGATCAAAAGTTATGGCTTGTCAAAGTTGGACAAAATCACATAATTTCAAGTTTTACACCAAAGAGGCAAAGTTGCAAAACCTCATGCCAAGGCAAAATGTGACTTCAAATGGACTTCTATGCATTACAAAAACATGAACCATGACCTAAAAATCAGAATGCACCAAAGAATTGTTCATTTTCATGCCTTGATCTTTAAGAAACTTCAAAAGGGCCAAAACTTTGTGAAATTGCAAAAACTCACATAAACCCTAATCCACTTGCTGCATTGCCTCAAATTCATTTCCATGGTTCTCCTTGATCACAGCTGAGCCAAGCCATGCCTTTGTACCTTGACTGAACCAGCCCATACCTCTCTTACACAAAAAGTTGACTTTATGCAAAATGGCCCATACCAATCAAGCTAGGCCAGCAGCAACTCTCTGACCTATCCAAGCTTGATACATGGACAAAATGAGACACAACACATAACACAACACAGCCTGAAACATCACACAAGTCAGCATCCTCAAAACTCACCTCTTATGCATTTTCATTCGAATCTCTCCATACAAGCCACAAACATCAAAACAAACTTCATAGAACCACTCAATATGATCCTCTGATCATTTCCCAACCATCAATTTGCCCTGAAAAGCCCTCAAACAGAAACACGATTTTTCACTTCCCTTCAACAGAACTTCATCAAACTCTTAAACCAGCCACATTAAACTCCAACCAAGCATTGCAAGCTTCTCAGGGGGTTCACTAAAGGCATCTTGGACCAAAGAAGCAGCCAAAAAGTTCCAAAGATCAAAGCTCCAGTTCAGGTGAGATCAAGAACAATTTTTCCAGAAACTTGTTTTTAAGTTACCAAATGATTCTTTATGCTTCACTGATCATGTTGATGTGTTTTGCTTTGAAAATGGTTGAGAAATGAGTATGTATTCGTGTTCTGAAACTTTTTGACCTAAAACTGTTTTGATTCGATTCTCATTGTTGATGTGTTTTAAATGTTGTTTGTTTGTTGATTCTTGATGTATGATGTGTGGGGATCATTTCTGGGCAGAGAGATTGGATTTTAGTGGCCTAGGAAAGAAGATAGCAATTTTCAAGGAGAGGTGTGGCCGGAGAAGATGACCGGAGGTCACTTCCGGCTACCTGAAAGTCATTAGTTCATTAATTACGTTTAGGGTTCAGTTTGAATTTGGACCGTGGATTTAGTTGACCAGAGTTGACTCCCGCGCGTTTGAATGGACCAGATCTCTCATTAAAACCCTAATCCTAATTAATTAGATTAATTAATTAAGTTTAAATATATCCAGCCAGTTTGAATCTCAGCCATTGGATATGGCGCGGGTCAATTCCCTCCCAAATTTGTTTGAACCTCAGCCTCTGGATCTGCATACTTCCTCTTTAATTCAATTTTTATTTCATTTTATTTGATTTATCTTTTACGAATTATTTAAAATAGCAAAACACATTTAAAAATTCTGAAAATTTTTGTCATGGATTTCATTAATTTTTAGAACCCAAACATATTTTTATTTTTATTTTTTGCATTAAAAATTATTTTTAAATCATTTAAATGTTTATTTTTAATAAGATAATGAAAATTGATTAATTAAAAATGCATTTAGGTATTTAAAAATTCCAAAAAAATTCACATTGCATTTCAAAACAGTTAGAAACATTATCAAACTCACAAAACAAATTTCTTTTTGGTTCTTGATGCATTTTGACAATTTTTATTGGAATTAAATTCATTTTAAGGCAATATTTTTGTTCAAACTTGGAAAAATCCATTCTGCCTAACCTTTGAGAGTTTGATGATGGTTCTTCTTGCGTTGCATCCTCCATAGCATGTAGTTTATAGGATAAAATTGGTTTGAATTCATCTTCCATTTCCAATTTGTTTTGCATTTTTCATTGTGAGGTACCCCAAAACCCTAATTGACTTGAGAAATTCATAACTTGCACTAGGTTAAGAGTTAGGTCCCCTCCTTTGGGCAGTGAACTTGTGTAGGGTTAGGGTTCCTTTGATCCCATTTTCAATTTTTTGTCACATCATTTGCTTCTGGTTTTGAATTTTTGCATTGCATGTTGTATGTAAACCCTAATTTGTGCCTTCCTTTGCATCCATCTCTCATTTGCTTGCATTAAAGAACTTGCCATGACATTTTGTGCATCCACATGATTCATAATACATCTTAGGACATATTAGAACCATGTTTGATCATTACATCTTTCATTTTCCATGTTATATGTTCATTGCATTTCATAAACATTCATGAATCTTTATGGTTCAAAGCATGCCTCATTTGCATCCTCATTCTTGTATGCTCACTCTCATCTCTTGTCATGTGTTTGGATCATCTCTTAGCATCATTAGCATCATGTTTATGCTTCTGAATATGGTTTGCATCATGCCATTTCATCTCATTTGCATTGCATTTCATTTCTTTTGCTAACTTTTCAGGTGGTAAGTTGTTTTGAGAAGTGAATTTGCCTTCACTTCTCACAATCTCTTCTCTTATCTCTTGTATCTTTGCTGCATTTTATCTTTGTATTAGAGTGAGCTTGCTCATTCATGTTCATCTCTTGCTTTCTTCCTTCAGGCAACTTGTCTTCTTAAGTGAAGCAAGTTGTCTTGTTTCTCTCTGCTTCTTCCTCCTTTCATCTGCTTCCTTCCTGGTGGTTTCTCTGAAGATCTTCTTGCAAGCCTCATTAACCCTAGGAACAACCAAGCATGATAACAATTAGGGCTTGATTAGTCCCCCATTAGCTTTTACCTTTGTGTCATCTTTGAGTCTTCTCTTCTCATCCCATAATCATGGACTAAACCTTAAAGGTTTTAAGGCTTTGTGATTAGGGTTATACCTGTATCCTTCTATTAGGATGGAGTTTATAACTTTAATCCTAAGTGTTAAAACCTTAATGTGTTTAAATCCTTTAATCAAATCATCTAATAATAACTAAGACATCAAGCTTGTAACTTGGGCCTTGCATTAGGGTTCTAATTCTTCCTTAATTGGTTAAGAAGGACTAACCCTAGTGTTAATGGACAAGTCCCCCCTCAAGTTGTCTTACAAACCATAAAATTCATTTCTTAACCTTACCATTAATTAAAATCCACTTTAATAAAGGCTTTGTTTTGTCATGAGGTTAATCCCTAATCATGGATTAAGCTGAGGAGCCTTCCTCAGCTTAAATGTTCTCATCTATTATCCTTCTATTAGGATGGTGTAATGGGTCCATTAAATCCTTGATTATGGCTTAAACTCATTACTTAACACTAAACAAAAACTCCAAAAACATCTAAATAAATGCAAGTAGGTTAATGATCTTAATCCTACATCATGGTGATTAAGTGTGAGGTGTTTACTTCATACTTAAGGTATTCTCATTACCCCTAATCAGAGGGAGGATGTGATGAGTTTACTAACCCTTGGTTTAGGCTTAAGCTCATTAACCTATGACAAACATAAAAAGCAATAAAAGACTGAAAACACAAAAACAAACAATAATCGTCTCCTCCGGGATTCTTTTCTCATCTCATTCACTCACAAATGAGAACTCGCTTCTTCCGTCTAATGCAAGACAGTTTGCACCTGAGCCAGACAGGTCATACACTTGAGCTTAGACAAGTAAGCAGTTCACAAGTCAATTTACCTTTCAGTCTCTTTGAGTCGAACTACGGTGTTCTGACTTCCTCATTGCACGAGAGGATACGTAGGCATAACTTAACAGTTATCGAACAAAAGTCTCTGTCTATTCCCCCTCCTTCCAGCATTATTCTTTAAGCCTCATTATCTTGAGCATTTCACTCTTTTTCTTACACTGACACTTCTTTTATACACTTCACATTTCTTTTACACTGACACTTGCATTCTTTCCAACTTTGATACACAGATTGCACTGACACTACCCCTTTAAAACACAAATCTTTTAAGCGTGGATCCCGTCGAGTACGACGGAAAATCTGGGTGCTAATACCTTCCCAGGTTGTAACCAACCCCCTTTCTCAGTTTCTCTGGTTCGCGACCGTCTTATCCATATCTTTCTAGGTTTATGCAACATTACCTTTCCCTCGGGATAAAAATGCCTAGCTGGCGACTCTATTCATTCCTTCTCTTTTCACCGACCGTTCGCGTCTGTACCCCTTCTGACCACGTGTCATTTGGTGGGAGCGACAACCTTAAAGCGAGCAAGAACCAAAGTTACTATTCAAAAAGATCCATGGCCCCTAACGACATCCCTGCGAAGCCCGTATTGCTGATGGTATCCTCATTACTCAACGGGGGAGCAACCTTTTCACCCCCTCACACGAAGAAACCGTCCAGGATCACCAGGACAGAAAGACAGCTTCACCATCTTCCGAGCGCGACCAGCCGCTCGAGAGCCAACCAAAAATCATACCTTCCGTGGCCACGCCCACCGGATCAGACTTTGCCACCCTGGTTAAAACAATCAATCAGACCCATCTCATGCTCCTGGCGCACGGTGTGAAGATAGCCCATCTCGAAGAAACCGGTCGTCGTTCATCTCGATCTCCCAAAAGATATCGGGGGCAACGAAACCCTTCTCCCCGAAGAAAGAAAGATAAAGGCTATCACGACGAATCTTCTATCTGGAATCGTGGTCGATCACCTCCACAGATATGTCGTTCGCTGGTGCCGACCAAGGTTCATCAAGGGTCGCAATAGGACGATCGTCGTTCCCCTCCCCAAAAAGGAAGACGATTGCGATCTCCATCCCCGAAACGATAAAAAAAAGAACAGGTCAAATGCTCCGTCCCCGCAACGAAACAGAAAACACCGTTCAAGATCCCATTCGCTCACCTCTAATGATGACGACGATATCAGAGGACCCCTCTCATCTGAGATCGTGGCTACCATATTGCCAAGAGGGCTCGAGAAGCCCCCACCACTGGGTTCGTATGACAGAACAACTTATCCCGACGAACATATTGAGAACATCGACACCCTGCTCGACTACAAGTGCGTTCGAGGAGTAATCAAATGTCGTCTCTTTCCGAACACCCTAAGGAAAGGAGCGATAACTTGGTATAAAAGCCTCGTGCCCGAATCCATCACTTCCTGGAAAAAGCTCGGTCGAACCTTCTCCAGGAATTTCACTGCTTCCAGACATCATCTAAAGACGGAAGCATCACTTGAAGCCATAATACAGGGCAAAGACGAGCCCCTCAGGACCTACATCGAAAGGTTCAATAACGAAGCCGTCCAGGTCTCAACCACGGACGACATGAAAAATATTTACTGGAGCATGGATTACGCCCATCTACCGATTTCCACCGAGCAGTGGGTATTGAGACACCTGCCACTCTGGATGCTTTGCTCTTGAAAGCTCAAGCGTATATCCAGTACGAGGAAATGCAGACGGCCAGTTCCGTCCGTGATGCTCGACGTAGAGAAGACGCAAACCTTTCCAAATTCGACGAACCCTCGACATCTCATCGGGGAAGCGACAAAAGAAAGGAAAACTGTTCCCGTGAACCGCGGGAGCAGAGAGGACCAGTGGGCCGATTTCGTGAGTATACACCTTTGCTGGTGTCAAGGGAGAAAATACTGTCCGAATGTGCTAATTCGGAGTTCCGTCAATCGGGGGTCCGCTTTCCCAAGCAACTGCCCGCCAAACCGAGCACCGATATAACCAAGTACTGCAGGTTCCACAAGAGCCATGGACACAATACCGAGGATTGCATCCACCTGAAGTACGCAATAGAAATACTCATCAAAGATGGCCACCTCAAACAGTTCACGAAATCCAAAGAAGCCTTCAGGCCAGAGGCACAAGAAACCATCAAGGTCGAGGAAGCGGTGGTAATCCCCACGGACACCAATATGCAAGTAGCCCTCAGCATCTATCGCCCAAAATATTTCTTTCTGCCCAACCGTCAGGCGAGTCCAGGTTATCTATCTTCCCATAGCCCATAGGAAGCCTTCCCGACTGCCATGGTGATCTCGGGCGGAGGATTCAATAGGATCACGGTCGGCTCCTTAAAGAGGAAATTCGACCAACTAATTGCAAAAGGGCCGGCCTTGAACGCCATGTTGGACCCGTCCAAAGACAATTCAGAGCCAATTTCCATCTACAAGGAGGAACTATTAGGGGTAGCAGCTAATGTCAGCATTCCACTGCTCATTCGAGCCGAAATGGAAAACTTCGACGTCCGCAAAATATTGGTTGACCAGGGTAGCTCATGTGATATCATGTATTCGCAGTTGTTCTCTACACTCCAGCTAAACGAGACTCACCAGACGCCATACGTGGGATCTGACCTCCAAGGTTTCAATGGTGTGGTGTCACGACCATGGGGTTATGTCGATCTCATAGTCACGTTTGGGGCCGAAGAAACTGCCCGATCAATCCGCGTCCAATTTTTGGTCGTCGATTTCCCTTCTCTATATCAATGCATTCTAGGTCGACCAACATTGACTAATCTTCTAGCCATCCCATCAATCGTCCACCTGAAGATGAAATACTACACAATGTCAGGAAGAGTAGCCACCTTGCATGGTGACGTGGAGGCCACCCGTCGTTGTTTCGAAGAAGCCTCTAAAGGCCTTAGCTCGATATCATACCAGCCCAAAGCTTCCACCTCAACATCTTCCCTGAACATAGAAGTGCCCACACCACTTCATCGGGTTGATTCCATCGACCTAGATTGCAGGTTTCCGGACGAAGCTGAAAGTTCCCAGCAACCCTCCTCTTCATTAGCCCGACCAATCCCCGACAGCGAATTTGAGCTAATCCCGCTGGGGGAAGATCCGAGCAGATGCGTGTAGATTGGAGCCCACCTCCCAGAACTAGCAAAGAAATAGCTAGAAGCATGCCTGAAGGGGAACGCCGACCTGTTCGCATGGAGTGCAGATGAAATGCTCGGACTCGATCTAGACGTAGCATGACACCATCTATCGATCGATCCAAACACAAGGTCGTCGCCCAACGGAGGAGAAAACAGTCGACCGAAAAAACTAAAGCGGTCGAAAAAGCTTTAGAAGACCTCCTAGAGGCAAACTTTGTAACGGAGGCCAGGTACACTACCTGGCTTTCCAATGTTGTAATTGTGAAAAAATATAATGGAAAGTGGAGAATGTGCGTTGATTATACCGATCTTAACCGGTCTTGCCCGAAAGATGCTTACCCATTGCCAAATATTGATAAATTGGTCGACAACTCGGCCGATTTCAAACTACTATCATTTATGGACGCTTATTCAGGATATAATCAAATTCCCATGGCCATGGCCGACAAAAAACACACGGCCTTCATGACTGAATCAGGAAATTACTACTATAATGTTATGCCCTTCGGTCTAAAAAACGCGGGCGCCACTTATCAGCGCATGATGAACAAAGTTTTCCGAGCAGAAATTGGGGACATGCTAGAAGTATACATGGACGACATGATAGTCAAATCTCATGAAGAAACAGATCACGCTTCCCACCTACGAAAAGTGTTCGACCAAGCTCGAAAATGCAAGATGCGTTTCAACCCTGAAAAATGTACGTTTGGAGTTCGAGCGGGTAAATTCCTCGGGTTTTATTTGACCGAGCGAGGGATCAAAGCCAACCCAGACAAATGTCGAGCGTTCGCAGAGATACCTACCCCAAACCCTAAAAAATCCATACAAACGTTAAATGGAGTGCTCGCCTCTCTCGCTCGATTTGTGGCTAAGTCTGCCCAACACGCGCTCCTGTTCTACAAACTCCTCCGCAAAGAATCAACTTTCGAATGGACTGACGAATGCGAGCGAGCCTTGACTCACTTGGAAAAAGCACTATCCGAACCACCGGTACTCTCTAGACCTAACGAAGGAGAAATGTTGTACCTTTACCTCGCTGTAGCAAACGAGGAGGCCAACGCTGCCTTTATTCGAGAGCTCCCCGAGGGGCAGAAACCCATTTACTTTACGAGCAAGGCATTGAGGGGCCCTGAACTCAGATAACTAAAAATTGAAAAGGTAGCATTGGCCCTACTCTTCGCAGCAAGAAGGTTACGACACTACTTCTTGGCCCATACTATCGTCGTCAAGACAGACCAACCCATCAGGCAGATGCTCGGAAGGCAAGATATGGTCGGACGGATGCTAAAATGGTCGTCAGAATTATCCGATTTCGACATCAAATTCGTATGACGGAAGGCCCTCAAAGCTCAAGCCTTGGCCGACTTTGTAGCAGAGCTTACCTTCACCGAGCAAAGTGCGACATCTCCGTCTAAGTGGACCATGAGATGCTCAAGACTGAGGCTTAGAAAGAATGCTGAAAGAGGGGGAAGACACAGAGACTTGTGTTCGATAATTGTTAAGTTATGCCTACGTATCCTCTCGTGCAATGAGGAAGTCAGAACACCGTAGTTCGACTCAAAGAGACTGGATGATTTTGACTGTGAACTACTTGATTGTCAAATGCTCAAGTGTATGACTCATTTGGCTCGAGTGCTAGTTGTCTTGCATTAGACGGAAGCAAAAAGTTCTCGTTTATAGAATCAGTGTGATGAGAAAAGAATCTCGGAGGAGACGATTATTGTTTGTTTTTGTGTTTTTAGTTTTTTATTTTTTTTGGTGTTTTGCATAGGATAATGAGCTTAAGCCTAAATCAAAGGTTGTAAACTCATTATATCCTCCCTGATTAGGGATAATGAGCCTACTTAAGCATGAGATAAGCATCTCAACTTAATTACCATGATGATGTAGGATTAAAATCATTAACCTACTTGTGATTATTATGATGTTTTTGGGTTTTTGTGTAGTGTTAAGTAATGAGTTTAATCTCTAATCAGGGATTAGTGAACTCATTACACCATCCTAAGAGAAGGATGATAGATGAGAACATTTAAGTTGAGGAAGACTCCTCAACTTAATCCATGGTTAGGGACTAAATTCATTATATAACAAGCATTTATTAAGTGGATTTTAATTAAAGGATGAGATTAAGAAATGAGTTTTAAGTTTGTAAGACAACTTGAGGGGGACTTGTCCATTAAACACTAGGGTTAGTCCCTATTCACCACAAAGGAAGAGATAGAAGCCTAATGTAAGGCCCAAGTTACAAGCTTAAGTCTTGATCATTATTAAGTGTTTTGATTAAGAGGTGTAAACAAATTAAAGGTTTAACACTAAGGATTAAAGTTATACACTCCATCCTAAGATAAGGATGCATGTATAACCCTAATTCAAAGTCCTAAAACTTTAAAAGTTTAGCCTCTGATTATGAGATGAGAAAAGAGACTCAAGGAGACTCAAAGGTAAAAAACAAAGGGGGACTATATACAACCCTAAAAGCTATCATGCTTGGATATCCTATGGTTTGTGAGGCTTAAGAGAAGAATCTTCAGGAGGCCACCATGAAAGGAGAAGCAGATGAAGAGGGAAAGAGAGAAAGAATAAGTTACTTACTTCCTGGAGAAGATAAGTAACTTAAAAGAAAGAAATTAAGAATGAGAGGGCATAAGTGAATTGGATTCACTTCAAAGACAAATAAATTATGCAAATGAAGAGATGAGAAGAGATGGGATGTGAAGGCAAATCCACATCCCAAACAACTTACCATAAGTCGCTGAAATGTTAGTATGGATGCATAAGACATAAAGCAAAAGGAAATGAGATGACATGAAGTGCAAAGGGGAAATACAGAAGTGTGTATGCAAGGCAAATATGTTATGAGATGATGCAAAGTCATACAAGATGCATATGAATGATCATACAAGGATGAGATGCAATGGAAGCATGTTTGGAAGCATGAAAACACATGGATGTTCATGAAATGTAATGAATGCAAAGCATACCAAATAAATGAAGAAATGATCAAGAAATGTTCAAGCATGTCTTAAGATGTCTAAGATGTCATACAAATGCTTGAAATGTCATGGAAAGTTCATATGATTGAGATATGCAAAGATGAATGCAAATGAACATGAGAAATTAGGGTTTTAAGGCAACATGAGATGCATATGACCAAAACAAACAGAAGCATATATCATGATAAAAAATTGAAATTGAATTCAAACAAACCCTAATCAAATATAAGATCACACCCCAAAGGAGAAGTTCAGAAGCTAAACCTAGTGAAAGTTATGAAATTTCTAAGTTAATTAGGGTTTTTGGGTGCTTCTAAAGGGAAAATGCAAATCAAATTGAAAATGCAATGCCAAAATATAATATAAATAACCTAGAAATTATATGCAATATGTGAAACAATGCAAAACGAATCAAGTTCAAACTCATCATGGTTAGGCAAATATGAATTTTTCAAGTTAGGGTTTAAAAATGTGAAATTTAAGAACCCTAATTCAAAGATAATTGTGAAAATGTGATCAAACCTAAAAAGAAATTTGTATGGTGAGTTTGAAAATGTTCCTAAATTCTTAAGAATGCTTCATGAATTTTTTGGTGATTTTTAAAAACCTAAATGTATTTACAATTAATTAAAATCAAATAATTAATTAAACAAAACATTTAAATGTTTTAAAAATACTTTTTATGCAAAATAAAATATAATAAAATTTTTTTTGAGTAAATAAAATTATTTGAAACAAAAATGCAGAAAATGAGATTTTTTGAAAGTGTTTTGATATTTTAAATAAATAGAACTAAAGAAATGCAAAGAAAGTTAAATAAAAATAAAATAAATGAGAAGTAAGCTGATCTAATGGTCCAGATTTGAACCTGGGGGGACCTGGTTGACTGCGCGCATGTTTGAAGGGTCGGGATTCATTCTGGCTAATTAATTTGTTTTATAATTAATTAATCAGGATTAAGTTAATACGCGCAATCTAGGTCGTTCCTGCACTAACCCTAATCAAGATCCTAAGGCCACAAATGAATCTGGGCAACTAATCACACTTAAGCCTTAATTATTTTCAGGTGACCGGAGCTAACCTCCGGTCATCTTCTCCAGGGAGCAAAAACTTCAAAACCTCAAATAAGCTTCTAAACTCCTAATTTCTTGCTCAGAAATGTTCTACTAACATCATACAACAATAATCAAGCAACAAAAATTATTTATCATGCATCAAATGGCTGAATCGAATCAAACAAGTTTCTAGTTCAAAATTTCAGATCATCAATACATACTCAATTCTTGCTCATTTTCAAAACTAAACACATCCCCATGATCAGTGCAACACATAGAATCATATTTTAACAAGAAAACAAGCTTCTGGAAAAATTGTTCATGGAGGATACCTGAGTTGAAGTTCTTTGAAATGGAACTTTCTGGGCCTTTCTTTAGTGAAATCCACCTCCTTTGGTCCCCCTGAGTCTATTGTGATGCTTGGAATGAGTTTATTTTGGATGGTTTATGAGTTTCAGATCTGAATATGCAGAAATCGTGTTTGTGTTTGGGCTTGTTTCAGGCCATGGTGATGGGTGGGATTTGATCCTTAGGTTATGTGGAATTGAATGGTGAAAGAAGTTTTGATTTTTGTTGGCTAGAATGAGAGATTCGATAGCATGAAGTTTTTTGGGAGTTTTCTTGATTCTGAGCTTGTGTGATGTTTTAGGCTTGTGTGTGTTATGAAATGAGTTGCTTGAGGCTTGTATGTGATGTACTGATTGGCTAGAGGAGTTGGTGTGGCATAGTGTGATTGGTATGGCTTCATTTGCAAAAAGTCAAAAGTTATGGTACCCTATGCATGGCACGAGTCAGAGACTGTTTGAAGTGGTGTCTGGCCTCAGCCTTATTCATGGAGGGCCCTTGGATGAAGTTTATGCAGCTGGAACACTTGGATTAAGAGATATCATAGGTTTTGCAAATTTCCCTCTTTGGAATTTCTTGAAGTGCAAGGCATAGAATCTTGTGAATCTTGGCACAATTTTGATCAAGGCAAGTTGCATTATCATGTAATGATGTTTAAAAGTCAATTAGAGGTCATGAAAGGGCTTGAAACTTGATGAAGATGACCCTTTGGTTCCATTGGGAGAGGCCTCATATGTCGTGATCCTGACTTTTCTTGCACAACAAGTTACTAGTTGATCAGATGACTTCCACAATGAATTTCTTCATCAAATTTGGTACACATGATCCTTACAACATATTAAGACCATTAGAAACAAGAATGACCAAAAAAATTGAGGTTAAGGCCTCTGAAACCAAAACCCTAATTTTAGGTCATATGTGCAGGAAATCTTCAGTCTGCCTCTATGCCTTTGCCATGCTTTGTGATCTCTTGACTTTTACGAACTTTGGGGAACATAATATGACCATAGAACATACATGGACCCTCTTGGCAAGCTTCAAGACCATTGGGATGGCTCAGATCACTTCTTGGATTGCTCAGATCACAAACCCTAAATGCAGATGAAATGAACTATGCAGTGAGATGATATGCTTATGTAATGCTATATGAAATATCACAAGCCATGGTGTGAGAAAAAGGTGAGGGAAAATTTGGGGTGTTTACAGTTACTTGTCTTTAAAGTTTCCCACAAGTGTATGCATGTTCACCTCACCTCTTTTGTTCATCCATTCTCTTTAATGCTTATGATTGAGTTTGTGTGCTTCTTCCCATGATTGCTCATGCTTCTTAGGCACCTCTTAAAATTATTAGGTCCCTGGTTTTTTTCACATGTTGTTTATGCCTTGATTTGGTTTATGTTTGTTTGTTCTTACACTTGTGCACATGTCCACATCACTTCCCATTCTTGTTTTGTTTGTGTTTGAACTTGCATGAACCTTTCTTTGGTCTCTTGAGTTGGTTGTGCACATTCTTGTGAGGATATGGTTCTGGTATTGATGATTGTGAAGCATGTGTAGCTTGTGTGATCTTTTCTACTCCATGTTAGCTTTTGTTTCTTTCATGGTAGCTTGTGTTGACTTGTTGTGATTTGATTGATCCACTTCTCATTTTATGTTGTATGCTTGATCTTGGCACTTGAGAATGACATTTCACTTATGGTTGTGATGTATTTGCATGATCTTTTGTTCATTTGTGTCTCATTTGATTTCACTAGCTTTTGCCTTACCACTTGTTTATGCTTCTAACCATTTCAAGGGCTTTGGTAAGTGAGAGGTGTGGATGAGATTCCCACATCTCCAATTCTTTTCTCTTTATCTTTCATTATTCTATTTCACTTGTGATTAAGATGTGCCTTATGTCATCACTTGCTTAACTTCTTTTCTTCCCCTTAGAAAACAACTCATCTCCTTTAGAGGAGTGAGTTGTATTCTACTTTCCTTTCTTCTCCTTTCTCTTTCTCTTCTTCTTTTCTCTTCCTTTCCTTAGGATAGTTAGTTCAATCCTCACTAACCTTAGAACCACCTATGCATGATAACTTTAGGTTTAGTATTTCCCCATTAGACTTTTACCTTTTGCTTCTTTGTTTCTCTCTTTTCTCATCTTCATACAAACAATAAAAAACACCTTAATAAAGAAAGAAGTGACTTCTTATGCAATAGCCTTATTCCATGAGGAATATGTATTCATTCCATCTTGGAATAGTGCATTTGTCTAGCATGATGCACAAGTCTGATCATGAGGTCATCTTCATCAAAAAAAAAACGTAAAAAATACTTCTTCATTTTAATCACTAAAACATCTAATAACTTCAACAAGTTAGTGAGCTTAGGCCCTTGCCCTTGGAAACAAGTCTTGGATAAATTCTCCTTACTTGGTGTGCTTGTTTTATTATTCCATCTTGGAATGTAGTAGCAAGTAAACATTCCATGGAAACGAGTTTGAGTTCACTTCCTTGTGCCACACTCCTAAAAGACTTATAAAAGACACAAACAAACAATAAGCGTCTCTCCTTCGGGACTTCTCTTCTCTTCACCTTCACTCTGAACGCGAACTTGCTCCTACTTGTCATTTTGCAAGACGGTAACGCACTCGTCGTTCGAGCCTGCAACACCTGAGCATTGACATAGGTAGTTCAAGCCTTAAGACACAAGCAATCTTTTCCACCCCTAGTTAGGGGAACTACGGTGACTCTGATCCTCATGTCTAGTGAGGTACGTAGGCAGCGGGGTAGGGCCCGTTCGAGCATACTCTTTTATTTTCCCTACATTTCCCCCTTTTCTTTTCATTTTTTCCAGTTCCTTTTTCTTTTGCAGCAGCTTTCAGTTCTTCACCCTTTGAAACAGTTCCTTTGCAAGCATGCATCCCGTCGGGTACGGCGGACGATCTGGGGTGCTAATACCTTCCCAGGTCGTAACTGACTCCCGAACCCAGTCTCTTTGGTTCGTAGGACATGTGTCCTTCTTTTTCTTTTCTTTTGGTTTGTGGAGCATTACCATTCCCGTTCCTTCGGGATAAAAACGTCTGGCTGGTGACTCTACCCTCTTCTGCGCCACTTTCGCGTTTGTACCAGGATGGAAATCCATGGAGCGACAACGTCTTTGTTTGTTTTGTGTTTTAGAAGTTTTTTATTTTGAAATGTTTTGCATAAGAGAGTGTATTGAAGTCTCTTACAATGGAGTATGTACTACATACATCACTCCAAGATGGAAAAATAATGAAGAAAACTAAGTATGAGGAAGACCCTCACACTTATTTCCAATGCACAAGGCTTAATCACACTAACTTACTTCCTTTATTAAGTGTTTTTGTTGTTTTAGAATGAAGAAGTGTTTTGATTTTGTTTGTGATACAACCTCATGCTAGATACTTGTTCATCGTGACAGATGACTTATAACGCATTCCAAGATGGAATGTTTACAAGCACCCCATGGCATAAGTATCTTGGCACATGAATAGATATTAACCTTTATTAAGTATTTTTTGAATTGTTTTGAAATGAGAAGAGAAGACTCAAAGAAACAAAGGTAAAACTAAATGGGAAACTAAGACTCTCCCTAATGTTATCATGATTGTAGGTCTTAAGGGTTAAGTGTGGTATGAGAATTCTAATCCTAAAAGAGGAGAGAAGCAAGTTCTAACTCACTTCAAAGATTGAAGTAGAGATAATAACCAAGAGGGAAGAAAGAGATGAGATGTAAAAGAAGCATAAAATGCTTATCACAAACACAAAGGAGAAATCTTTAAAGATATGAGGGAAGAGGTGTGTGTGGAAGCACATCCACTCGCTCACTGGTCGGAGAAGGACCTCCGATCATCTTCTCTGGCCAACCTCCGACACTGCAATTGATCAAACCTTCCAGAAATTAACAAAGAGCACACCAATCGAAAGCTTATGTCATATGTAGCTCAAATCCACCAATAAAATCACAAAACACGCATGAGCAAAGAGTATCGAAGCCAAGAACATTGCCCTAAAATTTCAGATCTAAGCCTCTATAAGTCTATCAACTAGCCAGATTCATGCATTGCTCATATTGAGCTCATATCAAGAAAAACAAAGCTTAAACAAGGAACAATTTCCGAGGAAAAGATTGAACAAAAACCTGCAATTTGAAGCTCTTGCAAATAAACCGAAAGCCAAAGATGATCCTCCTAGAATCCTTGAGTTTGTGTGGAGCCAAATAAAGGCTTGTAGAGCTTGGTTCTTACTTAGAGCTTCAGATTTTGAAGTTGAATTTGGAAGAAGATGCTTCAATTATTATTCAACCATTACATTGATGCTTGTTGATGTTGAATGCACAAGGATGTAATGAAAATGGAATAGATTCGTGCAAGATTAGAGAGACAATTGAAATGAATTTTTTTGGTGAAAATTGCAAAATGAGAGAGTGAGTTCAAAATTCTGTTAGGAGTGATAATTATATGTATGTGTTATCCCTAAATTTCGAAGCTAGCAATTAATGAGGTTATTTTGGCTTAATATAAAAGTTCTCTTGTGATAAGCTAAAAGTAAGGTTTCGACCTAAGGATGAAAGTCGAAGGGATCTGCCTATAAGTTTCATACTTAGTGAAATTCTAAGTTTGTAATATTATCTAAGTATTGGAGGGATTCGACCAAATGCATGTTCGACATAGATGGAAATTACCAAGGTTCCTGCACGTTCAATTTTGGAGGGAACATGTGTAGTTTTCAATTCAAAGACAGGGACAAGTGGCACAAGATGAAGCTTCTTCAACATATAGTGGGACAAATGTCATCATTTTAGGATTTTTGTAAGAGGAACCATCGAAAGCGGTTACTTTGTAATGTATATAAATTGCTTAGTATAGTGTTAGAATAAATGTGTGGAAATCATATGTAATAGTAACTTCGTATACTCAAAGTATCCGCGTGTAGAGAAACGAGTGTAGTGAAAGTACGTGATTGAAACACCACCAATTTGTCTTCAATGTCAAATTTATCTTCAAGTCATTTATCTTTACAAAGCCTTTATTTTAAAGCAATTTATGTTTCAAATTCATTTATCTTTTCAGCAATTTACTGGATTCCTTTTACAATTCCAGCCCCTTTATATTTCCAGCAATTTAACATTCCTCGCCTTGCCTTTAAATTTCATTTACTTTCAATTCGTGTCTTTACTTTCCTTTAAAATTCCAAGCCTTGTCTTTTAATTTAATTTATTTTGAAAGCCTTTGTCTTTTACTTTATTTTTTCTCTTAAAACAATTTTTGAATATTGTTGAAAGATTCAAGACTTTTTTTCCCAAAAATGTGATATACCAAACCAAAATATTTTTCTTAGCACATGTCCTAGGATCAATCTGGTCAATCTTGCGAGCAACTGAGGGTATTTTTGGTATCTTCAGAGGATCAATGGTTGTTTACCATTTTAGGGGTAAACAGTATGGTTAGTGGTTAACCATGGTGGTTGATGGTTAGAACCATGATTAGTCATGTATGGTTAAAGGCTTATGCAAAAAATGAAATCCCAAGTTCAAAAATAACAAGTGAACCATGTAAGGGAGTTTGGCTTGTGTGTGGGAAGCTCACATTGATTATGGAAATGATATGATGACATGAATGATGATGAAGTGATGTTGCTGCAACATAGGCTTAGTGACATAAGTTTCTCCTTTGAATTTTGAATTCCTTTCCATATTCATGCATGATCATGCATGCTTTCATGTATGTGGAAGAAATGTGTCCATAAATGGGGAAAAGAATGAATGGTGAGATCTCATACGTGTGGAATGATCAATCATGTGAGCAAACACCACAACTTTCATGCTTGGCCAACAAGAAAACTTAGTGCAAATGCTCATGTTTGAAGATTATTTTCTCTCAACCTAATGGATGAAATGGGGTGACCTTAAGGCTTATGGATCAAAAACATAAAGTAGAACAAGTTTGATGTTGAAATTGGGTTGAATGGAAACTTATAGGATGATAAAAAATGACTTGAAACAACATCAACCAAAACTGGCCCATGGGCGTTTCAGGCTTGGCTCAGGCCTAGGGAAAAAAATCAATTTTGATAACCTCTCTTTGAACCACCTTAACTCTTTATCCTTTGATCAGATGAAAAATATTTCAACATCAAAGTTGAAGAGGAGATGAAAAACAACAAATTTGATGTTCAAAAAATTTCATTTAAAGATTTCTTGATGGAGAAAAATGGACTTAGAAATGGCACACCAACTGTTTGATGAAATGAGAGGCTTCAAGCTCGCCCATGACTTGGTTGCCCAGCCAATTTTCCCTGATTTTGCTCCACTTTGAGTGATCATTACTCCTTCAATTTTGATCCAATGGAGGTGTTATTATTATGGATTTGAAGTTTAGGATATGAACTTTTGATAGGCCTATCTAGCCCTCATGTTTGAAGCTTTAATCATGGAGAAATAATGCTTGGAACATGAACCCTCAAATGACCAAAACTTGCCATTTTTAGAAACCCTAAGTTTCTATTTTTGGCAGTTTTATGATTTCTTGATTTTCTATGAATCTCTTGACTTTTCTTGATAAAATATTCACCATTGAACATGTTTAACTTGTGTACCATGATTTTGACCTAAAAAAGTCAAGAATTGACTTTTCCCTTTGCAAGTTGACTTTTCCCCAATTTCTTGATTCTCAAGTAACTGACCAATTGTAAGCCTTCTGAAATGATCCAATGGGCTCCCTTTCATCCATAGACACTCTATAATATATATAAACCCTTGATATCAATTTTTCATCAAAATTTCATAAGGAGGCTGCTTGAATCACAAACCCTAATTTTGGACCATTTTGCCAAGAGATGATGAACTGTCTCACCCTCTTGATCAATTCTCATCTTCACATGACTTGAGGGATAAAATGAGTTGATATGGAATGTAAGAGACCTTTGAGGCTTGTTGGGAAACACTTGGCTCTTGTTCTCTTACTTTGGATGATCAATACTTTGGAAATCACCTGACCACAAGCCCTTTGCTTCAACCAATGATGTATGTTTTATTTTTATATGACTTGTATGCAATACAATGCCTAAAATTATGAGTTAGAGGATGTAAAAATGAGAGGGAAAACTTTGGGGTGTTACACACACCGAAAACAAAGTAGAGACTCTCACCATTGGACTTTATAACATAACTCGTACTCGTGGGACCCACCCAAACCCGTCCAGACTTTTATGGGAGAAATCTACTTTGACTAGGAAAAGCCACTTTAACTGGGTTTGGGTCCGGGTTTGAGTTTTCGCCGATTACAAAATATGGGGACAATTCAGGTAATGGGAACACTTGTATCCACCTTGAACTTACCCCAAACTACCTAGTGTATTCCGTTATGTATTTTATTATTAGTTTTGATGATCTAAAATATAAAATATGTGATAAATATTTTGATATATTAATTTGAATTTATTATTTAAAATATTTGAAATTTATGTATGAAATGTTTTAAGATTGTTTTATTTTATTATTTGTAATGTAATTTGATATAGAAATCATGAGTATTTCTATTAAAATAAATATATTTAATTGAATGGATGGTGGCGAAACGGGGATACCTGAACCCAACACGAACCTGTTTGAGATGAACTTGGGCTTTAAGTCTTCATTCTCGTTGAATATCTAGCGAGAAACGAGGATTACTTGGGGATTCGAGTTTGGGTTTTTGGGAGGTCAAAATTGTCTCTGACCCGCATTGATATCATGCCCACTCACCAATGTGGGTAGGGATGGAAAATAAATTATGCTTGCGGGTAAAACCTATCATGGATACGGGTTGGATAGCTTATGGGTATTCACATGTAATATAAACAGATGTTTAATTATGTTAGACGTTGTGGCTAGTGATCTAGAGGGGGGTGAATGGATCACCTCCTTGTTAACAAGGTTTTAAAAGATTTTTCAGAGTTTTTAAAGATTAGCGGAAAAACACGGTCCCTAATCGACTTTCGTCTATTCTGGACCAGCCACTAGAAGACCGGACATGTGATAAAGTGCTGGATTTGCAATTGAGATGTTAAAGACTTAAACACGCAAGCTGTAAAAGTATTGAATGCACCTATCACAAAAACTATTTCCAATGAATCAAAACTGATTAAAAACGTAAATAGAGATGGAGAAGGAATACAATACACAGAAAATTGGTAAGGAAGTTCCCCACGTTCGTCCTCGCGTGTGGGTACGTCTCCCTCTCAATTTCAAACCGAAATTGAGAACTTTTTATATCGATATTGCTGAAATCGTCGTTTACAAGGTTGCTATACAAAAACAAGAAATCTATACAACTAGATCTTCCTATTGTATGAACCTTCACTTGATCTGAGCCAAATCAAGATTCCCTTGCAAGTAATACAAACAATTCATCGGTTCCACGATCTATTTGTGAAATCTCCCAATTTCCAAACCTTACGCTGTGGCTGAATCTGTTTTGTAAACGTGACTGACAAACCTTCAAGAACACACCCGTTCTTGAAGGACAAAACAGATGGTTTTTCCTTGAAACCTTCTTTCACTCTTCAACTCAGCTAGATCATCGATCGTTCCGCTGAACGTTATCTCTTGATCCTCTAATTCACAGAACAGCAATGATTATGTGTTGATGTTCTTGAATCACAGTGATTGAGAAGATGATGAAGATGAATTTTTTTATTAGGTTTCAACCCTGCTCACAATTGAATGCACACCCAAAAACATTCTTGATTGTGTTCTTCAATTTTCTTGACCTTGAATTCACTTACAATTTCTGTCTCACTCACTGCACTAACAGAAACACACACATATATATATATACTTGACAAATTCTGTTAGAAATAGAAACAGATTAATGCATCGATACGAAGTGCGAATGTATCAATACATAATGGAATGAATCGATACATACTGAACCAATGCAAAAGAAACAGAGAAATGAAAACATAATGAATCAATGCATGTTGCGAATGTATCGATACATAGAAAATATTCCAGAATCATATCTACAGCATATATCGATGCATGTTGCGAATGTATCGATACATAGCAGATATTCCAGAATCATATCTACAGCATGTATCGATGCATATTAAGAATGTATCGATGCATTTGACTTATTTCAGAACTTCAAGGAAATTATGTATCGATACATCTTGCGAATGAATCGATACATGCAGAAGCAAAAGTCAAATATTTTGTTTAAAACAAGACATGTATTGATACAAAAACTCATGTATCAATGCATACATGGATAAGGTAGGTTTTTAAGCATGCAATGCCAATTCAATATAAAGAGTATGTTAAAAGCACAAAAGCATAAAATTTACTATCATACAAAACTAAAGAGTTGCTCACAAACTCCCCCTTTTTGATGATGGCAAATTTTTGCAGAAGTGTGAGAACCACTCCCCCTGAGTTTGTGCATGCTGTCATTTTTCACACTCAAGCCTTTCTCCCCCTTTGTCAACATCAAAAAAAATTGTATAGGTGAAGCAATATTCAGCAATAAGAAGATATATAAGCTAATCACTCACAAAGAGTGAAACATAAAGGGCGAACCAATTAATCGTAAACAACAAACAAGCATAGGCATTTAATTGGTCTAGTAGAGTTAAGAATTACAAAAGCAAACCAAACGCATACAATGTTTAAACATAAAATCAAAAAAAACTTAAGCAACAAGGAAAAAGGAAATGATGTAATGCAATTATGAAATGCAGCCTTAGTGAGGATTGTAGCCACCACAGGACTCCGCATCATCTCTATCGGGATCTCTGAAACTTGGAGGAGGAGGTGGAGGAGGCATCTCATCAGGATTTTGCCCCATGAAGTTGTAATGCCTGAACCGATTATGAACCTCGGTGCTTCTCAATCTGTCCATAATACCCGGATGTGCACGACAATCATCCATGAAACCGGACATCTCATTGTAGAAGACTTGATGCCACTTGACCAAATCTGTGTGCCATGAGTGTTGGTTATGATACATCCTAGTGTGTTCATCATGCCACTCTCGGTGCTCTTTGTGCCACTCTGTTTGTTGTACATGCCACACACGGGCTTCTTCTTATCGGGCATTATTGGCAATTTCCATTTGCTCAAACATTTGAGTTAGATATGCAGGAGGAGTAGTAGATGATGTTGATGGAACAGATGGAGGAACCGGTTCATAGTTAGTAGGAGACCACCTTTGTGGCACCCACTCACCCCAAGCAGTGTTGACATTTGCTTCAGGGGGATTTTCTTCATTTACATCCTCCATATCTTCATCTCTTTGTTCTTCAGCAACAAAAATCAGTTCAGAAGGTGTATCAAAGTTATAAATTCTGGTTCTAGAGCTGCATTCAAGGAAGTAATAGCATCGACGCTCTGTTTCCCACCTATATCCCATATGAGAAAGAGTAGCACTATTGAATTCTTGAACAGTAGATGAAGATAAGAGAGGAACAGGGGGTACGACCACCTTCCAGAACTTAATGATCCTCATAATCTGTGCGGCATAAGCAAGCGTGATGTTCTTCGAACTATTTCTTGTAAGAAAAATACGCTTCACAAAATAATTGGGCTAATTCAGCGGAATCTTCTTCTGCAGAATATACAAGAGATGTATGTTTGGCTTATCCAATCTAGAGTGCCCACCGGACCTCGGACGCAAAATATGCGAGAGAATCCAATGCAGAATTCTGGGGACACTCTTAATCATTCAAGAAGTTAAATGCTCATCATCACCTAGAGGCCTTTCCAGTTTTGAAATAGATGCACAATATTCCTTCAGATTAAACTTAGTTTCAAATTTCTGATCATGCCACATCTGCAACTCAGGCGTCGGGGATGGCATTTGGAACACCTTGTTCCAATCACCAGCCTCAAAACAATAAGTCCTTTTTCCAATAGAGCACTTGAACATGTACCCTTTACCAGATTTCACACCCGCATAAAAAGCACAAATGAAGTCCTCATGATATTCATCATTAACAGTTAAAAAGGACCCAAGTTTTTGTGCGTCAATCAAATCAGCAACTTCATCTAAGCATAGAGTACGCACATCTTGAGTATTGAAGACATGGGGTTTCATGACTAACCTTGTCTTGAAGGAAACCTCAAACTCTTCAGCAATGGCAGGATGGAGAATGGATGACCCAGTGCGAGGAATTTCTGGAGCAGGCGGAGCTTGGTGTGAAGCCTCAACAGGTTCTTTCCCTTTACCTCTACCTTTTGCTCTAGGAAGCATGAATCTTGGAGGCATGATGATGAAGTTAGGGTTTTGGAAGAAAAGGGGTTTTGTGGTGTTAGGGTTATTTAATCGTGAATGATGCAAATGGAATGAAGAAGGAGATAAAATAGAGATTATGACTGATTGCAAATGTCATAACTGATGTTGATGTGTCGATACAAAAAAAAAGAAAAGGATTTTATATCAGTATGCATCGATACATAATCGTATGCATCGATTCATGTTGCAAAATTTTGGATTTTCAAGTTGCTATGTATCGATACAAACCACGAATGTATCGATACATGTTGCGAAAGTTTGGATTTTCAAGTTGCTATGTATCGATACAAACCACGAATGTATCGATACATACTGTAATAATTTTGACAATTTTAAAAGAAATTGAACATGTATCGACACAAAATGGATATGCATCGATACATAGACCTTATGTATCAATACATGAGACTTATGAAAAAAAAATTAATGCAGAATGCAGAGTGAATCATAACATTTTAATGATGCTTAAGAATACTTTACAAACTAATTATTAATGCTCAAACAATCTTATGTAAAGAAGTACATATAAGCGAGAAATAATTGCTCAAACATACATTTATCACACAATATCAACAAGATTTAGAGAGGAACAATATTACCTCCGTCGTAGTAATCTCATGAAGTGCGAGTGAAGTCTACATTCAAATCTCAGTAAACATGATGAGATAAATATAAACTAGATCAAACAAACTTAAGACACCAATGCAGAGAGATCAAGAATCCCTAATTCACGACGAATGTTAAAGAATGGTTCAGTTGCCAATGGTTTAGTGAAAATGTCAGCAAGTTGATTTTTAGTATCAACATGCTCAAAAAAAACATCTCCTTATGATCTTTCATATTTGCATTAGTTTAAACATACCATCTCATATTGCATTTTTGTTTCACTGCATTAGTTCAAATTCATCTGCATCTAGGGTTTGTGATCTGAGCCATCCAGGATCCATCTGAGCCACTCCAAAGGTCTTAAATCATTCCAAGAGGTCCCATGTATGTTCAATCATCATTTTATATCCCCCAAAGATCAAGGAAGTCAAAAAATCACAAGAACTTGCAAAGCATGGAAGCAGAGCCAGGGTTTAACTACACAGATGACCTGAAATTAGGGTTTTGGTTTCAGAGGCCATCACTCCAAAAATTTTGGTTATTCTTGTTTCTAATGGTCTCAATATGTTATAAGGATCATGTGTACAAAGTTTGAAGAAGAAATCCATTGTGGAAGTCATCTGTTCACTGGGTAACTTCTTGAGCAAGTCAGAGCAAAATCAGGGCATCTGAGGCCCCCATCAATGGAACCAAAGTGGATTTTTCATAAAATTGAGGTTATATGATATTTATTTGATCATTGAAGTGCTTGGAAGTTCACAAAATTGAAGAAAAGTGAGCTAAACCAAAAGTTGCCAAAAATGGAAATGACTTGTAATGTAAACTTTCCATTTTGGGAAAGTTTTTCAACCTCCTCTTTTTCAACCAAAAATGCTTCAAATGAAAAATTGTTGGACATGAAAGTTGTAGATTGGAATATTCCATTTACAAAAAGTACAAGAACAAGTTCTAATTCATTATGGAACTCAAGTTATGGTTTGTCAAAGTTGGCAAAAATCACATAATTTTCAAGAATGCACCAAAGAGGATTTTTTGCAAAACCACTTGCCAAGGCATTTTGTGACTTCAAACACACTTCTATGTATCATACCAACATAGCACATTGCATAAAGATCAGAATTGCCCAAAGAATTGTATCATTCCATGCTTTGAACACTAAGAAATCTCAAAGGGGCCAAAACTTCATGAAATTGCAAAAATATATATAACTTTGTTTCCGCTTGCTAAATTGCCGCAAAACTAATTCCATGGACCTCCTTGATCCATATTGCGCATGGACAAGCCAAAAATCCAGCTACACCATTGCCCATACCTCAAGTACACAAGTTGGTGAATTTTTTCAACTTGCCCATACCAATCAGCTGCAGCCACCACCCACGCTCTGGCCTATCACAGCTTGTTATGTGGATCAAACGCAAGCCATAACACACAACATTGCAGCCTGAAACCTCAGCATTCTCAAGTTCTCAAAAAATCATCCCTATTGCAAATTCCTTCGAAACTCACTACTCACTCACTCAATCTTCAAACAAATTTCACCATTCATCTCAAAATCATTCACTGAACATAAAGCAACCATCAAACCAACCTCAAAGCACCTTTAACATAAAACACGATTCTTGGCCAGTTGAAGTGAAATCACATAAACCAGCCAAAACAAACTCCTTCCAAGCCTCAAAGCTTCTTCAGGAAGATCATTGGAGTGAGTTTGCACAAGATAGGTGACCAGAAAGCTCCAAACTAAGGAAGTTCAAGCTCAGGTAGCTTCTTCAAAAAAATTTCCATAAATGTTATTTTAAGTTCTTAAAATGTTCATTATGTTGTGTTGATCATGTTGATACCTTTAGTTTTGAAAATGGTTGCGATTTGAGCATTTACTGAACCTCTAAAACTTCTTCAGTTTTGGAGTTTTTGATTCGAATCATGAGTTTGAGCCATCATAAAATTGTTTTGAGGTTGGATTTGAGTTCAGGAGAGTGAGGTGAGTTGATCTGGAGCTTTAGAGATCCAGAAATGACCTAGGGTTGGAGTTTGGGGTTTTCTCAGGGAGGGTCTGGCCGGAGAAGATGACTGAAGGTCTTCTCCGGCCACCTGAAAGTGATTAATGTGTTAATTAGGGTTAGGGCTAGGTTTAAATGAGAGCCCTTGGATTTCAGTTTCCCGCGTGTGTTGAACGATCAGGATCTTTTCATTAACTTTAATTCTGGATTATTTAATTAATTAATTAGGATTAGTTGGATTTGAATTATAGCCGTTAGTAAGCGCCAGGTCAATCCCAAAATACCCAGTTGTCGCTCCCCAGATTTCCATCCTGGTACAAACGTGAAAGTGGCGCGAAAAAGAATAGAGTCGCCAGCCAAGCATTTTTATCCTGAAGGAACGGGAATGGTAATGCTGCACAAACCAGAAGAAAAGAAAAGGAAGGACACGGGTCCTGCGAACCAAAGAAACTGAGTTTGGGAGTCGGTTACGACCTGGGAAGGTATTAGCACCCAGATCGTCCGCCGTACCCGACGAGATCCACACTTGCAAAGAAAACTATTTCAAAGGGTGAGGGGATGAAAGCTGCTGCAAAAGAAATGAACTGAACTGGATAAAAGAAACGAAAAGGGAACTGGAAAAGAAATGAAAAGGAAAAAATGTAGGGAAAATAAAGATTGTGCTCGAACGGGCCCTACCCCGCTGCCTACGTACCTCATCAGGACAATGAGGATCAGTGACGCCGTAGTTCCCCTAACTAGGGGTGGAAAAGATTGCTTGTGAATTAAGGCTTGAACTTCCTATGCCAATGCTCAGGTGTTGCAGACTCGAACGACGAATGCGTAACCGTCTTGCAAAATGACAAGTAGGAGCAAGTTCGCGTACGGAGCAAAGGAGATGAGAAAAGAATTCCCGAAGGAAAAGACGCTTATTGTTTGTTTGTGTTTTTTATGAAGCTTTTAGGAGTGTGTCACAAGGAAGTGAACTCAAGCTCTTTTCCATGGAATGTGCACTTGCCACTACATTCCAAGATGGAATAATAGAACAAGCATACTCAAGTAAGGAGAAGATCCCCAAAACTTGAATCCAAAGATTAGGGCCTAAGCTCACTAACTCATTAACTTATTAAGTGTTTTTGGTATTTACAATGAAGAAGTGTGTTTTATGATTTTCTTGGTGAAGATGATATCTTGATCAGACTTGTGCATCACAAGATAAGCTTGTACTATCCCAAGATGGGAAGACTACAAGTACCTCATGGGATAAGGCTATTGCTCAAGGTATCACTTCAAACTTTATTAGGTGTTTTTTAGGATTTTGAGATGAGAAGAGAGAAGAAACCAAAAGGATCACAAAAGGCAAAAAAGTCTAATGGGAGACTAAAGAGTCCTAAGTGTTGTCATGCATGGATATCCTAAGGTTAGTGAGGTTAACTATCCTAAAGAAGAAAGAAAGAAGAATAGAAGAAGAAGAAAGGAGAAGAGAGGAGTAAGGCCTAAGCCCAACAATCAAAGGTTAGCACAAGTAAAGATAAGAAGAGAAGAGATGATATTTGGAGATGTGGGAATCACTTCCACACCTCTCACTTACCATAGCCCCTAAAAAGGTTAGTGACATAAGCATACAAGCAAATCAAAATGAACATAATTGCATACCAACATCATACAATCAGAAGTAAAGTCATATATACAAAAGCTCAATGCAAATGCAAGCCATAAGAATGAGAAAAGAAGCATACAAGTCAATTATGAGGCAACATGAATCACATGGCAAAGCAAAACAAACTTAAGAGGATGCAAAGAAAAATAAACAAAACATGAACTCAAGGCCCAAGACCAGAACCAAATCCAAGTTAAATAAGTGCTTAAGAAGCAAGGGAGATGAAGAGAAGAGAAGCACAGGGCTAGACAATCACATTAAGGGAAGAAAGAAGCAAAGAAGGTGAGATGGATACACAAATGGAAAGAAAAACTTAAAAGGTAAGCAAATCACAAAATTTCAAAGACAAAAACCCTAAACCGAGATCAGAATGATATCAATACCCTAAAGAGACCCCAAATGAGATGAAGAAGTTGGAACAAGTGCCCTTCTAAGCTAATGAGAGAACTTATGATCAAAAGGAAGCAAAATGAAACAAGTTAAGAACAAAAGTTCAAATCAAATCAACAATGCACCCAAAAATTCCACAATTTTGGAAAAAAGATCTCCAATCATGATATAACAAGATGCCAAGAGGATAGGAAGAAATTCAGAAGCTATGCAAGTCAAATGAGGGGTTAAACATGAACTAGGGTTAAGAAACTTCCATCACAAGTCAAAGGCCAAAACCAAATGGACAAGTTTCTAAAAATCAGAGAAAAAATCACACATGAAGTACACTCTATTAGGAGTCCAAAGCAAAAATAATCACTCAAAAATTCAAAATGAGGATCACTATGGAAAATGGACAAGACAACATGCACAAAAAGGAATTAAAATGAATTAATTACATGAGGGAATTTATTTACACGTGGCTATTAAAAATAAATGGAAAAGAAAAATATGGAAAATTAAAGAAAACTCCAATGAACACCCATGAATTATTTCAGAATTTTTGGACACTTGGAACTAATTTTAAAAATTGAAAAGCAAAATGATATTAAAAGAAATAATAAGAAAAGAAATAAAAATGAAGAAGAGGCTGGGGGTGTGGAAAGCAGGGAGTTCAGTTCATTTGAAATGGGCCCAAAGGCAAGGGGGTGCGGATAGTGAAGCAAGCCCACCCAATTATGTGCAAGTGTATAACATAAAGGTGGAAATTCAGAGAAATGCTGGAAAAAACAATAGCCATTGGATCAGATGGACGCATCCTAGACTTCACTTCATTAATTGACGTGGCAACTTAATTGGTTCAGAGCTGAGGGAACAAACTAATTACCATGGTATGCGCAACACACAGAATTAAAATGGAAACATAAGCTCACGTGAGGGAGAGCATCTTCATTTATGAGGTGCCAACATCTCATGCATTCAGATGACCAGATCTAATGGTGAGGGACTCATCTTCAACCTTCAGAAACCCTAACACACACGCCCAGATTTCGGTGACCGGAGCTAGGGCTCCGGCACCGAAAAACACACAACATGAACAAAACCTAATGAAAATGAACAAAATGCTCCAGATTGGATAAATGAACCACACTGATTTCAAATATGATGATGAATTTCACAATAGGTCAAAGAATTTTCCAGATCGAACACAAACAGTTTGCACCATGAAACTTTAAATTCACATAACAAGCTCAATAATGTATCAAACTTGAATCTAAAACCAACAGAATGATCAGCATAACCAGAGGATTACAATGAACACAACTATTTTCATTTCTAGGTCTGAGGATTTTGAACTCACCTGAACTTGCAGATCTGAGAATAGCTTGTTAGAAGCCAAGATAATGATGTCAATCCACTCCAAATGCACTCTAGTTGCAAAATAAATGCAACTAGAGTCTTGAATCTTGCTGGATCTGAGAGTTTGCAGCTAACTGCCCTGAAATGGCAAGGTGATGAATCTTGAGAAATAGCTTGCACAATGGATGGATTTGTGATCCTGAGCTCTCAAGGATGAAGGATTTGTGGTTGGTTTGTGAAGAGAGCAAGTGTGTGAAGAGATTCGAATGAAAATGCAATTTGAGCAAAAACTTGAGAGCTGAAAAATGAGTGAGATCTGGATCCTTCTAAAACCCTAATTTTCTTTTATATGAGGTCATGAATCAATGCTGAAAGAATGAGGGTATTTGCACGTGTGAAGAGAGAGTGTGAGTTATTTTGCGAAATTGGCAAGTTTTGTGTGATCTCATGAAAACCTCATGCATTGCCTTGCCTCTTGCCCATGTGCACTCACAATCCCACCCTTTATTTCAATCCAACAGATCTTGGCCTTTGGATGAGAGTGTCACACTCTTTTCATGAACATGCACTTTTTGCACTTATGAAGTGAAATTCTCATCATGCACGAATTTGATGTAATTCTTGGAGCAAAGTGACATATTTGCATTGCATTTTAATATTGGAACCTCATTTGGTATGTACCAATACTCAAAATTAAGTTTCATGCCTTTTTGCTTTGGTGCACAAGTGAAAAAATCAAGTTTGCCCTAGTTTTAACCAAATTTTCGAGGGGCCTAACTTCTTAACCATGAAGGCTATAAAAAAGTACTTGTACTTTTTGAAAATGGGAGGCTTTAATCTCCAACTTTCATGTTTGACTTTGGTCCATTTGAAGAATTTTTCACCAAGTTATGATCATTTGAATTTTAGGGCAAAAACTTGCCAAAAATGGTATTTTCCATAACCAACTTCACACCAATTTTGCAAAACACCTGAAACCCTCATGATTCTTGATCTTTGAACTTGCCAAACCTCTTTTAACATTATAAGAACATCCCTTGGCTATAAAAATGGGGTTGGACCCCTTGAAATCCCACAGTTGACTTTTCTAAGGCACAGTTGACCAGTTTCTTCATTCACAAGCAACTGAAGAAATGCTTGACTTCCACAAGGAATTTTCTCACCAAAATTAATCCCTAGGATCCTATTAACATGTGAAAGACTTTTCCCAAATGAAATGGCCAAAGTCTTGAGGTTTTCATGCTTGAAACTCAAACCCTAATTTGGGATCCTTGTGTAGGAGCTTTGCCTTAGCCTGGATTCCCTGATGATCCTCCAACCTTCTGAGCTTTTGTAAATGAACTTGAACTTGTAAATGCAATGTACACACCTCATAGGACTTGCACAAATCCATTAGGACCCTTGTCATGGCTTGTGATGCTTCAAGAACCTCCACAGATGATCATATGCCTAATGTTAGGTCATGGGAAATGTTATGCCTCATCTTTCCATGCTAGGATGCTAAGAATATGATATGTTCATGATGAATATGATGTGATATGATGCTTAAAAAGAAGAGGGCAAATTTGGGGTGTTACAGCTGCCCCTATTCAAACAACTATTAATCTAAAAAGAACGGTAGCACGGGCTATCGACCGTTCAAGATAAACTGTGGTTGAATACCAAGAAGACCTGAAATTTGCACTCTGACAAAGAATGCAAAACTGGGAAATAAACCCAACCAAATGACGCTTTGGTGACTAAAGTGAAGGAAAAGCAAATGAGCTTATTCCAAGTTGAAACTGGTATCTGGAATAAGAACACTTTGACATACGAGTCTTCTTTGAACAATCCTGTTACGCCAGGAACTGGACATACGAGTCCTCATATACTTTGCAAAACATATGACTTGAGACAGACGAATCTCCTTCGGATATACCTGTTACGCCAGGACCGGGATGCACTAAAGTCTGTGGGATAGACATGCATAATCAAGGTAGACGAACCTCCTTCACATATTATCCGTGGATATATGGTATAAGACAGACGAGTCTTCTTCGAGCAAACCTGTTACGCCAGGTGCAACATTAACAATTGGTGCTTGAGACAGACGAGTCTCCTTCGGATATACCTGTTACGCCAGGACTGGTAACCATTTTGACATTTATTCCCACAATCAGGATTTTAAACCTCTTCAATACAGACGAGTATTGTATGATCATCAAGATAACACATACGAGTGCCAAAAGTCAATGATACAGACGAATATCAGACGATGATCTAAGAAACACAAACGAGCGCTTCAGGCGATGATACAGACGAGTATCAGCTGCAGGTACAAACGAATACCAGAAATCCAACACAGACGAGCATTTGTAGTAGCAATACAGAAGGGTACCAGGGTAATTGGAAAATCAACACATACAAAAATAAGCTAACACAGACGAGTGTTAGGGATGATACAGACGAGTATCCAAACAATGCAGACGAGCTTCAAACAGATAAAACACAGACGAGTGCTGGGGAGGTGCAGACGAGCAATAACAAATATCAAACACAGACGAGTGCTGGAAACTGCAGACGAGCAACAACAAAGATCACACACAGACGAGTGTTGGGAAGCGCAGACGAGCAATTAATCTCAAACACAGACGAGTGCTGGAAAGCGCAGACGAGCAATAACAAATATCAAACACAGACGAGTGTTGGAAATTGCAGACGAGCAATATCAAGGTAATCATGGGCCATTGCTGGGGAAAGCAAACGAGCAATGCCGGAGTGATAACACAGACGAGTGTTGAGAAATGCATACTAGCAGCAATAAAGTATGAACACAGACGAGTGCTGGAGAATGTTTCCCTGATGGTTGGGAATTCCTCAAATATCCACTATTGGTGACAAGAATTCTGACAAATAAACTCTGTGGGGAATGGGCCTCCCATTGCTTGCTGGGTATACTCCACTAGGGAAGATAAACTGCTTGGGCTACCTACCAAGACTTAGCTGGGGAAACTTCTGCTTGGGAGAATGTGACGCCATCCTGCAACCTGCAACAACACAAAACACAAGTGTGCCCCGGGGACTTGCATGGTATGATCTGTTCATCCATCGTCACCCGACACTCAAAGAGGGTTTCAAATGTTTCCCTGCAATGTCATTTTTTCTTTCAAATTATCACCATGTTTTAAATGCAATGCTATTTTTGCCAAAACTTTCGGACATTTTGCAAACAAAAATAAACACAACACAGCTTTTTGACTGAATATTATTTTTATTGAAGGGCCTCTGAATAGGCAAAGATTTACATCAGGAAGCAACCACCTGGAAAGAGGTAGCTACCATAAAATTGAGAAAATAAACTATCCTAATGGCAATGGGCACGGCATCCCCATGAGTTTCCTTTCTGCTATGACCAGCACATCTTCAAAACTCTCCATTCTTGCCTTTGCTTTCTGAGAAGATGATGGGACTGATTCCTATCCTTCTGATATTGCCAGGTTGTATGAAACGATGATTTTGTTCAGATTACTCGGACCGCAGTTGTTCGCTTATTCCCTTGTTTTGCATGGATCGCCCCTTTGGGTTTTCAATCCACCGGGATACCCTTTTTTTGCCTGAGCTGTCCGATGTAGCTTTTCAACTCAGCGGGTGTACATTTTTTTCCCTAACCTTTGCCCGAGCTTTTTATTCTGTTTTTAGCTCGCCGGGATGCCCTTTTCTTGCATGGACTTTAATTCTGTTTTTGTGTCCAGCGGGTCTATTTATGCGAAGTATTTTTTAACTGCGTCCAAGTTAACAGGTGATTGGAAATCTTCTCCATCCATAGTGGTGAGCATCAGTGCTCCACCTGAGAAAACTTTCTTCACTATGAATGATCCTTCGTAGTTTGGGGTCCACTTGCCCTTGTGGTATGAACCTGGAGGAACAGTCCTCTTGAGCACAAGCTCTCCTACTTGATACTCCCGAGTACGTACTCGTTGATCGAATTCTCGCTTCATTCTCCTCTGATAAAGCTGACCATGACAGATAGCTGCTAATCTCTTTTCCTCAATTAGACATAGCTGATTGTAACGAGCACGCACCCATTCAGCCTCATCAAGCTTCACATCCATCATCACACGCAATGAAGGAATCTCTACTTCAACAGGCAAGACTGCCTCCATACCATATACCAAAGAGAAGGGAGTTGCCCCAGTTGAAGTCCTGACTGACGTTCGGTACCCATGCAGCGCAAATGGTAACATCTCATGCCAATATTTGTAAGTGACAACCATCTTTTGCACAATCTTCTTGATATTCTTGTTTGCTGCCTCTACCGCACCATTCATCTTTGGTCGGTAAGGAGAAGAATTGTGATGCTGAATCTTGAAGTCCCGACACAACTCTGCCATCATCTTATTGTTTAAGTTAGAACCATTGTCAGTAATGATCCTTTCGGGCACTCCGTATCTGCAAATGATATCTCTCTTCAAAAATCTGGCTACCACTTGACGAGTGACATTGGCATAAGATGTTGCTTCAACCCATTTAGTGAAGTAATCGATCGCGACCAAGATAAAGCGATGACCATTTGAAGTAGTAGGCTCTATTTTTCCGATCATGTCAATGCCCCACATAGAAAAGGGCCAAGGAGATGACATGACGTTGAGCGGGCTTGGAGGAACATGCACTTTGTCTGCATAAATCTGGCACTTGTGGCACTTACGGGCGAATGAGCAACAGTCTGCATCCATTGTCATCCAGTAATACCCCGATCTCAGCAATTTCTTTACCATAGCATGCCCTCCTGCATGGGTACCGAAAGATCCTTCGTGGACTTCCTGCATTAACAGGCTTTCTTCGTGTCTATCCACGCATCTGAGCAAGACCATGTCAAAGTTTCTCTTGTACAAAACCCCATATGTATTCAAGAAGAAGCTAGCAGCAAGTCGCCTTAAGGTCTTCTTGTCATTGGAAGATTCCCTAGTTGGGTATTCTTGTTTTTCCAGGAATAGCTTGATATCAAAATACCAAGGTTTTTCATCAGACACAGCGTCTACAGAGAAGGCATGAGTTGGTGCGTCGAGCCTAGAAATGTCAATTCTGGGCACATAGTTCCAACACAAGACTTTGATAGACGAAGAAAGAGTGGCCAATGCGTCGGCAAATTGATTTTCATCACGTGGTATGTACTGCAGCTTAACTGTCGTGAAGAACGTCAACAGTTTTCTAGCATAATCCCTATATGGAATTAAATGCTCTTGATGCGTATACCACTTGTCGGTAACCTGGTTAATGACGAGGGCTGAATCTCCGAATATATCGAGTGTCTTAATCCGAAGATTAATTGCCTCCTCTATTCCCATTATGCATGCCTCGTATTCCGCTTCATTGTTGGTGCAGCCAAAAGTAATTCTGGCAGCGAAGGGAAAGTGAACACCCTCGAGAGTAATAAGAACGACACCAACTCCACGTCCATTGATATTGACTGCCCCATCAAACATCAACTTCCATTTGGATTCAGGTTCTGGCCCCTCCTCCAGAAGTGGTTCCTCGCAATCGTTTGCTTTGAGGTACATGATATCCTCATCAGGGAAATCAAACTTCATTGGCTGATAATCATCTTCAAGAGGTTGTTGTGCAAGGTAATCTGACAATACGCTTCCCTTGATGGCTTTTTGAGAAGTATACTATATGTCATATTCTGTTAAGATCATTTGCCACCTAGCAACCCTTCCGGTTAACACTGGTTTCTCAAAGATATACTTGACAGGATCCATTTTGGAAATTAGCAGTGTGGTATGAGTCAACATGTATTGTCTCAGTCGGCGAGCAGCCCATACCAAAGCGCAACAAGTTTTCTCGAGCAGTGAATACCGGGATTCACAGTCGGTAAACTTTTTGCTAAGGTAATAAATAGCGTACTCTTTTCGACCAGACTCGTCATGTTGGCCTAGAACACACCCCATTGACCCTTCTAGCACAGTCAAGTACATGATTAAAGGTCTTCCTTCAACTAGAGGCATTAGAATTGGAGGCTCTTGCAAATATTCTTTTATCTTGTCGAAAGCTCTTTGGCAGTCTTTGTTCCACCTGACTGTATGCTCTTTTCTTAGCAATTTGAATATTGGTTCACACGTGGCAGTTAGATGAGATATGAACCGTGAAATTTAGTTCAACCTTCCTAAAAACCCGCGCACTTCTTTTTCTGTTCTCGGTGCAGGCATATCTTGAATTGATTTTACTTTTGCAGGATCTACCTCAATTCCCTTCTGACTAACAATGAAACCCAACAGTTTCCCAGAACGCACTCCGAAAGTGCACTTGTTTGGATTCAACCTCAGCTTGTACTTTATCAGTCTATCAAACAACTTCCTGAGATTGACTAGATGCTCTTCTTCGTCTCGGGACTTCGCAATCATATCGTCCACATAACACTTTATCTCCTTGTGTATCATGTCGTGGAACAATGTGACCATGGCCCGCTGATAAGTTGCCCCGGCATTTTTCAAACCAAAGGGCATGACCTTGTAGCAGAATGTACCCCACGGGGTAATGAACGTTGTTTTCTCCATGTCTTCCGGTGCCATCTTAATCTGATTATATCCGGAGAAGCCATCCATGAAGGAAAATACCGAGAATTGAGCAGTATTATCTACCAGCACATCAATGTGGGGTAACGGAAAGTCATCTTTTGGGCTTGCTCTGTTCAAATCCCGATAATCAACGCACATCCAGACCTTGCCGTCCTTCTTTGGTATAGGTACAATGTTAGCTACCCAAGGTGGGTAACTAGTTACGACAAGGAACCCGACATCCCATTGCTTCTGAACCTCCTCTTTGATCTTCATCGCCATGTCAGGACGAGTTCTTCTCAACTTCTGCTGCATAAAAGGACATTCTTCTCTCAAAGGTAGCTTATGCACAACGATGTCGGTATCCAACCCTGGCATATTTTGATACGACCAGGCAAAGATATCCACATACTCTCGCAGCATACCAATCAGCTCTTTCTTTACTTCGGCCTCCAGACTGGCCCCAATCTTGATCTATTTCTTCACATCTTTAGTGCCGATGTTGATGATCTCAATTTCTTCCTGATGAGGCTGAATCACTCGTTCCTCTTGTTTCAACAATCTGACCAATTCTTCAGGGAGTTCACAGTCTTCCTCAACCCCTTCATCAGCTTGGTAGATAGGATTGTCAAAGTCATGCGTGGTCATAGCAGGAACGTTATCAATGGAATCCAGATGATCAACACTGCACATATGATGTGCTTATTTCAGAATCTGCTTATTTTCAAAAAGAGACGCAAACACAAAAACAAAAAGGAAAAACACATTGCCATTTTTAATATTTTTGTGAAAAATTTAAAACAAAAGAAAGAGAACGCAATTTGTCTGAAAATGTCCTTTATTTCATGGTAAAATAAGTACATAACAAACATGGTGGCCCATACAATGGATCCTAGCATCTTGGGCAGAATGCTGGATTTGACAATGCAGCATGATAAGAAAAAGGAAACAAATAAATTACTCTGAGTGCTAGGTAACTTGGACGATGTCTTCAGCAGACCAGTTCTTCAGCTTCTCTCCGGGCGCACACGGATGAATCCAGTTGTCCCAGTCACCATCCCTGTCTCCCTCTTCATTAGTTGTACATATTTGGTTACGGTCGAGCATCCCAACACTTGTAAAGGTAATGGCTTTACCACTTGGAGACCAATCAGATCCACTAGGCTGATAACCCAAACCAAACTTGTTGTCTTTCTTCTCCAATTCCAGTAATTTTCCCCAGCCTTGGGCGCTTCCTGACTAAACCACCTCCTTTGCCTGCTTGTAGGAATGAATGGAGGTACCTTCTTTCTCACTGCTCTTCTCTACTGGAGTCAAAATGCTGACATTAACTGCTTCGAAGGCCTGACATAGAGTTTTGTGAATCTCTCAGTCCATCTCTACATATTTGAAAGTTGACAAGTGGCTTACGAAGATATCTTCTTCTCCGCATACAATGATTGCTTGGCCATCAACCACGTACTTGAGCTTTTGATGCAGGGTGGAAGTTACGGCTCCGGCAGCATGAATCCATGGGCGCTCCAACAAGCAGTTGTACGCGGGCTGAATGTCCATACCGTAAAAGACGCTTTTGAATACTTGAGAACTTATTTTCACGGGTAACTCAACTTCTCCAAACACTGACCTTCTGGACCCATCAAAAGCTTTCACTATCAAATCACTGGGTCTTAGGACGATACCATCAACATTGAGCTTCATTAATGCTTTCTTCGGAAGTACATTAAGAGAAGAGCCTGTATCAACAAGGACATGCGACAACACAGCACCTTTGCACTCCATAGTGATATGCAGTGCTTTGTTATGGTTACGGCCCTCTGACGTAAGGTCTCTGTCTGTAAAGCCCAGCCCGTGGCTTGCATTCACACTGCCCACTACCGCTTCCAGTTGATTAACAGTTATTTCTTGAGGAACATAGGCCATCTGCAACACTTTCAACAAGGCTTCTCTATGTGCAGGAGAACACATCAGTAAAGACAAAATTGATATCTTAGAAGGTGTCTAGTTCAACTGCTCGACCACCTAATAATCACTCTTTTTAATTATGCGCATAAATTCCTCGACCTCCTTCTCAAAGGTGCCTTGTCCATCAACAAGAGTTATTGCTTCTTCCGTCGTTGTTTGCTTTCCTTTAGCCTTTGCCGAAGCCTCAGCCTCAGGATCCCCTCTCAGAACTGGGGGAGCAAATAGACGACCACTTCTCGTAAAACCTCCAACCCCTCCGACGTTCACTATAGTCGGGTCAACAGCAACTGAGTTACTCTCAATCTTTTGTCCTTCCATGTACACATCTTAGTCGTAATGCCATGGAATGGCTCTATCATCTGTATAAGGAACAGGCCCAGGCACAGTAATAGTCACAGGGCTGACTTCGGGTACATAAATGGTCACAGGTTCTCTTCTAGCAGGCATCTCAGCTGGGTCATAGAAAATGGTTATAGTGGACACATCATCAACTTCATTATCAACTTTGTCAAACTGCAAAGATCCTTCATCAATCAGATTCTGCAACCCCATCTTCAGGTCTTTACAACCGTTCACTGAATTCACACATTTCTCACAATCAGAAGTGCATCCCGGAAACACCTATCCTTTCAGTAACCTTTCCTTCACTACCAACAGCGGAGTCTTCACTTCTTCTATGCTCAGAATCAGACTTAACTTCTCACCACTTTCAACATCATTTATTCTAGCCCCTCCATGATTCAGAATAGGGTTCGAAGTAACATTCGGCGGTGGTGCGAAGTTAATCGCCTTGGAGTCTATCAGATCTTGAACCTTGTGCTGTAGCGCCCTACACTTCTCAGTTGAGTGCCCGGGTGCCCCTGAATGAAAAACGCATCTAGCATTGACATCATACCCCACTGGAAGCTCTCCATGTGGTGGTGGTGCCAAAGTCCTCAGTTGTATCAAATTCAGGTCCAGCAATCTCGGTAGCAAAGCAACATATGTCATGGGAATTGCCTCAAGCACCCTATTAGTCGGGCGAGTCTGCCTTGGCTGATAAGGTCTTTGTTGATAGTTGTTACGTTGTGGCTGCTGTTGTTGCTGTTGTTGTTGAGGTTGCACCTGCTGCACAGGGCTGGAAGGAATTGTGACAGCTGCCACTTGCTCATATGATCTTCTATATCCTCGGCCCCGTCCTCGACCAAACATAGCATTGGTTTCACCTTCCCTTCTTCTTGGGGGTCCGCTGAAAGCTTTTCTTGCTCCATTCGAATTGCTCGCACTCGTATCCTGAATCTTTCCCATCTTTAACAAAGTCTCGACCCTCTCTCTAGAAATTACTATATCATTGAACTTGGTAGCCGAACAAGACGCCAATCTTTCGATAAACACACCTTGCAATGTCCCCATGAACATATCAGCCATCTCATTCTCCAGCAATGGTGGTTGCACTTTGGCAGCGAGCTGACGCCACCGTTGAGCATATTCTTTAAACCCCTCCTTAGCAGTTTGAGACATGTTTTGCAATTGAGTGCGATTTGGAGCCATGTCCAAATTGTACTGGTATTGCCTCACGAAAGCCTCTGCCAGGTCCTTCCAGCTCTTAATGTTGACTCTGCTTAGCTTCATATACCATTCCAAGGAGGCCCCAACCAGGCTATCCTGGAAATAGTACATCCATAGCTTTTCATCATCAGTGTGGGCAGCAATCCTTCCTACAAAGGACTGAAGATGAGTCTTTGGACACGTTGTGCCGTTGTACTTCTCGAAAGTCGGGACATTGAACTTGTAAGGGATTCTAACCCCTGGAACCAAGCCCAAGTCAGTAATGTCAAACCCCAAGGAGTTCTGAGATTGAATAGCCCTGATCTGTTCTGCCATCTCCTCAAACTTCCTGTTCATTTCAGCCCCCTGGCCTTCAGTTTCGTCCAGCAGAGTGAACTGTTCTTCTTGACTGTCCATCTGTACATTGTTTAGTCCATAATTGATAATGGTGACCCCTGGCTGTGCTACAGGGATTTCAACTTGACGGGCGCCCGCACCGTTACGATTACCTCCATCAGCAGTACCGTTGTTCCTGGCTTGACTATTTTCAACCAACTCACGCAGACGTTCCTGATTCTGACCCATGCCTGCCATAAGGGTCATAAAATTGTCCATCCTCAGCCTCAAGTCAGCTAAGTCAGCCTGCATTTGATCCATGACTCTTTCTCTGTTGACTCTTGTGGGATATCTGTGTATAACTGGCTGTTCTCGAACTTTCCTGGGAGCTATAGTGCTTGAAACAACGAGAACGTTAGAAACTGAAGTACTACCTGCAAAACAAACAAACACGTCATATGAATGCAATGTAACTGCCCATGTTCCCAAGTTTTAAGCATTTGCATGCCCCAGTTATGGTATTTGCTCCAGACAGCCACTTTTAGTATTAACTTTCAAACTTTCTCTTTGAAGAATGTTCAGATATTAGCAGTATCAGACAAACGAGCCTTGCATATTCAGAAATGATAATTTGCACATTAACATTGTGTATTATGGACAAACCACTGTCGGCCAAAAGTTAGAGCACAGATAAAAATATTCCCCGAAGGGTTACAAGTCATTACATGATTAAAAGACAAAAGAAATAAGACAAGACTCCTACAACAAGTCTGTAGGTAGTCTGAAAAATAAACTAAACTAGAGACCCAAGCTCCTTTGCATCCACCTCTGCTCTGCTCTTCTTTACACCTTCTCTCAGCTTGAACTCTTCAATCTCCTTCTGTGCCTCCTCCAAGGCTAACTGGCTTTGTGCTAACTGCTGAGTCTTTTCCCTCCATATGTTGTGGACTTGCTCCACCTCTTCCTTCTTGAAGGCCATTTGCACTTCGAAAAACTCTTCGTTTTCTTTGAACTTCTTTTGCTCTTCCTCCCTTTGGACTTGCAACCAAACAATGGACTGGCGAGCTTCCTTGAGAGTTTTCAAGGTCTTTTTGCGTTCCGCTTCTCTTTTTGCCTCCATCATACACAACCTTTGAAACTGAGCTTCCCTTCCAGCAAAGTCTTTCTCTTTAGCTTCCAAATAGTCTTGGATCTTCTGCAACTTTCCCTCTGCTTCATTTTTGGCCCTGTTGGCAAGATGATACAGGTTTACCATTTCAGCATTCTCCACTCGAACTTCATGCAGCTGAGCTTCCAATTTCTTGTACTCTTCAAGGGAGACAGTACTCTGGCTTGGCACTTCTTTGGGATAAAGTGGAGCTTCTACTGAGAAAGGCATGAGAACTTCTTCTACATGTTTTTGCATCCATGTAGCAAAAGGTGGATACGTCTTGGGATCTACCCTGCCAAAGTATTTCTTACCTTTCCTCACTCTGTGAGCCCAAGCCTGAGATGCTTGTAGAACTAACTCCTTGTTTCCCTCCACAGGAAAATACAAAGACTCATCAAATTCTTCCATATTTGGTGGATCTCTCAGAGGATAACCAAATTGCTTCCTGGCTAATGTTGGATGACAACTGATCACACCCTTCCTTCCTAGCAAAGGCACTCCAGCAAATCTTCCACAACTGACCATCAACTCTTTTCCCAGCAGATCTCTGTCATATCCCCAAGCTATATCCTCAGAAGTTAGCCCCATCAGCCTTCTAGACCATCTCCATTCATCTCTCATCTCCTTGAAAGCACCTGATTTTGGCAATTGCCTAGCAAACCACTCAGCAAACAATGAAGCACAACAGCCCACTGGTCCACCTCTACCTTTCTCATTCCGGTAGTGAACGTTGTAGTAGAAATCTCCCAACAGAGTTGGCACAGGATTTCCTTTAGAAAAGATAGAGATCACTTCAAAGCTCACAAATTCCTTCTCTCCCGGGAAAAGACTAGACCCATACACCATCAAAGCCAGCACAGCACCAAAATCCCCCCATTTACCCTCTTTGGCATATTCCTCAGCCTCTGGTATAAGCACATTCCAAGGGAGTCCTCTGCCTTTACTGTCCTTCAAAGCTTTCTTGACTGTGTCTTCTTCCTTGAGAACCACCTCAGACCCATAGAAAGGCAAGGTATCTCTGACTGGAACACCCAAAATGCTGGAAATCTCCTCCAAGGTAGGAGCCAAGATGTAATCTGCAAACACAAAGCAACGCAACAGGGGGTCATAAAACTGAAGCAAGGTATGCAACTGTCCTTGTAGTCTGCAGTGGGCTTGTCCACATACTTCAATATCTGGCCATATCTCTTTCTGAATTTCCCAAGACTTGGTCATTCATCAGACCTGCTAATTTCTGAACGCTTCTAACTTCAGGTTGAAGAAAATTATAGTGAACATTCTTTTTCCTTGTAACTCTTCTGATTTCTGCCATCTAGAGATAAGATTTACCAGAACTGGGAGCTGACTATGAACAATGACCTGAAAAATGGAAACATAAACAGTTAATGCAAGAATGATGCAAATGCAAATGCCATGCAGGCATATGATCAATCTGGGACCATCTGGATACTGGACACTGAACACAAGGATCCTCTGATCAATTGCAAACCAAAATCCTCTGAGTCACAACTCTCTAATAGAAATTCTCAGAATCATAGTACCAAGAAAACTAGAACACCAGAACCATAGGACCAAAATCATAACAAGGACCACTGATAATGAGGGTATGTAGAGGCCAAGGGTTCCTGCAAACCTGTAAACCCCTCCCAATCTCACTGGCATCCTCCGGGTCAGACATCACGGACTCTCAAAGCCGAATAGCAATAATACTTTCACCATTTCCGAGAAATGGCTCATGACCAAATCAGGGAATCGGTTTGGCATTATATACTACGCAGGGAGGCCTCAGCTGAGTCCGGGAAACAAGGTCATCCTATGTAAGTCCCAGGTGGGCCCTCGGATGCGAATGGGTTTGCCACAAAATGTGGTCTGCCACTGCCATCACTAAAGAGGGATGTTTCCACAAGGTTCTCAAAGATCGGTCCCCAGCTGCACATAACTGTCAAGGTTATGAAATGAGAGAGGAAGATCCCCAAATCAAAACATTTCCAAGACAGTCGCAAATCTGGGTGTGGAACTCACTACTACCCCCATGACAAGATCTCATGAGGCCAAAGTGGAACCACTCTAAGTCCTAAGGTGCACTCGAGCCGTGGTAATGAGCTCATCTCTCAGAAACAGTATCACCCAAACCCGCCAAACAGAAAATCCAGTCCAGACAGTCCAATATATAATATGATGCAGAAAATAAATACCGAAAACTGTAAATAAAGTTGTAAACAAACAATAGTAAAATACAACAAGCAACAGCAAACATCCAACACCCAAAGAAACAGAAACAAACAAGCGCTACGAGAGACTCACAGGGGAACCAGAGATACTCTGGTTAGGAGATCCCCAGCATAGTCGCCAGCTGTCACTCCCCGGATTTCCATCCTGGTATAAACGCGAAAGTGGCGCGGAAAAGAATAGAGTCGCCAGCCAGGCATTTTTATCCCGAAGGAATGGGAATGGTAATGCTGCACAAACTAGAAGAAAAGAAAAGGAAGGACACGGGTCCTGCGAACCAAAGAAACTGAGTTCGGGAGTCGGTTACGACCTGGGAAGGTATTAGCACCCAGATCGTCCGCCGTACCCGACGGGATCCACACTTGCAAAGAAAATTGTTTCAAAGGGTGAGGGAATGAAAGCTGCTGCAAAAGAAATGAACTGAACTGGATAAAAGAAAAGAAAAGGGAACTGGAAAAGAAATGAAAAGGAAAAAATGTAGGGAAAATAAAGATTGTGCTCGAACGGGCCCTACCCCGCTGCCTACATACCTCATCAGGACAATGAGGATCAGAGACGCCGTAGTTCCCCTAACTAGGGGTGGAAAAGATTGTTTGTGAATTAAGGCTTGAACTGCCTATGCCAATGCTCAGGTGTTGCAGACTCGGACAACGAGTGCGTAACCGTCTTGCAAAATGACAAGTAGGAGCAAGTTCGCGTACGGAGCGAAGGAGATGAGAAAAGAATTCCCGAAGGAAAAGACGCTTATTGTTTGTTTGTGTTTTTTATGAAGCTTTTAGGAGTGTGTCACAAGGAAGTGAACTCAAGCTCTTTTCCATGGAATGTGCACTTGCCACTACATTCCAAGATGGAATAATATAACAAGCACACTCAAGTAAGGAGAAGATCCCCAAAACTTGAATCCAGAGATTAGGGCCTAAGCTCACTAACTCATTAACTTATTAAGTGTTTTTGGTATTTACAATGAAGAAGTGTGTTTTATGATTTTCTTGGTGAAGATGATATCTTGATCAGACTTGTGCATCACAAGATAAGCTTGTACTATCCCAAGATGGGAAGACTACAAGTACCTCATGGGATAAGGCTATTGCTCAAGGTATCACTTCAAACTTTATTAGGTGTTTTTTAGGATTTTGAGATGAGAAGAGAGAAGAAACCAAAAGGATCACAAAAGGCAAAAAAGTCTAATGGGAGACTAAAGAATCCTAAGTGTTGTCATGCATGGATATCCAAAGTTTAGTGAGGTTAACTATCCTAAAGAAGAAAGAAAGAAGAATAGAAGAAGAAGAAAGGATAAGAGAGGAGTAAGGCCTAAGCCCAACAATCAAAGGTTAGCACAAGTAAAGATAAGAAGAGAAGAGATGAGATTTGGAGATGTGGGAATCACTTCCACACCTCTCACTTACCATAGCCCCTGAAAAGGTTAGTGACATAAGCATACAAGCAAATCAAAATGAACATAATGTCATACCAACATCATACAAACAGAAGTGAAGTCATATATACAAAAGCTCAATGCAAATGCAAGCCATAAGAATGAGAAAATAAGCATACAAGTCAATTATGAGGCAACATGAATCACATGGCAAAGCAAAACAAACTTAAGAGGATGCAAAGCAAAATAAACAAAACATGAACTCAAGGCCCAAGACCAGAACCAAATACAAGTTAAAGAAGTGCTTAAGAAGCAAGGGAGATAAAGAGAAGAGAAGCACATGGCTAGACAATCACATTAAGGGGAGAAAGAAGCAAAGAAGGTGAGATGGATACACAAAGGGAAAGAAGAACTTAAAAGGTAAGCAAATCACAAAATTTCAAAGAAAAAAACCCTAAACCAAGATCAGAATGATATCAATACCCTAAAGAGACCCCAAATGAGATGAAGAAGTTGGCACAAGTGCCCTTCTAAGCTAATGAGAGAACTTATGATCAAAAGGAAGCAAAATGGGACAAGTTAAGAACAAAAATTCAAATCAAATCAACAATGCACCCAAAAATTCCACAACTTTGGACAAAAGATCTCCAATCATGATATAACAAGATGCCAAGAGGATAGGAAGAAATTCAGAAGCTATGCAAGTCAAATGAGGGGTTAAACATTAACTAGGGTTAAGAAACTTCCATCACAAGTCAAAGGCTAAAACCAAATGAACAAGTTTCTAAAAATCAGAGCAAAAATCACACATGAAGTACACTCTATTAGGAGTCCAAAGCAAAAAGAATCACTCAAAAATTCAAAATGAGGATCACTATGGAAAATGGACAAGACAGCATGCACAAAAAGGAATTAAAATGAATTAATTACATGAGGGAATTTATTTACACGTGGCTATTAAAAATAAATGGAAAAGAAAATATGGAAAATTAAAGAAAACTCCAATGAACACCCATGAATTATTTCAGAATTTTTGGACACTTGGAACTAATTTTAAACATTGAAAAGAAAAATGATATTAAAAGAAATAATAAGAAAAGAAATAAAAATGAAGAAGAGGCTGGGGGTGTGGAAAGCAGGGAGTTCAGTTCATTTGAAATGGGCCCAAAGGCAAGGGGGGTGCGGATAGTGAAGCAAGCCCACCCAATTCTGCGTAAGTGTATAACATAAAGGTGGAAATTCAGAGAAATGCTGGAAAAAACAATAGCCATTGGATCAGATGGACGTATCCTGGACTTCACTTCATTAATTGACGTGGCAACTTAATTGGTTCAGAGCTGAGGGAACAAACTAATTACCATGGTATGCGCAACACACAAAATTAAAATGGAAACATAAGCTCACGTGAGGGAGAGCATCTTCATTTATGAGGTGTCAACATCTCATGCATTCAGATGACCAGATCTAATGGTGAGGGACTCATCTTCAACCTTCAGAAACCCTAACACACACGCCCAGATTCCGGTGATCGGAGCTAGGGCTCCGGCACCGGAAAACACACAACATGAACAAAACCTAATGAAAATGAACAAAATGCTCCAGATTGGATAAATGAACCACGCTGATTTCAAATATGATGATGAATTTCACAATAGGTCAAAGAACTAACTGACTTTGTAGAACCCTAGTTAACCCATCTTGGCCTTTAGAAAGTAGTGAGATATACGGCTTTGGTGAAGACTAAAGTTGGTTGATACTCGATGCTACGCTGATTGAGATCCTAAACTTGGGGGGTTTTGGTTGGCAAGTAAGTTGCCTACTGAACAACAACCTTTGGGAAGGATCAGTGGTATTGAGATCCCTTAGAACCTGGTTACTTTTGTAGGACAGGATGAACCAACTAAACTTTAGGGGAGGGTACTTACCTTTAAACCTCATGCAAGCCTCTAAACCTAGGGCTATTGTGTGACTTGTTTGTGTGTGCCACATGTTTGTGATTGAGCATAACATCATGACATCATGACACCATAAGCATAGCATTTTCACTAACCATTTCAAGGACCAAAGGATTTATCTTTGTTCTTTGTTGCATGTCATGGCTTCCGCTCGTAGGAAAACTATTCGGATCAACTTTTTAGGGATACCTTCTAAGCTTAAGGAATTGGTCTCTAAAGTTTCTGAAAACTCCCAATTCATCAAGAGGCATGGTTACTTGCTGGATCTAGTTACTTCATGGTTCAATGAAGACATGATGGGTGTCCTATTTCAGTTCTTTGATCCTAAACATCCCTTTTTCACGTTCCCGACTATCAGTTGGTTCCTACAATTGAGGAGTTCTCCAAGCTATTGGGTGTCCCTATCCTTGATCAAATACCCTTTACAAGCTTAGAGAAAGAGCCTAAACCTGAAGTCATTGCTGCAGCCCTACATTTGAAGAAATCAAACATTGTCTTAGAAACGAGAAGCGGAGTTAAGGGTATTCTTGCTAAGGTATTGATGGAGAAAGCTCAAGTGTTCTTGGCTGCTATGAGCTATGATGCTTTTGAGGAGATCTTAGCCTTGTTCATCTATGGCTTAGTGTTGTTCCCTAGTCCAGACCAGTTCATAGACGTACACGCCATTAACATATTTCTGACTCACAATCCAGTGCCTACATTACTTGGAGATATCTTACACTCTCTTCACACTCGTACTACGAAGGTGCGAGGAACTCTAATGTGTTGCATACCTCTACTATCTAGAAGGTTTATTTCTCAGCTTCCTCGATCTATGATGAAGAATGAACAAGGGTTGATATGTTCTACGAGGATTATGTCACTCTTTCATTCAGATATTCACTGGTGTTCCCGATCTAGGGAAAATGTCACTATCATTAACCGTTGTGGGGAGTTCCCTAATGTAACACTCCTTAGCATAAGAGAAGGCATTACTTACAACCCTTCTTTAGCTCTACGTCAATTTGGTTATGCTCAGAGTAATGGTCCTCATGACATGCTTATTCAGGGTATTGTATTTTATTACGAAAACGATCTCCAAGGTTACCGTCAAAGGTTTATAAGAGCTTGGAGTAAAGTAAACAAGGTTGATAGTAAGACTATGGAACCAAAGTACTCCATTCCTATGGAACCTTAACTCAGATGGGTGTGGTCTCGTGCTCAGACTCTTATGATGCCATATCCTGATGTTCTACCGGTTACTGTGGAGCCTATTGTTGAAGAGATGTTCCTTACACCATTCTCCATTCTGATATGTCTACTGATTTAGAGGAGTTGCAGAAGTCTTGGATCCAACTGAAGGAGCAAAGAGACACTTTTGAGGCTCAGTTCAGAGCTATCCAGGAGAAAGTTCTAGAGTTGACAAAGAAACTTCACAAGGAGCGAAACCTCAACACATACCTCAACACAAAGAGGAAGCGTCCATGGGAGACCTAAGTCCCATATATTTATTTCTTTGTATTTTACTCTTATTTCCTTTCATTGTAAGCCCCATGGGCAATTTATATTAAACGTTTACTGATAAGAGTTTTTTTTTGTTTTTCTTTAAACAAATTTAAATCATGCGGTCCTTGAAAACATTGCATATGCATCTACATACCATATCATTGCATAACAGGTTGTCACTACAGGTTTCTCATCTTCTCGTTGTTTATTTCAGAAGAAATGGATCTCGAATAATCTATCAAAGATCTCCAAACCCAGATTGCTCAATTTCAAGAGGAGATCCTGAACTTGTCCAAGGGGCAAGAAGAGTTGAGAGCACTCCTCTCTAAGTACATGAAAAAGAAGAATCCTGAAGACAACGAGGATGATCAGTTGGAACAACTGCAAGCTGAGATGGCAGAGAGGAGAATATAGATGAATGGTCAGGTGGCTCTTATCCAGAGCTTAGCCTAGGGGCAAGAAGAGCTGAGAATCTTTGTCAATAAAATTCAAGATAACAGAGTCGGGAATCAAATCATCAGTCAACCTTCGATGAAACGAGATGACTTTGTTGAAAGGAAGATAAGGATAAGAGAAGGAAAGAGAAATGCTACTATTGATAATTCTTCATTTGAAGAAAGAAGGTCTTGAAGGGCTAATCCACCACAACACAAGGAGTGTAGAAGACAGTTCACCCAATTTAGCACGCCAATGTCACAAATTTTGCAATGCTTGTTAGAGATGAGGCTAATTTTCTTGGAAAATTCTCCTCAGAAGCCTAATACTTCTTATCCTCGCTACAATCCCAATGCAAGGTGTGTATATCACTCCAACTCTCCTGGACATGACACTGATAATTGTTGGGCATTGAAGAATAAGATTCAAGACCTGATTGACAAAGGAATCCTTGTAGTTACGTCAGAAGATCAAATTTAATTCTCCTATTGTCCATCAAACATCGAAGCTACAAGAAAAATCACCCGAGGGAGACAGAAAGAAAGTTCACCAATCCCTGCTGAAGTTTGGGACACCTTGGGACAGCCCAATGGAAAATTTGATTTCATCGTAAAATATACTGCTCCTGAAAGTTCACGGATTGCAATCGAAGACATTCAGCCAATTGGATGGGACATCATTTGATTTATTTAGTTGTAATTTCCTTTGTTTGCTCAAACACTTACTATTATGTTGAACTTTGTTTTACATTAATGCATTACGTATGTTTGTCTTGAATTAATCCATTTGTTTCACTATATTTAAAAATTATGTTTTTTTGTTACCTCGTTTTTTGTGATATTTAACTCTTGATAAAGTTGTAAGCCTTTAGAGGGAGGATGACAAAGACAATACCATAATCTTATGCAGTTTTCTTTTGAACAGACTACACTGACGATGTACAGGCATTGTTTCAATTCCTAAACAGTGGAGATATACGGAAGTTAATCCCTAGTTAACCCTTTTGAACCAAAGAAGTAGGAGTTTTTCTTTCTCAAGCAAGTTAAAACCCTTAATCATAACCTGGGGAAGGGTAGTTCCTCGGTTAACTCAATTATGCCAGTTGTCCTTCTTGTACATAACTAATGATAGTTCCCTGTAATCACTAAGTTTGACAGTCAATATCTAGCAAACGAAAAGCTCACTAAGTCAAAACCTATGAAGGAGACTTAGTAAAAAATTGAGACATCCCGCTGACTGTAATCTTGAAATAAATATTTCAGGAAAAAGGGAGGGATAACAAAGTCAAATGAAAAAAAAGGTCACTACAAACCCTCAACGAAAAAAAATGACTGGTTTTTCAAATAAACTTTTGTCAGTGTTACAATTCCAAACTCTTTTGGAGCCTCAATGCATAAGTTAACCGAACATAGGATTGAAGAACATCACGAAGAATGGGTTGGGTACAAATAAATTTGAGTCTTTTATCCTTTGTTTCTTAAACCGTGAAACAGACCACGTTACAACCCTTTAAAAGTCCTAACTGAAGCATGGTTAGTTCGAAAGCGTACTGCTACAAAAAAGGTGTCCTGACTCCTTTAGGGCTTATCATAAATCTTGAGTTAATATCACAGCTGTTTACAAACATTGTTTTATTAAAATAATTCTTTTCCAAAACTTCAATACGGACATAAGCATTACATTTTGAGTATCATTGTTTGCATATGATTACGTGTTTGACAATAGAGAAACTTACATGATGAATAGTCAATGAATCAAAGTCTTCCCGATAGACAAAGTTGCTTCCTAGATCAAAGTTAATATAGACAAAGAGGCATAATATCTATCTCCCAATCAAGGGGCATGCCATGATACTGTCTAATTCATTTGGGGCAATCAGGTCAAGATTCAACTATGCTTAAGTAGCCAGGGGCAGGCCTCCTATTCTATCTGAATTACCAAAGGTAACATTACAGAGTTCACGATGCCAGGGGCATATTATTGTAGGGCATTCTTCTTATTTCTCTCGAGGTAGCTCCTTTCAGATATTTCAATTATGGGACAAATCATCCTCAACTAAGGGGCAACGCTCTCTTTACAAATATAATACCTGGAGCATATATGGTCCACCACAGTCTGAAAGCACGTTCCTCTCATTATATTGCCTTGATATTGGATTCTCAGTAGAAGCCATTGTGGAAATTAATTGTCTGTGCCAGTAGTATCAGATGGTGTTAGTATCATGTCTTCGGATTCAGTCATGATAACTCCTAGAGAATTACTCGGGGAAGTCGAGAATATCAGAAGTTCTAAATCCATTGGTTACTTTGAATGAGTATACACTTTCAAAATTGATACAACTCTATCTCTGAATTCAGGTTTATTTTTCCCTTTTACCTAAGCAAAGACGTTCGTTGGTTATGTATGAATGTATATATGCTTTTGAATATGATTGATGTTTACCACAAATGCATAAAAGACAATAATAGCATTTACTAAGGACGATCAGAGGTAGGAATCCAACGAATCTTGGCCGGTTCATCCCCACAGAGTAATCTTTACGGATATCCTTACGGAATACTTCAAATAGTATCTTGTACTTCCAACTCTACGAAGTCTTCAAAACGTTTCATTTCAAATACAATATATCTTCCAAAGAACTAATACTTGACCAGATAAGTCTCCCAGATCAATGTCCATCTCTTTTATCCTCAGTCAGGATATTCAGGAACTTAATCCTTCAATAAGAAGTACAACGAACGAAAACGGGAGGTTCTAAGTACGATATTCCAAAACAAGATGGGAACGAAGTCCTCATATTCCTCAATAACGAATCAGGATTTATTTTCCCCGGCCAGCATTTGTTATATGAAGCTACTGATAAGCTTCCCTACATAACTCATACATGCATCATTCACTTCATATCATATGCATATGACATTCTCAAAAGAACATCATCTTGCAAAAATATTATTGCACAAAACTAACATTGTTTTCAGGTCAATTCCTCAGCAGACGAACGTCATCAACAACTTCTTCTCGGGGTTACTATATCTCCCCAAGGGTTACTTCAAACGACATCTTGGATTGTGTTATCCTCCAGGAATACATATACCAATATCTTGAGCTTCTACATCCTTCAAGATTACATCCAGTCAAACCTTGGGTTGTTGTTTATCTTCCCAAAAGCTATCTCATTACCTTGGGACGTTGTTTATCTTCCCAAACGCTATATCATTACCTTGGGCCGTTGTTTATCATCCCAAAAGCCATATCATTACCTTGGGTCATTGTTTATCTTCCCAAAAGCTATATCATCACACCTTGGGCCGTTGTTTATCTTCCCAAAAGCCATATCATTACCTTGGGTCGTTGTTTATGTTCCCAAAAGCTATATCATCACCTTGGGCCGTTGTATATCTTCCCAAAAGTTATATCATCACACCTCGGGCCATTGTTTATCTTCCCAAAAGTTATATCATCACACCTCGGGCCATTGTTTATCTTCCCAAAAGTCATATCATTACCTTGGGAAGTTGTTTATCTTCCCAAAAGCCATATCATTATCTTAGGCCGTTGTTTATCTTCCCAAAAGCTATATCATCATCTTGGGTTGTTTTATCTTCCCAAAAGCTATATCATCCTACCTTGGGTTGTTTTTATCTTCCCAAAAGCTTTATCACCACACCTTGGGTTGTTTCATCTCCCCAAAAGCTTTATCACCACACCTTGGGCCGTTGTTTATCTTCCCAAAAGCTATATCATCATACCTTAGGTCGTTGTTTATCTTCCCAAAAGCCATATCATTACCTTGGGTCGTTGTTTATCTTCTCAAAAGTTATATCATCATCTTGGGTTGTTTTATCTTCCCAAAACCTATATCATCCTACCTTGGGTTATTTTTATCTTCCCAAAAGTTATATCATAACACCTTGGACTGCTTTATCCTCCCAAAAGCTATATCACAATATCTTGGACTGCTCTATCCTCCAGGATCACATCAAAAAACCTCTTGGACTGCTACATTCCCCCAAGATTGCATCAATTTACTCTTTGGACTGCTCTATCCTCTAAGAAGTATATCTGAAGAATTTTCTCTCCGAATGGCATCTTTAAACTCATTCAAGCAATGCAACCAACCAATCGTATTAATCTACACACCGGCGAGTGCAAATTTTTGGGCTTTTGTGTTCAATCCCTTTCAACCTTCAAGTCACAAATGGCGTACATGCCAGTCTAACTCCTCAGGTTTCAAAAAATTGAACAGGGCAGTTGTTGTACCCCAAAATTTGCCCTCTATTTTTAACTCTAACCGACTTTTTGTTTCGCATTCATTTGCATCATCTTCATAGCATAACATTTTTTCTTAATATTAGCCGGAATAATTTCTCGGAATTTACAGATAGACTGGTCAAATTAATTTTTTAAATGTGTCTAAAATCAGTGGACGAAAAAATGTCAAGTTTAAGTTTGTGAATGTCGGTAATATTAACCTGCGGTTCACGTGGTTTAATTTGACATGCTAAAAATATTTTTACAACTATTTTTGGTCATATGTTGATCAGTCTGAGCAGCTTAAACGGTCATAATTTTTATTTCAAAATCCGACCAAACGTTGTATTTTTCTGAGTCATTTATTTCGTGCTGATTATTTTGATATGTTAATTTTATTTTTTCGAGAACTTTGGCGCCCGATTTTTTTTTGAGTCCGTTTTTTTTAATATTGGGTCTAGAATAAATAAATAGAATTGTTAGTTTTAATTTTAATTTTAACTATTTTAATTATTAAACTTTATTTAATTTTTTAAATTAATATTTTATTAGGTTCCAAAATAAACATTAAGGCCCATTATAATTAGTGGTCCCTATATATACTAACTAGTGGAAGACGAAAAAAGAAAACAGAAAGAAAAATATTTTGTAGCGGAGCGGCATATCTGATATTGGGATACATAAACATTTTCGGTTGGCTTCCGTACACTGATATCATACTTTATACTGATGCTTATTGGTTATTATGGTATAAAAACTTTTCATGTTTTGTTAACACTTAAATTTATCGTGGTATACATATGTTCTCACATCTCATGTTTGATTAGGTATGGTAGATAGAAAAAACTATTTTTATTTATTCTGTTTTATATAAAAAATTTATGTTCTCACGTACATATGTTATAACAAACGTTTTACATTCTTTTATTAACGTTTTATGTTCTTTTCTTTTTTATATTATGTTTGTTAATTAATTAATTAATTTATCATATGTATATAATATATAGTATATATAACTTTAATATATAATATATAATAATGTTTAGAATATGAATAATATAAAAAATATATAATATATAAATATTTTGTTAAATAAATATTTTATTTTATTTTACTATTTTTTAGATTATTCAGATCGGATCGTGTCGATACGTCGTTTGTACATTTGTGTGTATGAGGCATGACAATTGTGTTGATCCGATCCAGTTGCGATGATCGCAATTTTGCATTAGCAACGTCGTTGTTCTTTTTTTAATTCATATTATTTTTATGTTATTCATATACATATATTTAGATCTGCACATTTTTTTCATAACTAACTACCCTGATTTTTTTCCTAAACATTAACGATTTTGCCTCAACCATTTTTTTTACGTTTTGTTTTATTATATAATAACTATTTTCCAGGTACATTCACATGTGTGCGCATGTGTGCGCGTGTCTTAGTGTCAAGAAGGCAATGCTGGTAATCTTGAGGGCATTTTGACAAAGAAACATGGGTTTTATCTTCCTTTTCCTAATTTCTCCTAATTTCCTTTTTTTTAATTCTCTAATTTCTTAAATTAACTAACCTTAAATCTTTAGATTAATTTTATTTGTTTATTTTCTAAAAAACTCTTAACTTTTTTTTTAATTACTTATCTTCATAATCCATTCATAATATTAATTAATTATTTCTTTTAATGTAAATTAATAATTCAATATAGTTTTTTTTTAACAACAAAACTTTTTTTTATATATATTTTCATAAACCATTTTATAATTTAGTTATGTTAGAGTTATTTTTATTCACTATTAAAATTTATTTTTTGTTATAGATAACCCTAAAAAAAACTTTTCTAACTTTTTTTTATTATTTTTATTAAACCTTAATTTCATAAATCTAAAATTTTTATTTTCTTAGTAACCCTAAACTTTTTCAAACCTTAAACATTTCCCCTCTTTTTTATGTTATTTATAACCTGCATTGTTATTGTTGCTCTGATATTTTTCTGTTTTGCCATTATAATTATGTAAATGTTTCTCATCTGAAAAAAATTTATCTTTTTATTTTTTGCCTCATAATTATGTAACTGCCCAGAAGCATTATAATAGCTTAGGAATTTCTCTTTTCTTGCCTTTAATTTTCCGCCATTTATTTTTATTTGATAATTGCATGGTTTGTAAATAGGGAGTGGCAAAAGTCCACCTGCAGTGCGGCAAGTCGGTAATCGTCTGACTCCATCCGAAAGACATCATTAAGGCATTGTTGCAGCCTATCAAAGTCCACCCACAGTGTGGCAAGTCAGTATCCTTCTGGCATCATTTAAAACATATTCCCCATTTATGATTCTTACCATCATAATTCTATCCAAGCAGGGTTCATTTAGTTGGGTTTATGTCCTTGTTGCTTCTTCCACAGAGTGCAAATTTTCAGGTTGTTTCTGGTATTCAATCCCTGCATACTTTAAATGTCTGAAAGCAATTGCTATCATCCATTCAGGTATACAATGATTGAATAGGGGCAGCTGTAACACCCCAAAATTTACCCTCTTATATGGCATCGCATTTTTGCATTGGAAGATGAAGTATAACATAGAGCATGACAATGGTTTCACTTAAAATGAGATCGTTCAGCTGTGGTACGATTCAGAAGTAGGTTTGACCTAAACTCTGGTCAAAATATCAAGGAATCACTTCAATTGCAAGTTACATGTGCCGGTGGATTATTCCTCAGATAATGTGTATCTAAATTCAGGCTGTCGGGGGTCGAAATTTATCAGTTTACTAAGCAGTGGTTCATGTGATGGTGTTGGGTTCAAAGATGCAGGCTTATCATCATTATATATTCAGTGTTGTGCATCTGCGGATTTATTTTCATGGAGAACGATTCAAATTATTTTGAAGTGATCAGGCGCTCAGAGAATAATTTGCCTGGATGATCGTAATGTCACTTGTAGATTGTGCAGTGGTAGTGATATTCCCTTTGATTAAGTGGTCGGTGGAAACGGTGCAAGATGGGTTTTAAGTTGAGTGGATTGATGAATTGAGTTTTCAGGGATATGTGCATGTTAGTGGTAATTGGTCTGTTTCACAAAAATATCAAGTTACATATCCATTTCTAACCGTTTTGTCTAATTATCCATTAAACCAATTCCGGTCGTTCCTGTTTTTTCTCTACATTCATTCCTAAACCACGTCCATTTTTTTCTAGTTTTTTATTTTCTACCATAAATCATGATCCATATTTTCTTTCTCTTCTCTCTCATTCAATGTCATTATCTCATTTTAATTCTATTTTTTATTAAAATCCATTTCTCTACAAAAGCTAAGTCCACATCATAGGTCCACTTTTGTTTTTGTTTGTTTTATGTCAAATAAATAATAGAATAAAATTATTTCACCAGTTCATGAGGCCAAATGTCACAATATCAACATACACTACCCCCCAAATAAGCCACAAATAAATGTCACTCTTCTTTGGCTACAAAGACACCAAGTCATTAACTGATACTTGAATAATAAGAGCCAATAGCACCTCACCAAAATGCAGGAAAACAAAAATGGGAAAGCAGCTAGGTCAAACAAGGTACATACGCGAACGGTCGGTGAAGAGAGAAATGAAATGAAGATGAATAGAGTCACCAGCTAGGCATTTTTATCCCTAAGGAAAGGTAATGCTGCATAAACCTAAGAAAAGATGGATAATACTGTTGCAAACCAGAGAAACTGAGAAAGGGGGTTGGTTACAACCTGGGAAGGTATTAGCACCCAGATTGTCCGTTGTACTCGACGGGATCCACGCTTACAAGATTGTGTTTAAAGGGGGTAGGTGTATGTGATATCTGTGTGCAAAAGCTGGAAAAGAATATACAAGTGTCAGTGTAAAAGAGTGAATGCTCAGGAACTGAGGCTTAAAAGAAAATGCTGAGAGAGGGGGGAAGTGTAAACACCCCAAATTTGCCCTCACTCATTTCACCATGGCTTTTGATCCTTTTTCATGTGCATAAGTTCAATCATATCATCTCATATTACATTTTTGCTTCACTGCATTGGTTCAAAATCATCTGCATCTAGGGTTTATGATCTGAGCAATCCAAGATTCAAATGAGCCACTCCAAAGGTCTTCAATCATATCAAGAGGGTCCATGTATGTTCAAACATCATATTATATCCTCCCAATATCAAGGAAGTCAAAGAATCACAAGAACTGAGGAAGGCATAGAAGTAGAGCCAAACTTAACTACACAGATGACCTAAAATTAGGGTTTTGGTTTCAAAGGCCATAATTCCAATTTTTTTGGTCATTCTTGTTTCTATTGGTCTCTATATGATATAAGTATCATGCATACTAATTTTCATGAATAAATTCAATGGGGAAGGCAGCTGATCAATAGATGACTTCTTGAGCAAGTCAGTGTAAAATCAAGGCATCTGAGGCCCCCAATCACCCAACCAAAGGGTCTTCTCCATAATTTTGGGTGTATATGATCTTTATTTGATCTTAGAAGAAGTTGGAAGTTCACAAAATTGAAGAATTTCAAGCCATTTGCAATGTTGCCATTTTTGGAAAGTGACTTGTAATGCAAACTTGCCATTTTGGGAAAGTTTTTCAACCTCCTCTTTTTGATTCAAAAATGCTTCAAATGGAAAATTCTTGGTCATGAAAGTTATAGATTGGATCATTACCTTTTCAAAAAGTACAAGAACTTGACCTAATTCATTTTAGAACTCAAGTTATGGCTTGTCAAAGTTGGGAAAAATCACTTAAATTTCACTTTTGCACCAAAGAGGGAAGTTTGCAAATTCTCATACCAAGCCAATTTGGTACCTCTAATACATCTCTACACATCATACCATTCTAGTACAACTCATTTTGATCAGATTTGTGCCTTGAATCACAAGCTTTCATGCCTTGAACTTCACAAATTACAAAAGGGGCCAAACTTCCCCAAAATTACAAAACATCACACAAACTTCATCCCACTTGCTGAATTGCCTCAAAACCAATTCCATGGACCTCCCTAAAGCAAGCTGCGCAGGACACCCCATTTTCCTTGGCCTGCCATGAGCCCATACCTCCAAAGACAACTTTGTGGACTTTGTGCAAAATGAGCCATACCAATCACACTGTTCCACAACAACTCTCTGACCTATCAAAGATTGATATGTGGACCTCAAGCAACCCAACACAAAACACAACACAAGCTGAAACCTCCAAGAACTCAGCATTCACCAAAATCCTCTCTTATGCATTTCTCTTCGAAACACACAACTCAGCCAACAAATCTCCAAACTTTTTCCACCATTCAACTCCACATTCATTACTAATCATTTCCCACCCTTCATTTTGCCTTGAAACACCTTGTATCAAAAACACAATTTTCACATTTCTTGAACTGAGCTTCAGCCAACTCCACTTAGAGGCCATTTAAACTCCAACCAAGCATTGCAAACTCTTCAGAGGAGTCATTGGAGTTGATTTGAGGCAAGGAACTGGTCAGAAAGCTCCTGGGTTGAAAGCTTCACTTCAGGTAGCCATGGAATTTATTTTTCCAGAACTTCTTTTTTATGTTATAGAATGATTCTATGTGTTCCCTGATTATCATGATATGTTTTGTTTCGAAAATGGTTGAGTTTTAAGCATTTCACAAGCTTCTGAAATTTCTGCTTGATTTTCCGTTTTGCTTCGATTCAAGCTGTTCATGTGAAATAAATGAAATATGTTGGTTGATTCTTGTTTAGAGTGAGGTAAGGAATGATTATGGAGAGTTTGATGAGTTTTCGTGGCGTTTTGAGGGAGATTGAGTGAGAGTGATGCCGGAGAAGATGACCGGAACACTGTTCCGGTCACCTGAGAGTAATTTGGGTTCAGATTAGGGCTTTAATCATAATTAGTGAAGTTTGAATATTACCCATTCAGATGCGCGCGCTGGTCAATTCCTGCCCCCTAGGTTTAAATCCTGGCCCTCAGATCAGTTGACTTTCATTAAAATTCATTTTATTTGCATTTTATTTGCATTTTCTTTATCATTTTATTAAAAATAGCAAATCTTATCTAAAAAAAATTATTTTTTTGCATCATGGTTCTAAATATTTTTCTCATTCTGAAAATAATTTTTATTTTATTTTTGCATAGAATTTGTATTTTTAAAATATTTAAATGTTTATTTTAATTAATTAATGGAAAGTAATTAATTAAAATACCATTTAAGTTTCTAAAAATCACCAAAAAAATCACATTGCATCTTGACACATTTAGAGACATTATCAAACCATTCATACAAATTTCTTTTTGGTTCTTGATCCATTTTGACATTTTTCTTTTGATTTAGGGTTCTTTAAAATCAATATTTTGACCCTAACTTGGAAAAATCTTTTCTGCCTAACCATGAAGAGTTTGATAATGGTTCTTTTTGCATTGCATTCCACATATCATGTAGTTTATTGGATAAAATTGGCATTAATTTATCTTTCATTTTTTATTTTTTTTGCATTTTTCTTTGTGAGGTACCTTAAAACCCTAGCAAACTTAGAAAAATCATAAGTCCTTTAGGGTTTAGCTTCTGACCTTCCCCTTTGGGAAGTGAACTTGTATAGGTTTAGGGTAGCTTTGATCCCATTTTCAATTTTTTATCTTGTCATTTGCACTGATTTTGAATTTGGCATTGCATCTTGTACATAAACCCTAATTTTTGCTTTCATTTGCATCCATTCTTCATATGCTTGCATACATGAACTTGCTATGACATTTTGTGCATCCATATGACATATAAGACATCTTAGGACATATTGAAATCATGTTTGATTATTGCATCATCCATTTTCCATGTTATGCATCCATTGCATTTCATAAGTTTTCATGAACTTTCATGCTTCTTACTTGTCTCATTTGCATTCTCATCTCTTGTATGAACATTCATATCACTTGACCTGCTTTCATACCATCTCTCAATGTCATTTGCATTATGATTGTGCTTCTGATTTTGGTTTGCATCCTTGCATCCATTTCATTTCATTTCATTTCCTTTGCTAACTTTTCAGGTGGTAAGTTTTTGAGAAGTGAATTTTCCTTCACTTCTCATAACCTCTTATCATCCCCCTTATACATCTTTGATGCATTTTTACTGGTGAATTAGAGTGAGCTTTCTCATTCATGCTCTTTCTCCTCCTTCTTTCTTCAAGCAACTTGTCTTCTTAAGTGAAGCAAGTTGTCTTGCTTCTTGCTGCTTCTTTTCATTTCATCCTGCTTCTTCCATGGTGGCTCTCTTGAAGATCTTCTTGCAAGCTTCATAAACCCTAGGAACCCCCAAGCATGATCACAATTAGGGTTTGATTAGTCCCCCCATTAGTTTTACCTTTGTGTCATCTTTGTGTCTTCTCTTCTCATCTCATAATCAGGGACTAAACCATCAAGGTTTTAAGGCTTTGTGATTAAGATTATGCTTGTATCCTTCTATTAGGATGGAGTGTATAACTTTAATCCTAAGTGTTAAACCCTTAATGTGTTTAAATCCTTTAATCAATTCACTTAATAATCACTAACACAATAAGCTTGTAACTTGGGCCTTGCATTAGGGTTCTAATTCTTCCTTAATTGGCTAAGAAGGACTAACCCTAGTGTTAATGGACAAGTCCCCCTCAAGTTGTATAACAAACCATAAAATCCATTTCTTAATATTACTATTAACTAAAATCCATTTAATAAAGGCTTTGTTTTGTCATAAGGTTAATCCCTAATCATGGATTAAGTTGAGGAGCCTTCCTCAGCTTAAATGTTCTCATCTATTATCCTTCTATTAGGATGGTGTAATGGGTCCATTAAGTCTTTGATTATGGCTTAAACTCATTACTTAACACTAAACAAAAACTCTAAAAAACATCTAAATAATCACAAGTAGGTTAATGATCTTAATCCTACACCATGGTGATTAAGTGTGAGGTGCTTACTTCATACTTAAGGTATTCTCATTACCCCTAATCAAAGGGAGGATGTGATGAGTTTACTAACCCTTGGTTTAGGCTTAAGCTCATTATCTTATGACAAACAAAAAGCAATAAAATATTGAAAACATCAAAAACAAACAATAATCGTCTCCTTCGGGATTCTTTTCTCACCACCTTCACTCACAAGCGAGAACTTGCTTCTTCCGTCTAATGCAAGACAATTTGCACCTGAGCCAGATAGGTCATACACTTGAGCATAGACAAGTGAGCAGTTCACAAGTCAATCTACCTTTCAGTCTCTTTAAGTCGAACTACGGTGTTCTGACTTCCTCATTGCACGAGAGGATACGTAGGCATAACTTAACAGTTATCGAACAAAAGTCTCTGTATATTCCCCCTCTTCTAGCATTATTCTTTTAAAGCCTCATTGGCTTGAGAATTACATTCTTTTCTTGCACGGACACTCTCATACTTCACTTCACATTTCTTTTACACTGACACTTGCATTCTTTTCCAGTTGTTGCATACAAAATAGCACTGACACTACCCCTTTAAAACACAAATCTTTCAAGCATGGATCCCGTCGAGTACGACGGACAATTTGGGTGCTAATACCTTCCCAGGTTGTAACCAACCCTCTTTCTCAGTTTCTCTGGTTCGCAACCGTCTCATCCATATCTTTCTAGGTTTATGCAGCATTACCTTTCCTTCGGGATAAAAATGCCTAGCTGGCGACTCTTTTCTTTTTCAGTTTACCCTTGTGTGTTCTCTCTTTCGCCGACCGTTCGCGTCTGTACCCCTTCTGACTAGGTGTCATTTGGCGGGAGTGACAGCTTGGCGACTCTGCTGGGGACCCTTATATTGCAACCAGGGCTTCTGGTTCATTTTGTGGGTTCCTCCTAGCGCTTGTTTGATTTGTGTTTACTGGGGTGCTATGTGCTATGTGTGTTTATTTGTTGCTCTATGTACAGTTTTATTTATTGCTTTATTTACAATTTTATACATCATACTGTCATACTGTCATCTGCTGGATCTGGTTTGCTGTTTTGGTGGGTGGGGTTCCATTGAGAGTTTAAGGTCCTATACCGGGGACCTGAGTGACACCTAGGCTAGAGTGGTTCATGTTCTTTCCCATTCCATTTCGGTCTAGTGTGGGAATATGAAACACGGTTCAGATATGGGTTTCTTCTTGAGAACTCTGTGCTACAGATTTCCTATAGTGCTAGGGCTATCTGGGAAGCCTGCTAAGTCTGGATGACCTGTATTATGACCTTCAGAAACTGAGGTGATTTAGAGGAAGATCTTTTATGGTTATTGTAAACACTATACCTCCAGGTTAGAAGTGTTTACACTTCTTATAACTGATCCAAGTCTGAAGACCCTTGTTCTAGAACATTACCTGTGAGGGGGTTGGGTTGTTTACAGGTTTGTAGGAACCCTTGGCCACATCATACCCTGTTACTGTATTGTTTAAGAATACTCCACTTGGGATAGTTCTTGTGATTAACCCTGGACATGTGACTCTTTATTTGAGTCCCCCACCCTGGTTACTGGACTTCCAAACCTCCATCTGGACTTTTTGAACATACATGGGCCTTATGTCAAGACAGATAATCAGATCCAGTTTGATCACAAACCCTTGCATATCATTTGTATATATCATCATTGCATCATTTAACATTTGTTTATTTGCTTTTCAGGGTATCCATCTCATTGTATCTTGGTTTTGGTTTTGACCCCTTCTTCTGCATAGACCTCTGCTTCAGCTGTCTCCATCAGTTATCTGCTTCAGTTATCTCCATCCTCATCAGCATCAGTCTGCCAGTGACTTACCTTCAGTTTCTCAGTCTGTGACCTTCACCAGCATTTGTCTTCAGTTTCTTCAACAAGCACTTATGGCTACTCCCAGGAAAAGCAACATATCCTACCACTTCTTTGAGCCTGCGTTGACTGGTATCAGGCAGGTCCAGTCACTCATCACACCTGATCACATCCCATTGTTTAGAGAGCATTATGGAGGTATCTTGGATATGGTTATGGACCTTGATCCTTCTCAGAGGAGCATGATCCACACCTGCTTACAGTTTTATGACCCTCCTTTGAGATGTTTCACCTTTCCAGATTTTCAGCTAGGGCCTCTGCTGGAAGAGTTCTCTTCATTGATTGGAGTACCTATCAGAGGTGGGATCCCTTTCAACCCTGAGATGACTGCTCCCAGAAATGAAGAGGTAGCAAGGGAACTGTACTTGGAGCCTTCCCTGATTGAGCAAAGTATGACAACAAAGGCTGGGATCCCTGGTTTGCACTTGGACTTCTTGATTTCTCAGGCCATCCTGAAGGCTTCATTGGGAGAGTGGAGGGCAGTTTGTGCACTGTTAGCCCTCAGCATATATGGGGCTATACTGTTTGTAGATGAGCCCAAATTTGTCAGTAAGAATGCCATCCATCTGTTTCTTCTGAAGAACCCAGTACCTACGCTGCTAGGAGATTTTTACTACTCCGTTCATCAGAGGAATGAGAAATAGAGGGGGAAGTTGGTAAGTTTTTGTGCTCCTTTATTTTACACCTGGCTGCTCAGACACCTGCCTAAGTTAGATGCTTTCCTGAATCCCCACCAGCAGAAGAATTGGGCTAAGAGGCTCATTGCCTTGACTTCAGATGATATCAGATGGTGCACCCAGAGCACCAAAGGCAAGGACATTATCACCAGCTGTGGACAATACCCAAATGTGCCTCTGATAGGAGTAAAGGGTTGCATCAACTACAATCCTTTACTGTTTAAGAGACAACTGGGCTATGCCTTGGTTCACCCTCCCAAAGGATAGGATTTAGCTGAGACCCTGTATTGTGAAGTGAAACCTAATTTAGCTGCTGTCAGACAAGCATCCTGGGCTTGGGACAACATCCATACAAAAGGGGTAGCTATTCTTGGAAGATGTAATAATGTTGCCTCAGCTCAGTACTATGATTCGTCCCGTACAAGAGCTCAGATTACCAGAATGCCTTTCATCTTGGAAGACATACCTGGACCATCCACAGTACAGCCTGCAGCAACAGTTAGCCTGGAGGAATTTGAAAAGTTGAAGGAAAGGAATGAGCAGCTATCTCAAGCCTTGAAGAAGACCCTTTGGGAAAGGAGTGATGGTCGTCTGGACATTGAGAGATTGGAAAAGCTCAGGGTGGAGCATCTTGCCAAAATTGAGAAGACAGAGGACTACATAAGGAAAGCAAGGGCTGGGGAACAGATATTGAAGAATGCTTGTAAAGAGGCCAAGATTCAGAAGGTTAGGGTTGAGCACTATCTGCAAGAGAGCCAGGCTAGGTGGGTCAGGATCACTGAAGCCCGTACACAAGAAGACCAGAAGACTCAAGCCAAGATTGAACAGCTAGAGGCCAGTGAAAAGAAGCAACATGAAGCTTTGTTGGCAGCTCAGAAGGAGATTTCAGAGTTAAAGCTTAGGGCAGGATTGAAGAGGTCAAAGGATCAGGACATGCATAAGAAGCTGACCACTGCCATTGCTACCAGGAACCTCCTCATTAGGACTATTACATAGCACCCAGCTGGTCCAGTGACTGAGGCACTCTTCAAGGAGGTCAAAGAAGATGAGTTTGGACTGGATGTCTGATTCTTTTCTTGTTGTTTGTTTCCATTTGATGTACTTTTCCTTTTGTTGTATTTTGACCCTCCATGGGCATGTATTGTAAAACAAACTATTTATTGTCCACCATTTGTAATATATTTTAGTTTGTCTTCATTTGGGTTTTCTCTCAACAACATCAAGCATCTTCCTCGAGGTCTGGAAAGGTCAAAACCAAGAACCGAACCGGATACCTTGGAAAACAAATAAGCATACTGCATTGCATACTAACTTTGTTTTTGTTTTGTAGGTTTTGTTGTTATTTATTGTTTCTAACTTTGTTGTGATCTCAGGAAACATTGCTCGTCGCCGAGTGTTCCCTGTCAACTGCGCGCACCGGTACCCGACTCATAACAATCTTCCCGGCATTCAAATGGAACAAGTACAGCAGGATCTGACTGAGGTCAGAAATCAGATGACCAATGAGAGATTGGAGATGAGAAATCAGATGTCTCAGTTCATGGCAGTGATGACTGGCCTAGCCCAGAGCCAGGAAAGGTTAAGAGAGCTGGTGGAGAGACAAACTCCTGAGGAACCTCATCTGGGAATAGGAGGAACTAGCAACAATGAACGGGGTCAGCCTCGTATTGACCCACAGGAGTATGGACCTCATCTGAATCCAGAAGTTAACATCCAAAGAAATGTTCAAGGTAATGCTACTGGGGGCCCAATCCTGCAGGAGGATCCCCAAGGAGAACAGTTCACTATTATTCGAGCTGGAGATGAGATATACGACAGAAGATTGGACGAGATTGTCGAAAAGTTAAGATCTTTGGAATCTCAGAATTCTTTGGGCTTCGATGTGATGGACATGGGACTAGTGGATGGGGTGATAATTCCCCACAAATTCAAGCCCCCATGTTTTGAAAAGTACAATGGTACCTCCTGTCCTCGCACTCACCTGCAGTCTTTCTTGGGAAGGCTCAAAGCGTATACCATGGATGAAAAGCTATGGATGTTCTACTTTGAAGACAGTCTGACTAGAGCTTCGAGAGAATGGTATTCGCATTTGTCTAGGGCCACCATAAGATGCTGGAAGGATTTGGCTGAGGCTTTCATCTGTCAATATCAATACAACCTGGACATGGATCCCAACAGGACCCTCCTAATGGGAATGTCTCAATCTTCTAAAGAGAGCTTTCGGGAGTATGCTCAAAGATGGAGACAGCTTGCTGCTGCTGTCCAACCACCCATGTCCGAAAGGGAAATGGCTGACATGTTCATGAATACATTGCAAGGGACCTATATTGATAGACTGGCTGCTTTTTCCTCTACCAGTTTTGCTGATGTGGTCATAGTTGGTGAGAGGATTGAAAGTCTCTTAAAGATGGGCAAAATTTCCGACAGTGGTGCAAGTTCGTCCGACAATCCCAGAAAGCCTTTTGCGGGACCCCAAAGGGCAAGTGAAACAAACTCCATTCATACAAGCAGGGGCATGCCTCAATATGATCACTGGTCAGTAGCAGCTGTTACCATCCCAACTCCAATGCCACAACAATCATCATATCCTCAACAACAACAACCACAGTATCAACAACAAGTTCATTATCCGCAACAAAGGTCGTACAACAACAACAACCAACAACAGCATCCCTTCCAACAAAGGCCATCGCAAGCAAACAGGGTAATTGACCCAATTCCAATGTCGTATGTTGCACTCTTGCCACAACTCCTGAAGCTCAACCTAGTTGAGTTAAGGACATTGGCACCTCTAGATCCTCTTAATATTCCAAAGAACTATGATGCAAATGCCAGGTGTGCATTCTACTCAAACGCACCGGGGCATAATACTGAAAAATGCAGGGCCCTACAGATGAAAGTCCAGGATTTGGTGGACTCAAAAGCTCTCAACTTTGCACCCCCTCCAAACGTCACAAGAAATCCAATGCCTAGTCACAACGGGCCTAGGATTAATGCTATTGAGGAAGGCAAACCATCCACATTAATTACCAGTGTTGCACAAATCCGAACACCCTTGGTTGAAATCAGAGCTCAGCTGTTAGAGTGCCAAGTGTTCCCCGGATGCGAGGTCGGCTGTGGATATTGCAACATTGCTGTTAATGGATGTGAGAGACTGAGAAACGGCATAGATGGTCTCATTAAAGATGGCATTCTTCAGATTACGACAACAACGACTACAACTTCAACAATTCCTTCATCAACAATCACAGATGCTCCTACAACGTCAGCAACCATTGTTCCAACAGATTCTACTACAACTCCAACAAATACTCAATCAATCATTTCAACGGATACAAGTTCAGTCACAATTCCTTCTACAACGACAACACCCATTATTCCATCAGTTCCTGCTACAACTTCAACACCTGTCAAATCAACAGTACCTTCTACAACATCAACAATAGTTAATGAAAGTGTCTCAACGGTTACGATATACTACGATCCTGCAAATGTTCCTTCCAACAACTCACAACAAAATACCACTCCTGTTAGAGCTTCGGTTACCATATATTACCATGATATGTTTTGTTTCGAAAATGGTTGAGTTTTAAGCATTTCACAAGCTTCTGAAATTTCTGCTTGATTTTCCGTTTTGCTTCTATTCAAGCTGTTCATGTGAAATAAATGAAATTTGTTGGTTGATTCTTGTTTAGAGTGAGGTAAGGAATGATTCTGGAGAGTTTGATGAGTTTTCGTGGCGTTTTGAGAGAGATTGAGTGAGAGTGCTGCCGGAGAAGATGACCGGAACACTGTTCCGGTCACCTGAGAGTAATTAGGGTTCAGATTAGGGCTTTAATAATAATTAGTGAAGTTTGAATATTAGCCATTCAGATGCGCGCGCTGGTCAATTCCCGCCCCCTAGGTTTAAATCCTGGCCCTCAGATCAGTTGACTTTCATTAAAATTCATTTTATTTGCATTTTCTTTATTATTTTATTAAAAATAGCAAAACTTATCTAAAAAAATTTATTTTTTTGCATCATGGTTCTAAATATTTTTCTCATTCTGAAAATAATTTTTATTTTATTTTTGCATAGAATTTGTATTTTTAAAATATTTTAATGTTTATTTTAATTAATTAATGGAAATTAATTAATTAAAATACCATTTAAGTTTCTAAAAATCACCAAAAAAATCACATTGCATCTTGACACATTTAGAGACATTATCAAACCATTTATACAAATTTCATTTTGGTTCTTGATCCATTTTGACATTTTTCTTTTGATTTAGGGTTCTTTAAAATCAATATTTTGACCCTAACTTGGAAAAATCTTTTCTGCCTAACCATGAAGAGTTTGATAATGGTTCTTTTTGCATTGCATTCCACATATCATGTAGTTTATTGGATAAAATTGGCATGAATTTATCTTTCATTTTTTATTTTTTTTGCATTTTTCTTTGTGAGGTACCTTAAAACCCTAGCAAATTTAGAAAAATCATAAGTCCTTTAGGGTTTAGCTTCTGACCTTCCCCTTTGGGTAGTGAACTTGTATAGGTTTAGGGTACCTTTGATCCCATTTTCAATTTTTTATCTTGTCATTTGCTTCTGATTTTGAATTTGGCATTGCATCTTGTACATAAACCCTAATTTTTGCTTTCATTTGCATCCATTCTTCATATGCTTGCATACATGAACTTGCTATGACATTTTGTGCATCCATATGACATATAAGACATCTTAGGACATATTGAAATCATGTTTGATCATTGCATCATCCATTTGCCATGTTATGCATCCATTGCATTTCATAAGTTTTCATGAACTTTCATGCTTCTTACTTGTCTCATTTGCATTCTCATCTCTTGTATGAACATTCATATCACTTGACGTGCTTTCATACCATCTCTCAATGTCATTTGCATTATGATTGTGCTTCTGATTTTGGTTTGCATCCTTGCATCCATTTCATTTCATTTCATTTCCTTTGCTAACTTTTCAGGTGGTAAGTTTTTGAGAAGTGAATTTGCCTTCACTTCTCATAACCTCTTCTCATCCCCCTTATGCATCTTTGATGAATTTTTACTTGTGAATTAGAGTGAGCTTGCTCATTCATGCTCTTTTTCCTCCTTCTTTCTTCAAGAAACTTGTCTTCTTAAGTGAAGCAAGTTTTCTTGCTTCTTGCTGCTTCTTTTCATTTCATCCTGCTTCTTCCATGGTTGCTCTCTTGAAGATCTTCTTGCAAGCTTCATAAACCCTAGGAACCCCCAAGCATGATCACAATTAGGGTTTGATTAGTCCCCCCATTAGTTTTACCTTTGTGTCATCTTTGTGTCTTCTCTTCTCATCTCATAATCAGGGACTAAACCATCAAGGTTTTAAGGCTTTGTGATTAAGATTATGCCTGTATCCTTCTATTAGGATGGAGTGTATAACTTTAATCCTAAGTGTTAAACCCTTAATGTGTTTAAATCCTTTAATCAATTCACTTAATAATCACTAAGACAATAAGCTTGTAACTTGGGCCTTGCATTAGGGTTCTAATTCTTCCTTAATTGGCTAAGAAGGACTAACCCTAGTGTTAATGGACAAGTCCCCCTCAAGTTGTCTTACAAACCATAAAATTCGTTTCTTAATCTTACCATTAACTAAAATCCATTTAATAAAGGCTTTGTTTTGTTATAAGGTTAATCCCTAATCATGGTTTAAGTTGAGGAGCCTTCCTCAGCTTAAATGTTCTCATCTATTATCCTTCTATTAGGATGGTGTAATGGGTCCATTAAGTCTTTGATTATGGCTTAAACTCATTACTTAACACTAAACAAAAACTCCAAAAAACATCTAAATAATCACAAGTAGGTTAATGATCGTAATCCTACACCATGGTGATTAAGTGTGAGGTGCTTACTTCATACTTAAGGTATTCTCATTACCCCTAATCAAAGGGAGGATGTGATGAGTTTACTAACCCTTGGTTTAGGCTTAAGCTCATTATCTTATGACAAACAAAAAGCAATAAAAGATTGAAAACATCAAAAACAAACAATAATCGTCTCCTTCGGGATTCTTTTCTCACCACCTTCACTCACAAGCAAGAACTTGCTTCTTCCGTCTAATGCAAGACAGTTTGCACCTGAGCCAGACAAGTCATACACTTGAGCATAGACAAGTGAGCAGTTCACAAGTCAATCTACCTTTCAGTCTCTTTAAGTCGAACTATGGTGTTCTGACTTCCTCATTGCACGAGAGGATACGTAGGCATAACTTAACAGTTATCAAACAAAAGTCTCTGTATATTCCCCCTCTTCTAGCATTATTCTTTTAAAGCCTCGTTGGCTTGAGAATTACATTCTTTTCTTGCACTGACACTCTCATACTTCACTTCACATTTCTTTTACACTAACACTTGCATTCTTTTCCAGCTGTTGCATACAAAATAGCACTGACACTACCCCTTTAAAACACAAATCTTTCAAGCGTGGATCCCGTCGAATACGACGGACAATCTGGGTGCTAATACCTTCCCAGGTTGTAACCAACCCCCTTTCTCAGTTTCTCTGGTTCGCAACCGTCTCATCCATATCTTTCTAGGTTTATGCAGCATTACCTTTCCTTCGGGATAAAAATGCCTAGCTGGCGACTTTTTTCTTTTCAGTTCACCCTTGTGTGTTCTCTCTTTCACCGACCGTTCGCGTCTGTACCCCTTCTGACTAGGTGTCATTTGGCGGGAGCGACAGGAAGACACAGAGACTTTTGTTCGATAACAGTTAAGTTATGCCTACGTATCCTCTTGTGCAATGAGGAAGTCAGAACACCGTAGTTCGACTCAAAGAGACTGAAGATAGGATTGACTATGAACTGCTTACTTGCCTATGCTCAAGTGTATGACTCGTCTGGCTCAAGTGCTAACTGTCTTGCATTTTAACGGAAGAAGCAAGTTCTCATTTTCAGAGTGAGTGTGATGAGAAAAGAATCCCGGAGGAGACGTTTATTGTTTGTTTTTGTGTTTTCAGTTTTTTATTGTTTTTGGTGTTTTGCATAAGTTAATGAGCTTAAGCCTAAATCAAATACTTGCAAACTCATTATATCCTCCCCGATTAGGGATAATGAGCCTGCTTAAGTATGAGATAAGCATCTCAACTTAATTGCCATGATGATGTAGGATTAAGATCATTAACCTACTTGTGATTAATAAGATGTTTTTAGGTTTTGTTTTGTGTTAATTAATGAGTTTAATCTCTGAGCACAGATTAGTGAACTCATTACACCATCCTAATAGAAGGATAATAGATGAGCACACTTAAGCTGGGGAAGATACCTCAACTTAATCCATGGTTAGGGACTAAATTCATTATATAACAAACCTTTATTAAGTGGATTTTCATTAAGGGATGAGATTAATAAATGGATTTTATGGTTTGTAAGACAACTTGACGGGGACTTGTCCATTAAACACTAGGGTTAGTCCTTCTTGACCATAAGGAAGAATTAGAACCCTAATGTAAGGCCCAAGTTACAAGATAAAGTCTTGGTGATTATTAATGTGATTTGATTAATAGGTTTAAACAAATTAAAGGTTTAACACTTAGGATTAAAGTTATACACTCCATCCTAAGAGAAGGATGCAGGCATAACCTTAATTCCAAAGTCCTAAAACTTTAAGAGTTTAGTCTCTGATTATTGAGATGAGAAGAGATCCTCAAGGAGACTCAAAGGTAAAAGCTAAGGGGGACTAATTACAACCTTAATCATCATCATGCTTGGATATCCTATGGTTTGTGAGGCTTAAGAAAGATCTTCAAGGAAGCCACCAATGGAAGAAGCAGATGAAAGGAGGATGAGAATAAGTTACTTACTTCATTGAAGAAGATAAGTAACTTAAAGAAAGAAATTGAGAGATATTGAACATAAGTGAATCAAATTTTCTTCAAAGACAAGTTAAAATGCAAATGAAAGAGATAAGAAGAAGTGAGAGGTGAAGGCAATTTCACCTCCCAAAATGACTTACCAAAACCTGATAAGTTAGCATGGATGCATAAAGTATAAAGCATAAAGAAATGAAGTGAAATGAGATGAAAATGAGATGAAATGACCAAAGTCAGAAGTGCTTATGCAATGCAAATGTCATGTAAGATGATGCAAAGTCAAACAAAATGCATATGTGTGATCATACAAAGATGAGATGCAAAGGAGGCATGCTTTGAAGTTTGAAAACACATGAAAGTTAATGAAATGAATGCTAATCATGGAAAATGAATGAAGAAATGATTAAAAAAGGTTCTAACATGTCCTAAGATGCCTAAGATGACATATGAATGCATGAAATGTCATGGAAAGTTCATGTAATGATGCATATGCAAGGTGAATGCAAATGAATAAGAGAAATTAGGGTTATATGGACATGTGAGATGCAAATGGATAAAACAGAAGCAAATAACATGATAAAAATTTGCAATCAACCTCAAACAAACCCTAATCCCATATTAGGTCACACCCCAAAGGAGAAGGTCAGAAGCCTAACCTATCAAAAATTATGATTTTCCTAAGTTTTCTAAGGTTTTTGGGTGGTTCCAAGGGAAAAAGGCAAATTAATTTGAAAATGCAAGATATATTCATGAGGAAAATGACCGATAAACTACATGCAATATGTAACACAATGCAAAAAGAATCAACTTCAAACTCTTCTTTGTTAGGCAGAAATGATTTTTTAAAGTTAGGGTTCAAAAATATGATTTTTATGACCCTTAATTCAAAGAAAGTTGGAAAACTATGATCAAACCTAAAAAGAAATTTGTGTGAAGAGTTTGAAAATGTTTCTAAATGCATTTGAATGATTCCTGATTTTTTTGGTGATTTTCAGAAACCTAAATGTATTTTTAATTAATTAAAATACTTTAATTAATTAAAAATAACATTTAAATATTTTAAAAATACTTTTTTAATGCAAAAAATAAAAATAAATATTATTTTTGGATGAAGAAAAATATTTAAATTCAGAATGCAAAAGAAAATATTTTTTGAAAGCTTTTTGATATTTTAAATAAATTGTGCAAGAAAAATGAAATTTAAATGAAATAAAAATGATTTAAATTAGAAGTCACCGCATCCAAAGGCCCAGATTCAAACAAAATTGGAGGGAATTGACTGGCACACAATCCTATGGTCAGAATTCAAACTGGCTAATTAATTTGATTTTATATTAATTAATCAGAATTATAAATTAATGGCGCATCTGGACCACTCATTGCCTAACCCTGATCAAGATCTAAGGGCTACGAACCAATCTGGGTATTTAATCAGGGTTTAGCCCTAATTATTTTCAGGTGACCGGAGCTAAGCTCCGGTCATCTTCTCCGGCCAAACCAAAATCTGAAATCACTCCCTAGGCCACCCTAAGCTCCCAAAAGCTCCAGAATCACTCATTAAACAATATAGAACAAGAATCCAGGCACTAAAAACATTTATCATGCATCAAAAGAGAGAATCGAAGCAAGAACATTTCACGGGCAAAATTTCAGAAGGCTATGAAATGCTTAAAACTCAACCATTTTCAAAAGTAAAAGCATCAGCATGATCAGGGAAGCATAATGAATCATTTAGAAACTTAAAAGAGGAGTTCTGGAAAAAAATGTTCATCATGGCTACCTGAGTTGAAGCTTTGTGTTCTTGAGCTTTCTGATCCTTTCTTTGGTGCAAATCCACCCCCTTTGACCTCTTGAAGCTAATGGTAAGCTTGAATGAAGCTTAGAATGGCTATTTTGAGGTGTTTGGTTCTGGTTTTGCAGAAATCGTATTTTGGCTTGAGGGTGTTTTAGGCTATGGTGATGGGTGGGAAATGATCCTGAGGTGTTTTTGGGTTGATTGGTGAAGGAAGTTTGAAGTTTTAGTGGCTGAGATATGAAATTCGAAGAAGGGAAGGTTTTTATGGATTTTGTGAATTTGAGTGTATGAGAGTGTTCAGGCTCTTGTGTGTTATGAAATGTGATCCATGATGTTTGTTTATGCCAATGGGATTGATCAGAAAGTTGTTGTGGCACAGGCTGATTGGTATGGTGTGTTTTTGCAAATATGTCAATTTAGGTGTACTTGAGGTATGGGCCATGGCAGGGCTAGCTTTTTGGGGTGTCTGGCCTCAGCATGATTCATGGAGAGCCATAGAATCAGTTTGATGTAGCTGGAAAAAGTGGATGCAAGGATCCAATGCATTTTGCAAATTTTGAGAGTTTTGGCCCTTTTGAGATTTCTTCATGATCAAGTCATGAAAACCCTAGGTTCAATGCACAATTCTGATTGTTTGAAGTTCATTTGACATATTGTGACGTGTTTGTGCACCTTAGAGGTCATTAGAATGCTTGAACATGCCAAAATGCAAAATCCCTCTTTGACATGAAACTTGAAATTATAGGATTTTTTACAACTTTGAAAGGCCATATCTTGAGTTCTATGATGAATCAAGACATGTTCTTGTACGTTTTGAAAAGGGAAAGACCCAATCTACAACTTTCATGACCAAGTGTTGCACCCCAAAATTTGCCATCACCTAGACAAAACATTGTGTACTAAGGTGTCCCAAGAGGTTCACAAGGTTCACAAGGTATCCTAAGAGGTTTACAAGGTTCACAATTAGTCAGAAAGTTTGACAATTCCCTCAGACAAAGCATCCTCCTAAGCAATACATCCTAAACTAGGGTTTTGAGTTTCATAAGGCTAAATGGACTTCCAAGGCTTCAAGTGAGCTTCATAACATCCTGTATGTCTTCAAGAATCCCTATGTCAAGTTTCAAGACTTTCCTAAAAGATTTGCTCAGTCAGATGATCAGATAGGCTAAAATCAGTCAAAGTAGTTAAAAAGTCAAACTGAGGTCAACTGTGGTCAAACCAAAGTCAAACTTCATGATTTTTTTTCCAACATCAAGTATATGAAGTAAAATTCATCATTTGATAAATGGTTGATCATGATTCATCAAGGAGATTTCAGATCATCAAGAATCAGGAGTTTCTAAATTAGGGTTTTCACAGGAAAAGTCAACAGAACTTTGACCAGCCATAACTTTCACATGCTTCATCAAAATTTTTCCCATCCAAAGCTCATTTTGAAGGAAATTGAATTCTCTACAACTTTGTGTCTCAGAGGCCAAGCCTAAAAATGCTTCATTTGAAAGGTATGAGCCAAAACATTACAGGTCATTTCAAAAGTCAATAAAAAGTCAACATCTTTCAAAGGGCATAACTTGAAAATGGTAAAAGATATGGACATGAGACCAATGAGGTTGGTTAGAGGACTCTCGAAGGTTTCCAAAATGTCCAAGAACACCCTCATATCCTTAAAATTTATGGATATATGCCTTTGCAAAGTTGGGAAATTTTTGGGAGGTATATGAAGCAAATGGGGCCTTAAAACAAAATTTTTTCAAATGGGCTTGCAATGTTGTGATCCAATCCATACAAAGACCTCAAGCACGACCCAAAGCAACAATGTTCTGATTTTTTATTATTTATTTTGATTTTATCCATTAAAAATCAAATTAAATCTAAATAAAATATAAAAATCAATATTTGGACATGATTCTTCTTCTAGAAAATCTTAAAAATCATTTAAAACTGATTGGCATCATGCAAATTCGTGCTAGCTTGATTTAGAAAGGTTTGATGAGATATTTTTCAATATTTGAAAGGAGGAAACTTCATGATCAAGCCATCACTACAAAGCCCAAAAATCCATGATATTTTGACATAATTACCTTCCATACAAATACACAAACTTAACACAAGCATAAGGACACGAAATTCTGCCTCCAAGAACACTCTTCAAACTTCAAATTTTCATCAAAAAAGTGACATTAGGTTTTTGACCTAGAGGTCATATCAAGAGGTTTTGAAGGTTGCAATACATTCCTAGATGATCATTGAACCTATTTGAATCATTTGCAGCATCCAAATCATTACATATTGCATAAACCGAATCAAGATTGTTCATGTTCTTATTTTTTTCGATTTTGATTATTTGTGTGATGATAATGAATTCTAAACATATATTCTTATTAGTTGTGATATTTAGATGGTTTCTGGGCAAAGAGATTGAAGAACCATGACCTAAACCGAAAGTTGCCATCGTTAGGGTTCTTGGACCAAAATTAGGGTTTCCCAATTTAGCCACTATAAATTTATTCTAATACTGTAAATGAATTGTGTGATGGTTGTGGATCATGACCATATGATAAATTTGATGAAACGATGCGTATTTGTGATGACATGAGATTTGCAGGTTTTATTCGTAGGAAATTTCATAAGTGAATTCGCAGGAAATTCTGCAGGTACAATGAAGAAGATGAAGATGCTTGGCGCACAGCTGGAATTTGAATTGTTGACTTAATATTTTATGAAATTGTTTTAATATAATATCAGTTAATGTTGCTTGGACCAGTGGTAATGGTTTGCGCGTATTGTTGGTGGTAACCTTGGTTCGATCCTTGGTGACAACATTCTTTTTGTTGATTTTTCCCTATATTCATGTGACTTAATATATTATGAATTATTGTTGTTGTTTTAGCAGAAGCGCCCCATGTGGCTTAGTGGCTGGAGTGTTTGGTTCTTGGCTGATGGGCAAGGGTTCGAATCCAGGTTCCCACGTTTTTTTTCATAATTGATTTGTTTTTGCATATTCAATATAAAACAATTGATGCTCATTATATGTTCACCAGCGCATGCTGGCTCAGCTGGTTTTGAGAGTTGTGGTTGAGGTAAGGGACCTGGGTTCAAATCCCAGGTCCTATCTTTTTAGTACTTTATTGCATTTTCTTTATTTTTAACTATTTTTTTAATTTTGATTTAATTTAATATAATTGAAATAATTTCTAAATAAATATCAATAATATTTTCCTATAGAAACTTTATATTTTCAAAAATCATAATTTATTTTCTTAAATTTAAATTGTTTGTATTTATTTTATAATATGTTTATATATATAATTATTATGTATTTTTTTGTAAATAGATTAATGATATATTTTAATTATAAATAAAACCCTAATTTTCGTAATTCAAATATTAACCCTATTTTTCTAAACCCTAATTTTTTTTATCTTAACCCTTAATATTAAACTTAATTTTTCTAAACCCTAATTATATTATTAATCCTTATTTTTTAACATGTAAATAATTTGTTTATTATTATTAAACTTGTTTTTTTTAATCAATTTCTAAAACTTTTTCTAAATATTGATTTCTCTTGCTAAATTCTTATTTCTTTTGTTTATTTATTTTTCTAACCCTTCTTATTATTATTATTATTATTATTTAATTATTGCTTATTTATTACTATTATTATATTTATCATTATTATTATTATTATTATGTAACTGCCAAAGCCTTGTAATATTTATAGGTTTATTTTCTCGTATTTATTTTTTATTGTAAATATCTTTATTGTGTGGTTAGTAATTATAGGGTGTGATAAACTATGTGTAAATAAAATAACTTAGAAAATTAACTTAAATAAGATAAATATTTGAATATAAACACACACACACACGTAAGTCGATCTAAGATTGCCATCTTGCACTTCCTAGGGTTGCCTCTCAGTTGCCTAATTCAAAAGGTCAAGTAGGGTGTCTTAAGCAAGTCCCTTCATAAATATCATCAAGTCCCTACAGATTTTAAAGATCAAGTCCCTTCGAGGTTGCCTACGATAAATGATCTTGTCCCTTCGAATAAAAGATGATAAGTCCCTACGAATTGCTAAAGACACCCTACAGTTGCCTATATCCAGATGACCCTATCAATGTCCCTTAATACATCCAAGGTAATGACTACCTATTCCTTAATAATAGGGATAGTCTTACCATTGAAAGAACATACGAGAACACGAAAGACTTAATCTAGGGTAGGTACCTCATAGTTACTTGCTCACTCTTCAAAAAACACTCTTTACACCCCACTTTTCAAGCAATTTTCAAAAACAAGGCTTTGTATACATCCATACGAGGATCATTACAAAGTACTTAGAAAGTTTCTAATCGCACACTACACCTTTTCAAAACAATTTAAAGTGAGCTAAGTAACTAAGAGCCCATGGATAACCATGGATATAAAGGGTGCTAACACCTTCCCTTTATATAACCTACCCCCCGAACCTAAGTCTTTTAAAATAGGTATTTCCTGTTCTTTTATGTCCTTTCCTTATGGATAAAATAAAAGTCGGTGGCGACTCTAGCTATCCGGAACATTTATAGAAAGTCAGTTCTCCCACCGTGTTACACCAAGAATTTTTCATTTGAAGCATTTTTGGTTATGAAAGAGGAGGTTGAAAAACTTTCCCAAAATGGAAAGTTTGCATTTCAAGTCATTTCCAAAAATGGCAAGTTTGCAATTGGCTCAAAATTCTTCAATCTTGTGAACTTCCAACCACTTCTAAGATCAAATAAAGATCATAGAACTTCAATTTGATGAAAATACCCCTTTGGTTCCATTGTTGGGGGCCTCATATGCCCTGATTTTGACTTAACTTGCTCAGGAAGTTACCCAGTGAACATATGACTTCCACAATGAGTTTCTTCATCAAACTTGGTATACATGATCCTTATGAAATATTAGAACCATTAGAAACAAGAATGGACCAAAAATTTTGAGTTAAAGCCTCTGAAACCAAAACCCTAATTTTGGTCATCTATGCAGTGAAAACCCTAGCCCTGCTTCCATGCCTTTGCCAGTTCTTGTGATCCCTTGACTTTCATGAACTTTGAGGAGCATAATATGATGATAGAACACATATAGACCCTCTCGGAAAGCTTTGAGACCTTTGGGATGACTCAGATGGATTCTTGGATTGCTCAGATCACAAACCCTAGATGCAGATGAAATGGAACTATGTAGATGAAACAAATATGCAATATGAGATGTAATGCTTATGTTAAAACAAAAATGAAAGATCACAAGCCATGGTGTGATAGAGAGTGAGGGCAAATTTGGGGTGTTTACAACAAGCAGGCAAAAATTAGAAGGGAAATTCACCCAGCATAAACTATAGGAAATCCGAGAAAAGTTTCAAACAAAAATGTAGAAAAAATAAAAGACTATAACAAAGTTTACACCAGGACAAATTCACAACAAAGAAGAAGATTAAGACAAAAACTTAGAACAGAATTACAAGAGAATAACAGAAGAAACTGAGTGGAAATTCAGTTACAAAAGGTTCGAAAAATTTTCTAACAGATTGGTAACTAATCATAACCAACTGTAACTGAATTCATATGTGGAAATCTCTAGATTACTCTTATTGATCTCATATAAAGCCATTGATCTTCATCCAATTCAGGTTCTTCTCTGATTCATTCTTCCACTTTTTTTTCATTTTTCCTCAATCATCATCCTCATTTCTGCTTCACCATTTCCTTGATTCTTCTTCATTAATTCCTCTTCATTCATTCTTCATCACCTCTCCACCATTTTCCTCCATTTTTATTCTCCTTCTTTTTCTCCAACATTCTTCATCATCTTCTTCACTCTTCCATTTCTCTCATTATCAATCTGCAACAAGAAACCATAAACTCAGTTATGAGGGAAAATAAGTTATAACAGAAATGAAATTCGGTTATTCTAGCTCTGGATTCTTCTTCACCTTTTTTTGTGATTTCACAACCATTTTCGATTTTGATCTCTCTGCAAAACTCAATCTGCATAGTCCTCTTCAACACATCTTCACCTTCATTCCTCATTCTGAAAATTCAGCAAACTGCAACTCAAAGAAAATCATAGAAACAGAAAAATTATGCCGATGGTGATGAAACCAAAATTCCACAAATATTCTGTGAAGGAAACCGATTGAACAACTCTTTTTCAAGAATCGTGACAACTATGTCTCAGAACACAAGAAGAGGAGGAACACGATTGTGATTCGATACCTGCCAATACGAAGACGCAATTGGAGTCATAATTAATCGTACGTACAATCTGGAGCCAGCACCGTTTCAGAGATGGAAATCTCTAATCATGTGAATCTTCTTGACGAAGTTTATTGAGGAGAAATCCGGTGAGAGTTTGAAGGATCTTCCATGGAGAGTATCTACATCTTTACCGATTATTAATGCCAGAGCAAGAACGAGAGAACGAGAGAACGCGAGTAACACCTCTGAGTCATTCTTCAGGTATGCGGCTCAGAACTCCCTTCGTGCGTTGTGACAATTTGTTTTCTTTCTCTTTCGACGAACCAGATCCCGTAGTTTGGCTAAGAGTTTAGAGAAATCAGAGTCTAGATTCTTGATTAGAAGCAGGTTTGAGGGAAGGTTTATGTTAGGTGTTTCGGATTCAGGAAGGGTCGCCGGGAAAGATGAACCGTCGTCGTCGCGGCGTTAGGTTTTTTTGGAGAAGATGAGTTTTTGAGAGAGAGAGAGAGAGAGAGAGAGAGAGAGAGAGAGGCATGCGTTGAGAAAGATATGAGAGAGAGACATTCTGATTTCATTTTAAGTTATAATTTGATATTGGTTTAATACTTGTGTTAATATTGATTTTGAAAAATTAAAAATAATAAACCACAATAATTGCAATTAAAAACTCATGAAAATGTGTTAATCTCCATCGCCCTTTTGTTTCTTTGAGGATAAGATTTGATTTTGGGTCCAATCCGGCGGTGACACTTGTCACCATCCGGTTGGACCATTTTGCTGTGATTTTCTCTCTTCCCTCCATGTGAATTTGGGCCTAGAATAATTGCTATTGGCACCCTTGTTTGTTGGCCCATCTTGTTTTCAACTAGAAAATTGCTTCCAATGCACCTCAGAGTCACCCTGCGTTATGGGCCTAGTACAAATACTATTCGCACCACCTCTGTTTTCAAGCCCAAATCTTTTGAACTAAGGAATTTCTAATGGTACACCCCCTTCTCTAGTTCCTAAAATTTTATTTTCTGTTTTAGTATAGTTTCAATTTTAATCCTTTAAAAATACAAAAATTCATAATAAAATTCTACAAAAATTATAGGAGCTTTCTAACTCATTTTTGAAATTTTCTATGTTCTTACTTTCTGATTTTAGTCATTTTTCAATTTTATTTTGATTTTCCATTTAATTTCTTTTCTATTGAATTCCTACATGAACACTTCATTTTGTACATTTGTTTCTACCACTTCCTATAATCTTTTTCCCCCATTCTTTTTCCTATGTTTAGAGGACTCATAAGAGAACCTGCAATAATTTTTGTTATATTCTTATGCCATTTTATCCACTGTTTTAGTAGGGTTGTTTGGGAAAATTTGTGAATAAATCTTAGGTAGATTTAGGTGACCATTTGACATAGTTAGGATCTGAATTTTTAGGAGATTTTTTAGAAAAATATTAGGTTCTAGATATTGACCTTAGGAAATTAATTTCATAATTTTTCCAGGTCCATTTCTATTTTTATTAGAGACTTGATTGCACTAGGTTTTACATGTAATTTCACCTTGAATTCTAGGGTTTTATGGTTACATTAGAATATAGTTTGATTAGGTTTGATTATAGAAAGTTAGAATGACTTGATTTGGTTTAGCTACTTAATTTAGAAGCTTGTTATCATTTAGGATCCTTTAGTTTCAGGACTTTGGCTTAGAATTCCTTTAAGTGCGTTTCCATGAAGTGATTAGCCTTTATATTTGTTTTATGTGCTTTAACGTGCATTTTAAAACTAATCCTTCTTCCTTTCTTTATATTTTTAATTGTGTGCCTTAATATTTGTTTTCCACTTGTATAAGCTTCCCCCTCTATAGAACCAACTTAACTTCCTTAGGAAGTAAGTTGGGTTCTAATTCTCTTCTTTCCATTTCCTTTCATCCTTAGGATTAGAAAACCTCACAAACCATTAGGATCACTTTTTGAATATAATAAATAACTTAGGGTTGGTCTTAGTCCCCATCAGTTTTTGCCTTTGTTCCACTTGAGTCCTTCTTTCTCATCTCATAAAGAAAATAATAAAATACTTAATAAAGGTTTAATGTTCTCATACGACATGAGACTTTGTTGCAGAGTACTTATGTGCGTCCCGTTTCGGGGCGAGGTGTAGGTTATCTACCACGATAGATAAGTCTTAGTATGAGAATATTCACAAACAATAAACTCAAAACATTTCTCATAAAAGACAACAAAGAAAGACATCGTGTCTTCTCTTCTCATCTCCTACTTTTTACGGACGAATGCGACTTGCCTCGACAGTTCAAACAGCGATACGGTAAACACCCTCAAGTCAGAGCCGGTAACACTTGAGCTGGAGCTTTGGCAACGTCATCCTAAAAAACATAAGCAAATTTCCGCCTTAGTTAGGCGAACTACGTCGACTCTGATCCTCATCTTCCCGATGAGGTACGTAGGCAGCGGGGTAGGGCCTATGCGATCACATTCTTTATTTTTCCTACATTTCCCCCTTTTTTTCGATCTCTTTTCCATTTCCCTTTCTCATTCTACTTCCATTCTAGTAGCAGTTTTATTCAGCAGTAAATCTTTTTTCTCACCCTTTAAAACAGACTTACAAGCGTGGATCCCGTCGGGTACGGCGGACGGATTGGGGTGCTAATACCTTCCTAATTCGTAACCGATATCCGGACCCAGATCTTTGGTTCGCAAGGCCTCGTCCTTTTCCTTCTTCCTCAGGTTTGTGCAGCATTACCCTTCCCGTTCCTTCGGGATAAAAATGCCTGGCTGGCGACTCTACCTTTTCCGCGCCACTTTCGCATTTGTACTAGGATGAAATTCTCGGGAGCGACAGCTAGCGACTCTGGTGGGGATTGAACCCAGAATCTTTGGTTTCCCCTTTGAGAATCAATCCTAGAGCTTGTATGTTTTTGTTTTCTTTGGGTGTTTATATGTTTACTGATGTGTGCCTTAGTTTAGCTTTACTGTTTTCATTTACAGTTTTACTTTACAGCTTTACTTTACAGCATTTATTTACTGCTTTCAATATTCATCATGCATCATTATTACTGTCTGGCTGTGCTGGTTTCATTTTTTCTGTGGGATGGGAGTTACTGTGAGATAAGCCAAACACCCGGGCTTGAGTATACACCTAGGACTAGTGTGGTTTCATATTGCTCTGCATGTTATTTCAGTATGATGCTATGATATGAAACCACACCCAGATTGCGACTGTCTTGGGAATATTCTGTATGGGGATTTCCTCCATTTCGGGATAGGACCTCGATAGTTATGTGCATTTGGGGACCGATTGTAAACACCCCAAATTTTCCCTCACTAAGTTCACACCTTGGCTTGTGATCTTTCACATTTACATAAGTTTAATCATACCATTTCATGTTGCATTTTTGCTTCATTACATTAGTTCAAGTTCATCTGCATCTAGGGTTTGTGATTTGAGCCATCCAAGATCCTTCTGAGCCACTCCAAAGGCCATCAATCATCTCAAGAGGGTCCATGTATGTTCAATCATCATATTTTATCCTCCAAAGATCAAGGAAGTCAAAGAATCACAAGAACTGGCAAAGCATGGAAGCTGGTCTAGGGTTTAATTGCATAGATGACCTGAAATTAGGGTTTTGGTTTCAGAGGCCATAACTCCAAACTTTTTGGTCATTCTTGTTTCTATTGGTCTCAATATGTTATAAGGATCATGTGTACCAAGTTTGATGAAGAAATTCATTGTGGAAGTCATCTGATCATTAGGTAACTTCTTGAGCAAGTCAGAGCAAAATCAGGGCATCTGAGAACCCCATCAATGGAACCAAAGTGGATTTTCATCAAATTGAGGTTATATGATCTTTATTTGATCATTGAAGTGCTTGGAAGTTCACAAAATTGAAGAAAAGTGAGCTAAACCAAAAGTTGCCAAAAATGGAAATGACTTGTAATGTAAACTTTCTATTTTGGGAAAGTTTTTCAACCTCCTCTTTCTCAACCAAAAATGCTTCAAATGAAAAATTGTTAGTCATGGAAGTTGTATATTGGATCATTCCCTTTTCAAAAAGTACAAGAACAAGTCCTAATTCATTATAGAACTCAAGTTATGGCTTGTCAAAGTTGGCAAAAATCACATAATTTTCAAGAATGCACCAAAGAGGGATTTTTGCAAAACCACTTGCCAAGTTTATTTTGTGACTTCAAACACACTTCTAATCATCATAAAAACATTACACATTGCCTAAAACTCAGAATTGACCCAAGAATTTCAAGTTTTCATGCCTTGCCCATGAAGAAATCTCAAAGGGGCCAAACTTTCTCCAAATTGCAAAACACCCCATAACTTTGTTGCAACTTGCTGAATTGCCTCAAGATTGATTCTATGGTCATCCTTGATCTCAGCTGCACATGGACATGCCAAAGAGCCAGTTGCATTCTTGCCCATACCTCAAGTACAACCAACCTTGACTTTTTGCAAATCACCCCATACCAATCAGCATAGCTCACATCAACTCCACAGACCTATCACAACTTGATATGTGGACTTTATGCAAGCCATAACACACAAGAACACAGCCTGAAACCTCAGCATTCTCAAGTTCACAAAAATCATTCCTCTTGCATTTTCCTTTGAAACACATAACACACTTGCTCATTCTTCAAACAAACACCACCATTCATTCTTAAATCATTCACTGATCATAAACCACCCATCAAAACAGCCAAGAACACACCCCAAACAAAACACGATTTTCTGACCAGTGGAGTACAAACTCACAAACCAGCCTTCCTCAAAGCTATCCAAGCATCAAAGCTTCTTCAAGGAGGTCATTAGAGGCATTTTGCACCAAGGAAGCAGCCAGAAAGCTCAAGGGTTGAAAGCTCCATCTCAGGTAGCCATGCGAATTAATTTTTCCAGAACCTTTATTTTATGTTACTAAATGATTAAGCATGCTCCCCTGAGTACACTGAACTTGTTATTTTTGAAAATGATGAAGAAATGAGAATGTATTGCTTGTCTGAAATTTTTGACATATTTATGTTCTTCTTCGAATCAAGGGATTGAGTGAAAAGAAATTATTTTTGAGGGTGGATTTGATCTTAGGGGAATGGGAGGAGTGAATCTGGAGCTTTAGAGCTCCAGAAAGTGCCTAGGGAAGAAGTTAGCAACTTTCAGGTGAGGGTCTGGCCGGAGAAGATGATCGGAGGTCTTCTCCGGCCACCTGAAAGTCATTAATGGGATAATTAGGGTTAGGGCTAGGTTTGAACGTGGACCCTTGGATTCTCAGTTCCCGCATGTGATGGACGCCCCAGATCATTTCATTAACTTTAATTTTGATTAATTAGAATAATTAATTAGGGTTAAGTTTAAATAAGCCAGTTTGAATTTAGACTGTCCAGATGCGCGCCAGGTCTTTCCCTCCACCCCAGATTTGAATCATGTCCCTTGGATGTGATTACTTTCATTTAATTCATTTTTATTTCACATTTTTCTTATTTATTTTGTACGAATTATTTAAAATAGTTAGAAAATCTCAAAAATATTTTTATTTTGCATTTTGGTTCCAAATAACTTTCTCAACCCAAAAATATTTTTTTTTGCATTAAAAAATCATTTTTAGACATTTAATTGTTTATTTTAATTAATTAATGAAAATTAATTAATTAAAATATCATTTAGGTTTCTAAAAAATCCCAAAACATTCATATTGCATCTTTAAACATTTAGAGACATTTTCATACCATCCACCCAAATTTCTTTTTGGTTTTGAATCATTTTGACATTTTTTCTTTGAATTTAGGGTTCATAAAATCCCATTTTTGAACCCTAACTTCAAGAATTGTTTTCTGCCTAACCAAGAATGGTATGACCATGGTTCTTTTTGCATTGATCTTCATTTGAGATGAATTTTCTAACATAATTTTGTCATGAATTTCTTCTGCCTTTTTGAATTGATTGGCATTTTTCCCTTTTAGGTACCTTAAAACCCTAGAAAACTTAGAAAAATCATAACTTCCTTAGGATTAAGAGTTAGGTCTCCTCCTTTGGGGTATGAAATCATATGGGGTTAGGGTTCTTTTGATTGCATTTTAAATTTTTATCTTGTCATTTGCTTATGTTTTTGAGTTTTGCATCTCATGTTGCATGAAAACCCTAATTTCTCACCTTTCTTTGCATACATCTTGCATAAGCATTCATATAAGAACTTGCCATGACATTCCTTGCATCCACATGACTTCTAAGACATCTTAGTACACATTAGAATCATGTTTGATCATTTCCTCATCCATTTGCTATGTTATGCATTCATCACATTCCATGAGCATTCATGAACTTTCATGCTTCCTTTATGCTTCATTTGCATTCTCATCCTTTGTATGATCATCCATGGCATTTGGTATGCCTTTGCATCATCTCTTGGCATCATTTGCATCATGAATGTGCTTCTGGTTTTGGTTTGCATCCTTGCATTTATTTCATTTTCATTTCATTTCATTTCATTTCCTTTTACTAACTTTTCAGGTGGTAAGTTACTTTGAGAAGTGAATTTGCCTTCACTTCTCACTTCTCTTCTCATCTCTTTTATGCATTCTTGCTGCATTTTGCTTTTGCTTTAGAGTGAGCTTGCTCATTCATGTCCCTCTTTCACTTTCTTTCTTCAAGTAACTTATCTTCTTAAGTGAAGTAAGTTAACTTGTTTTCTTCTGCTTCTCCTCCTTTCATCTGCTTCTTCCTTGGTGGCCTTGAAGATCTCTTTTCTTGCAAGCCTCATAAACCATAGGAACATCCAAGCATGACAATAATTAGGATTTGATTAGTCCCCCTTTAGTTTTACCTTTGTGTCTTCTTTTGTGTCTCTCTTCTCATCTCATAATCAGAGACTAAACCTTTAAGGTTTTAAGGCTTTGTGATTAAGGTTATGCCTACATCCTTCTCTTAGGATGGAGTGTATAACTTTAATCCTAAGTGTTAAACCATTAATGTGTTTAAATATCTTAATCAATCCATCTAATAATCACTAAGGCAATAAGCTTGTAACTTGGGCCTTGCATTAGGGTTCTAATTCTTCCTTAATTGGTTAAGAAGGACTAACCCTAGTGTTAATGGACAAGTCCCCCTCAAGTTGTCTTACAAACCATAAAATCCAATTCTTAATCTTACCATTAACTAAAATCCACTTTAATGAAGGCTTGTTTTGTCATGAGGTTAATCCCTAATCATGGATTAAGTTGAGGTATCTTCCTCATCTTAAATGTTCTCATCTATTATCCTTCTATTAGGATGGTGTAATGAGTCCATTAAATCCTTGATTATGGCTTAAACTCATTACTTAACACTAAACAAAAACTCCAAAAACATCTAAATAATTGCAAATAGGTTAATGATCTTAATCCTACCTCATGGTGATTAAGTGTAAGGTGCTTACTTCATACTTAAGGTATTCTCATTACCCCTAATCATAGGGAGGATGTGATGAGTTTACTAACCCTTGGTTTAGGCTTAAGCTCATTTTCTTATGAAAAACTCCAAAAAGCAATAAAAGATTGAAATTACCAAAAACAAACAATAATCGTCTCCTTCGGGATTCATTTCTCATCATCTTCACTCATAAGCGAGAACTTGCTTCTTCCGTCTAATGCAAGACAGTTTGCACCTGAGCCAGACAGGTCATACACTTGAGCATAGATAAGTAAGCAGTTCACTAGTCAATTCACCTTTCAGTCTCTTTGAGTCGAACTACGGTGTTTTGACTTCCTCATTGCACGAGAGAATACGTAGGCATAACTTAACTATTATCAAACAAAAGTCTCTGTATATTCCCCCTCTTCTAGCTTTATTCTTTTAAGCCTCATTGTCTTGAGCACTGCACTTTTTTCTTGCACTGACACTCCTTTTATTCACTTCACACTTCTTTTGCACTGACACTTGTATTCTTTTCCAGCTTTTGCACACAGAATAGCACTGACACTACCCCTTTAAACACAAACTTTCAAGCGTGGATCCCGTCGAGTACGACAGACAATCTGGGTGCTAATACCTTCCCAGGTTGTAACCAACCCCCTTTCTCAGTTTCTTTGGTTCGCAATCATCTTATCCATCCTTTCCCAGGTTTATGCAGCATTACCTTTCCTTCGGGATAAAAATTCCTAGCTGGCGACTCTTTTCAATTCATCTTCATGTTCTCCCTTTCGCCGACCGTTCGCGTCTATACCCCCTCTTGGCCCTGTGTCATTTGGTGGGAGCGACAGCTTGGCGACTCTGCTGGGAACCCTTATACTGCAACCATGGCTTCTGGTTCTTTTTGTGGGTTCCTCCTAGAGCTTGTTTGATTTGTGTTTACTGGGGTGTTATGTGCTAATTGTGTTTATTTTCTTTATTTATTTCTTTATGTACAACTTTATTTACTGCTTTCTTTACAGTTTTTTATACATCATACTGTCATTATCATTGCTGGATCTGGTTTCTGTTTTGGTGGGTGGGGTTCCACTGAGTGTTTAAGGTCATATACCTGGGACCTGAGTGACACCTAGGCTAGAGTGGTTCATGTTCTTTCCCATTCCATTTCGGTCTGGTGCGGGAATATGAAACACGGTTCAGATGTGGGTTTCTTCTTGAGAACTATGTGCTACAGATTTCCTGTAGTGCTAGAGCTATCTGGGAAGCCTGCTAAGTCTGGATGACCTTTATTTTGACCTTCAGAATCTGGGGTGAATTAGAGGAGGATCTTTTATGGTTATTGTGAACACTGTACCTCCGGGTTAGAAGTGTTTACACTTCTCATAACTGATCCAAGTCTGAGGATCCTTGTTCTATAACATTACATGTGAGGGGGTTGGGTTGTTTACAGGTTTGCAGGAACCCATGGCCACATCATACCCTGTTACTGTTTTGTTTAAGAATACTTCACTTTGGACAGTTCTTGTGATTAACTATGGACATGTGACTCTTTATTTGAGTCCCCCACCTTGGTTACTGGATTTCTTAGCCTCCATCCGGACCTTTGAACATACATGGGCCTTATACCAAGATAGATAATCAGATCCAGCTCTTGATCACAAACCCTTGCATATCATTTGCATATGTCACCATTGCATCATTTAACATTTGCTTATTTGTTTTTCAGGGTATCCATCATATCATACTTGGTTGGGTTTTGACCCCTTTTGTTGCTTAGACCTCTGCTTCAGCTATCCCCTTCAGCACCTCCATCAGTCTGTCAGAGACTCACCTGCATCAGTCTGTCAGAGACTTACCTCCAGCTTTTCAGTCTGTGATCTTCATCAGCATTTGACTTCAGCTTCTTCATCAGCACTCATGGATGTTCCAAGGAAAAGCAACATATCTTATCACTTTTTTGAACCCATATTGACTGGTATCAGGCAGGTCCAGTCACTTATCACACCTGACCACATCCCACTGTTTAGAGAGCACTATGGGGGTATTTTGGACATGGTTATGGATCTTGATTCTTCTCAGAGAAGCATGATCCACACATGCTTGCACTTCTATGACCCTCCACTAAGATGCTTCACCTTTCCAGACTTTCAGATAGGGCCTCTATTGGAGGAGTTTTCTTTGTTGATTAGAGTGCCTATCAGAGGAGGGATCCCTTTCAACCCAGAGATGACTGCTCCCAGAAGTGAAGAGATAGCAAGGGCATTACACTTGGAGCCTGTCCTCATTGAGCAAAACTTGACAACAAAAGCTAGGATTCCTGGTTTACATCTGGAATTCTTAATTTCTCAGGCCATCCTGAAGGCTGCAGTGGGAGAATGGAGGACAATCTGTGCACTTTTAGCCCTCAGCATATATGGGGTTGTATTGTTTGCAGATGAGCCCAAATTTGTGAGTAAGAATGCCATCCACTTGTTCCTGCTAAGGAACCCAGTGCCTACATTGCTAGGAGATTTTTACTATTTCATCCATCAGAGAAATGAAAAACAAAGGGGGAAGTTGGTCAGATGTTGTGCTCCCTTGTTCTACTCTTGGCTACTCAGACACCTGCCTAAATCAGATGCTTTCTTGAACCCACGTCAGCAGAAGAATTGGGCCAAGAGGTTCATTGTCTTAACATCAGATGATACCAGATGGTGCACCCAGAGCACCAAAGGCAAGGATATTATTACCAGCTGTGGGCACTATCCTAATGTGCCTCTGATAGGAGTAAGAGGTTGCATCAATTAGAACCCTATACTGTTTAAGAGACAATTGGGATATGCCTTGGTTCACCCTCCCAAAGGATAGGATTTAGCTGAGACCCTATACTGTGAGATCCAATCTGGCTCTGCTGTTGTCAGGCAAGCTGCCTGGGCTTGGGACAACATCCAGACCAAAGGGACAACCATCCTTGGAAGATGTAACAATGTTGCTTTAGCTCAATAATCAGACTAGTCCCGTACTAGAGCTCAAATCACTAGGATGCCTTTCACCTTGGAAGACACACCTGGACCTTCTACAGTACAGCCTACAACAACTGTTATCCTGGAGGAATTTGAAAAGCTGAAAGAGAGGAATAATCAGCTATCTGAGGCCTTGAAGAAGACTCTTTGGGAATGAAATAACTGTCGTCTGGACATTGAGAGATTGGAAAGATTCAAGACTGAGCATCTTACTAAGATTGAAAGGACAAATGACTACATAAGGAAAGCAAGAACCGGGGAACAAATATTGAAGAATGCCTGCAAGGAGGGCAAGATTCAGAAAGCTAGGGCTGAGCATTACCTGGAGGAAAGCCAGGCTAGGTGGATCAGGATCACCGAAGCCCATGCACAAGAAGACCAGAGGACTCAGGCCAAGATTGAACAGCTGGAAGCCAATGAGAAGAAGTAGCAGGAAGCTTTGCTGGCAGCTCAGAAGGAGATATCAGAATTGAAGCTCCGAGCGGGGTTAAGGAGATCAAAGGATCAGGACAGGCATAAGAAGCTGACTAATGCCATTGCTACCAGGAACCTCCTCATTAGGACCATTACAGAGCACCCAGCTGGTCCGGTGACTGAGGCACTCCTAAAGGAAGTCAGGGAAGATGACTATGGATTGGATGTCTGATTCCTCTTTGCTTGTATTTCTTTTTTTGATGTACTGTTTTCTTTTGATTGTTGTATTTTTGAACCACCATGGGCATGTGTTGTAAACAGACTATGTATTTTCATTATTTGTAATATATCAGTTTGTTTTATTTTGGTGGGCTTACTTTCAACATCATCAAGCATCTCCTCGAGGTCTGGAAAGGTCAAAACCAAGAACCAAACCGGATACCTTGGAAAATAAATAAGCATATTGCATTGCATACTAACTCTCTCCTTGTTTTGTAGGTTTTTGTTTATTATTTGTTTCTCACTTTGTTGTGGTTTCAGGAAACATTGCTCGTCGCAGAGTGTTCCCTGTCAACCGCACACACCGGTACCCAACGCGTAACAACCTTCCGGGAATTCAGATGGATCAGGTACAACAGGACCTGAATGAAGTAAGAAATCAAATGGAAAACAAAAGGGTCGAGATGAGAAACCAAATGACCCAGTTTATGGCAGTGATGACTGGCTTAGCCCAGAGCCAAGGGAGGTTGAGAGAGCTGGTAGAAAGGCAGACACCTGAAGAGCCCCATCTTGGAACAAGGGGAACCAGCAATAATGAACGAGGGCAACCTCGTATTGACCCACCAGAGTATGGGCCCCATTTGAACCCAGATGTTAATGGCACAAGGAATGTTCAAGGTAATACTGCTGGGGCAGAATCTTGCAAGAGGATCCCCAAGAAGAACAGTTCACAGTTATTGGGGCTGGGGATAAAGTGTATGACATAAGATTAGATGAGATTGTTGAAAAACTAAGGTCCTTGGAATCCCAGAATTCCTTAGGCTTTGACGTAATGGATATGGGGTTGGTAGATGGGGTGAGGATTCCTCACAAATTCAAACCCCCTTGCTTTAAAAAATATAATGGTACCTCATGCCCGCGTACTCATATGCAATCCTTCTTAGGGAGACTCAAGGCTTATACCATGGATGAGAAGTTATGGATGTTCTATTTTGAGGACAGCCTGACTGGAGCGTCAAGAGAATGGTATTCGCATCTGACAAGGGCCACTATAAGATGTTGGAAAGACTTGGCTGAAGCCTTCATCCGACAATACCAGTACAACCTAGACATGGCTCCCAATAGAACTCTTCTAATGGGCATGTCTTAGTCTTCAAGGGAAAGCTTTCGGGATTATGCTCAGAGGTGGAGACAGCTTGTTGCTGCTGTCCAACCACCCCTGTCAGAAAGAGAGATGGCTGACATGTTTATGAACACCTTGCAGGGAACTTATATTGATAGACTTGTTACTTTCTCTTCCACCAGTTTTGCCGATGTAGTGATAGCTGGTGAGAGAATTGAAAGTCTTTTGAAGATGGGAAAAATCTCTGACAATGGTGCAAGTTCCTCCAACAACCCCAGAAAACCTTTTGCAAGACCCCGAAGGGTAGGTGAAACGAATGCTATCCATGCAAGCAGGGGCAGACCCCAATATTCTCACAGATCAATAGCAGTCGTTACAATCCCGGCTCCAGCTCCACAACAACCACTTTTTCCTCAACAACAACAACAACATCATTATCATCAACAATCTCACTTTCCGCAACAAAGGACGTACAACAACAACCAACAACAGCGCCCCTTTCAACAGAGGCCATCTCAGGCAAGTAGGGTGATTGATCCCATCCCTATGCCTTATGCCGCTTTACTGCCACAACTCCTGAAACTTAACCTGGTTGAGTTAAGGACGTTGGCTCCACCAGATCCTCTCAATCTCCCGAAGAATTATGATGCTAATGCCAGGTGTGCCTTTCACTCCAACGCACCTGGTCACAATACTGAGAAGTGTAGAGCCTTGCAAATGAAGGTTCAAGATCTGGTCGACTCCAAAGCTCTCAATTTCGCACCTCCTCCAAATGTTAACAGAAATCCTATGCCTAATCATGGTGGGCCCAGGATTAATGCCATAGAAGAGGACCAACCATCTGCACTAATTGACAATGTTGCACAGATTCAAACACCGTTGGCGGAAGTCAAAACTCAACTCTTAAGATGCCAAGTGTTCCCGGGCTGTGAGGCCTGTTGCGAATCGTGCAAAACTGCTATTAATGGTTGTGAGAAGCTAAGGCTTGGCATAGATGGCCTCATCAGAGACAGAATTTTGCAGATTACCACAACAGCTCCTTCAATAACTCTTTCTTCAGCAACAATGGATTCTCCTACAACATCAACAATTCTTCCTTCAGCAAATCCTCCTACAACAGCAACAACTATCATTCCCACTGATTCATCCACAACTCCGGCCATCACTCCATCCATCGTTTCAACAGATCAAAGTTCAGCAACATTTACTTCTACAACATCAGCACCCATTTTATCAACGGAAACGCCTATAACACCAATAAACATTAATGAAGATGTCTCAACGGTCAGGATCTATTATGTCCCAGCAAATGTTCATCCCAACAACAACTTTCAACAACAAACTGCAACACCTCCTGTCAGGTCTCCAATCACAATCTACTACAACCCGCATACCATCACAGTTCCTTCCGCTGCAGCAATCAGTCCGGTCACCATTACGGTGCCTGGACCTGTTCCTTATGAAAGCAGTAATGCCATACCTTGGCACTACGGCTCAGATCTCTACTGCGACGGAAATAAGATCACTCTAGATTCATCAACCTCTTCACCACAAATTGACAATGTTGGGGGAGGCGGAGGCTTCACCAGAAGCGGACGCCTTTTTGCCTCACAAACACCAAGGCCCAATGCTGAAGCAGAAGTTGTTGCTAAGGCAAAAGGGAAGAATGTGGTACTGGAAGAGCCAACTGATAAAGAAACTCCGAAGACGTCTTTTGAACAAGAGGTGGACGAGTTCATGAGAATAATCAAAAAGAGTGATTACAAAGTGGTGGACCAGCTTCACCAGACACCCTCCAAAATCTCTATATTATCATTATTAATGTGTTCTGAAGCCCATAGGAATGCATTGTTGAGAGTCCTGCATGCAGCATACGTGCCGGAAGCGATTACGGTTAATCAGCTGGAAACAGTGGTTGCAAATGTTAACATCAGTCATGGGCTGGGATTCACAAATGCTGATTTAACGACGGAGGGACGCAATCATAACAAGGTTTTACATATCACCTTAGAATGCAAAGGTGTTATTCTTTCTCATGTGTTAGTGGACACTTGGTCTTCACTCAATGTCCTCCCAAAGAAAGCCTTGGTGAAGTTGGAGTATGATGGTTTGGCATTGCGTCCAAGTAACTTAGTGGTGAGAGCATTTGATGGCTCTAAGAGATCAGTACTTGGAGAGATTGATTTACCCGTGTTGATTGGCCCCCAGACCTTTAAAACTACCTTCTTCGTGATGGACATACAGTCGGCCTACAGCTGTCTGTTGGGTAGACCCTGGATTCACGCCGCTGGTGCTGTTACATCTACCCTTCACCAGAAGTTAAAATTTGAGTGGGAAGGCCAGATCATCACAATCTGCGGGGAGGAGGACATTTTTGTCACCCAGCTGGCTACTTACAAGTATATAGAAATGGATGGGGAGATCCATGAGACTATGAGTCAGGGGTTTGAGGCCCTTAACATCAATGAAGCAACTGCTGTATCTGGAACTTCTATCACTTCATATCAACAGGCCTGGAAGGTTGTTGAGGAGGGTACCGCTCAAGGATGGGGCAAGCTACTGCCAGTAGAAAAGAAAGAAGACAGATTCGGGTTGGGTTACAGACCAACTCGACAAGATCAACCAGAGGCTGCAACGGAGCCCATATTTGTCAGCGGGGGAATGCTAACCCCGGATGCTGTGAACAGTCTGGCAGACGAGGAAGAAGACGAACGCAACCTGGAAAACTGGATACGTCCAATGATCCCGGGGAACCAAGTCTCAAACTGGTCTTCCCAGGAAATTATAAGAGTTACTCCTGCAGAGTAATTATTATTTCCTGTCTTTAAGCATGCATCAAGTCCTGCATCTTGCCCAAGATGTCAGGGCTCATTTTGTAATCGGGCCATCTTGTATTTTGTGCAAACGATCAATTAATGAATATCAGGACATCTTTTGCAAATGAGTCTCTTTTTTCTGCTCACTGTTTTTCATTTTTCATTTTTTGTACAAAAATAAAATGGCAATGTTTTTTTTCAAAATAATAACTTCATTTTCACGTTTTCTAAACAAGATAAAACTGATCACTAAAATGAACAAATCTAAACCCTTGTAGAGAGTGCCCTCCAGACTGCACCGACAACGACACTGCTATGACTTCGTATGACTTCGACAATCCGATTAATCAAGCCGATGAAGGGGTTGAAGAAGATTATGAGCTACCTGAAGAGTTAGCCAGGTTGTTAAGACAAAAGGAAAAGGTTATCACTCCTCATCAGTAGGAAGTGGAGACAGTTAATCTTGGTACCGAAGAAGACTTGAAAGAAGTAAAGATCGGGGCCCGCCTGCAAGATTCAGTGAAGGACCAACTTATTGACATGCTGCGAGAGTACGTTGATGTCTTTGCTTGGTCCTACCAAGACATGCCAGGTCTGGATACCGACATCGTTGTGCACAAGCTGCCTCTAAAGGAAGACTGTCCTCCAGTAAAACAGAAGCTACGTCGTACTCGTCCGGATATGGCCATGAAGATAAAAGAAGAGGTACTTTCCTTCATGGATGGATTTTCAGTATTTTCCTTCATGGATGGATTTTCAAGATATAATCAGATCAAAATGTCACCTGAAGACATGGAGAAGACAACTTTAATCACACCCTGGGGCACATTCTGTTATAAGGTAATGCCATTTGGACTAAAGAATGCTGGTGCCACTTATCAACGGGCTATGGTAACATTATTCCACGACATGATCCACAAAGAAATTGAATTTTATGTGGATGACATGATTGCCAAGTCCCTCACTGAAGAAGACCACCTGGTAAATCTGTTAAAACGTCTGAGAAAGTATCAGCTGAAGCTGAACCCCAACAAATGAACATTCGGGGTGTGTTCTAGTAAGCTGCTGGGATTTATCGTAAGTGAAAAAGGAATTGAAGTTGACCCTAACAAAGTCAAAGCCATTCAGGAGATGCCTGCACCAAAGACCGAAAAATAAGTTCAGGGGTTTCTAGGTAGATTGAACTACATTTCAAGGTTCATATCTCATCTTACTGCAACCTGTGAGCCCTTGTTCAAGTTGTTAAGGAAAGAACAGACGGTCAGGTGGAACTAAGATTGTCAGAAGGCTTTTGACAAAATCAAGGAGTACTTACAAGAACCTCCAGTTCTTATGCCTCCAGTTGAAGGAAGACCTCTAATAATGTACTTGACAGTATTAGAAGAGTCAATGGGGTGTGTGCTGGGCCAACATGACGAGTCTGGTCGAAAAGAGTATGTAATATACTACCTAAGCAAAAAAATTATCGACTGTGAACAACATTATTCACTGCTCGAGAAAACTTGTTGTGCTTTAGCGTGGGCTGCTCGCCAACTAAGGCAGTATATGTTGACCCACACTACCTTGTTAATCTCTAAGATGGATCCAGTCAAGTACATATTTGAGAAGCCAGCACTTACCGGACGGGTTGCAAGATGGAAAATGATTCTCACAGAGTGTGACATTCAGAACACATCTCAAAATGCCATCAAGGGCAGTGTACTGTCCGACTATCTTGCTAAGCAACCCATTGATGATTACCAACCAATGAGATTTGACTTCCCTGATGAGGACATCGTGTTCATAAAAGCAAAAGATCATGAAGAGCCCGTTCACACCGAAGGGCCTGACCCAGAAGAAGAATGGACAATGATGTTTGATGGGGCTGTTAATATTAATGGTCGTGGAGTTGGTGCAGTACTCATCACACCTAAGGGAGTTCACATGCCTTTCTTGGCAAAACTCACCTTTAACTCCACTAACAACGAAGCTGAATACGAAGCCTGTATCATGGGTCTTGAGGAAGCCATTGACCTCGGGATCAATACTTTAACTGTATTCGGAGATTCATCTCTGGTAATTAATCAGGCCAACGGCAAATGATACACTCACCAGGAGCATCTGATTCCATACCGTGATTATACGAGGAGATTACTGACTTTCTTCACCACAGTCAAACTTGAGTATATCCCTCGAGATGAAAATCAGTTTGCAGATGCTCTGGCTACCATTGCCTCCATGATCAAAGTTCATGCTGCCAATTTTGTGCTTCGGATTTCAGTATCCAAACTTGACAGACCAGCACATGTATTCTCAGTAGACATTGCTAAAGATGATAAGCCTTGGTTCTATGACATCAAATGCTTCTTAGAGGATCAAACATACCCACCTGGGGCATCATCCAATGATAAGAAGACATTAAGAAGGCTAGCTGGTAGTTTCTTCCTGAATGCTGATGGTTCATTGTACAAAAGAAACTTTGACATGGTACTTCTCAGATGTGTTGATAAGAAAGAGGCAGACTTGTTGATGCACGAGGTGCATGAAGGATCTTTCGGTACCCATGCTGGAGGGCATGCAATGGCTAAAAAGTTATTAAGATCAGGTTACTACTAGATCACAATGGATGCAGACTGTTGTGCCTATGCCAGAAAGTGCCACAAATGCCAGATTTATGCAGACAAAGTGCATGTGCCTCCGAATCCTTTGAATGTGATGTCTTCACCCTGGCCCTTCGCCATGTGGGGCATTGATATGATTGGAAAAATCGAACTGACTGCTTCAAATGGCCACAGATTCATCCTGGTAGCCATTGACTATTTTACCAAGTGGGTGGAAGCAGCTTCGTATGCAAATGTCACCAGGCAGGTGGTAAACCGATTCCTAAAGAGAGACATCATCTGTCAGTATGGAGTGCCCGAGCGAATCATTACTGATAATGGTTCCAATTTGAACAATAAAATGATGGCAGAACTGTGTCGAGACTTTAAAATCCAACACCATAATTCTTCTCCTTACAGGCCAAAGATGAATGGCGCTGTTGAGGCAGCTAATAAGAACATTAAGAAGATTGTGCAAAAGATGGTGGTCACCTACAAAGACTGGCATGAAACGCTACCATTTGCCTTGCATGGGTACTGTACATCAATCAGAACGTCTACTGGGGCAACACCGTATCAGCTTGTGTATGGTATGAAGGAAGTTCTACCTGTTGAAGTTGAATTACCCTCGTTGCGGGTACTGATGGATGTCAAGTTGAATGAAGTGGAATGGGTCCGTTCTCGGTACGATCAACTGAATCTGATCGAAGAAAAGAGATTAGTTGCAATCTGTCATGGGCAGTTATATCAGAAAAGGATGAAGAAAGCCTTCGATCAGAAAGTCAGGCTTCGGGAATACCAAGTGGGAGATCTTGTGCTGAAAAGACTCCTTCCTCCTCATACAGACCACAGGGGCAAGTGGACTCTGAATTACGATGGTCCATTCATAGTAAAGAAAGTTTTCTCTGGTGGAGCACTGATGCTCAATACTATGGATGGTGAAGATTTCTTATCCCCTGTGAATTCAGATGCAATTAAAAAATACTTCGCATAAAATGACCCGCTGGACATAAAAACAGAATGTAAGTCCAGGCAAAAATAGGGCATCCCGGCGAGTCAAAAACAGAATAAAAGACTCGGGAAAAAATAAGGGAAAATAAATAAAAATGTACACCCGCTGAGTTGAAAAACGCATTGGACAGCTCAGGCAAAAATGGGTATCCCGGTGGATTGAAAACCCGAAAGGGCGATCCACGCAAAATAAGGAAATAAGCGAACAACTGCATTCTGAATTCGTCTGTATCGCTCACAACAAGGAAAGCTTCGAAGGGTTAGAGCATCGGTCAGATCAGCCTTCTTCAGAAAGCAAGATGAGAAGAACGTCAAGGTCATACGGGTCATAGGAAAGGGAAGCTCTCCGAAGCGTCATCAACATTGCCAGCACCTTTACTTTTCTCAATTTTGTAACAATCTCCTCATTTCAGGGGATTTGTTTCTTTGACTGTATTTTCCAATTCAGGGCACCCAAATCAATAAAATCAGATTTTCAGTCACACTCCGTCTTATACATTTTTATTTGCAAAAAATGTTTGATATCCTTGATATAATGTTTGCATAAAAACAGGTGTGCCTTTCTAAATCACATGCTTGCAGAAAATATATTACTTACTCCCAAGAGTGCCTAAACTCCTATGATGGAATCCAGTAAGGGATACCTCGGGACGCTTGTGCGTTTCTTTGTCATAACAGGATTGCAGGTATTCAAAGCGCAATATGGGGAATGAAAAAGCTTTCCCCAACAAAGTTGCTAAATCATTATTTCCTCAGCACATCTTCCAGACAACACCAAAAATGCTTTCTCCCTATCAGAGTTGTCGAGCATCACTTCTCCAACACATCTTTCTTCAGAGCAGTACCAGAAGATGCTCATATCCCTAGCTGAGTTATCAAGTATCATCATCCTCAGCAGGATCCCCACAGAAATCTCTAGGAAGGCCGTTCAGTGGTCCTTCCTCTCCCAACAAAGTGTTGGACAGGGAACCATCTCCCTCCAGAGCTCCAGAAGAGAAATGTCTGAATTTCCCGCAGAACAAAGTGACGGAAGCTTCTTCATCCCCAGCTGGGCTCCTCATTACAAAGATAGGTCTATTAGTGACTTATTTCCCCAAGCGGAGTCATACATCTTATCAGATCAACCAATGATCTCATCCCTAGCTGGGATATCCTTTCAAGAAGATCAGTCAGAGATCACCACAAGTAGCGGGATCCGAATCCCGAATCGGTATCTTTTGCATAAACATGGCATTTGCATCATAAGTCACCACAAAAGCGTAGCATTCCGTCTAATACGGAGCATTACGGCAAAAGTCAAACATATTGCATGATCACAAGTCAGGTTTTGAACAGTCACCTAAAAAAATCAATCAACAATACCTCATCAGTTATATACAATTCTCAATTTCCCCAACAGAAAACCAAAGCGTCCCCTTTGCACTCTCAAAATACAGATACATGCTCATTTTGACACTCGTTTGTGCCATCATTCCTCAGTAAAGTTGCCAGAACACTTTCTACATACAAAAACTTCCATACTCTTTTTGACACCCGTCCGTGTCACCAATCCCCAGCATGGTCGCCTAATCACTTATTGTAAACCAAACACTTGTTTATAATACACTTCTTTCGACGCTCGTCCGTGTCACCTTATCCCCACTGGTCGCCAGAACACCTTTTACACTCCCATATACAAGTATAAGTTCATAACTTATACATTTTCTCTTCTGACACCCGTCCGTGTCATACTCTCCCCAGCAAGTTGAACACTCGTCTGCGTCTCACTCATGCTTATTTTTACTCATACAGATACTCGTCTGTATCTTGTATACACCACTTATTTCCCCTCAGATTCAACACTCGTTCGTGTTCTTTGTTAACTAGTTGGTACTCGTCTGTACCATCATCTCTGAACATGCATCAGCAGTTGTTTCTACCGATACTCGTCCGTATCATAATCTTAAGGATGCTCGTCCGCATCTTTAATCTATACACAGTGTCAAACACTTATACCTTTTATTTCTTGGATGTAAACACTCGTCCGTGATTACTATTCCCCGGTAAGTCCCCAGCAAAACTTCTTTTCTATCTGACATTCGTCCTATGTCATGATACTTTCGGCAGTCGTACCCTGCCAGGTGATCGTCCTTCACCTTTGGATGACCGTCCCTCATCCTTCTCCCAGCGGGGTCTCCATTATTGGAACCCTTTTCTATCCGACATTTATCCTATGTCGTGATATTTTAGCAGCCGTCCCCTGCTAGGTGATCGTCTTTCACCGTCCTGATGATCGTCCTTCATCACTTTATCCGATGGTTGTCCCCATCGTGGATCTTGTTATCTGACATTCGTCCTATGTCATGATAAACCCCGAGAGCAGTCGTACCCTGCTAGGTGATCGTCCTTCACCTCTTGATGATCGTCCTTCATCATGCTTATCTGATGGCCGTCCCCATCGTCGACCTTTTCTATCCGACATTCGTCCTATGTCGTGATACTTTCGGCAACCGTACCCTGCTAGGTGATCGTCCTTCACCTAGGATGACCGTCCATCATCCTTATCCCCAACAGAGCAACCGTTCCCGTCTAGGTGATCGTCCCTCACCTTTGATGACCGTCCCTCATCATTTATTTCATTAACCCGATGGCCGTTCCCATCGTTGTTTACCCTTACTTTACAAACTTGTTGGTCGTCCCCATCATTTACTTTACCTTTAATCCCCAAATAATTTTGTTATTTCACTTGATGGTCGTCCCCGTCATGACCTCTTTATTTCCCCAGCATGTCGGTCGTCCCCGTCATTGCTTTATTCCCAGCAGTCGTCCTCTGATCGATGGTTGTCCTCCATCACCCGCACTTTACAAACATACTATACTTTCTTTTACAACCTATATCCCTTTTCTTCTTCTCCCCAGTGAGTGCAAATTTCGGACTGTCTTTGGTATTCAACCACAAGTTATCTTGTTCGTCTGTTAAGCCCGTCGCTTACATCCTGCACAGCTAACTCATGCTTGAATAGGGGCAGCTGTAAACACCCCAAATTTACCCTCACTAAGTTCACACCTTGGCTTGTGATCTTTCACATTTACATAAGTTTAATCATACCATTTCATGTTGCATTTTTGCTTCACTACATTAGTTCAAGTTCATCTGCATATAGGGTTTGTGATTTGAGCCATCCAAGATCCTCCTGAGCCACTCCGAAGGCCATCAATCATCTCAAGAGGGTCCATGTATGTTCAATCATCATATTTTATCCTCCAAAGATCAAGGAAGTCAAATAATCACAAGAACTGGCAAAGCATGGAAGCTGATTTAAGGTTTAACTGCACAGATGACCTGAAATTAGGGTTTTGGTTTCAGAGGCCATAACTCCAAATTTTTTGGTCATTCTTGTTTCTATTGGTCTTAATATGTTATAAGGATCATGTGTACCAAGTTTTATGAAGAAATTCATTGTGGAAGTCATCTGATCATTAGGTAACTTCTTGAGCAAGTCAGAGCAAAATTAGGGCATCTGAGACCCCCATCAATGGAACCAAAGTGGATTTTTCATCAAATTGAGGTTATATGATCTTTATTTGATCATTGAAGTTCTTGGAAATTCACAAAATTGAAGAAAAGTGAGCTAAACCAAAAGTTGCCAAAAATGGAAATGACTTGTAATGTAAATTTTCCATTTTGGGAAAGTTTTTCAACCTCCTCTTTCTCAACCAAAAATGCTTCAAATGAAAAATTGTTGGTCATGGAAGTTGTAGATTGGATCATTCCCTTTTCAAAAAGTACAAGAACAAGTCCTAATTCATTATGGAACTCAAGTTATGGCTTGTCAAAGTTGGCAAAAATCACATAATTTTCAAGAATGCACCAAAGAGGAATTTTTGCAAAACCACTTGCCAAGTTTATTTTGTGACTTCAAACACACTTCTAATCATCATACAAACATTACACATTGCCTAAAACTCAGAATTGGCCCAAGAATTTCAAGTTTTCATGCCTTGCCCATGAAGAAATCTCAAAGGGGCCAAACTTTCTCCAAATTGCAAAATACCCCATAACTTTGTTTCAACTTGCTGAATTGCCTCAAGATTGATTCTATGGTCATCCTTGATCTCAGCTGCACATGGACATGCCAAAAAGCCAGCTGCATTCTTGCCAATACCTCAAGTACAACCAACCTTGACTTTTGTAAATCACCCCATACCAATCAGCATAGCCCACACCAACTCCACAGACCTATCACAACTTGATATGTGGACTTTATGCAAGCCATAACACACAAGAACACATCCTGAAACCTCAGCATTCTCAAGTTCACAAAAATCATCCCTCTTGCATTTTCCTTCGAAACACACAGCACACTTGCTCATTCTTTAAACAAACACCACCATTCATTCTTAAATCATTCACTGATCATAAACCACCCATCAAAACCTGTCGGGGAATGATGAATTCTCCCGTACTATTAAGAATAAGAAGACTCTGGTGGGGAATATTTATTCTCTGGAAGAAGGCTCTCTGCTTGGGGAGAATGTTTTACTTTTTTCATTTCTGACCCTACCGGGGACAATGTAGAATGCCGCTGGGGGACATTTCCTGCTGAAGCTGAGGATTAACGAATATAAAGTGTCTCATGCTGGGGATATAAGGCTTCTCGTGCTGGAGAAGACTTTTCGTTTCCAATCCTGCTAGGGATGAGAAGACTCTGAGGGGAATACTCCTTTTATTGAAGGATAACTCTCTGCTGGGGAGGAACATCATCAGCCTTATGTCGTTATGTTGGGGAAGATCTCCATTCCCGACTCTACTAGGGATAATAGAAGGCATCAAAGGAGGATGTTCCTGAGGCATCTGCTAAAGAAGACCTCCTGAAACTCTATGTTGGCAATGGTTTTGCTAGCCTTTAGGCTAATCAACTACCTACTGATCATGAGTGAACAATGGTTCTTTGTAATTTTCAACTCACCTCAAACTAAGGTCTATCGGAAGAAACCTTCCCAAGAGGATTTTACAGAAAACCCGATGTCCGAGATGCCTCAGTGTCTTCAAACTCTTGGAGATATTCTTCGGATCTCGAAATAACGGCTCCAGACTACATGGTCTATGGAAGGATTTTCCTCGCAAGGATACATGGGAAGCCTCGTATTACTAGGATATTCTGCCCCAGTATATTGAACCTCGGATAGGTTACTTCTGATATGACCGTCTTCGGGAGAGAGTAACCCCCAGTGCTATTGGGGTGGCCTGCCCTAGTACGAGCCTTTGAGTGATCACCTCTGACCGAATGGTCTTTGAGTGGATATCCAGACTAAATGCTCTAGGAGAGATTTGAATCTCGGAGTGATTGCCCCAGTTTGGCTGAATTATGAGGAGATTGCTCGATGTGATTGCCTCAAATTAGCTAGCTCTTACCACGACTGATTGGGAAAGTCCCTACCCAATGGAGCTTCTGTGAAAAGTGCATCTCGATATGATTGTCCTTCAGAAGTTTAAGACTTCTCAAATTGGCAAGATTAAGCTTCTGGACTGAGGTTCCATATATGAAGTTTTATGATGCCGAACAAATGTATGCAAGCAGAAAATGTTTATTATGAGAATGGAAATTCTAATGCAACACACATGTTAATCTTGAAGCTTTACTGAAAATATGTTGCAAACCTTTGTGAGCGAATCACTAGTTAAGATACGACATTATTTTTTGATAAAATAAAACATGCACATGCAATACCAACAAAGATCTTTTAGCACAACTTATAGGAGTCAGGAACGCAGTCTCGTGGTAGTACGTTCTCAAGATAATCCTGTTTCAGTTATGACTTTTGAGGGTTGTATCGTGTCCTGGTTCCTAGTTATAGAAACAAAAGATATAAGCTCAAAGTTTATTTGTGTCACCCCTCTTCGTGATGTCCTCCATTCCTATGTTCAACTAGATTTTACAAGCGCTCACCTTTCAAAATAGTTTCATGATGGTTGAAAAACCATTGACACTAACGATTTAAGAACCCATCAGGTTTTCGTTTGGAGTCAGTCACCCCTATCGTCTTTTGTATCTGTATCACACGACTTTGTTCTTTCTTGAGGATCTTCTTTGTGTAATCCTTTTCAACTTTCAGTTTTGCATTATTTTGCTTATCCCTAACTTTTGCCTGGATTAATTCTTGTGAATCTTTGATTGTCAAGTCCAGCGGGATGCCCTAATTTTTGCCTAAGTCGCTTGTTTTCATGTCTCGACTTAGCGAGCTTTCTCATTTCTTTTTTTTCAATTCCCCTTTTTTCGAACAAATCGTGTGACACTGGTTATCTTAATTGCTTTGAAAGGGTCGTGAATGTCTCACTCTTCGGTTGATGAGAAATAACCCATGTGGTTTCCGGTATTTGGACCTCTTGATTGGGATAACCATTGCGGTTTCTGGTCTTTGGACCTCCTGATTTGGTACAAAGAAAGGTAACGGATCCTCAGATGTGCACTCCTTTTTGAAATTTGAACGCTCGGTCAAACTAACTGACGTCTACCCTGCCCTTGGGTTAAATGCAAGGGTTTTTTCATGCGAAACGAAACTTCTACTTCAAGGCTCAAATGGGTTGGCGAGGGTCTATCTCCCTTATATCTCCGGTGTTTAGGATTTGAAACAAAGCATGTACATCATCAACAGGGTCTTATTCAAGAGCACACAATTTGAGATTCTTTGCGTTTTTGTTTCGTCATTCTCCCTCATAGAGTTTTAACACGAGAGTTGGTATTGCAATGCACGCATACAAAATTATAAGTGAATAAAAATGAATTAATTCAAGAAAAACATGTGAGTTTTATTATGATTAACATTCAAAAGTAAACAAATTTCATGCATGCATACAAATGTCTAAGCAAACAAGAAAAACTACAAATTAAATGCAGTAAAGAAGCTGATCATTTCCATTGTTGGGGAGACTTGAATTTGTCTGGACTGATCATTCTTGAATTCTTCCTGTGGTCAGTAGCTTGTTCATGGACTTGTAATCTTCAATCAGATGGCCGCCTTCCCCAACATGGCAATCATACATCTTCTTCTAGTTATTTTGACTTTGACACGAGACGTCTAAAAGAAGGGGTAAATCTAGGGAATGAAGTTGCCCCATAAGGTTGCTCAGAAAGACCTGACGATCTTCTGCCTACGTATCTCCATTGACCAATGGAGAATCAGAGTGATGTAGTTCCCCTCCATAGGGATGAAAATGTTTTGAAAGAAACAATGCCATTACTGGGAGTATTGGGATGCCATTTCCCTTATCTATTTGGTGCAAAATTGAAAACTTTTGAGTCGATTAAATCTTGCACCTTGTGGTGAAAAGCTTTACATACATCGATATGATGCCCTGGTTCCCTAGAATAAAAATCACAGCGGGAATTGGCATCCCATCCATCTGGTAGTGGGAAAGGAGGTGGGGACAGATTGCGAAGCTCAATCAGTTTTAACTGAAGCAAGTGTTGTAGTAGGTCTGTATGAGACATTGGCAAAGGGTCGAAAACTATTTCCCTCCTTTGTGGATGCTGACGACCCTATTGAGGGTTATACTGGCGACGATTTTGCTGTTGCAAATGGGTTGCCCTTGGGAGGATCACGAATGTTGTCTGGTAATATGAATCTTAATTTCTCCTCTTTCGCTAACCATAGACTGCCCCGGCTTCTTCGTACTGTCTCTTTTTCCCGTTTGAATATGAATTCTTGGTTCCAGAAGTGGAGGCCCCGTTGTTATGGATCTTTCCCCGCTTCATCCAGTTTTCAACTCTTTCACCAGTCAGGATGATATCAGAAAAACTGCTAGACGAACAGCCTGCTAACCGCTCTATGAAGCACTCAGGGAGGGTATCTATGAACAATTCCACCATTTCTCTCTCCAGCACCGGGGGTTGAACTCTAGCTGCGATTTCGCGCCACCTCTGTGCATATTCCTTAAAGCTCTCTGAGTTCTTCTGAGAAAGGCTTTGAAGCTGAGTTCGGTTGGGATCCATGTCGATGTTGTATTGGTATTGCTTGAGAAAGACCTCCCCAAGCTCCTTCCAGTTGCAGACAAAACTCTTCTCCAGCTTCATGTACCACTCTAGTGAGCCCCTAGACAGGTTGTCCTGGAATTAATACATCCAAAGCTTCTCGTCTTTGGTATGAGCAGAGATCTTGCGATAAAAAGCTTGCAAGTGAGTCTTAGGGCAAGAGTTTCCATTGTATTTTTCGAAAGTTGGAGTTCTGAACTTTGGAGGGATAACCACCCCTGAAACTAGCCCCATATCAGAAACGTCAATACCAAGAATATCTTTGCATTCCAATGCACGCACCTTCTCGGCCAGCATGTGGAAATCTTGATTACTGGCCCCAACACCAAATCCTATACCTGTGTTGACCAGAGTGAACCGATCCACCTTCTGGTCTACCACATGAACAGGAATTGGGCCACCATCTCCTAGAGTGGGAGGTTTGTTCACCACAGCTGGAACAACAGTGTTGCTGACTAGATTGCCTTGAGCGTCTAAGGTAATCACTGGAGGATCTGTTTGTGGGGGATTAAGCCTTTGCATAGAAGCCCTCATCTCTTGTTGTCCCAGGGCTATACCCTGCATCATTGTCATGAACTCTCCCATCCGGGTGCGGAGTTTGTTCAGTTCGGTCTGCACTGAGTCCATGAAATTCCCTTGATTACGGCGAGTAACGTACCAGTGTGGACGACACTTTTCCTGAAATGGTCAAATAAATTAGGAAATTCGGGTAACCCGTTAGTATGCAAAATGATATGCATGAAAATGCCATGTTACCGATCCCACTTCATTCAGATTGGGGGACTGATACCCGTAAAGTGCCACATTATATGATAAAATGCTGAGTGGTGTGTGCGAGGAAAGATTTGAGCATAATGAGTTCATTATCGAAATAATATTGCCATAATGGAAAAGTTGAAACAATGGCACCCGAATATAAACCATCATAGAGCAATAATGTGAAAACATGTGAAAAGTCATACAATGAATGTCAGCAATACTGAAGTACAAGAAAAAGTCACAATCAACGATTCACCAACAGTAGATTCCATCAACAACTCTGCAGGTAATCTCACACATAGTAAAGAAATCAAATAATTATACATCCCTTAGTTCATCAACTATTTGTATGATCAGCATCCGTCTTGAGCTTCCAAAGATGTCCATGTAGTCTGCATGGTCAACTAAGTCAAGAGGCTTCAATTTCTACGGATTCCTTCTGGTGTAATGACCCCTGAGTCAATTAGATCTTGGACATTGTGTTTGAACGCTTTGCACTCGTCAATTGTATGCCAGAATGTTCTGGAGTGCAAATTCACACATAACATCCATATTGTAATCTAGGGGAATGGGGTACGACATTGGCAGGGCATTCCTTGGTTGAATCAAAAAAGTTCTTGAGCAAACGAGCAAACACTTGGCTGGGAGGGATGAGACTTGGAGTAAACACTCTTTTAGGCTGCCTGAGTTCGAGTCTCCCCTGTTGTTGATATTTTTGTTGCTGAGTAGGGAAAGAAGGAGTCCCTTCTTTTGCAATCGCTAATGTGAGATCCATTGACGAATTCTCGCTGATTGGTGCAAACTCAATCATCTTTGAGTCAATAAGCTCTTAGACCTGATATTTGAACCTCTTACAATTCTCCATATTATGACCAGGCGCACCAGAATGGAAAACACGCCTAAAGCTGGCATCAAAATCTGGAGGAAGTTTTTTAGGCAGGGCTGCCAGGGTGGCAAGTTCAACTAGATTGAGTTCGAGCAAGCAAGGGAGCAACTGCGCATATAACACCGGAATCCATTCAAAATTAGCTTCAGGCTTCTTCGGTCTTTGTTCAATGTTTTTTCCTTTACACTTCCTTTGGTGAGCTGGAAGCGATTGTAAGTTGAGAGGTTTAGGAGTCCAAAGTTGAGAAGAATGAACATGAAACATTTCCTGATCCTTAAACACCTCCACTAAACGGGGAGAAGCAACAAATCCAGTGTCAGCAACGGGGACATAGTGCCCTTCTTTGAGTATGGCCTCTGGAGCTTCAATGGTCTGGTTATCCCGCTTCTTCAGTTGGTGAACTTTCTCTCTTAGTAGCATATGTCCATGATATAAGGTATGCATGCTCACCAGGAATTGTTCCATTTGGATTTTCATTTCAGCCACTTTCGCTCGGAGTTGCTCCATGTCTATCTCTTGATGGTTGTGATTCAAATTGGCCATTCTGGAGAGAAATCAAATCAGGATGAGAATCTGTCCCCGGACACCTATAATGAGTGTAAGGATGCATGCAAATGCCATGTTCAGTTATTTCGAGGAATTTATCTGCTTTGATCCCAATTTTAATGCAAAAGAAATCCAACAGAGGAATTCATATACGCAATCCCGTGAAATAACTGAACATGTGTGCAGAAATGTTATAATGTCATCTATGCAGCAGGCATGTGATCAAGGGTCTGATGCTGGTGTTGGGCGGTGAACCAACTATGGATAGTCACAATAACTTTATCTCTATACAGATAATTCAGAACTCAGAATCAATGTAACATAGAACCAGATCATAATACTAAATAATACTGGCAAAGTGGGTATGTTGGAAGTTTTAGGGTTCCTGCAAACCTGTAAACCCATCCCATCTCACGAGTGTGCTACTCGGGTCAACATCACAGACTCTCAAAGCCGAGCAACAATAATAAGTTCACCATCTCCGAGAAATGGCTCATGACCAAATCAGGGAATCGGTTTGGCATTATGTACTACTCAGGGAGGTCTCAGCTGAGTCAAAGGAAACAAGTATCCCTCATAAGTCCCCAGCTTTAAGCACTGAATCGAGAAACAATAGTACATTCATCCCTTGGGATATAGTACTATCGTCATACGAACAATTTTGCTTTAACTGGATTCCTATGATAGAACTAGGCCATCCTATGCGAGTTCCCAGTGAAACCTCAGATGCGAGTGGGTTTGCCAACAAATGTGTTCTGCCATTGTCATCAATGGAGAGGGGTGTTTCCACTAAGGTCCTCGAAGATCGGTCCCCAGATGCACATAACTATTGAGGTCTTACCCTAAAGTGAGGCAAAACCCCCACACATAATAGTTCCAAGACAGTCACAATTTAGGTGTGGAACACATCGCAACTCATCATATTGAGATACCATGTGAGTACAATGTTTGTCCATGCTAATCGTATGGTGCACTCAATCTGGGTAGTTGGCTTATCTCACAGTAACTCCCATCCCACAGAAAAAATGGAAACCAACGTAGTCCAGTATATATGATGCATGGAAAACAAATACTTAAAGCGGTAAATAAATGTTTTAAAGTAAAAATTGTAAATAAAACAGTAAATAAACACAAAGCAACACACATGTAAACACCAAATGAAACATAAATATATAGGCGCTAGGATTGACTCTCAAAGGAAACCTGAGATTCTGGGTTCGATCCCCAGCAGAGTCTCCATCTGTTGCTCCCGGGATTTTCATCCTAGTACAAACGCGAAAGTGGCACGGAAAATTCAGAGTCGCCAACCAGGCATTTTCATCTCGAATGAATGGGAAAGATAATGTTGAGCAAACCTAAGAGAGAAGGAAAGGACAAGGTCCTGCGAACCAGAGATCTGGGTTCGGGAGTCGGTTACGACCTGGGAAGGTATTAGCACCCCAGACCGTCTGCCGTACCCGACGGGATCCACGCTTGTTTGTCTGTTTCAAAGGGTGAGAATCAGATGGTGCTGAACAAAAATCGCTAACTAGGATGGAAAATGAAATGAGAAAGGGGACATGGATAAAGAGATCGAAAAGAAAGGGGGAAATGTAGGGAAAATAAAAAATGTGCTCGAACGGGCCCTACCCCGCTGCCTACGTACCTCATCGGGAAAATGAGGATCAGAGTCGACGTAGTTCGCCTAACTAAGGCGAGAACTATTTGTTTGTGTTTTTTATGCGCTGGAACAACTTATGTTTATGATCAGGTGTTGCAGGCTTGCCTTGAACGAGTGTGTTTACCGTCTTACGAATGAGACAAGTCGTCGCAAGTTCGTGTTGAGAGTGAGTGAGGTGAGAAAAGAATTCCCGCAGGAAAAGACGTTTATTGTTTGTTGTTTTGTCTTTTAGAGAAGTGTTTTTTGTTTATTGTTTGTGAATCTTCTCATACTAAGACTTGTTCAATGTGGTAGATGACTTACACCTCGTCCCGAAACAGGACGTATATAAGTAACCCACAACAAAGTCTCGTGTCGTACGAGAAGATCCGACCTTTGTTAGGTGTTTTTGTTATTTTCTTCATGAGATGAGAAAGAAGGACCCAAGTTGCAAAATGACAAAACTAGGGGGACTAAGACACAACCCTAATTTTTTTATTCAATGGAAGTCTTAATGGTTAGTGTGGCTTTCTATCCTAATGAGAAAAGGAAAAGAAGAATTAGAATGCAACTTACTTCATAAGGAAGATAAGTTGATTCCAACAAAGGGGGAAAACCTAACAAACACAAGTATGAAAGGTAAGGCAAAATGCAAATTAAATGCATAAAGAAGTAAAAGGAATAAGTTGTGAGAAACTTACCTTAACCTCCCTACAAAACAAAGGTTAGTATTGCATATTATCTAAAATAATAAGGAAAACAAAGTACCAATTAAATCCTAATGCATCTAGGACCTAAACTAGACTCAATCCTAAGTCTAAAGGTACTAAAAATTATGCTAAGCAAAAATTCAGCAGCCTATTACAGCTCCTAAATGCGTAAACAACAATGAAATACAATGCAATGTACAAACAGCTTTTTACAGCCAACAAACAACATGCAAAATAGGTGCAAAAAGTGTGAAAATGCAACAATCAACATACATTTTACAACTACTGCATGAAAAAACAACTATGAAATGCTAGGCAGATTTGATTAATTTTCAATTATGCACAAAACCAATGGTAAATTCATAATTAACATGCAATGTGATTAAATGGAATCAACATACATGATTGAATGAACATGATTATGAATAAGGGTGATTACGAAAGAATGCACCAAATGACAAATATGCAACAAATATGCACTCAATTATGGAGTATATAAGCATAATGAACATGAATTATGATCATGCATCAACATAAATCAACAACAATGACCTGTAACTTGATGCAAAAAACAGAATTGGATTAACATGCAAGTGATCAAAGATGCAAACAAAATGCTACAACATGTACATTTATGATTATGTGAAATGCAACATACAATATGCAATGCAATTATGGATCATGAAAAGGAAATCAAAATAGAATGTGAAACACATATAAGAATGCTAAATGAAATGCTTGAACATGACAACATTGATTTACAAGTCACTTTATGCACAATTAACAAGTAAATGCACAATATGCAAAAAGGTAACGGAAACACGTCGAAACGACTCAAAACGATGGAATGTGGTACCAAAAATAGTCTTGAAAATTCCCTAAATTCACGCTTGTCGCTCCCAAAAGATGAGACTGGGCTCAAATGAGGTACAGACGCGAACGGTCGGCGAAAGGAGGATGTGAGAACACACAGGAGTGAACTCACAGGAAAAGAAAAGAGTCGCCAGCTAGGCATTTTTATCCCGAAGGAAAGGTAATGCTGCATAAACCTAGAAAGATATGGATAAGACGGTTGCGAACCAGAGAAACTGAGAAAGGGGGTTAGTTACAATCTGGGAAGGTATTAGCACCCAGATTGTCCGCCATATTCGACGGGATCCACGCTTAAAAGATTTGTGTTTTAAAGGGGTAGTGTCAGTGCAATTTGTGTATCAAAGCTGGAAAGAATGCAAGTGTCAGTGTAAAAGAAATGTGAAGTGTATAAGAGAAGTGTCAGTGTAAGAAAGAATGGGAAGCTCAAGACTATGAGGCTTAAAGAATAATGCTGGAAGAGGGGGTATATACAGAGACTTTTGTTCGATAACTGTTAAGTTATGCCTACGTATCCTCTCGTGCAATGAGGAAGTCAGAACACCGTAGTTCGACCCAAAGAGACTGGAAGATAAGTTGACTTGTGAACTGCTTGCTTGTCTATGCTCAAGTGTATGACCTGTCTGGCTCAGGTGCAAACTGTCTTGCATTAGACGGAAGAAGCGAGTTCTCGTTTGTGAGTGAAGATGATGAGAAAAGAATCCCGGAGGAGACGATTATTGTTTGTTTTTGAGTTTTTAGTCTTTTATTGCTTTTGAAAGTTTGTCATAAGTTAATGAGCTTAAGCCTAAACCAATGGGTTAGTAAACTCATCACATCTTCCCTCTGATTAGGGGTAATGAGAATACCTTAAGTGTGAGGTCAGCTTCTCACACTTAATCACCTTTGATGTAGGATTAAGATCATTAACCTACTTGTGATTAGTTAAATGTTTTTGTTGTTTTTGTTTAGTGTTGAGTAATGAGATTAAGCCACAATCAGGGATTAAACAGACTCATTACACCATCCTAATAGAAGGATAATAGATGAGAGTGTTTAAGCTGAGGAAAGCTCCTCAACTTAATCCATGATTAGGGATTAAACTCATGACAAAACAAAACCTTTATTAGATGGATTTTAATTAATGATAAGATGATGAAGTGAATTTTATGATTTGTAAGACAACTTGAGGGGGACTTGTCCATTAACACTAGGGTTAGTCCTTCTTAACCAATTAAGGAAGAATTAGAACCCTAATGCAAGGCCCAAGTTACAAGCTTGATGTCTTGGTGATTATTATGTGAATTGATTAGAGGATTTAAACACATTAAGGGTTTAACACTTAGGATTAAAGTTATACACTCCATCCTAATAGAAGGATGCAGGCATAAGCCTAATCACAAAGCCTTAAAGCCTTTAGGGTTTAGTCCTTGATTATGAGGTGAGAAGAGAAGACTCAATGAGACACAAAGGTAAAATCTAAATGGGGGGGGGGGGGACTAATCAAAACCCTAATTATTGTCATGCTTGGTTGTTCCTAAGGTTTGTGAGGTTACCAAGAGAAATCTTCAGAGGAACCACCAGGAAGCAGATGAAAGGAGCAAAGGAAGCAAAGTAACTTGCTTCATTTAAGAAGACAAGTCACTTGAAGAAAGAAAGTAAGAAGAAGAGGAATGAGCAAGCTCAATCTCAAACACAAGACAAAATTCAGCAATGATGCATAAGAGAGATGAAAAGAGATTGTGAGAAGTGAAGGCAAATTCACTTCTCAAAGTAACTTACCACCTGAAAAGTTAGTGAAAAGGATGCAATGCAATGCAAAAATGAGATGGAATGGCATGATGCAAACCAAAACCAGAAGCATAAGTATGATGCTAATGATGCTATGAGATGACACAAACATGAAACAAGGCATGGGGATGATCATACAAACATATGGATGCAAGAGAAGCATGCTTAGAACCATGAACATACATGAAAAGTTATGAAATGCAAATGACATACAAAATGGCAAATGAAAGATGCAATGATCAAACATGCTTCTAATATGTCTTAAGATGTCTAATGAATCAAGTGGATGCACAAAATGCCATGGCAAGTCATAGTATGCAAGCAAATGCAAGATGAATGCAAAAGGAAGCCCAAATTAGGGTTTATGATCAATGCACAAAACAAAAATCAAAACCAGAAGCAAACATCATGATAAAAATTGAAAATGCACTCAAGGGAACCCTAAACCTATACAAACTCACTGCCCAAAGGAGGGGGCCCAATTCTTGACCTAGTGAAAGTTATGAATTTCTTAAGATTTCTAGGGTTTCAAGGTACCTTGTCAAGAAAAATGTCAAACAAATTGAAAATGCAAGATCAAATCATGCCAATTTAATCCTATAAACTTCATGGTATGCAAGATGCAATGCAAAAAGAATCAAAGTCCAACTCTTAAAGACTAGGCAGAAATGAATTTTCAAAGATTGGATCAAAATAATGCCTTGAAATGAAATTAATTCCATGAAAAATTGTCAAAAGACATCAAGATCAAAAAAGAAATTTGGTTTGAGGGTTGGACAATGTTTCTAAATGATTTTAAATGTTTCATGAATTGTTTTGTGATTTTTAAATACCTAAAAGTATTTTTAATTGATTAATTCTCATTAATTAATTAAAAATAATCTTTTAAATGATTTAAAAATATTTTTTAATGCAAAAAATAAAAATAAAAATGTTTTTGGTTTCTGAAAATTAATAAAAGGTTGTATAAAAATTTTCAGAATTTTTCAAAATGTTTTACTATTTTAAATAAAATGAAGAAAACAAATGGAATTAAATGAAAATAAAACTGAATTTAAATGAAAGTAAGCATGATCAATGGCTGAGGTTTGAACTGGGAAACGCGCGCATTGACTGGCGCCACATCTAAAGGCTGATATTCAAACTAACCTAATTAAACTAATCTGAATTAATTAATTTAAATAAATGGGATTAGGGCTAAGTGAAAGATCTGGACCCTTGAACACGCGCGGGAGTTGACTAAGTCAGACAGATCAACGCACCACATTCAAACTACATTAATTACACAGATTAAACCCTAATCACTTTCAGGTGGCCGGAGAAGACTTCCGGTCGTCTTCTCCGGCAAGACCCTCACCTGAAAGTTGCTAACTTTCTCCCTAGGCCATGAAAATGAACTCTAATCACCCAGAAATCATCCCCATTCAACATGGAATCAAAACCCCCAAACAAAAATCATTTTTCATTCATCAATCATGTGAATCGAAGCAAAACATATTTAGGTCAGAAAAATTTCAGAACACGATTACATGCTTATTTCTCAACCATTTCAAAAAGTAAAAACATCAGAGTGATCAGCAAAGCATGAGGAACAATTTAGAAACTTAAAAACTCATTTCTGGAAAAAAGGTTCTTGAGATACCTGAGCTTTGAGCTTTCTCAGTTTGCAACTTTCTGACCTTCTTTCTTTGTGCAAACCACTCCTCTTAGGCCCCTGATGAAGTCTTGATACTTGGAAGAAGTTTGTGATGGCTGGTTTGGAAGATTACAGAAGTTCTGTTCAGGGGGGTGGTGATCGTGTTTCTGATTCAGGGAGTTTCAGGCAATGGTGATGGGTGGTTTTTAATCAGTGAAGCATGCTGAGTTTGTTTGTGAAGTTTGTTTGTGTGTTTGCAGCTTGTGGAGAGTGTTTCGAAAGCTTTTGCAAAATGGGGTGAAAATGAGAGAGATGTGTTCTTGGTGCTTTCAGGCTTGTGTCTTATGTGTTTTGGCTTGCTTTTGGTTTGTATATACAAATGGGATTGGTCAGATGAGTTGATGTGTGCTGTTGTGATTAGTATGGCTCAAGTTGCCAAAATGTCAAATTGGTGTAAGAGAGGCATGGGCTACTAGCTAGCCAAGGACAAATGGGGTGTCCTGCGCAGCAAGAAGTGTGGAGAGCCCTAGGATTGATTATGAAGTCAGCAAGCAAGTGGATTCAAACTTGAGTGAGTTTTTGCAACTTGCTTCACTTTTGTTTCCTTTGAAAATTCTTGCTCCATAAGTCATGAAAATGAGTGATCCCTTGGCCCATTCTGAATTTTAGATGTCACATGATCATGTTGTGAAGAAATGGTACACATTTGAGGCCTTTAGAACACTTGATCAAACCATTTTGCAAAATGTCTCTTTGGTAGAAAACTTCAAATTTTGTGATTTTAGCCAACTTTGACAAGCCATAACTTTTGATCCAAAATGAATTAGGTCAAGTTCTTGTACTTTTTGAAAAGGGAATGATCCATTCTACAACTTTTATGATCAAAGTTTTTCCATTTGAAGCATTTTTGAATCAAAAAGCAAGGGTTGAAAAAGTTTCCCAAAATGGCAATTTTCATTAAAAGTCAACTTTCCCAAAAAGTCAACTTTGCAAATGACTTGAAATTCTTCAATTTTGTGAACTTCCAACATCTTCCATGATCAAATAAAGATCATAAACAATCAAAATGATGAATAACACCCTTTGGTTGGGTCATTGAGGGCCTCAGATGTCCTGATTTTACACTGACTTGCTTAGAAAGTCAACCCTTGATCAGATGACTTCCCCATTGAATTTCTTCATGAAAATTGATATGCATGCTCCCTATACCATATAGAGACCAATAGAAACAAGAATGACCAAAAAATTTGGAGTTATGGCCTTTGAAACCAAAACCCTAATTCTAGGTCATCTGTGCAGTCAAACCTGGCTCTGCTTCCATGCCATTTTCAGTTCTTGTGATTCTTTGACATTCTTGACTTTGAGAGGATATAATATGATGTTTGAACATACATGGACCCCTTTGAAGTGATTGATGACCTTTGGAGTGGCTCAAAAAGCTCTTGATTGCTCAAATCACAAACCCTAGATGCAGATGACTTTGAACCAATGCAATGAATCAAAAATGTGATATGAGAAGGTATGATTGAGTTTATGCATATGAGGAGATCATAAGCCATGGTGTAAATGGGTGAGGGCAAATTTGGGGTGTTTACAACGCTCTATCACTACATGGAATTTAAGACACGATGCAATGCAAACCAATAATGAAACAAAAGCATTTTTCACTTTCGAAACAATGTTAACCGGTTAACGCTATAGGTTAACCGATTAACGCCCTAAGATTTTCAATTTCTAGAGGCGTTTTTAACGTGTTAACCGGTTAACACTGAACAAAATGGTGAAAAAAGTGTAGAAATAAACACTTATGGTCATGAACCTACTTCTAAAAAACCCTAACACATACATGAACATGTTAACTCTAATTTTCTACTTAAAAGAGGTTTTCTAACACCTATTAGGACCTAGATTAAGCTACAAATCTAGCTTCTAACAACCAAAATACGCAAATTGCAATCAAAACGTAATTGAACGGTAAAATGCAAACACAATCAATGAACATGCAAAGAATGTCGTTACGGCGAGATGAAGAGAATAAGTTAAAGCGAAAAGCAGTTTTAGATCACCGACCTACGAAGCGGAGGATTGCTTTGTTGAGTGTTGCGTTGTAGATCGAAGTTCAAGCGAAGAAGAAAATCGGAGATTCCGCGAATGCAAAATAAATGCGATTCGATCTTGATGAACACTTGCGCAACCACTTCTAATGAGCTCAAAACCACTCCAAAAATAGAATTGCTTCTTCAAATAAGCTCCCAAAGTTGATGATTGATGAAAGTTTAGCTTCAAGTTCTTCAAATTCCAATGAAGAATTTGAAGAACTTCTATGAAGAAGCTTTGAGAAATTTTGTGAAAAAGTGGGAGAATTGAGAGAGAAATGAGAGATTGAAGATGAAAATGGAGAGAATGAGGTTGGTCCCCTTAGGCTTTGGAGTGATTAGGGCTTATATAGAGTGTAGGCATGACATGAGGTTTGGGAATGGAGCTTGATTAGGCTTTAGGTTAGGTTTGGAGGTAGGTTAGGAGGTAGTTGGAGTTAGTTGGAGTTCTAGAATATTCCTTGGAACATGCTAGAAGAGTCTAGAAGATGGTAGAAAACTCCAATGTGAAGGGAGTGTAGTGAAGTGTGAAAACAAAGTGAAAAATGAGAAGGAAAAGGAAATGGAGGGAAATGGAACAAACTGATTTTTGAATTATTTATTCAAAATTCGTGTCCGTTAACTGGTTAACCATATGCCTTAACCGGTTAACGAAAGGAAAATTTGAATTCTTAATTTCTTTGGTGGGTTAACATGGAAATGGCTTGGATTAATTTTGTGCATAATTTTTCTTCCCTCGAGCTCCTAAGATTGACAAGCCTTACACGATCACATACCTCATACATATGCAAATGATCATGATTTATTATTATTTTTCCGAATGCGATGCGATGCTTGGACAATCATGCAAAAATGAAGAAGCATAAACCACTTGAGGTTGGCAATAAATAAGAGGGGAAATTTTAGGGTATTACACTCTCCCTTGAGAAATCGGCCCCATCGTGTTGCCTTTCATGTTCACCGAGTAGTCAACAATTTCTACGCATAATATAATCCAATTAACCCATTTCTGACTAAAACCCATAGAGATAAGAATCTATTTCAAATAATCATAATCAATTCTATCATATGCTTTACTAATATCCATCTTGAGAGCTATATCCTTGTGTTTGCCTTTAGTTTTGGTCTTAATGTAATGAAACACCTCATTGGCTGCCATGAAATTATCCAAAATAGATCTTCTCGAAACGAAAGCTGATTAATTATCCGAAATACACTTATCCAGAACTCTCTTAAACCAATTAGCTAGAACTTTTACAATTATTTTATACAACACATTGCATAAGGCAATCGGTCTCCAATCATTCAGAGAACCTAACACGAATCTGTTTTAGATGAACTTGGGCTTTAATTCTTCATTCTCATTAGAGATCTAGTGAGAAACGAGGATTGTTTGGGGATTCAAGTTTGAGTTTTGGGAAGGTCAAAATTGTCTATGACCTGCATTGATGTCATGCCCACTCACCAACATGGGTAGGGATGGCAAAACAATTTGTGCTCGCGGGTAAAACAAATCATGGATACGGGTTGGATAACTTAATGGGTATTTATAGATAATATAAACAGATGTTTAATTATTTGTTTCCTTGTGGGCATGAATACAAATTTGATTGTTGTCGTACCCACAAATATCCATATTCAATAATAATTATAAGAAAAATTTAAATATCTTTTAATATTATTATATTTGATAATTCTTTTTCATTAATAATCACTTAATTTAACTTGGTAACCTCCTTTTCACTTAAAACCATATCATACATTTTTCTTTCGCATATTCTTCTTGCCACGCGTCTTCAAAAGTTATATGCATAATTTTCTCTTTAGATCACATAAGAAAAATTAGAATATTACAATTAAAAAAAAAGATATCCATGGGTATTCATAAACACCCGAGGGTATCTCAATATTCATGGATACTCGTTTGATAGATACCACACGGGTATAGGGCATGTACAAATATTATATTTACTAAACGAAATGGGTAGCGAGGAACTAGTACTTGTGCTAACAGATATCCATTGTCTTCCCCAATCGTGAGTTTATTCTAAATTACTGGAAATCGTTAAAACCTCTAGTCACTCCTATACTACCCCTACTAGCATAGGGGTGCTACACATTTATACTTTTAACATTTTTAACAAGTACAATCTTAATCATTAATAAAAGAAAAAATAATTGATTTAAAATTGACATAATTAAAATATTCAAATGCTAGAATTTAATAAAATTATTAATATTATATTGAAAAAAACTATATCATCTTAACATAAATTACTCATGATATTGAAGGAGTAATAATTTCTTTTTAAGAAGTTAACAAGATTAGTAATTAATTAAAAATAGAGCAATCACTTACTAAAGCACATATGTGGTGACCGATGGGTAACATCTAGGGTGTAATGTAATTTGATATTGAAAACATGAGTATTTCTATTTAAAAAATAGATTTAATTGAATGAATGGTGGCAAAACGGAGATACCTGAACCCAACACGAACCTGTTTGAGATGAACTTGGGTTTTAATTCTTCATTCTCGTTGGAGATTTAGCGAGAAACGGGGATTGTTTGAGGATTCGAGTTTGGATTTTGGGGAGGTCAAAATTGTCTCCGACCCGCATTGATGTTATGCCCACTCACCAACGTAGGTAGGGATGGCAACAAAATTTGTGCTCGCGGGTAAAACCTATCATGGATACGGGCTGGATACCTTAATTAATATTCACATGTAATATAAACAGATGTTTAATCATCTGTTTTTTTGTGGGCACAAATACAAATTTGATTGTTCTCATACCCACGAATATCCATATTCAATAATAATTATAAAAAATAATTAAATATCTTTTAATATTATTATTTTTGATAATTCTTTTTCATTAATAGTCACTTAATTTAACTTGGTAATCTCTTTTTCACTTAAAATCCTATCATACATTTTTCTTCTGCGTATTCTTCTTGCCTTGCGTCTTCTTCAAAAGTTATATACATAATTTTTTTTCTTTAGATAACATAAGAAAAATGAGTAAATTACAATTTTAAAAAAAAGATATTCATGGGTATATGTAAATACCCGAGAGTATCTCAATATTCATGAATACCTGTTTGATAGATACCGCACGAATATAGGGCATGTACAAAAATCATATTTACTAAACAAAGTGGATAGCGAGAAACTAGTACTTGTGCCAATGAATATTCATTGTTATCCCCAATCGTGAGTTTATTCTAAATTACTAGAAATCGTTAAAACCTTTGATCACTACTATACTAGCCGTACTAGCATAGGGTAGGGGTGGCAAAATGGATGGATTGGATGGATATGGATTGGATTGATAATGGATGGATCCAAACAATCCATTAGTCCATTAACAATCCACTAAATTTTTTGAAAAATATCCAATCCAATCCATCCATTAGGGGTAAAAATCCATCCAATCCATCCGTTAACATATTTTTAATGGATGAATATCCATCCATCCAATTTTTTTTTTGAAATTTTTTTTTTTGAAAAAATCAATTTTTTTATATTCTAAAAAATGTCGATTTGTTAATTTTTGAAAATAAGCGATTTTTTTTTTATTTTCGAAAAAATCAAATTTTCTTTTTCAGAAAAAATCGGTTTTTTTGATATTTTCGAAAAAAAATTAATATGATTTTACAAGATCCATAATCATGTGTAAAATTAAATGTCGCGATATCATTTATTTTCACATAATATTTTAAGATAAAACAAATAGTATAAATTTATTACTATATACACTACTTTTAATACATATATAAAAAATAAAATACATTTAATCGGTAAGGAAAAATATTAACCACAGCCACAGGTGAGTGATAACATGTACTCCTAATATTTTACGACAAATTAAATAGAGTAAAAACATGACATGTGCTGACAAAAAAGTCTCGGTTAGACCCAACTTAAATTCTTAGACCTATACAGTCTATTTCAAAATTTATTCTGAAACGTGTAATCCAACGGTATGAGTTGATACAAGGGTGCTAAAAAACTCTATAACCACTAATATATATATATATATATATATATATATATATATATATCAAAATCTCAACTCTTTTTTTCTTTTTTCTATATCATCACGACAAAAAAAAAACAATATTAAAAAAAAAAAATTTGTTATTTTTGAAAAAATCATTTTTTTATATTTCGAAAAAATCGAATTTTTTTATATTTTCGAAAAAAATCGTTTTTTGATATTTTTTGAAAAAAAATCGACTTTTTGATATTTTTGAAAAGAAATCGGTTTTTTGATATTTTCGAAAAAATCAATTTTTTTTTTATATTTTCGGAAAAAATAAATTTTGATATTTTTGGAAAAATAAATTTTTGAAAAAAAATCAATTTTTTTTATATCCGTAAAAAAATCATTTTTTAAAATAATTCATTATTATTATTATTTTTAAATAGATATGATTGATATAAAAACAATCCGTTGGATCATTCAAATATGTCGGATGGATTGGATTAATCCATACATATAAATGGATGGATTTAATCCAATCCATTAACTTACTTTTCATATGGTGGATGGATTAGATGAATTTTTTAGTTGATGGATTGGATGAATTTTATCTAAATGGATCCAATTGCCACCCCTAGCATAGGGTGCTACAGATCTATACTTTTAACATTTTTACCAAGTACAATCTTATCAAGTAATCATTAATAAAAGCAAAAAATAATTGATTTCAAATTGAGACAATTAAGATTATTTAAATGCTAGAATTTAATAAAATTATTAATATTATATTGAACAAAAAATTATATAATCTTAACATAAATTACTCATTATGATCTCGAAGGAGTGATAATTTCTTCTTAAAAAGTTAACAAGATTAGTAATTAATTAAAAATTGAACAATCACTTACCAAAGCACATATGTGTGTGGTGGCCGGTGGGTAACATCTAGGGTGTTACCTTTTCATGATTGGCCAACCGACCAACATAATAAAATAGTCTCGAGTTCACGTACTCGCGAGACAGAGGATGATTTTGAACGTTTTGTTTTTCCATTTTGAAAAATTTTGAAATAATAATCCCAAGATACAGATACAAAGAGGGCAACAATTAAAGAAAACATAACACTTTTATTTTCCTTTTATAATTCATTCTAGAAAAAAAAAGTTTAGTATCAATTACTTTGTGTTTTTGTTTGGAAGGCAAAATAATATTATTAGTGTAGGAAAAAAGGCTTCCGGAATTTTACTTTTTAGATACATATTAAATAACTAATATATTTATTTATATATAATTTATATACATTGATTATTCAATATATTTAAAAAATAAGTTATATTTTATAAATAGAACCATAGATAGTATTAGATTTTGATCTAATTTATCATTAAAAAATTAATTTGTAAGATGGCCAATATTACTAAATATAAATTCTTTAGAAATTTCACCGTTTATCTACTGCCGAATTTACAATCTTTCTAATACACCTCTCACATCAAATACTATTTTGAATTGCATGGATATAAACGGTGAGCAGTTCATGTTTCGATCGACAGACTCTGATATTATATTAGAGTTTGACCTAGCTCATACTTACCAATGTGAGACTTGTAATCTTTTCAATAACATTAAATGTATCAAAAGCTACATAATAAAAATCAAACAAATGAAAATGTTAGAGGGAAAAAGATACAAGACAACAAAAAACAAAAAACAACCTATCGTAAGTCAACTTCAGAAAAACCTCCTCTAAAAACTGCACTCTAATAAAGAATCATGCTAGAGCTTAAGTCAGTTGGACCACAAACACCGGATCAAAGACCACAAGAGAAGATATAAGAAATAAACACTTTCAACCTGACCAAAATTTCAATCATTTATTGATTAATTTAAATGACAGAGTTCTGAAGCCATTGTGCTAAGGTGCAATAGTTATCCATTAATCTATCCAAAAATGATTTACAAATAAAAAATACTTTCTTCTCCACTTCTTTCATTAAAATACTAAAAAATATAATCTCATTATGAGTCCTCTAAAAAATGTATGCATACATTTTCATTCAATAGTATTTTTATGAGATGAAATGATAATAAATATATTTTTCACCCCTTCTAGATTGAAACCTATCATCTAACAAAATAAAGTTCATCTTCGTCGTTCACCCCCAAGCCAATGGACAATAAGGGTTGGCGACCAAGGTGATATTAAAAGGGATAAATAAGAAGTTGAACGATGCCAATGGGTTGTGAACTGAATTTCTCTTTGAAATATTATGGTCATACCATAACAAGCACCGCTCAAATACTAATAAGACTCATTTCATCATGGTATAAAGGACTAATGTTATGTTGTCTATAGATATTGACACACCCTTATTGTGGTGCTCTCAGTTCAACAAGGAAGTGAATGTTATTGGTCTAAAGTGTGTTGCAGATCTGATTGAAGTGTGTTGCAGATCTGATTGATGAAGTTAGATCCACCACCCACATTTAGGAGTTTTCCGCCAAACAAAGAGTGACTAGAAGATATAACTCTAAAGTAATTCCAAGGGAAATGAAAGAAGGAAACTTGGTGTTAAGACAAGTGTTTTTGTTTGCGCAGTAAGGAAAATTGTAGCCAAACTAGGAATGACCATATCACATATTTCAGAAGCTTCCACATGGAACATAAGATCTACAAATATTGGATGGCGACTCGTCCCCAGGACTTGAAATTTTATCATTTTAAAATATTATTACAATTAAGCTATTTATGAATTTTTTTAAGGGAACACATCACCTACTCATGTACGAATTTTTGAATGTTTATGAGCAAAGAGAATGATTTGGTTTTACTGTTATGTATGTTGGACTTCCACATGAAGATCCTTGACGCCTCTCAAGGATATGAAAACGTGTTGGACTCCCACATGAATATCCTTGTCTCCTCTCAAAGGAATATGATAATGCCTGAGGGACTTAGAGTCCTGTCAAAATAAGCCCATCCAACGCCTCACTTGGGGGATTTTAGAGTCTCATCATGCAAGGATTAACATAAAGTCTCACATAGTGAAACTTGACTAAAGGTTGATCCGAAAGACTTAACACAAAAGTCTTGCTTGAGGGTCTTGACCAAAGTCTTACTCGAGAGACTCAAAGTCTTGCATGAGGGACTTAAAGTTTCATAATGCATGCTCAACATATAATCTCTTATGAGGGATTTAGAGATCCATCAAAACAGACTCATCTAACGCCTCACTGAGGTGACTTTAGAGTCTCATAAAATAGGCTTTAGCTTAGGGTCACATCAAATAAACACCTCTGACAAGTTAGTCAGTTAAACACTTCACCCTTTTCAAGATCTTGTGCTTTAGGAACTATGTAGTGATATATTTATGAAGGGTCCATAAAAGAAAAAAGACCATGTCGCCTACAAGGGCGAGGGAATCCCATCACCCGTAAGAAGGAGGGTACCAACCACAACACTCATACTCACCCATTATCAGGAAACGTGGGAAGTGACATGTATAGGTCATAGGAAGCACAAAAAAAGAGTCTAGGGGATAACCCACATCTTCTCAGGAAATATGGATTCAACAGTCCACTACCATTACTAGGTGGACAATTGCAATAAAATCTAAAATCTTGACTCATAAACCTCTATAAATATCTCAGTCTGAAGATAAGAGAAACAACTTAGATACACACGAAAAATATCTCAAAGATACAATGCTTCTCACCTCGCGTAAGCTTATTCTTCCCATACCCAAAAATACCTCGAAAACATGAATTTTCACAACCATGAACAAACCCTAAAACCACCATAACTCCTTAAAATATGTGACCATCTTACTTGTATAAAAGTGTCACACATCTATATTTTTTTTTGACAAATACAAATCTAATCTTTAATATACCATGAGCATCTAATTTGAGAAAGAATTTTCATGATATGTTACTTTATTCACCAATGTTGCATTGAACCTGATAAAGATAAACAATATTGGCATACCTCTTAAAAAGATAACCGAGGTGTTTAACTGGCATTACAAAGATTTAACAAGAGATAATATTTGTGGTAATCACCATACTCCATAAAAGGCTTGTTCTGCCATATTTCAAAAGACTTGTTATCCACAATTTTGTTCGCCTACTAATAGATACAATCACACTTTTTAACTTTTGATGCTCTATCATAGAGCATGTGCAATTTTATCTAACACTATTATTATTTTTATATGAATATAGTTTCTTTAACATTAGTTAGTGACAATTAAAAATAAAATAAAATAAATTTTTTATAAAAGTGTTTGGTGGAACTTATTCTACTTTATTTAAATAAAAAAGAAAAAGTCAAAAAAGGTTGAGTCAGCGAGGCATGCACAACCAGAAAAATAAAACAACGGATGCTCCTACTGAATGGTCAACACGTGTCTTTACCGGCGGCAGCCGGTAACCGGTCATCATCGAACCTTTTGTGGACCCCAAAACCACCAACTCTGTCAAATTTTGCACAACCCAATAACACAAAGTACACAGTTTAGGTAAAAAACAGGAAAATGGAACAATGTTTAATTTATTAACCAAGGGGTTAATTAATGTTTTTTCTTTCCCTATGAAATGCACTTAAACTAATACTCTAAGGGCGACGATTAAGAAATTAATTCAAAATAAATCTTATCTTAAGATTATAATTTATAATAATATTTTAATTTCCTCTATTAAACTCTTTCTTTTACCGATTTATTTATTTTAATTCTATAATAATACACTTTTGGCTCTATATATAATTTTTTTTTAAAATTTATTAAATAATATATAATAAAATACATTGATTCTTTAATAAATATATTTTTTTATAAATAAAATCATATAAGTTTCAATAATACTCATTATTAATTTCCTTAATTTAATTTTTAATAATAATAATTAATTATGATTACATTTGATTTAAGTTAATAGTACTAATATGATTTTTAAGTTTCCAAACCACGAAAATTAAAAATTGTAATTTAAATTTTATACTATTATAAAATAATGATTTGATTAAATTATATTTTGATCCATTATTTTGTCTGATTTCCAAAATCAATTTTTATATTTTAAAATCAAACAGTTTTAATTTCTGTTTCAAATTTTTTATTTAAAATTAATGATTTATTCATTTTTAAATAATGTGTCATATATATATATATATATATATATATATATATATATATATATATATATATATATATATATATATATATATATATATATATATATATATATATATATATATATATATATATATATATATATATATATATATAAAGAATTTCTTATGAAACATTATAAATAAAAATATAATTTAAAAGAAATTGACGCGTAAATTTAAGAAAAAAAGTCAAATTATTTAATTTTAAAATATGATGATTGTTTTGTGAATCTATAAACTATAAAATAGGACGATAAAAATTATAATTTACTCTAATTATTTTAGTTAGAATTTGAATTTTATTTTATATAATTAATTAATTAAATTTATTTTATATAGTTAAATAGTAGATATTTATTGAAAAGTAATAATAGTAATAAAACTAATCTGTTAATTTGCTCTTTAAACTATGTATTTTTTATTCAAATCAGAAATTTATTTATTTTTGGAATAATACTATAAAGGATTTTATTACATCTTTCGGTTTATCTCTATCAATATAGAAATTTATTAAATAATTGTTAAATTATTATTAATTCAACAAAGTTAGTTATTCATTTCCATTAAAAATATGAAAGACTATTTAGATAAGTATAAAGATGATATATTTTATTTATGTAACTAAAGAATAACTTGAAAATAGAATAATTAAGATTAAATTGATAGTAATTGATTTAAAATATAAAAAAAAGAAGAAAGAAAAAAAAGAAATGAAGGTAATATTAAATTATAAATTAAGATATGATCTAAGAAAGATAAGGCCATGAGAGGGGTCCTCTAACAGATTTACCTCTAAACCATTCTTTCATCTGATTTGCAGAACCAATCTCAAAGAAAGGACCAACCACACCTTCTAAGAGTCGTCGTTGTTTGTTTGAGGAGAGAGAAACCTGTTCTTTCTCTTTCTCTTTCTCTATCTATCTATCCATGTGTGTGTGAAAGGGTACATGCAAAAAACAGTGACTTTGTTGAGATATAGAAACAAAGAAAGGAGTTGAAGATTGTTGTTCAATTTTGCATAAATTGAACATCAAGTACTTTTCATGTTTTTTTGTTTTCTGTTTCGAAAATCTTACCCGTAAGTTTCTCTGACATCATTCTCTTTCACTTTCTCTTTCTCTGTCTTTCTCTCTGTGTCTATGTTTTGTTTCCTATGTTGTTGTTGTTTTGAATATACTAGATTTTTTGAGATCTAGTTTTATTAGATCTAATTAAATTTTGCTTTTTTTGTTAAATGCTGTTGATTATTGTTAATGGGTTTTGCTCAAAATTTGGTTTTTTATTTTTTATTTTTTCTACATTGGAATGCTTGATTTCGGAGATCTCTATGATGTTTTTTTCTTCCTTTTTCTCTGTTAAGCCACTTTGATTAAGCTCATAAAAAATTGAGTTTGATTAAGCTCATTAAAAAATTGAGTTTGAATGGATTCTGATCTGTGATCTTGTTTATTTGAGTTTCTGGGTCTTTAAATCATGAAGAATTGATGTTTATGAGAATAAGGGTTGATTAAGAGAGAAAGAGAATTGGGGTTTGTGATTTGAATTGAATTGAATTTGTTTTGTTTCAACAGGAACCTGTTTATGTGCTGAGATTGTTCATTTCTGTGAGGTGGATTGATTGAAGGTTGAGTTTTTGTTTGTCGTGGAGACTATGTTGGAGGGTCGATCCTGCGTGGTTCCGGGGTTGTTTTCGAGTTCTTGTTTGGCGGAGAACAATTGGTCTTTCATGAAATGCATGCCGGATTTGGAGATAAAAAATGGAAAGAGACTGTTGGGTAGTGCCAATGACGATGACGATGAACCGCACTCGAGGAAGGTTAACAGGAGATTGGATTCTTGTTATCCAGGTGAGATGGATTCTGTTGTTCCGCAAATCGATATCGATGATCGGAGGAAGGATTTTGAGATGTTGAATGATTGTGAAATAGTTGAAAAGGTTGTTTCCTTTTCTGTTCAGTTTTCGGCTGAACAATCACAATCGCAGCAATTGATGTTGTTGTCGAAGTTTGGTGATGAACATCTGAAGAAACAGCTGCAGGTCTATGATGGGGATTTGATGAATTCCAATGACGGGCCGTTGGATGAGCAGAAGGAGCATCATGCTGGGGATTCATCGGATTCGAGTTCGCTTTTGCCGCGCATGAATCGGGACAGCTCGATTACCTGTTTAAGCCGATGTTCGAGGTCTGATTATGGTTCACTTGCCTCACTGAATAGGAGCTTCCGCAACATAATCCGGAGCGGCGAGCTCTATGCGTGGAGGAGACTGAATGATATCATAGAGCACTGGATTTATTTTTCCTGTGCCCTCCTCGAATGGGAGGCTTATGATCCGATTCGTGAAAGGTGGATGCATTTACCTAGAATGGCTTCTAATGAATGCTTCATGTGTTCAGATAAGGAGTCTTTAGCCGTAGGTACCGAGCTTCTTGTGTTTGGGAGGGAGTTGCAGTCTCATGTCATATACAGATACAGTCTTTTGACAAACTCGTGGGAATCCGGAATGAGGATGAATTTTCCGAGATGCTTGTTTGGATCCGCTAGCCTCGGAGAGATTGCAATTCTAGCCGGCGGGTGTGACTCTGATGGACATATACTCGACTCCGCCGAGCTCTATAACTCCGAGAATCAAACATGGGAAACCCTCCCAAGCATGAAAAAGCCGAGGAAGATGTGCTCTGGGGTATTCATGGATGGAAAATTTTATGTTATCGGGGGAATCGGCGGACGCGATTCCAAGCTTCTCACATGCGGGGAGGAGTACAATTTACAAACAAGAACATGGAAAGAAATACCTAACATGTCGCCCGGGCGTAGCGCAAGGGGATCCGAGATGCCTGCTACGGCCGAGGCACCGCCTCTAGTTGCGGTTGTAAATAACGAACTATACGCCGCGGATTACGCTGACATGGAGGTTAAAAAATACGACAAAGGTAGAAAATTATGGGTCACGATTGGGAGATTACCGGAGCGAGCCGCGTCGATGAACGGTTGGGGTCTTGCATTTAGGGCATGTGGAAACCGGCTTATTGTCATCGGTGGACCGAGGAGTCACGGCGAGGGTTTTATTGAACTGAATTCATGGGTGCCCAGTGAAGGTCCTCCACAATGGAACCTACTTGCAAGAAAACAATCTGGTAACTTTGTTTATAATTGTGCTGTGATGGGATGCTGAAGAATTCAACACATTTTGATTGTTCAAAAATCATCCAAATTGACACAAATTCCTTCTAATTGGTACTTTCCTCATTATTTTTTTTTACTATGATGATATTTTCATTTCAAAGGTGGGGAAGAAATTCAAGATATAATACTCAAAGATTTAAGGGGAAGAAGCTCTTTGGTTTTTTATTTTAATTTTTGTTTTTATTTTTATGTTACCATTTTGTTGAATTAAAATTGGTATCTTCCCCATTTTCATTACATGAAAAATTCCAAAGGTTGATATGATGTAGCACAGAAATAGGTTTAAATAATTCAAGTTCCAACACAAATTGTAGGATATTGGTGTTGTTTGTTGTAAGTTTCTATTTTTATTTTTTTTATGAACACAACTAGATCTATGATTTTCATCATCATAAAAAATTTACTTACCTTAAAGAGATGAATAATTTCCTTCTATTTGCTATTAAATTCAATGCAATTGTATAGAGATAATATCTAATTTGAAAATGTAAATGCAAATTCATTGTTTGGTGAGAATGGAATAGGAAATTGGATACTACTGTGAAGAAACAATACCAAACACGACACTGATAATAAACAGAATAGTCCGACACTTCAATATTTTTAGAGGTGTTATACATCATGCCGGCCGTTGTATATTTTTACAGTAAAGCAATAAGAAAAATCAAACTTGCACGTCATTGATTATTACGAAATTTCCACTATATGAGAATTAATCAAATTTAAACGTCACACGTTATCTTCATGCAGTGTATCTTGCTAATTGAACTAAAATTGTTTTCCATGTTTTTCTTTCTTGGTGTCTTACATGCCAGCTGCAATTTAATTTGAAACTAGAATACGTTTCTTTCCTATTGTTATAGTTGAAAGTGTAAAATTTGTCATAGAATGAAAGTGATATAAGTTGTCTATGGAGTGAATTGCACCATATCAAATTTACTTTTGGGCTTAACCCTCTACCCAACATCCAATGAATGCGATTCTTTAATAATTCTTGTCAAAATTCATTAGGTTATATCTATGGGTGGTAAAACGGGTCGTGGTCCGCTAGTCCGGTCCGCGCACCCGCCTAAAAGTGGCGGATTGGGTTGGGATTTTAGGCTCTCCGTCCACCAAAGTCCGTCCCGTTAAATCCCGACATCCGCCAAAGACCACCCCGCCAAAATCCGCTGTCCGCCACACCTATATAATAACACTATTTAAGTATTTGGAAGAGCTTAAGAAAATAGTTTATGATATGTACATAAATTATTTTTAGATTATAGGATTAATCTACTTTCTTGGTCTCTATTTTTGGACAAGTATTTTAAATTTTACTAATGAAAAATGAAAAAAGTGGGATCGAAATTTGAATTTAGATCATACAAAATACTTAAAGTGATGTTATATATGATATGAGTATTATTTTACTAAAAGTTGATGTTTTAGGCTAATAAAAATTATGTTTTTTAAATATTGGTTTGATGTTTTTTTTTATTGAAATGTAGAAAGAAGAACCTTTTAATTTATTTAAAAATATAGAAAAGAAGAAAAAAGAAGACAGACAAGCCCATCGTCCGCCTACCCGCCACCTTGGCGGGGCGGACTAGACTTTTATGTCCATTTCAACTTGGCGGACATGCCCGCCCCGCTATTTTTCTAGTGGACTTTGGGCGGGGCGGGGCGGGTGCCCGTTTTGCCACCCCTAGTTATATCCATTACAAACTACTCAAACTAGATTGAGTTACATCCTCCATTTGAACTATTTTGCATTGGAGTTGTAGGATGATTGTTGGTGTTGTCACTTATACGAGAAAATCTAAATTTCAAAATCTATATTGATTCCTATGATGAAAATTTGAATTTCAAAATTCGAATCCTAACATGGATAACAAAATCTAGATTTTTATGCTTGTTATTCTATTTTTAATTTTGTTTGTGTTTGCTAATGATATATATGCATTGTCCTCCGTGATTATAGAAAAATGATTTACCAACAATCAAGGTACAAACATGGTCAATTGACTCAATATGCTTTGGTATGTAGGGATATAGCCAAATCATTACGAGTTGTCGGAGAATCACCTCGGTGTAACACCCAAATTCCCACGGAATTATTAATAAAAATCAGACTAATTTTAAATTTTATCAAAATATTTGAGTGTCACAATTCAACAACCACACATGGCTCAAGTGATATGTTTTACCAAATTTGTTTAACACGCAGCGGAAAACCTCAAATAACATATAAACTAATATCTCAATTACAAAAAAAAAAATTCTCAAAAGGAAAATAAACAAAAGCAAACATTGTCCTGACACCCAAAGCGACGTATCAGAGCCAACTTCTAAAGACGCGAAGTACACCGACTTCACTGACCACCACTCGACTTATCCTGTTCACCTGCACGTTACCAACATAAGGGTAACATTCAAACAGAAGGGGTGAGATACTTATTTCACAAAAGAGTAAAATAATAAGAATAAGCAGGTATCATAATTAGACACCACTTCTCAACAACAACTACACAAACACATTATACACACATCATCATTATACACAACAACAACAATTATGCAATGAGACTCTACTTGACTCTATGCATGCAGTACCATAATCCGATCTCTATTTCAAGATCAAGTTCCCATCGGAACTCTCGACCCCTCTTTCGTGGTCCAATATGATCCCTATTTCATGATCACACCCTCGACCTCTGTTTCATGGCCACGTACGATCCCTATTTCATGTCCGCACCAACATCGCAAAGATCCCACTCGGATCCAACGAACATACCCCACATTGGTATGGCGTTCCAACCATGCACATGTCATGCAACTCCAATGACATACATGAATATATGCAACAACTATCTTATACAATTCAAAATCAACAACTAATATACAACCTCTTACCACAACAACAACATCATCATTATCATGCATATTTTAGTATACAACAATATAAGTCAGCTTCAAACGAGTACACACAACAAGTATCATACTTCCACTTACCGCATCAACACACATCAATAACAATACCATATAGTCACAACAACAATCACAACACATAACAACAACAAATAGAACCAATAAACATACTCATCTATGTTCATTCTCAAGTTATACTAATTATCACTAAAATTACATGTATAACTCCTCTTTCACTGCCTCTAACTACAACACTTCAATTCCTAAGCATTACTAAATTAATTAGATAATTTTAAGGAATTGTTCGGAATTAAATTACAACATTTTTCACTCCAGGTCTTGCTAAGTGTAACACGGTGGGAGAACTGACTTTCTATAAATGTTGCGGATAGCAAGAGTCGCCATCGACTTTTATTTTATCCAAGTGGAAAGGATATAAAAGAACAAGAAAGACCTATTTTAAAAGACTTGGGTTCGGGGGGTAGGTTATTTAAAGGGAAGGTGTTAGCACCCTTTATATCCATGGTTATCCATGGGCTCTTAGTTACTTAGCTCACTTAAATTGTTTTTGAAGAGTGTAGTGTGTGATTAGAAATTTTTCTAAGTACTTTGTAATGATTCTCGTATGGATGTATACAAAGCCTTGTTTTGAAAAATGTTTAAGAAAGTGAGGTGTAAAAAGTATTTTGAAAGGTGAGCAAACAACTAAGAGGTACCTACCTGTCGCTCCCGCCAGATGACACATGGTCAAGAGGGGTACAAATGCGAACGGTCGGCGAAAGAGGAAATGAAAGGGTGAACTGAAAAGAGTCGCCAGCTAGGCATTTTTATCCCGAAGGAAAGGTAATGCTGCATAAACCTAAGAAGAGATAGGGATAAGACGGTTGCGAACCAGAGAAACTGAGAAAGGGGGTTGGTTACAACCTGGGAAGGTATTAGCACCCAGATTGTCCGTCGAACTCGACGGGATCCACGCTTAAAAGATTTGTGTTTAAAGGGGTAGTTTCAGTGATATTTTGTGTGCAAAAGCTGGAAAAGAATGCAAGTGTCTTTGCAAAAGAGATGTGAAGTGAATAAAAGGAGTGTCAGTGCAGGAAAAGAGTGCAATGCTCAAGACAATGAGGCTTAAAGAATAATGCTGGAAGAGGGGGGAATATACAGAGACTTTTGTTCGATAACTGTTAAGTTATGCCTACGTATCCTCTCGTGCAATGAGGAAGTCAGAACACCATAGTTTGACTCAAAGAGACTGAAGGATGAATTGACTTGTGAACTGCTTACTTGTCTATGCTCAAGTGTATGACCTGTCTGGCTCAGGTGCAAACTGTCTTGCATTAGACGGAAGAAGCGAGTTCTCGTTTGTGAGTGAATGAGGTGAGAAAAGAATCCCGGAGGAGACGATTATTGTTTGTTTTTGTGTTTTCAATCTTTTATTGCTTTTTGGAGTTTGTCATAAGAAAATGAGCTTAAGCCTAAACCAAGGGTTAGTAAACTCATCACATCCTCCCTCTGATTAGGGGTAATGAGAATACCTTAAGTATGAAGTAAACACTTCACACTTAATCACCATGATGTAGGATTAAGATCATTAACCTTCTTGAATTTATTTAGATGTTTTTGGTATTTTGTTTAGTGTTAAGTAATGAGTTTAAGCCATAATCAAGGATTTAATGGACCCATTACACCATCCTAATAGAAGGATAATAGATGAGAACATTTAAGCTGAGGAAGATACCTCAACTTAATCCATGATTAGGGATTAACCTCATGACAAAAACAAAGCCTTTATTAAAGTGGATTTTAGTTAATGGTAAGATTAAGAAATGGATTTTAGGGTTTGTAAGACAACTTGAGGGGGACTTGTCCATTAACACTAGGGTTAGTCCTTCTTAACCAATTAAGGAAGAATTAGAACCCTAATGCAAGGCCCAAGTTACAAGCTTGATGTCTTAGTGATTATTAAGTGAATTGATTAAAGGATTTAAAAACTTCAAGGGTTTAACACTTAGGATTAAAGTTATACACTCCATCCTAATAGAAGGATGCAAGCATAACCCTAATCACAAAGCCTTAAAACCTTTAAGGTTTAGTCCTTGATTAAGAGATGAGAAGAGAAGACTCAAAGATGACACAAAGGTAAAACTAATGAGGGGACTAATCAAACCCTAATTATGATCATGCTTGGGTGTTCCTAGGGTTTATGAAGCTTGAAAGAAGATCTTCAAGAGAGAAGCCACCAAGGAAGAAGCAGGATGGAAGGAAAAGAAACAGAAGAAGTAAGAAAACTTACTTCACTTAAGAAGATAAGTTGCTTGAAGAAAGAAAGAGGAGAAGGAGCATGAATGAGCAAGCTCACTCTAATACACAAGAAAAAATGCAGCAATGATACATAAAAGAGATGAGAAGAGATTATGAGAAGTGAAGGCAAATTCACTTCTCAAACACTTACCACCTGAAAAGTTAGCAACAAGAAGTGAAATGAAATGAGAATGAGATGAAATGCAAAGATGAAAACCAAAGTCAGAAGCATACTAAGATGTAAATGATGCTAAGAGATGATACAAAAGCATACCAAGAGATGTGGATGATCATACAAGGGATGCAGATGCAAATGAGACATGAAAGGAGGCATGAAAGTTCATGAAAACTTATGAAATGCAATGGATGCATAACATGGCAAATGGATGAAGCAATGATCAAACATGATTTCAATATGTCCTAAGATGTCTTATATGTCATATGGATGCACAAAATGTCATGTCAATTTCATGTATGCAAGCATATGAAGAATGAATGCAAATGAAGACAAAAATTAGGGTTTATGTACAAGATGCAATGCAAAATTCAAAATCAGAAGAAAATGACAAGATAAAAAATTGAAAATGGGATCAAAGGTATCCTAAACCTATACAAGTTCACTGCCCAAAGGGGAAGGTCAAAAGCTAAACCCTAAAGGACTTATGATTTTCCTAAATTTCTAGGGTTTAAAGGGTGATCCTAAAGGGAAAATGCCAAACAAATTGAAAATGCAAGACAAAAATGAAACAAAAATGTTTTTAGAAGCTTGAAAGTATGTAGAACACAATGCAAAAAGAACCATTCACAAACTCAACTTGGATCAAAAGTTATGAATTTTTGAAGTTAGGGTTAAAAATATTCAAATTAAAGAACCCTAATTCAAATGAAAAATATCAAAGTATGATCAAAACCAAAAAGAAATTTGTCTTGTGAGTTTGTTAATGTTTCTAAATGTTTTAAAATGCTCTCTGAATTTTTTTGGAATTTTTAAATACCTAAATGTATTTTTAATTAATTAATTCTCATTAACTAATTAAAAATAATCATTTAAATGATTTAAAAATAATTTTGAATGCAAAAAATAAAAATAAAAATATTTTTGGGTTCTAAAAATTAATAAAGGTTTGGATAAAAATTTTCAGAAATTTTTGACTAATTTTGCTATTTTTAATAAAATGTATAAATTAAATAGGAAGAAAATAGAATAAAATTAAATAAAAAGGAAAGTAATCTGATCCAATGATCCAGATTCAAAACTGAGGGTTAATGGTTGACTGGCGCGCTAATGAATGGTCTGGATTTCACCTAAGCTAATTAATTATAATTAAATTAAATAATCAGAAATTAGGGCTAATGACATGATCTGAGCCCTTGAAATACGCGCGGGAAGCCTCATCCTACGCTCCAGATTCAAACTCACCACTAAACCCTAATTAAGCATTAATGACTCTCAGGTGGCCGGAAATGACCTCCAGTCATCTTCTCCGGCCACACCCTTCCCTGAGAATTTCAATCTCACTCCCCAGGCCATTTCTGGAGCTCTAAAGCTCCAGATTTGTTCCTCTCACTCCCTTGAACCTAAATCCAACCTCAAATGGAATTTACTCTCAGCCATTAGCAAGATTCGAAGCAAAGAACCAAAACTGCAAAAATTTCAGACAAGCCATACATCCTTAATTCTCAACTATTTTCAATAATCTAAAGTTCATCATGCTCAGGGGATCACACTTAACCATTTAAGAACTTAAAATGAAGCTTCTGGAAAAATGAATTCGCATAGCTACCTGAGGTGAAGCTTTCAACCCTGGAGCTTTTTGGCTGCTTCTTTGGCCCAAGATGCCTTTAATGAACCTCTTGAGGAGTTTGCAATGCTTGGATGGAATTTCTTATGGCTGGTTTATGAGATTGATTCAGTTCAGTTCAAAGAGGGAGAGAAATTGTGTTTTTGATATAGGGGGTTTCAGGTTGTTTCAAGGGGTGGGAAATGATCAGAGGTTGATGGTGAGTTGTTCTGTGGAGTTTGTTTTAAGGTTTGTGGCTTGAGTGTTGAGTTTCGAAGAGAAATGCATAAGAGGAGGTTTTTGTGGTTGCTGAGTTATAGGAGGATTCAGGCTATGTTGTTGTATGTGTTGAGTTGCTTGAGGTCCACATATCAATCCTTGATAGGTCATAGAGTTGTTGTGGAGCAGTGTGATTGGTATGGCTCATTTTGCATAAAGTCCACAAAGTTGTCTTTGGAGGTATGGGCTCATGGCAGGCCAAGGACAATGGGGTGTCCTGCGTAGCTGGCTTTAGGGAGGTCCATGGAATTCAGATTGGGGCAAGATAGCAAGTGGGATGAAGTTTGTGGGTGGTTTTGCAAATTGTGAAGGTTTTGGCCCCTTTTGTAATTCTTGAGGTTCAAGGCATGAAATCTTGAAATTCTTTGGGAAATTATGATCTTAAGGCAATGCACTATGAGGTTATGATACATAGAAGTGTGTTTGAAGTCACAAAATGCCTTGGCAAGAGTTTTTGCAAGTTTCCCTCTTTGGTACATAAGTGAAATTTTGTGATTTTTCCCAACTTTGCAAGGCCATAACTTGAGTTCTATGATGAATTAGATCAAGTTCTTGTACTTTTTGAAAAGGGAATGATCCCATCTACAACTTTCATGACCAAGAATTTTTCATTTGAAACATTTTTGAATCAAAAAGAGGAGGTTGAAAAACTTTCCCAAACTGGCAAGTTTGCATTACAAGTCACTTTCCCAAAATGGCAACTTTGCAAATGGCTTGAAATTCTTCAATTTTGTGAACTTCTAACTTCTTCTAAGATCAAATAAATATCATATACACCCAAAATGATGGAGGAGACCCTTTGGTTGGATGATGGGGGGCCTCAGATGCCCTGATTTTGCACTGACTTGTTCAAGAAGTCATCTATTGATCAGATGCCTTCCCCATTGAATTTCTTCATGAAAATTGGTATGTATGATCCTTATAACATATAGAGACCAATAGAAACAAGAATTACCAAAAAATTTGGAGTTATGGCTTTTGAAACCAAAACCCTAATTTTAGGTCATCTGTGCAGTTAAGCTTGGCTCTACTTCCATGCCTTTCTCAGTTCTTGTGATTTTATGGCTTTCTTGATCTTGGGAGGATATAATATGATGCTTGAACATACATGGACCCTCTTGAGATGATTGAAGACCTTTGGAGTGGCTCAGATGGCTCAGGGATTGCTCAGGTCACAAACCCTAGATGCAGATGACTTTGAACCAATGCAGTGAAGCAAAAATGCAATATGAGATGATATGATTGAACTAATGCAAATATGAAAGATCACCAGCCATGGTGTGAACTTAGTGAGGGCAAATTTGGGGTGTCTACACTACCCCTATTCAAACATGAGTTAGCTGTGCAGGATGTAAGCGACGACTTATCAGGCAAACAAGATAACTTGTGGTTGAATACCAAAGACAGTCCAAAATTTGCACTCAGGTTCAAAGCATAAATGAAATAAATGATGAGGTACGATCATCAAAGGTGAAAGACGATCACCTAGTAGGGGACGGCTGCTCTGTTGGAGATAAGGATGAGGGACGGTCATCCAAGGTGAAGGATGATCACCTGGCAAGGTACGGTTGCCGAAAATATCACGGCATAGGATGAATGCCGGATAGAAAAGGTCGACGATGGGGACGACCATCGGGTAAGCATGATGAAGGAAGATCATCAAGAGGTGAAGGACGATCACCTAGCAGGGTACGGCTGCTCTCGAGGTTTATCATGACATAGGACGAATGTCAGATAACAAGATCAACGATGGGGACGGCCATCGGATAAAATGATGAAGGACGATCATCAAAGGGTGAAGGATGATCACCTAGCAGGGTACGGCTGCTAAAAATATCACGACATGTGACGAATGTCGGATAGGAAAGGGTTCCAATAATGGAGACTCCGCTGGGGAAATGATGAAGGACGATCATAAAAAAGGTGAAGGACGATCACCTGGCAGGGTACGGTTGCCGGAAGTATCATGACATAGGATGAATGTCAGATAGAAGAGAAATTATTTTGCTGGAGAATCTTCTGGGGAATGTGATGGGGTGAAGACGCAATATGTGTCTAGCGGTATCTGAACTGCAAGCGCACAGCCTATCAAAGTAATATAAAAGATTATCGATCCCAGAGGGACTTTGTAATCACTCTAGTGCTAAAGGGTCTACTAGTTTAGCTAAGGCGGATATTTGTCACGATTTTGGTTTTAAGGATTGAAATGGGAATTAAATTTAGTTTTAAGGAAATAATGAGAAGGCGGTCGGTATGTAATTATATTAACCTATGCGGGTCAATCTAACCTAAGTTTATAAAGATGGTTCACTTAAATTGTTCTGTAGAGATTATCAGTTTAAATACCCTCGACTCACACTCTCGTGGTCTTATCTCAGATCTTACTCCTAAAGCCCTATGCCTGCTCTCGCTAGCCCATAAGTGTTTAGAAGATAATTTTTGAAAACTTAATAAGTCTAATTCATTTTAAAGCGCTCTCGCTGTATTTAAATCAAATGCCTAACTTTAGCTATCCAGTTAAAATCTCACACTCTCGTGGTCTCGACCTAACCTATTACACTTTTCTTACTCTCGTAACAAAAAGATTAATTTTAATTATAAAAAGTCACAGCCAGAATATAAGTTCTTAATTATTTTAGCTTAGATTCGATTTTACCGGTTTGGTTTAGTTTATTACATACCGCCTAATTAATTTAGCTACTCATTTTTGTTGTACCAGACAAATGCAGAAATAAACAAATATTAATTAAAACATACATTATAAAATAATAATAATATCTTAACATAGACAAATAAATAACTTAATATAAATGCAAAAATATAAAAACCTGAATGATTAAAATCTTAAAACTCCTTCTTCCACAGATTGGCAAGTCGGAGTATTCGGAACCGGAATCAAAAATAATACTAAACAAATTCTGAAGGCTAAAAAGAAATTAATAATAACAATTTCCTAATGTTGGAAATTGTTATTGAATTTGGGTTGGATATAGAAACAGAAAAATAAACAAGAACAATGCTGGAAAAATTAAATAAGGGTTCAACAAAATTACGGCAGAGCTTCCGCGGAAAAGTTAAAATAATACTCTGTGTTTTTCAATTTGTAACTAGGGTATTTATAGAACATAATTTTGGGCTTGGGCAGTTGAATTTGATCAGCGTGAGCATCGTTCAAAATGAGAGAATTTAGGGAAGGTGGCATACTGGGTCTGAGGAAAAATAGGAGTCGTATTTGACTCGCGTGCACGTCTTCATGAATGACTTCAATTTAATTAAACACATTTTCCTTGTCACGTTCGTGACAAGGGTGTAACGGTCGTATTCTTCACTTTAAGCGTGTCACGGTCGTGACAGGTGAGTAACGGTCGTGAGACCTCAAAGTAGGGCGTCACGGTCGTGGTGATGTTGTGACGACCGTGAGTGTTACAAAATATGAAGACTTAGCATAATTCTTCTCTTCATCTTCTTTTCATGCTTGTTTTGGTTCAATTGATCTTTTTCTCATAATTTAGCTCTAGACATGTTATACCTGCAATGTGACATAAAAAACTCGAACAATCGGGAGTTAATAGGATCAATGTGCGATAAAACGAACTTAATACGTAGTAATAAAGTGATACGATTTCTCGTTATCAAACTTCCCCAAACTTAAACCTTTGCTTGTCCTCAAGCAAATAGTTGGTTGAAAAATGATCGGACAATTTTTATCGGACGCATACACATAACAAACCATACGAGAAATCATTTAGTTAGATAAACCGGTACTAGAATAGAACACTAACGATACACTAATGACACAAGCAACAAGCTAAGTCGTCGACTTCCCGTTAAACGAAACATTCGGCAATTGCGTTATGATTCTACCTAGAGTCTTTCGATCTTATTTCACCCGGTTTCGTTCTAGCGCAATCACATTAAGCCCTTTGCCTTAGCACGCACGTAGTGGAGTAGCCGGTTAGTGACTTTGATCCTTTATAAGCACGGGGTCTGGCACACGAGTGTGGAAATCCTTTACATATTATCCAAATTGGAGGTTGCGGGGGATCGAGCCGTAGCACGCCCTACCAAGTTCAGAACCAGGTACCTCTGAACCAACCCGCAATGGACTCCTTCTTATATTTCTCATATCTTATATGCGACCGTGTACTTTGGTGCAATTTCTTTTTATTGGCATCGAGATACGAAGGATCGTTTATAGATTAGGCATCAAACACTTATGTTCATCGGCTCCCCACGTGGTTTGTGTTCAGACGGTGCTGATTGCTAGTATAAACTACTAGGGGTTACTTTAGAACTAAGACTTAAGGTGTAGTCGTAACAAATATCGGAATGTAATGCTTAAGTAGGAAGTCTAAGGTGTCAAGACTGTATTGATCTTGTTGGATCTTTCTCAGCTTCCTAACTACGATTTTCATAGGTAAGTCGAGTAATGCGAAGATAAAGCAAAAAAATTTCGGTATGGCTAAATAAACGGGGAAGAATTGAAACTGAAGAAGTAGCATAAATATCACTTTGTTTGATTAAAATACGGAAAGGGAAATACAATGAAATGGAAAATGCGGAAGGGAAAGGTATATCTCCCACACTATATCAGACATTGTCCTCAATGTTGTGATATAATAGCGGGGAAAATACAATACAAAAACAGAAATGCAAAAACAAAAAGTAAACTAATGCTGCTGACGACCACGGCCTCGGCTTCTGGTGCGGAAGCGTCTGGTAGGAGTGGCTTCCTCATCAGAACCGGTGGTGGTGAGAGCAGTGATATCTATACGCAAAGCTTCCAGCTCACTGAAAATCTCTCCTAGCTTCTCATCTGTTGTCTTCTAGTTACTGACAACAGTTGCAAGGAGTGCATCGTATTGCTCTTTCTGCCTACACTGAAGTGCAACATTCATCTGATTCTGCTGATGAATGGCACGGAGGATCTCTTCAAGGGTGATATCAGCTGAAGGTGGATGCCTGGTGGAGGACTCAGGGATGTCCTGAACTGGCTCAGCAGCATCCATCGCATCCTGCATCTCGTCTGTAGGTGCATCAGTCTGCTCGTCAATAATCGGAACATGGCCTGCAGCATCTGGAAAATCAAATAGCCAATTGGCTCTGTTCGATGGATCAATGCGGTCTATGCAAGGCAAAGTGATGTGATGATAGATGGTGCCTTGGATCACAGGGTTGAACCCCCCATCCTCTCTCTGAGAGATCAAATGAGCGGACTTGCAATAGCTCTTGGTAAACAGCTCCGGTGCTCTATGAGGTAGATGGGTGAGGTGGTCACCAAGCTCCAGCTGTATGGCAAGGGTAGTAACAATCCCGCCAATGTAGAAGGGAGTGGCGCCTCTATGCGCTACAGACTGAATATGCGCTAAAAGGAATGGAGCAGCATTGATGCGTTCTTCATTTAGGGCACAGTGAAAGAATAAGAGCTCTTTGGAATTGAGAATGTGGTTGCTCTCTCTTGCAAAGATAGTGTTGCATATGATACGATAGAAGTACTGAATAGCTGGGTTATGGATATGAGTGGCATTCAGACTCTGGTAGGCGGAAGCACGGCTGTTAGTGATGTTGTGCCACAAGGTGAAAGAAGCTCGTTAAAGTTGTCGGGAACGCGGAGATGAGCATCATCGCCGTGGCTGAAGCCTAACAGTTCAGCGATTCTTGTTTGAGTGATTTGGAACTCTCTTCCGAGCATTCTGAATTTTGGAATGCCGGTGAGTTGACTTGTTGATCCGGATCGGGTGATATACTGAAACGAACTTAGAAACTCCAAGGTGAGGTTCTCAAATGTCGGTTGCGGTTGACTGCACAAGTCCCACAAGCCAACATGCTCAAGCAGCAGCTTCACTCCGTCGAGCAATTCTAACTCCCTCAAGCAATCGAGGTCGACGTACTGAGTGGGTTGGATGCCACAGTTTTGAAACCTTACAAACTTCTGTCTTTGTGCTTCTCCTTGGTCTCCATCTCTAAACTGAATATTCTCCATTGCATGCAAATGAAGTAATTGAGAGATAAGTGTTTTTGAGGTTTTGAGGTTTTGTGAGAAATTGTGAAGAAAATGTTCGGATTATAATGGAATGGAGTGAATGTGAGGAGTTGTGAATAAGTGAAAAGGTGGAACGGGTTAATGGAATTGATTGAGAGTAATGGGTGGTTACGGGAGAAGAGGAGATAATGGGAGGTTGGAGTTTTTGTGAAAATAGAAAATGGGGTTCTGCGAAGGTGAACGGTTCTGTAACTTCAGAATTCGTAAATAGGGTTGTCACGGTCGTGAGGGGGGTCTTACGGTCGTGACGTGCTAAATAGCCTGTGACGATCGTGAGGGGATGGTGACGACCGTGAGGATCACTAAAGGTGGAATTTTCACAGAATGGATTACCTCAGTTCATTTTAATTGCAATTCTTATTACTTCCAATTAATTCCAACATAAACATAATAGTGGATCAACATATATATATATATATATATATATATATATATATATATATATATATATATATATATATATATATATATATAAGCAGTAGATTTCATCACACGAGAATTCATAAAACATCCAGTAATTCAAATATATCAGCAAATAATGCAAAGCATGTAAATTGATTAAATTGAAAAATTGCAAAAATAGAAGTACTTTGCTTTTGACATTAATAGAAAGAAATTACAGTAATAAAAATAAGCTATGAAATGTTGCGAAATATCAATACTAAGCTAGAAACAAAAAAGAAAAGTAAAATAAATTCAAATCACTACAGCATTATAAAAGTTGCTTCTTCAAATCTTCAAGTGCGGAGTTTAAATGATAGAATTGTTCACATGTTATGTCAGTTAAACCTATAACGTCCAATCGCATGCTTTTAACTTCATCTTTAACAGCATTAATATCAGCTTGGTAAACTTCAAGAGTGTTCAGAATTTTCTTTAGATTGTCAGCATATCCTACTTGATTTATTTCAGGGGTTTCGATAACTTCATCAGTGTGGTCGATGTCATGGTAACCAGGAGGTGTCTCAGGGTCACTTTCTACATCAGTCATTAGGTCATCCCAAATTTGGTAGGATTGTGGTGTTTCAGGTGTTGATGGATAGTCAGGAGGGGTAAGCTCATAAAGCCAATTATCTCTATTGTGAACACTGACTTTAGCATGGTTCGGTAATGTGAACAGGGTTACTATTTCATTTCTGATTAGGTACTCGTAAGGTGGTTGTCCTAAGTTTCTTATAATTTGGCGGTTAAAGCATAAGTTCAGATTCATAGGGCGGATGGTACCTAAACGGTTGCACTTGTATAATTGGTATCTAAGTCCGAGGGCATCAGCAATCATGGTGACCAGGCCTCCTACCAATATTGGTAGATCAGGTTCCTCTTGGATTCGGGTAAAGGTTTGCATCATGAATGGCACAGCATTAACGGGTTTTCCATTGGTCAAACATGACATTATGAATATCTCATCTTTAGATACTCCAGTGAGGTTCTCTTCCTTTCCAAAGAAGGTGTGGGCAAGGATCTTATGAAAGTAGCGGATAACAGGGTTATGTATTTCATCATTGTTCATGTTATCCGGCTCAGGGTGGTAATTTCCGGTTAAGGTTCCCCAAAAGAAGTCTAGCTCAATATCCATTAATTCTACCTGGGTGGTAGTAAAGGCAAAAGGTCCACTAGGGAATCCTAATAGGTCAACTAGTTCCTTATGGTTAAAGTCATATTCGATCCCGAATAGTCGGAAACTAATAAATCCTTTCCTAAATCCAAATCCGCGCTCTGGTAAGTAAACTAGGGAGCTTAAAAACTCAAGGGTGAGCTCGCGGTAAGTTACAAATTTTTGTTTTATGAGAGCATTCTCCCATCCAAGTTGGTTAAACAGGTATAGGATGCTATCATGTATACCTAAAGTTTCCATAGTCAGCTCATCATGGTACAGAGTCAAATCCATTTGTCTCTGTGATAATTCCTCAAATTTCATTCTTTGGTTCCTATCTCTAAATTTGGTTTCCATAATGTTTCTTGGTTGGTTAGCCATAGTTAGTGTTAATGTGGAGAAAACAAATCAGGGGGAAAAGGGAAGGTAGAAAAGACTTTAGAAAAATCTGTAGCAAAGTAAATTTAAAAGTGATTTAGAAAATGAAAATGAAAATAAAGAAAATAAGAAAATAAATGCATAAATAAATTTAATAATAATAATAATGAAATAAAACAATAAAATGATAAAATGATAAAATGATAAAATGATAAAATGGGTTGCCTCCCACTAAGCGCTGTTTTTATCGTCAAAAGCCTGACGTAATGCTTAGGGGTAGATTAATCAGGGAAGTTAGTGGACAACTCTAAAAGCTTTAGACTATTCGCATAATCTCTATTTTCAATTTTATGGTAATGTTTTAATCGTTGTCCATTTACTGTGAACGGTTCATTATTCGTACCCTTTATCTCTATTGCTCCGCTCGGGAACACTCTAGTTATTTCAAAGGGTCCTGACCATCTAGATTTTAGTTTTCCAGGAAAGAGCCTAAGTCTTGAATTAAAGAGGAGTACAACGTCTCCCACACTAAATTCCTTCCTAGTTAGGCGTTTATCGTGCCATCGCTTGGTTCTTTCTTTATATATCTTAGCATTCTCATAAGCATCTAACCTTAATTCTTCTAATTCATTAATGTCGAGGATTCGATTTTCTCCAGCGGCATTGTAGTTTATATTGAGTGTTTTAATCACCCAATATGCTTTGTGTTCTAGTTCTATCGGGAGATGACAAGCCTTTCCATACACTAGTTTGAAACGTGTAGTTCCTATGGGTGTCTTGTAGGCTGTCCTATAAGCCCATAAAGCTTCATTAAGTTTAGATGACCAATCTTTCCTAGATATGGCGACAGTCTTTTCTAGGATTTGTTTAATTTCTCTGTTCGAGACTTCGACCTGTCCACTTGTTTGTGGATGATATGGTGTTGCTACACGATGTCTGACTCCATACTTAGATAGTAATTTGTCAAATATTTTCGAAATGAAATACGAGCCACCGTCACTTATGACAAGTCTAGGCACACCAAATCTTGGAAAGATTATATTCTTGAAAAGCTTAATTACTACTCGTGTGTCATTTGTAGGAGAAGCTATAGCCTTAATCCATTTTGAAACATAATCGACAGCTACGAGTATGTACTTATTACCGAAAGATGATGGGAATGGTCCCATGAAATCTATTCCCCAGACGTCAAAGACTTCTACTTCTAATATTCCTCTTTGAGGCATTTCATCTCTTCTTGAAATATTACCGGTGCGTTGACACCGATCGCAATTTATAACAGCGATGTGGACATCTTTCCATAGATTAGGCCAAAATAGGCCGGCTTGTAAGATTTTTGCACAAGTCTTGGAAGTGCTTGCATGTCCACCATAAGGAGATGAATGACAATGAGCAATGACATCTTCTATTTCTTCTTCGGGAATACACCGACGAAAGATTCCGTCAGGTCCTCTTTTAAATAATAATGGTTCGTCCCAATAGTAGTACTTGAGATTGTGGAAGAACTTCTTTTTCTGCTGATAGGTTAAGTCAAGTGGAAGTGCTCCTGCAGCTAAGTAGTTGACAATGTCAGCGTACCATGGCAGTCCAATGGTTGTTTGTATTGTTTCCACGGTTTTTGGTTCATCTATGTCTAACTGAACTGGGTCGCTTCCTATTTGTGCTATCAGCTGTTCATACGGAAAATCGTCGTTAATCGGAACTTGTTAGGGTTTAATACCTTCTATTCTAGATAAATGGTCCGCTACGACGTTTTCAGTACCTTTCTTATCTTTGATTTCGAGGTCAAACTCTTGTAAGAGTAAAATCCATCTCAAGAGTCTTGGTTTAGCATCCTTCGTGGTTAATAGATATCTGATAGCAGCGTGGTCTGTGTAGATGATTATTTTTGCTCCCACTAGATAGGAACGAAATTTATCAAGCGCAAAGACAACTACTAATAATTCTTTTTCAGTAGTGGCGTAGTTCATCTGAGCAAAATCTAAGGTTCTATTGGCATAGTAAATTGCGTGAAGTTTCTTGTCTTTCCTTTGTCCTAGAACTGCGCCTACAACATAGTCACTCGCATCGCACATGATTTCGAAAGGTAATCTCCAGTCAGGTGGTTGCATGATTGGTGCGGTGATGAGGGTTGTTTTTAGAGTTTCGAATGCTTTAAGACAATCTTTATTGAATATGAACTCAGCGTCTTTCATTAATAAACCGGTAAGAGGTTTAGTGATTTTCGATAAATCTTTGATGAATCGTCGGTAGAAACCGGCGTGTCCTAAAAAACTTCGTATTTCTCGAACGGTCTTAGGGGGTTGAAGATCTTTTATGACTTCTATCTTAGATTTATCAACTTCAATTCCCTTATCAGATATAACGTGTCCTAGTACGATTCCTTCTCTGACCATGAAATGACATTTCTCCCAGTTAAGCACGAGGTTTACTTTTACACATCTTTCTAACACCATTTCTAAATTTGATAGACATCCTTCAAAACTTTGCCTGCATACAGAGAAGTCGTCCATGAACACTTCCATGATGTTGTCTATGAAATATGCGAAGATTGACATTATACATCTTTGAAAGGTTGCAGGAGCGTTGCATAATCCAAAGGGCATTCGTCTATAAGCGAACGTTCCATAAGGGCATGTGAATGTAGTCTTCTCTTGATCATCTGGGTGGATCGGGATTTGGAAAAATCCTGAGTAACCATCAAGATAACAGAAATACGAGTGTTTGGCTAATCGTTCTAACATTTGATCTATAAAAGGTAGTGGAAAATGATCTTTTTGAGTGGCTTTGTTTAGTTTACGATAATCGATGCACACTCTATGTCCGGTCACTACTCTTTGTGATATCGATTCGCCTTTAGCGTTTTTCACAACAGTGATACCTCCTTTCTTTGGTACTACATGTACTGGACTAACCCATTTACTATCAGAGATTGGATATATTATTCCAGCGTCTATTAGTTTCTTAACTTCTTCCTTTACTACAGTGCTAAGGATTGGGTTAATTCTTCTTTGAGATTCTCTGGAGGTTTTGCAATCTTCTTCTAGCAGAATACGATGCATACAGATTGAAGGGCATATTCCTTTGAGATCAGATATGTTATATCCTAATGCAGTTGGGTATTTCTTTAAGACATCTAAAAGTTTCTTTATTTCAATTGTTCCTAAACTGGAATTGATTATAACTGGTCTTGTATATTCAGTGTCTAGGAATTCGTATCTTAGGTTCTTAGGTAAAGTTTTTAACTCTAATGTAGGTTTCTTCTTACTTAGCATGGGATCCGGTGTAAGTGCTAAACTTTCGCTTAGACTATCATCCTGATACGGTTTACACCAATTGTCATCTTCGAAAATCGGAGGGATTTGAATTTTCATAATTTCAGAATAAGTGGTTTCTTTCATTTCCATTTCTCTTACACATTTGTCAATTACATCCAATAAATAGCATGTATCTTCTATAGCTGGTGATTGTAAGAATTGTGTTAAAATAAATTCAACTTTCTCTTCACCTACTTCAAAGGTTAGCTTTCCTTTCTTTACGTCTATAATAGCTCCGGCGGTAGCTAAGAATTGTCTTCCTAGTATAATAGGTGTAGTGGAGTCTTCAGAGATGTCCATGATTATAAAATCAGTAGGAATGTAGAATTGTCCTATATGTACCGGGACATTTTCTAGTATGCCTACAGGATATTTAATAGAGCGGTCGGCTAGTTGAACAGACATTTTAGTTGGTCTTAGGTCTCCCATGTCTAGCCTCTTGCAAATTGTTAAGGGCATAAAACTGATACTGGCTCCTAAACCGCATAGAGCTTTGTCAATGACGAATTTTCCTATTACACAGGGTATAGAGAAACTACCTGGATCTTTTAACTTAGGAGGAATATTGTTTTGAATTATCGCGCTACACTCAGCAGTAAGTGTAACGGTTCCGTTATCCTCTATCTTCTTTTTATTGGATAAGATTTCCTTTAGAAATTTAATATACGAGGGCATTTGAGTGATAGCTTCTGTAAACGGAATAGTAATATTCAACTGTTTCAGAAGTTCAACAAATTTCTTAAACTGGCCCATCATCTTGGAATTGGTTAATCTCTGAGGGTACGAAATTGGTGGTTTATAAGGTGGTGGAGGCACATAAGGCTTTTCTTTCTCCACTGCCTCTTGATTATTATCTTCCTTTTCTTCTGGTTCATTCTCCTTTTCAGTCGGCTTATCTTGCTTTTGGTACATGGCTGGATTGTCAAGTCTTGGGTCGGCAGGTCCGTCAAGTTCCTTGCCACTTCTTAGTATCACAGCATTGGAATGTCCTTTTGGATTAGGTTGGGGTTGTCCAGGAAATACTCCAGCTGGTGCTGCGGTAGGTGCATGTTGTTGAGCCACTTGTGAAATCTGAGTTTCAAGCATTTTGTTATGTGTAGCTAACGCATCTACTTTGCTAAGTAATTGCTTAATCTGTTCACTAGTGTGTATGTTTTGATTTAAGAAATCCTTGTTTGTTTGAGATTGGGTAGCTATGAAGTTCTCCATCATCAACTCAAGGTTCGATTTTCTAGGAACATTAGGAGCAGTCTTTTGATATCCTGGTGGTGTAGCTGGTGCTTGACCTGGTGCGTATAAAGCATTGTTGTTCTTATAAGAGAAGTTCGGATGATTCTTCCAACCTGGGTTGTATGTGTTTGAGTATGGGTTTCCTTGAGCATAATTCACTTGATCTGTGGGAATTCCTGCTAATAGTTGACAATCAGGGACAGCATGTCCTAGAACTCCACATAACTCACAGTTAGGTGTTACTGCAGCCACGATGGCTGTTGGTGTTATGGCCAAGTTGTCGATCTTTTGGTTAAGTTGGTCAAACTTTGCATTGACTTGGTCCATACTACTCACTTCGTACATACCTCCTTTTGTTGGTTTCTCAGTTGCGACTCTCTCACTTCCCCATTGGTAATGATTTTGAGCCATACTCTCGATAAGTGCATAAGCATCATTATATTCTTTGTCCATTAGTGCGCCGCCTGCGGCAGCGTCAATCGTCATTCTTGTGTTGTACAAGAGTCCATTGTAGAAAGCATGGATGACCATCCATTCTACTAATCCGTGATGTGGACAAAGTCTCAGCATATCTTTATAGCGTTCCCAAGCTTCGAAAAGTGATTCATTTTCCTTTTGCTTAAATCCGTTGATTTGAGCTCTTAGCATAACTGTCTTACTAGGTGGGAAATATCTTGTCAAGAATACTCTCTTTAGTTCCTCCCACGTAGTTACTGAATTCGAGGGTAGAGATTGAAGCCAGGCTCTCGCTCTGTCTCGAAGTGAAAAAGGAAAAAGGCGTAATCTAATAGCTTCTTGGGTAACTCCATTAGCTTTTACAGTATATGCGTACTGCACAAATATCGAAAGATGAACATTCGGATCCTCGGTAGGATTTCTGGCGAATTGATTTTGTTGCACGACTGATATCAGCGAAGGTTTCAGTTCGAAATCGTTTCGGTTGATAGCCGGTGCAGCAATGCGGGAATGCGGCTCAGCTTGTGAAGGACTAGCGTAATATTTGAGTGGATGATTTGGTTCTTCAGCCATCTCTGCGTCCTTTGATGTTCCGACTGGTTTAGGTGGATCAACTTGAAGATCTGGAATGTTGTATTTTCGTTCGTATTCGAATATTCGTCTTCTTACATGTAAGAAGCGTTCTAATTCTTGGACTGGAGGTTGCAAGTCTTCGCCTTGAGAGCGAGTACTTGGCATACACTCGGGAAATTAGATTAGGAAAAGAATAAGTTGTTACCTTAGTCTAGACAGTGCTACTCTACTAGTGCACTAGTGACTAAATCAAGGTCCTCGACAACGGCGCCAAAAACTTGGTGGGGCGAAGACGCAATATGTGTCTAGCGGTATCTGAACTGCAAGCGCACAGCCTATCAAAGTAATATAAAAGATTATCAATCCCACAGGGACTTTGTAATCACTCTAGTGCTAGAGGGTCTTCTAGTTTAGCTAAGGCGGATATTTGTCACGATTTTGGTTTCAAGGATTGAAATGGGAATTAAATTTAGTTTTAAGGAAATAATGAGAAGGCGGCCGGTATGTAATTATATTAACCTATGCGGGTCAATCTAACCTAAGCTTATAAAGATGGTTCACTTAAATTGTTCTGTAGAGATTATCAGTTTAAATACCCTCGACTCACACTCTCGTGGTCTTATCTCAGATCTTACTCCTAAAGCCCTATGCCTGCTCTCGCTAGCCCATAAGTGTTTAGAAGATAATTTTTGAAAACTTAATAAGTCTAATTCATTTTAAAGCGCTCTCGCTGTATTTAAATCAAATGCCTAACTTTAGCTATTCGGTTAAAATCTCACACTCTCGTGGTCTCGACCTAACCTATTACACTTTTCTTACTCTCGTAACAAAAAGATTAATTTTAATTATAAAAAGTCACAGCCAGAATATAAGTTCTTAATTATTTTAGCTTAGATTCGATTTTACCGGTTTGGTTTAGTTTATTACATACCGCCTAATTAATTTAGCTACTCATTTTTGTTGTACCAGACAGATGCAGAAATAAACAAATATTAATTAAAACATACATTATAAAATAATAATAATATCTTAACATAGACAAATAAATAACTTAATATAAATGCAAAAATATAAAAACCTGAATGATTAAAATCTTAAAACTCCTTCTTCCACAGATTGGCAAGTCGGAGTGTTCGGAACCGGAATCAAAAATAATACTAAACAAATTTTGAAGGCTAAAAAGAAATTAATAATAACAATTTCCTAATGTTGGAAATTGTTATTGAATTTGGGTTGGATATAGAAACAGAAAAATAAACAAGAATAATGCTGGAAAAATTAAATAAGGGTTCAACAAAATTATGGCAGAGCTTCCGCGGAAAAGTTAAAATAATACTCTGTGTTTTTCAATTTGTAACTAGGGTATTTATAGAACATAATTTTGGGCTTGGGCAGTTGAATTTGATCAGCGTGGGCATCGTTCAAAATGAGAGAATTTAGGGAAGGTGGCATACTGGGTCTGAGGAAAAATAGGAGTCGTATTTGACTCGCGTGCACGTCTTCATGAATGACTTCAATTTAATTAAACACATTTTCCTTGTCACGAACGTGACAAGGGTGTAACGGTCGTATTCTTCACTTTAAGCGTGTCACGGTCGTGACAGGTGAGTAACGGTCGTGAGACCTCAAAGTAGGGCGTCACGGTCGTGGTGATGTTGTGACGACCGTGAGTGTTACAAAATATGCAGACTTAGCATAATTCTTCTCTTCATCTTCTTTTCATGCTTGTTTTGGTTCAATTGATCTTTTTCTCATAATTTAGCTCTAGACATGTTATACCTGCAATGTAACATAAAAAACTCGAACAATCGGGAGTTAATAGGATCAATGTGCGATAAAACGGACTTAAAACGTAGTAATAAAGTGATACGATTTCTCGTTATCAGAATGGTAGACACAGACGAGTGTCTAAATTCAAGAAACAGATATAAGTGTTTGACATTGTTTATAGATTAAAGATGCGGACGAGCATCCTTAGGACCTCGATACGGACGAGTATCGGCAGAAACAAACGCTGACGCATGTTCAGAGATGATGATACGGACGAGTACCAACTGGTTAACAAAGAACACGGACGAGTGTCGAATCTAAGAAAGATAAGTGGTGTATACAAGATACAGATGAGTATCTGTATGAGTATAAAGTAAACATGTGTGAGACACAGACGAGTGTTCAACTTGCTGATGAGAATATGACACAAACGAGTATCATAAGAGAAATTGTGTAAGCTATGTATTTATTTTGACGATCTGTGGGGATAAGATGACACAGACGGGTGTCCAAAGAATGTATATAGATGTATTTGTCTGTGGAGAATATTCTGGCGACTTTACTGGGGAATGATGACACAGATGACTGCCAAAAGGAGCATGTAACTGTATTTTGAGAGTGCAAAGGGATGCTTTGGCTTTCTACTGGGGATATGACACAGATGAGTGTCAAAAAGTATCTGTAATTGAGAGTGCAAAGGGAATGCTTTGGCTTTTGGTGGAGACTATAGATATTTATATACATTGCTGATGGAATGTTGGTATAAACAGGTGTTTGATTCAAAACATGGCTTATGATTATGCAATATGTTTTATTTTTTTTCGTAATGCTCCGTATTAGACGGAATGCTATGCTCTGAGGGGAAATATGATGTGAATGCTATGATTGTGCAAAAGATACCAATCCGGGATTCAGATCCCGTTGCTGTGAAGATCTCTGGCCGACCTGCTTTGAAAGAAAATCCCAGCTGGGGGAAAAATCATTGGTAGATCTGATAAGATGTATGACTGCTTGGGGAAACAAGTCACTGATAGACCTATCTTAATTATGAGGAGCCCAGCTGGGGCTTGTGGAAGCTTTCGTCACTTTGTTGTGAGATCTTCAGACATTGCTCTTCTGGATAGAGGTTGAAACTTTGTGGGGAGATGGTTCCCTGTCTTTGCACTTGGCTGGGGAGGAACGATCACTGAACGATCTTCCTAGAGATTTCTGTAGGGATCCTGCTGAGGGTGATAATATCTGACAACTCAGCTGGGGAAATGAACACCTTCTGGTGTTGTCCTGGAGAAAATGCTGAGGAAGTGCTGATTTGGCATCCTGTTGGGGGAGAAGCTTTCATGCCCCATGTTGCACTTTGAGCACCTGCAATCATGTTATAACAAAGAGATGTACAAGTACCCCGAGGTATCCCTTACTGGATTCCATCATAGGAATTTAGACACTCCCGGGAGCAAATATATTTCCTATAAGCATGTAATTTAGAAAAGACGCATCTGTATTTATGCAACCATTATATTAAGGACATCAGACATTTTTGCAAATAAAGATAAAATGTACGAGACAAAATGTGACTGAAGATCTGATTTTATTAATTTGTGTGCCCTGAATTGGCAAGTACAGTCAAAGAAACAAATCCCCTGAAATGAGGAGATTGTTACAAATTGAGAAAAGTAAAGTGCTGGCAATGTTGATGACGCTTCAGTGCTTCCCTTTTGCTATGACTTGTATGACATTGACGTTCTTCTCATCCTGCTTTTTGAAGAAGGCTGATTCTGACCGATGCTCGAACCTTTCTAAGCTTGCCATGTTGTAAGTGATACAGACGAATTCAGAATGCGGTTGTTCGCTTATTCCCTTATTTTGCGTGGATCGCCCTTTCGGGTTTTCAATCCACCGGGATACCAATTTTTGCCTGAGCTGTCCAATGTGGCTTTTCAACTCAGCGGGTGTACATTTTTTATTTTCCCTTATTTTTGACCGAGTCTTTTATTCTGTTTTTGACTCGCCGGGATGCCCTATTTTTGCCTGGACTTACATTCTGTTTTTATGTCCAGCGGGTCATTTTATGCGAAGTATTTTTTAACTGCATCTGAATTCACAGGGGACAGGAAGTCTTCACCATCCATAGTACTGAGCATCAGTGCTCCACTAGAGAAAACTTTCTTTACTATGAATGGACCATCATAGTTCGGAGTCCATTTGCCCCTGTGGTCTGTATGAGGAGGAAGGAGTCTTTTCAGCACAAGATCTCCTACTTGGTATTCCCGAAGCCTAACTTTCTGATCGAAGGCTTTCTTCATTCTTTTCTGATATAACTGCCCATGACAGATCACAGCTAATCTCTTCTCTTCGATCAGACTTAGTTGTTCGTATCGGCATCGCACCCATTCTGCTTCATTCAGTTTGACATCCATTAGTACCCGCAAGGAGGGTAATTCAACTTCAACAGGTAGGACTGCCTCCATACCATACACAAGTTGATACGGTGTTGCCCCAGTGGATGTTCTGATTGATGTACGGTACCCATGCAAGGCAAATGGTAGCATTTCATGCCAGTCTTTGTAAGTGACCACCATCTTTTGCACAATCTTCTTGATATTCTTGTTAGCTGCCTCTACAGCGCCATTCATCTTTGGCCTGTAAGGAGAAGAATTGTGGTGTTGGATCTTGAAGTCCCGACATAGTTCTGCCATCATTTTATTGTTTAAGTTGGAACCATTATCAGTAATGATTCGCTCGGGCACTCCATACCGACAGATGATGTCTCTCTTCAGGAATCGGGCTACCACTTGCCTGGTGACATTTGCATACGAGGCTGCTTCAACCCACTTGGTAAAATAGTCAATAGCTACCAAGATGAATCTGTGGCCATTTGAAGCAGCCGGTTCAATCTTGCCAATCATATCAATGCCCCACATGGCAAAGGGCCAAGGTGAAGACATCACACTCAGCGGATTTGGAGGCACATGCACTTTATATGCATAAATCTAGCATTTATGACACTTTCTGGTCATAAGCACAACAGTCTGCATCCATTGTGATCCAGTAGTAGCCTGATCTTAACAACTTTTTAGCCATTGCATGCCCTCCAACATGGGTACCAAAAGATCCTTCGTGCACCTCATGCATCAACAAATCTGCCTCTGTCTTATCAACACATCTGAGGAGTACCATATCAAAGTTTCTCTTGTACAAGGAACCCTCAGCATTCAGGAAGAAACTACCAGCTAGCCTTCTTAGTGTCTTCTTGTCATTGGATGATGCCCCAGGCGGGTATGTTTGATCCTCCAAGAAGCATTTGATGTCATATAACCAAGGCTTATCATCTTTAGCAAGGTCTGCCGAGAATACATATGCTGGTCTATCAAGCCTGGACACTGAAATCTGAGGCACAAAGTTGGCAGCTTGAACTTTGATCATGGATGAAATGGTAGCCAGAGCATCTGCAAACTGATTTTCATCTCGAGGGATATACTCAAGCTTGACTATTGTGAAGAATGTGAGTAACCTCCTTGTATAGTCCCGGTAAGGCATCAGATGCTCCTGGTGAGTATACCATTTGCCGTTGGTTTGATTGATTACCAGAGCTGAATCTCCGAATACAGTTAAAGTCTTGATCCTGAGGTCAATGGCTTCCTCAAGACCCATAATACAAGCTTCGTATTCAGCTTCGTTGTTAGTGCAATTAAAGGTGAGTTTCACCGAGAAAGGCATGTGAACTCCCTTAGGTGAAATGAGTACTGCACCAACACCACAACCATTCATATTAACAGCCCCATTAAACATCATAGTCCATTCTTCTTCTGGGTCAGGCCCTTTAGTGTGAATAGGCTCTTCATGATCTTTTGCTTTTATGAACATGATGTCTTCATCAGGGAAGTCAAATCTCATAGGCTGGTAATCATCAATGGGTTGCTCAGCAAGATAATCAGACAATACACTGCCTTTGATGGCTTTCTGAGATGTGTATTGAATGTCATATTCTGTGAGAATCATTTGCCATCTTGCAACCCGTCCGGTAAGTGCTGGCTTCTCGAATATCTACTTAACTGGATCCATCTTTGAGATCAATAAGGTAGTGTGGGTCAACATATATTGCCTTAGTCGGCGAGCAGCCCACGCTAAAGCACAACAAGTTTTCTTGAGCAGTGAATAATATTGTTCACAGTCGGTAAACTTTTTGCTTAGATAATATATTGCATACTCTTTTCGACCAGACTCGTCATGCTTGCCCATCACACACCCCATTGAATCTTCTAATACTGTCAAGTACATGATTAGAGGTCTTCCTTCAACTGGAGGCATAAGGATTGGAGGCTCCAGTAAGTACTCCTTGATTTTGTCAAAAGCCCTTTGGCAGTCTTCATTCCACCTGACCATTTGTTCTTTTCTCAATAACTTGAACAAAGGCTCACAGGTTGCAGTAAGGTGAGATATGAACCTTGAAATGTAGTTCAATCTACCTAAGAAGCCCCAAACTTCTTTTTCAGTCTTCGGTGCAGGCATTTCTTGAATGGCTTTAACTTTATCAGGGTCAACTTCAATCCCTTTCTCACTTACGATAAATCCCAGCAGCTTACCAGATCGCACCCCAAATGTGCATTTGTTGGGGTTTAACTTCAATTGGTACTTCCTCAGACGCTTGAATAACTTCAATAGATTCACCAGGTGGTCTTCTTCTGTAAGGGACTTGGCAATCATGTCATCCTGATCGGAAAATAGCAAGTGTACTATTTCTACCGATGTAGTAATAAAAGGGAATAACCCCAAATGTCGATCTCAAGGACTGCGTACTAAAATAAGTTCTTAGTGGTTGATTTCAATTGGACAAAATTCATGGTTTAAAGGTTTTGATTTAAATTAAATAAACTAAAGAGATTAAAACGAACTAAAACAAATAAATTCACTAATATGAAAGTAATGCCAGGGACGGTGTATGATTCGCAGTGCAATGACTCAAATGTTCCTTAAATTTAGAGATATGCTTTAAAAAGTGTCTTTCCTAAGTCTATAATGTTTTTCCTAAATTCCTTCAAAGAAAAACCTTTGGTATCCTTCATTGACTTTGATTCCTCAACGGTCAAAGAAGGATATCAAGCAATAATTCTGACATAAAAAGGTTTTCACAAAAATATCCCAATTCCTCAGTAATATTTATCGCGATAAAATTTATGCAACAAGGTTAGGATGGTTGGTCAGACCAAATCCTAACCACGATCAATTATCCCATTTTCCAACAAAGATAAAGCGTTAAGGACGTTGCAATAAAATAAAGAAACGAAGTTAAAAACATAATCCCAAATTGAAGAATTCAAATAGTCATTACATAAAGCAAATCAGGGACACCCCCCTGGCATTGGGGGGTTTAGCCACTCATGTTCATACTGGAAATAAAAACAGAGCAAGAAAATTGAGACATTACAATTAACGTTGGATTCGTTGGATCGTCAATCGCTTCCGCTCTTGATCAATCCCTCTTCTCCCGTATTCGTCCAATCCCAAAATCCCCAAATCAAAAAGTGTTTCCTAACAGCAATAATTGTCAAATATAAATCAGTCTTCAAAAACACCGCGAAAAGTCCGGAATACCCTTGAAGCAGCAAAACATAAGATTTTTCTCTGGTCTTCACAACACGGGCCGTGTTGTGTAACACGGGCACCCGTGTTGTGCCTCTGGTTCACCACAAAACCTCTTCTTCCACAACTGCCATGACACGGGCCGTGTTGTTCAACACGGGCACCCGTGTCACAACTCTGACTTCTTCTTTTTCTTTGCAAATCTCAGTTTCTTCTGGTATTCACAACACGGGCCGTGTTGTGTAACACTGGCACCCGTGTTGTGCCTCTGAAATCCCATTTTTCTGTCGTTTTTTCATGCTTGGATCATCTCTCGGACGCCTCGAACAACCGATTACATATTTACCTGAAACACACAAAGAAAACAACCACATAACCCATTCCACGGATAAAAACAAAGTAAAACGATTAAAACTAACTTGCACGCAATATTGAGAAAACTATGACAAAACATGAACGAGATACTACAAACGAACCAAATTAGACTCAAAAGACGCTGAAAACCGGCTTGAACATTACCACTAAATATCACTGATCAAACTCCCCCAAACTTGAATTCTTGCTTGCCCTCAAGCAAAAATCCTGTATTTATACCTTAAAAACTAGCAAGATGAATTATGATACTCATACGTGGATCCTTCATTCCAAGTCACCCAATGATTTCTTTTTGGTACTTTTCTCTCAGTATAGATATCACACAAACCTACACCGTGGACAACCACGGATCTGAATCTCCTTTTCGGTAACCTCTCCGACTATGCTTCGGGCTTAGGTCTTATTTTTTCGATTTTCAACCCTTTTCATTCGGACAATCACTTTTAAGGCTTTTAATGATTTTCACTATGTGTACAAGATTGATCCCCTTTTTAATTGTTGGCACCGATTTTTTTTGTTTGTCCCTTAGGGAAACATTTATGTTCAACCGCCGTTAGGTTGAATAACCTTGTGAGGGTTACCCAACTTAGAAGGATCGATCGTTCTAATGTTTTTATTCGTATTTTTTTTCGGTGCCTTCAAGCCTTTTTCTCTTTTGGATCAACTTTGTACACACAATTATTATAGATAAAGCCAGATATATCAATAGAAACTACTTCGGGTTTACTTCTCAGATCAAAGTACCATGGCACGAATCTACATGTCGAACTCGTTCCTAATTCCGAAGACTCAGTGTGTTCATGTGGTACCTATACATCAAAATTTTTCCATATTTTCTCATCGGGTTTCTTTTCACTCACATCCTATATACTTTCTCATAATTCACTTGCAACACACAACAGGTTAACTCAGGGGTGTTTTTTTCAGATAACAAATAGCTATAATCTTCAAGCCGACACTACGATACTATTAAAAATAAACAAAGATTAAAATAAAACAAACGAAAACATGAAAACTAAACCCCCCCACACTTGAACTCAACAGTGTCCTCACTGTTGAAGAACCAATGTCGGAGGGGACTCACAACTATCACTGCTCGGGAGGAAATCCATGAAGCTTCATCTGCTGCATCCATGCATGCAGCTCATCGATGAGATCCCCTTGCCGGGTCTGCTCGCTGATCATTTCGTCCCACTGTTCCTTGGACACATTCCACTGACCGGTTGCTTGGTTTGATGATCCACCAGCAGTTTGCACCGGGACCTCTTCAGCTTGGTTCCCTTCATCCTCCTCATCTGAAAAATACTCATCAAACTGACCGGAACCACCCTGCATAGGGTCCTCATACAGCCAGTTAGCTCTATTGTCTATAGTAATCATATTAGGCGCAGGTAAAGAAATCAAATGCTTGTTACGAGTCATCACAGCATAATAATTATGACAGGTTTTTATCATACCTTGGTTGATCAATGTTTCAAGATCAATTTTGGTCTTACCTGCCACTGCAGGCACTTCAAGCAACCTCTCATTATACCCAAGATGCTCAGCAATTTGCGTAATCATCCCTCCAACAGAAATCTCACCCGAGGCAACATTGGCTACCCGCTTCAGGCGGTCTGCTGCGAAGGCCGCAACGTTGATCAGCTCATTGTTTGCCATTCCATACAGGAAGTACAACTCTCGCAGTGTTGCGACTCCTGTGCTATCACCCCGGCAGAAAAGGGTATAAGCTAACCCTTTCTGAGCATACCGAAAGCAAGGGTTATGAATGCATGAGGCTTTTGCTGCCGACGCGGCATACTCGGTATTGTCGGTGATATCCTTCCAGAATGATCCTGCCACGAATGTACTCGGCGGTGCACCAGGCCCGTAAACTGGGAGATCTAAAATCTTCCCCAGATCAGCCACCGACATCTCATGATCATTGTCAAATAGGCGGAACTTCAAAGTACCGAAGTACTCTGTGTCGGATCCGGTCCATGTATGCTTGAGCTGAAACTGTAAAGAACTCAAAAATTCCAAGGTTATGCGCTCAAAAGTTGGCGCTTCATACTGCATAAAATTTAACATACCGATACTGTGAAACATTCTATGAACTTCAAATTTAAGCCCTAGATTTTCAAGAGTTTCATTACACATGTACCGGGCCGGTATCAACTTACGCCTTACCAACTTTGCATATTTGGCTTGATGCTCCGGGTCCTCAAACAAAATGCCATGAGCATTCGGCATTCGGTGTGCTCTCTTACGAGGACGAGAAGATTCAGCAACATTCTTACCGGTATCCCTTCGAGGAGGCATTGTTCTCACCTGCACAAATTAAACACACGAAAAAAAATTGAAAGATTAGAGAAAACGGTCACCGTAGAAGTGACAATGGAGGGATGGGGAACAATTTTTGTGAGCTGGGTAGTTGGTTTTGGTGAGTGGGTGATTGAGAAAATGGAGGTTTTGTGAAGGAGGAAAATGGGGTTAGGGTTCTTGAGAGAAAATGGAGGTTGGAGAAGATGAAGGATAATGATAATTGAGTGGTTAATGAGCCACTAATTAGAAGTTATGAGAATAACCACGCGGGGCCCACAGAATAAAGTTGGGAAACAAAAAAATTTGAAATTTTGACTTTCCGCATGCGCAACACGGGCCGTGTTGTCCAACACGGGCACCCGTGTTGCACCCCTGATTTCACTTTTTCTTGATTTTTTGATCTTCCTTGCCCGACTTCAAACCTCGTTCTTTCCTTCTTAGAACCAGTGATATACAAAACCTACAAAACAGAAACAAACAAAAGTAAGAATGAAAAACTCGTGGGTTGCCTCCCACGTAGCGCTGCGTTTAACGTCGCATGGCTCGACGGTCCGTCATACTACTGAGTAAGACGTGTGACATGCACATCACCAGTGGTCTGGCCTTTGAAATAATGCTTTAATCTCTGCCCGTTCACTTTGAAAATATCTCCATTGGTCTGATTTTTAATCTCAACGGCTCCGTGAGGAAATACCTTGTGAACTACAAAAGGTCCCGACCATTTAGACCTTAATTTTCCTGGGAATAGCTTCAGCCTTGAATTGTACAGAAGGACCATTTGTCCTTCCCAAAACTCTTTTCTTTGAATCCTTTTATCATGCCATTTTTTCGTTTGCTCTTTGTAAACTTTGGCATTCACATACGCCCGATTCCTGAATTCTTCTAACTCATGAAGTTGAAGAATCCTCGAACTTCCAGCTTTTGACAAATCCATATTAAGATACTTAGACGCCCAAAAAGCTTTATGTTCAAGTTCCAAAGGTAGGTGACATGCCTTTCCGTAAACCAGTTGATATGGTGACATACCGATAGGCGTTTTGAAAGCCGTTCGGTACGCCCATAAAACGTCATCCAACTTAATAGACCAATCCTTTCTAGATGAATTCACTGTCTTTTCCAAGATTTGTTTCAGTTGTCTATTTGACACCTCAACTTGGCCGCTCGTTTGGGGATGGTATGGAGTAGCTATCCGGTGTTTAACATTGTACTTTTGCAGCAGCTTCTCCATAAGGTGGTTCAAGAAATGTGTCCCTTCGTCGCTTATTAATGCTCTCGGGACACCGAACCTTGCAAAGATGTTCTCTTTTAAGAATCTCACCACAACCTTAGCATCATTGGTGGGCAATGCAACAACTTCCACCCATTTGGACACATAATCCACTGCCACCAAAATATAGTTTTTTCCGAACGACGGAGGAAACAGCCCCATGAAGTCTATCCCCCATACATCGAATAACTCGACCTCGAGCATAGAGTTTTGGGGCATCTGGTTTCTTTTTGATATATTCCCAGTCCTCTGACATCTGTCACACTCTTTCACTACTTCTTGAGCATCCTTAAATAACGATGGCCAGTAAAGTCCTGATTGAAGGACTTTAGCTGCTGTTCGATCACCACTGAAATGTCCACCATACTCAGAGTCGTGACATGCTTTCAGCACATCTTTTTGTTCTTCGTCAGGTAAACATCTTCTCACAAGGCCATCCACCCCTCTTTTGTAGAGAAACGGATCGTCCCATAAATAAAACCTGCAGTCATGAACAAACTTTTTTCTCTTGTTAGAATCAAAATCGTCGGGTATAATACCGCCAACGAGGTAGTTTGCATAATCTGCAAACCAAGGCACCCCAATAACAGCTAGGATGTGTTCGTCAGCGAACTCATCCTTAATAGGGCGTTGCTCTTCCGTCTCCTCAATTGGTGACATCCGAGAAAGATGATTTGCAACAGTGTTTTCACACCCTTTCTTGTCACGGATCTCGACATCAAATTCCTGGAGGAGTAAAATCCACCTCAACAGCCTGGGCTTTGAATCCTGCTTAGCAAAAAGATATTTCAAAGCAGCATGGTCAGTGTAAACAATCACTTTTGAACCCAACAGATATTGCCTGAATTTATCGAAGGCATACACAACCGCTAGCAACTCCTTCTCGGTAGTTGCATAGTTTATCTGTGCAGGGTTCAAAACATGACTAGCATAGTAAATCACATGAAGCAATTTCCCTCTTCGCTGTCCAAGAACAGCCCCTACCGCAATGTCACTAGCATCGCACATAATCTCAAAGGGTAGGGACCAATCAGGGGCAATGACAATAGGTGCAGACACTAATTCTTTTTTGAGTGTTTCAAAAGCGTCGCTGCATTCCTTATTGAAAACAAAAGCCTTATCTTTAATCAACAGGGTAGTTAAAGGTTTGGCTATCTTCGAGAAGTCTCTTATGAACCTGCGGTAAAAACCCGCATGTCCCAAGAAGCTTCTTATGCCCTTCTCATTGATTGGCGGAGGTAACTTAGAGATCACTTCCACTTTGGCTTGATCAACTTCGATCCCTTTCTGTGAGATCTTGTGACCAAGAACAATGCCTTCTCGCACCATGAAATGGCATTTTTCCCAGTTCAATATTAAGTTGCTTTCTTGACATCGCTGCAAAACAAGTGAAAGGTTAGATAAACAATGATCAAATGAGGATCCGAACATGGAGAAATCGTCCATGAACACTTCCATGTGTTTTTCTAGCATATCCGCAAAAATGGATGTCATGCATCTTTGGAATGTAGCGGGGGCATTACATAGCCCAAATGGCATCCTTTATAAGCAAAAATTCCATAGGGGCATGTAAACGCCGTTTTCTCTTGGTCTTCCGGTGCAACAGCAATTTGATTGTACCCGGAATAACCATCAAGAAAACAATAGTAATCATGTCCCGCTAGTCTTTCCAACATTTGGTCAATGAATGGCAACGGAAAATGGTCCTTTCTCGTAGCCAAATTCAATCTTCTATAATCAATGCACACTCTCCACCCAGTAATAGTTCTAGTAGGAATCAACTCATTCTTTTCATTTGTTATAACAGTTGTTCCCCCCTTTTTTGGCACCACATGCACCGGACTAACCCAAGCACTATCGGATATAGGATAAATTAATCCCGCATCCAATAGCTTAACAACTTCTTTTCGCACTACCTCCTTCATCACCGGATTCAATCTCCTTTGGGGTTGCACAACCGGTTTGTGATCTTCTTCCATAAGTATTTTATGCATACACACCGTGGGACTTATACCTTTAAGGTCTTCAATCTTCCACCCAATTGCTCCCTTGAATTTTTTTTTAGAACTTCAATTAACTTGCCTTGTTGCATGTCTTTCAAATTAGCGCTAATAATAGCGGGACATTTTTCTTCCGTGTCAAGAAAGACATATTTGAGATTCTCGGGAAGTTGCTTCAATTCAGATATTTTCGGCTTGTCTTTGCCTTCATCAACCGTTATAGGTTGTCGCAACTCTTCCCACCGGTGCATTCTAACTCTTTTAAAGATAGGTTGAGTTTCAAGCATAGCTACCACTTCCATATCATTATCTCCAACTTCCTTATCACCTTCAAAAATGGACATACTCAGCACCCTCTCTAAAGGTAATTTGGATACACTTTCTAAATGCTCACTAGCTTCCATTTGTTCTAACACTTGTATGTTACTACTAGTGCCCACATCATCCTTATACTTCAAAGTGTTCCTAACATCAATTTTCAACTCTTCATCATACACCTTCAACGTTAGTGTTCCACCTTCCATGTCTATCATGACTCTCCCGGTTTCTAGGAAAGGTCTTCCCAAAATCAAGGGGATTTCTTCATCTTCTGGCATTTCAAGGATCACAAAGTCAACCGGGAACACAAATTTGTCCACTCTAACCAAGACATCATGGACAACTCCATACGGTCGCTTCACAGAATGGTCCGCGAATTGGAGAGTCATCCTAGTGTCTTGAACAACACCAATACCCAACTTTTTGTAGATGGATAAAGGCATTAAACTGATGCTCGCTCCCAAGTCAATGAGAGCTCTCTTGAACGATCGGTCACCGATAGTGCAAGGAATGGTGACATCTCCTCTATCTTTTTTCTTCACCGGAATCTTTAGTCCCTGCAAAATAGCACTACAAGTTTCGGTTAGAATAATAGGTTCAGCTCCCATAGTCCTCTTTTTAGCAATTATATCTTTCATGAACTTGGCATAAGTGGGCATTTGTTCAAGTGCTTCAAGCAATGGGATATTCAACTCCAGCTTTTTGAACAAGTCAAGAAATTTCTCAAAATTCTTCTCTTGCTGCCCTTTCTTCTTGTTTCTTGTAGGATATGGAAGTTTGACCACCGGTTTCGGTTCAACCACTTTTTCTTTGATGACCGGTGCTGGGGTGACTTCTTTTTCTTTACCAACCTCTTCATTTTCTTTGATTTCTAGCTCAACCTCAATCAATTGACTTTCACCTTCAGAATTTTCTTGAACCTCTTCACTAACTTTACCTCTTCGCGTTGTGACTGCATTTACTTTGTGATTATCTCTAGGATTTGTTACAGTAGCACTAGGAAGAGTCCCTGGAGTTTGTGGAATGGCAAGGTGTTGGGCAATTCAGCTCATTTGCACTTCAAGATTCTTTATAGAGGCTCCAGTGTTCTTGAAGTTACTTCTTGTTTCTTCTTGAAATTGACAATTGTGAGTTGCCATCTTTTTAATGGCAATCTCCCAATCAGCTTTTCTTGACACTGGAGGCTGATATGGTTGTTGCTGGGGCTGATACTGTTGTTGGCCTTGAACCGGTTTTTGGATGTTCCCTTGATGATCTTTCCAAGAGAAATTTGGGTGATTTTTCCACCCCGGATTATATGTGTTGGCATATGGATTGTTCTGCCTCAACATATTAATCTGCTCAACCTGCTCTTGAGTTGCCAAACAGTGCATGGCAAAGTGAGGTCCACAACATATCTCGCAAATCACCGCTTGAACGGGTTCAACCTGAGCAACTGTGTGAGTTCCCAGATTCATCTTCTTTAACCTTCTTTCAACTTCTGCGGCAATTTGATCTTCCATTTTTACAACCTGCTCTGTCAGCTTAAGATCGATTTTCCCATCTGGTTGACTCACGGTGCGATCATATAACTCAAGGTGTTCATTGGCAGCAATAGCTTCTATGATTCTTTTAATACCTGTGGCTGTTGAAAAGTTTGTTGAGCCACCTGCAGCAGTATCAATAAGTTGCTTTGTCTTGAGTCGCAACCCATTCACAAAGTTTTGCATCTGCTCGGTTGCGTCCATATTATGAGTAGGACACGAAGTCAAACACCTTTTGAATCTTTTATAAGCATCTCCAAGTGATTCACCCTCTTTTTGTTTAAAATTGACTATATCATATCATTTCCGGATGAACACTGAAGCAGGAAAGTATTCGTTTAGGAAAGCTGTTTCCATCTCTTGCCATGTTGTGATACTTGCTGCGGGAAGAGAATAGAACCACTCTTCAGCATCGTCAGTAAGTGTGAATGGAAACATCACCAGTCGTTTTGCCTCCTCTGAATGACCTTCGATCTTCAAAGAAGTTGTGGTAGTAAGAAATCTCTGCAGATGCTTATTTGCATCCTCATTAATTCTTCCGGAGAAAGGCTTGCTCTCTAACTGGCGGATAGTAGATGGATGCAACTGGAAGTGTGCTATATTCACCGGTTGATTAACAATCGTCATCCAGTTAGGTTGAGCATTTGCCCCTCCGTAATCACCTAAGAGTCTCTCTGCAGCAGGTTGATTCCCTGCCATGTCGTTGAATTCAGGGTCAGTTTCTCTGTCTGAATTAGAGTCACTGTGCTCCGAGTGAACGGAAATATAGTCCTCAGTTTCCTGATACGGGACATTTGAACCAGTCTTAGCCAGACTATCAATTCTTGCCTTGCGGCGTCTCTCGTGCAAAGCTCTTTCTGGTTCTGTGTCAAAAGAAAATTTAGCTGAGGCCTGACCTCGCATAAACAGTTAGACACGAGTTAGAAAACAAAATTTCAATAACACTAAAATGATATACAGAGAGAAAAGTAAAATTTTAGTCGCAGAGCAACAAAATTCCAATTGATATAACACGAACAACTTAATTCTTTGGCAGTCCCCGACAACGGCGCCAAAAACTTGATCGGAAAATAGCAAGTGTACTATTTCTACCGATGTAGTAATAAAAGGGAATAACCCCAAATGTCGATCTCAAGGACTGCGTACTAAAATAAGTTCTTAGTGGTTGATTTCAATTGGACAAAATTCATGGTTTAAAGGTTTTGATTTAAATTAAATAAACTAAAGAGATTAAAACGAACTAAAACAAATAAATTCACTAATATGAAAGTAATGCCAGGGACAGTGTATGATTCGCAGTGCAATGACTCAAATGTTCCTTAAATTTAGAGATATGCTTTAAAAAGTGTCTTTCCTAAGTCTATAATGTTTTTCCTAAATTCCTTCAAAGAAAAACCTTTGGTATCCTTCATTGACTTTGATTCCTCAACGGTCAAAGAAGGATATCAAGCAATAATTCTGACATAAAAAGGTTTTCAAAAAAATATCCCAATTCCTCAGTAATATTTATCGCGATAAAATTTATGCAACAAGGTTAGGATGGTTGGTCAGACCAAATCCTAACCACGATCAATTATCCCATTTTCCAACAAAGATAAAGCGTTAAGGACGTTGCAATAAAATAAAGAAACGAAGTTAAAAACATAATCCCAAATTGAAGAATTCAAATAGTCATTACATAAAGCAAATCAGGGACACCCCCTGGCATTGGGGGGTTTAGCCACTCATGTTCATACTGGAAATAAAAACAGAGCAAGAAAATTGAGACATTACAATTAACGTCGGATTCGTTGGATCGTCAATCGCTTCCGCTCTTGATCAATCCCTCTTCTCCCGTATTCGTCCAATCCCAAAATCCCCAAATCAAAAAGTGTTTCCTAATAGCAATAATTGTCAAATATAAATCAGTCTTCAAAAACACCGCGAAAAGTCCGGAAAACCCTTGAAGCAGCAAAACATAAGATTATTCTCTGGTCTTCACAACACGGGCCGTGTTGTGTAACACGGGCACCCGTGTTGTGCCTCTGGTTCACCACAAAACCTCTTCTTCCACAGCTGCCATGACACGGGCCGTGTTGTACAACACGGACACCCGTGTCACAACTCTGACTTCTTCTTTTTCTTTGCAAATCTCAGTTTCTTCTAGTATTCACAACACGGGCCGTGTTGTGTAACACTGGCACCCGTGTTGTGCCTCTGAAATCCCATTTTTCTGTCGTTTTTTCATGCTTGGATCATCTCTCGGACGCCTCGAACAACCGATTACATATTTACCTGAAACACACAAAGAAAACAACCACATAACCCATTCCACGGATAAAAACAAAGTAAAACGATTAAAACTAACTTGCACGCAATATTGAGAAAACTATGACAAAACATGAACGAGATACTACAAACGAACCAAATTAGACTCAAAAGACGCTGAAAACCGGCTTGAACATTACCACTAAATATCACTGATCACATCCACATAACATTCAATTTCTTTATGGATCATGTCATGGAATAATGTTACCATAGCCCGTTGATAAGTGGCTCCAGCATTCTTCAGTCCGAATGGCATTACCTTATAACAGAATGTGCCCCAGGGTGTGATGAAGGTCGTCTTCTCCATGTCTTTAGGTGACATTTTGATCTGATTATATCCTGAAAATCCATCCATGAAGGAGAATACCGAGAACTGAGCCGTATTGTCGACCAATACATCAATGTGAGGTAAAGGGAAGTCATCTTTCGGGCTGACTCTGTTCAGGTCCCGGTAATCCACACACATCCTCACTTTGCCATCCTTCTTAGGCACAGGTACAATGTTAGCAACCCACGGCGGATAGCTAGTTACAGCAAGGAAACCGGCGTCCCACTGTTTTTGTACCTCTTCTTTTATCTTCATGGCCATATCTGGACGAGTACCACGCAACTTCTGTTTTACTGGCGGACAGTCTTCTTTCAGAGGTAGTTTGTGCATAACAATGTCGGTGTCTAACCCTGGCATGTCCTGGTAAGACCAAGCAAACACATCCACATACTCCCGAAGCATGTCAGTAAGTTGCTCTTTCATTGAATCTTGCAGACAGGCCCCGATCTTAACTTCTTTTAAATCTTCTTCCGTACCAAGATTAACCGTTTCAACCTCCTCCTGATGAGGAGTGATAACCTTCTCCTCTTGTCTCAACAACCTGGCTAGTTCTTCAGGTAGCTCATAATCTTCTTCAACCCCTTCATCAGCTTGATTAATCGGATTGTCAAAGTCATACGAAGTCATAGCAGTGTTGTTGTCGGTGCAGTCTGGAGGGCACTTTCTGCAAGGGCTTAGATTTGTTCATTTTAGTGACCAGTTTTATCTTATTTTAGAAAAAAGTGAAAATGAAGTTATTATTTTAAAAAACATTGCCATTTTATTTTTGTACAAAAAATGAAAAAATGAAAAACAGTGAGCGGAAAAGAAAAAGACTCATTTGCAAAAGATGTCCTGATATTCATTAATTGATCGTTTGCACAAAATACAAGATGGCCCTATTACAAAATGAGCCCTGACATCTTGGGCAAGATGCAGGACTTGATGCATGCTTAAAGACAGGAAATAATAATTACTCTGCCGGAGTAACTCTTATAATTTCCTGGGAAGACCAGTTTGAGACATGGTTCCCCGGGATCCTTGGACGTATCCAGCTTTCCAGGTTGCGCTCGTCTTCTGACTCATCTTCCAAACTATTTACAGCATCTGGGGTGAGCATTCCCCCGCTGACAAACTTGGGCTCCGTTGCAGTCTCTGGTTGATCTTGTCGAGTTGGTCTGTAACCCAACCTGAATCGGTCTTCTTTCTTCTCAACTGGCAGCAGCTTGCCCCAGCCTTGAGCGGTACCTTCCTCAACAACCTTCCGGGCTTGTTGATATGATGTGATGGAAGTCCCAGACACAGCAGATGCTTCATTAATATTCAGGGCCTCAAACCCTTGACTCATGGTCTCATGGATTTCCCCATCCATTTTAATGTATTTGAAAGTAGCCAGCTGGCTAACGAAGATATCCTCTTCCCCACAAATGGTAATGACTTGGCCCTCCCACTCAAATTTTAACTTCTGGTGAAGGGATGATGTCACGGCGCCAGCGGCGTGTATCCATGGTCTACCCAATAGACATCTGTAGGCAGGCTGTATATCCATCACAAAGAAGGTCGTTTTGAAAACCCGTGGGTCAATCATTATTGGCAACTCTATCTCTCCCAGAACTAATCTTTTAGAACCGTCAAAGGCTCTCACTACAAGGTTGCTTGGGCGTAGTGCCAATCCATCACGCTCCAGCTTCACAAGGGCTTTCTTGGGTAGGACATTGAGTGATGACCTTATGTCCACCAATACGTGAGAAAGAACTGCACCCTTACACTCCAAGGTAATGTGCAAAGCCTTGTTGTGATTGTGACCTTCCGTTGTCAAATCAGCGTTGGTAAATCCTAGTCCATGACTAGCGTTGACATTTCCAACCACATCCTCTAACTGATTGACAGTAATCTCCTCCGACACATAAGCTGCGTGCAGGACTTTTATTAGTGCGTTCCGATGAGCCTCGGAGCACATTAGCAATGATAGTATGGATATTTTGGAAGGTGTCTGGTGAAACTGGTCTACCACCTTGTAATCACTTTTCTTAATTATCCTTATGAATTCATCAACCTCTTGATCAAAAGGAGTCTTCAAAGTTTCTTTAGCAACTGGTTCTTCTTGCACCACGTTCTTCCCTTTTGCCTTAGCAGCAGCTTCTGCTTCAGCAAGGGGTCTTGGTATTTGCGAGGCAAAGAGACGTCCGCTTCTAGTGAAGCCTCTGCCTCCCCCCACATTGTTTATCTAAGGTGAAGAAGTTGATGACTCTAGAGTGATTTTATGCCCCTCGCAGTATAGATCTGAGCCATAATGCCAAGGGATGGCATTATTGCTTTCGTAAGGAACTGGCCCAGGCACTGTGATAGTGATTGGACTGATAGCAGCTGCAGAGGGGACCATAATGGTGTGTGGATCATAATATATGGTAACTGGAGTTCTGACAGGAGTAGCATTTTGTTGTGAGTTGTTGGAAGGAACATTTGCGGGATCATAGTATATCGTAACCGTTGAGACGCTTTCATTAACTGTTGCTGATGTTGTAGACGGTACTGTTGACTGGACGGGTGTTGAAGTTGTAGCAAGAAATGATGGAGTAATGGGTGTTGTCGTTGTAGAAGGAATTGTGACTAAACTTGTATCCGTTGAAGTGATTGATTGAGTAACTGTTGGAGTTGTAGCAGAATCTGTTGGAACAAGGGTTACTGATGTTGTAGGAGTACCTGTGATTGTTGATGAAGGAATTGTTGGAGTTGTAGTTGCTGTTGTTGTAATATGAAGAGTGCCATCTCTGATGAGGCCATCTATGCCGTTTCTCAGTCTCTCACATCCATTAACGGCAATATTGCAATATCCACAGCCGATCTCACACCCGGGGAACACTTGGCACTCTAACAACTGAGCTTTGATTTCAACCAAAGGTGTTCGGATTTGTGCAACATTGTTAATTAATGTGGATGGTTTGCCCTCCTCAATAGCATTGATCCTAGGCCCGTTGTGACTAGGCATTGGATTTCTTGTGACGTTCGGAGGAGGCGCAAAATTGAGAGCTTTTGAGTCCACCAAATCCTGGACTTTCATCTGTAGGGCCCTGCATTTTTCAGTATTATGCCCCGGTGCGTTTGAGTGGAATGCACACCTGGCATTTGCATCATAGTTCTTTGAAAGATTAAGAGGATCCGGAGGTGCGAACGTCCTTAACTCAACTAGGTTGAGCTTTAGGAGTTGTGGCAAGAGTGCAGCATACGGCATTGGGATTGGGTCAATTACCCTGTTTGCTTGCGATGGCCTCTGTTGGAAGGGACGCTGTTGTTGATTACCATTGTTGTTGTTATACGACCTTTGTTGTGGATAATGAGCTTGTTGTTGGTACTGTAGTTGTTGTTGTTGTTGAGGATATGATTATTGTTGTGGAATTGGAGCTAGGATGGTAACAACTGCTACTGACCTGTGGGAATACTGGGGCCTACCCCGGCTTGTATGAATAGAGTTTGTTTCACCTGCCCTTCGGGGTCCTGCAAATGGTTTTCTTGGATTGCTGGAGGAACTTGCAGCACTGTCGAAGATTTTGCCCATCTTTAAGAGACTTTCAATCCTCTCACTAACTATGACCACATCAGCAAAACTAGTAGAAGAGAAAGCAGCCAGCCTATCGATATAAGTCCCTTGCAATGTGTTCATGAACATGTCAACCATTTCCCTTTCTGACATGGGTGGTTGGATAGCAGCAGCAAGCTGTCTCCGCCTCTGAGCGTAATCCCGGAAGCTCTCTCTAGAAGATTGAGACATGCCCATTAGAAGAGTTCTATTGGGAGCCATGTCAAGGTTGTATTGATATTGACGGATGAAAGCTTCGGCCAAATCCTTCCAGCATCTTATGGTGGCCCTAGACAGATGTGAATACCATTCTCTCGAATCTCCAGTCAGACTGTCCTCAAAGTAGAACATCCATAACTTTTCATCCATAGTATAGGCTTTGAGCCTTCCCAAGAAAGACTGCAGGTGAGTGCAAGGACAGGAGGTACCATTATACTTCTCAAAGTATGGGGGTTTGAATTTGCGGGAAATTCTCACCCCATCTACTAGTCCCATATCCATCACATCGAAGCCCAAAGAATTCTGAAATTCCAAAGATCTTAACTTTTCAGCAATCTCATCCAATCTCCTGTCATATACCTCATCTCCAGCCCCCATAACAGTAAACTGTTCTTCTTGGGGATCCTCTTGCAGGATTCTCCCCCCAGCAGTATTACCTTGCACATTCCTCGGGATGTTAACTTCTGGATCCAGATGAGGTCCATATACTGGTGGGTCAATACGAGGCTGGCCCCGTTCATTGTTGCTAGTTCCTCCTGTTCCCAGATGAGGCTCTTCAGGAGTTTGTCTTTCCACAAGCTCTCTTAACCTTTCTTGACTCTGGGCTAAGCCAGTCATCACTGCCATGAACTGAGACATCTGATTTCTCATCTCTACTCTCTCATTGGCCATCTGATTTCTAACCTCAGTCAGATCCTACTGTACTTGTTCCATTTGAATGCCGGGAAGATTGTTACGAGTTGGGTACCGGTGCGTGCGGTTGACAGGGAACACTCGGCGACGAGCAATGTTTCCTGAGGTCACAACAAAGTTAGAAACAATAATAATAAAACCTACAAAACAAGAACAGAGTTAGTATGCAATGCAGTATGCTTATTTGTTTTCCAAGGTATCCGGTTTGGTTCTTGGTTTTGACCTTCCCAGACCTCGAGGAAGATGCTTGATGTTGTTGAGAGAAAGCCCATCAAGATAAAACAAACTAAAATATATTACAAATGATGAACAATACATAGTTTGTTTTACAATACATGCCCTTGAAGGGTCAAAATACAACAAAAGAGAAAAAGTACATCAAATGGGAACAAACAACAAGCAAAGAGTTAGACATCCAGTCCAAACTCATCCTCTCTGACCTCCTTCAGGAGTGCCTCAGTCACTGGACCAGCTGGGTGCTCTGTAATGGTCCTAATGAGGAGGTTCCTAGTAGCAATGGCAGCAGTCAGCTTCTTATGCTTTTCCTGGTCCTTTGATCTCTTCAATCCTGCTCTGAGCTTCAACTCTGATATCTCTTTCTGTGCAGCCAACAGAGCTTCCTGCTGCTTCTTCTCATTGGCCTCCAACTGTTCAATCTTGGCTTGAGTCTTCTGGTCTTCTTGTGTACGGGCTTTAGTGATCCTGACCCACCTAGCCTGACTCTCCTGCAGATAGTGCTCAGCCCTAGCTTTCTGAATTTTGGCCTCTTTACAGGTATTCTTCAGTATCTGTTCCCCAGCCCTTGCTTTCCTTATGTAGTCTTCTGTCCTTTCAATTTTGGCAAGATGTTCAACCCTGAGCTTTTCCAATCTCTCAATGTCCAGACGACCATCACTCCTTTCCCACAGAGTCTTCTTTAAGGCTTGAGATAACTGCTCATTCCTTTCCTTCAGTTTTTCAAATTCCTCCAGGCTAACAGTTGCTGCAGGTTATACTGTGGATGGCCCAGGCATGTCTTCCAAGGTGAAAGGCATTCTGGTAATCTGAGCTCTAGTACAGGACCAGTCTGAGTACTGAGCTGAAGCAACATTGTTACATCTTCCAAGAATAGCTACCCCTTTTGTCTGGATGTTGTCCCAAGCCCAGGCAGCTTGCCTGACAATAGCTGAATTAGGTTGCATTCACAGTATAGGGTCTCAGCTAAATCCTGTCCTCTGGGAGGGTGAACCAAAGCATAACCCAGTTGTCTCTTGAACAGTAAAGGATTGTAGTTGATGCAACCCTTCACTCCTATCAGAGGCACATTTGGGTATTGTCCACAACTGGTGATAATGTCCTTGCCTTTGGTGCTCTGGGTGCACCATCTGATATCATCTGAAGTCAAGGCAATGAACCTCTTGGCCCAATTCTTCTGCTGATGTGGGTTCAAGAAGGCATCTGACTTAGGCAGGTGTTTGAGCAGCCAGGTGTAGAACAGAGGAGCACAACATCTTACCAACTTCCCCCTCTGTTTCTCATTCCTCTGATGAATGGAGTAGTAAAAATCTCCTAGCAGTGTGGGTACTGGGTTCTTTAGAAGAAACAGATGGATGGCATTCTTGCTGAAAAATTTGGGCTTATCTGCAAATAGTATAACCCCATATATGCTGAGGGCCAACAGTGCACAGACTGCCCTCCACTCTCCCAATGATGCCTTCAGGATGGCCTGAGAAATAAAGAAGTCCAAATGCAAACCAGGAATCCCAGCCTTTGTTGTCATGCTTTGCTCAATAAGGGCAGGCTCCAAGTATAATGCCCTTGCTATATCTTCATTCCTGGGATCAGTCATCTCTGGGTTGAAGGGGATTCCACCTCTGATAGGTACTCCAATCAATGAAGAAAACTCTTCCAGTAGAGGCCCTAGCTGGAAGTCTGGAAAGGTGAAACATCTCAGTGGTGGGTCATAAAACTGCAAGCATGTGTGGATCATGCTCCTCTGAGAAGGGTCAAGGTCCATAACCATGTCCAGGATACCTCCATAGTGCTCTCTAAACAGTGGGATGTGGTCAGGGGTGATGAGTGACTGGACCTGCCTGATACCAGTCAACACATGCTCAAAAAAGTGGTAGGATATGTTGCTCTTCCTGGGAGTAACCATGAGTGCTGCTGAAGAAACTGAAGACAAGTACTGAAGAAGATTACAGACTGATGCTGAAGGTGGACCACTGACAGACTGGTGCTGGTGGTGATGGAGATAACTGAAGCAGATAACTGATGAAGACAATTGAGGAAGAGATCTATGCAGAAGAAGGGGTCAAAACCAAAACCAAGATGTAATGAAATGGATACCCTGAAAAGCAAATAAACAAATTTTAAATGATGCAATGATGATATATGCAAATGATATGCAAGGGTTTGTGATCAAGCTGAATCTGATTATCTGTCTTGATATAAGGCCCATGTATGTTCAAAATTCCAGATGAAGGCTCAGAAATCCAGTAACCAGGGTGGGGGACTCAAATAAAGAGTCACATGTCCAGGGTTAATCACAAGAACTGTCCAAAGTGGAGTACTCTTAAACAATACAGTAATAGGGTATGATGTGGCCAAGGGTTCCTGCAAACCTGTAAACAACCCAACCCCCTCACAGGTAGTGTTCTAGAACAAGGATCCTCAGACTTGGATCAGTTATGAGAAGTGTAAACACTTCTAACCCAGAGGTACAGTGTTTACAATAACCATAAAAGATCCTCCTCTAATTCACCTCTGTTTCTGAAGGTCATAATAAAAAGGTCATCCAGACTTAGCAGGCCTCCCAGATAGCCCTAGCACTACAGGAAATCTGTAGCACAGAGTTCTCAAGAAGAAACCCACATCTGAACCGTGTTTCATATTCCCGCACCAGACCGAAATGGAATGGGAAAGAACATGAACCACTCTAGCCTAGGTGTCACTCAGGTCCCAGGTATAGGACCTTAAACTCTCAATGGAACCCCACCGACCAAAGAAAACCAGATCCAGCAATGACAGTATGAAATATGCAAAACAGTAAAGAAAGCAATAAATAAAGTTGTACATAAAGCAATAGATAAAGCAACATAAATAAACACACATAGCACATAACACCCCAGTAAACACAAATCAAACAAGCGCTAGGAGGAACCCACAAAAAGAACCAGAAGCCCTGGTTACAGTATAAGATCTCCCCAGCAGAGTCGGCAAGCTGTCGCTCCCGCCAGATGACACATAGTCAAGAAGGGTACAGACGCGAACGGTCGGCGAAAGTGGAAAGGAAAGGGTGAACTGAAAAGAGTCGCCAGCTAGGCATTTTTATCCCGAAGGAAAGGTAATGCTGCATAAACCTAAGAAGAGATAGGGATAAGACGGTTGCGAACCAGAGAAACTGAGAAAGGGGGTTGGTTACAACCTGAGAAGGTATTAGCACCCAGATTGTCCGTCGTACTTGACGGGATCCACGCTTAAAAGATTTGTGTTTAAAGGGGTAGTGTTAGTGTTATTTTGTGTACAAAAGCTGGAAAAGAATGCAAGTGTCTGTGCAAAAGAGATGTGAAGTGAATAAAAGGAGTGTCAGTGCAGGAAAATAGTGCAATGCTCAAGACAATGAGGCTTAAAGAATAATGCTGGAAGAGGGGGGAATATACAGAGACTTTTGTTCGATAACTGTTAAGTTATGCCTACGTATCCTCTCGTGCAATGAGGAAGTCAGAACACCGTAGTTCGACTCAAAGAGACTGAAGGATGAATTGACTTGTGAACGACTTACTTGTCTATGCTCAAGTGTATGACCTGTCTGGCTCAGGTGCAAACTGTCTTGCATTAGACGGAAGAAGCGAGTTCTCGTTTGTGAGTGAATGAGGTGAGAAAAGAATCCCGGAGGAGACGATTATTGTTTGTTTTTGTGTTTTCAATCTTTTATTTATTTTTGGAGTTTGTCATAAGAAAATGAGCTTAAGCCTAAACCAAGGGTTAGTAAACTCATCACATCCTCCCTCTGATTAGGGGTAATGAGAATACCTTAAGTATGAAGTAAACACTTCAACTTAATCACCATGATGTAGGATTAAGATCATTAACCTTCTTGAATTTATTTAGATGTTTTTGGTATTTTGTTTAGTGTTAAGTAATGAGTTTAAGCCATAATCAAGGATTTAATGGACCCATTACACCATCCTAATAGAAGGATAATAGATGAGAACATTTAAGCTGAGGAAGATACCTCAACTTAATCCATGATTAGGGATTAACCTCATGACAAAAACAAAGCCTTTATTAAAGTGGATCTTAGTTAATGGTAAGATTAAGAAATGGATTTTAGGGTTTGTAAGACAAATTGAGGGGGACTTGTCCATTAACACTAGGGTTAGTCCTTCTTAACCAATTAAGGAAGAATTAGAACCCTAATGCAAGGCCCAAGTTACAAGCTTGATGTCTTAGTGATTATTAAGTGAATTGATTAAAGGATTTAAACACTTCAAGGGTTTGACACTTAGGATTAAAGTTATACACTCCATCCTAATAGAAGGATGCATGCATAACCCTAATCACAAAGCCTTAAAACCTTTAAGGTTTAGTCCTTGATTAAGAGATGAGAAGAGAAGACTCAAAGATGACACAAAGGTAAAACTAATGGGGGACTAATCAAACCCTAATTATTATCATGCTTGGGTGTTCCTAGGGTTTATGAAGCTTGAAAGAAGATCTTCAAGAGAGAAGCCACCAAGGAAGAAGCAGGATGGAAGGAAAAGAAACAGAAGAAGCAAGACAACTTACTTCACTTAAGAAGATAAGTTGCTTGAAGAAAGAAAGAGGAGAAGGAGCATGATTGAGCAAGCTCACTCTAATACACAAGAAAAAATGCAGCAATGATACATAAAAGAGATGAGAAGAGATTATGAGAAGTGAAGGCAAATTCACTTCTCAAACACTTACCACCTGAAAAGTTAGCAACAAGAAGTGAAATGAAATGAGAATGAGATGAAATGCAAAGATGAAAACCAAAGTCAGAAGCATACTAAGATGTAAATGATTCTAAGAGATGATACAAAAGCATACCAAGAGATGTGGATGATCATACAAGGGATGCAGATGCAAATGAGACATGAAAGGAGGCATGAAAGTTCATGAAAACTTATGAAATGCAATGGATGCATAACATGGAAAATGGATGAAGCAATGATCAAACATGATTTCAATATGTCCTAAGATGTCTTATATGTCATGTGGATGCACAAAATGTCATGGCAAGTTCATGTATGCAAGCATATGAAGAATGAATGCAAATGAAAACAAAAATTAGGGTTTATGTACAAGATGCAATGCAAAATTCAAAATTAGAAGCAAATGACAAGATAAAAAATTGAAAATGGGATCAAAGGTACCCTAAACCTATACAAGTTCACTGCCCAAAGGGGAAGGTCAGAAGCTAAACCCTAAAGGACTTATGATTTTCCTAAATTTCTAGGGTTTAAAGGGTGATCCTAAAGGGAAAATGCCAAACAAATTGAAAATGTAAGACAAAAATGAAACAAAAATGTTTTTAGAAGCTTGAAAGTATGTAGAACACAATGCAAAAAGAACCATTCACAAACTCAACTTGGATCAAAAGTTATGAATTTTTGAAGTTAGGGTTAAAAATATTCAAATTAAAGAACTCTAATTCAAATGAAAATTATCAAAGTATGATCAAAACCAAAAAGAAATTTGTCTTGTGAGTTTGTTAATGTGTCTAAATGTTTTAAAATGCTCTCTGAATTTTTTTGGGATGTTTAAATACCTAAATGTATTTTTAATTAATTAATTCTCATTAACTAATTAAAAATAATCATTTAAATGATTTAAAAATAATTTTGAATGCAAAAAATAAAAATAAAAATATTTTTGGGTTCTGAAAATTAATAAAGGTTTGGATAAAAATTTTCAGAATTTTTTGACTAATTTTGCTATTTTTAATAAAATGTATAAATTAAATAGGAAGAAAATAGAATAAAATTAAATAAAAAGGAAAGTAATCTGATCCAATGATCCAGATTCAAAACTGAGGGTTAATGGTTGACTGGCGCGCTAATGAATGGCCTGGATTTCACCTAAGCTAATTAATTATAATTAAATTAAATAATCAAAAATTAGGGCTAATGATATGATCTGAGCCCTTGAAACACGCGCGAGAAGCCTCATCCTACGCTCCAGATTCAAACTCACCACTAAACCCTAATTAAGCATTAATGACTCTCAGGTGGCCGGAAATGACCTCCGGTCATCTTCTCCGGCCACACCCTTCCCTGAGAATTTCAATCTCACTCCCCAGGCCATTTCTGGAGCTCCAAAGCTCCAGATTTGTTCCTCTCACTCCCCTGAACCTAAATCCAACCTCAAATGGAATTTACTCTCAGCCATTAACAAGATTCGAAGCAAAGAACAAAAACTGCAAAAATTTCAGACAAGCCATACATCCTTAATTCTCAACTATTTTCAATAATCTAAAGTTCATCATGCTCAGGGGATCACACTTAACCATTTAAGAACTTAAAATGAAGCTTCTGGAAAAATGAATTCGCATAGCTACCTGAGGTGAAGCTTTCAACCCTGGAGCTTTTTGGCTGCTTCTTTGGCCCAAGATGCCTTTAATGAACCTCCTGAGGAGTTTGCAATGCTTGGATGGAATTTCTTATGGCTGGTTTATGAGATTGATTCTGTTCAGTTCAAAGAGGGAGAGAAATCGTGTTTTTGATATAGGGGGTTTCAGGTTGTTTCAAGGGGTGGGAAATGATCAGAGGTTGATGGTGAGTTGTTCTGTGGAGTTTGTTTTAAGGTTTGTGGCTTGAGTGCTGAGTTTCGAAGAGAAATGCATAAGAGGTGGTTTTTGTGGTTGCTGAGTTATGGGAGGATTCAGGCTATGTTGTTGTATGTGTTGAGTTGCTTGAGGTCCACATATCAATCCTTGATAGGTCAGAGAGTTGTTGTGGAGCAGTGTGATTGGTATGGCTCATTTTGCATAAAGTCCACAAAGTTGTCTTTGGAGGTATGGGCTCATGGCAGGCCAAGGACAATGGGGTGTCTTGCGCAGCTAGCTTTAGGGAGGTCCATGGAATTCAGATTGGGGCAAGATAGCAAGTGGGATGAAGTTTGTGGGTGGTTTTGCAAATTGTGAAGGTTTTGGCCCCTTTTGTAATTCTTGAGGTTCAAGGCATGAAATCTTGAAATTCTTTGGGCAATTCTGATCTTAAGGCAATGCACTATGAGGTTATGATATATAGAAGTGTGTTTGAAGTCACAAAATGCCTTGGCAAGAGTTTTTGCAAGTTTCCCTCTTTGGTACATAAGTGAAATTTTGTGATTTTTCCCAACTTTGCAAGGCCATAACTTGAGTTCTATGATGAATTAGATCAAGTTCTTGTACTTTTTGAAAAGGGAATGATCCCATCTACAACTTTCATGACCAAGAATTTTTCATTTGAAGCATTTTTGAATCAAAAAGAGGAGGTTGAAAAACTTTCCCAAAATGGCAAGTTTGCATTACAAGTCACTTTCCCAAAATGGCAACTTTGCAAATGGCTTGAAATTCTTCAATTTTGTGAACTTCTAACTTCTTATAAGATAAAATAAAGATCATATACACCCAAAATGATGGAGGAGACCCTTTGGTTGGATGATGGGGGGCCTCAGATGCCCTGATTTTGCACTGACTTGTTCAAGAAGTCATCTATTGATCAGAGGCCTTCCCCATTGAATTTCTTCATGAAAATTGGTATGTATGATCCTTATAACATATAGAGACCAATAGAAACAAGAATGACCAAAAAATTTGGAGTTATGGCTTTTGAAACCAAAACCCTAATTTTAGGTCATCTGTGCAGTTAAGCTTGGCTCTGCTTCCATGCCTTTCTCAGTTCTTGTGATTTTCTGGCTTTCTTGATCTTGGGAGGATATAATATGATGCTTGAACATACATGGACCCTCTTGATATTATTGAAGACCTTTGGAGTGGCTCAGATGGCTCAGGGATTGCTCAGGTCACAAACCCTAGATGTAGATGACTTTGAACCAATGCAGTGAAGCAAAAATGCAATATGAGATGATATGATTGAACTAATGCAAATATGAAAGATCACCAGCCATGGTGTGAACTTAGTCAGGGCAAATTTGGGGTGTCTACACTACCCTAGATTAAGTCTTTCATGTTCTTGTATGTTCTTTCAAAGGTAAGACTATCCCTATTATTAAGGAATAAGTAGTCATTACCTTGGATTTATTTAAGGGACAAGCATAGGGTCATCGTATGGTCATAGAAGGCAACTTAAGGAGTGTCTTTAGCAATTCGTGGGGGCTATCATCATTTATTAGAAGGGACAAGATCATTATTTCGTAGGCAACCTCGAAGGGACTTGATCTTTTAAATATGTAGGGACTTGATGATTTTATAAGTGAAGGGACTTTGATTAAGACACCCCTATATTCGAGGGACTTGACCATTTAAAGGCAACCAAGAGGAATACCCTAGGAAGTGCAAGATGGAGATCAAAGATCGACTTACGTGTGTGAGTGTACATTTTTAAATATTTATCTTTTTTAAATTAATTATCTAAGTCAGATTAATCACAAATATGTTTTCACACCCTATTTACTAACCACACAATCTATATTAAGAAATCAAAAGCGAAAAGAAAATTCTAGACTATTACAAGGCTTGGGCAGTTACAAAATATATAGGCGGAAAATAAATTACAAATATATTAAATAACTAAAGCGAGAAATAAATAAAATAGGATTATAAAGCAAAAAATAATAAGAGTTAATAAAAGAAATAAATTAAAGAAATAATGATTAAAGAAATAAAAACACATTAAAATAAAGTTATTATATAAAAAAAAGTTCTCTATTTTCTTTAAGAAATAATGAAATTTTAATTAAGAAATGAATATTTTTATTATTGGTTTTAGATTTAATAAATAAATTAATTAAAATAAAGTTATAATAAGAAAAATAAGAAAATATGACAAAAAGGAGAAAATGACCAAAAAGATAGGACCTGGGAATTGAACCCAAGTCCCTTACCTCAACAACAGAGCACAAAACCAACAGAGCCAGCACGCGCTGGTGATAAGCATATGGGAACACATCATTATATATTCAGCCTACAAAATAAATGGATTAAAACAAAATACACAAAACCTGGGTATCGAACCCAGGTCTAAGAGCATTAACGCGCGCCTCCTTGCCAACTGAGCCATTGGACCAATATGAAATTATAATACAAATAATACATAATAAAATAAACAAGATTTCAAATTCAAATTTCCGCGCCACACTTCTTCTTCTTCCTCCAACTGTCGTATTAGGCTTTAGTGACACTTTTCCGTCACTAAAGCTTATAGTAACCGATTCTTTGCGTAGCTAAAAGTCCTGCAAGCTTAAACATCAAAAACATGCACGATAAATAATTTCTAAAGGTTCAAATCGATTAATGTGAGTCCCTTAAGTCCAAATATCTTATTGATTTGGTCTAAAATCATCTCATTATAGAATCCTTAATTCACGATTTGAAGAACCCTAACCATGGCCGTTCTTGATACCTGCAATGAAACTCCATGCAAACCAACCAGAAACCATCCACAGATCATGATAAACAACATTCAATTGTCAAAAACAACTTAAAACATCAGAATCTATGCAAACGAAAAAAGGAAAATTGTCTCAAAAGTGAGATGCGGTTTATGCATTTTGATGTGTTTTTGATGATGCAAAGTAAAGGGATATCATCAAGGATGATCAAGGATCATGTTTAAACCTTCAAAGTGCCTGAAAAACAACAAAATATGAGAATGCGATTTTGAACTTTTTCTTGAAATCTTTGAATTTGTTCTTGTTCTTGGAGGCAGAAAATTTGTGTCCTTGTGTTTGTGTTATGTTGTAGACTTATAGGAGAATGGATTTAGGTCAAATGTTTATGGATTTGTGGGCTTATGAAGTAACTTGAGTGTGAAGATTTCTCACTTTCAAATATTCAAACAATCTCATCCATCCTTTCCAATTTTGATCCAATCTGATTTTATTTATTTTCCAATCTTCTTAAACATGACTTAAATGACTTTCAATCAAAGATTTCATGCTTTACTTGATTTTTCATATTTTATATATATTTAAATTGAATTTTAATGAATAAAATCCAAATAAATATAAAATAAATTATAAAAATCTGAATAAATAAGCATTGGGTCGTGTATGATGTCATTGTAAAGATTGGATTGCAAAATGATAGACCCATTTGGAAATTTGGTTTTAAGACCTCATTTGCTCAATATACCCCTAAAAACTTTCTCAACTTTGCCAAGGCATAAATCCCTAAATTTTAAGGCCATGAAGGTGTTCTTGGACATTTTGGAAAGCTTAAAGAGTTCTCTAACAAACCTATTTAGTCACATGTCCATATCTTTTACCATTTTCAAATTATGCCCTTTGGAAGATGTTGACTTTTTGTTGACTTTTGAAATGACCTGTAATGTTTTAGCTTATACCTTCCAAATGAAGCATTTTTAGGCTTGGCTTGTGAGATACAAAGTTGTAGAGAATTCAATTTCCTTAAAAATGAGCTTTGGATGGGAAATTTTTGATGAAGCATGTGAAAGTTATGACTGGTCAAAGTTCAGTTGACTTTACTTAAGAAAACCCTAATTTAGAAACTCCTGATTCTTGATGATATGAAACTTTCTTGATGAATCATGATCAAAACTTGATCAAATGATTAATTTTACTTCATAAAATTGATGTTGGCAAAAAATCTTGAAGTTTGACTTTAATTTGACCACAGTTGACCTCAGTTTGACTTTTTAACTACTTTGACTGATTTTTGTATATCTGATCATCTGACTGGGCAAGCTCTTTGGGAAAGCTTTGAAACTTGACATGGGGATTCTTGAATACATGTGGGATGTTATGAAGCTCACTTGAGGCCTTGAAAATAATTTTAACCTGAGGAAACACAAAACCCTAGTTTTGGACACTTTGCTTAGGAGGAGGCATTGTCTGGGGAAACTTCCACACTTCTTGATCAATTGGGAGTCTTGAGAACCTTATGATCATCTAGATGTCTTGAGAGAGGTTGTCTTGATTGTGGGAGGGAAAATTTTGGTATCTATAACCGTCCTTGTAGTAATCAACCCATTCTTCTCATTTTTGGTGACGGTGGTTCCCCCTTTATTGGGCACCACATGGACCAGAATTACCCAAGAGCTATCAGATATGGGATAAAAACAACCAGCATCGAACAAATTCGCCACTTATTTTCTAACCACTTCTTTCATGGCTGGATTGAGTCTTCTTTAAGGTTAGACAACTAGTTTATGATTATCCTCCATAAAAACTTGAGCATGCAAACAGTGGGACTAATATCTTTTAGATCCTTAATTTCCCAACCAATTGCACCTTTGTACCATTTTAGCACTTCAACAAACTTATCTTCTTGGATTATTCTAAGACTAGAGCTTATGATGGCTGGAAATTTACCTTTGGTGTCTAGGAAAACATACTTGATATTTTCTAGAAGTTGTTTCAACTCCTTTCCCTTTTTAGTTTCTTTAATTTCTTCCTCCACTTGAGGTTTCCTTAAATCCTCCCACCAGTGTGGTCAATATCCTTTCCAAGGTGGTTGTGCTTATCATGGCTAGCACTTCATATTCTTTCTTATTCATATCTTCATCCTTCTCAAAGATCGACAAGCTCAACACTTTATTTAGGGGTGATTGTTGCACATTCAGATTTGTGCCAGTTTCAACAACTTGATCGATTACCTCTATGTTTTGGATGGTCCTGATATCATCTTTATACTTCATGGTATTTCGAACATCAATTTTCAGCTCTTCATCATAGACTTTAAGGATCATAGTTCCCCCTTCTATTTCTATTAAACATCTCCCTGTTTCCAGGAATGGTCTCCCTAGTATGAGAGGTATCTCTTCCTCCTCCAGCATCTCAAGAATGACAAAATCCACCGGAAATACAAACTTGTCAACTTTAACTAGAACATCTTCAACCACGCCATATGGCCTTTTTAATGAGTGATCTGTAAACTTAAGTGTCATCCTTGTATCTTGCACCTTTCCAATACCCAATTTTTTGTATATGGATAAAGTCATGAGACTAATATTTGCTCCCAAATCAATAAGAGCTCTCTTGAATGATCCATCCCCAATAGTGCATGGAATTTCGAAGGTACCTCGATCTTTCTTCTTTATTGAAATCTTCATACCCTACAAAATGGAACTACAAGTTTCAGTTAGAATAATAGGATCGTCTTTGAAAGTTCTTTTCCTTGATATGACATCCTTCATAAACTTAGCATAGGTTGGCATTTGCTCTAGTGCCTCCAAAAATGGAATGTTGACTTCAAGCTTTTTGAACATCTCTAGGAATTTTTCAAAGTTCTTCTCTTGCCGCCCCTTCTTCCTATTCTGTGGTGGATAAGGAAGTTTAAATACCGACTTTGGCTCACTTGTCTTTTCTTTAGAAATCGGTTTAGGCACCACAACTTCTTCGTTTACCACTTCATTTTCCTTGATCTCAAGGTCCAATTCGATCAATGGTTCTTCACTTTCTAATTCTTCCTCTGTGGCTTCTTGAGATTTATTACTTCTGTGGTTACAACATTCACATTATTGTGCTCCTTATGATTAGTCACCGTTGTGCTTGGAAACACACCGAATGTTTACAGAGTTCCCACTTGTTGTGTTATTTTCCCCACTTGAACTTCAAGGTTTTTAATTTATGTAGTGGCATTCCTAAGATTGTTCCTTGTTTCTTTTTGGAATTGGGAGCTTTGAGTGGCCATATTTTCAATGGCAACCTCCCAATCGGCTTTTCATGGTGCTTGTTGTTGGAATTGTTGAGGATGGTGCTGAAATTGTTGTGAATAACGTTACTGATATTGTTGCGGATAAGGTTGTTAAGGGTGTTGTTGTTGAGGACAATATTGTTATTGATGCGGTTGATTCTATGGTGGAGCAAACTCTGGTTTTGGAACATTCCCCTTCTGATGTTTCCAGGAGAAGTTTGGATGATTCCTCAATCTCAAATTATAAGTGTTGGAGTAAGGGTTATTCTACTTCAGAAAGTTGATTTCTTCCACTTGTTGCATAGTTGCGGCACAGTGCATAGCAAAATGAGATCCACCACAGATTTCACAACTAATAGCTTGAACCGGTTGAACCTGTGGCACAGTTTGAGTGTCTATATTTTTTCCAGTCTTCTCTCTATCTCTGCTGCAATTTGGTATTCCATCATAACTACTTGCTCAACAAGCTTCAAGTTAAATTTTCTTTCATGTTGACTAATAGTACGGTCATATAATTCCAAATGCTCATTTCAAACAATAGCCTCGATGATCTTCTTGATACCAGTGGCTGATGAAAAGTTAGATGAGCTACCGATAATTGTATCAATGATTTGCTTAGACTTCATCTTGATACCATTCATAAAATTTTGCATTTGTTCAGTCGCATCCATGTTGTGAGTGGGACATGCAACCGAACACCTCTTGAACCTCTTGTGTGCATCTCCCAGTGATTCTCCCTCTTTCTATTTAAATTTCACTATGTCGTACCTCTTGCGTATGTATACAAAAGCAATGAAGTATTCAATCAGAAATGCAGTTTCCATCTCTTTCCAAGTGGTAATACTCCCAATATATAATGAGTAAAACCACTCATCATCTTCATCAGTTAAAGTGAACGAGAGCATAACCAACTTCTTTGCTTCTTCCGAATGTCCTTCAATTTTTAAGGACGTGGTCATCGTGAGGAACCTTTGTAGATGCTTATTTGCATCCTCATTAATCTTCCCTGAAAAAGGTCTACTTTGAAGTTGTCGAACGATGGATGGGTTTGATTGGAACTGCACGACATTTACTGGTTGATTAACTATTATCTTCTGTATTGGTGGAGCATTCACTCCTCCATAGTCACCTAGCAGTATTTCGGCTGGAGGTTGGTTCTCAACCATTTGGACAACTTCGGGTGTTGTCTCTGGATCTATGTCAGCGCTTGAGTCAGAGTTCTCAGAATGAACAAGTATCGCATCCTCTTTCTCTTGATACAGAATAATCAGACCTAAACCTGAAACTGCCAGTCTCTCGAGTCGAGTCTTGCAGTGTCTTGTGTGCAATGATCTTTCTGTTTTTGCGTCAAAAACAAATTCAAAAGAGGCCTTACCTCGCATACACATATTAGAAATTATTAGTTATATAAGAAAATAAAAAAAATAAAAATAACACAATAATTTTAGTTGCAGAGCAACAAAAATTCCAATTGAATTACAAAAAAACTTATAATTTGGCAGTCCCCAACAACGGCGCCAAAAACTTGATCGAAAAAATAGCAAGTGTACAATTTTTACTGATTTAGCAATAGTTGGGGTTATCCTCGATATCAATCTCTTAAGGCATGTGTAGGAAGAATACGCTGTTTTCGAGAAATTCAATTAGACAAAAGTTCCTTTGGGTGGTTTTGACTTTTAAACTATAATAGCAAAATATGAAATAAGCAGAAGAATAAAAATGAATTTAACAAGAGACATGCCTCAAACCTTATCCTACCGAATCTCAATAGTCTTTTTCTTTAATTCCTTAACAAAAAAACCTTTCATATTCTCCCTTGACCCTAATTCCTTAGAAGTCTTGGAAGAACGTCAGGCAATATTTTTAACAAGATTATAAAGGTTATTAAGGGGTATCCTCATTCCCAGGCTATATCTACCGTAATATTATTTTACAAAAGTGTTAGGTTGGTTTGTCCGACCTAAACCTCACCGTAAATCAGTTTCAATTGGTCCGATAGAAAAATCATTTAGAACTTTGCAAAATAAAAGATTTAAAGTAAAAGCATAATCTCAATAGAATAATTAAAATATGTTCATTACATAGCAATCCAGGGATACCCCTAAATTTGGGGGGTTTAGCCTCTCATAGTTCTACAAACAATAACAAAAGTAAACGTATACTTATCAGAAGAATTTTTGATCTTCAATCGTGGTGGCTCATGAACGATCTCCCTTCTCCCAATCTCCTTGATAGCATAAAAGTGTAAAAATTCTTTCGCAAAGCAAAAATATGATTTTGTTTCTCTTCCAACCTAGCCTAAATACTTCCAGATTAAACATAAACCAATACAAAATCCCCGAAGTACCCTTCAGACACTAAAATAAAAAAACATGAAAAATCACAAATTTTTCCTTCGGGCCTGCTGACACGGGCACCCGTGTCAGCACACTGACTCTCTACGCATGAAACCTTCCTTCCAGGTATGCTGACACGGGTCGTGTCAACTGACACGGGAACCCATGTCAGCCCACTGACTTGCCTCTAGTTCTTCTTTTCCATCTCTTCTCCTGACACAGTCTGTGTTAGGCAATACGGGGGCCAATGTCAGGCTTCTGTAAACCTTCAAAAGGCCTTCCAAGACACTTTGAATTCTCTATTCTTCGCGTAAAACCTCTCGGGCTTTCACCTGTGATCTGAAACCAACTACCATGATACTCATAAAGTGCATAAATACCTAAAACTCACAAAATAAACTATAACGGGAAGATAATGTAAAAGATGAAAATACGCTAGAAAAAAATAACTAACCAACAATGTGTTACCGAATACGTGGTTTCGTGCTGAATGATGGACAAAAAACAAGTGAAAGTGGTGACCAATCAATGTGTGTTCGTTTACCATCGAAAATGGTAAACAACCGTTGGTCTCCAATCTTATGGATTACTGACAAGATCAACCATTGAATCCTAGAACATGTGCTTTTATTAAATTAGGTTTTGAAAACTATGAACATTTAGACAATGTTCTTGATTTGAAAGTAACTTTTAACATTTGAAAATAAATGCAGAAACATAAAGAAATTGCTTCAAAGCTTCAAAGTAAATTGCAATGAAGAATAAATGATAAAAATGTAAATGATTTTATTGAAATGTAAAGAAATGGTGATTCACACGTACATTCTCAACAATTCTTTTTCTCAATCACACTGATACTTAAAGTAATTTTATGAATTTTGTACAATAATGGAACACACATAATCCAATACACTAAGACCCCAATTTATACTAATTCAAAAATATCTGGTATAACGGTCTCTTATCAAGAATATGATACGTTTCGTTTGCATGCACTTTGCTTAACCACAACTTTACATGCGTCTTCTCAAGAAACCTAATAAGGCAAAAAAACGGTTATAACCTTATTTGAATTAACGTTTCGTTGAACACAATTTCTCATGAATTACCTCTGTCGAATCTTTAAGTTTGAACTTGAAATATTTCTAAGTCCTAAACGAATATCTCCCACAAAACATTTCTGTCGAAACTCACATATATTCTTTTCAAAATATTTCTCTTAACTTTTCCAGCACATTTCCAACAATTCCATAGCGTAAAAATTCCCGCCAACAGTATCTTGGATTGACAATCCAACAAAGGAAAAAAGAAATGTTTTCTTCTCCAAGGAAAGCTTTGGTAGGAACAAGTGAATGTTATTGCGGACGAAGTAGGAGTTTTTGGTTCCTTTAATGTGATCAAAGGCACAGAAGAAGGGACTTCTGGAAGGGTTGAATGAAGACTACTGCAGATGAAGCCTTAGAGCAAACATTGGATCTAGGAAGTGAACCGATTCAAGATCAAATGAGGATCTTGTAAAATTCAACCCCATGAGATGTATGCTTCAGAAGAAGTAGATTCAGATTGAAGCTGCTTATATGTTGTTTTAAGTTCTTAGCATTAGCTGAGATTATTTAATTGTATTCAAAGACACATTGTAAAATTTTCATATAGTGGAAGACTAAGAAATCCAATGATCTATCATTGGAGACTAGATTAAGTATAAGTAAGCACGAACGCAGTGAACTATTATAAATACTCATGGGCTTTTCTCTATCCATCTCTTTAAATTCATGTATAGATTTGCATGATCTTATGGTTTATCTTCTTTCTAGCATTGTATGTCGCTAGGTTTATCACTTATAGGGATTTTATGTAATAAGCATATGTTTGTGATAGATTAAGTATGCCAAACAATCTTTTTGTTAATTATAGGTACGAAAACTTGTAATATTATATTTCTATATCAATCAATAAAGTTCAATTTAAACATCTAATGTAAATTGATTTCGATTATTGACGTATTGCTTTTTTAGTATCTTTATCTATCATCTTCATTATACTTTCTGATTAATGTGTAAATCATGAAATCAATCAGAATGCTTCTTTTGTAAATTCCACTCCTCTGCTTCTTATAAAACTCTGATTTTGAAGAAAACAGTTTTGAAATTTGTTTTTCAGAAAAGGTCTATTCAACTCTAGTCTTCGACCATTGGAGAGAAAATTATAGTGAACATACAAGATAATGAGAAACATTACATATAAATCGCATAAGAAATTGGGAACACGAATACAAAATACATGCACCAAAGAGGCGTATGTAGACTGGAAAGAACCAATAAATGGACTTTGTTGAAGAATGATATTTTTATATGATCGAGATTACATCGATATTTTTATACGGTCGAAATTACACTGATATTTTATATGTTAAGTTTATGTTATTATCTTTTTAAATTTATATTAACTTTATGTTATGTTTAGTTTATATTAAATTTATGATATTTTAATTTCGTGTTAAGATGTTGTTAAATTTATGAAAACTTTATGCTATGTTAAGATTATGTTAGTTATGTTAACTTTGTGATATTTTATATCTAATCAATAAATAAATAAATAAATATATAAAAATTATAATAATTTAGAAAAGGCCTATCTGATTTTATAAAAATATGATGCGACCCTCACTTGTACCAATTATTTTGTAAAATTCGGAGGCACTCTAACACTACAGGGGTTTTCAAAAATGCCTTTCTGCTAGATTTAAAATATAAAAAAAGAAAAAAAATCAATGTCGCCCCACATTTCATATTAAATTTTTTAAAAATATCCGTTGGTAATAGTTTTTTTATATCTATTATATTACAATTGAGAACAAATATATAAATCGATAATTTTATATTGTTAATCAATCACGGACATGTATTAATCATATCATACATTTAATTTTAAAATACTTATATGATATAGTAGAATATTATAATTTTATTAAATAATACATTTAATTTTAAAATATTCATATTACATAGTAGAATGTTATAATTTTATTAAATGATGATAGAAAGTTAGTTTATATTTATAGTACATTACCTTTAATCTTAGATTACAAATCTGGTATAAATTTTTTTTTATGCATTTATATTATATTTGTGTCAAATATATGCAATATTCGGTAAAAACTACAATAAAAAAAAGTCAGAATATAAAAAGAAAAAACAGTTTTCTATTTTTTTATAAAAAAGTAATATGGTCTTTTAATGCAACATGGTGGGTGTGTCTGTTAGATAAATTTCTCCCACTAAGTCACAAGTTTTAAGCCCAACTAAATAAGATATGAGGTAAATTCCTCCTCTAAGGTGAGAATTTGGTTTAGCAACTTTGTATTTTGAGTGACACCCCTCCAAAATTTTCTAATATAAAAACATCCCTCTTATTTATTTTATTTTATTGTCTCATGTGAATAATCTTGTAGAACAACATAAAATTCGGTATGGAATTTTTTTTTTCTAGGTCATTAAAAAAATATAATTTGCATTTAGTCAATTTTTAAAAAAAAATATGGTACGTGACAATTTACCGATCTTTTTCAAAAACATCATAGATTATCAAATAATTCTGAAAAATATGATAGTATTAATTTAATCGGAATTTTCAAAAATTCCGGTAAATCATATTAATTTTCAATATGTTTTATAGTTTTCGTAAAATTATAATTTTTTCCAAAATTTTATAATTTTATATCGGATATTTGAAAAACCCAATATATATAAATGTGATCTTATATTAATTTTTAAAAAAAATATCCTGTATAAATTAATAAATTAAAAAATCAATGTTTATATACTTATTTAAAAAAAAACTAGTATAAAATCTAATCTTTTCTAATGTTATTTTTTTTTTATTTTGATATATTATATCAGATTTTTTATTAAAAAAATATCTAGTATAAAAGCACAAATTTCAAATATATATATATATATATATATATATATATATATATATATATATATATATATATATATATATATATATATATATATATATATATATATATATATATATATATATATATATATATATATATATATATATATATATATATATATGTATATTCTGAACAAGTCGAACAGGTCTCTGTGGCCTTTAGCGTATGGAAACAACAATATTGTAGGAGATGTAACCCATAAATAACCCTATGGAATTATTAATAAAATTCAGAGTAATTTAAAATTCATCAAAAACAATTAAGTGTCATAATTCAACAACCACACATGGTTCAATGATACGTTTTATAAAAATCATTCAACTTGTAGCGGAAAATATTTTTAAAAGAAACTTCCATCACAATTTGATTACAAAATGTATTCTTAAAAATAAATAAAACAAGTGCAAACGCCGTCCCTACACCCAAAGCGAGGTATCAGAGCCGACATCCTAAAGACGTGAAGTACACCGACTTCATTGACCACTACTCGACTTATCCTGCTCACCTGCACGTTACCAACATAAGGGTAACATTCAAACAGAAGTGGTGAGATACTTACATCACAAAAGAAAAATATAATATGAATAAGCAAGTATCATAATTAGACGCCACATCACCACAACAACAACTACACAGTCACATCATACACATCAACGACAATTATGCAATGAGACCCTACTTGACTCTATGCATGCAGTACAAAACTCTAATCTCTATTTTAAGATCCAGTTCCCGTCGGAACTCTCGACCCCTCTTTCGTGGTCCAGTATGATCCCTATTTCATGATCACACCCTCGACCCCTATTTCATGGCCACGTACAATCCTTATTTCATGACCGCACCAACATCACAACGATCCCACTTGGATCCAACGAACACACCCTACCTTAGTATATTGTTCTAATCATGCACATCTCATGCAACATTAACGACATACATGCATAAATACAACAACTACATCCTACAACTCAACAACAATAACTATCATACAATAATTCACCACAATAACTAACATCATCTACATCATGCATATTCGCATACAACAACATATACTAACATAAACCACCACATATGCAACAACATCACATACGACAATATATTACATATACATGTATCAACAATAATGTTATGTAACTATCACAACAACAACACATAACAACAACAACACCAACAAACATACTAATATATTCATTTTCAAGTTATACTAATTATCCCTATAATTACATGTATAACTCCTCTCTAACTGCCTTTAACCACACCACTTCAATTCCTAATCATTACTAAAGCAATTAGATAATTTTAAGGAATTTTTCGGAATTAAATTATAACATTTTTCACTCCAGGTCTCGCTAAGCGAGGGAGATTGCTTGCTAAGCGAGCAACTCTCTTTATTCTGACTCTTCCAAAGTTCGACCAGCTTGTTAAGCGAGCTCTGCGATTTTCGCAGTTCTCCCTTCTGTGATCTGCACTCATCCTGCTACGAAATTTCCACAGAAAAATACTAATTCCGTCCAGAAAATTATAAAATTATCATTATCAAACTCTAGTCCATACAATTATCACACAACAACAACGAATTCCAACGATTCTACACAATTTCAACTCAATCACCAATACCCCAACCCCTAATCATCAACCTACCTAATTCATACTATAAAACCCTTAAGAGACGAAAGAATCCCACCCTTACCTTGGTTTTTGATGAGAAATCTCTTCTTCCTCGCGGATTCTTCACCTAGCTCTTGACCTTTCCTTCTTCTTCTCTCAACTTTTCACGATCATTCTTCGTTCACCAAAAACACGATTGTTTTCCTTTTTACAACTTAACCCCCTTAGACCTAACCTATGGTCTTCCACAATTACCCTCACTACTTTCACCTAAAGACCACTTTACCCATATCTCTTATTATTCCAATTATTTTATTTTATCTAATAATAATATTATTCACTATAATATAATTCTTAAATTAATATTATACTCAATAATAAATTATTCTTCTACACACCAAAACACCATACACCAATCAAAATAATTAAATAAAATTTGGGGCGTTACAACTCTCCCCCACTAAAAAGTTTTTTGTCCTCGAAAACTTACCTCATGCAAAAAGATTCGGATACGATTCTTGCATACTACTCTCCAATTTCCAAGTCATGTGCCCACCAGAAGCTCCTCCCCAAACCACTTTCACATGGACAATCTCCTTTCCTCTCAACTTCTTTACTTTACGATCATCAGTTCGTTCTTGTAATGCTTCAACCGTAAGATTATCTCTTACCTCAACTTCATCCATCGGTATCACATGTGACAAATCCAGAACATACTGTCGCTCCCACCAAATGACACAGGGCCAGAAGGGGTACAAACGCGAACGGTCGGCGAAAAGAGAAATGAATAGAGTCGCCAGCTAGGCATTTTTATCCCAAAGGAAAGGTAATGCTGCATAAACCTGGAAAGGTATGATGGATAAGACGGTTGCGAACCAGAGAAACTGAGAAAGGGGGTTGGTTACAACCTGGGAAGGTATTAGCACCCAGATTGTCCGCCGTACTCGACGGGATCCACGCTTGAAAGATTTGTGTTTTAAAGGGGTAGTGTCAATGCAATTTGTGTATCAAAGATGGAAAAGAATGCAAGTGTCAGTGTGAAAGAAATGTGAAGTGAAATATGTGAAATGTCAGTGTAAGAAAAGAATGAAATGCGCAAGACTATGAGGCTTAACACCAATGCTGGAAGAGGGGGGATATACAGAAACTTTTGTTCGATAACCGTTAAGTTATGCCTACGTATCCTCTCGTGCAATGAGGAAGTCAGAACACCGTAGTTCGACCCAAAGAGACTGAAAGATAGATTGACTTGTGAACTGCTTACTTGCCTATGCTCAAGTGTATGACCTGTCTGGCTCAGGTGCAAACTGTCTTGCATTATACGGAAGAAGCAAGTTCCCGTTTGTGAGTGAATATGATGAGAAAAGAATCCCGGAGGAGACGATTATGGTTTGTTTTTGAGTTTTCAATCTTTTATTGCCTTTTGAAGTTTGTCATAAGAAAATGAGCTTATTCCTAAACCAAGGGTTAGTAAACTCATCACATCATCCCTCTGATTAGGGGTAATGAGAACACCTTAAGTATGAAGTAAACACCTCACACTTAATCACCATGATGTTGGATTAAGATCATTAACCTACTTGTGATTATTTATATGTTTTTGTTGTTTTTGTTTAGTGTTAAGTAATGAGATTAAGCCATAATCAAGGATTTAATGGGCTCATTACACCATCCTAATAGAAGGATAATAGATGAGAACATTTAAGCTGAGGAATGCTCCTCAACTTAATCCATGATTAGGGATTAACCTCATGACAAAACAAAACCTTTATTAAAGTGGATTTTAAGTAATGGTAAGATGAAGAAATGGATTTTGTGATTTGTAAGACAACTTGAGGGGGACTTGTCCATTAACACTAGGGTTAGTCCTTCTTAACCAATTAAGGAAGAATTAGAACCCTAATGCAAGGCCCAAGTTACAAGCTTGATGTCTTAGTGATTATTAGATGGATTGATTAAAGGATATAAACACATTAAGGGTTCAACACTTAGGATTAAAGTTATACACTCCATCCTAATAGAAGGATGCAGGCATAAACTTAATCACAAAGCCTTAAAACCTTTAGGGTTTAGTCCTTGATTATGAGATGAGAAGAGAAGACTCAAAGATGACACAAAGGAAAAACTAAATGGGGGACTAATCAAACCCTAATTGTTATCATGCTTGGTTGTTCCTAGGGTTCACGAAGCTTGCAAGATATCTTCAAGAGAGAAGCCACCGGGAAAGAAGCAGATGAAAGGAGGAGGAAGCAGAGAGAAGCAAAACAACTTGCTTCACTTAAGAAGACAAGTTGCTTGAAGAAAGAAAGTGGGGAAGAGAATGAATGAGTAAGCTCACTCAAATACAAAGATAAAATGAAGCAATGATGCATAAGAGAGATGAAAAGAGATTGTGAGAAGTGAAGGCAAATTCACTTCTCAAAACAACTTACCACCTGAAAAGTTAGCAAAAGAAATGCAATGCAATGGAAATGGGATGAAGTGTCATGATGCAAACCAAAGTCAGAAGCATAAACATGATGTTAATGATGCTAAGAGAAGATTCAAACATAAGGCAAGACATGAGAATGATCATACAAGGACATGGATGCAGATGAAGCATGCTTTGAACCATAAAGACTCATGAATGTTTATGAAATGAAATGAACCTATAATATGGCAAATGAAAGATGCAATGATCAAACATGATTCTAACATGTCCTAAGATGTATTATTAACCATATGGATACACAAAATGTCATGGCAAGTCATTGAATGCAAACATATGAGAAATGGATTCAAAGGAAGGCACAAATTAGGGTTTATGAACAACACACAAAGCAAAATTCAAAATCAGAAGCAAATGACATGATAAAAAATTGAAAATGGGACCAGGGGAGACCTAACCCTACACAAGTTCATTTCCCAAAGGAGAGGACCTAATTCTTAACCCAGTGAAAGTTATGAATTTCTTAAGTCAATTAGGATTTTAAGGTACCTCATCATAAAAAATGCTAAACAAATTGAAAATGGAAGGTAAATTCAAGCCAATTTTATTCTATAAACTACATGCTATGAAGGATGCAATGCAATAAGAACCATCATCAAACTCTCAATGGTTAGGCAGAATGGATTTTTCCAAGTTTGAACAAAAATATTGCCTTAAAATGAATTTAATTCCAATGAAAATGATCAAAATGCATCAAGAACCAAAAAGAAATTTGCTTTGAGAGTTTGATTATGTTTCTAAATGTTTTAAAATGCAATGTGATTTTTTTTGTGATTTTTAAATACTTAAATGCATTTTTAATTAATTAATTCACATTAATTAATTAAAAATAAACATTTAAATGATTTAAAAATAATTTTTGATGCAAAAAATAAAAATAAAATTATTTTCAGAATGAGAAAAATATTTAGAACCTTGATGCAAAAAATGAGAAATTTTGGATTCATTTTGCTATTTTAAATAAATGTGGAAAGAAATACAATTAAAATGAATTAAAAATACGAATTAATGAAAGTAATCCAATCCAGTGGCTGAGATTCAAATAAAAAGGGAGGGAATTGACCAGCGCGCGCATCTGGATGACTGAGATTCAAACTACACTAATTACGTCATTAAGCCCTAATCTGAACCCTAAACACTTTCAGATGACCGGAACAGTGTTCCAGTCATCTTCTCCGGCCAACCATTCATGCTATCTCACTCCCTACGCATCCCCAAGCCCTCTAACTTTCCAGAAATGATCCCCATATCAACCCCAACAAGAATCAATCAACAAAAATCATTTATTCATCATCAAATTCGTGAATCAGAGCAAAACGGAAAACATGGCAGAAAATTCAAAAGCTCATGAAATGCTTATTTCTCAACTATTCTCAAAAATAAAAACATCATGGTGATCAGTGAGACATGTAGAATCATTCTATAACATAAAATAAGAGTTCTGGAAAAATAAATGCCATGGCTACCTGAGCTTGAGCTTTCGAAACAGGGACTTTATGACCAGTTCTTTGCTTCAAATCCACTCCAATGATTCCCCCAAAGAGCTTGTGATGCTTGGTTGGAGTTTAAATGGCCTCAAGAAGAAGTTTGCAGAATCTCAGTTCATGAAATGTTGAAATCGTGTTTTTGATTATGGAGGTTTTAGGGCAAAATGGAGGGTGGGAAGTGATCAGTGAGGTTTATGGAGTTGAATGGTGGAAAAAGTTTGAAGGTTTGATGGCTGAATCAAGAGATTCGAAAGCTTTTGCAAATTTGGGGATTTTTGAGTGTGCTGTATTCTTGGAGCTTCAGGCTGTGTTGTTATGTGCTTTTGCTTGGTTTTGATCCACATAAAGAAGTGTGATTGGTCAGAGAGTGGGTGCTGGCCTATGCTGATTGGTATGGGCAAGTTGCCAAAATGTCAAAAGTTGGTGTACTTGAGGTATGGGTCATGGCAGGCTGGTTTAAGGGCATGGCTTGGTTCAGCTGAGATCATGGAATGCTTGTGGATCAGATTTTGTGAACTGAGGCAAGTGGATGAGAAGCTTTGATCCATTTTGCAAATTGGCACAACTTTGCCCCTTTTGGAAATTCTTCAAGTTCAAAGCACCAAAGTGAAATATTCTTGGGCCAATTCTGATCTTTAGAGGTCATATGAGCATGTTGTAAAGTGTTTTTGCACATTTGAAGCCTTTAGAATGCCTTGTCATACCATTTTGCAAATTGCCTCTTTGGTGTAAAACATGAAATTATGTGATTTTGTCCAACTTTGACAAGCCATAACTTTTGATCCAAAATGAATTAGAATGAGTTCTTGTACTTTTTGAAAATGGGAGGATCCATTCTACAACTTTCATGACCAAAGTTTCCTCATTTGAAGCATTTTTGAATCAAAAAGAGAGGGTTGAAAAACTTTCCCAAAATGGCAAGTTTTCATTACAAGTCACTTTCCCAAAAAGGCAACTTTGCAAATGACTTGAAATTTTCCAATTTTGTGAACTTCTAACATCTTTTATGATCAAATAAAGATCATACACATTCAAAATGATGGGGAACACCCTTTGGTTGGGTCATTGGGGGCCTCAGATGTCCTGATTTTGCACTGACTTGCTCAAGAAGTCATCTCTTGATCAGATGCCTTCCCCATGGAATTTCTTCATGAAAATTGATATGCATGATCCTTATAACATATAGAGACCAATAGAAACAAGAATGACCAAAAAATTTGGAGTTATGGCCTCTGAAACCAAAACCCTAATTTTAGGTCATCTGTGCAGTTAAACCTGGCTCTGCTTCCATGCCTTTCTCAGTTCTTGTGATCCTTTGACTTCCTTGATCTTGAGAGGATATAATATGATGATTGAACATACATGGACCCCTTTGAAGTGATTGTAGACCTTTGGAGTGGCTCAAGTGGCTCAGGGATAGCTCAGATCACAAACCCTAGATGTAGATGACTTAGAAACAATGCAGTGAAACAAAAATGCAATATGGGATGCTATGATTGAACTTATGCACATGAAAATATCACAAGCCATGGTGAAATGGGTGAGGGCAAATTTGGGGTGTTTACAGCTTCCCCTATTCAAGCATGAGTTAGCAATGTAGGATGTAAGCAACGGCTTAACAGGCAAACAAGATAACTTGTGGTTGAATACCAAAGACAGTCCAAAATTTGCACTCACTGAATGAAGAAGAAAAGGGATATAGATTGTAAAGGAAAATAAAGTATGATTATAAAGTGCGGGCGACGGAGGACGACCGTCGAGCAGAGGACGACTGCCGGGGATGGAGCAATGACGGGGACGACCGACATGCTGGGGAAACTGCAGAAAATAAAGCAATGACGGGGATGGCCGACAAGATGGGGATATAAGAGATTATGATGGGGACGACCATCAAGTAAAGCTATAAGACTCTTTGGGGATTATAGGTAAAGTGAATGATGGGGACGACCATCAGGTTCAAGGTATGAATGAAATAAATGATGAGGTACGGTCATCAAAGGTGAAGGATGATCACCTAGCAGTGGACGACTGCTCTGTTGGGGATAAGATGAGGGACAATCATCTAAGGTGAAGGACGATCACCTGGCAGGGTACGGCTGCCGAAAGCATCGCGACATAGGACGAATGTCGGATGAAAAGGTCGAAGATGGGGACGGCCATCAGATAAGCATGATGAAGGACGATCATCAAGAGGTGAAGGAAGATCACCTAGCAGGGTACGACTGCTCTCGGGGCCTATCATGACATAGGACGAATGTCAGATAACAAGATCAACGATGGGGACGACCATCGAATAGAATGATGAAGGACGATCATCAAAAGGTGAAGGACGATCACCTAGCAGGGGACGGCTGCTGAAAATATCACGACATAGGGCGAATGTCGGATAGGAAGAGGTTCTAATGAATAGAGACTCCACCGGGGGTGATGAAGGACGATCATCAAAAAGGTGAAGGACGATCACCTGGCAGGGTACGGCTGCCGAAAAGTATCATGACATAGGACGAACGTCAGATAGACAAGAAATAGATCAACAAGATTTGTTGGGGACTCTCCTGGAGAAGGGTAGATACAGACGAGTATCTAAATTCAAGAAGCCATAAGTGTTTAACACGGTGAATAGATTAAAGATGCGGACGAGCATACTTAAGACTATGATACGGACGGGTATCAGGTAGAAACAAACGCTTGACGCATGTTCAGAGATGATGATACGGACGAGTACCAACTGGTTAACAAAGAACACAGACGAGTGTCGAATCTGAGGGGATTTAAGTGGCGTATACAAGATATGGACGAGTATCTGTATAAGTAAAGAGTATGAGTAACAAAGATGAGTAAGACACATACGAGTGTTTAACTTGCTGGGGAGATGTGCGACACGGACGGGTGTCGGAAAAAAGTGTATTATAAACAAGTATACGGTTTCCATAGTGTTTGGGTAACTATGCTAGGGAAGGTGACACAGACGAGTGCCATGGAATTGTGTATATACGTATCTGTGAGCGCAAAGGGGACGCTTTGGCTTTCTACTGGGGATATGACACGAATGGGTGTCAAGAAGTACCTGTACTGTATATGCATCTGTTTGCTTCGGGCAATTTACTGGGGAATGATGCCACGGACGAGTGCCGAAGGGAGCATGTATCTGTATCTTTAAGGAAAATGCTTTGGCTCTCTGGTGAGGAATTGGGGAACGTTCTGTATATTGTTGATGGATTGTCAGTATTTACAAGTGTTTGATTCAGAACATGGCTTATGATTATGCAATATGTTTGATTTTTTCCGTAATGCTCCGTATTAGACGGAATGCTACGCTCTGTAGGGAAAATATGATGCGAATGTTATAATTATGCGAAGATACTGATCCGGGATTCGGATCCCGTTGCTGCGGAGATCTCTGGCTGATCTGTTTGAGGTGGATATCCCAGCTGGGGATGAGATCATTGGTAGATCTGACATATTTGACTCTGCATGGGGAAATAGATCTCTGATAGACCTATCTTGATAACGAGGGACCCAGCTGGGGTCTGCAGAAGCTTTCGTCACTTTGTTGTGAGATCTTCGGGCGTTGCTCTTCTGGATAGAGGTTGAAACCCTGTGGGGAGATGGTTCCCTGTCTAGCACTTGGCTGGGGGAGAAGAAAGATCACTGAAAAATCTTCCTAGAGATTTCTGTGGGGATCCTGCTGAGGATGATACTTGACAACTCAGTTGGGGATATGAACACCTTCAGGTGCTGTTCTTTGAAGGAAATGTTGGAGAAGTGATGCCCGGCAACTCTGACGGGAGAAAGAATCTCTGGTGCTGTTTGGAAGGTGGGCTGAGGAAACAATGATTTGGCAGCCTATTGGGGAGAGGCTTTCATGCCCCATGTTGCGCTTTGGATACCTGCAATCCTGTAAAGACAAAGAAACGCGCAAGTACTCCGAGGTATCCCTTACTGGATTCCATCATAGGAGTTTAGACACTCCCGGGAGTAAGTATATTTCCTGTAAGCACGTATTTTAAGAAAGACGCATCTGTATTTATGCAATCAATATATTAATGACATCGGACATCTTGCAAATAAAAGAGTACAAGACGAAATATGACTGAAAATATGATTTTATTAATTCGTGTGCCCTGAATTGGCAAGATACAGTCAAAGAAACGGATCCCCTGAGATGAGGGAATCGTTACAAATTGAGAAACAAAAGGGTGCTGGCAATGCTGACGACGCTTCATGGAGCTTCCCTTTGCTATGACTCGTACGACTTTGACGTTCTTCACATCTTGCTTTCTGAAGAAGGCTGATTTTGACCGAAGCTTCAACCTTTCGAGGCTTACCATGTTGCAAGTGATACATATGAATTCAAAATGCAGTTGTTCGCTTATTCCCTTATTTTGCGTGGATCGCCCTTTCGGGTTTTCAATCCACCGGGATACCCATTTTTTGCCTGAGTTGTCCAATGCGGCTTTTCAACTCAGCGGGTGTACATTTTTTATTTATTTTCCCTTATTTTTGCCCGAGTCTTTTATTCTGTTTTTGACTCGCCGGGATGCCCTATTTTTTCCTGGACTTACATTCTGTTTTTATGTCCAGCGGGTCATTTTTATGCGAAGTATTTTTTAACTGCATCTGAATTCACAGGGGACAGGAAGTCTTCACCATCCATAGTGCTGAGCATCAGTGCTCCACCAGAGAAATCTTTCTTTACTACGAATGGCCCTTCATAGTTCGGAGTCCACTTGCCCCTGTGGTCTGTATGAGGAGGGAGGAGTCTTTTCATCACAAGATCTCCTACTTGGTACTCTCGGAGCCTGACTTTCTGATCGAAGGCTTTCTTCATTCTTTTCTGTTATAGCTGCCCATGACAGATTGCAGCTAATCTCTTCTCTTCAATCAAATTCAGTTGTTCGTATCGGGACCGGACCCATTCTGCTTCATTCAACTTAACATCCATCAGTAATCGCAGGAAGGGTAATTCAACTTCAACAGGTAGGACTGCCTCCATTCCATACACAAGTTGATACGATGTTGCCCTAGTGGATGTTCTTATTGACGTACGGTACCCATGCAAGGCAAATGGTAGCATTTCATGCCAGTCTTTGTAGGTAACTACCATCTTCTGCACAATCTTCTTGATATTCTTATTAGCCGCTTCAACAACGCCATTCATCTTTGGCCTGTAAGGAGAAGAATTGTGGTGTTGGATCTTGAAGTCCCGGCATAGCTCTGCCATCATTTTATTGTTCAAGATGGAACCATTATCAGTAATGATTCGCTCGGGAACACCATACCGACAGATGATGTCTCTCTTCAGAAATCGAGCTACCACCTGCCTTGTAACATTTGCATAGGAAGCTGCTTCAACCCATTTGGTAAAATAGTCAATGGCAACCAGGATGAATCTGTGGCCATTTGAAGCAGTCGGTTCAATCTTGCGTATCATATCAATGCCCCACATGGAAAAGGGCCAGGGTGAAGACATCACATTCAGAGGATTGGGAGGCACATGCACTTTATCCGCATAAATCTGGCATTTATGGCATTTCCTGGCATAAGCACAACAGTCTGCGTCCATTGTAATCCAGTAATAGCCTGATCTTAATAACTTTTTAGCCATGGCATGCCCTCCTGCATGGGTACCAAAGGATCCTTCGTGCACCTCGTGCATCAATAAGTCTGCTTCTGTCCTATCAACGCATCTGAGGAGTACCATATCAAAGTTTCTCTTGTACAGGGAACCATCAGTATTCAGAAAGAAACTACCAGCTAGCCTTCTTAATGTCTTCTTGTCATTGGATGATGCCCCAGATAGGTATGTTTGATCCTCCAAGAAGCATTTGATATCATGGAACCAAGGCTTATCTTCTTTGACAACATCTGCTGCAAATACATATGCTGGTCTGTCGAGTCTGGACACTGAAATTCGAGGCACAAAGTTGACAGCTTGAACTTTGATCATGGATGAAATGGTAGCCAGAGCATCTGCAAACTGATTTTCGTCTCGAGGGATATACTCAAGCTTGACTGTAGTGAAGAAAGTCAATAACCTTCTTGTATAGTCCCGATAAGGTATCAGATGATCTTGGTGGGTGTACCATTTGCCGTTGGTTTGATTAATCACCAGAGCTGAATCTCCGAACACGGTCAAAGTCTTGATCCTGAGATCAATGGCTTCCTCAAGACCCATAATACAGGCTTCGTATTCAGCTTCGTTGTTAGTGCAGTTGAAGGTGAGTTTTGCCGAGAATGGCATGTGAACTCCTTTAGGTGTAATGAGTACTGCACCAACACCACGACCATTCATGTTAACGGCCCCATCAAACATCATAGTCCATTCTTCTTCCGGGTCAGGCCCTTCAGTGTGAATAGGCTCTTCATGATCTTTCTCTTTTATGAACATGATGTCTTCATCAGGGAAGTCAAATCTCATAGGCTGGTAATCATCAATGGGTTGCTCAGCGAGATAATCAGACAATACACTGCCTTTGATGGCTTTCTGAGATGTGTACTGAATGTCATATTCTGTGAGGATCATTTGCCATCTTGCAACCCGTCCGGTAAGTGCTGGCTTCTCAAAAATGTACTTAACTGGGTCCATCTTTGATATCAACAAAGTAGTGTGGGTCAACATATACTGCCTTAGTCGGCGAGCAGCCCACACTAAAGCACAACAAGTTTTCTCGAGCAGTGAATAACGTTGTTCACAGTCGGTAAACTTTTTGCTTAGGTAGTAAATTGCATACTCTTTTCGACCAGACTCGTCATGCTGGCCCAGCACACACCCCATTGACTCTTCTAATACTGTCAAGTACATTATCAGAGGTCTTCCTTCAACTGGAGGCATAAGGATCGGAGGCTCTTGTAAGTATTCCTTGATTTTGTCAAAAGCCCTCTGGCAGTCTTCGTTCCACCTGACCGTTTGTTCTTTTCTTAATAGTTTGAACAAGGGTTCACAGGTCGCAGTAAGGTGAGATATGAACCGTGAAATGTAGTTCAATCTACCTAGAAACCCCCGAACTTCTTTTTCCGACTTCGGTGCAGGCATTTCTTGAATGGCTTTAACTTTATCAGGGTCAACTTCAATCCCTTTCTCACTTACGATAAATCCCAGCAGCTTACCAGATCGCACCCCGAATGTGCCTTTGTTGGGGTTTAACTTCAGTTGGTACTTCCTCAGACGTTTGAATAACTTCAACAGATTTACCAGGTGGTCTTCTTCTGTAAGGGACTTGGCAATCATGTCATCCACATAGCATTCAATCTCTTTATGGATCATGTCGTGGAATAATGTTACCATAGCCCGTTGATACGTTGCACCATCATTCTTCAGTCCGAATGGCATCACCTTGTTACAGAACGTGCCCCAGGGTGTGATGAAAGTTGTCTTCTCCATGTCTTCAGGTGACATCTTGATCTGATTGTATCCCGAAAATCCGTCCATGAAGGAGAATACCGAGAACTGAGCCGTATTATCAACCAATACATCAATGTGAGGTAATGGGAAGTCGTCTTTTGGGCTGGCTCTGTTCAGATCCCGGTAGTCCACACACATCCTCACCTTGCCATCTTTCTTAGGCACAGGTACAATATTAGCGACCCACGGCGGATAGCTAGTTACAGCAAGGAAACCGGTGTCCCACTGCTTTTGTACCTCTTCTTTAATCTTCATTGCCATATCTGGGCGAGTACGGCGCAACTTCTGTTTTACCGACGGGCAGTCTTCTTTCAAAGGCAGCTTGTGCATGACAATGTCGGTGTCCAACCCTGGCATATAGTGATAAGACCAAGCGAAAACATCCACATACTCCCGAAGCATATCAATCAGTTGTTCTTTCACTGAGTCTTGTAGGCAGGCCCCGATCTTAACTTCTTTCACATCTTCTTCCGTACCAAGATTAACCGTTTCAATCTCCTCCTGATGAGGAGTGATAACCTTCTCCTCTTTCCTTAATAACCTGGCTAGCTCTTCAGGTAGCTCGTAATTTTCTTCAACCCCTTCATCAGATTGATTGATTGGATTGTCAAAGTCATACGAAGTCATAGCAGTGTTGTTGTCGGTGCAGTCTGGAGGGTACTTTCTGCAAGGGTTTAAATTGGTTCATTTTAGTGATCATTTTTATCTTATTAAAAAAAGTGAAGTGAAGTTATCATTTTGAAAACATTGCCATTTTATTTTTTGTACAAAAAGAAAAATGAAAAACAGTGAGCGAAAAAGAGACTCGTTTGCAAAAGATGTCCGATATTCATTGATTAATCCATTTGCACAAAATTACAAGATGGCCCAATTACAAAATGAGTCTTGACATCTTGGGCAAGATGCAAGACTTGATGCATGCTTTAAAATACAGCAAATAATAATTACTCTGTAGGAGTAACCCTTATAATTTCCTGGGAAGACCAGTTAAGGACTTGGCTCCCCGGGATCCTTGGACGTATCCAGCTCTCCAGGTTGTGGTCGATTTCCTCCTCGTCTTCCACATTGTTTACAGCATCCGGGGCGAGCATTCCCCCGCTGACAAAATTGGGCTCTTTGGCAGCCTCAGATTGATCTTGTTGAGTTGGTCTGTAACCCAACCCAAATCTGTCTTCTTTCTTCTCCACGGGCAATAGCTTGCCCCATCCTTGGGAGGTACCTTCCTCAACAACCTTCCGGGCTTGCTGATATGACGTTATGGAGGTTCCCAGTACAGCAGATGCTTCATTAATGTTCAGGGTCTCAAACCCCTGGCTCATAGTTTCATGGATTTCTCCATCCATCTCAATGTACTTGTACATAGCCAGATGGCTAACAAAGATGTCTTCCTCCCCACAGATAGTGATGATCTGGCCTTCCCACTCGAATTTCAGCTTCTGGTGAAGGGTAGACGTAACAGCGCCAGCGGCGTGGATCCAGGGTCTACCCAACAGACAGCTGTAGGCCGGCTGAATGTCCATCACATAGAAGGTAGTTTTGAAGGTCTGCGGGCCAATCATCACAGGCAGATCAATCTCTCCGAGCACTGATCTTTTAGAGCCATCAAATTCTCTCACCACCAAATTACTCGGACGCAGTGCCAAGCCATCATACTCTAGCTTCACCAAGGCTTTCTTTGGTAGGACGTTGAGCGAGGACCCAGTGTCCACCAGTACATGAGATAGAACAGCACCCTTGCATTCCAAGGTGATATGTAAAGCCTTGTTGTGGTTACGTCCCTTTGTTGTTAAGTCAGCATTGGTGAAGCCCAGCCCATGGCTGGTATTGACATTTGCCACCACAGTTTCTAGCTGATTAACGGTAATCTCCCCTGGCACGTATACTGCGTGCAGGACTTTCAATAATGCATTCTTGTGAGCTTCAGAACACATCAACAGGGATAATATGGAGATTTTTGAGGGAGTTTGGTGAAGCTGATCCACCACTTTGTAATCACTTCTTTTGATGATTCTCATAAACTCGTCTACATCTTGCTCAAAAGATGTCTTCTGAGTTTCTCTGACAATTGGCTCTTCAGGTACCACACTCTTTCCTTTTGCTTTGGCAGCAACTTCTGCTTCAACATTAGGTCTCTGTGTTTGTGAGGCAAAAAGGCGTCCGCTTCTGGTGAAGCCTCCGCCTCCCCCAACATTATCAATCTGTGGAGAAGAAGTTGAAGAATCCAAAGTGATTTTCTCCCCGTTGCAGTAGAGATCAGAGCCATAATGCCAAGGTATGGCATTACTGCTTTCATAGGGAACTGGTCCAGGCACCGTGATGGTAACTGGACTGACTGCTGCAGAGGAGGGTACTGTAATGGTGTGCGGATCGTAGTAAATTGTGACTGGTGATCTGGCAGGTGGTGCCACTGCTTGTTGTTGGAAATTGTTGTTTGGAGGAACATCTGATGGATCATAGTAAATGGTGACTGCTGAGACATCTTCATTAATTTCTGTTGGCGTTGTAGAAGATTCTGCTGGTAAAAAAGATGCTGATGTTGTAGAAGAAATGGTTGTTGACATTTGATTTGTTAAAGTGATGGATGGAGCCATTGCTGATGATATTAATGAATCGGTAGGAATGATTGTTGCTGCTGTTGTAGAAGAATCAGGAATTGTTGTCAAAGGAATTGCTGGATTTGTAGGCGCCGTTGTTGAGATCTGAAGGATACCATCCTTGATAAGAATATCTATGCCGCTTCTCAAATTATCACACCCGTTGACTGCAATGTTGCAATACCCACAACCGAGCTCACACCCGGGAAACACCTGGCACTCTAGAAGCTGAGCTTTAATTTCGACCAGAGGTGTTCGAATTTGTGCAACATTGGTGATCAAAGTAGATGGTTTGTCTTCCTCAATGGCATTAATCCTTGGCCCACCATGTTTGGGCATAGGATTTCTGTTGACATTCAGAGGTGGTGTGAAGTTGAGGGCTTTAGAATCCACCAGATCTTGAACTTTCATTTGCAAAGCCCTGCACTTCTCAGTATTGTGGCCTGGTGCATTGGAATGGAAAGCACACCTGGCGTTGATATCATAATTCTTCGGGAGATTGGAGGGATCGGGAGGTGCCAATGTCCTTAACTCAACCAAGTTAAGCTTCAGGAGTTGTGGCAACAAGGCGGCATAAGGCATAGGGATAGGGTCAATCACCCTATTTGCCTGTGATGGTCTTTGCTGAAAGGGTCTTTGTTGTTGATTGCTGTTATTGTTGTTGTAGGTTCTCTGTGGCGGATACTGAACTTGCTGTTGATAATGGGGTTGTTGTGGTTGTTGATATGCTGGTTGCTGAGGGATCGGAGCTGGAATAGTGACAACTGCTACTGATCTGTGGACATACTGAGGTCTGCCCCTGCTGGCATGAATGGCATTTGTCTCACCAGTCCTTCGAGGTCCCACAAAAGGCTTCCTGGGATTACTGGACGAACTTGCACCATTATAAGAAATTTTGCCCATTTTTAGTAGACTTTCAATTCTTTCACCGGCTATGACTACGTCTGCGAAGCTGGTAGAAGAAAAGGCAGCCAATCTATCAATGTATGTTCCTTGTAGAGTATTCATGAACATGTCGGCCATTTCTCTTTCCGACATGGGTGGTTGGACAGCAGCAGCAAGCTGTCTCCACCTTTGGGCATATTCCCTGAAGCTTTCTCTGGAGGATTGAGACATTCCCATTAGGAGAGTCCTGTTAGGAGCCATATCCAGATTGTATTGGTATTGTCTGATGAATGCTTTAGCTAAGTCCTTCCAGCATCTGATAGTAGCTCTGGTCAAGTGTGAATACCACTCCCTTGAAGCCCCAGTCAAACTGTCTTCAAAATAGAACATCCACAGCTTCTCATCCATGGTATATGCTTTAAGTCTCCCCAGAAAGGACTGTAGGTGAGTTCGTGGACAAGAGGTTCCATTGTATTTCTCGAAGCACGGGGGTTTGAACTTGTGGGGAATTTTTACCCCATCCACTAACCCCATATCCATTACATCGAAGCCCAAGGAGTTTTGAGACTCCAGAGATCTCAATTTCTCAGCAATTTCATCAAACCTCTTATCATAGACTTCATCCCTAGCTCCCATGACAGTAAATTGCTCCTCTTGGGGGTATTTTTGCAAGATCCTCCCCCCAGTAGTATTTCCTTGCACATTACCCGGGATGTTGACTTCCGGATCCAGATGAGGCCCAAATACAGGTGGATTAACATGAGGTTGTCCCCTCTCATTGTTACTTGTTCCTCCAGTCCCAGGATGAGGTTCCTCGGGAGTTTGTCTTTCTACCAATGCCCTTAACCTTTCTTGGGTCTGAGCCAAACCAGTCATCACTGTCATGAATTGGGCCATTTGGTTCCTCATTTCCACTCTTTCGTTAGCCATCTGGGTTCTGACCTCGGTCAGGTCTTGCTGTACTTGCTCCATTATAATACCCGGAAGGTTGTTGCGAGTAGGATACCGGTGTGCACGGTTGACAGGGAACACTCTTCTGCGAGCAATATTTCCTGAAGTCAAAGCAAAGTTAGAAACAAACAAAAGACAAAAACCTACAAAAAAAACAAAAGTTAGTATGCAATGCAGTATGCTTATTTATTTTCCAAGGTATCCGGCTTGGTTCTTGGTTTTGACCTTTCCAGACCTCGAGGAAGATGCTTTGATGTTGCTTGAGAAAAAGAAATCCAATGAAACAAACTGACAAATATATTACAAATGGTGAATAATACATAGTTTGTTTTTTACAACACATGCCCCTGAAGGGTCAAAATACAACACAAAAGAAGAGTACATCAAATGAAAAGTAACAACAATCAAAATGTCAGACATTTAGTCCAAACTCATCCTCCTTGACCTCCTTCAAAAGTGCCTCAGTCACTAGACCAGCTGGATGCTCTGTAATAGTCCTGATGAGGAGGTTCCTGGTGGCAATGGCAGTGGTCAGCTTCTTGTGCCTGTCTTGGTCCTTTGACCTCTTCAAGCCAGCCCTAAGCTTCAACTCTGAAATCTCCTTCTGGGCTGCCAGCAAAGCTTCCTGCTGTTTCTTTTCATTGGCCTCTAACTGCTCAATTCTGGCTTGAGTCCTCTTATCCTCTTGTGTCCGGGCTTCAGTGATCCTGACCCACCTAGCCCGACTTTCTTGCAGATAGAGTTCAGTCCTAGCCTTCTGAAGTTTGGCCTCTTTACAGGCATTCTTCAATATTTGCTCCCCAGCTCTTGATTTCTTGATGTAGTCCTCTGTTTTCTCAATCTTGGCCAGATGCTCCACTCTAAGCTTCTCCAACCTCTCAATGTCTAGACGACCATCACACCTTTCCCAAAGAGTCTTCTTCAGAGCTTGAGACAGATTCTCATTCCTCTCCTTCAGCTTCTCAAATTCCTCCAGGCTGACAGTGGCTGCTGGCTGTACTGTAGAAGGTCCAGGTGTGTCCTCAATGGTAAAAGGCATTCCAGTAATCTGAGCTCTAGCATGGGACCACTCATAGTACTGGGCTGAAGCAACATTATTACACCTCCCAAGAATATCCACCCCCTTTGTATGGATGTTTTCCCAAGCCCAGGATGCTTGTCTGACAACAGCTAGATTAGGCTTTATCTCACAATACAGGGTCTCAGCTAAATCTTGCACTCTAGGAGGGTGGACCAAAGCATATCCTAGTTGTCTCTTAAACAACAAAGGATTGTAGTTGATGCAACCCTTTACTCCTACCAGAGGTACATTTGGGTATTGCCCACAGCTAGTGATGATGTCCTTGCCTTTGGTGCTCTGGGTGCACCATCTGATGTCATCTGAAGTCAAAGCAATAAGTCACTTAGCCCAATTCTTCTGTTGGTGAGGATTCAGGAAGGCATCTGTCTTAGGTAAGTGTTTGAGCAGCCAAGTGTGAAACAAAGGAGCACAGCATCTCACCAACTTCCCTCTTTGTTTCTCATTCCTCTGATGAACGGAGTAATAGAAATCTCCCAGCAATGTAGGTACAGGGTTCCTCAGAAGGAAAAGATGAATGGAATTCTTGCTGATAAATTTGGGCTCATCTGCAAACAGTATAACCCCATGTATGCTGAGGGCTAACAGGGCACAAACTGCCCTCCATTCTCCCAAGGAGGCCTTCAGGATTGCCTGAGAAATCAAGAAGTCTAAGTGCAAACCAGGGATCCCCGCTTTTGATGTCATGCTTTGCTCAATCAAAGCAGGCTCCAGCTACAGTGCTTTTGCTACTTCTCCATTGCTGGGAGAAGTCATCTCTGGGTTGAAGGGGACACCACCCCTGACAGGTACTCATATCAATGATGAAAACTCCTCCAGCAGAGGTCCCAGCTGAAAGTTCTGGAATGTGAAGCATCTCAAAGGAGGGTCATAAAACTGTAGGCAGGTGTGGATCATACTCCTCTGAGAAGGGTCCAGGTCCATAACCATATCTAGGATGCCTCCATAATGCTCTCTGAATAAGGGGATGTGGTCGGGGGTGATAAGGGACTGGACCTGCCTGATACCAGTCAACACAGGCTCAAAGAAATGGTAAGATATGTTGCTCTTCCTGGGTGTAGCCATAAATGCTGCTGAAGGTGATGAAGATAGTTGCTGATGAAGGTCAAGACTGATACTGGAGATGAGCCACAGATAGGCTAGTGCTGGTGATGATGAAGGCAGCTGAAGCAGACAACTGATGAAGATAACTGAAGCAGATAACTGATGAAGATAACTGAAGCAGATAACTGATGAAACAGAGGTCTATGCAGATGAAGGGGTCAAAACCAAGCCAAATATAATGTGGATACCCTGAAAAACAAATAAGCAAATGTTAAATGATGCAATGATGATGTATTCAAATGATATGCAAGGGTTTGTGATCAAGCTGGATCTGATTATCTGTCTTGATATATAAGGCCCATGTATGTCCAAGAAGTCCAGATGGAGGTTCAGAAATCCAGTAACCAAGGTGGGGGACTCAAATAAAGAGTCACATGTCCAGTGTTAAATCACAGGAACTGTCCAAAGTGAGGTACTCTTAATCAAGCAAATAACAAGGTATTGATGTGGTCAAAGGTACCTGTAAACCTGTAAACAGCCCAACCCCCCTCACAGGTAGTGTTCTAAAACAAGGATCCTCAGACTTGGATCAGTTATGAGAAGTGTAAACACTTCTAACCCGGAGGTACAGTGTTTACAATAACCATAAAAGATCCTCCTCTAATTCACCCCAGTGTCTGAAGGTCATAATAAAGGTCATCCAGACTTAGCAGGCTTCCCAGATAGCCCTAGCACTACAGGAAATCTGTAGCACAGAGTTCTCAAGAAGAAACCCACATCTGAACCGTGTTTCATATTCCCGCACCAGACCGAAATGGAATGGGAAAGAACATGAACCACTCTAGCCTAGGTGTCACTCAGGTCCCAGGTATAGGACCTTAACTCTCAATAGAACCCCACCCACCAAGACAGAAGAACAGATCCAGCAATGATAATGACAGTATGAAATATGAAAAACTGTAAAGGAAAGCAATAAATAAAGCTGTACGTACATCAATAAATAAAGCAACTATATAAACACAATTAGCACATAACACCCCAGTAAACACAAATCAAACAAGCGCTAGGAGGAACCCACAAAAAGAACTAGAAGCCCTGGTTACAGTATAAGGGTCCCCAGCAGAGTCGCCAAGCTGTCGCTCCCACCAAATGACACAGGGCCAGAAGGGGTACAGACGCGAACGGTCGGCGAAAAGAGAAATGAATAGAGTCGCCAGCTAGGCATTTTTATCCCAAAGGAAAGGTAATGCTGCATAAACTTGGAAAGGTATGATGGATAAGACGGTTGCGAACCAGAGAAACTGAGAAAGGGGGTTGGTTACAACCTGGGAAGGTATTAGCACCCAGATTGTCCGCCGTACTCGACGGGATCCACGCTTGAAAGATTTGTGTTTTAAAGGGGTAGTGTCAATGCAATTTGTGTATCAAAGATGGAAAAGAATGCAAGTGTCAGTGTGAAAGAAATGTGAAGTGAAATATGTGAAATGTCAGTGTAAGAAAAGAATGAAATGCTCAAGACTATGAGGCTTAACAACAATGCTGGAAGAACGGGGATATACAGAAACTTTTGTTCGATAACCGTTAAGTTATGCCTACGTATCCTCTCGTGCAATGAGGAAGTCAGAACACCGTAGTTCGACCCAAAGAGACTGAAAGATTGGTTGACTTGTGAACTGCTTACTTGCCTATGCTCAAGTGTATGACCTGTCTGGCTCAGGTGCAAACTGTCTTGCATTAGACGGAAGAAGCAAGTTCCCGTTTGTGAGTGAATATGATGAGAAAAGAATCCCGGAGGAGACGATTATGGTTTGTTTTTGAGTTTTCAATCTTTTATTGCCTTTTGAAGTTTATCATAAGAAAATGAGCTTATTCCTAAACCAAGGGTTAGTAAACTCATCACATCATCCCTCTGATTAGGGGTAATGAGAACACCTTAAGTATGAATTAAACACCTCACACTTAATCACCATGATGTAGGATTAAGATCATTAACCTACTTGTGATTATTTATATGTTTTTGTTGTTTTTGTTTAGTGTTAAGTAATGAGATTAAGCCATAATCAAGGATTTAATAGGCTCATTACACCATCCTAATAGAAGGATAATAGATGAGAACATTTAAGCTGAGGAATGCTCCTCAACTTAATCCATGATTAGGGATTAACCTCATGACAAAACAAAACCTTTATTAAAGTGGATTTTAAGTAATGGTAATATGAAGAAATGGATTTTGTGATTTGTAAGACAACTTGAGGGGGACTTGTCCATTAACACTAGGGTTAGTCCTTCTTAACCAATTAAGGAAGAATTAGAACCCTAATGCAAGGCCCAAGTTACAAGCTTGATATCTTAGTGATTATTAGATGGATTGATTAAAGGATATAAACACATTAAGGGTTCAACACTTAGGATTAAAGTTATACACTCCATCCTAATAGAAGGATGCAGGCATAAACTTAATCACAAAGCCTTTAAACCTTTAGGGTTTAGTCCTTGATTATGAGATGAGAAAAGAAGACTCAAAGATGACACAAAGGAAAAACTAAATGGGGGACTAATCAAACCCTAATTGTTATCATGCTTGGTTGTTCCTAGGGTTCATGAAGCTTGCAAGAGATCTTCAAGAGAGAAGCCACCAGGAAAGAAGCAGATGAAAGGAGGAGGAAGTAGAGAGAAGCAAAACAACTTGCTTCACTTAAGAAGACAAGTTGCTTGAATAAAGAAAGTGGGGAAGAGCATGAATGAGTAATCTAACTCAAATACAAAGATAAAATGCAGCAATTATGCATAAGAGAGATGAAAAGATATTGTGAGAAGTGAAGGCAAATTCACTTCTCAAAACAACTTACCACCTGAAAAGTTAGCAAAAGAAATGCAATGCAATGGAAATGGGATGAAGTGTCATGATGCAAACCAAAGTTAGAAGCATAAACATGATGTTAATGATGCTAAGAGAAGATGCAAACACAAGGCAAAACATGAGAATGATCATACAAGGACATGGATGCAGATGAAGCATGCTTTGAACCATAAAGACTCATGAATGTTTATGAAATGAAATGAACCTATAATATGGAAAATGAAAGATGCAATGATCAAAAATGATTCTAACATGTCCTAAGATGTATTATGAACCATATGGATACACAAAATGTCATGGCAAGTCATTGAATGCAAACATATGAGAAATGGATGCAAAGGAAGGCACAAATTAGGGTTTATGAACAACACACAAAGCAAAATTCAAAATCAGAAGCAAATGACATGATAAAAAATTGAAAATGGGACCAGGGGAGCCCTAACCCTACACAAGTTCATTGCCCAAAGGAGGGGACCTAATTCTTAACCTAGTGAAAGTTATGAATTTCTTAAGTCAATTAGGGTTTTAAGGTACCTCATCATAAAAAATGCTAAACAAATTGAAAATGGAAGGTAAATTCAAGATAATTTTATCCTATAAACTACATGCTATGAAGGATGCAATGCAAGAAGAATCATCATCAAACTCTCAATGGTTAGGCAGAATGGATTTTTCCAAGTTTGAACAAAAATATTTCCTTAAAATGAATTTAATTCCAATGAAAATGATCAAAATGCATCAAGAACCAACAAGAAATTTGCTTTGAGAGTTTGATTATGTTTCTAAATGTTTTAAAATGCAATGTGCATTTTTTTGTGATTTTTAAATACTTAAATGCATTTTAATTAATTAATTCTCATTAATTAATTAAAAATAAACATTTAAATGATTTAAAAATAATTTTTGATGCAAAAAATAAAAATAAAATTATTTTCAGAATGAGAAAAATATTTAGAACCTTGATGCAAAAAATGAGAATTTTTGGATTCATTTTGCTATTTTAAATAAAATGTGGAAAGAAATACAATTAAAATGAATTAAAAATACGAATTAATGAAAGTAATCCAATCCAGTGGCTGAGATTCAAATAAAAAGGGAGGGAATTGACAAGCGCGCGCATCTGGATGGCTGAGATTCAAACTACACTAATTACGTCATTAAGCCCTAATCTGAACCCTAAACACTTTCAGATGACCGGTCATCTTCTCCGGCCAACCATTCATGCTATCTCACTCCCTACGCATCCCCAAGCCCTCTAACTTTCCAGAAATGATCCCCATATCAACCCCAACAAGAATCAATCAACAAAAATCATTTATTCATCATCAAATTCGTGAATCAGAGATAAACGGAAAACATGGCAGAAAATTCAGAAGCTCATGAAATGCTTATTTCTCAACTTTTCTCAAAAATAAAAATATCATGGTGATCAGTGAGACATGTAGAATAATTCTATAACATAAAATAAGAGTTCTGGAAAAATAAATGCCATGGCTACCTGAGCTTGAGCTTTCGAAACAGGGACTTTATGGCAAGTTCTTTGCTTCAAATCCACTCCAATGATTCCCCCAAAGAGCTTGTGATGCTTGGTTGGAGTTTAAATGGCCTCAAGAAGAAGTTTGCAGAATCTCAGTTCATGAAATGTTGAAATTTTGTTTTTGATTATGGAGGTTTTAGGGCAAAATGGAGGGTGGGAAGTGATCAGTGAGGTTTATGGAGTTGAATGGTGGAAAAAGTTTGAAGGTTTGATGGCTGAATCAAGAGATTCGAAAGCTTTTGCAAATTTGGGGATTTTTGAGTGTGCTGTATTCTTGGAGCTTCAGGATGTGTTGTTATGTGCTTTTTCTTGGTTTTGATCCACATAAAGAAGTGTGATAGGTCAGAGAGTGGGTGCTGGCCTATGCTGATTGGTATGGGCAAGTTGCCAAAATGTCAAAAGTTGGTGTACTTGAGGTATGGGTCATGGCAGGCTGGTTTAGGGGCATGGCTTGGTTCAGCTGAGATCATGGAATGCTTGTGGATCAGATTTTGTGAACTGAGGCAAGTGGATGAGAAGCTTTGATCCATTTTGCAAATTGGCACAACTTTGCCCCTTTTGGAAATTCTTCAAGTTCAAAGCACCAAAGTGAAATATTCTTGGGCCAATTCTGATCTTTAGAGGTCATATGAGCATGTTGTAAAGTGTTTTTGCACATTTGAAGCCTTTAGAATGCCTTGTCATACCATTTTGCAAATTGCCTCTTTGGTGTAAAACATGAAATTATGTGATTTTGTCCAACTTTGACAAGCCATAACTTTTGATCCAAAATGAATTAGAATGAGTTCTTGTACTTTTTGAAAATGGGAGGATCCATTCTACAACTTTCATGACCAAAGTTTCCTCATTTGAAGCATTTTTGAATCAAAAAGAGAGGGTTGAAAAACTTTCCCAAAATGGCAAGTTTTCATTACAAGTCACTTTCCCAAAAAGGCAACTTTGCAAATGACTTGAAATTTTCCAATTTTGTGAACTTCTAACATATTTTATGATCAAATAAAGATCATACACATTCAAAATGATGGGGAACACCCTTTGGTTGGGTCATTGGGGGCCTCAGATGTCCTGATTTTGCACTGACTTGCTCAAGAAGTCATCTCTTGATCAGATGCCTTCCCCATGGAATTTCTTCATGAAAATTGATATGCATGATCCTTATAACATATAGAGACCAATAGAAACAAGAATGACCAAAATGTTTGGAGTTATGGCCTCTGAAACCAAAACCCTAATTTTAGGTCATCTGTGCAGTTAAACCTGGCTCTGCTTCCATGCCTTTCTCAGTTCTTGTGATCCTTTGACTTCCTTTACCTTGAGAGGATATAATATGATGCTTGAACATACATGGACCCCTTTGAAGTGATTGTAGACCTTTGGAGTGGCTCAAGTGGCTCAGGGATAGCTCAGATCACAAACCCTAGATGCAGATGACTTAGAAACAATGCAGTGAAACAGAAATGCAATATGGGATGCTATGATTGAACTTATGCACATGAAAAGATCACAAGCCATGGTGAAATGGGTGAGGGAAAATTTGGGGTGTTTACAGCTGCCCCTATTCAAGCATGAGTTAGCTGTGCAGGATGTAAGCAACAACTTAATAGGCAAACAAGATAACTTGTGGTTGAATACCAAAGACAATCCAAAATTTGCACTCACTGAATGAAGAAGAAAAGGGATATAGATTGTAAAGGAAAATAAAGTATGATTATAAAGTGCGGGCGACGGAGGACGACCGTCGAGCAGAGGACGACTTCCGGGGATGGAGCAATGACGGGGACGACCGACATGCTGGGGAAACTGCAGAAAATAAAGCAATGACGGGGACGGCCGACAAGCTGGGGATATAAGAGATTATGATGGGGACGGCCATCAAGTAAAGCTATAAGACTCTCTGGATATTATAGGTAAAGTGAATGATGGGGACGACCATCAGGTTCAAGGTATGAATGAAATAAATGATGAGGTACGGTCATCAAAGGTGAAGGATGATCACCTAGCAGGGGACGGCTGCTCTATTGGGGATAAGATGAGGGACGATCATCTAAGGTGAAGGACGATCACCTGGCAGGGTACGGTTGCCGAAAGCATCGCGACATAGGACGAATGTCGGATGAAAAGGTCGACGATGGGGACGGCCATCAGATAAGCATGATGAAGGACGATCATCAAGAGGTGAAGGACGATCACCTAGCAGGGTACGACTGCTCTCGGGGCCTATCATGACATAGGACGAATGTCAGATAACAAGATCAACGATGGGGATGACCATCGAATAGAATGATGAAGGACGATCATCAAAAGGTGAAGGACGATCATCAAAAGGTGAAGGACGATCACCTAGCAGGGGACGACTGCTGAAAATATCACGACATAGGGCGAATGTCGGATAGGAAGAGGTTTTAATGAATAGAGACTCCACCGGGGGTGATGAAGGACGATCATCAAAAAGGTGAAGGACGATCACCTGGCAGGGTATGGCTGCCGAAAAGTATCATGACATAGGACGAACGTCAGATAGACAGGAAATAGATCAACAAGATTTGTTGGGGACTCTCCTGGTGAAGGGTAGATACAAACGAGTATCTAAATTCAAGAAGCCATAAGTGTTTGACACGGTGTATAGATTAAAGATGCGGACGAGCATCCTTAAGACTATGATACAGACGGGTATCAGGTAGAAACAAACGCTTGACGCATGTTCAGAGATGATGATACGGACGAGTACCAACTGGTTAACAAAGAACACGGACGAGTGTCGAATCTGAGGGGATTTAAGTGGCGTATACAAGATACGGACGAGTATCTGTATAAGTAAATAGTATGAGTAACAAAGATGAGTAAGACACAGACGAGTGTTTAACTTGCTGGGGAGATGTGCGACACGAACGGGTGTCGGAAAAAAGTGTATTATAAACAAGTATACGGTTTCCAAAGTGTTTGGGTAACTATGCTAGGGAAGGTGACACAGAAGAGTGCCATGGAATTGTGTATATACGTATCTGTGAGCGCAAAGGGGACGCTTTGGCTTTCTACTGGGGATATGACACGAATGGGTGTCAAGAAGTACCTGTACTGTATATGCATCTGTTTGCTTCGGGCAATTTACTGGGGAATGATGACACGGACGAGTGCCGAAGGGAGCATGTATCTGTATCTTTAAGGAAAATGCTTTGGCTCTCTAGTGAGGAATTGGGGAACATTCTGTATATTATTGATGGATTGTCAGTATTTACAAGTGTTTGATTCAGAACATGGCTTATGATTATGCAATATGTTTGATTTTTACCGTAATGCTCCGCATTAGACGGAATGCTACGCTCTGTGGGGAAAATATGATGCGAATGTTATGATTATGCGAAGATACCGATCCGGGATTCGGATCCCGTTGCTGCGGAGATCTCTGGCTGATCTGTTTGAGGTGGATATCCCAGCTGGGGATGAGATCATTGGTAGATCTGACATATTTGACTCTGCATGGGGAAATAGATCTTTGATAGACCTATCTTAATAACGAGGGACCCAGTTGGGGTCTGCAGAAGCTTTCGTCACTTTGTTGTGAGATCTTCGGGCGTTGCTCTTCTGGATAGAGGTTGAAACCCTATGGGGAGATGGTTCCCTGTCTAGCACTTGGCTAGGGGAGAAGAAAGATCACTGAAAAATCTTCCTAGAGATTTCTGTGGGGATCCTGCTGAGGATGATACTTGACAACTCAGTTGGGGATATGAACACCTTCAGGTGCTGTTCTTTGAAGGAAATGTTGGAGAAGTGATGCCCGACAACTCTGACGGGAGAAAGCATCTCTGATGCTGTTTGGAAGGTGGGCTGAGGAAACAATGATTTGGCAGCCTATTGGGGAGAGGCTTTCATGCCCCATGTTGCGCTTTGGATACCTGCAATCCTGTAAAGACAAAGAAACGCGCAAGTACTCCGAGGTATCCCTTACTGGATTCCATCATAAGAGTTTAGACACTCCCGGGAGTAAGTATATTTCCTGTAAGCACGTATTTTAAGAAAGACGCATCTGTATTTATGCAATCAATATATTAATGACATCGGACATCTTGCAAATAAAAGAGTACAAGACGAAATATGACTGAAAATCTGATTTATTAATTCGTGTTCCCTGAATTGGCAAGATACAGTCAAAGAAACGGATCCCCTGAGATGAGGGAATCATTACAAATTGAGAAACAAAAGGGTGCTGGCAATGCTGGCGATGCTTCAAGGAGCTTCCCTTTGCTATGACTCGTACGACTTTGACGTTCTTCACATCTCGCTTTCTGAAGAAGGCTGATTTTGACTGAAGCTTCAACCTTTCGAGGCTTACCATGTTGCAAGTGATACAGATGAATTCAAAATGCAGTTGTTCGCTTATTCCCTTATTTTGTGTGGATCTCCCTTTCGGGTTTTCAATCCACCGGGATACCCATTTTTTGCCTGAGTTGTCCAATGCGGCTTTTCAACTCAGCGGGTGTACATTTTTTATTTATTTTCCCTTATTTTTGCCCGAGTCTTTTATTCTGTTTTTGACTCGCCGGGATGCCCTATTTTTGCCTGGACTTACATTCTGTTTTTATGTCCAGCGGGTCATTTTTATGCGAAGTATTTTTTAACTGCATCTGAATTCACAGGGGACAGGAAGTCTTCACCATCCATAGTGATGAGCATCAGTGCTCCACCAGAGAAAACTTTCTTTACTACGAATGGCCCCTCATAGTTCGGTGTCCACTTGCCCCTGTGGTCTGTATGAGGAGGGAGGAGTCTTTTCAGCACAAGATCTCCTACTTGGTACTCTCGGAGCCTGACTTTCTGATCGAAGGCTTTCTTCATTCTTTTCTGATATAGCTGCCCATGACAGATTGCAGCTAATCTCTTCTCTTCAATCAGATTCAGTTGTTCGTATCGGGACCGGACCCATTCTGCTTCATTCAACTTAACATCCATCAGTACCCGCAGGGAGGGTAATTCAACTTCAACAGGTAGGACTGCCTCCATTCCATACACAAGTTGATACGGTGTTGCCCCAGTGGATGTTCTGATTGACGTACGGTACCCATGCAAGGAAAATGGTAGCATTTCATGCCAGTCTTTGTAGGTAACTACCATCTTCTGCACAATCTTCTTGATATTCTTATTAGCCGCTTCAACAGCGCCATTCATCTTTGGCCTGTAAGGAGACGAATTGTGGTGTTGGATCTTGAAGTCCCGGCATAGCTCTGCCATCATTTTATTGTTCAAGTTGGAACCATTATCAGTAATGATTCGCTCGGGAACTCCATACCGACAAATGATGTCTCTCTTCAGAAATCGAGCTATCACCTGCCTTGTAACATTTGCATAGGAAGCTGCTTCAACCCATTTGGTAAAATAGTCAATGGCAACCAGGATGAATCTGTGGCCATTTGAAGCAGTCGGTTCAATCTTGCCAATCATATCAATGCCCCACATGGCAAAGGGCCAGGGTGAAGACATCACATTCAAAGGATTGGGAGGCACATGCACTTTATCCGCATAAATCTGGCATTTATGGCATTTCCTGGCATAAGCACAACAGTCTACGTCCATTGTAATCCAGTAATAGCCTGATCTTAATAACTTTTTAGCCATGGCATGCCCTCCTGCATGGGTACCAAAGGATCCTTCGTGCACCTCGTGCATCAACAAGTCTGCTTCTGTCCTATCAACGCATCTGAGGAGTACCATATCAAAGTTTCTCTTGTACAGGGAACCATCAGTATTCAGAAAGAAACTACTGTCGCTCCCGATAAATGGGGAAGGCCCAAATAAAGGTACAGACGCGAACGGTCGGCGAAAGAGGGATGTGAGAACACACAGGAGTGAACTCACGGGGAATGAATAGAGTCTCCAGCTAGGCATTTTTATCCCGAGGGAAAGGTAATGCTGCATAAACCTAGAAAGATATGGATAAGACGGTTGCGAACCAGAGAGACTGAGAAAGGGGGTTGGTTACAACCTGGGAAGGTATTAGCACCCAGGTTGTCCGTCGTACTCGACGGGATCCACGCTTAAAAGATTTGTGTTTTAAAGGGGTAGTGTCAGTGCAATTTGTGTATCAAAGAGCTGGAAAAGGATGTACAGGTGTCAGTGTAAGAGAAGTGAAGTGTATAAGTGAAGTGTCAGTGTAAGAACAAGAGTGAAATGCTTAAGATCATGAGGCTAAAAGAATAATGCTGGAAAGAGGGGGAATATACAGAGACTTTTGTTCGATAACTGTTAAGTTATGCCTACGTATCCTCTCGTGCAATGAGGAAGTCAGAACACCGTAGTTCGACCCAAAGAGACTGAAAGATGAATTGACTTGTGAACTGCTTGCTTGTCTATGCTCAAGTGTATGACCTGTCTGGCTCAGGTGCGAACTGTCTTGCATTAGACGGAAGAAGCAAGTTCTCGTTTATGAGTGAATGAGATGAGAAAAGAATCCCGAAGGAGACGATTATTGTTTGTTTTTGTATTTTCAGTCTTTTATTGCTTTTTGAAATTTGTCATAAGTTAATGAGCTTAAGCCTAACCAATGGGTTAGTAAACTCATCACATCTTCCCTCTGATTAGGGGTAATGAGAATACCTTAAGTGTGAAGTCAGCTTCTCACACTTAATCACCTTTGATGCAGGATTAAGATCATTAACCTACTTGTGATTATTTAGATGTTTTTGGAGTTTTTGTTTAGTGTTAAGTAATGAGATTAAGCCATAATCAAGGATTAAACAGACTCATTACACTATCCTAATAGAAGGATAATAGATGAGAATGTTTAAGCTGAGGAAAGCTCCTCAACTTAATCCATGATTAGGGATTAAACTCATGACAAAACATGCCTTTGATTAGGTGGATTTTATTTAATGATATGATGATGAAGTGATTTTTATGATTTGTAAGACAACTTGAGGGGGACTTGTCCATTAACACTAGGGTTAGTCCTTCTTAACCGATTAAGGAAGAATTAGAACCCTAATGCAAGGCCCAAGTTACAAGTGTGATGTCTTGATGATTATTATGTGAATTGATTAAAGGATTTAAACACATTAAGGGTTTAACACTTAGGATTAAAGTTATACACTCCATCCTAATAGAAGGATGCAGGCATAAACTTAATCACAAAGCCTTAAAGCCTTTAGGGTTTAGTCCCTGATTATGAGATGAGGAGAGAAGACTCAATGAGACACAAAGGTAAAATCTAAGTGGGGGACTAATCAAAACCCTAATCATTGTCATGCTTGGTTGTCCCTAAGGTTTGTGAAGTTTACAAGAGAAGTCTTCAGAGGAACCACCAGGAAGCAGATGAATGGAGCAAAGAGAAGCAAAGCAACTTGCTTCATTTAAGAAGTCAAGTCACTTGAGGAAAGAAAGTAAGATAAAGAAGAATGAGCAAGCTCAATCTCAAACACATAACAAAATGCAGCAAGGATGCATAAAGGAGATGAAAAGAAATTGTGAGAAGTGAAGGCAACTTCACTTCTCAAAGTTACTTACCACCTGAAAAGTTAGTGAAAGGAATGCAATGCAATGCAAAATGAGATGAAATGGCATGAAGCAAACCAAAACCAGAAGCATATATGAGATGATAATGATGCTATGAGATGATGCAAACATGAAACAAAGCATGGGGATGATCATACAAACTTGTGAATGCAAATGAAGCAAGTTAAGAACCATGATCATACATGAAAAGTTATGAAATGTAAATGGCATACAACATGGCAAATGCAAGATGCAATGATCAAACATGCTTACAATATGTCTTAAGATGTTCAATGAACCAAATGGATGCACAAAATGCTATGGCAAGTCAAGGTATGAATGCAAATGCAAGATGGATGCATATGGAAGCTCAAATTAGGGTTTATGATCAATGCCTCAATCAAAAACCAAAATCAGAAGAAAACATCAAGATAAAAAATTGAAAATGCATTCAAAGGATCCCTAAACCTATACTAACTCACTGCCCAAAGGAGAGGTTCCAACTCTTAACCTAGTTAGGGTTATGAATTTCCTAAGTTTTCTAGGGTTTTAGGTTACCTTAACAAGAAAAATGCCAAACAAATGGAAAATGAAAGATCAAATCATGCCAATTTAATCTCACAAACTACATGATATGCTAAACACAATGCAAAAAGAATCAAAGTCCAACTCTCAATGGTTAGGAAAAAAGATTTTTGGAAGTTTGGATCAAAATAATGCTTTGAAAATGAATTAATTCCATGGAAAATTATCAAAATGCATCAAGATCAAAAAAGAAATTTGGTTTGAGGGTTGGACAATGTTTCTAAATGGTTTTAAATGTTTCATGAATTTTTTGGTGATTTTTAAATACCTAAAAGTATTTTTAATTAATTAATTCTCATTAATTAATTAAAAATAAACTTTTAAATGATTTAAAAATATTTTTTAATGCAAAAAATAAAAATAAAAATGTTTTTGGTTTCTGAAATTAAATAAAAGTTTATACAAAAAATTTCAGAATTTTTTAAAATTGTTTTACTATTTTTAAATAAATGGAGAAAAGAAATGAATTAATATGAAAAAGAAAATGAATTTAATCTGAAAAATGGAAAAGTAATCAGATCTAAAGGCCCAAGTTTGAACTGGCTGCGCGCGCGTTTGACCTGGCGCCATATCCAATGGCTGACATTCAAACCTGGCTAATTATGATTAACCCTAATTAATTGTGCCCTAATCACTTTCAGGCGACCGGAACACTGTTCCGGTCGTCTTCTCCGGCAAGCTCAAACTTCTAACTCTCTCTACACGCAATGAAAACAAAATCTAACTGCCCAAAACTCATCCCCGCTCAAAAACGAATCAAACCCCTCAATCAAACAACATTTATCATTCAAAATCAGAGAGAATCGAATCAAACATTTTTTAGGGCAAAAGTTTCAGACATTGCATACATCCTGGTTTCTCAACCATTTTCAAAAGTAAGCACATATTCATGATCAGGGAAGCATGTAGATTCATTTAGAAACTTAAAATACACGTTCTGGAAAAAAAGTTCATGAAGCTACCTGAGTTTGAAGCTTTTCATTTTGGAGATTTCTGACCCCTTCTCTTGTGCAAAACCACTCCTATGACTTCCCTTGTGCTTCTGAAAGGCTTGGAGCAAGTTTATTTTGGCTGGTTTGAGAGTTTTCAGAAGTTCTGTTCAAGGTGGTGTGGTGATCGTGTTTTTGATTCAGGCAGTTTAAGGCAAGGATGATGAGTGCTTTGTGACCAGGAAGGTGTGTTGAGTTGATCTATGAAGTTAGTTTGTGTGTTTGTGACTTGTGTGATGAGTTTCGAAAGCTCTTGCACATGAGGGTGAAAATGAGAATGCTGTCCTATGGAGTGTTTCAGGCTTGCTTCTTGTTATGTTTGGCTTGCATTTGATTAGTATAAACAATTGCCATTGGTCAGATGACATGATGTGTGCTTTATTGATTGGTATGGGTCCTTTTGCCAAAATGTCAAAGTTGTGTAAGAAGGGCATGGGCTACTTGCTAGCTAAGTACAAAAGGCATGTCCTACGCAGCATGAGGTGAGGAAAGGCCTAGGATTGATCAGCAAGCTAGCCAGCAAGTGGATGAGAAGCTATGATGAGTTTTGCAACTTGCCTTGCCTTTGGTTCTTTATGAAATATCTTGATCCATAAGTCATAAAACATGTGATTCTTTGGGTGCAATCTGACTTTTAGGACTTGTGTGATCATGTGGTGAAGTTTAGAAATGCATTTGATGACTTAATTTGCCTTGAGAAATGAATTTGCAACTTTGCCTCTTTGGTGGAAACTTTGAAATTTTGTGATTTTTGCCAACTTTGACAAGCCATAACTTTTGATCCAAAATGAATTAGGTCATGTTCTTGTACTTTTTGAAAAGGGAATGATCCATTCTACAACTTTCATGACCAAAGTTTTTCCATTTGAAGCTTTTTTGAATCAAAAAGTAAGGTTTGAAAAAGTTGCCTAAAATGACAATTTCATTAAAAGTCAAACTTGCCCAAAAAGTCAACTTTGCAAAAGACTTGAAATTATTCAATTTTGTGAACTTCCAACCTCTTCCATGATCAAATAAATATTATATACAATCAAAATGATGAAGAACACCCTTTGGTTGGGTCATTGGGGGCCTCAGATGCCCTGATTTTGCACTGACTTGCTTAAAAAGTCAACTCTTGATCAGATGACTTCCCCATGGAATTTCTTCATGAAAATTGATATGCATACTCCCTATACCATATAGAGACCAATAGAAACAAGAATGACCAAAAAATTTGGAGTTATGGCCTCTGAAACCAAAACCCTAATTCTAGGTCATATGTGCAGTCAAACCTGGCTCTGCTTCCACACCAATTCCAGTTCTTGTGATTTTTTGACATTCTTGACTTTGAGAGGATGTAATATGATACTTGAACACACATGGACCCCTTTGAAGTGATTGATGACCTTTGGAGTGGCTCAAAAAGCTCTTGGATTGCTCAGATCACAAACCCTAGATGCAGATGACCTAGAACCAATGCAGTGAATCAAAAATGTAATATGAGATGGTATGATTGAGTTTATGCATATGAAATGATCACAAGCCATGGTGTGAATGGGTGAGGGAAAATTTGGGGTGTTTACAGCTGCCCCTATTCAAACATGAGTTGAATACCAAAGACAGTCCAAAATTTGCACTCACAGAATGAAGAAGAAAAGGGATATAGATTGAAAAAGAAAGTAAAGTATATTGTAAAGTATGGGCGACGGAGGATGACCGTCGAGCAGAGGACGACTGCTGGGTAAAGAGCAATGACGGGGACGGCCGACATGCTGAAAAGAGTGCGGGAAATAAAGCAATGACGGGAACGGCCGACATGCTGGGGATAAAAGGGGTTATGATGGGGACGACCATCAAGTAAAGCTGTAAAAATTCTCTGGGGATTAATGAAAAATGACGGGGACGGCCATCAAGTTCATAAAGCAAAGTAACCCACGATGGGGACGACCATCGGGCTAAAAAGAAAAGGGACCACGACGGGGACGGCCATCGGGTTAAAGAATAAATGAAATAAAAAGATGATGAAGTACGGTCATCAAAGGTGAAGGACGATCACCTAGCAGGGGACGGCTTCTCTGTTGGGGTTAAGATGAGGGACGGTCATCTAAGGTGGAGGACGACCACCTGGCAGGGTACGGCTGCCGAAAATATCGCGACATAGGACGAATGCCGGATAAAAGGTCAACAATGGGGACGGCCATCGGACGAGCATGATGGAGGACGACCATCAAGAGGTGGCGGACGACCACCTAGCAGGGGACGGCTGCTCTCAAGGTTTATCATGACATAGGACGAATGCCAGATAACCAAAATCAACAATGGGGACGGCCATTGGATAAAATGATGAAGGACGATCATCAAAAGGTGAAGGGCGATTACCTAGCAGGGGACGACTGCTAAATATCACGACATAGGACGAATGTCGGATAAAAAAGGTCAACGATGGGGACGGCCATCAGATGAGCATGACGAAGGACGACCATCAAGAGGTGAAGGACGATCACCTGGAAGGGGACGGCTGCTCTCAGGGTTTACCATGACATAGGACGAATGTCAGATAAGAAGAAAATTCATTTTACTGGGGAGTAGTAAACACGGACGAGTGTTTACATCCATGAAATAAAAGGTATAAGTGTTTGGTATTGTGTATAGATTAAAGATGCGGACGAGCATCCTTAAGACTATGATACAGACGAGTATCAGGTAGAAACAAATACCGACACGTGTTCAGAGATGATGATACGGACGAGTATCAACTGGTTAACAAGGAACACGGACGAGTGTTGAATCTGAGGGGACTCTTCTTGGGAATAGTAGACACAGACGAGGGTCTATATTCAAGAAGACAAAAGTGTTTGACACAGTGTATGGATTAAAGATGCGGACGAGCATCCTTAAGACTATGATACGGACGAGTATCAGGTAGAAACAAACGCTTGACGCATGTTCTGAGATGATGGCACGGACGAGTACCAACTGGTTAACAAAGAACACGGACGAGTGTCGAATCTGCGGGGATATAAATGGTGTATATAAGATACGGACGAGTATCTGTATAAGTAAAAATAAGTATGAGTGGTGTATATTTGAGTGTTCTACCTGCTGGGGAGAGTGACACAGACGAGTGTCAAGAGGTAATATAAACAAGTATATGCTTTACAAAGTGTTTAGGTTACTGTGCTGGGAAAATGACATGGACGGATGTCAAGGAAATGTATATATATAAGTATCTGTGAGTGCAAAGGAGACGCTTTGGCTTTCTGCTGGGGATATGACATGGACGGGTGTCGAGAAGTATCTGTAATACGGATGGTCTGTTTGTAAAGAGTGTTCAGGCGACTTTACTGGGGAATGATGACATGGACGGGTGCCACAAGGAGTGTGTATTCGTATCGGTGAATGTGAGGCAACTGCTTTTGCTGGGGAATTTGGGGAGCATTCCGTATATGGTTGATGGGTTGATAATATTCACAAGTGTTTGATTCAGACCATGACTTATGATTATGCCATATGTTTGATTTTTTTGCCGTAATGCTCCGCATTAAACGGAATGCTACGCTTTGTGGGGTGAATATGATGCGAATGCTATGATTATGCAAAGGAAAACAAATCCGGGATTCGGATCCCGTTGCTGCAAAGATCTCTGGTTGATCTGTTTGAAGTGAACATCCCAGCTGGGGATGAGATCATTGGTAGATCTGATGAAATGATTCTTCTTGGGGAAATGGGTCAATGATAGACCTATTCCTGTAAATGAGGGACCCAGCTGGGGTTTGTAGAAGCTTTCGTCACTCTGTTGTGATTCCTTCGCGTGTTGCTCTTCTGGATAGAGGCTGAAACTCTGTGGGGAGATGGTTCCCTGGTTCTTTGTATTTGGATGAGAAGGGGTAACGGATGGCAACTCAGCTGGGGAGAAACAACAAGTGGCAACTCAGCTAGGGAGAAAGCATTTGGGTGCTAAGACTGGGTGAGCGTTGATTTGCCAGCTTGCTGGGATGAAGCTTTCATGCCCCATGTTGCGCTTTTGAATACCTGCAATCCTGCAAAGACAGAGAAACACACAAGTAATCCCGAGGCATCCCTTACCGGATTCCGTCATAGGAGTGAGACACTCCCGAGAGTAAGTATATTTTCTGCAAGCACGTAGTTTTTATTTCTTTGGGGATAAGCATCTGTATTCATGCAATCAGTATTTTAAAGATATCAGACATTCTTTGCAAATAAAAATGAAGTGTACGAGGTGAAACTTGACTAAAAAACTGTTTTTATTAATTCATATGCCCTGAATTGGCCAGATACAGTCAAGGAAACGAATCCCCTGAAATGAGGAGATTGTTACAAATTGAGAAACAAAATGCTGGCAATGTTGGCGACGCTTCAAAGAGCTTCCCCTCTTGCTATGACTCGTATGACTTTTGACGTTCTTCTCGTCTTGCTTTCTGAAGAAGGATGATTCTGACAGAAGCTTGATCCTTTCGAGGCTTACCAGGTTGTAGGTGATACAGACGAATTCAGAGTGCAGTTATTCGCTTATTCCCTTATTTTGCATGGATCGCCCTTTCGGGTTTTCAATCCATCGGGATACCCATTTTTGCCTGAGTTGTCCAATGCGGCTTTTCAACTCAGCGGGTGTACAACTTTGTTTATTTCCCTTATTTTTGCCCGAGTCTTTTATTCTGTTTTTGACTCGCCGGGATGCCCTATTTTTGCCTGGACTTACATTTTGTTTTTATGTCCAGCGGGTCATTCTTATGCGAAGTATTTTTTAACTGCATCTGAATTCACAGGGGACGGGAAATCTTCACCATCCATGGTGCTGAGCATCAGTGCTCCACCAGAGAAAACTTTCTTTACTACGAATGGTCCTTCATAGTTTGGAGTCCACTTGCCCCTGTGGTCTGTATGAGGAGGGAGGATCCTTTTCAGCACAAGATCTCCTACTTGGTACTCTCGGTGCCTGACTTTCTGATCGAAGGCTCTCTTCATCCTTTTCTGATACAACTGCCCATGACAGATTGCAGCCAATCTTTTCTCTTCGATCAGACTCAGTTGCTCGTATCGGGATCGGACCCATTCTGCTTCGTTGAGCTTAACATCCATCAGTACCCGTAGGGAGGGTAATTCAAATTCAACAAGTAGGACTGCCTCCATGCCATATACAAGCTGATACGGTGTTGCCCCAGTGGATGTTCTGATTGACGTGCGGTACCCATGCAAGGCAAATGGTAGCATCTCATGCCAGTCTTTGTAGGTAACTACCATCTTCTGCACAATCTTCTTGATATTCTTATTAGCTGCCTCAACAGCGCCGTTCATCTTTGGCCTGTAAGGAGAAGAATTGTGGTGTTGGATCTTGAAGTCCCGGCATAGTTCTGCCATCATTTTGTTGTTTAAGTTGGAACCATTATCAGTAATGATTCGCTCGGGCACTCCATACCGACAGATGATATCTCTCTTCAGGAATCTGGCTACCACTTGTCTTGTTACATTGGCATAAGAAGCTGCTTCAACCCACTTGGTAAAATAGTCAATGGCTACCAGGATGAATCTGTGGCCATTCGAAGCAGTTGGCTCAATCTTGCCAATCATGTCAATGCCCCACATAGCAAAGGGCCAGGGTGAAGACATCACATTCAAGAGATTGGGAGGCACATGCACCTTATCTGCATAAATCTGGCATTTATGGCATTTTCTGGCATAGGCACAACAGTCGGCATCCATTGTGATCCAATAATAACCTGATCTCAGCAATTTCTTAGCCATGGCATGCCCTCCAGCATGGGTACCAAAGGATCCTTCGTGCACTTCATGCATTAACAAGTCTGCTTCTGTTCTATCAACGCATCTGAGGAGTACCATATCAAAGTTTCTCTTGTACAAAGAACCATCAGTATTCAGGAAGAAACTACCAGCAAGCCTTCTCAAAGTCTTCTTATCATTGGAAGATGCCCCAGGCGGGTATGTTTGATCCTCCAAGAAGCACTTAATGTCATGGAACCAAGGCTTATCGTCTTTAACAACATCTGTTGCGAACACATATGCTGGTCTGTCAAGTCTGGACACTGAAATCTGAGGTACAAAGTTGGCAGCCTGAACTTTGATCATTGATGAAATGGTAGCCAGAGCATCTGCAAACTGATTCTCATCTCGAGGGATATACTCAAGCTTGACCGTTGTGAAGAAAGTCAATAACCTCCTTGTATAATCCCTGTAAGGTATCAGATGATCCTGGTGGGTGTACCATTTGCCATTGGTTTGATTAACTACCAGAGCTGAATCTCTGAATACAGTCAAAGTCTTGATCCTGAGGTCAATGGCTTCCTCAAGACCCATAATGCAAGCTTCGTATTCAGCTTCGTTGTTGGTGCAGTTAAAGGTGAGTTTTGCCGAGAAAGGCATGTGAACTCCTTTAGGTGTAATGAGTACTGCACCCACACCACGACCATTCATATTAACAGCCCCATCAAACATCATAGTCCATTCTTCCTCCGGGTCAGGCCCTTCAGTGTGAATAGGCTCTTCATGATCTTTTGCTTTTATGAACATGATGTCTTCATCAGGGAAGTCAAATCTCATAGGCTGGTAGTCATCAATAGGTTGCTCAGCAAGATATTCAGACAATACACTGCCCTTGATGGCTTTCTGAGATGTGTACTGGATGTCATATTCTGTGAGGATCATCTGCCATCTTGCAACCCGTCCGGTAAGAGCTGGCTTCTCGAAAATGTACTTAACTGGATCCATCTTGGATATCAACAGAGTAGTGTGGGTCAACATATACTGTCTCAGTCGGCGAGCAGCCCACGCTAAAGCACAACAAGTTTTCTCGAGCAGTGAATAACGTTGTTCACAGTCGGTAAACTTTTTGCTCAGGTAGTATATTGTATACTCTTTTCGACCAGACTCGTCATGCTGGCCCAGCACACACCCCATTGACTCTTCTAATACTGTCAAGTACATTATCAGAGGTCTTCCTTCAACTGGAGGCATAAGGATTGGTGGTTCTTGCAGGTATTCTTTGATCTTGTCAAAAGCCCTCTGGCAGCCTTCGTTCCACCTGACCGTCTGTTCTTTTCTTAACAGTTTAAACAAGGGTTCACAGGTTGCCGTAAGGTGGGATATGAATCTTGAGATGTAGTTCAATCTACCTAGAAAACCTCGAACCTTTTTTTTAGACTTTGGTGCAGGCATCTCTTGAATGGCTTTGACTTTATCAGGGTCAACTTCAATCCCTTTCTCGCTTACAATAAAGCCCAGCAGCTTACCGGATCGCACCCCGAATGTGCACTTGTTGGGGTTCAGCTTTAGTTGGTACTTCCTCAGACGCTTGAATAGTTTCAGCAGATTTACCAGGTGGTCTTCTTCTGTGAGGGACTTGGCAATCATGTCATCCACATAACACTCGATTTCTTTATGGATCATATCGTGGAATAATGTTATCATAGCCCGTTGATATGTTGCACCAGCATTCTTCAATCCGAATGGCATCACCTTGTAACAGAACGTGCCCCAGGGTGTGATGAAGGTTGTCTTCTCCATGTCTTCAGGTGACATTTTGATCTGATTGTATCCTGAAAATCCGTCCATGAAGGAGAATACCGAGAACTGAGCCGTATTATCAACCAATACATCAATGTGAGGTAATGGGAAGTCATCTTTCGGGCTAGCTCTGTTCAGATCCCGGTAGTCAACACACATCCTTACCTTGCCATCTTTCTTTGGAACAGGCACAATGTTAGCAACCCACGGCGGGTAGCTAGTTACAGCAAGGAATCCGGCGTCCCACTGCTTTTGTACCTCTTCTTTGATTTTCATTGCCATGTCCGGGCGAGTACGACGCAGTTTCTGTTTGACCGGCGGGCAATCTTCTCTCAAAGGCAGCTTGTGCATAACAATATCGGTGTCCAACCCTGGCATATCCTGATAAGACCAAGCAAACATATCCACATATTCTTGAAGCAGGTCAATCAGTCGTCTCTTCACTGAGTCTTGTAAGCAGGCCCCGATTTTGACTTCTTTCACATCTTCACCTGTACCAAGATTAATCGTTTCAACCTCCTCCTGATGAGGAGTGATAACCTTTTCCTCTTGTCTCAACAATCTGGCTAGCTCTTCAGGAAGCTCGTAATCTTCTTCAACCCCTTCATCAGCTTGATTGATCGGATTGTCAAAGTCATACGAAGTCATAGCCGTGCTGTTGTCGGTGCGGTCTGGAAGGCACTCTCTGCATGGGTTCAGTTTGTTCATTTTAGTGATTGATTTTAATCTTGTTTAGAAAAGTGAAATAAAGTTGTCATTTTGAAAACATTGCCATTTATTTTTTGTACAAAAAGAAAAATGGAAAAACAGTGAGCAGAAAAGAAAAGACTCATTTGCAAAAGATGTCTGATATTTCATTGATTAATCTTGTTGCACAAAAATTACAGATGGCCCGATTACAAAATGAGTCTTGTCATCTTGAGCAAGATACAAGACTTGATGCATGCTTAAAATATACAGGAAATAATAATTACTCTGCAGGAGTAACCCTTATAATTTCCTGGGAAGACCAGTTTGAGATACGGCTCCCCGGGATCCTTGGACGAATCCAGCTTTCCAGGTTGCGTTCATCTTCCGACTCATCTTCCAAGTTGTTGACAGCATCAGGGGTGAGCATCCCTCCACTAACAAAGTTGGGCTCCTTAGCAGCCTCTTCTTGATCTTGTTGAGTTGGTTTGTAACCCAACCCAAATCTATCCTCTTTCTTTTCCACAGGCAACAGTTTGCCCCAGCCTTGAGCATTCCCTTCTTCAACAACCTTCCGGGCTTGCTGGTAGGATGTCATGGAAGTCCCAAGTACAGCAGATGTTTCATTAACATTCAGGGCCTCAAACCCTTGACTCATGGTTTCGTGGATCTCCCCATCCATCTCAATGTATTTGTATGTAGCCAGATGGCTAACAAAAATATCTTCCTCTCCACAGATAGTAACAACTTGGCCCTCCCACTCGAATTTTAACTTCTGGTGAAGGGTAGACGTAACTGCGCCAGCGGCATGAATCCATGGTCTACCCAACAAACAGATGTAGGCAGGCTGAATGTCCATCACGTAGAAGGTCGTTTTGAAAGTTTGTGGGCCAATCGTTATAGGCAACTCAATTTCTCCCAGAACTGATCTCTTAGAGCCGTCAAAGGCTCTCACTACCAGGTTGCTGGGACGTAATGCCAATCCTTCATACTCCAGCTTCACAAGGGCTTTTTTAGGTAAGACATTGAGGGATGATCCTGTGTCTACCAGCACATGGGAAAGAAATGCATCCTTACACTCCATGGTAATGTGCAAAGCCTTGTTGTGATTGCGGCCTTCCGTAGTCAAATCAGTGTTGGTGAATCCTAGTCCATTACTAGCATTAACATTTCCAACCACAGCTTCCAACTGATTGACTGTGATCTCTTCTGGCACATAAGCTGCGTGCAAGACTTTTAGTAGTGCGTTCCGATGAGCCTCGGAGCACATAAGCAATGATAGAATGGAGATCTTGGAAGGCGTCTGGTGAAGCTGGTCCACTATCTTGTAATCACTTTTCTTGATGATTCTCATGAATTCATCAACTTCTTGATCAAAAGGTGTTTTCAAAGCTTCTTTAACAATTTGCTCTTCTTGTACCATGCTCTTCCCTTTTGCCTTGGCAGCAGCTTCTGCTTCAGCAGTGGGTCTTTGAATTTGCGGGGCAAAGAGACGTCCGCTTCGAGTGAAGCCTCCGCCTCCCCCCACATTGTCTATTTGTGGTGAAGAAGTTGATGATTCGAGAGTGATTTTCTGTCCTTCGCAGTATAGATCAGAGCCGTAATGCCAAGGGATGGCATTACTGCTTTCATAAGGTACTGGCCCCGGCACTGTGATAGTGACTGGACTGATGGAAGCTGCAGAAGGGACCATGATAGTCTGTGGATCATAGTATATTGTGACTGGTGCTCTGATAGGAGTGGCATTTTGTGAGTTGTAGGCAGAATCATTGGCAGGATCATAATAAATTGTAACTGTTGAGACACTTTCATTGTTTGCTGCTGATGTTGTAGGAGACATTGTTGAATGGATGGGTGTTGTTGCTGTAGGAGACTCTGAATGAAGTGGTGCTGAAGTTGTAGAAGGGATGTTTGTTGATATCTGATCCGTTGAAGTAACAGATGAAGCATTTGTTGATGAGATTGAAGAGTTGTTTGGAACAATGGTTGTTGCGGTTGTAGCAGATCCTGGAACTGTTGTTAAGGAGATTGCTGGATTGGTAGGTATTGATGTTGTGATTTGAAGCAGGCCACTCTGGATGAGACCATCTATGCCATCCCTTAAGTTATCGCACCCATTCACTGAAATGTTGCAATAATCACATCCTAGCTCACATCCCGGGAACATTTGACATTCAAGGAGTTGCGCTTTAATCTCTACCAAGGGTGTCCGAATCTGACCCACACTGGTTATCAAGTAAGACGGCTTGTCTTCTTCAATCGCATTGATTCTGGGGCCTCCGTGGTGTGGCATAGGGTTTTTGTTAACATTTGGTGGTGGTGCAAAGTTTAGAGCTTTGGAGTCTACCAGGTCTTGTACCTTCATGTGCAAGGCTCTGCACTTCTCCGTACTATGGCCAGGTGCATTTGAGTGAAAAACACATCTGGCGCTAGCGTCGTAATTTCTGGGCAGACTGGTAGGATCTAGAGGTGCCAATGTCCTTAGCTCAACCAGGTTGAGTTTTAGGAGTTGTGGCAGTAATGTGGCATAAGGCATAGGGATCGGATCGATCACCCTATTGGCCTGAGAAGGTCTCTGTTGAAATGGTCTTTGCTGATTGCTATTGTTGGTGTTGTTGTTGCTATAATTTCTCTGAGGAGGATACTGAGTTTGTTGCTGGTAATTTTGTTGCTGTGGTTGATAAGTTGGTTGAGGATGAATTGGAGAGGGAATGGTGACTGCCGCCACAGACCTATGAACATATTGGGGTCTGCCTCTGCTGGTATGGATAGCATTGGTCTCACCAGCTCTTCTTGGGCCCACAAAAGGCTTTCTTGTGTTGCTGGATGAGCTAGCACCGTTGTCAGAAATTTTGCCCATCTTTAACAGGCTCTCAATTCTTTCTCCAGCTATGACGACATCTGCAAAGATGGTAGAAGAAAAGGCAGCTAGCCTATCAATGTATGTCCCTTGGAGGGTGTTCATAAACATATCAGCCATCTCCCTCTCTGACATGGGTGGCTGGACAGCAGCAGCGAGCTGTCTCCACCTTTGAGAGTACTCCCGGAAGCTTTCCCTGGATGATTGAAACATCCCCATCAGGAGGGTCCTGTTGGGAGCCATATCCAAATTGTACTGATATTTTCTGATAAAGGCCTCAGCCAAGTCCTTCCAACACCTGATGGTTGCTCTGGTCAGGTGAGAGTACCATTCCCTCGAAGCTCCTGTTAAGTTATCCTCAAAATAAAACATCCATAGCTTTTCGTCCATGGTATATGCTTTCAGCCTCCCTAGAAAAGATTGTAAATGGGTCCGGGGACAGGAGGTTCCGTTGTACTTCTCAAAGCACGGTGGTTTAAATTTGTGGGGAATCCTGATCCCGTCCACTAGACCCATGTCCATAACATCAAAGCCCAAAGAATTCTGGGACTCCAGGGATCTTAGCTTCTCAGCAATCTCATCTAGCCTCCTGTCATAGGCTTCCTCCCCAGCTCCCATCACTGTGAACTGATCTTCCTGGGGGTCTTCTTGCAGCACTCTACCTGCAGTGGCAGTCCCTTGCACATTAACAGGGATGTTGATCTCTGGATGAAGGTGGGGCCCATAAACTGGGGGATTAACATGAGATTGAACTCTCTCATTATTGCTTGTCCCAGCAGTCCCTGGATGGGGGTCTTCCTGATTCCGCCCCTCTACAAGTGCTCTTAATCTCTCTTGGCTTTAAGCCATATTATTCATCACCTCCATAAACTGTGTCATCTGATTCCTCATTTCCAATCTCTCATTGGCCATTTGAGTCCTGACCTCCGTAAGGTCCTGCTGTACTTGGTCCATTTGTATGCCCGGAAGATTGTTGCGGGTGGGATATCTGTGTGGACGGTTGAGTGGAAACACCCGACGTCGAGCAATAGTTCCTGAAGTCACAACAGAGTTAGTAACAATAAAACAAAAACCTACAAAACAAAACAAAAGGTTAGTATGCAACGCAGTATGCTTATTTGTATCCAAGGTATCCGGCTCGGCACTTGGTTTTGACCTTTCCAGACCCTTGAGGAAGATGCTTGTGATGTTGCTTGAAGAATTCAGATAAAACAAACCAACACATATATTACAAAAAGTAAATGATACATAGTTTGTTTCTTTTTACAATACATGCCCTCTGAGGGGGTCAAAAAAATACAACATAAAGAAAATTACACGAAATGAAAGCAACAACAAGCAAAAGTCAAACACCAAGACCAAACTCATCCTCCTGAACTTCCTTTAGAAGTGCTTCAGTCACAGGATCAGCTGGACGCTCTGTAAGATTCCTGATAAGGAGATTCCTGGTAGTAACAACTGCAGTTAGCTTCTTGTGTCGACTCTGGTCCTTTGACCTCTTCACACCAGCTTTAATCTTCAACTCTGAGATCTCTCTCTGGGCTGCTGCCAGGGCTTCCTGCTGCTCCTTTGCACTAGCTTCCAGCTGCTCAATCTTGTCCTGAGTCCTCTTATCCTCCTGAGTACGGGCTTCGGTGATCCTGACCCACCTAGCCTGACTCTCCTTCAGATACAAATCAGCCCTAGCTCTCTGAAATTGGGCCTCTTTGCAGGCATTCTTCAAGATCTGCTCTCCAGCCCTTGACTTCTTAATGTAGTCCTCTGACTTTTCAATCCTGGCTAGATGCTCCACCTTTAGCTTCTCTAACCTTTCAATGTCCAGCCGACCATCACTCCTCTCCCAGAGGGTCTTCTGTAGAGCCTGAGTCAGCTTCTCATTTCTCTCTTTCAACTTCTCAAACTCCTCCAGGCTGACAGTAGCTGGAGGTGGTGCTGTGGATAGTCCAGGAACATCTTCAAGGGTGAAGGGCATTCCAGAAACTTGAGCCCTGGCATGAGACCACTCATAGTACTGAGCTGAGGCCACATTGTTGCATCTCCCAAGGATGGTTACCCCTTTAGTCTGGACATTGTCCCAAGCCCAGGATGCTTGCCTGACAATAGCCAGATTAGGCTTGTTCTCACAATAAAGGGTCTCAGCTAGATCTTGTGCTCTAGGAGGGTGGACTAATGCATAGCCCAGTTGTCTTTTGAATAGCAGAGGGTTGTATTTGATGCAACCCTTCACTCCTATCAGAGGCACATTGGGAAATTTCCCACAGCTAGTAATGATGTCTCTGCCCTTGGTGCTCTGAGTGCACCACCTGATGTCATCTGAGGTTAGAGCAACAAGCCTCCTAGCCCAATTTTTCTGCTGGTGAGGGTTCAAGAATGCATCAGTCTTTGGCAAATGTTTGAGCAGCCAGGTATGGAACAAAGGAGCACAACATCTCACTAATCTTCCCCTTTGCTTTTCATTCCTTTGATGAACAGAGTAGTAGAGATCTCCCAGTAAGGTGGGCACTGGGTTCCTCAGGATGAAAAGATGGATTGCATTCTTGCTAACAAACTTAGGCTCATCTGCAAATAAGATAACCCCATATATGCTAAGGGCTAATAATGCACAGACTGCCTTCCACTCCCCCAAGGAGGCCTTCAGAATAGCCTGAGAGGTCAAGAAATCTAGATGTAGACCAGAGATTCCTGCTTTGGTAGTCATATTCTGCCCAATCAGAACCGGTTCCAGATACAAGGCTTTTGCCACCTCTTCATTGCTAGGGAAAACCATCTCAGGGTTGAAGGGGACTCCACCCCTGATAGATACACCAATCAGTGATGAATACTCTTCCAACAAGGGTCCCAACTGAAAATTCTGAAAGGTGAAACACCTCAGAGGGGGATCATAGAACTGCAGGCAAGTATGAATCAAGCTCCTCTGTGAAGGGTCCAAATCCATAACCACATCGAGGATTCCTCCATAATGTTCTCTGAATAGTGGTATATGGTCTGGAGTAATCAGGGTCTGAATCTTCCTGATGCTAGCCAACTCAGGCTCAAAGAAATGATAGGATATGTTACTCTTCTTGGGTGCCATGTTGCTGAAGAAGAGCTGAGACAGATGCTGAGAATAACACTGAAGATGGGCCACTGACAGGCTGAGACTGGTGATGCAGGTGACTGAAGCAGGTAGCTGATAGCTGGAGCAAATACTGATGAAAATAGGTCTATGCTGAAGAAGGGGTCAAAACCAAGCCAAAATGTAGGATGGATACCCTGAAAAACAAATAAACACATGTTAAAATGATGCAATGATGATGTATGCAAATGATATGCAAGGGTTTGTGACTGAGCTGGATCTGATTAACTGCCTTGATAAAAGTCCATGTATGTTTAAGAAATCCAGATGGAGGTTCATAAGTCCAGTAACCAAGGTGGGGGACTCAAATAAAGAGTCACATGTCCAGGGTTAAAATCACAAGAACTATTCCAAGATGGAGTACTCTTAATCAAAACAAAGTAACAGGGTATGCTGAGGTCAAGGGTACCTGCAAACCTTTAAACAGCCCAACCCCCTCACAGGTGATGTTCTAAAACAAAGATCCTCAGACTTGGATCAGTTATGAGAAGTGTAAACACTTCTAACCCGGAGGTACAGTGTTTACAATAACCATAAAGGATCCTCCTCTAATTCACCTCAGTTTCTGAAGGTCAATACTAAAGGTCATCCAGACTTAGCAGGCTTCCCGGATAGCCCTAGCACTACAGGAAATTTGCAGCACAGAGTTCTCAAGAAGAAACCCATATCTGAACCGTGTTTCATATTCCCGCACCAGACCGAAATGGAATGGGAAAGAACATGAACCACTCTAGACTAGGTGTCACTCAGGTCCCAGGTATAGGACCTTAACTCTCAGTAAAACACCCACCCACCAAAGCAACAAAACAGATCCAGCCAGCACAGTATGACAGTATGATATATGTAAAGCTATAAAGAAAGAAATAAAACAACTGTACATAAAACAAAAATAAATACAAGCACAAATAGTACATAACACCCCAGTAAACACAAATCAAACAAGCGCTAGGAGGAACCCACAAAAAGAACCAGAAGTCCTGGTTACAGTATAAGGGTCCCCAGCAGAGTCGCCAAGCTGTCGCTCCCGATAAATGGGGAAGGCCCAAATAAAGGTACAGACGCGAACGGTCGGCGAAAGAGGGATGTGAGAACACACAGGAGTGAACTCACGGGGAATGAATAGAGTCGCCAACTAGGCATTTTTATCCCGAGGGAAAGGTAATGCTGCATAAACCTAGAAAGATATGGATAAGACGGTTGCGAACCAAAGAGACTGAGAAAGGGGGTTGGTTACAACCTGGGAAGGTATTAGCACCCAGGTTGTCCTTCGTACTCGACGGGATCCACGCTTAAAAGATTTGTGTTTTAAAGGGGTAGTGTCAGTGCAATTTGTGTATCAAAGAGCTGGAAAAGGATGTACAGGTGTCAGTGTAAGAGAAGTGAAGTGTATAAGTGAAGTGTCAGTGTAAGAACAAGAGTGAAATGCTTAAGATCATGAGGCTAAAAGAATAATGCTGGAAAGAGGGGGAATATACAGAGACTTTTGTTCGATAACTGTTAAGTTATGCCTACGTATCCTCTCGTGTAATGAGGAAGTCAGAACACCGTAGTTCGACCCAAAGAGACTGAAAGATGAATTGACTTGTGAACTGCTTGCTTGTCTATGCTCAAGTGTATGACCTGTCTGGCTCAGGTGCGAACTGTCTTGCATTAGACGGAAGAAGCAAGTTCTCGTTTATGAGTGAATGAGATGAGAAAAGAATCCCGAAGGAGACGATTATTGTTTGTTTTTGTATTTTCAGTCTTTTATTGCTTTTTGAAATTTGTCATAAGTTAATGAGCTTAAGCCTAACCAATGGGTTAGTAAACTCATCACATCTTCCCTCTGATTAGGGGTAATGAGAATACCTTAAGTGTGAAGTCAGCTTCTCACACTTAATCACCTTTGATGCAGGATTAAGATCATTAACCTACTTGTGATTATTTAGATGTTTTTGGAGTTTTTGTTTAGTGTTAAGTAATGAGATTAAGCCATAATCAAGGATTAAACAGACTCATTACACTATCCTAATAGAAGGATAATAGATGAGAATGTTTAAGCTGAGGAAAGCTCCTCAACTTAATCCATGATTAGGGATTAAACTCATGACAAAACATGCCTTTGATTAGGTGGATTTTATTTAATGATATGATAATGAAGTGATTTTTATGATTTGTAAGACAACTTGAGGGGGACTTGTCCATTAACACTAGGGTTAGTCCTTCTTAACCGATTAAGGAAGAATTAGAACCCTAATGCAAGGCCCAAGTTACAAGTGTGATGTCTTGATGATTATTATGTGAATTGATTAAAGGATTTAAACACATTAAGGGTTTAACACTTAGGATTAAAGTTATACACTCCATCCTAATAGAAGGATGCAGGCATAAACTTAATCACAAAGCCTTAAAGCCTTTAGGGTTTAGTCCCTGATTATGAGATGAGGAGAGAAGACTCAATGAGACACAAAGGTAAAATCTAAGTGGGGGACTAATCAAAACCCTAATCATTGTCATGCTTGGTTGTCCCTAAGGTTTGTGAAGTTTACAAGAGAAGTCTTCAGAGGAACCACCAGGAAGCAGATGAATGGAGCAAAGAGAAGCAAAGCAACTTGCTTCATATAAGAAGTCAAGTCACTTGAGGAAAGAAAGTAAGATAAAGAAGAATGAGCAAGCTCAATCTCAAACACATAACAAAATGCAGCAAGGATGCATAAAGGAGATGAAAAGAAATTGTGAGAAGTGAAGGCAACTTCACTTCTCAAAGTTACTTACCACCTGAAAAGTTAGTGAAAGGAATGCAATGCAATGCAAAATGAGATGAAATGGCATGAAGCAAACCAAAACCAGAAGCATATATGAGATGATAATGATGCTATGAGATGATGCAAACATGAAACAAAGCATGGGGATGATCATACAAACTTGTGAATGCAAATGAAGCAAGTTAAGAACCATGATCATACATGAAAAGTTATGAAATGTAAATGGCATACAACATGGCAAATGCAAGATGCAATGATCAAACATGCTTACAATATGTCTTAATATGTTCAATGAACCAAATGGATGCACAAAATGCTATGGCAAGTCAAGGTATGAATGCAAATGCAAGATGGATGCATATGGAAGCTCAAATTAGGGTTTATGATCAATGCCTCAATCAAAAACCAAAATCAGAAGCAAACATCAAGATAAAAAATTGAAAATGCATTCAAAGGATCCCTAAACCTATACTAACTCACTGCCCAAAGGAGAGGTTCCAACTCTTAACCTAGTTAGGGTTATGAATTTCCTAAGTTTTCTAGGGTTTTAGGTTACCTTAACAAGAAAAATGCCAAACAAATGGAAAATGAAAGATCAAATCATGCCAATTTAATCTCACAAACTACATGATATGCTAAACACAATGCAAAAAGAATCAAAGTCCAACTCTCAATGGTTAGGCAAAAAAGATTTTTGGAAGTTTGGATCAAAATAATGCTTTGAAAATGAATTAATTCCATGGAAAATTATCAAAATGCATCAAGATCACAAAAGAAATTTGGTTTGAGGGTTGGACAATGTTTCTAAATGGTTTTAAATGTTTCATGAATTTTTTGGTGATTTTTAAATACCTAAAAGTATTTTTAATTAATTAATTCTCATTAATTAATTAAAAATAAACTTTTAAATGATTTAAAAATATTTTTTAATGCAAAAAATAAAAATAAAAATGTTTTTGGTTTCTGAAATTAAATAAAAGTTTATACAAAAAATTTCAGAATTTTTTAAAATTGTTTTACTATTTTTAAATAAATGGAGAAAAGAAATGAATTAATATGAAAAAGAAAATGAATTTAATCTGAAAAATGGAAAAGTAATCAGATCCAAAGGCCCAAGTTTGAACTGGCTGCGCGCGCGTTTGACCTGGCGCCATATCCAATGGCTAACATTCAAACCTGGCTAATTATGATTAACCCTAATTAATTGTGCCCTAATCACTTTCAGGCGACCGGAACACTGTTCCGGTCGTCTTCTCCGGCAAGCTCAAACTTCTAACTCTCTCTACACGCAATGAAAACAAAAAATCTAACTGCCCAGAACTCATCCCCACTCAAAAACGAATCAAACCCCTCAATCAAACAACATTTATCATTCAAAATCAGAGAGAATCGAATCAAACATTTTTTAGGGCAAAAGTTTCAGACATTGCATACATCCTAGTTTCTCAACCATTTTCAAAAGTAAGCACATATTCATGATCAGGGAAGCATGTAGATTCATTTAGAAACTTAAAATACACGTTCTGGAAAAAAAGTTCATGAAGCTACCTGAGTTTGAAGCTTTTTAGTTTGGAGCTTTCTGACCCCTTCTCTTGTGCAAAACCACTCCTATGACTTCCCTTGTGCTTCTGAAAGGCTTGGAGCAAGTTTATTTTGGCTGGTTTGAGAGTTTGCAGAAGTTCTGTTCAAGGTGGTGTGGTGATCGTGTTTTTGATTCAGGCAGTTTAAGGCAAGGATGATGAGTGCTTTGTGACCAGGAAGGTGTGTTGAGTTGATCTATGAAGTTAGTTTGTGTGTTTGTGACTTGTGTGATGAGTTTCGAAAGCTCTTGCACATGAGGGTGAAAATGAGAATGCTGTCCTATGGAGTGTTTCAGGCTTGCTTCTTGTTATGTTTGGCTTGCATTTGATTAGTATAAACAATTGCCATTGGTCAGATGACATGATGTGTGCTTTATTGATTGGTATGGGTCCTTTTGCCAAAATGTCAAAGTTGTGTAAGAAGGGCATGGGCTACTTGCTAGCTAAGTACAAAAGGCATGTCCTGCGCAGCATGAGGTGAGGAAAGGCCTAGGATTGATCAGCAAGCTAGCCAGCAAGTGGATGAGAAGCTATGATGAGTTTTGCAACTTGCCTTGCCGTTGGTTCTTTATGAAATATCTTGATCCATAAGTCATAAAACATGTGATTCTTTGGGTGCAATCTGACTTTTAGGACTTGTGTGATCATGTGGTGAAGTTTAGAAATGCATTTGATGACTTAATTTGCCTTGAGAAATGAATTTGCAACTTTGCCTCTTTGGTGGAAACTTTGAAATTTTATGATTTTTGCCAACTTTGACAAGCCATAACTTTTGATCCAAAATGAATTAGGTCATGTTCTTGTACTTTTTGAAAAGGGAATGATCCATTCTACAACTTTCATGACCAAAGTTTTTCCATTTGAAGATTTTTTGAATCAAAAAGTAAGGTTTGAAAAAGTTGCCTAAAATGACAATTTCATTAAAAGTCAAACTTGCCCAAAAAGTCAACTTTGCAAAAGACTTGAAATTCTTCAATTTTGTGAACTTCCAACCTCTTCCATGATCAAATAAAGATCATATACAATCAAAATGATGAAGAACACCCTTTGGTTGGGTCATTGGGGGCCTCAGATGCCCTGATTTTGCACTGACTTGCTTAAAAAGTCAACTCTTGATCAGATGACTTCCCCATGGAATTTATTCATGAAAATTGATATGCATACTCCCTATACCATATAGAGACCAATAGAAACAAGAATGACCAAAAAATTTGGAGTTATGGCCTCTGAAACCAAAACCCTAATTCTAGGTCATCTGTGCAGTCAAACCTGGCTCTGCTTCCACACCAATTCCAGTTCTTGTGATTTTTTGACATTCTTGACTTTGAGAGGATGTAATATGATACTTGAACACACATGGACCCCTTTGAAGTGATTGATGACCTTTGGAGTGGCTCAAAAAGATCTTGGATTGCTCAGATCACAAACCCTAGATGCAGATGACCTAGAACCAATGCAGTGAATCAAAAATGTAATATGAGATGGTATGATTGAGTTTATGCATATGAAATGATCACAAGCCATGGTGTGAATGGGTGAGGGAAAATTTGGGGTGTTTACAACTACCAGCTAGCCTTCTTAATGTCTTCTTGTCATTGGATGATGCCCCAGATAGGTATGTTTGATCCTCCAAGAAGCATTTGATATCATGGAACCAAGGCTTATCATCTTTGACAACATCTGCTGCAAATACATATGCTGGTCTGTCGAGTCTGGACACTGAAATTCCAGGCACAAAGTTGACAACTTGAACTTTGATCATGGATGAAATGGTAGCCAGAGCATCTGCAAACTGATTTTCGTCTCGAGGGATATACTCAAGCTTGACTGTAGTGAAGAAAGTCAATAACCTTCTTGTATAGTCCCGATAAGGTATCAGATGATCTTGGTGGGTGTACCATTTGCCGTTGGTTTGATTAATCACCAGAGCTGAATCTCCGAACACGGTCAAAGTCTTGATCCTGAGGTCAATGGCTTCCTCAAGACCCATAATACAGGCTTCGTATTCAGCTTCATTGTTAGTGCAGTTGAAGGTGAGTTTTGCCGAGAATGGCATGTGAACTCCTTTAGGTGTAATAAGTACTGCACCAACACCACGACCATTCATGTTAACGGCCCCATCAAACATCATAGTCCATTCTTCTTCCGGGTCAGGCCCTTCAGTGTGAATAGGCTCTTCATGATCTTTCGCTTTTATGAACATGATGTCTTCATCAGGGAAGTCAAATCTCATAGGCTGGTAATCATCAATGGGTTGCTCAGCGAGATAATCAGACAATACACTGCCTTTGATGGCTTTCTGAGATGTGTACTGAATGTCATATTCTGTGAGGATCATTTGCCATCTTGCAACCCGTCCGGTAAGTGATGGCTTCTCAAAAATGTACTTAACTGGGTCCATCTTTGATATCAACAAAGTAGTGTGGGTCAACATATACTGCCTTAGTCGGCGAGCAGCCCACGCTAAAGCACAACAAGTTTTCTCGAGCAGTGAATAACGTTGTTCACAGTCGGTAAACTTTTTGCTTAGGTAGTAAATTGCATACTCTTTTCGACCAGACTCGTCATGCTGGCCCAGCACACACCCCATTGACTCTTCTAATACTGTCAAGTACATTATCAGAGGTCTTCCTTCAACTGGAGGCATAAGGATCGGAGGCTCTTGTAAGTATTCCTTGATTTTGTCAAAAGCCCTCTGGCAGTCTTCGTTCCACCTGACCGTTTGTTCTTTTCTTAATAGTTTGAACAAGGGTTCACAGGTCGCAGTAAGGTGAGATATGAACCGTGAAATGTAGTTCAATCTACCTAGAAACCCCCGAACTTCTTTTTCCGACTTCGGTGCAGGCATTTCTTGAATGGCTTTAACTTTATCAGGTTCAACTTCAATCCCTTTCTCACTTACGATAAATCCCAGCAGCTTACCAGATCGCACCCCGAATGTGCATTTGTTGGGGTTTAACTTCAGTTGGTACTTCCTCAGACGTTTGAATAACTTCAACAGATTTACCAGGTGGTCTTCTTCTGTAAGGGACTTGGCAATCATGTCATCCACATAGCATTCAATCTCTTTATGGATCATGTCGTGGAATAATGTTACCATAGCCCGTTGATACGTTGCACTAGCATTCTTCAGTCCGAATGGCATCACCTTGTAACAGAACGTGCCCCAGGGTGTGATGAAAGTTGTCTTCTCCATGTCTTCAGGTGACATCTTGATCTGATTGTATCCCGAAAATCCGTCCATGAAGGAGAATACCGAGAACTGAGCCGTATTATCAACCAATACATCAATGTGAGGTAATGGGAAGTCGTCTTTTGGGCTGGCTCTTTTCAGATCCCGGTAGTCCACACACATCCTCACCTTGCCGTCTTTCTTAGGCACATGTACAATATTAGCGACCCACGGCGGATAGCTAGTTACAGCAAGGAAACCGGCATCCCACTGCTTTTGTACCTCTTCTTTAATCTTCATTGCCATATCTAGGCGAGTACGGCGCAACTTCTGTTTTACCGGCGGGCAGTCTTCTTTCAAAGGCAGCTTGTGCATGACAATGTCGGTGTCCAACCCTGGCATATCCTGATAAGACCAAGCGAAAACATCCACATACTCCCGAAGCATATCAATCAGTTGTTCTTTCACTGAGTCTTGTAGGCAGGCCCCGATCTTAACTTCTTTCAAATCTTCTTCCGTACCAAGATTAACTATTTCAATCTCCTCCTGATGAGGAGTGATAACCTTCTCCTCTTGCCTTAATAACCTGGATAGCTCTTCAGGTAGCTCGTAATTTTCTTCAACCCCTTCATCAGCTTGATTGATTGGATTGTCAAAGTCATACGAAGTCATAGCAGTGTTGTTGTCGGTGCAGTCTGGAGGGTACTTTCTGCAAGGGTTTAAATTGGTTCATTTTAGTGATCATTTTTATCTTATTAAAAAAAGTGAAGTGAAGTTATCATTTTGAAAACATTGCCATTTTATTTTTTGTACAAAAAGAAAAATGAAAAACAGTGAGCGAAAAAGAGACTCGTTTGCAAAAGATGTCCGATATTCATTGATTAATCCATTTGCACAAAATTACAAGATGGCCCGATTACAAAATGAGTCTTGACATCTTGGGCAAGATGCAAGACTTGATGCATGCTTTAAAATACAGCAAATAATAATTACTCTGCAGGAGTAACCCTTATAATTTCCTGGGAAGACCAGTTAAGGACTTGGCTCCCCGGGATCCTTGGACGTATCCAGCTCTCCAGGTTGCGGTCGATTTCCTCCTCGTCTTCCACATTGTTTACAGCATCCGGGGCGAGCATTCCCCCGCTGACAAAATTGGGCTCTTTGGAAGCCTCAGATTGATCTTGTTGAGTTGGTCTGTAACCCAACCCAAATCTGTCTTCTTTCTTCTCCACGGGCAATAGCTTGCCCCAACCTTGGGCGGTACCTTCCTCAACAACCTTCCAGGCTTGCTGATATGACGTTATGGAGGTTCCCAGTACAGCAGATGCTTCATTAATGTTCAGGGCCTCAAACCCCTGGCTCATAGTTTCATGGATTTCTCCATCCATCTCAATGTACTTGTACGTAGCCAGATGGCTAACAAAGATGTCTTCCTCCCCACAGATAGTGATGATCTGGCCTTCCCACTCGAATTTCAGCTTCTGGTGAAGGGTAGACGTAACAGCGCCAGCGGCGTGGATCCAGGGTCTACCCAACAGACAGTTGTAGGCCGGCTGAATGTCCATCACATAGAAGGTAGTTTTGAAGGTCTACGGGCCAATCATCACAGGCAGATCAATCTCTCTGAGCACTGATCTTTTAGAGCCATCAAATGCTCTCACCACCAAATTACTCGGACGTAGTGCCAAGCCATCATACTCTAGCTTCACCAAGGCTTTCTTTGGTAGGACGTTGAGCGAGGACCCAGTGTCCACCAGTACATGAGATAGAACAGCACCCTTGCATTCCAAGGTGATATGTAAAGCCTTGTTGTGGTTACGTCCCTCTGTTGTTAAGTCAACATTGGTGAAGCCCAGCCCATGGCTGGTATTGACATTTGCCACCACAGTTTCTAGCTGATTAACGGTAATCTCCTCTGGCACGTATGCTGCGTGCAGGACTTTCAATAATGCATTCCTGTGAGCTTCAGAATACATCAACAGGGATAATATGGAGATTTTTGAGGGAGTTTGGTGAAGCTGATCCACCACTTTGTAATCACTTCTTTTGATGATTCTCATAAACTCGTCTACATCTTGCTCAAAAGATGTCTTCTGAGTTTCTCTGACAATTGGCTCTTCAGGTACCACACTCTTTCCTTTTGCTTTGGCAGCAGCTTCTGCTTCAACATTAGGTCTCTGTGTTTGTGAGGCAAAAAAGCGTCCGCTTCTGGTGAAGCCTCTGCCTCCCCCAACATTATCAATCTGTGGAGAAGAAGTTGAAGAATCCAAAGTGATTTTCTCCCCGTTGCAGTAGAGATCAGAGCCATAATGCCAAGGTATGGCATTACTGCTTTCATAGGGAACTGGTCTAGGCACCGTGATGGTAACTGGACTGACTGCTGCAGAGGAGGGTACTGTAATGGTGTGCGGATCGTAGTAAATCGTGACTGGTGATCTGGCAGGTGGTGCCACTGCTTGTTGTTGGAAATTGTTGTTTGGAGGAACATCTGATGGATCATAGTAAATGGTGACTGCTGAGACATCTTCATTAATTTCTGTTGGCGTTGTAGAAGATTCTGCTGGTAAAAAAGATGCTGATGTTGTAGAAGAAATGGTTGTTGACATTTGATTTGTTGAAGTGATGGATGGAGCCATTGCTGATGATATTGATGAATCGGTAGGAATGATTGTTGTTGTTGTAGAAGAATCAGGAATTGTTGTCAAAGGAATTGCTGGATTTGTAGGCGCCGTTGTTGAGATCTGAAGGATACCATCCTTGATAAGAATATCTATGCCGCTTCTCAAATTATCACACCCGTTGACTGCAATGTTGCAATACCCACAACCGAGCTCACACCCGGGAAACACCTGGCACTCTAGAAGCTGAGCTTTAATTTCGACCAGAGGTGTTCAAATTTGTGCAACATTGGTGATCAAAGTAGATGGTTTGTCTTCCTCAATGGCATTAATCCTTGGCCCACCATGGTTGGGCATAGGATTTCTGTTGACATTCGGAGGTGGTGCGAAGTTGAGGGCTTTAGAATCCACCAGATCTTGAACTTTCATTTGCAAAGCCCTGCACTTCTCAGTATTGTGGCCTGGTGCATTGGAATGGAAAGCACACCTGGCGTTGATATCATAATTCTTCGGGAGATTGGAGGGATCGGGAGGTGCCAATGTCCTTAACTCAACCAAGTTAAGCTTCAGGAGTTGTGGCAACAAGGCGACATAAGGCATAGGGATAGGGTCAATCACCCTATTTGCCAGTGATGGTCTTTGCTGAAAGGGTCTTTGTTGTTGATTGATGTTATTGTTGTTGTAGGTTCTCTGTGGCGGATACTGAACTTGCTGTTGATAATGGGGTTGTTGTGGTTGTTGATATGCTGGTTGCTGAGGGATCGGAGCTGGAATAGTGACAGCTGCTACTGATCTGTGGACATACTGAGGTCTGCCCCTGCTGGCATGAATGGCATTTGTCTCACCAGTCCTTCGAGGTCCCACAAAAGGCTTTCTGGGATTACTGGACGAACTTGCACCATTATAAGAAATTTTGCCCATTTTTAGCAGACTTTCAATTCTTTCACCGGCTATGACTACGTCTGCGAAGCTGGTAGAAGAAAAGGCAGCCAATCTATCAATGTATGTTCCTTGCAGAGTATTCATGAACATGTCGGCCATTTCTCTTTCCGACATGGGTGGTTGGACAGCAGCAGCAAGCTGTCTCCACCTTTGGGCATATTCCCTGAAGCTTTCTCTGGAGGATTGAGACATTCCCATTAGGAGAGTCCTGTTAGGAGCCATATCCAGATTGTATTGGTATTGTCTGATGAATGCTTCAGCTAAGTCCTTCCAGCATCTGATAGTAGCTCTGGTCAAGTGTGAATACCACTCCCTTGAAGCCCCAGTCAAACTGTCTTCAAAATAGAACATCCACAGCTTCTCATCCATGGTATATGCTTTAAGTCTCCCCAGAAAGGACTGTAGGTGAGTTCGTGGACAAGAGGTTCCATTGTATTTCTCGAAGCACGGGGGTTTGAACTTGTGGGGAATTTTTACCCCATCCACTAACCCCATATCCATTACATCGAAGCCCAAGGAGTTTTGAGACTCCAGAGATCTCAATTTCTCAGCAATTTCATCAAACCTCTTATCATAGACTTCATCCCTAGCTCCCATGACAGTAAATTTCTCCTCTTGGGGGTCTTCTTGCAAGATCCTCCCCCCAGTAGTATTTCCTTGCACATTACCCGGGATGTTGACTTCCGGATCCAGATGAGGCCCAAATACAGGTGGATTAACATGAGGATGTCCCCTCTCATTGTTACTTGTTCCTCCAGTCCCAGGATGAGGTTCCTCGGGAGTTTGTCTTTCTACCAATGCCCTTAACCTTTCTTGGGTCTGAGCCAAACCAGTCATCACTGTCATGAATTGGGCCATTTGGTTCCTCATCTCCACTCTTTCGTTAGCCATCTGGGTTCTGACCTCGGTCAGGTCTTGCTGTACTTGCTCCATTATAATACCCGGAAGGTTGTTGCGAGTAGGATACCGGTGTGCACGGTTGACAGGGAACACTCTTCTGCGAGCAATATTTCCTGAAGTCAAAGAAAAGTTAGAAACAAACAAAAGACAAAAACCTACAAAACAAAACAAAAGTTAGTATGCAATGCAGTATGCTTATTTATTTTCCAAGGTATCCGGCTTGGTTCTTGGTTTTGACCTTTCCAGACCTCGAGGAAGATGCTTTGATGTTGCTTGAGAAAAAGAAATCCAATGAAACAAACTGACAAATATATTACAAATGGTGAATAATACATAGTTTGTTTTTTACAACACATGCCCCTGAAGGGTCAAAATACAACACAAAAGAAGAGTACATCAAATGAAAAGTAACAACAATCAAAAGGTCAGACATTTAGTCCAAACTCATCCTCCTTGACCTCCTTCAAAAGTGCCTCAATCACTGGACCAGCTGGATGCTCTGTAATAGTCCTGATGAGGAGGTTCCTGGTGGCAATGGCAGTGGTCAGCTTCTTGTGCCTGTCTTGGTCCTTTGACCTCTTCAAGCCAGCCCTAAGCTTCAACTCTGAAATCTCCTTCTGGGCTGCCAGCAAAGCTTCCTGCTGTTTCTTTTCATTGGCCTCTAACTGCTCAATTCTGGCTTGAGTACTCTTATCCTCTTGTGTCCGAGCTTCAGTGATCCTGACCCACCTAGCCTGACTTTCTTGCAGATAGAGTTCAGTCCTAGCCTTCTGAAGTTTGGCCTCTTTACAGGAATTCTTCAATATTTGCTCCCCAGCTCTTGATTTCTTGATGTAGTCCTCTGTTTTCTCAATCTTGGCCAGATGCTCCACTCTAAGCTTCTCCAACCTCTCAATGTTTAGACGACCATCACACCTTTCCCAAAGAGTCTTCTTCAGAGCTTGAGACAGATTCTCATTCCTCTCCTTCAGCTTCTCAAATTCCTCCAGGATGACAGTGGCTGCTGGCTGTACTGTAGAAGGTCCAGGTGTGTCCTCAATGGTAAAAGGCATTCCAGTAATCTGAGCTCTAGCATGGGACCACTCATAGTACTGGGCTGAAGCAACATTATTACACCTCCCAAGAATATCCACCCCCTTTGTCTGGATGTTTTCCCAAGCCCAGGATGCATGTCTGACAACAGCTAGATTAGGCTTTATCTCACAATACAGGGTCTCAGCTAAATCTTGCACTCTAGGAGGGTGGACCAAAGCATAGCCTAGTTGTCTCTTAAACAGCAAAGGATTGTAGTTGATGCAACCCTTTACTCCTGCCAGAGGTACATTTGGGTATTGCCCACAGCTAGTGATGATGTCCTCGCCTTTGGTGCTCTGGGTGCACCATCTGATGTCATCTGAAGTCAAAGCAATAAGTCACTTAGCCCAATTCTTCTGTTGGTGAGGATTCAAGAAGGCATCTGTCTTAGGTAAGTGTTTGAGCAGCCAAGTGTGAAACAAAGGAGCACAACATCTCACCAACTTCCCTCTTTGTTTCTCATTCCTCTGATGAACGGAGTAATAGAAATCTCCCAGCAATGTAGGTACAGGGTTCCTCAGAAGGAAAAGATGAATGGAATTCTTGCTGATAAATTTGGGCTCATCTGCAAACAGTATAACCCCATGTATGCTGAGGGCTAACAGGGCACAAACTGCCCTCCATTCTCCCAAGGAGGCCTTCAGGATGGCCTGAGAAATCAAGAAGTCTAAGTGCAAACCAGGGATCCCCGCTTTTGATGTCATGCTTTGCTCAATCAAAGCAGGCTCCAGGTACAGTGCTTTTGCTACTTCTCCATTGCTGGGAGAAGTCATCTCTGGGTTGAAGGGGACACCACCCCTGACAGGTACTCATATCAATGATGAAAACTCCTCCAGTAGAGGTCCCAGCTGAAAGTTCTGGAATGTGAAGCATCTCAAAGGAGGGTCATAAAACTGTAGGCAGGTGTGGATCATACTCCTCTGAGAAATGTCCAGGTCCATAACCATATCTAGGATGCCTCCATAATGCTCTCTGAATAAGGGGATGTGGTCGGGGGTGATAAGGGACTGGACCTGCCTGATACCAGTCAACACAGGCTCAAAGAAATGGTAAGATATGTTGCTCTTCCTGGGTGTAGCCATAAATGCTGCTGAAGGTGATGAAGATAGGTGCTGATGAAGGTCAAGAATGATACTGGAGATGAGCCACAGATAGGCTAGTGCTGGTGATGATGAAGGCAGCTGAAGCAGACAACTGATGAAGATAACTGAAGCAGATAACTGATGAAGATAAGTGAAGCAGATAACTGATGAAACAGAGGTCTATGCAGATGAAGGGGTCAAAACCAAGCCAAATATAATGTGGATACCCTGAAAAACAAATAAGCAAATGTTAAATGATGCAATGATGATGTATGCAAATGATATGCAAGGGTTTGTGATCAAGCTGGATCTGATTATCTGTCTTGATATATAAGGCCCATGTATGTCCAAGAAGTCCAGATGGAGGTTCAGAAATCCAGTAACCAAGGTGGGGGACTCAAATAAAGAGTCACATGTACAGTGTTAAATCACAGGAACTGTCCAAAGTGAGGTACTCTTAATCAAGCAAATAACAAGGTATTGATGTGGTCAAAGGTACCTGTAAACCTGTAAACAGCCCAACCCCCCTCACAGGTAGTGTTCTAAAACAAGGATCCTCAGACTTGGATCAGTTATGAGAAATGTAAACACTTCTAACCCGGAGGTACAGTGTTTACAATAACCATAAAAGATCCTCCTCTAATTCACCCCAGTTTCTGAAGGTCATAATAAAGGTCATCCAGACTTAGCAGGCTTCCCAGATAGCCCTAGCACTACAGGAAATCTGTAGCACAGAGTTCTCAAGAAGAAACCCACATCTGAACCGTGTTTCATATTCCCGCACCAAACCGAAATGGAATGGGAAAGAACATGAACCACTCTAGCCTAGGTGTCACTCAGGTCCCAGGTATAGGACCTTAACTCTCAATAGAACCCCACCCACCAAGACAGAAGAACAGATCCAACAATGATAATGACAGTATGAAATATGAAAAACTGTAAAGGAAAGAAATAAATAAAGTTGTACGTACATCAATAAATAAAGCAACTATATAAACACAATTAGCACATAACACCCCAGTAAACACAAATCAAACAAGCGCTAGGAGGAACCCACAAAAAGAACCAGAAGCCCTGGTTACAGTATAAGGGTCCCCAGCAGAGTCGCCAAGCTGTCGCTCCCACCAAATGACACAGGGCCAGAAGGGGTACAGACGCGAACGGTCGGCGAAAAGAGAAATGAATAGAGTCGCCAGCTAGGCATTTTTATCCCAAAGGAAAGGTAATGCTGCATAAACTTGGAAAGGTATGATGGATAAGACGGTTGCGAACCAGAGAAACTGAGAAAGGGGGTTGGTTACAACCTGGGAAGGTATTAGCACCCAGATTGTCCGCCGTACTCGACGGGATCCACGCTTGAAAGATTTGTGTTTTAAAGGGGTAGTGTCAATGCAATTTGTGTATCAAAGATGGAAAAGAATGCAAGTGTCAGTGTGAAAGAAATGTGAAGTGAAATATGTGAAATGTCAGTGTAAGAAAAGAATGAAATGCTCAAGACTATGAGGCTTAACAACAATGATGGAAGAGCGGGGATATACAGAAACTTTTGTTCGATAACCGTTAATTTATGCCTACGTATCCTCTCGTGCAATGAGGAAGTCAGAACACCGTAGTTCGACCCAAAGAGACTGAAAGATTGGTTGACTTGTGAACTACTTACTTGCCTATGCTCAAGTGTATGACCTGTCTGGCTCAGGTGCAAACTGTCTTGCATTAGACGGAAGAAGCAAGTTCCCGTTTGTGAGTGAATATGATGAGAAAAGAATCCCGGAGGAGACGATTATGGTTTGTTTTTGAGTTTTCAATCTTTTATTGCCTTTTGAAGTTTGTCATAAGAAAATGAGCTTATTCCTAAACCAAGGGTTAGTAAACTCATCACATCATCCCTCTGATTAGGGGTAATGAGAACACCTTAAGTATGAAGTAAACACCTCACACTTAATCACCATGATGTAGGATTAAGATCATTAACCTACTTGTGATTATTTATATGTTTTTGTTGTTTTTGTTTAGTGTTAAGTAATGAGATTAAGCCATAATCAAGGATTTAATGGGCTCATTACACCATCCTAATAGAAGGATAATAGATGAGAACATTTAAGCTGAGGAATGCTCCTCAACTTAATCCATGATTAGGGATTAACCTCATGACAAAACAAAACCTTTATTAAAGTGGATTTTAAGTAATGGTAAGATGAAGAAATGGATTTTGTGATTTGTAAGACAACTTGAGGGGGACTTGTCCATTAACACTAGGGTTAGTCCTTCTTAACCAATTAAGGAAGAATTAGAACCCTAATGCAAGGCCCAAGTTACAAGCTTGATATCTTAGTGATTATTAGATGGATTGATTAAAGGATATAAACACATTAAGGGTTCAACACTTAGGATTAAAGTTATACACTCCATCCTAATAGAAGGATGCAGGCATAAACTTAATCCCAAAGCCTTAAAACCTTTAGGGTTTAGTCCTTGATTATGAGATGAGAAAAGAAGACTCAAAGATGACACAAAGGAAAAACTAAATGGGGGACTAATAAAACCCTAATTGTTATCATGCTTGGTTGTTCCTAGGGTTCATGAAGCTTGCAAGAGATCTTCAAGAGAGAAGCCACCAGGAAAGAAGCAGATGAAAGGAGGAGGAAGCAGAGAGAAGCAAAACAACTTGCTTCACTTAAGAAGACAAGTTGCTTGAAGAAAGAAAGTGGGGAAGAGCATGAATGAGTAATCTCACTCAAATACAAAGATAAAATGCAGCAATTATGCATAAGAGAGATGAAAAGAGATTGTGATAAGTGAAGGCAAATTCACTTCTCAAAACAACTTACCACCTGAAAAGTTAGCAAAAGAAATGCAATGCAATGGAAATGGGATGAAGTGTCATGATGCAAACCAAAGTCAGAAGCATAAACATGATGTTAATGATGCTAAGAGAAGATGCAAACACAAGGCAAAACATGAGAATGATCATACAAGGACATGGATGCAGATGAAGCATGCTTTGAACCATAAAGACTCATGAATGTTTATGAAATGAAATGAACCTATAATATGAAAAATGAAAGATGCAATGATCAAACATGATTCTAACATGTCCTAAGATGTATTATAAACCATATGGATACACAAAATGTCATGGCAAGTCATTGAATGCAAACATATGAGAAATGGATGCAAAGGAAGGCACAAATTAGGGTTTATGAACAACACACAAAGCAAAATTCAAAATCAGAAGCAAATGACATGATAAAAAATTGAAAATGGGACCAGGGGAGCCCTAACCCTACACAAGTTCATTGCCCAAAGGAGGGGACCTAATTCTTAACCTAGTGAAAGTTATGAATTTCTTAAGTCAATTAGGGTTTTAAGGTACCTCATCATAAAAAATGCTAAACAAATTGAAAATGGAAGGTAAATTCAAGATAATTTTATCCTATAAACTACATGCTATGAAGGATGCAATGCAAGAAGAATCATCATCAAACTCTCAATGGTTAGGCAGAATGGATTTTTCCAAGTTTGAACAAAAATATTTCCTAAAAATGAATTTAATTCCAATGAAAATGATCAAAATGCATCAAGAACCAACAAGAAATTTGCTTTGAGAGTTTGATTATGTTTCTAAATGTTTTAAAATGCAATGTGCATTTTTTTTGTGATTTTTAAATACTTAAATGCATTTTAATTAATTAATTCTCATTAATTAATTAAAAATAAACATTTAAATGATTTAAAAATAATTTTTGATGCAAAAAATAAAAATAAAATTATTTTCAGAATGAGAAGAATATTTAGAACCTTGATGCAAAAAATGAGAATTTTTGGATTCATTTTGCTATTTTAAATAAAATGTGGAAAGAAATACAATTAAAATGAATTAAAAATACGAATTAATGAAAGTAATCCAATCCAGTGGCTGAGATTCAAATAAAAAGGGAGGGAATTGACCAGCGCGCGCATCTGGATGGCTGAGATTCAAACTACACTAATTACGTCATTAAGCCCTAATCTGAACCCTAAACACTTTCAGATGACCGGTCATCTTCTCCGGCCAACCATTCATGCTATCTCACTCCCTACGCATCCCCAAGCCCTCTAACTTTCCAGAAATGATCCCCATATCAACCCCAACAAGAATCAATCAACAAAAATCATTTATTCATCATCAAATTCGTGAATCAGAGCAAAACGGAAAACATGGCAGAAAATTCAGAAGCTCATGAAATGCTTATTTCTCAACTATTCTCAAAAATAAAAACATCATGGTGATCAATGAGACATGTAGAATCATTCTATAACATAAAATAAGAGTTCTGGAAAAATAAATGCCATGGCTACCTGAGCTTGAGCTTTCGAAACAGGGACTTTATGGCCAGTTCTTTGCTTCAAATCCACTCCAATGATTCCCCCAAAGAGCTTGTGATGCTTGGTTGGAGTTTAAATGGCCTCAAGAAGAAGTTTGCAGAATCTCAGTTCATGAAATGTTGAAATTGTGTTTTTGATTATGGAGGTTTTAGGGCAAAATGGAGGGTGGGAAGTGATCAGTGAGGTTTATGGAGTTGAATGGTGGAAAAAGTTTGAAGGTTTGATGGCTGAATCAAGAGATTCGAAAGCTTTTGCAAATTTGGGGATTTTTGAGTGTGCTGTATTCTTGGAGCTTCAGGATGTGTTGTTATGTGCTTTTGCTTGGTTTTGATCCACATAAAGAAGTGTGATAGGTCAGAGAGTGGGTGCTGGCCTATGCTGATTGGTATGGGCAAGTTGTCAAAATGTCAAAAGTTGGTGTACTTGAGGTATGGGTCATGGCAGGCTGGTTTAGGGGCATGGCTTGGTTCAGCTGAGATCATGGAATGCTTGTGGATCAGATTTTGTGAGCTGAGGCAAGTGGATGAGAAGCTTTGATCCATTTTGCAAATTGGCACAACTTTGCCCCTTTTGGAAATTCTTCAAGTTCAAAGCACCAAAGTGAAATATTCTTGGGCCAATTCTGATCTTTAGAGGTCATATGAGCATGTTGTAAAGTGTTTTTGCACATTTGAAGCCTTTAGAATACCTTGTCATACCATTTTGCAAATTGCCTCTTTGGTGTAAAACATGAAATTATGTGATTTTGTCCAACTTTGACAAGCCATAACTTTTGATCCAAAATGAATTAGAATGAGTTCTTGTACTTTTTGAAAATGGGAGGATCCATTCTACAACTTTCATGACCAAAGTTTCCTCATTTGAAGCATTTTTGAATCAAAAAGAGAGGGTTGAAAAACTTTCCCAAAATGGCAAGTTTTCATTACAAGTCACTTTCCCAAAAAGGCAACTTTGCAAATGACTTGAAATTTTCCAATTTTGTGAACTTCTAACATCTTTTATGATCAAATAAAGATCATACACATTCAAAATGATGGGGAACACCCTTTGGTTGGGTCATTGGGGGCCTCAGATTTCCTGATTTTGCACTGACTTGCTCAAGAAGTCATCTCTTGATCAGATGCCTTCCCCATGTAATTTCTTCATGAAAATTGATATGCATGATCCTTATAACATATAGAGACCAATAGAAACAAGAATGACCAAAAAATTTGGAGTTATGGCCTCTGAAACCAAAACCCTAATTTTAGGTCATCTGTGCAGTTAAACATGGCTCTGCTTCCATGCCTTTCTCAGTTCTTGTGATCCTTTGACTTCCTTGATCTTGAGAGGATATAATATGAGGCTTGAACATACATGGACCACTTTGAAGTGATTGTAGACCTTTGGAGTGGCTCAAGTGGCTCAGGGATAGCTCAGATCACAAACCCTAGATGCAGATGACTTAGAAACAATGCAGTGAAACAGAAATGCAATATGGGATGCTATGATTGAACTTATGCACATGAAAAGATCACAAGCCATGGTGAAATGGGTGAGGGAAAATTTGGGGTGTTTACAGCTGCCCCTATTCAAGCATGAGTTAGCTGTGCAAGATGTAAGCAACAACTTAATAGGCAAACAAGATAACTTGTGGTTGAATACCAAAGACAGTCCAAAATTTGCACTCACTGAATGAAGAAGAAAAGGGATATAGATTGTAAAGGAAAATAAAGTATGATTATAAAGTGCGGGCGACGGAGGACGACCGTCGAGCAGAGGACGACTGCCGGGGATGGAGCAATGACGGGGACGACCGACATGCTGGGGAAACTGCAGAAAATAAAGCAATGACGGGGACGGCCGACAAGCTGGGGATATAAGAGATTATGATGGGGACGGCCATCAAGTAAAGCTATAAGACTCTCTGGGGATTATAGGTAAAGTGAATGATGGGGACGACCATCAGGTTCAAGGTATGAATGAAATAAATGATGAGGTACGGTCATCAAAGGTGAAGGATGATCACCTAGCAGGGGACGGCTGCTCTGTTGGGGATAAGATGAGGGACGATCATCTAAGGTGAAGGACGATCACCTGGCAGGGTACGGTTGCCGAAAGCATCGCGACATAGGACGAATGTCGAATGAAAAGGTCGACGATGGGGACGGCCATCAGATAAGCATGATGAAGAACGATCATCAAGAGGTGAAGGACGATCACCTAGCAGGGTACGGCTGCTCTCGGGGCCTATCATGACATAGGACGAATGTCAGATAACAAGATCAACGATGGGGACGACCATCGAATAGAATGATGAAAGACGATCATCAAAAGGTGAAGGACGATCACCTAGCAGGGGACGGCTGCTGAAAATATCACGACATAGGGCGAATGTCGGATAGGAAGAGGTTCTAATGAATAGAGACTCCACCGGGGGTGATGAAGGACGATCATCAAAAAGGTGAAGGACGATCACCTGGAAGGGTACGACTGCCGAAAAGTATCATGACATAGGACGAACGTCAGATAGACAGGAAATAGATCAAAAAGATTTGTTGGGGACTCTCCTGGAGAAGGGTAGATACAGACGAGTATCTAAATTCAAGAAGCCATAAGTGTTTGACACGGTGTATAGATTAAAGATGCGGACGAGCATCCTTAAGACTATGATACAGACGGGTATCAGGTAGAAACAAACGCTTGACGCATGTTCAGAGATGATGATACGGACGAGTACCAACTGGTTAACAAAGAACACAGACGAGTGTCGAATCTGAGGGGATTTAAGTGGCGTATACAAGATACGGACGAGTATCTGTATAAGTAAAGAGAATGAGTAACAAAGATGAGTAAGACACAGACGAGTGTTTAACTTGCTGGGGAGATGTGCGACACGAACGGGTGTCGGAAAAAGTGTATTATAAACAAGTATACGGTTTCCAAAGTGTTTGGGTAACTATGCTGGGGAAGGTGACACAGACGAGTGCCATGGAATTGTGTATATACGTATCTGTGAGCGCAAAGGGGACGCTTTGGCTTTCTATTGGGGATATGACACGAATGGGTGTCAAGAAGTACCTGTACTGTATATGCATCTGTTTGCTTCGGGCAATTTACTGGGGAATGATGACACGGACGAGTGCCGAAGGGAGCATGTATCTGTATCTTTAAGGAAAATGCTTTGGCTCTCTAGTGAGGAATTGGGGAACATTCTGTATATTATTGATGGATTGTCAGTATTTACAAGTGTTTGATTCAGAACATGGCTTATGATTATGAAATATGTTTGATTTTTGCCGTAATGCTCCGCATTAGACGGAATGCTACGCTCTGTGGGGAAAATATGATGCGAATGTTATGATTATGCGAAGATACCGATCCGGGATTCGGATCCCGTTGCTGCGGAGATCTCTGGCTGATCTGTTTGAGGTGGATATCCCAGCTGGGGATGAGATCATTGGTAGATCTGACATATTTGACTCTGCATGGGGAAATAGATCTTTGATAGACCTATCTTGATAACGAGGGACCCAACTGGGGTCTGCAGAAGCTTTCGTCACTTTGTTGTGAGATCTTCGGGCGTTGCTCTTCTGGATAGAGGTTGAAACCCTATGGGGAGATGGTTCCCTGTCTAGCACTTGGCTGGGGGAGAAGAAAGATCACTGAAAAATCTTCCTAGAGATTTCTGTGGGGATCCTGCTGAGGATGATACTTGACAACTCAGTTGGGGATATGAACACCTTCAGGTGCTGTTCTTTGAAGGAAATGTTGGAGAAGTGATGCCCGACAACTCTGACGGGAGAAAGCATCTCTGGTGCTGTTTGGAAGGTGGGCTGAGGAAACAATGATTTGGCAGCCTATTGGGGAGAGGCTTTCATGCCCCATGTTGCGCTTTGGATACCTGCAATCCTGTAAAGACAAAGAAACGCGCAAGTACTCCGAGGTATCCCTTACTGGATTCCATCATAAGAGTTTAGACACTCCCGGGAGTAAGTATATTTCCTGTAAGCACGTATTTTAAGAAAGACGCATCTGTATTTATGCAATCAATATATTAATGACATCGGACATCTTGCAAATAAAAGAGTACAAGACGAAATATGACTGAAAATCTGATTTTATTAATTCGTGTTCCCTGAATTGGCAAGATACAGTCAAAGAAACAAATCCCCTGAAATGAGGGAATCGTTACAAATTGAGAAAAATGAAGGTGCTGGCAATGTTGATGACGCTTCAGTGAGCTTCCCTTTGCTATGACTCGTACGACTTTGACGTTCTTCACATCTCGCTTTCTGAAGAAGGCTGATTTTGACCGAAGCTTCAACCTTTTGAGGCTTACCATGTTGCAAGTGATACAGATGAATTCAAAATGCAGTTGTTCGCTTATTCCCTTATTTTGCGTGGATCTCCCTTTCGGGTTTTCAATCCACCGGGATACCCATTTTTTGCCTGAGTTGTCCAATGCGGCTTTTCAACTCAGCGGGTGTACATTTTTTATTTATTTTCCCTTATTTTTGCCCGAGTCTTTTATTCTGTTTTTGACTCGCCGGGATGCCCTATTTTTGCCTGGACTTACATTCTGTTTTTATGTCCAGCGGGTCATTTTTATGCGAAGTATTTTTTAACTACATCTTAATTCACAGGGGACAGGAAGTCTTCACCATCCATAGTGTTGAGCATCAGTGCTCCACCAGAGAAAACTTTCTTTACTACGAATGGCCCTTCATAGTTCGGAGTCCACTTGCCCCTGTGGTCTGTATGAGGAGGGAGGAGTCTTTTCAGCACAAGATCTCCTACTTGGTACTCTCGGAGCCTGACTTTCTGATCGAAGGCTTTCTTCATTCTTTTCTGATATTGCTGCCCATGACAGATTGCATCTAATCTCTTCTCTTCAATCAGATTCAGTTGTTCGTATCGGGACCGGACCCATTCTGCTTCATTCAACTTAACATCCATCAGTACCCGCAGGGAGGGTAATTCAACTTCAACAGGTAGGACTGCCTCCATTCCATACACAAGTTGATACGGTGTTGCCCCAGTCGATGTTCTGATTGACGTACGGTACCCATGCAAGGAAAATGGTAGCATTTCATGCCAGTCTTTGTAGGTAACTACCATCTTCTGCACAATCTTCTTGATATTCTTATTAACCGCTTCAACAGCGCCATTCATCTTTGGCCTGTAAGGAGAAGAATTGTGGTGTTGGATCTTGAAGTCCCGGCATAGCTCTGCCATCATTTTATTGTTCAAGTTGGAACCATTATCAGTAATGATTCGCTCGGGAACTCCATACCGACAGATGATGTCTCTCTTCAGAAATCGAGCTACCACCTGCCTTGTAACATTTGCATAGGAAGCTGCTTCAACCCATTTGGTAAAATAGTCAATGGCAACCAGGATGAATCTGTGGCCATTTGAAGCAATCGGTTCAATCTTGCCAATCATATCAATGCCCCACATGGCAAAGGGCCAGGGTGAAGACATCACATTCAGAGGATTGGGAGGCACATGCACTTTATCCGCATAAATCTGGCATTTATGGCATTTCCTGGCATAAGCACAACAGTCTACGTCCATTGTAATCCAGTAATAGCCTGATCTTAATAACTTTTTAGCCATGGCATGCCCTCCTGCATGGGTACCAAAGGATCCTTCGTGCACCTCGTGCATCAACAAGTCTGCTTCTGTCCTATCAACGCATCTGAGGAGTACCATATCAAAGTTTCTCTTGTACAGGGAACCATCAGTATTCAGAAAGAAACTACCAGCTAGCCTTCTTAATGTCTTCTTGTCATTGGATGATGCCCCAGATAGGTATGTTTGATCCTCCAAGAAGCATTTGATATCATGGAACCAAGGCTTATCATCTTTGACAACATCTGCTGCAAATACATATGATGGTCTGTCGAGTCTGGACACTGAAATTCGAGGCACAAAGTTGACAACTTGAACTTTGATCATGGATGAAATGGTAGCCAGAGCATCTGCAAACTGATTTTCGTCTCGAGGGATATACTCAAGCTTGACTGTAGTGAAGAAAGTCAATAACCTTCTTGTATAGTCCCGATAAGGTATCAGATGATCTTGGTGGGTGTACCATTTGTCGTTGGTTTGATTAATCACCAGAGCTGAATCTCCGAACACGGTCAAAGTCTTGATCCTGAGGTCAATGGCTTCCTCAAGACCCATAATACAGGCTTCGTATTCAGCTTCATTGTTAGTGCAGTTGAAGGTGAGTTTTTCCGAGAATGGCATGTGAACTCCTTTAGGTGTAATGAGTACTGCACCAACACCACGACCATTCATGTTAACGGCCCCATCAAACATCATAGTCCATTCTTCTTCCGGGTCAGGCCCTTCAGTGTGAATAGGCTCTTCATGATCTTTCGCTTTTATGAAAATGATGTCTTCATCAGGGAAGTCAAATCTCATAGGCTGGTAATCATCAATGGGTTGCTCAGCGAGATAATCAGACAATACACTGCCTTTGATGGCTTTCTGAGATGTGTACTGAATGTCATATTCTGTGAGGATCATTTGCCATCTTGCAACCCGTCCGGTAAGTGTTGGCTTCTAAAAAATGTACTTAACTGGGTCCATCTTTGATATCAACAAAGTAGTGTGGGTCAACATATACTGCCTTAGTCGGCGAGCAGCCCACGCTAAAGCACAACAAGTTTTCTCGAGCAGTGAATAACGTTGTTCACAGTCGGTAAACTTTTTGCTTAGGTAGTAAATTGCATACTCTTTTCGACCAGACTCGTCATGCTGGCCCAGTACACACCCCATTGACTCTTCTAATACTGTCAAGTACATTATCAGAGGTCTTCCTTCAACTGGAGGCATAAGGATCGGAGGCTCTTGTAAGTATTCCTTGATTTTGTCAAAAGCCCTCTGGCAGTCTTCGTTCCACCTGACCGTTTGTTCTTTTCTTAATAGTTTGAACAAGGGTTCACAGGTCGCAGTAAGGTGAGATATGAACCGTGAAATGTAGTTCAATCTACCTAGAAACCCTCGAACTTCTTTTTCCGACTTCGGTGCAGGCATTTCTTGAATGGCTTTAACTTTATCAGGTTCAACTTCAATCCCTTTCTCACTTACGATAAATCCCAGCAGCTTACCAGATCGCACCCCGAATGTGCATTTGTTGGGGTTTAACTTCAGTTGGTACTTCTTCAGACGTTTGAATAACTTCAACAGATTTACCAGGTGGTCTTCTTCTGTAAGGGACTTGGCAATCATGTCATCCACATAACATTCAATCTCTTTATGGATCATGTCGTGGAATAATGTTACCATAGCCCGTTGATACGTTGCACCAACATTCTTCAGTCCGAATGGCATCACCTTGTAACAGAATGTGCCCCAGGGTGTGATGAAAGTTGTCTTCTCCATGTCTTCAGGTGACATCTTAATCTGATTGTATCCCGAAAATCCGTCCATGAAGGAGAATACCGAGAACTGAGCCGTATTATCAACCAATACATCAATGTGAGGTAATGGGAAGTCGTCTTTTGGGCTGGCTCTATTCAGATCCCGGTAGTCCACACACATCCTCACCTTGCCGTCTTTCTTAGGCACATGTACAATATTAGCGACCCACGGCGGATAGCTAGTTACAGCAAGGAAACCGGCATCCCACTGCTTTTGTACCTCTTCTTTAATCTTCATTGCCATATCTAGGCGAGTACGGCGCAACTTCTGTTTTACCGGCGGGCAGTCTTCTTTCAAAGGCAGCTTGTGCATGACAATGTCGGTGTCCAACCCTGGCATATCCTAATAAGACCAAGCGAAAACATCCACATACTCCCGAAGCATATCAATCGTTGTTCTTTCACTGAGTCTTGTAGGCAGGCCCCGATCTTAACTTCTTTCAAATCTTCTTCCGTACCAAGATTAACTGTTTCAATCTCCTCCTGATGAGGAGTGATAACCTTCTCCTCTTGCCTTAATAACCTGGATAGCTCTTCAGGTAGCTCGTAATTTTCTTCAACCCCTTCATCAGCTTGATTGATTGGATTGTCAAAGTCATACGAAGTCATAGCAGTGTTGTTGTCGGTGCAGTCTGGAGGGTACTTTCTGCAAGGGTTTAAATTGGTTCATTTTAGTGATCATTTTTATCTTATTAAAAAAAGTGAAGTGAAGTTATCATTTTGAAAACATTGCCATTTTATTTTTTGTACAAAAAGAAAAATGAAAAACAGTGAGCGAAAAAGAGACTCGTTTGCAAAAGATGTTCGATATTCATTGATTAATCCATTTGCACAAAATTACAAGATGGCCCGATTACAAAATGAGTCTTGACATCTTGGGCAAGATGCAAGACTTGATGCATGCTTTAAAATACAACAAATAATAATTACTCTGCAGGAGTAACCCTTATAATTTCCTGGGAAGACCAGTTAAGGACTTGGCTCCCCGGGATCCTTGGACGTATCCAGCTCTCCAGGTTGCGGTCGATTTCCTCCTCGTCTTCCACATTGTTTACAGCATCCGGGGCGAGCATTCCCCTGCTGACAAAATTGGGCTCTTTGGAAGCCTCAGATTGATCTTGTTGAGTTGGTCTGTAACCCAACCCAAATCTGTCTTCTTTCTTCTCCACGGGCAATAGCTTGCCCCAGCCTTGGGCGGTACCTTCCTCAACAACCTTCCAGGCTTGCTGATATGACGTTATGGAGGTTTCCAGTACAGCAGATGCTTCATTAATGTTCAGGGCCTCAAACCCCTGGCTCATAGTTTCATGGATTTCTCCATCCATCTCAATGTACTTGTACGTAGCCAGATGGCTAACAAAGATGTCTTCCTCCCCACAGATAGTGATGATCTGGCCTTCCCACTCGAATTTCAGCTTCTGGTGAAGGGTAGACGTAACAGCGCCAGCGGCGTGGATCCAGGGTCTACCCAACAGACAGCTGTAGGCCGGCTGAATGTCCATCACATAGAAGGTAGTTTTGAAGGTCTGCGGGCCAATCATCACAGGCAGATCAATCTCTCCGAGCACTGATCTTTTAGAGCCATCAAATTCTCTCACCACCAAATTACTCGGACGCAGTGCCAAGCCATCATACTCTAGCTTCACCAAGGCTTTCTTTGGTAGGACGTTGAGCGAGGACCCAGGGTCCACCAGTACATGAGATAGAACAGCACCCTTGCATTCCAAGGTGATATGTAAAGCCTTGTTGTGGTTACGTCCCTCTGTTGTTAAGTCAGCATTGGTGAAGCCCAGCCCATGGCTGGTATTGACATTTGCCACCACAGTTTCTAGCTGATTAACGGTAATCTCCTCTGGCACGTATGCTGCGTGCAGGACTTTCAATAATGCATTCCTGTGAGCTTCAGAACACATCAACAGGGATAATATGGAGATTTTTTAGGGAGTTTGGTGAAGCTGATCCACCACTTTGTAATCACTTCTTTTGATGATTCTCATAAACTCGTCTACATCTTGCTCAAAAGATGTCTTCTGAGTTTCTCTGACAATTGGCTCTTCAGGTACCACACTATTTCCTTTTGCTTTGGCAGCAGCTTCTGCTTCAACATTAGGTCTCTGTGTTTGTGAGGCAAAAAAGCGTCCGCTTCTGGTGAAGCCTCTGCCTCCCCCAACATTATCAATCTGTGGAGAAGAAGTTGAAGAATCCAAAGTGATTTTCTCCCCGTTGCAGTAGAGATCAGAGCCATAATGCCAAGGTATGACATTACTGCTTTCATAGGGAACTGGTCCAGGCACCGTGATGGTAACTGGACTGACTGCTGTAGAGGAGGGTACTGTAATGGTGTGCGGATCGTAGTAAATTGTGACTGGTGATCTGGCAGGTGGTGCCACTGCTTGTTGTTGGAAATTGTTGTTTGGAGGAACATCTGATGGATCATAGTAAATGGTGACTGCTGAGACATCTTCATTAATTTCTGTTGGCGTTGTAGAAGATTCTACTGGTAAAAAAGATGCTGATGTTGTAGAAGAAATGGTTGTTGACATTTGATTTGTTGAAGTGATGGATGGAGCCATTGCTGATGATATTGATGAATCGGTAGGAATGATTGTTGTTGTTGTTGTAGAAGAATCAGGAATTGTTGTCAAAGGAATTGCTGAATTTGTAGGCGCCGTTGTTGAGATCTGAAGGATACCATCCTTGATAAGAATATCTATGCCGCTTCTCAAATTATCACACCCGTTGACTGCAATGTTGCAATACCCACAACCGAGCTCACACCCGGGAAACACCTGGCACTCTAGAAGCTGAGCTTTAATTTCGACCAGAGGTGTTCAAATTTGTGCAACATTGGTGATCAAAGTAGATGGTTTGTCTTCCTCAATGGCATTAATCCTTGGCCCACCATGGTTGGGCATAGGATTTCTGTTGACATTCGGAGGTGGTGCGAAGTTGAGGGCTTTAGAATCCACCAGATCTTGAACTTTCATTTGCAAAGCCCTGCACTTCTCAGTATTGTGGCCTGGTGCATTGGAATGGAAAGCACACCTGGCGTTGATATCATAATTCTTCGGGAGATTGGAGGGATCGGGAGGTGCCAATGTCCTTAACTCAACCAAGTTAAGCTTCAGGAGTTGTGGCAACAAGGCGACATAAGGCATAGGGATAAGGTCAATCACCCTATTTGCCTGTGATGGTCTTTGCTGAAAGGGTCTTTGTTGTTGATTGCTGTTATTGTTGTTGTAGGTTCTCTGTGGCGGATACTGAACTTGCTGTTGATAATGGGGTTGTTGTGGTTGTTGATATGCTGGTTGCTGAGGGATCGGAGCTGGAATAGTGACAGCTGCTACTGATCTGTGGACATACTGAGGTCTTCCCCTGCTGGCATGAATGGCATTTGTCTCACCAGTCCTTCGAGGTCCCACAAAAGGCTTCCTGGGATTACTGGACGAACTTGCACCATTATAAGAAATTTTGCCCATTTTTAGCAAACTTTCAATTCTTTCACCGGCTATGACTACGTCTGCGAAGCTGGTAGAAGAAAAGGCAGCCATCTATCAATGTATGTTCCTTGCAGAGTATTCATGAACATGTCGGCCATTTCTCTTTCCGACATGGGTGGTTGGACAGCAGCAGCAAGCTGTCTCCACCTTTGGGCATATTCCCTGAAGCTTTCTCTGGAGGATTGAGACATTCCCATTAGGAGAGTCCTGTTAGGAGCCATATCCAGATTGTATTGGTATTGTCTGATGAATGCTTCAGCTAAGTCCTTCCAGCATCTGATAGTAGCTCTGGTCAAGTGTGAATACCACTCCCTTGAAGCCCCAGTCAAACTGTCTTCAAAATAGAACATCCACAGCTTCTCATCCATGGTATATGCTTTAAGTCTCCCCAGAAAGGACTGTAGGTGAGTTCGTGGACAAGAGGTTCCATTGTATTTCTCGAAGCACGGGGGTTTGAACTTGTGGGGAATTTTTACCCCATCCACTAACCCCATATCGATTACATCGAAGCCCAAGGAGTTTTGAGACTCCAGAGATCTCAATTTCTCAGCAATTTCATCAAACCTCTTATCATAGACTTCATCCCTAGCTCCCATGACAGTAAATTTCTCCTCTTGGGGGTCTTCTTGCAAGATCCTCCCCCCAGTAGTATTTCCTTGCACATTACCCGAGATGTTGACTTCCGGATCCAGATGAGGCCCAAATACAGGTGGATTAACATGAGGTTGTCCCCTCTCATTGTTACTTGTTCCTCCAGTCCCAGGATGAGGTTCCTCGGGAGTTTGTCTTTCTACCAATGCCCTTAACCTTTCTTGGGTCTGAGCCAAACCAGTCATCACTGTCATGAATTGGGCCATTTGGTTCCTCATCTCCACTCTTCCGTTAGCCATCTGGGTTCTGACCTCGGTCAGGTCTTGCTGTACTTGCTCCATTATAATACCCGGAAGGTTGTTGCGAGTAGGATACCGGTGTGCACGGTTGACAGGGAACACTCTTCTGCGAGCAATATTTCCTGAAGTCAAAGCAAAGTTAGAAACAAACAAAAGACAAAAACCTACAAAACAAAAAAAAAGTTAGTATGCAATGCAGTATGCTTATTTATTTTCCAAGGTATCCGGCTTGGTTCTTGGTTTTGACCTTTCCAGACCTCGAGGAAGATGCTTTGATGTTGCTTGAGAAAAAGAAATCCAATGAAACAAACTGACAAATATATTACAAATGGTGAATAATACATAGTTTGTTTTTTACAACACATGCCCCTGAAGGGTCAAAATACAACACAAAAGAAGAGTACATCAAATGAAAAGTAACAACAATCAAAAGGTCAGACATTTAGTCCAAACTCATCCTCCTTGACCTCCTTCAAAAGTGCCTCAGTCACTGGACCAGCTGGATGCTCTGTAATAGTCCTGATGAGGAGGTTCCTGGTGGCAATGGCAGTGGTCAGCTTCTTGTGCCTGTCTTGGTCCTTTTACCTCTTCAAGCCAGCCCTAAGCTTCAACTCTGAAATCTCCTTCTGGGCTGCCAGCAAAGCTTCCTGCTGTTTCTTTTCATTGGCCTCTAACTGCTCAATTCTGGCTTGAGTCCTCTTATCCTCTTGTGTCCGAGCTTCAGTGATCCTGACCCACCTAGCCTGACTTTCTTGCAGATAGAGTTCAGTCCTAGCCTTCTGAAGTTTGGCCTCTTTACAGGCATTCTTCAATATTTGCTCCCCAGCTCTTGATTTCTTGATGTAGTCCTCTGTTTTCTCAATCTTGGCCAGATGCTCCACTCTAAGCTTCTCCAACCTCTCAATGTCTAGACTACCATCACTCCTTTCCCAAAGAGTCTTCTTCAGAGCTTGAGACAGATTCTCATTCCTCTCCTTCAGCTTCTCAAATTCCTCCAGGCTGACAGTGGCTGCTGGCTGTACTGTAGAAGGTCCAGGTGTGTCCTCAATGGTAAAAGGCATTCCAGTAATCTGAGCTCTAGCATGGGACCACTCATAGTACTGGGCTAAAGCAACATTATTACACCTCCCAAGAATATCCACCCCCTTTGTCTGGATGTTTTCCCAAGCCCAGAATGCTTGTCTGACAACAGCTAGATTAGGCTTTATCTCACAATACAGGGTCTCAGCTAAATCTTGCACTCTAGGAGGGTGGACCAAAGCATAGCCTAGTTGTCTCTTAAACAGCAAAGGATTGTAGTTGATGCAACCCTTTACTCCTACCAGAGGTACATTTGGGTATTGCCCACAGCTAGTGATGATGTCCTTGCCTTTGGTGCTCTGGGTGCACCATCTGATGTCATCTGAAGTCAAAGCAATAAGTCTCTTAGCCCAATTCTTCTGTTGGTGAGGATTCAAGAAGGCATCTGTCTTAGGTAAGTGTTTGAGCAGCCAAGTGTGAAACAAAGGAGCACAACATCTCACCAACTTCCCTCTTTGTTTCTCATTCCTCTGATGAACGGAGTAATAGAAATCTCCCAGCAATGTAGGTACAGGGTTCCTCAGAAGGAAAAGATGAATGGCATTCTTGCTGATAAATTTGGGCTCATCTGCAAACAGTATAACCCCATGTATGCTGAGGGCTAACAGGGCACAGACTGCCCTCCATTCTCCCAAGGAGGCCTTCAGGATGGCCTGAGAAATCAAGAAGTCTAAGTGCAAACCAGGGATCCCCGCTTTTGATGTCATGCTTTGCTCAATCAAAGCAGGCTCCAATTACAGTGCTTTTGCTACTTCTCCATTGCTGGGAGAAGTCATCTCTGGGTTGAAGGGGACACCACCCCTGACAGGTACTCCAATCAATGATGAAAACTCCTCCAGCAGAGGTCCCAGCTGAAAGTTCTGGAATGTGAAGCATCTCAAAGGAGGGTCATAAAACTGTAGGCAGGTGTGGATCATACTCCTCTGAGAAGGGTCCAGGTCCATAACCATATCTAGGATGCCTCCATAATGCTCTCTGAATAAGGGGATGTGGTCGGGGGTGATAAGGGACTGGACCTTCCTGATACCAGTCAACACAGGCTCAAAGAAATGGTAAGATATGTTGCTCTTCCTGGGTGTAGCCATAAATGTTGCTGAAGGTGATGAAGATAGCTGCTGATGAAGGTCAAGACTGATACTGGAGATGAGCCACTGATAGGCTAGTGCTGGTGATGATGAAGGCAGCTGAAGCAGACAACTGATGAAGATAACTGAAGCAGATAACTGATGAAGATAACTGAAGCAGATAAATGATGAAACAGAGGTCTATGCATATGAAGGGGTCAAAACCAAGCCAGATATAATGTGGATACCCTGAAAAACAAATAAACAAATGTTAAATGATGCAATGATGATGTATGCAAATGATATGCAAGGGTTTGTGATCAAGCTGGATCTGATTATCTGTCTTGATATATAAGGCCCATGTATGTCCAAGAAGTCCAGATGGAGGTTCAGAAATCCAGTAACCAAGGTGGGGGACTCAAATAAAGAGTCACATGTCTAGGGTTAAATCACAGGAACTGTCCAAAGTTAGGTACTCTTAATCAAACAAATAACAAGGTATTGATGTGGTCAAAGGTACCTGCAAACCTGTAAACAGCCCAACCCCCCTCACAGGTAGTGTTCTAAAACAAGGATCCTCAGACTTGGATCAGTTATGAGAAGTGTAAACACTTCTAACCCGGAGGTACAATGTTTACAATAACCATAAAAGATCCTCCTCTAATTCACCCCAGTTTCTGAAGGTCATAATAAAGGTCATCCAGACTTAGCAGGCTTCCCAGATAGCCCTAGCACTACAGGAAATCTGTAGCACAGAGTTCTCAAGAAGAAACCCACATCTGAACTGTGTTTCATATTCCCGCACCAGACCGAAATGGAATGGGAAAGAACATGAACCACTCTAGCCTAGGTGTCACTCAGGTCCCAGGTATAGGACCTTAACTCTCAATAGAACCCCACCCACCAAGACAGAAGAACAGATCCAGCAATGATAATGACAGTATGAAATATGAAAAACTGTAAAGGAAAGCAATAAATAAAGTTGTACGTAAAGCAATAAATAAAGCAACTATATAAACACAATTAGCACATAACACCCCAGTAAACACAAATCAAACAAGCGCTAGGAGGAACCCACAAAAAGAACCAGAAGCCCTGGTTACAGTATAAGGGTCCCCAGCAGAGTCGCCAAGCTGTCGCTCCCACCAAATGACACAGGGCCAGAAGGGGTACAGACGCGAACGGTCGGCGAAAAGAGAAATGAATAGAATCACCAGCTAGGCATTTTTATCCCAAAGGAAAGGTAATGCTGCATAAACCTGGAAAGGTATGATGGATAAGACGGTTGCGAACTAGAGAAACTGAGAAAGGGGGTTGGTTACAACCTGGGAAGGTATTAGCACCCAGATTGTCCGCCGTACTCGACGGGATCCACGCTTGAAAGATTTGTGTTTTAAAGGGGTAGTGTCAGTGCAATTTGTGTATCAAAGCTGGAAAAGAATGCAAGTGTTAGTGTGAAAGAAATGTGAAGTGAAATATGTGAAATGTCAGTGTAAGAAAAGAATGAAATGCTCAAGACTATGAGGCTTAACAACAATGCTGGAAGAGGGGGGATATACATAAACTTTTGTTCGATAACCGTTAAGTTATGCCTATGTATCCTCTCGCGCAATGAGGAAGTTAGAACACCGTAGTTCGACCCAAAGAGACTGAAAGATAGATTGACTTGTGAACTGCTTACTTGCCTATGCTCAAGTGTATGACCTGTCTGGCTCAGGTGCAAACTATCTTGCATTAGACGAAAGAAGCAAGTTCCCGTTTGTGAGTGAATATGATGAGAAAAGAATCCTGGAGGAGACGATTATGGTTTGTTTTTGAGTTTTCAATCTTTTATTGCCTTTTGAAGTTTGTCATAAGAAAATGAGCTTATTCCTAAACCAAGGGTTAGTAAACTCATCACATCATCCCTCTGATTAGGGGTAATGAGAACACCTTAAGTATGAAGTAAACACCTCACACTTAATCACCATGATGTAGGATTAAGATCATTAACCTACTTGTGATTATTTATATGTTTTTGTTATTTTTGTTTAGTGTTAAGTAATGAGATTAAGCCATAATCAAGGATTTAATGGGCTCATTACACCATCCTAATAGAAGGATAATAGATGAGAACATTTAAGCTGAGGAATGCTCCTCAACTAAATCCATGATTAGGGATTAACCTCATGACAAAACAAAACTTTATTAAAGTGGATTTTAAGTAATGGTAAGATGAAGAAATGGATTTTGTGATTTGTAAGACAACTTGAGGGGGACTTGTCCATTAACACTAGGGTTAGTCCTTCTTAACCAATTAAGGAAGAATTAGAACCCTAATGCAAGGCCCAAGTTACAAGCTTGATGTCTTAGTGATTATTAGATGGATTGATTAAAGGATATAAACACATTAAGGGTTCAACACTTAGGATTAAAGTTATACACTCCATCCTAATAGAAGGATGCAGGCATAAACTTAATCACAAAGCCTTAAAACCTTTAGGGTTTAGTCCTTGATTATGAGATGAGAAGAGAAGACTCAAAGATGACACAAAGGAAAAACTAAATGGGGGACTAATCAAACCCTAATTGTTATCATGCTTGGTTGTTCCTAGGGTTCATGAAGCTTGCAAGAGATCTTCAAGAGAGAAGCCACCAGGAAAGAAGCAGATGAAAGGAGGAGGAAGCAGAGAGAAGCAAAACAACTTGCTTCACTTAAGAAGACAAGTTGCTTGAAGAAAGAAAGTGGGGAAGAGCATGAATGAGTAAGCTCACTCAAATACAAAGATAAAATGCAGCAATGATGCATAAGAGAGATGAAAAAAGATTGTGAGAAGTGAAGGCAAATTCACTTCTCAAAACAACTTACCACCTAAAAAGTTAGCAAAAGAAATGCAATGCAATGGAAATGGGATGAAGTGTCATGATGCAAACCAAAGTCAGAAGCATAAACATGATGTTAATGATGCTAAGAGAAGATGCAAACACAAGGCAAGACATGAGAATGATCATACAAGGACATGGATGCAGATGAAGCATGCTTTGAACCATAAAGACTCATGAATGTTTATGAAATGAAATGAACCTATAATATGGCAAATGAAAGATGCAATGATCAAACATGATTCTAACATGTCCTAAGATGTATTATGAACCATATGGATACACAAAATGTCATGGCAAGTCATTGAATGCAAACATATGAGAAATGGATGCAAAGGAAGGCACAAATTAGGGTTTATGAACAACACACAAAGCAAAATGAAAAATCAGAAGAAAATGACATGATAAAAAATTGAAAATGGGACCAGGGGAGCCCTAACCCTACACAAGTTCATTGCCTAAAGGAGGGGACCTAATTCTTAACCTAGTGAAAGTTATGAATTTCTTAAGTCAATTAGGGTTTTAAGGTACCTCATCATAAAAAATGCTAAACAAATTGAAAATGGAAGGTAAATTCAAGCCAATTTTATCCTATAAACTAAATGCTATGAAGGATGCAATGCAAGAAGAACCATCATCAAACTCTCAATGGTTAGGCAGAATGGATTTTTCCAAGTTTGAACAAAAATATTGCCTTAAAATGAATTTAATTCCAATGAAAATGATCAAAATGCATCAAGAACCAAAAAGAAATTTGCTTTAAGAGTTTGATTATGTTTCTAAATGTTTTAAAATGCAATGTGAATTTTTTTGTGATTTTTAAATACTTAAATGCATTTTTAATTAATTAATTCTCATTAATTAATTAAAAATAAACATTTAAATGATTTAAAAATAATTTTTGATGCAAAAAATAAAAATAAAATTATTTTCAGAATGAGAAAAATATTTAGAACCTTGATGCAAAAAATGAGAATTTTTGGATTCATTTTGCTATTTTAAATAAAATGTGGAAAGAAATACAATTAAAATGAATTAAAAATACGAATTTATGAAAGTAATCCAATCCAGTGGCTGAGATTCAAATAAAAAGGGAGGGAATTGACCAGCGCGCGCATCTGGATGGCTGAGATTCAAACTACACTAATTACGTCATTAAGCCCTAATCTGAACCCTAAACACTTTCAGATGACCGGTCATCTTCTCTGGCCAACCATTCATGCTATCTCACTCCCTACGCATCCCCAAGCCCTCTAACTTTCCAAAAATGATCCCCATATCAACCCCAACAAGAATCAATCAACAAAAATCATTTATTCATCATCAAATTCGTGAATCAGAGCAAAACGGAAAACATGGCAGAAAATTCAGAAGCTCATGAAATGCTTATTTCTCAACTATTCTCAAAAATAAAAACATCATGGTGATCTGTGAGACATGTAGAATCATTCTATAACATAAAATAAAAGTTCTGGAAAAATAAATGCCATGGCTACCTGAGCTTGAGCTTTCGAAACAGGGACTTTATGGCCAGTTCTTTGCTTCAAATCCACTCCAATGATTCCCCCAAAGAGCTTGTGATGCTTGGTTGGAGTTTAAATGGCCTCAAGAAGAAGTTTGCAGAATCTCAGTTCATGAAATGTTGAAATTGTGTTTTTGATTATGGAGGTTTTAGGGCAAAATGGAGGGTGGGAAGTGATCAGTGAGGTTTATGGAGTTGAATGGTGGAAAAAGTTTGAAGGTTTGATGGCTGAATCAAGAGATTCGAAAGCTTTTGCAAATTTGGGGATTTTTGAGTGTGATGTATTCTTGGAGCTTCAGGCTGTGTTGTTATGTGCTTTTGCTTGGTTTTGATCCACATAAAGAAGTGTGATAGGTCAGAGAGTGGGTGCTGGCCTATGCTGATTGGTATGGGCAAGTTGCCAAAATGTCAAAAGTTGGTGTACTTGAGGTATGGGTCATGGCAGGCTGGTTTAGGGGCATGGCTTGGTTCAGCTGAGATCATGGAATGCTTGTGGATCAGATTTTGTGAACTGAGGCAAATGGATGAGAAGCTTTGATCCATTTTGCAAATTGGCACAACTTTGCCCCTTTTGGAAATTCTTCAAGTTCAAAGCACCAAAGTGCAATATTCTTGGGCCAATTCTGATCTTTAGAGGTCATATGAGCATGTTGTAAAGTGTTTGTGCATATTTGAAGCCTTTAGAATGCCTTGTCATACCATTTTGCAAATTGCCTCTTTGGTGTAAAACATGAAATTATGTGATTTTGTCCAACTTTGACAAGCCATAACTTTTGATCCAAAATGAATTAGAATGAGTTCTTGTACTTTTTGAAAATGGGAGGATCCATTCTACAACTTTCATGACCAAAGTTTCCTCATTTGAAGCATTTTTGAATCAAAAAGAGAGGGTTGAAAAACTTTCCCAAAATGGCAAGTTTTCATTACAAGTCACTTTCCCAAAAAGGCAACTTTGCAAATGACTTGAAATTTTCCAATTTTGTGAACTTCTAACATCTTTTATGATCAAATAAAGATCACACACATTCAAAATGATGGGGAACACCCTTTGGTTGGGTCATTGGGGGCCTCAGATGTCCTGATTTTGCACTGACTTGCTCAAGAAGTCATCTCTTGATCAGATGCCTTCCCCATGGAATTTCTTCAGGAAAATTGATATGCATGATCCTTATAACATATAGAGACCAATATAAATAAGAATGACCAAAAAATTTGGAGTTATGGCTTCTGAAACCAAAACCCTAATTTTAGGTCATCAGTGTAGATAAACCTGGCTCTGCTTCCATGCCTTTCTCAGTTCTTGTGATCCTTTGACTTCCTTGATCTTGAGAGGATATAATATGATGCTTGAACATACATGGACCCCTTTGAAGTGATTGTAGACCTTTGGAGTGGCTCAAGTGGCTCAGGGATAGCTCAGATCACAAACCCTAGATGTAGATGACTTAGAAACAATGCAGTGAAACAAAAATGCAATATGGGATGCTATGCTTGAACTTATGCATATGAAAAGATCACAAGCCATGGTGAAATGGGTGAGGGCAAATTTGGGGTGTTTACATATACTTCCAAAACTGCGAAACATGAAACACATCTTGTAAATTAAACAATCTCGGTGGCAATGCCACTCTATAAGCAATAGAACCAACTCTCTCCGAAATCTGATACGGACCAATATATTTAGGAGTAAGCTTTCTCGACTTCAAAGCTCGTCCAACACCGGTCACCGAAGTAACCCTTAAAACACATGGTCTCCTTCTTGAAACTCAAGATCTTTCCTTCTCTTGTCATGATAACACTTCTGCCTACTCTGTTAAGTCCCCATCTTATCTCGAATCAATTTTACCATCTCAGTAGTATGTTGCACAATATTAGACCCAAGTACAATACTCTCACATGACTCATGCCAACACACAAGCCCTCGACAAATTCTCCAACGATTCTATTGTCCTCTCTGTCTGTCCATCATTCTGAGGATGATAAGCTAAACTCAAATTCAACTTCCAAACCTAATGCCTCTTGCAAACTCTCCCAAAACCTTGAAGTAAACCGTGGATCTCTATCCGACACAATATCCAAAGGTATTCCATGCAACTTCACTATCACTCCAACATATATCTCTGCCAACCTCTGCAAAGAATAATTAATACCAATCAAAATAAAATGCACTGAATTAGTCAACCTATCAACGATCACCCAAATAACATCATGCCCTTTTTGAGTAGTAGGTAACCCCGTAACAAAGTACATCGATATACTATCCCATTTCCACTCGGGAATATCCAATGGTTGCATCAAACTACCAGGTTTATGATATTCCTCTTTCGACTTCTGACAAGTCAAACATGCATAAACAAACTGAGCCACATCTCAGTTCATACCAGGCCACCAAAATATCTTCTTCAAATCCTGATACATTTTCGTCGCTCCTGGATGAATACTCAAACCACTCCTATACCCTTCTTCAAGAACCATTCTCTTCAACTTAAGATCATCAGGAAGACAAATATGATCCCGAAATCTTAGTACTCCCTATTCATCAATTCGAAAATCGTTATTTCCAACTCGTTCATCATTAACCATCAAGTCTACCAATTTCACATTTGACTTCTGACTCTCCTGAACACGATCAAGAAACTCATTATTAACTTTCAACATTCCCAACATCACTCTATGAGGTGTCTGTTCACAAACCACACTCATATCTCTGAATTGTTCAATCAACTCTAACTCTCTAGCCATCATAATTGGCATATGCAATGTCTTCTGACTTAAGGCATCAACTACAACATTAGCTTTACCAGGATGGTAGTTCAAACTAAAGTCATAATCCTTCAGAAATTCCAACCAACGTCTTTTTCCTCATATTCCACTCTTTCTGATCAAACAAGTATTTCAAACTCTTATGATCACTATACACCTCAAATCTCGAACCATACAAATAATGCCTCCAAATCTTTAAGACAAAAAACTATAGCTGCTAGCTCCAAATTGTGAGTAGGATAATTCCTCTTATGAATTCTCAACTGACGTGAAGCATACTCCACAAACTAAACATCTTGCATAAACACTCCACCTAAACCCATCAAAGAAGCATCACAATAAACCACAAATGGTTCATTTGCTTTCGCAAAGTTAAAATTGGGGCAGTAGTCAACTTTTTCTTTAGCTCAATGAAATTCTTCTCACACTGGGAATCCCACATAAATGTTTTGTTATTACAAGTCAATTGGGTCAACGAAAGTGCCAACTTCAAAAATTCATCAATAAATATTCGATAGTAACCAACTAATCCCAATAAACTTCTGATCTCCTTCACTAACTTCGGAGTCTCTAATTGTAGCAATGCATCTACCTTCGCTGGATCCACAATAATCCCTTTTTTCGAAATCACATAACCAAGAAAGCTCACCTCTTTCAACCAAAATTCACACTTCGACAATTTATCATACAACTTCTTCTCTTTCAACACTTGCAATACAATCCACAAATATTCAACGTGCTCTCCTTCTGACTTAGAGTAAATCAGAATGTCATCTATAAAAACAACAACAAATTGATCCAAATACTCAGGGAAATTTAGATTCATATACTCCATGAACACACCAGGTGCATTAGTAACTCCAAATGGCATCACTACATATTTATAGTGTCCATACCGAGTCCTAAAAGCGGTCTTTTGAATATTTTCATCTTTCACTCTTATCTGATGATAACCAGATTGCAAATTGATCTTACTAAACACATGAGCACCAACCAACTGATTCCTCAGATAATCTATCCATGGAAGAAAATACGTATTCTTAATTGTCACCTTATTCAGTTGTTTGTAATCAATACACAACCTCATGCTACCATCTTTCTTCTTTACCAACAATACCGGTGCTCCCCATGGTGATACACTCGGTCTCACAAACTTCTTTTCTAACAGTTCCTCTAACTTTTTCTCAACTCAAATAACTCGGAAGCCGACATGCGATACAATGCCATCTAAATAGGTCTGTTCCTGGCACAAGATCAATACTGAACTCCACCTTTCTCTGGTGGCACATCCCCAACATCATCTAGAAACACTTCTGGGAAATCTCTTACCACTTGCAATTCACTAATTTCCATATCATTCTCCACCGAAAATGATGCAAACAACGCCAAAACTTGCGCTTCTTCATTCATAATCTTTTTCACCTCTCGAGCATAAAAATAACCAACTTCTTCTTCCTCTTCATCAAGATTAAGAAACCGAACCGACTTACTGAAACAATTAATATGGACATGGTTGTACTCCAACCAATTCATACCAAGAATCATGTCCAAACCTCCCAATGGCAAGCAAATCAAATCCACACAAAATTCCTTACCATAAATTGATAATGGACAATTCAGACACACGAGAGAAGTAGTTAACGACCCATCAACATGATTCTCGATAACTATATCTCCTTTCATCAGAGAAACAACAAGTCCTAACCACCTCACACAATTAATAGAAATAAAACAGTGTGTAACACTTGTGTCAATCATAGAAATCAACGGTATACTATTAATATAACAAGTACCTCTGATCAAATGATCCTCACTGGAAGTGTGTGTCCCTGTCAAAGAGAACACCTTTCCTCCAGTTGCAGCTTTCTTTGACTTCTGGAAATGAGTATTGATGTGACCTTGCTCCCCACAGTTGTAGCAAGTAACCAGATTAGTTTTGCACTCAGCAATCAAGTGTCCAGGCTGACCACACTTGAAACATTTCTTCACGTCACTTGTGCACTCACTAACACGATGGCCCAGCCCACCACATATATGACACTTCAACGAAGCAAGAGCACCTCCCCCACTTGGCCTTTGCCCTTATTCTGTCTCTATTTACCCTTATCAGCAGGAGTTGCATAAGGTTTCCCATGATGCATCTGTTGTTTTCCTCTTCTCTCAGCTAAACCTTTTAAATGCTCAGATAGAGCCTTGTTGTCCTCCTCAAAGATCCTATAGCAATCCACCAAATTCGGAAATCTACGGATCCTCTGATAACCAATCACCTTCTTAATCTCAAGCCTTAATCCATTCTCGAACTTGACACATTTTGAGAACTCAACAGTCGCCTCGCTATAATGCGAATAAAACTTCTCTAGGTCAGTAAACTTAGCAGCATACTCGGTCACGGACATACTGCCTTGTTTCAGCTCTAGAAACTCGATCTCCTTCTTTCCCCGAACATCTTTGGGAAAATACTTCCTCATAAATTCTCTTCTAAACACATCCCAGGTGACTTCCTCACTAGACGCATCCAATCGCTGACGAGTGCCAACCCACCAATCATCAACTTCAACTACCAATCTATGCGCACCACACCACACCTTGCTTCCTTTCGAACACTCCATCGCCTTGAAGATCCTCTCGATCTCCTTGATCCAATTTTGTGCTCCATCAGGGTCATACTTCCCCTTGAATGTAGGTGAATCATTCTTCCTGAACTCATCACTTTCACGATCCCAAGCATTCATCGGGTTATGCTCAGACTGTGCCATCGCCTGCATAGCAGCGGAAATTGCAACATCGTTTCTCCCATCCATTCTAAATATGTCACAAAACAACAATCCAACAATGATTTAGAAATTAACAACAACAACAACGTTCAACACTCAACAACAATACAACAACTCACGACTCAACGACTTAACGACTCAACTACTTGGTAGAACGGACCAACCAGCTCTGATACCACTTTGTAACACACAAATAACCCCACAAAATTATTAATAAAAACCAGAGAAATTTAAAATTCATCAAAAACAATTGAGTGTCACAATTCAACAACCACACATGGCTTAATGATACGTTTTATAAAAATCATTCAACTTGCAACGGAAAATATTTTAAAAAAAACTTCCCGATTATTTCTATTCCTCGGAGCAATCTTGAAGATAACAATATTTCACACCCTTACCCGATTATTTCTATTCCTCGGAGCAATCTTGAAGCTTTTCCAACTTTTCCTCTTTTCTCTTCTTTTCTCTTCTCTCCTTTTTCTTTCTTCTCTTTTTCTTTCTACCTTTTCTTTCTCTTCTTACATACTTATACTCTTTCTCACTCTCTTATATTTTCTTTCTATTTTCTACTCTCTCCAACCAAATATCAATTTCTCACAAAATACCAATTCTACTAATTTCTAACTTATAATTAATTAACAAATACCTAAAATACCCTCTTATCCAATTTTACCCGAAAATTCACAAAACGGTAAAAATCACATATCACACCAATATATCACATTAATTCATCAACATATCATATCATCATATTAATTTCACAAATAAAACAATTATCATATAAATAAAATAAAAGACTCCACAAAATTTGGGAAAATCAAATCGGGGCGTTACACATAGAATAAAACCCAACCCTCAAAATGGCTTGAATCACCACACACACAAACCTCCATTTATGCTAAACCAGAGCCACACACCTCAAATAGCCCATATAAGCTTGTTCTAAGCATCCCATTATCCTCAAGGGGTCCATTGGAGTTGGTTTGTACAAGAAAGAAGGTCAGAAAGCTCAAAATTGCAAAGCTTCAGTTCAGGTAGCTTCTTCAAACTTTTTTTCCAGAACTCTTATTTCAAGTTATAATATGAATCTACATGCTTCCCTGGTTGCCATGATGTGTTTATTTTTTAAAATGAGTGAGAGAAGAGTGTGTATTGTGTTTCTGAAAGTTTAAACCTAGAACGTGTTCTTCTTCGATTCCCCTTTTTGAGGCATGATAAATGCGTTTTGAGTCTGGATTCATGTTTAGGGAGGTTAGAAGAGTGTTTCTGGAGCTTTAGAGAGCTTGGGATGGCTTAGGGAGAGAGATAGGATTTTGGGGTCGCCGAAGAAGATGACCGAAACACTGCTCCGGTCACGTGAGAGTGATTAAACCCTAATCCAAAAATTAAATGTCAATTTGAATAATAGCCCTTGGATCTTGTTTACCCGCGCGTATGGACGACCCAGATTGGTCATTAAAACCCTAATCACAATTTATTAAATTAATTAGGTTTAATTAAATTAATTTTTCCAGAGTGAATCCTAGCTACCCATCTGCGTGCGCAGTCAACCAGGGTTTAAACCTCAGCCATCAGATTGTTTGACTTCTCATTTTTTTCTTTTCATTTTCTTGCATTTCTTTTCCATAATTATTAAAAATAGCAAAAAGACTTTAAAAAAATCTCATTTTCTGCATTTTTACTTTAAATATTTTTATTAATTAAAAAAAAATTATTTTAATTTTTGCATTAAAAAAGTATTTTTAAAACATTTAATTGTTTTATTTAAATAATTAATTGATTTTGATTAATTAAAAATACATTTAGGTTTCTAAAAATCATCAAAACATTCATGACGCATTCTCATACATTTATAATCATTTACAAACTCACCATACAAATTTATTTTTAGGTTTGATCACATTTTCACAATTTTCTTTGAATTAGGGTTCATAAAATTCCATTTTTCTAACCCTAACTTGAAAAAATCACTTCTGGTCAACCATGATGAATTTGAACTTGATTCTTTTTGCATTGTTTCACATATTGCATCTAGGATCTAGGTTATTTATCTCATGATTTTGCATTGTATTTTCAATTTGATTAGCATTTTTCCCTTAGAAGTATCCAAGAACCCTAGTTAACTTAGAAAATTCATAACTTTCACTAGGTTTAGCTTCTGACTTCCACCTTTGGGGTGTGATCTTGTATGTGTTTAGGGTTTGTTTGAATTCAATTTCAAATTTTTATCATGATGTATGCTTCCGTTTTGATCATGTGCATCTCATGTTATCTTAAAACCCTAATTTCTCATGTTCATTTGCATTCACCTTTGCATATCTCAATCATATGAATTTTCCATGACATTTCAAGCATTTGTATGACATATTAGACATCTTAAGACATGCTTGAACATTTCTTGATCATTTCTTCATTCATTTGGTATGCTTTGCATTCATTACATTCCATGTGTATCCATGTGTTTCTAAGCTTCCAACTTGCTTCCTTTGTATCTCATCCTTGTATGAACATTCATAAGAATTATGTATGACTTTAAATCATCTCATAACACATTTGCATCATGTTTAAACTTCTGGTTTTGGTCTTTTAATCCTTATTCATCTAATTTCCTTTTATTTTGCATCTTATGCATTCATACTAACATTTCAGGGGTTTATGGTAAGTTGTTTGGGATGTGGATTTGCCTTCACATCCCACTCTTTCTCATCTTCTCATTTGCATAATTTATTTGTCTTTGAAGTGAAATTGCTTCACTTATGTTCTCTCATTCTTATTTTCTTTCTTTTAGGATACTTATCTTCTTCAGGAAGTAAGTAACATGTTCTTCTTTCTTCTTCTCTTTTCATCTGCTTCTTCTTCCATGGTGGCTTCCTGAGGATCTTCTCTTATGCCTCATAAACCATAGGATATCCAAGCATGATAATTTTTAAGGTTGTATATAGTCCCCCTTAGTATTTCACCTTTGAGTCTCCTTGAGTCTCTCTTCTCATCTCATAGTCAGAGGCTAAACACTTAAAGCTTTAGGACTTTGAATTAGGGTTATGCCTGCATCCTTGTCTTAGGATGGAGTGTATAACTTTAATCCTTAGTCTTAAAGCTTTAATTTCTTTACACCTTCTAATCAAAACACTTAATAATGATCAAGACATAAGCTTGTAACTTGGGCCTTACATTAGGGTTCCATCTCTTCCTTATGGTTAAGAGAGACTAACCCTAGTGTTTAATGGACAAGTCCCCCTCAAGTTGCCTTACAAACTTAAAACACACTTCTTAATCTCACCCTTTAATTAAAATCCACTTAATAAAGGCTTGTTATTGTAACACGGTGGGAGAACTGACTTTAGTTAAATGTTGCGGATAGCAAGAGTCGCCGCCGACTTTTATTTTATCCAAAGGAAAGGCATAAAAGAACAGGAAAGACCTTTAAAAGATTTTTGGGTTCGGGGGGTGGGTTATGTAAAGGGAAGGTGTTAGCACCCTTTACATCCATGGTTATCCATGGACTCTTAGTTACTTAGCTCACTTTAAATTGTTTTTGAAATGTGTAGTGTGTGATTAGAAATTTTCTTAAGTGTTTTATAATGATCCATGTACGGATATATATAAAACCTTTGTTTTGAAAATTTCTTGAAAAATGTGAAGTGTTTGAAATGTTTTTGAAAAAAAGTGAGCAAGTACATAAGAGGAACCTACCCTAAGTTAAGTCTTTTCTGTTCTTGAATATCCTTTAATTGGTAAGACTATCCTATTATTAAGGAATAGGTAGTCATTACCTTGGATGTGTGGGACAAATGAAGGGACATCTGTTATTTAGGCAACTGTAAGGTGTATAAGCAATTCGAAGGGACTAATCATCTTTATTCGAAAGGGACAAGATCATTACGAAGGCAACATTCGAAGGGACTTGATCTTTTTATCTGTTTAGGGACTAGATGATATAAGATGAGGGACTTTGCTTTATACACCCTACTTGACCTTTTGTTTAGGCAACTTGAGAGGTAACCCTTAAGAGTTGAGATGGCGATCCAGGATCGACTTACGTGTGTGAGTGTACCAATTTAAATATTTATCTTGAGATTTAATGATCTAAATTAATTTTTAAATACAAACATATCTTGCACTCCCTATTTTACTAACCATAACATTTAAAATAAATAATAAAAATTACTACTACAAATATTACATAAGGGATACAATTACATAATAATAATAAAAAATAAATAAGCAAATAAATAATAATAAATAATTGGGTTAGTAACAATAATAATAATGAAAATCATATAATAAATAAATGGGGTTAGTAATAACAAAATTAATAAGAATAAAATAAAGAAATTAGCATAATAATGAATAATAAATTTAAAAGTGCAATTTTTAATAAATAATTATTTTTTAAAATTTTAAGAAAAATAAGTAATTCCTACTATACTAATTATTATAAAGATTTAAATTTATATACATGTTAAGAAAAAAAATGGTTAATTATAATTAAATAAACATATTATAAAAATAAATTATATTTACAAGATTAAATTAGGAGTTTTTAATTATTTTAAGCATAATCTAAAATTATTTACATGATTTTATATAAAACTATGGATAATGATAATAAAAACAAATAATAAAAATAAAGAAGCGTAATTAACATTTATATAAAATAATTAGGTTTTTTTTAGAAAAATATTATTAGGGTTAATCATATTAAATTAGGGTTTATATGTTTAGAAAAATAAATTAGGATTAATTATCTAATATAAATTAATTATACAAAATTATACAATATTAATAATATACAAAAATAAATATTAAATAATTTTACTAATAAGGTTTAATTTTGAAAAGATGAATTTTAAATTATAGAAAAGAAAATAGTATAGACATTTTTTTTATCATTTAAATTTATTTAACAATAATATAAACAAATTAAATAGAAAAAACAAGAAAAAGTGAAAAAAAGAACTTACCTGGGCTGGGATTCGAACCCAACCCCTATGCTTTCACACTCTCCAAACCAACAAGCCAGCCACTGGGCTACGCACGCGCAGGTGATATGGAAGGAACTCCATATTGTTTTGTTTCAACTCCTGTGAAAATCATAACAAAACAAAAAAATGGCACAAAAAGGGCCTGGGGGGGATTCGAACCCAGGACCCTCAACCAAACAAACACACACTCCAACCATCCAGCCAGAAGGGTGCATCTGATATATAATATACAACAAATAATAATATGGTAAGTTATGTGATACATGAGAAAATGAAGCAAAAAGAATGTTGCCTCCAGGAATCGAACCCAAGCCTTAAAACAATACACGCGCATCCATCACGACTGGGCCAAGCAAGCCGTTCTGAAATAATATCAACAATAAAACATAAAATATTATATCAAATATTTGAATGAAGATCTTGGCGCCACTGATCTTCGTCTTCCCCAAATTACCTACGAATTTCCTTGCGTATTCTGCTGCGAACATACCTGCGAATTTCTCAATGCACACAACCTGCGAAATTCAAACACCAAGCAAACGATACAATTTCTTCCAATTGATTAGGGCATTGTGATTCCCAGAGCTTACACAATCATCCTATGTTTTTCAAATTCATTTATATTAGGTTTAGTGTGAAGCCCTAAAAGCTTGGCCGAAACCCTAAAAATGGTGGATTGCTCATTCTGTATCAAAATCCAAATCAAAGCATCCAGAAACAATGGTTAGTTCATCACAAACAAGAATCAATGATCAAATGCGATTTATTTTACACTAATGTATGAAAACGAAAAACTCATGAATGTCAAAATAATTTGATTCGGTTTGGCCAATTCACGGGCTTTTAGATGCATATGACCATTGGTATATATTCAGAGATGTTCAAGGAAGGGATTGATGTCCTTATTTCACCTGAAAAACCACAAAAAGTTAGAAACTGAATTTCAAATTTTGATGAAATTTGAACTTATGAAACTTATCCTTGAGGCAGAAAATTCGTCATTGGGCATTGTGTTAGGTTTGTGTACTTATAGTTGAATGAAACTAGGTCAAGAAATTGGATGGTTATTTGGACTTTTTGATTTTTGAAGATTGAAAAAGATCATGACTTGAATTTCATATATTTTTGAATGAGACCTTTCTATCTTAAGACAATCATCATCAATTGCATATCAATCTGATCCAATTCATGTTTATGACTCTCTAGAATCAAAATATATTTTAAATCTTCATATTTGGTATTTTATTTAAATTTAAAATGATTTTTAATATAAAAAATCATAATAAATAAAATAAAATTATGAAAATATTAAATAAATTTCGTGCATGATGTCATGGAACACCTTGGGTCACAAAAAGTTCAGCCCATTTGAAGAATTATAGTTTTAAGACCCTATTTTCTTCATAAACCACCCAAAAATTTCCCAACTTTGTAAGGGCACACATCCTTCAATTTTAATGATATGAGGGTTTTCTTGGACATTTTGGAAAGCTTAAAGAGTCCTATAACCAACCCCATTGGTTTCATGTCCATATCATTTACCATTCTCAAGTTATGCCCTTTTGAAGTTGTTGACTTTTTGTTGACTTTCAAAAGGACCTATAATGTCTTAGCTCATACCTTCCAAATGAAGCATTTTTGGGCTTGGCTTGTGAGACACAAAGTTGTAGAGAATTAAATTTCCTTCAAAATGAGATTTGGATGGGAAAAATTTGATGAAGTATGTGAAAGTTATGGCTGGTCAAAGTTCAGTTGACTTTTCCTAAGGAAACCCTAATTTAGAAACTCCTGATCCTTGATGATCTGAAATCTCCTTGATGAATCATGATCAACCCTTGATCAAATGATTAATTTTACTTCATATACTTGATGTTGGCAAAAAAATCATGAAGTTTGACTTTGGTTTGACCACAGTTGACCTCAGTTTGACTTTTTAACTACTTTGACTGATTTTGACCTATCTGATCATCTGACTGAGCAAACCTTTGGGAAAAGTCTTGAAACTTGTCATGGGGATTATTAAACACATATAAGATGTTATGAAGCTCACTTGAAGTATTGGAAGTCCATTTAGCCTGATTAAAGTCAAAACCCTAGTTTAGGATGCACTGCTTAGGAGGATGCATTGTCTGAGGGAATTGTCAAATCTTCTGACTAATTGTGAACTTTGTGAACCTTGTGAACCTCATAAGATGTCTTGTGAACCTTGTGAACCTCATAAGATGTCTTGTGAATCTTGTGAACCTCATAAGATGTCTTGTGAACCTTGTGAACCTCATGAGAGGTCTTGTGAACCTTGTGAACCTCATGGGAGGTCTTGTGAACTTTGTGAACCTTGTGAACCTTGTGAGTCTCTTAGTACACAAAGTCTTGTTTTGTGAGGGAAAATTTTGGGGTGCAACAGCTGCCCCTGTTCAATTTTCTGAAACCTGAGGGGTTAGATTGGTATATGTGCCAGTCGTGACCTGGAAGGTTGAAGGGGATTGAACACAAAAGCCCAAAAATTTGCACTCACCAGTGCGTAGAGTGATATTGATGACTAGCTGTATATGCTTGAGTGGGCTTAAAGATGCCACTTGGAAAAAGTTCTACAAATATATCTCTTGGAGAATAAAGTAGTCCAAAGTATGAAGATATAGCTTTTGGGAAGATAAACGACGTCCCAAGATAATGAGATAACCTTTGGGAAGATAAACAACGGCCCAAAGTCATGATAGCTTTCAGGAGGATAAATAACGTCCTGAGGTATAAGTATAACTTTTGGGAAGATAAACAACGACCCAAAGAAATGATAACTTTCAGGAGGATAAACAACGTCCTGAGGTATAAGTATAACTTTTGGGAAGATAAACAACGGCCCAAAGAAATGATAGCTTTCAGGAGGATAAAAAACGTCCTGAGGTGTAAGTATAACTTTTGGGAGGATACACAACGGCCCAAAGAAATGATAGCTTTCAGGGGGATAAACAACGTCCTGATGTATAATGATAGCTTTCAGGAGGATAAACAACGTCCTGAGGTATAATGATAGCCTTCAAGAGGATAAACAACGTCCTGATGTATAAGTATAACTTTTGGGAAGATAAACAACGGCCCAAAGTCATGATATGGCTTTTGATAAGATAAACGACGTCTCAAGATAGCCTTTGGGAAGATAAACGACGTCCCATGATAATGAGGTAACCTTTGGGAAGATAAACAACGGCCCAAGGTCATGATAGATTTCAGGAGGATAAACAACGTCCCGAGGTAATGAGATAACCTTTGGGAAGATAAACAACGGCCCAAGGTCACAAGTTATTGATGAAGTTTGTCTGCTGGAGAATTAATCTGAAAAACAAGATTATAACATTCTGCAAGATAATATTAGTTTATGCATTATGCATGTATAATATGATGCACTTAAGTGATGTATTATGTATTTATGTATATGTATGTTATGATGTAAATGATGTAAATGATGTATGTATGTATCATGCAGCTTGAAACGCCTGGATATCTTGGTATAACAACTGCTGGCCAGAGAAAATAAATCCCGATTTGTTGCTGAAGAATATGAGGAGCTTGTTCCCGTTTGATAATATAGTATTCATAACCTCCCGTCTTCGTTTGATAGTAAGGTATACATAACCTCCCGTCTTCGTTCGTCGTACTCCTATTGGAAAAATAAATTCCCGACTATCCGTATGAGGATAAAAGAGATGGATATAAATTCCAGGGGAGATGTGACTCGAAGTACTTATGAAGATGGATTTGCCCTACCGGGGGATTTGTAGCTGTCTTGTGGGAATGAACCGGCGAAACTTCGTTGAAATCCTTCCCTCGTTCGTCCTTAGTAAATACTATTACTGCATTTTCATGCATTTCTGGTAAACATCAATCATATTAAGCATTTATGCATTTCAGGTAAACATCAATCATATTAAGCATTTATGCATTTCTGGTAAACATCAATCATATTCAAAAGCATACATACATTCAAACACAACCAATGGACGTTTCGCTTATGTAAATAGGGTAAAAGTAAATCTGGATTCAAAGATGGAATTTTATTTATATCACAACGTGACCCGTACATGGGTAAGTTCGTACAAGGAGACAGAAATCCTAGTAAGAGGAATTTGTCATAAAATTTTACAAAACAAGAAAATCAGCTATGTGGGAAATAATCCTATTGAGTTTCAATTCTACTATTGCCATTAAGTATCTCATCTTCTGCTGTCGGGACGGAAATGATTGGATTGAGCTTTATTTGTTCGAGCTTGAGTAAGTATCACAACTGGTAGTAGTTACATGGGTGATCCAAACGAGACATAGTCATACGCTTTAATCCCTAACTTTTGCCTGGATTGCCCTTTCAGGTTTTCAATCCACCAGGATACCCTTTTTTGCCCGAGCCGCCTTTTCAGGTTTTCGGCTTGCCGGGTGTACATTTGTTTATATATATATCCCTAATTTTTGCCCGAACCCTTTTGGTTCGCCGGGATGCCCTTATTTTTGCCTAGGCCAGTCAACCTAGCGGGTCTCTTTTTATGCGTAGTATTTTTTAACTATGTCTGCGTTTACAGGCTGTGGGAAGTCTTCATCATCCATAGTAGTAAGTATCATGGCACCTCCCGAGAATACTGTTTTGACTACAAATGGTCCTTCATATGTAGGAGTCCACTTGCCCCTAGGATCACCCTGTGGTAATATGATACGCTTGATTACCAAATCACCAGCCTGATATACCTTTGGCTTAACCTTCTTATTAAAAGCTTTGATCATCCGTTTCTGGTACATCTGGCCATGACAAATTACTGCTAACCTCTTCTCATCAATCAAATTTATCTGGTCAAGTCGAGTCTGAATCCACTCATCTTCATCCAAGCCTGCATCCTTCATAATTCTCAAGGAGGGAATATGAACTTCAATGGGCAGAACTGCTTCCATACCATAGACTAAGGAGAATGGGGTTGCCCCTGTTGAGGTACGTATTGTAGTACGATAGCCATGAAGAGCAAATGGTAACATCTCATGCCAATCCTTGTAAGTAACAGTCATCTTATGTATAATCTTCTTAATGTTCTTATTAGCAGCTTCAACTGCCCCATTCATCTTCGGACGATACGGAGAAGAGTTGTGATGCTTAATCTTGAACTGCGTGCAGAGATCAGTAATCATAGTGTTGTTCAGATTAGAGCCATTGTCAGTAATAATCCTTTCAGGGATGCCATACCTACATATGAGATTATTCTTAATAAATCGAGCCACAACATTCTTGGTAACAGATGCAAATGAAGCTGCTTCCACCCACTTTGTGAAGTAATCAATAACAACCAGGATGAAACGATGCCCATTAGAAGCAGTAGGCTTGATCTCACCAATCATATCAATGCCCCACATGGCAAAAGGCCAAGGAGCAGTCAACACATTCAAAGGTGATTGAGGTATGTGTACTTTATCAGCATAGATTTGACACTTGTGACATGTTCTGGAATGTTGATAGCAGCCAGCTTCCATGGTAGACCAATAGTAACCTGCTCTCAATATTTTCTTTGCCATGGTATGGCCGCTAGAATGGGTGCCAAAAATCCCATCATGCATATCTTCCATAATTTCAGTTGCTTCCTTCTTATCCACACAACGAAGCAAAGTTGAATCATGATTGCGCTTGTACAAAATGCCATTACTCAAAAAGAACTTAGCAGAAAACCTCCTCAGAAACTTCTTATCTTTGACAGATGCCCCTTCAGGGAACTCCCGAGCTTCAAGATATCTTTTCACTTCATAGAACCAAGGCTTCTCCCCTGCCTCTTCAGTGTCAATCTCATTGCAGTATGCAGGCTTCTCAAATCTATCAATAGTAATCTTGGGAGCTTCATCATCCCAGATGATCTCAAACATGGATGCCATGGTGGCTAAGGCATCTGCCAACTGATTCTCTCTTCGTGGAATATGTCCAAAGGTAATCTCTTTGAAATATGGAACCAAAGACAACACATGTTCTCTATAAGGAATGAGATTATCATGCTTGGTATCCCAATCTCCTTTAATTTGACTTACTACCAGGGCTGAATCTCCATACACGTCTAGGAACTGAATCTTCATATCAATGGCAGCTTTGATACCCAGGATACATGCCTCATACTCAGCCATGTTATTAGTACAATAGAAACAGAGTCTGGCAGTAATCGGGGTATGACAACCTTCAGGGGAACTGATCACAACACCAACACCATTGCCATGTGCATTAGAAGCTCCATCAAAAACCATAGTCCATCGGGATCCTTGTTCAGGTCCGTCATATTGTCCAGGTTCTTTGGTAATAATCATAATGTCTTCATCATGGAACTCAAAACTCATTGACTGATAATCATCCACTGCTTGATGAGCCAAATAATCAGCTACAACACTTCCCTTAATGGCCTTCTGAGTAGTATACTGTATATCATATTCTGTTAAGATCATTTGCCATCTTGCTATTCTTCCGGAGAGAGCAGGTTTCTCGAATATGTACTTGATTAGATCCATCTTTGAAATCAACAAGGTAGTATGGGTCAACATATACTGTCTTAGTCGGCGAGCAGCCCATGCCAAAGCGCATCAAGTTTTCTCGAGCAGTGAATATCTTGTTTCACAGTCGGTAAACTTTTTGCTAAGGTAGTATATTGCCTGCTCTTTTCGACCAGACTCGTTATGTTGCCCCAACACACACCCCATTGAGTTGTCTAACACTGTTAAGTACATAATCAAGGGTCTTCCATCAACTGGTGGCATCAAAATTGGAGGTTCTAGCAGATATTTCTTGATTTCATCAAAGGCAGTCTGGCACTCATCATTCCATTCCATCACCTGATCTTTCTTCAACAATTTGAAGATTGGCTCACAAATGGCAGTTAATTGGGAAATAAATCTTGCAATGTAATTCAATCGTCCCAAGAAACCTCTAACTTCCTTCTCAGTACGGGGAGCTGGCATCTCTCGTATAGCTTTCACTTTTGCAGGATCCACTTCAATACCTTTTCCCCTAACAATGAAACCCAGGAGTTTACCAGATCTAACTCCAAAAGTACACTTGTTTGGGTTCAATCTCAACTTGTATTTCTTCAACCTCTCAAACAATTTATGCAAATGATCAAGATGTTGTTCTTCATTCTGAGACCTGGCTATCATATCATCCACATACACCTCTATCTCATGATGAATCATATCATGAAACAAAGCCACCATAGCACGCTGATATGTTGCCCCTGCATTCTTCAAACCAAATGGCATTACCTTATAACAAAAAGTCCCCCACTGTGTAACAAATGTTGTCTTCTCCATATCTTCAGGTAACATCTTGATTTGATTATAACCAGAGAAACCATCCATAAAAGAGAATACCTTATGCTGAGCAGTGTTGTCTACCAAGACGTCAATATGAGGAAGTGGAAAGTCATCTTTGGGGCTGGCCTTGTTCAAATCCCTGTAATCTACACACATACGTACCTTACCATCTTTCTTAGGTACCGGCACCACATTTGCAACCCACTGAGGATAAGAAGTCACAGCTAAGAACCCTGCATCAAACTGTTTCATTACCTCTGCCTTAATCTTCTCTGACATTTCAGGACGCATTCGACGAACCTTCTGCTTCTTTGGACGACAATCTTCTTTCACTGGTAAACGGTGAACCACAATGTCTGTATCCAACCCTGGCATATCTTCATAAGACCAAGCAAAGATCTCCACATAATCATGTAACATCTGAATTAATCTGCTCTTGACACTATCCTCTAAATCAGCCCCTATCTTGACCTCTTTCCTGTTTTCTTCAGTTCCCAGATTCACAACTTCGACTGGCTCTTCATGTGGCTGTATAGCTTTCTCTTCTTGTTGTAACAACCTAGCAAGCTCTACAGGTACTTCACAATCGTCCTCATTTCCGTCTTCAGCTTGATAGATCGGATTCTCGAAATTATAACTGGCAATAGTAGAACTGTTGTCAACAGGATCCAGAGTGGATAAGGATCTGCATTTTAGTGATGTGGGTGTGTGTAAGAACACATAGCTGATAAAACAAAAATAAAAGGAAAGACAAGGAACACAATATTTACGAAAACGAAACGTCCACTGATTTTTATTGAATGAAGTATGCAAATGAAATGACATCCCGACACAAGCATACCATTGTGCCCCGGGTAAGGCACAAGGCTTAAGAGTTTAAATTGTTCAAAAATTACAAACTTTAAAAGTAACAACACAGTAATAGTATTTACTCCTGACTAAAAGAGATAGGAATAACATCTTCAGCCTTCCAGTTATTGAGCCCAGCACCCACAGTAGGAAAAATCCAAGCATCCAAGTTGTAGTCTTCATCATAGTCACCCACAGCATTGATCTGATTCTTCATAATCCCCTGATTGGTGATACGAACAGCACGAGCACGACGAACAGCCTTCTGGGACTCTGCAGTGAAACCCAAACCAAATTTGTCAGACTTGTAAGGAATGTCAGGAAGCTGACCCCAAATAGTACAACCACCTTCATCCACCACAGCTCTAGCATCTTTGAGGGAAGCCATTGTTGGAGGTACTCTGGTGACCATAGGAACTTTCTTGACAACAGGAGGAGCTTCATAATTATTAACAAACCAAGGAACCACTTCGAATGTCTGGCACGGAGTTTCAACATATTCACCTTCCATTTCAAGATATTTAAAGGTGTTTACATGGCTAACTATATATCCTTCCTCTCCGTAAACAGTGACAACTTTTCCTTCTACCGGATATCTCAGCTTCTGATGTAAAGTAGAAGTTACTGCACCTGCCCCATGGATCCAGGGACGCCCAAGCAAACAAGAATAGGAAGGACGAATATCCATCACATAAAAAGTAGCATTGAATACCTGAGAACCTACTTTGATTGGGAGATCAATTTCTCCATGCACCACTCTTCTCGAGCCATCAAAAGCTTTCACCACTATATTATTGGGCTTCAACACAGCATCTTCAGGACTAAGCTTATTCATAACTTCTTTGGGCAACACATTCAGAGAGGAACCATTGTCTATCAATACATGTGACAGGGTAGTGCCCCTGCATTCAATAGAGATATGTAGAGCCCTATTATGATCTCTCTTGGCCGGAGTCAAATCAGCATCGGAGAAACCTAACCCATTATCATAAGTCAAGTGTGCAACACAATTTTCAAACTGGTCAACAGAAATTTCATTTGGTACATGAGCAGTCTTCAGAAATTTAATCAAGGCTTTGGCATGAGCCTCAGAACACAACAATAAGGACAACATAGAAATCTTGGAGGGAGTATGCCCCAATTTATCCACAATGTCATAATCACTCTTGCGAATGATTTTCAATACTTCTTCCATCTGCTTAGCAAGATCATTAGCAGCTGGCACATCAGTTTATGTAGGTTCAATAACAGGACTTTTGCCCCGAGCCTCAGTAGTGGAGGTAGTAACTGGAGTAACTGTATTCTTGGAGGTAACTGGAGGATAAACATCAGATTTCCATCAACAACAGGTGTATCAGCCAAAGGTTCTTGCTTAACACCATGAATATAAACATCAGACCCATAATGCCAAGGCACAGCTTTATCAGAAGTATACGGAATAGGACCAGGAGTGGTAATGATCATAGGAGCCACCCTAGCTTCAGCAACAATCTTCACAGGGCCTTCAGCAGTAATCTTAATTGGACCCTTATGAGTGATTTTGACAGGACCCTTGGAAGTAATCCTCACCGGCACTTTGTCAACCATATCCACTTCTTCAATCTTTGCACCTTTAGTTATATGATCAACCATGCTTTCCACAGAAGGTGGTGTCCTCTCAAACACTATGGTGTAATTATTCATGAGGCGTTGAATTTCGTCCTTCAACCTCCAGCAGCTATCCGGCTTATAAGTACAATATAAACAATCTTCACGACAACCTGGAAAGAACCCAGCTTGTACTAGCTTCTTCTTAATAACAGACAATGGTGTAGTCAACTCTGCAACTGAGGAAATATGTGAATCTTCATCAATGGCATTGACAGTCTTCTCATGATTTGGCATGGGAGCAGTAATCACATTTGGAGTACCCGGAGGGTCAAACTCAATCTCTCCAGCATCAATCATATCTTGAATTTTATTCTTCAATACCCAGCAACTATTGGTATCATGTCCCTGACAATTTGAATGATATGCACATCGTGCATTAGGATTATACCTGGGTGAGGTAACATTGGGATTCTGAGGAGGATCCCTTAAAGTGATAAGTTCACCCTTCAACAAGTGTTGCAAGGCTTGGGCCAGTGACATGTTGATCTTAGTGAACTGCCTTCTATTCCTCTGTTTATTTCCATGTGGCTGCTCTGGTGTTGCAGGAGTTGGATTGGAGATATGAACTGCACTCACAGATTGATGCCTCCTACTACGATCAGGTTGACCATAAACAGCATTTGACTCTTTCTTCCCACTGGGAGGCTTCTTTGCAGTACTGGATGAAGAAGCACCCACTTGGATCTTGCCACTCCTGATACCACTTTCTACGCGCTCTCCTGTCATTATCAACTCAGTGAAGCCAGATGATGAGCTTCCAATGAGATGACTGTAAAAAGGACCATTCAACGTACACATGAACATATCAACTAACCCCCTGTTAGTTAGAGGGGGTTGTACTCTACCAGCCAAATCTCTCCATTTATGGGCACACTCCTTGAAATTTTCTTTAGCACCCATAGATATGCTCTGTAGTTGCATGCGAGTAGGGGCTAGATCAGCATTGTATTGATATTGCTTATAAAAGGCTTCAGCAAGATCATTCCAATCACGGATGTTGACACTCTCCAACTGATAGTACCATTCCAATTGAGCCCCAGATAAGCTCTCTTGGAAGAAATGGATCCACAACTTCTTATCAGTAGTATGGGGTTGGATTCTCCGGACATAAGACCTCAGATGCAGCTTGGGACAAGAGACACCATCATAAACTACGAAGGTAGGAACCTTGAAACCAATGGGTATGACTACCCCAGATATCAAACTCAGGTCTTCAAAATCCAGCCCAGAAGATTTTTGTAATTCCATAGCATCCATTGTATCCACCAGCATCTTGAACTTATCTTCATTAGGCTCATGATAGTAGTTAGCTTCAGAATCAGAGTCCCCCATTGTATTATGGAGACTGCCTCCCTCTTTCTCAAACTCTTCAGACTCATAATCTTCAACCTGTTCTTTGGTCTTGACAGGACCTCTGAACCTTCTTCCCATGTTGATTAGGCCTCCTGACCTTCTAGTCTTCTTAGTCTTCTTGGCCAGCAGTGTCTTCAATTCATCCTGCCCCTTGGACATGTTCAGGATCAGCTCTTGGAACTGTGCATTTTGTGCCTGGAGATCCTTAACTGTTTGTTCAAGAGCCATTGCTGAAATAAACAGCGAGAAGATGAGAAACCTGTGCACAATAAACCTGTGATGCAATGACATGATATGTAAATGCATATGCAATGTTTTCAAGGACCGCAAGATTTAAATTTGCTTAAACAACCAAGAAAGTAAACTTTTATTAGTAATAAATTTGTTTGCCCCTTTTGGGCTTACAAAATGAAATGAAATAAATACAAAAGATGGGGTTTTAAGTCTCCCATGGACGTTTCCTCTTTGTGTTGAGGTATGAGTTGAGATTCCGCTCCTCGTGAAGTTGCTTTGTTAACTCCAGGATTCTTTCTTGACTTGCTTTGTAATGAGCCTCAAAAGTATCCCTTTGCTCCTTCAACTGGATCCAGGATCTCTGTAAGTCTTCCATGTCAGTGGGCATGTCTAGGTGAAGGATGGAATAAGAGATATCTCCTTCAGCAACAGGTTCCATGGTAACTGGCAGGATGGCTGGATATGGCATCATAAGAGTCTGAGCACGAGATCGCACCCATCTGAGGTAAGCTTCCATAGGAATAGTGTACTTGGGCTCCAGAGTTTTGCTGTCAACCTTGTTCACTTTTCCCCATGTCATCATAAGAGTCTGAGCACAAGATCGTTGTCGTAGTCAAATACAATACCCTGAATCAACATGTCATGTGGACCATCGCTCCGAGCCTAACCAAACTGTCGTAAAGCTAAAGCAGGGTTGTAAGTAATGCCTCCTCTTATGCCTAGAAGTGGCACATTAGGAAACTCCCCACAACGGTCAATGATAGTGACATTCTCCATAGATCTGGAGCACCAATGAATATCTGAATGAGAGAGTGACATAATCCTCTTGGACCATCTAAACCCTTGTTCATTCTTCATCACTGATCAAGGAAGGTGAGAAATAAACCACCTAGATAGCAAAGGTATGCAACACAACAGAGTTCCTCGTGCCTTTGTAGTACGAGTATGAAGAGAGTGCAAGATGTCTCCAAGTAATGTAGGCACTGGATTGTGAGTCAAAAATATGTTGATGGCGTGAATATCTATGAACTGATCTGGATTGGGGAATAACACTAAGCCATAAATCAACAAGGCTAAGATCTCCTCAAAAGCATCATAGCTCATAGCCTTCAAGAACACTTGAGCCTTATCTATCAACACCTTAGCAAGAATACCCTTAACTCCGCTTCTCTTTTCTAAAACAATGTCTGACTTCTTCAGATGTAGAGCTGCAGTAATAACCTCAGGTTTAGGCTCCTTTTCCATGCCTGTGAAGGGTTTCTGATCAAGAACAGGTATACCCAGAAGTTTAGAGAATTCTTCCATTGTAGGAACCAGCTGGTAGTCGGGGAATGTGAAGCAATGGTGCTTAGGATCAAAGAACTGAAACAGAACACTCATCATGTCTTCATTGAACCCTGAAGTGACTAGATCTAGTAGGTGACCATGTCTTTTGATGAATTGGGAATTTTCAGAAACCTAGGAGACCAATTCTTTAAGCTTAGGAGGTATTCCCACAAAGTTGATCCGGATAGTGTTTCTACGAGCAGAAGCCATGACCTGCAACAAAGAACAAAGATAAATCCTTTGGTCCTTGAAATGGTTAGTGAAAATGCTATGCTTATGATGCATGATGATGTCATGATGTTATGCTCAATCACAAACATGTGGCACACACAAACAAGTCACACAATAGCCCTAGGTTTAAAGGCTTGCATGAGGTTCAAAGGTAAGTACCCTCCCCTGAAGTTTAGATGGTTCATCCTGTCCTATAAAGTAACCAGGTTCTAAGGGATCTCAATATCATTGATCCTTCACAAGGGTGGTTGTTCAGAAGGCAACTTACTTGCCAACCAAAACCCTCCAAGTTTAAGATCTCAATGAGTGTAGTATCGAGTATCAACCAACTTCATTCTTCACCAAAGCCGGTTATCTCACTACTTTTCTAAAGGCCAAGATGGGATAACTAGGGTTCTAAAAGTTAGTTAGTGTATAGACAACATATGGCAGCCTCATATTATCCTCAACTTGACTTAAGGAACATAAGCACCAACCAAGAAATCACACTAACTATGGCCACTAGATCAACCATATCGGTATACGCCGTACAGTTTCCTTGGTCTATTGCCATTTACCTAAGGTACACTAGATCCGGGTTAGGATATTTCACACATAAGAGCACCCAACAAGATAAATATAAAGCAAACAAGGCAAACAATTTTAAAGTGATCTAATTCCTAAGGGTACCCCTCTTTTATTAAATCCCCAGCAGAGTCGCCAGTTTTGTAACACGGTGGGAGAACTGACTTTAGTTAAATGTTGCGGATAGCAAGAGTCGCCACCGACTTTTATTTTATCCAAAGGAAAGGCATAAAAGAACAGGAAAGACCTTTAAAAGATTTTTGGGTTCGGGGGGTAGGTTATGTAAAGGGAAGGTGTTAGCACCCTTTACATCCATGGTTATCCATGGGCTCTTAGTTACTTAGCTCACTTTAAATTGTTTTTGAAATGTGTAGTGTGTGATTAGAAATTTTCTTAAGTGTTTTATAATGATCCATGTAAGGATATATATAAAACCTTTGTTTTGAAAATTGCTTGAAAAATGTGAAGTGTTTGAAATGTTTTTGAAAAAAAGTGAGCAAGTACATAAGAGGAACCTACCCTAAGTTAAGTCTTTTCTGTTCTTGAATATCCTTTAATTGGTAAGACTATCCCTATTATTAAGGAATAGGTAGTCATTACCTTGGATGTGTGGGACAAATGAAGGGACATCTGTTATTTAGGCAACTGTAAGGTGTATAAGCAATTCGAATGGACTAATCATCTTTATTCGAAAGGGACAAGATCATTACGAAGGCAACATTCGAAGGGACATGATCTTTTTATCTGTTTAGGGACTAGATGATATAAGATGAGGGACTTTGCTTTATACACCCTACTTGACCTTTTGTTTAGGCAACTTGAGAGGTAACCCTTAAGAGGTGAGATGGCGATCCAGGATCGACTTACGTGTGTGAGTGTACCAATTTAAATATTTATCTTGAGATTTAATGATCTAAATTAATTTTTAAATACAAACATATCTTGCACTCCCTATTTTACTAACCATAACATTTAAAATAAATAATAAAAATTACTACTACAAATATTACATAAGGGATACAATTACATAATAATAATAATAAAAAATAAATAAGCAAATAAATAATAATAAATAATTGGGTTAGTAACAATAATAATAATGAAAATCATATAATAAATAAATGGGGTTAGTAATAACAAAATTAATAAGAATAAAATAAAGAAATTAGCATAATAATGAATAATAAATTTAAAAGTGCAATTTTTAATAAATAATTATTTTTTAAGATTTTAAGAAAAATAAGTAATTCCTACTATACTAATTATTATAAAGATTTAAATTTATATACATGTTAAGAAAAATAATGGTTAATTATAATTAAATAAACATATTATAAAAATAAATTATATTTACAAGATTAAATTAGGAGATTTTAAATTATTTTAAGCATAATCTAAAATTATTTACATGATTTTATATAAAACTATGGATAATGATAATAAAAACAAATAATAAAAATAAAGAAGCATAATTAACATTTATATAAAATAATTAGGTTTTTTTTAGAAAAATATTATTAGGGTTAATCATATTAAATTAGGGTTTATATGTTTAGAAAAATAAATTAGGATTAATTATCTAATATAAATTAATTATACAAAATTATACAATATTAATAATATACAAAAATAAATATTAAATAATTTTACTAATAAGGTTTAATTTTGAAAAGATGAATTTTAAATTATAGAAAAGAAAATAGTATAGACATTTTTTTATCATTTAAATTTATTTAACAATAATATAAACAAATTAAATAGAAAAAACAAGAAAAAGTGGAAAAAAAAGAACTTACCTGGGCTGGGATTCGAACCCAGTCCCTATGCTTTCACACTCTCCAAACCAACAAGCCAGCCACTGGGCTACGCACGCGCAGGTGATATGGAAGGAACTCCATATTGTTTTGTTTCAACTCCTGTGAAAATCATAACAAAACAAAAAAATAGCACAAAAAGGGCCTGGGGGGGATTCGAACCCAGGACCCTCAACCAAACAAACACACACTCCAACCATCCAGCCAGAAGGGCGCATCTGATATATAATATACAACAAATAATGATATGGTAAGTTATGTGATACATGAGAAAATGAAGCAAAAAGAATGCTGCCTCCAGGAATCGAACTCAAGCCTTAAAACAATACACGCGCATCCATCACCACTGGGCCAAGCAAGCCGTTCTGAAATAATATCAACAATAAAACATAAAATATTATATCAAATATTTGAATGAAGATCTTGGCGCCACTGATCTTCGTCTTCCCCAAATTACCTACGAATTTCCTTGCGTATTCTGCTGCGAACATACCTGCGAATTTCTCAATGCACACAACCTGCGAAATTCAAACACCAAGCAAACGGTACAATTTCTTCCAATTGATTAGGGCATTGTGATTCCCAGAGCTTACACAATCATCCTATGTTTTTCAAATTCATTTATATTAGGTTTAGTGTGAAGCCCTAAAAGCTTGGCCGAAACCCTAAAAATGGTGGATTGCTCATTCTGTATCAAAATCCAAATCAAAGCATCCAGAAACAATGGTTAGTTCATCACAAACAAGAATCAATGATCAAATGCGATTTATTTTACACCAATGTATGAAAACGAAAAACTCATGAATGTCAAAATAATTTGATTCGGTTTGGCCAATTCACAGGCTTTTAGATGCATATGACCATTGGTATATATTCAGAGATGTTCAAGGAAGGGATTGATGTCCTTATTTCACCTGAAAAACCACAAAAAGTCAGAAACCGAATTTCAAATTTTGATGAACTTTGAACTTATGAAACTTATCCTTGAGGCAGAAAATTCGTCCTTGGGCATTGTGTTAGGTTTGTGTACTTATAGTTGAATGAAACTAGGTCAAAAAATTGGATGGTTATTTGGACTTTTTGATTTTTGAAGATTGAAAAAGATCATGACTTGAATTTCATATATTTTTGAATGAGACCTTTCTATCTTAAGACAATCATCATCAATTGCATATCAATCTGATCCAATTCATGTTTATGACTTTCTAGAATCAAAATATATTTTAAATCTTCATATTTGGTATTTTATTTAAATTTAAAATGATTTTTAATATAAAAAATCATAATAAATAAAATAAATAAAATAAAATTATGAAAATATTAAATAAATTTCGTGCATGATGTCATGGAACACCTTGGGTCACAAAAAGTTCAGCCCATTTGGAGAATTATGGTTTTAAGACCCTATTTTCTTCATAAACCACCCAAAAATTTCCCAACTTTGCAAGGGAACACATCCTTAAATTTTAATGCTATGAGGGTGTTCTTGGACATTTTGGAAATATTAAAGAGTCCTCTAACCAACCCCATTGGTTTCATGTCCATATCATTTACCATTCTCAAGTTATGCCCTTTTGAAGTTGTTGACTTTTTGTTGACTTTCAAAAGGACCTATAATGTCTTAGCTCATACCTTCCAAATGAAGCATTTTTGGGCTTGGCTTGTGAGACACAAAGTTGTAGAGAATTCAATTTCCTTCAAAATGAACTTTGGATGGGAAAAATTTGATGAAGTATGTGAAAGTTATGGCTGGTCAAAGTTCAGTTGACTTTTCCTAAGGAAACCCTAATTTAGAAACTCCTGATCCTTGATGATCTGAAATCTCCTTGATGAATCATGATCAACCCTTGATCAAATGATGAATTTTACTTCATATACTTGATGTTGGCAAAAAAATCATGAAGTTTGACTTTGGTTTGACCACAGTTGACCTCAGTTTGACTTTTTAACTGCTTTGACTGATTTTGACCTATCTGATCATCTGACTGAGCAAACCTTTGGGAAAAGTCTTGAAACTTGTCATGGGGATTCTTAAACACATATAATATGTTATGAAGCTCACTTGAAGTCTTGGAAGTCCATTTAGCCTGATTAAAGTCAAAACCCTAGTTTAGGATGCACTGCTTAGGAGGATGCATTGTCTGAGGGAATTGTCAAATCTTCTGACTAATTGTGAACTTTGTGAACCTTGTGAACATCATAAGATGTCTTGTGAACCTTGTGAACCTCATAAGATGTCTTGTGAATCTTGTGAACCTCATAAGATGTCTTGTGAACCTTGTGAACCTCATGGGAGGTCTTGTGAACCTTGTGAACCTCATGGGAGGTCTTGTGAACTTTGTGAACCTTGTGAGTTTCTTAGTACACAAAGTCTTATTTTGTGAGGGCAAATTTTGGGGTGCAACAGTTATATAATTAATTTAATCCCTAACCATGGATTAAGTTGAGGTATCTTCCTCAGCTTAAGTGTTCTCATCTATCATCCTTCTCTTAGGATGGTGTAATGAGTTCACTAATCCCTGATTATAGATTAAACTCATTACTTAACACTAAACAAAATCCAAAAATATCTTAATAATCACAAGTAGGTTAATGATCTTAATCCTACATCATCATGGTAATAAAGTTGAGATGCTTATCTCACACTTAAGTAGGCTCATTATCCCTAATCAGGGAGGATATAATGAGTTTACAAACCCTTGATTTAGGCTTAAGCTCATTATTCTATGCAAAACACCAAAAACAATAAATAAAACTAAAGACATAAAAACAAACAATAATCGTCTCCTCCGGGATTCTTTTCTCATCACACTCACTCTGAAAACGAGAACTCGCTTCGTCCTTCTAATGCAAGACAGTTAGCATTCGAGCCAGACGAGTCATACACTTAAGCATAGACAAGCAAGCAGTTCGCAGTCAAATCATCATCCGGTCTCTTTGAGTTGAACTACGGTGTTCTGAATTCCTCATTGCACGAGAGGATACGTAGGCATAACTTGACAATTATCGAACAAAAGTCTCTTTGTCATCCCCCTCTTTCAGCTTTCTTTTTAAGCCTCAGTCTTGAGCATCTCACCCCTCTTTTGCACTGACACACATTCATTTCTCCCTAGCTTTTATACACAGTCAACACATACACTACCCCTTTTAAACATAATTAAGTAAGCGTGGATCCCGTCGAGTACGACGGGTGATCTGGGTGCTAATACCTTCCCAGGTCGTAACCAACCCCCTTTCTCAGTTTCTTTGGTTCGCAACCGTCTTATCCATACCCTTCCAGGTTTATGCAGCATTACCTTTCCTTCGGGATAAAAATGCCTAGCTGGAGACTCTATTCAACCTCAACCTCCAACATCGCCGACAGTTCGTGTCTGCACCAGGACGTAAGTCTTCGGGAGCGATAGCTTGGCGACTCTGCTGGGGACCTTTGCAACCAGGGCTTCTGGTTCTCTTGTGGGTTTCTCCTAGCGCTTGTTTGTTTGTGTTTATGGGGGTGTTATGTGCTATGTTTGTTTTTGTTTATTGCTTTATTTATTGCTTTCCGTACAACTTTATTTACTGCATTTACTTTATCGCTTTCATTTATTATTTTATGTATTGCATTTATTATTATCATATCATGTGTTGGATTTGTTGGTTTTCCCTTGTGGGAGGGGTATTCCAGTGAGAAAGGTCCAACACAAAGGCCTGAGTGACAGACATAGGATTATAGTGGCTTCATATTCTTTCCCATTCCATTTCGGTCTGGTGTGGGAATATGAAAAATGATTCAGACATGGGTTTCTTCTTGAGAACTCTGTGCTACGGATTTCCTGTAGTACTAGGGATATCTGGGAAGCCTGCTAAGTCTGGATGACCTTTTTAGATGACCTTCAGCATCTGAGGTGAATTAGAGGAGGATCCTTTATGATTAGGGTAAACACTGTAACCCCGGGTTAGAAGTGTTTACACTTCTCATAATAGATCCGAACCTGAGGATCTTTATTCTAGAACAATACCTGTGAGTGGGTGAGGTTGTTTATAGGTTTGCAGGAACCCTTGGCCTCATCATACCTTGTTACCAGAATTGTTTTAAGGTTACACTATTTTGGACTGATTCTATGAAACCTTGGACAAGTGACTCTTTATTTGAGTCCCCCACCTGGTTACTGGTTCTCAGACCTCCATCCGGAACTCTGAACACTCATGGACCGTATCAAAAGCAGCTGGTAATCCAGCACCTGATCACAAACCCTTGCATATCATTCAACATACATCATATTGCATCATTTAAGATTTGTCTGTTTGTTTTACAGGGTATCCACATCTTCTTTGGTTTGGTTTTGACCGTTCTTTTGCTTCAACCATCTTCATCAGATATATTTTCCAGTTGTCTTCATCAGTCATCCTATTCAGTTATCTTCATAGAGCATTATGAATTCAATCAGGAAGAGAAATATCACATACCATTTCTTTGAGTATCCACTAGCAGGCATCAGGCAGATTTAGGCTCTTATCACTCCTGATCATGTCCCCTTATTCAGAGAGCATTATGGTGGTATCCTGGACATGATCATGGACTTGGATACATCACAGAGAAGCATGATTCACACCTGTCTCCAGTTCTATGACCCTCCTCTCAGATGTTTCACTTTCCCAGACTTTCAGATAGGTCCTCTATTGAAAGAGTATTCTATGTTGTTGGGTGTCCCTATCAGAAGAGGAATCCCTTTCAACCCTGAGATGACTGCTCCTAGGAATGAAGACATAGATAAGGCTCTACATTTGGAAGTGTCGCTCCCGAAGATTTGCATCCCGGTACAAGCGCGTACGGTCGGCGAAAGAAGAAAATGAAGCTGAATTAAAAAGAGTCGCCAACTAGGCATTTTTATCCCGAAGGAAAGGTAATGCTGCATAGACCTAGAAAAAAGATGCATAAGACGGTTGTGAACCAGAGAAACTGAGAAAGGGGGTTAGTTACAACCTGGGAAGGTATTAGCACCCTGATTGTTCGTCGTATTCGACGAGATCCACACTTAAAAGATTGTGTTTAAAGGGGTGGTGTATGTGCTATCTGTGTGCAATAGCTGGAAAAGAATATACAAATGTCAGTGCAAAAGGTGAATGCTCAGAAGCTGAGGCTTAAAAGAGAATGTTGAAAGAGGGGGATGACAAAGAGACTTTTGTTCGATAACAGTTAAGTTATGCCTACGTATCCTCGTGTGCAATGAGGAAGTCAGAAAACCGTAGTTCAACTCAAAGAGACTGAAAGATAAATTGACTATGAACTGCTTGCTTGCCTATGCTCAAGTGTATGACTCGTCTGGCTCGAGTGCTAATTGTCTTGCATTAGACGGAAGAAGCAAGTTCTCGTTTGTGAGTGAGTGTGATGAGAAAAGAATCCCGAAGGAGACGATTATTGTTTGTTTTTGTGTTTTCAGTTTTGTTATTGTTTTTGGTGTTTTGCATAAATTAATGAGCTTAAGCCTAAATCAAGGGCTTGTAAACTCATTATATCCTCCCTGATTAGGGATAATGAGAATACTTAAGTATGAGATAAACACCTCAACTTAATTGCCATGATGATGTAGGATTAAGATCATTAACCTACTTGTGATTATTTAGATATTTTTTGGTTTTTTTGTTTAGTGTTAAGTAATGAGTTTAATCTCTAATCCCAGATTAGTGGACTCATTACACCATCCTAATAGAAGGATAATAGATGAGAACACTTAAGCTGAGGAAGATACCTCAACTTAATCTATGGTTAGGGATTAAATTCATTATATAACAAAGCCTTTATTAAATGGATTTTAATTAAGGATGAGATTAAGAAATGAGTTTTATGGTTTGTAAGACAACTTGAGGGGGACTTGTCCATTAAACACTAGGGTTAGTCCCTCTTAACCAAAAGGAAGAGATAGAACCCTAATGTAAGGCCCAAGTTACAAGATTAAGTCTTAATGATTATTAAGATGAATTGATTAAGAGGTTTAAACAAATTAAAGGTTTAACACTTAGGATTAAAGTTATACACTCCATCCTAAGAGAGGGATACAAGCATGAATGCATAAGATATAAGGCATGAAGAAATGAATTGAAATGAGATGAGATGAGATGTAAAGACCAAAGTCAGAAGTTTTTATGCAAGGTTAATGTCATGTGAGATAATGCAAAAGCATACAAAGTGCATATGAATGATCATACAAAGATGAGATGCAAATGGAAGCATGCTTTGAAGTTTGAAAGTTCGTGAAAGTTAATGAAATGAAATGAATTCAAATCATGGAAAATGAATGAAGAAATGATCAAGCATGATTCTAAAATGTCCTAATATGTCTAAGATGATATATGAATGCAAGAAATGTCATGGCAAGTTCATGTATGGATGCATATGCAAGATGAATGCAAATGAACATGTAAAATTAGGGTTTTATGGAAGTATGAGATGCACATGACCAAAACAGAAGCAATGCACAAGATAAAAAATTAAAAATGCACTCAAAGGAACCCTAAACCTATACTAGGTTACCATCCAAAGGGGGAGGTCATAAACTAAAACTAGAAGAAGTTATGAAGTTTCTAAGTTTGCTAGGGTTTTTGGGTGATCTTCAATGTAAAATGCCAAAAAAAATTGAAATTGCAAGATAAAAATGAAACAAAATTTTTTTTAGATGCTAGAGGACATGTACGAAGCAAGGCAAAAAGAATCATTCACAAAATGAACTTGGTTCTAGGGTTATGAATTTTTGAAGCTAGGGTTAGAAAATGGACATTTTTAAGAACCCTAATTCATTGAAAAATCTCAAAGTATGATCAAAGCCAAAAAGAAATTTATAAGGTGAGTTTGTAAATGTTTGTAAATGTCTTAGAATGCTCTCTGATTTTTTTGGTGATTTTTAAATACTTAAATGTATTTTTAATTAATTAAAATGAATGAATTAATTAAATAAAATATTTAAATGATTTAAAAATACTTTTTTAATGCAAAAAATAAAATAAAAATCATTTTCTGATTAAGAAAAATATTTGAAACAAAAATGCCAAAGGAAATATGTTTTGAAGTTTTTTAACTATTTTAAATAAATTATGTAAAAGAAATAGGAAAAAATGAAAATAAAATAAATAAAATGGAAAGGTATGCTGATCCTGTGGCCAAGATTTAAACTGGGGAAAAAGTAGTTGACTAGCGCGTGATCTAAGGGCTACAATTCAAACTCAGCTAATTAGACTTAATTAAATTAATTAATTTATAATTAGGGCTAATGACCTAATCTCTATCGTTCAGCATGCGCGCGAAGCCAAGATCTAAAGGTCCAGTTTCAAACCTAGCTAATTACACTGATTAACCCTAACAACTTTCAGATGATTGGAACAGTGTTCCGGTCATCTTCTCCGGCGAGCAAAAACCCTAAATCCTTCCCTAGGCTTCTAAACTCCAAATTTCTTTCCCAGAAATGATCCCCTAATATCCCTGAACCTAAATCCCCACACAAAATTCATTTATCATGCATCAAAAGGGCAAATCGAAGTAAAACATTCTTAGGTCAAAAACTTTCAGAAAACTCATACATGCTTAATACTCAATCATTTTGCAAAATAAACACATCAGGATCATCAGCACATCATGAAGATTTATCTAAGAACTTGAAAAAAAATTTCTGGAAAAAATATTCTTGAGGTATACCTGAGTTGAAGCTTTACACTTTGGAGCTTTCTGGCCACCTCTTTAGTGTTTTTTTCACTCCAATGAACCCCTTGGTGCTTCTGGCAAGCTTGAAATAAGTTTATGTAGGCTGTTTTATGAGTTTTAGTGGATTTTGTGTAATCTGACAAGCTTGAAAAAAGTTCAGAGGAAGTTTTGAGTGGATTTTGTGTAATCTGAGCTATGGAGAGTTTCAGGCTTGTGTGTTATGTTCTTTGTGTTCCTTAGGGTTAGTATAAGCAAGTGTGATTGGTCAGAGGAGTTGGTGTGGCTCAGTTTGATTGGTATGAGGTGATTTGCAAAAAAGTCAAGAATGTGTACTTGAGGTATGGGCATGGTGCAGGCCTGAGTTTTTGGGGTGTCTGGCCTCAGCTGGCTTTGTGGAAGGCCCTTAGATCATAAGATTGTAGTTGGATGTCTTGGATCATGAGATATCATGCTTTATGCAATTTCCCTCTTTGACATTTCTTGTGAATCAAGCCATAAAAATGCCAAGTTCTTGGGCCAATTCTGATGTTTAGAAGTCACATAGGCATGTTATGAAGTGTTTGTGTCCATTTGAAGTCATTAGAATTCCTTAACATGCCAATTTGTAAAATCCCTCTTTGACATGAAACTTGAAATTTTAGGATTTTTGCCAACTTTGAAAGGCCATATCTTGAGTTCTAGGATGAATCAAGACATGTTCTTGTACTTCTTGAAAAGGGAAAGACCTAATCTACAACTTTCATGACCAAGAATTTTTCATTTGAAGCATTTTTGGTTGAGAAAGAGGAGGTTGAAAAACATTCCCAAAATGGAAAGTTTCCATTACAAGTCATTTCCATTTTTGGCAAGTTTGTAAATGGATCAAAATTCTTCAATCTGTGAACTTCTAACCTCTTCTAAGATCAAATAAAGATCATAGAACTTCAATTTGATGAAAATAACCCTTTGGTTCCATTGTTGGGGGCCTCAGATGCCCTGATTTTGACTTAACTTGCTCAAGAAGTTACCCAGTGAATAGATGACTTCCACAATGAATTTCTTCATCAAACTTGGTACACATGACCCTTATATCATCTTAAGAACATTAGAAACAAGAATGGCCCAAAAATTTGGAGTTAAGGCCTCTGAAACCAAAACCCTAATTTTGGTCCTCTGTGTAGTGAAAACCCTAGCTCTGCTTCCTTGCCCTGCCAGTTCTTGTGATCTCTTGACTTCCATGAACTTTGAGGGACATAATATGATGATAGAAAACACATGGGCCCTCTTAGAATTATTTGAGGCCCTTGGGGTGGCTCAGATGGAATCTTGGATTGCTCAGATCACAAACCCTAGATGCAGATGAACTTGAACTATGCAGTGAAACAAAAAATGCAATATGAGATGGTATGCTTATGCTTATGCAAAAATGAAAGATCACCAGCCATGGTGTGATATAAAGTGAGGGAAAATTTGGGGTGTTTACAGGAAGCCACCATCATTGATCAGCATATGACTACCAAGTTGGAATTCCAGGCCTCCATCTGGACTTCTTAATCACTCAGGCTACCAGTTATGCTGCAATTGGGAAGTCGGAAACTGTTTGTGCCCTCCTGGCTCTTAGTATATATGGTATCATCTTGTTTGCAGATGAGCCTAGGTTTTTAAGCAAGAATGCTATCCATATCTTCATGCTCAAGAATCCAGTTCCTACCTTGCTAGGGGATTTCTACTACTCAGTGCATCAAAGGAATGAGAAGCAGAGGGGAAAACTAGTCAGATGTTGTGCACCTATCTTCTACAGTTGGTTGATGAGACACATGCCAAAGACATAAGCTTTCCTGAATCCACATCAGACAAAGAATTGGGATAAGAGGATGATTTCCCTTACTTCAGAAGACATCAGGTGGTGTAATCAGAACACCAAGAGCAGGGACATAATTACAAGTTGTGGACATTATCCTAATGTGCCCCTTATTGGAGTTAAGGGTTCCATCAATTACAATCCTTTTCTTTTCAAGAGACAATTAGGGTATGCACTGGTACACCCACCTAAGGAGTAGGACTTAACAAAGTCTCTTTATTGTGCTATTCTGAATAATCATGCCATTGTCCGTCAAGCAGCCTGGGCTTGGGACAACATACAGACAAAAGGGACTGCTATTTTGGGGAAGTGCAACAACATAGCTTCTGCTCAGTATATTGAATGGTCTCACATCAGAGGACAAATTACTCGTATGCCATTCACCCTAGAAGATGTGCCAGGGCCATCAGCAGTAGAGCCTGTAGCTACAGTCAGTTTGGAAGAGTTTGAGAAGTTAAAAGAAAGGAATACCCAGCTTGCTGAAGCTCTGAAGAAGACCCTTTGGGAAAGGAATGATAGTCTTATGGACATTGAAAGGTTAGAGAAGCTCCGTATCGACCATGTGACTAAGATTGCGAAGACAGAGGACTTCATCAGAAAATCCCGAGCGAGGGAGTTGGTATTGAAGAATGCTTGCAAAGAATCCAAGATTCAGAAGGCCATAGCCGAACACTATCTAGAAGAGAGTCAGGCTAGATGGATCAGAATCACTGAAGCTCGTTTGCAAGAAGATCAGAATACGCATACTAAGATAAAGTAGTTGGAAGCCAATGAGAAGAAGAATCAGGAAGCTTTGTTAGCAGCACAGAAGGAAATCTCCGAGCTGAAACTCCGGGCGGGGTTGAAGAGATCAAAAGACCAAGACAAGTACCAGAAGATGACAAGTGCCATTGCAACCAGAAATCTTCTTATCAGGACCATCACAGAGCATCTAGTTGGACCAGTGACTGATGCTCTCCTGAAAGAAGTCAAAGAGGATGACTTTGGGCTGGATGTTTGATTTCTATTTTACTTGTATTTTATTTTGGTTGTACTTTAATTCACCATGGTGGTTTTGATTGTTGTATTTCTTTACTTAATTGTATTCTGACCCACCATGAGAACTTGTTGTAATCATAAACTATGTATTTTGGAATTTTGTAATGTTATGGTTTATGTTACCTGTATCTGCTTATGAATTTCACTTCTCTTCAACATCTTCATTCCCAGAGGTCTGGAAGGTCAAAACCAAAGAGCCAAACCAGATACTCTTGGAAGACAAATATACATAATGTATTGCATGCTAACCTCATTCTCTGTGTTTTTGCAGGTGTTTTTGTTGTTGTTTTCTCACTTTTCTATGTGTTTTAGGAAATATTGCTCGTATGAAAGTCTTTCCCGTCAACCACATCCACCGGTATCCAACCAGAAACAACCTTCCGAGCTTACAGATGGATCAACTTCAGCAAGAATTGATAGATGTAAGAACTCAGATGACTTATGTAAGGACTGAAGTGAGGACTCAGATGAACCAGTTTATGGTTGTGATGATTGGGCTAGCACAGACCCAGGAAAGATTGAGGGAGTTAGTCGAGCGGCAAACTCTAGAAGAGAACCATGCTGGTACTGGAGGAACAAGTAACAATACGCGCGATCAGCCGCAAGCAAATCCACTAGAATTTGGACCCCACCTCAACCCTGAAGTCAATGTTATCGGAAATACCCGGAGAAACACTAGAGGTCGTGTCTTGCAAGAAGTCCCTCAATAGGAACAATTTACAGTGGTAGGGGATGATGAAGTGTATGATCGTCGTCTGTACGAAATATCTGAAAAGCTGAGATCCTTGGAGTCCCAAAACTCTTTGGGATTTGATGTGATGGACATGGGTCTATTTGAAGGAGTCGGGATCCCTCATAAGTTTAAACCTCCATGCTTTGAAAAGTACAATGGTACCTCCTGCCCTCGTACCCACCTTCAATCTTTTCTGGGGAGATTGAAAGCCTATACCATGGATGAAAAACTGTGGATGTTCTACTTTGAAGATAGTTTGACCGGGGCATCCCGTGAGTGGTATTCTCACCTATCCAGAGCTACAATCAGGAATTGGAAGGACTTAGCTGAAGCTTTCATACGCCAATATCAGTACAACCTGGATATGGCACCCAATAGGACTTTGTTGATGGGTATGTCTCAGTCCTCGAGAGAAAGTTTCCGGGAATATGCCTAAAGGTGGAGGCAACTTGCTGCTGCTGTCCATCCACCTATGTCTGAAAGGGAGATGGCTGACATGTTTATGAACACATTATTGGGAACCTACATTAATCAACTTGCTGCTTTCTCTTCCACCAGTTTTGCCGATGTAGTTATAGCTGGTGAGAGAATTGAAAGTCTTTTGAAGATGGGTAAGATCTCTAACAATGGTGCTAGCTCTGGTAATGCAAGGAAACCTTTCTCAGGACCCCGTAGGACAGGTGAAACTAACTCGGTGCATATGGGCAGAGGTAGGCCTCAATACATACAAAGATCAGTAACTGCTATCACCATTCCCACTCTAGCACCTCAACAACCACAGTATCCACAGCAACAACACTTCCCTCAGCAACAACAATTTCCTCAACAATAGAGATCTTATAACAACAACAACAATCAACAACAACAACGTCTGTTCCAACAAAGGACTTCACAAATCAACAGGGTTATCGATCCCATCCCAATGCCCTATGCTGCTTTACTCCCTAAGTTATTGAAGCTCAACCTGATTGAATTGAGGACTCTGGCTCCACCAGATCCCCAGAACCTCCCAAGGCACTATGATGTCAACGCCAGATGTGCCTTCCACTCCAATGCACCTGGCCATACAACAAAGAAGTGTAGGGTATTGCACATGAAAGTTCAGGACTTAGTTGATTCAAAAGCTTTGAATTTTGCACCTCCTCCTAATGTCACAAAGAATCCAATACCGAATCACGGTGGGCCGAGGATCAATGCTATTGAGGAGGACCGACCATCTATTCTGATTGATGACGTTGCAAGCATTCAAACATCACTGGCCGAAGTTAAAGCTCAGCTTTTGAAGTGCTAAGTGTTTCCAGGTTGTGAGGCCTGTTGTGAAACTTGCAAGATTTCTGCCAATAGTTGTGCAAATTTGAGAAAGGGTATCAACAGTCTTATCAGGGAAGGCATTCTACAGATCACTTCAACGGTTCCAACTTCTACAACTTCAGCAAACATCTCTCCTACAACTTCAACAGACATCCCTCCTACAACTTCAACAACAATTATTCCAACAAATTCTTCTACAACATCAAAAAATTTCCCTTCTTCAACTTCAACAGACATCAGTTCAGTAGCATCTTCTATAACAACAACAACAACTATCAATGAAGACATCTCAACATTTGCCATTTACTATGATTCGGCCACAGTTCATGTCCTGAATTCTTTCAACAACTTTCAATAACATCAATAGTCACATCAACAACTCCCTGCACCCGCACCATCTCCAATCAGACCTCATATCACATATTATTATGACCCACAAACTGTCACAACTCCTTCTTCCACAACAATCAGTCCGATTACTATCACGGTGCCTGGACCAGTTCCATATGACAAAAGTAGTGCCGTGCCTTGGCACTACGACTCAAATCTTTACTGCAATGGAAGGAAAGTCACTCTTGATTTTTCAACTACTACACCACAAATTGATAATGTCGGGGGAGGCGGAGGCTTCACTCGAAGCGGACGTCTCTTCGCGTCACAATTTCCTAGAGTTAATGCTGAAGCAGAAGCTGATGCCAAAGCTAAAGGCAATAATATGGTGTCTGGAGAACCAATTGCCAAGGAAGCTCAGAAGATATCCTTTGATCAGGATGTAGACGAGTTCATGAGAATTATCAAGAAGAGTGACTACAAAGTTGTGGACCAACTCCATCAGACATCCTCCAAAATCTCTATACTATCTCTGCTCATGTGTTCCGAGGCTCACCGGAATGCATTGCTCAAAGTCCTGCACGCAGCTTACGTGCCTGAGGAGATTACAGTTAATCAGCTAGAAATGGTGGTTTCAAATGTTAATACTAGTCATGGACTAGGGTTCGCCGATGCTGATTTGACTACGGAGGGCCGTAAAAACAATAAGGCTTTACATATCACCTTGGAATGTAAAGGTGTTGTTCTTTCTCATGTCTTGGTTGACATTGGGTCCTCACTCAATGTTCTTCCAAAGAAAGCATTAGTTAAGATGGAGTATGATGGTCTTGCACTCCGCCCAGGTAACCTAGTTGTAAGAGCCTTCGACGGTTCTAAGAGACCGGTTCTTGGAGAAATTGAGTTGCCTATGGTAATTGGCCCACAGATTGTCAAAACTATCTTCTATGTGATGGACATTCAGCCTGCCTACAACTGTTTGTTGGGTTGACCCTGGATTCATGCCTCCGGCGCCGTAACATCGATCATTCACCAGAAGTTAAAATATGAGTGGGAAGGCCAAGTTATCACTATTTGTGGAGAAGAGGACATATTTGTCAGTCATGTAGCTACCTACAAGTATATTGAGATGGATGGGGAGATCCATGAGACAATGAGTCAGGGTTTTGAAGCCCTCAATATCAATGAAGCAATAGCTGAAGTGTCTGGTACTTCAATCTCTTCTTACAAACAAGCTCGGAAGGTTGTTGAAGACGGGAATGCCCAAGGCTGGGGCAAGCTACTACAAGTTCAGATCAAAGAAGACAAGTTTGGTTTGGGTTACAAACCATCCCGACAGGTCCAAGAGGAGGCTGCTGAAGCTCCCAAGTTTATTAGTGGGGGAATTCTGACCCCAGATGCTCTCAATAATGTGGAAGACGAGGCTGAAAGCGACTCCAACCTGGAAAGCTGGATTCGTCCAAGAGTCCCGGGCCATCAAGTCCTCAACTGGTCTTCCCAGGAAATTATAAGGATTACTGCTGCAGAGTAATTATTATTTCCTGTTTAAGCATGCATCAAGTCCTGCATCTTGCCCAAGGTGTCAGGAATCATTTTGTAATAGGGCCATATATGTATTTTGTGCAAATGGAATATTAATGAACAATGGACATCTTTTGCAAACAATCTTTTTTTTCGCTCCTTGTCTTTTCATTTTTGTTATTTTCGCACAAAACAGTAAATGGCAATGTTTTTTCTTAATAATAAACTTCGTTCACTTTTTCCTAAAATAAGATAAAATCAATCACTAACATGAACAAATCTCAATCCTTGCAGAGATAGCCTTCCAGAATGCACCGACAACAACACTGCTATGACCTTGTATGACTTCGACAATCCAATTAATCAAGCAGATGAAGGGGTTGATGAAGACTATGATTTGCCTGAAGAGTTGGCCAGGTTATTAAGACAAGAGGAAAAAGTGATTGCTCCTCATCAGGAGGAGGTTGAGACCATCAATATTGGTATCGAGGAAGAAGTAAAAGAGGTGAAGATCGGGGCTAGTCTGCAAGCTCCGGTAAAAGAACAGCTCATCAGTATGCTTCGAGATTATGTCGACGTCTTTGCTTAGTCCTATCAAGATATGCTAGGTCTGGATACGGATATTGTCATGCACAAACTGCCATTAAAAGAGGATTGTCCTCCAGTTAAACAGAAGTTGTGTCGTACTCACCCATACATGGCCATGAAAATCAAAGAAGTACAAAAGCAGTGGGACGCCGGTTTTCTTGCTGTAACTAGTTACCCACTGTGGGTTGCTAACATTGTACCTGTACCTAAGAAGGATGGCAAGGTGCGTATGTGTGTTGATTACCGGGATCTGAACAGAGCCATCTCAAAGGATGACTTCCCTTTACCTCACATTGATGTATTAGTGGATAACACGGCTCAGTTCTCGGTATTTTCTTTCATGGACGGATTTTCTGGATACAATCAGATTAAGATGTCACCTGAAGACATGGAGAAGACAACCTTCATCACACCCTGGGGCACGTTTTGTTACAAGGTAATGTCGTTCGGTCTGAAGAATGCCAGTGCAACATATCAACGGGCTATGGTAACATTATTCCATGACATGATCCATAAATAAATCGAGTGTTATGTGGATGACATGATTGCCAAGTCCCTTACAGAGGAAGAGCATTTGGTGAATCTATTGAAACTATTCGAGCGTCTGAGGAAGTATCATTTAAGGTTGAACCCCAACAAATGCACATTCGGGGTACGTTCAGGGAAGTTGTTGGGTTTTATTGTAAGTGGAAAGGAATCGAGGTTGATCCCGATAAAGTCAAAGCTATTCAGGAAATGCCTGCACCTAAGACTGAGAAAGAAGTTCGAGGGTTCTTAGGTAGATTGAAATACATATCAAGGTTCATATCTCATCTCACTGCAACCTGCAAACCCTTGTTCAAATTGCTAAGAAAAGAGCAAACAGCCAGGTGGAACGATGACTGTCAGAGAGCTTTTGACAAGATCAAAGAATATCTACAAGAACCTCCAATTCTCATGCCTCCAGTTGAAGGAAGACCTCTAATCATGTACCTGAAAGTATTAGAAGAGTCGATGGGGTGTGTGTTGGGCCAGCATGACGAGGCTAGTCAAAAAGAGTATGCAATATACTACCTAAGCTAAAAGTTTACAGACTATGAACAACGTTATTCACTGCTCGAGAAAACTTGATATGCTTTAGCGTGGGCTGCTCGCCGACTAAGACAGTATATGTTGACTCATACTACCTTATTGATCTCAAAGATGGATCCATTCAAGTACATATTTGAGAAGCCAGCACTTACCGGAAGGGTTGCAAGATGGCAAATGATTCTAATAGAATATGATATTCAATACACCTCTCAGAAAGCAATCAAGGGTAGTGTACTGTCTGACTATCTGGCTAAGCAACCCATTGATGATTACCAGCCTATGAGATTTGACTTCCCTGATGAAGACATCATGTTCTTAAAAGCAAAAGATTGTGAAGAGCCTATTCACACTGAAGTGCCTGATCCAGAAGAAGCATGGACTATGATGTTTGACGGGGCAGTTAATTGCAACGGTCGTGGGGTTGGTGCAATGTTTATTACACCTAAAGGGGTTCATATGCCTTTCTCAGCAAAGCTCACCTTTGCCTGCACTAACAACGAAGCAGAATACAAAGCTTGTATCATGGGTCTTGAGGAAGCCATTGACCTCAGGATCAAAACCTTGAATGTATTCGGAGATTCAGCTTTGGTAATCAACCAGACCAACAGCAAGTGGTACACTCATCAGGAGCATCTGATTCCATTCCGTGGCTATACGAGGAGATTGTTGACCTTCTTCAAAACAGTTAAGCTTGAACACATCCCTCGAGATGAGAATCAGTTTGCAGACGCTTTGGCTACCATTTCATCCATGATCAAAGTATAAGCTGCCAATTATGTACCTTGGATTTTGGTATCCAGACTGGACAGATCGGCATATGTATTCTCTGTGGACACTGTCACTAACAACAAGCCTTGGTACCATGACATCAAATGCTTCTTGGAAACTCAGACATACCCACCCGGGGCATCATCAAACAATAAGAAGACATTAAGAAGGCTAGCCGGTAGTTTTTTCCTCAATACTGATGGTTCTTTGTACAAGCGAAACTTCGATATGGTCTTGCTCAGATGTGTTGACAAGAAGGAAGCAGACCTACTGATGCACGAAGTACATGAAGGTTCTTTCGGTAACAATGCCGGAGGACATGCAATGGCAAATAAATTATTGAGATCAGGTTACTACTGGATCACAATGGATGTAAACTGTTGTGCCTATGCCAGAAAATGCCACAAATTCCAGATCTACGCATATAAAGTTCACGTGCCTCCGAATCCTTTGAATGTAATGTCTTCACCTTGGCCCTTCGCCATGTGGGGCATTGATATGATTGGAAAGATTGAACCGACTGCTTCAAATGGCCACAAATTCATCCTGGTAGCCATTGATTACTTCACCAAATGGGTTGAAGTAGCTTCGTATGCAAACGTCACCAGGAAAGTGGTAGCCAGATTTCTGAAAAGGGATATCATTTGTCGATATGGATTTTCCGAGTGAATCATTACTGATAATGGATCCAATTTGAACAACAAGATGATGGCAAAACTTTGTTGGGACTTCAAAATTCAACATCACAACTCTTCTCCTTACAGGCCAAAAATGAAAGGCGTTGTTGAGGCAGCTAACAAGAATATCAAGAATATTGTGCAAAAGATGGTAGTCACCTACAAAGACTGGCATGAGATGCTACCATTTGCCTTGCATGGGTACCGAACCTCTATCAGAACATCTACTGGGGCAACACCTTATCAGCTTGTGTATGGTATGGAAGTTGTCTTACCTGTTGAAATTGAACTAACCTCCTTGCAGGTAATGATGGATGTGAAACTGGATGAAGCATAATGGGTCTGATCTCGATATAATCAACTGAGTCTGATTGAAGAAAAGAGATTAGCAGCCATCTGTCATGGGCAGTTATATCAAAAGTGAATGAAGAAAGCCTTCGATCAGAAAGTTAGACCTCGAGAATACCAAGTGGGAGAGCTTGTTCTGAAAAGACTTATTCCTCCTCATACAGACCATAGGGGAAAATGGACGCCAAACTACGAATGCCCATTCATAGTAAATAAAGTTTTCTCTGGTGGGGCACTGATGTTCACTATTATGGATGGCGAGGATTTCTTATCTCATGTGAATTCAGATGCAGTTAAAAAATACTTCGCATAAATGACCCGATGGACATAAAAATAGAATGTAAGTCCAGGAAAAAATAGGGCATCCCGGCGAGTCAAAAACATAATAAATGACTGGGGAAAAAATAAGGGAAAATTGAAAAAAAATTGTACACCCGCTGAGTTGAAAAGCCACATCGCACAGCTCAGGCAAAAATGGGTATCCCAGTGGATTTAAAACCCGAAAGGGCGATCCACGCAAAATCAGGGAATAAGCGAACAATTGCATTCTGAATTTGTCTGTATCACTCACAACGTGGCAAGCTTCGAAAGGATAAAGCGCCGGTCAGAATCAACCATGCTTCAGAAATCAAGATAAAAAGAACGTCAAGGTCATACGGGTCATAGCAAAGGAAGCTCACTGGAGCATCAACTTCAACATTGCCAACACTTTTATTTTCTTAATTTACAGCAATCTCCTCCTTTCAGGGATTCGCTTCTTCACTGTACTTACCCATTAAGGGCACACAAATCAATAAAATCAGAATTTTTTCAGTCACACTTCATTTTTGTACATTTTTGTTTTCGTTTGCAAAAGTCCAAAGTTCATGAAAACATATAGCCATTTAAATAAATGCTTGTAGGAAATAATATGCACTCATGAGCAAATCTAACTCCTATGACGAAATCCGGTTGAGGATACCTCAAGACACTTGTGCGTTTCCTTTATTTAACAGGTTGTAGGTACTCAAGTCAGACAATCTCATGGCATGAAGCATATCAAGCATTGTATCCCCAACCAAGTCAGCAATCACCTCATCAGCAGGGTTACTTGACAGAAGTATCCTCCCACGAAGCTGTCATCCCCTCAGAGGATCCTTCAAGAAACTCATTAAATTCCCCGTGTGTCGCTTGGACGAAGAAGTTACAACATAGTACTTCCCAGAAGTTCTCTCCTCCTCAAGCAGGATCTCCCGAGCAATTCCTGAACTGCTTTTCCCCAGTGAAGTTGCCAGGAACTCCTCCCTAGCAAAGTAGCTAGGAACTTCTTTTTCCCCAAAGAGTTGCTAGAGTCTTCTTTTCCCTAGTGAGATCGCCAGAATTTTCCTCAGCTAAATTGCTAAGATCCTCTCATCTCCAACAAGTTACCAAAGTTTTCCACAATACATTTGCCAGGATCTTCTTTTCCTCAACGGAGTCGCCAGGATTTTCTCATCCTCAACAGAGTAGGAAGATTCCCCTTCCTCAGCTAGTCGCCAGGACTTTCTGTTCCCATCAGAGTTACCAGGATTTTCTCATCCTCAGCAGAGTCGGCAGAATCACTTTCTCGCAGAGTTGCCAGTTTCTCCCCAGTAGAGTTGCCAGGGTTTTCTGTTCCCCTGTGGTTTCCGACATCTCCTCATCCCCAACATTAGTCTCTTCAATAGAAGTTTCCCCAGCTGGGTTCCCCACTGATTTCTTTCCCCAGAGTGCCACAGAGTTCCCTAAGAAGGTCGTTCGGTGATCTTTTCTCCCCACAGATCGACCAATGATCTCTCTCCCCAACGGAGTTCTCCCTCCAGACAGATCACCTAGAGATCTTTCTCCCCGCAGGATCCGGATCTCAGATCGGCTCTCTCATTTTCATATTCATAACATTCACATTATTTTTTCCCACGCAGAGCGTAGCATTCCGTCTAATACGGAGCATTACGGCAAAAATCAAACATTTGCATGATCATAAGCCAGGTTCGAGCCAATCACCTGCAAGCATCAGAATCACTTCACCAGCAATATACAAAACTTATCCCCCGCAGACAAAGCCATAATACATTTTTGCACTCTCAATACAGATACTGTTCATACTTGTACATATTCTTTTGACACTCGCCTGTGTCATATTTCCCCAACAGGTCAAACACTTGTACATACTTATACACAATCCTCTGATACTCGTCCGTATTTTGTATGTATTGTCTCCCCAGCAGATCAACACTCGTCTGTGTTCCTTGCTTAACCCATTGATACTCGTCCGTATCATCATCCTTAAACACGTGTCAGCGTTTATTTCTATCCATACTCGTGTGTATCGTGGTCCTAAGGATGCTCGTCCGCATCTTTAGTCTATACACACCGTCAAAAACTTATACCTTTTATTCCAAGATGTAAACACTCGTTCGTGTTTACCATTCCCCAGTAAGTCACCAATAAAACAATCTCTTTTGTCCGGCATCTATCCTATGTCGCAATATTTTCGGCAGCCATCTCCTGCCAGGTGATCCTTCTTCACCTCATGATGACCGTCCCTCGTTATTTTATCCGATGCCCGTCCCCATTGTTGATCCTCTTATCCGGCATTCACCCTATGTCGCGATACTTTCGTCAGCCGTTCCCTGCCAGGTGATCGTCTTTCACCCTTGGATGACCGTCCCTCATCCTTTCCCCAGTGGAGTCCCCATTGTTGGAACTTTTTATCCGGCATTCGTCCTATGTCGTGATATCTTTTAGCAGTCGTCCCCTGCTAGGTGATCGTCCTTCACCTTTTGATGACCGTCCCTCATCATTTATCCGATGGCTGTCCCCATCGTCGATCTTTGTTATCTGACATTCGTCCTATGTTGAGATAATCCCCAAGAGCAGCCGTCCCTTGCTAGGTGATCGTCCTTCACCTCTTGATGATCGTCCTTCATCATGCTTATCCGATGGATGTCCCCATCGTTGATCTTTTCTATCCGGCATTCGTCATATGTCGTGATATTTTCATCATCCGTTCCCTGCTAGGTGATCGTCCTTAACCTTTTGATGACCGTCCCTCATCATTATTTCATTTATTATTTTACCCGATGGCCGTCCCTGTCGCAGTTTATTTACCCTTTAACCTGATGGCCGTCCCCGTCAGTGCATTCCTCATTTCTTTAATCCCCAGAGAGTTTTTATTTCTTTACCTAATGGTCGTCCCCGTCGTGGTCTTTCCCTTTATCCTGATGATCGTCCTTCATCAGTCTACCTGATGGCCATCCCCTTCGCGGTCTCTTTATTTCCCAGCATGATGGTCGTCCCCATCATTGCTTTACTTACCATTTTTCATCCTCAGTAGTCGTCCTCTGCTCGATGGTCGTCCTCCATCGCTTTCATTTGATACTCATACTATACTTTCTGTTACAATTTATATCCTTTTTCTTCTTCTTCCCAGCGAATGCAAATTTCGGACTGTCTTTGGTATTCAACCACAAGTTATCTTGTTTGTATATTAAGCCAGGCGCTTACACCCTGCACAGTTAACTCATGCTTGAATAGGGGCAGCTGTAAACACCCCAAATTTGCCCTCACTTTTTCTCACAACATGGCTTGTGATCTTTCATATTGCATTTCATAATCATATCATCTCACATTGCATAGTTTATTTCACTGCATAGGCTGCATAACTAGGGTTTGTGATCAGAGCAATCCAAGAAGTGATATGAGCTACCTCAATGGTCTTGAAGCATGCCAAGAGGGTCCATGGATGTTCTATGGTCATCTTATGCTCCCCAAAGTTCATAAAAGTCAAGAGATCACAGAGCATGGCAAAGGCATAGAGGCAGACTGAAGATTTCCTATAGATGACCTAAAATTAGGGTTTTGGTTTCAGAGGCCTTACACTCAAATTTTTTGGTCATTCTTGATTCTAATGGTCTTAATATGTTATAAGGAGCATGTGTACCAAATTTTATGAAGAAATTCATTGTGGAAGTCATCTGATCAACTGGTAACTTGTTGTGCAAGAAAAGTCAGAATCAGGGCATCTGAGGCCCCCATCAATGGAACCAAAGGGTCACTTTCATCAATTTGAGGTTTTATTAGCTTTATTTGATCTTAGAAGTGGTTAGAAGTTCGCAAGATTGAAGAATTTCAAGCCATTTGCAAACTTTCCATTTTTGGACATGACTTGTAATGGAAACTTTCCATTTTGGAAAAGATTTTCAACCTCCTCTTTCTTGGATCTACCCATTTTCAAAAAGTACAAGAACTCCTCTTGATTCATCCTAGAACTCAAGACATGATCTTTCAAAGTTGGGAAAAATCTTGTAATTTTCAAGTATGTGCCAAAGAGGGATTTTTTCAAAATCAAGTTTCAAGACTTATAATGACCTCTAATCCACTTTTAAGCATCATAACATGTCAACACAACTTGCCTTGATCAGATTTGCACCTTGAATCAACCATTTCCATGACCAATATTCTCAAATGTCACAAAGTTGCCAATTTTCAAAACCTCTTCAATCTCACCATTCAATCATCACAGTTCATCACAATAAATCCCATGGCTCTCCACAAACTCAGCTGAAGCCAATACACCTTTTAGATCTCCTCTTCCATGACCCATACTCTCAAGGACACATATTTGACTTTTTGGCAAAAACTCCCATACTCTTGGAATAGTGTCTTGCAGCAATTCAGAACCTACTCCATATTATATTCAAACAATGTGGGAGAGATATAAAAAGCGATTGGAGCCTGAAACCACACACAACATCAGATTCACAAAAATATGCACAAGACTTGTTCTCTTCGAAACACCCTCAAAACTTAACAAAATCCAGAAATTCTTTCACCAACAAATCACTCTTCATCCATAGAACAAAACCCAACCCTCAAAATGGCCTTAATTACCACACACAAAAACCTCCATTTCTGCTATACCAGAACCACACACCTCAAAATAGCCCATATAAGCTTGTTCTAAGCATCCCATTATCCTCAAGGTGTCCATTGGAGTTGGTTTGTACAAGAAAGAAGGTCAGAAAGCTCAAAATTGCAAAGCTTCAGTTCAGGTAGCTTCTTCAAACTTTTTTCCAAAACTCTTATTTCAAGTTATAATATGAATCTACATGTTTCCCTGGTTGCCATGATGTGTTTATTTTTGAAAATGAGTGAGAGATGAGTGTGTATTGTGTTTCTGAAAGTTTAAACCTAGAACGTGTTCTTCTTCAATTCCCCTTTTTGAGGCATGATAAATCAGTTTTGAGCCTGGATTCATGTTTAGGGAGGTTAGAAGAGTGTTTCTGGAGCTTTAGAGAGCTTGGGGTGGCCTAGTGTCACTCCCCTGAAAAGACACTAAGGTCCCCAAGGTACAGACGCGAACGGTCGGCGAAAGAGAGAATGATGTTGAATTGAATAGAGTCGCCAGCTAGGCATTTTTATCCCGAAGGAAAGGTAATGCTGCATAAACCTGGAAAGAGATGGATAAGACGGTTGCGGACCAAAGAAACTGAGAAAGGGGGTTGGTTACGACCTGTGAAGGTATTAGCTCCCAGATCGTCCGTCGTACTCGACGAGATCCACGCTTACAAGATTGTGTTTAAAAGGGGTAGGTGTATGTGTTATCTATGTGCAAAAACTAGGGAAAAGAAGTACATGTGTCAGTGCAAAAGATGTGAATTACTCAGGAACTAAGGCTTAGAAAAGAATGCTGAATGAGGGGGAAGACACAGAGACTTTTGTTCGATAACTGTTAAGTTATACCTACGTATCCTCTCGTGTAATGAGGACGTCAGAACACCGTAGTTCGACTCAAAGAGACTGAAAATAAATTGACTGTGAACCGCTTGCTTGTCTATGCTCAAGTGTATGACTCGTCTGGCTCGAGTGCTAATTGTCTTGCATTAGATGGAAGAAGCAAGTTCTCGTTTGTGAATGAGTGTGATGAGAAAAGAATCCCGGAGGAGACGTTTATTGTTTGTTTTTGTGTTTTCATTTTTTTATTGTTTTTGGTGTTTTGCATAAGTTAATGAGCTTAAGCCTAAATCAAGGGTTTGTAAACTCATTATATCCTCACTGATTAGGGATAATGAGCATACCTGAGTATGAGATAAGCATCTCATCTTAATTACCATGATGATGTAGGATTAAGATTATTAACCTACTTGTGATTATTTAGATGTTTTTGTTTGTTTAGTGTTAAGTAATGAGTTTAATCTCTAATCACAGATTAGGTAACTCATTACACCATCCTAATAGAAGGATGATATATTCGAACACTTAAGCTGAGGAAGATACCTCAACTTAATCCATGGTTAGGGATTAAATTCATTATATAACAAGCCTTTATTAAATGGATTTTAATTAAAGAATGAGATTAAGAAGTGGATTTTATGGTTTGTAAGACAACTTAAGGGGGACTTGTCCATTAAACACTAGGGTTAGTGCCTCTTAACCAATAGGGAAGAGATAGAACCCTAATGTAAAGCTCAAGTTACAAGATAAAGTCTTAGTGATTATTAATGTGTTTTGATTGAGAGTTGTAAACAAATTAAAGGTTTAACACTAAGGATTAAAGTTATACACTCCATCCTAAGATAGGGATGCAGGCATAACCCTAATTCCAAAGTCCTAAAGCTTTAAGAGTTTAGCCTCTGATTAAGAGATGAGAAGAGAGACTCAAGGAGACTCAAAGGTAAAAGACTAGGGGGACTATACACAACCCTAAGAGTTATCATGCTTGGACATCCTATGGTTTTTGATGCTTAAGATAAAAGATCTTCAAGAAGGCCACCATGGAAGAAGCAGATGAAAAGAGAAGGAGGAGGAAGAATAAGTTACTTACTTCATGAAGAAGATAAATGACCTAAACGAAAGAAGGTAAGAAGGAGGGAGCACAAGTAAAGCAAGTTCACTTCAAAGACAAATAAATATTCAAATGAGAGGAAATAAGAGGTGGGAGGTGAAGGCAAATCCACCTCCCAGATAACTTACCAAAAGTACCTGAAATGTTAGTATGAATGTATAAGACATAAGGAAAAAGGAAATGAGATGAAATGAGATGCAAAGACCAAAGTCAAAAGTGAAAATGCAATGTAAATGGTATATGAGATGATGCAAAGTCATAAAATATGCATATGAATGATCATACAAAGATGAGATTCAATGTAAGCATGCTTAGAAGCTTGAAAACACATGGATGGTCATGAAATGTAATGAATGCAAAACATGGCAAATGAATGAAGAAATGATCAAGCAATGTCCAAGCATGTCTTAAGATGTCTAAGATGTCATACAAATGCTTGAAATTTCATGGCAAGTTCATATGATGATGTTATGCAAAGGAGAATGCAAATGAAGATGCAAAATTAGTGTTTTAAGTCAACATGAGATGCATAAGACCAAAACAGAAGCATTCAACATGATAAAAATTGAAATCACTCTCAAACAAACCCTAAACCCATATAAGATCACACCCCAAAGGAGGAAGTCATAAGCTTAACCTAGTCGAAGTTATGAAATTTCTAAGTTAACTAGGGTTTTTGGGTGCTTCTAAAGGGAAAATGAAAATCAAATTGGAAATGCAAGATAAAATCATGAGATAAATAACCTAGAAAATATATGCAATATGTGAAACAATGCAAGAAGAAACAAGTTCAAAATCATCATGGTTAGGCAGAAATGAATTTTTCAAGTTAGGGTTAGAAAATATGATTGTTAAGAGCCCTAATTCAAGGAAAATTTTGAAAATGTGATCAAACCTAAAAAGAAATTTGTATGGTGAGTTTGAAAATGTTTCTAAATGTATTAGAAAGCTTTATGAATATTTTGGTGATTTTTAGAAACCTAAATGCATTTTTAATTAATTAAAATCCATTAAATAATTAAAAATAACATTTAAATATTTTAATAATACTTTTTTTAATGCAAAAAATAAAAATAAAAATATTTTCAGGTTAAGAAAAATATTTGAAGCAGAAATGCAAGAAGAAACAAGTTCAAAATCATCATGGTTAGGCAGAAATGAATTTTTCAAGTTAGGGTTAGAAAATATGATTGTTAAGAGCCCTAATTCAAGGAAAATTGTGAAAATGTGATCAAACCTAAAAAGAAATTTGTATGGTGAGTTTGAAAATGTTTCTAAATGTATTGGAAAGCTTTATGAATATTTTGGTGATTTTTAGAAACCTAAATGCATTTTTAATTAATTAAAATCCATTAAATAATTAAAAATAACATTTAAATATTTTAAAAATACTTTTTTTAATGCAAAAAATAAAAATAAAAATGTTTTCAGGTTAAGAAAAATATTTGAATCAGAAATGCAATAAATGATAATTTTTTATGGTTTTTACTATTTTTAATAAAATGATCAAAAGAAATACAAAGAAAATGAATTTAAAATGGATTAAATGGAAAGTCAGAGGATCCAAAGGCTCAGATTCAAACTTGAGAGATTTGCATTGACTGCGCGCGTGATTGGGTGGCTAGGATTAATTCTGACATTTTAATTAATTAAACCTAATTAATTAAATTAATTAAAGGATCAGGGTTTAATGAAATGATCAGAACCGTACGCTACTTAAACTAATCTCAATCCAAGGGCTCGCATTCAAACTGGCAAACCAAACCCTAATTAATCTCAGGCGACCGGAGATAAGCTCCGATCGTCTTCTCCGGCCAACCTCTCACCCTATCTTCTTCCCCAAGCCACCCCAAGCCAAAATAACTGCCCAGAAACACTCCCCATGCCTCATACAATCAAAAACTCTCATCAAACATCATTTATATCACAAGAATCATGGAAATTGAATCAAAAACATTTTCACGGGCAAAGTTTCAGAACATAATGAAATGCATATTTCTCAACCATTTTCAATTTAAACACATCAGGATGATCAGTGCAACACATATAATCAATTTATAACAAGAAAGAGAGGTTCTGGAGAAAAAGTTCTTGAAGGTTACCTGAACTGAGCTTCTTCAAAATGGAGCTTTCTGGGCCTCTCTCTTGTGTAAATTAACTCCTCTGGTCCTCCTTGTGGTAATGGAATGCTTGGATGAGGCTTATAGTGGCTGGTTTGGAGGTCTCAGTTCTGATGAAGCATGAATCGTGTTTTGGTTTGAGCTGGTTTTAGGCCATGGCAAGGGGTGGGAAATGATCCTTGAGGTATGTGGAGTTGAATGGTGAAAGAAATTTTAAGTTTTGATGGCTGAGGAGTGAGTTTCGAAGAGAGGAAGTATTATGGCAATTTTTGGGATTTCTGAGTTCTTGAGGAACAATGCTGATTGGCCAGAGAGTGGTTGTGGCACAGGCTGATTGGTATGGCTTGATTTGAAAAAATTCAAAAGTTATGGTACCATAAGCATGGGCTGAGTCAGAGATGGCTTTTGGGGTGTCTTGGCCTAAGCTTGGTTCAAGGATGGCCCTAGGATCAAGTTTATACAGCTGGCACAAGTGGATGAAGAGTTTCAAGAGGTTTTGCAAAGTTATGCATATTTGTCATTTTGAGATTTCTTGAGAATTAAGCCATCAAAACCCTAGGTTCAAAGGCCAATTCAGATCCTTTGAAGTTACTTTGACATGTTATGGTGTATAGAAGTTGATTAGAGGTCATGAAATGGCTTGGCAAGTGAAATTGCAAAAATCCCTCTTTTTAAATTATAGGATTTTTGCCAACTTTGTAAGGCCATATCTTGAGTTATAGGATGAATCAAGACATGTTCTTGTACTTTTTGAAAATGGGAAGACATAATCTACAACTTTCATCCCCAAGAATTTTTCATTTGAAGCATTTTTGGTCATAAAAGAATAGGTTGAATATCTTTCCCAAAATGGAAAGTTTTCATTACCAGTTAGTTCCAAAAATAGCAAGTTTTCATCTGGCTCAAAATTCTTCAACTTTGTGAACTTCTAACCACTTCTAAGATCAAATAAAGACCATAGAGACTCAAAATGTTGATAATGACCCTTTGGTACCCTTGATGGAGGCCTCAGATGCCCTGATTTTGACTTTACTTGCTCAAGAAGTTACCCAATGATCGGATGACTTCCATAGTGAATATTTTCATCAAATTTGATACACATGATCCTTATAGAACATTAAGACCATTAGAAACAAGAATGACCAAAATATTTTTGGATTAAGGCCTCTGAAAACAAAACCCTAATTTTAGGTCATTTGTGTAGGATATCTTCAGTCTGCCTCTATGCATTTGCCATGCTTTGTGATCCCTTGACTTTTATGAAATTTGAGGAGCATATTGTGATCATAGACCACACATGGACCCTCTTTGAAAGCTTAAAGACCATTGGGATGGCTCAGATCACTTCTTGGATTACCCAAATCACAAACCCTAGATGCAGATGAAATGAAACTATGCAGTGAGATGTAATGCTTATGTAAATGAAAAAATGAAAGATCACAAGCCATGGTGTGAGAAGAAAGTGAGGGAAAATTTAGGGTGTTTACAGCTGCCCCTATTCATGCATTAGTTAGCTGTGCAGGATGTAAGCGCCTGGCTTAAAATACAAACAAGATAACTTGTGGTTGAATACCAAAGACAGTCCAAAATTTGCACTCACTGGGGAGAAGAAGAAAAGGGATATAAATTGTAAAAGGTAGTATAATATGATTTTCAAATGAAAGCGATGGAGGACGACCATCGAGCAAAGGACGACGGCTAGGGGTAAAACAGTAAGCAAAGCAATGACGGGGACGACCATCATGCTGGGAAAATAAAGAAACCGCGACGAGGACGACCATCAGGTAAAGTGATAAAACTCTCTAGGGATTAAAGAAATGAGGAAAGTACTGACGGGGACGGCCATCAGGTTGAATGGTAAAGTAAAAAACGATGGGGACGACCATCTAGTTAAAGAATAAATGAAACATTTTATGAGGGACGATCATCAAAGGTGAAGGATGATCACCTAGCAGGGGACGGCCTGCTTTTTATCTCGACATAAGACGAATGACGGATATCGGATAAGTATGATGGAGGATGATCATCAAGAGGTGAAGGACGATCACCTAGCAGGGTACAGCTGCTCTTGGGGATTATCGCGACATAGGACGAATGCCGAATAAAAGGATCCACGACGGGGACGACCATCATATAAATGATGAGGGACGGTCATCAAAAGGTGAAGGAAGATCACATAACAGGGGATGGCTGCTTTTTACCACGACATAGGACGAATGCCGGATAAAAGGTTCCAACAATGGGGATTCCACTGGGGAAAGGATTAAGAACGGTCATCCAAAGGTGAAGGACGATCACCTGGCAGGGGACGACTGCCGAAAGCATCACGACATGGGACGAATGCCGAATAGGAGAAAATTGTTTTGTTGTCGACTTACTAGGGAATGGTAAACACGGATGAGTGCTCACGCTTTAAAATAAACGGTATAAGTGTTTAACAGTGTGTATAGATTAAAGGTGCAGACGAGCATCCTTAGGATCACGATACAGACGAGTATCGGTAGAAACAAACGCTGACACATGTTTGGGGATGTTGATATGGACGAGTATCAATCGGTTAAGCAAGAAACACGGACGAGTGTTGAATCTGTTCAGGGATGATATATACAAGATATGGACGAGCATCAAAGACTTCTGTATAAGTATGTATACGTATGATATGCTGAGGACATATGTGCAAGACACGGACGAGTGTTAAAGAGGGATTGAGCAAGTGACAAGGACGAGTGTTCTTGACTTGCTGGGGAAATATGACACAGATGAGTGCCAAAAAGAATATGTACAAGTATGAACAAGTGTTTGTATTCAGAATGCAGAAGGTATTCTGGCGACCTTACTAGGGAAAGATGAAACAGACGAGTGTCGAAAAGAGCATATATACATATAAATAGGTATCTGTGTTTGAGAGTGCAAAGGGGATGCTTTAGCTTTTATCTACAGGGGATATGACTTTTATTCATTGTTGGTGAAGTGATGATGGTATTCGCAGGTGACTGGATCAAACCTGGCTCATGATCATGCAAATGTTTGATTTTTGCCGTAATGCTCCGTTTTAGACGGAATGCTACGCTTATTTTGGTGAATATGATGTGAATGCTATGATTATGCAAATGAGAGGACCGATACCAGATCCGGATCCTGTGGGGATAAAGATCTCTGGTTTATTTTTCTGGAGGGAGAACTCAGCTTGGGGAAAGAGATCATTGGATGATCTGTCCGGAGGGAGAACCCCGTTGGGGATGAGGAAGTTTTAGCAACTCCGCTGGGGAAATATTTCAGGCTTGCTCTACTAGGGAGAGAATGACAACTTTGTGGGGAAGCAATTCCATCGTCTCTGCTGAGGATGAGAGAATCCTGGAAACTCTATTGGGGAATAGGAAGTTCTTTGACCACCTTGCTGTGGAAGAGCCATCAGGAATTTCTCGGGAGATCCCTGCTTGGGGAGGAGATAACCTCTGAGAAGTAATCTGTTGCTTCTCCTTCATCCAAGCGACATGCTGGGCATTGATGAATTCCTCGAGGGGAAATACTTTTCGTCAAAGAGTCCGGCTGATGATGTGCTTGCTGACTTAGCTGGGGATACTATGCTTGATAGGCCTCATGCTGTGAAAATGGTCTGCCTTGAGTACCTGCAACCTGTTAAGACAAAGGAAACGCACAAGTGTCCCGAGGTATCCTCAACCGGATTCCGTCATAGGAGTTAGATTTACCCGAAAGTAACATATTTCCTGCAAGCATTTATTAAAAATGGCTCATATGTTTTATGCAAGTGTTGTATTATGAACTTTGGACATTTTGCAAACGAAACAAAAATGTATAAAACAAAGTGTGACTGAAAATTCTGATTTTATTGATGTGTGTGCCCTAAATAGGCAAGTACAGTCAAAGAAGCGAATCTCCTAAAAGGAGGAGATTGCTGTAAATTGAGAAGATGAAAGTGTTGGAAATGTTGAAGATGACGCTCCAGTGAACTTCCTTTGCTATGACCCATATGACCTTGACGTTCTTCTTATCTTGCTTTCTGAAGAAGGTTGATTCTGACCGACGCTTTATCCTTTCAGAGCTTACCGTGTTGTGAGTGATACAGACGAATTCATAATGATGTTGTTTGCTTATTCCCTGATTTTGCGTGGATCGCCCTTTCGGGTTTTCAATCAACCAGGATACCCATTTTTTCCTGAGCTGTCCAATGTGGCTTTTCAACTCAGTGGGTGTATATTTTTTGATTTTCCCCTTATTTTTGCCCGAGTCTTTTATTCTGTTTTTGACTCGCCAGGATGCCCTATTTTTTCATGGACTTACATTCTGTTTTTATGTCCAGCGGGTCATTTTATGCGAATTATTTTTTAACTACATCTGAATTCACAGGAGACGGGAAGTCTTCACCATCCATGGTTGCGAGCATCAGTGCTCCACCCGAGAAGACTTTAGTTATCACATAGGGACCTTCATAGTTTGGTGTCCACTTGCCCCTGTGGTCTGTATGAGGAGGAAGGATCCTTTTCAGAACAAGCTCTCCCACTTGGTATTCTCGAGGTCTGACTTTCTGATCAAAGGCTTTCTTCATTCGCTTCTGATATAGCTGCCCATGGAAGATGGCTGCTAATCTTTAATCTTTTATCAGATTCAGTTGATTGTATTGAGACCGGACCCATTCTGCTTCATCCAGTTTCACATCCATCATTACTCGTAAGGAGGGTAATTCAACTTCAACAGGTAGGAAAGCTTCCATACCGTACACAAGATGATACGGCGTTGCCCCAATAGATGTTCTGATAGAGGTTCGATACCCATGACAGGCAAACGGTAGCATCTCGTGCCAGTCTTTGTAGGTGACTACCTTTTTCTGCACAATCTTCCTGATATTCTTGTTAGCGGCCTCAACAACGCCATTCATCTTTGGCCTGTAAGGAGAAGAGTTGTGATGTTGAATTTTGAAGTCCCGACAAAGTTCTGCCATCATCTTGTTATTCAAATTGGAACCATTGTCAGTAATGATTCGCTCGGGAACTCCATATCGACATATGATGTCTCTTTTCAGAAATATAGCTACCACTTGTCTGGTGACGTTTGCATATGAGGCTTCTTCAACCTATTTGGTGAAATAATCAATGGCCACCAGGATAAATCTGTGACCATTTGAAGCAGTTGGTTCAATCTTTCTAATCATATCAATGCCCACATGGCGAAGGGCCAAGGTGAAGACATTTTATTCAAAGGATTTGGAGGCACATGCACTTTATCTGCGTAGATCTGGCATTTGTAACATTTTCTAGCATAAGCACAACAGTCTGCATCCATTGTGATCCAGTAGTAACCTGATCTTAATAACTTCTTTGCCATTGCATGTCCTCCGACATGGATACCGAACGAACCTTCATGTACTTCGTGCATCAATAGGTCTGCTTCCTTCTTGTCAACACATCTGAGCCAGACCATGTCGAAGTTTCATTTGTATAAAGAACCATCAGTATTGAGGAAGAAAATGCAGGCTACCCTTCTTAATGTCTTCTTATCATTCGACGATGCCCCAGGTGGGTATGTCTGATTCTCCAAGAAGCATTTGATGTCATGGAACCAAGGCTTGTTGTCAGTGACAGTGTCCACAGAGAATACATATGCCGGTCTGTCCAGTATGGATACCAAAATCCGAGGTACATGATTAGCAGCTTGTACTTTGATCATGGATGAAATGGTAGCCAAAGCGTCTGCAAATTGATTCTCATCTCGAGGGATGTATTCAAGCTTAACTGTCGTGAAGAAAGTCAACAATCTCCTCGTATAGTCATGGTAGGGAATCAGATGCTCCTGATGAGTGTACCACTTGCCGTTGGTTGGGTTGTTTACCAAAGCCGAATCTCCGAATACATTCAAAGTTTTGATCCTGAGGTCAATGGCTTCCTTAAGACCCATGATACAAGCTTCGTATTCTGCTTCGTTGTTAGTGCAAGCAAATGTGATATTTGCTGAGAAAGGCATGTGAACTCCTTTAGGTGTAATAAGCACTACACCAATCCCACGACCGTTGCAATTAACTGCCCCGTCAAACATCACAGTCCATGCTTCTTCTGGGCCAGGCCCTTCAGTGTGAATAGGCTCTTCACAATCTTTTGCTTTCAAGAACATGATGCCTTCATCAGGGAAGTCAAATCTCATAGGCTGGTAATCATCAATGGGTTGCTCAGCCAGATAGTCAGACAATACACTGCCCTTGATGGCCTTTTGAGATGTGTACTGAATGTCATACTCCGTCAGAATCATTTTCCATCTTGCAACCCTTCCGGTAAGTGCTGGCTTCTCAAATATGTACTTGACTGGATCCATCTTTGAGATCAATAAGGTAGTATGAGTCAACATATACTGCCTTAGTCAGCGAGCAGCCCATGCTAAAGCACAACAAAGTTTCTCGAGCAGTGAATAACGTTGTTCACAGTCGGTAAACGTTTTGCTTAGGTAGTATATTGCATACTCTTTTCGACCAGACTCGTCATGCTGGCCCAACATACACCCCATTGACTCTTCTAATACTGTTAGCTCTTTGAGAGTCATCATTCCACCTGACTGTTTGTTCCTTTCTTAACAGCTTGAACAAGGGTTCGCAGGTTTCAGTGAGATGAGATATGAACCTTGAGATGTAGTTCAATCTACCTAGGAACCCTCGAACTTCTTTCTCAGTCTTAGGTGCGAGCATTTCCTGAATAGCTTTGACTTTGTCGGGGTCAACCTCAATTCCCTTTTCACTTACAATAAAACCCAGAAGCTTACCAGAACGTACCCCGAATGTGCATTTGTTGGGGTTCAACTTCAACTAATACTTCCTTAGACGCTTGAACAATTTCAGTAGATTTACCAGATGATTTTCCTCTGTAAGGGACTTGGCAATCATATCATCCACATAGCACTCATTTTCTTTGTGAATCATATCGTGGAATAATGTTACCATGGCCTATTGGTATGTTGCACCGGCGTTCTTCAGACCAAACGTCATTACCTTGTAGCTGAATGTGCCCCAGGGTGTGATGAAAGTTGTCTTCTCCATGTCTTCAGGTGACATCTTAATCTGATTGTATCCAAAAAAATCCGTCCATGAAAGAAAATACCAAGAACTGAGCAGTGTTATCCATCAATACATCAATGTGAGGTAATGGGAAATCAACTTTCGGGCTAGCTCTGTTCAAATCCCGGTAATCCACACACATACGCACATTTCCATCTTCTTAGGTACGGGTACAATGTTAGAAACCCACGACGGGTAACTAATTACAGCAAGAAAACCGGCGTCCTACTTCTTTTGTACTTCTTCCTTGATTTTCATGGCCATATCTGGGCGAGTACGGCGTAGCTTCTATTTGACAGGCGGACAATCTTCTTTCAGTGGCAATCTGTGCATGACAATATCTGTATCAAGACCTGGCATATCTTGATAGGACTAAGCAAAGACGTCAACATATTCCCGAAGCATATTGACGAGCTGTTCTTTCACTGGAGCCTGCAGACTAGCCCCGATCCTTACCTCTTTCAAATCTTCTTCAGTACCAAGATTGATGGTCTCAACCTCCTCCTGATAAGGAGCAATCACTTTTTCCTCTTGTCTCAACAACCTAGCCAACTCTTCAGGCAATTCCTAATCTTCATCAACCCCTTCATCTGCTTGATTAATTGGATTGTCGAAGTCATACAAGGTCATAGCAGTGCCATTGTCGGGGCAATCTGGAGGATTATCTCTGCAAGGGTCGAGATTTGTTCATTTTAGTGATTGATTTTAATCTTGTTTAGAAAAAAGTGTGAATGGGGTTATTATTGAAAAACATTGCCATTTATTGTTTTGTGCGAAAATAACAAAAGTGAAAGACAGTGAGCGACAAAAAAAAATCATTTGCAAAAGATGTCCATTTGTTCATTAATCATTCATTTGAACAAAATACAAATATGGCCCTATTACAAAATGAGTCCTGACACCTTGGGCAAGATGCAGGGCTGTATGCATGCTTAAACAGGAAATAATAATTACTCTGCAGAAGTAATCCTTATAATTTCCTGGGAAGACCAGTTGAGGACTTGCTGGCCTGGGACCTTTGGACGAATCCATCTCTCCAGGTTGGAGTCACTTTCAGCCTCGTCTTCCACATTGTTGATTGCATCCGGGGTTAGCATTCCCCCACTGATAAAATTGGGAGCTTCAGCAACCTCCTCTTGGACCTGTCAGGATGGTTTGTAACCTAACCCGAATTTGTCTTCCTTGACCTGAACTTGCAGAAGCTTGCCCCAGCCCTGGGAATTCCTGTCTTCAACAACCTTCCCAGCTTGCTTATAAGAGGATATTGAAGTACCAAACACTTCAGTTGTTGCTTCATTGACATTGAGGGCCTCAAACCCTTGGCTCATTGTCTCATGGATCTCTCCGTCCATCTCAATATTCTTGTAAGTAGCTAGATGACCGACGAAGATATACTCCTCCCCACAAATTATGATGACTTGACCTTCCCATTCATATTTCAACTTCTGGTGAAGGGTCGACGTTACAGCGCCAGCGGCATGAATCCATGGCCAACCCAACAAACGACTATATGCAGGCTGAATGTCCATCACGTAGAAGATAGTTTTGAAGATCTGTGGGCCAATCACCACAGGCAGCTCAATTTCCCCAAGAACCAATCTTTTAGAACCATCAAAGGCTCTCACTACCAGGTTACTTGGATGCAAAGCAAGACCATCATATTCCATCTTGACCAAGGCTTTCTTTGGAAGAACATTGGGAGAAGACCACATGCCAACCAAGACATGAGAGAGAACAACACCCTTACACTCCAAGGAGATGTGTAAAGCCTTATTATGGTTGCGGCCCTCCGTAGTTAGATCAGCATCAGTAAAACCTAGCCCATGGCTAGTATTGATATTTGAAACCACTGTTTCTAGCTGATTAATTGTAATCTTTTCTGGCACGTAAGCTGCGTGCATGACTTTGAGAAGTGCATTCCTGTGAGCTTCGAAACACATTAGCAGTGATAGAATAGAGATTTTGGAGGGGGTCTGATGGAGCTGGTCCACAACCTTGTAGTCACTCTTATCTATTATTCTCATGAACTCGTCTACATCCTGGTCAAAGGATGTCTTCTGAGTTTCCTTGGTAATGGGCTCTTCAGGCACCACACTTTTGCCTTTAGCCTTGGCAGCTGCTTTTGCTTCAGCATTAGTTCTTTGGAATTGTGAGGCAAAGAGACATCCGCTTCGGGTGAAGCCTCCGCCTCCCCCCACATTATCAATTTGTGGTGTAGAAGTATCAATAGTGACTTTCTTTCCGTCGTAGTACAAATCAGAGCCATGGTGCCAAGGTACGACACTGCTGCTGTCATATAGAACTGGTCCTGGTACTGTGATAGTAACTGGACTGATTGTTGCGGAAGGAGGAACTGAGACAGTTTGAGGTTCATAATAAATTGTGACAGGAGGTATGACCGGAGATGGTGCTGGTGATGAAGGTTGCTGATGCTGATGGAGATGTTGATGTGAATCTAGAACGTGGATTATTGCAGGATCATAGTAAATAGTAACTGTGGAAATATCTTCATTGATGGTTGTCGTTGTTGTAGAAGGATGTGTTGAACTGATGTCTATTGAAGTTGAAGAAGGGATAGTTGTTGATGTTGTAGAAGAATATTTTGGAATGATTGTTGTTGAAGTTGCAGGAGCGATATCTATTATATCTGATGAAGTGATGTTTGCTGGTGTTGTAGGAGGTATGGTTGTTGATGTTGTAGGAGCTGGAATTGTTGAAGTGATCTGTAAAATGCCTTATCTGATGAGATTGTTGATACCGGTCTTCAAATCTGCACAACCGTTGATAAAAGTCTTGCAAGCTTCACAATGGGCCTCACACCCCGGGAACACTTGGCATTTCAAAAGCTGGACTTTAACCTCAACCAGTGGTGTTTGAATGCATGCAACACTATCAATTAGGTTCATTGGTTGATCCTCCTCAATGGCATTTATCCTAGGCCCACCATGGCTAGGCATAAGATTCTTGGTAACACTTGGAGGAGGTGTAAATTTTATTTCCTTAGAATCAATCAAATCCTGAACCTTCATATGCAAGGCTCTGCATTTCTTTGTAGTATGGCCAGGTGCATTTGAGTGGAAGGCACACCGGGCATTAACATAATAGTTTCTTGGAAGGTTTTGGGGATCTGGTGGGGCCAGAGTCCTTAATTCGATTAGGTTGAGCTTTAATAACTGTGGAAGTAAGGCAACATAGGGCATCAAAATGGGATCGATAACCCTGTTGATTTGTGAAGTCCTTGGTTGAAACTGATGTTGTTGCTGATTGTTATTGTTGTGGAGGATACTGTTGTTGAGGTGCTGGTGTTGGGATGGTGACAACAACTACCGATCTTGGCATGTACTGAGGCCTTCCTCTGCCCATGTGCACTGAGTTGGTCTCACCTGTCCTACGGGGTCCTGCGAAAGGTTTTCTTGTATTGCTGGAACTAGCACCATTGTCTAAAATTTTGCCCATCTTCAAAAGACTCTCAATTCTCTCCCCAACTATAACTACATCCGTAAAGCTGGTGGACGAGAAAGCAACAAGTCTATCAATGTATGTTCCCTGCAGGGTGTCCATAAACATGTCGGCCATTTCTCTTTCAGACATTGGAGGCTGGACAGCAGCAGCAAGCTGTCTCCATCTTTGGGCATACTCCCTGAAGCTTTATCTTGAAGATTGTGACATACCTATTAGGAGAGTTCTGTTGGGAGCCATGTCCAAGTTATACTGATACTGGCGTATGAAAGCTTCGGCCAAATCCTTCCAGTTTCTGACTGTTGCTCTGGACAAGTGAGAATACCATTCATGGGATGCCCTAGTCAGACTGTCTTCGAAGTAGAACATCCACAAATTTTCGTCCATGGTGTAAGCTTTTAGTCTCCCCATAAAGGATTGCAGGTGAGTACGCGGACAAGAGGTACCATTATATCTCTCAAAGCAAGGAGGCTTGAATTTGTGAGGAATTCTGACTCCCTCAACTAAACCCATGTCCATAACATCAAATCCCAAAGAGTTTTGGGACTCCAAAGATCTCAACTTCTCCGCTATTTCGTCCAGACGATGATCATAGGCTTCATCCCCAGAACCAATTACTGTAAACTGTTCTTCTTGAGGGTCCTCTTGCAAGGCACGACCTTCGGTGTTTCCTTGAGTATTCCTGATAGCATTGACTTCAGGATTGAGGTGAGGCCCAAACTTTGGTGCATCTATTCGTGGTTGTCCGTGATCATTGTTACTAGTACCTCCTGTACCTGGATGATTCTCTTCGGGAGCTTGCCGCTTGACTAACTCTCTTAATCTTTCCTGGATTTGAGCCAACCCAGTCATTACCGCCATGAACTGGTTCATCTGAGCCCTCATCTCAGTCCTCTCATTAGCCATCTAAGTTCTCACGTCAGTCAAATGTTGCTGAACTTGGTTCATCTGTAAGCTTGGAAGGTTGTTTCTTGTCAGATACCGGTGAACTATATTGATGGGAAAAACCCTCCCATGAGCAATGTTTCCTGAAACAACAGCGAAGTGAGAAAACCACAACAAAAACACCTACAAAACAAAGAATGAGGTTAGTATGCAATGCAGTATGTCTATTTGTTTTCCAAGGGTATCCGGTTTGGTTCTTTGGTTTTGACCTTCCAGACCTCGAGGAATGATGATGTTGAAGAGAAATGAAGCCCAAAAGATAACACATAAACCATATATTACAAATGCAAAGATACATAGTTTGTGATTACAACGAAATTCTCATAGTGGATCAAAATACAACAAAATCAACAAAAGTACAAACAGAATAAAGTACAAGTACAAAGAAATCAAACATCCAACCCAAAGTCATCCTCCTTGACTTCCTTCAGGAGAGCATCAGTCACTGGTCCAACTGGATGCTCTGTGATGGTCCTGATAAGAAGGTTCCGGGTGGCAATGGCACTTGTCAACTTCTTATACTTGTCTTGGTCTTTTGATCTCTTCAACCCCGCCCGGAGTTTCAACTCGGAGATTTCTCTCTGTGCTGCTAACAAGACTTCCCGACTCTTCTTCTCATTAGCTTCCAGCTGCTCTATCCTAGCATGTGTCCTCTGATCCTCTTGCACACGAGCCTCAGTGATCCTGATCCACCTAGCCTGACTCTCTTCCAAGTAGTGCTAAACTCTGGCCTTCTGAATCTTGGCTTCTTTGCAAGCATTCTTCAATACCAACTCCCCAGCTCAGGATTTTCTAATGTAATCATTTGTCTTCTCAATCTTGGTCATATGCTTGATTCAGAGCTTCTTTAACCTCTCATTGTCCAGACGACTATCATTCCTCTCCCAGAGGGTCTTCTTTAGAGCTTCAGAAAGTTGAGTATTCCTCTCTTTCAACTTCTCAAACTCCTCTAAACTGACTGTAGCTACAGCCTCTACTACTGATGGCCATGTCACATGCTCTAGGGTGAATGGCATGCGGGTGATCTGTCCTCTGATGCGAGACCAATCAATGTAATGAGCTGAAGCTATGTTATTTCACTTGCCAAGAATAACAATCCCTTTTGTTTGAATATTATCCCAAGCCTAGGCTGCTTGTCGGATGATGGTATGATTATTCTGAACATCACAGTAAAGGGTCTCTGCCAAATCCTAATCTCTTGGTGAATGTACCAAGGCATACCCTAGCTGCCTTTTGAATAGCAAAGGATTGTAGTTGATGCAACCCTTAACTCCAATAAGAGGTACATTGGGATACTGCCCACAACTTGTAAGTATATCCCTGCCCTTAGTGCTCTGAGTACACCACCTGATTTATTCTGAAGTGAGAGCAATCATTCTCTTAGCCCAATTTCTCGACTGATGAGGATTCAGGAAATTTTTTGTCTTTGGAAAATGCCTCAGTAACCAATAGTAGAAGAGAGGTGCACAACATCTGACTAATCTTCCCCTCTGCTTCTCATTTCTCTGATGCACCGAGTAATAGAAATCCCCTAGCAAGGTAGGAACTGGATTCTTCAGCAGGAAGATATGAATAGCATTCTTGCTTACAAACTTAGGCTTGTCTGCAAACAAGATGATACCATATATACCAAGAGCCAGGAGAGCACAAATAGTTTCCCACTTCCCTGGTGCAACATGACTGGTGGCCTGAGTGATCAAGAAGTCCAAATGGAGGCTTGGGATTCCAGCCTTGGTGGTCATATGCTGATCAATGATGGTGGTTTCCAAATATAGAGCCTTAGCTATGTCTTCATTCCTAGGAGCAGTCATCTCAGGGATGAAAGGAATCCCTCTCCTGATGGGGACACCCAACAACATGGAAAATTCTTCTAAAAAAGGACCCAACTGAAAGTCTGGGAAAGTAAAGCATCTGAGAGGAGGTTCATAGAACTGAAGACAGGTGTGGATCATGCTCATATGTGATGCATCCAAGTCCATGATCATGTTCATAATACCACCATAATGTTCCCTGAATAAAGGGACATGATCAGGAGTGATACGTGTCTGAATCTGCCTGATGCATGCTAAAGAGGGCTCAAAGAAATGATAAGTAATGTTGCTCTTCATGGATGAGTCCATACTGATAATGGATGCTGATGAAGACAACTGAAGAAGAAATCTGATGAAGAATATCTCTGAGGAAGATAACTGATGAAGATGGCTGAGCAGAAGAATAATCAAAACCAAACCAAAGATAATGTGGATACCCTGTAAAACAAATAGACAAATGTTAAAATGATGTATGCAAAATGATATGCAAGGGTTTGTGATCAGGTGCTGGATCTGTTATTTTCTTTGGATAGGGTCCATAGTGTTCAGAAATCCAGATGGAGGCTAGAGAACCAGTAACCAGGTGGGGGACTCAAATAAAGAGTCACAAGTTCTGGGTTTCATAGAATCAGTCTAAAATAGTGTAACCTTAAAACAATTCTGGTAACAGGGTATGATGAGGGAAAGGGTTCCTTCAAACATGTAAACATCCCAACCCACTCACGTGTATTATTCTTGAACAAGGATCCTCAAACTTGAATTTATTATGAGAAGTGTAAACACTTCTAACCCGGAGGTACAATGTTTACATTAATCATAAAGAATCCTTCTCCAATTCACCTCAGATGCTAAAGGTCATCTAAAAAGGTCATCCAGACTTAGCAGGCTTCCCATATAGCCCTAGCACTACAGGAAATCCGTAGCACAAAGTTCTCAAGAAGAAACCCATGTCTGAACCGTGTTTCATATTCCCGCACCAGACTGAAATGAAATGGGAAAGAATATGCAGCCACTCTAATCCTATATGTCACTCAGGCTCCCGGTGTAGAACCTTACTCACTGAGACACCCCTCCCACCAAGGCAAAACAACAAATCCAGCACATGATATGATAATGATAAATGAAATGCATAAAACAGTAAATGAAAGCAATAAATAAAGCTGTACAGAAAGTAATAAACAAAAGCACACATAACACATAACACCCCCATAAACACAAATCAAACAAGCACTAGGAGAAACCCACAAAAAGAACCAGAAGCCCTGGTTGCAAGATAAGGTCCCCAGCAGAGTCGCCAAGTTGTCGCTCCCCTGAAAAGACACTAAGGTCCCCAAGGTGCAGACGCGAACGTTCGGAGAAAGAGAGAATGAGGTTGAATTAAATAGAGTCGCCAACTAGGCATTTTTATCCCGAAGGAAAGGTAATACTGCATAAACCTGGAAAGAGATGGATAAGACGGTTGCGAACCAGAGAAACTGAGAAAGGGGGTTGGTTACGACCTGGGAAGATATTAGCACCCAGATCGTCCGTCGTACTTGACGGGATCCACGCTTACAAAATTGTGTTTAAAAGGGGTTGGTGTATGTGCTATCTATGTGCAAAAACGAGGGAAAGGAAGTACATGTGTCATTTCAAAAGATGTGAATTGCTCAGGAACTGAGGCTTAGAAAAGAATGCTGAAAGAGGGGGAAGACACAGAGACTTTTGTTCGATAACTGTTAAGTTATGCCTACGTATCCTCTTGTACAATAAGGAAGTCAGAACACCGTAGTTCGACTCAAAGTGACTGAAAATAAATTGACTGTGAACTACTTACTTGTCTATGCTCAAGTGTATGACTCGTTTGGCACGAGTGATAACTGTCTTGCATTAGACGGACGGAGCGAGTTCAATGAGGAAGTCAGAACACCGTAGTTCGACTCAAAGTGACTGAAAATAAATTGACTATGAACTGCTTGCTTGTCTATGCTCAAGTGTATGACTCGTTTGGCTCGAGTGCTAACTGTCTTGCATTAGACGGACGGAGCGAGTTCTCGTTTTCAGAGTGAGTGTGATGAGAAAAGAATCCCGGAGGAGACGATTATTGTTTGTTTTTGTGTTTTCAGTTTTTTTTATTGTTTTTGGTGTTTTGCATAGAATAATGAGCTTAAGCCTAAATCAAGGGTTTGTAAACTCATTATATCCTCCCTGATTAGGGATAATGAGCATACCTGAGTATGCGATAAGTATCTCATCTTAATTACCATGATGATGTAGGATTAAGATCATTAACCTACTTGTGATTATTTAGATGTTTTTTTTTGTTTAGTGTTAAGTAATGAGTTTAATCTCTAATCACAGATTAGTGAACTCATTACACCATCCTAATAGAAGGATGATAGATGAGAACACTTAAGCTGAGGAAGATACCTCAACTTAATCCATGGTTAGGGATTAAATTCATTATATAACAAGCGTTTATTAAATGGATTTTAATTAAAGGATGAGATTAAGAAGTGAATTTTATGGTTTGTAAGACAACTTGACGGGGACTTGTCCATTAAACACTAGGGTTAGTCCCTCTTAACTAATAGGGAAGAGATAGAACCCTAATGTAAGGCCCAAGTTACAAGATAAAGTCTTAGTGATTATTAGTGTGTTTTTATTGAGAGGTGTAAACAAATTAAAGGTTTAACACTAAGGATTAAATTTATACACTCCATCCTAAGATAAGGATGCAGACATAACCCTAATTCCAAAGTCCTAAAGCTTTAAGAGTTTAGCCTCTGATTAAGAGATGAGAAGAGAGACTCAAGGAGACTCAAAGGTAAAAGACTAGGGGGGACTATACACAACCCTAAAAGTTATCATGCTTGGACATCCTATGATTTGTGAGGCTTAAGCGAAAATATCTTCAAGAAGGCCACCATGGAAGAAGCAGATGAAAAGAGAAGGAGGAGGAAGAATAAGTTACTTACTTCATGAAGAAGATAAGTGACCTAAAAGAAAGAAGGTAAGAAGGAGGGATTACAAGTGAAGTAAGTTCACTTCAAAGACAAATAAATATGCAAATGATAGGAAAGAAGAGGTGGGAGGTGAAGGCAAATCCACCTCCCAGATAAGTTACCAAAAGTACCTGAAATGTTAGTATGAATGCATAAGACATAAGGCAAAAAGAAATGAGATGAAAAGACCAAAGTATGATGTGAAAATGCAATGTAAATGGTATATGAGATGATGCAAAGTCATACAATATGAATATGAATGATCATACAAAGATGAGATGCAATGGAAGCATGCTTAGAAGCTTGAAACCCATGGATGTTCATGAAATGTAATGAATGCAAAACATGGAAAATGAATGAAGAAATGATCAACAAATGTCCAAGCATGTCTTAAGATGTCTAAGATGTCATACAAATGCTTGAAATGTCATGGAAAGTTCATATGATGATGATATGCAAAGGAGAATGCAAATGAAGATGCAAAATTAGAATTTTAAGACAACATGAGATGCATAAGACCAAAACAGAAGCATTCAACATTATAAAAAATTGAAATCAAGCTCAAACAAACCCTAAGCCCATATAAGATCACACCCCAAAGGAGGAAGTCAGAAGCTTAACCTAGTGGAAGTTATGAAATTTCTAAGTTAACTATGGTTTTTGGGTGCTTCTAAAGGGAAAATGAAAATCAAATTGGAAATGCAAGATAAAATCATGAGATAAATAACCTAGAAAATATATGCAATATGTGAAACAATCCAAGAAGAAACAAGTTCAAAATCATCATGGTTAGGAAGAAATGAATTTTTCAAGTTAGGGTTAGAAAATATGATTGTTAAGAGCCCTAATTCAAGGAAAATTGTGAAAATGTGATCAAACCTAAAAACAAAATTTGTATGGTGAGTTTGAAAATGTTTCTAAATGTATTGGAAAGCTTTATGAAATTTTTGGTGATTTTTAGAAACCTAAATGCATTTTTAATTAATTAAAATCCATTAATTAATTAAAAATAACATTTAAATATTTTAAAAATACTTTTTTAATGCAAAAAATAAAAATAAAAATGTTTTCAGGTTAAGAAAAATATTTGAATAAAAATGCAAGAAATGATAATTTTTTGATGGTTTTTACTATTTTTAATAAAATGATCAAAAGAAATACAAAGAAAATGAATTAAAAATGGATTAAATGGAAAGTCAGAGGATCCAAAGGCTCAGATTCAAACTTGAGAGATTTGTGTTGACTGCGCGCGTGATTTGGTGGCTAGGATTCATTCTTGCCTTTTAATTAATTAAACCTAATTAATTAAATTAATTAAAGGATCAGGGTTTAATGAAATGATCAGAACCGTACACTACTTAAACTAATCTCAATCCAAGGGCTCGCATTCAAACTGGAAAACCAAGCCCTAATTAATCTCAGGCGACCGAAGATAAGCTCCGATCGTCTTCTCTGGCCAACCTTTCACCCTATCTTCTTCCCCAGGCCACCCCAAGCCAAAATAACTGCCCAGAAACACTCCCCATGCCTCATACAATAAAATCACTCATCAAACATCATTTATAACACAAGAATCATGCAAATCGAATCAAAAACATTTTCACGGGCAAAGTTTCAGAACATAATGAAATGCTTATTTCTTAACCATTTTCAATTTAAACACATCAGGATGATCAGTGCAACACATATAATCAATTTATAACAAGAAAGAGAGGTTCTGGAAAAAAAGTTCTTGAAGGTTACCTGAACTGAGCTTCTTCAAAATGGAGCTTTCTGGGCCTCTCTCTTGTGCAAATCAACTCCTCTGGTCCTCCTTGTGCTAATGTAATGCTTGGATGAGGCTTATAGTGGCTGGTTTGGAGGTTTCATTTCTGATGAAGCAGGAATCGTGTTTTGGTTTGAGATGGTTTTAGGCCATGGCAAGGGGTGGGAAATGATCCTTGAGGTATGTGGAGTTGAATGGTGAAAGAAATTTTAAGTTTTGATGGATGAGGAGTGAGTTTCGAAGAGAGGAAGTATTATGGCAATTTTTGGGATTTCTGAATTCTTGAGGATTCAGGCTCCAAGATTGTGTGAAATGGGCTCCTTGATGCTTGCATAAACAATGTTGATTGGCCAGAGAGTGGTTGTGACACATGGTGATTGGTATGGCTTGATTTGCAAAAAGTCAAAAGTTATGGTACCCTAAGCATGGGCTGAGTCAGAGCTGGCTTTTGGGGTGTCTTGGCCTTAGCTTGGTTCAAGGATGGACCTAGGATCAAGTTTATACAGTTGGCACAAGTGGATGAAGAGTTTCAAGAGGTTTTGCAAAGTTATGCATAATTATCATTTTGAGATTTCTTGAGAATCAAGCCATCAAAACCCTAGGTTCAAAGGCCAATTCTGATCTTTTGAAGTTGCTTTGACATGTTATGGTGCAAAGAAGTTGATTAGAGGTCATTAAATGGATTGGCAAGTGAAATTGCAAAAATCCCTCTTTGGCATGAACTTGAAAATTATAGGATTTTTGCCAACTTTGAAAGGCCATATCTTGAGTTCTAGGATGAATCAAGACATGTTCTTGTACTTTTTGAAAATGGGAACACATAATTTACAACTTTCATGCCCAATAATTTTTCATTTGAAGCATTTTTGGTCATGAAAGAATAGGTTGAATATCTTTCCCAAAATGGAAAGTTTTCATTACAAGTCATTTCCAAAAATAGCAAGTTTGCATTTGGCTCAAAATTCTTCAACTTTGTGAACTTCTAACCACTTCTAAGATCAAATAAAGACCATAGAGACTCAAAATGATGACAATGACCCTTTGGTACCCTTGATGGAGGCCTCTGATGCCCTGATTTTGACTTTACTTGCTCAAGAAGTTACCCAATGATTAGATGACTTCCATAGTGAATTTCTTCATCAAATTTGATACACATGATCCTTATAGCACATTAAGACCATTAGAAACAAGAATGACCAAAAAAATTGGGATTTATGCCTCTGAAACCAAAACCCTAATTTTAGGTCATCTGTGCAGGAAATCTTCAGTCTGCCTTTATGCCTTTGCCATGCTTTGTGATCCCTTGACTTTTATGAACTTTGGGGAGCATATTGTGATCATATACCACACATGGACCCTCTTGGAAAGCTTCAAGACCATTGGTATGGCTCAAATCACTTCTTGGATTACCCAAATCACAAACCCTAGATGCAGATGAAATGAAACTATGCAGTGAGATGTAATGCTTATGTAAATGCAAAAATGAAAGATCACAAGCCATGGTGTGAGAAGAAAGTGAGGGCAAATTTAGGGTGTTTACACATAGGGAGAGAGATAGGATTTTGGGGTCGCCGGAGAAGATGACCGGAACACTGTTCCGGTCACCTGAGTGTGATTAAACCCTAAGCCATAATTAAATGTTATTTGGAATAATAGCCCTTGGATATTTTTTACCCGCGCGTATGGACGGCCCAGATTGGTCATTAAAACCCTAATCACAATTTATTAAATTAATTAGGTTTAATTAAATTAATTTTTCCAGAGTGAATCCTAGCCACCCATCTGTGCGCGCAGTCAACCAGACTTTAAACCTCAGCCATCAGATTGTTTGACTTCTCATTTTTTTGATTTTTATTTCATTTTCTTGCATTTCTTTTCCATAATTATTAAAAATAGCAAAAAGACTTTAAAAAATCTCATTTTCTGCATTTTTACTTTAAATATTTTTATTAATTCAGAAACATTTTTTATTTTAATTTTTGAATTAAAAAAGTATTTTTAAAATATTTAAATATTTATTTAATTAATTAATTGATTTTAATTAATTAAAAATACATTTAGGTTTCTAAAATCACCAAAAAATTCATGAAGTATTCTCATAAATTTAGAATAATTTAAAAACTCACCATACAAATTTCGTGTTAGTTTTGATCACATTTTCACAATTTTCTTTGAATTAGGTTTCATAAAATTCCATTTTTCTAACCCTAACTTGAAAAAATCACTTCTGGTCAACCATGATGAGTTTAAACTTGATTCTTTTTTAATTGTTTCACATATTTCATCTAGTATCTAGGTTATTTATCTCATGATTTTGCATTTCAATTTCAATTTGATTTGCATTTTTCCCTTAGAAGTATCCAAGAACCCTAGTTAACTTAGAAAATTCATAACTTTCATTAGGTTTAGCTTCTGACCTCCACCTTTGGGGTGTGATCTTGTATGTGTTTAGGGTTTGTTTGAATTTAATTTCAAATTTTTATCATGATGTATGCTTCTGTTTTGATCATGTGCATATCATGTTGTCTTAAAACCCTAATTTCTCATGTTCATTTGCATTCACCTTTGCATATCTCAATCATATGAATTTTCCATGACATTTCAAGCATTTGTATGAAATATTAGACATCTTAAGACATTCTTGAACATTTCTTGATCATTTCTTCATTCATTTGGCATGCTTTGCATTCATTACATTCCATGTGTATCCATGTGTTTCTAAGCTTCCAACTTGCTTCCTTTGCATCTCATCCTTGTATGAACATTCATAAGCATTATGCATGACTTTACATTATCTCATAACACATTTGAATCATGTTTATACTTCTATTTTTGGTCTTTGCATCCTTATTCATCTAATTTCCTTTTATTTTGCATCTTATGCATTCATACTAACATTTCAGGGGCTTATGGTAAGTTGTTTGGGATGTGGATTTGCCTTCACATACCACTCCTTCTCATCTTCTCATTTGCATAATTTACTTGTCTTTGAAGTGAAATTGCTTCACTTATGTTCTCTCATTCATACTTTCTTTCTTTTAGGATACTTATCTTCTTCAGGAAGTAAGTAACCTATTCTTCTTTCTTCTTCTCTTTTCATCTGCTTCTTCTTCCATGGTGGCTTCCTGAGGGTCTTCTCTTATGCCTCATAAACCATAGGATATCCAAGCATGATAATTTTTAAGGTTGTATATAGTCCCCATTAGTCTTTTACCTTTGAGTCTCCTTGAGTATCTCTTTTCATCTCATAGTCAGAGGCTAAACACTTAAAGCTTTAGGACTTTGAATTAGGGTTATGCCTGCATCCTTATCTTAGGATGAAGTGTATAACTTTAATCCTTAGTGTTAAACCTTTAATTTGTTTACACCTTCTAATCAAAACACTTATTAATGATCAATACATAAGCTTGTAACTTGGGCCTTACATCAGGGTTCCTTCTCTTCCTTATGGTTAAGAGAGACTAACCCTAGTGTTTAATGGACAAGTCCCCCTCAAGTTGTCTTACAAACTTAAAAATCACTTCTTAATCTCACCCTTTAATTAAAATCCACTTAATAAAGGCTTGTTATATAATGAATTTAATCCCCAACCATGGATTAAGTTGAGGTATCTTCCTCAGCTTAAGTGTTCTCATCTATCATCCTTCTCTTAGGATGGTGTAATGAGTTCACTAATCCTTGATTAGAGATTAAACTCATTACATAACACTAAACAAAATCCAAAAACATCTTAATAATCACAAGTAGGTTAATGATCTTAATCCTACATCATCATGGTAATTAAGTTGATATGCTTATCTCACACTTAAGTAGGCTCATTATCCCTAATCAGGGAGGATATAATGAGTTTACAAACCCTTGATTTAGGCTTAAGCTCATTATTCTATGCAAAACACCAAAAACAATAAAAAAACTGAAAACAAAAAAACAAACAATAATCGTCTCCTCCGGGATTCTTTTCTCATCACACACTCTAAAAACGAGAACTCGCTTCGTCCGTCTAATGCAAGACAGTTAGCACTCGAGCTAGACGAGTCATACACTTGAGCATAGACAAGCAAGCAATTCGCAGTCAAATCATCATCCGGTCTCTTTGAGTCGAACTACGATGTTCTGACTTCCTTATTGCACGAGAGGATACGTAGGAATAACTTAATAGTTATCGAACAAAAGTCTCTTTGTCATCCCCCTCTTTCAGCTTTCTTTTTAAGCCTCAGTCTTGAGCATCTCACCCCTCTTTTGCACTGACACACATTCATTTCTCCCTAGATTTTATACACAGTAAGCACATACACTACCCCTTTTAAACACAATCAAGTAAGCGTGGATCCCGTCGAGTACGACGGACGATCTGGGTGCTAATACCTTCCCAGGTCGTAACCAACCCCCTTTCTCAGTTTCTTTGGTTCACAACCGTCTTATCCATACCCTTCCATGTTTATGTAGCATTACATTTCCTTCGGGATAAAAATGCCTACCTGGCGACTCTATTCAACCTCAACCTCTAACATCACCGAAAATGCGCGTCTGCACCGGGACGTAAGTCTTCGGGAGCGACACAACTCAACAACAATAACTATCATACAATAATTCACCATAACAACTAACATCATCTACATCATGCATATTTTCATACAACAACATGTACTAACATCAACCACCACATATGCAACAACATCACATACGACAACATATTATATATACATGTATCAACAACAATGTTATGTAACTATCACAACAACAACAACATATAATAATAACAACAAAACCAAAAAACATACCAATCTATATTCATTCTCAAGTTATACTAATTATCCCTATACTTACATGTATAACTCCTCTCTAACTTCCTTTAACCACGCCACTTCAATTCCTAAGTATTACTAAAGTAATTAGATAATTTTAAGGAATTTTTCGGAATTAAATTATAACATTTTTCACTCAAGGTCTCGCTAAGCGAAGGGGATTGCTCGCTAAGCGAGCAACTCTCTGTATTCTGACTCTTTCAAATTTCAACCTGCTCGTTAAGCGAGCTCTGCGATTTTTGTAGTTCTCCTTTCTGCGATCTGCACTCATCCCGCTACGAAATTTCCACAGAAAAATACCAATTCCAACCAGAAAATTATAAAATTATCATTATCAACCTCTAGTCCATACAATTATCACACAACAACAACAACGAATTCCAACGATTCTACACAATTCCGACTCAATCACCAATACCCCAACCTCTAATCATCAACCTACCTAATTCATACTATAAAATCCTTAAGAGACGGAAGAATCCCACCATTCTTCCTTGTGGATTCTTCACCTAGATCTTGATCTTTCCTTCTTATTCTCTCAACTTTTTACGATCATTCTTTGTTCACCAAAAACACGATTGTTTTCCTTCTTACAACTTAACCCCCTTAGACCCAACCTATGGTCTTCTACAATTACCCTCACTACTTTCACCAAAAGACCACCTTACCCCTTATCTCTTATTATTCCAATTATTTTATTTTATCCAATAATAATATTAGTCACTATAAGATAAATCTTAAATTAATAGTATACTCAATAATAAATTATTCTTCTACACACCAAAACACCATAAACCAATCAAAATAATTAAATAAAATTTGAGGCATTACAGGAGAGGTGTGTGAAGGCATGACTTCTCAAGCATATTTTGATGACAACAACATTACATCAATTTACTTCATACAAACATTTAAAGGATTAATTAAAGATCTTGAAGTATGAACAAGAATGGATTAATTAAAGTCTTGATAAAAATGGTATTGTTTTATTTTTCTTGAAGCAAAAATATACATAAGTATTCAAATATAGGATACACTCATGCTATATCATATGAACATATAGGATGCATTAACTCCTATTTTTAATACTGGTTTCTAAAAGAATTTTTCAGAAATTTCTTCAAGTAACCGGTTACCAAGTGGGTAGTAACCGGTTACTCCAGCGCAAATTTGGAAGAAAAAAAAAAAGGAATGTTACAACACGTAACTACTTACCATTGTTTTCTTTGGTTTAAAATTATGGCATCTCTTCATACTTGTTATACCTTTTTAGAAGGGTGTCTTGAGCATTATATAAACTCATTTCCATCAGAATTCTTAGACACCTCTAATATTTTTATAATTATTTTTCTCACTCATTTTTGTTCATATTTTCATAAAATATTTGAGTGAACTTATTCAAAAACTTTCTAAGTTTCATTTCATCTTAGTGAACACTTAAATATTCAAGCTTTCATCTTCATACATTTATACAAAAATATTTCAATTTTTTTATTACTACTTATCTTTAGGATTGTTAGAGATAAATTAGTAAGGTTTACCTTGTTTGCAATATGTTGATTCAAGAGGTCCATGTGTGAGAAAGTAAATCTCGTTTGGACTTTAAGAATTGTAATACCCAAGAGGTTAGTTCTTCGTGGTTAGAATTAGAATAGAATAGGTGTGTCTTGTTCTAGGTTTCTAAGAGATATTGGAAATCTCATTCTATTTGGATAGGAGACTTGATTTACTCTCGATTTGTGAGGGGAACCAGGATAAACCATTGTGTCTCTTTTACTTTCCGCATTTTATCATTCAACACTTAACATGTTAGAAGGAAAGGAAAAATCAAGAATCGATAGAAAACTTCGAAGAAATTTTGATAAACCTAATTAACCCCCTATTAGGTGCATTTATAAGTTACAATTGGCATCAGAGCAAATGTTAGGTAACATGTTCCTAATCGATTCAAAATGGCTCCCGCAAATAACAATCTTGTATTTAGAGACCGTGGTAGTATCATCAAGTCTCCTTTGTTATGTGGTGAATATTTTGACTTCTGGAAAATACGCATGAAGGCTCATTTAGAAGCACAGGGAAGTGATATATGGGAGGCTTTCCAAAATGATCCTTTTATTCCTACAACGGTTGTCAATGGAGTTAGTTCAACAAAGCCTCCAGGTTCATGGGATGATGATGATAAAAAGAAGGTTCTCTATTACAAAAAGGAAATAAATCTTCTACAAAGTGCACTAGGCATGGATGAATTCTTTCGTGTCTCAATATTTAAAACAACCAAACAAATTTGGGATACCCTGATAGAAACTCATGAAGGAACCTCCGAAATTAAAAGGTCAAGATTGAATACGTTAAGTCAAGAATATGAGTTATTCATAATGCTGCCAGGAGAATCAATTCTTGATTTGAAGAAAAGATTTATGCACTTGACAAATCACTTGAATGCACTTGGTAAGACAATAACTAACGATGAACTTAATCTTAAAGTGCTTAGATCTTTGTCCAGAGAATGCAACTCAAAGTGACAGTAATATCCGAAATGAAAAGTCTATCCACGATGACATCCGCTACCTTATTCGGAAAACTTCAAGAATATGAGACAAAACTTAGGCGATTGGAAAAACATGAGATTTAAGAAAAGAAATCTAAGAGCATTTCATTAAAGGTTGATTTCAAAGAAGTTGAGAAAGAAGACAATCTAGAAGAAGACGGAAATTTTATGCTTCTTGCAAAAATATTAGGAAAATATTTTGGTGCAAAGAATAATATTAGAAATTCTAGCTATATCGGGAGGAAGAAATTTTCAAAGAACAAGAAGAAAGGAGCATTAACATCCAATCAAGATATTAAATTCTATGAATGTGGAAAGCAATGTCATATCAAACCAGGTTGTCCTAAACTCACAAAGAACCGTAACAATAAAGGGAAAAAGGATCACAAAAAAGAAGGCCTATATTGCTTGGGATGATAATGAAATAAGCTATTCATTAGGCTCAGATAAGGATCAAAACAAAAATCTAGCATTAATGGCCTCACATCATTCTGACGATGAAGACGATGAGGTTAGTAGTAATTTTTTAATTTATGATAATGATGCTCTAGGAGCAATTGATGAACTCTTAAGTGAATGAAAAATTATGTACAAAACTATTTCATCACAAAAGAAACAAATCTCAACTTTAGAAGAAAAGATTGAGACAATAAAAATTGATTTCAAAGATGAAAAAGAAAATTAATTAGTGATCAAAAATAGAATTTTGTATGCACAAAATGTGAGTCACTTTTATTCCAAATTGTTCAATTAAAAAGAGTTCTAGAAAGATATGAAAAGGGCAAATTGGATTGGAATGTGCTCTTAGTCATCAAAGATACTCAAATGATAAGAGTGGTCTTGGTTACTCAAAATTTTCTAAACCAACTTCTAACAAGACCATCTTTGTAAAGGCTAAAGAACAAATTCCTAAAGAAAAAGCTGACAAACCTAAAGTGGTTCATCAATATTCTAAAAAGAAATGATATAGTAAAAAGAAATCTTATCCCCCTAGATATACAAGTAACTTTGAGCCCACTTATTTCTATTGTGGTATAAAAGGACATACTCCAAATGCATGTTATGTAAGAAATTTTAGTGTTGCTCAAGGCAATTATGTATGGGTAAAGAAAGGGACTAACTTTGAAGGACCCAAGGAAATTTTGGTACCTTATAAAACTTAACTTTTTTTGTAGGTATGCTTGAAGACCTCTTCAAATCAGTGGTATCTTGATAGTGGATGTTCTAGGAATATGAGGGTGACTTAAGCAAATTTTCACATCTAATGCTTAAGGCCAAAGGATTTGTGACTTATGGTGACAACAACAAAGGAAGAATCCTTGGCCTAGGCATCATTGGTTCATCGAATTCAACAACTATAGAATATGTCATCTATGTAGAAGGTATACAACATAGTCTCCTTAGCATTAGTTAATTATGTGACCGAGGTTTCAAAATCAACTTCACCATAAATGAATGCTTGATAGAAAATGAAGTCACTCATGAAGTAATGCTACAAGGTAACAGAGTTAACAATATTTTTATGATTTCCTTTGATAACTTGTCTTTGAATGTTAGATGTCTCATGGAAAACAACAATGACTCATGGTTATGACATAAGAGGTTTGCTCACATACACATGGAGCATTTGAATAAATTGATCAAACATGACTTAGTCATTGGATTGCCGAAGATTAAATTAATCAAAGATAGGCTATGTGACGCTTGCCAAAAAGGGAAACAAACCAAGTCAACTTTCAAATCCAATAATGTGGTGTCCATAACAAGGCCACAACAATTGTTACACATGGATATTTTTGGTCCAACAAGAACAAAGAGCTTTGGAGGTAATGTTTATGCATTAGTAATTGTAGATGATTTTTCTAGATACACTTGGACTCTATTCTTAATACAAAAAAGTGAATCTTTCAAGGAATTCAAGAAGTATGCAAAACAAATTCAAAATGAGAAGTCTCTTACAATTGCCTCCATTAGAAGTGATCATGGTGGAGAGTTCCAAAACACTTTATTTGAAGAATTTTGTGAAGACCATGGAATCTCACACAACTTCTCAGCACCAAGAACTCCATAACAAAATGGTGTCATAGAAAGAAAGAATATGTCATTGCTGGAACTTGCAAGGACAATGCTAAGTGATTCAAACCTTCCAAAATATTTTTGGGCGAATGCGGTGAGTACGGCTTGTTTTGTAAGTAATCGTGTCAACATTAGGCCTATTCTAAAAAAAAACCTTATGAAATTTTCAAAGGGAGGAAACCAAACATATCTTTCTTTCACATATTTGGATGCAAATGTGTTGTCTTGAACAATGACAAAGATAATCTTGGTAAGTTCGACGAAAAGTTGGATGAAGGTATATTTCTTGGTTACTCTCTTTCAAGTAAGGCTTTTATAATATATAATAAGAGAACTTTAACTATAGACGAATCTATGCATGTCAAGTTTGATGAATCTAATCCCTCGAAAGAGGATATTGTTGTTTGTGATGATGATGATTTTGTAGAAATCCCTAAAGAAGATACTTCTAAAGATTTCATTGAAACTCCAGTAGAAAATCAAGATAAACCGATTCAATAAGATTCCAATGTCAATAATTTACCAAAATAATGAGGTACTCATAGAGATCATCATATTTACAAAGTTATTGGAGACATAAGTCAAGGTGTTGCTACAAGATTGAATCTCAAGGATGCATGCTTGAACATGGTGTTTGTTTGACAAATAGAACCTTCCAAAGTTGATGAAACTCTTGGAGATTATCAATGGATTATTTCTATGCAAGAAGAATTAAACTAGTTCAAGAGAAATCAAGTTTGGGAACTTGTTTCTAGGCCTAGTAATAAGCACATCATTGGAACAAGATGAGTGTTTAAAAACAAACTTGATGAGAATGGAATAATTGTTCGAAGCAAAGAAATATTGGTGGCTCAAGGGTACAATCAAGAGGAAGGAATTTAATTTGAAGAAACTTTCGCTAAGGTTGCAAGGTTAGAAGCTATTTGTTTATTACTTGCTTATGCATGTTCAATGAATTTTCAGTTATTTCAAATGGACTTCAAAAGCACCTTCTTGAACGGATATATCAAAGAATAAGTCTATGTCAAACAACCCCCAAGCTTTGAAGACTTCAAGCATCCTTCACATGTGTACAAATTGAAGAAAGCACTTTATGGATTAAAACAAGCACCAAGGGCTTGGTATGATCGTCTAAGTAACTTTTTATGCAAAAACGGTTTTGAAAAGGAAAATGTAGACAAGACTTTATTCATTAAAAAGATAAAGGGTAATACCTTACTAGTTCAAATCTACATGGATGAAATAATCTTCGGTTCAACAAATAAGGAACTATCTGAAGAATTTGCGTTGATGATGCAAAGAGAATTTGAAATGTCTATGATGGGTAAGATGAATTACTTCCTTGGATTGCAAATCAAGCAACTAAAAGATATAATTTTTATCTACCTATCTAAATATTGTAAAGAGTTGCTAAAAAGATTTGAAACGGATGGTTGTAAGGCTATGTCAACACATATGGGCTCCAGAACCTACGTTGATCAAGACGAATCGGGAATATCGGTTGATAATACAAAGTATCGAGGTATGATTGGTTCTTTATTGTATTTGACGATAAGCCGTCCTGACATAATGTTTAGTGTGTGTTTATGTGCTCGCTTCCAAGCAAATCCAAAGGAGTCAGACCTCACGCCGGTTAAAAGAATCATGAAGTATCTCAAGGGAACAACGAACGTTGGCTTATGGTATCCTAAAGGTAGTGTTTGTAATTTAATAGTTTATTATGATACAAATTATGCAGGTTTTAAAACAAACAGAAAAAGTAATAGTGGAACTTATCACATCCTTAGAAATGTATTAGTTTCGTGGTCATGTAAGAAACAAGCATGTGTTTCTCTTAGTATGGCTGAAGCGGAATACATAGCAGCGGGTAGTTGTTATGCACAAAATATTTGGCTAAAGTAACAATTAAGCGACTATGAAATTGATCTTGGATGCATTCCACTCCGATGCGGCAACACAAGTGCAATCAACATTACAAAAAATATGGTCATGTACTCAAGGACCAAACACATTGACATTCGAAATCACTTTCTTTGTGATCATGTGCTTAAAGGAGATGTCAAAGTTACCTTTGTAGATACGCATAATCAACTCGCAGATATCTTCACAAAACTACTCGCATAAGAACCATTTTTCAAGATTCACCGAGAACTCAAAATTCTCGATGAAGGTGACATATAATTCCTCTAAAATTGTTCATTATAGTTTATAATGAAGTCAAGGTACATAAAATTTAATTCATTTAATTTTAACAATTTGTTGCGCCATATTAAAATACATGATGTTTGTGAATTTTTATGGTTTTTTCTATTTTCGCATACCATTAGTTGATTGTTTGTTATTTTTTTTTGGATCAAAAGTTGCCTTATTATATGTGCTAACACGTTTAAAAAACTTTTTATTTTGACAACAGTAATCGTTTACAACAGAAGTAGTAACCGGTTACCACTTATATTTTTGGCATTTTTGCGCTATTTTTCAATGCGTAACAGGTTAACCCAAAGGTAGTAACCGGTTACCACTGATTGTGTTTGAAAAAAAAAACATATTTTTACAGCATTTACATAAGTATGCTTTATACAATTTATTTTATTTTATTTCATTTATGTGATTCAAAAGAACTTATTGGTAATATAAGTCCAGGTAAAATCACTTCTTGGGAACTCATTCAAACCTCATTCTTCTCCTCTTCCCAACTTTCTCTCTACAAAAACCCTTGACCACATTAAATCAAAATCAAACCGCACTCAAATTCCACACTCTTTATAAACTCTACCTCTCTCAAACTTCATCTCCATCACTCCTCAACCCTAAATCCGAAAAATCCCTTCCAATCCCTAACTCTAAAAAAATCTAATGGATTCTTCATGGAACAAAGGAAAGCAACATATCAGTGAAAGCTCTGAAGCTGCTGATGAGCAATATATGAAACTACAGAAGCATAGAAGATTGTATATAGACATTATAACAAGAAAGTTTATGAGTGTCAAATATGTCAACTTTGAAGCCTTTCCAACTCATAGCTTCACCTTTGAAGCACGGTTTGAAGCTACCGGTGTGAAGGAACTGGTCTAAGAAGCAGGTACGATTTATCTTGATATGGTTCGACAATTTTATCATACTATTGTTTATGGACATGATGAATTTGGTGATGAACATTTTACTGCTACTATTTGTAAGAAAACAATTTATGTGACTATAGAAGACCTAAGGAAATGTTTGTGTATCCCATCTAAGGGACAAAAATTAAAGGTTGGTTTTGTGCCTGATGTCGCTCCCTGGATTTCCATCCTGGTACAAACGTGAAAATGGCATGGAAAAGGTTAGAGTCGCCAGCCATGCATTTTTATCCCGAAGGAACGAGAATGGTAATGCTGCAAAAACCAAAGAAAAGAAAGGACACAGGTCCTGCGAACCAAAGAGACTGGGTTCGGGAGTCGGTTACGACCTGGGAAGGTATTAGCGCCCAGATCGTCCGTCGTACCCAACAGAATCCATGCTTGCAAAGAAACTGTTTCAAAGGGTGAAAAAATGAAAGCTGCTGCAAAGAAAAGGAACTGAACTGGATAAAAAGAAAAGAAAGGGGGGAAATGTAGGGAAAATAAAAGAGTGTGCTCGAACGAGCCCTACCCCGCTGCCTACGTACCTCATCTGGACAATGAGGATCAGAGTTGTCGTAGTTCCCCTAACTAGGGGTGGAAAATAATTGCTTGTGTCTTAAGGCTTGATCTCCCTATGTATATTCTCAGGTGTCACATGCTCGAACGACGAGTGCGTTACCGTCTTACAAAATGACAAGTAGGAGCAAGTTCTTACGCAAATAGTGAATGTGATGAGAAGAGAAGTCCCGAAGGATAGACGTTTATTGTTTGTCCAGTGTTTTTTTTATGAGTTTTTTAGAGTGTGGCACAAGGAAGTGAAAGTAAAGCCTTTTCTAAGGAACATGTCCTCATTACCACATCCCAAAATAGAATGAGTAACAAGTCCATCAAGAATGAAGAAGATCCTCAAACTTGTTTCCTAAGATTAGGATTTAAATTCACTTACTTGTTTGTATTATTAAATGCTTTTGTGAATTAAATTGAAGAAATGTTTTTTAGCTTTTCTTTGAGAGTATGACAAAGGGAAGGTCAACTCAACTATTATTAATGTTTTTTAGGATTTGTATGAAGATGAGAAAGAGAGAGCAACAAAAGGATCTCAAAGGTAAAAACTAAAGGGGAAGTCTAATCCTAAAGTTATAATGCAAAAGTGGTCCTAAGGTTAAAGTGGTTTGGATTCTATCCTAAGAAGAAGGAAAGAAAGAAAAGGAGAAAAAAGGAGGAGGAGAAACTAGAATACAACTTACTCCTCTAAAGGAGATAAGTCGTTTCTAAAGGGGAAAAGATGAAGTTAATCACAAGATGGCATAAGGCACATCGCAAAGAAAAATGAGAAAGCAAAGAATAAAAAGATGAGATGAAGACTTGAAATGTGTATATCATCCACAATTCACTTACCATGAGCCCCTACAAGGAAAGATTAGTGAACCACATAAACATACGATGTAAATAAGAATATTCAAACAGTACGCACACCAAATACGAAGATCACAAATCAAGCCAATCAAAAAGTCAGTACCTAAACCATATAGGTGACCTAAAACAAAGACCAAGAAAATCTAATAGGATGGCATAAATGCCTTCCTCAAACTATGTTAGAAGGAGGGAAGAAAGAGGCACGAAAAACTACCTAAGAAACAAGACACTAAACAAATACCAATGAGCATGAGAAAAATAAGAAATTAAATCTATAAAGTCAACAACCAGTAGCAAAAAAAGTGTCCAAATTTCTCTAAAAAATTCACAACCAAAGTCCATCAAATAATCGCACAAAGTCGCTTAATAACAACTAAAGAGATCGCACAAACACAACTCCTAAAACTATGGATAAAATGAAATTAAAAATATGACAAAAATATTTTTATGAGCTTTTCTAAATCTTTAAAAAGATGCAAAAAGAATGGAGTAAAAAAGTTAATTGAGGTGGAAGAAATAAAATATACAAGTTAGTGCGTTAATATGAAAATTAAATGAGAAAGAAATTAAAAGAAAATTCGAAATAAAAAAAGGAAATTAATAAAATTAGAAAAAAAAAAAGTATGAAAATGTTCTAAAATGAATTATGAAACTAAAATATATTTTTGGGAATTTTCTAAATTGCTTTAGTATTTTTTATGAATTAAGAGTAAACTATACGAAAAGAAATTAAAAGCAAAGAAATAATGGAAGGGGGTGCGAAATAGTAATTAAAAATGTATGAAAATAAATGGGCCCGTGATAGGGGGTGCGGATAGAATTTGCGCTAGGCCCGCCAGAAAACTCATTAAATCCACAATATAATCAGAATTTCCTTTTATCTTTTCATTAAGACAACACAAAAAAAAAAAAATAATATGTGAACATGCATCAATCGGACCATTGGGACATAGGTGATTAAAAACAAAAACAAACCCAAGATCAACCACACAATGACACCTCGTCATCTCCTACCTCAAGCCATGAAGAACTCACAAAGAAACAACAACAACACTATGGAAAAATGCAGCAAAATCAACCATGAACTCACGCTAATCAGCTCACCATAACTCTCTCAAACCTTAACGAAAAAACAAAGTTCCAAGATCAAAGTTGAAGTACGAAATGAGAGGATACCAAATAAACAGTTGATTTTCACAAACAAGCAATTTAGAGAGTAGATCGAACCAAACAAGTTCAGAACATAAAACTAAAATTCAAGATTTAAAGTATCACAAGGTTTCTGTTCACTTCATACAAACTAACAAAAGCACATGCATCATTAAAAAAAACAAGAACAAACCAAAACAGAAGCAAAAGAAAATTGATATTCAAACCTTGTGTGGAGCTCTTCTGGCAAATTTCAGAAAACCAGAGAGTATAAAAACTTCCTTGTGCCTCCTTTGATCTCCTTCTAACATAGTTTGAGGAAGACATTTATGCCATCCTATTAGGTTTTCTTGGTCTTTGTTTTAGGTCACCTATAGGGTTTAGCTACTGACTTTTTGATTGGCTTGATTTGTGATCTTCGTATTTGGTGTGCGTATTGTATGAATATTCTTATTTACAGCGTATGTTTATGTGGTTCACTAATCTTTCCTTGTAGGGGCTCATGGTAAATGAAGTGTGGATGATATCCACATTTCAAGCCATCATCTCATATTTTTATTCTTTGCTTTCTCATTTGTCTTTGCGATGTGCCTTATGCCATCTTGTGATTAACTTCATCTCTTCCCCTTTAGAAACGACTTATCTCCTTTAGAGGAGTAAGTTGTATTCGAGTTTCTCCTACTCCTTTCTTCTTCTTTTCTTTCTTTCCTTCTTCTTAGGATATAATCCAAACCATACTAACCTTAGGACCACTTTTGCATGATAAATTTAGGATTAGACTTCCCCTTTAGTTTTTACCTTTGAGATCCTTTTGTTTCTCTCTCTTTCTCATTTTCATACAAATCATAAAAAACATTAATAATAGTTGAGTTGACCTTCCATTTTTCATACTCTCAAAGAAAAGCTAAAAAAAATTTCTTCACTTTAATTCACAAAAGCATTAAATAATACAAACAAGTTAGTGAATTTAAATCCTAATCTTAGGAAACAAGTTTGAGGATCTTCTTCATTCTTGATGGACTTGTTACACATTCTATTTTGGGATGTGGTAATGAGGACATGTTCCTTAGAAAAGGCTTTACTTTCACTTCCTTGTGCCACACTCTTAAAAACTCATAAAAAAACACTGGACAAACAATAAACGTCTCTCATTCGGGACTTCTCTTCTCATCACCTTCATTCTTTGCGTAAGAACATGCTCCTACTTGTCATTTTGCAAGACGGTAACACACTCGTCGTTCGAGCCTACGACACCTGAGCATTTACATAGGCAGTTCAAGCCTTAAGACACAAGCAATTCTTTTCCACCCCTAGTTAGGGGAACTATGGCGACTCTGATCCTCATTGTCCAGATGAGGTACGTAGGCAGCGGGGTAGGGCCCGTTCGAGCACACTCTATTATTTTCCCTACATTTTCCCCGTTTCTTTTCTTTTTATCCAGTCCAGTTCCTTTTCTTTGCAGCAGCTTTCATTTCTTCACCCTTTGAAATAGTTTCTTTGCAAGCATGTATCCCGTCGGGTACGGAGGATGATCTGGGGTGCTAATACCTTCCCAGGTCATAACTGACTCCCAAACCCAGTCTCTTTGGTTCGTAGGACTTATGTCCTTTCTTTTCTTTTCTCTGGTTTGTGCAGTATTACCATTCCCGTTCCTTCGAGATAAAAATGCCTGGCTGGCGACTCTAACCTTTTCCGCGCCACTTTCGCGTTTGTACCAGGATGGAAATCCAGGGAGCGACAACTGGCGACTCTACTGGGGACATTTCAATGATGGTTGCGTACCAATCATGAGACTCTATGAGGAAATGATGATCTTCCGACCCGGCTGGCGGAATACTTGGTCAAATAACCTTTGCTAGGGAAAGAGTTCTGACAATTATAACTCTATGGGGAATTAGGCATTCAGCTATTTGCTGGGAATAGCCCACTCTGATGCAAAGACTCCGCTCGGAGGTGAGAACTGTTCAACTGGCCTTGAAGTTCAGCTGGGGAAGATCATCCTACTCTGACTTAGTTGGGGAAGATTTCCACTTCATACTTTACTGGGGATGCTTGGGATCACCCTTTGCTGGAGATAGGAATTGTAAAGCATCTCTCGTTGGGGAGACTAAGCTGCTTGGGTAATATGTTCTGGTGACATCTTTCTTCCTGTACTAGTTTTGTTCACAGGTAAACTCGAGAGTATTTTACAGAAGACCTGGCGTTGTAATGCCTCGGTGTCTTCAAACTCTTGGAGAGATTCATTGAATCTTGAAATAATTTCCCCAGACCTCCTGGTCTACAAAGGGATTTGATTGAAGGGGACTCATGCACAATCCTACATTATCATGAAATAATCTGCCCCAGTATCCTGTGCCAAGGATAAGTTGAATAATGGCATGCAGAGACTGACTTCATCTGCTCTTGAGAGTGACCTTCCCCAGTATGGGCCCTAAAATGATATCTTCAGACTAACCATGCTCTGATAATTTCGCCAGCTTGGCTGAATTGTGAGAGATTGCTCAGCGTGGTTGCCCCATCTTGGCTGCATCTTATCCAACTAGTTAGAAGAGTATTCATTGCATAGGAGTTTCTTGGAAAAGTGCACTGCGTCCTGATTGTCCTTCAGAAGTTTCAGACTCCTCCACCTGGCAAGATTTAAGTTTCTGGACTGAAATTCTTCGTGTGAACTTCTGTGATTGTTGAACTAATGTATACGAGCAAAAAATGTTTTATTTTGAGAATGAAAATTCTAATGTAACACACATGCTAATCGTGAAGTTTTTATTGAAAAGATTTCGTTTATGAACGAATCACTGGTTAATATATGACATGATTTTTTATGAAAGAAACATGCATATGCAATAATAATAAAGGTCTTTCAGCACAACTCATAGGAGTCAGTAACGCTATCTCATGGTGGCACGGTCTCGTGGTAATACAAATTGCACACACAATACATCAGTATAACAGGTTTTAATAGAAACATATTGGTTTTTTTTTACAGAACCAGAACTATGAAAATTTCAAGACAGATGAGTGTAAACACCCAAAATTTGCCCTCACTCTTTATTACACCATGGCTTGTGATCTTTCATTTTTGCATTAGCATAAGCATACTATCTCATATTGCATATTTGCTTCACTGCATAGTTCAATTTCATCTACATCTAGGGTTTGTGATTTGAGCAATCCAAGAATCCATCTGAGCCATCCCAAAGGTCTTAAAGATTTCCAAGAGGGTCCATGTGTGTTATATCATCATATTATGCTCCTCAAAGTTCATGAAGTTCAAGAGTTCACAAGAACTAGCAAAGGCAAGAAAGCAGAGCTAGGGTTTTCACTACACAGATGACCAAAATTAGGGTTTTGATTTCAGAGGCCTTAACTCCAAAAATTTTGGTCATTCTTGTTTCTAATATTCTTAATATGTTATAAGGATCATGTGTACCAAGTTTGATGAAGAAACTCATTGTGGAAGTCATCTATTTACTGGGTAACTTCCTGAGTAAGTTAACTCAAAATCAGGGCATCTGAGGCCCCCAACAATGGAACCAAGGGGTCATTTTCATCAAATTGAGGTTCAATGATCTTTATTTGATCTTAGAAGTGGTTATAAGTTCACAAGATTGAATAATTTTGGGCCAATTGCAAACTTGCCATTTTTGGAAATGACTTGAAATGCAAACTTTCCATTTTGGGAAAGATTTTCAACCTCCTCTTTCATGACCAAAAATGCTTCAAATGAAAACTTCTTGGGCATGAAAGTTGTAGATTAGGTCTTTCCCTTTTCAAAAAGTACAAGAACATGTCTTGATTCATCCTAGAACTCAAGATATGGCCTTTCAAAGTTGGCAAAAATCCTATAATTTTCAAGTTCATGTCAAAGAGGGAATTTTGCAATTTCACTTGCCAAACATTCTAATGACCTCAAATCAACTTATATGCATCATAATATGTCAAAGAATTCTCAAAGGATCAGAATTGGCCCAAAATTTGAAGCATTTCATGGCTTGTGATCCAAGAAACACCAAAGAGGGAAAAGTTGCAAGATGCTTGGAAAGGCTTCATCCACTTGTGCCAGCTGCATAATCTTGATTCTATGTCTCTCCATGAATCTTGCTGAGGCCAGACACCCCATTGAGCAGCTCTTGCCATGGCCCATACCTCCAAGTACACAAAATTGACTTTTTGGCAAAACACACCATACCAATCAGCCTGTGCCATAACAACTTTCTGATCATTCCCATTGGCCTATACAAACATCATGGACCTCAAAACACATAACATTCAAGCCTGAAAGCTCTTATACAAGAAAAATCACAAAAATTTGCAAAAAACTTCCCTTCATCGAATTTCATTACACAACCAACAAAAACCACAAACTCTTCCACTAATCAACTCAAAAACACCCAAGGATCATTTTCCAACCATTGGAATGGCCTGAAACACCCCACAACACAAACACAATTTCTGAGTTATCAGAACTGAATCACTCAAACCAGCCCATTTAAACTCCATCCAAGCTTTTCAGAAGCATCAGAGGGATTATTAGAGGCATTTTGCACAAAGGAAGAGGTCAGAAAGCTCCAATTTGCAAAGCTTCAACTCAGGTAGCCATGATGAACTTTTTTTTTCCAGAACTCCTTTTTTAAGTTTCTAATTGATTATGTATGCTTCATTGATCATCGTAATATGTTTATCTTCGAAAATGGTTGAGAGATGAGTGTGTATGCTTGTTCTGAAACGTTTTCCGTTTTGATGTTCTTGTTCGATTCTTGTTATTGATGTGTGATAAATGAATTTTGGGGCTAGATTAATGTTTAGGGTGGTTATTTGAATGATTCTGGAGGTTTTGAGGGCTTGGGTAGCGTTTTGAGTGAGCTCAGGTGAAAGATTGGCCGGAGAAAATGACCGGAGCATAGCTCCGGTCACCTGAGTTTAATTAGGGCTAATTAGGGTTAGTTTTACAGATTTGTTGTGGACCCTTGGATCTGTTTTAATTTTGTGTATGGACGGCTTGGATCATGTCATTAAAACCCTAACCTAATTAATTAAAACCTGATTTAATTAATATAATTAAGTTATTTAATCCAGAAATAATCCTGGCCATTGGTCAGCGCGCGCAGTCAACCCCATCCTTTCCAGTTTGAATCTCACCCCTTAGATCAACATACTTCTCATTTTTGTTTATTTTTATTTCATTTATTTTCATTTCTTTTGCATAATTATTTTAAAATACCAAAAATCATCAAAAAAATATTTCCTTTTACATTCTGACTTTAAATATTTTTCTTAATCCAAAAACAATTTTTATTTTATTTTGTGCATTAAAAAAGTATTTTAAAAATATTTAAATGTTATTTTTAATTAATTAAAAATACATTTAGGTTTCTAAAAATCAAAAAAAAAATCATGAACCATTCCAATGCATTTAGAAACATTTTCAAACTCTTCACACAAATTTCTTTTTAGGTTTGATCATAGTTTACCAATTTTCTTTGAATTAAGGGTCATTAAAATCACATTTTTAAACCCTAACTTTGAAAAATCATTTATGCCTAACCAAGAAGAGTTTGAACTTGATTCTTTTTGCATTATGTTACATATTGCATGTAGTTTATAGGTCATTTTTATCATTAATTTATCTTGCATTTTCAAATTGATTTGTATTTTTCCTTTTGAATCACCCAAAAACCCTAGAAAACTTAGGAAAATCATAACTTTTGATAGGTTAGGCTTCTGACCTTCTCCTTTGGGATGTGACCTAGTATGGGATTAGGGTTTGTTTGAGATTGATTTCAAATTTTTATCATGTTGATTGCTTCTGTTTTGGTCATTTGCATCTCACATGTCCATGAAACCCTAATTTCGCATGTTCAATTGCATTCATCTTACACATAGTATCATCACATGAACTTGCCATGACATTTCCTGCATTCATATGTCATCTTAGACATCTTAGGACATGTTAGAACCTTGCTTGATCATTTATTCATTCATTTTCCATGTTTTGCATTCATTTCATTTCATATGCATCCATGTGTTTTCAAACTTCAAAGCATGCTTTCACAACATCTCATTCTTGTATGATCATTCATGTACATCTTGTATGACATTGCATCATCTCACATGACATTTGCATAACATAAACACTTCTGACTTTGGACTTTTCATCTCATTTTATCGCATTTCAATTCATTCCTTCATGCTTTATGCTGAAATTTTGTGATCAGGTACGTGATGTCGAATGAGATGTTTAAACACTTGAAGCCTTGAACAAAACTTAAAGTGCAGGAAATTTAAACAACACAGGAAATTGTTAACCCAGTTCAGTGTATAACCACACTTACATCTGGGGGCTACCAAGCCAGGAAGGAAATCCAATATAAGTAATATTAATTCTAGACTCAACCCACACAGTTTAGTCTATCACTTAATATCTACCCAAGGCAATTTCTACCTAAGACACAACTTAGATATGAGTACCAACTCACTCCCCCTCAATCACACAGTGATATGTTTACAAGTTTAATAAAATTGAAGTCATACTTCAAACAAAACAGCTTGATCTTACTTCACAGTTTCAATCAAGACACAAATACATTTTTGCTTAAAAGCTCATAAAGTGGTACACATAAAAACAACCTGCTATTAAAACACAAACACCCTATTTAGTCTTCTTAATTTCGTACTCTATTCTGAGAGTTTCTGTTGCTTAAATAGGTGTTTGGATTTTGGGCTTTCTGTAGGTTATCCAATCCTGATACGCATGCTGCCATCACCTTGAATTAGGGTTTGTTACTTCCTTGATTCTAGGTGAGTCAGTTCTTCTGATTATACTGAATTCATATAATCAATCTCCCTACAGATGCGCCTTCTTCTGTTTCATCCATCCATAATTAATTCCAGATAACTTCCCTTAATTTACTCAGTTCTGTTAATCATTAATTAATTCTGGTAGCAGGTTTGAGATGTCACAACATCTGGTGTGACATCCTGAAAACTGAACTTACTTCATTTACTGATACAATGTCACAACATCTGGTGTGACATCCTGTAAACTGAACTTACTTCATTAACTGATACAATGTCACAACATCTGGTGTGACATCCTGAATTAAGTTCATTTACTTATACTCTGTTTGATAATGTCACAACATCTGATGTGACATCCTGAACTAAATTCAACACTTCTTGTTGGTCAAAAATTCTGCCAATTCTAAACATCTACAAACTCCCCCTTTGGCTAATTTTTGGCTAACATAATTTTCTGGTTTATCAGAGTGCAGCAGAATTTCTTTTATCAGAGTACAACAGTTCTTTTCTGTTAAGTCATGTGTGAGTTTACTCCCCCTCAAACCTACATGTGTTCAGACTTGTTGCAACAGAAATTTTTCATTAAAACTACAGATTTAGTTCAGAAGCAAACAAAAGTTTTTCATTAATCAGTAAGCTGCATCATACATTGTTGTTGTTGTTCAGTTCTCTTCTCCCCCTTGTTAGACATAAATTGGGTCAAAGTTTACAGAGAGAATTACAAAATCACTAATTCAAAATACAATGCTGAAGCAGACATTACATAATCCTCACATACATTTTTCACTCAGAATCTTCATATTCAGTGTCTTCCTCTTCTTCAGTTTCCTCATCAGAAGCAGCAGCCTTTTGAGCACTCTCTTCAATTTCCAGCCTTTGGATAATCTCCTCAAGCTTCTGCTTCCTGGCATCCAGTTCTTTGCATGTGTTCTTCAGCTCAGCAATCAAAGCAGCTTTGGATATTGGAGATTTTGCCTTTGAAGGTCCATCAGATGTCCCAGAGGGAGCTTCAACATCAGATGCATGATGACTTAAGAACAACTTATAATGGAAGGCCAGGGGACTCTCTCTTTTGCAGATTGAATCCTTCTCAGTAAGGATACCTGGATACTGGCTAAGGATTATTCCACACAGCAAAAAAGGAAAGGCAATAGGCAGCTTTGTTATAGATGTTCCAGCATGCTTCAATGTCTGATAAAAAATATAAGCTCCAAAATCCAGCTTTGTTTGGGTGCCCACAACATATATGAACCTGCCCAATCCAGTTGCTATTGAGGAGGTATGGTTGGTAGGGACCCAGTTTGCAGTGCCAATCCTATGCAGCATTGCATACTTCCTTGTCAGCAAGCTAACAGAAAGCTTCCCCTTGACTGGCCAAGCTTTGACTTGATTAGCAGTGATGACCTTGCACACCTGGTTATCTGTCTTTCCCAGCTCATTAGGTCCATCAGATTCTCTTCCTAGATAGTGGTTGATAACCCTAGGAGAGAATTCCACACATCTCCCTCTTACATACACCTTTCTGAAGTCAGCTGACTTACCATCAGCACAGTCCTCTTGAAGGTTGACAATAAATTCCTTGACTAGCAGCTCATAGCAAGGAGAGAAGTTTGACACTGTTTTGAACAGGCCAGCAGAAGAGATGAGATCAATTACCTCAGTACACTCAAGTGCATTGCTGCTCAGCTCTCTTTCAAGTGCTACCCTTCTTTGGTAGACAAATTTCCATTTGCTCACACTTGACACATGATGGAATGAAATGTTGTCCAGAGGAGCTTCTGGAACAGCAGAGGAGGACCTTGAAGGTGCTGGTTTCTTCTTTGGTGGGGATGTTGGGACATCCTCTTCAACATCAGAATCTGGAGGAGTGACAGCTTTCCTCTTTTGTGTATTCACTTTGCTCCATTGTTTGGTAGGACCAAAAACAACTTTAGCTTTGTCCTTCTTTGGTGTAGGATGCTTCTTCTCAGGAGTTGCATGTCCTGCAGTCTTCTTTTCCTTCCTAGTTCTGAGCCTTTTGGCTATGCTAGGGGTCACAGAGGCAATGATTTCTGTGTCAGAATCATGCTCTATGTCAACAACAGGAGGAGGTTGAGTAGTCTCCTCTTCAGCAGGTGGATCAACAGAGGCTTGATCATCAGTGGAGGCCTTATGCTGGTCCTCAGATGTTTCAGCATCAACATCAGTGGTTGCTTTGTGCTGTTCCTCAGATGTTTCAACATCTATTGGAACATCCTGTTGGACAGGAGTGTCTTCTTCAGTCTGTTTTGGTTGTTCTTCTTGTGGAGCTGGCATGGTGTTCAGGGGAATGGATATACCACTCACAACTCTTTGCTCAGACAAAATCCTGTTCACAAGTTCCTTAATAGAATCATCCACATATTCAGAGGCTTTGGGAGTGGTGTTTGAGGATGAAGGCATTCCTTTGGCTTTGCTGAATACAGGTTCCTTTGCTCTTCTCACTGTTGGAGTTCTAGGCTTTTGAGCAAGAGGAACACTTCCTCTGATTTCGTCCATGTGAGTTGAATCCATAGGTACCACAGAAATGGGGGTTGCATGCACCACATCCTCTTGGTTGAGGATTTCTTCAGAGAGGTTAGGGTTTTGGTGTTGAGACATTTTCGAAAGTGGTGGATGAAGAGTTTAAGTTTGAATGATTTTGATGAGCTCTAAAAATCAGTTAGAGTATGCAATTCGTTTTGAGAGGATGATGAGAAGATGAATAGCTGAGAGCAAGCTGGTATTTTTATAAGAGCCGTTACTTGGAGAATTTTAAGGAGTGGAATACACAGAGTTCTTGACCAGACTGGTGTTGCCATCTGGTGATCATGTCACACGATGTCATAGGACATGTTGGCACATCTCCATAACTGCTATATTTCACATAAGCAGATTCCCAATTTGCCCCTTAGGTTTTCAAATTGAGTAGCATCCAAAGCTTTAGTAAATATATCAGCCAATTGCAGATTTGTAGCTACATGTTCCAATGAGATCACTTTCTCTTCCACAAGATCTCTGATGAAATGATGCCTGATATCAATATGCTTGGTCCTGCTATGTTGAATAGGATTCTTTGATATGTTAATAGCACTTAAGTTGTCACAGTACAATGTCATGACATCTTGTGGGACATTGTACTCAGTGAGCATTTGCTTCATCTAAACCAACTGTGAACAACTGCTACCAGCTGCAATATATTCAGCTTCAGCAGTGGATAAGGAAACACAATTTTGTTTCTTACTGAACCAAGAAATCAAATTGTTTCCTAGAAAGAAGCATCCTCCTGATGTGCTCCTTCTATCATCAGCACTTCCAGCCCAGACAGCATCACAGAAGCCAGTGAGAATTAGTTTGCATCCATGAAAGTACATTATACCATAGTCACAAGTACCATTGACATATTTCAGAATTCTCTTGACTTGGTTTAGATGGCTAACTTTTGGATCAGCTTGATATCTTGCACATACACCTACTACAAAGGCTATGTCTGGTCTGCTAGCAGTCAGATATAATAAGCTTCCAATCATACTTCTGTATAGGCTTTGGTCTACATTCTCACCCTTGTCATCTTTTGTCAGCTTTAAGTGTGTGGGGGCAGGAGTTCTTTTATGAGTAGCATTGTCCATCCCAAATTTCTTGACAATGTTCTTAGCATACTTGCTTTGGGAAATGAACATGGAGTCCTCCATTTGCTTTATTTGCAATCCAAGAAAGTAGGTTAGTTCTCCTACTAGGCTCATCTCAAATTCAGATTCCATTTGAGTGACAAAATGTTTAACCATCCTGTCTGACATCCCACCAAAGACAATGTCATCTATATATATTTGAGCAATCATGAAATTTCCTTCATCATCCTTCACAAACAAGGTTTTGTCTATTCCACCTTTCCTGTACCCTTGTTTGATAAGAAAAGTAGTCAGCCTTTCATACCATGCTCTTGGGGCTTGCTTCAGTCCATAAAGAGTCTTCCTTAGTTTGTATACATGGTTTGGACAGCTTGGATCAACAAATCCCTTAGGCTGTTCTACATATACCTCTTCATTAAGATATCCATTTAGAAAGGCACTTTTCACATCCATTTGAAATAGCTTGAACTTCAGGATACAAGTTATTCCTAAAAGTAGTCTGATTGATACAAGCCTTGCTACTGGTGCAAAGGTTTCATCAAAGTCTACTCCCTCAATTTGTGTGTATCCTTGAGCTACAAGTCTAGCTTTGTTCTTTGTAACAACTCCCTGCTCATTTGACTTGTTCTTATACACCCATTTAGTGCCAATCACATTTATGTCATCAGGTCTAGGAACAAGATCCCACACTTCATTCCTTGTGAACTGACCTAATTCTTCTTGCATAGCACAGATCCAGTACTCATCAGTAAGAGCTTCCTTGATGTTTTTAGGTTCTATTTTTTAAACAAAACAAGAACCTGAAATCACCTCTCTTGATCTAGTGCTTACTCCTCTGTTGGGATCACCAATTATCAAATCTTTGGGATGATCCTTCTGGATTCTTATGGAGGGAGGTTTGCTGGATTGTTCTGTCCTTGAATCAGTTTGAGTGAAGTCAGGATGATCACTCTTTTCTTCAGCTTTAGTTTGGCTGTCAGCAGATGTTCCAACATCTTCTGTAACATCTGCAGGGGCATCATCAATTATCACATTTATGGACTCCATGATAACCATGGTTCTAGAGTTAAATACTCTATAGGCTCTGCTGTTTATAGAGTATCCAAGGAAAATCCCTTCATCACTTTTAGGATCCATTTTTCTTCTTTGCTCCCTATCAGCCAAAATATAACAATTACTTCCAGACACACGGAAGTACTTAACTGTGGGTTTTCTGCCCTTCCAGACTTCATAGATTGTGGACAAGGTTCCTTTCCTTAGAGTGACTCTATTATGAATGTAACAAGCTGTGTTCATGGCTTCAACCCAGAAGTACAATGGTAACTTTTTAGCATGGATCATAGCTCTTGCTGATTCTTGGATAGTTCTGTTCTTCCTCTCAACAATCCCATTCTGTTGAGGGGTGATAGGTGAAGAGTATTCATGATTGATTCCTTCTGAAGAACAGAAATCTGAGAATTTTTTATTCTCAAACTCCTTTCCATGGTCACTTCTTATTCTGACCACACAACTTGCTTTTTCTCTTTGTATTCTTTGGAATAAATCTTTGAATACATCAAATACATCAGACTTTTCTTTGATAAAATTTATCCATGTATACCTTGAAAAGTCATCAACCACCACATAGGCATACCTCTTACCACCAAGGCTCTCAACCTGCATAGGTCCCATAAGATCCATATGCAATAATTCCAAAACTTTGGAAGTTGTCAGATGTTGGAGCTTTGGATGGGACATCTTGGTTTGCTTGCCTATTTGACATTCACCACATATTTTGCCATCATCAATCTTCAGTTTAGGAATACCTCTCACAGCTTTCATAGATTGTATTTTCTTTATGCCTCTGAAATGAAGATGACCCAGTCTTTGGTGCCATAGTTTCATTTCTTCTTCTTTGGCTAAAGAGCAAGTTGAAGTGAGACTGAAATCTTGAGGTTCCCACATATAACAATTGTCTTTAGATCTGGCTCCTCTCATGACAACCTTCTGTTCTTTATTAGACACTATGCATTCAGTTTTGGTAAAGTTTACACTGTAACCTTGATCACATAATTGACTTATGTTGATCAAGTTAGCAGTCAATCCTTTTACCAGCAGCACATCATCTAGTCTTGGTACATCTGGACAGTCCAAGGTCCCAACTCCCTTGATTTCTCCTTTAGCTCCATCTCCAAAGGTTACATATCTGGATGAATATGACTTTAAGTCTACTAGCAGATTCTTCAATCCAGTCATGTGTCTTGAACATCCACTGTCAAAGTACCAGTCTTCTTTAGCTGATACTCTTAGAGATGTGTGAGCTATATATGCAACACCCTTCTTTGACCATTTGTATTGAGGTTTCCTTTGATGCATCTGCCCTGTGTAGTGTCCATTAGTAGAGCTCCAAGGTTGTTTGTTGAACTTGTTCTTGGGCATGTAGCTTTGATCAGCATGAAGACTAGCTTTAGGTACCCATACTTTCTTGATGACTTATGTCTTCTACTTAGGGGGTTGCTGATATCTTTGATGTTGATGTCTATGCAGCACTTTCTTGGTAACCTCTATCTTCTGCTTATGAGGTTGCTGATACATCTGATTTGGATATCCATGCAACTTGTAGTAATGAGGTTTGATGTGTCCAAACCTTCCACAATCATGACATCTCCATCTTTGATACTTCTTCTTCATTATGTTCTTTTCATGATGTTGAGACATCTGTTGGAACATTATGTTTGAATTTGTGTTCTTTTCATGATGTTGAAGCATCTGTTGGGACATCTTGTTTGACTTTATGGAATTTGAAGTAGTTTTGCTGGTGCTAGCTTCAACCTTATGAACTTTGTTAAATCCCAGTCCACTTCTATCCCCTGAATGCTTATTGTTGTTGAGAATAACATCCAGTGTGTTTGAGCTACTGTTCAACATTCTAACAGATTTGGACATATGCTCCAACTTGGAGTTGAGAAGGCTTACTTCATTTTTCAAGGTGTCAATGATCTCTAGATCATTTGTTTTTTCATCCTTTAGTGCCTCAATCTGCTTCTTCTGCTTTATACTCTCCATGCATATTTCAGTGCTCCTTTTAACCAGTTCTTTGTATGATTGCTCAAGCTCTTCAAAAGTAAGCTCCTCATCACTGGATTCACTTTCAGATTCACATAATCCAGCTAGAGGAGTGATATGCTTAGCTGATTCTTCTTCTGAATCACATCCTGAGTCTTCATCAGACCAGGTTACAGAGAGACCTTTCTTCTGCTTTTTTAAATAGGTAGGGCATTCATTTCTGATGTTTCCATATCCTTCACATCCATGACATTTAATCCCTTTTTCTTGATTGGTCTTTTCATCATAATTTGACCTTCTATTAGCATCATAAGGTCTTTTATTCTCAGAAGAGTTTGAGTATCTTCCACTTGGTCTGGACTTGTCTTCCATCTTTCTGAGAATCTTTTTGAATTGTCTTCCAAGCATAGCAATGGTTTCTGATAAATTTTCTTCAGGTTCTGCTTCATTATTTTCTTCTTCTTTATCAGTATTTGACACCAAGACTATGCTTTTGTTCTCCTTTACAATTGTGTCATTCATTCCCATCTCAAATGTTTGAAGGGAACCAATGAGCTCTTCAACCTTCATTGTGCATATGTCTTGAGTTTCTTCTATTGCTGTGACCTTCATGTAAAATCTTTTTGGCAAAGATCTGAGAATCTTTCTTACAATCTTTTCATCAGTCATATTTTCTCCCAAAGCACCAGAAGTATTGGCTATTTCTAAGATGTTCATGTAGAACTCATGAAGTGTCTCATCTTCCTTCATTCTCAAGTTTTCAAACTTGGTGGTGAGAAGTTGAAGTCTTGACATCTTCACCTTTGATGTTCCTTCATGAGTTGTTTTGAGAGTGTCCCAAACATCTTTGGCCAGCTCACAGTGATGCACAAGTCTGAAGATGTTCTTATCAATGCCATTGAATAAAGCATTTAAGGCCTTGGAATTGCACAGTGCTGAATCTTCTTCCTCCTTACTCCATTCTTCTTCAGGTTTCAACACTTTTGCTCCATCTTTGTTGTCTTGGACAGGGTGCTCCCATCCATTGTTGACTGCTTTCCAGGCCCTATTGTCAAGTGATCTTAAGAATGCTACCATTCTTGGCTTCCAGTAGTCATAATTAGATCCATCCAATATAGGTGGTCTGTTTACAGATCCTACATCTCTGTCCATGTTTCCAGAATTTGCAGTCCCTAGATCTCACCCAGTTAAACAGGCAGGGTGCCTGCTCTGATGCCAATTGAAATTCTGTGATCAGGTACGTGATGTCGAATGAGATGTTTAAACACTTGAAGCCTTGAACAAAACTTAAAGTGCAGGAAATTTAAACAACACAAGAAATTGTTAACCCAGTTCAGTGTATAACCACACTTACATCTGGGGGCTACCAAGCCAGGAAGGAAATCCAATATAAGTAATATTAATTCTAGACTCAACCCACACAGTTTAGTCTATCACTTAATATTTACCCAAGGCAATTTCTACCTAAGACACAACTTAGATATGAGTACCAACTCACTCCCCCTCAATCACACAGTGATATGTTTACAAGTTTAATAAAATTGAAGTCATACTTCAAACAAAACAGCTTGATCTTACTTCACAGTTTCAATCAAGACACAAATACACTTTTGCTTAAAAGCTCATAAAGTGGTACACATAAAAACAACCTGCTATTAAAACACAAACACCCTATTTAGTCTTCTTAATCACACAGTGATATCTACCCAAGGCAATTTCTACCTAAGACACAACTTAGATATGAGTACCAACTCACTTCCCCTCAATCACACAGTGATATGTTTACAAGTTTAATAAAATTGAAGTCATACTTCAAACAAAACAGCTTGATCTTACTTCACAGTTTCAATCAAGACACAAATACACTTTTGCTTAAAAGCTCATAAAGTGGTACACATAAAAACAACCTGCTATTAAAACACAAACACCCTATTTAGTCTTCTTAATTTCGTACTCTATTCTGAGAGTTTCTGTTGCTTAAATAGGTGTTTGGATTTTGGGCTTTCTGTAGGTTATCCAATCCTGATACGCATGTTGCCATCACCTTGAATTAGGGTTTGTTACTTCCTTGATTCTAGGTGAGTCAGTTCTTCGGATTATACTGAATTCATATAATCAATCTCCTACAGATGCGCCTTCTTCTGTTTCATCCATCCATAATTAATTCCAAATGACTTCCCTTAATTTACTCAGTTCTGTTAATCATTAATTAATTCTGGTAGTAGGTTTGAGATGTCACAATATCTGGTGTGACATCCTGAAAACTGAACTTACTTCATTTACTGATACAATGTCACAACATCTGGTGTGACATCCTGTAAACTGAACTTACTTCATTAACTGATACAATGTCACAACATCTGGTGTGACATCCTGAATTAAGTTCATTTACTTATACTCTGTTTGATAATGTCACAACATCTGATGTGACATCCTGAACTAAATTCAACACTTCTTGTTGGTCAAAAATTCTGCCAATTCTAAACATCTACATATACCTTATGCATCCATACTAACACTTTCAGGTACTTTTGGTAAGTTATCTTGAGGGGTAGATTTGCCTTCATCTCTCATCTCTTCTTATCTTATTCATATGCATTTTAACTTGTCTTTGAAGTGAATTTGATTCACTTATGTTCTATCTCTCTCACTTTCTTCCTTTAAGTTACTTATCTTCTTAGGAAGTAAGTAACTTATTCTTCTGCTTCCTCATTCCTTTCATCTGCTTATTTCATTGGTGGTGTCGTACCTCGAAAAATACGATCCTAAAACAAAATAATAGAGCCGCCACCTAATTCTATTTATTCTACGAGAGAAAAGGGAGATATAGATACAACCTAAAGGATGGATAAGAAATGGTTCACGAAACCAAATTCTAAGTTCGGGAGTCGGTTACGCAAGGGGAAGGTATTAACACCCCTCACGTCCGTTGTACTCAACGGGAACCTCTTAGCTAATTATGCGATTAAATTTTTGATCTTAAGTCTTTGTCTTCTAAATGATTATTAATATGTTTGTTCTTAAAGGAAATTAAAGTTTTAAATTAATATTATGACGGAGAAAGGATTAAAGTTTTTAAACAGAGAAATAGTTAAGTTTTTTTATTAGGGTGACAGAAAAAGATTGATTTTTTTTATTATTGTGCTCGCGAAGGATTAAAATCCCCGTGCCTACGTATTCCCTTGTGCAATGGGAAAGTCAGAGCTTCGTAGTTCGTGCTACTACGATTTGCATTTTTTAATTGAACGATTGTTTGAAATGCATTCTACTATTAAGCGTTGGCTTATACTCGCGGTGGAGGCTGAAGCGCTAGCTTGTTCGAGAGATAGAATGATTTAAACAATGTTCGTTTTAGAGAAAAGGTGCTTGAATTTTGTTAAGATATTTTAAACGAAAGGGCGAATGAACCATCGCGTGGGGCTAGCCCAGTTGCTGTACAATCCAGAACGTACGGAATGCTAGACTCCGGAGTTCTGTCTTTCGATAATTAATTTGAAAATAGATTAAATATTTTGGTATACGAAAGATGATTGAACCATCGCGTGGGGCTAGCCCAGTTGCGGTCCAATCCAGAACGTGCGGAATGCTAGACTCCGGAGTTCTGTTTTCGTAATTTAATTAATTAAATAAATTGGAGTATTTGATGTACGAATGGTGATTGAACCATCGCGTGGGGCTAGCCCAGTTGCGGTCCAATCCAGAACGTGCGGAATGCTAGACTCCGAAATTCTGTTTTCGTAATTTAATTAATTAAATAAATTGGAGTATTTGATGTACGAATGGTGATTGAACCATCGCGTGGGGCTAGCCCAGTTGCGGTCCAATCCAGAACGTGCGGAATGCTAGACTCTAGAATTTTGTTTTCCTAATTTAATTAATTAAATAAATTGGAGTATTTGATGTACGAATGGTGATTGAACCATCGCGTGGGGCTAGCCCAGTTGCGGTCCAATCCAGAACGTGCGGAATGCTAGACTCCGGAATTCTGTTTTCGTAAGTTATTTTGATAAATGATTTGAATATTTTTTTTATACATTTTAGAATTGATACGATTAATAACGAAGGAGTGAACGAAACGATACGCGTGGGGCTAGCCCAGTTGCAGTTCGTTCTAGAACGTGCGGAGTGCTAGACTCCGGAATTCTATTCCTTGTTAAATTATTTAAGGCGCGTAAAAAGTCGTGCAGACGGCGGTCACTTGGTGACCGACTTACATGTGTGAAGTGTAGGCGCGATGGATTCACTTGGCGTTGGGCCAAAAAATTAGATTTTATTTTAAGATATTTGTGACGTATATATATATAAAAAGTTCGTATTCTTATCTTGCAAATTTAAACCACGATGCGAAATAAATAAATATAAACATAACACATATAAACAAAACGTCAAAAAGATTAGACAACAGCTCGCGCTAAGAGATAAACCTTTAGACCAACTCTTCCCCTAATGGACTCTAAAACTAAGCTGCAACAAACCCTATCTTGAACAGAAAGGACAAACAAATATTTTCGGATTATGTACGTTTTACATAGAAATAGGTTAGATATCTAAAAAAGAAAATGAATTCAAAATTGACATTTTATACTTACAAATATATAAATATTTAACCAAATATAATAATAAAATAGAAAAAAAAATATGGAAATTAAAATGTTACTTGAATTTCTTATATGTGTATAAATAAATAAATGGAAATAAAATGGATTTCAAAAAAAATAAAGAAACAAAGAAGACAAAGATAAAGAAACTAATGGCTGGTTTCAAAACGAAGCATGGGGATGGCCCAAAGGGAGTAGCCGGACCGGACCAGGCGGGTCGGGTTAAGAATCCGGGTAGAGCAAACCCTAAATAACAAAAATGGAAAAAAACGCCCTTGCGCCCCCCAACGTCATTTTTCATTTTTAGAAACAACAGAAACATGAAGGCAGCAAAGAAACCCCTTCTGTAACCCTCAAATTCTCTCTCTCGCGATTGACAATCAACAACAAAAAACAAGTTCGATCATGCTCGCCTTAACTCTCACTTCTCACTCGTTCGTCTCTCTCAGATCAACTCGCTCAAATCAAACTACAACGAAACCCTAAATCCGCAAATCAACGAAGAAATCAAACAAAGTAGAGAAAAAAGTCGTATTGCTAATCATGATTAAGGATGAGTACTTCATACCTGAACTGGAGAATTCTGAATTAGAGCTTTAACATACAAAAGGTAATCCTCTGTTGTTTGTGTATCTACTCTTTGTTGATTTTGTACGGCTTCATCTCTGCTCTGATTTGTGCCATGAACGGCTTCTGCAGTGGTTTCGGTTATGGAGGTCGAAGGCTTGTGAATGAACAGCGGATGTGGTCTGTGAATGGTGAAGGGATGTTTTGGGTGTTTGCGGTGATGGTGGCTGAAGATCGATGGTGGTGACAAGACGAGTTGGTTTCGTTTTGGGGGTTATGGTTATGTGCGATGAAGTTCAAGGTTCAGTAAGCTTAGCTCTTTCTTTAATTTCTGGTGGTGATTGGTAATGTTGTTTATGACCGGTTTTCTTATGCTTATGCGGCTAGGCTCTCTTTGGTGTTTCATCAACGATTGATTCAACTTTCAAAGATTCGCGGCGCTCTTGGTGGTTTGAGATGTTTGGTTATCGGAGTGACGAGTCGAAGGTGGTTCTGGTTTTGTGTGTTGAAAGAGGAAAGAGCTTGAATCGCTGTGACGAAATCGAGTTACGTCGAAGGTAACAAAGGTGAATATCCTCTGCTGACAGTTGCTTGATTTTTATGATTTTTGCTCTGAACTCTTCTAAGTTTGGTTCCTGTTTATCAAGGTATTGTTATTATTTTGTGAGCGGTAAATGAACCTTGGTTTTCATCTTGTTCTTCACAAGTTAGCTGCTTGTTATCGATTCCGTAAAGAGGTGTTTGGTGGTGGTTGCCCAGTTTTGATGGTGAGTTTGTTGTGAAACTGTGTTGCCGATTCGGTGAGAGTTGATGGAAGGTTGTTGAAGATGAAAGTGATGGCTGGGATTTTGGAATGGTGGTGTTGCTGCTGCTAGTGTGGTTCCTGCGAGTGGTGGTGCAGCTGTCGAGATAAAGAAGACGTCGTCGATTGTTATTCAAGGAAATGAAGAGAGTTTTCAAGGTTTGTAACTTATGCTCCTTCTTTTCTGGGGTTTGTGATAGTAATACTTTGCTGTGAAAACGTGTTACTGTGGTTGTTTTTGTTCTGGTTTTTTTTTGTGTGGTGTGTTGTAAGTGCAGCTGCGTTTTGGTATTGCTTTTGATGTTCTTCTTCTTTCAGAGATTTTTGTTGAGCTTATGGGTGATTTTTGGTGATAGATTAGTATGCGGTTAGTTCTGATCTCGATGGCTGCTTTATTTTTTGTGCGTGGCTGTTGTTTTTCTAAAGGTTTTCTATGAAACTTTTTGCCTTTGGTTGGTTGTATGGCTGCTGTGCTTTTTTCTCTGGTTGTAATTTATGGAGGTTTTTGTATGAAGCTTGATATGTGTTTTTTGGTTGGTTGTATGTTTACGATGGCTCCTGGTTTTTTTGTGATGGTTTTTGCTTTGTGTTGGTTTTTAGTTTTGGGTAAGTGGCTGCTGAGTTTTTCGAAGACTTCTTAGGGTTTTGGTAACATGGGGTTAGGGTATTCTTGATTGATTTTTGGATTTTCTATGAAGGCTGAAAATTTTGTGTAGTTTTGGTGTGGTTTTTGCTGTTTTGTAAGTTTGGATATGAAGCTCCTTTGTTTTTTTTTTTTTTGTGGCTGCCCATTTGTGTATGATGTTGCTTATGAAGTTTTTTGTGGCTGCCTGAGTATGCGGTTAGCTTGTTTTTGCTGTTGAGGAAATTTGGCAATAAGGTTTTTTTTTATGTTTGTGGTTGCCTCTGGTTTATGTATGATGAAGTTTCGGATTTTTGGTTGTCGCTGCTGGTTTTTATGTGAAACAGTTAGTATGAGGAAGTTTGGCTATGAGGTCTTTTTTTGATGTTTGTGGCTGCTGGTTTTTATGTGAAATAGTTAGTATGAGGAAGTTTGGATATGAGGTTTTTTTGATGTTTGTGGCTGCTGATTTTTTCTAAGATTTTCTTCCTTTCTACAGTTGTTAAACATGGTTCTTATAGGATAGCATTAGGGTTTGTAAGGATTTTGAAAACATGAAAACTTGTTGGCTAAGCTTGGCTGAGAATTTTGGGGGGAAAAACTGAGTTTGAGAGGGATGTGTGATAGCAGGGCAGCCTGCACAAGCTGCAGGTCTGCTGCATTTTTTTGTTTGTTTGTGTAGTGTAAAAAGGAAAAGTCTTGCTGTATTTTTGTGTTGTACTAACTTTGCTTGGTGACTGTTTTTTTTGCATTATGTTAAAACATGATATAAAGTGACATAGTAAACACAAAGGACTAGTGAATAATGAATGAAAATGGTTTGAAATCCTATGTAACATACATGGGGCTGTTTTGAATTAAACATGAAATTGAAAGATGGACTTAAAAAATGAAAATTGATAATAAACATGAATGATGTTTGGAATATGATGAATGATGCTAAATGATGCAATATGTTGAATGAATTGATTGAATGAATATGATAAATATGATTGTGTATGAGTTTGATAATGATTATGAGCATGATTTGGAATTTGTTTTTTTATTTTGAAATGCTAACTTCTATTTTTATTTCCTTCAAATTTCCATGTCAAAAAACAAAATGGAATGGGCATGGAGGTGGAGATTTGGTGATGATGCTAAAGAAGTGAAAGAGACTTGGTGGTTGAAGAAAAAGACTTCAATCAAGAAGTGGTGCCAAAGATTCATCAAGACAACTTAGATTTAAACTTACTTTTCCTTATCTTGTAAATGTTTTAGGTTTAGAAACCATGTAACATTAGAAATTTGACATTGGCATGAATTTGGAATACATTTGAATATGGAATTCAAAAAATTAGAAACTTGTTTTTACTATGAAAGGTACGTGAATTTACAAATGCAAATGATGATTTGAAATGAGAAGAGGGAAAAGAAATAGAATGAAATTGTCACCTTAGTTTGAGTTTTTGAAATAAAAAAAATTGAATTAAAATTGAATGGAAATTTGAAACAAAGTTGGAAAAGGACTTGAAGTTTAGAAAAGGAGTTTGAATTGAGAATTTGTATTTGAAACTTGAAATTGAAAAATGAAATTGGAGAAATGAATTTAAAATAAAATTGGACTTGAACTTAAATTAAAATTGAAAACTATAATAGAATAGAAACACACTTTTTTTTTAAAATAAATAAAAAATAAAAATAAAAATTAGAAGTAGAAATTGAGATAAAGATTAAAATTCAATTTAACAAGGAGAACTTGAAAATGAGTTAGAATTTAAATTTGAAATGGGTGTATATGAAGAGAAAGAATAGTGAATAACTAAAAAAAACTAGTATTTGAAATAAGGAAAATTCTAAAAACAAGAGATTAATAAAAGAGAAAAAAGAAATAGAAATAGAACTAGAAAATAAAAGGTAAGAAATAAAAGTTAGAAGTGAGAAATAAAACTTAAATTTAAAATGGAAGCTTGGAAGTGAAAAGAAATAAAGAAAAAATCAAGAGAAACTCGAGAAATGAGTTGAAAGTGACAGAAAAACAAATCTTGAAATTTTTCCGTTAAGTGCAACGAAAATATGATGAGAGCAGTTAGGGGTAAAATTTGGGGTGTGACAGGTGGCTTCTTTGAAGGTGTTTCTCTAAGCCTCATAAACCATAGGATATCCAAGCATGATAATAATTAGGGTTGTGATTAGTCCCCCTTAGCTTTTTAAATTTGAGTCTCCTTGAGTCTCTCTCCTCATCTCAATAATCAGAGACTAAACTCTTAAAGTTTTAGGACTTTGGAATTAGGGTTATGCCTGCATCCTTCTCTTAGGATGGAGTGTATAACTTTAATCCTAAGAGTTAAACCTTTAATTTGTTTAAACCTCTTAATCAAATCATTTAATAATCACCAAGACTTTATCTTGTAACTTGGGCCTTACATTAGGGTTCTAACTCTTCCTTATGGTTAAGAGGAACTGACCCTAGTGTTTAATGGACAAGTTCCCCTCAAGTTGTCTTACAAACCATAAAATTCACTTCTTAATCTCATCCCTTAATTAAAATCCACTTAATAAAGGCTTGTTATATAATGAATTTAGTCCCTAACCATGGGTTAAGTTGAGGTATCTTCCTCAACTTAAGTGTTCTCATCTATTATCCTTCTATTAGGATGGTGTAATGAGCTCACTAATTTGTGATTAGAGTTAAACTCATTACTTAACACTAAACAAAAACCCAAAAACATTTAAATAATCACAAGTAGTTTAATGATCGTAATCCTACATCATCATGGTAATTAAGTTGAGATGCTTATCTCATACTTAAGTAGGCTCATTATCCCTAATCAGTGAGGATATAATGAGTTTACAAGCCCTTGATTTAGGCTTAAGCTCATTAACTTATGCAAAACACCAAAAACAATAAAAAACTAAAAACACAAAAACAAACAATAATCGTCTCCTCCGGGATTCTTTTCTCATCACACTCATTCATAAACGATAACTTGCTTCTTCCGTCTAATGCAAGACTGTTAGCACTCGAGCCAGACGAGTCATACACTTGAGCATAGGCAAGCAGGCAGTTCATAGTAAATTTATTTTCAGTCTCTTTGAGTCGAACTATGGTGTTCTGACTTCCTCATTGCACGATAGGATACGTAGGCATAACTTACCAGTTATCGAACAAAAGTCTATGTGTCTTCCCCATCTTTCAACATTCTTTAAAAGCCCCAGTTCCTGAGCATTCACCCTTTTGCACTGACACTTGTATATTATTTTCTTAGCTTTTGCACACAGATAGCACATACACTACCCCTTTTAAACACAATCTTTTAAGCGTCGATCCCGTCAAGTACGACGGACAATCTGGGTGCTAATACCTTCCCAGGTTGTAACCAACCCCTTTCTCAATTTCTCTGGTTCGCAACCGTCTTATCCATCTCTTTCCAGGTTTATGCAGCATTACCTTTCCTTCGGGATACAAATTCCTAGCTGGCGACTATATTCATTTCATTTTCATCTTTTCTCTTTTCGCCGACCATTCGCGTCTGCACCGGGATGCAAATCTTCGGGAGCGACAACTTGGAGACTCTGCTAGGGAGTTATCTCTTGCAACCAGGGTGTAAACACCCCGAATTTTCCCTCACTAAGTTCACATCATGGCTTATGATCTTTCATATTTGCATTAGTTTAATCATATCATATCATATTGCATTTTTGCTTCACTGCATTAGTTCAAGTTCTTCTGCATCTAGGGTTTGTGATCTGAGCAATCCAAGATTCATCTGAGCCACTCCAAAGGTCTTCAATCATCTCAAGAGGGTCCATGAATGTTCAATCATCATATTATATCCTCCAAAGATCAAGGAATTCAACGAATCACAAGAACTGGCAAAGCATGGAAGCAGAGCTAGAGTTTAACTGCACAGATGACCTAAAATTAGGGTTTTGGTTTCAGAGGCCATAACTACAATTTTTTTGGTCATTCATGTTTCTATTGGTCTCAATATGTTATAAGGATCATATGTACCAAGTTTTATGAAGAAATTCTTTGTGGAAGTCATCTGATCACTGGGTAACTTCTTGAGCAAGTCAGAGCAAAATCAGGGCATCTGAGGCCCCCCAACATGGAAGCAAAGTGGATTTTTCATCAAATTGAGGTTATATGATCTTTATTTGATCATTTAAGTGCTTATAAGTTCACAAAATTGAAGAAAAGTGAGCTAAACCAAAAGTTGCCAAAAATGGAAATGACTTGTAATGTAAACTTTCCATTTTGGGGAAGTTTTTCAACCTCCTCTTTCTCAACCAAAAATGATTCAAATGAAAAATAATTTGGTCATGAAAGTTGTAGATTAGATCTTTCCCTTTTCAAAAAGTACAAGAACAAGTTCTAATTCATTATAGAACTCAAGTTATGGCTTTCCAAAGTTGGCAAAAATCACATAATTTCAAGTTTCATGCCAAAGAGGGATTTTTGCAAATTCAAGTTCTAAGCACTTTCATGACCTCTAAATGACTTCTAAGCATCATTACAACATATTGACACTTGCCAAGATCATATTTGCACAAAATTCACAAGGTTTCATGCCTTGGATCACAAGTTTCCATAAGCCATTTTTCATAAAATTCTCAAAAGAGGGATTCTTGCAAGAATGATTTCTAAGGATTGGTATGGCTTCTAAATGGTCTCAAAACATCACAGCAACATCATGTAACACTTCATTACTAAAATTCAGCATTGAATGAGACATGTCCATGACCAAAAATCTCAAAATGCACAAAGTTGGAAATTTGCAAAACACATGCTATCTTGCAATCCAAGTGTTGCAGTCTATCATAAACCATCCAAGGGTCATCCTCAAACTCAGCTGAAGCAGATACACCCTTTAGATCTCATCTTCCATGGCTCATACTCTCAAGGACACATATTTGACTTTTTGGCAAAAACTCCCATACTCTTGGAATAGTGTTTTGCAGCCATTCAGAACATACCACATATTATATTCAAACAATATGGGAGAGATAAGAGCAAGCACTGGAGCCTGAAAACACACACAACCTCAGATTCACAAATTTGTGCAAAAAGCTTGTTCTCTTCGAAACACCCTCAAATCTTAACAAAATCCAGAAATTCTTTCACCAACAAATCACTCTTCATCCATAGAACAAAACCCAACCCTTGGAATGGCCTGAATCACCACACACACAAACCTCCATTTCTGCTAAACCAGAACCACACAACACAAACCAGCCACTCTCAAAGCTTTTCAAGCTTCACATCATCCTCAAGGGGGTTCATTGAAGCTGACTTGCACAAAGGAGAGGCCCTGAAAGCTCAGAATCTCAAAGCTTCAACTCAAGTAGCCATCTCAAACTTTTTTTCCAGAAATCTCTTTTTAAGTTATAGAAATGTTCCCCATGTTCCCCTGATCACACTGCACTTGTTATTTTTGAAAATGATGAAGAAATGAGCATGAACCGAATCTCTGAAATTTTTGACCTAAAAGAAGTTTGATTCGATTCATGCTTGTTTCTGAAAATAAATGAATTTCGTGCTTGGATTCTTGTTTGTTGTTGTTCACTGATCATTTCTGGAAAGTTTGATGCATTTTTGTGGTGATTGGAGAGAACTCAAGTGAGGGTTGGCTGGAGAAGATGACCGGAGATTAGCTCCGGTCACCGGAGTTTAATTAGGGTTAATTTCTCAGTTTTAACGTGGACCCTTGGATTGATTTTAATTTAGTGTTTGAATGGCCCAGATGTTGTCATTTAGCCCTAACCCTAATTAATTAATTAAAATCTGGATTAATTAGATTAATTAGGTCATTTAGCCCAGAAGCAATTCAGGCCCTTGAAACACGCGCGCAGTCAACCTCCTTTCCCCAGATTTGAATCTGAACCCTTGGATCCTCATACTTTCTCTTATTTCAGTATTTAATTCATTTTTTCTCATTTATTTTGCATCATTTATTTAAAATAGCTAGAAATTTCCAAAAATATTTTTCTTTTGCATTTTTAATTCAAATATTATTTCTCAACCAGAAAATATTTTTATTTTTATTTTTTGCATTAAAAAACCATTTTAAAAATATTTTAATGTTTATTTTAATTAATTAATGGAAATTAATTAAATAAAATATCATTTAGGTTTCTGAAAATTCCAAAAACATTCATATTGCATCTTTAAACATTAAGAGACATTGTCATACCATCCACAAATTTATTTTTTGTTTTGAACCATCTTTGATAATTTTCTTGAATTTAGGGTTCATAAAATTCCTATTTTAGAACCCTAACTTCAAGAATTATTTTCTGCCTAACCAAGAATGGTATGACAATTATTCTTTTTGCATTGATCTTCATTTGACATGTAGTTTCTAACATAATTTTGTCACAAATTTCTTCTGCCTTTTTGAATTGATTTGCAATTTTTTCCCTTTAAGTACCTTAAAACCCTAAAAAAATTAGAAAAATCATATCTTTCATTAGGTTAAGAGTTAGGTCTTCTCCTTTGGGGTGTGAAATCATATGGGGTTAGGGTTCTTTTGATTGCATTTTCAATTTTTTATCTTGTCATTTGCTTCTGTATTTTTGAGTTTTACATCTCATGTTGTATGAAAACCCTAATGTCTCATCTTCTCTTGCATACATCTTGCATATGCTTGCATTCATGAACTTGCCATGACATTTTATGCATTCACATGACATAAAAGACATCCTAGGACACATTAGAATCATGCTTGATCACTTCTTCATCCATTTTTCATGTTATGCATTCATTACATTCCATGAGCATTCATGAACTTTCATGTTCCTTTCATGCTTCATTTGCATTCTCATCACTTGTATGATCATTCATATCACTTGACATACATTTTCATCATCTCTTAGCATCATTTACATCATGAACATGCTTCTGGTTTTGGTTTGCATCCTTGCATTCATTTCATTTTCATTTCATTTCATTTCCTTATGCTAACTTTTCAGGTGGTAAGTACTTTGAGAAGTGAATTTGCCTTCACTTCTCACTTCTCTTCTCATCTCTTCTTTTATGCATATTTGCTGCATTTTGTATTTGTCCTAGAGTGAGCTTGCTCATTCATGTTCCTTCTTCACTTTCTCTCTTCAAGTAACTTATCTTCTTAAGTGAAGTAAGTTAGCTTGTTTCTTCTGCTTCTCCTCATTTCATCTGCTTCTTCCTTCGTGGCTCTTCTTGAAGATCTCTTGAAAGCCTCATAAACCCTAGGAACACCCAAGCATGTTAACAATTAGGGTTTTTATTAGTCCCCCATTATTTTTACCTTTGTGTCATATTTTGTGTCTCTTTTCTCATCTCATAATCAGGGACTAAACCTTCAAGGTTTTAAGGCTTTGTGATTAAGATTATGCTTGCATCCTTCTCTTAGGATGGCGTGTATAACTTTAATCCTAAGTGTTAAGCCCTTAATGTGTTTAAATCCTTTAGTCAATTCATCTAATAATCACTAAGACATCAAGCTTGTAACTTGGGCCTTGCATTAGGGTTCTAATTCTTCCTTAATTGGTTAAGAAGGACTAACCCTAGTGTTAATGGACAAGTCCCCCTCAAGTTATCTTACAAACCATAAAATCCACTTCTTAATCTTATCCTTAACTAAAATACACTTTAATAAAGGCTTGTTTTGTCATGAGGTTAATCCCTAATTATGGATTAAGTTGAGGTATCTTCCTTAGCTTAAATGTTCTCATATATTATCCTTCTATTAGGATGGTGTAATGGGTCCATTAAATCCTTGATTATGGCTTAAACTCATTACTTAACACTAAACAAAAACACCAAAAACATCTAAATAAATGCAAGTAGGTTAATGATCTTAATCCTACATCATGGTGATTAAGTGTGAGGTGCTTACTTCATACTTAAGGTATTCTCATTACCCCTAATCAGAGGGAGGATGTGATGAGTTTACTAACCCTTGGTTTAGGTTTAAGCTCATTTTCTTATGACAAACACAAAAAGCAATAAAAGATTGAAAACTCAAAAACAAACAATAATCGTCTCCTCTGGGATTCTCTTCTCATCATCTTCACTCACAAACGAGAACCTTCTTCTTCCGTCTAATGCAAGACAGTTAGCACCTGAGCCAGATAGGTCATACACTTGAGCATAGACAAGTAAGCAGTTCATCAGTCAATTTATCTTTCAGTCTCTTTGAGTCGAACTACGATGTTCTGACTTCCTCATTGCACGAGAGGATACGTAGGCATAACTTAACTGTTATTGAACAAAAGTCTCGGTATATTCCCCCCCCCTTTTAGCACTATTCTTTTAAGCCTCATTGTCTTGAGCATTGTACTCTTTTCTTGCACTGACACTCCTTTTATTCACTTCACACTTCTTTTGCACTGACACCTGTACATTCTTTTTCCAGCTCTTGCACACAGATAGCATTGACACTACCCCTTTAAACACAAACTTTCAAGCGTGGATCCCGTCGAGTACGAAGGATAATCTGGGTGCTAATACCTTCCTAGGTTGTAACCAACCCCCTTTCTCAGTTTCTCTGGTTCGCGACCGTCTTATCCATTTTCTTCCTAGGTTTATGCAGCATTACCTTTCCTTCGGGATACAAATTCCTAGTTGGCGACTCTTTTCAGTTCCTTTCATTTCTCTCTTCGCCGACCGGTCGCGCTTGTACCGGGATGCAAATCTTCGGGAGTGACAGCTTGGCGACTCTGTCGGGGACCCTTATACTGCAACCAGGGCTTCTAGTTCTTTTGTGGGTTCCTCCTAGTGCTTGTTTGATTTGTGTTTACGGGGACGTTATGTGCTAATTGTGCTTGTTTATTTGCTTGATTTATTGCCTTATGTACAGTTTTATTTACTGCTTTCTTTACAGTTTTATATACATCATACTATCATTATCATTGCTGGATCTGGCTTCTGTTTTGGTGGGTGGGGTTTCACTGAGTGATTAAGATTACTTCACTTTGGACAGTTCTTGTGATTAACCCTGGACATGTGACTCTTTATTTGAGTCCCCCACCTTGGTTACTGGATTTTTGAGCCTCCATCCAGACCTTTGAACATACATGGACCTTATACCAAGACAGATAATCAGATCCAGCTCTTGATCACAAACTCTTGCATATCATTTGCATATATCATCATTGCATCATTTAACATTTTTTTATTTGTTTTTCAGGGTATCCATCATATCATATTTGGTTTGGTTTTGACCCCTTCTACTGCTTAGACCTCTGCTCCAGTTATCTTCTCCAGCATTTGCTTCAGTTATCTCCCTCATCACATGCATCAGTCCGTCAGAAACTTACCTCCAGCTTTTTTAGTCTGTGATCTTCATCAGCATTTGACTTCAGCTTCTTCATCAGCACTCATGGATATTCCAAGGAAAAGCAACATAACTTATCACTTCTTTGAGCCCACCTTGAGTGGTATCAGGCAGGTCCAGTCTCTTATCACACCTGACCACATCCCACTATTTAGAGAGCACTATGGGGGTATTTTAGACATGGTCATGGATCTTGACTCATCTCAGAGGAGTATGATCCACACATGCTTACAGTTTTATGACCCTCCACTCAGATGCTTCACCTTTCCTGATTTCCAGATGGGGCCTCTGTTGGAGGAGTTTTCCTTGTTGATTGAAGTACCTATCAGAAGGGGGATCCCCTTCAACCCAGAGATGACTGCTCCCAGAAGTGAAGACATAGCAAGGGCATTGCATTTGGAGCCCGCCCTCATTGAGCAAAACTTGACAACCAAAGCTGGGATTCCTGGCTTACATCTGGACTTTTTGATTTCTCAGGCCACCCTGAAGGCTGCATTGGGAGAATGGAAGGCAGTCTGTGCACTTTTAGCCCTCAGCATATATGGGGTTATATTGTTTGCAGATGAGCCCAAATTTGTGAGTAAGAATGCCATCCACTTGTTTCTGCTGAGGAACCCAGTACCTACATTGATGGGAGACTTCTACTACTCCATGCATCAGAGAAATGAAAAGCAGAGAGGGAAGTTAGTCAGATGAGGTGCTCCTTTGTTCTACTCTTGGCTACTCAGACACTTGCCCAAATCAGATTCCTTCTTGAACCCACATCAGCAGAGGAATTGGGCCAAGAGGTTCATTGCCTTAACATCAGATGATATCAGATGGTGCACTCAAAGCACCAAAGGCAAGGATATTATTACCAGCTGTGGGAAATACCCTAATGTGCCTCTAATAAGAGACAATTTGGATATGCCTTGGTTCATCCTCCCAAAGGGCAGGATTTAGCTGAGACCATATACTGTGAAGTTCAGCCAAACTCAGTTGTTGTCAGACAAGCTGCCTGGGCTTGGGACAACATCCAGACCAAAGGGACAACCATCCTTGGAAGATGTAACAATATTGCTTCAGCCCAGTACATTGACTGGTCCCGTACTAGAGCCCAGATCACCAGGATGCCTTTCACCTTGGAAGAAACACCTGGACCTTATACAGTACAGCCTGCAACAACTGTTAGCCTGGAGGAATTTGAAAAGCTGAAAGAGAGGAATAATCAGCTATCTGAAGCCCTGAAGAAGACTCTCTGGGAGAGAAATGACAATCGTCTGGACATTGAAAGATTGGAAAGGATAGAGACTGAGCATCTGACCAAGATTGAGAAGACAAATGACTACATAAGGAAAGCAAGAGCAGGAGAGTTTGTTTTGAAGAATGCCTGCAAGGAGGCCAAGATTCAGAAAGCTAGTATCTGGAGGAAATCCAGGCTAGGTGGATCAGGATCACCGAGGCCCGTGCACAAGAAGACCAGAGGACCCAGGCCAAGATTGAGCAGCTGGAGGCCAATGAGAAGAAGCAACAGGAGGCTTTGTTGGCAGCTCAAAAGGAGATATCAGATTTGAAACTCCGGGCGGGGTTAAATAGATCAAAGGATCAGGACAAGCATAAGAAGCTGACTAATTCCATTGCTACCAGGAATTTCCTCATTAGGACTATTACAGAGCACCCGGCTGGTCCAGTGACGGAGGCCCTCTTGAAGGAAGTAATGGAGGATGACTTTGGATTGTATGTCTGATTCCTTTTGCTTGTATTTATTTTCTTTTGATGTACTTTTTTCTTTTGGTTGTTGTATTTTTTACCCACCATGGGCATGTATTGTAAACAGACTATGTATTTCCCTCATTTGTAATATATCAGTTTGTTTTATTTTTGGTGGGCTTTCTCTCAACATCATCAAGCATTTCCTTGAGGTCTAGAAAGGTCAAAACCAAAGAACCAAACCGAATACCTTGGAAGACAAATAAGCATATTGCATTGCATACTAACATTTTCTTTGTTTTGTAGGCTTTTGTTGTTTTGTTTCTCACTTTGTTGTGGTTTCAGGAAACATTGCTCGTCGCAGAGTGTTCCCTGTCAACCGTACGCACCGGTACCCAACGCGAAACAACCTTCCAGGTATTCAAATGGATCAGGTACAGCAGGCCCTGAATGAAGTAAGAAATCAAATGGAAAATGAAAGGGTTGAAATGAGAAACCAAATGTCCCAGTTTATGGCTGTGATGACTGGCTTGGCTCAGAGCCAGGAAAGGCTGAGAGAGTTGGTAGAAAGGCAGACACCTGAAGAGCCCCACCCTGGAACAGGAGGAACCAGTAATAATGAACGCGGGAAGCCTCGCATTGACCCACCAGAATTCGGGCCCCATTTGAACCCGGATGTTAATATCCCAAGGAATATTCAAGGAAACACTACTGCAGGCAGGATCTTGCAAGAAGATCCTCAGGAGGAGCAGTTCACAGTTATTAGGGCTGGGGATGAGGTATATGACCGAAGGCTGGATGAGATTGCTGAAAAGCTGAGGTCCTTAGACTCCCAGAATTCTTTAGGCTTTGACGTAATGGACATGGGGCTGGTAGATGGGGTGAGAATTCCTCACAAATTCAAACCCCCATGCTTTGAAAAATATAATGGTACCTCTTGCCCGCGTACTCATCTGCAATCTTTCTTAGGAAGACTCAAGGCTTATACCATGGACGAGAAGTTATGGATGTTCTATTTTGAGGACAGCCTCACTGGAGCATCAAGAGAATGATATTCACATCTGACAAGGGCCACTATAAGATGTTGGAAAGACTTGGCCGAAGCCTTTATCCGGCAATACCAGTACAACCTAGACATGGCTCCCAATAGAAATCTTCTAATGGGCATCTCTCAGTCTTCAAGGGAAAGCTTTCGGGATTATGCTCAGAGGTGGAGACAGCTTCTTGCTGCTGTCCAGCCACCCATGTCTGAAAGAGAGATGGCTGACATGTTGATGGACACCTTGCAGGGAACTTATATTGACAGACTTGATGCTTTCTCTTCCACCAGTTTTGCTGATGTAGTTATAGCTGGTGAGAGAATTGAGAGTCTTTTGAAGATGGGCAAAATCTCCGACAATGGTGCAAGTTCCTCTAACAACCCCAGAAAACCTTTTTCAGGACCCCTAAGGGCAGGTGAAACAAACACTATCCAGGCAGGCAGGGGCAGACCCCAGTATTCTCACAGATCAATAGCAGCCGTTACTATCCCGGCTCCAGTTCCACAACAACCACTTTTTCCTCAACAACAACAACAACATCACTATCAGCAACAATCTCACTTTCCGCAACAAAGATCGTACATCAATAACAACAACAACCAACAGCAGCGCCCCTTTCAACAGAGGCCATCTCAGGAAAATAGGGTGATTGATCCCATCCCTATGCCTTATGCCGCTCTACTGCCACAACTCCTGAAGCTTAACCTGGTTGAGTTAAGGACGTTGGCTCCGCCAGATCCTCTCAACCTCCCGAAGAATTATGATGCTAATGTCAGGTGTGCCTTTCATTCCAACGCACCTGGTCACAATACCGAGAAATGTAGAGCCTTGCAAATGAAGGTTCAGGATTTGGTCGATTCCAAAGCTCTTAATTTCGCACCTCCTCCGAATGTTAACCGAAATCCTATGCCTAATCATGATGGGCCCAGGATTAATGCCATAGAGGAAGATCAACCATCTGCACTAATTAAAAATGTTGCACAGATTCAAACACCGTTAGCAGAAGTCAAAGCTCAGCTCCTAAGATGCCAGGTGTTCCCGGGCTGTGAGGCCTGCTGCGAATCATGCAAAACCGCTATCAATGGTTGTGAGAGGCTAAGGCTTGGCATATATGGCCTTATCAGAGATGTAATTTTGCAAATTACCACAACGGCTCCTTCAACATCAACAATTCTTTCTTCAGCAACAATAGATCCTCCTACAACAGCAACAACTATCATTCCCACTGATTCATCCACAACTCCAGCAATCACTCCATCCATTATTTCAACGGATCAGAGTTCAGCAACATTTACATCTACAACATCAGCACCTATCTTATCAATGGAAACGCCTACAACACCAGCAAACACTAATGAAGATGTCTCAACGGTCACGATCTATTATGACCCAGCAAATGTTCATCCCAACAACAATTTCCGACAACAAACTGCAACACCTCCTGTCAGATCTCCAGTCACAATCTATTACGACCCGCATACCATCACAGTTCCTTCCGCTGCAGCAATCAGTCCGGTCACCATTACGGTGCCTGGACCTTTTCCTTATGAAAACAGTAATGCCATACCTTGGCACTACGGCTCTGACCTCTATTGCGACGGAAAGAAGGTCACTCTAGATTCATCAACCTCTTCACTACAAGTTGACAATGTTGGGGGAGGCGGAGGCTTCACCAGAAGCGGATGCCTTTTTGCCTCGCAAACACCAAGACCCAATGTTGAAGCAGAAGCTTCTGCTAAGGCAAAAGGGAAGAATGTGGTGCTTGAAGAGTCAACTGTTAAAGAAACTCCGAAGACGTCTTTTGAGCAAGAGGTGGACGAGTTCATGAGAATAATCAAAAAGAGTGATTACAAAGTGGTGGACCAGCTTCATCAGACACCCTCCAAAATCTCTATATTATCATTGCTAATGTGTTCCGAAGCCCATAGGAATGCACTATTGAGAGTCCTGCACGCAGCCTACGTGCCGGAAGAGACTACGGTTAATCAGCTGGAAACAGTGGTTGCAAATCTTAACACCAGTCATGGACTGGGCTTCACAAATGCTGATTTAATGACGGAGGGACACAATCATAACAAGGCTTTACATATCACCTTAGAATGCAAAGGTGCTGTTCTTTCTCATGTACTGGTAGACACTGGGTCCTCGCTTAATGTGCTCCCAAAGAAAGCCTTGGTGAAGTTGGAGTATGATGGTTTGGCATTGCGTCCAAGTAACTTGGTGGTGACAGCGTTTGATGGCTCTAAGAGATCAGTGCTTGGAGAGATTGATTTATCTGTGATGATTGGCCCACAAATCTTTAAAACTACGTTCTTCGTGATGGACATACAACCGGCCTACAGCTGTTTGTTGGGTAGACCCTGGATTCATGCCGCTGGCGCTGTTACATCTACCATTCACCAGAAATTAAAATTTGAGTGGGAAGGTCAGATCATCACAATCTGCGGGGAGGAAGACATTTTCGTTAGCCAGCTGGCTACTTACAAGTATATAGAGATGGATGGGGAGATCCATGAGACTATGAGTCAGGGGTTTGAGGCCCTTAACATCAATGAAGCAACTGCTGTGTCTGGAACTTCCATCACTTTATATCAACAAGACCGGAAGGTTGTTGAGGAGGGTACTGCTCAAGGTTGGGGCAAGCTACTGCCAGTAGAAACGAAAGAAGACAAATTCGGTTTGGGTTACAGACCAACTCGACAAGATCAACCGGAGGCTGCAACGGAGCCCAAATTTGTCAGCGGGGGAATGCTTACCCCGAATGTTGTGAACAGTCTGGAAGACGAGGAAGAAGACGAACGCAACCTGGAAAGCTGGATACGTCCAAGGATCCTGGGGAACCAAGTCTCTAACTGGTCTTCCCAAGAAATTATAAGAGTTACTCCTGCAGAGTAATTATTATTTCCTGTCTTTTAAGCATGCATCAAGTCCTGCATCTTGCCCAAGATGTCAGGACTCATTTTGTAATTGGGTCATCTTGTATTTTGTGCAAACGATCAATGAATGAATATCAGGACATCTTTTGCAAACAAGTCTCTTTTTTTGCTCACTATTTATCATTTTTCATTTTTTGTACAAAACAATAAAATGGCAATGTTTTCAAAATTTTCACTTTTTTAAACAAGATAAAACTGATCACTAAAATGAACAAATCTAAACCCTTGCAGAGAATGCCCTCCAGATTGCACCGACAACGACACTACTATGACTTTGTATGACTTCGACAATCCGATTAATCAAGCCGATGAAGGGGTTGAAGAAGATTATGAGCTACCTGAAGAATTAGCCAAACTGTTAAGGCAAGAGGAGAAGGTTATCACTCCTCATCAGGAGGAAGTTGAGACAATTAATTTTGGTACCGAAGAAGACTTGAAAGAAGTGAAGATCGGGGCCCGTCTGCAAGATTCAGTGAAGGAACAACTTATTGACATGCTCCGAGAGTACGTTGATGTCTTTGCTTGGTCCTACCAAGACATGCCAGGTCTGGATACCGACATTGTTATGCACAAGCTGCCACTAAAAGAAGATTTTCCTCCAGTGAAACAGATGTTACGTTGTACTCGTCCGGATATGGCCATGAAGATAAAAGAAGAGGTGCAAAAACAGTGGGACGCCGGTTTCCTTGCTGTAACTTGTTACCCGCTGTGGGTTGCTAATATTGTACCAGTGCCTAAGAAGGATGGAAAAGTACAGATGTGTGTGGATTACCGGGATCAGAACAGAGCTAGCCCGAAAGATGACTTCCCTTTACCTCACATTGATGTATTGGTCGACAACACGGCTCAGTTCTCGGTATTCTCCTTCATGGATGGATTTTCAGGATATAATCAGATCAAGATGTCACCTGAAGACATGGAGAAGACAACTTTCATCACACCCTGGGGTCATTCTGTTATAAGGTAATGCCGTTTGGACTGAAGAATGCTTGTGCCACTTATCAACGGGCTATGGTAACATTATTCCACGACATGATCCACAAAGAAATTGAATGTTACATGGATGACATGATTGCCAAATCCCTCATAGAAGAAGACCATCTGGTAAATCTGTTGAAGTTGTTCAAGCGTCTGAGGAAGTATCAGTTGAAGCTAAACCCCAACAAATGCACATTCGGGGTACGTTCCAGTAAACTGCTGGGGTTCATTGTAAGTGAAAAGGGAATTGAAGTTGACCCTGACAAGGTCAAAGCCATTCAAGAGATGCCTGCACCAAGGATAGAAAAACAAGTTCGGGGGTTCTTAGGTAGATTGAACTACATTTCACGGTTCATATCTCACCTCACAGCAACCTGTGAGCCCCTGTTCAAATTGTGAAGAAAAGAACAAGCGGTCAGGTGGAATGAAGACTGCCAGAGGGCTTTTGACAAAATCAAGGAGTACTTACAAGAACCTCCAATCCTTATTCCTCCAGTTGAAGGAAGACCTCTAATAATGTACCTGACAGTATTAGAAGGATCAATGGGGTGTGTGTTGGGCCAGCATGACGAGTCTGGTCGAAAAGAGTATGCAATATACTACCTAAGCAAAACGTTTACCGACTGTGAACAACGTTATTCACTGCTCGAGAAAACTTGTTGTGCTTTAGCATGGGCTGATTGCCGACTAAGGCAGTATATGTTGACCCACACTACCTTATTGATCTCAAAGATGGATCCAGTCAAGTACATATTTGAGAGGCCAGCACTTACCAGAAGGGTTGCAAGATGGAAAATGATTTTGACAGAATATGACATTCAGTACACATCTCAAAAGGCCATCAAGGGCAGCGTACTGTCTGAATATCTAGCTGAGCAACCCATTGATGATTACCAGCCAATGCGATTTGACTTCCCTGATGAAGACATCATGTTCCTAAAAGCAAAAGACCATGAAGAGCCTGTTCACACTGAAGGGCCTGACCCAGAAGAAGAATGGACAATGATGTTTGATGGGGCTGTTAATATGAATGTTCGTGGAGTTGGTGCAGTGCTCATTACACCTAAGGGAGTTCACATGCCTTTCTCGGCAAAACTCACCTTTGCATGCACTAACAACGAAGCTGAATACGAAGCCTATATCATGGGTCTTGAGGAAGCCATTGACCTCAGGATCAAGACTTTAACTATATTCGGAGATTCAGCTCTGGTAATCAATCAAACCAACGGCAAATGGTACACCCACCAAGAGCATTTGATTTCATACCGAGACTACACGAGGAGATTACTGACTTTCTTCACAACAGTCAAACTTGAGTATATCCCTCGAGACGAAAATCAGTTTGCAGATGCTCTGGCTACCATTTCCTCCATGATCAAAGTTCAAGCTGCCAACTTTGTGCCACGGATTTCAGTATCCAGACTTGATAGACCAGCATACGTATTCTCCGTGGACATTGCCAAAGATGACAAGCCTTGGTTCCATGACATCAAATGCTTCTTAGAGGATCAAACATACCCACCTGGGGCATCATCCAATGATAAGAAGACATTAAGAAGGATGGCTGGTAGTTACTTCCTGAATGCTGATGGTTCCTTGTACAAGCGAAACTTCGACATGGTTCTTCTCGGATGTGTTGATAGGAAAGAAGCAGACTTGTTGATGCACGAGGTGCATGAAGGATCTTTCGGTACCCATGCTGGAGGACATGCAATGGCTAAGAAGTTGTTAAGATCAGGTTACTACTGGATCACAATGGATGCAGACTATTGTGCCTATGCCAGAAAGTGCCACAAATTCCAGATTTATGCAGATAAGATGCATGTGCCTCCAAATCCTTTGAATGTGATGTCTTCACCTTGGCCCTTTGCCATGTGGGGCATTGTAATGATTGGAAAGATCGATCCGACTGCTTCAAATGGCCACATATTCATCCTGGTAGCCATTGATTACTTCACCAAATGGGTTGAAGCAGCTTCGTATGCAAATGTCACCAGAAAAGTGGTAGCCAAATTCCTAAAAAGAGACATCATCTGTCGGTGTGGAGTACCCGAGCGAATAATTACTGATAATGGTTCCAACTTGAACAACAAAATGATGGCAGAACTGTGCCGGGACTTCAAGATTCAACATCATAACTCTTCTCCTTACAGACCAAAGATGAATGGTGTTGTTGAGGCACCTAACAAGAATATCAAGAAGATTGTGCAAAAGATGGTGGTTACATACAAAGACTGGCATGAGATGCTACCATTTGCCTTGCATGGGTACCGTACCTCAATCAGAACATCCACTGGGGCAACACTATATCAGCTTGTGTATGGTATGGAGGCAGTCCTACCTGTTGAAGTTGAATTACCCTCTTTACGGGTATTGATGGATGTCAAGTTGAATGAAGCAGAATGGGTCCGTCTCGGTATAATCAATTGAATCTGATCGAAGAGAAGAGATTAGCTGCAATCTGTCATGGGCAGTTATATCAGAAGAGAATGAAGAAAGCCTTCGATCAGAAAGTCAGGCTTCGAGAATACCAAGTAGGAGATCTTGTGCTAAAAAGACTCCTTCCCCCTCATACAGACCACAGGGGCCAGTGGACTCCGAATTACGATGGTCCGTTCATAGTAAAGAAAGTTTTCTCTGGTGGAGCACTGATGCTCACTACTATGGATGGTGAATATTTCCTGTCCCCTATGAATTCATATGTAGTTAAAAAATACTTCGCATAAAATGACCCGCTGGACATCAAAACAGAATGTAAGTCCAGGCAAAAATAGGGCCCGGCGAGTCAAAAACAGAATAAAAGACTCGGGCAAAAATAAGGGAAAAATCTAAAAATGTACACCTGCTGAGTTGAAAAGCCGCATTGGACAGCTCATGCAAAACTGGGTATCCCGGTGGATTGAAAACCCGAAAGGGCGATCCATGCAAAATTAAGGGAATAAGCGAACAACTGCATTCTGAATTCGTCTGTATCACTTACAACATGGCAAACTTCGAAAGGTTAAAGCATCGGACAGAATCAACTTTCTTCAGAAAGCAAGATGAGAAGAATGTCAAGGTCATACAGGTCATAGCAAAGGGAAGCTCACTGAAGCATCATCAACATTTCCAGCACCTTCATTTTTCTCAATTTGTAACAATCTCCTCATTTCAGGGCATTTGTTTCTTTGATTGTACTTGCCAATTCAGGGCACACAAATTAATAAAACCAGAATTTTCAGTCACATTTCGTCTTGTACATTTTTTGTTTCGTTTGCAAAATGTCCAATATTCTTGATATGATACTTACATAAAACAGATATGCCTTTCTAATAAATGCTTACAAGAAATGTATTTTACTCCCAGGAGTATCTAAACTCCTATGATGGAATCCGGTAAGGGATACCTCGGGGCACTTGTGCGTTTCTTTGTCTTAACAGGATTGCAGGTATTCAATTCGCGACATGGGGCACGCCAAACATACTTCCTCCCCTAACAGTATCTGGATTGTTTTTCCCCAGCGAAGTTGCCAAGGCATCACTCCTCCAGCACATCTTCCTTAAGCAGCATCAGTAAATGCTCATTTCCCCAGCTGAATTATCAAGTCTCCTCATCCTCAGTAGGATCCCCACAGAAATTTTTAGGAAGATCGTTCAGTGATTTTCCCTCCCAATAGAGTGCCAAATCTCTCATCTCCAGCAAAGACAGGGAACCATCTCCCCACAGAGCTCCAGCCTCTTCCCAGAAGAGCAATGTCTGAAGTTCCCACACAACAAAGTGACGGAAGCTTTCTCATCCCCAGCTGGGTTATCTCATTACCGGATAGATCTATTAGTGATCTAGCCCCAAGCAGAGTCGTACATCTTATCAGATCTACCAATGATCTCATCCCCAGCTGGGATATCCTGTCAAGCAGATCAGCCAGAGATCTCCACAAGCAGTGGGATCCAAGTCCCGGACCGGTTTCTTTTGAATAATCATAGCATTCGCATCATTTTCCCCCCAGAGTGTAGCATTCCGTCTAATACGGAGCATTACGGTAAAAAATCAAACATATTTCATGATCACAAGTCAGGTTCGAACCCGTTGCCTGTAAATACCAACAGTACCTCATCAGCAATACACAAAATATGTCTCTTCATTTCCCCAACAGAAAGCCAAAACGTCCCCTTTGCACTCTCCAACACAAATACATGTTTATATATACTCATTCGACACTCTTTCGTGTCATATCATCCCCTGCAGATATAAACCAAACCAATGCTTGTACATTCTCTTGACACCCGTCCGTGTCACCTATCCCCAGCATGGTTACCCAAACACTTATTATAATACACTTTCATTGACACCCGTTCGGGTCATCCTATCCCCACAAATTGCCTGAACACCTTTTACACTTATAAGTTCATAACTTATACACTTACTATTTGGACACTCGTCCGTGTCGCTTTTCCCAGCAAGTTGAGCACTCGTCTGTGTCTTGCTCATGCTTCACAATGCATATTTTTACTTATACAGATACTCGTCCGTATCTGGTATACACACTTTTTCCCCTCATATTTGACACTCGTCCGTGTTCTTTGTTAACCGGTTGATACTCGTCCGTATCATCATCTCTGAACATGTGTCAGCGTTGTTTCTACCGATACTCGTCCGTATCGTAGTCTTAAGGATGCTCGTCCGCATTTTTAATCTATACACAGTGTCAAAAACTTATACCTTTGCTTCTTAAGAGCCTAAGCACTCGTCTGTGTTTACCTTTCCCCAGTAAGGCAATCTTTCTATTATCTGACATTCGTCCTATGTCACGATAATTTCGGCAGCCGTACCCTGCCAGGTGATCGTCCTTCACCTTTGGATGACCTTCCCTCATCCTTCTCCCAGTGAAGTCTCCATTATTGGAACCCTTTTCCGACATTTGTCCTGTGTCATGATACATTCGGCAGCCGTACCCTGCCAGGTGATCGTCCTTCACCTTGGATGACCATCCCTCATCCTTATCCCCAACAGAGCAGCCGTCCCCTGCTAGGTGATCGTCCTTCACCTTCTTGATGATCGTCCTTTATCATTTTATCCGATGGTCGTCCCCATCTTTGATCTTGTTATCTGACATTCGTCCTATGTCATGATAAACCCCGAGAGCAGCCGTACCCTGCTAGGTGATCGTCCTTCACCTCTTGATCATCGTCCTTCATCATGCTTATCCGATGGCCGTCCCCATCGTTGACTTTTTCTATCCGACATTCGTCCTATGTCGTTGTAAAGAGCAGCTGTCCCCTGCTAGGTGATCGTCCTTCACCATTGATGACCGTCCCTCATCATTACATCATTTATTCTCTGAACTTGATGGTCGTCCCCATCATTTCCTTTATTTTAATCCCCAGAGAGTCTTGTTTCTTTACTTGATGGCCGTCCCCATCATGATCCCTTTATTTCCCCAGCATGTCGGTCGTCCCCGTCATTGCTTTACCCCCAGCAGTCACCCTCTGCTCGATGGTCATCCTCCATTGCCCGCACTTTATAATCATACTATAGTTTCCTTTTACAATCTATATCCCTTTTCTTCTTCTCCCCAGTGAGTGCAAATTTTGGGCTATCTTTGGTATTCAACCACAAGTTATCTTGTTTGTCTGTTAAGCCCGTCGCTTACATTCTGCACAGCTAACTCATGCTTGAATAGGGGCAGTTGTAAACACCCCAAATTTTCCCTCACTAAGTTCACACCATGGCTTGTGATCTTTCATATTTGCATTAGTTTAATCATATCATATCATATTGAATTTTTGCTTCCTGCATTAGTTCAAGTTCTTCTGCATCTAGGGTTTGTGATCTGAGCAATCCAAGATTCATCTGAGCCACTCCAAAGGTCTTCAATCATCTCAAGAGGGTCCATGAATGTTCAATCATCATATTATATCCTCCAAAGATCAAGTAAGTCAAAGAATCACAAGAACTGGCAAAGCATGGAAGCAGAGCTAGGGTTTAACTACACAGATGACCTAAAATTAGGGTTTTGGTTTCAGAGGCCATAACTCCAATTTTTTTGGTCATTCTTGTTTCTATTGGTCTCAATATGTTATAAGGATCATTTGTACCAACTTTTATGAAGAAATTCTTTGTGGAAGTCATCTGATCACTGGGTAACGTCTTGAGCAAGTCAGAGCAAAATCAGGGCATCTGAGGCCCCCCAACATGGAACCAAAGTGGAGTTTTCATCAAATTGAGGTTATATGATCTTTATTTGATCATTTAAGTGCTTAGAAGTTCACAAAATTGAAGAAAAGTGAGCTAAACCAAAAGTTGCCAAAAATGGAAATGACTTGTAATGTAAACTTTCCATTTTGGGAAAGTTTTTCAACCTCCTCTTTCTCAACCAAAAATGCTTCAAATGAAAAATTGTTGGTCATGAAAGTTGTAGATTGGATCTTTCCCTTTTCAAAAAGTACAAGAACAAGTTCTAATTCATTATGGAACTCAAGTTATGGTTTTCCAAGGTTGGCAAAAATCACATAATTTCAAGTTTCATGCCAAAGAGGGATTTTTGCAAATTCAAGTTCTAAGCACTTTCATGACCTCTAAATGACTTCTAAGCATCATTACAACATATTGCAACTTGCCAAGATCATATTTGCACAAAATTCAAAAGGTGTCATGCCTTGGATCACAAGTTTCCATAAGCCATTTTTCATAAAATTCTCAAAAGAGGGATTCTTGCAAGAATGATTTCTAAGGATTGGTATGGCTTCTAAATGGTCTCAAAACATCACAGCAACATCATGTAACACTTCATGACCAAAATTCAGCATTGAATGAGACATGTCCATGACCAAAAATCTCAAAATGCACAAAGTTGGAAATTTGCAAAACACATGCTATCTTGCAATCCAAGGGTCATCCTCAAACTCAGCTGAAGCAGATACACCCTTTAGATCTCCTCTGCCATGACCCATACTCTCAATGACACATATTCAACTTTTTGGAAAAAACTCCCATACTCTTGGAATAGTATTTTGCAGCCATTCAGAACCTACCACGTATTATATTCAAACAATATGGGAGAGATAAGAGCAAGCATTGGAGCCTGAAAACACACTCAACCTCAGATTCACAAATTTGTGCAAAAAGCTTGTTATCTTCGAAACACCTTCAAAACATAACAAAATCCAGAAATTCTTTCACCAACAAATCACTCTTCATCCATAGAACAAAACGCAACCCTTGGAATGACCTGAATCACCACACACACAAACCTCCATTTCTGCTAAACCAGAACTACACAACACAAACCAGCCACTCTCAAAGCTTTTCAAGCTTCACATCATCCTCAAGTGGTTCATTGAAGTTGACTTACACAAAGGAGAGGCCCTGAAAGCTCAGAATCTCAAAGCTTCAACTCAGGTAGCCATATCAAACTTTTTTTCCAGAAATCTCTTTTTAAGTTATAGAAATGTTCCCCATGTTCCCCTGATCACACTGCACTTGTTATTTTTTAAAATGATAAAGAAATGAGCATGAACCGAATCTCTGAAATTTTTGACCTAAAAGAAGTTTGATTCGATTCATGCTTGTTTTTGAAAATAAATGAATTTCGTGCTTCGATTCTTGTTTGTTGTTGTTCACTAATCATTTCTGGAAAGTTTGATGCATTTTTGTGGTGATTTAAGAGAACTCAGGTGAGGATTGGCCAGATAAGATGACCGGAGATTAGCTCCGGTTACCTGAGTTTAATTCGGGTTAATTTCTCAGTTTTAACGTGGACCCTTGGATTGACTTTAATTTAGTGTTTGAACGGCCCAGATTTTGTCATTTAGCCCTAACCCTAATTAATTAATTAAAATCTGGATTAATTAGATTAATTAGGTCATTTAGCCCAAAAGCAATCCAGAACCTTGAAACACGCGCGCAGTCAACCTCCTTTCCCCAGATTTGAATCTGAACCCTTGGATCCTCATACTTTCTCTTAATTCAGTTATAAATTCATTTTTTCTCATTTATTTTGCATCATTTATTTAAAATAGCTAGAAATTTCCAAAAATATTTTTCTTTTGCATTTTTAATTCAAATATTTTTTCTCAACCAGAAAACATTTTTATTTTTATTTTTTGCATTAAAAAACCATTTTAAAAATATTTAAATGTTTATTTTAATTAATTAATGGAAATTAATTAATTAAAATATCATTTAGGTTTCTGAAAATTCCAAAAAAAAAATCATATTGCATCTTTAAATATTTAGAGACATTGTTATACCATCCACACAAAGTTCTTTTTGGTTTTGAACCATCTTTGATAATTTTCTTGAATTTAGGGTTCATAAAATTCCTATTTTAGAACTCTAACTTCAAGAATTATTTTCTGCCTAACCAAGAATGGTATGACAATGATTCATTTTTCATTTATCTTCATTTGACATGTAGTTTCTAACATAATTTTGTCACAAATTTCTTCTGCCTTTTTGAATTGATTTGCAATTTTTTCCCTTTAAGTACCTTAAAACCCTAGAAAACTTAGAAAAATCATATCTTTCATTAGGTTAAGAGTTAGGTCTTCTCCTGTGGGGTATGAAATCATATGGGGTTAGGGTTCTTTTGATTGCATTTTCAATTTTTTATCTTGTCATTTGCTTCTGTTTTTTGAGTTTTACATCTCATGTTGTATGAAAACCCTAATTTCTCATCTTCTCTTGCATACATCTTGCATATGCTTCTATTCATGAACTTGCCATGACATTTTATGCATTCACATGACATATAAGACATCCTAGGACACATTAGAATCATGCTTGATCACTTCTTCATCCATTTGCCATGTTATGCATTCATTACATTCCATGAGCATTCATGAACTTTCATGTTCCTTTCATGCTTCATTTGCATTCTCATCACTTGTATGATCATTCATATCACTTGACATACATTTGCATCATCTCATAGCATCATTTACATCATGAACATGCTTCTGATTTTTGTTCGCATCATTGCATTCATTTCATTTTCATTTCATTTCCTTATGCTAACTTTTCAGGTGGTAAGTACTTTGAGAAGTGAATTTCCTTCACTTCTCACTTCTCTTCTATTCTCTTCTTTTATGCATCTTTGCTGCATTTTGTATTTTTCCTAGAGTGAGCTTGCTCATTCATGTTCCTTCTTCACTTTCTCTCTTCAAGTAACTTATCTTCTTAAGTGAAGTAAGTTAGCTTGTTTCTTCTGCTTCTCCTCATTTCATCTGCTTCTTCCTTGGTGACTCTTCTTGAAGATCTCTTGCAAGCCTCATAAACCCTAGGAACACCCAAGCATGTTAACAATTAGGGTTTTGATTAGTCCCCCATTAGTTTTACCTTTGTGTCATCTTTTGTGTCTCTTTTCTCATCTCATAATCAGGGACTAAACCTTCAAGGTTTTAAGGCTTTGTGATTAAGATTATGCCTGCATCCTTCTCTTAGGATGGAGTGTATAACTTTAATCCTAAGTGTTAAACCCTTAATGTGTTTAAATCCTTTAGTCAATTCATCTAATAATCACTAAGACATCAAGCTTGTAACTTGGGCCTTGCATTAGGGTTCTAATTCTTCCTTAATTGGTTAAGAAGGACTAACCCTAGTGTTAATGGACAAGTCCCCCTCAAGTTGTCTTACAAACCATAAAATCCACTTCTTAATCTTATCCTTAACTAAAATCCACTTTAATAAAGGCTTGTTTTGTCATTAGGTTAATCCCTAATGATGGATTAAGTTGAGTTATCTTCCTCAGCTTAAATGTTCTCATCTATTATCCTTCTATTAGGATGGTGTAACGGGTCCATTAAATCCTTGATTATGGCTTAAACTCATTACTTAACACTAAACAAAAACACCAAAAACATCTAAATAAATGCAAGTAGGTTAATGATCTTAATCCTACATCATGGTGATTAAGTGTGAGGTGCTTACTTCATACTTAAGGTATTCCCATTACCCCTAATCAGAGGGAGGATGTGATGAGTTTACTAACCCTTGGTTTAGGCTTAAGATCATTTTCTTATGACAAACACAAAAAGCAATAAAAGATTGAAAACTCAAAAACAAACAATAATCGTCTCCTCCGGGATTCTCTTCTCATCATCTTCACTCACAAACGAGAACCTGCTTCTTTTGTCTAATGCAAGACAGTTAGCACCTGAGCCAGACAGGTCATACACTTGAGCATAGACAAGTAAGCAGTTCATCAGTCAATTTATCTTTCAGTCTCTTTGAGTCGAACTACGGTGTTCTGACTTCCTCATTGCACGAGAGGATACGTAGGCATAACTTAATTGTTATCGAACAAAAGTCTCTGTATATTCCCCCCCTTTTAACACTATGCTTTTAAGCCTCATTGTCTTGAGCATTGTACTCTTTTCTTGCACTGACACTCCTTTTATTCACTTCACACTTCTTTTGCACTGACACCTGTACATTCTTTTTCCAACTCTTTCACACAGATAGCACTGACTCTACCCCTTTAAACACAAATTTTCAAGCGTGGATCCCGTCGAGTACGACGGACAATCTGGGTGCTAATACCTTCCCAGGTTGTAACCAACCCCCTTTCTCAGTTTCTCTGGTTCGCGACCGTCTTATCCATTTTCTTCCTAGGTTTACGCAACATTACCTTTCCTTTGGGATAAAAATGCCTAGCTGGCGACTCTTTTCAGTTCCTTTCATTTCTCTCTTCGCCGACCGTTCGCGCTTGTACCAGGATGCAAATCTTCGGGAGCGACACAGGGCTTCTGGTTCTTTTTGTGGGTTTCTCCTAGCGCTTGCTTGATTTGTGTTTATGGGGGTGTTATGTGCTACTTGTGCTTGTTGTTTATTGCTTTATTTTTTTCTTTCTGTACAATTTTATTTATTGCTTTCATTTACTGTATATATGCATTTCATACTGTTATCATCATATCATTATGCTGGATCTTTGGTTTGCCTTGGTGGGAGGGATTTTGAGTGAATAAGGTTCCATACCGGGAGCCTGAGTGACACATAGGATCGAGTGGCTTCATATTATTTCCCATTCCATTTCGGTCTGGTGCGGGAATATGAAACACGGTTCAGACATGGGTTTCTTCTTGAGAACTCTGTGCTACGGATTTCCTGTAGTACTAGGGCTATCTGGGAAGCCTGCTAAGTTTGGATGACCTTTTTATGACCTTCAGCATCTGAGGTGAATTAGAGGAGGATCCTTTATGATTATTGTAAACATTATACCTCCGGGTTAGAAGTGTTTACACTTCTCATAACTTATCCAAGTCTGAGGATCCTTGTTCTAGAACAATACATGTGAGGGGGTTGGGATGTTTACAGGTTTGCAGGAACCCTTGGCCTCATCATACCCTTGTTAATAATATTGTTAAGGTCACATCATTTTGGATTGTTCTTTTGAAACCCTGGACTTGTGACTCTTTATTTGAGTCCCCCACCTAGTTACTGGTTCTCTAGACCTTCATCTGGACTTATGAACACACATGGACCTTATCAAGGCAGATAACAGATCCAGCACTTGATCACAAACCCTTGCATATCATTCTGCATACATCATTTTGCATCATTTTAACGTTTGTCTATTTGTTTTACAGGGTATCCACATCTTATCTTTGGTTTGGTTTTGACCTGTTCTACTGCTCAAATTCCTTCAGCTATCTACATCTGCCATCTTCATCAGCTATCTTCATCAGAGATTCTTCGTCAGTACCATCACCAGTTGTCTTCATTAGTGCTTCTCCTCAGTTATCTTCATCAGCATCAATTGTCAGCATGGACCCATCCAGGAAGAGCAATATTACTTATCACTTCTTTGAGCCCACCCTGGTAGGCATCAGACAGATTCAGACACTCATCAATCCTGATCATGTCCCTTTATTCAGGGAACATTATGGTGGCATTATGGACATGATCATGGACTTGGATGCATCACAGAGGAGCATGATCCACACTTGCCTTCAGTTCTATGACCCTCCTCTCAGATGTTTCACCTTCCCAGACTTTAAGTTGGGCCCTTTGCTAGAGGAGTTTTCCATGTTGTTGGGTGTCCCCATCAGGAGAGGGATTCCTTTCAACCCTGAGATGAATGCTCCCAGGAATGAAGATATAGCTAAGGCTTTGTACTTAGAATCCCCCCTCATTGACCAGAGTATGACCTCCAAGACTGGAATTCCAGACCTCCATTTGGACTTCTTAGTTACTCAGGCCACCATTCATGCTACAACAGGGAAGTGGGACACTGTTTGTGCTCTTCTGGCCCTTAGCATATATGGAATCATCCTGTTTCAATACGAGCCTATGTTTGTAAGAAAGAGTGCTATCCAACTTTTCTTGTTGAAGAATCCAGTCCCTACCTTGCTTGGAGACTTTTACTACTCAGTACATCAAAGGAATGAGAAGCAGAGGGGAAGATTAGTCAGATGTTGTGCACCTCTCTTCTATTGTTGGTTATTGAGGCACTTGCCAAAGTCAGAAGCTTTCTTGAATCCTCGTCAGTCAAGAAACTGGGCTAAGAGAATGATTTCCCTTACTTCATAAGACATCAGATGGTGCACTCAGAGCACCAAGGGCAGAGATATCATCACCAGTTGTGGGCAGTAACCCAGTGTACCCCTGATTGGAGTGAAGGGTTGCATCAATTACAATCCTTTGCTGTTCAAAAGGAAATTAGGGTATGCCTTGTGTCGCTCCCCGGATTTCCATCCTAGTACAAACGCGAAAGTGGTGCGGAAAAAGAATAGAGTCGCCAGCCAGGCATTTTTATCCCGAAGAGAGGGAATGGTAATGCTGCACAAACCAGAAGAAAGAAGAGGAAGGACACAGGTCCTGCGAACCAAAGAGATTGAGCTCGGGAGTCGGTTACGACCTGGGAAGGTATTAGCACCCAGATCGTCCGCCGTACCCGACGGGATCCACGCTTGCAAAAGAAAGCTATTTCAAAGGGTGAGGGTATGAAAGCTGCAGCAAAGAAATGAAATGAAATGGGAAAGAAATTGAGAAAAGAACTGAATAAGAAACAAAGAGAAAAATGTAGGGAAAATAAAGATTGTGCTCCAACGGGCCCTACCCCGCTGCCTACGTACCTCATCAGGATAATGAGGATCAGAGACACCGTAGTTCCCCTAACTAGGGGTACTAAAAGGAAAATTGCTTGTGAATTAAAGCTTGAACTGCCTATGCCATTGCTCAGGTGTTGCAGACTCGGACGACGAGTGCGTAACCGTCTTGAAAAGTGACAAGTAGGAGCAAGTTCGCGGATGGAGCGAATGAGATGAGAAAAGAATTCCCGAAGGAAAGACGCTTATTGTTTGTTTGGTGGTTTTTTAGAAGCTTTTATGAGTGAAGGTTTGCATAGGTAAGTGTACCTAAGTCTTACTCAATGGGATGTGTACATCTCACATCATCCCGAAATGGAATGCGCAAGAGGCACACCTATCTATGGAGGAAATCCCCAAAGCTAGTCCCACAAGTGAAGGCTTAAGCACACTGGCCTATTACCATTATTAAGTATTTTTGTGGTTTTTTGGTTAAGAAGTGTTTTTTTAGCTTTTCTTTGTGAGGTACTCATGCTAAGACCTATCCACCACGAGTGATGACTCACACCTCGCCCCGAAATGGAACGCGTGCGAACATATCATAGAAAAGTCTCATGTCACATGAAAGTACTCAACCTTTATTAGGTGAATTAGAATTAAGTTTGAAGATGAGAAGAGAAGAAGAACCGAAAGGATCATAAAGGTAAAACATCTAACGGGAAAAGTCTAATCCTAATATTCACATGCTCGGATGGTCCTAGGTTAGTGAGGCTCACTATCCTAATGAAGGAGAAGAAAAGAAGAAGATAAAGATGAAAGGAGAAGCTCCACGGTGGCCTAAGCACACCTCAGGTTAAGAATAGAAGAAGATGAGGAAGAAAAATTAAGATGAAAAAGAAATAAGATACGGAGATGAGAATGCGACATGGAAAAGAAATAAGATAAAGAGATGAGAGTGCGAAATGGAGATAAGATGAATAATGCACAAACAGAGCCTACACCAGTAGGACTTCCAGATGCAACAGCATGCAATAATTAAAAACGGGCCTCAGCGGTACCTAACGGAGAAGGTCCGTTGCCTCTTCAATAAGCGCAAAAAGAAATATCAAGAAGAAGTGTGTCCAATTCAAAGTGAATTCAACAGTTCAAGCACAAATTGTCAAATATTAGGGCACCAGGCCAAAGTCAAGTGCACGCATCCATCATCCAGAATTAAAGTCAAGAATTGTTCCGTGCAAAATCAGAGTCTAAGTCCAATTGGTGTCCAAAGGTCTTGTTGGTCCAAGCAAAGGTTATGATCAAACTATATCCTCCATCCTCGAAATCGAGCAATGAACCTACGAAATATTAAACACAATGCTAAAACCAAAATTAACACAATTATAATTAAACTAAAACAATTAAATGAGACTAAATATATAGAAATCTAAATCAATTATATTTAATTCTTAAAGAATATTAATGAAACTTAATTAGAATTATAAAGAAAATTAAACTAACATCCTAATCAAAATGTCTAAACAAAAGTAGTAAATATTAGCAATTAATCTCAAAGTTAAACTAAACAATTCTCAAGAAAACAAAACGATTAGGAACAAAAATAAAACAAAGGTGAGATATTAATTCTGGTGGTGTAGTCCGTAACCACGGGCCTAGCCCAACAACAAAACGCCAGCCGACCGAGGAAGGGGGTGAGAAAGAAAGCCAAGATAAATCATGTGGACTTGGACTTAATAGGATTTATGAGATGCCCTGAAATTAAAAAACAAATAAGAGAAAACAGAACCTAAAAAAATAAAGAGAAAGAAAGAAAAATAAACAAAAGCTTTAAATGATAGTAATCCGCATATCCCCAAATCAAAACCACAGAAACGAAATGACTATCTCCAAAAGGAAAGAAGATGTCACTCGGTCTCTCTTCTTCTTCAACGATCAATGGCGCCGTCAAATCCCCTTCCTTCAGATGCAACCGCTTGACTAACAGCTTGTTCGTCTAAAAGCTTTCGTTCAAACTCATCACTCCACTCTCTCTTCATCTCTTCGGTGTTGTTCTGCGAAAAACAGCAACCAAACAGTGACGATCCCTCCGTGCTTCTCAATCTTCGAATTCCGCTTCCTGTCTGTTCAAAGATCTTCGCCGGAAACAAAACAAACCGGCAACGACCTTCTTCTTCTTTCAAGATCCGCCGTCGCTGGTATTCAAGCGGCGAACTCCTTCTCTCTAATCCAGATCGTGGTGGCCTTTGCTCTTCCTCGGTGAGCTTCAGTTTCGATTTTGCTCTCTTTCTTCTATTTTCCGACTTCTGTATTCTGTTCTCACTCCGTCTATTCTTCTTTGTTTTCGTTTTGATTCTGAACAAGGAGGTTGAATGGATTTAGAAGTTACGGAGGTTACTGATGTTGATGGAGGTTTAGATGGTTTGTTGTGTTGATGGTGGAAGGAGGTAAGGGTTGTAAGAGCTAGCGCGGAAACGGTGGCGGATGTTGGTTGCAGTCTGAAGGATTTGGTGGTTTTTAGGTGGTGGTTTGAGAGAGGTGAAGGCTATATTCACAGAGTGATTTAGAACTGAGAGTTTATTGAAGCTGAAGCCATGGGTTAATCGAGAATGATGAAGATGTGTGCGGTACTGTTGTTGTGTTGTTTTTAGTTTGACAGAAGTGGCGAGGGAGGTTATGGTTGGGCTGCGGTTTTCAAAACACAGCAAGGTTTGTAGTTGAAGGTGTGTTGATTGTGAGCGATGAAGAAAAGCGAAAAAGATTTTAGAGTGATGCGGTTTTGAAGAGTGGTGGTGAAGAGTGTAGGTTTATTGTTTGGTGAAAGGGTTAACGGTGAGGTGGTGTTTGGATTATTGTTGCGGGTTATGCCATGAGAGGGTGAAGTGAAGGAGAGGTACCAATACCGTGGCTGTCATGTGGGGGTTGTTATCAAGGGAAGAAACTTGCCGCAGATTTTTGAAGGGTATTTTCTGATTTTTCGAAAATTGTTGTAGAGGTTCGTTAAGAGCGCGTTATGAGAAAATGCTGTTATTTCTATTTTTTTGTTTTTTTTTTTGAGTGAGCAATCCGTGAGTTAATCTTTTTTTGTTATGCCTTTTGCTGAAGTTTATGGTTGTGGATGGAAAAAAGAAAAATACCTGTTGCTGCTATGCGAGTGGGGTCATATTGTGAGAGTTGAATTAATCATTTTTTTTCTCTATCATGACAATGCACGTGACTTTCTTGAGTGTGGGTGGCATGTACATTGAAACTTTGAGTATGGGTGATCTTTTTTCCTTTTTACTTACTGAAACCTTTTTGTGTGTATGAATTGCAATTTGGGTGATATAATAAAATGGATACTAAGTATGGCTTGTAAATAATGGAATAAAATGGAATATGGATTTAAAATGGGAAAAAGTTCATTAAATGGATTAGAAACAAAAGGAAATTGGACGGTGAAATGAATATTTAAAATGGCCATAGAACTGGCTATTATGAATAATATGGGTATTAAAAGGATAGGAATGGATTAAATAGAAGAATATTTGGCCTTGGCAAATGAATATTGATTTTTTTGAAATAAAAAGGACATGGTTTTAACATGGATATATAAAATTTAATTATGCTTAAATTGGAAAAGGAAAGAAAAGAGTGGTTTTATATAAAAGAAATGGATAAAGCGGATGAAAAAGTGACTAATGAGAAAACTTTGGATAATGGACGGGCATAAATGAAAAATGAGAAACGGATAAGAAAAAAAATGGGTATGAATTGATCTATTATGGAATGGGCCAACAACCACCAATATGCATGCAACCATAAAAACTAGATTTTCAACTCGCAACCCAACTTGCACCGCCTCCACAAAAATCACTAATTAAGAATAACACAGCTACCACTGACAATTCACCATTGAAATAACAACTATCTGAATTAAGCATCTTCTGAGTTTCTGACTAAACAAATCATGAATCACTTTGAATCTACGCAAATCAATCATTGGGAAAATAAATCCATAGACGGACCACTGATGAACAAACGAAAAGACAAGCTGGCCCAAAACTTCTCGTAAACCACAACTTGATGACTTGACGAACTCATCACACCACAACTTGACTTTGAGCGCTCATCGCCTGAGAAATAGCCCTGATGAGGCAGAAATCCATGGTGACGAGCCGAATGACTCAGTGAACAGTTTTCAGACTTGAAATTCTTTACCAGGGAAATAAACCCTAATTCCTCAGAAAGAACCGATCCCATGTCTCAGGAGCAAATGCAAATGGTATGCAAAAATGTGAAAATGCATATGAATGCAAAATGAAAAGCTGACAAAGATGGAAAACCAGAGGGAAATTTTAGGGTGTTACAGCTGCCCCTATTCAATCATCAGTTAATCTGAAAAGGGCGATAGTACGGGCTATCGACCATTCAAGATAAGTTGTGGTTGAATACCAAGAAGACCAGAAATTTGCACTCTGATGAAGAATGCAACACTGGGAAATAAACCCAACCAGATGACGCTCTGGGGATGAGAAGGAAAGGAAGCAGACGAGCTTCTTCCAAGTTGAAACTGATATCTGGAATAAGAACACGTTAACAGACGAGTCTTCAAACAATCTTGTGACGGCAGGAGCTGGACATACGAGTCCTCAAATACTGCAAGAACATAGTCTGAGACAGACGAGTCTTCAAACAATCTTGTGACGCCAGGAACTGGACATACGAGTCCTCAAGCACTGCATATAACATGAGACAGACGAGTCTCCTTCGAATTTACCTGTTACGCCAGGACCGGGGATAGACATGTAATCAAGGTAGACGACCCTTCTTCATATATTATCCGCGGATATATGGTTTAAGACAGACGAGTCTTCTGAGCAAACTTGTGACGCCAGGTGCAGCAATAATAATTTGTGCCTGAGACAGACGAGCCTCCTTCGGATTTACCTGTTACGCTAGGACCGGTAACCATTTTGACATTAATTCCCACGATCAGGATTTGAAACCTCTTCAATACAGACGAGTATTGGATGATCATCAAGATAACACAGACGAGTGACATAAGGAAAATGATACGGACGAGTATCAGACGATGATCTGAGAAACACAGATGAACGCTTCTGGCAATGATACAGACGAGTATCATCCGCTGGTATAGACGAATACCAGAAATTCAAACACAGACGAGCATTTGAAATAACAACAGAAATACCAGGATAAACAACCAATCCACACAATACAGATATCAGCTAGCACAGACAAGTGTTGGGGATGATACAGAAGAGTATCCAAGCAAAGAAGACGAGCTTCAACAGGCAATCAATACAGACGAGTATCCACAAATATCAAGCCTACCAAAACACAGACGAGTGCTGGAAAGTTGCAGACGAGCAACAACTGAGAATACATATCAAGGCACAGACGAGTGCAGCAAAGGATCCACTACCAAACACAGACGAGTGCTGGGAAGTTGCAGACGAACAACAATAAAGCAGTAATACATCGCTGCTGGGGAAAACTATGCTTAGAGATAGCACAGACGAGTGTTGAGAATCGCAGACGAGCGGTAGACAAGTGCCTGATTGGCCACAAGAGTTACAACTCTGCAGGGGAAGACGAGTTAAGAGGTCTGGACAAATCACTCTGACTGAGGTGATGAATACCCGACTGTATCATCAAATGACCAACAGTATGGCAACTTTGCTGGGAAATATTTCACTGACGGAAGTGAAGATCAGACATGAACTTTGTGGGGAAAGATCATCTTCAGACTTGGCTGGGAAAAATGCTTCAACAATTAACTCTTGCTGGGACCTTTGCTAGGGAGAGAGCTCTGACAATTATAACTTTGTGGGGAAGCAAGGCCTTCAGCTGCCTGTTGGGAAAACTTCACTGTGGAAAGATAAATCCGCTTGGGGATGAGAACGATTCAATTAGCCTTGAAGTTCTGCTGGGGATATCATCTGCACCTCAGCTGGGGATGTCAACCTTCTGGCTTGGTTGAGAAACATATTTGGCAATGCTCTGCTGAGGAGAGACTTTGCTGAAGAATCAAATGAGTCAAAATATGCCCCAAGTGTAGTACGATGACTGCATTGGGAAGATATGCCAACTGGATTTTGACTGAATCAGAACACCAACTCTTTATGAGGAAACCTTGTTGGCTGAACGCAAATCCATATGCTCGGGGAAGAAATAAACTTTCAACTCCCTGCTGGTAAAATAAATACCAGATATTCCCTGAGAATTAACACAATGTTTCAAACTTCTGAGCTCAACAGCTGCATACTGATTATCCAGAGTGACCAAGCATCCCATACTCCTGAAATTGCCTCATATTGCATCATCTATAACGAGACCGTCTCTAGAGGATTTTACAGAAGACATGGCGTCCAGAATTGCCCCAGTGTCTTCAAACTCTCGTAGAAATCAAATTGATCTTGAGATAACTGCCCCAGATTGCGTCTTGAAATGATTCTGCTCCACATCAGAGATAAAAAAGAAACCATGCGGTATGAAGATGCAATGCAAATGATGCAAGATGCGGACATATGTTCATGGTGCTAAGGATATGATGATATAAGCCCCGAGATAAGATGAAACAAGGATGGTCGGTGTAGATGTTTAGAATTGGCAGAATTTTTGACCAACAAGAAATGTTGAATTCAGTTCAGAATGTCCTATCAGATGTTGGGACATTATCAAACAGAGTATAAGAACTTAATTCAGGATGTTACACCAGATGTTGGGACATTGTGTAAATGATTTAAGTTCAGTTTTTCAGGATGTCCCAACAGATATTGTGACATCTCAAACCTGCTACCAGATTTAATTAATGAATAACTGATCTGAGTAATTTAAGGAAAGTTATCTGGAATTAATTATGGATGGACAAAAACAGAATAAGGCGCATCTGTAGGGAGTGTTGTTATGAGACTTCAGCATAATCAGAAGAACTAAATCACCTAGAATCTAGGAAGTAACAAACCCTAATTCAAGGTGGAAGCTGCATGCGTTTTAGGACTGGATTAACCTACAGAAAGCCCAAAATCCATACACCTATTTAAGTAACAGAATATCTCAGAATTGAGTACGAATTTCAGAAGACAAAATAGGGTGTTTTGAGTTTTAATAGCAGGTTGTTTTATTGTACCACTTTATGAGCTTTTAAGCAAAAGTGTATTTGTGTCTTGATTGAAACTGTGAAGTAAGATCAAGCTGTTTTGTTTGAAGGATGACTTCAATTTTATTAAACTTGTAAACAAGATCACTGTGTGATTGAGGGGGAGTGAGTTGGTACTCATATCTAAGTTGTGTCTTAGGTAGAAATTGCATTGGGTAGATATTAAGTGAAAGATTAAACTGGGTGGTTTAAGTCTAGAATTAATATTACTTATACTGGATTTCCTCCTGGCTTGGTAGCCTCCAGATGTAAGTGTGGTTATACACTGAACTGGGTTAACAAACTACTGTGTTGTTTAATTTTCTTGCATTTTAAGTTTTGGTTAAATCTGTCAAGTGTTGGAACATCTCATAGGACATCTCATACCTGATCACAGAATTTCAATTGGCATCAGAGCAGGCACCCTGCCTGTTTATACTGGGTGAGATCTAGGGAATACAAATTCTGGAAACATGGACAGAGATATAGGATCAGTAAATAGACCACCTATACTGGATGGATCTAATTATGACTACTGGAAACCAAGAATGATTGCATTCTTAAGATCACTTGACAACAGGGCCTGGAGAGAAGTCAACATTGGATGGGAACATCCTGTCCAAGACACCAAAGATGGATCAAAAGTGTTGAAACCTGAAGAAGAATGGAGTAAGGAGGAAGAAGATTCAGCACTAGGCAACTCCAAGGCCTTAAATGCTTTATTCAATGGCATTGATAGGAACATCTTTAGACTTGTGCATCACTGTGAGCTGGCCAAAGATGTTTGGGACACTCTCAAAACAACTCATGAAGGAACATCAAAGGTAAAGATGTCAAGACTTCAACTTCTCACCACCAAGTTTGAAAACTTGAGAATGAAGGAAGATGAGACAATTCATGAATTCTACATGAACATCTTGGAAATAGCCAATACTTCTGGAGCCTTGGGAGAAAAGATGACTGATGAAAAGCTTGTAAGAAAGATTCTCAGATCTTTGCCAAAAAGATTTGACATGAAAGTCACAGCAATAGAAGAAGCTCAAGACATATGCACAATAAAAGTTGAAGAGCTCATTGGTTCCCTTCAAACATTTGAGATGGGAATGAATGACACAAATGTTAAGAAGAACAAAAGCATAGCCTTGGTGACAAATACTGATGAAGAAGAAGATGATGAATCAGAAACTGGTGAAAGCTTATCAGACAACATTGCTATGCTTGGAAGACAATTCAAAAAGATTCTCAGAAGGATGGAAGACAAATCCAAACCAAGTGGAAGATACACAAACTCTTCTGAGAACAAAAGACCTTATGATGCTAATAGAAGGTCAAATTATGATGAAAAGACCAGTAAAGAAAAAGGAATAAATTCCATGGATGTGAAGGATATGGACACATCAGGAATGAATGTCCTACCTACTTAAAAAGGCAAAAGAAAGGACTCTCTGTAACCTGGTCTGATGAAGACTCAGGAGGTGATTCTGAAGAAGAATCAGCTAAGCATATCACTGCTCTAGCTGGATTATGTGTATCTGAAAGTGAATCCAGTGATGGGGAGCTTACTTTTGAAGAACTTGAGCAATCATACAGAGAACTATTCAAAAGAAGCACTGAAATATGCAGTGAGAGTATAAAGCTAAAGAAGCAGATTAAGGCACTAAAGGATGAAAAAGCAAGTGATCTAGAGATCATTGACACCTTGAAAAGTGAAGTAAGTCTTCTCAACTCCATGTTGGAACACATGTCCAAATCTGTTAGAATGTTGAACAGTAGCTCAAGTACACTGGATGTTATTCTCAACAACAATAAGCATTCAGGGGATAAAAGTGGACTGGGATTTAACAGAGTTCATAAGGATGAAGCTAGCTCTAGCAAAACTACTCCAAAGTCCATACAGTCAAACAAAATGTCCCAACAGATGCCTCAACATCATAAGAACACAAAGTCAAACATAATGTTCCAACAGATGTCTCAACATTCTGAAAAGAACATAATGAAGAAGAAGTATCAAAGATGGAGATGTCATCATTGTGGAAGATTTGGACATATCAAACCTCATTGCTACAAGTTGCATGGATATCCAAATCAGATGTATCAGCAACCTCCTAAGCAGAAGATAGAAGTCATCAAGAAAGTGCTGCATAGACATCAAAGAGATCAGCAACCCCCTAAGCAGAAGACAGAGGTTATCAAGAAGGTATGGAGACCAAAAGCTAGTCTTCATGCTGATCAAAGCTACATGCCCAAGAACAAGATCAACAAACAACCTTGGAGCTCTACTGATGAACAATACACAGGGCAGAGGTATCTAAAGAAATCTCAACTCAAATGGTCAAAGAAAGGTGTTGCATATATAGCTCATACATCACTAAGAGTATCAGCTAAAGAAGACTGGTACTTTGACAGTGGATGTTCAAGACACATGACTGGATTGAAGAATCTGCTAGTAGACTTAAAATCATATTCATCCAGATATGTAACCTTTGGAGATGGAGCTAAAGGAGAAATCAAGGGAGTTGGGACCTTGGACTGTCCAGATGTACCAAGACTAGATGAAGTGCTGCTGGTTAAAGGTTTAACTGCTAACCTGATCAGCATAAGTCAATTATGTGATCAAGGGTACAGTGTAAACTTTACCAAAACTGAATGCATAGTGTCTAACAAAGAACAAAAGGTTGTCATGAAAGGAGCCAGATCTAAAGACAACTGTTACATGTGGGAACCTCAAGACTTCAGTCTCACTTCAACTTGCTCTTTAGCTAAAGAAGAAGAAGTGAAACTATGGCACCAAAGACTAGGTCATCTTCATTTCAGAGGGATAAAGAAAATCATATCTATGGATGCTGTGAGAGGTATTCCTAAACTGAAGATTGATGATGGCAAAATATGTGGTGAATGTCAAATAGGCAAGCAAACCAAGATGTCCCATCCAAAGCTCCAACATCTGACAACTTCCAAAGTTTTGGAACTATTGCATATGGATCTTATGGGACCTATGCAGGTTGAGAGCCTTGGTGGTAAGAGGTATGCCTATGTGGTGGTTGATGATTTTTCAAGGTATACATGGATAAATTTCATCAAAGAAAAGTCTAATGTATTTGATGTATTCAAAGACTTATGCCAAAGAATACAAAGGGAAAAAGCCAGCTGTGTGATCAGAATAAGAAGTGATCATGGAAAAGAATTTGAGAATCAAAAATTCTTAGATTTCTGTTCTTCAGAAGGAATCAATCATGAATACTCTTCACCAATCACTCCTCAACAGAATGGGATTGTTGAGAGGAAGAATAGAACTATTCAAGAATCAGCAAGAGCTATGATCCATGCTAAAAAGTTACCTTTGTACTTCTGGGCTGAAGCTATGAACACAGCTTGTTACATCCATAACAGAGTTACTCTAAGGAAAGGAACTTTGTCCACAATCTATGAAGTCTGGAAGGGCAGAAAACCCACAGTTAAGTACTTCCATGTGTTTGGAAGTAACTGTTATATTCTGGCAGATAGGGAGCAAAGAAGAAAAATGGATCCTAAAAGTGATGAAGGGATTTTTCTTGGATACTCTATAAACAGCAGAGCATATAGAGTATTTAATTCTAGAACCAAGGTTATCATGGAGTCCATAAATGTGATAATTGATGATGCTCCTACAGATGTTCCAGAAGATGTTGGAACATCTGCTGATATCAAAACTGAAGCTGAAGAAAAGAGTGATCATTCTGACTTCACTCAAACTGATGCAAGGACAGAACAATCCAGCAAACCTCCCTCCATCAGAATCCAGAAAGATCATCCCAAAGATTTGATAATTGGTGATCCCAACAGAGGTGTAAGCACTAGATCAAAAGAAGTGATTTCAGGTTCCTGTTTTGTTTCTAAAATAGAACCTATAAACATCAAGGAAGCTCTTACTGATGAATACTGGATTTGTGCTATGCAAGAGGAATTAGGTCAATTCACAAGGAATGAAGTGTGGAACCTTGTCCCTAGACCTGATGACATAAATGTGATTGGAACTAAATGGGTGTATAAGAACAAGTCAAATGAGCAAGGAGTTGTTACAAAGAACAAAGCTAGACTTGTAGCTCAAGGATACACACAAATTGAAGGAGTAGACTTTGATGAAACCTTTGCACCAGTAGCAAGGCTTGAATCAATCAGATTACTTTTGGGAATTACTTGTATCTTAAAGTTCAAGCTATTTCAAATGGATGTGAAAAGTGCCTTTTTAAATGGATATCTTAATGAAGAGGTATATGTAGAACAACCTAAAGGATTTGTTGATCCAAGCTGTCCAAATCATGTATACAAACTAAAAAAGGCTCTTTATGGTCTGAAGCAAGTTCCAAGAGCATGGTATGAAAGGCTGACTACTTTTCTTATCAAGCAAGGATACAGGAAAGGTGGAATTGACAAAACCTTGTTTGTTAAAGATGAAGAAGGAATTGTCATGATTGCTCAAATATATGTAGATGACATTGTCTTTGGTGGGATGTCAGAAAGGATGGTGAAGCATTTTGTCAATCAGATGGAATCTGAATTTGAGATGAGCCTAGTAGGAGAATTAACCTACTTTCTTGGACTGCAAATAAAGCAAATGGAAGACTCCATGTTCATTTCCCAAAGCAAGTATGCTAAGAACATAGTCAAGAAATTTGGGATGGACAGTGCTACTCATAAGAGAACTCCTGCCCCCACACATTTAAAGCTGACTAAAGATGACAAGGGTGAGAATGTAGATCAAAGCCTATACAGAAGCATGATTGGAAGCTTGCTATATCTAACTTCTAGCAGACCAGACATAGCATTTGCAGTAGGTGTTTGTGCAAGATATCAAGTTGATCCAAAAGTTAGTCATCTTAACCAAGTCAAGAGAATTCTGAAATATGTTAATGGTACTTGTGACTATGGCATAATGTACTTTCATGGATGCAAACCAATTCTCACTGGCTTCTGTGATGCTGATTGGGCTGGAAGTGCTGATGACAGAAAAAGCACTTCAGGAGGATGCTTCTTTCTAGGAAACAATTTGATTTCTTGGTTCAGTAAGAAACAAAATTGTGTATCCTTATCTACTGCTGAAGCTGAATATATAGCAGCTGGAAGCAGTTGTTCACAGTTGGTTTGGATGAAGCAAATGCTCACTGAGTACAATGTCCCACAAGATGTCATGACATTGTACTGTGACAATTTAAGTGCAATTAACATATCAAAGAATCCTATCCAACATAGCAGGACCAAGCATATTGATATCAGACATCATTTCATCAGAGATCTTGTAGAAGAGAAAGTGATTTCATTGGAACATGTAGCTACAAATCTGCAGTTGGCTGATATATTTACCAAAGCCTTGGATGCTACTCAATTTGAAAACTTAAGGGGTAAATTGGGAATCTGCTTATGTGAAATTTAGCAGTTATGGAGATGTGCCAACATGTCATATGACATTGTGTGGCATAAGCACCAGATGGCAACACCAGTCTGGTCAAGCACCATGGGTATTCCACTCCTAAAAATTCTCAAAGTAACGGCTACTTATAAATTATCAGCTTGTGTTCAGCTATCCATCTTCTCATCATTCTCTCAAAAACGAATTGCATTCTCTAACTGTTTTTCAGAACTCATCAACCCTAAAACTCTTCTTCCACCTCCTTCGAAAATGTCTCAAAACCCTAACATTTCTGAAGAAATCCTCAACAAGGAAGATGTGGTGCATGCAACCCCCATTTCTGTGGTTCCCATGGATTCAACTCCAATGGACGAAATCAGAGGAAGTGTTCCTCTTGCTAAAAAGCCAAGAACTCCAAAAAGAACAAAAGATCAAGTTTTCAGCAAGACCAAAGGCATACCCTCACCATTATACAACACTCCAAAAGCTTCTGAATACGTGGATGATTCCATAAAGGAGTTAGTAACCAAGATCCTATCTGAGCAAAGAGTGGTAAGTGGCATATCTATCCCTCTGAACACCATGCCAGCTCCACAAGAAGATCAACAAACTCAGGCTGAAAAGGACACTCCTGCTCAACAGGATGTCCCAATAGATGTTGAAGCATCTGAAGACCAGCAAAAGGTCTCATCTGATACTGCTGATGAGATATCTGAGGACCAGAAAAAGGCCTCCACAGATAGTGATGAAGAAGCATCTGAGGACCAGCACAAGGCCTCCACTGAAGAGCACATCTCTGTTGATCAACCAACTGAAGAGGAGACTGCTCAACCTCCTCCTGTTGTGAACCTAGAGCATGATTCTGATACATAAATCATTGCTTCTGTAAAACCTAGCATAGCCAAAAGGCTTAGGACTAGGAAAGAAAAGATGAATGCAGGACATGCAATTCCTGAGAAGAAGCAAGCTACACCAAAGAAGGACAAAGCTAAAGTTGTCTTTGGTCCTACAAAACAATGGAGCAAGGTGCAAACACAAAAGAGGAAAGCTGTCACTCCTCCAGATTCAGATGTTGAAGAAGATGTCCCAACATCTCCTCCAAAGAAGAAATCAGCACCCTCAAGGTCATCAACTGCTGTTCCAGAAGCTCCCTTGGACAACATCTCCTTTCATCATGTTTCAAGTGTGAATAGATGGAAGTTTGTTTATCAAAGAAGGGTAGCACTTGAAAGAGAGCTGATAACCAGGTTTGCAAGGTTATCAGTGCTAATCAGGTCAAGGCTTGTCCAGTTAAAGGGAAGCTCTCAGTTAGCATGCTGACAAGGAAATATGCCATGCTGAACAGGATTGGCACAGCAAATTGGGTTCCTACCAATCATACATCCTCAATATCAACTGGTCTGGGCAGGTTCATATATGTTGTAGGCACCCAAACAAAGCTGGATTATGGAGCTTACATCTTTGATCAGACATTGAAGCATGCTGGATCATCTGCAACAAAGCTGCCAATTGCCTTCCCTTCCTTGCTGTGTGGAATAGTGCTGAGTCAGTACCCTGGTATCCTCACTGAGAAGGACATAATTTGCAAAAGAGAAAGCCCTCTGGCCTTCCACTACAAGTTGTTCCTGAGTCATCATGCAGCTGATGTTGAAGCACCCTCTTGGACATCTGTTGGTCCTTCAAAGGCAAAGTCTCCAATCTCCAAAGCTGCATTGATTGCTGAACTGAAGAGCACTTGCAAAGAACTGGATGCAAGGAAGAAGAAGCTTGAGGAGATTATCCAAAGGCTGGAGATTGAAGAAAGTGCTCAGAAAGCTGCTACTTCTGATGAGGAGACTGAGGAAGATGAAGAAACTGAATATGAGAAGTCTGAGTGAAAAACTGTATGTGAGGAAAAATGTAATGAATGCTGCATTGTAATTTTGAATTAGTAACTTTGGCCCCAAATTTATGTCTAACAAGGGGGAGAACAACAACAACAACAATGTATGATGCTGTTTAGCTATTAATGAAAAACTTCTGTTTGGCTCTAAACTGAATCAGTGTGTTTTAATGAAAATTTATGTTGCAACAAATCTAAATACATGTATGGTTGAGGGGGAGTAAACTCACACATGACTCAACAGAAAAGAACTGCTATACTCTGATAAAAGAACTTCTGCTGCACTCTGAAAATCAGAAAAGAATGTTAGCCAAAAATTAGCCAAAGGGGGAGTTTGTAGATGTTTAGAATTGGCAGAATTTTTGACCAACAAGAAATGTTGAATTCAGTTCAGAATGTCCTATCAGATGTTGGGACATTATCAAACAGATTATAAGAACTTAATTCAGGATGTTACACCAGATGTTGGGACATTGTGTAAATGATTTAAGTTCAGTTTTTCAGGATGTCCCAACAGATGTTGTGACATCTCAAACCTGCTACCAGATTTAATTAATGAATAACTGATCTGAGTAATTTAAGGAAAGTTATCTGGAATTAATTATGGATGGACAAAAACAGAATAAGGCGCATCTGTAGGGAGTGTTGTTATGAGACTTCAGCATAATCAGAAGAACTAAATCACCTAGAATCTAGGAAGTAACAAACCTTAATTCAAGGTGGAAGCTGCATGCGTTTTAGGACTGGATTAACCTACAGAAAGCCCAAAATCCATACACCTATTTAAGTAACAGAATATCTCAGAATTGAGTACGAATTTCAGAAGACAAAATAGGGTGTTTTGAGTTTTAATAGCAGGTTGTTTTATTGTACCACTTTATGAGCTTTTAAGCAAAAGTGTATTTGTGTCTTGATTGAAACTGTGAAGTAAGATCAAGCTGTTTTGTTTGAAGGATGACTTCAATTTTATTAAACTTGTAAACAAGATCACTGTGTGATTGAGGGGGAATGAGTTGGTACTCATATCTAAGTTGTGTCTTAGGTAGAAATTGCATTGGGTAGATATTAAGTGAAAGATTAAACTGGGTGGTTTAAGTCTAGAATTAATATTACTTATAGTGGATTTCCTCCTGGCTTGGTAGCCTCCAGATGTAAGTGTGGTTATACACTGAACTGGGTTAACAAACTACTGTGTTGTTTAATTTTCTTGCATTTTAAGTTTTGGTTAAATCTGTCAAGTGTTGGAACATCTCATAGGACATCTCATACCTGATCACAGAATTTCAGTCGGGCGTAAGGCCAGGTTGGTAGAGATATCTTTGGTTGCCAAGCAATTGGACTTTAAAGGTGAGATACCAGACGAGAACCGGTTTATTGAAGGTAGGCCAACAGACGAGAACTGATGGGCAAAGAATAAGTCGTCAGATGAGAACTGACTCCTTGGGTTCATTGTCAAACGAGAATTGACTCTGAAAAAGAATGACTACCAGACGGGAACTGGTATTCAACAGGCTAAGTGAACAGGTGACCAGACGAGAACTGGTTAAAAGATTCGCCTACCAGACGAGAACTGGTATTTGAAATTGGTTCGCCAGACGAGAACTAGACTTTGGGTTTGTTTGCCAGACGAGGACTAGACTTTGAAATGGATTTCCAGACGAGAACTGGACTTTGGAGTGTTGATAAGCTGGGGTTACGAGGCCCTGGATGTGAGATTGAAGTTTGAGGGGAATACCCGATGCAAATATGATGCGTATGCTCTATATGCTCGAGCGACATGAATAACGTATGCAAATGATTTATGCAATGCTTATGAAAAGCTAGAAAAACTCCCAAGGATGGGAAGAAAGGTCATAGTGACAAGGCTTCTGCTAAGAAGGGTGACAAAGGCGAGGGTGGGTAACACGATTTCTCGATACTCGTCTTGAACTTGGAGATCACTGATATAACCTGCTTTGTGAAGCTAAAGTTGCCCCATTTGGGTGAGTCTCTGAACAGACTGTCACTGATTATCCAACTCCTGGAATGGCGGACTTGGATGTTCTCTCGAGGAGAGTTGCACTTAGTGAACTCTAGAAGTGTCCTGCCCCGGTATGAGCGTGGAAGCGACCTGACTCATTCTGACTGAGCATTGGAAGAACATATCCTTGGTCAACAGAAAATTCGGGTGGCCTGCCCCTTGAAAAATTCCTTGGTTGACAAAACCATTGGATAACATGCCCCTGATTCATAGCCTAACAAGATGCTCTTGATTCTGGTCATCACTGTTGAATGATCAAATTCTCCTCTGATTGCCCTTTGTAGGAACTTCCCTGGTGTCACAGGCTGACTTGCAATTAAAACCGTTAATTCACAAATGGTAATTTTAATGCAGTGCACATGCAAGTTTTTGAAAATTTATTTACTTGAATGTTGTGACAGTGTGTGACGAATGGACGATTAGTCCAAACGTAGTGCTGAGTTAGCAAATCGTTAGGAGTCAGTTTACGCAACCTTGTCGTAGTATGCTTTCAGAATTAAACCTGATTCAATTAGGACTTTCAAGGGTTATGACGTGGCCTGGTTCACGGTTTTAGAAAGAAATATTTATGGCTCAAAGTTTATTTGTGCCCACCTATTCTCCTTGATGTTCTCCAGTCCTAAGTTCAGCTAATTTTCCCCAAGCGCTCGCCTGTCAAAAGAATTTTGTAATGGTTGGGGAACCAATGACGTTGACGGTTTAGGCACCAATGAGGTTTCTTGGAGTAACAGTCACCCCTTCTGACTTTGTGTCTATAGTCACACGACTTTGTTCTTATGAAACTTTTTTCTTTCTGATTTTTTTACTCCCTAATTTTTGCATGGACTGAATCTTTCTGAATGTTTTTTCGATTTTGAAGTCCAGCGGGATGCCCTAACTTTTGCCTAAGTCATTTGTATTCACACTTTTTTTTGACTTAGCGGGCTTTATTTCTCTTTTTTCTTTGATTTTTGTTGAACAAATCGTGCGACACAGGTTTGTCTTGATTGTTTTGAAAGGGTTGTGACTGTCTCGTTCCTTTGTTGGTGAGGGATAACCATTGTGGTTCACGTCCCTTGACCTCTTGAGGTGTAATGAAGGTAATGGATCCTCAGGTGCTCCCTCCTTTGGAAATTTGAATGCTCGGTCAAAATAACTGATAACTACCCTGCCCCGGGTTGAATGTGAGGGTTTTTCTGTTTAGAAAAGAAACTCCTACTTCAAGGCTCAAAGGGGTTGACGAGGGTCTATCTCCCTTATACCTCCGGTGTTTGGGAACTGAAGCAATGCTTGTACATCGTCAGCAGGTTCTATCCTGAAAGCATACCTTGAACAATTATGGGTATTCAGTTGTCATCATCCTCCCTCAAATCTACTAAACAACAGTGAAATAAATGGGAGGTAAATGGATGCAATTCTTTTTTTGTTTTGTTTTTTTTTTCAATGCAAGTAAAGAAAAATGAGCGAATGCGACATAATTGATTCAAAAATGCAAGATCACTACATTAACATTACCATTCAAATTACAATGCTTAAAATACATGTAGCTGCTAACAGGAAAGAAACTACAATGCAAATGATAAAAGGATACAAAGATCACCAGCTCTGATGACATCTTCTTGTATGGACCACTGAAATCAGGTGACGCCTCTCCGAAGTCTTTGAACTCAATCAAGCGAGAGGTTAACGTGCACAACCAAGCTTCCTTCTGGAAAGGATATGCAGCCCTTGTCGATCAACTGTTGTACTTGGCTTGAAAAGCTTTGCAATCTTCAGTTGAATGCCCTATTGATCCACCATGATACCCGCATTGCTCATGAGGATTGTACCCTGGAGGGTACGGCTCTGGCAACGGCTTGAGAGACTTAGGAACCACCAATGAGCTCTGAATTAGATGTGGCAAAAGGTCACTGTATGCCATGGGAATTGGATGAAGAGGAGCATTCCTTCTTTCCACATTGTTGCGAGGCCTAGGCTGGCTCTGATGTTGATTCTGAGGTCTTCGACCATGAGCTTGCAGATTTGGACGAGGAGGAGTCCAGGGTTTTTGATATGGTGCTCTGAGCATTGCCGAATGCCCGTAAGAGTAACCAGACCTAGGAACGGATGATCTCTGAGAAGATGTTGGTCCAGAATATTCAATATTGGCCATGACTGCACTAGTATCATACCATTCTTCCCCCTGGGAACTAACAACAGACTCACTTTCACTAGCTGGGATATTCGAAGAGTACTGGATCTTTCCACTTTTGAGCAGGCTCTCGTTGCGCACTCCAACTATTATCAAATCAGAGAAGCTTAACGTCCCAATGCTACTCATTCTTTCCAAGTACGGACCTTGCAGCGTGCCCACGAACAGGTCAACTAATTCTCTGTCTGAAAGTGGTGGTTGCACTTGGGCTGCCAATTCTCTCCACCGCTGTGCATATTCTCTGAATGATTCACCAGTTCTCTGAGATAGGCTTTGCAACTGCATGCGACTGGGCGCCATGTCCACATTGTATTGGTATTGCTTTACGAAAGCTCTGGATAAATCATTCCAAGACCGGATACGACTGCTTTCCAAATCCATATACCAACTTAAGGATGCCCCACTCAAACTGTCCTGAAAACAGTGAATCATCAGCTTATCGTTGCGGGCATGAGAAGTCATTTTTCTGCAGAACATCACCAAATAACGCTTTGGGCAACTGACACCAGTGTATTTCTCAAACTTCGGACTCTTGAAATCTGGAGGAATGACAAGACCAGGCACCAAACACAGGTTTAAAGCATCAAAACCAAAGGCATCAGGATCCGCTAAGGCTTTGAGTTGCTCATCCAACATACGAAACCTTTCATCAGGATCAAAAGCTGGTGGATCCTTGGTTTTCACAAGAGGGATTGCCCTTTGGAAGTTCGGCATAGGGAAAGCAAAACTCTGATAATCCGTAGTATCAGAAGAAGATGAAGGTCCACCTCGGATAACAGATGGTTCAGGTACACTCTGATTCACGATCGGGGTCTGTGCAGGCTGAGCTCGAGTAAGGTTGTTCACTTGTGGAAGATCCTCATCAGGAGAAAGACCATACAAAGGATTGGTCACCGAAGTGAAACTAGGTGGAAACTCAACATTCTGACGGTTGTTCTCTGACATAGCTACCGATGGCTTCTAAACTGACCTTTTTTCTTGACACTGCTTAATCTTCCTTCAAACACTGTCGTCTTCCCACAGTTAACACTTGTTCAAACTGAGTACCGGGAAATCAGCTGGCTGGTCATGAACAAAAGAGGAAGGATGAGCTTTCTGGAGGAAGGATATGCAATGTAGATGCAAATGCAAAATGCAGTATGATGATGCAAAAGACGCAAAGACATGGGATCACAGCTGGAAACTTCCCGGAATCTGGAATACTGAGCCATGAATCGAGTGTTTGTAACCACAAGATCTCTGCATAATAACCCAAAATAGTAACCGAAAACCAAAGGTCAAGAACTTCAGGATCATAGTGACCGGATCAAAACACTAGACTGCATTGGTAAAGAGGGTATGTTGAGGTCATGGGTTCCTGCAAACCTGTAAACCCCTCCCAATCTCACTGGCATGCTCCGGGTCAAACATCACGGACTCTCAAAGTCGAATAGCAATAATACTTTCACCATTTCCGAGAAATGGCTCATGACTAAATCAGGGAATCGGTTAGGCATTATGTACTACGCAGGAAGGCCTCAGCTGAGTCCGGGAAAAACAAGCATCCCTTATAAGTTCCCAGCTTCAAGCGCTGAAATCGAGAAACAATAGTACATTCAGCCCATAGGATACAGTACTAATGTCATACGACCAGATGCTTTAACTGAGTTCCTATAAGAGAACCAGACCATCCTATGCGGGTCCCCAGTGGACCCTCGGGTGCGAATGGGTTTGCCACGAAATGTGGTCTGCCACTGTCACCACTGGAGAGGGTTGTTTCCACAAAGGTTCTCAATGATCGGTCCCCAGATGCACATAACTATCAAGGTCCTATCTCGAAGTGGAGGAAATCCCCACACAAGATATTTCCAAGACGGTCGCAGTCTGGGCGCGAAACACATCGCCACTCATCATGTCACATGTGAGTACAATATGTCCCCTCTAATCCTAGGGTGCACTTAAGTCGGGTACTTGGCTTATCTCTCAGAAATAGTATCACCTGAGCCCACCAAACAGAAAACTAGTCCAGACAGTCCAGTATGATATACATGATGCGGAAAATAAATACTGAAAACTGTAAATAAAGCTGTAAATAAAACTGTAAATAAACAACAATACAATACAACAAGCCACAGCAAACAAAGATCACCCAATGAAACAGCAACACACAAGCGCTAGGAGAGACTCACAGGGGAACCAGAGATCCTGGGGTTCGGTCCCCAGCAGAGTCGCCAGCTGTCGCTCCCCGGATTTCCATCCTGGTACAAACGCGAAAGTGGCGCGGAAAAAGAATAGAGTCGCCAGCCAGGCATTTTTATCCCGAAGAAACGGAATGGTAATGCTGCACAAACCAGAAGAAAGAAGAGGAAGGACACAGGTCCTGCGAACCAAAGAGACTGAGCTCGGGAGTCGGTTACGACCTGGGAAGGTATTAGCACCCAGATCGTCTGTCGTACCCGACGGGATCCACGCTTGCAAAAGAAAGCTATTTCAAAGGGTGAGGGTATGAAAGCTGCAGCAAAGAAATGAAATGAACTGGGAAAGAAATTGAGAAAAGAACTGAATAAGAAACAAAGTGAAAAATGTAGGGAAAATAAAGATTGTGCTCGAACGGGCCCTACCCCGCTGCCTACGTACCTCATCAGGATAATGAGGATCAGAGACACCGTAGTTCCCCTAACTAGGGGTACTAAAAGGAAAATTGCTTGTGAATTAAATCTTGAACTGCCTATGCCATTGCTCAGGTGTTGCAGACTCGGACGACGAGTGCGTAACCATCTTGCAAAGTGACAAGTAGGAGCAAGTTCGCGGACGGAGCGAATGACATGAGAAAAGAATTCCCGAAGGAAAGACGCTTATTGTTTGTTTGGTGCTTTTTTAGAAGCTTTTATGAGTGAAGGTTTGCATAGGTAAGTGTACCTAAGTCTTACTCAATAGGATGTGTACATCTCACATCATCCCGAAATGGAATGCGCAAGAGGCACACCTATCTATGGAGGAAATCCCCAAAGCTAGTCCCACAAGTGAAGGCTTAAGCACACTGGCCTATTACCATTATTAAGTATTTTTGTGGTTTTTTGGTTAAGAAGTGTTTTTTTAGCTTTTCTTTGTGAGGTACTCATGCTAAGACCTATCCACCACGAGTGATGACTCACACCTCGCCCCGAAACGGAACGCGTGAGAACATCTCATAGCAAAGTCTCATGTCACATGAAAGTACTCAACCTTTATTAGGTGAATTAGAATTAAGTTTGAAGATGAGAAGAGAAGAAGAACCGAAAGGATCATAAAGGTAAAACATCTAACGGGAAAAGTCTAATCCTAATATTCACATGCTTGGATGGTCCTAGGTTAGTGAGGCTCACTATCCTAATGAAGGAGAAGAAAAGAAGAAGAGAAAGATGAAAGGAGAAGCTCCACGGTGGCCTAATCACACCTCAGGTTAAGAATAGAAGAAGATGAGGAAGAAAAATTAAGATGAAAAAGAAATAAGATACGGAGATGAGAATGCGACATGGAAAAGAAATAAGATAAAGAGATGAGAGTGCGAAATGGAGATAAGATGAATAATGCACAAACAGAGCCTACACCAGTAGGACTTCCAGATACAACAGCATGCAATAATTAAAAACGGGCCTCAGCGGTACCTAACGGAGAAGGTCCGTTGCCTCTTCAATAAGCACAAAAAGAAATATCAAGAAGAAGTGTGTCCAATTCAAAGTGAATTCAACAGTTCAAGCACAAATTTTGTCAAATATTAGGGCACCAGGCCAAAGTCAAGTGCATGCATCCATCATCCAGAATTAAAGTCAAGAATTGGTCCGTGCAAAATCAGAGTCTAAGTCCAATTGGTGTCCAAAGGTCTCGTTGGTCCAAGCAAAGGTTATGATCAAACTATATCCTCCATCCTCGAAATCGAGCAATGAACCTACGAAATATTAAACACAATGCTAAAACCAAAATTAACACAATTATAATTAAACTAAAACAATTAAATGAGACTAAATATATAGAAATCTAAATCAATTATATTTAATTCTTAAAGAATATTAATGAAACTTAATTAGAATTATAAAGAAAATTAAACTAACATCCTAATCAAAATGTCTAAACAAAAGTAGTAAATATTAGCAATTAATCTCAAAGTTAAACTAAACAATTCTCAAGAAAACAAAACGGTTAGGAACAAAAACAAAACAAATAAAAAATAAAACAAAGGTGAGATATTAATTCTGGTGGTGTAGTCTGTAACCACGGGCCTAGCCCAACAACAAAACGCCAGCCGGCCGAGGAAGGGGGTGAGAAAGAAAGCCAAGATAGATCATGTAGACTTGGACTTGATAGGCTTTATGAGATGCCCTGAAACTAAAAAACAAATAAGAGAAAACAGAACCTAAAAAAATAAAGAGAAAGAAAGAAAAATAAACAAAAACTGTAAATGATAGTAATCCGCATATCCCCAAATCAAAACCACAGAAAAGAAATGACTATCTTCAAAAGGAAAGAAGATGTCACTCGGTCTCTCTTCTTCTTCAAAGATCAATGGCGCCGTCAAATCCCCTTCCTTCAGATGCAACCGCTTGACCTTACAGCTTGTTCGTCTCAAAGCTTTCGTTCAAACTCGTCACTCCACTCTCTCTTCATCTCTTCGGTGTTGTTCTGCGAAAAACAGCAACCAAACGGTGACGATCCCGCCGTGCTTCTCAATCTTCGAATTCCGCTTCCTGTCCGTTCAAAGATCTTCTCCAGAAACAAAACAAAGCGGCAACGACCTTCTTCTTCTTTCAAGATCCGCCGTCGCTGGTATTCAAGCGGCGAACTCCTTCTCTCTAATCCAGATCGTGGTGGCCTTTGCTCTTCCTCGGTGAGCTTCAGTTTCTTTTTCGCTCTCTTTCTTCTATTTTCCGACTTCTGTATTCTGTTCGCACTCCGTCTATTCTTCTTTGTTTTCGTTTTGATTCTGAACAAGGCGGTTGAATGGATTTAGAAGTTACGGAGGTTACTGATGTTGATGGAGGTTTAGATGGTTTGTTGTGTTGATGGTGGAAGGAGGTTAGGGTTGTAAGAGCTAGCGCGGAAACGGTGGCGGATGTTGGTTGCAGTCTGAAGGATTTGGTGGTTTTTAGGTGGTGGTTTGAGAGAGGTGAAGGTTGTATTCATAGAGTGATTTAGAACTGAGAGTTTATTGAAGCTGAAGCCATGGGTTAATCGAGAATGATGAAGATGTGTGCGGTACTATTGTTGTGTTCTTTTTGGTTTGACAGAAGTGGTGAGGGAGGTTATGGTTGGGATGCGGTTTTCAAAACGCAGCAAGGTTTATAGTTGAAGGTGTGTTTATTGTGAGCGATGAAGAAAAGCGAAAAAGATTTTGGAGTGATGCGGTTTTGAAGAGTGGTGGTGAAGAGTGTAGGTTTATTGTTTGGTGAAAGGGTTAACGGTGAGGTGGTGTTTGGATTATTGTTGCGGGTTATGCCATGAGAGGGTGAAGTGAAGGAGAGGTACCAATACCGTGGCTGTCATGTGGGGGTTGTTATCAAGGGAAGAAACTTGCCGCAGATTTTTGAAGGGTATTTTCTGATTTTTTGAAAATTGTTGTAGAGGTTCGTTAAGAGCGCGTTATGAGAAAATGCTGTTATTTCTATTTTTTTGTTTTTTTTTTTGAGTTAGCAATCCGTGAGTCAATCTTTTTTTGTTATGCCTTTTGCTGAAGTTTATGGTTGTGGATGGCAAAAAAAAAATGCCTGTTGCTGCTATGCGAGTGGGGTCATATTGTGAGAGTTGAATTAATCATTTTTTTCTCTATCATGACAATGCGCGTGACTTTCTTGAGTGTGGGTGGCATGTACATTGAAACTTTGAGTATGGGTGATCTTTTTTCCTTTTTACTTACTGAAACCTTTTTGTGTGTATGAATTGCAATTTGGGTGATATAATAAAATGGATACTGAGTATGGCTTGTAAATAATGGAATAAAATGGAATATGGATTTAAAATGGGAAAAAGTTCATTAAATGGATTAGAAACAAAAGGAAATTGGACGGTGAAATGAATATTTAAAATGGCCATAGAACTGGCTATTATGAATAATATGGGTATTAAAAGGATAGGAATGGATTAAATAGAAGAATATTTGGCCTTGGCAAATGAATATTGATTTTTTTGAAATAAAAAGGACATGGTTTTAACATGGATATATAAAATTTAATTATGCTTAAATTGGAAAAGGAAAGAAAAGAGTGGTTTTATATAAAAGAAATGGATAAAGCGGATGAAAAAGTGACTAATGAGAAAACTTTGGATAATGGACGGGCATAAATGAAAAATGAGAAACGGATAAGAAAAAAAATGGGTATGAATTGATCTATTATGGAATGGGCCGACAACCACCAATATGCATGCAACCATAAAAACTCGATTTTCAACTCGCAACCCAACTTGCACCGCCTCCACAAAAATCACTAATTAAGAATAACACAGCTACCACTGACAATTCACCATTGAAATAACAACTATCTGAATTAAGCATCTTCTGAGTTTCTGACTAAACAAATCATGAATCACTTTGAATCTACGCGAATCGATCATTGGGAAAATAAATCCATAGACGGACCACTGATGAACAAACGAAAAGACAAGCTGGCCCAAAACTTCTCGTAAACCACAACTTGATGACTTGACGAACTCATCACACCACAACTTGACTTTGAGCGCTCATCGCCTGAGAAATAGCCCTGATGAGGCAGAAATCCATGGTGACGAGCCGAATGACTCAGTGAACAGTTTTCAGACTTGAAATTCCTTACCAGGGAAATAAACCCTAACTCCTCAGAAAGAACCGATCCCATGTCTCAGGAGCAAATGCAAATGGTATGCAAAAATGTGAAAATGCGTATGAATGCAAAATGAAAAGCTGACAAAGATGGAAAACCAGAGGGCAAATTTAGGGTGTTACAACTTGGTACATCCACCAAGAGAGCAAGACTTGTCAGAAACCCTTTATTGTGATATTCAGCATAACCTTGCCATTGCCCGATAAGCAGCTTAGGCTTGGGATAATATTCAGACAAAAGGGACTGCTATTCTTGGCAAATGCAACATCATAGCTTCAGCTTAGTATCTTGTTTGGTCTTGTTCCAGAGGACAGATCACCCGCATGCCATTCACCCTAGAGGATGTGCTTGGACCATCAGCAGTAGAGCCTGCAGCTACAGTCAGTTTAGAGGAGTTTGAGAAGTTGAAGGAAAGGAATACTCAGCTTTCTGAAGCTTTAAAGAAGACCCTCTGGGAGAGGAATGATAGTCGTCTGGACAATGAAAGGTTAGAGAAGCTCCGGATTGAGCATATGACCAAGATTGAGAAGACAAATGATTACATCAGAAGAGCTAGAGCAGGGGAGTTGGTATTGAAGAATGCTTGCAAGGAAGACAAGATTCAGAAGGCCAGAGCTGAGCTTACTTGGAGGAGAGTTAGGCTAGGTGGATTAGGATCACTGAGGCTTGTTCACAGGAAGATCAGAGGACCCAGGCTAGGATAGAGCAGCTGGAAGCTAATGAGAGGAAGAATCAGGAAGCCTTGTTAGCAGCACAAAAGGAAATCTCTGAGTTGAAACTCCGGGCGGGGTTGAAGAGATCAAAGGACCAAGACAAACATAAGAAGTTGACAAGTGCCATTGCCACCAAGAACCTTCTTATCAGGACCATCACAGAGCATCCAGTTGGCCCTGTGACTGATGCTCTCCTAAAGGAAGTTAGAGAGGATGATTATGGATTGGATGTTTGATTTCTTTGTACTTGTACTTCGTTTTGTTTGTACTTTTGTTGTTGTATTTTGACCCACCATAGGAACTTTGTTGTAATAAAAATATGTATCTTTACATTTTGTAATATATGGTTTGTGTTATTTTGTGGGCTTCATCTCTCTTCAACATCATTATTCCTCGAGGTCTGGAAGGTCAAAACCAAAGAACCAAACCGGATACCCTTGGAAGACAAATAGACATCCTGCATTGCATACTAACCTCATTTCCTTGTTTTGTAGGTATTTGTTTTTGTTGTTTCTCACTTTGTTGTGGTTTCAAGAAACATTGCTCGTAGAAGAGTCTTCCCCATCAACAGAGTTCGCCGGTACCCGACAAGAAACAACCATTCGGGCTTACAAATGGACCAGGTTCAGCAAGATCTGACTGACATGAGAACCCAGATGGCCAATGAAAAGACTGAGATGAGGGCCCAGATGAACCAGTTCATGGAAGTGATGACTGGGTTGGCCCAAAGCCAAGAAAGACTGAGAGAGTTGGTCGAGCGGCACACTCCTGAAGAAAACCATCCAGGTACAGGGGTACCATCTTAACCCTGACATTAATGCCATAAGGAATACCCATGGTAACACTGGAGGGCATGCCTTGCAGGAGGACCCTCAGGAAGAACAATTCACTGTAGTTGGGGCAGGAGATGAAGTCTATGATCGTCGGCTGAACGCGATAGTAGAAAAGCTGAGGTCTCTGGAATCTCAAAACTCCTTGGGTTTTGATGTCATGGATATGGGGCTGGTAGAGGGGGTTAGAACTCTTCACAAATTCAAACCTCCCTGCTTTGAAAGATACAATGGTACATCCTGCCCTCGCACCCATCTCCAATCTTTCCTGGGAAGATTAAAGGCCTACACCATGGATGAAAAGCTACAGATGTTTTATTTTGAGGATAGCTTAACAGGGGCATCCCGTGAGTGGTACTCTCATTTGACCAGGGCCACAGTAAGAAATTGGAAAGATTTGGCCGAGGCTTTCATTCGCCAATATCAATATAATCTAGACATGGCTCCTAACAAAACCCTTCTAATGGAAATGTCACAGTCTTCCAGGGAAAGCTTTAGAGAGTATGCTTAAAGATGGAGGCAATTAGCTGCTGCCGTTCAACCTCCAATGTCAGAAAGAGAAATGGCAGATATGTTTATGAACACCCTCCAGGGCAAATACATTGATAGGTTGGCTGCTTTCTCTTCCACTAGCTTTGCAGACGTGGTTATAGCTGGAGAAAGAATTAAGAGCATATTGAAAATGGGAAAGATTCTGATAACGGCGCCAGCTCAAGCAGTACAAGAAAACCATTTGCAGGGCCGCGAAGGTCGGGTGAAACAAATTATGTACACATGGGCAGAGGAAGACCCTAATATCTGCCAAGATCAATTGCCGCCGTCACTATTCCTACTCCACCTCCTCAACAACAACACACTCTGCAACCACAACAGTTCCCTTAGCAACATCTTCCTCAACAAAGGTCCTATAACAACAACAACAACCAACAACAACGCCCTTTCCAGCAAAGGCCATCTCAAGTTAACAGGGTAATTGACCCTATACCAATGCCATATGCCACCTTGTTACTGAAACTCTTGAAACTCAACCTTGTTGAATTAAGGACTCTGGCTCCACCAGATCCTCAGAACCTTCCGAGAAATTACGACGTCAATGCCAGATGTGCCTTTTATTCTAATGCACCTGGCCACACCACATAAAAGTGCAGAGCTTTGCACATGAAGGTCTAGGATATGGTTGATTCAAAGGCCCTAAATTTTGCACCACCTCCTAATGTCACGAAGAATCTTATGCCCAACCATGGTGGGTCCAGGATAAATGCAATTGAGGAGGGTCAACCCATGAATTTAATTGAAGATACTGCAAGCATTCGAACACCTCTGGCGGAGGTTAAAGCTCAGCTTTTAAAATGCCAAGTGTTTCCAGGTTGTGAGATCTTCTGTGAATCTTGCAAAGTTTCCGACAATGGGTGTGAAAGCTTGAGAAGTGGCATCAATGGCCTGATCAGAGAGGGTATCCTGCAAATAACAACAACGGTTTCTACATCATCAGCAACACCTTTTACAACAACTAGTACTCCTCCTACAACTGCAAAGACAATTGTTTCGACAGACTCATCTAAAAAATCAGCAACCACCTCCTCCATCACTTTAACAAACACTAGTTCAACCGCATCCGCTTCTACAACTACAGCAACCATCAACAATGACGTCTCCACAGTCACCATATACTATGACCCTGCAATGGTCCCTGATTCCGACAATTTTCAGCAACAATTTCAGCAACAATCTCAGCAACAATCTCAACAACAACCCAGCTTCAGTCAATCACCACCACTATCAATCAGAAGTCTCGTCACCATATTTTATGATCCACAGACAATCCCAGTGCCTACCTCTGATGCACTCAGTCCAGTCACCATCACGGTACCTGGACCCATTCCATATGAAAAAGACAATGTTGTACCATGGCACTATGGTTCAGACCTTTATTGCAATGGGGAAAGAGTCCTTCTTGATTCTTCAGTTCATACACCACAAATGGATAATGTTGAGGGAGGTGGAGGCTTCACTCGAAGCGGACGCCTCTTCGCATCACAAGTTCCAAGGGCTAATACTGAGGCAGAGGCTGTTCCCAAAGCCAAAGGTAAAAATGTGGTGCCAAAAGAGCCAACTTTGAAAGAAGCCCATAAAACATCATTTGATCAAGATGTGGATGAATTTATGAGGATAATCAAGAGAAGTGACTACAAGGTGTTGGATCAGCTCCACCAGAATCCTTCCAAGATCTCCATCTTATCCTTGTTGTTGTGTTCCGAAGCTCGTCGGGATGCATTACTTAAAGTCCTGCACGTAGCCTACGTGCCGGAAGAGATCACGGTAAATCAGCTCGAGAGTGTGGTGTCTAATGTTAATACTAGCCATGGGCTAGGCTTCACCAACACTGATTTGACAACGGAAGGTCGTCACCACAAAAAAGCTTTACACATCACTTTGGAGTGTAAAGGGGTTGTGCTTTCACATGTTCTAGTTGACAATGGGTCTTCACTCAATGTCTTGCCGAAGAAAGCCCTTCTCAAGCTTGAATATGATGGTATAGCTCTCCGACCAAGCAATCTGGTGGTCAGAGCTTTTGATGGTTCCAAGAGGTCTGTTCTTGGAGAGGTGGAGCTCCCTATGATAATTGGCCCGCAGGTCTTTCAAACTACTTTCTACGTGTTGAACATTCAGCCGGCCTACAGTTGTTTGTTGGGTCGACCATGGATTCACGCCGTTGGCGCAGTTACGTCGACCCTTCACCAGAAATTGAAATATGAGTGGGAAGGGCAGATTATCGCAATCTGTGGTGAAGAGGATATTTTTGTTAGCCATCTGGCCACCTACAAATACATTGAGATGGATGGTGAAATCCACGAGACCATGAGCCAAGGTTTCGAAGCACTGAACGCCAATGAGGCGACAACTGAAGTATTTATTGCATCCTAGGAGGATAGGATGGGTACTTCAATTGTCTCCTATCAAAAATCTCGGAAGGTTGTTGAAGATGGAAATGCCCAAGGCTGGGGCAAGCTGCTACCGGTGGAGAAGAAGGAAAATAGATTCGGTTTGGGTTACAAACCATTCCGACAAGATCAAGCAGAGGCTGCTAAGGAGCCCAAGTTCATAAGTGGGGGGATGCTAACCCCAGATGTTGTCAATAACGTGGAAGACGAGGCAGAAAGCGACCTCAACCTGGAAAGCTGGATTCGTCCAAGGATCCCGGGTCAACAAGTCCTTAACTAGTCTTCCCAGGAAATTATAAGGGTTACTCCTGCAGAGTAATTATTATTTCCTGCTTTTTAGCATGTATCAAGTCCTTCATCTTGCCCAAGGTGTCAGGACTCATTTTGTAATAGGGCCATATTCGTATTTTTGTGCAAATGGAATATCAATGAATATTGGACATCTTTTGCAAACAATTTTCTCTTCCGCTCACTGTCTTTTCATTTTTGTTATTTTTTGCTCAAAACAATAAAATGGCAATGTTTTCAAAATAAATAACTTCATTTTCTGAACAAGATTAAAATTGATCACTAAAACGAACAAATCTCAACCCTTGCAGAGATAATCCTCTAGATTGCACCGATAACAGCACTTCTATGACTTTGTATGACTTCGACAATCCAATTAATTAAGCTAATGAAGGGGTTGAAGAAGACTATGAGTTTCCTGAAGAGTTAGCCAGGTTGTTGAGGCAAGAAGAGAAAGTGATTACTCCTCATCAGGAGGAGGTTGAAACTGTTAATCTTGGTACCGAGGAGGATTTGAAACAAGTGAAGATCGGGGCCGGTCTGCAAGCTTCAGTAAAAGAACAGCTTATCAACATGCTTCGAGAATACGTCGAAGTCTTTGCTTGGTCCTATCAAGACATGCCAGGTCTAGATACGGATATTGTCATGCACAGGCTACCCTTGAAAGAAGATTGCCCTCCAGTCAAACAGAAGTTGCGCCGTACTCACCCAGATATGGCCATGAAGATTAAAGAGGAAGTACAAAAATAGTGGGATGTTGGTTTCCTTGCTGTAACTAGTTACCCGTTGTGGGTTGCTAATATTGTACCCGTTCCAAAGAAGGATGGCAAGGTGCGTATGTGTGTGGATTATCGGGATCTGAACAGAGCTAGCCGGAAGGATGATTTCCCATTACCTCACATTGATGTATTGGTGGACAACACAACTCATTTCTCGGTATTTTCTTTCATGGATGGATTTTCGGGGTATAATCAGATCAAGATGTCACCCGAAGACATGGAGAAAACAACCTTCATCACACCTTGGGGCATGTTTTGTTACAAGGTAATTCCATTTGGACTGAAGAATGCCTGTGCAACTTATCAACGGGTTATGGTAACGTTATTCCACGATATGATCCACAAAGAAATTGAATGCTACGTGGATGATATGATTGTCAAGTCCCTTACTAAAGAAGACTATCTGGTAAATCTGTTGAAGTTGTTCAAGCGTCTGAGAAAGTATCAGCTGAAGTTAAACCCCAACAAATGCACATTCGGGGTGCGTTCTGGTAAGTTGCTGGGATTCATCGTAAGTGAAAAAGGAATTGAGGTTGATCCCGACAAAGTCAAGGCCATTCAGGAGATGCCTGCACCTAGGACTGAAAAAGAAGTTCGAGGGTTCTTAGGTAGATTGAACTACATCTCAAGGTTCATATCTCACCTCACTGCAACCTATGAACCCTTGTTCAAACTATTAAGAAAGGAACAGACTGTCAGGTGGAACGACGATTGTCATAAAGGTTTTGACAAGATCAAGGAGTACCTGCAAGAACCTCAAATTCTCATGCCTCCAATTGAAGGAAGACCTCTAATAATGTACCTGGCAGTATTAGAAGGGTCAATGGGGTGTGTGTTGGGCCAGCATGACGTGTCTGGTCGAAAAGAGTATGCAATATACTACCTAAGCAAAAAGTTTACCGACTGTGAACAACGTTATTCACTGCTCGAGAAAACTTGTTGTGCTTTAGCGTGGGCTGCTCGCCGACTAAGGCAGTATATGCTGACTCATACTACCTTATTGATCTTAAAAATGGACTCCGTCAAGTACATATTTAAGAAGCCAGCACTTACCGGAAGGGTTGCGAGATGGAAAATGATTCTGACAGAGTATGACATTCAGTACACGTCTCAAAAAGCCATAAAGGGCAGTGTACTGTCTGACTATCTGGATGAGTAACCCATTGATGATTACCAGCCCATGAGATTTGACTTCCCTAATGAAGACATCATGTACTTAAAAGCAAAATACTGTGAAGAGCCAGTTCACACTGAAGGGCCTATTCCCAAAGAAGAATGGACTATGATGTTTGATGGGGCTGTCAATATGAATGGTCGTGGAGTTGGTGCAGTGCTCATTACACCTAAAGGAGTTCATATGCCTTTCTCGGCAAAACTCACATTTTCCTGCACTAACAACGAAGCAAAATACGAAGCATGTTGTCGCTCCCACCAAATGACACCTGGTCAGAAGGGGTACAGACGCGAACGGTCGGCGGAAGGAGAGAGAGAACACACAAGGGTGAACTCAGAAGACAAGAGTCGCCAGCTAGGCATTTTTATCCCGGAGGAAAGGTAATGCTGCATAGACCTAAAAAGATATGGATAAGACGGTTGCGAACCAGAGAGACTGAGAAAGGGGGTTGGTTACAACCTGGGAAGGTATTAGCACCCAGATTGTCCGCCGTACTCGACGGGATCCACGCTTGAAAGATTTGTGTTTTAAAGGGGTAGTGTCAGTGCAATTTGTGTATCAAAGCTGGAAAGAATGCAAGTATCGGTGTAAAAGAAGTGTGCAGTGTATGAATGAAGTGTCAGTGTAAGAACAAGAATGAAGCTCAAGATAATGAGGCTTAAAGAATAATGCTGAAGGAGGGGGAATATACAGAGACTTTTGTTCGATAACTGTTAAGTTATGCCTACGTATCCTCTCGTGCAATGAGGAAGTCAGAACACCATAGTTCGACCCAAAGAGACTGAAAGATAAATTGACTGGTGAACTGCTTACTTGTTTATGCTCAAGTGTATGACCTGGCTGGCTCAGGTGCAAACTGTCTTGCATTGGACGGAAGAAGCAAGTTCTCGTTTGTGAGTGAATATGATGAGAAAAGAATCCCGGAGGAGACGATTATTGTTTGTTTTTGGGTTTTCAGTCTTTTATTGATTTTTGGAATTTGTCATAAGAAAATGAGCTTAAGCCTAAACCAAAGGTTTAGTAAACTCATCACATCCTCCCTCTGATTAGGGGTAATGAGAATACCTTAAGTGTGAAGTAAGCACCTCACACTTAATCACCATGGTGTAGGATTAAGATCATTAACCTACTTGTGATTATTTAGATGTTTTTGGAGTTTTTGTTTAGTGTTAAGTAATGAGTTTAAGCCATAATCAAGGATTTAATGGACCCATTACACTATCCTAATAGAAGGATAATAGATGAGAACATTTAAGCTAAGGAAGGCTCCTCAACTTAATCCATGATTAGGGATTAACCTCATGACAAAACAAAGCCTTTATTAAGTGGATTTTAGTTAGGAAATGGATTTTATGGTTTGTAAGACAACTTGAGGGGGACTTGTCCATTAACACTAGGGTTAGTCCTTCTTAACCAATTAAGGAAGAATTAGAACCCTAATGCAAGGCCCAAGTTACAAGCTTGATGTCTTGGTGATTATTAAGTGGATTGATTAAAGGATTTAAACACATTAAGGGTTTAACACTTAGGATTAAAGTTATACACTCCATCCTAATAGAAGGATGCAGGCATAAGCTTAATCACAAAGCCTTAAAGCCTTTAGGGTTTAGTCCTTGATTGTGAGATGAGAAGAGAAGACTCAAAGAAGACACAAAGGTAAAAGCTAAATGGGGGACTAATCAAACCCTAATTGTTATCATGCTTGGTTGTTCCTAGGGTTATTAGGTTTGCAAGAAGATCTTCAGGGAAACCACCAGGAAGCAGATGAAAGGAGCAAGAAGCAAAGAGAAGCAAAACAACTTGCTTCACTTAAGAAGACAAGTTATTTGAAGTAAGAAAGTAAGAGATGAACATGAATGAGCAAGCTCACTCTAAAACACATACAAAATGCAGCAAAGAAAGTATGAAAGAGATGAAAATAGATTGTGAGAAGTGAAGGCAAATTCACCTCTCAAACAACTTACCACCTGAAAAGTTAGCACAAGAAAATGAAATGCAATGAGAATGGGATGGAATGCCATGGTGCAAACCAAAACCAGAAGCATAACTATGATGTTAATGATGCTAAGAGATGATGCAAACACATGACAAGAGATGAGAATGATCAAACAAGCATAAGAATGCAAATGAGGTATGCTTTGAACCATGAAAGTTCAAGAAAAGTTTATGAAATGCAATGGACATACAACATGGCAAATGAAAGATGAAATGATCAAAAATGATTCTAATATGTCCTAAGATGTATTATGAATCATGTGGATGCACAAATTTCATGGCAAGTCATTGGATGCAAGCAAATGGAAGATGGATGCAAAGGAAGGCATAAATTAGGGTTTATGATCAACACACAAAGCAAAATTTAAAATCAGAAGCATATGACATGATAAAAAATTTAAAATGAAATCAAAGATACCCTATACCTATACAAGTTCACTGCCCAAAGGAGGGGATCCAACTCTTAACCTAATGTGAGTTATGAATTTCCCAAGATTACTAGGGTTTTGGGGTGCCTCACAAAGAAAAATACCAAACAAATTGAAAATGCAAGATCAAATCAAACCAAATTTATCCTATAAACTACATGCTATGGAGGGTTCAATGCAAGAAGAATCATCATCAAACTCTCAAGGGTTAGGCAGAAAGGATTTTTCAAAGTTTGCACAAAAATATTGCCTCAAAATGAATTTAATTTCAATGAAAATGATCAAAAGGCATCAAGAACAAAAAAGAAATTTGGTTTGTGAGTTTGATAATGTTTCTAAATGTTTCTAAATTCAATGTGAAGTTTTTTGTGATTTTTAAATACCTAAATGTATTTTTAATTAATTAATTTTCATTAACTAATTAAAAATAAACAGTTAAATGATTTAAAAATGATTTTTAATGCAAAAAAAAAAAATAAAAATATTTTTGTGTTCTAAAAATTAATGAAATCTTTGACAAAAATTTTCATAATTTTCAAATGATTTTAGCTATTTTAAATAATTCGTAGAAGTTAAATGGCAAGAAAATAAAATAAAATAAAATAAAATAAAAAGTATGCAGATCCTGAGGTTCACATTCAAACTGGGAGATGGAGGGAAGACTGCGCGTGTCATCCAACGGCCTAGGTTTAAACTGGCATTTTTAAACTAAACTTAATTAATTAACTTAATTAAACACAATTAGGGCTAAGTGAAAACATCCTGGCCCTCCAACACGCGCGGGAAGCCCAGATCCAACGCCCCACATTTAAACCTGGCTAACCCTAATTATCAAACCCTAATTACTTTCAGGTCACCGGAGAAGAGCTTCGGTCGTCTTCTCCGGTGACACCCTCCCTAAGAAATCTCAAACTCACTCTCCTGGTCATTTTAAGAGCTGTAAAGCTCCAGATCAAACCTCTCAATCTCCCTAAACATGAATCTACCCTCAAAATCCATTTCTTTTCACTCAAAAACAAGATTCGAATCAAAAACCTAAAAATGGCCAAACTTTCAGAGATGCAGTACATGCTCAATAATCAATCATTTTCAAAAATACAAAGTGCAAAGCAATTAGGGGAACATGTAGATCATTTTAGTAACTTAAAACAAGGTTTCTGGAAAAATAATTTTGTGAAGCTACCTGAGATGAAGCTTTCAGTTTGGAGCTTTCAGACTGCCTCCCTACTTCAAAGCTACTCCAATGATCTCCCTGAATATGCTTTGAGGCTTGGTTTGAGTGTATGGTGGCTGGTTTGTGAGATTGATGGAGTTCTGTTCAGAGAGGGGAAAAATCGTGTTTGAGTTTCAAGGACTTTCAAGGCAAGGTGAAGGGTGGTTTTTGCTCTATGAAGTCTTTCTGAATGAATGGTGAAGTTGGTTTTGAGGTTTGATGCTTGTGTGATCAGATTCGAAGGAAAGTGCATAAGAGGAGAGTTTTGTGAACTATGGCTTATGAGAGAGATCAGGCTTGTGTGTGGTATGTGTTGAGTCTCATTTGGTACATGTATCACACTTGGATAGGTCAGAGGAGTTGGTGTGGCCTAGCTTGATTGGTATGGGCCATTTTGCATAAAGTCAATGTTTTGTATAAGAGAGGTATGGGTCAATGGCAGGCCAAGTACAACGGGGTGTCCTGCGCAGCAAGGATTGAGGAGAGCCATGGAATCAGTTTTGAGGCCAATTAGCAAGTGGATTAGGGTTTGTGAGAGTTTTTGCAATTTCACAAAGTCTTGGCCCTTTTGAAGTTTCTTAATGCACAAGTCATGAAAATGGACAATTCTTTGGTGCAATCTGATTTTTAGGTCATGGTTCATGTTTGTGTAATGCATAGAAGTCAATTTGAAGTCACATTTTGCCTTGGCATGAGGTTTTGCAACTTTGCCTCTTTGGTTCAAAACTTGAAATTATGTGATTTTGTCCAACTTTGATAAGCCATAACTTTTGATCCAAAATGAATTAGAATGAGTTCTGGTACTTTTTGAAAAGGGAATGATCCATTCTACAACTTTCATGACCAGAGTTTTCTCATTTGAAGCTTTTTTGAATCAAAAAGAAAGGGTTGAAAACGTTTCCCAAAATGGCAAGTTTTCATTACAAGTCACTTTCCCAAAAAGGCAATTTTGCAAATGGCTTGAAATTATTCAACTTTGTGAACTTCTAACATATTCTATGATCAAATAAAGACCATACACATTCAAAATGATGAAGAACACCCTTTGGTTGGGTCACTGGGGGCCTCAGATGCCCTGATTTTGCACTGACTTGCTCAAGAAGTCAACTCTTGATTAGATACCTTCCCCATGGAATTTCTTCATGAAAATTGATATGCATGATCCTTATAACATATAGAGACCAATAGAAACAAGAATGACCAAAAAAATTTGGAGTTATGGCCTCTGAAACCAAAACCCTAATTCTAGGTCATCTGTGCAGTTAAACCTGGCTCTGCTTCCATGCCATTCTCAGTTCTTGTGATTCTTTGACTTTCTTGACTTTGTGGGGATATAATATGATGCTTGGACAAACATGGACCCCTTTGAAGTAATTGATGACCCTTGGAGTATCTCAAATGGCTCTGGGATGGCTCAGATCACAAACCCTAGATGCAGATGACTTAGAAGCAATGCAGTGAATCAAAAATGTGGTATGAGATGTTATGATTGAATTTAAGCATATGAAAAGATCACAAGCCATGGTGAAATGGGTGAGGGCAAATTTAGGGTGTTTACAGCTGCCCTTATTCAAGCATGAGTTAGCTGTGCAGGATATAAGCAACGGCTTAACATTCAAACAAGATAACTTGTGGTTGAATACCAAAGACAGTCCAAGATTTGCACTCACAAAATGAAGAAGAAAAGGGATATAGATTGTAAAAGAAAATAAAGTATGATTATAAAGTGCGGGCGACGGAGGACGACCGTCGAGCAGAGGACGACTGCTGGGGAAAGAGCAATGACGAGGACGACCGACAAGCTGGGGATATAAGAGATTATGATGGGGACGGCCATCAAGTAAAGCTATAAGACTCTCTGGGGATAATAGGTAAATGAAATAAATGATGAGGTACGGTCATCAAAGGTGAAGGACGATCACCTAGCAGGGGACGGCTGCTCTGTTGGGGATAAGATGAGGGACGTTCATCTAAGGTGAAGGACGATCACCTGGCAGGGTACGGCTGCCGGAAGTATCACGACATAGGACGAGTGTCGGATGAAAAAGGTCGACGATGGGGACGGCCATCGGATAAGCATGATGAAGGACGATCATCAAGAGGTGAAGGACGATCACCTAGCAGGGTACGACTGCTCTCAGGGTTTATCATGACATAGGACGAATGTCAGATAACAAGATCAACGATGGGGACGGCCATCGGATAAAATGATGAAGGACGATCATCAGGAGGTGAAGGACGATCACCTAGCAGGGGACGGCTGCTAAAGATATCACGACATAGGACGAATGTCGGATAAGAAGGGGTTCTAATGAATAGAGACTCCACTGGGGGTTGATGAAGGACGATCATCAAAAAGGTGAAGGACGATCACCTGGCAGGGTACGGCTGCCGAAAAGGTATCATGACATAGGACGAATGTCAGATAGAAAGGAAATAGTTTAACAGGTCTTTGTTGGGGAATCCGCTGGGGGAATGATGAGGGACAGTCATCAAACGGTGAAGGACAATCACCTGGCAGGGTACGACTGCCGAAAGTATCATGACATATGACGAATGTCAGATAGAAAAGAAGTTTTGTTGGGGAGAGTGGGGAATAGTAAACACGGACGAGTGTTTACATCCAAGAAATAAAAGGTATAAGTGTTTGACACTATGTATAGATTAAAGATGCGGACGAGCATCCTTAAGACTATGATACGGACGGGTATCCGGTAGAAACAAACACTGACACATGTTCAGAGATGATGATACGAACGAGTATCAACTGGTTAACAAAGAACACGGACGAGTGTTGGATCTGAGGGGACTCTTTTGGGGAATAATAGACACAGACGAGTGTCTAAATTCAAGAGGCTATAAGTGTTTGGGACGCGGTGTATAGATTAAAGATGCGGACGGGCACCCTTAAGACTATGATACGGACGAGTATCGGTAGAAACAAACGCTTGACGCATGTTCAGAGATGATGATACGGACGAGTACCAACTGGTTAACAAAGAACACGAACGAGTGCCGATTCTGAGGGGATATAAGTGGTGTGTGCAAGATATGGACGAGTATCTGCATGAGTAAAACAAGAGTAACAAGTATGAGTGGTGTACAGACGAATGTTTAACTTGCTGGGGAGAGTGACACGGACGAGTGTCAAAAGAGAAAAGTGTATTATAGACAAGTATACGAGTGCCAAGGAAGTTGTGTACAAGTATTTGTGAGTGCAAAGGGGGCGCTTTGGCTTTCTACTGGGGATATGACACGGACGGGTGCCGAAGGGAGCATGTATCTGTATCTGTAAGAGAAATGTCTTGGCTCTCTGCCAGGGAATTTTGGGGAGCATTCTGTATACCGTTGATGGATTGTTAGTTTTTACAAGTGCTTGATTCAGAGCATGGCTTATGATTATGCAATATGTTGGATTTTTGCCATAATGCTCCGTATTAGACGGAATGCTACGCTCTGTGGGGAAAATATGATGCGAATGCTATGATTATGCAAAGATATCGATCCGGGATTCGGGTCCCGTTGCTGTGAAGATCTCCGACTGATCTGCTTGAAGTGGACATCCCAGATGGGGATAAGATCATTGGTAGATCTGATAAGATGTATCTGCATGGGGAAACAGATCACTAATAGACCCATCTCAGCAATGGGGGACCCAGCTGGGGTTTGTAGAAGCTTTCTTCACTCTGTTGTGATTTCTTCGCGCGTTGCTTTTCTGGATAGAGGTTGAAACTCTGTGGGGAGGTAGCTCCCTGGTTGGCACTTGGCCGGGGAAGAAGAAAGATCACTGGGAGATCTTCCTAAAGATTTCCGTAGGGATCCTGCTGAGGATGATATTTGACAACTCAGCTGGGGACAAAACGCCTCCGGTGCTAATCTGGAAGACGGACTGAGTAGATGATGATTTGACAGCTTGCTGGGGAGAAGCTTTCATGCCCCATGTCGCGCTTTGAATACCTGCAATCCTGTCAAAACAAAGAAACGCACAAGTCCCCCAAGGTATCCCTTACTGGATTCCATCATAGGAGTTTAGACACTCCCAGGAGTAAGAATATTTCCTGTAAGCATGTAGTTTAGGAAAGACGCATTTGTATTTATGCAATCAATATCTTTAAAGACATCGGACATTTTTGCAAACGAAAATAAAATGTACGAGACGAAACATGACTGAAAATCTAATTTTATTGATTCTGGTGCCCTGAATTGGCAAAGTACAGTCAAAGAAACGGATCCCCTGAAATGAGGAGATCGTTACAAATTGAGAAACAAAAGATGCTGGCAATGCTGATGACGCTTCAAGGAGCTTCCCTTTTGCTATGACTCGTATGACATTTGGCGTTCTTCTCGTCTTGCTTTCTGAAGAAAGTTGATTTTGAACGAAGCTTGAACCTTTCGAAGCTTACCAAGTTGTAAGTGACACAGGTGAATTCAGAATACAGTTGTTCGCTTATTCCCTTATTTTGCATGGATCGCCCTTTCGGGTTTTCAATCCATCGGGATACCCTTTTTTTTGCCTGAGTCGTCCAATGAGGCTTTTCAACTTAGCGGGTGTACATTTTTATTTATTTTCCCTTATTTTTGCCCGAGTCTTTTATTCTGTTTTTGACTCGCCGGGATGCCCTATTTTTGCCTGGACTTACATTCTGTTTTTATGTCCAGCGGGTCATTTTATGCGAAGTATTTTTTAAATGCATCCGAATTCATAGGGGACAGGAAGTCTTCACCATCCATAGTGTTGAGCATCAGTGCTCCACCGGAGAAAACTTTCTTTACTATGAATGGCCCTTCATAGTTCGGAGTCCACTTGCCCCTGTGGTCTGTATGAGGAAGGATGAGTCTTTTCAGCACAAGATCTCCTACTTGGTACTCTCGGAGCCTGACTTTCTGATCGAAGGCTTTCTTCATTCTTTTCTGATACAGCTGCCCACGAAAAATTGCAGCTAATCTCTTCTCTTCAATCAGACTTAGTTGTTCATACCGGGACCGGACCCATTCTGCTTCGTTCAGCTTAACATCCATCAGTACCCGCAAGGAGGGTAATTCAACTTCAACAGGTAGGACTGCCTCCATACCATAAACAAGCTGATACGGTGTTGCCCCGGTGGATGTTCTGATTGACGTTCGGTACCCATGCAAGGCAAATGGTAGCATTTCATGCCAGTCTTTGTAGGTGACTACCATCTTCTGCACAATCTTCTTGATATTCTTGTTAGCCGCTTCTACAGCGCCATTCATCTTTGGCCTGTAAGGAGAAGAATTGTGGTGTTGGATCTTGAAGTCCCGGCATAGCTCTGCCATCATTTTGTTGTTTAAGTTGGAACCATTATCAGTAATGATTCTCTCAGGAACTCCATACCGGCAGATGATGTCTCTATTTAGAAATTGGGCTACCACTTGTCTTGTAACATTTGCATATGAAGCTGCTTCAACCCACTTGGTAAAATAGTCGATGGCAACCAGGATGAATCTGTGGCCATTTGAAGTAGTCGGTTCAATCTTGCCAATCATGTCAATGCCCCACATAGCAAAGGGCCAGGGTGAAGACATCACATTCAGAGGATTGGGAGGCACATGCACTTTATCCGCATAAATCTGGCATTTATGGCATTTTCTGGCATAGGCACAACAGTCTGCATCCATTGTGATCCAGTAATAGGCCGATCTAAGCAACTTTTTAGCCATGGCATGCCCTCCTGCATGGGTACCAAATGATCCTTCGTGCACTTCGTGCATTAACAAGCCTGCTTCTGTCCTATCAACGCATCTGAGGAGTACCATATCAAAGTTTCTCTTGTACAGGGAACCATCAGTATTCAGGAAGAAACTACCAGCTAGCCTTCTTAAGGTCTTCTTGTCATTGGAAGATGCCCCAGGTGGGTATGTTTGATCCTCCAATAAGCACTTAATGTCATGGAACCAGGGCTTATCATCTTTAACAACATCTGCTGAAAACACGTATGCTGGTCTGTCAAGTCTGGATACTGAAATCCGAGGTACGAAGTTGGCAGCTTGAACTTTGATCATGGATGAAATGGTAGCCAGAGCATCTGCAAACTGATTCTCGTCCTGAGGGATATACTCAAGCTTGACCGTTGTAAAGAAAGTCAATAACCTCCTTGTATAGTCCCTATAAGGTATCAGATGATCCTGGTGGGTGTACCATTTGCCGTTGGTTTGATTAACTACCAGAGCTGAATCTCCGAACACAGTCAAAGTCTTGATCCTGAGATCAATGGCTTCCTCCAGACCCATAATATAAGATTCGTATTCAGCTTCGTTGTTAGTGCACTTGAAGGTAAGCTTTGCCGAGAAAGGCATGTGAACCCCCTTAGGTGTAATGAGTACTGCACCAACACCACGACCATTCATATTAACGGCCCCATCAAACATCATAGTCCATTCTTCTTCTGGGTCAGGCCCTTCAGTGTGAACAGGCTCTTCATGATCTTTTGCTTTTATGAACATGATGTCTTCATCAGGGAAGTCAAATCTCATAGGCTGGTAATCATCAATGGGTTGCTCAGCAAGATAGTCAGACAGTACACTGCCCTTGATGGCTTTTTGAGATGTGTACTGAATGTCATATTCTGTGAGGATCATTTGCCATCTTGCAACCCGTCCGGTAAGTGTTGGCTTCTCAAAAATATACTTAACTGGTAAGTGCTGGCTTCTCAATAAAGTGGTGTGGGTCAACATATACTGCCTTAGTCGGCGAGCAGCCCACGCTAAAGCACAGCAAGTTTTCTCGAGCAGTGAATAACGTTGTTCACAGTCGATAAAATTTTTGCTTAGGTAGTATATTGCATACTCTTTTCGACCAGACTCGTCATGTTGGCCCAGCACACACCCCATTGACTCTTCTAATACTGTCAAGTACATTATCAGAGGTCTTCCTTCAACTGGAGGCATAAGGATTGGAGGCTCTTGTAAGTATTCCTTGATTTTGTCAAAAGCCCCCTGGCAGTCTTCATTCCACCTGACCGTTTGTTCTTTTCTTAACAGCTTGAACAAAGGTTCACAGGTTGCAGTAAGGTGAGATATGAACCGTGAAATGTAGTTCAATCTACCTAGAAACCCCCGAACCTCTTTTTCTGTTTTCGGTGCAAGCATTTCTTGAATGGCTTTGACTTTGTCAGGGTCAACTTCAATCCCTTTCTCACTCACAATAAATCCCAACAGCTTACCAGATCGTACCCCGAATGTGCACTTGTTGGGGTTCAGCTTCAGTTGGTACTTCCTCAGACGCTTGAATAACTTCAACAGATTTACCAGGTGGTCTTCTTCTGTGAGGGACTTGGCAATCATGTCATCCACATAACATTCAATTTCTTTATGGATCATATCGTGGAATAACGTTACCATAGCCCGTTGATAAGTTGCACCAGCATTCTTCAGTCCGAATGGCATCACCTTATAACAGAACGTGCCCCAGGGTGTGATGAAAGTTGTCTTCTCCATGTCTTCAGGTGACATATTGATCTGATTGTATCCTGAAAATTCGTCCATGAAGGAGAACAGCGAGAACTGAGCCGTATTATCAACCAATACATCAATGTGAGGTAAAGGGAAGTCATCTTTCGGGCTGGCTCTGTTCAGGTCCCGTTAGTCCACACACATCCTCACTTTGTCGTCTTTCTTAGGCACAGGTACAATATTAGCAACCCACGGCGGATAACTAGTCACAGCAAGGAAACCGGCGTCCCACTGCTTTTGCACCTCTTCCTTTATCTTCATTGCCATATCTGGGCGAGTACGGCGCAGCTTCTGTTTTACTGGTGGGCAATCTTCCTTTAAAGGCAGCTTATGCATGACAATATCGGTGTCCAACCCTGGCATATCCTGATAAGACCAAGCAAACACATCCACATACTCTCGAAGCATATTAATCAGTTGCTCTTTTACTGAGTTTTGTAGGAAGGCCCCAATCTTAACCTCTTTCACGTCTTCTTCTGTACCAAGATTAACCGTTTCAACCTCCTCCTGATGAGGAGTGATAACCTTCTCCTCTTGCCTTAACAACCTGGCTAGCTCTTCAGGAAGCTCATAATCTTCGTCAACCCCTTCATCAGCTTGATTGATTGGATTGTCAAAGTCATACGAAGTCATAGCAGTGTTGTTGTCGGTGCAGTCTGAAAGGCACTCTCTGCAAGGGTTTAGATTGTTCATTTTAGTGATCAATTTTAATCTTGTTTAGAAAAAGTGAAATGAAATTATCATTTTGGGAAACATTGCCATTCTATTTTTGTACAAAAAGAAAAATGAAAAACAGTGAGCGAAAAAGAGAAAAGACTCATTTGCAAAAGATGTCCGATATTCATTGATTAATCTATTTGCACAAAATTACAAGATGGCCCGATTACAAAATGAGTCTTGTCATCTTGGGAAAGATGCAAGACTTGATGCATGCTTAAAAATACAGGAAATAATAATTACTCTGCAGGAGTAACCCTTATAATTTCCTGGGAAGACCAGTTAAGGACTTGGCTCACCGGGATCCTTGGACGTATCCAGCTCTCCAGGTTGCGGTCGCTTTCCTCCTCGTCTTCCAAGTTGTTCACTGCATCTGGGGTGAGTATTCCCCCGCTGACAAAATTAGGCTTCTTAGCAGCCTCTGATTGATCTTGTTGAGTTGGTCTGTAACCCAACCCAAATCTGTCTTCTTTCTTCTCCACGGGCAACAGCTTGCCCCAGCCTTGGGCAGTACCCTCTTCAACAACCTTCGGGGCTTGCTGATAAGACGTTATGGAGGTTCCCAGTACAGCAGATGCTTCGTTAATGTTCAGGGCCTCAAACCCCTGGCTCATAGTTTCATGGATCTCTCCGTCCATTTCAATGTACTTGTACGTAGCCAGATGGCTAACAAAGATGTCTTCTTCCCCACAGATGGTGATGATCTGGCCTTCCCACTCGAATTTCAGCTTCTGGTGAAGGATAGACGTAACAGCGCCAGCGGCATGGATCCAGGGTCTACCCAACAAACAGCTGTAGGCCGGCTGAATGTCCATCACATAGAAGGTAATTTTAAAAGTCTGCGGGCCAATCATCACAGGCAGATCAATCTCTCCAAGCACTGATCTTTTAGAGCCATCAAATGCTCTCACCACCAAATTACTTGGTCGCAGTGCCAAGCCATCATACTCCAGCTTCACTAAGGCTTTCTTTGGTAGAACATTGAGTGAAGACCCAGTGTCTACCAGTACATGGGATAGAACAGCACCCTTGCATTCCAAGGTGATATGTAAAGCCTTGTTGTGGTTACATCCCTCTGTTGTTAAGTTAGCATTGGTGAAACCCAGACCATGACTGGTATTGACATTAGCCACCACAGTTTCTAGCTGGTTAACAGTAATCTCCTCTAGCACGTACGCTGCGTGTAGGACTTTCAATAATGCATTCCTGTGAGCTTCTGAACACATCAACAGGGATAATATGGATATTTTTGAGGGAGTTTGGTGAAGCTGATCCACCACCTTGTAATCACTTCTCTTTATGATTCTCATAAACTCGTCTACATCTTGTTCAAAAGATGTCTTCTGAGTTTCTTTGACAATTGGCTCTTCAAATACCACACTCTTTCCTTTTGCTTTGGCAGCAGCTTCTGCTTCGGCATTAGGTCTTTGCACTTGTGAGGCAAAAAGGCGTCCGCTTCTGGTGAAGCCTCCGCCTCCCCCAACATTATCAATCTGTGGAGAAGAGGTTGAAGAATCCAAAGTGATTTTCTCCCCGTTGCAGTAGAGATCAGAGCCATAATGCCACGGTATGGAATTACTGCTTTCATATGGAACTGGCCCAGGTACCGTAATAGTAACTGGACTGACTGCTGCAGAGGTGGGTACTGTGATGGTGTGAGGATCGTAGTATATTGTAACTGGTGACCTGGCAAGAGGTGCCACTGCTTGTTGTTGGAAATTGTTGTTTGGAGGAACATCTGATGGATCATAGTAAATGGTGACTGCTGAGACATCTTCATTAATTTCTGTTGGCGTTGTAGAAGATTCTGCCGATAAAAAGGATGCTGATGTTGTAGAAGAAATGGTTGTTGAATTTGATTTATTGAAGTGATGGATGAAGCCATTGTTGATGATATTGATGAATCGGTTGGAATGATTGTTGTTGCTGTTGTAGAAGAATCAGGAATTGTTGTCAAAGGAATTGCTGGATTTGTAGGCGCCATTATTGAGATCCGAAGGATACCATCCTTGATAAGACTATCTATGCCGCTTCTCAAATTATCACACTCGTTGACTGCAATGTTGCAATACCCACAACCGAGCTCACACCCGGGAAACACCTGGCACTCTAGAAGCTGAGCTTTAATTTCGACCAGAGGTGTTCGAATTTGTGCAACACTGGTGATCAAAGTAGACGGTTTATCTTCATCGATGGCATTAATCCTTGGCCCACCATGATTAGGCATAGGATTTCTGTTGACATTTGGAGGAGGTGCGAAGTTGAGGGCTTTAGAATCCACCAGATCTTGCACTTTCATTTGCAAAGCCTTGCATTTCTCTGTGTTGTGACCAGGTGCATTGGAATGGAAAGCACATCTGGCGTTGACATCGTAATTCTTAGGGAGATTAGAGGGATCTGGAGGTGCCAATGTCCTTAGCTCAACCAAGTTAAGTTTCAGGAGTTGTGGCAATAAGGCAGCGTAAGGCATAGGGATAGGATCAATCACCCTATTTGCCTGTGATGTTCTTTGCTGAAAGGATCTTTGTTGTTGATTGTTGTTATTGTTGTTGTATGTTCTCTGTGGCGGATACTGAACTTGTTGTTGATAATGCGGTTGTTGTGGTTGTTGATATGCTGGTTGCTGAGGAACCGGAGCTGGAATAGTGACAGCTGCTACTGATCTGTGAACATACTGAGGTCTGCCCCTGCTGGCATGAATGGCATTTGTCTCACCAGTCCTTCGAGGTCCCACAAAAGGCTTCCTGGGATTACTGGACGAACTTGCACCATTATCAGAAATCTTACCCATTTTCAAAAGGCTTTCAATCCTTTCCCCAACTATAACTACGTCTGCGAAGCTGGTAGAAGAAAAGGCAGCCAATCTATCAATATATGTTCCTTGCAGAGTATTCATGAACATGTCGGCCATTTCTCTTTCCGACATGGGTGGCTGAATAGCAGCAGCAAGCTGTCTCCACCTTTGGGCATATTCCCTGAAGCTTTCTCTGGAGGATTGAGACATTCCCATTAGGAGGGTCCTGTTAGGAGCCATGTCCAGATTGTATTGGTACTGTCTGATGAAGGCTTCAGCTAGGTCCTTCCAGCATCTGATAGTAGCTCTGGTCAAGTGTGAATACCACTCCCTTGAAGCCCCAGTCAAACTGTCTTCAAAATAAAACATCCACAGCTTCTCATCCATGGTGTATGCTATAGCCTTCCCAGAAAGGACTGCAGGTGAGTTCGTGGACAGGAGGTTCCATTGTATTTCTCGAAGCACGGAGGTTTGAACTTGTGGGGAATCCTTACCCCGTCTACTAACCCCATATCCATTACATCAAAACCCAAGGAGTTTTGAGACTCCAAAGATCTCAATTTCTCAGCAATTTCATCAAACCTCCTATCATAGACTTCATCCCCAGCTCCCATGACAGTGAATTGCTCCTCTTGGGGGTCTTCTTGTAAGATCCTTCCCCCAGTAGTATTTCCTTGTACATTAGCTGGGATGTTGACTTCCGGATCCAGATGAGGTCCAAATACAGGTGGATTAACATGAGGTTGTCCCCTCTCATTGTTGCTTGTTCCTCCAGTCCCAGGATGAGGCTCCTCAGGGGTTTGTCTTTCTACCAATGCCCTTAAACTTTCTTGGGTCTGAGCCAGACCAGTCATCACAGTCATGAATTGGGCCATTTGGTTCCTCATCTCCACTCTTTCATTAGACATCTGGGTTCTGACCTCTTTCAGGTCTTGTTGTACCTGCTCCATTAGGATACCCGGAAGGTTGTTGCGAGTAGGATACCGGTGTGCACGGTTGACGGGGAACACTCTTCTGCGAGCAATATTTCCTGAGACACAACAGAGTTAGAAACAAACAAAATAATAACAAAACCTACAAAACAAAACAAAATTTAGTATGCAATGCAGTATGCTTATTTATTTTCCAAGGCATCCGGCTTGGCTCTCGGTTTTGACCTTTCCAGACCCCGAGGAAGATGCTTTGATGTTGCTTGAGAAAAGAAACTCATTGAAACAAACTAACAAATACATTACAAATGATGGATAATACATAGTTTGTTTTTTACAACACATGCCCCTGAGGGGTCAAAATATAACAAAAGAAAAGTACATGAAAAGGAAATGAACAACAAGCAAAGAAGTCAAACATCTAATCCAAACTCATCCTCCTTAACCTCCTTTAAAAGTGCCTCAGTTACAGGAACAGCTGGATGCTCTGTAATAGTCCTGATGAGGAGGTTTCTGGTGGCAATAGCAGTGGTCAGCTTCTTGTGCCTGTCTTGGTCCTTTGACCTCTTCAAACCAGCCCTAAGCTTCAATTTTGAAATCTCCTTCTGGGCTGCCAGCAGAGCTTCCTGTTGTTTCTTTTCATTGGCCTCTAACTGCTCAATCCTGGCTTGAGTTCTCTTATCTTCTTGAGTACGAGCTTCAGTGATCCTGACCCACCTAGCTTGACTTTCTTGCAGATAGAGATCAGTCCTAGCTTTCTGAAGCTTGGCCTCCTTACAGGCATTCTTCAATATTTGCTCCCCAGCTCTTGATTTCTTGATATAGTCCTCTACTTTCTCAATCTTTGCCAGATGCTCCACCTTAAGCTTCTCCAACCTCTCAATGTCCAGACGACCATCACTCCTCTCCCAGAGGGTCTTCTTCAGAGCTTGAGACAGATTCTCATTCCTCTCTTTCAGTTTCTCAAATTCCTCCAGGCTGACAGTGGTTGCTGGCTGCACTGTAGAAGGTCCAGGTGTATCCTTAATGGTGAAAGGCATCCCAGAAATCTGAGCTCTAGCATGAGACCATTCATAATACTGAGCTGAAGCCACATTATTACACTTCCCAAGAATAGCCACCCCCTTTGTCTGGATGTTGTCCCAAGCCTAGGATGCTTGCCTGACAACAGCTAGATTAGGCTTTATCTCACAATACAGGGTCTCAGCTAAATTTTTCACTCTGGGAGGGTGGACCAAAGCATAGCCCAATTGTCTCTTAAACCGCAGAGGATTGTAGTTGATGCAACCCTTCACTCCTACTAGAGGTACATTTGGGTACTGCCCACAGCTAGTTATGATGTCCTTGCCCTTCGTGCTCTGGGTGCACCATCTGATGTCATCTGAAGTCAAAGCAATAAGTCTCTTAGCCCAATTCTTCTGTTGGTGAGGATTCAGGAAGGCATCAGTCTTGGGTAAGTGTTTGAGCAGCCAAGTATGAAACAGGGGAGCACAGCATCTCACCAATTTCCCTCTCTGCTTCTCATTTCTTTGGTGAACAGAATAATAGAAATCTCCCAGCAATGTGGGTACTGGGTTCCTCAAAAGGAAGAGATGAATGGCATTCTTGCTGATAAACTTGGGCTCATCTGCAAACAGTATAACCCCATATATGCTGAGGGCTAACAATGCACAAACTGCCCTCCATTCTCCCAAGGAGGCCTTCAGGATGGCCTGAGAAGTCAGAAAGTCTAAGTGCAAACCAGGGATCCCAGCCTTTGTTGTCATGTTCTGCTCAATCAAAATAGGCTCCAGGTATAGTGCTTTTTCCACTTCTCCATTGCTGGGAGAAGTCATCTCTGGGTTGAAGGGGACACCACCCCTGACAGGTACTCCAATCAATGATGAGAACTCCTCCAGCAGAGGTCCTAACTGAAAGTTCTGGAAAGTGAAGCATCTCAAAGGAGGGTCATAAAACTGTAGGCAGGTGTGGATCATACTCCTCTGAGAAGGATCCAGGTCCATAACCATATCAAGGATGCCCCCATAATGCTCTCTGAATAATGGGATGTGGTCTGGAGTGATAAGTGCCTGGACCTGCCTGATGCCAGTCAACACAGGCTCAAAGAAATGGTATGAAATGTTGCTCTTCCTGGGTGCAGACATGAGTGCTAATGAAGAGCTGAAGACAAGTGATGATGAAGATCAAGACTGGTACTGGAGATGAGCCACTGATAGGCTGATACTGGTGATGAAGGTAGCTGAAGCAGACAACTGATGAAGAGAGGTCTATGCAGATGAAGGGGTCAAAACCAAGCCAAATATGATGTGGATACCCTGAAAAACAAATAAACAAATGTTAAATGATGCAATGATGATGTATGCAAATGATATGCAAGGGTTTGTGATCAAGCTGGATCTGATTTATCTGCCTTGATATATAAGTCCATGTATGTTCAAGAAATCCAGATGGAGGTTTAGAAGTCCAGTAACCAAGGTGGGGGACTCAAATAAAGAGTCACATGTCCAGGGTTAAATCACAAGAACTGTCCAAAGTGAGGTACACTTAATAAAAACAAATAACAGGGTATGATGTGGCCAATGGTACCTGCAAACCTGCAAACAGCCCAACCCCCTCACAGGTAGTGTTCTAAAACAAGGATCCTCAGACTTGGATCAGTTATGAGAAGTGTAAACACTTCTAACCCGGAAGTACAGTGTTTACAATAACTGTAAACACCCCAAATTTGCCCTCACCCATTCACACCATGGCTTGTGATCATCTCATATGCATAAACACAATATTATCATCTCACATCCCATTTTTGATTCACTGCATAATTTCTAAGGCATCTGCACCTAGGGTTTGTGATCTGAGCAATCCCAAAGCATCTTGGGCCACTCCAAAGGCCACTAATCAACTCAAAGGGGTCCATGTGTGTTCTTATATCATATTCCATCTCCTCAAAGTCAAAAATGCAAAAGAATCACAAGAACTAGGGCTTGAGTGGATGCAGAGCCAGGATGAACTGCACAGTTGACTGAAAATTAGGGTTTTGGTTTCAGAGGCCATAACTCCAAAATTTTTGGTCATTCTTGTTTCCATTGATCTCTATATGGTATAGGGAGTATGCATATCAATTTTCATGAAGAAATTCCATGGGGAAGTCATCTGATCAAGAGTTGACTTTTCAGACAAGTCAGTGCAAAATCAGGGCATCTGAGGCCCCCAATGACCCAACCAATGGGTGATCTTCATCATTTTGAGTGTATATGATCTTTATTTGATCATGGAAGAAGGTTGAAGTTCATAAAAATCAAGAATTTAGGGATTTTGCAAATGTTGACTTTTTGGGCATAGTTGACTTTTCAAGAATGCATCATTTTAGGTCATTTTTCAAGCCTTGATTCTTGATCCAAAAATGCTTCAAATGGAAAAACTTTGGTCATGAAAGTTGTAGATCTCATCTTTCCCTTTTCAAAAAGTACAAGAACATGATCAAACTCTTCTTGGATCAAAAGTTATGGCAAGGCAAAGTTGGCTAAAATCATTAATTTTCAAGGCATGCCTCATTTGGAAATTTTGCAAAGTCATGAACCAATGCATTATGTGACTTCTAATTCATCTCAAACCAGCACACAAACTTTCTCTAAGCCACAAAATCAGATTTGAACCAAGATCACATGTGTTTAGTTCATGTAACAAGGCATTTTTATCATGTGAACCATAAAGTAACCAAGTTGCAAAACTCATGATCATGCTTCACCAACTTGCTGCATTGGTCCTTGAATCAAGCTGGCCTCACACACTCACCATGCTGCGCCAGCCCTAGCCTTTGTACTTGCCTAGAGTGAAGCCATACTTGCCTTACACAAAAGTTGACATTTTGGCAAAAGTAGCCACACCTATCACAGCAGGCCAAGTCACATCAACTGACCAATAGGCTTTGTTTATGTGGATCAAATGCTGGCCATAACACACTTCAAGCAAGGCTGAAGCTCTCACATTCAGAACATTCACAAAAACACTCCCATTTGCAAGTTGCTTCGAATCTCTCTGTCCAGTTTGCAAACACTCAAGCCAACTTCACCATTCAACTCACCTTGCTCCATAGACCACCCAGCACCAAGAACCCAAGCCTGAAACAGCCTGAACATCTCACTGCCATTTCTCACTTCATTTTGCAGTTTCAATCGAATCTCCTTCCACAAACCACAAACACACAAACAAACACTTCAGACCTTCTTCATTCATCCTAAGGATCACAAACAACCATTCATCATGGCCTGAAACCTCCAGAAACTCCATTGCCATTTCTGATCAAGCTTGAGCAGAAGCTTTCGAATCTCACTATCCAGCAAGCTTAAACTCCTTTTGAGCATTCAAGCATCTTCTGTGGACCAAGTGGAGTGGATTGCACAAGGAGAAGTGGCCAGAAAGTCCTCAAACTGAAAGCTCCAAATCTCAGGTAGCTCGAAAATTATTTTTCCAGAAATCATTTTTCTTGTTACAAACTTGTTCTATGTGATTCACTGATCATCCTGATGTTCTTAGTTTTTGAAATGGCTTTGTTTTAAGCATTTAATTTGTCTCTGAAACTGGTTTGCCCTAAAACTTGTTCTGTTCGATTCATGGTTTTGAGGAAGAAGAAATTTGTTTGGACTTAGGGTTTTGATTCAGGGGATCATGGGGTTCATTTCTATGTGCTTAGTTTTCATTTTCGTTACGATTTGAGGGATTTGGGGATTTTTTCAGGGAGAGAGTTGGCCGGAGAAGACGACCGGAAGTCTTCTCCGGACACCTGAGAGTAATTAAACCCTAATTGCATAATTAATGTTAGTTTGAATTTGAGCCATTGATTGCGTTGAAAAAGTTGACTCCCCGCGCGAATGAAGGGCCAGGATCAGTCTGCTTAGCCCTAATCTCTCTCATTAGTTTATTTAATTTTTAATTAAGTTAATTAACTCAGGAGTCATCTGGACCCTTCATTTGCGCGCTGGTCAACAGATTCAAACCCTGGGCGCATCTCATCCCTCCATTCTGATTACTTTCAGTTTTATTTAATTTTTATTCATTTTTATTTCAATTAACTTGCATATTTATTTTAAAATAGCAAAAATATCTTAAAAATTATGAAACTTTTTCTTAAAAGTTTTATTAATTTTTAAGACCCAAAAACATTTTTATTTTATTTTTTATCATCAAAAAAGTATTTTTAAATATTTAAAAGATTATTTTTAATTGATTAATGGGAATTAATTAATTAAAAATACTTTTAGGTATTTAAAAATTACAAAAAAATTCATGAAATGTTCTAAGACATTTAGAAACATTGTCCAACCTTCAAACCAAATTTCTTTTTTGATCTTGATGCATTTTAAGAATTTTTCATTGAATTAAATCTTATTTGGTGCATTATTTTGATCATAGATTCAAAAATTCATTTCTGCCTATTGGAGAAGGTTGAGACATTGATTCTTCTTGCATTGTTTTATGTTTAGCATGTAGTTTCTAGGGTAAAATGGCCATGATTTGTTCTTGCATTTCCAAATTGATTGGCATTTATTTTGTTAAGAACCCTAAAAACCCTAATAACTTAGAAAATCCATAACTTGAGTTTGGTTGAGAGTTGAGAGCTCCCCTTTGGGCAGTGGTTCATTATAGGTTTAGGGTTTCTTTGGGTATCATTTTCCATTTTTTATCTTAGGATTTGTTTCTGTTTTGGGTTTTTGTTTGATGTTTGATCCATGAACCCTAATTTGGGCTTTCTTTTGCATCCTTCTTGCATTCTCTTGCATAACATGACTTGTCTTTGCATTTTGTGCATTCTTGTGATTCATTTGACATCTTAGAACATGTAGGAAGTATGTTTGATCATTGCATCTCATGTTTGCCATGTCATTTGCCCTGTATGATCCATAACTTTCCATGCTTGTTCATGCTTCTAAGCTTGCACCATTTGCATTCATAATCTTGTATGAACATCTCCATGCCTTGTCTCATGTTTGCAGCACCTCATAACATCATTATCATCATCAACATGCTTCTGGTTTGGTCTAGCGTCATGTCATTTCATTTCATTTAGCATTGCATTGCATTTCTTTCTAACATTTCAGGTGGTAAGTAAACTTGGGAAGTGAATTTGCCTTCACTTCTCATAACTTTTCTTTTCATCTCTCTTGCATCCATTGCTGCATTTTTATGTGTGTTTGAGTTTGAGCTTGCTCATTCTTGTTCCTCCCACCTTCTTTCTTCAAGTGACTTGACTTCTTGAATGAAGCAAGTCACTTTGCTTCTCTTGATCCTCTCATCTGCTTCCTGGTGGTTCCATTGAAGATTGTTCTTGCAAACCTCACAAACTTTAGGATCATCCAAGCATGACAATGAATTAGGGTTTTGATTAGTATCCCCCCTTAGTTTTACCTTTGTGTCTCTCTTTGAGTCTTCTCTTCTCACCTCATAATCAGAGACTAAACCATAAAGGCTTTAAGACTTTGTGATTAGGGTTATGCCTGCATCCTTCTCTTAGGATGGAGTGTATAACTTTAATCCTAAGTATTAAACCCTTAATGTGTTTAAATCTCTTAATTAATTCACATAATAATCATCAAGGCATAACACTTGTAACTTGGGCCTTGCATTAGGGTTCTAATTCTTCCTTAAGTGGTTAAGAAGGACTAACCCTAGTGTTAATGGACAAGTCCCCCTCAAGTTGTCTTACAAACCATAAAAATCATTTCATCATCATATCATTAAATAAAACCCACTTAATCAAAGGCTTGTTTTGTCATGAGTTTAATCCCTAATCATGGATTAAGTTGAGGAGCTTTCCTCAGCTTAAACATTCTCATCTATTATCCTTCTTTTAGGATGGTGTAATGGGTCTGTTTAATCCATGATTATGGCTTAACCTCATTACTTAACACTAAACAAAAACTCCAAAAACATCTAAATAATCACAAGTAGGTTAATGATCTTAATCCTATACCAAAGGTGATTAAGTGTGAGAATCTGACTTCACACTTAAGGTATTCTCATTACCCCTAATCAGAGGGAAGATGTGATGAGTTTACTAACCCATTGGTTTAGGCTTAAGCCCATTATCCTATGACAAACTTCAAAAGCAATAAAAGATTGAAAACACAAAACAAACAATAATCGTCTCCTTCGGGATTCTTTTCTCATCATACTCACTCACAAACGAGAACTCGCTTCTTCCGTCTAATGCAAGACAGTTAGCACCTGAGCCAGACAGGTCATACACTTGAGCATAGGCAAGTAAGCAGTTCACAAGTCAATTCATTTTTCAGTCTCTTTGGGTCGAACTACGGTGTTCTGACTTCCTCATTGCACGAGAGGATACGTAGGCATAACTTAACAGTTATCGAACAAAAGTCTCTGTATATTCCCCCTCTTTCCAGCATCTTTCTTTTAGCCTCATTATCATGAGCAATTCATTCTCATTCTTACACTGACACATCATTTATACACTTCACACTTCTTACACTGACACCCGTACATCCTTTTCCAGCTCATTTATACACAGATTGCACTGACACTACCCCTTTAAAACACAAATCTTTTAAGCGTGGATCCCGTCGAGTACGGCGGACAATCTGGGTGCTAATACCTTCCCAGGTTGTAACCAACCTCCTTTCTCAGTCTCTCTGGTTCGCAAACCGTCTTATCCATCCTTTTTCTAGGTCTATGCAGCATTACCTTTCCTCCGGGATAAAAATGCCTAGCTGGCGACTCTATTCATTCTCCAGTGGGTTCACGGCTGTGTGTTCTCACTGTTCCCTTCGCCGACCGTTCGCGCTTGTACCAGGATGCTAATCTTTGGGAGCGACAGCTTGGCGACTCTGCTGGGGAACCTTATATTGCAACCAGGGCTTCTGGTTCTTTTTGTGGGTTCCTCCTAGCGCTTGTTTGATTTGTGTTTACTGGGGTGTTATGTGCTTGTTTGTGCTTGTATTTATTTTTGTTTATTGCTTTATGTACAGTTACTTTACTGCTTTCTTTACTGCATTTATATATCATATTGTCATTGTTGCTGGCTGGATCTGTTGTTTGCCTTGGTGGGTGGGTGATTCATTGAGAGTTAAGGTCCTATACCTGGGACCTGAGTGACACCTAGGCTAGAGTGAATCATATTCTTTCCCATTCCATTTCGGTCTGGTGCGGGAATATGAAACACGGTTCAGATATGGGTTTCTTCTTGAGAACTCTGTGTTGCAGATTTCCTGCAATGCTAGGGCTATCTGGGAAGCCTGCTAAGTCTGGATGACCTTTTAGTATTGACCTTCAGAAACTGAGGTGAATTAGAGGAGGAACTTTTATGGTTATTGTAAACACTGTACCTCCGGGTTAGAAGTGTTTACACTTCTCATAACTGATCCAAGTCTGAGGATCCTTGTTTTAGAACACCACCTGTGAGGGGGTTGGGCTGTTTACAGGTTTGTAGGTACCTTGACCTCAGAATACCCTGTTACTTTGACTTTGTTAAGAATGCTCCATGTTGGATAGTTCTTGTGATTCTAAACCCAGGACTTGTGGTTCTTTATTTGAGCCCTCCACCCTGGTTACTGGATTTTTAGACCTCCAACTGGAATTCTTGAACACACTTGGACCTATATCAGGGCATTTTGATCAGATCCAGCTCAGTCACAAACCCTTGCATTTCATTTGCATACATACCCATTGCATCATATTAACATTTGCTTATTTGTGTTTCAGGGTATCCACCTTCATCTTTGGTTTTGGTTTTGACCCCATCTGCAGTTTTGACCTATCTCCACCAGCACTTGCTTCAGCCTGTCAGCCATATACTTCAAATACTTGCACTAGCCAGCCAGTGGCCCACTCCTCAGCATCTTCACCAGCACTCTACTTAGTCTTCAGCATCATGGCTCCAAAGAAAAGCAACATCACCTATCATTTCTTCCAACCAGACTTATCAGACATCAGGAGGATCCAAACCCTGATCACTCCAGAGCACATACCTCTGTTCAGGGAGCATTATGGGGATATACTTGACTTGGTCATGGATCTGGACCCATCACAGAGGAGCCTCATCCACACCTGCATTCAGTTTTATGATCCTCCACTGAGATGTTTTACTTTTCAAGACTTTCAGTTGGGCCCCGTATTGGAAGAGTACTCCTCATTAGTTGGTATGCCTATCAGGAGAGAAATTCCTTTCAACCCTGAGATGGTCTTTCCTGCTAATGGAGAAGTAGCAAAAGCTTTGCACCTGGAGCCTGTCCTAATTGAGCAGCATATGACCTCTAAAGCTGGGATCCCTGGTTTTCATCTTGACTTCCTGATTTCTCAAGCTACCTTGAAGGCTTCTCTAGGAGAATGGAAAGCTGTTTGTGCCCTGCTGGCCTTGTGCATATATGGAATTGTGTTGTTTGCAGATGAGCCTCGATTCATCAGCAAGAATGCAATCCATTTGTTCATCCTGAAGAACCCAGTGCCAACTTTGCTAGGAGATCTCTATTACTCAGTGCATCAGAGGAATGAGAAGCAGAGAGGCAGGCTAGTGAGGTGTTGTGCTCCATTATTCCATGCTTGGCTTCTCAAGCATCTACCCAGGACAGATGCATTCCTAAATCCTCATCAGCAAAGCAACTGGGCTAAAAGGCTCACTACTCTCACTTCAGCAGACATCAGATGGTGTACTCAGAGCACCAAGGGCAGAGATATCATCACAAGCTGTGGGCACTTTCCCAATGTGCCCTTGATAGGAGTTAAGGGAAGTATCAATTACAACCCTCTGCTGTTCAGGAGGCAATTAGGCTATGCACTGGTCCATACTCCTAGGGCACAAGACTTGGTTGAAACCCTCTATTGTGAGAACAAGATCAGTTTGACTGTTGTTAGGCAGGCTGCCTGGGCCTGGGATAATGTTCAAACCAAGGGAATCACCATTCTGGGGAAGTGCAATAATGTGGCATCAGTCCAATATTATGAGTGGTCCCATGCTAGGGCCCAATTCTCTGGAATGCCCTTCACCATAGAAGACATGCCTGAGTCATCTTCAGCACCACCTCCAGCAACTGTCAGCCTGGAGGAGTTTGAAAGCTTGAAAGAAAGAAATGAGAAGCTAGCCCAAGCATTGCAGAAGACCCTCCGGGAGAGGAGTGAAGGTATGAGAGAGATTGAAAGATTGGAGAAGTTGAGAGTGGAACACTTGACCAAGATTGAGAAGTCTGGAGATTATATCAACAAGTCTAAAGCTGGTGAACAGATTCTGAAGAACGCTTGTAAAGAAGCCCAGTTTCAGAGAGCAAGAACGGACTTGTATTTGAAAGAGAGTCAGGCCAGGTGGGTCCGGATCACTGAGGCCCGTACTCTAGAAGACAAGAGAGCTCAAGACAAGATGGAGCAAATGGAAAAAGCCCTGGCAGCAGCCCAGAAGGAAATATCAGAGCTGAAAATCAAAGCAGGAGTGAAGAGGTCTAAAGACCAAAGTCAGAACAAGAAGTTGACTGCAGCTGTTGCAACAAGAAACCTTCTCATCAGAGGTCTCACGGAGCATCCGGCTGATCCTGTGACCGAAGCACTTCTCAAGGAAGTTCGTGAGGATGAGTTTGGCCTTGGAGTTTGATCATTTGCTTGTTGTTGTTCCTTTCCCATGTACTTTTGCTTTTTGTGATGTATTTTGACCCCTTTGAGGGCTTGTGTTGTAAAATGAACAAATTATATTATTTCACATTTTTTGTAATATATTTGTGTTAGTTTCCATCTGGGTTACTTCAAAAGCAACTTCAACAGCAGCATCTTCAAGGGTCTGGAAGGGTCAAAGCTGAAAGCCAAACCGGATACCTTGAGAACAAATAAGCATAACTGCATTGCATGCTAACCCTTTTGTTTGTTTTGTAGGTTTTTGTTTTGTTGTTGCTAACCTCTGTTGTGATGTTCAGGAATTATTGCTCGCCGCCGGGTATTTCCTCTCAACAGGCCACACAGGTACCCAACTAGAAACAACCTTCCGGGAATCCAGATGGACCAGATGCAACAAGACCTTACGGAGGTCAGAAACCAGATGGCCAACGAAAGGCTGGAGATGAGAACCCAGATAACACAGTTCATGGAAGTGATGAACAACTTAGCTCAAAGCCAGGAGAGGCTCAGAACTTTGGTAGAAGGGAGGAATCAAGAGGAGCCCCATGTGGGGACTGCAGGCACAAGTAACAATGAACGGGTGCAACCACATGTTAACCCCCCTGTGTTTGGTCCACATCTACATCCTGAGATTAATATTCCTGCAAACATTCAAGGAACAGCTACTGCAGCCAGAGTACTTCAAGAAGATCCTCAGGAGGACCAATTTACAGTAATGGGTGCTGGAGAGGAAACATATGATAGACGATTGGAAGAGATAGCTGAGAAGTTGAGGTCCTTAGAATCTCAAAATTCTTTGGGTTTCGACGTCATGGACATGGGGCTGGTAGACGGGGTCAGGATCCCCCATAAGTTCAAGCCTCCTTGCTTCGAAAATTATAATGGGACTTCATGCCCCCGGACTCATTTGCAATCATTTCTGGGGAGGCTGAAAGCCTATACAATGGATGAGAAACTTTGGATGTTCTATTTCGAAGACAGCTTGACTGGAGCATCAAGGGAATGGTATTCCCATTTAACAAGGGCAACTGTGAGATGCTGGAAGGACCTGGCAGAAGCCTTCATCCGACAGTATCAATACAATTTAGATATGGCACCCAACAGGACTCTCCTAATGGGAATGTCACAGTCGTCGAGGGAAAGTTTCCGAGAGTATGCCCAAAGGTGGAAGCAATTGGCTGCTGCTGTTCAACCACCAATGTCTGAGAGAGAAATGCCAGACATGTTTATGAACACTCTCCAGGGAACATATATTGACAGGTTAGCTGCTTTCTCTTCCACTAGCTTCGCAGATGTTGTTATAGCTGGGGAGAGAATTGAAAGCCTGTTAAAAATGGGAAAGATCTCAGACAACGGTGCAAGCTCGTCCAGTAATACAAGAAAGCCTTTTGCAGGCCCGAGAAGAGCTGGCGAGACTAATGCCATTCACATCAACAGGGGTAGGCCCCAATATGCTCAGAGGTCAATAGCAGCAGTCACTATCCTTGCTCCAGCTCATCCACAGCCAGTCTATCAACCTCCTCAACAAAACTTCCAACAACAATCTCAGTATCATCAGAATCAGTATCCTCAAAGGAACTTCAACAACAACTCCAACAACAACAATCAACAAAGGCCATTCCAACAGAGGCCATCCCAAGCTAACCGAGTGATCGACCCGATCCCAATGCCGTATGCTGCCTTGCTGCCACAACTTCTGAAACTCAACCTGGTTGAGCTAAGAACGTTGGCACCTCCGGATCCCAACAGTCTACCAAGGAACTATGACTCCAATGCTAGGTGTGCTTTTCACTCGAACGCACCTGGTCACAGTACAGAAAAATGCAGAGCTCTGCATATGAAGGTACAAGACTTGGTAGACTCCAAGGCTCTGAATTTTGCACCTCCGCCCAATGTCAATAAAAACCCAATGCCAAACCATGGTGGTCCCCGAATTAATGCTATTGAAGAAGACCAACCGTCTTATTTAATAACCAGTGTGGATCAGATCAGGACACCGTTGGTGGAAATCAAAGCTCAACTCCGAGAAAACCAAATATTTCCGGGGTGTGAACTAGGGTGTCCCTATTGCAATATTTCATGGAATGGGTGTGAGGACCTGAGGAATGGCATTGACAGCCTTATTCAGAGTGGCCTGCTACAGATCACTACATCATTTCCGACAAATCTGGCAACTTCATCAACAACGGTTTCAGACCCTCCTACAACTGCAGCAACTATTGTTCCCAACAATTCATCAGCAACATCAACAAGTACTTCATCTGTCCTCCCAAATGATCAGTTTTCAACAGTCCCTCCTGCTACAACTTCAGCTTCATTCCATTTCGAATCTCCATCAACAACAACAACAGTCCTTTCAATAGTACCTCCTACAACACCAGCAATCAATCATGAAGATGTCTCTACTGTTACCATATTCTACGATCCTGAAAATAATTCTGCCTACCATTCAGAGGGTGCTGCTCCCGCCAGAGCACCAGTTACAATCTTTTATGATCCACAAACAATAACAGTCCCTTCAGCAGCAGCAATCAGTCCAGTCACTGTCACGGTGCCTGGACCAGTACCATATGAAAGCAATAGGGCCATCCCTTGGCACTATGGCTCTGACGTATACTGCGAAGGAAAAAGAATCACTCTTGAAACATCAACACCTGCACCACAAGTAGATAATGTGGGGGGAGGCGGAGGCTTCACTCGAAGCGGACGTCTCTTCGCCTCACAAGTCCAAAGACCTACTGCCGAAGCAGAAGCTGCTGCCAAGGCAAAGGGAAAAGGCCCTGTGCAGGAAGATCAAACTGTTAAAGAAGCCTTGAAGACACCGTTCGATCAAGAAGTTGATGAGTTTATGAGAATCATCAAAAAGAGTGATTACAAAATTGTGGATCAACTTCACCAGACGCCATCCAAAATTTCTATCCTCTCACTGCTTATGTGCTCCGAAGCCCATCGGAATGCACTACTTAAAGTCTTGCACGCAGCTTACGTGCCTGAGGAGATTACTGTCAACCAATTGGAAACCGTGGTTGGAAATGTTACTGCTAGCAATGGGCTAGGGTTTACCAATTCTGACTTGACAGCGGATGGCCGCAACCACAACAAAGCCTTGCACATAACCGTGGAATGCAAAGGAGCTGTCCTTTCTCATGTGCTGGTGGACACGGGTTCTTCCCTGAATGTCTTACCAAAGAAGGCTCTGGTGAAGTTAGAATATGATGGTTTGGCATTAAGACCCAGCAACCTGGTGGTAAGAGCCTTTGATGGTTCTAAGAGATCGGTTCTGGGAGAGATTGAGCTGCCTGTGACAATTGGCCCACAGACCTTTAAAACTATCTTTTATGTGATGGACATTCAGCCCGCCTACAGCTGTTTGTTGGGTAGACCCTGGATCCACGCCGCCGGCGCAATAACGTCTACCCTTCACCAAAAGTTAAAATTTGAGTGGGAAGGCCAGGTTGTCACAATCTGCGGAGAGGAGGACATTTTTGTCAGCCACCTGGCAACCTACAAGTACATTGAGATGGATGGGGAGATCCATGAAACAATGAGCCAAGGTTTTGAGGCCTTGAACGTCAATGAAGCATCTGCTGTATCTGGTACTCCAATGTCATCATACCAACAAGCCCGGAAGGTTGTTGAAGAAGGAACTGCCCTAGGCTGGGGCAAGGTATTAGCTGTGGAGGAGAAGAAGGACAAATTTGGGTTGGGTTACAGACCAACTCAACATCAAGCAAAGGCTGCTGCAGAGCCTGGTTTTGTCAGTGGGGGGATGCTTACCCCCGATGCTATCAACTGTCTGGAAGACGAGCTGGAAGAGGAGCGCAATCTGGAGAATTGGATTCGTCCAAAAATCCCGGGGAGCAGTGTCTCGAACTGGTCTTCCCAGGAAATTATAAGAGTTACTCATGCAGAGTAATTATTATTTCCTGTATTTTTATAGCATGCATCCAAGTCTTGCATCTTGCCCAAGATGACAAGACTCATTTTGTAATCAGGGCCATCTGTACTTTTGTGCAAACAAGATTAAATTAATGAAATATCAGACATCTTTTTGCAAACAAGTCTTTTTCTTTTTGTTCACTGTTTTTCCATTTTTCTTTTTGTACAAAAATAAATGGCGGTGTTTTCAAAATGATAACTTCATTTCACTTTTTTCTAAAGCAAGATTAAAATCAATCACTAAAATGAACCAACTTAACCCTTGCAGAGAGTGCCTTCCTGACAGCACCGACAACAGCACGGCTATGACATCGTATGACTTTGACAATCCGATCAATCAAGCTGATGAAGGGGTTGATGAAGAATATGAGCTTCCTGAAGAGCTAGCCAGGTTGTTGAGACAGGAGGAAAAGGTTATTGCTCCTCATCAGGAGGAGGTTGAAGTGATTAATCTTGGTACTGACGAAGACGTGAAAGAAGTTAAAATCGGGGCCTGCCTGCAAGACTCAGTGAAGAGGCAACTGGTAGATCTGCTTCAGGAGTATGTTGATGTGTTTGCTTGGTCGTATCAAGATATGCCAGGGTTGGATACCGACATTGTTGTGCACAAGCTGCCTCTGAGGGAAGAATGCCCGCCAGTTAAACAGAAGTTGCGCCGAACTCGCCCAGACATGGCTATGAAAATCAAGGAAGAGGTACAAAAGCAATGGGACGCCGGGTTCCTTGCTGTGACTAGCTACCCGCCATGGGTTGCTAATATAGTACCTGTGCCTAAGAAAGATGGCAAAGTAAGAATGTGTGTTGACTATCGGGATCTGAACAGAGCCAGCCCGAAAGATGACTTCCCATTACCTCACATTGACGTATTGGTGGATAACACGGCTCAGTTCTCGGTATTCTCCTTCATGGATGGATTTTCAGGATATAATCAGATCAAGATGTCACCTGAAGACATGGAGAAGACAACATTCATCACACCTTGGGGCACGTTCTGTTACAAAGTGATGCCATTTGGACTGAAGAATGCTGGTGCCACATATCAACGGGCTATGGTGACATTATTCCACGATATGATCCACAAAGAAATAGAATGTTATGTGGATGACATGATTGCCAAGTCCCTTACTGAGGAAGATCATCTGGTGAATCTGCTGAAGTTGTTCAAGCGTCTGAGGAAATACCAACTAAAGCTGAACCCCAACAAGTGCACATTCGGGGTGCGATCCGGTAAACTGCTGGGCTTTATTGTAAGCGAGAAAGGGATTGAGGTTGATCCTGATAAAGTCAAGGCTATACAAGAGATGCCTGCACCTAAAACAGAGAAAGAAGTTCGAGGGTTCTTAGGTCGATTGAACTACATCTCACGGTTCATATCTCACCTTACAGCGACCTGTGAACCCTTGTTCAAGCTGTTAAGAAAAGAACAGACGGTCAGGTGGAACGAAGACTGCCAGAAGGCTTTTGACAAGATCAAGGAATATCTGCAAGAACCTCCAATCCTCATGCCTCCAGTCGAAGGAAAACCTCTGATTATGTACTTGACCGTATTAGAAGAGTCAATGGGGTGTGTTTTGGGCCAGCATGACGAGTCTGGTCGAAAAGAGTATGCAATATACTACCTAAGCAAAAAGTTTACCGACTGTGAACAACGTTATTCACTGCTCGAGAAAACTTGCTGTGCTTTAGCGTGGGCTGCTCGCCGACTGAGACAGTATATGTTGACCCACACTACTTTATTGATCTCAAAAATGGACCCGGTTAAGTACATTTTCGAGAAGCCAGCCCTTACCGGACGGGTTGCAAGATGGCAAATGATTCTCACGGAATACGACATACAGTACACATCTCAGAAAGCCATCAAGGGCAGTGTATTATCTGAATATCTTGCTGAGCAACCCATTGATGATTACCAGCCTATGAGATTTGACTTCCCTGATGAAGACATCATGTTCATTAAAGCAAAAGATCACGAAGAGCCTATTCACACCGAAGGGCCTGACCCGGAGGAAGAATGGACTATGATGTTTGATGGGGCTGTTAACATGAATGGCCGTGGTGTTGGTGCAGTACTCATTACACCTAAAGGAGTTCACATGCCTTTCTCGGCAAAACTCACTTTCAACTGCACTAACAACGAAGCTGAATACGAAGCTTGCATTATGGGTCTTGAGGAAGCCATTGACCTCAGGATCAAGACATTGACCGTATTCGGAGATTCAGCTTTGGTAGTCAATCAAACCAACGGAAAATGGTATACACACCAAGATCATCTGATACCTTACAGGGATTATACAAGAAGGTTATTGACTTTCTTCACAACAGTCAAGCTTGAGTATATCCCTCGGGACGAGAATCAGTTTGCGGATGCTCTTGCTACCATTTCATCCATGATCAAAGTTCAAGCCGCTAACTTTATACCTCAGATTTCAGTGTCCAGACTCAACAGACCAGCATATGTATTTGCAGCGGATGTTGTCAAAAATGATAAGCCTTGGTTCCATGATATTAAGTGCTTCTTGGAGGATCAAACATACCCACCTGGGGTATCTTCCAATGATAAGAAGACCTTGAGAAGGTTTGCTGGAAGTTTCTTTCTGAACACTGATGGGTCTTTATACAAGAGGAACTTTGACATGGTACTTCTCAGATGTGTTGACAAGACGGAAGCAGATTTGTTGATGCATGAAGTGCACGAAGGATCTTTTGGTACTCATGCAGGAGGGCATGCCATGGCCAAGAAATTGCTAAGATCAGGCTATTACTGGATCACAATGGATGCAGACTGTTGTGCTTACGCCAGAAAATGCCATAAATGCCAGATCTATGCAGATAAGGTGCATGTGCCTCCCAATCCTTTGAACATCATGTCTTCACCATGGCCCTTTGCTATGTGGGGTATTGATATGATTGGCAAGATTGAGCCGACTGCTTCAAATGGTCACGGATTCATCCTGGTCGCCATTGACTATTTCACCAAGTGGGTTGAAGCAGCCTCATATGCAAATGTTACTAGGCAAGTGGTAGCCCGATTCCTGAAGAGAGACATCATCTGTCGGTATGGAGTGCCCGAGCGAATCATTACTGATAATGGTTCCAATTTAAACAACAAAATGATGGCAGAGCTGTGCCGGGACTTCAAGATCCAACATCACAATTCTTCTCCTTACAGGCCAAATATGAATGGCGCTGTTGAGGCAGCTAACAAGAATATCAAGAAGATTGTGCAGAAGATGGTAATCACCTACAAAGACTGGCATGAAATGCTACCGTTTGCCTTGCATGGGTACCGCACGTCAATCAGAACGTCCACTGGGGCAACACCTTATCAGCTTGTATATGGTATGGAAGCGGTCCTACCTGTTGAAGTTGAACTACCCTCGTTACGGGTATTAATGGATGTTAAACTGAGTGAAGCAGAATGGGTTCGGTCCCGATTCGAACAACTAGGTCTGATCGAAGAGAAAAGATTGGCTGCAATCTGCCATGGGCAGTTATATCAGAAGAGAATGAAGAGGGCCTTCGATCAGAAAGTCAGGCACCGAGAGTACCAAGTAGGGGATCTTGTGTTGAAAAGAATCCTCCCTCCTCATACAGACTACAGGGGAAAATGGACTCCAAATTATGAAGGACCATTCGTTGTAAAGAAAGTTTTCTCTGGTGGAGCACTGATGCTCAGCACCATGGATGGTGAAGATTTCCCATCCCCTGTGAATTCAGATGCAGTTAAAAAATACTTCGCATAAAATGACCCGCTGGACATAAAAACAGAATGTAAGTCCAGGCAAAATAGGGCATCCCGGCGAGTCAAAAACAGAATAAAAGACTCGGGCAAAAATAAGGGAAATAAACAGAAAAATGTACACCCGTTGAGTTGAAAAGCCGCATTGGACAGCTCAGGCAAAAATGGGTATCCCGATGGATTGAAAACCCGAAAGGGCGATCCATGCAAAATAAGGGAATAAGCGAACAACTGCATTCTGAATTCGTCTGTATCACCTACAACTTAGAAAGCTTCGACGGAATCAAGCTTCAATCAGAATCAACTTTCTTCAGAAAGCAAGACGAGAAGAACGTCATTGTCATACGAGTCATAGCAGGAGAGGAAGCTCCTCAAAGCGTCGCCAACACTGCCAGCATCTTGTTTCTCAATTTGTAACAATCTCCTCATTTCAGGGGATTTGTTTCTTTGACTGTATCTCGCCAATTCAGGGCATATGAATTAATAAAATCAGATTTTTCAGTCATGTTTCGTTTTGTACATTTTATTTGCAAAGAATGTCTGATGTCTCTAAAAAACTAATTGCATAAATACAGATGTTTTTCACTGGAAAAAAAAACACATGCTTGCAGGGAATATGATTACTCTCGAAAGTACTTAAACTCCTATGGCGGAATCCAATAAAGGATACCTCGGAACCTTTTGTGCGTCTCCTTATCTTTGCAGGATTGCAGGTATCCAGAACGCAACCTGGGGCATGCAAGTTACGTCTTAGCAAGATGGCGAATCGTTATCAACTCGGTCTATCTTCCACGTGGCACTGGAGAGTGCCCATTTCCCCGGCAAAGTTGCCAAATCGACATACACTCAATCTCGGCATCCGGAATGCTCTATCCCCAGCTGAGTTGCCTCTTGTTGCTATCCCCAGCTGAGTTGCCTCTCACAATTCCCCCAGCCGAGTTGCCATTTCATCCTCAGCTGAGTACAGGAGTCAGGAAATCATTTCCCCACAGAGCTCCAGCCTCTATTCAGAAGAGCAACGCACGAAGAAGTCACAACAGAGAGGCAGAAAGCTGCTGCAAACCCCAGCTGGGTCCCGTATTATAAGGATATGTCAATCAGTGACCTGTATCCCCAGGCAGATACATCATTAGATCTACCAGTGATCTCATCCCCAGCTGGGATGTTCACTTCAAGCAGATCAACCAGAGATCTTCGCAGCAGCAGGATCCGAATTCCGGATCGGTGCCTCTTTGCATAATCATAGCATTCGCATCATATTATACCCTCAGAGCGTAGCATTCCGTCTAATACGGAGCATTACGGCAAAAATCAAATGCATAGCATAATCATAAGTCATGTTGCGAATCGAATACTTGTGAATAATGACAACCTGTCGGCATACAGAATATATACAAAAAAAATCCCGCCAGAGTCCCAGCAAAAGCAGTTGCCTCACAAATCACAAACACCAGTATGTACACCTTTTGGCACCCGTCCGTGTCATCACTCCCCAGTAAGGTTGCCTGAATACACTTTACAAACAAAATCACCCGTATTACGAATACTTCATGACATCCGTCCGTGTCATATTACCAGCAGAAAGCCAAAGACATCCTCTTTGCACTCACATATACTTGTATATACACCTTCCTTGGCACCCGTCCGTGTCATATCCCCAGCGCAGTCGCTTACACCTTCATCACTCATACACTTGTTAATATTATGCTTTTCTCTCTTGACACTCATCCGTGTCACTCTCCCCAGCAGTTAAAACACTCATCTATACAATACGATACTCACCACTCATGGTACACTTATACAGATACTCGTCCGTATCTTGTATACATCATCACTCATATCCCCACAGATTCGACAGTGGTCCTTGTTCTTTGTTAACCAGTTGGTACTCGTCCGTACCATCATCTCAGAACATTGCGTCTAGTGTTTGTTTCTACATGATACTCGTCCGTATCATAGTCTTAAGGATGCTCGTCCGCATCTTTAATCCATACACTGTGTCAAACACTTGTGTCTTCTTGAATATGGATGCTCGTCCGCGTCTACTATTCCCCCAGAAGAGTCCCTTCAGATTCAACACTCGTCCGTGTTCCTTGTTAACCCGTTGATACTCGTCCGTATCATCATCTCTGAACATGTGTCAGTTTGTTTCTACATGATACTCGTCCGTATCATAGTCTTAAGGATGCTCGTCCGCATCTTTAATCTATACACAATACCAAACACTTATACTTTCCTTTCTTGGTTGTAAACGCCCGTCCGTGTTTACTATACCCCCAGTAGATCGCCAAGTAAGTTTTTTTTCTTTTTATCTAACACTCGTCCTGTGTTATGATACCTTTGAGAGCAGCCGTACCCTGCTGAGTGGTCGTCCTCCACTTCTTGATGGTCGTCCTCCATCATGCTCATCCGATGGCCGTCCCCATCGTTGATTTTTAGCAGCCGTCCCCTTCTAGGTGGTCGTCCTCCACCCTTTGATGATCGTCTTTCATCACTTTATCCAATGGCCGTCCCCATTGTTGACTTTGGTTATCTGGCATTCGTCCTATGTCATGAGAAACCTTGAGAGCAGCCGTCCCCTGCTGAGTGGTCGTCCTCCACTTCTTGATGGTCGTCCTCCATCATGCTCGTCCGATGGCCGTCCCCATCGTTGACCTTTTCTATCCGATGGCCGTCCCCATCGTTGATATTTTCGGCAGCCGTACCCTGCCAGGTGGTCGTCCTCCACCTTTGATGGCCGTCCCCATCATATTTCTTTTATACCCAACAGAGCAGCCGTCCCCTGCTAGGTGATCGTCCTTCACCTTTGATGGCCGTACCCCATCATCTGTTTATTTCATTCATTCTTTAACCCGATGGCCGTCCCCGTCGTGGTCCCTTTTCCTTTTAACCCGATGGCCGTCCCCGTCGTGGTCCGTTTCTTTTTAGCCCGATGGCCATCCCCATCGTTGGTTACTTTACCTTTATGAACTTGATGGCCGTCCCCGTCATGTTTCATTAATCCCCAGAGAATTTTATAACTTTATCTTGATGGCCTTCCCCATCATATTATCACTTTCCCCAGCTAGTCGGCCGTCCCCGTCTTGGCTTTACTTTTTACCCCCAGCATGTCGGCCGTCCCCGTCATTGCTATTTACCCAGCAGTCGTCCTCTGCTCGACGGCCGTCCTCCGTCGCCCACACTTTACAATACACTTTAATTTTCTTTTACAATCTATACCCCTTTTCTTCTTCATTCCGTGAGTGCAAATTTTGGACTGTCTTTGGTATTCAACCACAAGTTATCTTGTTTGCCTGTTAAGCCGTCGCTTACATCCTGCACAGCTAACTCATGTTTGAATAGGGGCAGCTGTAAACACCCCAAATTTGCCCTCACCCATTCACACCATGGCTTGTGATCATCTCATATGCATAAACACAATATTATCATCTCACATCCCATTTTTGATTCACTGCATAATTTCTAAGGCATCTGCACCTAGGGTTTGTGATCTGAGCAATCCCAAAGCATCTTGGGCCACTCCAAAGGCCACTAATCAACTCAAAGGGGTCCATGTGTGTTCTTATATCATATTCCATCTCCTCAAAGTCAAAAATGCAAAAGAATCACAAGAACTAGGGCTTGAGTGGATGCAGAGCCAGGATGAACTGCACAGTTGACTGAAAATTAGGGTTTTGGTTTCAGAGGCCATAACTCCAAAATTTTTGGTCATTCTTGTTTCCATTGATCTCTATATGGTATAGGGAGTATGCATATCAATTTTCATGAAGAAATTCCATGGGGAAGTCATCTGATCAAGAGTTGACTTTTCAGACAAGTCAGTGCAAAATCAGGGCATCTGAGGCCCCCAATGACCCAACCAATGGGTGATCTTCATCATTTTGAGTGTATATGATCTTTATTTGATCATGGAAGAAGGTTGAAGTTCATAAAAATCAAGAATTTAGGGTTTTTGCAAATGTTGACTTTTTGGGCATAGTTGACTTTTCAAGAATGCATCATTTTAGGTCATTTTTCAAGCCTTGATTCTTGATCCAAAAATGCTTCAAATGGAAAAACTTTGGTCATGAAAGTTGTAGATCTCATCTTTCCCTTTTCAAAAAGTACAAGAACATGATCAAACTCTTCTTGGATCAAAAGTTATGGCAAGGCAAAGTTGGCTAAAATCATTAATTTTCAAGGCATGCCTCATTTGGAAATTTTGCAAAGTCATGAACCAATGCATTATGTGACTTCTAATTCATCTCAAACCAGCACACAAACTTTCTCTAAGCCACAAAATCAGATTTGAACCAAGATCACATGTGTTTAGTTCATGTAACAAGGCATTTTTATCATGTGAACCATAAAGTAACCAAGTTGCAAAACTCATGATCATGCTTCACCAACTTGCTGCATTGGTCCTTGAATCAAGCTGGCCTCACACACTCACCATGCTGCGCCAGCCCTAGCCTTTGTACTTGCCTAGAGTGAAGCCATACTTGCCTTACACAAAAGTTGACATTTTGGCAAAAGTAGCCACACCTATCACAGCAGGCCAAGTCACATCAACTGACCAATAGGCTTTGTTTATGTGGATCAAATGCTGGCCATAACACACTTCAAGCAAGGCTGAAGCTCTCACATTCAGAACATTCACAAAAACACTCCCATTTGCAAGTTGCTTCGAATCTCTCTGTCCAGTTTGCAAACACTCAAGCCAACTTCACCATTCAACTCACCTTGCTCCATAGACCACCCAGCACCAAGAACCCAAGCCTGAAACAGCCTGAACATCTCACTGCCATTTCTCACTTCATTTTGCAGTTTCAATCGAATCTCCTTCCACAAACCACAAACACACAAACAAACACTCCAGACCTTCTTCATTCATCCTCAGGATCACAAACAACCATTCATCATGGCCTGAAACCTCCAGAAACTCCATTGCCATTTCTGATCAAGCTTGAGCAGAAGCTTTCGAATCTCACTATCCAGCAAGCTTAAACTCCTTTTGAGCATTCAAGCATCTTCTGTGGACCAAGTGGAGTGGATTGCACAAGGAGAAGTGGCCAGAAAGTCCTCAAACTGAAAGCTCCAAATCTCAGGTAGCTCGAAAATTATTTTTCCAGAAATCATTTTTCTTGTTACAAACTTGTTCTATGTGATTCACTGATCATCCTGATGTTCTTAGTTTTTGAAATGGCTTTGTTTTAAGCATTTAATTTGTCTCTGAAACTGGTTTGCCCTAAAACTTGTTCTGTTCGATTCATGGTTTTGAGGAAGAAGAAATTTGTTTGGACTTAGGGTTTTGATTCAGGGGATCATGGGGTTCATTTCTATGTGCTTAGTTTTCATTTTCGTTACGATTTGAGGGATTTGGGGATTTTTTCAGGGAGAGAGCTGGCCGGAGAAGACGACCGAAAGTCTTCTCCGGCCACCTGAGAGTAATTAAACCCTAATTGCATAATTAATGTTAGTTTGAATTTGAGCCATTGATTGCGTTGAAAAAGTTGACTCCCCGCGCGAATGAAGGGCCAGGATCAGTCTGCTTAGCCCTAATCTCTCTCATTAGTTTATTTAATTTTTAATTAAGTTAATTAACTCAGGAGTCATCTGGACCCTTCATTTGCGCGCTGGTCAACAGATTCAAACCCTGGGCGCATCTCATCCCTCCATTCTGATTACTTTCAGTTTTATTTAATTTTTATTCATTTTTATTTCAATTAACTTGCATATTTATTTTAAAATAGCAAAAATATCTTAAAAATTATGAAACTTTTTCTTAAAAGTTTTATTAATTTTTAAGACCCAAAAACAATTTTATTTTATTTTTTATCATCAAAAAAGTATTTTTAAATATTTAAAAGATTATTTTTAATTGATTAATGGGAATTAATTAATTAAAAATACTTTTAGGTATTTAAAAATTACAAAAAAATTCATGAAATGTTCTAAGACATTTAGAAACATTGTCCAACCTTCAAACCAAATTTCTTTTTTGATCTTGATGCATTTTAAGAATTTTTCATTGAATTAAATCTTATTTGGTGCATTATTTTGATCATAGATTCAAAAATTCATTTCTGCCTATTGGAGAAGGTTGAGACATTGATTCTTCTTGCATTGTTTTATGTTTAGCATGTAGTTTCTAGGGTAAAATGGCCATGATTTGTTCTTGCATTTCCAAATTGATTGGCATTTATTTTGTTAAGAACCCTAAAAACCCTAATAACTTAGAAAATCCATAACTTGAGTTTGGTTGAGAGTTGAGAGCTCCCCTTTGGGCAGTGGTTCATTATAGGTTTAGGGTTTCTTTGGGTATCATTTTCCATTTTTTATCTTAGGATTTGTTTCTGTTTTGGGTTTTTGTTTGATGTTTGATCCATGAACCCTAATTTGGGCTTTCTTTTGCATCCTTCTTGCATTCTCTTGCATAACATGACTTGTCTTTGCATTTTGTGCATTCTTGTGATTCATTTGACATCTTAGGACATGTAGGAAGTATGTTTGATCATTGCATCTCATGTTTGCCATGTCATTTGCCCTGTATGATCCATAACTTTCCATGCTTGTTCATGCTTCTAAGCTTGCACCATTTGCATTCATAATCTTGTATGAACATCTCCATGCCTTGTCTCATGTTTGCAGCACCTCATAACATCATTATCATCATCAACATGCTTCTGGTTTGGTCTAGCGTCATGTCATTTCATTTCATTTAGCATTGCATTGCATTTCTTTCTAACATTTCAGGTGGTAAGTAAACTTGGGAAGTGAATTTGCCTTCACTTCTCATAACTTTTCTTTTCATCTCTCTTGCATCCATTGCTGCATTTTTATGTGTGTTTGAGTTTGAGCTTGCTCATTCTTGTTCCTCCCACCTTCTTTCTTCAAGTGACTTGACTTCTTGAATGAAGCAAGTCACTTTGCTTCTCTTGATCCTCTCATCTGCTTCCTGGTGGTTCCATTGAAGATTGTTCTTGCAAACCTCACAAACTTTAGGATCATCCAAGCATGACAATGAATTAGGGTTTTGATTAGTATCCCCCCTTAGTTTTACCTTTGTGTCTCTCTTTGAGTCTTCTCTTCTCACCTCATAATCAGAGACTAAACCATAAAGGCTTTAAGACTTTGTGATTAGGGTTATGCCTGCATCCTTCTCTTAGGATGGAGTGTATAACTTTAATCCTAAGTATTAAACCCTTAATGTGTTTAAATCTCTTAATTAATTCACATAATAATCATCAAGGCATTACACTTGTAACTTGGGCCTTGCATTAGGGTTCTAATTCTTCCTTAAGTGGTTAAGAAGGACTAACCCTAGTGTTAATGGACAAGTCCCCCTCAAGTTGTCTTACAAACCATAAAAATCATTTCATCATCATATCATTAAATAAAACCCACTTAATCAAAGGCTTGTTTTGTCATGAGTTTAATCCCTAATCATGGATTAAGTTGAGGAGCTTTCCTCAGCTTAAACATTCTCATCTATTATCCTTCTTTTAGGATGGTGTAATGGGTCTGTTTAATCCATGATTATGGCTTAACCTCATTACTTAACACTAAACAAAAACTCCAAAAACATCTAAATAATCACAAGTAGGTTAATGATCTTAATCCTATACCAAAGGTGATTAAGTGTGAGAATCTGACTTCACACTTAAGGTATTCTCATTACCCCTAATCAGAGGGAAGATGTGATGAGTTTACTAACCCATTGGTTTAGGCTTAAGCCCATTATCCTATGACAAACTTCAAAAGCAATAAAAGATTGAAAACACAAAACAAACAATAATCGTCTCCTTCGGGATTCTTTTCTCATCATACTCACTCACAAACGAGATCTCGCTTCTTCCGTCTAATGCAAGACAGTTAGCACCTGAGCCAGACAGGTCATACACTTGAGCATAGGCAAGTAAGCAGTTCACAAGTCAATTCATTTTTCAGTCTCTTTGGGTCGAACTACGGTGTTCTGACTTCCTCATTGCACGAGAGGATACGTAGGCATAACTTAACAGTTATCGAACAAAAGTCTCTGTATATTCCCCCTCTTTCCAGCATCTTTCTTTTAGCCTCATTATCATGAGCAATTCATTCTCATTCTTACACTGACACATCATTTATACACTTCACACTTCTTACACTGACACCCGTACATCCTTTTCCAGCTCATTTATACACAGATTGCACTGACACTACCCCTTTAAAACACAAATCTTTTAAGCGTGGATCCCGTCGAGTACGGCGGACAATCTGGGTGCTAATACCTTCCCAGGTTGTAACCAACCTCCTTTCTCAGTCTCTCTGGTTCGCAAACCGTCTTATCCATCCTTTTTCTAGGTCTATGCAGCATTACCTTTCCTCCGGGATAAAAATGCCTAGCTGGCGACTCTATTCATTCTCCAGTGGGTTCACGGCTGTGTGTTCTCACTGTTCCCTTCGCCGACCGTTCGCGCTTGTACCAGGATGCTAATCTTTGGGAGCGACAATAACCATAAAAGATCCTCCTCTAATTCACCTCAGTTTCTGAAGGTCATAGTAAAGGTCATCCAGACTTAGCAGGCTTCCCAGATAGCCCTAGCACTACAGGAAATCTGTAGCACAGAGTTCTCAAGAAGAAACCCATATCTGAACCGTGTTTCATATTCCCGCACCAGACCGAAATGGAATGGGAAAGAACATGAACCACTCTAGCCTAGGTGTCACTCAGGTCCTAGGTATAGGACCTTAAACTCTCAGTAGAACCCCACCCACCAAGACAGAAGAACAGATCCAGCAATGATAATGACAGTATGAAAAATGTAAAACTGTAAAGAAAGCAATAAATAAAGTTGTACATAAAGCAATAAATAAAGCAACTATACAAACACAATTAGCACATAACACCCCAGTAAACACAAATCAAACAAGCGCTTGGAGGAACCCACAAAAAGAACCAGAAGCCCTGGTTATAGTATAAGGGTCCCCAGCAGAGTCGCCAAGATGTCGCTCCCACCAAATAACACCTGGTCAGAAGGGGTACAGACGCGAACGGTCGGCGAAAGGAGAGAGAGAACACACAAGGGTGAAATCAGAAGACAAGAGTCGCCAGCTAGGCATTTTTATCCCGGAGGAAAGGTAATGCTGCATAGACCTAAAAAGATATGGATAAGACGGTTGCGAACCAGAGAGACTGAGAAAGGGGGTTGGTTACAACCTGGGAAGGTATTAGCACCCAGATTGTCCTCCGTACTCGACGGGATCCACGCTTGAAAGATTTGTGTTTTAAAGGGGTAGTGTCAGTGCAATTTGTGTATCAAAGCTGGAAAGAATGCAAGTGTCGGTGTAAAAGAAGTGTGCAGTGTATAAATGAAGTGTCAGTGTAAGAACAAGAATGAAGCTCAAGATAATGAGGCTTAAAGAATAATGCTGAAGGAGGGGGAATATACAGAGACTTTTGTTCGATAACTGTTAAGTTATGCCTACGTATCCTCTCGTGCAATGAGGAAGTTAGAACACCATAGTTCGACCCAAAGAGACTGAAAGATAAATTGACTGGTGAACTGCTTACTTGTTTATGCTCAAGTGTATGACCTGTCTGGCTCAGGTTCAAATTGTCTTGCATTGGACGGAAGAAGCAAGTTCTCGTTTGTGAGTGAATATGATGAGAAGAGAATCCCGGAGGAGACGATTATTGTTTATTTTTGGGTTTTCAGTCTTTTATTGATTTTTGGAATTTGTCATAAGAAAATGAGCTTAAGCCTAAACCAAAGGTTTAGTAAACTCATCACATCCTCCCTCTGATTAGGGGTAATGAGAATACCTTAAGTGTGAAGTAAGCACCTCACACTTAATCACCATGGTGTAGGATTAAGATCATTAACCTACCTGTGATTATTTAGATGTTTTTGGAGTTTTTGTTTAGTGTTAAGTAATGAGTTTAAGCCATAATCAAGGATTTAATGGACCCATTACACTATCCTAATAGAAGGATAATAGATGAGAACATTTAAGCTAAGAAAGGCTCCTCAACTTAATCCATGATTAGGGATTAACCTCATGACAAAACAAAGCCTTTATTAAGTGGATTTTAGTTAGGAAATGGATTTTATGGTTTGTAAGACAACTTGAGGGGGACTTGTCCATTAACACTAGGGTTAGTCCTTCTTAACCAATTAAGGAAGAATTAGAACCCTAATGCAAGGCCCAAGTTACAAGCTTGATGTCTTGGTGATTATTAAGTGGATTGATTAAAGGATTTAAACACATTAAGGGTTTAACACTTAGGATTAAAGTTATACACTCCATCCTAATAGAAGGATGCAGGCATAAGCTTAATCACAAAGCCTTAAAGCCTTTAGGGTTTAATCCTTGATTGTGAGATGAGAAGAGAAGACTCAAAGAAGACACAAAGGTAAAAGCTAAATGGGGGACTAATAAAACCCTAATTGTTATCATTCTTGGTTGTTCCTAGGGTTAATGAGGTTTGCAAGAATATCTTCAGGGAAACCACCAGGAAGCAGATGAAAGGAGCAAGAAGCAAATAGAAGCAAAACAACTTGCTTCACTTAAGAAGACAAGTTATTTGAAGTAAGAAAGTAAGAGATGAACATGAATGAGCAAGCTCACTCTAAAACACATATAAAATGCAGCAAAGAAAGTATGAAAGAGATGAAAAGAGATTGTGAGAAGTGAAGGCAAATTCACCTCTCAAACAACTTACCACCTGAAAAGTTAGCACAAGAAAATGAAATGCAATGAGAATGGGATGGAATGCCATGGTGCAAACCAAAACCAGAAGCATAAGTATGATGTTAATGATGCTAAGAGATGATGCAAACACATGACAAGAGATGAGAATGATCAAACAAGCATAAGAATGCAAATGAGGTATGCTTTGAACCATGAAAGTTCAAGAAAAGTTTATGAAATGCAATGGACATACAACATGGCAAATGAAAGATGCAATGATCAAACATGATTCTAATATGTCCTAAGATGTATTATGAATCATGTGGATGCACAAATTTCATGGCAAGTCATTGGATGCAAGCAAATGGAAGATGGATGCAAAGGAAGGCATAAATTAGGGTTTATGATCAACACACAAAGCAAAATTTAAAATCAGAAGCATATGACATGATAAAAAAATTGAAAATTCAATCAAAGATACCTTATACCTATACAAGTTCACTGCCCAAAGGAGGGGATCCAACTCTTAACCTAATGTGAGTTATGAATTTCCCAAGATTACTAGGGTTTTGGGGTGCCTCAAAAAGAAAAATACCAAACAAATTGAAAATGCAAGATCAAATTAAACAAAATTTATCCAATAAACTACATGCTATGGAGGGTGCAATGCAAGAAGAATCATCATCAAACTCTCAAGGGTTAGGCAGAAAGGATTTTTCAAAGTTTGCACAAAAATATTGCCTCAAAATGAATTTAATTTCAATGAAAATGATCAAAAGGAATCAAGAACAAAAAAGAAATTTGGTTTGAGAGTTTTATAATGTTTCTAAATGCAATGTGAATTTTTTTGTGATTTTTAAATACCTAAATGTATTTTTAATTAATTAATTTTCATTAACTAATTAAAAATAAACATTTAAATGATTTAAAAATGATTTTTAATGCAAAAAATAAAAATAAAAATATTTTTATGTTCTAAAAATTAATGAAATCTTTGACAAAAATTTTCATAATTTTCAAATGATTTTAGCTATTTAAAATAATTCGTAGAAGTTAAATGGCAAGAAAATGAAATAAAATTAAATAAAATAAAAAGTATGCAGATCCTGAGGTTCACATTCAAACTGGGAGATGGAGGGAAGACTGCGCGCGTCATCCAACGGCCTAGGTTTAAACTGGCATTTTTAAACTAAACTTAATTAATTAACTTAATTAAACACAATTAGGGCTAAGTGAAAACATCCTGGCCCTCCAACACGCGCGGGAAGCCCTGATCCAACGCCCCACATTTAAACCTGGCTAACCCTAATTATCAAACCCTAATTACTTTCAGGTCACCGGAGAAGAGCTTCGGTCGTCTTCTCCGGTGACACCCTCCCTGAGAAATCTCAAACTCACTCTCCTGGTCATTTTAAGAGCTGTAAAGCTCCAGATCAAACCTCTCAATCTCCCTAAACATGAATCTACCCTCAAAATCCTTTTCTTTTCACTCAAAAACAAGATTTGAATCAAAAACCTAAAAATGGCCAAACTTTCAGAGATGCAGTACATGCTCAATAATCAATCATTTTCAAAAATACAAAGTGCAAAGCAATCAGGGGAACATGTAGATCATTTTAGTAACTTAAAACAAGGTTTCTGGAAAAATAATTTTGTGAAGCTACCTGAGATGAAGCTTTCAGTTTGGAGCTTTCAGACTGCCTCCCTGCTTCAAAGCTACTCCAATGATCTCCCTGAATATTCTTTAAGGCTTGGTTTGAGTGTATGGTGGCTGGTTTGTGAGATTGATGGAGTTCTGTTCAGAGAGGGGAAAAATCGTGTTTGAGTTTCAGGGACTTTCAAGGCAAGGTGAAGGGTGGTTTTTGCTCTATGAAGTCTTTATGAATGAATGGTGAAGTTGGTTTTGAGGTTTGATGCTTGTGTGATCAGATTCGAAGGAAAGTGCATAAGAGGAGAGTTTTGTGAACTATGGCTTATGAGAGAGATCAGGCTTGTGTGTGGTATGTGTTGAGTCTCATTTGGTACATGTATCACACTTGGATAGGTCAGAGGAGTTGGTGTGGCCTAGCTTGATTGGTATGGGCCATTTTGCATAAAGTCAATGTTTTGTATAAGAGAGGTATGGGTCAATGGCAGGCCAAGTAAAAAGGGGTGTCCTGCGCAGCAAGGATTAAGGAGAGCCATGGAATCAGTTTTGAGGCCAATTAGCAAGTGGATTAGGGTTTGTGAGAGTTTTTGCAATTTCACAAAGTCTTGGCCCTTTTGAAGTTTCTTAATGCACAAGTCATGAAAATGGACAATTCTTTGGTGCAATCTGATTTTTAGGTCATGGTTCATGTTTTTGTAATGCATAGAAGTCAATTTGAAGTCACATTTTGCCTTGGCATGAGGTTTTGCAACTTTGCCTCTTTGGTTCAAAACTTGAAATTATGTGATTTTGTCTAACTTTGACAAGCCATAACTTTTGATCCAAAATGAATTAGAAGGAGTTCTTGTACTTTTTGAAAAGGGAATGATCCATTCTACAACTTTCATGACCAAAGTTTTCTCATTTGAAGCTTTTTTGAATCAAAAAGAAAGGGTTGAAAAAGATTCCCAAAATGGCAAGTTTTCATTACAAGTCACTTTCCCAAAAAGGCAATTTTGCAAATGGCTTGATATTATTCAACTTTGTGAACTTCTAACATCTTCTATGATCAAATAAAGACCATACACATTCAAAATGATGAAGAACACCCTTTGGTTGGGTCACTGGGGGCCTCAGATGCCCTGATTTTGCACTGACTTGCTCAAGAAGTCAACTCTTGATTAGATACCTTCCCCATGGAATTTCTTCATGAAAATTGATATGCATGATCCTTATAACATATAGAGACCAATAGAAACAAGAATTACCAAAAAAATTGGAGTTATGGCCTCTGAAACCAAAACCCTAATTCTAGGTCATCTGTGCAGTTAAACCTGGCTCTGCTTCCATGCCATTCTCAGTTCTTGTGATTCTTTGACTTTCTTGACTTTGTGGGGATATAATATGATGCTTGGACATACATGGACCCCTTTGAAGTGATTGATGACCCTTGGAGTAGCTCAAATGGCTCTGGGATGGCTCAGATCACAAACCCTAGATGCAGATGACTTAGAAGCAATGCAGTGAATCAAAAATGTGGTATGAGATGTTATGATTGAATTTAAGCATATGAAAAGATCACAAGCCATGGTGAAATGGGTGAGGACAAATTTGGGGTGTTTACACATGTATCATGGGTCTTGAGGAAGCCATTGACCTCAGGATCAAAACATTGAATGTGTTCGGAGATTCAGCTTTGGTAATCAACCAGACCAACGGCAAATAGTACACTCACCAGGAGCATCTGATTCCATACCGTGACTATACGAGGAATTTATTGACTTTCTTCACAACAGTCAAACTTGAGTACATCCCTCGAGACGAAAATCAGTTCGCAGACGCTTTAGCTACCATTTCCTCCATGATCAAAGCGCAGACTGCCAATTACGTGCCTTGGATTTTGGTATCCAGATTAGACCGACCAGCATACGTTTTCTCTGTGGACACCGCTAAAGATGACAAGCCTTGGTTTCACGACATCAAAAGCTTCTTAGAAGATCAGACATACCCATCATGGGCATCATCCAATGATAAGAAGACCTTAAGAAGGTTGGCCAGCAGTTTCTTCCTCAATGTTGATGGTTCACTATACAAGTGAAACTTTGACATGGTCCTGCTCAGATGTGTTGACAAGAAAGAAGCAGACATACTGATGCATGAGGTGCATGAAGGTTCTTTTGGTACCTGTAACACCCTCATTTCTATACCCCAAATAAGCAATCAAATCACTTAGGCACATATTTAAATTTCATCAGAGTATATTCAAAAAAACGGTATAAAAGAGCAATGCCACATTATACTTGAAATTAAAAAAAACATACAACACCTGCTTAATAAGGATATGCAACAAACGGGGTAACTTACATACACAAGTATTTCATCCTTACACCCGTATTCGTCAATTCATTAAACAGCGGAAACAAAACATAACAATTTCAAACTTATATACTTATCATAAATATATCTGCAATTTTGAATCACCAAAATACTCCATGTTTACATAAAAAATATCACATCAAAATACATATACAAATGTATTCACAAAAAGGCATCAAGCCAACTCCTAGCTACCCGGGGCTACATATCAGAGCCGACCGACCAAAATATGAAGACGAACTTCACAAAAATATCATCCAGCAACCTACTCTGCAATGCCTCATAGAGCATCATAAAACAACAGAAGGGTGAGAAACATTATCATAATAACATTGCATATAATTATATATCTCAACATATAAAAATGCACATAAAACATATTCTCACCACACATTTCATTCCTCATCACCTATACACATCGCAACGTGTATATACACTAATCAAGCATGTTCATCATGCACCAATTCACATAAACTTACATCATTTATGTCTATTCCTCAATTCTATTCATTCTGCATAAACATACGTCTAGCTATGTTTAATCACACATATACATTTACAAATGTATAAACTACATACATATACATATCAAACATGCATATATACAATCAAGTATGTTTCATCACACATATTATCATCTCCTTAATACTCCAAATAAACATTTACACATTCATGTTTATTTCTGCATATCATAATTAAAATGATAAAAATGCAACTCATAGAGACCGACACACAACTCTATGCAGATGCAAATGCGGTACCGACTCAACATTTCAGCAGGTTCTCTCAGGAACCAAATGGAATCATCGGTTATTACCTAAAGTAACTCCCCGTCGGGCACACGATGTTCACCCATTGCTCACACCCCACATGGGCACACAATGTTTATGGATTGCTCACACCCCACATGGGCACACAATCCGATTGCTCACACCCCACACGGGCACACAATCAATGTGAATAAATCACCCATCGCTCACACCCCACACGGGCACACGATGTTTCTGGATTGCTCACACCCCACACGGGCACACAATCCGATCGCTCACACCCCACATGGGCACACGATCTTGTCGCAATCATCGCTCACACTCCATATGAGCACACAATGCTACAACGGATTCACAAAGAATCCCACAGCACAAGAATGCATACATTATGCTTACATGCAAAATGACACACAACATTCTTGAAAATGCATACATATTCACAATATAGTTATGCATTCATCTCATACAATTAGGATGCATTCGCATTTAATTCAAGCCATGTATCTACTTGCCAAACGGCCACAACACAATAATCAAACCCACAATTCCATAATTAACATAATTATGTTTTATCGGAAAAGTCGAGTAAAAGTCGGCTAAAAATTACATATTTTAGCATTAATAGATTCTACATGTTTTTAGCTTCGAATCGATATGAGGATCACTAAAAACGGATACCCGAAATTCAAGCTACGGATTAAAACACATAATCCCTCAAAAACCTACAGGCTCGTTGAGCGCCCTCTCGCTCGCTGAGCGAGAATCGCCCTGGAACTTTCGCTGAGCGAGGGATAGCTCGTTGAGCGACCACTGCGATTTCAGCAAAATACCAGTTGCGAACAATCAACTCTTTCACTCCAAAACTCCACCAAAACTCCAATAAACATGATCAATAACATGTATCTAACATCATACTTCGACTATAACGATTTCTAACCGATTAATCTACCAATTTCTCACATTTCCACTAAAACCCTAACTATTCATCTTCTCTAACTTTCATCAAAACAAAAACTCAACCAATCAAACACATACATAGTCATACACAATATTAAGATAACAATATTTCACACCCTTACCCGATTATTTCGATTTCTTGGAGCAATCTTGAAGCTTTTCCAACTTTCCCTCTTTTCTCTTCTTTTTCTCTTCTCCCTTTTTCTTTCTTCTCCTTTTTCTTTCTATCTTTCCTTTTCTTTCTCTTTCTCACAACTTATACTCTTTTCTCTCTAATTCTATTCTTACTCTATTATTTCTATTTCTTTCCAACCAAATATCATTTTCCCACAAAATACCAATTCTACTAATTTCTAACTTATCACTAATTAACAAAAAGTCTAAAATACCCTCTTATCCAATTTTACCCGAAAATTCACAAATCGGTAAAATCACACAACAAACCAACATATCACATATTCACCTTAACATATTCTATTATCATGTTAATTTCACAAATAAAACAATTATCATATAAATAAAATAAAAGACTCCACAAAATTTGGGAAAATCGAACCGGGGCGTTACAGTACCCATGTTGGAGGACATGCAATGGCAAAGAAATTGTTAAGATCGGGTTACTACTCGATCACAATGGATGCAAATTGTTGTGCCTATGCCAGAAAATGCCACAAAGGCCAGATCTACGCACATAAAGTGCATGTGCCTCTGAATCCTTTGAACATGATGTCTTCACCTTGGCCCTTTGCCATTTGGGGCATTAACATGACTGGAAAGATCGAACCGACTACTTCAAATTGCCACAGATTTATCCTGGTAGCCATTGATTACTTCACCAAATGGGTTGAAGCAGCTTCGTACGCAAACGTCACCATACAAGTGGTAGCCAGATTTCTGAAAAGAGACATCATCTGTCGATATGGAGTTCCCGAGCGAATCATTATTGATAATGGTTCCAATTTGAACAACAAAATGATGGCAGAACTATGCCGGGACTTCAAGATCCAACATCACAACTCTTCTCCTTACAGACCAAAGATGAATGGCAGTGTTGAGGCAACTAACAAAAACATCAAGAAGATTGTGCAGAAGATGGTGGTTACTTATTAAGAGTGGCATGAAATGCTACCATTTGCTTTGCATGGGTATCGAACCTCAATCAGAACGTCTAATGGGGTAACGCCTTATCATCTTGGGTACAGTATGGAAGTTGTCCTACCTGTTAGAGTTGAACTACCCTCCTTACGTGTAATGATGGATATGAAACTGGATGAAGCAGAATGGGTCCGGTCTCGGTACAATCAACTGAATCTGATCGAAGAGAAAAGGCTAGCTGCCATCTGTCATGGGCAGTTATATCAAAAGCGGATGAAGAAAGCCTTCTATCAGAAAGTCAGACTTCGAGAATACCAAGTGGGAGATCTTGTTTTGAAAAGACTTCTTCCTCCTCATACAAACCACAGGGGAAAATGGACACCAAACTACGAAGGCCCATTCATAGTAAAGAAGGTTTTCTCTGGTGGAGCACAAATTCTCACTACTATGGATGGCGAATATTTCTTATCCCCTGTGAATTCAGATGCAGTTAAAAAATACTTCGCATAAAATGACTCGCTGGACATAAAAATAGATTGTACGTCCAGGAAAAAATAGGGCATCCCGACGAGTCAAAAACAGAATAAAAGACTCGGGCAAAAATAAGGGGAAAATTGAAAAAATGTACACCTGCTGAGTTGAAAAGCCGCATTGGACAGCTCAGGCAAAAATGGGTATCCCGGTGGATTGAAAACCCGAAAGGGCGATCCACGTAAAATCAGGGAATAAGCGAACAACTACATTCTGAATTCGTCTGTATCACTCATAACATGGCAAAGCTTCGAAAGGATAAAGCATCAGTCAGAATCAACTTTCTTCAAAAGCAAGGTAAGAAGAACGTCAAGGTCATACAGGTCATAGCAAAGGAAGTCCAATGGAGCGTCGTCATCAACATTGCCAACACTTTTATTTTCTCAATTTATAGCAATCTCCTCATTTCAGGGGATTTGTTTCTTTGATTGTACTTGCCAATTCAGGGTACCCAAATTAATAAAATCAGAGTTTTCAGTCACACCTTGTTTTGTACATGTTGTTTCGTTTGCAAAATGTCCAATGTTCATAATACAACAATTGCATAAAACATATGAGCCATTTTTGATTAAAATACATGCAGGAAATGTATTACTTTCAGATAAGTCTAACTCCTATGACGGAATCCGGTTAGGGATGCCTCGGGATACTTGTGCGTTTACTTTTGTCTTAACAGGTTGCAGGTATTTAATACACAGCATGGGGCATATCAAGCATTGAATCCCCAACATGCTACTTCCAGGAGTTATCTCTTCTCTAAGCAGGACCTCCCGAGCAATACCTGACAACTCTTCCACAGCAAGGTGGTCAAAGAACTCTTTGTTCCCCACCAGAGTTCCAGATCTCTCTCATCCTCAGCAAAGTTAATGGGACTGCCTCCCCACAGAGTTTCCATTCTTTCCCCAGAAGAGCAATGCCTGAAACACATCCCCGACAAAGTGGCTGAAGCTTCCTTCTCCCCAGATGAGTTCTACTTACGGATAGATCTACCAATGATATATTCCCCCAAGCAGAGTTCTCCCTCCTGACAGATCTACCAATGATCTCTTCCCCCAGTCGGGTTATTCCTCTAAGCAGATCAGCCAAAGATCTTTAACCCCGCAGGATCTGGGTCCTGGATCAGTTTCTCCCCTTTGCATAATCATAGCATTTGCATCATATTCACCAAAATAATCGTAGCATTAAGTCCAATGTAGAGCATTACGGCAACAATCAAACATTTGCATAATCACAAGCCGGGTTCGAGCCAGTCACCTGCAAATACCATCGATATTTCATCGGCAATGTACAAAACTCATATCCCGTGCAGATAAACACCAAAGCGTCCCCTTTGCACTCTCAAGTACAAATACTTGTTCATAACACACTCTTTTCCTTGGCACTCGTCCGTATCATCCTATCCCCACGGGTCGCCCGAACACTTTCTGCAAGCAGATACTTGCCCTTAACATGTTCTTCTCGACACTCGTTTGTGTCATCTTACTCCCCATAGAAAGCCAAAGCATATCCTTTGCACTCTCAAAACATATGCATGTTTATATTTATACATATTTGACACTCGTCTGTGTCGTTCTTCCCTAGAAAATCAAATAGTCGTCCGTGTCCGGCTCATACCTCACCAATAAATCAATACTTGTGCATACTTATACATAAGTCTTTGATATTCGTCCGTATCTTGTTTATATCACTCCTCAACAGATTCGACACTCGTCCGTTTTCCTTGTTAACCAGTTGATACTCGTTCGTATCATCATCTTTGAACACGCGTCAGCGTTTGTTTCTACCAATACTCGTCCACATCTTTAATCTATACACGTTGTCAAACACTTATATATTTCATTCTTGAAAGCATAAGCACTCTTCCGTGTTTACCGTTCCCCAGTAAGTCACCAACAAAACAACTTTCTCCTATCCGACATTCGTCCTATGTCGTGATATTTTCGGTAGCCGTCCCCTGCTAGGTGATCGTCCTTCACCTTTGGATGACCGTCCTTCATCCTTTCCCCAGTGGAATCTCCATCATTAGAACCTTATATCCGACATTCGTCCTATATCGTGATAAAGAGCAGTCGTCCCCTGCTAGGTGATCGTCCTTCACCTTTTTGATGATCGTCCCTCATCATTTTATCCGATGACTGTCCCATCGTTGACCTTGTTATCCGACATTCGTCCTATGTCATGATAATCCCCAAGAGCAGCCGTATCCTGCTAGGTGATCGTCCTTCACCTCTTGATGATCGTCCTTCATCACGCTTACCCGATGGCCGTCCCCATCGTTGATCCTTTCCTATCCGACATTCATCTTATGTCGTGATATTGTTTAGCAGCCGTCCTCGGCTAGGTGATCGTCCTTCCCCTTTAATGACCGTCCCTCATCATTATTTTCATTTATTCTTTAAACCGATGGCCGTCCCCATCGTTGTTTACTTTACTTTCAAAGCTTGATGTTTATCCCCATCATTGCTTACTTTAATCCCTAGAGAGTGTTATTACCCGATGGTCGTCCCCGTCGTGATCTCTTTATTTCCCCAGCTTGTCGGTCGTCCCTGTCATTGCTTTACTTACCACTTTATCCCCAGCAGTCATCCTCTGCTCGATGGTCTTCCTCCAATGCTTTCATTTTATAATCATACTATACTATCTTTTACAATTTATATCCCTTTTCTTTTTATCCCCAGCGAGTGCAAATTTCGGACTGTCTTTGGTATTCAACCACAAGTTATCTTGTTTGTCTGTTAAGCCAAGCGCTTACATCCTGCACAGCTAACTCATGCTTGAATAGGGGCAGCTGTAAACACCCCAAATTTTCCCTCACTCTTTATCACACCATGGCTTGTGATCTTTCATTTTTGTATTAGCATAAGCATACTATCTCATATTGCATGTTTGCTTCACTGCATAGTTCAATTTCATCTGCATCTAGGATTTGTGATATGAGCAATACAAGAATCCATCTGAGCCATCCCAAAGTTCTTAAAGCTTTCCAAGAGGGTCCATGTGTGTTCTATGATCATATTATGCTCCTAAAAGTTCATGAAAGTCAAGAGGTCACAAGAGCTAGCAAAGGCATGGAAGCAGAGCTAGGGTTTTCACTACACAGATGACCAAAATTAGGGTTTTGATTTCAGAAGCCTTAACTCCAAATTTTTGGGTCATTCTTGTTTCTAATATTCTTAATATGTTATAAGTATCATGTGTACCAATTTTGATGAAGAAACTCATTATGGAAGTCATCTGTTTACTTGGTAACTTCCTGAGCAAGTTAAGTCAAAATCAGGGCATCTGAGGCCCCCAACAATGGAACCAAGGGGTCATTTTCATCAAATTGAGGTTCAATGATCTTTATTTGATCTTAGAAATGGTTAGAATTTCATAATATTGAAGAATTTTGGGCCAATTGCAAACTTTCCATTTTTGGAAATGACTTGAAATGCAAACTTTTCATTTTGGGAAAGATTTTCAACCTCCTCTTTCATGACCAAAAATGCTTCAAATGAAAAATTCTTGGGCATGAAAGTTGTAGATTAGGTCTTTCCCTTTTAAAAAAGTACAAGAACATGTCTTGATTCATCCTAGAACTCAATATATGGCCTTTCAAAGTTGGAAAAAATCCTATAATTTTCAAGTTCATGTCAAAGAGGGAATTTTGCAATTTCACTTGCCAAGCATTCTAATGACCTCAAATCAACTTCTATGCATCATAATATGTCAAAGCATTCTCAAAGGATAAGAATTGGCCCAAGATTTGAAGTATTTCATGGCTTGTGATCCAAGAAACACCAAAGAGGGAAAAGTTGCAAGATGCTTGGAAAGGCTTCATCCACTTGTGCCAGGTGCATAATCTTGATTCTATGGCTCTCCATGAATCTTGCTGAGGCCAGACACCCCATTGAACATCTCCTGCCATGGCCCATACCTCCAAGTACACAAAATTGACTTTTTAGCAAAACACACCATACCAATCAGCTTGTGCCACAACAACTTTCTGATCAATCCCATTGGCCATTACAAACATCATGGACCTCAAAACACATAACATTCAAGCCTGAAAGCCCTCATACAAGCAGAATCACAAAAACTTGCAAAAACCTTCCCTTCATCGAATTTCATTACACAGCCAACAAAAACTACAAACTCTTCCACTAATCAACTCAAAAACACCCAAGGATCATTTCCCAACCATTGGAATGGCCTGAAACACCCCACAACACAAACATGATTTCTGAGTTATCAGAACTGAATCACTCAAACCAGCCCATTTAAACTCCTTCCAAGCTTTTCAGAAGCATCAGATGGATCATTGGAGGCATTTTGCACAAAGGAAGAGGTCAGAAAGCTCCAATTTTCAAAGCTTCAACTCAGGTAGCCATGATGAACTTTTTTTCCAGAACTCGTTTTTTAAGTTTCTAATTGATTTTGTATGCTTCACTGATCATCGTGATATGTTTATCTTCAAAAATGGTTGAGAGATGAGTGTGTATGCTTGTTCTGAAACGTTTTTCGTTTTGATGTTCTTGTTCGATTCTTGTTATTGATGCATGATAAATGAATTTTGGGGCTGGATTAATGTTTAGGGTGATTAGTTGAATGATTCTGGAGGTTTTGGGGGCTTGGGGTGGCGTTTTGAGTGAGCTCAGGTGAAAGGTTGGCCGGAGAAGATGACCGGAGCTTAGCTCTGGTCACCTGAGTTTAATTAGGGCTAATTAGGGGTAGTTTTCCAGATTTGTTGTGGACCCTTGGATCTGTTTTAATTTTGCGTATGGACGGCTTAGATCATGTCATTAAAACTCTAACCTAATTAATTAATTAATTAAAACCTGATTTAATTAATATAATTAAGTTATTTAATCTAGAAACAATCTTGTCCATTGGTCAGCGCGCACAGTCAACCCCATCCCTTCCAGTTTGAATCTCACCCCTTGGATCAGCATACTTCTCATTTTTGTTTATTTTGATTTCATTTATTTTCATTTCTTTTGCATAATTATTTTAAAATACCAAAAATCATCACAAAAATATTTCCTTTTGAATTCTTACTTTAAACATTTTTCTTAATCCAAAAAAAAAAATTATTTTATTTTTTGCATTAAAAAAGTATTTTTAAAATATTTAAATGTTATTTTTAATTAATTAAATAATTTTAATTAATTAAAAATACATTAAGTTTCTAAAAATCACAAAAAAAATCATGAAACATTCCAATGCATTTAAAAACATTTTCAAACTCTTCACACAAATTTCTTTTTAGGTTTGATCATAGTTTACCAATTTTCTTTGAATTAAGGGTCATTAAAATCACATTTTTAAACCCTAACTTTGAAAAATCATTTCTGCCTAACCAAGAAGAGTTTGAACTTGATTATTTTTGCATTATGTTACATATTGCATGTAGTTTATAGATCATTTTTCTCATGAATTTATATTGCACTTTCAAATTGATTTTCATTTTTCCTTTTGAATCACCCAAAAACCCTAGAAAACTTAGGAAAATCATAACTTTTGATAGGTTAGGCTTCTGACCTTCTCCTTTGGGGTGTGACCTAGTATGGGATTAGGGTTAGTTTGAGCTTGATTTAAAATTTTTATCATGTTGATTGCTTATGTTTTGGTCATTTGAATCTCACATGTCCATGAAACCCTAATTTCTCATGTTCAATTGCATTCATCTTACACATAGCATCATCACATGAACTTTCCATGACATTTCATGCATTCATATGTCATATTAGACATATTAGGACATGTTAGAACCTTGGTTGATCATTTCTTCATTCATTTTCCATGTTTTGCATTCATTTCATTTCATATGCATCCATGTGTTTTCAAACTTCAAAGCATGCTTTCACAACATCTCATTCTTGTATGATCATTCATGTGCATCTTGTATGACATTGCATCATCTCACATGACATTTGCATAGCATAAACACTTCTGACTTTGGTCTTTGCATCTCATTTCATCTCATTTCAATTCATTCCTTCATGCTTTATACCTTATGCATCCATACTAACACTTTCAGGTACTTTTGGTAAGTTATCTTGAGAGGTGGATTTTCCTTCACCTCTTATCTCTTATTATCTCATTCTTATGCATTTTAACTTGTCTTTAAAGTAAATTTGATTCAATTATGTTATATCTCTCTCACTTTCTTCCTTTAAGTTACTTATCTTCTTAGGAAGTAAGTAACTTATTCTTCTGCTTCCTCCTTCCTTTCATCTGCTTCTTCCATTGGTGGCTTCTTTGAAGGTGTTTCTCTAAGCCTCGTAAACCATAGGATATCCAAGCATGATAATAATTAGGGTTGTGATTAGTCCCCCTTAGCTTTTTACATTTGAGTCTCCTTGAGTCTCTCTCCTCATCTCAATAATCAGAGACTAAACTCTTAAAGTTTTAGGACTTTGGAATTAGGGTTATGCATGTATCCTTCTCTTAGGATGGAGTGTATAACTTTAATCCTAAGTGTTAAACCTTTAATTTGTTTAAAACACTTAATCAAATCATTTAATAATCACCAAGACTTTATCTTGTAACTTGGGCCTTACATTAGGGTTCTAACTCTTCCTTATGGTTAAGAGGGACTAACCCTAGTGTTTAATGGACAAGTTCCCCTCAAGTTGTCTTACAAACCATAAAATCCACTTCTTAATCTCATCCCTTAAATAAAATCCACTTAATAAAGGATTTTTATAAAATGAATTTAGTACCTAACCATGGATTAAGTTGAGGTATCTTCCTCAACTTAAGTGTTCTCATTTATTATCCTTCTATTAGGATGGTGTAATGAGCTTACTAATCTGTGATTAGAGATTAAACTCATTACTTAACACTAAACAAAAACCCAAAATCATTTAAATAATCACAAGTAGTTTAATGATCTTAATCCTACATCATCATGGTAATTAAGTTAAGATGCTTATATACTTAAGTAGGCTCATTATCCCTAATCAGGGAGGATATAATGAGTTTACAAGCCCTTGATTTAGGCTTAAGCTCATTAACTTATGCAAAACACCAAAAACAATAAAAAACTGAAAACACAAAAACAAACAATAATCGTCTCCTCCTGGATTCTTTTCTCATCACACTCATTCATAAACGATAACTTGCTTCTTCCGTCTAATGCAAGACAGTTAGCACTCGAGCCAGACGTGTCATACACTTGAGCATAGGCAAGCAGGAAGTTCATAGTCAATTTATTTTCAGTCTCTTTGAGTCGAACTACGGTGTTCTGACTTCGTCATTGCACGAGAGGATACATAGGCATAACTTAAAAATTATCGAACAAAAGTCTCTGTGTCTTCCCCCTCTTTCAGCATTCTTTAAAAGCCTCAGTTCCTGGGCATTCACCCTTTTGCATTGACACTTGTATATTCTTTTCTTAGCTTTTGCACACAGATAGCACATACACTACCCCTTTCAAACACAATCTTTTAAGCGTGGATCCCGTCGAGTACGACGGACAATCTGGGTGCTAATACCTTCCCAGGTTGTAACCCACCCCCTTTCTCAGTTTCTCTGGTTCGCAACCGTCTTATCCATCTCTTTCCAGGTTTATGCAGCATTACCTTTCCTTTGGGATAAAAATGCCTAGCTGGCGACTCTATTCATTTCATTTTCATCTTTTCTCTTTTCGCCGACCGTTCGCGTCTGCACCGGGATGCAAATCTTCGGGAGCGACAATGAGGGTAAATTATAGAACGAGCATTGTATCAGAAAACAAAAATTTTACAGAAGTTTATAATAAACTCGTATTAATAGCAGAAGTTGAAACAGTGCAGTTTTAGTCAGTTTAGCCAAGTTAGTCGGGAGAATTAGTTGCCCGGAATCTAATGAAAATTGTAGGGGTAAGTCGGGTGATTTAGTAGGTAATTTTGTCGGTTTGTTTTTTTGAATTCGTGTTGAAATGTGTGGTTTTCGCGTGCCTGATAACGAGAAAACGTATCGATTATATTGCTAGGTTTCATTGACGTTTTATCGCATAATCACCGTTTTAACACTCGAATTCTCGAGTTTTTCTTACCATTTTGCAGGTACATCATTATATGGAGCTAAGTCATGAATTAAGAGAAAAAGGAACAAAATCAACCATAAAAAGATGAAGAAATGAAGAAGCCTGCAAAACTGCATATTTTGTTGCAGCCACGATCGTCACCAGGGTGTCACGACCGTGACACCCCAAAAGAGGCCATCACGACCGTGAGAGCATTGTCACGACCGTGACACTTAAAAGCCACATGACACGAGCGTGAAGACCTTGTCACGACCGTGACAAGGATAAAAATAGGTTTTTGATTCAGACTACGTCAAAGCACTACGTGAAGAACGTTCCTCCTATTTTGTTGCCACGTACCTACATTCCCTCCACCAATTCAGCAAGGCCCATGCAACAAAGGTCCAAATTTCAGCCCATTAAGGATTCTATAAATAGTACAAGTTTTATGAACAATGGACAGAGCATTTTTTTATTCGATTTTCTACGGAAGCTCTGCCGAATTATTTTACGACCCTGTTTCTATTTCTGCATTATTTTTAGTTTTCTTTTCGTTCTTATTGTATCCAAACCCGCCATATAACAATTTCCAACATCAGGAAATTGTTATACATTTATTTTTTTCTAAACCTTCAGCCTTTGTTATTTTCGATTTCCGCCAACTCCAAGCTTTCCGGTCTGTGGAAGAAGGAGTCTGCTCTAATATTTGTTAACCAGGTTTTTTATTATATCGCAATTTAAATATTTATAATGTTTATTTATTTTTCTGCCATGAGTATTTTATTATTTAATTTTCTGTCTCTGTCTGGTTCAACATCGATGAGTAGCTAAATACCTTAGGGCGGTATGTAGTTAAAACAAACTTAATCGGTAAAATTTAATCGTAGGCTTAAAACAATTAATAACTTAACATTCTGGCTGATACTTTTTAATTAAAATCGACCTTTTCGTTACGAGAGTAAGAAAAGAGTATTAGGTTAGGTCAAGACCACGAGAGTGTGATATTTTTAACCAGATAGCTAAAGTTAGGCATTTAAATTAAACACAGCGAGAGCGCTTTAAAATAAATTAGAATTACTAAGTTTCCAAAAATTATCTCTAAACACTTATGGGCTAGCGAGAGCAGGCATAGGGCTTTAGGGATAAGATCTGATATAAGACCACGAGAGTGTGAGTTGAGGGTATTTAAACTGGTAACCTCTACCGAATAGATTAAGTAAACACCTTTATAAGCCTAGGTTAGATTGACCCACCTAAGTTAGTATAATTACATACCGACCGCCTTAGTATTATTTTATTAAAACTTAAATTTAATTCCGCCTTTAATATTCTTAAAAATCAACAAAAAATCGTGACAACCATTCGCCTTAGCTAAACTAGAAGTTCATCTAGCACTAAGTAACCATAGAATCCCTGTGGATCGATAATCTTAAATATTACTTCGATAGGCTGTGCACTTGCAGTTAAGATACCGCTAGACGCATAATTAGACACGTCTTTAGCCCATCAAGTTTTTGGCGCCGTTGTCGGGGATTCCTTAATTTAGTTACTAGTACATTTAGGTAGCATTGTCTAGACTAAGGTATCAACTATTTAATTTAATTTAATTTCCGAGTGTATGCCAAGTACTCGCTCTAAAAGCGAAGACTTGCAACCTCTAATCCCTGAATCGGAACGCTTCTTACACGTAAGAAGACGTATATTCGATTACGAAAATAATTACAATATTCCAGATCTTCAATTAGATCGGCCTAAACCAGTCGTAACATCAAAGGACGCAGAGATGGCTGAAGAACAGAATCACCCACTCAAGTATTACGCCAGTCCTTCGCAAGCTGAACCGCATTCAAGCATTGCCGCGCCAGCTATCAACCGAAATGATTTCGAACTAAAACCTTCGTTGATATCAGCCGTGCAACAAAATCAATTCGCCGGAAATCCTACCGAGGATCCGAATCTTCATCTTTCGATCTTTGTGCAATATGCAGATACCGTAAAAGCCAATGGAGTTACCCAAGAAGCTATTAGACTACGTTTATTTCCTTTTTCACTTCGAGACAGAGCAAGAGCTTGGCTTCAATCTCTGCCTTCGAACTCAGTAACTACGTGGGAGGAACTAAAGAGAGTTTTCTTGAACAGATATTTTCCACCCAGCAAGACAGCTATGTTGAGAGCTCAGATCAACGGATTTAAGCAAAGGGAAAGCGAATCATTATTCGAAGCTTGGGAACGCTATAAGGATCTGCTGAGACTTTGTCCACATCACGGATTAATAGAATGGATGGTCATCCATACCTTCTATAATGGACTCTTATACAATACAAGAATGACAATTGACGCTGCCGCGGGCGGTGCATTGATGGACAAAGAATATAATGATGCTTATGCACTCATCGAAAGTATGGCTCAAAACCATTACCTTTGGGGAAGCGAGAGAGTCGCAACTGAGAAACCAACAAAAGGAGGTATGTACGAAGTAAGTAGTATGGACCAAGTCAATGCGAAGTTTGACCAACTAAGCCAAAAGATCGACAACTTGGCCATAACACCAACAGCCAACGTGGCTGCAGTAACACCTAATTGTGAGTTATGTGGAGTTTCAGGACACGAAGTTTCTGATTGTCAACTATTGACAGGAACTCCCACTGATCAAGTGAATTATGCTCAAGGAAACCCTTACTCAAACACATACAACCCAGGTTGGAAGAATCATCCGAACTTCTCCTATAAGAATAACAATGCTTTATACGCACCAGGTCAAGCACCAGCTACATCACCAGGATATCAAAAGACTGCTCCTAATGTCCCTAGAAAATCGAATCTTGAATTGATGATGGAGAACTTTATAGCTAACCAATCTCAAACAAACAAGGACTTCTTAAACCAAAACATTCACACTAGTGCGCAGATTAAACAATTAGTGAGCAAAGTAGATGCATTAGCTACACATAACAAAATGCTTGAAACTCAGATTTCACAAGTAGCTCAACAACAAGCACCTACTGCTGCACCAGCTGGAGTATTCCCAGGACAACCTCAACCTAATCCGAAAGGACATGCTAACGCCGTAATATTAAGAAGTGGCAAGGAACTTGACGGACCTACCGATCCAAGACTTGACAATCCAGCCATGTACCAAAAACCGGATAAACCGACTGAAGTGGTGAATGATCCAGAAGAAAAGGGAGATGATAATCAAGAGGCAGTGGAGAAAGAACAACCTTATGTGCCTCCACCACCCTATAAACCACCAATTCCGTACCCTCAAAGATTAACCAATTCCAAAACGACGGGTCAATTCAAGAAATTTGTTGAACTTCTGAAACAGTTGAATATTACTATTCCGTTTACAGAAGCTATCACCCAAATACCCTCGTATGCTAAGTTTTTAAAAGAAATCTTATCCAATAAGAAAAAGATAGAGGATAACGGAACAGTTACACTTACTGCTGAGTGTAGCGCCATAATTCAGAATAATATGCCTCCTAAGCTAAAAGATCCAGGAAGTTTCTCTATACCCTGTGTAATAGGAAAATTCGTCATTGACAAAGCTCTATGCGATTTAGGAGCCAGTATCAGTGTTATGCCCTTAACGATTTGCAAAAGGCTAGACATGGGAGACCTAAGACCAACTAAAATGTCTGTTCAACTAGCCGATCGCTCTGTTAAATATCCTGTAGGCATACTAGAAAACGTCCCAGTACGTATAGGACAATTCTACATCCCTACTGATTTTATAATCATGGACATCTCTGAAGACTCCACCACACCTATCATACTAGGAAGACCATTCTTAGCTACCGCCGGAGCTATAATAGACGTAAAAAGAGGAAAGCTAACCTTTGAAGTAGGTGAAGAGAAAGTTGAATTTATTTTAACACAATTCTTACAATCACCAGCTATAGAGGATACATGCTATCTATTGGACGTAATTGACGAATGTGTAAGAGAGATGGAACTGAAAGAGACTACCTATTCTGAAATAATGAAAATTCAAATCCCTCCGATTTTCGAAGATGATAATTGGCGTAAACCATATCAGGATGACAGTCTAAGCGAAAGTTTAGCACTTACACCGGATCCCATGCCAAGTAAAGATAAACCTACATTAGGATTAAAAACTTTACCTCATAACCTAAGGTACGAATTCTTAGACGTTGAATGTAAAAGACCAGTTATAATAAATTCCAGTTTAGGAACTATAGAAACAAAGAAACTTTTAGATGTTTTGAAGAAATATCCAACTGCATTAGGATATAACATATCTGACCTCAAGGGAATATGCCCTTCAGTTTGTATGCATCGTATTCTGCTAGAAGAAGATTGCAGAACCTCCATAGAATCTCAAAGAAGAATTAACTCAATCCTTAGCACTGTAGTAAAAGAAGAAGTTAAGAAACTACTAGATGCCGGAATAATATATCCAATCTCTGATAGTGAATGGGTTAGTCCAATACATGTAGTGCCAAAGAAAGGAGGTATCACTGTAGTGAAAAACGCTCAAGGCGAATCGATATCGCAAAGAGTAGTGACGGGACATAGAGTGTGCATAGATTATCGTAAACTAAATAAAGCCACTCGAAAAGATCATTTCCCACTACCTTTTATAGATCAAATGTTAGAACGATTAGCCAAGCATTCTTACTTCTGTTATCTTGACGGTTACTCAGGATTTTTCCAAATCCCTATCCATCCAGATGATCAAGAGAAGACCACATTCACATGCCCATATGGAACGTTCGCCTATAGACGAATGCCCTTTGGATTATGCAACGCTCCTGCAACCTTTCAAAGATGTATGATGTCAATCTTCGCAGATTTTGTATACAACATCATGGAAGTGTTCATGGACGACTTCTCTGTATGCGGGCAAAGTTTTGAAGGATGCTTATCGAACTTAGAAATGTTATTAGAAAGATGTGTAAAAGTAAACCTCGTGCTTAACTGGGAGAAATGTCATTTTATGGTCAAAGAAGGAATCGTATTAGGTCATGTAATATCCGACAAGGGAATTGAAGTTGATAAAGCTAAGATTGAAGTCATAAAAGATCTTCAACCCCCTAAAACCGTTCGAGAAATACGAAGCTTTTTAGGACACGCCGGTTTTTACCGACGATTCATCAAAGATTTCTCGAAAATCACTAAACCTCTTACTGGTTTATTAATGAAAGATGCTGAGTTCATATTCAATGAAGATTGTCTTAAAGCATTCGAAACTTTAAAAACAGCCCTCATCATCGCACCAATCATGCAACCCCCTGACTGGAGATTACCTTTTGAAATCATGTGCGATGCGAGTGACTATGCTGTAGGCGCAGTTCTAGGCCAGAGGAAGGAAAGGAAACTTCATGCGATTTATTATGCCAGTAGAACCTTAGATTCTGCCCAGATGAACTACGCCACTACCGAAAAAGAATTGTTAGTTGTTGTCTTTGCGCTTGACAAATTCCGTTCTTACCTAGTTGGAGCGAAAATAATCATTTACACAGACCATGCTGCTATCCGATATTTATTAACTAAGAAAGATGCTAAACCAAGACTCTTGAGATGGATTTTACTCTTACAAGAGTTTGATCTAGAAATAAAAGATAAAAAAGGTACTAAAAACGTCGTAGCGGACCATTTATTTAGAATAGAAGGTATTAAACCCGAACAAGTGCCGATTAACGATGATTTTCCGTATGGACAGCTGATAGCACAATTAGGAAGCGACCTAGCTCAGTTTGACATAAATGAACCAGAATCCGTGGAAACAATCCAGACAACTGTAGGACTGCCATGGTACGCTGACATTGTCAACTACCTAGCCACAGGAGCTCTTCCACCCGATCTAACCTATCAGCAGAAAAAGAAATTCTTTCACAATCTGAAACATTACTATTGGGATGAACCATTATTGTTCAAAAGAGGACCAGATGGAATCTTTCGCCGATGTATTCCCGAAGAAGAAATAGAAGATGTCATTGCTCAATGCCATTCATCTCCTTATGGTGGACATGCAAGCACTTCCAAGACTTGTGCAAAAATCTTGCAAGCCGGCTTATTCTGGCCTAATCTATGGAAGGATGTCCACATCGCTGTTATAAATTGCGATCGGTGTCAACGCACCGGCAATATTTCAAGAAGAGATGAAATGCCTCAAAAAGGAATATTAGAAGTAGAAATATTTGACGTCTGGGGAATAGATTTCATGGGACCATTCCCATCATCTTTCGGTAATAATTACATACTCGTAGCTGTTGATTATGTTTCGAAATGGATTGAAGCTATAGCTTCTCCTACAAACGATACACGAGTAGTAATAAAGCTTTTCAAAAATATAATCTTTCCCAGATTTGGTGTGCCTAGACTCGTCATAAGTGACGGTGGCTCGCACTTCATCTCAAAAATCTTTGACAAATTACTATCTAAGTATGGAGTAAGACACCGTGTGGCTACACCATATCACCCACAAACAAACGGACAAGTCGAAGTCTCGAACAGAGAAATTAAACAAATCTTAGAAAAGACTGTCGCCATATCTCGGAAAGATTGGTCATCTAAACTTAATGAAGCTTTATGGGCTTATAGGACCGCTTACAAGACACCCATAGGTACTACCCCTTTCAAATTAGTTTATGGAAAATCTTGTCACCTCCCGGTAGAACTAGAACACAAAGCTTATTGGGCGATTAGAACTCTCAATATAAACTATAATGCTGCAGGAGAAAAGCGAATCCTAGACATTAACGAATTAGAAGAATTAAGGCTAGATGCTTATGAGAATGTTAAGATATATAAAGAAAGAACTAAGCGATGGCATGATAAACGCCTATCTAGGAAAGAATTTAGTGTGGGAGACGTTGTACTCCTCTTTAATTCAAGACTTAGGCTCTTTCCTGGAAAATTAAAATCTAGATGGTCAGGACCCTTTGATATAATTAAAGTATTCCCGAGTGGAGCAATAGAAATTAAGGGTAGGAATAGTGAACCATTCATAGTAAACGGACAACGTTTAAAACATTATCATAAAGTTGAAAATAGAGATTATGCAAATAATCTAAGGCTTTTAGAATTGTCCACTGATTCCCCTTATTAATCTAAACCTAAGCATTACGTCAGGCTTTTGACGATAAAAACAGCGCTTAGTGGGAGGCAACCCATTTACTTATTTAATTATTTAAACTATTCTTTTTAGCATATTGTTATTTATCGTTTTACTATTTGTTTATTTGTTTTATCATTTTATAGTTTTATTTTATATTACTATTATTGCCATTACATTATGCATTTCATTTTCTTATTTTTATCTTAAATCACTTTTTACAGATTTTCTAAAAGTCTTTTCCACTTTCCTTTTTCCCCTGATTTGTTTCCTCCATATTTGCACTGACCATGGCTAATCAACCAATAAACCATATGGAAACCAAATTTAGAGGTAGGAACCAAAGAATGAAGTTTGAAGAGTTATCACAGAGGCAAATGGATTTGACCCTGTACCCGGATGATCAGACTATGGAAACCCTAGGTATACATGATAGCATCATGTACTTGTTTAACCGACTCGGATGGGAGAATGCATTGATCCAACATAAGTTTGTGACTTACCGCGAGCTCACCCTTGAGTTCCTTAGCTCCTTAATTTACCTACCTGAGCGCGGTTTTGGATTTAGGAAAGGATTTATTAGTTTCCGCCTATTTGGAATAGAATATGACTTTAACCACAAAGAACTAGCTGACTTATTAGGATTCCCTAGTGGACCATTTGCTTTTACTACCACACAGGTAGAATTGATGGATATTGAGCTAGATTTCTTTTGGGGAACTTTAACCGGAAACTACCACCCTGAACCAAATAGCATGAATAATGATGAGATCCATAACCCTGCTCTCCGTTACTTCCATAAAATCCTTGCCCACACCTTCTTTGGAAAAGAAGAAAACATTACCGGAGTTTCTAAAGATGAGATATTTATTATGTCATGTTTCACTAATGGACATCCTGTTAATGGTGTACCTTTCATGATGCAAACCTTCACCCGTATCCAAGAAGAACCTGAATTACCTATATTAGTAGGAGGTCTTGTAACCATGATTGCTGATGCTTTAGGACTTAGGTACCAATTGCACAGGTGCAACCGTTTAGGTAACATCCGTCCTATGAATCTTAACTTCTGCTTTAATAGACATATCATAAGGAATTTAGGACATCCACCTTTTGAGTACCTAATCCGGAACGAGGTAGTAACCCTGTTCACATTGCCAAACCATGCTAGAGTAAGTGTTCACAATAAGGATAACTGGCTTTATGAGTTAACCCCACCTGATTATCCATCCACTCCTGAAACACCTCAGTCTTACAAGATAAAAGATGATACAATGACCGATGTCGAAACTGACCCTGAGACACCTCCTGGTTACCATGACATTGACCACACTGACGAAGTTGCTGAAACCCCTGAAGTGAATCAAGGAGATTATGCTAACAACTTACAGAACATCATGAACACTCTTAATGCTTACCAAACTGATATAAATTTATTTAAAGAAGACATTAAGAGCATGCGATTGGACATCATAGGTTTGACTGACATAACCTGCGAACAATTCTATCACTTGAACTCCGCAATCGAAGATTTGAAGAAACGCTTTTGAAAATGCTATAAGTGATTTAGTTTATTTTTCTCTTTGTTTTCGTTTCTAGTTAGATTTATTTTTCGCAAACAATTTCGTACCGTATTTTCATTAATGTAATTTCATTTTCAATTACCTTATGCAATGCACTTCTAATTCCAAAATTTCTCCATTTTAAGCAATTTATATATTTTTCATTCTATGTACTGTTATGCTTGCATTTATTCATATTATATACAATCTCTCATGCCATGCAAGTTAGTGAAGTACTCTGTTGAAATTATATATTATATGGTGTTTATAATTTAATATGAGTGATAAGTGAAGAAAATACATTATTATAAAGTATGTGAATTAAGTGAGATAGTGTTTTCTGGAAATTATTCAACGAAGCAAGCCCTCACGGTCGTCACAACCCCTTAACGATCGTGACGTGCTCATTTAGCGTGTCACGAGCGTCGCACCCCTGTCACGACCGTGACAACCCCTATTATAGGATTCGTGAGAAACAGAACTGTTTCTCTTCGTGACCTCTTCTTCTTCTTCCTCCATAACTTCCAAAAACCACCCATTTTCTCCATAACTTCCGTAACCCCCCCATTACCAACTTTAAACTCATTAACCCCCCATTATCACCACTCCTATCACATTCTCACTCTCCATTATTTATTCCGAATCATTATTTCTTTCATTTTACCATTTTTTCACAAACATCAAAAATCTCAATCTTTCACTCTACCTCTTGCATGCAATGGATACCATTCAATTTAGAGAAGGTGATGTTGGAGAAACCCAGAGAGAACGATTTCTCCGATTCCAAAACCGTGGTGTGCAACCTACACGTTACATCGACACTGTCTGTTTGAGGGAACTCGGAATGCTTGCCAGTGTCACGAGTCTGCTTCAAAAAGTCGGTCTGTGGGATCTTTGCAGTCAACCTCAGCCCACATTCGAGCTTCTGACATTGGAGTTCCTCAGCTCATTCCAGTACATCACCCCCTCCGGTTCTCAGAGTCAGCTCACCGGTTTCGCAAAATTCAGATTGCATGGCCAAGAGTTCAACCTTTCGCAAGACAGGATAGCCGAGTTGCTAGGCTTCGATCACGGAACTGAAGCTCACTGCCGCGTGCCCGATAATTTTAGTGAACCCGCTTTCACTCTATGGCACGACATAACTAATACCCGTGCCTCAGCCTTCCAAAGCCTCAACGCTATGCACATTCACAACCCGGCAATCCGTTATTTCCACCGAGTCATTTGCAACACCATATTCGCTCGAGAAAGCAACCATAAGCTCAATTCCAAGGAGCTTCTATTCTTACACTGCGCTCTAAATGACGAGCCGATCAACGCTGCCCCTTTCATGCTTTATCACATCCAGGCTATTGCACATAGAGGATCCACCCCGTTCTTCATAGGCGGCATTGTCACCACCCTCGCCATTCAGTTGGGGCTTGGTGACTTGGTCGCAAATCAGCCTCACCTAGCCGCAGAATTCCTCACCAAGAGTTATTGTAGGTCCGCTCACCTGATTGCGCAGCGAGAGGATGGCAGGTATAGCCCTGTTGTCCATGGAACCATATTTCACCATATCATTCTGCCGTCCCGCGACCGCATCGACCCATCCAGCCGAGCCAACTGGCTCTTTATTTTACCAGATGCTGCCGACCACGCTCCTATCCATGATCAGGCAGATCTCCCAGCGGATGAGATGCAGGACGCTATGGATGCAGCTGAGCCTGTCCAGGATATACCAGAGACATCTACCCGACAGCCTCCTGCACAGGAATTCACTCTTGAGGACGTCCTCCGTGCGATTCATCAGCAGAACCAGATGAACGCCGCACTGGAGCGAAGGCAGAAGGAGCAGTATGATGCTTTACTCGGCACTATTGCAGCAAACCAGGCAGCCACTAATGAGAGGTTTGGAGAGATTTTCAGTGAGTTAGAAGCCTTGCGTATCGACATCACTGCGACCACCAGCACCGGTTCTGATCCCGAAGCGACTCCATCCAGACGCCGCTCCCGCACCAGAATCCGACCCCGCGGTCCTCAGCATCCATAGATCTAGTTTTCATTATGTTTGTTTTTCGTTTTTGTCGTTTGTACTGTGCTTTTTCCGCATTTATATCACAACATTGAGGACAATGTCTGATATAGTGTGGGAGAGGTACCTTTCATTTCCGCATTTTTCCTTTTCGCACTTTTCCATTTCGTTGTATTTTCAATTCCGTTGTATTTCCTTTAGTAAGTTAATGAAGCGAGCAAATCTTTGTGCTATTTTCTTTAGTTTCAAACTTTCCCGTTTATTTAGCCATACCCGGAAAAAAAAAATCTTTAATTATTCGCATTACCCGACTTACCTACGAAATCGTAATTAGGAAGCTGAGAACGATTAAACAAAACCAATACGATCTTGACACCTTTGACTTCCCACTTAAGCGATTCCATTCCGATTATCATTACGAGTACACTTTAAGTTTCAGTTCAAAAGTAACCCCTAGTAGTTTATACTAGCAGTCAGCACCGTCTGAACACAAACCACGTGGGGAGCCGATGAATATAAGCGTTTGATGCCTAATCAATAATGATCCTTCATATCTCGATGCAAATGAAAAGAAACTGCACCAAAGTACACGGTCGCATACAAGAAACGAGAAATATGAGAAGGAGTCCATTGCGGGTTGGTTCAGAGGTACTGGTTTTGAACTTGGTAGGGCGTGCTACGGCTCGATCCCCCACAACCTCCAAATCGGATAATATATGTAGGGTTACCACACTCGTGTACCAGACCCCGTGCTCAAAAAGGATCAAAGTCGCTAACCGGCTACTCCACTACGTGCGTGCTAAGGCAAAGGGCTTAATGTGATTGCGCTAGAATGAAACCGGGCGAAATGAGATTGAAAAACTCTAGGTGAGATCGTAAAGAAATTTCTGATTGTTTCGTTTAACGGGAAGTCGACGACATAGCTTGTTGCTTGTGTCATTAGTGTATCGGTAGTGTTCTATCAAAGTACCGGATTATCCGACAAAACGATCCCTCGTATGATTTGTTATGAGTATGCGTGAATAAAAACTTGTCCGCTGATTTTCAACCGACTATTTGCTTGAGGACAAGCAAAGGTTTAAGTTTGGGGAAGTTTGATAACGAGAAAACGTATCGATTATATTGCTAGGTTTCATTGACGTTTTATCGCATAATCACCGTTTTAACACTCGAATTCTCGAGTTTTTCTTACCATTTTGCAGGTACATCATTATATGGAGCTAAGTCATGAATTAAGAGAAAAAGGAACAAAATCAACCATAAAAAGATGAAGAAATGAAGAAGCCTGCAAAACTGCATATTTTGTTGCAGCCACGATCGTCACCAGGGTGTCACGACCGTGACACCCCAAAAGAGGCCATCACGACCGTGAGAGCATTGTCACGACCGTGACACTTAAAAGCCACATGACACGAGCGTGAAGACCTTGTCACGACCGTGACAAGGATAAAAATAGGTTTTTGACTCAGACTACGTCAAAGCACTACGTGAAGAACGTTCCTCCTATTTTGTTGCCACGTACCTACATTCCCTCCACCAATTCAGCAAGGCCCATGCAACAAAGGTCCAAATTTCAGCCCATTAAGGATTCTATAAATAGTACAAGTTTTATGAACAATGGACAGAGCATTTTTTTATTCGATTTTCTGCGGAAGCTCTGCCGAATTATTTTACGACCCTGTTTCTATTTCTACATTATTTTTAGTTTTCTTTTCGTTCTTATTGTATCCAAACCCGCCATATAACAATTTCCAACATCAGGAAATTGTTATACATTTATTTTTTTCTAAACCTTCAGCCTTTGTTATTTTCGATTTCCGCCAACTCCAAGCTTTCCGGTCTGTGGAAGAAGGAGTCTGCTCTAATATTTGTTAACCAGGTTTTTTATTATATCGCAATTTAAATATTTATAATGTTTATTTATTTTTCTGCCATGAGTATTTTATTATTTAATTTTCTGTCTCTGTCTGGTTCAACATCGATGAGTAGCTAAATACCTTAGGGCGGTATGTAGTTAAAACAAACTTAATCGGTAAAATTTAATCGTAGGCTTAAAACAATTAATAACTTAACATTCTGGCTGATACTTTTTAATTAAAATCGACCTTTTCGTTACGAGAGTAAGAAAAGAGTATTAGGTTAGGTCAAGACCACGAGAGTGTGATATTTTTAACCAGATAGCTAAAGTTAGGCATTTAAATTAAACACAGCGAGAGCGCTTTAAAATAAATTAGAATTACTAAGTTTCCAAAAATTATCTCTAAACACTTATGGGCTAGCGAGAGCAGGCATAGGGCTTTAGGGATAAGATCTGATATAAGACCACGAGAGTGTGAGTTGAGGGTATTTAAACTGGTAACCTCTACCGAATAGATTAAGTAAACACCTTTATAAGCCTAGGTTAGATTGACCCACCTAAGTTAGTATAATTACATACCGACCGCCTTAGTATTATTTTATTAAAACTTAAATTTAATTCCGCCTTTAATATTCTTAAAAATCAACAAAAAATCGTGACAACCATTCGCCTTAGCTAAACTAGAAGTTCATATAGCACTAAGTAACCATAGAATCCCTGTGGATCGATAATCTTAAATATTACTTCGATAGGCTGTGCACTTGCAGTTAAGATACCGCTAGACGCATAATTAGACACGTCTTTAGCCCATCAGTGCCATCGTATATGTTGTTTTATTCTGATTTGTGGATGTTTTAAGTTATAGGTCAAAGGACCAACGTTGATTATTTAAGTTGTAGGTCGAATGACCAATATTGATATTAAAGTTGTAGGTCGTATGACCAACGTTGATGTATATAAGTTGTAGGCCTCTGGCCAAAGTTGAATCGTGCTGAATTAAAGTTGTTATGTTGTTTGTTGTATGTTGTTTCGAGTTCATTGTTGTTATGTGTTGTGTTGTTGTAATCATGGCATACATTGCATTTTCTAAGTTGGAAAAATAATTAAGTTGAAGGCTTATGCCTTGCAGATACCTCGATAACCTAGTATATTTTAAGTTGGGAGTTTTACTCCGATGGTACCACATGTATATGCATAGTTGAGTCACATTTGTGTTGCATTATTTATGTCGATTAAGTTGTTTATGCTGATTAAGTTGAAGAAGTCTTTTGTCTTTATTAAGTTTATGAAGTTGTTTATGTTGTTCAAGTTGATTAAGTTGTTCATGTTAATTAAGTTGATGAAGTTTTTTATGTTGTTCAAGTTGATTAAGTTGTTCATGTTGATTAAGTTGATGAAGTGTTTACATTGATTAAGTTGATTAAGTTGTTTATGTGAGTTATCTTGATGAAGTTTATTATGTTGCTTAAGTGGATTATGTGTTTATAAATAATAGGTCATGAAGTAGATTAAGTTGATTATGTGATCATGTTGATGGAGTTGCTTATATGATTATGGTGATGAAGTTGATTATATGGTTATGATGATAAAGTTGTCGTATTAGTTAGGTTGTTTATGATGCTTATGTTTGTTGAAGATTTTAAGTTGATTATGTAGTAAATGTTGATAGGTGTAATAAGCTAATTAATTATGTTGATAGATTGTAGGTGATTGTTAAGTTGTTGTTGTTAGATAGTAGTGAAATTGTATGATTCTATCTAACGTATTAATTATCATACTTCGTTTATAAAATTTGATATCTCACCCCTTCTATTTGAATGTTACCCCTATATTGGTAACGTGTAGGTTAGCTTGATGGAAGATTGTTATCTTTGTTAGTTCGAGTCGATGTCGATGCTCTGATATGTAACACTCGGGGGGATGAACGGCTAGTTCGTTTGTTGTTGTTTCAAGTTGTTTCCATGAAAATATGTGGTTATTAAGTTATTTAAGTTGAACCGAAAATGTTGCACCATGTTTAGTTGAATATTCGGGAATCCGCTACGTAGTTATGAATGTTGTCTTGGTTTCAAAAGTGAATAAAAGTTGTTGTTATAGTTTCATTTGAATAAAAACTGTTATGTATCAATGTACTATTTGATTAAATGAAAAAGTGTTTTAAAGTTGAAATGTGACATACTAGTTGTTATATTAAGTTGAATTTTACTACTCTGATTTTTTTGTTAATTTCTAGGTAGAAATGGGGTGTTACATCAGTGTCTGGTTTGCCATAATATTTCCTTTCTCGACCCACCTTGCATTTGGATGTTGCTTCTTTGGTCTATGGGCTTTGTAACACGGTGGGAGAACTGACTTGGGCGTTTTTGTTTCCATAAACTATGTTGCGGATAGCAAGAGTCGCCATCGACTTTTATTTTACTAAATAAGGAAAAGGAATAAAAGAACAGGAAAGACCTTTACAAAAGGTTTGAGTTCGGGGGGTAAGTTATACAAAGGGAAGGTGTTAGCACCCTTTGTATCCATGGTCATCCATAGGCTCTTATTACTTAGCTCGCTTTACTTTTGTTTTAAAAATAGTGTAATGTGTGTTTAGAAAATATTTCCATAAGTCTTTAACTTTGCATTGATCCTTGCATGGATATATACAAAGTGTTTAGTTTGAAAGTATTTTGAAATGTGGGGTGTAAAGAGTGTTTTGAAAAGAAGTGAGCAAGTACTTAAGAACTACTTACCCTAATTTTGTAAGGTCTTTCATGTTATTTATTTCCTTTAGGGGTAAGACTGTCATTACTATTAGTGAGTAAGTAGTCTTTACCTTGGATGTTTGAAGGGACGAGCGTAGGGTCATCGTATGGTCATAGAAGGCAACCTGTAGGGGTATCTTGGTAATTCGAAGGGACGATCATCATTTTCGTAGGGTCATCGAGAGATGAGATCATTTATTAATAGGAAACTCGAAGGGACTATGACCTTTTATCTGAAGGGATTTGATGATTTTGTTCGTAGGCAGCTTTACTAAGATACCCCCACGTTCGAGGGACTTGACCATTTTCGTAAGGCAACAAGAAGGGGATACCCTAGAGGTGCTTATGTGAGAAGTATGTTTTGTTCAATTATTTTAATCTTGAGAATTAGGGTTACCTAATGGTTGATTTTAGTCTCTCCATACAATCCTTTTAAGCATACATCTAACAGTTTATAGTGCAGAAAAATAAAACCCTTGTTTAAATTATTACATGGCTTTGGGAGAGATACATAAATATAAAAAATCCTGATAGAAAATGTAAATTGCGGAAAATAAACCTAAACTATTACAAGGATTTAGCAGTTACATTATCTTTAGAAATTGTAAAATAATTGAAACTAAAAGATTAGAAAAATATTGAGTCTTTGAGATGAGAGGAGGATATGTTTTTATCATGTTATTAGAAGAATATAAAAAAATAGAGTCAGACAAAATCACTACAGATTTTAAAATAATGGAAAATAAAAAAAGCGATTAAAATAAAATCTAAAATATATTAAAACGATGCTAAAAATATAATAAAATCAAATAAATAGAGCACAATTTTTTTCATATTTTTTTGAAAATATGGAAATAGAAAAAAAAGAGGAATTTGCGATTTTGAGGGTCGAAATCTTTTAGAATTGTATTCTTAAAGAGTATTGCTCTTCAATTTTTTTGAACTTCTGGTAAAAATTCGCAGTAAATCGAAACAGTAGCACTTACCTGTTAGACTGGAATTCTTATCACTACTGCAACCTTCAAAGTATCGGCGGAAATGGGTTACAGCCGATTAACCAACAGTTTAGTTCTCCATGGTGCCCTAAACTTCAATTTGATCGCTCAGATAGCTTGCTCACATCATACAAAGCAAAAATATACAAAGAGATTAGATGTATCATGTGTATAAATATGAAATCAAAAAATTGAAAAAGAAAAAAAAAATTCAGTTATGGCGTTTTATGAGGTTTTGGAGCAATGTGATGATTGGTACGCCTTCAAAAAAGTCTAAGGAATGTTCTTAGACCTTCAAACCTTCTTGAGAATGGATGCAACCCTAAAACTGAATCCAACTTACTCTTGAGTTTTTTTTGAAGTTTTGTATGCTCTCTTTGATAAAAAATTTCCTCCCTTTGACTTGTGGAGATGATAAGTATTTATAGAGGGTGTAATTTAGGTTGAGAAATTTGGGCCTTGTTGATGGATTTGAAGTTACTTAGAGGTGAAGAAAGGATGTTTCTAATTTGGTCAAAATATTAGATTAAATCAAACACTTTTGGTCTTGTAAAAATTTGGACACTTACAATCATCATAAACATCAAATATTTGATCCAAAAATAGACCTAAGATCAAATATTTGATTTTTCAATATTTATCTTAATTAAAATTGAATTTAAATGAAATAAATCCAATATAATATATAATAAATATACAAAATCAGATATTATGATCTCAAGGTTCTGCATGATCTTATAATTGAGTTTGGATTGGAAAAATATGGGCCCATTTGGAAGAAACTTGAGTTTTGGCATTTTTGCTTCATACACCTCCTCAAAATTGGCCAACTTCAACAATGCATAACTCTCTAAATTTTTATCCCATGTATGTGTTCTAGGACTTTTTACAAATTTTATAGTGTCCTCTAACTACTCATTTGGTCCCATGTCCATTTGATCTTCCATTTTTAAATTATGAGCTTTTGAAAAAGTTGACTTTTTGTTGACTTTTCAAAGGACATGTAATGTCTTGGCTCATATCTCTCAAATGAAGCATTTTTGGCCTTGGCTTGTGAGTCACAAAGTTGTAGGGAATTGAATTTCCTTCAAAATGAGCTCTGGATGGGAAATTTTTTATGAATCATGTGAAACTTATGGTTGGTCAAAGTACAACTAACTTTTTCTACACAAAACCCTAATTTAGTAACTCCTGATTCTTGATGATTATGAGGTTCCCTTGATAAATCATGATCAACCCTTGATCAAATGATGAATCTTACTTAATAATCTTGATGTTGACCAAAAATCTTGAAGTTTGAGGGTATGTTGACCACCGTTGACTTTTTGACCAAGTTAACTGATTTTTGGATCATCTAAGCATCTGACTGACCAAACTTGTAGGGAAAGCCTTGAAACTTGACATGAGGATCCTTTGAAGTATGTGGGATACCATGAAGTTAACTTTAGGCTTTGGAAGTCCAATTTTCTTTGAGAACTCAAAACCCTAGTTTAAGATCAGTTGCATAGGAAGAGGCTTAGTCTGATGAAACCTGGAATTCCTTTGAGCAATTGAGAATCTTGTGATCATTAGAAGACCTCTTGAGACATATTGTCTTAAAGATGTGAGGGAAAATTTTGGGGTACAACATCTTCCCCTGTTCAATTTTCTAAAACCTGAGGAGTTAGATTAGCATGTACACCATTTGTGACCTGAAGGTGGAAGAGGATTGAACACTTAATCCCAAAAATGTGCACTCGCTGGTGCGCAAAGTAATATTGTTGGTTGATCGTATTGCTTGAATGGGCTTAGAGATGTCATTCGGAGTATTTGGAGATGATATTATAGATGCCATTCAAAGTATCTATGGGTAGGAGTGTCAGAATGTGTCTACGTATGACTTTATCTTAATGTTGTTACTGCACTAAGTATCAGAATTAGATCTTCGTCTCGACCATCTCTGAATTGTCTCTGTAACATATCCGAAATAAGTATCAGCACTAGATCTTCTTTTAGATCGTCTCTGAACTGTCTCTGAGGGGAAAAGATACTTTGAACTAAGTATCAGCACTAGATCTTCGTCTCGATCGTCTCTGAACTATCTCTAGGAAAATATCTTGAGCTAAGCATCAGAACTAAATCTTTGTTTTGATTATCTCTGAACTGCTTCTGGAAAGTATCATGAACTAAGTATCAGCACTAGATCTTCATTTAGATCGTCTCTAAATTGTCTCTGGAAAATATCCTGCACTAAGTATCAGTACTAGATTTTCGTTTAGATCGTCTCTGAACTGTCTTAAGGACAATATCTTTAATTAACAATCAGAACTAAATCTTCGTTTTGATTATCTCTAAATTGCTTCTGGAAAAATACCCTGCACTAAGTATCAGCACTAGATCTTCATTTAGATCGTCTCTGAACTGTCTCAAGGACAATATCGTGAATTAAGCATCAAAACTAAATCTTCGTTTCGATTATCTCTGAATTGCTTCTGGAAAATATCCTGCAATAAGTATCAGCTCTAGTTCTTCGTTTAGATCGTCACAAAATTGTCTGAAGGACAATATCTTGAATTAAGCATCAGAACTAAATATTCATTTCGATTATCTCTTAATTGCTTCTGGAAAATATCATGCACTAAGTATCAGCACTAGAACTTTGTTTAGATCGTCTTTGAACTGTCTCAAGGACAATATATTGAATTAAGCATCATAACTAAATCTTCGTTTCGATTATCTCTGAATTACTTTTGAAAATAAATATTATGCACTAAGTATCAGCACTAGATCTTCGTTTAGATCGTCTATGAACTATCTCAAGGACAATATCTTGAATTAAGCATCAGATCTAAATCTTTGTTTCGATTATCTCTTAATTGCTTCTGGGAAAATATCCTGCACTAAGTATCAGCACTAGATCTTCTGTTAGATTGTCTCTAAATTGTCTCAAGGAGTTGGTAATGTTTATATGACTGCGAACTATCCTGAAAAGGAAAAGTTAGTTTTTATGCAAGAGTGTTTGTTGTATGCATGCATTGTATGATGTTCTTAATGTAAATGAGAATTTCGTATGCGTTATGGATGTGTATGGCATGATATGATGTAAATGGTGTATGTATGAATTATGTAGTTGAAACACATTAGTATTTCATGTAACAATTGCTAGCTGGGGAAAATAAATCTCGATTTGTTGCTGAGAAATATGAAGACATCATTCCCGTATTGTTTCAGAATATTGTACCTAGGACCTTTCGATTTCCGTTCGTTGTACTTTTTATTGGCAGATTAAAATCCTGAATACCCTGGCTGGGGATAAAAGAGACGGACATTCCCCTGAGAGACTTATCCGACCAAGTGTCAATTCTTCGGAGGATATTAATTTTGAGAGAAATCTTTCGGAGGAAGACTCTTCCAACAGAGGCCCCATCTGGAAATCAGGAAAGGTGAAGCATCTGAGTGGAGGGTCATAAAACTGCAACCATGTGTGGATCATGCTCCTCTGAGATGAATCAAGATCCATGACCATGTCCAAAATACCCCCATAGTGCTCTCTAAACAGTGGGATGTGGTCAGGTGTGATAAGGGACTGGACCTGCCTGATACCAGTCAAGGTGGGCTCAAAGAAGTGGTAAGATATGTTGCTCTTCCTTGGAGTATCCATGAGTGTTGATGAAGAAACTGAGAATAAGCTGATGAAGATCACAGGCTGAAAAAGTTGGAGGTAAATCTCTGGCAGACTGATGCAGGTGCTGAGGGAGATAACTGAAGCAGATGCTGAAGAAGATAACTGAAGCAGAGGTCTAAGCAACAGAAGGGGTCAAAACCAAACCAAATATGAAGATTGATACCTTGTAAAACAAATAAACAAATGTCAAATGATGCAATGATGATATATGAAAATGATATGCAAAGGTTTGTGATCAAGAGCTGGATCTGATTATCTGTCTTGGTATAAGGTCCATGTATGTTTAAAGGTCCGAATGGAGGCTCGGAAATCCAGTAACCAGGGAGGGGGACTCAAATAAAGAGTCACATGTCTTGGGCTAATCACAAGAACTGTCCAAAGTGATGCATTCTTAAAACAATACTAGTAACTGGGTATGATATGGTCAAGGGTTCCTGCAAAACCTGTAAACAACCCAACTCCCTCACATGTAATGTTCTAGAACAAAGATCCTCAGACTTGGATCAGTTATGATAAGTGTAAACACTTCTAACCCGGAGGTACAGTGTTTACAATAACCATAAAAGATCCTCCTCTAATTCTCCCCAGATTCTGAAGGTCAAAATAAAGGTCATCTAGACTTAGCAGGCTTCCCAGATAGCCCTAGCACCACAGGAAATTTGTAGCACATAGTTCTCAAGAAGAAACCCACATCTGAACTGTGTTTCATATTCCCGCACCAGACCAAAATGGAATGGGAAAGAATATGAAGCCACTCTAGCCTAGGTGTCACTCAGGTCCCAGGTATAGGACCTTAATCTCTCAATGAAACCCCCACCCACCAAAACAGAAGCCATATCCAGCAATGATAATGACAGTATGATGTATAAAACTGTAAAGAAAGCAATAAATAAAGTTGTACATAAAGCAATAAATAAAGCAGATAAATGAGCACAAGTAGCACGTAACACCCCTATAAACACAAATCAAACAAGCTCTAGGAGGAGCCCACAAAAAGAACCAGAAGCCCTGGTTGCAGTATAAGGTTCCCCAGTAGAGTCGCCAAGCTGTCGCTCCCGAAGAAGGTTCCCCAGTAGACCGGTACAAGCACGAACGGTCGGCGAAAGAGAACATGAAGATGAACTGAAAAGAGTCGCCAGCTAGGCATTTTTATCCTGAAGGAAAGGTAATGCTGCATAAACCTAGAAAATATGGATAAGACGGTTGCGAACCAGAGAAACTGAGAAAGGGGTTTGGTTACAACCTGGGAAGGTATTAGCACCCAGATTGTCCGTCGTACTCGGCGGGATCCACGCTTGAAAGTTTGTGTTTAAAGGGGTGGTGTCAGTGCTATCTGTGTGCAAAATCTGGAAAATGAATGTACAAGTGTCAGTGCAAAAGAGATGTGAAATGAAATTGCTCAAGAATGAGACTTAAAAGAATAATGCTGGAAGAGGGGGAATATACAAAGACTTTTGTTCGATAACAGTTAAGTTATGCCTACGTATCCTCTCGTGCAATGAGGAAGTCAGAACACCGTAGTTCGACTCAAAGAGACTGAAAGAAGATGAATTGACTGATGAACTGCTTACTTGTCTATGCTCAAGTGTATGATCTGTCTGGCTCAGGTGCTAATTGTCTTGCATCAGATGGAAGAAGTGAGTTCTCGTTTGTGAGTGAAGATGATGAGAAACGAATCCCGAGGGAGACGATTATTGTTTGTTTTTTATGTTTTCAATCTTTTATTGCTTTTTGTGTTTTTCATAAGTTAATGAGCTTAAGCGTAAACTAAAGGTTAGTAAACTCATCACATCTTCCCTCTGATTAGGGGTAATGAGAATACTCTAAGTATGAAGTAAGCACCTCACACTTAATCACCATGATGTAGGATTAAGATCATTAACCTACTTGAAATTATTTAGATGTTTTTGGAGTTTTTGTTTAGTGTTAAGTAATGAGTTTAAGCCATAATCAAGGATTTAATGGACCCATTACACCATCCTAATAGAAGGATAATAGATGAAAACATTTAAGCTGAGGAAGATACCCCAACTTTATCCCTGATTAGGGATTAACCTCATGACAAAACAAAGCCCTTATTAAACTGGATTTTAGTTAATGGTAGGATTAAGAAGTGGATTTTATGGTTTGTAAGACAACTTGAGGGGGGCTTGTCCATTAACACTTGGGTTAGTCCTTCTTAACCAATTAAGGAAGAATTAGAACCCTAATGCAAGGCCCAAGTTACAAGCTTATTGTCTTAGTGATTATTAGATGGATTGATTAAGAGATTTAAACACATCAAAGGTTTAACACTTAGGATTAAAATTATGCACTCCATCCTAAGAGAAGGTTGCCTGCATAAGCTTAATCACAAAGCCTTAAAACCTTAAAGGTTTAGTCCCTGATTATGAGATGAGAGGAGAGACACAAAAGATGACACAAAGGTAAAACTAATGGGGGACTAATCAAAACCCTAATTGTTATCATGCTTGGGTGTTCCTAGGGTTTATGAGGCTTGCAAGAGATCTTCAAGAATAAGCCACCAAGGAAGAAGCAGATGAAAGGAGGAGAAGTAGAAGAAGCAAGTTAACTTACTTCACTTAAGAAGATAAGTTACTTGAAGAAAGAAGGTGAAGGAGGAACATGAATGAGCAAGCTCACTCTAAATAAAAGATAAAATGCAGCAATGAATACATAAAAGATAATGAGAAGAGGGATGATAAGTGAAGGCAAATTCACTTCTCCATTACTTACCACCTGAAATAGTTAGTATAAAGAAAGAGATGAGATGAAAATGAAGTGAATGTAAGGATGCAAACCAAAACCAGAAGCATGTTCATGATGTTAATGATTCTAATATATGATGCAAAGGCATGTCAAGAGCAATGGATGATCATACAAGTGATGGGAATGCAAATGAAGCATGAAAAGAAACATGAAAGTTCATGAATGTTCATGGGATGTAATGAATGCATAACATGGTAAATGGATGAAGAAATGATCAAGCATGATTCTAATGTGTCCTAAGATGTCTTAGAAGTCATGTGAATGCATAAAATGTCATGGCAAGCTCTTATATGAATGCTTATGCAAGATGTATGCAAAGGAAGATGGGAAATTAGGGTTTTCATACAACATGAGATGCAAAAAACCAAAAACAGAAGCAAATAACAAGATAAAAAAATTGAAAATGCAATCAAAAGAACCCTAACCACATATGATATCCAAACCCAAAGGAGGAAACCTAACTCTTAACCTAATGAAAGTTATGATTTTTCTAAGTTATCTAGGGTTTTAAGGCACCTAAAGGGAAAAAATGAAAATCAAATCAAAAATGCAGAAGAAATTTCTGACAAAATTATGCTAGATACTACATGTCAAATGAAGATCAATGCAAAAAGAACCATTGTCATACCATTCTTGGTTAGGCAGAAAAGAATTCTTGAAGTTAGGGTTCTAAAATGTGAATTTTATGAACCCTAAATTCAAGAAAATTATCAAAGATGGTTCAAAACCAAAAAGAAATTTGTGTTGATGGTATGATAATGTTTCTAAATGTTTAAAGATGCAATGTGAATTTTTTAGGGATTTTTAGAAACCTAAATGATATTTTAATTAATTAATTTCCATTAATTAATTAAAATAAACATTTAAATTTTTTAAAAATGATTTTTAAATGAAAAAAATAAAAATAAAAATATTTTTGGGTTAAGAAAATTATTTGAAATAAAAATGCAGAACAAAATATTTTTTAGAATTTTCTTGCTATTTTAAATAATTGGTACAAAATAAAATGAGAAAAATGAAATAAAAATTAAAATAAACAGAAGTATGCACAATCAAAGGCTGGGATTGATTCTGGGGATTTCTAAGTTGATTGCGCGCCAGATCCTATGGTCCACATTCAAAACCACTTAAACCTAATTAATTAAATATTAAATCCAGATTAAATGCTAATGAAGTGATCTTAGGCGTCCATCACACGCGGGAAAGGGAAATCAAACGGCCTATATTCAAACAAAGCCCTAACCCTAATTAACACAGTTAATGACTTTCAGGTCACCGGAGAAGAGCTCCGGTCGTCTTCTCCGGTGACATGCTCCCCTGAAAATCTCAAACTCTCTCCCTAGGTCATTTCTGGAGCTCTAAAGCTCCAGATCAACTCCCCACATCTCCCTGAACTCAAATCCACCCATAAAACAAATTTATTCTTGCTCAAACTCAAGATTCGAAGGAAAGATTAAAAATGGAAAAACTTTCAGAACATTCATATAAACTCATTTCTTAACCATTTTTGAAAATACAAAGCTCAGAGTGATCAGTGAAGCATGCTATTTCTTATTGTAACATAAAAAAGGAGTTCTGGAAAAATGAATTCAGATGACTACCTGAGATGGAGCTTTCCAAACTTGAGCTTTCTGGCCACTTCCTTTGTGCAAAATGACTCCCTTTGACCTTCTGAGACTAATGGAATGCTTCAAAGGCTTTGAGAATGGCGTGTTTATGTTGTAGCAACTGAACTGGCCAAGAATCATGTTTTGTGTATGGGGTTTTCTTGGCTGGTTTAATGGTTGCTTTGTGGTCTGTGAGTGATTTTGAGATCAATGGTGAAATTGGTTTGAAGATTGAGTGAGTGAGTTGAGAGATTCGAAGTAAAATGCAAAAGGGATGATTTTTGGCAATGTTGAGTTCTTGGAGTGTTAGGCTTGTGTGTGTTATGAAAATGAGTCCTTAGAGCATGCTTATAAAGTCTGGATTGGGCAGAGAGTGGGTGGTGGACTGTTGTGATTGGTATGGGTGTTTTTGCCAAAAAGTAAAAAAGTTTTGTACTTAAGGTATGGGAAATGGTGTAGCTGGCTCATTGGCTTGTCCATGCGCAACTGAGTTCAAGGATGTCCACAAAATCAGTCTTGAGGCAATTCAGCAAGTGGGAGCAAAGTTATGTGGTGTTTTGCAATTATGTGAAGTTTTGGCCCCTTTGAGAATTCTTGATGTTCAAGGCATGGAATGATGCAATTCTTTGGGCAATTCTGATCTTAAAGCAATGCACTATGATGTTATGATACATAGAAGTGTGTTTGAAGTCACAAAATGCCTTGGCAAGTGGTTTTGCAAAGAATCCCTTTTGGTGCATTCTTGAAAATTATGGGATTTTTTCCAACTTTGACAAGCCATATCTTGAGTTCCAAAATGAATTAGATCTTGTTCTTTTAATTTTTGAAAAGAGAATGATCCAATCTACAACTTTCATGACCAACAATTTTTCATTTGAAGCATTCTTGGTTGAAAAAGAGGAGGTTGAAAAACTTTCCCAAAATTGAAAGTTTACATTACAAGTCATTTCCATTTTTGGCAACTTTTGGTTTAGCTTACTTTTCTTCAATTTTGTGAACTTCCAAGCACTTCAATGATCAAATAAAGATCATATAACTTCAATTTGATGAAAAATCCATTTTGGTTCCATTGGTAGGGGCCTCAGATGCCCTGATTTTGCTCTGACTTGCTCAAGAAGTTACTCAGTGATCAGATGACTTCCACAATGAATTTCTTCATCAAACTTGGTACACATGATCCTTATAACATATTGAGACCAATAGAAATAAGAATGACCAAAAAAATTGGAGTTATGGCCTCTGAAACCAAAACCCTAATTTTAGGTCATCTGTGTAGTTAAACCCTGGCTCTGCTTCCATGCTTTGCAAGTTCTTGTGATTCTTTGACTTTCTTGATCTTTGAAGGAAATAATATGATGATTGAACATACATGGACCCTCTTGAGATGATTGAAGACCTTTGGAATGGCTCAGATTGATCCTGGATTGCTCAGATCACAAACCCTAGATGCAGATGAACTTGACCTAATGCAGATGAAACAAAAATGCAATATGATATGATATGCTTAAACTAATGCAAATATGAAAGATCACAAGCCATGGTGTGAACTTAGTGAGGGAAAATTTGGGTGTTTACACAAGAGTCTTTAGTAAATGTTATTATTGTAATTTTATGCATTTTGGTAAACATAAATCATATTTGAAAGCATATATTCATTCAACGTAACAAATGGATTCAGAATATCTGATATTCTCGACTTCCCTGAGTAATTTTCTAGGAATTATCATGACTGAATCCGAAGACATGATACTAACACCATATGATACTATTGTCACAGACAAATAATTTCCATAATGGATTTTGCTGAAACTCGGTATCAAGGCAATGTAATGAGAGGAATGCGTTTTCAGACTGTGGTAGATCGTGTACATCCCAGGTAATGGTTAAGGAGCTTGCAACTGAATTTGAACTGATTAGATCTGAAAAGAGGGTGTTACTCCTAGCTAGGGATGATTTGTCCCAGAATGGAAGTATTTGAAAGGAGCTTCCTCAATAGAAATAAACGGGATGCCCCATAATAACATGCCCCTGGCATCGTGAACTCGATAATGTTACTTATGGAAATTCATATGAGGAGACCTGCCCCTGGCTATTAAGCATCGTTGAATCTTGACCTGACTTCCCTAGATGAATTGGACAATAACATGGCATGCCCCCTTGATTGGAAGATAGTGACGATGCCCCTTGTATATATTGGCTTTGATCCAACTGATTTAGGCCCAGGAAGCAACTTTGTATGTCGGAAGGACTTTGGTTTATTGAATGTTCATCATGTAATCTTATATGTTGTCAAACACTTAGTTATATGCAAACAATGATATTTAAAACACAATGCTTATGTTTGTCTTGAAGTTTTGAAAAAAAAATTATTTTAGAAAAACAATGTTTGTAAAAACTGTGATATTAACTCAAGATTTATAATAAGCCCTAAAGGAGTCAGGATACCTTTTTGTAGCAGTATGCTTTCGAACTAACCATGCTTCAGTTAGGACTTTTAAAGGGTTGTAACGTGGTCTGGTTCACGGTTTAAGAAACAAAGGATAAAGGCTCAAATTTTATTTGTACCCAACCCATTCTTCGTGATGTTCTTCAGTCCTATGTTCAGTTAACTTATGCATTGAGTCTCCAAAGGAGTTTGGAATTGTAACACTGGAATTTGTGATGGTTCAAAAACTAGAAGTTTATTTGAAAAGTCAGTCATCCTTTTTTTGTTGTTGAGGATTTATAGTGACCTCTTTTTCTTTTGACTTTGTTATCCCTTCATTTTGCCTGAACTGTTTGTTTCAAGATTACAGTCAGCGGGATGTCTTAATTTTTACTAAGTCTCCTTCATAGGTTTTGACTTAGTGAGCTTTTCTTTTGCTAGATATTGACTGCCGGACTTAATGATTATAGGGAACCATCATTAGTTGTGTACGAAAAGGACAATTGGCATAATTGAGTTAACTGAAGAACTACCCTGCCCCAGGTTATGATTAAGGGTTTTAATTTGCGTGAGAATGAAAACTCCTACTTCATAGGCTCAAAAGGGTTGAATGGGGATTAACTTCCTTATATCTCCATTGTTTAGGAATCGAAACAATGCTTGTACATCATCAGCATAGTCTGTTCAAAAGCATACTATATGAAATTATCGTATCGTCTTTGTTATCCTCCCTCTAAAGGCTTATAGCTTTAACAAGAGTTAAATATCACAAAAGAGAATTAAGAAGCATAGTTTAAATATTGTGAAACAAATGGATTAATTCAAGACAAACATATGCAATGCATTATCGTGAAAACAAGAGTCTAATATAATAGTAAGTGTTTAAGTTTACAAAAGAAATTACAAATGAAAATTCAAATGTTCTCAAAGTCTCCTCCTCAAAACTTGTCACCAGATGTCTGGCAGCTTCGATGTTTGATGGACGATAGGGGAATTCAATCTGGTCTTCTAGCGTAACCTCGAGGACTCCTTTGTCAACCAGCTCTTTAATATTATTCCTCAATGCCCAATAGTTATTAGTGTCATGTCTAGGACAGTTGGAGTGATATGCACACCTTGCATTGGGATTATAGCAAGGATAAGAAGTATTGGGATTCTGAGGAGAGTCTTTCAAGGTAATCAGCTTCATCTGCAACAAGCATTGCAAAGTTTGCGACATTGGCATGTTGATTTTGATAAATTGTCTTTTATATTCCTTGTGTTGAGGCAGATTAACCCTACAAGACCTTCTTCCTTTAATTGCAGAACTATCATTAGTAGCCTGTCTCTTTCCTTCTCTTATCCTTATATTCCTTTCAACCAAGTCAGATTTTTTCATAGGAGGTTGACTGATGATTAGATTCCCGACTCCGTTACCTTTAAGTTTATTGACAAAGACTCTAGCTCTTCTTGCCCCTGGGCTAAGTTTTGGATAAGAGCCACCTAGCCATTCATCTGGATTCTTATCTCTTCCATCTCAGCTTGCAATTGTTCCAACTGATTACCCTTATTGTCTTTAGGATTCTTCTTTTTCGTGTCCTTAGTGAGGAGGGATTTCAATTCTTCTTGTCCCTTGGACAAATTCAGGATCACTTCTTGAAATTGAGAATTCTGGGTTTAGAGATCTTTGACAGCCTGTTCGAGATCTATTTCCACTGAAATAAACAACGAGAAGATAAGAAACTTGTCGCGAAAACCTGTTATGCAATGGTATGGTATGTAGATGCATATTTAATGTTTTCAAGGACCATGTAGGATTTAAATTTGTTAAAGGAAAACAAAAATCAAAAATTTCATTAGTAAGTTTTAAAATATAATTGCCCATTGGGCTTACAATGAAGGAAAACAAGAAAAGGTACAAAGAAAATAAAAATATGAGACTCAAGTCTCCCATGGACGCTTCCTCTTTGTGTTGAGGTATGTATTGAGATTCCTCTCCTCGTGAAGTTGCCTTGTTAGCTCCAACACTTTCTCTTTGTAATCATGGAACTGAGTCTCAAAAGTATCCTTTTCCCCCTTCATTTGAATCCAAGATTTCTACAGCTCTTCCAGATCCGTAGGCATGTCAGGATGAAGAATGGTATAAGGAACACCTCCTTCAGTAATTGGCTCAACAGTTAGTGGTAGAACAGCATGATATGGCATCATAAAATTCTGAGTACGAGATCACACCCATATGAGGTAAGGTTCCAAAGGGATGGAGTGTTTTGGTTCCAAAGTATTGTTGTTGATCTTGTTCACCTTGGTCCAAGCTCGTATAAACCTTTGACGGTAACCTTGAACATCTTTGTCATAATCAAACACAATGCCTTGAATAATCGTATCATGAGAACCATTACTCCGAGCATAACTAACGTAGTGCTAAAGAAGGATTGTAAGTAATACCCCCTCTTATGCCAAGGAGTGGTACATTAGGGAATTCTCCACAACGGTCAATGATAGTAATATTCTCCATAGATCGGGAACACCAATGAATGTCTGAGTAACAGAGTGACATTATCCTTCTAGACCACCTCAAGCATTGTTTATTCTTCATCACAGATCGAGGAAGGTGTGAAAGAAACCACTTTGATAGTAGAGGTATGCAACACATCAGAGTTCCTCGCACCTTCGTAGTACGAGTGTGAAAAGAGTTCAAGATATCTCCAAGCAAGGTAGGCATCGGATTATGAGTCAGAAATATGTTTATGTCGTGTACATCTATGAATTGGTATGGATTAGGGAACAATACCAAACCATAAATCAACAAGGCTAAGATCTCCTCAAAAGCATCGTAACTCATAGCATCCAAGAACACCCGAACCTTCTCTATCAATACCTTAGCAAGAATACCCTTAGTTCCACTTCTGGTTTCCAGTACAATGTCTGATTTCTTCAAATGCAAGGTTGTTGTAATAACTTCAGGTTTAGGCTCACCAAGTAATTTGTAGAATTCTTCCATTGTGGGCACCAACTGATAATCGGGAAATGTGAAGCAGTGATGTTTAGGATCAAAGAACTGGAACAGAACACTCATCATATCTTCATCAAACCCTGAAGTAACCAAATCAAGTAGATGACCATACTTTTTGATGAATTGAGAGCTTTCAGAAACATTTGAGACCAATTCCTTAAGCTTGGAAGGTATCCTTACAAAGTTGACTCAGATAGTGTTCCTACGAGCGGAAGCCATAACCTACAACAAAGAACAAAGATAAATCCATTGGTCCATGAAATGGTTGGTGAAAATTCTATGTTATGATGTCATGATGTTATGATGTTATGTTCATACACAAACAAGTGGCACACACAAACAAGTCACACCATAGCCTTAGGTTTAAAGGCTTGCATGAATTCCATAGGTAAGTACCCTTCCCACTGAAGTTTAGTTGGTTCATCCTGTCCTAGTTATGGTAACCGGGTTCTAAGGGATCTCAATATCAAGTCACACCATAGCCTCAAGTTTAAAGGCTTGCATGAAATCCATAGGTAAGTACCCTCCCCACTGAAGTTTAGTTGGTTAATCCTGTACTAGTTATAGTAACTGGGTTCTAAGGGATCTCAATATCACTGATTCTTCTCAGAGGTTGTTGTTTAGTATGGAAAATGACTTGCCAACCAAAACTCCCCAAGATTAGAATCTCAATGAGCGTAGCATCGAGTATCAACCAACTTCAGACTTCACCAAAGTTGGTTATCTCACCACTTTCTAATGGCCAAGATGGGTCAATTAGGGTTCTAAAAGTAAGTTAGTGTTAATGAACACATATGGCAGCCTCATGTTATCCTCAACTGACTTAAGGAACATAAGAACAACCCAAGAAGTCACACTAACTGTAGCCACCAGATCAACCATATCGGTATACGTCGTACAATTTCCTTGGTCTATTGCTACTTACCTAAGGTACACTAGATCCAGGTTAGGATCTTTCTCACAGTAACCCCACGACAAATAAATATAAAGCAAACGATTCAAACAAGTATAATGATCTAATCCTAAGGTAACCCCTCTTTTACTTATTTTCCCCAGCAGAGTCGCCAGTTCTGTAACACAGTGGAAGAACTGACTTGAGAATTTTTGTTTCCATAAACTATGTTGCGGATAGCAAGAGTCACCACTGACTTTTATTTTATCCAATAAGGAAAAGGAATAAAAGAACAGGAAAGACATTTAAAAAAGATTTGAGTTCGGGGGGTAAGTTATACAAAGGGAGGTGTTAGTACCCTTTGTATCCATGGTCATCCATGGGCTCTTAATAACTTAGCTCACTTTACTTTTGTTTGAAAAAGCGTGTAATGTGTGTTTAGAAAATATTTTCATAAGTCTTTAACTTTACATTGATCCTCGTATGGATATATACAAAGTGTTTTGTTTGAAAGTATTTTGAAAAGTAGGGTGTAAAGAGTGTTTTGAAAAGAAGTGATCAAGTACTTAAGAACTACTTACTATAATTTTGCAAGGTCTTTCTTGTTATTTATTTCCTTTAGGGGTAAGACGGTCCTTACTATTAGTGAGTAAGTAGTCTTTACCTTGGATGTTTGAAGGGACGGGCGTAGGGTCATCGTGTGGTCATAGAAGGAAACCTGTAGGGGTATCTTAGTAATTTTAAGGGACGATCATCATTTTCATAGGGTCATCGAGGGACGAGATCATTTATTTGTAGGCAACTCGAAGGGACTATGACCTTTTATCTGAAGGGACTTGATGATTTTATTCGTAGGAAGCTTTACTAAGATACCCCCACGTTCGAGGGACTTGACCATTTTCGTAAGGCAACAAGAAGGGGATACCCTAGAGGTGCATGTGTGAGAAGTGTGTTTTGTTCAGTTATTTTAATCTTGAGAATTAGGGTTAGCTAACAGTTGATTTTAGTCTTGCCATACAATCCTATTAAGCATACATCTAATAATTTATAGTGCAGAAAAATAAAAACCTAGTTTAATCTATTACATGGCTTTGGGAGAGATACATAAATATAAAAAATCCTGACAGAAAATGTAAAGTGCGAAAAATAAACCTAAACTATTACAAGGCATTAGCAGTTACATTATCTTTAGAAATTGTAAAATAATTGAAACTAAAAGATCGGAAGAATATTGATTCTTTGAGATGAGAGGAGGATATGTTTTTTATCATTCTATTAGAAGAATAAAAATAAATAAACAGAGTCAGATAAAATCACTACATATTTTAAAATAATGGAAAATAAAATAAGCGATTAAAATAAAATCTAAAAAATATTAAAGCGATGCTAAAAATATAATAAAATCAAATAAAGAGCGTACAATTTTTTTCATATTTTTTTGAAAATATGGAAATAGAAAATAAATCAAATAAAATAGAAAAAAGAGGAATTTGAGATTTTGAGGGTCAAAATCTTTTAGAATTTTATTCTAAAAGAGTATTGTTCTTTGATTTTTTTCTGAACTTCTAGAAAACATTTGGAGTAAATCGAAACAGTAGCACTTACCTGACTTACCTGTCAGACTGGAATTCTTATCACTACTGCAGCCTTTAAAGTATCGGCGGAAACGAATTACAGCATATTAACCAACAATTTATTTCTCCATAGTTCCCTAAACTTCAATTTGATCGCCCAGATAGCTTGCTCACATCATACTAAGCACAAATATACAAAGAGATTAGATGTATCATACGTATAAATATGAAATTGAAAAATTGAAAAAAAACCAAACAAAAAAAAGCAAATTCGGTTATGGTTGTTTATGAGGTTTTGGAGCAATGTGGTGATTGGTACGCCTTCAGAAGAGTCTAAGGAATGTTCTTGGACCATCAAACCTTCTTGAGAATGGCTGCATCCCTAAAACTGAATCCAACTTAGTCTTGAGTTTTTTTGAAGTTTTGTATGCTCTCTTTGATCAAAAATTTCCTCCCTATGACTTGTGGAGATGATAAGTATTTATAGAGGGTGTAATTTTGGTTGAGAAATTTGGGCCTTGATTATGGATTTGAAGTTACTTGGAGGTGAAGAAAGGATTTTTCTAATTTGGTCAAAATATTAGATTAAATCATACCATTTTGGTCTTGCACGAATTTGGACACTTAGAATTATCATAAACATCAAATATTTGATCCCAAAATACACCTAAGATCAAATATTTAATTTTACAATATTTATCTTAATTAAAATTGAATTTAAATGAAATAAATCCAATATAATATAAAATAAATATACAAAATCAGATATTATGATCTATGGGTCCTGCATGATCTTATAATTGAGTTTGGATTGGAAAAATATGGGCCCATTTGGAAGAAACTTGAGTTTTTGCCATTTTTGCTTCATACACCTCCTCAAAATTTCCCAACTTCAACAATGCATAACTCTCTCAATTTTTATCCCATGTATGTGTTATAGGACTTTATAGAAAGCTTATAGTGTCCTCTAACTACTCCTTTTGGTCCTATGTCCATTTGATCTTCCATTTTTATGTTATGAGCCTATGAAAAAGTTGACTTTTTGTTGACTTTTCAAAGGACCTGTAATGTCTTGGCTCATATCTCGCAAATGAAGCATTTTTGGCCTTGGCTTGTGAGACACAAAGTTGTAGGGAATTGAATTTCCATCAAATTGTGCTTTGGATGGGAAATTTTTGATGAATAATTTGAAAGTTATGGTTGGTCAAAGTACAGCTGACTTTTTCTACATAAAACCCTAATTTAGTAACTTCAGATTCTTGATGATTCTGAGGTTTCCTTGATGAATCATGATCAACCCTTAATCAAATGATGAATCTTACTTAAAAAGCTTGATGTTGACCAAAAATCTTGAAGTTTGAGTGTATGTTGACCACAGTTGACGTTTTTGACCAAGTTAACTGATTTCTTTATCATCTAAGCATCTGACTGACCAAACTTGTAGGGAAAGCCTTGAAACTTGACATGAGGATCCTTTGAAGTATGTGGGATACCATGAAGTCTACTTGAGGCTTTTGAAGTCCAATTTTTTTTTAGAACTCAAAACCCTAGTTTAAGATCTATTGCTTAGGAGGATGCTTAGTCTGATAAAACTTGGAATTCCTTTGAGCAATTGAGAATCTTTAAGTCATATTGTCTTGAAGATGTGAGGGAAATTTTTGGGTTACAACAGGTTTCTACCTACCTTAGTTGAGATGTGGAGGCCCCTTTTCCAGCCTTCTTATTTATTTGGTATCGCCTCCATTAGGTCTTGGTCATTGGGTTCTTCCTTTTATAATTAGGAGAAACCATGTAACCCCTAGGTTTTATTTTCTTCCCAGTCTCTTTCTCTAAGTCCAAAACCCTCTATTTGGGTCTTTTGTTACCCTTTTGATTGACTAGTTCGACCCACTTCTCACGTGGGGTGTCAGATGGTGGGACAAAAATTCTAGGCCTAGATGACATGGTCTGTCTTTGGAATTCTTCATTTCGACAAGGGTTACCACCCTGGTCAAACACAAAACTTGGGATACGGGACCCCTCAGCGGCTAAAGTTTCCTTTTTGCCAGCTTCATACCTTTCAGTTACCTTTTCGTCGAACACAACATTGCACCTTGGGCATAATATTGCCCTCGATCCACCTGTAACACCCCAAAATTTGCTCTCATATTTACCAACTAACTGGCTTATGTTTCACATTCATTTGCACCTCTATTAGTTCATAATGTCGCATTCATTCATTTGCATGGAGTTACTAAGGCATGTGATCAAAGCATTCTCTTATAATCTAGATTATCTATTCAGAGGACACTTATTCATTGGTGTGTATTCAAAAGCATGAAGATTAAGGTTTCTCCTGTGGTGCGCTTGGTTCTGCAATTGAAGATAATTTTTCCAAGTTTCATCTCGAGCCTACTTTGAGTATCACTCTTAACTACAAGCTCATCATTTTCAGTGTACATCTCAAGTGCTAGGGTTTCACCAAAATTGGAATTGAGTTTCGCTATGAATTGTGATTTTTAGCATCACGGGCCATCTTTGTCATTCAGATTATTGTTAGGGTTTATTTCCCTAATCATGTGATACTTGATAGAGTTTCCTTGCGAAATTTTTTCATAATTGATCTTGTCGTTCAAGGAATTCCATTATTACTTGAGATACAATTTATTGAAGATAATAATGCATGTAAAGCTGATTAGGGTTTTATGTAAAGGAACATTCGGTCGAGGTACAAGGGAACAAGTTGTAGATCCTTATGATAATCAGGGCAATGAGGTCCTCTTGTTAGTTCATTGCTTGTAATACAAGTCAATGAGGTTTGGATTTTAAATTTGACTGAAGATCGAGGATTCATTGAAGACATGAGTTTGACTGGGATTGGGGGTTTAAGTTGGATTAAACGTGTTAAGATTGGACGCACGGATTACTTGGATTTCAATAATTCTTTTTCATGTTAATATTCACTCTTTATCCATTATCCAAATTTAGCCCTTAAATTTGTTTCTAATGCTCATCATCCATTCTAAAATCGAATTCCTAAACCCTTGGATTCAGGTTGTATTTACAAAGTTGATGTGTACCAACTCCAAATTGAAGATTATACTTTGCATCATCATCTTATTCATGTCTGATGTCCAAGTTCCTGTCCGCCTTGTTTAAAATTTCAAATCATGTTTTAAATATATTCTTTTAAGTTCCATTTTCCATTCTTTATGACCTATTTTTAAACCCAATTCTAAATGGGTATTTCTAAACTGATGGCCTGACTCATAGGACGGTAACCACATGCCCAGTAATGTTTCACACGACCAGCATCTCCATGGATAATTTCATCCAAGGGATGTTAGGAATGGACGTTCATCATAATAACTTATCATCAGATGTATCAATGAGTCAAGTTATAGTTCCTAGAGGCACAACTAATCCACCAGACCCAAAAAGTGTTGTCAAAAAGGCACATAAAAAATCAACAAAGGTGTTCCCCATAGATTTTTCTTTATAACTTTGAGTCTCTCTCCTCATCTTCAAAGAAATGCCAAAAAAACACTTAATAATAAGAGTATTCATAGTGCGCCATGAGCCTTAAGCTATATAGGAAATGATTAGTGAATGTCTCTTCCACTCTTCTAGAATGTTTGCAAACATCCCATTAGGGGTGACCTTGTAAAGTATTGGCTCCTATATCATAGTCTCTAGTGTTACGCATACGATAAACACATAATAAAAACACTTCTTCTAAAAACAATAAACAAAAACCACGTCTTATCTTCTCATCTCACACTATTTGCGGACAATTTTCTGACTTATCTCGACAGTTTAATAACAAGATGGTAACGCACTCGATTCAGCGAGCCTGGAACACCTGAGTTAGAACTATGGCAACGTCACTAGAAAATTCACAAACAAACAAATTTCATCCCTAGTTAGGGGACCTACGTTGACTCTGATTCTCATTCCCGATGAGATATGAAGGCAGTAAGGTAGGGCCCATTCGAGCATATTTCTTTCTTTTCCCTTCATTTTTCCTGTTCTTTTTCTTCCCAGTTCCAGTTCTATAGCAGTTGCAGCAGTAGATGAAGCATATTACAACACCCTTCAAAGAGGTTCAAGCAAGCGTGGATCCCGTTGGGTACGCGGGATGTGAAGGGGTGCTAATACATGCTCTTCATGTAACCGACTCCCGAACCCAGTCTCTTTGGTTCGCAAGACCTTGTTCTTTCCTTTCCTTCGGTTTGTGCAACATTACCTTTCCCTTTCCTTGGGATAAAAATTTCTAGCTGGAGACTATTCTTCTTTTTCCGCGCCACTTTCGCGTTTGTATTAGGATGAAAATCCGAGAGCGATAACTGGCGACTCTGTTGGGGACTTCCCAACCAGTTTCTCTGGTTCCCTATGCCAGTCAATCCTAGCGCTTGTCTGTTTCTGTTTCTTTGGATGTTTATTTGTTTATTGTTGTGTGCTTTAGTTTAGCTTTACCATTTTATTTACAGTTTATCACTTTACTTTGTTTAGTACTTTCCGCATTTACCTTATTGGTGGGATGGGTGTTCTGAGAGATAAGCCCACTACCAGGATTAAGTGTACATATAGATTTTAGTGTGGGAAATCGTGTGGCTTGCATGGTCTTGAGCACGTGCAATCTTCACGAGTCCCACACCCATATCAGGCTCTCTTGGGAGATGTTCTATACTGCCTAGGAAGACCATAGGATGTTCCCACCTGAGTTGCTAAATCTGGTAACTGATCATTAAGGACCTTAGTGGAAACACCCATCTCCAGTGGTGACAGTGGCAAACCACATTTAATGGAAAACCCATTTGCACCCGAGGGCCCACTAGGAATTCGCATAGGATGGCCTTGTTCACTTTTCGCATGACGATAGTATTGTACCCTTCAGAATGAAAGTACTATTGTTTCTCGATCTCAGTGCTTGAAGTTGTGAACTTATGAGGGATGCTTGTTTTTTAGGACTCAGCTGAGACCTCCTCTTTTAGTGTATAATTCCAAACTGGAAACGGTGACCGTATTATCGCTTCTCGACCTGAGAGTCCATGATGTTGATAGTTTATAAAACCCTGCAAATGCATAAACATGTATTAGGAATGCAAGCATGCAAATGATGTTATGAAATGCACTGTCATGCGACCACTATTACATATATTGAGCATTACTGTACTTTCCCTTGATTTGTCTGATTATAAACTATCAAGAATACAAGAATCACAAGTATGTATCACATCCTCGATTCCATTTGTGGGCATTATTCTATGAGTATGGAAGATAAGAAAAAGACAAAGTGTATGGAGCCAATTGTGAGAGTTTTAGCCGGTCCAGAAGTTCTCATCATCTTCAAGAAGGATTATGGGTGGATTTTGTCCTTTGTAGAACCTTCAGTGACTATGGTTTCAGGGGTATGTATAATTTGTTGCATTTCTATGATCCACAACTCAGATGTTTTGTACTTTTTGACTTTATACTGGCACCCACGCTAAAAGAGTACTCGAGTATCTTGGGGGTCTCCGTTAAGGACTGCACACCGTTCTTTGGATCTAAAGTGGATCCTTACTTCAAAGACATAGTTGTTGTTCTTTATTTGAGCAAGTCATTGTTGGAAGATCGGATTGATAGTAAAGGATGTAACCGAGGGTATCATTTGAGTTTCTTATTGGGTGAGGCTACCAAAGTCGTTGAAGCAAAGAATTGGAACACTTTCAACGCAATTTTAGCCTTGTGTATCTATGGAATTACCTTATTCTCGAACATGCCAAACTTCGTGGATGTCGATGCAATTTGCATATTCATAGCAAAGAATCCAGTTCCTACTCGCTTGGGGGATCTTTATCACTCTGTGCACTACAAAAATGAAAACCAAAGGGGAGGAATGTGGAATTGATATGTGCCTTTTTCCTATAAATGGTTTACACATTTTCTTCTGCAATCAGGGGCTTTTGAGAGGACTAAAAATTCGCTTGAATGGTTAGAAAGGTTGATGGGATTAGAAGCAAAAGACATTGTCTGGGTTAATCAAGGGTTGCAGTGTGTTGATATCCTTCATAGTTGTGGAAGTTTACCTAATGTTCCATTGATCGGGAGGAAAGGGGGAATTAATTATAACCATTTGCCTCGCAGTTAGACAGTTTGGGTATGCCTTTAAATCGTCGGTGGCTGAAGACATCAGAGAGTCTCTATACTTTCAATCAACAGATGGATTCGATATTGCTCAGAAGGCTTTTAACATTTTTCATAGTCGACAGATGAGGGGGAAAACTATTTTAGGAGTAGGTAATTGTTGGATGTATCCACCTTTGTATAATGGCTAAAAGAAAGAGTCGATGTGTTATTCTTGCCATTTGAACTCGTACCTGTGAGCAACTCTAGTTTTGTATGATTATAAATTTTAGGTGTTTGTGCTTTTATCATATGCTTCATATTAATAATGTCTTTGTATGCATTGCTTGCCTTTATATCTCTTGTCTCACCTTTAATAAAGTCTTTGTATTTCTAAAAATACGCAAAATGAATCGATTCATTCTATCATGCATCGATTCATGCTGTAGAAATAATTCTGGAAATTCGCAAAATGAATCGATTCATTCCATCATGCATCGATTCATGCTGTAAGAATGGTTCTGGAATTTCTTCTATGAATCGACACATACAAACATGCATCGATTCATTGTATGTTCATTTCTCTGCTTTTGATTATCAGTTCAGTATGTATCGATTCATGATACTATGCATTGATACATAACAGTATAAATACCATTATGTATCGATTCATTCGAGTCTTGAATCGATTCATTTTTCTGTTTTTACTTCTAACAGAATCTGCATAGTATATGTTTTAGTTTTTTTTGTTAGTGCAGAGATATAGACAGAATTTGCATACGAATTTCATAGTGAAGGATCATTGAAGAATACATTAAGAAAAGAGTTTTTGAGTGTGAACAATTCAATGTTGAGCAGGATTGAAACCTAGAATCAAATTCATCTTCATCATCTTCTCAAATACCTTAATTCAAGAACATTAACAAGGAATTAAGTGTTGTTCTGTGAATTGAAGGTTTATGAGATAACGTTCAGTGGTACGATCGGAGATCCAGCTGAGTTGAAGAGTGATAGAAGGTTTCAAGGAAAAACCAGATGGGTTTTCCTTCAAGAACGGGCGTGTTCTTGAGGGTTTGTTAGTCACGTTTACAAGACAGATTCAGCCGCAGCGTCAGATTTGGAAATTGGGAGATTTCGCAAATAGATCGTGGAACCGGTGAATTGTTTGTATTACTTGCAGGGAATCTTGATTTGGCTCAGATCAAGTGAAGGTTGATACAATAGGAAGATCTAGGTGTATAGATTTCTGGTGTTTGTATAGCAACCTTGTAAACGACGATTTCAGCAATATTGATATAAAAGTTCTCAATTTCGGTTTGAAATTGAGAGGGAGACGTACCCACACGCGAGGACGAATGTGGGGAACTTCCTTACCAAATCTCTGCGTATTGTATTCCTTCTCCATCTCTATTTACGTTTTTAATCGTTTTTTTATTCATTGGAAATAGCTTTTGTGATAGGTGCATTCAACTGTTTTACAGCTTGTGTGTTTAATCCTTTATCATCTCAATTGTAAATCCAGCACGTTATCACATGTCCGGTCTTCTAGTGGCTGGTCCAGAATAGACGCTAGTATATTTGGGACCATTGTTTCCGTTAATCTTTGAAAACTCTGAAAAATCTTTTAAATCCTTGTAAACAAGGAGGTGATCTATTCACCCCCCCCCCTCTAGATCACTAGCCATAGCATCTAACAGTACCTCTTCTATATCTCGCAATCATTGGACAACCAACCACTATTACCATTGAGGAGTTCAACATGAAAGCGGAAAGGGATAAATTGTTAAAACATAATGCACAGTTGAGTCGAGAGCTTTCTTGGGAGGGGCACGCCAAGCTTGAGATTGAGTGGAAGGCTCAGGAAGCTACTGAGAGGCATGTTGTCACTGAAAAAAGGTTTGAATTCGAGTTAGCCCAATTTGCAAGGTTCTAAGTTGCTACTAGGAATTCTTCCAAGGAGCATATTGACGTTAGAAGGAAACTGGATCAAAATACTTTGATGTTTGAAAACATGAAGAAGAGACATGCTTCCTACCAGGTAAAAAGAGAGGAACATGATAAGGTTCAAGCTTAAGAAACTGCGAACAAGCTGAAGAAGAAGAAAAATGAAGAAATGGATGATAAGTTGAAAGAAAAAGGTGCAGAACTTGATAAGGCCCGGGAGGAGGCAACTTACTACAATCGTATGATGGTCTGTTATCAGAAAAAGCTGAAAAGGTTTGAGGAGGACCAGATGAAGATAAAGGCATTCGTAGAAGTACCAAAGCCGGGATTGATAGTTGGCTCAAGAAACCCAGACATAGACGAAGGATCATACTGATGAGGTCATTTTTCTATTTGCTTATATGCTTTTAATGAAGGATCTTTTGGCTATCACTCTGTGTGTTCTCACTTTATGGTCACTGACACGTCTTACACATTTGCAACACACACTGGCCTTTGTATTCTCAGAATTACATGGCACATCTGCTACACACACTCACCTTATATTATCAACACTACCTATTATTTGCAGCGAATAACAAAGCACTTTTATCTTCCTCAACTCCACAAAACTGGAATCAGGGGATGGGATGCCCTAAGAACGAATAGACATGTAATACACATTCATTGCATGAATTTCATATTTTCATTTTTAGAGGTTGTCTGGGTTTCCTAACTTATTTGATTATACAGGAGGGATTTCAAACCATCACCCACACAGGTACGCCACTCGACAAAACCAATGGTACGTCATGGATGTTGTGCAGACTGAATTGGCTGAGCTCCATCTACGCACGAAAGAGTTCATGAACATGATGCAAGGAGTTTCTCTGGGTCAACATGAACTGCGGGATGTTGTCCAAAGACTTGATGCACCGCAAGTGGAGTTTTTGGGCGCCAGAGTCAATATAGATGCACAAGGTAATCCTGTCAACGCCACTAGTATGCCTACAGGAGTTGAAAGTCTTCCTATCCCGGCGGGTATTCCTATTCCAGTTCATCACGTGGAAGATAAAAATCTGACTAGTTTTCTATGTTGAATGAGGACATGGGATTTGGTATTGGGGGTAGTCACCATGATTTTCAGATGTTGGACGAGAAGGTCCATGCTCTCGAATGCAAGGATCATTTAGGAATTTATTTTTCAGACATGGGGTTTGTTCAGGGGTTAGTAATCCCACAAAATTCAAGGCTCCTGGATTCGATAAGTACAACGGAAGTTCCTATCCCAAGACCCATCTTCAAGCTTACTATCGTAAAATTGTTGCTTACACTAAGGACGAGAAGCTCTGGATGTACTTCTTCCAGGATAGCTTGTCCGGAGGATCCCTCGAATGGTACATGAAGCTGGAACAAACTGTTGTCTGTTATTGGAAGGAACTTGGAGAGGCGTTCCTAAAACAATACCAATATTACATTGATATGGCCTCTAGCAGGACCTAGTTGTAAAGTCTATCATAGAAGAATTCTGAGAGGTTTAAGCAATATGCCTAAAGGTGGCGCAAGCTAGTTGTAAGATTTCAACCACCTCTGCTTGAGAGATAAATGGTAGACTTGTTCATGGATACCCTCTTGATGCATTTCATTGAGCGCCTTGCAATGTGTTCATCGAGTGGTTTCTCTGACATCATTATGACAGGAGAAAGGATCGAGAATAGGATGAAGTTAGAAAAGATCCAGAATAATGGTGCTTCTACATCCAGGACTAAAAAACCATTTTCGAATGGTCAGAAAAGAAGGGATGGAGAAGTAGGGGCAGTATATTCCCAACGGAAAAGGGGAATTCAAGGTTCTTACTACCAGACTACAGTTGTCACAATTCCAACCGCGATCAACCAACTTATGCCACAGCAACAGTCTCAGCAACAACCCTACAGGGTTATCAACCAAGGCCGAGGATGTCCGAAAGATATTTTGAGACTCCGCCCATGTCATATTCTTAACTCTTACAAAATCTTCTTCAATTACAGATGACCCAACTCAAAACTTTACAACCTTTAGATGTTTTAAATTGGCAATATTTTATGGTAAAACATGTTTCTATTTCTGAATGTCATTGTGATGTTATGACATGTGATTTAAGCATTCTGCATGTGTAAAGGTTTAATGTGAGCAGCTATTTTATCAAGACATCAAGACTAATGTCATGACATCTCTGACTAGGCCTGAAGACCTAGTTGAATCCTTATTTCATGCGCGCGTTTTTGCTGTTATTAAATGTGTGATTTGTTGAGTATTAACAAGTGAGGTTTATTAGAAGGAAAGGATTCAACATGGAGTAACATTAGCATACTATTTTATATGTTACTATTTTAGTTCCTTTATTTTAGGAATTATCGTATTTGATTGTGCAAGTTCAGTAGGCCCATGCCCATGATTCAGACTCTACAAAGAGGTTGCATTACCCTAGTTTGAAGATAAACATATAGAGAAAATAAAGATTGAAGTATTCATCATTTTTGTGTGTGTTAGTTTTCTTGTGAGCCAAACAATTATCATGTTGATGGTTGTTTTGGACTAGGTTTATCGAGTTGTATGTTGTCCACTCTAATCTTTTAAGCAACAGTGTTTGTACTTGACTAAAGCTTTGAAGCAAGGTCAAGAATTGTTTTTGTAGTGTGTCTTCTTGTTTATTGATTTTGTGTCTGTTATCACTTCTGTGATTGAAGGGGAGTGAGATGTGTCTCATATTTAGGAGTTCCTAGATAGAACTAGCATTGGGTAGTGATTAAGTGAGAAGATCGTAAATTGGGATGTTTGCTGAGGGTTTTTGAATTGATACTACTAATAGTGGAGTTCCTTCCTGGCTTGGTAGACCCCGGAGTAGGTGTGTTTACACCGAACTGGGTTTACAATTCCTTGTGTTCTTTACTGTTGTTCATTTACTTTGTTATTTTTAACCTTGTCTAATATTAGTGTTGTGATATCTTATTCGACATCTTATATTTGTTTCCAGAATTTCAATTGGCATCAGAGCAGACACTCTGCCTATTTTTCTGGGTGAGATCTAGGGGCAGTATTTTTTGGTACTATGGACAAGGATGGAGGATTTGGGAATAGATCACCCATTCTGGATGGTTCGAACTATGATTATTGGAAACCTCGTATGGCTTCTTTCTTAAAATCTCTAGACAAGAAGGCATGTTGCAGACAAAGGATAAGAATATGATGTCATTATTCATAAAGATGGAGAAAAGACTTTGAAGCCTGAGGAAGATTGGAGCAAAGATGAGGATGAGTTGGCTCTATGGAATTTTAAAGCCTTGAATGCCTTGTTCAATGGTATTGATAAAATGATATTCTGACTGATGCATCATTGTGAATTGGCCTAGGAATTTTGGGACATTATCAAAACCACTCATGAAGGAACTTCCAAAGTCAAGATGTAAAGACTTCAGATGCTTACAAATAAATTTGAAAATATGAGAATGAAAGAAGATGATACTATTCATGACTTTTACTTTAAATTCTTGATATTGCTAACACCTCAGGAGCATTAAGAGAAAAAATGTCTGATGAAAAGCTTGTGAGGAAAATTCTCAGATCACTTCCCTTAAAATTTGCTATAAAGGTGACTGCTATAGAAGAGGCACATGACATATGCAATATGAAGGTTGAAGACCTCATTGTGATGTGCCTGAAAAGAAGAATAAAAGCATAGCCCTTGTGTCAAATATTGAGGAAGAAGCAGAAAAAGGTGAAGTGGAAAATGAAGAAAGCCTGAAAGAAGTTGTTGCCATGATGGGAAGACAATTCAACAAGGTCATGAAAAGGATGAATATGAACTCAAGACCAAATGTCAAGAACACTTCATCTGATATCAGCAGATCAAATGAGTCTAGGTCAAAGTCTGAAGAGAAGTCAAGTCAAAGAAAAAGAATTCAATGTCATGGGTGTGAGGGTTTTGGCCACATTAGAGCTGAATGTACTACTTATCTGAAGGGATGAAAGAAAGGCTTATCTGTTACATGGTCTGATGGAGATTCTGAAAGTGACTTTGAAGAAGAATCAACTAAATATATCACTGTTTTGACATGGACATGTGTGTCTGATGATGATTATAGTGAAGATGTCTAACCTTTGAAGAACTTGAAGATACTTATCAAAAGCTATGTATAAGATGTGAACAAGTGATTCAAGAAGGAGAAAAGTAGAGAAGATCATAGCACAATTGGAAATTGAAAAGGAAGAGCATCTAACAACAATATGCAACCTGAATAATGAAGTCACCATACTGAATTCCAAGCTTGATCAAATGACCAAATCTATCAGAATGTTGAACAGTGGATCTGAAACACTTGATGGTATTCTTCAGACTAGAAGAAGTTCAGGAGACCTGTATGGGATAGGATTTGATGGATCTAAAAACAACTCCTCAAATCTGCTCACATAAAACCTTTATGTTACAAACTTCATGGATAACCTGATCATAATCCTTAGCCGAAACCTAACAAAAACATGGTCATCAAGAAACAACAATGGGTTCCTAAGCATGTAGTCTTAATAGCTCATACTTCTCTTAGAGTATCAGCTAAAGAGGATTGGTATTTTGACAGTGGTTGTTCTAAGCATATGATTGGATTAAAAAAATATGTTGGTTGATATCGAACCTTATTCTACCAATTATGTAACTTTTGATGATGGAGCTAAAGGAGAAATCAAAGAAGTTGGAAAACTTGAATGTTTAGATGTTCCAACTCTTGATGGTGTTTTACTTGTGAAAGGATTGACTGCTAATTTAATTAGCATCAGACAATTGTGTGATCAAGGATAGAATGTCAATTTCACCAAATCTAAATGTCTTGTTACAGATGAAGAGAATATAGTGATCATGAAGGGATTCAAATCTAGAGATAATTGTTATCTCTGGGGTTAATCAAGATTCAAGCTACTCATCTTTGTGTTCCATATCCAAAAAGGATAAAGAAGGAAAGATTATGATTACTCAAGATTATTTGAATGGAACTTGTGACTATGGCATGTTATATTGTGATACGAAAAGTACTTCTGGAGGGTGTTTCGTTGTAGGAAATAATCTTATATCTTGGTTCAGACAAAAGCAGAATTGTGTCTCCTTATCTACTGCAGAGGTTGAGTACAAAGCCACTGGTAACAGTTATTCTCAGCTTGGTTGGATGAAACAAATGACGTCTAAGTAATGTCACACAGGATGTTATGACATTATATTGTGACAATTTTAGTGCAATCAACATTTTCAAGAATCCTATTCAACACAATAAGACCAAGCATATTGATATTAGACATCATTTCATCAGAGATCTTGTGGATGATAAAGTGATCAAGTTGGAACATGTTGCCACTAAGTTGCAGTTGGCTGATATATTCTCAAAAGCCTTGGATGCAAATCAATCTGAAAATCTAAGAGGCGAATTGGAAATATGTCTTTATGAGAGTTTGTGGCAATTAGTGACATGTGGGAACATCCTTAAGGACATTGTGTATTTTCAAGAATCTATATTAATGCAATTTAAAAGGAGGCGCGGAATATTTGATTTTATCATCAATTCTTTTATTCAAAGGAAATACATTCAAAAGGCCATTACTCCTCATCAAACACGCCACTGCTCCATATCGTGTACCTAATCTCTCATCTTCCATAGTCACTCAAGAATTGTTTGTTCTTTCTCTTTGCGAAAGTAAATTTGTTCCAAAATATCTCAACATTCATCTGTCTGTCCATCAAAGCAATCATCATCCAAGAATGATTTTATCTCGTCCTCTAGGGTTCATCATCTATCTGAAGATGTTTTGGATGCCGCTCCCTTGAATGTGGTTGTCCCGGATGCTGCTAGGGTTTCTAAACCTAGAACACCAAATGTGCGTAGACCAAAGGATTCATCTGCATGTTCATCTTCTGGTGCTAAGAAGGGATATGTCTATGCAAATGAGGCAATTAAAGAACTCATTACACAAATTTTGACTAAAGATCATGATGTTGCTGGTGTCTCTATTCCATTGGCTAGTCTCCCTGCTTCTCACAATAGCCAAAAGGATCAAAATACTGGTCCAAGTGATGAGGCAGCCCAAGAAAATGATGGTATTTATGCTATTGAAGGGAGTATAAAGGATGTTGAGGAGGATGTTGTTGATGCCTCGATAAACTAGAAGGATTTTCAAGTTGAGAGTTTTACTCCAAACGGTACCACATGCATTTATAAGTTGAGTCGCATTCAAGTCGTATTTTATCTATGTTGATATTTGTTGTTGGTTGTAAGATGTACGTTGATGTTTCCAGTTGTGTGAAGTGGTGTGATTGTATGATTTCTTGCTTACGTATTAATTACCATACTCCTGTTTATGTTATTCGATATCTCACCCCTTTTATTTGAATGTTTCCCTTTGTTGGTAACGTGCAGGTAACCAAGAGTCAAGTACTTAGTAGCTTCGAGTTGGTGTTTGTTGCTCTGATACGTAGAACTCCGGGGGGATTAACACATGTTTTATTTTATGTTGGATTTCTATTTAGTTGAAAGATTTTTTTTAGTTGTTTCATGTTGATAACCATGTTAAAGTAGTTTAAATGTTGCAAGCATTGATGTTATTTTGAAGTTGTAATATGTTGAATCCGCTACGTTGTTTTTGAAGTATTTTATTAATGAAGTTTTGTTATTTGATTATTTAGTTGAAAATGTAATATCCCATGTTTGTTGGTGAATTTGTTTATAACTCTAGTTTAATTATAAAGTCATGTAGAATGGGGTGTTATATTAGTGGTATCAGAGCAGGTATGTCTGTCTGACCAAGTTATCGAGTCGTAGTTGTCTAACAATCGATAATTGTTATGTGCTTCTAACTTTTGTTGTATTGTAGTTTTAAGTTGAGATGGATGGAAGAAATGATGTTGCGATTGCTGCTGCAATAAAAGCAATGGCTTAAGGTTTGCAGAATTTACCAAATACTTGCGGGAATGATGTGTCTCGTACTTTTGCGACTTTTCAGAGAGAGAACCTGCCTACCTTCAAGGGTAAGTATGACACTGATGCTGCATTGGTCTGGTTGAAAGAAATAGAGAGAATTTTCTGTGTGATGGATTGCACTTCAGCACAGAAGGTTCGATATGGAACTCACATGTTGGCAGTTGAGGCTGATGAATGGTGGTTGGAAACCAGAGAAAGGTTGGAAGTTGCAGGTGAAAAGATCACTTGGGTTGTTTTTGTAGAGAGTTTATGAGGAAGTAATACCCTGAAGATGTGCGTGGTAAGAAAGAGATTGAATTCCTTACGCTGAAACAGGGGAATATGTCAGTGACAGATTATGCTGCAAACTTTATGGAGTTGTCAAAGTTCTATATGCACCAAGATGCAACAATTGCTGAATTTTCGAAGTGCATCACGTTTGAGAACGGGTTGTGTTTAGAGATTAAGAAATAGGTAGGGTATCAAAAGATTCATGTTTTTGTTAATCTGGTTGATAGTTACATGATTTTTGAGGAAGATAACAATGCTCACTACAAGATTGTTACTGATAGAAAGGGCAAGAATCATCAAAACCATGGCAAGCCTTATGATACTCCAGTTGGTAAGGGTACGCAGAAAGTTGCTTTGGGTCAGAGAACTAGTGGGGGAGATGCTCCTGCTGGTATCGTTTGTTTCAAGTGTGGACAAGCAAGACATAAGAGTAATGTGTGTATTGCTGAGGTAAAGCATTGTTTCTGTTGTAGAAAAGTTGGGCATGTGATATTTGAGTGCATGCATAAAGAGATGATCTGCTTTAACTATGGTGAAGAAGGACATATTGGTAGCTAATGCCAAAAGCCAAATAAAGCAAAGTCTAGAGGAAAAGTGTTTGTTTTAGCTGGGACTCAGACAACTAATGAGGACAAGCTCGTCAGAGATACATGTTTCATTAATGGTATTCATTTAATTACTATTATTGATACAGGTGATACCCATTGTCTTATTGTTGTTGATTATGTTAAGAGATTGGGTCTTGAGTTGTCTTCTATGAAAGGAGAAATGGTCATAGAGATTCTGGCTAAGGGATCAGTGACTACTTCGCTAGTGTGTTTGAGTTGCTTGTTGTCTATCTTTGATAGAGATTTTTATGTTGATTTGGTGTGTTTACCATTGATTGCGATGGATGTAATCCTAGGTATGAACTGGTTAGAGTATAACTATGTTCATATTAATTGCTTTTGAAAGTCAGTGAGGTTTACTACTCCAGAAGAGGAAGGAGTTGGATTGTTGTCTTTCAGAGAGTTGCAGAAGTTGATGAAAGAGGATTCCCAGATGTTTTCATTGATGGTGTCATTATCTGTAGAGAGTAAAGCTAAGATTGAAGAGTTGCAAGTAATGAATGGATTTCCTGAGGTTTCCCCTGATGAAATTCCTGATGTCCGCATCTGAGTTGGCTGAATTGAAGAAGCAGTTAGAAGAGTTGCTTGAGAAGAAGTTTGTAAGACCAAGTGTATCATCGTGGGGAGCCCTAGTTTTGTTAGTTAAGAAGAAAGATGGAAGTATGAGGCTTTGTGAGGATTATAGACAGTTGAACAAGGTGATAATTAAGAACAAGTATATGTTACTAAGAATAGATGATTTGTTGGATCAGTTGGTATATGCTCGTATGTTTAGCAAGATCAATTTGAGATCGGGCTATCATCAGATTAAGGTGAAAGATGAAGATATTTAGGAGAGTGTTTTCAGAACACAGTATGGACATTACGAGTATTCTGTGATGCCTTTCGGTGTGACTAATGCGCCGGGAGTATTCATGGAGTACATGAATTATATTTTTCATGCTTATCTGGATCGTTTTGTAGTTGTGTTTATAGATGATATTTTGGTTTATTCTAAGTCAGAAGAAGAGCATGCAGAACATTTGAGAACATTATTAGAAGTTTTGAAGGATAAGAAGTTGTATGCAAAGTTGTCTTAGTGTGAATTTTGTCTGAAAGAAGTCAGTTTTCTTGGTCATGTGATTTCTGGTAGTGGTATTGTTGTGGATCCTTCTAAGATAGATGTTATGTTGCAATGGGAAACTCCAAAGTTGTCTACTAAGATTAGAAGTTTCTTGGGATTGGTCGGATATTACTGAAGGATTTTCTAAGTTGGAACTTCGGTTGAATCGGTTTACTTGTAAGAGAAAAAGCTTTTGTGTGGGATGTCCAATGTGAAGAGAGCTTTGCAGAGTTGAAGAAGAGATTGATGTCGGCTCCGGTTTTGACGTTACCAAATTCAGAGGAATCGTTTGTTGTATATTATGATGCTTCATTAATGGATTTGGGAGGTGTTCTTATGCAGAATGGTAAGGTGATTGCTTATGCGTCGAGACAGTTGAGGGTTCATGAAAAGTAATATCCTACACATGATTTGGAACTTGCTACAGTTTTTTTTGTATTGAATATCTGGAGGGATTATCTGTATGGTTCTATATTTGAAGTGTTTAGTGACCATAAGAGTTTAAAGTATCTGTTTGATCTGAAAGAGTTGAATATGAGGCAACAAAAATGGTTGGAACTGTTGAAGGACTACAATTTTGGTTTGAGTCATCACCCAGGAAAAGATAATGTTATAGAGATGCTTTGAATCGAAAGAAATTACATATGTCGACAATGATGGTTAAGGAGTTAGAGTTGATTGAGCAGTTTCGAGATATGAATTTGGTTTGGAAAGTGACGCTGAAGAGTGTTATGTTAGGTACGCTGAAGATTAATAATGATTTTCTGGACAATATTAGAGAAGCTCAAAAATTGGATGTGAAACAAGTGGATGTCATAGTTGATTGTGGTGAATCAGAGAAGAACGGTTTCAAGTTGGATACGCATGGTGTTTTGAGATTAGATGATCGGATTTGTATTCCTGAGGATACGAGAATGAAAAGAATGATTTTGGAGGAAAGTCATATAAGTAATTTGAGTATTCATCCAAGAGAAACTAAGATATATCAAGATTTGAAGAAGTTGTTTAGGTGGCCCGAAATGAAGAATGATGTAGCACATTTTGTGTATGCCTGTTTGATTTGTCAGAAGTCGAAAGTTGAACATCAGAAGCCTGCTGGTTTGTTGCAACCGTTGAAATTTCCAGAATGGAAATGGGATAGAATTTCTATGGACTTTGTAATAGGATTGGCTAATACTTCGAGAGAACATGATTCGATTTGGGTGATTGTTGATAGGCTAACAAAGTCAGCTCATTTTATTCCTATTAACATCAGTTTTCCAGTATTGAAGTTGGTAGAGATTTATGTCAGAGTAATTGTGAAGTTGCATGGTGTTCCTTTGTGTATTGTGTCGGATCGAGATTCGAGGTTTACTTCTGAGTTTTGGAAGAGTCTGCAAGAAGTATTGGGTTCTAAGTTGAGGGTGAGTTTAACGTATCATCCTTAGATAGATGGTCAAACTGAGAGGATGATTCAGTCGTTGGAGGATTTGTTGAGAGCTTGTGTACTTGAGCAGGGAGGTTCGTGGGTTACTTATCTTCCATTGATCGAGTTCACATATAATAACAGTTACTAATCTAGTATTGAAATGGAACCTTTTGAGGCGTTATATGGTCGAGGATGTAGGACTCTGTTATGTTGGTATGAATCTGGTGAGAGCATGGTTCTGGGACCAGAGATAGTTCGAGAGACTACCGAGAAGGTGAAGTTGAATCTAGAGAAGATGAAAGCTTCTCAAAGTCGATAGAAAAGTTATCATGATAAGCGAAGGAAGGATTTAGAATTCCAAGCGGATGATCGCGTATTCTTAAGAGTTATGCATGTGACAAGTGTTGAGCGAATGTTTAAATATAAGAAGCTTATTCCTCGTTTTACTGGTCTGTATCAGATTTCGGATAGAGTTGAGAATGTAGCATGATGTGTTCCACGTGTCACAACTCCAGAAGTATATTTCAGATCCTTTTCATGTGATTAGTATGGATGATGTGAAAGTACAGGATGATCTCACTGTGGAGACAATGCCGCTACGAATTGAGGATCGTGAAATGAAGACATTAAGAGGTAAAAAGATTGTTTTAGTGAAAGGTTTTTGGTTGGGAGCTGCAGAGAAAGTATAACTTGGGAGTTGGAAAGCAAGATGCAGGAATCATATCCTGAGTTGTTTGAGCAAGGTAAGATTTTTTAGGACAAAATTTTTTAAGTGGGGGAGAGTTGTAACATCGGTATTTAATTAATTAATTAAATTAAATATTATTGTGTATTTTTCCGATTAATTGTTGTTAGGTGTTGTTTTGTTGTTTGTGTTGTTAAGTTATTTCAGTTGGTATCAAGTTGATAGTTAAGTCTTGTTTGGGTGATAAAATTAATTAAGTCAAATAATAAAATAATTGTTAATGATATAATATTAAGTTGGGCTTAGTTACAGTGCATGAGTAGTAAAGTTGGGGGTGTTATTTTAAGCCCATAAGAAATTAGTTGATTAATGGGGTTTTAAAGATAATAGGCTGAAAAACCTAATTAGAAGGTTAATCAGAATTTTGTAAGAAGAGAACAAGACTTGAGGAAGAACAAGAGGCTAGGTTAGATTTTCGTAGATTTTGGTCAGTATATTTGAGCTGCCTTCAATCCAAGGTAAGGGCGGGGTTCGAATTCCATAACCGGGATTAGATAATTTGTATGTAGGTTAGGTTTTTGTATAATTATTGATGTGTTTTTGTATGATTTGTTGCTGGAATTCGTATGGACCTGATATGTATAATATGATATTCTTGTTGTGTTGCTGTCATGGAAGTTGTTTCTATTGTTGTATCTGTTGTTGTATTGTCTAGACTGGTTGTTGCAGGAAAATCATGTAGAGAATGAGATTAGGATTCGTAAAATCGGTCTTAGAAATTAATAGATGAATAGATACAGAGAATTTGACGTCTAAAATTGATGTAGAAACCCATTTAGGCTTGAATCGAAGTGAGAATTGATGAACCCATAGCAGAAAACTGGATTGGTGTGAAGAACGGGATTTTGCATAACAGATCTGAGTTACACGTATTAGAAGCTTTTACGCAGGTGTTACGCGTAAGGGCATAGGCCATTACGCATAAGGATGGGCGAGAAAAGGTATGTTACGCGTATTGGAAGACTTTACACGTATGGGCAAGTTGGGTATGAGGTGTTACACATAAGGGATGATGTGTTACGCGTATGGGCAGAGTGGTGTGCAGAAAGTGCAGATTTTGGCAATTCGTCATGTTTTCACATCCGTTTCGAGTTGAGTTGATCTTGGACTTTAAGTAGAGATAAAATAAGTTGAGTACAATATATTTGGGGATTAAAAATGATTAATTCAGAAGTCTAATTAATTAATTAAGTTGTAATTAGTCGTTTTCTGTGTTGAGTTATTATAACTTGTGGTGTCCCGATCTTAGGGAAATTATTAAGTTGTAAGTCTTTTGACCAATGTTGATTCATGTTGTTAATTTGTTGTTCATGATTTTATTGTATGCCATTCATAGTTGCATTCATTTGCATATTTTCAAGTTGGATCGAATGCTCAATTCAAGTTCGCCTGGATTGGCAAATACGTTGTTGATGCCTTTATAAACTAGCATGATTTTCAAGTTGGGAGTTTTACTCCAAATAGTACCACATGCATATATAAGTTGAGTCGCATTCGAGTCTCATTTTATCTATGTTGATATTTGTTGTTGGTTGTGAGATTTACGTTGATGTTGCTAATTGTGTGAAGTGGTGTGATTGTATGATTTCTTGCTTATGTATTGATTATCATACTCCTGTTTATGCTATTCGATATCTCACCCCTTCTGTTTGAATGTTCCCATTTGATGGTAACATGCAGGTAACTGTAACACCTCAAATTTTCCCTCTTGTCTCTACCTTCATCTTCATGTCATAATCATCATAAGCATGGCATATTTTTTAGCATCTTTGCATAGAAAAATGAAGCATAACATTCTCATGTTCTAGCATTGGGCATATGATCAATCAATGGTACAGTTAAAGCCTTACAAGTCAAAGCAAGAAGTTAATGGACCTTGGACAAGTCTCACAAGGTGTTCTTATGTCCTATACAAGCTCAAGATCTTGTACAAGAGCCCAAGGGTTTGGGGAAGTTATCAGATGATCCAAGGAAGTGCAAGCTCCTACAAATGATCCTCAAATTAGGGTTTCTTGTCAGGAAAGGATTCTTTGTGACTTTGGCCATTTCATGTGGGAAAAGTCCTTCATATGATATGAGAAGGCTATGGATGAAATTTGGTGAGAAAATTCATTGAGGAATGCAGTTATTTCATCAGTTGCTTGCATAAGAAGAAATTGGTCAAACTGATCATTTGAAAAGTCAACTGTGACAATTCAAGGTTTCCAATCCCATTTTTCAAGTCAATGGATGTCCTTAGGGTCCTATAAGAGGTTTGGCAAAGTCAAAGATCAAGAATCAAGAAGTTTTGGGGAACTTTCCATTTTTGGCATTTGGCTTATAAAGGAAGTTACTATTTTTGGTAAGTTTTGCCCTAATTTTCAAACCATTCTTTCATGGCCAAGATGACCTCAAATGAACTTCCATTAAACATGAAAGTTGTAGAGTATGGTCTCCCATTTTTAAAAAGTACAAGTGCATTCTCATAGCCTTCATGGATCAAAAGATATGGACAATCGAAATTCATCCATTTTTAGGGTTTTACTACATTTCCAAGTTTACACCATTTGCAAAAGCTCATTTAATTCATTTTGAAGCCAACCTATGGGCAAATTAAGATCATAATATCACAAGGCATGGCATAAGAAGCATTTGGCTCAAGAGAAACAAGAGAATTCGTGCATGAATTAAAAGATATTTCACAAGTGCATTTCTTGCAAAATCATGAGGAAGGCATGATCCACTTGAATCCAATGGCCAGGATTGATTCAGAGGTGAATTTAAGGTGAGATGGAATCAGCATGGGAAAAGAGAATGAGAAATGCACGAGCCAAGCATGAGATCACACTCTTCATGCACAACTGCAATTTCATTTCATTCACACTCCTCCCACGTGCCTTGCTTGATAAACCCTAATCAATGATCAGTGGCATTATAAATAAGAGAACTAGGGTTTCATTCCACCAGAATTGCTCTTCATTTCACCATTTCAAATTTCTTGCACCTTTTTCATTTTGGATCGAATCTCACTCCATAGCCCCTCATTTGCAAAACTTCTTACATATTCTTTCTCCCTGAAGTGCAAGGAACAAGGATCAACCATTCAATCAAGCTTTTGTGCAAGTTTTGTATCAGTACAAGTTCAGATCAGGTTCATTCGAATTGATAGATCCAGGATGTTTGAGAGGTTCCTTCACATTTATTTTGTGAATAGGAGCTATAGGAGGTTGATCTGGAGCTGGTGACTGGTTTTCTTGGAGGTTTGAAGGTTTTGCAAACTCAGGTATGCTCCTAAGTTCATCATCCTGGATTTTAATTCTTTTGTGTGCATTGCGTTCTATTTGATTTCCTGAACATGCTGATATGGTTAGATGTTGAAATGATGTTGAAATGAGTAAGAACAACATGACTGAACTTTTTAGATCCAAACTTGTTGGCTTCGATTTAGCTTATATGTGTTGGATTAATGTGATTTGATGTTGGATTCTTGATGTACTTGATCTAAGCTTCATTTTGGTGTATGATTTGTGTGTTTTATTTGAGGTTGAAGGTTCTTCAATTTTTGGTTGGCCGGAGAAGGTGACCGGCGCTTCTCCGGCCGGTAGGGTTTAATTAGGGTTTAAGCTACCCATATTTGATCCTGGTCGTTGGATCTAGGTTAATTAGGTTAATTATGTCTTATTGTCTTAATTAATCAGGTTTATGATAACTTTAAAACATGACCCTTAGATTTCATTTAATTAGTAAGTTTGAATTTGGTGCGTTGGATCTGAGGACTTCTTAGTCTTGTTGACTTGTGTTTGTAGCCATTAATTGCACTGACTTTGATTGTGGACCACGAAATTTGCATACCTTTGACTTTATTGACCTAAGTCTTGCTGACTTCACATATGTACCCTTGGATTTGATTACCTTTGCCTATAACCTTTGGATATGCATACTTTTTTGTTTTTGTTTGACTGAGCATCAATTGGGCTTGACTTGCTTCTTGCGCCCCCCTCTCCATTGAACCCAATCATTTTCAACTGAATCCCTTGCTATTCTCACCCCTGGCTTGCTTTCCTTTTATTTTTTATTTTCTTTTTATTTCAGTTTGATTTTTAATTTTTAAAAAATAGTAAAATGCATCCTAAAATTCCAAATTAATTCATGACTAATCCTTTTAATTTTCTCTAATTTTGACATTTTTATTTTTCATTTATTTTTATTTTCCACGTAGGAAATAATTTCCTCTTTTATTAATTTTTTTTTAATTCATTTTAAATGCATGCTGACTTGTAGAATTTATATCTTGAGCATCAATTTGAATTTTGACTTGGTTCTTTTTGCATTTGATTCATATTAAAGTGTAGTTTATGGATGATTTTTCTTCTGATTTTTAGAAGCTTGCATGAACATTTTTGATAGGTGACTTGTGGGTGAAGTTTCAAAACCCTAATTAGTGTTCTTAAGGTCCTTTGACTTAGTTGCTTTTTAATTCTGACTTTGTTCTTTTGACATGATGTTATTACTTGATTAATGAATACTTGTGCTTATTTTCATAATTTTTGCATGAGTTGGTGATTTGATTTGAATTTTCATGAGAGATTGCCCTAGTTTTGCCTTTTCTTGTTGGCATGCTTAGTTCTTAGGCTAGGAGGACACTTGTGCCAACTCCTATAGGATGTTTTGAGTTATTTTGTATGAGGTTTGATCCCTGGTCTTTGTTTGATGTTGTTACTTTGAAAGGTTTTGTGATGCTTGTCTTTAAAGTTTTTTCACAAATGCATGCATGTTCACTTCACCTCCTTTGTTCATCTCTTCATTATGATTATGATTGAGTTTGTATGCTTTCTCCCCATGTTTTATCATGCTTCTTAGAAACATCTTAACATGGTTAAGTCCCTGTTTTTTCACATGATGATTATGCTTTGACTTGGTTTGTGTTAATTTGTCCTTACACTTGTTCACATGTCCACTTCACTTCCCATTTCTTATATTGTTTGTGATTGAACTGGTATGCTATTTACCTTGGGTTCTTGTGTTGGGTAGGCCCATTCTTGTAATGATAGGGTTCTGACCTTGTGATGCATAGTGTTTGTCAACTTGTGAGGTCTTTTGGGTTTCATTTGAGTCTTGCTTTCTTCATAGTGGTTTCTGAAGCTTAGTGATGGTTTGTATGACTTACCTGTTGTTTATCTTAGTGATTTGTCTTAGTTTATTTAATGTTTTCTTTCACTTCTGGGTGTAATGATTTGGTAGGATATTGTGTTCATTTTTATCTCATTTTATTTCACTTGTCTTTGTCTTACTTTCTGTTTATGCTACTAACCATTTCAGGGGCTTAGGTAAGTGAGAGGTGTGGGTGAGATTTCCACATCTTCAACTCTTTTCTCTTCTTCTTTCAATATGCTTTCTCATTTGTGTTTAGGATGTGCTTTATTCCATCACTTTCTTAGCTCCTTCCCATCCCCCTTAGGGAACAACTTACCTTCTTTAAGAGAAGTAGGTTGGTGTTCTGCTTCTTCTTTCTTTTTCTTCTTCTTCTTTTTCTTCTTCTGTTCTTCTTCTTAGGATAGAGTTCAAACTACACTAACTTAGGAATCCCATGCATGATAACATTAGGATTTGTTAGTCCCCCATTAAATTTTCCTATTGAGATCCTTTTGGTGCTCTCTCTTTCTCATCTTCATACAAATCATAAAAAGCATTAATAACAGTTGAGGTGACCTTCCCCTTTTGTCATCCTCTCAAAGAAAAGCATAAAAAATACCTCTTCACTTTAATCCACCAAAACACTTAATAATACAAAACAAGGTAGTGAATTTAAATCCTAATCTTAGGAAACAAGTTTGAGGATCTTTTTCATTCTTGATGGACTTGTTACTCATTCTATCTTGGGATGTGGTAATAAGGACATATCCTTAGAAAAGGCTTTGCTTTCACTTCCTTGTGCCACACTTTTAAAAGACTTCTAAAAAACAAACAAACAATAAGCGTCTTTCCTTCGGGAATACTCTTCTCACCTCACTCACTCCTTACGTACGAACTTGTCGCTACCTGTCATTTTGCAAGACGGTTACGCACTCGTCGTCCGAGCCTGCAACACCTGAGCATTGACATAGGCAGTTCAAGCCTTAAGACACAAACAATCTTTTCCACCCCTAGTTAGGGAAACTACGGTGACTCTGATCCTCTGTCCAGTGAGGTACGTAGGCAGCGGGGTAGGGCCCGTTCGAGCACAATCTTTATTTTCCCTACATTTTTCCTTTGTTTTCTTTCTCAGTTCCTTTTCCAGTTCCAGTTCCTTTACTTTTGCAGCAGATTTCATTCCTACACCCTTTGAAACAGTTTCTTTGCAAGCGTGGATCCCGTCGGGTACGGCGGACGATCTGGGGTGCTAATACCTTCCCGGGTTGTAACCGACTCCCGAACCCAGTCTCTTTGGTTTGCAGGACCTTTGTCATTCCTTTTCTTTTCTTCTGGTTTGTACAGCATTACCATTCCCGTTCCTTCAGGATAAAAATGCCTGGCTGGCGACTCTACCTCTTTCCGTGCCACTTTCGTGTTTGTACCAGGATTGAAATCCAGGGAGCGACAGTAACCAAGAGTCAAGTACTTAGCAGCTTCGAGTTGGTGTTTGTCGCTCTGATACGTAGCACTTCGGGGGGATGAACGCATGTTTTATTTTATATTGGATTTCTATTTAGTTGAAAGATTTGTTTTAGTTGTTTCATGTTGAAAACCATGTTGAAGTAGTTTAAATGTTGCAAGCATTGATGTTATTTTGAAGTTGTAATGCGTTGAATTCGGTGCGTAGTTTTCGAAGTATTTTATTAATGAAGTTTTGTTATTTGATTAATTATTTGAAAATGAAATATCCCTTGTTTGTTGGTGAATTTGTTTATAACTCTGGTTTAATTATAAAGTCGGGTAGAATGGGGTGTTACATAGCGCGTTTTGCGGAAGTTTGGAGTTGTTTTTTTGTGTCGATCAGAAGAGATTACGAGAAGCTCTTATCCGACCATTTGAGAATGATTTGGAGAAAACTAGTTTGATATTTGAACTGAGAATGAGTTTTTAGCTAGGGTATGTGTTTGTAGCTTATTGATTAGATGTGGTGAACCGCCGGAGAAGACGGTGGCACTTCCTCCAGCCGCTGGCCTTCGCCGGCGGGATTAGGGTTTCGGTGAGTATTTAGGAAAGATGGAAGCATAGCGCTGAGAGAGAGATATTGAGTGTTTGTGTGATATTATGAAGAAAATAAACTCATGATAAAAGGATAAGGCATTGTTACTTTATGGTTTAGAGAGGATAAGTTTTTCTTTGGTGCTCCACTTCGGCAGTGACACTTTTCACCGTCCGGTAGGACCACCCATTTCCAATCATATGCATGCGGTATACTATAATGATCATGCATCCCTCATCATAGCCCTTCATCTCATCATCAATATCATCAGCTTCAGGATCGTAAGGCCCAAATTGGTTTGCCAACTCAACAAAGTTGACTAAAGACCATGTTGTGCACCTTCAGGCTCTAGGCGCCTTTGGGCCTAGCCTGGTTCGTATCCGCACCCCCCTTATTCCTGGCCCAAGCATTTTGAATATGATTACTTCTATCCTTGCACCCCCTTTGCATTTAATTAATATTTTATTTCTTTTAATAATAGATTCAGAAAATCATTTTTAAAAATAGTTTTCTCCATGAAAAAATTCCAGAAAAATTAATGTTGATATATTAGGGTATTAAATAATTGTTGATAATTTTTAATTCTTGATTTCTCGATTTTTTGAATTTTATTTCTATTATTTGATTTGCACGTATTTAGATATTTTGTATCTTTGCATATTGATCGATTTGATCCATTTATGCATAGCATTTTGCATATTTACATCCTATTCTTCCCCACTAACCATTCTTTTTGTTTTGTGAGGTACTACTTGAGGATTCAATGTTAATGGACTTGGATTTTTTTTTGTATTTTGATTTATTTTTAGGGTTTTATCGCTTTTATAGCTTAGGTTACCCCTCGGTGGGTTTCTCTTGCTTTTTCTTTTCCCCTATGTTGTAATAGCTTAGGATATTTTTATCTTTAATGTATGCTTGTATGATACATGTAAATAGGGTAGAAAAAGATAAAAATAGAATGCTTAGATAATCAATTTTCAAAAGAGAAAAAGTAATATTCGATTCAATGTCGAATTACTTTCAAAATGATAAATGGATTTCACATGCTCTTAGGAATTCCCATGCATTCACACTCGTTCCACTCCATTAAACCCAAAGCAAAACCTTGTATGATTCGTACCATAATTCGAATGTCTAGAACATCATAACCGACCCACCTAGATCTATCTCTCCACTCCTTTATGATTCGTTACATGTTTCACCTACCATAACATAGGAGAGCCATGATCATTATCTCTTTGAATTTTCATGTTTATCATCTACTTGATTGTGTTTTTTTTGCATGATCCATTAGGATTCATAACTTGGATTTAATCCTCGATTAAAGCAAAGGTGTAATAGACTTTAGGATAGCCATCCATGTATGCTAACTTAGGTATATTTCCCTTTTAATCCTCAACCTTAGGATCAACATTCGCATGTTAATATTAGGGTAGAGTCAAGCTTCCCTGTAGATTTTTCTTTATAACTTTGAGTTTATTTCCTCATCTTTAAAGAAAGGCCAAAAAACACTTAATAATAAGAGTATGCATAGTGCGTCACGAGCCTTAAGCTATATAGGAAATTATTATTGAAGGTCTCCTCCACTCTTCTAGAATGCTTTGCAAATGTTCCATTGGAGGCGACCTTGTAAAGTATTCACTCATGTATCATAGTCTTTAGTGCTACGTGTATGACAAACACATGATAAAAACACTTCTTCTAAAAAAATAAAGAGACAACACGTCTTTTCTTCTCATCTCCCACTCTTTGCGGACGATTTTTGACTTGTCTCGACAGTTTAGCAATAAGACGGTAATGCACTCGATTCAGCAAGCCTGCAACACCTAAGTTAGAACTATGGCAACATCACCATAAAAAACACAAACAAACAAATTTCATCCCTAGTTAGGGGAACTACGTTGACTCTGATTCTCATTCCCGATGAGATACGTAGGCAGTGGGGTAGGGTCCATTCGAGCACATTTCTTTCTTTTCCCTACATTTTTCCTGTTCTTTTTCTTTCCAGTTCAGTAGCAGTTGCAGAAGCAGATGAAACATATTACAACACCCTTTGAAGCAGTTCAAGCAAGCGTGGATCTTGTTGGGTACGACGGACGTGAAAGGGTGCTAATACCTTCTTTTCACGTAACCGACTCTCGAACCCAATATCTTTGGTTCGCAAGACCCCGTTATTTCATTTCCTTCGATTTGTGCAACATTAACTTTCCCTTTCCTTAGGATAAAAATTTATGGCTAGCGACTCTTCTTCTTTTTCTGCGTCACTTTTGCGTTTGTACTTGGATGAAAATCCCGGGAGCGACACCACCCACTTGGGATTTCTCTTGGGATTCATTCAAACTTTCATCATCCCTTGGGTAGACTGACTCCAGGTTTTCCTCAGTGTCCTTGTCGTCACCTTTAGTAGTGTCGACCATCATTTACTCCATGTTTTCGACATGGGGTGTGTTGGGAAAATATTCAATAACTTCCACCATCATACAATCATTCAGCTTCGAATACAATGCTTCTTCAACTTTTAGAGAGTCGGTGTCGACCTGCATCTTTGGCTTTTCTCCAAATTGAATCCTTCCATCCTTGAAAGCTTTCTGCACTAAATCCCTGAAAAGAACACGTTGTAACATTTTATGACCAAGATAATTAGGAAATTTTCAAAATCCTCTCTTTTTCTTTTGATCCAAAGGGGGGTCTTTTAGACAAGGTGGGACAATAATTTGACCATATTTTACAAGCAAGTCAAAATTTTCATCACATTTATATATATCAAAGGTATATGTCTTAGTGACATATTTGTCGGATTTCCCTGTTTCGACCTGTTCTTTCCCATTCGATGGTTTCAATACTTTACACCTGTAGGAAGGTCCTGGCTTAAGTTCAACCATATGAACCTCACTTTCATCGAGGAATTCTCCGTCATCGGATGAGAACTCGTCTGTTGCTAAATATGCAACTTTCTTATGGAATCGACCGACCTTAGACTTCTTGACTTGTGGGCTCTCTACATCTCAAACTCTATCTTCCAGTTAGGCCATATCCCTAAGGTATTGGGTATCCAACTTCTTTATGAAATAATAGTCGCATCCGCCCGTGGCCATTTCGACTAACTCATGTTTAGGGACTTGAGTAAAACATCTAACTTTCAAAAGTCTGAACCTGTTTAGATATTGTTCGACTGACTCACTCATCTTTCGTTTCACACTAGCCAATTCCTTGAGGCTAATCTTGGATTGTCCCATATAAAATTGTTCGTGGAATAATCTTTTGAGTTGAGCCCATGTGTGAATGGACTAAGGAGGAAGCGTTGTAAACCAGGGAAACGCATTTTTGGTGAGGAAATATTTCATTTTTAAATCCTCATTATTTGTTATATCCCCAGCCTCAGTCTGGTTACATGCCACATGTTCGACTGTGGACTCTTCGGTCTTAGCAGCGAATTTGGTGAACTTTGGGACTTTCCATCCCCTAGGAAGTTCAGTTTGTAGCACATAGTTAGGTAATGGGGATGTATAGGTTGGCTTTCGAAGGCCTGGGTTGGCACCATTTTGTACAATAATACTCTCTACTATAGTTTCGAGGTTTGGCTCTCCGGCCATGGTATCCTAACGAACCTGTCCTAACACATCTCCTTGGTCTTGATGTCGAAGTAACATCAAGACGGGATGCCTCTAGGAAACCTTGGGTATTTTTTCAACTTCTTCGTAAGGTTGTTCAAAAATCTCTTCATATTCCTCTTCCTGTCGGATCAGTGTCTCATGACGAGGAGGTGGGATTCGACGTCATGGGGAAGTTGGTGCCCCCAAAAATTCCATTATTCAAGTCATTTAAGTTGCCAACTGTTGGTAACTTTATGTCGAATTATGTATCAAAGATCTTAAAATGGTCCCCATTTTTGTGTTAACATATGGACCATTTCAAGGTTACTTTCATCCATCTGCTACCTTATGATGACCACAATGTTTGGAGTAAACGTTGGCATCGACTGAGATAAAAAAATTATATACGATTGTTCGACCGTATTGGTTAGTCAAAGGCTTTATCCCTTGGTATGGAGAGAAAGCTCCTGACGAACTATCTGCAAAGCCAGAGTGGCGAAAACTTTACATGAGCTCGGGAAGCATGCCCAAGGTTCTGGAAAAAGGCATGGTGAAATTGGGAACTTGTGACCCCAAAGTTCCACCTACATTCGGCCTGGTCGGTTCAGGTCAAATCAGAGCAGTGGTCGGTCCACTAGTAGCAGTCGGTACTGTTGTCGTAACAGGTTCAGTTGTGTTCGTAACAACTGGACTTCCTGTCGAAGACGGTTCTTTGTTTGGTAGTGGTGTTACAATTCTGCCACTGTGCAAGTGCATATAACTATAACACCCCAAAATTTTCCCTCTTATTTATTACTACTAATTGGCTTATGCTTCGCTCATCTGCATCGTTCATTAGGTCATAACACTTTCCATCATACATTTTCACTGGCTTTCTCAAAACACGGGATCAAGAATTTCTCTGAGTCAGGGATCCTTGAATCTTTGAAGTTTATTTCACTCAAGTTTGGAGATGGACTTTGGAGCTTTTATTAACATAAATGTTTGTACCAAGATTCCTTAAGTGTTCATCCCATTGTTTGCCCCTAATATCCAGTTACAGGTTTTTTCTTCTTTGAAGGTCATGAGATTAGGGTTTCAGGATGAAAGTTTGCTTGGACATATTTGTCGTTTTGATTGCATTGTCATATTCAACGTTTCCTCAAGGCATTCATTTTGAGAATGTGAGTCAACGTTGTTATCCATTTTTCTCAATTCAATTTCAAAGGCCTGCATTCGAACGTCCATTTCAAATATCTGACTAACTATATAATTTTATTTTTCGTGTCCAATTTCATTTGCAAGCCCATTTTAGACCATTTTCCAAGATCAATAAATTCCACACTAGCATCCATATCCATCTTAATACAATTACAAACCAGTGTCTCTATTCGTTTTCAAAATCCAATGTCATTCACGTTAAACCATTTTCCTACATATTTTAGGCCCGTGACCATTTCTTTCACATCTATAAACCATTTTCTTTTCAAGGGTTAAGTCATATATTTTCTAGATACCTATTCATAAGTTTGTTTGTACTAAAAACCATGTGGAGTAGGGAAAAGGTCATGGTAGTTGTTGTGATATAGTGTGCAATTGTGCAAAATTACTTTGATTCTAATGGGTTGTGGTGGAGTTGGTTCTCACCTTCTCAAAACATTGTCTCGTGCCGTTCTCTTCACTCTTTACAGGGACTTTTGTTGAGAGTTGTGGGAGTTGGTGATAGTAAATCTCTGATGGTTGTTGATGATTGTTAGAACTTTGCAGGTTTAAGGATGCTGGAGAATCTCTATTGGAACTTGCTCACAGTGGTAGATATCTATGCTAGTGTGTCTAGCTTGTCTAGGTAGTGATATGAATGTTTGTGATTTCTTATGCTCCCTTTTTTATTATAATTAATTGAAAAGACAATGTCATGTATTGGGACATCTGGAATCACATGGAAAGATTGTAGAGATTACATCTCAATTTGGTAAAAAAAAACAGGTTTGGCCTTTGTAGATTGCGATGCTAGTTCCGACACTGTTTCAGTACTAAAACAAGTGGTTATGACAAATAAAAAGCCTCATACATCTACTCATACATCTACGATGATAAGTTCATCACAAATGTTTCATAGTAGCTGTCGTCGATGGGCATGGGTCATGCTGCGAACTCGTGTATAGAAACCTCAGCATAAAATCAAAAACGCAGAAATAGCATAATAAGAAAACTGAGAAAAGCATATACCATTGGAAAATTTTAACAGAAAACTAAGTTGAGGAGAAAATTATGATAGAAAAAATTAGTTAGAGAGAAAAAGCCAACTGATATAACATAAAAGTCTGTTACAAAGATGAAAAAAAAGAGCTTCAATACACAGAAAAAAGCTTGATAACAAAAAAGAGAATTCATTTACAAAATATAACAAAACTTCTGGGACTTCTCTGCACATCTCTTGTCTTCAAATCTTCTTTAATTTCCATCCATAAAGAAAGCCTCCTAACATTACGGAAAACTCCAACAAACCTTCCACAGGGAATCAGTTACAAAGAGACTACCGAAAAAACTCAGAAAATAAACTTCTGTCAGAATCCTCAATCACAAAAACCTTCATTACTCTTCTCAAATCATCATCTTCAATTCATATCACAACAACCTGCATCAAATAAATACCATTAGCATCACCAAATAAACCCTCACGGAAAACTCCAACAAACCTTCCACAGGGAATCTCCTAACTGAATTCTAACAGAATTTCAACTGAAATCACCAATAAACCCTCACCATTCATCTCTATAAAGCCATTGATCCTCTTCTTCCATCATGCTCGCTCCACCATTTTTCCTCCATTCTTCTGATCCTTCATTCTTCAAATCTTCAAACCCTCCAAAGTTCTTCAAACTCTTCTTCAGTTTCAACCAAAACCTTTCACTCCAATCTTCAACTCAAACCTCATCAATCTCCAATCCTCTACGATCTATCTCTCTGCAAAATTCAACATTCTTCATCGATTCTTTGAATCATCTTCATCAATCGTGGATCACCTTCAAAGCTCCATCAACAACCTTCATCAATCTATAACTTCGCATATTCGTCTCTATCAACCTTCGTCTCTCCGCATTTTCAACAACATGCAATGATACAACAAACAAATTTCAGCTTCGTTCATATAGCAATTTCTGATTCACGAGTAAGAAGATGAGTCGGATCTGGAAAATCACCACAATGAAACTCTCTACAAGAATCTTCACCGAATCGTCATCTTCATCGTTCTTCATCAAGCGCAACGTCAACATCGTTGCTCCTTGACGATTCGCAACAACATGGAGGAGGAAGAATTGTAACCGCATCATAAGCTCTCCGAATTTGGTTCGTAGGTACACAAATTCTGAACCGTAGATTGGTAGTTATGACCTTGGATTTATGGAAATTCATGGAGATTTGCGAGTTTGTGCGTTCTTGATGTTATGCGTTTCACTTCTGGTTGTTTTGATCCGTTTAGTCGGTTTGGATTTTGTTGTTTTTTTACTTCGGATTCGCGATGAGGGAGTGATTGTAGATAGAGTTTGTGTTTAGCGTGTGGCGTTTAGGGGTAGGTCTCCGGTGAGTGCGCGGCAGCGCTAGGGTTTGCTTGACGGAAAAGATGAACATTGAGAGAGGGGAAAGAAAACACGTGAGAAAGAAGAGAAAGAAATGCGTTTGAAAGGCTTAAGTCTGAGTGATTTATTTGTTTAAGTCATAAAATTACTTGATTTGATTTAATTTGAATTAAAATAATAAAACTCATTAAAAAAATTTAATGCACCATTAAAGAATTTCAATATTATAAAGAATCATAAAATCAATTTAATCTCCACCATTTTTGAATTTTGGGATAAGATTCTTAGTTTTCCGGGTCCATTCCGGCGGTGACAAGTGTCACCGTCGTTAGGACCAATGATCTTTGTTCCACGCGTTATCCTCACCGTAAGAACCATACTACCTCGAATAAGAGTTGTCCATCTCATCATCACCATCTCCCTTTGCATCAGACGGTTAAGAATTAGTCAACAAAAGTTGACTAAGGACCATAACGTACACCCAGCCTCTTAGCACGTTTGGGCTTGTAAGAATCACTATCCACACCCCCATTTTTGGCCCAATGTTTCTTTTAACTAACAAATTAGTTTACTCGCACCCCCTTTCCTCATTTCCTAGTTTTTAATTTCGGTTTTCACCTAGTTTCCCTTTTAATCCATAAAAAATACTAAAACTCTTGATAAAATTCTACAAAAATAACACAAGTATCTTAACTCATTCCAGAATATTTGTGTGTTTTTACTTTCTGATTTCATTGATTTTTTCATTTTATTGTGATTTTTCATTTGATTTCTTTTTCATTTAATTCTCACATTAACACTTCGGTTTGTCCAATTTATTTCTTCCATATCAATAAACATTTTCACACCATTCTTTTTACATATTTTAGAAGACTCAGAAAGGAACCTAAAAAATATTTTGTTATATTTTTAAACTCATTTTATCCTTTGTTTTGGAAGCCTTGTTTGTGCAAGTTTGCAAGTCATCATTAGGTAACTTTGTGCCTGCATTTGGTGGAGTTAAAATGTTAATTTTGGGGAGATATTTTAAAAAATTGTTGTCTTCTAGTTGGTGACTTTAGGGAATTAATTTCATAACTTTCTTATGACCATTGCTATTTGTTTGGTTCCTTGTTTTCATTCAAACTTCTCCATCTAACTTGACCTTGAACTTTTTAGGGTTTTAACACCTCATTAGGACATAGTTTATTGGTGTTTGATTTGGTAACCTTAGCAAACTTTAATAAGGTTTAGCTACTAACCTTAGAGACTTGTTATCATTAAGATCCTTTAGTTTTAGGACTTAACCCTAGGAAGCTTTTAGTGCCTTTCCTTATCTAGTTTGAGCTTTACTTGAACTTTTGCCATGCTTTATGTGTTTAATATGCTTTGTGAAGCTAACCTTTGTTTTGTAGGGAGGTTGAGGTAAGCCTTGGTTATATAACTCCTTCCTCATCTCTTTATACTTTCTAATTGTGTTTGACTTAGCACCTTGTGCCTTGCTTGTATAGGTACCCCCTTTCTTCTTTAGAAACAACTTACCTTCCTTAGGAAGTAAGTTGATTTCTAATTCTCTTTTCTTCTTTTCCTTTTTCTCATTAGGATTAGAATGCACACAAACCATTAGGATCTCCTTTTGCATGCAATAAACAACTTAGGGTGAGTCTTAGTTCCCCTGGTTTTTTCCTTTCTCGATTTAATTCCTCCTTTCTCATCTCATAAAGAAAACAGTAAAAAACACCTAATAAAGGTTGAGCTTTCTCGTACGCCAGGAAACGTTTCCGTGGGTTACTTATACACGTCCCATTTCGGGGTGAGGTTTAAGGCATCTACCACAATGAATAAGTCTTAGTATGAGAATGTTTCACAAATAACAAACTCAAAATACTTCTTTAAAAGACAATAAACAAAGACACCATGTCTTCTCTTCTCATCTCCCATTCTTTGCGGATGATTATGACTTGCCTCGACAGTTTGACAACAACATGGTAACACCCTCGATTCAGCGAGCCGGCAACACCTGCGTTAGAGCTATGACAATTTCATCATAAAAACGCAAATAATTTCTCAGCCTTAGTTAGGGGAACTACGGTGTCTCTGATCCCCATGTCTGGATGAGGTACGTAGGAAACAGGGTAGGGTCCGTTCAAGCACTCTTTTATTTTCCCTACATTTCCCCCTCTTCTTTTCTTTTCTTATCTAGTTTCAGTCTTTCTTTTGCAGCAGCTTTCATTTCTTCACCCTTTGAAAAATTTTCTATGCAAGCGTGGATCCCGTTGGGTGCGGCGGACGATCTGGGGTGCTAATACCTTCCCAGGTCGTAACCGACTCCTGAACCCAGTTCTTTGGTTCGTGGGAACTTTTTCCTTTCTTTTCTTTTCCTCGGTTTGTGCAAAATTACCTTTCCCATTCCTTTGGGATAAAAATGTATGGTTGGTGACTCTACCCTTTTCCGCGCCCCCTTTCGCGTTTGTACCAGGATGGAAATCCAGGGAGCGGCAGCTGGCGACTTTGCTGGGGATAGAACCTAGAATTTATGGTTTCCCCTATGAGAGTCAATCCTAGCGCTTGTCTGTTTTTGTTTCTTTGGGTGTTATCTGTTTATTGTTGTGTGTTTAGTTTTATTGTTTTCATTTACAGCTTTACTTTACAGCATGTATTTACCGCTTTCAATATTTATTTTCCATGCATCATATATACTGGACTGTCTGGTTTGGCTATTTTCTGTGGGATGGGGTTATTGTGAGATAAGTCAAATACCCGGCTTGAGTGCACCCTAGGACTAGCGTGGACAGACATTGTACTTCCATGGTATCTCACCTTGATGAGTGGTGATGTGTTCCACACCCAGACTACGACCGTCTTGGAACTATTCTGTGTGGGGATTTCCTTCACTTGAAGGTACGACCTTGATAGTTTTGTGTATCTGGTGACCAATCATTGAGGACCTTAGTGGAAACAACACTCTCCAGTGATAACAGTGCCAGACCACATTTGTTGGAAAACCTACTTGCATCTGAGGGCCCACTGGGAACTCGCATAGGATGGCCTGGTTCTCTCATAGGAACTCAGTCAAAGTAATTGTTCATATGATGATAGTACTGTATCCCAAGGGCTGAATGTACTATTATTTCTCGATTCAGTGCTTGAAGCTGAGAACTTATGAAGGATGCTTGTTTTTCCTGGACTCAACTGAGACCTCCCTGAGTAGTATATAATGCCTAACCGATTCCTTGATTTGGTCATGATCCATTTCTCGGAAATGGTGAATGTATTATTGATATTCGGATTTGAGAGTCCATGATGTTGACCCGAGGTAGCATACCCGTGAGATTGGGAAGGGTTTACAGGTTTGCAAGAACCCTAAACTTTCAACATACTCGTTTCACCGGTGTTACTTTGTGATAATCCAATTCTATGTGGTTCCTTGGTTCCTAATTGTGGGTTTCTGCACATAGATATTGTTGTTATGACTCTTCACCAACACGTGGTTATCTTATCAGCACCAACATCAGACCATTGATCACATGCCAATGCATTGCATAACATCATTTGCATGCTTGCATTCCTAACACATGTTTACTCATTTGCAGGGTCGCATGTCACATCCTCATGGACATATCATACACATTCATTGCATGATTTTCATATTTTTCATTTTTACATGTTATCCGGACTTCCTAACTTATTCAACTACAGTCAGTATAGCCGGTCAACGCATTCATTGATATCCAACTCGCAGAAACCGAGTAAGAATGACTGAGCGAATGCAGAATGATCTCAATGAGCTCCGAAAGAGGATGGATCAGTTCATGGAAATGATGACCGACATGACCCAGAACCAGGAGCGTCTCAGATTGATGGTTGAGCAACCCCGGAGAAATGATAATAATGGAACACCTGCTGAGAATGTGGATCCAAACGCTTCCCGTAACGGAGGGTTGATTCCAAACTGGATTGCTACCCGCATAGTGATTTTGGAAGACACACCACTAGACCAGTTCACTCTACTGGATGCTGATATGGGTAACATAAATGAGATCAATGATCGAAGGTATGAAGAGTTGGCAAAAAAGATTAAGGCCATGGAATGTCATAATTCCCTGGGCATTGATGTAACCATTATATGGTTAGTGCCAGGAGTCAGAATCCCTCCTAAGTTCAAGGTTCCCTCATTCGACTAGTACAATGGAAGCATGTGCCCTAGAACTCACATTCATGCATATTTTGGAAGAATTTCGGCTCACACTGATGATGAGAAACTCTAGATGCATTTCTTCCAAGATAGATTGTCTGGAGCTTCATTGAGCTGGTACATGAAGCTAAGCAGGGTCTCTATCCGAAGTTGGAAAGACTTAGCTGAAGCTTTTCTCAAGCAGTATCAATATAATATTTATATGGCTCCTAACCGCACCCAGCTGCAGAACTTGTCTCAAGGACTTAAGGAAGGTTTTAAGGAGTATGCCCAGAGGTGGCGTGAGCTGGCTGCACAAGTTCAACCCCCGTTGCTGGACCAGGAAATGGCAGACATGTTTATGGGCACCTTGCAAGGTGCATTCTTGGATCGTCTGGCCGCTTGGCTGTCCATTGGTTTTTCTAATATCGTCATTGCTGGAGAAAGGATAAAGAACTTGCTGAAAATGGGAAAGATCCAGGATATAAGTGGTGCTAGTTCTTCTGGTGTGAAAAAGCCATTTGGAAACGGCCAAAGAGGAGAGAAGGTGAGACCAACGTTGTGTACAAAGGCCTAGGAAGAGATTGTTCTCAAGGATACTACCAAGAAGCTGCAGTGACTTATCCTACGCCACAGGTTCAAGTACAACCTTAGGGTCAGCAACAACAGTTACAAAGACCATTTCAGCAAAGAGCAAGAGCGAGGGACCATAAAATTGACCTTATTATGTTTCCGTATGTTGTATTGCTTCCATAGCTTCTTAAGTTGAACATGGTCGAGCTTCGTACCATGAGGGCTCCTTCTCCTGACAATCTGCCACCAAATTATGATGCAAACGCCAGGTGCGAATTCCATTCGGGTTCCCAGGGGCACAGTATTGAGAAATGTTGGGCTTTTCAGAATAAGGTACAAGACCTAATTGACTCCAAGGCAATCAATTTCTCCCCTCACCCAAATGTACTCCAAAACCAAATGCCTAATCACAGTGGAGCCGTGGTGAACTTTGCAAATGAAGGTGTCAGCATTGTTATAACAGATGGTCTGTTTTAAGCTGAAGTCTTCGAATTAATCATCAGGTTTGCAAGGGTATCCGCAGAAGCAAATAAAGCCAGAAGTACTCAAATACTCTCAGTAATGGATATCATGTGTTTGTCTTTCTTCAATGCATTTTCATCCATATTGAGGGGAAATACGTCGCTCTGATTCTTCATTGGTCTTTGGTCAATAGAGATACATAGGCAGAAGATCATCAGGTCTTTCCGAGCAACCTTATGGGGCAACATTAGTCCCCAGCTTTACTTTTTCCTTCAAACGTCTCGTGTCGGAGTCTTAAGTCAGAATAACTAGAAGAGGAATGATTGCCATGTTGGACATGCGGCCATTTATCTGAAGATTACAAGTCCCTGAAAAATCTATTGATCACTGAAAGTATCCAAGACTGTCAGGTCCAGACAGAGTCAAGCCTCCTTAACTACGACAATATTCAGCTTCTTTACTTCATTTTCATTTGTAGTTTCTTTTAGTTGCTAAACATTTTCAATAATTATGAAACTTGTTACTTTTGAATGATAATCATAATAAAGCTCACATGTTTTTTGAAGTAATTCATTCATATTCACTTATAGCTTTGTATGTGTGCATTGCAATACCAATTCTCGTGCTTAAACTCTATGAGGGAGAATGACGAATAAAAACGCAAGAATCTCTAATTATGTGCTCTTGAATAAGACCTTGTTGACGATGTACATGCTTTGTTTCAAATCCCTAAACATCGGATATATATATAAGGGATATAGACCCTCGCTAACCCCTTTGAGCCTTGAAGCAGGAGTTTATTTTCGCACGAAAAACCCTCTCATGTAACCCAGGGGCAGGGTAGGTGTCAGCTAGTTGGACTGAGCGCTCAAACTTTCATAAAAGAGTGTATTCGAGGATTCATTACGTTCCATTATGCTAATCAAGAGGTCCAAAGACTAGAAACCACAATGCTTATACTAATCAAGAGGTCCAAAGACTAGAAGCCACAATGGTTATCCTTCATCGATGAGGCAGTCAAAACCCTCGCAAAGCAATCAAGAAAAACAGTGTCACACGATTTGTTCAAAAAAAGAATTAAAAAATAGAAAACTGAAAAAGCCTGCTAAGTCGAAACTTGAAAACAAGCGACTTAAGCAAAAATTAGGGCATCCCGCTGGACTTCAAAATCAAAGATTCACAAGAATCTGTCCAGGCAAAAGTTAGGGATAAGCAAAAGAACGCAAAAGCAAAAGACGAAAAAGATTACACAAGAAAGATCCTCAAACAAGAACAAAGTCGTGTGGCACAGACACGAAAGAGAAAGGGGTGAATGACTCCAAACAATAACCTGATTGGTGCTTGAACTGTTAGTGACAATGGTTCCTCAACCAACACGAAACACTTATGAAAGGTGAGTGCGTGTGAAGATTAGCTCAACATAAGAATGAAGGATATCACGAAGAAGGGTGGGCACAAATAAACTTAGAGCATGTATCCTTTGTTTCTATAATCGTGAACCAGGCCACGATACAACCCTCAAAAGTCCTAACTTTAACAGGGTTAATTTGAGAAGTGTACTACCACAAGATAGCGTTCATGACTCCTATGAGTTGTGCTAAAATATCCTTGTTGGTATTGCATGTACATGCTTTCATTAAAAAATCAATGTCGTATCTTAACAAGTGATTCACTCACAAAGGTTTGCGACACCTTTTTAATAAGGACTTCAAGATTAATATGTGTGTCGCATTAGAATTTTCATTCTCAGAATAAACATTTTCTGCTTGCATACCTTTGTTAAGCATCATAAAAAGTTCACATATGGAACCTCAGTCCAGAATTTTAATCTTGCCAAGTTGAGAAGTCTGAAACTTCTGAAAGACAATTAGGTCAAGGTCACTTTTCTGAGAAAGATCCGTTGAGTAAGGACTTTCCCAACCAGTCGTGGTAAGAGCCAGCCAATCTGGGGCAGTTACGTCGATCAATCTCTTCAAATTTCAGCCAAATTGGGGTAATCACCTCGAGATTCAAATCTCTCCCAGAGCAATCAGTGCGGGTATTTCCTCAAAGATTAGCCAGTCAAGGGCAAAAACTACTCAAAGACTCGTGTTGGGGCAGGCCACCCTGTAGCACGAGAATTCATTATTTCTCGAAGACAGACAATCGAGAGCACCTATCCAGAGTTCAGAGTACCAGGACAATTATACTCTTAAAGAGTTTCTATGTCACCCTCTTGACATAACTCTTATTGATTGAATCCATTACCCAACTAACGGTCACTTGCCAATCCATTTCTCTCGTTCAATACTTCCAACAGCTACAAGCTCATTTGTGTTGACAATGGCTACCTCCCCAGCAAGGTTATTACGCCAATTCATGCAGTCATTGTGATACTTAAGAGCTTAAAGACACTAAGTATTTTGTAAAATCCTCTTAAGGTAAAGTCCGGACAAAAGTAAATGATCCCTAACACGAAACTACTTCAAATCTTTCCTCCCCAGCAGGATGTGTTTCGGTTTAGGTATTCCCAACAAATAGATGGAAGTTATGTCCAGCAGAGGGCATCACATAATTTTTCTCTTTAGCAGGTTTCCTTGATCATGTTTCCTCAGTAGATCTAGGGTGGCTCATATTCCCCCAGCATATTTCAGACAAATTTTTCTCTTTCCAAATAGATCTCGAAAGATTTCCTTGCTCCATAAGAGCAATAAGGATTGATAATCCCCAAATAGAGAGTCGTCTTCCCACATTGAAGTATTTCTTACAAGAATTCAAGTATTCCCGGCAGCCAGTTGAACGATTCCTTTCCCCACATAGGTTTGGAAAATTTAGGTAGACATAGAGTTCTCCTCAACATAGCCTTGACAAGGCCTTTCCCCAGCTAATTCAGAAAGTTGTCGATCCCCCAGCGAAATCTTACGGGTGAGATGCAATCCCCAGTAGTTGAAGTATCCCCTAGCAGGGTCCTCAAATCTAAAGTCCAATTTATTTTTGGAAAATGTGAAAATTCGTGATAAAGGGATTATTCACGCTCTTCTCCGGCAGAGATGTTATCCCCGCATGGCTTCTTGAGATCGAATCAGCGATCATTGCATTCTCAGCAGAGTTAGCAGGGACTTATTAACTCCTCATCAGGAATTCCCTTTGCACTTGCATTATTTCATTGACATGGTCAAAACATAGCATCCCCAATGTCATGGGGCATCATGCCATGCAGTTCAACATATGCATACCAAGCATAATCCAAGTTTGATATCTTGCAAAGTCCAGTTGTAGACTAGCCAAAGTCCATCCTCAGGGTGTCAAAATTCTAAAGTCCAACCGCATATTGGCCAAAGTCCATCCTCAGGGTGGCAGATTTCTAAAGTCCAACCGTAGACTGGCCAAAGTCCATCCTCTGGGTGGAAAATTCTTAAAGCCCAGTCGTAGACTGGCCAAAGTCCATCCTCCGGGTAGCGAATCCCTGAAGTTCAACCGCAGATTGGAAAAAGTCTATCCATTGGGTGGAAAATTTCTAAAGTCCAGCCGTAGATTGGCCAAAGTCCATCCTCTGGGTGGCAAATTCTTAAAGTCCAGCCGTAGACTGGCCAAAGTCCATCCTCCAGGTGGCGAATCCCTCAAGTCCAACCGTAGATTGGCAAAAGTCCATCCTCAGGGTGGCAAATTCTAAAGTCCCCCGTAGTGGGAAAAAGTCTTCCGTAGTGAGCAAAATTCCCCCGCAGTGGGCAAAGGTCCCCCGTAGTTGGCAAAAGTCTCCCACAGTGAGCAAAAGTCTCCCATAGTGAGCAAAAGTCCCCCGTAGTGCATCAAAAGTCCCCCGTAGTGTGGCAAAAAGTCCCCCGCAGTGGGAAAAAGTCCCCCGCAGTGGGCAAAAGTCTCCCGCGGTGAGAAAAAGTCTCTCGCAGTGAGCAAAATTCCTTTGCAGTGCGCAAAAGTCCCCCGTAGTGGGAAAAGTCTCCCGCAGTGAACAAAAGTCCCCTGCAGTGGGAGAAAGTCACTCGCAGTGTGTCAAAAGTCCCTCGTAGTGTGAAAGAAGTCCCCTGTAGTGGGTTAAAGTCCATCCTCCGGGTGGCAGATTTCTAAAGTCCAACCGCGGATTGGTGAAAGTCCATCCTCAGGGTGGCAAAGTATCTTGAAATTCAACCGTAGATTGGCGAAGGTCCACCTGTAGCGTGGCAAGTCAATAGTCGTCCAACTCCATCTAAAAGACATCATTAAGGCACTATTGCAGCCTATCAAAAGTCCACCCGCAGTGTGGCAAGCTATTGGTCGTCTGGTGTGGTTCAAAAAGACAGACTTCCATAGTCCACCCGCAGCGTGGTAAGTCAATAGTCTTATGACATCATTCGAAAGACACTTCCCCATTTACTATTCTTCCCATTAGAATTATATCCGAGCAGAGTTCATATGGTTAGGTTTATTTCCCTGTTCTTCTTCCATAAAGTGCAATTTTTTTGGTTGTTTCTGGTATTCAATCCCTACATACCTCAAACTTCTGAAAACAACCGCTATCATCCATTCAGGTCTAAAGTGATTGAATAGGAGCAGCTGTGACACCCCAAAATTTTCCCTCTTATTTATTACTACTAACTAGATTATACTTCATTCAACTGCATCATTCATTAGGTCATAACACTTGCCATCATACATTTTCATTAGCTTTCTCAAAACATGGGATCAAGAATTTCTCTATGTCAGAGATCCTTGAATCTTTGAGGTTTATTTCACTCAAGTTTGGAGATGGACTTTGGAGCTTTTATTATCATAAATGTTTGTACTAAAACTCCTTAAGTGTCAGCCCATTGTTTTCCCCTAATATCCAGTTACAGGGTTTTTCTTCTTCGAAGGTCATGGGATTAGGGTTTCAGGATGAAAGTTTGCTTGGACATATTCGTCGCTTTGATTGCATAGTCATCTTCAAGATTTCCTCAAGGAATTAATTTTGAGATTGTGGGTCAACGTTGTTATCCGTTTTTCTTAATTCAATTTCAAAGGCTCTACATTCGGACGCCCATTTCAAATATCTGACTAACTATATAATTTTCTTACTCGTGTCCAATTTCATTTGCAAGCCCATTTTAGACCATTTTCTAAGATAAATAAATTCCACACTAGAATCCATATCCATCTTAATTCAATGCCAAACCAATGTCCCTATTTGTTTTCAAAATCTAATTCCATTCACGTTAAATCATTTTCCTACATATTTTAGGCCCGTGACCATTTCTTTCACATCTATAAATCATTTTCTTTCCAAAGGTTAAGTCATATATTTTCTAGATCCCTATCCATAAGTTTGTTTGTACTAAAGACAATGTGGAGTAGGAAAAAGGTCATGGTAGCTGTTGTGATATAGTGTGGAATTGTGCAAAATTACTTTGATTGTAATGGGTTGTGGTGGAGTTGGTTCTCACCTTCTCCAAACATTGTCTCGTGCCGTTTTCTTCACTCTTTACAGGAACTTTTGTTGAGAGTTGTGGGAGTTGGTGATAGTAAATCTCTGATGGTTGTTGATGATTTTTTGAATAAGGGTTTGGATGATAGCTTAATGTTAGAACTTTGCAGGCTTAAGCATGTTGGAGAATATCTATCGGAACTTTCTCACAATGGTAGATATCTATGCTAGTGTGTCTATCTTGTCTTGGTAGTGATATGAATGTTTGTTATTTTTTATGCTTACTCTTTGATTATAATTAATTGAAAGGACAATGTCAGGTATTTGGACATCCGGAATCGCAGGGAAAGATTGTAGAGATTGCATCTCAATTTGGTAAGAAAAAGGTTTGGCCTTTGTAGATTGCGCTGCTAGCTCCGACACTATTTCAGTACTAAAACAAGTGGTTATGACAAATAAAAAGCCTCATACATCTACGATGATAAGTTCATCACAAATGTTTCATAGTAGCAATCGCCGATGGTCATGGATCATGTTGTGAACTCGTGTATAGAAACCTCAGCGTAAAATCAAAAACCCAGAAATAGCATAACAGGAAAACTAAGAAAAGCATATACCACTGGAAAATTTTAACAGAAAACTAAGTTTAAGAGAAAATTATGACAGAAAAAACCAGATAGAGAGAAAAAGCCAACTGATATAACAGAAAACTCTGTTACAAAGATGAAAAAAAAGAGCTTCAATACACAGAAAAAAGCTTGATAACAAAAAAGAGAATTCATTTACAAAATATAACAAAACTTCTGGGACTTCTCTGCATATCTCTTGTCTTCAAATCGTCTTCAATTTCCATCGATCAAGACAACCCTCTAACATAGTGGAAAACTCCAACAAACCTACCACAAGGAATCAGTTACAAAGAGACTACCAAAAAAACTCAAAAAAGAAACTTCTGTCAGAATCCTCAATCACAAAAACCTTTATCACTCTTCTCAAATCATCATCTTCAATTCATACCACAACAACCTGCATCAAATAAATACCATTAGCATCACCAAATAAAAAAAATATCCTAATAGAATTTCAATTGAAATCACCAAAAAACCCTCACCATTCATCTCTATAAAGCCATTGATCCTCTTCTTCCATCATGCTCGCTCCACCATTTTTCTTCCATTCTTCTGATCCTTCATTCTTCAATCTTCACAACTGTCGTACCTCGAAAAATACGATCCTCGCGAACGCGGTCGCGGCTGGGCTGACATGAGAGTCGCCACCTATTTTTATTTATTCCCAAAGAGGGAAATGGTAAATATAGATAAAACCACCAAGAAGGGATAAAACAAGGTCGTCGCAAACCGTTGTCGGGTTCGGAAGTCGGTTATGTAGGGGGAAGGTATTAGCACCCCCTACATCCATCGTACCCGATGGGAACCATCTAAGTTATCACGCGCGAAGGGGTGTCTATGCTTATGAATTACTTGCTAAATTAAGGGGCTTATTGATCCTAGGGGCTCGGCAAGGATTGAGATCCTTGTGCCTACGTATTCCCTTGTGCAATGGGAAAGTCAGAGCTTCGTAGTTCGGCCGGATACGGTTGATGGTTGTTGATTTTACTACCTTTCTTCAATGAAAGGGTTTAGGAGTCGAATTGCACTAAAGACTATGGATAGTTTATTTCGTCCAACAAGACGAGAGTCTTGCGCCGAAATAATCGGAGCGAGTAACGAGAGCTCGTTATCCTCCTTTCTACCGCTTAAGGCTCGTGGCGTGCAATTTTCTTCGTATTATTGAAGTGTTTTATTTCCTAAGACCGCTTGATGTTGGATCAAGGGTTTGGATCTAAAAGTAACATTTCGGTTTTTTGAGGTTTTGGGGTGAATGCAAATGGAAGTTTATTTATCTGGTTAGTTAGCGAGGCACAATGCGCTCGGCTCGCAAGGTTTGGAAACTAAGCTAAAGACTAGCTATGGAAAACAAGCGCGATGCGTTTATTCATTAAGTTGGAAAATGTTGAGAAAAGTGTAAGGCGCAAAGTAGTGCAGATGGCGATCAAGGAATGATCGACTTACGTGTGTGTATGAAGTGAGGTGCGTATGGATATTTACTTGGCGTTGGACCAAAGATTTCGTTTATCATTGAAATGATTAGTCATAATGTGCGTTCGTTTTTTACTTAGCAATTTATCGTCAAAAATGCAAAAGTAATCACACAAGCAATCATATCGTCATACCACAAGCAAGAAGGATCGAGCATACACAAACATTCATCGCACACATAATCGAGCAAAGGTTAAAAGATTAATTAATCAAATTAAGTAGAAATATTTAATTAGATTAATTAACAATTAATTAATCGAATTAAATAAAACTATTTAAGATAATTAATCATCGAAAAATGTTTTTGGTTTTTTAATATTCAAAATAGAAATTAATGAAAATATAATTAAGTTAATTAAAACTAAATATTTAATAAAATTAATCTACAAATAGATTAATTAATATTAAATAAAAATATTTAATTAAATTAATTAAAATGATTATGAAAATATTTCTGATGTTTTAGAAAATCATTTTTTTAAAAAAAGAAAAATTAATTAAGAGAATAATTGAAAATAAATTAAAAAAAAAATAAACAAGAAAAGAAATGGGCCAGGTATGTGTTAGTAATAGGAGGGTGCAGGAAGTGAAAAAAGGGGCCAGGACCAGCAAAGGCCCACACATGCTGGGGTTTACCATGGAACTCAGTCAACAGTTTGACTGCAAGGATCAATCTGGAGCGTCCAATCAGTTCAATCAACTTTCTTGACTTTGATCAAAGGGCACAAATACTGGGAACACGATGAGGACTACAAAAGACATACATGATAGGATTGTATTGAAGATTTTTTACCGGTGACACTTGTCAATGGTGGTGACAAGTGTCACCGATTCTCTTTCCCATCAGCACAATGGTCAGAAGAATGTAAGGCAAAGTTTTATTTTTAAATCATTTTATAAAGTTTTCAGATTCATAAATATCTCACCCTCTCTCAAATGTTTCAAACTTATCTCTCACAAGAAGAACACAACATCACCGTATATCATTTCGTAGAGACGCTCGTTAAAACATCAACCGTCACGTTACACCCAAACAAACATCAAACATACATCGTGAATCAAACATGAAAAACAATCAACCCATAAACCCTAGTTCTAACACACATCGACGAAATCGAGCAAACAGAGGAACAATTTCAAGCCAAGCTATGCACAAACGCCAAGAATCACAACTAAGGATGAGCATTCATACCTGAATCGGAGAAAAATCCGATTTCAAACTTCAACGTGAAAGGTACTTTTTCGCTCTTCTACTTTTCTTTGTGAATCTTTCTGAGTCTGCTTCTCATCCTTCTCTATTGGTTCCCTCTTCTTTGCTCTTCCTTCTCTTCTTTTGTTGTTGCTTTCTTTGTTGTTGTGATTGTGTTGCTGCAAGTGAGACGCTTTAGCTCAGAATTATTGAGTGTTCAGTGTGAAAACTCAATAATCTAGGTAGAAATATGGAGCTTTCAGAAGGGATTTTGGAATGTTTGTGCTGATTCATTTTTAGGTTTTTCGGATGTAGGTAGGTCTGTGTGTTGGTAGCCTCTAATTGCCAATGATTGGCGTTTTTATAGTGTAAGAATTTGGTGAGGTTGGTACGCGTGAATAATCTGAAAATCGTGTGAGGTTGAGGAGTTTTCTTTGAGGAATATTCGTTCTCTCGTGTGGGCGTGAGCTGTGATTTTCAGGAGACTGTTAAAACAATTTTCCGTACGATTTTGTGGGGAAAAAATTTGGTGAGTCACGGTTTGAAATTTGTCTGTTGTGAAAGGTTTCTAGAGTGTGTGGACCTCTCTCTTCACTGCATTGATTAGCTTGATTTTTACTGTTATGAATTAGTGTATTTTCACTGCTAGTGATTATGAAGTGTATTGATGTGTGAAGTACCTTCTTGCAGGTCAATACTTGGACACAGGTATCTTGGATTCATGGCATATATTGTAAGTTTCTTGGTAGCTCAGAATTAAAACAAGGAAATCGACTATTGGCGACTTGGATAAAAGCTCCATTTGGCCTTGGCATGAAGCAGGATGATGGTTCAGAACTTGATATCTTTGTGAAGTGATGAGATTCCCTTGGTTATGATCTTCTGCAAGTCTGAAGAAACAAAGAGCTGGGTACTTTGTTAGTCACATTTCAGAGGTAATGCACTTAGATTGAATTTTTTCGCATCCTTGACGACTCCCCTGTTTGTAGTGTTTCTGTTATGACTCAAATTAATATCTTGCCATTTGTAGATGGAGTTACAAAAGAAACAACAGCCAACCATGATTTTGAAGCTATGAGATTCAAGTCGCATATGCTGATGAAAGCATTGCACAGTATGAAAAATGAAGAGTTCCTTAGCATTATGATTATCCCGACTCTTGAATATTGCTGGGTAACGGTCAACCCAAGACTTCCGCTAACCATTTCCAGCCTTTGATGATCATTTGAGTGTCGAGGACAAGTGTTAGGATATTCCATGGAATCACAAATTAAAGGTAATGCATTAAGCTTGGATTCTCTTTGTATTCATGCTGAATGATGAATATTGAACCCTGAAGTTCTTGGAATCCACTATTTGCTCTTTTTTCATTGTGTTTTTTCAGTCTTCGCCGTCTTGCTAGCCACTCATGCTTCAAAATCTGAACTAACATAATGTTGAGTTTGTTGACATACAACCTTTCCGTCTGGAATGAGGCCTTGTTGCTGGGAAGCTGTATAATGATATCAAAGATGAAATTCTTCACCCCGTCTCGCTACTCAACAGGTAATGCATTCCATCTATATTTAATCACACCTTCAAGAACCTGCAATGCAAAGAACTTGGTATTGAGATTTTGAGTATTCTGCATGATATGCATTACTTGAAGCCACATATCAGGATTCTCTTGCAAATCCCGCAAAATTGAATCAGCAGCACTTCTCTCTATCTTAGATCTGGTGCCATAGAAGGCGGCGACGGTAGCATCGAGCAAGGGCACATCAATAGGTTGGCTCAAATCTCTGAACTTCTCAGCTGCCATGGCTTTTCTTTGCTCGTGATAAGTCTGCCCTATTTCCTTCATCTGCTTTTGCCTTTCTGCTATGAATTTGTATCTTTGTCTAATGGTGTGGCACCCTTCACTATTGATAATGTTTTATTCCTTGTTTGTCGTGTATTCTTGAATCTTTGTCTTGGGAACTTGCAGGTTCAAACTCCATATGACTCTTCAAGATGGATTGTTCTCTTATTTATTTTTTTTCGATAGCTCGCAGAGGACTTGAGTCCATCATGTAATACCTCAAAATTTGCCCACAATATTTATTCCCTTTGATTGGCTCGGGGTTCATATTCATCTGCATTTCTCACTAAGTCATTAACATCATAATCATGCATTTCATTGTTTCCTAAGGCATGTGATTAAGGCCCGTGGAAATTGGGGTTTCGTACCTTATCCGTATCTATTATGGATTGAACTTGTGGAGAATATTCACTGGTGCATCTAACCTATTATTGAGGTGTTCAATCAGATTGGCTTTGAGTGAGAGTATTGGCTCTTCTTAACGTCTCAAGTTATATCCTTCATCACTTGGATATCTCAAAGAGAATTTGGAGTTCTTATTAATGATTCGATTTGAAGGGCACTTCACCAATTGAGGTCCAGTGTATCAAAGATTGGTTCGGATCCATTTGTAATAGAATAATGATCCGAGATTGTGCGGAGTTTAGTATGGCATCAAAGTTCTTAAGAGTGGATTATGTGAAAGGATTCGATTTGGGTTAAGAGAGAATGCACAGTTATTGGTTTATTTGGAAGACATCTTTCAAGTTCAAATTCTAGTTCTTGATATCCATTTCAAATACAAGCCATCGCCATTTTACATATCCCCTTTACGATTCAATTCACCATTTTTTGATTCATCATGATCTTATCCCGTTGTGGTAGCCAAAGTCATTTTTTTGTGTGTGTCCATATTCACGTTTCTAACATTCCATTTTTCACATCACTTGTCTCTAAACATCCACCATTTCTTTTCAACATTAAGCTCATTTCTTTTCTAAAGTCAATCCATTATTCATTTCGGAATTTTTACTATCCATCTTAAAGATCCAGTGATTACCTTTTTAGTTCCATTATTCAAACGAAAAGTAATTATCCAATTCATATGTGATTTTATTATTCAAGTTATTATCCTTAACAATATTTCATTGAGCCAATTTCATGTTAATTCTTGTAAAATTCACTTCATATCCTATTCATTTTTCATACAACCACAATCACTTGTTTACCCGATTTAAACCATGGTTTCCCTCTCAACCAACCCTTTCTTTCACCTCACTCCCCACCATTAAAAGAGCCATTGACAGATATTGCACAAACACAGGTTGTTGTTTTTACACAAGGGAAAGGTTGTTTGGGAAGGAATGACTCATGAATTTACTACTTCAACAAATCCAATTGTTCAGCAGTTTGCATCCGGGAGCCTAAACGGTCCTATCAAATATTAGAACAATATTACGGTAGTAAAAGATGTATTATTATGTGCAAATAGGAATGGAAATGAATACAGGCTGTAGCTTTCAAATGGCAACTTTTGAGATGAGCAATAAATTGGTTGCAACTAGATTAAAGGGTTTGTCAGTGTTGTTTTGATAAAGAATTTGGCCTTCGGGGTTTAAATTGAAAGCTAGAAATTGATAGGACTCATTGTATTTTATACGGAAGCTAGATTGAATACCTTTTTTCTGTAAACAAAACAAAGAGCAGAAAGATAACAGATAATTATCAATTACACAGTTACAAATATCTCCTATAAGCTATTCGCGGAAAGAGAATCTGCATCAACACCAATCTCTGAGATCCTCTTCACTCTCCTTCCATCGCTTTTTCCCTCCATCACAATCTGCAATCACTCTTCTTCAGCAGGAGCAGCTCTTCAAGATCTTCAATCTCCAAAGATCTTCATCAACTTGCATCAAATTTCGACCCTGCAAAAACAAGAAAGGACCCCTCTATTTGGCCTTCGGCTTTCGCACAAGACCCTTCGTCACTCTTCAATTCAGGATCGTAAACCCAATTCTTTCTCAACCTCTAAAACTCCATCTTCGCCCGCCTGTAACCGTGACCAACCACTGAGTCGAGCTTTTCATAGATATGCCATGCCTTCATCTGCAAAATATGCACACAAAAAACAACAATGAATTCACGTGGACAGCAGTTAAAAACAGAAAATGAATCCATTCTCCCTAGACTCCCATAGTAGAAAATGAGGAGAAAGGGCCCATATAAGAGAAGTTTCTAACAGAAGAATGATTCTGCATATAGTACCTTTGACGAAGATTCAATTTTGTAACAAGTTCACAACTACAGAACCGATTTCTTTCCATCAGCATCAACACGTATTCCTCAGTTTGAAAACTAGCAACAAAAAGGAAAAGAATGGAAATAGGGAACAAAAATCAGTCACCAAGTCAATCCACAACTGAAGAATAACTAACTCTAACCGAATTCACAGAAACTCAAAACAGAAATCAAAACAAACTAACTTATAACTGAAAATAACAAATTATCTTCTAGAAGCTTCATCCATCCCCAAGCAACTATAAATCAGAAGCATCACCAACTTTCAGCTTCTTCACCATTTTTCCAATCTCTTCAACCATTTTTTTTCTTCTTCCTCAATCTTCCCACACCCATTCTTCCTTTCACCATTTTCTTCACTTCCTTCATCATTTCTTCCTGAATCTTCTGTAACTTCCTCCTCCTTCAAAGTCTTCTTCTTCACCATTCTTCAACTCTCCCTCAAGTTTCTCTGAATTTTCTTCCATCTTTCATACAGAATCGTGTTTAATCTTCATCAATCTTAATATTCCAATTCTGCAACACTCGCATCAAATTGCAGCATCTTAATCTTCCACTTGAAATCAATGTCAATATCAACCTTCATCAAGAACACATAAGCTCCCATCAGGACCTAACTAACTCAGCATCGACTTCAAGAGTTTCATCATCACCTTCGTGAGTAACCTACAATTATCACGGATTCAGCGCACACGTTATCATAAGCAACAGAATTTCAGAGTTCAGAGAAGAAAAGGAACAGAATAGTGAAAGTTGCAAAACACAGAGAAAGATTAACAGGAAAGAAAACTAACTGTAATAAACTTCTCGTAGCAGTTCGGCAAAGGCAAGAGTCAATAATCGCTCTGTCAACAACCTTCATCCGTATCTTCGTTCACAGAGTAATTTCGGATGCATGCAACTTCGGATCCACGAGCAAGAAGACGAGTTGGGAGCGAAGATCACCGCAACCTAACTCTCTACAGGAATTTCAACGCTCTCAAAGTTTCGTTCACAGGTACGCCAATTCTAAACCGTAGATTGTTGGTCTTGACTCAGATTTAGGGAAATGTGTGGTTTTGATATTTGGCCGCGGATTCATGATGAGGAGGTTTGGGTAGAGGAAGTTTCGCTTAGTAGTGTTGCGGCAGCTCTCCAGGAAGAGGTTGAAGTTCGACGGCTAGGGTTTCTCTTTCTTTTTGTTTTTTTAGAAGAAGGAGGCATTTGAGAGGGAGTGAAGGTTAGGTTTTGGTCCGAGTTGATAAGGTGGCGCCGGATTTTAGGTCACCGGTGTGGTTTCCGGCTGTGCGGCGGTTAGGGCTTGATGAAGAACATGAGAGAGTGAGGGAAAGGGGTGAACGTTCTTGTTGTTTATTCTAGGGTTCTAAGTAATTGTATTTGGTTCAGATTATTTAAGAGTTTTTGAGAAATGGAAAGGATTAGCCTCATTGATCATCATTAATTTTGTTATAAAAATTAAGTAAGGAATCTAATACCATTAACTCAGATTAATGTCTTCTTAATTCCCCATAAAAGAGTGTTGTTAGAATCTGAGAGGATAGGACTGAGTTTTGGGGTCCAATCCGGCGGTGACACTTGTTACCGTCCGGTTGGGCCACCCTTCCATACTCACATGCGGACCACACACTATAGTCCACCATATACCCTCATAAGACCCTGCGAAATTGGGCCCATTTTGCTAATCTCACCTCCCCTTTCTAGGCCCATACAAAAAACAAACTAAAAAAAGTCACTTCCTGCACCCTCCCCCAATCTTGTGCGTTTTGGGCTTAGTTATTTACTAATCACACCCTCATTTCGAGCCCACTAACAAAATGAACTTAAGAAAATCACTTCCAGCACCTCCCCCTCATTCCCGCGCATGGGCTTAGCCCCTCTGCTAATCACACCCCTGTATTAAAGGCCCAATACGAAAATAACTAAAATATAATGCTTAGCTCACCCCCTTTATTTCTTTTAGAATTTAATTTCTAGTTTAGTATTAGTTAGAAAATAATTCACAAAAAATAGGAAAATACTTAGGAAAATTCTCAAAAAAATCAAGTAGGCTTTTAAGTCATTTTAGAAATGTGTGGCATTTTATTTTTCTGAATTTTAATTGTTTTTGAATTAATTCTTATTTTTTTCATGTAATTAGTTTTAGTGAATTTCCCTCAACTGTACATAAATTTGTTGATTTTATTTCTTAACCTTCCAGTAACTTTTTTGGTCCACTCCTTTTGCCATAGTTAGATGACTCATAATAGTACTTAGCATAATTTTAGTAGATTTTTTAGGACATTTTATCTCAGATTTTAGTGACTTAATCCTTAGAAAATAATGGTTAATCATTAGGTAGAATTAATTGATTTTTAGGCATAGCAAAATTCTGATTTTTTAGGATATCTTTTAACACAATATTATAGGTAGTTTTAGGACCCTATAGAATTAATCTCATAATTTTTCCCGGGCTTTTACTTTTTTTAGGGTATTAATTCTTAGGCTTTGTTACATGTAAAAATTCCATTAGTTTAGGCTAGGATATTAAGTTTCATAAAAAGTAGTTTAATTAGATTTAATATGGAATTAGATTAGTTTAGTTTCAGATTTTTTAGAATGAAAATATTAGGTAATGCCCTTAGTTTAGAACTTAGGCTTAGGATTCATATTAATTAGACTTAGAATAAAGTTAGATTTTGATTTTAGGCTTATACCTTAATTGTTTGTTTTGAATTTTATTTCTTATGTCAATTTTAATACTTTGTTATATTGATTGATATTTCACTTGTATAGTTCTCCCCTTGGCTTTAGAATCAACTTAACTTCCTTAGGAAGTAAGTTGCATTCTAGTAGTTCTAAGTTTCTTTCTCCATTAAGTTTAGAAACCTCATTAACCATAGGCCCTCACTTGTAAATAAATCAACAAAAATTAGGGTTGTGTCTTAGTTCCCCATTAGATTTTACCTTTTGCAACTTGAGTCATTCTTTCTCATGTTATAAAGAAAAAATAATAAAGTACTTAATAAAAGCCGAACGTTCTTATACGACACGAGACTTTGTTGCAGAGTGCTTATACACGTCCTGTTTCGGGGCGAGGTGTAAGTATTTACCATAATGGATAGGTCTTAGTATGAGAATGTTCACAAATAAATTCAAAATACTTCTCATAAAAGACAACAAAAACAAAGAATAAGCGACTATCCTGCGGGAACTTCTTTTCTCATCTCATTCACTCACAACGCGAACTCGCGACGACTTGTCTCGCATGCAAGACGATAAATGCACTCGTACCAGACGAGCCTACAACACCTGAGCATAGACATACGCAGTTCTAGCTATAAAAAACACAAACAAATAGTTCCCGCCTTAGTTAGGCGAACTACGTCGACTCTGATCCTCATTTTCCCGATGAGGTACGTAGGCAGCGGGGTAGGGCCCGTTCGAGCACATTCTTTATTTTCCCTACATTTCCCCATTCCTTTCCATTTTCTTTTCCAGTTCCATTTTGCATTCCTATTCCAGTCAGCAGTTTTATTCAGCAGCACTCGTATTTTCTCACCCTTTGAAACAAACAAACAAGCGTGGATCCCGTCGGGTACGACGGACGATCTGGGGTGCTAATACCTTCCCAGGTCGTAATCGACTCCCGAACCCAGATCTTTGGTTCGCAGGACCTTGTCCTTTCCTTCTTCCTCAGGTTTGTGCAACATTACCTTTCCCATTCCTTCGGGATAAAAATGTCTGGCTGGCGACTCTACCTTTTTTGCGCCACTTTCGCGTTTGTACTAGGATGAAAATCCCGGGAGCGACAGCTGGCGACTCTGCTGGGGATCGAACCCAGAATCTCTGGTTTCCCTTGTAGAGTCAATCCTAGCGCCTGTTTGGTTTTGTTTATTTAGGTGTTTATCTGTTCGCTGCTGTGTGCTTTAGTTTAGCTTTACTATTTTTATTTACAGTTCTTTACATCTTTACCTTACCGCATTTATTTACCGCTTTCAGTATTTATTTTCCATGCATCATATTATACTGGATTGTCTGGCTGTGCTGGTTTTCATTTTTTCTGCGGGATGGGAGTTACTGTGAGATAAGCCAACTACCCGGCTTGAGTGCACTATAGGATTAGCGTGGACATGTTGTGCTCGCATGGTTACATGATGAGTGGCAATGTGTTCCACACCCATATTGCAACCGTCACGGGACTATTCTGTGTGGGGGTTCTTCTCCACTTCAGGGTACAACCTTGATAGTTATATGCATCTGGTGATCGATCTTCGAGGACCTTAATGGGAACACCCCTCTCCAGTGATGACAGTGGCAGACCACATTTGTTGGCAAACCCACTCGCATCCGAGGGTCCATTGGGAACTCGCATAGGATGACCTGGTTCTCTCATAGGAATTCAGTTAAAGCAAATTGTTCGTATGACGGTAGTATTGTACCCTTCGGGATGAATGTATTATTGTTTCTCGATTCAGTGCTTGAAGCTGGAGACTTGTGAGGGATGCTTGTTTTTCCGGACTCAACTGAGGCCTCCTTGAGTAGTACATAATGCCAAACCGATTCCCTGATTTGGTCATGAGCCATTTCTCGGAAATGGTGAATGTATTATTACTATTCGGCTTTGAGAGTCCGTGATGTTGACCCGAGTAGCATACCCGTGAGATTGGGAGGGGTTTACAGGTTTGCAGGAACCCTAAGACCTTTAGCATACACGCTTTGCCTTTGGTTAAGTTTTGTGATTTGGATTTCTGGTTCTAAGATAGGGATCCCGGATCAGAAGGATTGTTATTGTGATATGTGGATATTGTGACCTTGCACCGACACTTGATTATATGATTGGCACCTCACAGACACTTCACTGATCACATGCCTCGCCTTGCATAAGCATCATATCATCATTAATCATTTGTGTTTCTTTTATTCTCAGGGTCTGCATTACTCCCGGTTCTTGGTCATATCATTGCTTCAGAATGGAAGACGTCAGAAAGAGAACTGTGCACTACAAATTCTTTGATACCAAGATGGACCTGATCAACCAATTGATGTCTCTGATTACCCCGGGTCATTTGGGTTACTTCAAGGAAAAGTATGGTGATATTCTGGACTTGGTATTCAACTTGGATAGCTCTCAGAGAAGCGCCATTCACACTTTGTTGCAGTATTACAATCTACGGCTAAGGTGTTTCACATTTCATGACTTTCAGTTGGGTCCTTTGCGGGAAGAGTATACTGAGATAATGGGAGTGTCAATCAAGGATCAGATTCCTTTCAACTCAGAGATGACAAGACCAACCCATGCTGACATCGCCAAAGCTCTTTATTTAAGCTCATCTGAAGTATCTGCAAATCTGTCTACCACCAAAGCAAAAGTACTTGGTTTCACTGTAGAGTACCTGGTTAGAAAAGCTGAAGAACTTGCAGGGACGAATCAGTGGGATTCTGTTTGCGCCATCTTAGCACTATCCATTTATGGGATCATCCTATTCGCTGATATGGACAAATTTGTGGACATAAATGCTATTCATTTGTTTGTGTTGAAGAATCAGGTGCCCAATCTCCTAGTTGACTTGTATTATTCAGTGCACTATAAGAATGAGAAGAAGCAAGGAGGTCTGGTTAGATGTTGTGCTCCCTTATTCTACAAGTGGGTCATGAGACATTTGCCTACTACTAAGGGTTTTACTGATCCTAATACTACTTAGGCCCAGAAGCTGAGTACTTTGTCTGCCAGAGATATTAGGTGGTTTACTTTGAGGTTGAAAGGAAAGAGTTTCATTACCAGTTGTGGGAATTACCTTAATGTGTCTTTGTTGGGAGTATCAGAAGGTATCAACTACAATCCCATTCTCTTAAGAAGACAGTTAGGGTATGCGCTCAAGGAGATTCCTGATGAATCTAAGTTATTCCAAACTTTTTACTTCCCGGTGAAAGATAATCTTCCGTTGGTCAGAAAAGTTACAGGTTCTTAGAAGGTGATCAAAAGAAAGGACACGGCATGTCTAGGCAAGAGCAATAATCGGATGTTCCCTGAATTTGAAGCTTGGATAAAGGAGGAGGTTCAAACGGCTCTGGTCCCTTTTTCTGTACCAACTCCACCTCCAGCAACGGTGCCTTTAGAAGATTATCAAAAGTTGGAAGCTTTGGTTCAACAACTCAGGTTAGAGAATCAAGAAGTTTACAATTCATGTCAGAAGCTAAAGATGCAGAATCAAAAGTTGGAAGAAAGAGCTCACAAAGTTGAAGAGATGGTTAGGCTCAAGCAGCAATATTTTCAAGAGAGAGAGCTTTACTTCAAGAAAAACTGATTAGCTGAAACTCACAAGGCGGCCCAGCGCCGAAAAGAGAGGAAGGACCTGAATGAAGCCAATGAAGTTGTTAACTTATGGCAAGAAAAATGGGAAGATAATTTGAAGAAGCAAAAAGAGCTGGACGTCAAGCATAAGATGGAAATCAAGAGTCTTCAAGATTCTTTGGATGGACAGAGAGAGCTCCTTCAAAAGGCTTATCATCAAGAGAAGGGTCATCTCCAACGTCTAGCAGAAAGTCAACAAGCAGTAAAGGAAGCTCAAAAAGAAATAGAAGAGCTGAAGCTTCGTGCTGATGTGAAGAGGTCAAAGGCCGAGCCAGGTCTGAGCAAAGAGAATGAGATGACTTTCCTGCAGCAGATTGAAGAGTTACATGCTTCCTTTGATACGAGGGACCTCCTCATCCAGAGACTCATCCAGGAGCCTGATCATCCGGATATCGTTCAGTTGTTCCAGAATGTCAAGCGTCTTAGCTGGAGGCTGCAAGACTTAGTGTTCCCTAGGGTTTAGTTTCATGCTATTGTACTTGGATTACCCACAGGCTTGTTGTGGGATTCCTTTTATTTGATGTACTTTGTTGTTCTTTTGATTGGCACCCTTCGGGGACTTTGTTGTTTCAAACTTCAGTTTATATGATTGACTTGTTTTGAATCTCTTGTTCGTTATTTGTCGCACCGACACGGGGTAGTGAGCATCAATTCTCCACGGCCGTCACTGTATCTGAACATCACTTGGTTTTTCTTGTCAATTATTGTTCTCTTTATGCCAGGATCGGAAACAGGGAAAGACTTGGGAATAAAAGTAACACATTGCATTGCATACGCATCATTTGCATTTTTTCTTTGTTTTTGCAGGTTTTTCTACAGGATGCTTAATTTATCTGTGTTTCAAGCAAAGATTGCGAGAGCTGCCAAGACCCGACATCTCCGACAAGATATCCTGCATCGCTACGCAACTCACAACAATCAGAGGACAGTCATGGATGCTATGCAAACAGAGCTTAATGAGTTTCGCACCAGAATGGGAGAGTTCATGACCATGATGCAAGGGATGGCTCAGGGATAGCAAGAGTTAAGGAATGCAATTCAAGGGCTCAACCCTCCTCGGACTAATACTCCCGTGACCACTTCTGACGGGTAATGGGCTCCTCCCAACACTAGCAATGGACCAGGTGGACCTCAGATTCCAGAACCAGGCACGACAACTTTCGTTCCAGTACAAGACAGACAAGAAGATCAATTCCCTTATTTCAACAATGACATGGGATTCGCAGGAGAAGGAAATCTTAATGATTTTTTGGTGCTTGCTGAGAAAGTCAAAGTCCTCGAGTGTAGAGATACTTTGGGGATAGATGTGTCTGACATGGGCCTAGTACCCGGGGTGGTTATTCCTCACAAATTTAGGCCGCCTACTTTTGACAAATACAACGGTAGTTCCTGCCCAAAGACTCACTTGCAGGCTTTCTATCGAAAGATCGCTGCCCATACTCGGGATGAAAAACTCTGGATGTACTACTTCCAGGATAGTCTCTCCGGAGGGTCCTTGGAATGGTATATGAAGCTAGAGAGAAGTTCTGTAAGAAATTGGAAGGAATTGGGAGAAGCGTTCCTCAAGCAGTATCAGTATAATATTGACATGGCGCCCAGTCGCACCCAACTTCAGAGTTTGACTCAGAGGAGGTCAGAGAGTTTCAAAGATTACGCACAAAGGTGGCGTGAAGTAGCCGCTCAAGTGCAACCGCCTTTGTTGGAGAGAGAAATGGTAGACCTGTTCCTGGATACCCTCCCTAGGCATTTCATGGAAAGGTGTCGCTCCCGGGATTTTCATCCTAGTACAAACGCGAAAGTGGCGCGGAAAAGGTAGAGTCGCCAGCCAGACATTTTTATCCCGAAAGAATGGGAAAGGTAATGTTGCATAAACCTGAGGAAGAAGGAAAGGACAAGGTCCTGCGACCCAAAGATCTGGGTTCGGGAGTCGGTTACGACCTGGGAAGGTATTAGCACCCCAGATCGTCCACCGTACCCGACGGGATCCACGCTTGCTTGTTTGTTTCAATGGGTGAGAAATAAGATACTGTTTGAATGAAAGAATGGCTATCTGGAATGGAATGAAAATGAGAAATGGAACAAAAAGAAGATGAAAAGAATGAGGGAAATGTAGGGAAAATAAAGAATGTGCTCGAACGGGCCCTACCCCGCTGCCTACGTACCTCATCGAGAAAATGAGGATCAAAGTCGACGTAGTTCGCCTAACTAAGGCGGGAACTATTTGTTTGTGTTTTTTATGGTTGGAACTACGTATGTCTATGCTCAGGTGTTGCAGGCTCGTCTGGTACGAGTGCGTTTACCGTCTTGCATGCGAGACAAGTCGTCACAAGTTCGTGTTGTGAGTGAATGAGATGAGAAAAGAAGTTCCCGCAGGGTAGTCGCTTATTATTTGTTTTTGTCTTTTAAAAGAAGTATTTTGAATTTATTTGTGAACTGTCCATTACTAAGACCTATCCATCGCGGGAAGCATTTACACCTCGCCCCGAAACAGGACGCGTATAAACACTCCGCAACAAAGTCTCGTGTCGTACAAGATTGTTCGGTTTATCCTTAGATATTTTATTATTTTTCTTTAAAAAGAGAGAAAGAATGACTCAAATTGGAAAAGGGAAAATCTAATGGGAACTAAGACACAACCCTAACTTTTATTGATTTATTTACATGAGAAATCCTATGGTTTGTGAGGTTTCTAACCTAAATGAAAAAAACACCTAGAACTAATAGAATGTAACTTACTTCCTAAGGAAGATAAGTTGATACTAAAGCCAAGGGAAAACCTAAAGCAATTGAAATATTAATCAACATACAAAATATTAAAATTGCAAGTAAGAATAAAATTCATAACAATTCACTTAAAGGCATGAATTAAAATAGTCCTATTTTTTTATTCTAATTCTAATTAAAATGAATCCTAAGCCTAAATTCTAAACTAAGGTCATACCTAATATTTTCCTTCTAAAAAATTAGAATCTAAACTAAACTAAGTCCATATTAAATTCTAAAATTAAATCTAATCTAAACTATTTTTTTATTGAATTTTAATATCATGGCCTAAACTAATGGAAATTATAAGTAACAAAGCCTAAGAATTAATATTCTAAAAAAATATCAAAACTTCTGGGAAAATTATGAAAATTAATCTATGGGGTCCTATGATTACCTATAACATTGTGTTAAAAGGAATTCTGAAAAATCCTAATTTGGCTATGTCTAAGAATTGTTTATTTTCACCTAAGAATTAACAATTAATTTCTAAGGATTAAACCACTAAAACCTAAGATAAGAGGTCCTAAAAAATCCACTAAAATTACTCTAAGTACTATTATGAGTCCTCTAACTACAGTAAAAAGAATGGGCAAAAAACGTTACAAGAAAATAAAAATATAAAATCTACAAACTTAGGTACAGTTGAAGGAAATCCATTAAAAACTAATTATATGAAAAATCCAAATAAAAATAAAAAATACAGCAAAAATAGAAAAATAAAATGCCAATTATTTTTAATGGGAATTAAAAGTATCCTCAATTTTTTATGGAATTTTTCTATTATTTTTACTATTTTTTGTGAATTATTTTCTAATCTTATTTCAAACTAAAAAACTAAAAAAAAACTCTAAAAGAAAGAAATAAGGATGGGGTGTAAGAAGCATATATTTCTAGTTATTTTCATAATGGGCCCAAAATTTGGGGTGTGGTTAGCGAATTCCTAAGCCCAGAAACGCAAGTCTTATGAGGGTGCATGGCATGGGGTCACAGTCAACAACTTTGACTCAATCTAAGTCGTGCGATCAAGTCTCTTCCTATGGTATTCAGATCTAACGGATCTTACAGGGCATGACTATGAAAGCCACCATGGACGGCACACATGGAACCACCTCAGGGATCACCTACCGGACGGTGACAAGTGTCACCGCCGGTATGGTGGGAACCAACAAAATCTCTCCACCTTATCCTAAAGATTCCAACGGTAAAATTATGGGGAATAAGTGTGAGTTAATTCGCTTTTATGTGGCTTAATTCCCATTAATCTATACCAATTAAATACTTAACTCTTATAATTAAAATCTGAAACATAACTTAAACTAAACGAACTCAAAAGGGGCAAACAAAAAAAAGAGAAACCCTAAATCTTCATCTTTTTCTTTCAGCCGCCACCATCCTCACCTTACCGTCCTCTCTTCCATCACTCTCCATCCTCTCCGCCACCATCAAAACCTCCCTCACCTCATCTCCTACTCCGTCCTCCTCTCCTTCTCTCACAAAACCCTATCTTAATATTTCCTCCCTATCACCATCTGAAACCTGATCTTCACCATTACGCAAATATGCTCATGCTCTACTCTAATCGAACCCTAAACGGCATAATCAACAACTCAAAGAAATCATAATGAGCAATGTGTACCTTGCGAATCGGCGGAAGGTCTATATGAGTATATTGACGCCGAATGATGAAGAAGATGGCGAAGGTTTTGCCGATAAGCTAAGAGCAGCAGCGACAATGACGAATGCTCCTTAGGTACAAATTTTTCTTTTATCGCAATTTCGTTCTTCCTCTGAACCTCTTCTTGCGTGACCTGCGAATCCGAGTTATGAACTTGTGTTGAAATGTGTGCGTTCTTGCAGGATTTTGCGTTTAATGATAGCGCGACGATGAAGATGATGTTGATGTGAACTGAAGAAGATGAGGTTGGAGAGTAGTGGATTTGTGAAGCAAATTGGAGAGTGAAGGTGATGATTTGGAAGAACCGAAATTGTCACGGAAATCCAGGTAAACCCTACCTTCCTCTTCTGCTCTGGATATGTGATTACTATCATTGAATTTTGATTCCGATTCACAAACTTTCCTCTTCTTCTCACCTTTCACTATGTAATTATGGATTTATAAGTTTTGAATCTTCAAGTTTGTTACGATGCAGGTTCGAATAGGTGAATGTTGAATGAAGAGAGATGAAGAGGTGAGGGATATGAAGGTGCAAAGAATTGAAGATGAGTTTCTTTAGAGGAGATTGAAGGAAGATTCAAGATGAAGGAGGCTATGGAGGATTAAGAAGGGTTGAATTGGGGGAGATTGAATTGAGAGGAAAAGGTAGGATAAATTAGAATGGCGAAGTGTGGGAAGAGAGGATTGAGATGGAGTTGTGTAGAAGGGGGGAAAAATGGTTGCAGGTAGAGGTTGAGCAAAATGGTGAAGAGTGGAAGAAGTTGCTGGAAGAACAAAATGAAGGAGAAGGTTGAAAGATTGGAGAAGTTATGGGAGAGAATTCAGATTGAAAGGGTGGTGAGTGAGGAATCCCAAACTGTGAGGAGAAGTTGTTTTCGGATTTATAGAAATGAATCAGAGATAATTCTAGAACTTTCTCAGGTGAGTTTCGGTTAGCAATTCTGTTAGGATCAGTTGAAAGTTGTTATGTTAGTTATGAAATTGGTTTTCTTCTTTCAACCCCAAGCTTTGTTATGATTTTTCTATTGCTTTTGGTTAAATTCTGTTTTGTCAGTTAGTGATTTCAGTTATGATCCATTAATTCCTTTTTGATACCTGAAGTTGCAGGCTTGAAAAATTTTAGCACCTCTATCGTACCATGATTTGGTGTAATTGGGATCATATTCCATTTCCTTTGATGTTTCAAACTAGGCCTCTCAACATTAAGATACCAAGGTGCAGATGACATATACTGAAGAGTATGAGGATTGATTTCCTTCCCCTCTTCATCAACCTCAGCAGGTGCAAGCCCAGTCTTACGTGTTTCCTCAAGCTCAACCTGTTTTTGATGATCTTCCCTTGACTTGAATGCCACAGAAACTGTTGCCATGATGTGAGATAAACGCAGAGCAAGAGATGGACAAAGAGTTTAAGGAAGAAGGTGAATAAAAATGAAGTAGATTCACTACAAATTCGGTAGCTTCGCGGTGATTGTCTTCTTATCTTTTTTTGTGTTTTGCGAGTCTCTGTTCTACTACTTCTCTTCTCTTCGATTCTTGTTGTTGTTATTGACGATGTATGATATATCATTCTTGATGTAGGTTGTTGCTTGATGAAGACATGATGCGATGGGAGGATATGAAGATGAAGAGAATGGCGGCGGTTTCTTTTATGCTACCTTTGTTTCTGAGTTTTTTTTTTGAGAATTTCTTAGAGAGCTTTTAAGATAAAGATTATGATGATGATTGAAAGAGAGTATCCACTGAATTTTTTAGAACTCAACTCTAATATTTTGTTAGAGTTTATATGTCGATTTGTGATTCCATTCAATTTTCCTCAATCTTCCTTGTCACTTGTTAGTAATTTCTCTAGTGTAACCAATATTATGTCATTGTAATTCTTCCCTTGAACTCTCCCTTTTTCATTATATTTTTTCATTCAATTTTGTAATTCAATGTGGATGGAAATGTTCCTTTTGTAACGTGAAGAAATTCAATCATAACTTCGTAAACGTATAAATCCTGCAATTGCCTTGGGCTTATTTCTTGCTGCATTTTCTTTGACATGAATGAAATTACATGGCAACCCAAAAAATGTGAATGGGCATTGAACTCTATTTGAACCCCCACATATATACTTTCACCACTTATATTTTGATCCAATTTCCTTAATTATAACCACACTTGAATGTATTTACAAATCATATTCCAAACCAACTTCCAACCACTCTCCAATATTTTCTTAAGAACAACTTTTTTTTAAAGAACTAGCTTGAACTAACCCTCCAACATAAATGAGAATGAGAGTTTAAAATCCCCATGTAATCTTCCACCAATTACGAATAACAAATTCTGATCTTCTTGATATGGACGTTCATTGGTGATTGGAGATATTGAGAAGACATGGATAGCCTCGCAACTTGAAGAAGAAAAAAAATCTCAATAGCCATGAATCAAAACTTTACCCCCCTTGAAATGTACACTGATTACAAAGAACATCCTAATCTACACTTTGCCGTTTAAGTGACCAAAAGGATTAATCTGAGACATTGAAAAGAAATAGGCTCTTCCCTCATACCAATAACATCATGATCTAGCACTTCTGATGAAACCCCTAAAGAAAAAACTTAGAACTTGATGAACCCCATTATGAGAATATACTCATGATAATGCAAATTCAAACTTCGTCTCGGTCTGGACTGACATAGCTAGATGAACCACTTATGAACGAGATAATCCATACCATAGGGGGATTCTCTGATCCCATTCCTCAAGAGTTCATGAAATGCATGAATGCGAACGTTATGACCTAGTGAGAAATGTGGATGAATGCGAAGCGATAAGCCAGTAAAGGGAATAAATAATGAGGACAAATTTTGAGGTATTACAGCTGCCCCTATTCAATCACCTGCAAGCCTGAACGAATAATTGCGACAATGTTTATACGTTTAAGGTGTGGAGTGATTGAATACTCGAATAAAACCTGAAAATTTGCACACTGTGAATAATAAAATATGCTGGGAAGAACGTCATCCTCGAATGACCACTCACACGGGATCCTCAGATCCAATATTAAAACCGTCCTCGAATAGAAACACGATGGTATACCGGCCGCAGGCGATAACCATCAACAACAAAGACTGACCTCAGACAGACTTTGCAAAAGAGACAAACTGACCTCAATCAATAAGCTCAAAAAAAGTGGACTATCATCCTCAAACAATAGCCACAACAAAAACAAACAAAACCAACCGCAGAAGGATTTGAAGAAAAGAAATGCCATCCTCTAATGACAATTCAAAAGATCCTCGGATCTAAAACGAAACCATCCTCGAATGGAGACGCAAAGGTATACCAGCCTCGACTGATAACCAAACACAAAGCTGACCTCAGACAGACTTTGCAAAAGAGACAAACTGACCTCGATCAATAAGCTCAAAAAGTGGACTACTATCCTCGAATAATAGCCACAACAACAAGACCAACCTCATAAGGACTTGAAGAAAAGAATGCCATCCTCGAATGACGATTCTCAAAAGATCCTCAGATCTAACACGAAACCATCCTCGAATGGAGACGCAAAGGTATACCAGCCTCGACTGATAACCAAACACAAAGCTGACCTCAGACTGACTTTGCAAGAGAGACAAACTGACCTCGATCAATAAGCTCAAAAAGTGGACTACCATCCTCGAATAATAGCCACAACAACAAGACCAACCGCAGAAGGACTTGAAGAAAAGAAATGCCATCCTCGAATGACAATTCAAAAGATCCTCGGATCTAACACGAAACCATCCTCGAATGGAGACGCAAAGGTATACCAACCTCGACTGATAACCAAACACAAAGCTGACCTCAGACAGACTTCGCAAAAGAGAAAACTGACCTCGATCAATAAGCTCAAAAAAGTGGACTACTATCCTCGAATAATAGCCATAAACAATACCAACCGCAGAAGGACTTGAAGAAAAGAATGCCATCCTCGAATGACAATTCAAAAGATCCTCGGATCTAACACGAAACCATCCTCGAATGGAGACGCAATGGTATACCGGCCTCAGTCGATAACCAGAAACAACAAAGAAAATAGGACAAGATGGAACGGGATCGTTATACATAAACGAGAGCCCAGGCAAACAGGACCGTTGTACAAAATGGGAACCTGCGACGCGACTGTTGTACCAAACAAGACGCGAAACATTGACTTGAAAAAGACAAGGATGTCTGAAAAATGATATTGGTATCCTCTGTGCGGAGTACTTCAGGTTGAAAAGACGTTCGTAATATACCTCAAAACTGGCCCATGCTGGTATGCATATGTTTGGATTTATGACGTAATGCTCCATGAGGATGGAAATGCTACGCTTTGGAGGATGTAAATGTAATGGTGATTATGCGTATGCAAATGCAAAGAAATCTCCTGATAAGGAGACTGCAGGCATCCCAGATAGCTCGACTGGGGAGGAATATTGATCACTGCATTGATCTGGTTCATCTTGATGAGGAGGAAACAACTCTGCGGGGAAGGTTGTCAATGATACACCGGCTCTGAACAGCCGCCATTGCCAAAAATAAATTGGACTTTGAGATCGGAGCGCCAAGACCCTGCTGGAGATGGACCCTTCTTGAACTCTGGTGGGGAAGTGAGGACCTCCTGACTTGGCTGGGAACCAAAGGCATGGCACCGCTGAGGGAGCAAACTGCTGGGGAGGAATGACACCCCTTATACTGCTGAGAATTGCCCCTGTCTGAAGGGAAACTTCTGCTTGGGGATGACACCCACCTTCTGCTACCTTGTTGGGAGAAATTTCAACTTCCACTTTACTGGGGATGATTGGAGACACCATGGGAGACACCTGCTCTTGCTCAAACAAAAGGGGATGCTCCTCCTAGATAATTGTTGTTAGCTTTATTAGCAACACCAATATCTATACCTGCATGAACACAATCGATAGTACCTGCAACATAAAGAGTTAGTTTGGGACCTTCTTGCCCCAGGCTCATAGTATGAATCATTATCTGGGCATCTCGACACCCTTTCAGAGTTGTATTAAATGTTTCTATTCTCCTGCACGAGTTAGAAAGCATTCAAATGTTCACAACACAATGTAAGTCACAATTTGCTAGACGTTTTCACAATCAATCAATGCTAGATGAGAAAAAGCAAAAAACAAGAAGCAAAATAGCCAAATTGACTGAAGCTGAATTCTTATTGATTTGGAAAGATGGCCCTGAATAGGCAATACAAAGGAAGCAGTTCCCTGGAAAGAGGGAACAACTAAAAAGAAAAAATAAACTATCCTATTGGCAATGTGAGAAGTGAATCTCATCAAGTCTCAACTCGGTTATGACTCGTATGTCTTCAAGACGCTCCGCTCGCTCTGCCTCTTGAGAAAAAGTAAGTGAACTAATCTTCAACCCTTAGGATAACCTCAACTGTAGGTAGGTCATGGATCTCGCAGATCGTAGTCGTTCGTGTTAATCCCTCTTTTGCGTGGATCGCCTTTTCGGGTTTTCAATCCATCGGGATACCCTTTTTTTCCTGAGTTGTCCGATGTGGCTTTTCAACTCAGCGGGTGTACATTTTTTTCAAGATTTCCCTAACTTTTGCCCGAGCCTTTTATTCTGTTTTTGGCTCGCCGGGATGCCCATTTTTGCCTGGATCCTTATTCTGTTTTTATCCAGCGGGTCTTTTTACACGAAGTATTTTCTTACTGCGTCTGCGTTGACAGGGGATTGGAAGTCTTCCCCGTCCATGGTTGCCAGCATCAAGGCTCCTCCTGAGAAAACCATTTTAACCACAAACGGTCCTTCATAGTTGGGTGTCTACTTGCCCCTGTGATCATTGAGAGGAGGAAGAATCCTTTTCAACACTAAGTCTCCTGGCATGTACCTATGTGGTCGCACTTTCTTGTCAAAAGCCTGCTTCATCCGTCGCTGATACAACTGTCCATGGCATACAGCTGCTAGACGTTTCTCTTCAATGAGGCTCAATTGATTATATCTGGATCGGAGCCACTCAGCTTCATCTAGCTTGATATCCATAATCAACCTCAACGAGGGGATTTCCACTTCGATTGGTAAGACTGCCTCCATACCATATACCAATGAGAATGGAGTTGCCCCAGTTGAAGTACGTACTGATGTTCTGTACCCATGCAACACGAATGGTAGCATCTCATGCCAGTCTTTGTACGTCACAACCATCTTCTGCACAATCTTCTTGATGTTTTTATTGGCTGCCTCGACAACGCCATTCATCTTCGGACGATATGGAGAAGAGTTGTGGTGTTCTATTTTGAAGTCTCGACACAAGTCAGCCATCATCTTGTTGTTGAGATTAGAACCATTATCAGTAATGATCCTTTTAGGGACTCCGTACCGGCAGATGATGTCTCGTTTAATAAATCGGGCGACAACTTGCTTAGTGACATTGGTGTAGGATGCCGCTTCAACCCACTTCGTGAAATAATCAATGGCAACCAGGATGAAGCGATGACCATTAGAAGTTGTTGGCTCGATCTTGCCAATCATATCGATGCCCCACATAGCGAACGACCATGGTGAAGACATGACACTTAACGGATTCGGAGGCACATGAACCTTGTCAGCATAAACTTGACACTTGTGGCATTTACGGGAGTATTTACAACAATCAGATTCCATGGTAATCCAATAGTATCCCGATCTCAACAATTTCTTGGCCATGGCATGTCCTCCAGCATGGGTGCCAAAGGAGCCTTCGTGAACCTCCTGGATTAACATGTCTTCTTCGTGTCTATCCACGCATCTAAACAGCACCATGTCGAAGTTCCGTTTGTACAGCACGCCGTCTTGATTCAAGAAGAAACCTCCTGCCAGTCTTCTAAGGGTCTTCTTATCCTTACTAGATGCCCCAGCCGGGTATTCTTGAGCCTTCAGGAATTGTTTGATGTCATGGTACCAAGGCTTGTTATCTTCACCATCATCGACTGCAAAGACATAAGCGGGTCTTTCAAGACGGGAGACCGAAATTCGAGGCACGAAATTCTCTTGACAAACTTTAATCATGGACGAAAAAGTTGCTAGAGCATCGGCGAACTGGTTTTCATCTCGAGGAATATAGTTCAGCTTGACTTTGGTGAAGAAAGTTAACAGCCTCCTGACATAATCTCTGTAAGGAATCAAATGAGGTTGATGAACCAACCATTTGCCATTGACTTGATTAACCACCAAAACAGAATCTCCTAAGATCTCAAGGTTCTTGACTCGCAAGTCGATTGCCTCTTCGATCCCCATGATACAAGCTTCATACTCCGCCTCATTGTTAGTGCATTCGAAAGTCAACCGAGCGGCTAAAGGTGTGTGGACCCCTTCTGGCGAGATAATAACAGCACCTACTCCACTTCCATTCATGTTTACAGCCCCGTCAAACATCAACTTCCATTTGGATTCAGGGTCGGGCCCCTCCTCCGGAAGTGGTTCTTCGTAGTCTTTCGACTTGAGGAACATGATGTCCTCATCCGGAAACTCAAACCTCATGGGTTGATAATCATTGATCGGCTGCTGAGCCAAGTATTCTGACAACACACTCCCTTTGATTGCTTTTTGTGAAGTGTATTGTATGTTATACTCCGTTAGTATCATCTGCCAACGGGCCACTCTTCCTGTTAAAGCTGGCTTTTCAAAGATGTATTTCACATGATCCATCTTGGAAATTAAGAGAGTAGTGTGAGTCAGCATGTACTGTCTTAGTCGGCGAGCAGCCCATGCCAAAGCGCAACAAATTTTCTCGAGTAGTGAGTATCGCGTCTCACAATCGGTAAACTTTTTGCTAAGGTAATAAATGGCGTGCTCTTTTCGACCAGACTCGTCCTGCTGACCCATCACACACCCCATCGATCCTTCAAGCACAGTAAGATACATAATCAAAGGTCTCCCTGGAACTGGAGGTATAAGAATTGGAGGCACCAACAGGTATTCTTTGATTCGGTCAAAAGCTTGATGGCAGTCTTCGTTCCATTTAATGGCTTGAATCTTCCTTAGAAGCTTAAAGATGGGCTCACACGTGGCCGTTAAGTGAGAAATAAACCGTGCAATGTAGTTCAGTCTCCCTAAGAAACCACACACTTGCTTTTCAGTCTTCGGTTCAAGAATTTCTTGGATAGCTTTCACCTTGGCTGGATCAACCTCAATTCCTCGTTCACTAACAATGAAGCCGAGTAACTTGCTAGAATGGACCCCGAAGGTACACTTATTCGGATTCAACCTCAGTCTGAACTTCCGAAGTCTGTCAAACAACTTTGCTAAATTAACCAAATGCTCTTCCTCCGTTTGGGATTATTCTATCATATCATCAACATAAACCTCAATTTCATGATGGATCATGTCGTGAAATTGCGTCACCATTACTCGTTGATAAGTAGCTCCTTCATTCTTCAAACCAAATGGCATGACCTTGTAACAGAAGGTTCCCCAAGGAGTGATGAAAGTTTTCTTTTCCATGTCATCGGGAGCCATCTTAATCTGATTATAGCCGGAGAATCCATCCATGAAGGAAAACACAGAAAACTGAGCAGTATTATCGACAAGTACATCTATGTGAGGTAGAGGGAAGTCATCTTTGGGGCTAGCCCTATTCAAATCCCTGTAGTCCACACACATTCTGACTTTACCGTCTTTCTTGGGAACCGGCACAATGTTAGCAACCCACGGAGGGTAACTGGTCACGGCCAAGAAGCCAGCATCGAACTGTTTTTGCACTTCTTCTTTTATTTTAATTGCCATGTCTGGACGTGTGCGCCTCAACTTCTGCTTTACCGGAGGACAATCTTCTTTGAGAGGCAACTTGTGTACCACAATGTCAGTGTCTAAACCAGGCATATCTTGGTAGGACCATGCGAAGACATTAACATACTCTCGAAGCATAGCAATCAAACGAGTCTTAACAGATTCTTCTAATGCAGCTCCGATCTTGACTTCTTTCTTGTCTTCTTCAGTACCCAGGTTTATTACTTCGACATCTTCTTCGTGCGGCTGAATCATCTTTTCCTCCTGTTTAAGCAGTCTGGCCAATTCTTCAGGTAGATCGCAATCCTCTTCACCTTCCTCATCGGGTTGATAAATTGGATTGTCGAAGTCATACTCAGCCATAACAGGGTCGTCATTGATAAGATCCGGTGATGAGCACCTGCATGAATGGTGATTCATGCAAGGCTTTAGCAACAACTTGAGAAAATGAAAAACATTGCCATTTTAAAACTTTTCTTTCTTTTTGAAAAACAAAAGTAAAAAATGAAAGACAGAGAACAACATGAATGAATGTGAAACGTCAGCTTTATTTATGATTGTGTTAATGAACAAATGAACCCTTACAACGAGCCACTATGCCCCGGGCAAGACATAGTGCTTTAATACAGGAAAAACAGAAACAAAAAATTATTACTCTTCGAAAGAGGAGACTGAAATAAGCCTTTCTGATGTCCAATTGCTAAGCTGAGTTCCTGGAGCGACATGCTTGATCCATTCATCTAGGTCACAGTCACTATCGACCGTGTCATCTTGCATATCACTGATGTTTCCGTAGTCTAACACTCCCGCACTTGTGAAAGTGACTGGGCTCTGACAACCTTTAGCACTTGGTCCAGACGATGACTTCCCAGGATGATAGCCAATCCCGAACATGTTTTTCTTCTCTGGCACTTCTACTGGACTGCCCTAGCCTTCTCATACCCCAGATTCTACCAATTCAAGCGCTTTCTTATAAGAGGCTATGGAAACTCCCCTCTTCGATCCTTCAGGAAAAGTTGTCACTGCAGATGCTTGCTCAGACTTTAAGGGCTCAAAAGCCTGACATGGGGTCTCAACTATTTCGCCATCCATCTCCACATATTTGAATGAAGCCAGATGACTAACAAAAATATCTTCTTCCCCACTGACAGTTACAATTTGACCCTCCCAGACGAACTTTAACTTCTGATGGAGTGTGGACGATACCGCTCCTGCTGAATGTATCCAAGGTCTTCCGAGTAAACAACTGTACACAGGTTGTATATCCATTACATAGAACGTGGTATTGAAGATCTGTGGACCTACCTTGATGGGTAATTCTACCTCTCCGAACACCGATCTCCTCGACCCATGAAATGCTCGAACTACTAGGTCGCTGGGCTTTAGAACCACTCCATCATAATCCAACTTCATCAGTGCTTTCTTAGGCAAGACGTTCAAAGATGATCCAGTATCTACCAACACGTGGGAGAGTACTGCACCTTTACATTCTAGAGAGATATGCAATGCCCTATTATGAGCACGCCCATCAGAAGTCAAATCCAAGTCCGTGAAACCCAATCCGTGACTGGCATTGACGCTGGATACCACCGCTTCCAACTGATTTACAGAAATATCCTGAGGCACGTATGCCTTGTTCAGAATATTCAGGAGAGCCTTCCTGTGAGAGTCAAAACACATGAGCAAGGACAAGATGGAAATCTTCGACGGCGTCTGCTACAGATGGTCCACAATCTTGTAGTCACTCTTTTTGATGATCCTCAGGAATTCTTCAGCTTCTTTATCAAAGGTGAGGTCTGGATCAGTTGATGGTGCAGGATCATTGACAACTACTGGCTGCTTCCCTCTTGCTCTAGCTTGGGCTTCTGCGGTGTCTCTAGGTGGTATCACATTGTTTCTCAGTGTTTCCGGCGCGAACAACCTTCCACTTCTAGTAAAGCCCCCTACTCCAACATTTTCTACTTGAGTTGGGGCTATACTAGTCGTGGCCAACTCTTGCTTCTGGCCGTTACAGTATACTTCACCACCATAATTCCAAGGAATAGCTCTGTCACTTTGATACATTACGGGTCCTGCAGTGGTGATGGTTATCGGTGCCACTCTGGCCCGTGAGGGAACTTGAGATGGATCGTAGAAGATAGTTACTGTGGAGACTTCACTTTCTTTTACAACCTTGTCAAACTACAACATTCCCTCATCAATCATACTTTGGATTCCGGCTTTCAACTGCTCATAACCATTTGTAGCTTCAGCACATTCCGGACAATCTTCTTCACATCCAGGGAAGATACATTTCTTTAACAAGCAAACCTTAACAACAATCAACGAAGTCTGCAAGTCGTTAACATCACATACCAAGTTCAGTTTCTCCCCTTCATCAACTACCCCAACCGTACCTCTGTGAGGAGGCATGGGATTCTGAATCACATTAGGAGAAGGAGCAAAGTTAATTGCTTTAGTATCCAGTAGGTCTTGAACAACATGCTTCAATGCTTTACAGTTCTCTGTGGTATGTCCGGGAGCTCCGGAATGAAATTCACATCTGGCATTTGAATCATAACCCTCGAGGATCTGGCCTGGCTTCGGAGGTTGTAGAGTTCGGAGTTGAATCATCTGAAGCTGTAGAAGATTCTTCAAAAGCTGTGAGTAGGACATTGGCGGAACTTCAAAATGTCTTTCCTTTGGTCTCTGAGGGTAATATGAACGAGGAGCTCTTTGCTGATACCCTTGCAAGCGCTGCGGCTGTGGTGGTTGGACCTGCTGTTGAACAGGTGGGGTTGAGATAGTGACAGGGGCCACTTGCTGATAAAATCCTCTGTTGATCATTCCCCTTTGCGCGTACACTGCACCGGTCTCTCCTTCTCTTCTTTTCACAAAGGGTTTCTTAATACCAGAACTTGAAGCACCTCCATTCTGAATTTTCCCCTGCTTAAGCCAACTTTCTATCCTCTCGCCAGTCAAGATGATATCCGAAAATCCACTTGAAGAACATCCAGCTAGCCTTTCCATGAAATGCCCAGGGAGGGTATCCAGGAAAAGGTCAACCATTTCTCTCTCTAACAAAGGTGGTTGCACTCGAGCGGCCACTTCACGCCACCTTTGTGCGTAATCTTTGAAACTCTCCGAGCTCCTCTGAGTCAAACTCTGAAGTTGGGTGCGACTGGGCGCCATGTCGATGTTATACTGATACTGTTTGAGGAAGGCTTCTCCCAATTCCTTCCAGCTTCTTACAGAACTCCTCTCTAGCTTCATATACCATTCTAAGGACCCTCCGGAGAGACTATCCTGGAAGTAGTGTATCCAGAGTTTTTCATCCCGAGTGTGGGAAGCGATCTTCCGATAGAAAGCCTGCAAGTGAGTCTTTGGGTAGGAACTACCGTTGTACTTGTCAAAAGCTGGTGGCCTGAATTTGTGAGGAATGACCACCCTGGGGACTAGACCCATGTCAGACACATCAATCCCCAAAGTGTCTCTACACTCGAGGGCTTTGAATTTCTCAGCAAGCACCAAAAAGTCATTAAGATTTCCTTCTCCACCGAATCCCATGTTATTGTTGAAATAAGGGAATTGATCCTCCTGTCTGTCGTGTACTGGAACGAAAGTTGCCGTGGCTGGATCTGGAATATGAGGTCCACCTGGGCCATTGCTGGTGTTGGGAGGAGCCCCTTGCCCGTCAGAAGTGGTCGCAGGAGTATTAGTATTAGGAGGGTTGAGCCCTTGAATTGCATTCCTCAATTCTTGCTGCCCCTGAGCCATCCCTTGCATCATGGTCATGAACTCTTCCATTCTGGTGCGAACCTCATTAAGCTTGGTTTACATAGAATCCATGACTGTCCTCTGATTGTTGCGAGTTGCGTAGCGATGCGGGATATCTTGTCGGAGATACCGGGTCTTGGAAGCTCTCGCAATCTTTGCCTGTAACACAGATAAATTAAGCATCCCGTAGAAAAACCTGCAAAGACAAAGACAAAATGCGAATGATGCGTATGCAATGCAATGTGTTCCTTTTATTCCCAAGTATTTTCCTGTTTCCGGTCCTGGCATTAAGAGGAAATAAGAATTGGGAATAAGACCCAATCAATATTCAAATATAATGATGGCCGTGGAGAATTGGTGCTTATTACCCCGTGTCGGTGCAACAAATAACGAACAAGAGATTTAAAACAATTCAATCACATAAACTGAAGTTTGAAATAACAAAGTCCCCGAAGGGTGCCAATCACAAGAACAACAAAAGTACATCAAATAAAAGGAATCCCACAACAAGCCTGTGGGTAATCCAAGTACAATAACATGAAATTAAACCCTGGGGAACTCTAAGTCCTGCAACCTCCAGCTGAGACGCTTGACATTCTGGAACAACTGAACGATATCTGGATGATCGGGCTCCTGGATGAGTCTCTGGATGAGGAGGTCCCTCGTATCAAAAGAAGCATGTAACTCTTCAATCTGCTGCAGAAACATTTGCTCATTCTCTTTGCTTGGACCCGGCTCGACCTTTGACCTCTTCACATCAGCTTTCAACTTCAAGTCTTCTATTTCCTTTTGAGCTTCCTTTAATGCTTGTTGACTTTCTGCTAAACGTTGGAGACGACCCTTCTCTTGATGATAAGCCTTCCGAAGGAGTTCTTTCTGTCCATCCAAAGAATCCTGAAGACTCTTAATTTCTAGCTCATGTTTGACATCTAACTCCTTTTGCTTCTTCAAATTGTCTGCCCATTTTTCTAGCCATAAAGTAACAACTTCATTGGATTCATTCAGGTCTTTCTTCTCTTTTCGGCGCTGGGCCGTCTTGTGAGTCTCAGCTAACCCCTTTTTCCTGAAGTAAAGCTCTCTCTCTTCGAAGTACTTTTGCTTGAGACGAACTGCTTTCTCAGCTTGTACAACTCTATCTTCTAACTGACAGCTCTGAATCATCAATTTCTGACAAGAATTATGAGCCTCTTGATTCTCAAACCTAAGCTGCTTGACCAAAGCTTCCAACTTCTGATAATCTTCTAAAGGCACCGTAGCCGGAGGTGGAGTTGGTACAGAAAAAGGGACTAGAGCCGTTTGAACCTCCTTCTTTATCCAAGCTTCAAATTCAGGGAACATTCGGTTGTTGCTCTTGCCTAGACATGTTGTATCCTTTCTCTTGATCACCTTCCAGGAACCTGCAACTTTTCTGACCAACGGAAGATTGTCTTTCACCAGGAAGTAGAAAGTTTGGAATAATTCAGATTCATCAGGAATCTCCTTGAGCGCATATCCTAATTGTCTTCTTAAGAGGATGGGATTGTAGTTGATACCTCCTGATACTCCCAACAAAGGCACATTAGGGTAATTCCCACAACTGGTAATGAGACTCTTTCCTTTCAACCTCAAAGTAAACCACCTGATATCTCTAGCAGACAAAGTACCCAGCTTCTGGGCCCAAGTAGAATTAGGATCGGTAAAACTCTCAGTAGTAGGCAAGTGTCTCATAACCCACTTGTAGAATAAAGGAGCACAACATCTAAAAAGACCTCCTCGCTTCTTCTCATTCTTATAATGCACTGAATAATACAAGTCACCTAAGAGGGTGGGCACCGGATTCTTCAACACAAACAAATGAATAGCATTTATGTCCACAAACTTGTCCATATCAGCAAACAAAACTACCCCATACACAGATAATGCCAAGATGGCACAAACTGAATCCCACTGCTTTTTCACGGCACATTCTTCAGCTCTCCTGACCAGAAACTCTAAGGGAAAACCAAGTACTCCTGCCTTGGTGGCAACCAGATTAGCAGATACCTCTGATGGGCTCAAATAAAGAGCACTAGCAATGTCATCATGCGTTGGTCTTGTCATCTCTGAGTTAAAAGGAATCTGATCCTTGATTGAAACTCCCGTAATCTCAGCATACTCTTCCAGCAAAGGACCCAACTGAAAGTCATGAAATGTGAAACACCTGAGCCGTGGATCGTAATACTGCAACAAAGTGTGAACGGTGCTTCTCTGAGAACTATCCAAGTTGAATACCAAATCCAGAATATCATCACACTTTTCCTTGAAGCAACCCAAATGACCCGGGGTAATCAGAGACACCAATTGGTTGATCAGGTCCATCTAGGTATCAAAGAATTTGTAGTGCACAGTTCTCTTCTTGACGTCTTCCATTCTGAAGCAATGATATGACCAGGAACCGGGAATAAATGCAGACCTAGAGAATAAAAGAAACACAAATGATTAATGATGATATGATTCTTATGCAAGACAAGGCATGTGATCAGTGAAGTGTCTGTGATGTGCCAATCATATAATCAGGTGTCGGTGCAAGGTCTCAAAATCCAGATATCACAATAACCATCCCTCTGATACGGGATCCATATCTTAAAACCAGAAATCCAGATCACAAAACTGAACCAAAGGCAAAGTGGGTATGCTGAAGGTATTAGGGTTCCTGCAAACCTGTAAACCCCTCCCAATCTCATGGGTGTGCTACTCGGGTCAACATCACGGACTCTCAAAGCCGAATAGAAACAATACGTTCACCATTTCCAATAAATGGCTCATGACCAAATTAGGGAATCGGTTTGGCATTATGTACTACTCAGGGAGGCCTCAGTTAAGTCCGGAAACACAAGCATCCCTCACAAGTCTCCAGCTTCAAGAACTGAGTCGAGAAACAATAGTACATTCATCCCGAAGGGTACAATACTATCGTCATTCGATCAGTTTGCTTTAACTGAATTCCTATGAGAGAACCATGCCATCCTATGCGAGTTCCCAATGGACCTTCGGATGCGAGTGGGTTTGCCAACAAATGTGGTCTGCCACTGTCATCACTGGAGAGGGGTGTTCCCATTAAGGTCCTCGAAGATCGGTCACCAGATACACATAACTATCAAGGTTGTACCCTGAAGTGGAGAAGAACCCCCACACAGAATAGTCCCGAGACGGTCGCAATCTGGGTGTGGAACACATCGCCACTCATCATGTAACCATGCGAGTACAACATGTCCGCGCTAATCCTATAGTGCACTCAAGTCGGGTATTTGGCTTATCTCACAGTAACTCCCATCCCACAGAAAAAATGAAAACCAGCATAGGCAGACAGTCCAGTATAATATGATGCATGGAAAATAAATACTGAAAGCGGTAAATAAATGCGGTAAAGTAAAGTTGTAAAGTTAAACCGTAAATGAAAACAATAAAGCTAAACTAAAGCACACGACAACAAACATATAAACACCCAAAGAAACAAAACCAAAAAGGCGCTAGGATTGACTCTACAAGGGAAACCGGAAGAATCAGGTTAATCCCCAGCAGAGTCGCCAGCTGTCGCTCCCAGGATTTTCATCCTAGTACAAACGCGAAAGTGGCGCGGAAAAGGTAGAGTCGCCAGCCAGACATTTTTATCCCGAAAGAATGGGAAAGGTAATGTTGCACAAACCTGAGGAAGAAGGAAAGGATAAGGTCCTGCGAACCAAAGATCTGGGTTCGGGAGTCGGTTACGACCTGAGAAGGTATTAGCACCCCAGATCGTCCGCCGTACCCGACGGGATCCACGCTTGCTTGTTTGTTTCAATGCGTGAGAAATAAGATGTTGTTTGAATGAAAGAATGGCTATCTGGAATGGAATGAAAATGAGAAATGGAACAAAAAGAAAATGAAAAGAAAGAAGAAAATGTAGGGAAAATAAAGAATGTGCTCGAACGGGCCCTACCCCGCTGCATACGTACCTCATCGGGAAAATGAGGATCAGAGTCGACGTAGTTCCCCTAACTAAGGCGGGAACTATTTGTTTGTGTTTTTTATGGCTGGAACTGCGTATGTCTATGCTCAGGTGTTGCAGGCTCGTCTGGTACGAGTGCGTTTACCGTCTTGCATGCGAGACAAGTCGTCGCAAGTTCGTGTTGTGAGTGAATGAGATGAGAAAAGAAGTTCCCGCAGGGTAGTCGCTTATTATTTGTTTTTATCTTTTAAAAGAAGTATTTTGAATTTATTTGTGAACTGTCTTGTACTAAGACCTATCCATCCCGGGAAGCATTTACACCTCGCCCCGAAACAGGACGCGTATAAACACTCCGCAACAAAGTCTCGTGTCGTACAAGATTGTTCGGTTTATCCTTAGATGTTTTATTATTTTTCTTTATAAAGAGAGAAAGAATGACTCAAATTGGAAAAGGGAAAATCTAATGGGAACTAAGACACAACCCTAACTTTTATTGATTTATTTACATGAGAAATCCTATGGTTTGTGAGGTTTCTAACCTTAATGAAAAAACACCTAGAACTAATAGAATGCAACTTACTTCCTAAGGAAGATAAGTTGATTCTAAAGCCAAGGGAAAACCTAAAGCAATTGAAATATTAATCAACATACAAAATATTAAAATTGCAACTAAGAATAAAATTCATAACAATTCACTTAAAGGCATGAATTAAAATAGTCCTATTTTTTTATTCTAATTCTAATTAAAATGAATCCTAAGCCTAAATTCTAAACTAAGGTCATACCTAATATTTTCCTTCTAAAAAATTAGAATCTAAACTAAACTAAGTCCATATTAAATTCTAAAATTAAATCTAATCTAAACTATTTTTTTATTGAATTTTAATATCATGGCCTAAACTAATGGAAATTATAAGTAAAAAAGCCTAAGAACTAATATTCTAAAAAAAATAGCAAAACTTCTGGGAAAATTATGAAAATTAATATATGGGGTCCTATGATTACCTATAACATTGTGTTAAAAGGAATTCTGAAACATCCTAATTTTGCTATGTCTAAGAATTGTTTATTTTCACCTAAGAATTAACCATTAATTTCTAAGGATTAAACCACTAAAACCTAAGATAAGAGGTCCTAAAAAATCCACTAAAATTACTCTAAGTACTATTATGAGTCCTCTAACTACAGTAATCAGAATGGGCAAAAAAAGTTACTGGAAAATAAAAATATAAAATCTACAAACTTAGGTACAGTTGAAGGAAATCCAAATAAAAATAAAAAGTACAGCAAAAACAGAAAAATAAAATGCCAATTATTTCTAATGGGAATTAAAAGTATCCTCAATTTTTTATGGAATTTTTCTATTATTTTTACTATTTTTTGTGAATTATTTTCTAATCTTATATCAAACTAAAAAACTAAAAAAAACTCTAAAAGAAATAAATAAGGATGGTGTGTAAGAAGCATATATTTCTAGTTATTTTCATAATGGACCCAAAATGTGGGGTGTGGTTAGCGAATTCCTAAGCCCAGAAACGCAGGTCTTATGAGGGTGCATGGCATGGGGTCACAGTCAACAACTTTGACTCAATCTAAGTCGTGCGATCAAGTCTCTTCCTATGGTATTCAGATCAAACGGATCTTACAGGGCATGACTATGAAAGCCACCATGGACGGCATACATGGAACCACCTCAGGGATCACCTACCGGACGGTGACAAGTGTCACCGCCGATATGGTGGGAACCAACAAAATATCTCCACCTTATCCTAAGGATTCCAACGGTAAAATTATGGGGAATAAGTGTGAGTTAATTCGCTTTTATGTGGCTTAATTCCCATTAATCTATACCAATTAAATACTTAACTCTTATAATTAAAATCTGAAACATAACTTAAACTAAATGAAATCAAAAGGGGCAAACAAAAAAAAGAGAAACCCTAAATCTTCCTCTTTTCCTTTTCGCCGCCACCATCCTCACCCTACCGTCCTCTCTTACATCACTCTCCATCCTCTCCGCCACCATCAAAACCTCCCTCACCTCATCTCCTACTCCGTCCTCCTCTCCTTCTCTCACAAAACCCTATCTTAATATTTCCTCCCTATCACCATCCGAAACCTAATCTTCACCATTACGCAAATATGCTCATGCTCTACTCTAATCGAACCCTAAACAGCATAATCAACAACTCAAAGAATTCATAATGAGCAACGTGTACCTTGCGAATCGGCGGAAGGTCGATATGAGTATAACGACGCCGAACGATGAAGAAGATGGCGAAGGCTTTGCCGATAAGCTGAGAGCAGCAGCGACAATGACGAATGCTCCTTAGGTACGAATTTCTTCTTTTATCGTAATTTCGTTCTTCCTCTGAACCTCTTCTTGCATGACCTGCGAATCCGAGTTATGAATTTGTGTTGAAATGTGTGCGTTCTTGCAGGATTTTGCGTTTGATGATAGCACAACGATGAAGATGATGTTGATGTGAACTGAAGAAGATGAGGTTGGAGAGTAGTGGATTTGTGAAGCAAATTGGAGAGTGAAGGTGATGATTTGGAAGAACCGAAATTGTCATGGAAATCCAGGTAAACCCTACCTTCCTCTTCTGCTCTGGATATGTGATTACTATCATTGAATTTTGATTCCGATTCACAAACTTTCCTCTTCTTCTCACCTTTCACTATGTAATTATGGATTTATCAGTTTTGAATCTTCAAGTTTGTTACGATGCAGGTTTGAATAGGTGAATGTTGAATGAAGAGAGATGAAGAGGTGAGGGATATGAAGGTGCAAAGAATTGAAGATGAGTTTCTTTAGAGGAGATTGAAGGAAGATTCAAGATGAAGGAGGCTATGGAGGATTAAGAAGGGTTGAATTGGGGGAGATTGAATTGAGAGGAAAAGGTAGGATCGGTTAGAATGGCGAAGTGTGGGAAGAGAGGATTGAGATGGAGTTGTGTAGAAGGGGGGAAAATGGTTGCAGGTAGAGGTTGAGCAAAATGGTGAAGAGTGGAAGAAGTTGCTGGAAGAACAAAATGAAGGAGAAGGTTGAAAGATTGGAGAAGTTATGGGAGAGAATTCAGATTGAAAGGGTGGTGAGTGAGGAATCCCAAACTGTGAGGAGAAGTGGTTTTTGGATTTATAGAAATGAATCAGAGATAATTCTAGAACTTTCTCAGGTGAGTTTCGGTTAGCAATTCTGTTAGGATCAGTTGAAAGTTGTTATGTTAGTTATGAAATTGGTTTTCTTCTTTCAACCCCAAGCTTTGTTATGATTTTTCTATTGCTTTTGGTTAAATTATGTTTTGTCAGTTAGTGATTTCAGTTATGATCCATTAATTCCTTTTTGATACCTGAAGTTGCAGGCTTGAAAAATTTTAGCACCTCTATCGTACCATGATTTGGTGTAACTGGGATCAGATTTCCATTTCCTTTGATTTTTCAAACTAGGCCTCTCAACATTAAGATACCAAGGTGCAGATGACATATACTGAAGAGTATGAGGATTGATTTCCTTCCCCTCTTCATCAACCTCAGCAGGTGCAAGCCCAGTCTTACGTGCTTCCTCAAGCTCAACCTGTTTTTGATGATCTTCCCTTGACTTGAATGCCACAGAAACTGTTGCCATGATGTGAGATAAACGCAGAGCAAGAGATGGACAGAGAGTTTAAGGAAGAAGGTGAATAAAAATGAAGTAGATTCACTACAAATTCGGTAGCTTCGCGGTGATTGTTCTTCTTATCTTTTTTTTTGTGTTTTGCGAGTCTTTGTTCTACTACTCCTCTTCTCTTCGATTCTTGTTGTTGTTATTGACGATGTATGTTATATCATTCTTGATGTAGGTTGTTGCTTGATGAAGACATGATGCGATGGGAGGATATGAAAATGAAGAGAATGGCAGCGGTTTCTTTTATGCTACCTTTGTTTCTGAGTTTTTTTTTGAGAATTTCTTAGAGAGCTTTGAAGATAAAGATTATGATGATGATTGAAAGAGAGTTTCCACTGAATTTTTTAGAACTCAACTCTAATATTTTGTTAGAGTTTATATGTCGATTTGTGATTCCATTCAATTTTCCTCAATCTTCCTTGTCACCTGTTAGTAATTTCTCTAGTGTAACCAATATTATGTCACTGTAATTCTTCCCTTGAACTCTCCCTTTTTCATTATATGTTTTCATTCAATTTTGTAATTCAATGTGGATGGAAATGTTCCTTTTGTAACGTGAAGAAATTCAATCATAACTTCGTAAACGTATAAATCCTGCAATTTCCTTGGGCTTATTTCTTGCTGCATTTTCTTTGACATGAATGAAATTACATGGCAACCAAAAAAATGTGAATGGGCATTGAACTCTATTTGAACCCCCACATATATACTTGCACCACTTAGATTTTAATCCAATTTCCTTAATTATAACCACACTTGAATGTATTTACAAATCATATTCCAAACCAACTTCCAACCACTCTCCAATATTTGCTTAAGAACAACTTTTTTTAAGAACTAGCTTGAACTAACCCTCCAACATAAATGAGAATGAGAGTTGAAAATCCCCATGTAACCTTCCACCAATGACGAATAACAAATTCTGATCTTCTTGATATGGACGTTCATTGGTGATTGGAGATATTGATAAGACATGGATAGCCTCGCAACTTGAAGAAGAAAAAAAATCTCAATAGCCATGAATCAAAACTTTACCCCCTTGAAATGTACACTGATTACAAAGAACATCCTAATCTACACTTTGCCGTTTAAGTGACCAAAAGGATTAATCTGAGACATTGAAAAGAAATAGGCTCTTCCCTCATACCAATAACATCATGATCTAGAACTTCTGATGAAATCCCTAAAGAAAAAACTTAGAACTTGATGAACCCCCATTTGAGAATATACTCATGATAATGCAAATTCAAACTTCGTCTCGGTCTGGACTGAAATAACTAGATGAACCACTTATGAACGAGATAATCCATACCATAGGGGGATTCTCTGATCCCATGCCTCGAGAGTTCATGAAATGCATGAATGTGAACGTTATGACCTATGCGGATGAATGCGAAGCGATAAGCCAGTAAAGGGAATAAATAATGAGGACAAATTTTGAGGTATTACAAAAGGCTAGCTGGATGTTCTTCAAGGGGATTCTCAGATATCATCTTGACTGGAGAGAGGATAGAAAGTTGGATCAAGCAAGGGAAGATTCAGAACGGAAGCACTTCAAGTTCTGGTATTGAGAAACCCTTCGTGAAAAGAAGAGAGGGAGAGACCGGTGCAGTGTACGCGCAAAGGGGAGGAATCAACAGAGGATTTTATCAGCAAGTGGCCCCTGTCACTATCTCAACTCTACCTGTTCAACAGCAAGTCCAACCACCGCAGTCACAACACTCGCAAGGGTATCAGCAAAGAGTTCCTCGTCCATATTACCCTCAGAGGCCCAAAGAAAAACATTTCGAAGCTCCGCCGATGTCCTATTCACAGCTTTTGAAGAATCTTCTACAACTTCAGATGGTTCAACTCTGAACTCTACAACCCCCGAAGCCGGACCAAATCCCCGAGGGTTATGATACAAATTCCAGATGTGAATTTCATTCCGGAGCTCCCGGGCATACCACAGAGAACTGCAAAGCACTGAATCATGTTGCTCAAGACCTACTGGATACTAAAGCAATCAACTTTGCTCCTACTCCTAATGTAATTCAGAACCCCATGCCTCCTCACAGAGGTACGGTTGGGGCAGTTGATGAAGGGGATAATCTGAACTTGGTATGTGATGTCAACGACTTGCAGACTTCGTTGATTGTTGTCAAAGTTTGCTTGTCAAAGAAAGGCATCTTTCCTGGATGTGAAGAAGATTGTCCAGAATGTGCTGAAGCCACAAATGGGTGTGAACGGTTGAAAGCGGGGATCCAGAGGATGATTGATGAGGGAGTGTTGCAGTTTGACAAGGTTGTAAAAGAAAGCGAAGTCTCCACAGTAACTATCTTCTACAGTCCATCTCAAGTTCCTTCACGGGCCAGAGCGGCACCGATAACCATCACCACAGCAGGACCAGTAATGTATCAGAGTGATCGAGCTATTCCTTGGAATTATGGTGGTCAAGTATACTGTAACGGCCAGAAGCAAGAATTGGCCACGTCTAGTACAATCCCAGCTCAAGTAGAAAATGTTGGAATAGGGGGCTTTACTAGAAGTGGAAGGTTGTTTGCGCCGGAAACACTAAGAAATAGTGTGATACCACCTAGAGACACCGCAGAAGCCCAGGCTAGAGCAAGAGGGAAGCAGCCAATGGTTGTCAATGATCCTGCACCAGCAACTGGTCCAGACCTTACCTTTGATAAAGAAGCTGAAGAATTTATGAGGATTATCAAAAAGAGCGACTACAAGATTGTGGACCATCTGCAGTAGACACCGTCGAAGATTTCCATCTTGTCCTTGCTCATGTGTTCTGATTCCCACAGGAAGGCTCTCCTGAATATTCTGAACAAGGCATATGTTCCTCAAGATATTTCGGTAAATCAGTTGGAAGCGGTGGTATCCAGTGTCAATGCCAGTCATGGATTGGGTTTCACGGACTTGGATCTAACCTCTGAAGGGCGTGCTCATAATCGGGCATTGCATGTCTCTTTAGAATGTAAAGGTGCAATACTCTCTCACGTGTTGGTGGATACTGGATCTTCGTTGAACGTCTTGCCTAAGAAAGCACTGATGAAGTTGGATTATGATGGAGTAGTTCTAAAGCCCAGCGACCTAGTAGTTCGAGCATTTGATGGGTCGAGGAGATCGGTGTTCGGGGAGGTGGAGTTACCAATCAAAGTAGGTCCACAGATCTTCAATACCACGTTCTACGTAATGGATATCCAGCCTGCATACAGTTGTTTGCTCGGAAGACCTTGGATACACTCAGTAGGGGCAGTTACGTCCACACTCCATCAGAAGCTAAAGTTCTTATGGGAGGGTCAAATTGTAACTGTCAGTGGGGAAGAAGATATTTTCGTTAGTCATCTAGCTTCATTCAAATATGTAGAGATGGATGGCGAAATAGTTGAGACCCCATGTCAGGATTTTGAGCCCTTGAAGAGTGAACAAGCATCTGCAGTGTCAGCTTCTCCCGAAGAACCAAAGAAGGGGGTTTCTATAGCCTCTTATAAGCAAGCGCTTGAATTGGTAGAATCTGGGGTACGAGAAGGCTGAGGCAGTCCAGTAGAAGTGCCGGAGAAGAAAGATATGTTTGGAATTGGCTATCATCCTGGGAAGTCATCGTCTGGACCAAGTGATAAAGGTTATCAGAGCCCGATCACTTTCACGAGTGCGGGAGTGGTAGACTACGGAAACATCAGTGCTATGCAGGATGACGCAGTCGATAGTGACTGTAACCTAGATGAATGGATCAAGCCTTCCGTTCGGGGGACTCAGCTTAGCAATTGGACATCAGAAAGGCTTATTTCGGTCACCTCTTTCGAAGAGTAATAATTTTTTGTTTCTGTTTTTCCTGTATTAACTATGTCTTGCCCGAGGCATAGTAGCTCTTTGTAAGGGTTCATTTGTTCTTAACACAATCATAAATAAAGCTGACATTTCACATTCATTCATGTTGTTCTCTGTCTTTCATTTTTGCTTTTGTTTTTCAAAAAGAAAGAAAAGTTTTAAAATGGAAATGTTTCTCATTTTCTCAAGTTGTTGCTAAAGCCTTGCATGAATCACCATTCATGCAGGTGCTCGTCACCGGATCTTATCAATGAAGACCCTGTTATGGCTGAGTATGACTTCGACAATCCAATTTATCAAGCCGATGAGGAAGGTGAAGAGGATTGCGAACTACCTAAAGAATTGGCCAGACTGCTTAAACAAGAGGAGAAGATGATTCAGCCGCACGAAGAAGCTGTCGAAGTAATAAACCTGGGTACTGAAGAAGACAAGAAAGAAGTCAAGATCGGGGCCGCATTGGAAGAATCTGACAAGACTCGTTTGATTGTTATGCTTCGAGAGTATGTTGATGTCTTCGCATGGTCCTACTAAGATATTCCTGGTTTAGACACTGACATTGTAGTACACAAGCTGCCTCTCAAAGAAGATTGTCCTCCGGTAAAACTGAAGTTGAGGCGCACACGTCCAGATATGGCAATTAAAATAAAAGAAGAAGTACAAAAACAGTTTGATGTTGGCTTCTTGGCCGTGACCAGTTATCCTCTGTGGGTTGCCAACATTGTGCCGGTTCCCAAGAAAGACGGTAAAGTCAGGATGTGTGTAGACTACAGGGATTTGAATAGGGCCAGCCCCAAAGATGACTTCCCTCTACCTCACATAGATGTGATCGTTGATAATACTGCTCAGTTTTCCGTGTTCTCCTTCATGGACGGATTTTCTGGCTATAATCAGATTAATATGTCTCCTGATGACATGGAAAAGACAACCATCATCACTCATTGGGGAACCTTCTGTTACAAGGTCATGCCATTTGGTTTGAAGAATGCAGGAGCCACTTATCAACGGGCGATGGTGACGCTATTTCACGACATGATCCATCATGAAATTGAGGTTTATGTTGATGATATGATAGCAAAATCCCAAATAGAGGAAGAACAATTTGTTAATCTAGCAAAGTTGTTTGACAGACTCCGGAAGTTCTGGATGAGGTTGAATCCGAATAAGTGTACCTTCGGGGTCCGTTCTGGTAAGCTACTCGGCTGTATTGTTAGTGAGCGAGGAATTGAGGTCGATCCAGCCAAAGTGAAAGCTATCCAAGAGATTCCTGAGCCGAAGACTGAAAAGCAAGTGTGCGGCTTCTTAGGAAGACTAAACTACATTTCACGGTTTATTTCTCACCTAACCGCCACGTGTGAGCCCATCTTTAAGCTTCTGAGGAAGAATCAGGCCATTAAATGGAACGAAGGCTGCCAGCAAGCCTTTGACCAAATCAAAGAATACCTGCTAGAACCTCCAATTCTTATGCCTCCAGTGCCAGGGAGACCTTTGATTATGTATCTTACTGTGCTTGAAGGATTGATGGGATGTGTGCTGGATCAGAAGGACGAGTCTGGTCGAAAAGAGCATGCAATTTATTACCTTAGCAAAAAGTTTACCAATTGTGAGACACGTTACTCACTACTCGAGAAAACTTGCTGCGCTTTGTCATGGGCTGCTCGCCGACTAAGACAGTACATGCTGACTCACACTACTCTCTTAATTTCCAAGATGGATCCTGTGAAATACATCTTTGAAAAACCAGCTCTGACAGGAAGAGTAGCCCGGTGGCAGATGATATTGACAGAGTATGATATACAATACACTTTGCAAAAGGCAATCAAGGGAAGTGTGTTGTCAGAATACTTGGCTCAGCAGCCAATCGATGATTATCAACCCATGAGGTTCGAGTTTCCGGATGAGGACATCATGTTCCTCAAGTCAAAATACTACGAAGAACCACTTCCGGAGGAGGGGCCAGACCCTGAATCCAAATGGAAGTTGATGTTTGACGGGGTTGTGAACATGAATGGAAGTGGAGTAGGTGCTGTTATCATCTCACCAGAAGGGGTCCATACACCTTTAGCTGCTCGATTGACTTTCGAATGCACTAACAATGAGGCGGAGTATGAAGCTTGTATCATGGGGATTGAAGAGGCAATCGACTTGCGAGTCAAAAACCTTGAGATCTTCGGAGATTCTGCTTTGGTGGTAAATCAAGTCAATGGCAAATGGCTGGTTCATCAACCTCATTTGATTCCTTACAAAGATTATGTCAGGAGGCTGTTAACTTTCTTCACCAAAGTCAAGCTGAATTACATTCCTCGAGATGAAAACCAATTCGCCGATGCTCTAGCAACTTTGTCGTCCATGATTAAATTTTGTCAAGAGAATTTCGTGCCTCGAATTACGGTCTCCCGTCTTGAAAGACCAGCTTATGTATTTGCAGTCGACGATGGTGAAGATAACAGGCCTTGGTATCATGATATCAAGCAATTCCTGAAGGCTCAAGAATACCTGGTTGGGGCATCTAGTAAGGATAAGAAGACCCTTAGAAGACTGGCAGGAGGTTTCTTCTTGAATCAAGATGGTGTGCTGTACAAGCGAAATTTCGACATGGTTCTGCTCAGATGTGTGGATAGACACAAAGCAGACCTGTTAATGCAGGAGGTCCATGAAGGCTCCTTTGGTACCCATGCTGGAGGATATGCCATGGCCAAGAAATTGTTGATATCGGGATACTATTGGATTACCATGGAATCCGATTGCTGTAAATACTCCCGTAAATGCCACAAGTGTCAAATTTATGCCGACAAGGTCCATGTGCCTCCGAATCCGTTGGGTGTCATATCTTCACCATGGCCGTTCGCTATGTGGGGCATTGATATGATTGGTAAGATCGAGCCAACATCTTCTAATGGTCATCGCTACATCCTGGTTGCTATAGACTATTTCACGAAGTGGTTCAAAGCGGTATCCTACACCAATGTCACTAAACAAGTGGTAGCCCGGTTTATTAAAAGAGACATCATTTGCCGGTACGAAATTCCTGAAAGGATCATTACTGATAATGGTTCTAATCTCAACAACAAGATGATGGACGACTTGTGTCGAGATTTCAAAATAGAACATCACAACTCTTCTCCATATCACCCGAAGATGAATGGCGCCGTAAAGGCGGCCAATAAGAACATCAAGAAGATTGTGCAGAAGATGGTTGTGACATACAAAGACTGGCATGAGATGCTACCATTCCCGTTGCATGGGTACAGAACATCAGTATGTACTTCAATAGGGGCAACCCCGTTCTCACTGGTGTATGGTATGGAGGCAGTCCGACCAATTGCAGTGGAAATCCCCTAGTTGAGGTTGATGATGGACATTAAGCTAGACGAAGCTGAGTGGCTCCGATCCAGATATAATCAATTGAGCCTCATTGAAGAAAAACGTCTAGCAGTTGTATGCCATGGACAGTTGTATCAGCGACGGATGAAGCAGGCTTTTGACAAGAAGGTCGACCACAGAGGTACATGCCAAGTGACTTAGTGCTGAAAAGGATTCTTCCTCCTCTTAACGATCACAGGGGCAAGTGGACACCCAACTATGAAGGACCATTCGTGGTTAAAAAGGTTTTCTCAGGTGGAGCCTTGATGCTGACAACCATGGACGGAGAAGACTTCCAATCCCCTGTTAACGCAGACGCAGTAAGAAAATACTTCGTGTAAAAAGGACCCGCTGGATAAAAACAGAATAAAGATCCAGGCAAAAATGGGCTTACCGGCGAGCCAAAAATAGAATAAAAGGCTCGGGCAAAAGTTTGGGAAATCTTGAAAAAAGAAAAATGTACACCCGTTGAGTTGAAAAGCCACATCGGACAACTCAGGCAAAAAAGGGTATCCCGGTGGATTGAAAACCTGAAAAGGCGATCCACGCAAAAGAAGGATTAACACGAACGACTGCGATCTGCGAGATCCATGACTTATCTACAGTTGAGGCTATTCTAAGGGTTGAATATCAGTTCAATTACTTTTACTCAAGAGGCAGAGCGAGTGGAGCGTCTTGAAGATATACGAGTCATAACCGGGTTGAGACTTGATGAGATCCACTTCTCACATTGCCAATAGGATAGTTTTTTTTCCTTTTTGGCTATTTCCTCTTTCCAGGGAACTGCTTCCTTTGTATTGCCTATTCATGGCCATTTTTCCAAATCAATAAAAATTCAACTTTAGTCAATTTGACTATTTTGCTTCTTGTTTTTGCTTTTTTCATCTAGCATTGATTGATTGCGAAAACGTCCAGCAAATTGTGATTTACATCGTGTTGTGAACAGTTGAATGCTTTCTAACTCGTGCAGGAGGACATAAACATTTAATACAACTCTGAAAAGGTGTCGAGATACCCAGATAGTGATTCATACTACGAGCCTGGGGCAGGCAGGTCCAAAACTAACTTTCTATGTTACAGGTACTATCGATCGTGTTCATGCAGGTACAGGTACTAGTGTTGCTAACAGAGCTAACAACAAATTCCCAGGAGGAGCATCTCTATGGTTGAACCGGAGCAGGTGTCCCCCAGGGTGTCTCCAATCATCCCCAGTAAAAGTGGAAGTGGAAATTTCTCCCAGCAAGGTAGCAGAAGGTGGGTGTCATCCCCAAGCAGAAGTTTCCCTTCAGACAGGGGCAATTCTCAGCAGTATAAAGAGTGTATTTCCTCCCCATCAGTTGCTTCCTCAGCAGTATCACGCCTTTGGTTCCCAGCCAAGTTAGGAGGTTCTCACTTCCCCACCAGAGTTCAAGAAGGGTTCATCTCCAGCAGGGTCTTGGCACTCCAATCTCAAAGTCCAATTTATTTTCGGCAATGGCGGTTGTTCATAGTCGGTGTATCATTGACAACTTTCCCCACAGAGTTGTCTCCTCCTCATCAGGATGGATCAGATCAGGGCAGTGATCATCAGTTCCTCCCCTAGCCAAGCCATTTGGGATACTTGCAGTCTCCTTTCCAGGAGACCTCTTTGCATTTGCATATGCATAATCATCATTACATTTGCATCCTCCAAAGCATAACATTTCCATCGTCACGGAGCATTACGCCATAAATTCAAACATGTGCATGCCAGCATGGGCCAGTTTTGAGGTATATTACATACGACCTATAACTTCTTCTCAACCTGAAGTACTCCGCACAGAGGATACCAATATCATTTTCCAGACAGTCGCGTTGCAGGTTCCCGTGGTACAACGGTCCTGTTTGCCTGGGCTCTCATTTATGTTCAACGATCTCGTTCCATCTTATCCTATTTTCTTTGTGTTTCTGGTTGCCGCCTGAGGCCGGTATACCAGTGCGTCTCCATTCGAGGATGGTTTCGTGTTAGATCCGAGGATCTTTTGAGAATTATCATTCGAGGATAGCGTTCTTTTCTTCAAGTCCTTCTGAGGATGGTCTTGTTTGTGTTTGTTGTGGCTATCATTCGAGGATGATAGACCATTTTGGAGTTTATTGATCGAGGTCAGTTTGTTTCCTTTGCAAAGTCTGTCTGAGGTCAGCTTTGTGTTTGGTTATCAGTCGAGGCTGGTATACCTTTGCGTCTCCATTCGAGGATGGTTTCGTGTTAGATCTGAGGATCTTTTGAGAATTGTCATTCGAGGATGGCATTCTTTTCTTCAAGTCCTTCCGAGTTTGGTCTTGTTTTTGTTTGTTGTGGCTATCATTCGAGGATGATAGTCCATTTTTGAGCTTATTGATCGAGGTCAGTTTGTCTCTTTTGCAAAGTCTGTCTGAGGTCAGCTTTGTGTTTGGTTATCAGTCGAGGCTGGTATACCTTTGCGTCTCCATTCGAGGATGGTTTTGTGTTAGATCCGAGGATCTTTTGAGAATTGTCATTCGAGGATGGCATTCTTTTCTTCAAGTCCTTCCGAGGTTGGTCTTGTTTCTTGTTTGTTATGGTTATCATTCGAGGATGATAGACCATTTTGGAGCTTATTGATTGAGGTCAGTTTGTCTCTTTTGCAAAGTCTGTCTGAGGTCAGCTTTGTGTTTGGTTATCAGTCGAGGCTGGTATACCTTCGCGTCTCCATTCAAGGATGGTTTCGTGTTAGATCCGAGGATCTTTTGAGAATTGTCATTCGAGGATGATGTTCTTTTCTTCAAGTCCTTCCAAGGTTGGTCTTGTTTGTTGTTTATTGTGGTTATCATTCGAGGATGATAGTCCGTTTTTGAGCTTATTGATTGAGGTCAGTTTGTCTGTTTTGCAAAGTCTGTCTGAGGTCAGCTTTGTGTTTGGTTATCAGTCGAGGCTGGTATACCTTTGCGTCTCCATTCAAGGATGGTTTCGTGTTAGATCCGGGGATCTTTTGAGAATTGTCATTCGAGGATGATATTCTTTTCTTCAAGTCCTTCTACGGTTGGTCTTGTTTGTTTTTGTTGTGGCTATCATTCGAGGATGATAGACCATTTCTGAGCTTATTGATTGAGGTCAGTTTGTATCTTTTGCAAAGTCTCTCTGAGGTCAGTCTTTGTTATTTGTGGTTATCGCCTAAGGCCGGTATACCAATGTGTTTCTATTCGAGGATGGTTTTAGTACTGGATCCGAGGATCCCATGTGAGTTGTCATTCTAGGATGGCATTCTTCCCAGCATATTTTTATTACCCACAATGTGCAAATTTTCAGGTTTTATTCGGGTATCCAATCACTCCACACCTTGAACATCTAAAAGCTGTTGTAATTATTTGTTCAGGCTTGCAGATGATTGAATAGGGGCAGTTGTAATACCTCAAAATTTTCCCACAGTATTTATTCCCTTTGATTGGCTCGGGGTTCATATTCATTTGCATATCTCACTAAGTCATTAACATCATAATCATGCATTTCATTGTTTCCTAAGGCATGTGATCAAGGCCCGTGGAAATTGGGGTTTCGTACCTTATCTGTATCTATTATGGATTGAACTTGTGGAGAATATTCACTGGTGCATCTAACCTATTATTGAGGTGTTCAATCAGATTGGCTTTGAGCGAGAGTATTGGCTCTTCTTAACGTCTCAAGTTGTATCCTTCGTCACTTGGATATCTCAAGGAGAATTTGGAGTTCTTGTTAATGATTCGATTTGAAGGGCACTTCACCAATTGAGGTCCAGTGTATCAAATATTGGTTCGGATCCATTTGTCATAGAATAATGATCCGAGATTGTGCGGAGTTTAGTATGGCATCAAAGTTATTAAGAGTGGATTATGTGAAAGGATTCGATTTGGGTTAAGAGAGAATGCACAGTTATTGGTTTATTTGGAAGACATCTTTCAAGTTCAAATTCTAGTTCTTAATATCCATTTCAAATACAAGCCATCGCCATTTTACATATCCCCTTTACGATTCAATTCACCATTTTTTGATTCATCATGATCTTATCCCGTTGTGGTAGCCAAAGTCATTTTTGTGTGTGTGTGTCCATATTCACGTTTTTAACATTCCATTTTTCACATCACTTGTCTCTAAACATCCACCATTTCTTTTCAACATTAAGCCCATTTCTTTTCTAAAGTCAATCCATTATTCATTTCGGAATTTTTACTATCCATCTTAAAGATCCAGTGATTACCTTTTTAGTTCCATTATTCAAACGAAAAGTAATTATCCAATTCATATGTGATTTTATTATTCAAGTTATTATCCTTAACAATATTTCATTGAGCCAATTTCATGTTAATTCTTGTAAAATTCACTTCATATCCTATTCATTTTTCATACAACCACAATCACTTGTTTACCCGATTTAAACCATGGTTTCCCTCTCAACCAACCCTTTCTTTCGCCTCACTCCCCACCATTAAAAGAGCCATTGACAAATATTGCACAAACACAGGTTGTTGTTTTTACACAAAGGAAAGGTTGTTTGGGAAGGAATGACTCATGAATTTACTACTTCAACAAATCCAATTGTTCAGCAGTTTGCATCCGGGAGCCTAGACGGTCCTATCAAATATCAGAACAGTATTACGGTAGTAAAAGATGTATTATTATGTGCAAATAGGAATGGAAATGAATACAGGCTGTAGCTTTCAAATGGCAACTTTTGAGATGAGCAATAAATTGGTTGCAACTAGATTAAAGGGTTTGTCAGTGTTGTTTTGATAAAGAATTTGGCCTTCGGGGTTTAAATTGAAAGCTAGAAGGATTGTTTGTTGTTGTTACAAGCATTTAAGGCCAGCATATTGCATTTTAAGTAGGGAATTGAAATTGATAAGACTCATTGTATTTTATACGGAAGCTAGATTGAATTACCTTTTTTCTGTAAACAAAACAAAGAGCAGAAAGATAACAGATAATTATCAATTACACAGTTACAAAAATCTCCTATAAGCTATTCACGGAAAGAGAATCTGCATCAACACCAATCTCTGAGATCCTCTTCACTCTCATTCCATCATTTTTTCCCTCCATCACAATATGCAATCACTCTTCTTCAGCAGGAGCAGCTCTTCAAGATCTTCAATCTCCAAATATCTTCATCAACTTGCATCAAATTTCGACCCTGCAAAAACAAGAAAGGACCCCTCTATTTGGCCTTCGGCTTTCGCACAAGACCCTTCGTCACTCTTCAATTCAGGATCGTAAACCCAATTCCTTCTCAACCTCTAAAACTCCATCTTCTCCCGCCTGTAACCGTGACCAACCACTGAGTCGAGCTTTTCATAGATATGCCATGCCTTCATCTGCAAAATATGCAAAAAAAACAACAACAATGAATTCACGTGGACAGCAGTTAAAAACAGAAAATGAATCCATTCTCCCTAGACTCCCATAGTAGAAAATGAGGAGAAAGGGCCCATATAAGAGAAGTTTCTAACAGAAGAATGCTTCTGCATAAAGTACCTTCGACGAAGATTCGATTTTGTAACAAGTTCACAATTGCAGAACCGGTTTCTTTCCATCAGCATCAACACATATTCCTCAGTCTGAAAACTAGCAACAAAAAGGAAAAGAATGGAAATAGGGAACAAAGATCAATCACCAAGTCAATCCACAACTGAAGAATAACTAACTCTAACCGAATTCACAGAAACTCAAAACAGAAATCAAAACAAACTAACTTATAACTGAAAATAACAAATTATCTTCCAGAAGCTTCATCCATCCCCAAGCAGCTATAAATCAGAAGCATCACCAACTTTCAGCTTCTTCACCATTTTTCCAATCTCTTCAACCATTTTTTTTCTTCTTCCTCAATCTTCCCACACCCATTCTTCCTTTCACCATTTTCTTAACTTCCTTCATCATTTCTTCCTGAATCTTCTGCAACTTCCTCCTCCTTCAAAGTCTTCTTCTTCACCATTCTTCAACTCTCCCTCAAGTTTCTCTGAATTTTCTTCCATCTTTCATACAGAACCGTGTTTAATCTTCATCAATCTTAATATTCCAATTCTGCAACACTCGCATCAAATTGCAGCATCTTAATCTTCCACCTGAAATCAATGTCAATATCAACCTTCATCAAGAACACAGAAGCTCCCATCCGGACCTAACTAACTCAGCATCGACTTCAAGAGTTTCATCATCACCTTCGCAAGTAACCTACAATTATCACGGATTCAGCGCACACGTTATCATAAGCAACAGAATTTCAGAGTTCAAAGAAGAAAAGGAACAGAATAGTGAAAGTTGCAAAACACAGAGAAAGATTAACAAGAAAGAAAACTAACCGTAATAAACTTCTCGTAGAAGTTCGGCAAAGGAAAGAGTCAATAATCGCTCCGTCAACAACCTTCATCTGTATCTTCGTTCACAGAGTAATTTCGGATGCACGCAACTTCAGATCCACGAGCAAGAAGACGAGTTGGGAGCGAAGATCACCGCAACCGAACTCTCCACGGGAATTTCAACGCTCTCAAAGTTTCGTTCACAGGTACGCCAATTCTAAACCGTAGATTGTTGGTCTTGACTCAGATTTAGGGAAATGTGTGGTTTTGATATTTGGCCGCGGATTCATGATGAGGAGGTTTGGGTAGAGGAGGTTTCGCTTAGTAGTGTTGCGGCGGCTCTCCAGGAAGAGGTTGAAGTTCGACGGCTAGGGTTTCTCTTTCTTTTTGTTTTTTTAGAAGAAGGAGGCATTTGAGAGGGAGTGAAGGTTAGGTTTTGGTCCGAGTTGATAAGGTGGCGCCGAATTTTAGGTCACCGGTGTGGTTTCCGGCTGTGCGGCGGTTAGGGCTTGATGAAGAACATGAGAGAGTGAGGGAAAAGGGTGAACGTTCTTGTTGTTTATTCTAGGGTTCTAAGTAATTGTATTTGGTTCAGATTATTTAAGATTTTTTGAGTAATGGAAAGGATTAGCCTCATTGATCATCATTAATTTTGTTATAAAAATTAAGTAAGGAATCTAATACCATTAATTCGGATTAATGTCTTCTTAATTCCCCATAAAAGAGTGTTGTTAGAATCTGAGAGGATAGGACTGAGTTTTGGGGTCCAATCCGACGGTGACACTTGTCACCGTCCGATTGGGCCACCCTTCCATAATCACATGCGGACCACACACTATAGTCCACCATATACCCTCATAAGACCTTGCAAAATTGGGCCCATTTTGCTAATCTCACCTCCCCTTTCTAGGCCCATACAAAAAACAAACTAAAAAAGTCACTTCCTGCACCCTCCCCCAATCTTGTGCGTTTTGGGCTTAGTTATTTGCTAATCACACCCTCATTTCGAGCCCACTAACAAAATGAACTTAAGAAAACCACTTCCAGCACTTCCCCCTCATTCATGCGCATGGGCTTAGCCCCTCTGCTAATCACACCCCTGTATTAAAGGCCCAATACGAAAATAACTAAAAAATAATGCTTAGCTCACCCCCTTTATTTCTTTTAGAATTTAATTTCTAGTTTAGTATTAGTTAGAAAATAATTCACAAAAAATAGGAAAATGCTTAGGAAAATTCTCAAAAAAATCATGTAGGCTTTTAAGTTATTTTAGAAATGTGTGGAATTTTATTTTTCTGAATTTTAATTGTTTTTGAATTAATTCTGATTTGTTTCATGTAATTAGTTTTAGTGAATTTCCCTCAACTGTACATAAATTTTTTGATTTTATTTCTTAACCTTAAAGTAACATTTTTGGTCCACTCTTTTTGCCATAGTTAGAGGACTCATAATAGTACTTAGCATAATTTTAGTAGATTTTTTAGGATATCTTATCTCGGGTTTTAGTGGCTTAATCCTTAGAAAATAATGGTTAATCATTAGGTAGAATTAATTGATTTTTAGGCATAGCAAAATTATGATTTTTTAGGATATCTTTTAACACAATATTATAGGTAGTTTTAGTAACCTATAGAATTAATCTCATAATTTTTCTAGGGCTTTTACTTTTTTTTAGGGTATTAATTCTTAGGCTTTGTTACATGTAAAAATTCCATTAGTTTAGGCTAGGATATTAAGTTTCATAAAAAGTAGTTTAATTAGATTTAATCTTAGGATTTAATATGGAATTAGATTAGTTTAGTTTCTGATTTTTTAGAATGAAAATATTAGGTAATGCCCTTAGTTTAGAACTTAGGCTTAAGATTCATATTAATTAGACTTAGAATAAAGTTAGATTTTGATTTTAGGCTTATACCTTAATTGTTTGTTTTGAATTTTATTTCTTATGTCAATTTTAATGCTTTGTTATATTGATTGATATTTCACTTGTATAGGTATCCCATTGGCTTTAGAATCAACTTAACTTCATTAGAAAGTAAGTTGCATTCTAGTAGTTCTAAGTTTCTTTCTCCATTAAGTTTAGAAACCTCATTAACCATAGGCCCTCGCTTGTAAATAAATCAACAAAAATTAGGGTTGTGTCTTAGTTCCCCATTAGATTTTACCTTTTGCAACTTGAGTCATTCTTTCTCATCTTATAAAGAAAAAATAATAAAGTACTTAATAAAAGCCGAACGTTCTTATACGACACGAGACTTTGTTGCGGAGTGCTTATACGCGTCCTGTTTCGGGGCGAGGTGTAAGTATTTATCGTGATGGATAGGTCTTAGTATGAGAATGTTCACAAACAAATTCAAAATACTTCTCATAAAAGACAACAAAAACAAAGAATAAGCGACTATCCTGCGGGAACTTCTTTTCTCATCTCATTCACTCACAACGCGAACTCGCGACGACTTGTCTCGCATGCAAGACGGTAAATGCACTCGTACCAGACGAGCCTGCAACACCTGAGCATAGACATACGCAGTTCCAGCTATAAAAAACACAAACAAATAGTTCCCGCCTTAGTTAAGCGAACTACGTCGACTCTGATCCTCATTTTCCCGATGAGGTACGTAGGCAGCGAGGTAGGGCCCGTTTGAGCACATTCTTTATTTTCCCTACATTTACCCATTCCTTTCCATTTTCTTTTCCAGTTCCATTTTGCATTCCTATTCCAGTCAGCAGTTTTATTCAGCAGCACTCGTATTTTCTCACCCTTTGAAACAAACAAACAAGTGTGGATCTCGTCGGGTACGACGGACGATCTAGGGTGCTAATACCTTCCCAGGTCGTAATCGACTCCCGAACCCAGATCTTTGGTTCGCAAGACCTTGTCCTTTCCTTCTTCCTCAGGTTTATGCAACATTACCTTTCCCATTCCTTCGGGATAAAAATGTCTGGCTGACGACTCTACCTTTTTCGCGCCACTTTCGCGTTTGTACTAGGATGAAAATCCCGGGAGCGACACATCATCCTAACATTCTTCAAGCATGAAAAGAAATGAAATAGTAATGAGAGCAAGCAGTCTGCTACGCTGTCCGCATTGAAAAGGCTTGAACAGGTGGATCACAACAACATATATGTCATTCGGAAATGTGACCTTTACACTCTTTTGGAATCGAAGGAAAAGTGATTTATACCTAGGATTGACACAACCTATTAACTCAGCAGTAGACTATGACTGAAACAATCTACGTTTGTAGTTCACTTGGTAATATGAAATTCATTTCAATTGTATGAATTCTCCTATGCTTAACTCAGTTTGAACTTTTTTGTATGTAAGTTTTTTTTACATGATGTATCAATCCAATGAACCTTCCCTTGGTGTAAATTTTTTTTTTGGAATTCATATTATATTATCATTGTATTGATTGTACCCGTAGCAATTGCAATTCCTTTGAAATAATACATTTGTGGAAATTGTAGTTCTTTTGGAATGAAACATCTTGTAGTGATTGCAGTAATGATGAAAATCGGTTGCGAGTGACTCGTGATTGACTTTCCGTTCATTCCAATTCTTGGATGTTGCTCCTAAATGTAACCTTGTCAACAAGGGAACTTTCTATTTAAACCTTGTTTAATGAATGACAAATTAGTACTTGTGTATGTAGTTTCCTGTTGAATTCAGGGCCTTTTGCACATTGTAATTCCGTACCACTAGGCCCTTTCAAATATGTTACCTCTTCAATGCATCATTTATCTCAATCAGTACCCAATTGATCAATTAGAAATATACCACCTCATCAACTAACTCTAACAAAGCTTTAACAACAAAACCAACACAAGGCAGTTGTAATTTCAAGTGAGTTGGCAACCAAGAAGGATGATAGGGTTAAGTTAGATACTTCAAAACAAATTGATGAATCCACGACCTTAAATGCCATTTGATTATAAATGATCCAATGAGTTTAATTTTTCTATCATCTTTCTTAAACTTCATACCATCTTAATCATTCTAAATTTTTCAAAGTTACAATGCCCATTTTCAGTCAATAACCATGTATGATCAACTTTCACACAATTTCAACCGAACAAGAACTTCATGACTTGAATCTCATGGTCAAAGGCCAAGAGATTATTCAAATCAACATTCTCACCAATCAACCAAGCATCATGAGAAGTTGAGAAGGTAGGACAAATTTGGTGTATGACAACAACCTCCAAGTTTCTTCAAACTCTTCTTCATCTTCAACCAAAACCTCTCACTCCAATCATCAACTCAAACCCCATCAATCTCCAATCCTCTACGATCAATCTCTCTGCAAAACTCAACATTCTTCATCAATTCTTCGACTCATATTCATCAATCGTGGATCACCTTTGAAGCTCCATCAACAACCTTCATCTATGTATAACTTCGCGTATTCGTCGCTATCAACCTTCGTATCTCCACATCTTCAACAACCTGCAACAATACATCAAACCAAATTTATCTTCGTTCATATAGTAATTTCAAATTCACGAGTAAGAAGACGGGTCGGATCTAGAAAATCACTACAACGAAACTCTCTGCAATAATCTTCACTGAATCGGCATCTTCATCGTTCTTCATCAAGCGCAACGTCAACATCGTTTCTCTTTGACGATTCGCAACAACAAAGAGGAGGAAGAATCGTAACCGCATCAGAAGAAGATCTCCGAATTTTGTTTGCAGGTACACAAATTATGAACCGTAGATTGGTAGTTATGACCTTGGATTTATGGAAATTCATGGAGATTTGCGAGTTTATGCGTTCTTGATGTTATGTGTTTCACTTCTGGTTATTTCGATCAATTTAGTCGGTTAGGATTTTGTTGTTTTTGACTTCGGATTTACGATGAAGGAGTGATTGTAGATATGGTTTATGTTTAGCGTGTGGCGTTTAGGGGTAGGTTTCAGGTGAGTGCGCGGCGGCGCTAGGGTTTGCTTGACGGAAAAAATAAACATTGAGAGATGGGAAAGAAAACACGTGAGGAAGAAGAGAAAGAAATGCATTTGAAAGGCTTAAGTCTGAGTGTTTTCTTTGTTTTAAGTTATAAAATTACTTGATTTGATTTAATTTGAATTATAATAATAAAACTCATTAAGCAATTTTAATGCACCAATAAAGAATTTCAATATTATAAAGAATCATAAAATCAATTCAATCTCCACCGTTTTTGAATTTTGGGATACGATTCTTAGTTTTCCCGATCCATTTCGGCGGTGACAAGTTTCACCGTCCGGTAGGACCAATGATCTCTATTCCATGCGCTATCCCCATCGTAAGCACCATACTCCCTCGAATAACAACTTTCCATCTCATTATCACCATCTCCCTTTGCATCAGACGGTTGAGAATTAGTCAACAAAAGTTGACTGAGGACCATAACGTACACCCAGCCTCTTAGCGCGTTTGGGCTTGTAAGAATCACTATCCACACCCCCATTTTCAGCCCAATGTTTCTTTTAACTAACAAATTACTTTACTCGCACCACCTTTCTTCATTTCCAAGTTTTTAATTTCTGTTTTCACCTTGTTTCACTTTTAATCCATAAAAAATACTAAAACTCTTGATAAAATTATACAAAAATTACACAAGTATCCTAACTCGTTCTAGAATTTTTGTATGTTTTTACTTTCTGATTTCATTGATTTTTTCATTTTATTTTTCATTTGATTTCTTTTTCATTTAATTCCCACATTAACACTTCAGTTTGTCCAATTTATTTCTTCCATCTCAAGAAACATTTTCACACCATTCTTTTTACATATTTTAGAAGACTCAGAAAGGAACCTAAAAATATTTTTGTTATATTTTTAAACTTAATCTGTCGATTGTTTTGGAAGCCTTGTTTGAGCAAGTTTGCAAGTCATCATTAGGTAACTTTGTGCCTCCATTTGGTGGAGTTAAAATGTGAATTTTGGGGAGATATTTTAACACATTGTTTTCTTCTGGTTGTTGACTTTAGGGAATTAATTTCATAATTTTCTCATGACCATTGGTATTTGTTTGGTGCCTTGTTTTCATTCAAACTTCTCCATCTAACTTCACCTTGAACTTTTTAGGGTTTTAACACTTCATTAGGACATAGTTTGTTAGTGTTTGATTTGGTAACCTTAGTACACTTTAATAAGGTTTAGCTACTGAACTTAGAGGCTTGTTATCATTTAAGATCCTTTAGTTTTAGGACTTAACCCTAGGAAGCTTTTAGTGCCTTTCCTTAGCTAGTTTGAGCTTTACTTGAACTTTTGCCATGCTTTATGTGTTTAATATGCTTTGTGAAGCTATCCTTTGTTTTGTAGGGAGGTTGAGGTAAGCCTTGTTCATATAAATCCTTCCTCATCTCTTTATGCTTTCTAATTGTGTTTGCCTTAGAACCTTGTGCTTTGCTTGTATAGGTTCACCCTTTCTTCTTTAGAAACAACTTACCTTCCTTAGGAAGTAAGTTGATTTCTAATTCTCTTTTCTTCTTTTCCTTTTTCTCATTAGGATTAGAAACAATACAAACCATTAGGATCTCCTTTTTCATGAAATAAACAACTTAGAGTGATTCTTAGTTCCCCTAGTTTTTTCCTTTCTCAATTTGAGTCCCTCTTTCTCATCTCATAAAGAAAACAGTAAAAAAAACACCTAATAAAGGTTGAGATTTCTCGTACGTCAGGAGACTTTGCCGTGGGTTACTCATACATGTCCCATTTTGGGGCGAGGAGTAAGGAATCTACCACGATGAACAAGTCTTAGTATGAGAATGTTTCACAAACAACAAACTCAAAACACATCTTTAAAAGACAATAAACAAAGACACCACGTCTTCTCTTCTCATCTCCCATTCTTTGGGACGATTATGAATTGCCTCGACAGTTCGACAACAACACAGTAACGCCCTCGATTCAGCGAGTCAGCAACACCTGAGTTAGAGCTATGATAATGTCATCCTAAAACACAAACAAAGTCTCAGCCTTAGTTAGGGGAACTACGGCATCTCTGATCCTCATGTCCATATGAGGTACGTAGGCAGCGGGGTAGGGCCCGTTCGATCACTCTTTTATTTACCCTCTTCTTTTCTTTTCTTATCTAGTTTTAGTCTTTCTTTTGCAGCAACTTTAATTTCTTCACCCTTTGAAACAGTTTCTTTGCAATACCTTCCCGGGTTGTAACCGACTCCCGAACCCAGTTTTTTGGTTCGTAGGACCTTTGTCCTTTCTTTTCTTTTCCTCGATTTGTGAAGCATTACCTTTTCCATTCCCTTGGGATAAAAATGTTTGGCTGGTGACTCTACCCTTTTCTGCGCCACTTTCGCGTTTGTACCAGGATGAAAATCCAGGGATCGAAAATAACTAACCCAACAGGTCCCACCGGGTGTGCCAATTTGTTCGCACGTGGATTTCACGCGAACAAGTTGTCGGCCTCCTCTACGAGAGGTTTACTTGCGGGACCAGCCAAACAAGTCCCAGGACTACTATGTCTGATTAGTTAAGCTATGAACTCTTGTAATGTATAATGGTAAGGATTTTTTGCGTATATTTTTTGTAGTTTTTAAGTTTATAACACACTCTCACGGAACGCTTGAATGAAAAAAGGCGAAAAAGAAAATAAAGGCAAGATAAAAATGATAAAGACAAAGGAAAGTATTTTAAATTTGACTTGGAATTAAAATGTCTTGAAATAGATAAGTGTTTGGACGCTATCATACATTTGTGTAGGGGGTTAACTCGTTTCTATGACGCTCAGTAATTTGAGTGTGTCCCTTTTACAATGTGAATAAATGTGACCTTGAATAGTGAAAATGAAATCTACTTATATAGACATATAAAATAAATGTCAGACACTTTCCAATAAATCAGGCTTTGAGACTTGTCAACCCATTCTCTTGGTAACCACCCACTACTTTTTTTCCCACCCCTTGGAGCAGTTTCTTTACAACTCTCTAGATCTCTTTGTCGAGATATCTCGACATAGTGGATTATGTGAGATGTGTCAAAGCGATTCGACTTCCTTCTAGACTTCTTCGTCTCATCTGTTTCCCGTTGACCTCACTATGGACACGTCTACCCTTAATTCAAATATGATTTGAGATAGTTGCAATTAACCTTACTTTGTAAAAAGTGTATATACAAGAGATGAAGAACTTTAACCCTACAAACATATGGTTTGTTGTTGAATATCTACCACCTCCAAAACCCTTGATCAAAGATTTATCAAGTCACCAACAATGTTGCTTCAATCCACCCGTTCTTGTTACTACCTTGCAAGACCTCCCGTCACAAGGTTTTCGCTCAGCCAGATTAATACCAAACATACACTTGTTGAACCCAATATTTACGAACACGACCCATCATCTCACGCTACTCCCTTGTAAGGAACCACCTTGTCCCAATGCCTTCACTCGATCAGATACGTATTTGTGTAATCTTGTCTAAAACCTTCAAATCCACAATTATCTTGAAGGAAAACCCTAACTTGGTTTTCTTATTTTAAACAGTCAAAGAACTCAACCTAATATTATGGGTACAATAACCTAATTAGACATTATCAACCCTAATCTAGATGGTCACCCAATCAAAAAATGATTATGTGTAGTTTGATTGTGTGTATGAATATAAGAGAGATTGAATAGGATGATTATGCTTTAAAATTTTGGTTTCGTATAGGTTTTACACTAGAACCTTACTAGAAAAAGATGTATTATTGAGTATATACATGTATGAGAGATATGAAGCAAATGGCATGCATGAGAATGGAAAGGAAAAACACAAATGCAAGATTTGAAGTTTCTAGGTCGACCAATGAAAGCATTGTGTCGACTTACAAAGGTCTTAGGTCGACATATTTGAGGAAACCTATGGAAAATGGCTATAACCTTTGTTATTGAGGCATGGAGGTCGACCTGAATAAGTTGTGTGTCGACTTATACTTAATCAAAAGCTTCTATAGGTCGGCTTACACATGCATGTGTCGGCCTATTCAGTATTTTTCACACTAAAACTCCATTTTTGATGCATGGATCTTGCCTAAGACATTTCGAATTATTTCTAAACATATTTGTATTCACCCTAATGCTAAGATGATCAATGCACATCTAGAATTTGGTTGATACCGTCCAATGTACAAAGAGGCAAAGGTTTCTCTCCTAGTTTTGAAATCATTCAAAACACAACTAAACATAAAGATGCACTCACACAAACTTGTACACATCCGTCTTTGGGATGAATTGCACGACAGAAAAAATCTTCAATGTTCTTTTATCTTGAACAAACAATTTATTCTACTCTTGCAATTCATCCTAACACAATGGTATTGATACTGTTGTTGTATTTCTGGAATAACCTTCCAATTTTGTCAATAAAAAAACGTTGAGATATTTATTTCTTTCCTCGATTGACAATATTAAGAAATTTACTCCTAAACACAACCATCTTATTCTCTTTCAGGTGAAAGCATTTACAAAAGAAACATTTGCTCAAGATAATAAAATCTCTCTGGAATTTATTACAAGTACAGAAAAACTGCTATTGGTTGAAACATATAACTTATCAGAAATTTAAAAAGATTTGTTATTCTCTAAGAATTCATTGTCAAAATATGAATTTGTTTAAACAAATGATTTTAATATTCTATGTAAACAATGTAATTTTATATAAAAAATCCCCTCGTTTTTTTAAAGAAACCGAGAGGTATGTGGTACCTGGCATGCAACATATTTTACTGTATTTTTTTTAAATCTAAAACCACATTTTTACCTCGGTTTTGAGTAATAATCGAGGTAAACTATAATCGTGTTTATTTAGTTTCTTCATTGTACTTAAACTAATATTTGCCGTCCATTTAATGAGAATCAATGTTAAACACACTGCCATTAGTTTTATCTAGGTAAAATTGATATTAAAATTTTATAATGAAATATTTGATATTAAAACTTTTAAAGTTAATATAGCATTAATTTTATTTAGGAAAACTTTTCTAGGATGGATTGCAAGAGCAAAAAATTATTTGGGTTCAAAGTTTGTGTTATTAAATTATCATATAACCGAATATTTATCTAACCTTTTTATTTTATTTTATATCACACATTTGATATTCCTCAATATCAATGAAATGAGGATCTTTAGCATTTTATTTTTCCCAAGATATTCAATATTTGTTCTTCACCAACATTGATGACGATGAAGAACAAATACAAATGTAATTTTCTATGTATACAATGTAATATTTTGCATAAACAATATAGTTTGTAAGCAAATTAATTTATTAATATTCAATGTAAACAATGTAATGAGAAATATATATATATATATATATATATATATATATATATATATATATATATATATATATATATATATATATATATATATATATATATATATATATATATATATATCCACTCAGGTTTTTTAATAAACTGGGCGATATATGATGCTAGTTTTGAAAATATGAAAAAACTATTCTTGGGGATCAAATCAACAACCATTTCAATTATCTCACCGGTTATTCTAAATTCGATGGATAAAATGACATCTTTTCATGATACCCTTCGTTACCTAGCCTCTAAAACCAAGGTTAAATCAACTCCACGTTCAAGGTTACATGTGTTTTTTATAGTAGTGTTGAGTCAGACCGTTAACCAATAGATTTCATAAGAGTTACCTTTATATGCAAGAGTTGTCAATTGAGTACTTTGGAGTACTTTAGAGTCATTTAGAATTATTTTAGAGTTGTAGAGATTGTTTTAGAGTTATTTAGAGTTTTCTTGAGTTTCATAAGTCTGTTTCGGGTGCGATAAGTTGAGTTAGAATGAGGATCTGATAATCTCATAATTTTATCGTAATGTTTCGGGATATTTTGAAGTCATACATTCTATTTTAGAGTTTATGCAAGAATTATTGCGATATGGCTGAATTAAAACAAATAGAACTAGAGTTTCATAACTTTGTTTGAGGTGCGGCTAATTGCATTTGAAAGAGAGTTTAAAAATCTTTTAGACCATATATTTTTATAATTTTATCATAAGTCTATAATATTTGGTATTATTTTGAAGTGAGACAATTTTAGATTTAGGTTCAGAGTTTTGAACAATTGAGATTGGTGACATTTTGTTGCCTTGTTGATAAGTTTAAGAGTCATAATTGTTATTTAATAGTTTGTTAGAATTGTTATAGAGTTGTTCGAGTTATTTTCGAGTTGATTAGAGTTAAATATGATGAGCTTTAGAGTTAACGTGAAAGTATTTGATTCTTTTGAGTTGTTTTGAGTTATATTATTATTTGAGTTAGGCCGTCAACCAATAGAGTATATAAGAGTTATCTTTATATGCAAGAATTATCAATTGCGTACTTCAGAATACTTTGGAGTACTTAGATTCATTTAGAGTTATTTTAGAATTATAGAGATTATTTTAGAGTTATTTAAAGTTCGCCTTAAGAACTCTTGTTGAGTAAAAGACAAGAATTGTTACTCTTTTGAGTTCTGGGTTATGTTCCTGCTTCTCCTTCATACAACTTTCCCTTAGGATTTCTTATAGCCATTCCTCTAACTCTTCTCAGTTTCATGTAAAATGTTTTTTCATTCCCTTTTTTTTTTTCTATTTATATAAGCTAAAAGGTTTTGCTAATTTATAATTCTTACCCATAACACCCCGTTATTACAAGTTAGCCCTACAATATTTCTAACAACTCAACTTCTTCTCCCATTCTCAATTTTTAATAAATTATTATTTAAATTAAATAAATATCTAATTTAAATAATTATTTAATCAAGATTTCTATATTTTCCATTCTTTCCACCAATTATAAATTAATCAAATATTTCTAATTACCTGCAATAAATTTAATAATAATATTATATTTTTATACTCTTCAATTCTATAATCCCGATAATTATTAAAATACAAAAATACTCATACACTCTGAAAAACATCAAAATTCAAGTATAATGAATAAAACACACCAATAATTAAATAAAATACTCGATTTAAAGTTGAGGTGTTACATTGACCAACAAGGTTAACACTCTAATGCTTAAGTCAATATGTGAGAGAGAATAGTGAATTGAAATTGAAATTCAAAATTGTATACATTAACTGTTGTGCTTTCTATTTATAATGTAAAGGTTAAAACAAATTGTTGTTAGTTAGGTGTGCGATGCGGGGAGACATTGCATGTAACTGAGAATTTAATCATTTGTATTCGATTGTAGGGTAGCTCTAATGTGCTGAGAAGCTTCTAAAAATTGTACTATTTGTGAATGTTCGGTCAAAGCTCGTCATGGTCGACTTGAATTTTTTGTACATACACATGAAATCGTTAAATGGCACAAGGAATATCAAGAAAAAGAAAAAGAAAATAAAAGGAAAAACAACAACAGTAAACCATGGAAGAGGAACACCCATACCAGGATCAAAACTCCTAACTACAAGGCACCAAAGACGCCACATAGTAGAAAACTGACTAGAGGTCCGACCGTCAGATCCACCAACCATAAACCAAAATAACTATTTATAACAGTGAAGACCACTGATCCCTCTAGAGCAGGTCATAACTATTGGTTAGCTATTGATTAAGATACGAGATAGGGTTATGAAGTTAGTCGGAGAATGATGGAGAGTTCAATATTGATCTGTTAAGAAACTAACTCCGAGAAAAAAACACTCTTATCATTCACCTATTTCACATTTGTTGACGATCTAGAAAACAACTTATCATTACACACTAATCAGATGGTACACACCACTGCATGAGAAAATATTGGAAAACCTCCCTTATACTTAGCCAAATTATCAAAAGAGAGAAAAAAACTCAAAGAAAGCCCAATCTCTCTTGGAATCACCAATTGAATCTCTAACCAACTAAAAAATCATATACCATACTTCACAAGTTAGATTACAAGTAAATAAATAAGAGGTTGATTCAAGTCAATCCCTATAAAAGATACAAGAGATATTGTCGAACATACGATCAAGTTGCTAAAGATTTAAAAAATCATAAAAATGAAAGTATGCTCACTAAGTTGCTAAAGATTTAAAAAATCATAAAAATGAAAGTATGCTCACCATATTGAGTTTGAATTAAAAAAAATTATTGAAATGTAATTCAAACATATAGGTGTTAAGTGGATTAATTACTATATAAGTAACTAGGTAGTCATGTTACTTGATGTACAAGTAACTAACTAAGTTGGTAATGAAGTTTTGGGCCTTATCAATGCCTTTAAGCCCAACTCATAATGTGCAAAAATAATCACATGTGTGATCACTAATCAATGTGAGATATGCACTAACAATTTTCAATCCAATTCTTCCTCCTTCTCTCTTATGTGTGATTAATAGCTCCTTGATACTCATACAAAACATTGAAGTAATATTGAACTTAACCAAGAAAAGGCAATGCATATCCATTTGAAATAATAAAAATGACAAGGAAGTAATGAGATAACATGGGGCTGTATGCTGAGACTGACACAAAGAGGTCCCCAAGCAGTTGGGGGGGAGAGATGTACATGCACACATTTCCCTTAACCCTATGGGGGACATATGCATAAAGGACAGTATGGAGTATCTCTACCATTCCTATTTCATCTACTTGTCTCCCTCATACAATATCCCTATTTAATAACATCCCTAGCCTAATACCTTTTTCAAACACTTTTCCTCTTCAACTCCTAACACCAACTGACAACAACATTCTCTTACATCAACCTAACCTAATCTCTCTTTCATGGCCACCCTTTTCTCTCTCTCCTCCATCACTTTTCTCACCTCAGAAACTAAATAACTAATTAATTTGCATTATTTTTTCTATCTTCTCGTGAAATATTCACTTTAAATAAGAGCATCTTAAACCTATATAGTATCAACCTAGCTAGCTAGAATCTAGGTTTCCTTTGTTTCCTCTTCCTCAGTCACATTCTCTAGGCTCTTTTCACTTACATTTAAGAGATTAGAAACTAAACAACAAAATATATTTCTGACACACCTACACCTACCTCCTTAACAATGTCTAGCAGAAGATCTAGTTCAAGACAATCTGGTGTTTCCACTGAGATCTCTGATGCTCAAATTAATGATCTCATCACCAAGTTGCAACAACTTATCCCTGAACTTGCAAGGCGTTCCAACAAGGTAGTACTAGTATTCATTTTCTTTTCTTTTTAATTAATATTGTCTCACACACATCTTCTAAATGTGTATTTGGACATGTTTAAACTATGTTGATTGAAATTTATTTAAATTCTAAAATTGATTTTAATTATAAATTAAAATTTATAACATTTTAAGACATGCTTGATATTTATATTTAATTTTATTGATGAAGTTGCTAAAAATAAATGTATTTAACATATATATTACTTTATATTTAATTCATTTTTAATCAATTAATTTAGTTTTTAAATTGTAATTATAGTTATTTTAATTCCTAAAATTAATAAAATTTAAAATTTAATTAATTTTTTTATATAAATTTCTGAATAACATTTTCAAGAATTATATAGATCTATATAATCTAAGACCTTTCAAATATTATAATAGTTTTTAAAAATATTTGTTTTAGAGAGCTGATTATAGATATATATTGTAATATTTCAATTAAAGAATTATGGTTTTTTATTCTATTTTATTCTATTCATAGAACTAGTTCATTTAGTTTAGATTCAAACAATTTTAATTCATCTTTCATAATTTAATAACATAAACAATCGTCGAATAGAAACTTTTCCAAAACATAACACATGAATAATATAAGTGAAATGCCATTAAAAAGAATGACATCATCAATTTTAAATGCAAAAAATATAAATTAAAAAAAAACTAAAATTATATGATATTGAAATAAATTAATTAATTATGTAAATAAACTAAAATAAGAAATAAAATAGAAAATAAGTCAAATCTAAATTAATAAGAATTAGGATTTAAGTTTTGGTAATATGTCGAATTATATGTTTGCTACAAAATAATTTAAAACTTTCTGCTAATGAATGTGATATATTTTGTAGCAAAAGTATAAATATAAATTATTCTATATCTAATCTAAAGTTTTTGATTTTGACAAGAAGTAATCTAATTAAAACATGTTAAATTTGTTGTGTTCCTAGAAAAGGTGTGTAAACAAGAATTAATTAATAGTACAAGGGAGTCACGTGACACACACTACACACATATTTTATGTGGCTTTGGTTGTCTTTGCTAGATAAGTCATCAGTCTTGTGCCCTTAACCCACAACTTGTAAGGCTGTGGGACTTAGGACATTCCCACTTGCCATGCATATATCATTGTCGAGTAATTGCAACAAAATTAATTGGTATATGTTTTATATTTTTTGTTTGTTTATTTGTAATATAGGTTTCAGCTGCTAGAGTGTTGCAAGAGACTTGCAATTACATCAAAAACTTGCATAGAGAGGTTCATGATTTAAGTGACCGATTATCACAACTTTTGGACACTATAGACCCTAACACTCCTCAAGCAGCTATCATTAGGAGCTTAATTATGTGATCAATATATATGTCTCTAATTAATAAATTAGTTTTTATGTCGAGCACATGTCTTTTAAAATGTCTCACTAGCTAGCTTCTATTTTATAATTGTATGTCAACCTTTCGACATTTTGTGTAACAACTTTCATTATATAACTATTACTAATATAATGAATTAATTCCTACTTAGTCTGAGTAGTTATGTATATCCCTATCCCTACCTATTGTTTTTGCTATTATGCTATTCACATGAATGTGTTAAAATATTTACGATTTTGGAGTAGGTAATTTATATCTTATTAGAGAAACCATGTTAAATTTTTTATTGCATGTGACATTGCCCCCACACCATTTTTGGTTACTTATTCTTGCCAAATGCCAACCCGTGATACTTGTGTTGGACCACTATTTACAAACCCTAGTATATTTATTTTCTATCTCTAGTTACATTTGCACCATTAATATAAACGGATAATAATGATAAGATATGCATATCTTACTGTTTACAAGTTATTTAAATTTTACTATCTTGACTTTTTCTCAAAATTTGTCTATTAGACAAAGCTATCCAATTAGTGTATATATTATTCAAAAATACCATAGTTGACAAAGTCTGATTATAGGAAGGTTCGTCGTGGGTCTCTAATAATTTTGAAACAAGTTATTATTGATTTAAAACATTTAAAAGAAAAGTAAAAATAGTTAATTTCAAGTAATGGTTAGTGATATTTTTGGGGTGATGACTCAATGGGTCTTTTTTTAGGATTGTAGGTATGATCATTATTCTATCATTCTCAAATATTTTAACTAGGGTTAGAATCTTTTCGATTTAATAACCATTGGTTATCAAACAACAGTTTTTTAAGGTTGTTATTTCTTGCCGATCTATTTCTTCAGTTCAATGGAAGATTTTTGTTTTATTAGAAAAACTCAAAGCTCTCAAATTGGTGTTGGAATGTTGAAATAAACAGGTGTTAATATGTTGTGACTGATCAGTGATCTTTATCTAAGGAGGGTCAAGTAAATTTGTTTTAATACCAATATATAATAACATATATAAATCATATATATTATAGATGAATCAAAGTCTTGGTATGAAAATACTGATAAGTTCCTAGTCAACACATTATACACATTACATGCCCAAATACATAAATCTAAAAACTATGGTATAATATATACTAGATATTCAAAATAAAATACTAAGAACTAGATCAACAATGATCTCAAAATAAAACTCCTCAGCGGAAGCCACACCACGCCATGCCATAAAGCCAAAACAAGTAAGGATAATCAAACAACTTTATCCTTACCTTTTTTGGAACCTGAAGCACTTGAAATATAATCAACAACATGGGATGAGATAACAAATCTCAGTGAGTTCCCTATTTTATGGATTCTCACGGCTTTACAAGGTTCTACAAAATCCTACTCAAGTCGGGGGAAGACTAAGACCTAGAGTTCATAATCTCACACTCGGATGGAAACATGTATTGAGTTCACTAACTCGAAAGTATCACTAATCCAGAAACCAAACAAAGACATTCCTTATTATCGTCCTCTCATACGTCTAAGAGTCAGCACGAGTCATGAATCCTTGTAATTTACTTAACATATAAAATGGATTTAGATCATAGGCCCTTACACCTAGATTTGTTACTTCACATGGCATGTAAACCATCACAAGTCTCTACCCATAGGTTCCATTTGTACTAAACGTGGGAATCTAACCTACCAAGTAATCATGCGTACATTCCAGAGGAACCCCGAGCTAATGAAATGACATTCTCATGGAAACGATTTCAATTACTTTGTTTCTATACAAAAGTGAATGCATATGACATTCATAAGGTCACATTCTACTTCCCACAACAAGACACCCAACGAGTTCACACATGTTCCATATAGTGTTAAACTCACCACTAGACCCTTACTCGACTAAGATACACACCTAGGTGTTATACCCTAAATTTTGACCTCAAAATTCTTCAATATTTTCATACATTTGACATCATTTGCATGCACTTTTTATACACAACTAACCATTTGGAGAAATCCAAAGTTTGCTCCTTGGTACTCACCTATGAAGAATTAGGGTTTTGGGTCTCTCGAGAGATTCAGGCAAATGATCAATCATGAATTCTAAAGGAATATTCACTCATAAAGTGTGCCCAATAATATCAAATAATTAAGAGAGCGTCCATGTCAAGAATTGGTCACAAGGATATCAATTTTTCAAGTGATCCAGCCTCAAGATCCCCAATGTATTAAAATTAGGGTTTTGATCGACCGAAGCCCTCAGAGTGAAGGTTTTATCTGATAATGAGCCATGGTCTCCACATATCATCTAAGAATATCAATACAAGTGTGAATCAAGTTCAAAGGATGCATAGATCAAGAATCACAAAATTAGAGTTTCATAGTGCCAAATTAGGGTTTGGACTAATCGGTGAACCCAAAGTTGGATTTTTCATCTGAACATGAGTCAATACCATAGGGAATGGTTTAAATAGCTCACATACATCTTGGAAGGCCACTCACAAGTTTAAAATACCTCTGAGGATGCCCAATCAAAAAAATCAGAGACTAGGGGTACCTAGTGTAATTTTTATCTGGACCAAAAAATCTAACATTGACTTTTTGACCTAGAATGATCTCTATGACCTATATTACAAGAATATATGGTCCATTGATGCATTTGATCACAAGAAAATTAAGAATTTGAAGATAACTTGTAAAAGGGACTAACTTAGGAAATTTGAAAATTTTCTAAGTTATGAAGAAAAAGTATGCATGTACCCTTCTTCCATGCATCATAACTTGTGATCCAAGCATCATAATTTGGTGAACTAGAGCTTGAATTATATATTTCATCACATAATACAAAATATTCAACTACACTTCATTCCAATTCCTTATGGATTTCAAGTTAGAGGATGATCAAAATCACAAAAAATTGAAAGTTTCAACACTTAGACAAAATTTGTCTAAGTTACAAAACTAGTCAAAACACCAAAACTTGGAGGCTTTTTTTCACATAGTTCCAAGCTAATTCAAATCTACATGAAAACATCAATGTTGTCACAAATCATACCAACAATTCAAGGAATCCATTGGCATGAAAATTCAACACTTAAGCAAAAATAAATGCTTGCCAAAAAGGTGGATGAGTGTTTATTTCTCTCTTTCTGGAGTTCTTATTCAAGTTGGTGGCACAGTGTTGATTGGAGTTCTTCAATTCATTGGATTACTATGTTATAGTAAGTCTATGTGACATGACATGAATTTTAATGTGTCAAAAACTTGGCATATTTGATGACTTAAGTGGTTCTCTAAGAAAAAGCAAGAATTGTAATTTTTTTTTTTGGAAAAATGAACTGAATGAGCCGACTCAAATTCCACAATGAGCCGACTCATTCAGTGTAATTTGGTGCCAAACGCACGAGTCCCAACAGGCTGCCTGAAACATCAATTTTGGTCGACTCATGGGTATGGGTGAGCCGACTCAAAACTCTTCATGAGTCAACTTATCAAGAAGTCTTTTCTTCTCATTTTCTACGGGTCTCAACAGGCTGCCTCTCTATTCATTTTGGTCAGCTCATTTGGTATTTTGAGCCGACTCATTTAATGATTTGAGTCGGCTCATTATTGTGCTGACTCATTTTTTTCATTTAATTTTTCCCTATCTTATGTTACTTTCTCTAACCAATATAAATAGTTGATTTATTTTCATTTGAGGTTTACAACAAGGAAAGTGAAATATATACACACAGCTCTCTTCATCTTCTTCATTCTTGCATCAATCAACAATCACACACAACAATCTTTATTTGATTACGGTGCTTGTTTCGAAGATAACGTTCAACCGTGAATTAGAGTTTCAGATTGGGTCTATAGTGTGTGGGTTTTCCTTGGAAAAATCTGAAGGGTTTTCTCCTCTGAGATCATTGAAGATTTGGGGGTTTTACACACATCGATCGTTCGTAAATTCAGCCGAGTGAGGTAGATTGAAGATCAAATGGATCATTCTTTCATATCACGGTAGACGAAGAATTGCGAAGGTCTTTGTGGGTTTACAAGTGTTGGAGAAACTCATTCGTGCTCAAAGTTTGGAGAATTGTGAATTCTTGCAAGAAGGGAGCAATTAATCGGAGGCTTTCTCGACACGTGTGGAAGACTTGATTCTACTTTGGATCAAGGGACAAGAAGAATATTTGACAGCATATTCAACGCGGTTTGGTTTGTTGGTTCATTTATCTCTCTTCTTGTAAAACAATTGCGATTTAATAAAATTGCCCAATTCAATTTTGAATTGGGGGCAGAGTACTTCGAGCAAGGACAACGAAGTAAGTGCCTCAACAAATTCCTTGTGTTCTTTACATTTCTCGCATTTTACTTTTGCTCATATTGATCTTGTGTGCTTGAAAATTCTGGTGTATCAAATTAGTGCACTCAAAGTGTTTGATAAATAGTTACACTCAAAAGTGATAACTAGAGTGGGTAAAATTATGCATTATTTGATACAACAAAATTATCCTTGGTGTGTGCACTCCAAGTGTTTGGTAAAAAGCCTAACCACACAAATTCAATTTGATTATGCTTAATTTCTTCTCCATATCATTGTTAAGAATAGTTTTATCAAGTGCTGAATTATCAAGTGAAACATTTGTGTAATATTGATTCTTCTAGTCATCATTTCATTACAATTGGGTTTTACGCATATCCGATCTCCGGTGACTTCTATTTTGAACTAGACGATTTTCCGGGAAACTTCCCTAATACTTTTTCAACTAAATTTTTAAAATTAATTTTTTAAAAAGGGATCTATTCAACCCCCCTTCTAGATCCGCGCTATCATCTAACAAGTGGTATCAAGAGCACCGGTTCATCTAGTGCTTCACATACAACTTATTGGAAAATGGACAACGATCCAACGGGGGCATACAATAGAGCTCCAGTTTTTACCGGAGAAAACTATAGTCACTGGAAAGATTGTATGCGCATCCATATCAACTTTGTTGATAGAAAAATTTGGAAAGTTTTTCAAGAAGGCCCTTTTCAAATAACCATGGCCGGACTGGATAATGTCCAAATTGAAAAACCAGAAGCACAATGGGATGATAATGATGAAAAGAAATATAGCTACGATTGGAAAGCTCAAAACATACTCATAGCTTCTTTGGGAGCGGATGAATATTTTCGAGTTTCTCATCATACATCGGCTAAAGCTATGTGGGAAGCCTTAAAAGTTGCCCATGAAGGAACCAATGATGTTAAGTTTGCTCGAATTAATACTTTACAACAAGAGTTCGATCGATTTCACATGAGCCAAGGGGAAACCGTTGGTGAAATGGGAAAAATATTTTCTCACTTGACAAATCGATTAAATGCTCTTGGTAAAACTACTCCTAATGATGTAGCAACTAACAAGATTTTGAGATGTCTAACTAGGGAATGGTTGCCAAAAGTTACGGAAATCAAAGAAGCCAATGTTGTAAGAACTTTGGATCTAACTACACTCATTGGAAAACTACAAGAGCATGAACAAGAGCTCTTAAACTTAAATGAGCATGAAGATAAAGAAAAGAAAGAAAAGATCGAGAAAAATAAAGATCATAAGAAGAAGAAGAAGAAGTCTATTGCATTAAAAGTTTCTTCCTCAAAATCCACCACCAATAAAGATAGTAGGAGTGATTCAAGTGATGATGAAGAAGAATAAAACAAAGATATAGGTTTGTTTGTAAGAAGATACAATTGGTATCTCAAAAAGAATGAAATTTCCCATTCGGACAAGCGTATCATCAACTATAGAAGAAAATCTAATCCTTCCAAGCAAGAGTTTGTTAAAAGTACTAAAGGCAAGGGATCTTGTTACAACTGTGGAAAATCGGGACATTACAAACCGGATTTCCCTATTTTAAAGAAAGACAAGGCAAAAGACAAATATCAAAGAAAAAGTAACAAGGCTAGAAGAGCATATATTGCTTGGGAAAACGATAGTGATTCGTCTAGCAAAGATACCTCAAACGATGAGGAAGAGAAAGTAAACCTTTGCCTCATGGCTCATAAGAAATGCAAGAAAGAGGTAAGACATACTATATATGATTATGCTGAAAAATTGTCTTATAATGATTTGCTTAGTACTTTTAATGTTCTCCATCAAGAAGCTAAAGAAGCTTTCAAGCGCATTGCATCCGACAAAAGAATGTTTGCACATTTAGAGAAAAAGGTTTCGGATAATGAAAATGCTATGAAAGCTCTTAAGGCATCGATGGTAGAATCTGTAGTAGAAAACAAGCGAGAATGGCACAACTTGTAGTTGTGAAACATGTTGGATTTGGTAAAAAGAGGTTAAAACTCTTCAAGCCAAACTAGACAAGTTGTCACAACCAAAAATGACATTCACTATTGATTGGTCAAACTTTAGAGAATCAATGAACAACCTATATCAAAAATATACCTATGTTGTGAATGATCAAAATAGTCAATGCAAGTCTAAACCATTCTTTAAATGTCACTATTGTTGCAAGGAAGGTCATACAATTGCCAAATGTCGTTTTAGGAGATACTTGGTCCCTAAAGGCATTTGTCAATGGTTGCCTAAAAGCAACAAAATTTTCACTCACACTCTAGGACCCAATGAAAATTGGGTACCTTTCTCTCTTGTCTAATCATGTAGATGGAGTGTCTTGAGACTATGGAGAAATGATGGTTTCTTGATAGTGGGTGCTCAAGACATATGACAGGTCATGTTTCCATATTCTATGACTTTGTGGCTAAGAAGAAGGGCTTTGTTACCTATGTTGATAACAACAAGGGAGCTATACTCGGCAAAGGTAGTGTAGGTAATCCCTCTTCTACATCTATCTCTAATTTCCTTTTAGTTGAGGGTCTTAAACATAACCTTGTTAGCATTAGTCAATTATGTGATAAGGGATATAATGTCTCATTCTCTTAAGAAGGTTGCATAATTGAACATAATAAAAACAAAGAGGATGTGTTTAAAGGCTTGAGGGTTAACAATGTTTATATGCTTTATTTGAATTCGATGACCTTGAGTGATCCTAAATGTCTCATTTCCAAAAATAAAGAGTCTTGGCTTTGGCATAGACGTTTAACTCATATCAACTTTGGCTTGCTAAATAAGGTTGTGTCCAAAAACTTAGTTGTCGGTTTGCCTAACATAAAGTTCACTAGAGATCATCTTTTTGATGCTTGCCAAATGGGAAAGCAAACCAAGATATCTTTTAAATCAAAAAATTTAGTCTCTACTTCTAGACCTCTTGAACTTCTACACATGGATATTTTTGGTCCTTCTAGAATCAAAAGTATAGGTGGGGACTATTATGGTTTTGTTATTGTTGACGACTACTCTCGATTTTGTTGGACAATCTTCTTAGCTAGTAAAAGTGATACCTTTTCGGCTTTTGAAACTTTTGCCAAATTATCTCAAAATAAATTTGGCACAAACATTGTAACTATTAGAAGTGACCATGGAGGTGAGTTTGAAAATCATCTCTTTGGAATTTTTTGTGAAAACCATGGCATAGATCATAACTTCTCTGCTCCTAGAACTCCACAACAAAATGGTGTTATGGAACGTAAAAATAGTGTGTTGGAGGAATTGGGAAGAACAATGATTAATGATAGCGGTCTTCCTAAATATGTTTGGGCCGATGCTATTAGCACCGCTTGCTATGTTTTGAATAGGATCACTATTCGACCTATTCTAAACAAAAAGCCCTATGAACTCTTAAAAGGAAGAAAGCCTAATGTGTCACATCTTCATGTTTTTGGTTGCAAATGTTTTGTGCTAAATAATGGAAAAGAAAATCTTGGTAAATTTGATTCAAAGGCGGATGAGGGCATCTTCCTTGGATACTCTAATTCAAGCAAAACATATAGAATATACAATAAAAGGTTGCTTATAGTTGAAGAATCAGTTCATGTATCTTTTGATGAAACTTATCTGAATGTTGTCGGAAAAGGTAGTGTTGTTATTAATGCAGGTGCCTCCTCTAGTGAGATTGTTAAAGACATTGATATTTCTCGTGTGGAACCCTTTCCGGATTTTGTAAATAAGGAGCCGGTTGATGTGTCTAGTCTCAAAGATGAAGGTCAAGCATCCTTTCAAAATGATTTACCATTGGAATGGAAGACATCAAAAGATCATCCTATCGATAACATCATTGGAGATATCTCAAAGGGTGTCATTACTAGATCAAGAATAAGTAACTTTTGTTTTTATCATGCCTTCATATCTCAAATTGAGCCTAAAAATGCCAAAGAAGCCTTACTTGATGAAAATTGGTTCCTATCCATGCAAGAGGAACTAAATCAATTTAAAAGAAATGAGGTTTGGAACCTTGTTCCACCTCCGTGAGATCATCGAGTAATTGGCACCAACTTGTTTTTAGGAACAAATTAGATGAAAACGGCACTATTATTTGCAACAAGGCCCGTCTTGTTGCTCAAGGGTATAACTAAGAGGAAGGCATAGACTATGAGGAACCTTATGCTCCTATTGCCCTCCTTGAGGCTATACGCCTTTTACTTGCATTTGCTTGTTCACAAAACTTCAAATTATATCTAATGGATGTTAAGAGTGCCTTCCTTAACGGATATATAAATGAAGAGGTTTATGTGTGTTAACCTCCTGGATTTGAAAATTTTGAAAAACCAAATCATGTTTACAAACTAAAACGTGTTTTATATGGTCTCAAACAAGCTCCTAGAGCTTGGTATGAGCGCCTAAGCAAATTTTTAATCAATCAAGGTTTTTCAAGAGGAAAGGTTGACACTACTCTCTTTAATAAATGTGAAGGAAAACATTCTATATTAGTTCAAGTATATGTAGATGATATTATTTTTGGATCTACTAACATGAAGTTGGTCAAAGAATTTTCAAGTTCTATGCAAGGTGAATTTGAGATGAGTATGATGGGGGGCTAAATTTCTTCCTCGGACTTCAAATTATACAACTTGAAGATGGAACCTCCATAAGTCAGAGTAAATATTGCAATGAGTTGCTCAAAAGGTTTGATATGTCAAACTTCAAGTCTATTGATACACTAATGCCTACTGCGGCAATTCTTAATCGTGATGAAAAAGGTAAGGATGTAGATATAAAAAGGTATCGAGGTATGATCGGATCTCTTCTTTATCTTACCGCATTGCGCCCAAATATTATGTTTAGTGTATGTATGTGTGCTAGGTTTCAATCTTGCCCGAAGGAATCACATTTAAAATCAGTTAAACGCATACTTAGGTATCTTTATGGTACGTCTAAGTTTGGTTTATGGTATCCTAAGGGTAGTGATTGCTCTTTGGTAGGTTTTTACGACTCCGACTTTACCGGTTGAAAAGTGGATAGGAAAAGAACAAGTGGAACTTTTCATTTCTTTTCAAACTCTCTTGTTAGTTGGCATAACAAAAAGCAAGTTTCTGTTGCTTTATTAACTGCAGAGGCGGAGTATATTGCAGCCGGAAATTGTTGTGCCCAAATCTTATGGCTAAATAAACAAAGAGGTATTTTGGGGAGTGTGCTACATTCTAGGAAAATTGGATTTTATCTCAAGCAGCTGGATGTCTATACATGAAGACTCAGGTGGAGTTCTGAATATTTGTAGATGGTTGCAGGAAGAGGGGAATCAATGGGACTTTGATCTTAATCCAACAGTTTGTTACTATGAGGATGGTGATCCTTATGTTCCTCACAGATAACATGATGTGACTTCATGTATGAGTGACTGCTTCTTGTCAGAAGGGATAGTGGTGCCAAAATGAATGTGCTTCAGCAGGTGGATGGACAGAGAGAGATCTATTGAAGACATTGAAGATGTGTCTTATATTTTCCATTCATTCTTATGCAGGTGCTCAGGGGGAGCACAAATCATATTAGATAGGGGGAGTTACCTCTTGATCTAAGGATCTACTGCAGGGGTGCAGTCTACACCAAGCTTGTGGTGAGTGTCAAGCAGATTTTTCCATCCATGAGGGATGAAGATGTCAAGTGTGATGTCTTGACATTGTATTGTTGCAAGTTGGGGGAATCTTGGAAATACATCATATCTAATTCCTGATGGATATTGTTGCTCCCTGGATTTCCATCCTCGTACAAATGCGAAAGTGGGACGGAGAAGGTAGAATATCCAGCCAGACATTTTTCCCCGATTGAATGGGAAAGGTAATGCCGCACAAACCAAAGGAAAGAAAAGAAAGGACAGAGGTCCTGCGGACCAAAGAGACTGGTTTCGTCCGCGGTATCCGAAGGAACCATGCTTTCTAGAAAACTGTTTCAAAGGGGTAAGAAAGAAGATTATGCAAAAACTGAGACTGGAACTGGAAACTGGAGAAAAGAAAAGAAAGGGGGAAAATGTAGGGAAAATAAAAGAGTGCTCGAATGGGCCCTACCCCACTGCCTACGTACCTCATTGGGAAATGAGGATCATAGTCGACGTAGCTCCCCTAACTAGGGAGGAAAACTTTTTTTTAAAGGTTGAGCTGCTTATGCCTATGTGTAACACCCCAAATTTGCCCTCTTCATTTTAAGCATCATATCACATCATATTCATCATGAACATATCATTTTTAGCATCTGGCACAGAAAAATGAGGCATAAAAATCACATGTTCTAACATAAGGCATATGATCAGTTTCTGAGACAGTTCAAGATTTTAAAATCAAGTCATTAGCCAGGTAGCATTGCAAGAAGCTCATGAGGTTTTCTCATGTCTTGAACAAACCCAAGGTCATCCTTAAAAGTTTAGAAGAGAGGAATTTCATCAGGAGTTCAAAATGCAATTTTCTCTTATGTGAGGGAAATCCCTATCAGGGTTTTGGGGCTAGATACTCATATCCTCTGAGCTTTGACCAATTCTTGTGGTCAAAGGCTCCCATATGGTCCGCATGGCTTACGTATGAAATGTGAGGCAAAAATTCGCTGAAGAAGTCAGGAAGTTATCCAGTTACTTACAGATGAAGCAAGAAAGTCAACTTTGCAGTCAAAAAAGTCAACATGAGGATTTCAGTATTTTTAATCAGGATCATCAAGTTTTGGAGGTCATATCATGTCAAGAAATAGGTTAGTCGAGCTTAAGCGTCAAAAATCGAGAATACGCAAAAGGTTGCTAAATTTGGAAATTTAGAAGTTTCCATTTTTGGAAATATTTGTCCCTAAACTTCGAGCTATCAATTCATGTACAAAAAGGCTCCGAATGATTTTCCAGTGAAAACGAACGTTGTAGAACACGATTTTCCCTTTCCGAAAAGTCCAAGAACACCTTCATAGCATTTTTAGAACTCAAGATATGAATTTTTCAAGTTTGAGGCATATTTAGATGCACACTTGTTATTTTGTGATTGGTCCATTATTATTATTTTTTTTTGTGTGACATTTTTTTTACCATGTACTAACATTTCCTAGTGGTACAAGTGGACACCTCACGTGACCAAATTTCATGGGGAAGGCATTTTCTTTGCTTGACATGTTTAGTGGAAAAATTAGAGAAAATTTGCAAATATGTAGTACAAAGGTGGGTGCAACAGACGCATATGATCAGCTTGGTCACACGCATGATACACTAAAGGAAAGATCCTATGTGACTCACTAATCCTCACGCCATGCACTTCACCAGCCTCAACCAATCAGTGTCTTTGATCCCCACCTTGATCTCATCATTTCAATATCATGTTGCCCGAATCATCCGTCACACGATAACAATTGTGGACCTTCATTGAATTAGCTGTTTTTGCAAAGCAAGCTGTAAGTGAATACAAGGTGGCATGACTTTGGAAGAGGGAAGTGGAGTAACAAACTTATGGTTTTTGCACTCTTATTGGGCGCAAAGAAAGCTCACCCCTATGACATAAATATTCACCCACGGGTTTGAAAGGGGGGACACGTTACCACCAGCAAAAATTCATTCTCCTTTTCTTTAATTTTCTCATTGGCATTTCGGATCAAAATGGATCATCTTCTTCAATCCATTGGCCTCAGAGTTATTACTACACTCTAATCATCATTTTTTGAAGCTCGACTATCAGATTTGTGCTTTCAACTTAGCTTTCGGTTTCCTTCATTCTCCCCACATCTTAGCTCAGCAAACCTTTATTTGGTTTTAAAGAAGGTCAAGGAAGTTCAAGGGAGCAAGACATTCCTCTGGTTTTCTTAACGTGCTCAAGAATCTTCATATTCAGGTTTTACCATTAATCTTGTTTTGCTCTGATTTGTCTGATTCCTTGCTTATCTCTTGTCAATCATTCTTGATATGAACTAAGGGAAACAATGAGAAGCCTGGGGATGCGTTTATTTGAGTTTGGTGTTTGTGAGATCTAACTGTTTTACTTCTAATCTCATTGTGTATGGATGCTTTGTGTTCAATGTTTTCATATTCATGATCTATGTAATGGTAGCTTCAATTTGATATAGGACTCGACCATTTCTTGAATTTTTGTTGTTGTGGTGTTGCCGGAGAAAGGCCGGAGAAGATAACTGAAACTTCTCCGACCGGTGACCACTGTTCCATTGCAGGTCAAACTTGGGGCGTTGGATTTGTTTGAATGGAAGGCCGGATGTTCGACAGCACATAAAAGAGGCATGTGCCATGAGCATGCATCCTGTTTTCAGTTTTAATATTTGTGTGCGTGAATACATGATAGTTAGTGTGGAATCAGATCTTGTTCATTGGTTTGGTTGACTGGTTTGGTTGGCTCTTCATCTGGCGCGTTGGTTTGTTATAATTTTTATAAATATTGATAACCCTTAGATCTGTTTACCTTGGCTCCTTGACTCAATCACAACCTTTATTTTGCTTGACTTTGTTTTTGTTGACTTGCTTGCGTAGCCATTGGATGTGTTGAATTGTTGACTCCGGTTGTGAACCTTTGGATCTGTATATTTTGTTTTTATTGACTGATTTCTTTTATTTACTCGCATGGGCCTAGTGTTGCTACTCGCACCCCCCAGTCAGGCCCATTTTAGTTTTTAACTGTTTTTGTTGCTAGATGCACCCTCCTTCTCATTTATGTATTTCTTTTTACTATATGCTTAGCTTTTAATTCATTAAAAATGGTAAATCAATTTAGAAAATTCGTAAAAAATATATTTTAGTTTCATAACTCCATTTAGGAAATTTTCATTTTTTTTATTTTTTAATTTAATTAATTTCTCAATTTTATTTCGGTTTTTCTTTTATTTTCTTTTCATTCAATTTCCATAATTAGCGCCTTATCTTGTAGGACTTATTTCTTTCACCTCGATTAACTTTTTTACTCCGTTCTTTTTGCATTACTTCATAGACTCATAAAGGTTCATAAAAATATTTTTGTATTATTTTTAATTCCATTTTATTCATAGTTTTGGAAGTTGTATTTGTGCGATTTCATTAATTGTTCTTAAGCAACTTCATGTAATTATTTGATAGAGTTTGGTTGTGAATTTTGTTGAGATATTTTGACACATTGTTAGTTGCTGGTTGTTGGCTTTAGAGATTTACTATCATAATTTTCTCATGTCATTTGGTATTTGTTTGGAGTCTCGTTGCTTAGGTAGCGTCTCGTGCCTCTTTCTCCCTTCTTGCTAACATAATTTGAGGAAGGCATTTATTCCATCCTATTAGGATTTATTGGGCTTTGTTCTAGGTCCCCTATAGGGTTAGGTACTGACTTTGTTGATGATGATTGATTTGTGATTGTCATTTTTGGTATTGCGTAATGTTTAAATATTCTTAGTTACATGGTATGCTTATTGCGGTCCACTAACCTTGCAGGGGCTATGGTAAGTGTGAGGTGTGGAAGTTGAGTTTCACATCTCCAAATCTCATCTCTTCTTCTTATTCCTTTTTTGTGACTAACCTTTGTTTGTTGGGCTTAGGCCTTTCTCATCTCTTCTTCTATCTTCTTCTCTTCTTCTTTCTTTCTTCTTTAGGATAGAATACCACACTAACCTTAGGATATCCATGCATGATAACACTTAGGATTCTTTAGTCCCCCTTTAGAATTTTGCCTTTATGATCCTTTGGTTCTTTTCCTCTTCTCATCTCATAACATTAAAGAAAACACTTAATAAAGTTTGAAGTAATACCTTGATCAATTGCCTTATCCCATGAGTTTTGCTTGTAGTCTTCCCATCTTGGGATAGTACAAGTTCACCTTGTGATGTACAAGTCTGATCAAGGTATCTTCTTCACAGAGAAAAGCATAAAAAACAATTCTTCATTGTAAATACCAAAAACACTTAATAAGTTAATGAGTTAATGAGCTTAGGCCCTAATATTTGGGTTCATGTTTTGGGGATCTTCTCCTTACTTAAGTGTTCTTGTTCTATTATTCCATCTTGGAATGTAGTGACAAGTGCACATTCCATGGAAAAGAGCTTGAGTTCACTTCCTTGTGACACACTCATAAAAGCTTCATAAAAAAACACAAACAAACAATAAGCGTCTTTCCTTCGGGAATTCTTTCCTCGTTTTCTTCGCTCTGTGCGCGAACTTGCTCCTACTTGTCCCTTTGCAAGACGGTTACGCACTCGTCGTCCGAGTCTGCAACACCTGAGCAATGGCATAGGCAGTTCAAGCCTTAATTCACAAGAAATTCCCTTGTTACCCCTAGTTAGGGGAACTACGTCGTCTCTGATCCTCATTGTCCTGATGAGGTACGTAGGCAGCGGGGTAGGGCCCGTTCAAGCACAATCTTTATTTTCCCTACATTTTTCTCTTTGTTTTCTTATTTAGTTCTTTTCTCAGTTTCTTTTCCAGTTCATTTCATTTTCTTTGCAGTAGCTTTCATACCCTCACCCTTTGAAACAATTTCTTTTGCAAGCGTGGATCCCGTTGGGTACGGCGTACGATCTGGGTGCTTATACCTTCCCAGGTCATAACCGACTCCCGAACTCAGTCACTTTGGTTCGTAGGACCTGTGTCCTTCCTCTTCTTTCTTCTGGTTTGTGCAGCATTACCATTCCCTTTCTTTTGGGATAAAAATGCTTGGCTGGTGATTCTATTCTTTTTTCCGCGCCACTTTCGCGTTTGTACCTGGATGGAAATCCGGGGAGCGACAGCTGGCGACTCTGCTGGGGACCGAACCCAGAATTTCTAGTTCCCCTGTGAGTCTTTCCTAGCGCTTGCTTGTTCCTGTTTCTTTGGGTGATGTTTGTTTGCTGTGGCTTGTTGTATTTTTACTGTTGTTTATTTGCAGTTTTATTTACAGCTTTATTTACAGTTTTCAGTATTTATTTTCTGCATCATATTATGCTGGACTGTCTGGACTGGATTTTCTGGTTGGTGGGATGGGTGTTACTGTTTTTGAGAGATGAGCTCATTACCACGGCTCGAGTGCACCTTAGGACTTAGAGTGGTTCCACTTTGGCCTCATGAGATCTTGTCATGAGGGTAGTAGTGAGTTCCACGCCCAGATTTGCGACTGTCCTGGAAATGTCTTGATTTGGGGATCTTCCTCTCTCATTTCATAACCCTGACAGTTATGTGCAGCTGGGGACTGATCATTGAGAACCTTGTGTAAACATCCCTCTTTAGTGGTGACAGTGGCATACCATATTCTGTGGCAAACCCAATCGCACCCGAGGACCCACCTGGAACTCACATAGGATGACCTTGTTTTCCTGGACTCAGCTGAGGCCTCCCTGAGTAGTACATAATGCCAAACCTATTCCCTGATTTGGTCATGAGCCATTTCTCGGAAATGGTGAAAGTATTATTGCTATTCGGTTTGAGAGTCCGTGATGTTTGACCCGAAGCACACCCGTGATATTGGGAGGGGTTTACAGGTTTGCAGGAACCCATGACCTCAACATACCCTCATTATCAGTGCAGTCTTGTTTTGATCCGGTCACTATGATCCTGAAGTTTGACCTTTGGTTTTCGGTTACTATTTTGGGTTATTATGCAGAGATCTTGTGGTTATAGACACTCGATTCTTGGCTTAGTATTCCAGATTCCAGGAAGTTTCCAGCCGTGATCCCATGTTTTTGCATCTTTTCCATCATCATATTGCATTTTGCATATGCATCTGCATTGCATTTCCTTCTTCCAGAGAGCTCATCCCTCCTCTTTTGTCCATGACCAGCCAGCTGATTTCCCGGTACTCAGTTTGAACAAGTGGTAACTGTTGGAAGACGAAAAAAAGGTTGTTTGAAGAAAGACTGAGCAGTGTCAAGAACTAAGAAAGGGTCAGATTGGAAGCCGTCAGTAGCTATGTCAGAAAGAAACCGTCAGAGTGTTGAGTTTCCACCTGGTTTCACTTCGATGACCAATCCTTTGTTTGGTCTTTCTCCTGATGAGGATCTTCCACAAGTGAACTACCTTGCTCAAGCTCAGCCTGCACAGACCCCGATTGTGAATCAGAGTGTACCTGAACCATTTGTTGTCCGAGGTGGACCTTCATCTTCTTCTGAAACTACGGATTATCAGAGTTTTGCTTTCCCTATGCCAAACTTCCAAGGGGCAATCCCTCTTGTGAAAACCAAGTATCCACCAACTATTGATCCTGCCGAAAGATTTTGTGTGTTGGACGAACAACTCAAGGCCTTAGCGGATCCTGATGCCTTCGGTTTTGATGCTCTAAACCTGTGTTTGGTGCCTGGTCTTGTCATACCTCCAGATTTCAAAACTCCGAAGTTCGAGAAATACACTGGTGTCAGTTGCCCGAAGCGTCATTTGGTGATGTTCTGTAGAAAAATGACTTCTTACGCCCGCAACGATAAGTTGATGATTCACTGTTTTCAGGATAGTTTAAGTGTGGCATCTTTAGGTTGGTATATGGATTTGGAAAGCAGTCGTATCCGGTCTTGGAATGATTTATCCAGAGCTTTCGTAAAGCAATACCAGTACAATATGGACATGGCGCCCAGTCGCATGCATTTGCAGAGCCTATCTCAGAGGACTGGTGAATCTTTCAGAGAATATGCACAGCGGTGGAGAGAGTTGGCATCCCAAGTGCAGCCACCACTTTCAGACAGAGAGTTAGTTGACCTGTTCGTGGGCACCTTGCAAGGTCCATACTTGGAAAAAATGAGTAGCATTGGGACATCAAGCTTCTCTGATTTGATGATAGTTGGAGTACGCATTGAAAGTTTACTCAAAAGTGGAAAGATCCAAGACTCTTCGAACATCCCATCTAATGAAAATGAGTTTGTTGTTAGCTCCCAAGGGGAAGAAGGGTATAACGTCAGCGCAGTCTTGGCAAATATTGAATATTCTAGACCAACATCTTCACAAAGACCATCTTTTCCTGTGTCTGGATACTCTTACGGGCATTCGGAAATGCTCAGAGCACCATATCAAAAACCCTAGACTCCTCCTCGTCCAAATCTGCAAGCTCATGGTCGAAGACCTCAGAATCAACTTCAGAGCCATCCTAGGCCTCGCAACAACCTGGAAATAAGGAATGCTCCTCTTCATCCAGTTCCCATGGCATACAGTGAACTCTTGCCACATCTAATTCAGAGCTCATTGGTGGTTCCTAAGCCTCTCAAGCCGTTGTCAGAGTCGTACCCTGTAGAGTACAATCCTCATGAGCAATGTGGGTACCATGGTAGATCAATGGGACATTCAATTGAAGATTGCAAAGCTTTTCAAGCCAAAGTATAACAGTTGATCAACAAGGGCTACATATCCTTTCCAGAAGGAAGCTGGGTTGTGCACGTCAACCTCTCGACTGATTGAGTTCGAGGACTTCAGAGAAGCGTCTCCTGATTTCAGTGGTTCAGACAAGAAAATGTCATTAGAATTGGAGATCATCGTATCCTTTTTACCATTTTCATTGTAGTTTCTTTCCTGTTAGCAGCTACTTGTCTTTTAAGAATTGTTATTTTGAATGGTAATGCTAATATAGTGATCTTGCACTTTTTGAATCAATTATGTCGCATTCGCTCATTTTTCTTTACTTGCATTGAAAAAACAAAAAAAAATGCATCCATTTACCTCCCATTTATTTCACTTTTGTTTAGCAGGTTTGAGGGAGGATGATGACAATTGGATACCCATAATTGTTGATGGTATGCTTTCAGAGTAGAACCTGCTGACGATGTACAGGCATTGTTTCAATTCCCAAACTGTGTCACACAATTTGTTCAAAAAGAGAGAAAAAGATCAAAAGAAAAAAAAGAGTAATAAAGCCCGCTAAGTCGGAAAAAAAAGAGAGAAGTGAAAACAAATGACTTAGGCAAGAGTTAGGGCATCCCGCTGGACTGTAAAAAAATCGAAAAAAAAATTCAGAAAGAATCAGTCCAGGCAAAAGTTAGGGAATAAAATCATCAGAAAGAAAAAAATCTTCCATATGAACAAAGTCGTGTGACCAGACACAAAGTCAGAAAGGGTGATTGTTACTCCAAGAAACCTCATTGGTGCTTAAAACTGTCAATGTCATTGGTTCCTCAACCATTACAAAACCCTCTCGAGAGGCGAGCGCTCATGCCAAATTAGCTGAGCATAGGACTGGAGAACATAAAGGAGAATGGGTGGGAACAGATAAACTTTGAGCCATGAATCTTTCTTTTTAAAAACCGTGAACCAGGCCACGTTATAACCCTTGAAAGTCCTAATTGAATCAGGTTCAATTCTGAAAGCATACTGCGACAAGGTTGTGTAAACTGACTCCTAACGATTTGCTAACTCAGCACTACGTTGGGACTAACCATCCATTCGTCACACACTGGCACAACATTCAAATAATTAAATTATCAAAACTTGCATGTGCATGCATTAAAATTACCATTTGTAAATGAACAGTTTTAATTGCAAGTTAGTCTGTGACATCAGGGAAATTCCTACAAAGTGCAGACAGAGGAGAATTTTATCATTCAACTATGATAGCCAAAGTCAGAAGCATCTCGTAGGCCTATGAATCAGAGGCGTGTTATCCAGTGGTTTTATCGACCAAGAAATCTGTCAAGGTAAAGCAGTTCCCAAGCATCAGTTGATTGAGGAATGTCATTCAAAGTCAGTTGATCAGAGCTGAATCTGCCAAGTAGGGGAAGGCCACCCGTATTTTCTGTTGACCAAGGGAAAATTCTTCCAACGCTCAGTAAGAATGAGTCAAGTCGCTTCCACGCTCATACCAGGGCAAGACACTTCCAGAGTTCACTAAGTGCAACTCTCCTCGAGAGAACATCCAGGTCTGCCATTCCAAAGATTGGATAATCAGAGGCAGTCTGTTCAAATACTCACCCAACTGGGGGCAATTTTGGCTACACAGAACAAGTTATATAAGAGATATCCGAGTTTGAGACGAGTATCGGGAAATCGTGTTACCCACCCTCGCCTTTGTCACCCTTCTCAACCAGAAGCCTTGTCACTAAGACCTTTCTTCCCATCCTCGGGAGTTCTTCTAGCCTTTCATAATCATTGCATAAATCATTTGCATACGTTATTCATGTCGCATATAGAGCATATGCATCATTTGCACTGAGCATCCTACCCACAAACATCAGTCTCACATCCACGGCCTCGTAACCCCAGCTTATCAACACTCCAAAGTCCAGTTCTCGTCTGGCAAACCAATCCTAAGTCCAGTTCTCGTATGGCAAACCAATCCAAAGTCTAGTCCTCGTCTGGCAGACAAACCCAAATTCCAGTTCTCGTCTGGCAAACCAACTTCAAATACCAGTTCTCGTCTGGTAGGCGAATCTTTTAACCAGTTCTCATCTGGTCACCTTTTCATTTAACCTGTTGAACGCCAGTTCTCGTCTGGTAGTCATTCTTTTTCAGAGTCAATTCTCGTTTGACAATGAACCCAAGGAGTCAGTTCTCGTCTGACGACTTATTTCTTTGCCCGTCAGCTCTCGTCTGTTGGCCTACCTTTAATAAACTGGTTCTCGTCTGGTATTTCACCTTCAAAGTCCAATTGCTTGGCAACCAAAAACAACAAAAAATCCCTACCAACCTAGCCTTGTGCCCAACCGTCCTTGTTTCGGTTCCCGTAGCTTGCATATTATCATATCCTTAGTATCCTGAGCATACATTTATATCTTGCAGTATTTGCATTGCATCCTCATACCGCATGGTTTCTGTTTTCTCTCTGGTGTGGGGCAAGATTTGTTACAAGATACAATCTGGGGCAGTTATCTTATGATCTGATGAATTTCTGCGAGAGTTTGAAGACACTGGGGCAATTCTGGATGCCATGTCTTCTGTAAAATCCTCTAGAGACAATCCTTTTTCATAGACGATGCAATATGACACAATTGAGGGGTAAGGGATGCTTGTGCACTCATGGAAATCTATATGCAACTGTTGAGCGCGTTAGCTTGAAGCATTGACTTAATTCTCAGGGAATGTCTGGTATTTATTTTATCAGCAGGGCATTGGAAGTTTATTTCTTCCCCAAGTAGAGATTTGTTTCTTCAGCCGACAAGATTTCCTCATGTGGAGTTGGTTATTCTTATGCAGTCAAAGTCCAATTTTTTAATAGCATATCTTCCCAACACAGTCGTCATACTATACTTGGGGCATATTTTGACTTATTTGATTCTCCAGCAAAGTCTCTCCTCAGCAAAGTCTCTCCTCATCAGAGCATTGCCAAATCTTTTTCCCAGCTGAGCCAGAGGGTTGACATTTCCCCAGCTGAGTTAGAGCAGATTATATCCCCAACGGAACTTCAAAGCTAACTGAATTATTCACATTGCTCAGCGGAGTATGCCTATCAGGAAGCTGAATGCCTGATGTCCCCACAGAGTTAGAATTGTCAGAATGCTCTCCTCAGCAAGAGTTATTTAACCAAGCATCTTCCCCAGCCGAGTCTGAAGATGGTTATTCCCCACAAAGTTCATATTTGATTTCACTCCCATCAGTGAGTTATTCCCCAGCAAAGTTGCCATTCTTTTGGTTAATATGATGATACAGTCAGGTATTCATCACTTCAGTCAGAGTTAGGTGTCAAGGCCTCTCGACTTGTCTTCCCCTGCAGAGTTGTAACTCTTGTGGTCAATCAGGACTTTGTTTGTTGCTCGTACGCACCCTTCTCAGCACTCGCCTGTGTTCGTACTTTATTGCTCGCCTGCATTTTCCAACACTCGTCTGTGTTTGGCATCTTGTGTTGCTCGTCTGCACTGACCAACACTCGTCTGTGTTTGGCATCTTATGTTGCTCGTCTGCACTGACCAACACTCGTATGTGCTTGATATTTATTTTTGATTGCTCGTCTGCAGTTTCCAACACTCGTCTGTGTTTGATGTTTGACATTTGTTGTTGCTCGTCCGCAATTCTCAACACTCGTCTGTGCTTGATATTTGATCTTGGTTGTTGCTCGTCTGCACTTCCCCAACACTCGTCTGTGTTTGGTATATATGTTTGTGGTTGCTCGTCTGCATTCTCCGGCATTCGTCTATGTTCCTTATCTGTTTGAGGCTTGTCTGCTTTGTTTGGATACTCGTCTGTATCATCTCCGACACTCGTCTGTGTGTTATCTGTTTGAAGATCGTCTGCATTGTTTGGATACTCGTCTGTATCATCCCTAACACTCGTCTGTGTTAGTCTACATCTGTATGTGTGGATTTGCTGATTATCCTGGTACTCTTCTGTTGCTATTACAAATGCTCGTCTGTGTTTGAATTTTTGGTATTCGTCTATACCAATTGCTGATACTCGTCTGTATCATTGCCTGAAGCGCTCGTCTGTGTTTCTTAGATCATCGTCTGATATTCGTCTGTATCATTGACTTATGACACTCGTCTGTGTTATCTTGATGACCATCCAATACTCGTCTGTATTGAAGAGGTTTAAAATCCTGACTGTGGGAATAAATGTCAAAATGGTTACCGATCCTGGCGTAACAGGTAAATTCGAAGGAGGCTCGTCTGTCTCAAGCACCAATTATTATTGTTGCACCTGGCGTAATAGGTTTACTCGAAGAAGACTCGTCTGTCTTGTACCATATATCCACGGATAATATATGAAGAAGGTTCGTCTACCTTGATTATGCATGTCTATCCCACAGACTTTAGTGCATCCCGGTCTTGGCGTAACAGGTATATCCGAAGGAGATTCGTCTATCTCAAGTCATATGTTTTGTAGTGAGGACTCGTATGTCCAGCTCCTGGCGTCACAGGATTGTTCGAAGAAGACTCGTCTGTCAAAGTATTCTCATTCCAGATAACAGTTTCAACTTGGAAGAAGCTCGTCTGCTTTTTTCTCCCCTCTAGTCACCAAAGCGTCATTTGGTTGGGTTTATTTCCCAGTTTTGCATTCTTCGTCAGAGTGCAAATTTCAGGTCTTTTTGGTATTCAACCACTGTTTATCTTGAACGGTCGTTAGCCCGTGCTATCGTCCTTTTCAGATTAACAGTTTTTTGAATATGGGTAGCTGTAACACCCCAAATTTTCCCTCTTCATTTTAAGCATCATATCACATCATATTCATCATGAACATATCATTTTTAGCATCTGGCACAGAAAAATGAGGCATAATAATCACATGTTCTAGCATAAGGCATATGATCAGTTTCTGAGACAGTTCAGGATTTTAAAATCAATTCATTGGCCAAGTTGCATTGTAAGAAGCTCATGAGGTTTTCTCATGTCTTGAACAAGCCCAAGGTCATCCTTAAAAGTTCAGAAGAGAGGAATTTCATCAGGAGTTCAAAATGCAATTTTCTCTTATGTGAGGGAAATCCCTATCAGGGTTTTGGGGCCAGATCCTCATATTCTCTTAGCTTTGACCAATTCTTGTCGTCAAAGGCTCTCATATGGTCTGCATGGCTTACGTATGAAATGTGAGGCAAAAACTCACTGAAGAAGTCAGGAAGTTATCCAGTTACTTACAGATGAAGCAAGAAAGTCAACTTTGCATTCAAAAAAGTCAACATGAGGATTTCAGTATTTTTAATCAGGATCATCAAGTTTTGGAGGTCATATCATGTCAATAAATAGGTTAGTCGAGCTTAAGCGTAAATAATCAAGAATACGCATAAGGTTGCTAAATTTGGAAATTTAGAAGTTTCCATTTTTGGAAATATTTGTCCCTAAACTTCGAGCTATCATTTCATGTACAAAAAGGCTTCGAATAATTTTCCAGTGAACACGAAAGTTGTAGAACACGATTTTCCCTTTCCGAAAAGTCCAAGAACACCTTCATAGCATTTTTAGAACTCAAGATATGAATTTTTGAAGTTTGAGGTATATTTAGATGCACACTTGTTATTTTGTGATTGGTCCATTATTATTATATTTTTTTTGTGTGACATTTTTTTTTACCATGTACTAACATTTCCTAGTGGTACAAGTGGACACCTCACGTGACCAAATTTCATGGGGAAGGCATTTTCTTTGCTTGACATGTTTAGTGGAAAAATTAGAGAAAATTTGCAAAGATGTAGTACAAAGGTGGGTGCAACAGACGCACATGTTCAGGTTGGTCACACACATGATACAATAAAGGAAAGATCCTATGTGACTCACTAATCCTCACGCCATGCACTTCACCCGCCTCAACCAATCAGTGTCTTTGACCCCCACCTTGATCTCATCATTTCAATATCATGTTGCCCGAATCATCCGTCACACGATAACAATTGTGGACCTTCATTGCATTAGGTGTTTTTGCAAAGAAAGCTGTAAGTGAATCAAGGTGGCATGACTTTGGCAGAGGGAAGTGGGGTAACAAACTTCTGGTTTTTGCACTCTTATTGGGCGCAAAGAAAGCTCACCCCTATGACATAAATATTCACCCACGGGTTTGAAAGGGGAGACACGTTACCACCAGCAAAAATTCATTCTCCTTTTCTTTAATTTTCTCATTGGAATTTCGGATCAAAATGGATCATCTTCTTCAATCCATTGGCCTCAGAGTTATTACTACACTCTCATCATCGTTTTTGGAGCTCGACTATCGGATTTGTGCTTTCAACTTAGCTTTCGGTTTCCTTCATTCTCCCCACATCTTAGCTCATCAAACCTTTATTTGGTTTTAAAGAAGGTCAAGGAAGTTCAAGGGAGCAAGACATTCCTCTGGTTTTCTTAACGGGATCAAGAATCTTCATATTCAGGTTTTACCATTAATCTTGTTTTGCTCTGATTTGTCTGATTCCTTGCTTATCTCTTGTCAATCATTCTTGATGTGAACTAAGGGAAACAATGAGAAGCCTGGGGATGCGTTTATTTGAGTTTGGTGTTTGTGAGATCTAACTGTTTTACTTCGAATCTCATTGTGTGTGGATGCTTTGTGTTTAATGTTTGCATATGCATGATCTATGTAATGGTAACTTCAATTTGGTATAGGACTCGACCATTTATGGAATTTTTGTTGTTGTGGTGTTGCCGGAGAATGGCCGAAGAAGATAACTGAAACTTCTCTGGCCGGTGACCACTGTTCCATTGCAGGTCAAACTTGGGGCGTTGGATTTGTTTGAATGGAGGGCCGGATGTTCGACAACACATAAAAGAGGCATGTGCCATGAGCATGCATCCTGTTTTCAGTTTTAATATTTGTGTGCGTGAATACATGATAGTTAGTGTGGAATCAGATCTGGTTCATTGGTTTGGTTGACTGGTTTGGTTGGCTCTTCATCTGGCGCGTTGGTTTGTTGTAATTTTTATAAATATTGATAACCCTTAGATCTGTTTACCTTGGCTCCTTGACTCAATCACAACCCTTATTTTGCTTGACTTTGTTTTCGTTGACTTGCTTGCGTAGCCATTGGATGTGTTGAATTGTTGACTCCGGTTGTGAACCTTTGGATCTGTATATTTTGTTTTTATTGACTGATTTCTTTTATTTATTCGCATGGACCTAGTGTTGCTACTCGCACCCCCCCATTCAGGCCCATTTTAGTTTTTAACTATTTTTGTTGCTAGATGCACCCTCCGTCTCATTTCTTTATTTCTTTTTACTATAGGCTTAGCTTTTAATTCATTAAAATGGTAAATCAATTTAGAAAATTCGTAAAAAATATATTTTAGTTTCATAACTCCATTTAGAAAATTTTCATTTTTTTTATTTTTTGATTTAATTAATTTCTCAATTTTATTTCGGTTTTTCTTTTATTTTCTTTTCATTCAATTTCCATAATTAGCGCCTTATCTTGTAGGACTTATTTCTTTCACCTCGATTAACTTTTTTACTCCGTTCTTTTTGCATTACTTCGTAGACTCATAAAGGTTCATAAAAATATTTTTGTATTATTTTTAATTCCATTTTATTCATAGTTTTAGAAGTCGTATTTGTGCGATTTCATTAATTGTTCTTAAGCAACTTCATGTAATTATTTGATAGAGTTTGGTTGTGAATTTTGGTGAGATATTTTGACACATTGTTAGTTGCTGGTTGTTGGCTTTAGAGATTTACTTTCATAATTTTCTCATGTCATTTGGTATTTGTTTGGAGTCTCGTTCCTTAGGTAGCGTCTCGTGCCTCTTTCTCCCTTCTTGCTAACATAATTTGAGGAAGGCATTTATGCCATCCTATTAGGATTTATTGGGCTTTGTTCTAGGTCCCTTATAGGGTTAGGTAATGACTTTGTTGATGATGATTGATTTGTGATTGTCATTTTTGGTATTGCGTAATGTTTAAATATTCTTAGTTTCATGGTATGCTTATTGCGGTCCACTAACCTTGCAGGGGCTATGGTAAGTGTGAGGTGTGGAAGTTGAGTTCCACATCTCCAAATCTCAACTCTTCTTCTTATTCCTTTATTGTGACTAACCTTTGCTTGTTGGACTTAGGCCTTTCTAATCTCTTCTTCTATCTTCTTCTCTTCTTCTTTCTTTCTTCTTTAGGATAGAATACCACACTAACCTTAGGATATCCATGCATGATAACACTTAGGATTCTTTAGTCCCCCTTTAGAATTTTGCCTTTGTGATCCTTTGGTTCTTTTCCTCTTCTCATCTCATAACATTAAAGAAAACACTGAATAAAGTTTGAAGTAATACCTTGATCAATAGCCTTATCCCATGAGGTTTGCTTGTAGTCTTCCCATCTTGGGATAGTACAAGTTTACCTAGTGATGTACAAGTCTGATCAAGGTATCTTCTTCACAGAGAAAAGCATAAAAAACACTTCTTCATTGTAAATACCAAAAACGCTTAATAAGTTAATGAGTTAGTGAGCTTAGGCCCTAATCTTTGGGTTCAAGTTTTGGGGATCTTCTCCTTACTTGAGTGTGCTTGTTCTATTATTTCATCTTGGAATGTAGTGACAAGTGCACATTCCATGGAAAAGAGCTTGAGTTCACTTCCTTGTGACACACTCATAAAAGCTTCATAAAAAAACACAAACAAACAATAAGCGTCTTTCCTTCGGGAATTCTTTCCTCACCTTCTTCGCTCCGCGCGCGAACTTGCTCCTACTTGTCACTTTGCAAGACAGTTACGCACTCGTCGTCTGAGTCTGCAACACCTGAGCAATGGCATAGGCAGCTCAAGCCTTTATTCACAAGCAATTCCCTCGTTACCCCTAGTTAGGGGAACTACGGCGTCTCTGATCCTCATTGTCCTGATGAGGTACGTAGGCAGCGGGGTAGGGCCCGTTCGAGCACAATCTTTATTTTCCCTGCATTTTTCTCTTTGTTTTCTTATTCAGTTCTTTTCTCAGTTTCTTTTCCAGTTCATTTCATTTTCTTTGCAGTAGCTTTCATACCCTCACCCTTTGAAATAGTTTCTTTTGCAAGCGTGGATCCCGTCGGGTACGGCGGACGATCTGGGTGCTAATACCTTCCCAGGTCGTAACCGACTCCCGAACTCAGTCTCTTTGGTTCATAGGACCTGTGTCCTTCCTCTTCTTTCTTCTGGTTTGTGCAGCATTACCATTCCCTTTCTTTCGGGATAAAAATTTATGGCTGGCGACTCTATTCTTTTTTCCGCGCCACTTTCGCGTTTGTACTAGGATGGAAATCCGGGGAGCGATAGCTGGCGACTCTGCTGGGGACCGAACCCAGAATCTCTAGTTCCCCTGTGAGTCTCTCCTAGCGCTTGCTTGTTCCTGTTTCTTTGGGTGATGTTTGTTTGTTGTGGCTTGTTGTATTTTTACTGTTGTTTATTTGCAGTTTTATTTACAGCTTTATTTACAGTTTTCAGTATTTATGTTCTGCATCATATTATACTGGACTGTCTGGACTGGATTTTCTGGTTGGTGGGATGGGTGTTACTGTTTCTGAGAGATGAGCTCATTACCACGACTCGAGTGCACCTTAGTACTTAGAGTGGTTCCACTTTGGCCTCATGAGATCTTGTCATGAGGGTAGTAGTGAGTTCCACGCCCAGATTTGCGACTGTCCTGGAAATGTCTTGATTTGGGGATATTCCTCTCTCATTTCACAACCCTGACAGTTATGTGCAGCTGGGGACCGATCATTGAGAACCTTGTGGAAACATCCCTCTTTAGTGGTGACAGTGGCAGACCACATTCTGTGGCAAACCCACTCGCACCCGAGGGCCCACCTGGAACTCACATAGGATGACCTTGTTTTCCCGGACTCAGCTGAGGCCTCCCTGAGTAGTACATAATGCCAAACCGATTCCCTGATTTGGTCATGAGCCATTTCTCGGAAATGGTGAAAGTATTATTGCTATTCGGCTTTGAGAGCTCATCCCTCCTCTTTTATCCATGACCAGCCAGCTGATTTCCCGGTACTCAGTTTGAACAAGTGGTAACTGTTGGAAGACGAAAAAAAGGTTGTTTGAAGAAAGACTGAGCAGTGTCAAGAACTAAGAAAGGGTCAGATTGGAAGCCTTCAGTAGCTATGTCAGAAAGAAACCGTCAGAGTGTTGAGTTTCCACCTGGTTTCACTTCGATGACCAATCCTTTGTTTGGTCTTTCTCCTGATGAGGATCTTCCACAAGTGAACTACCTTGCTCAAGCTCAGCCTGCACAGACCCCGATTGTGAATCAGAGTGTACCTGAACCATTTGTTGTCCGAGGTGGACCTTCATCTTCTTCTGATACTACGGATTATCAGAGTTTTGCTTTCCCTATGCCAAACTTCCAAGGGGCAATCCCTCTTGTGAAAACCAAGTATCCACCAACTATTGATCCTGCTGAAAGGTTTCGTGTGTTGGACGAACAACCAAGGCCTTAACGGATCCTAATGCCTTCGGTTTTGATGCTATAAACCTGTGTTTGGTGCCTGGTCTTGTCATACCTCCAGATTTCAAAACTCTGAAGTTCGAGAAATACACTGGTGTCAGTTGCCCGAAGCGTCATTTGGTGATGTTTTGTAGAAAAATGACTTCTTACGCCCGCAACGATAAGCTGATGATTCACTGTTTTCAGGACAGTTTAAGTGGGGCATCTTTAGGTTGGTATATGGATTTGGAAAGCAGTCGTATCCGGTCTTGGAATGATTTATCCAGAGCTTTCGTAAAGCAATACCAGTACAATGTGGACATGGCGCCCAATCGCATGCATTTGCAGAGCCTATCTTAGAGGACTGGTGAATCTTTCAGAGAATATGCACAGCGGTGGAGAGAGTTGGCATCCCAAGTGCAGCCACCACTTTCAGACAGAGAGTTATTTTACCTGTTCGTGGGCACCTTGCAAGGTCCATACTTGGAAAGAATGAGTAGCATTGGGACATCAAGATTCTCTGATTTGATGATAGTTGGAGTACGCATTGAAAGTTTACTCAAAAGTGGAAAGATCCAAGACTCTTCGAACATCCCAACTAATGAAGATGAGTCTGTTGTTAGCTCCCATGGGGAAGAAGGAAAGACGCTTTTTGTTTGTTCAATGTTTTTTAGAAGCTTTTTCTCTGAGGTTTGCACATGAGAGTGTATCTAAGTCTCACTCAATGGGATGTGTACTTCTTACATCATCCCGATATGGAATGGATAAGAGGTACACCTAAATATGGAGGATATCCCCAAATCTAGTCCAAAAGTTAAGGCTCAAGCACACTAGCCTATTGTAATTATTAAGTGTTTTGTGGTTTTTGGATTAAAAAGTGTTTTTTAAGCTTTTTTATTTATGAAGTGATCTCATGCTAAGCACATAACAACCCAAGTAAAGTCTCTTGGCACATGAGAAAACTTGTCTTTTATTAAGTGACTTTAAGTTGTTGTTTTGAGATGAGAAGAGAGAGAGAGAGAGAGAGAGAGAGAGAGAGAGAGAGAGAGAGAGAGAGAGAGAGATAGAGAGAGAGAGAAGATAACCAAAAGTAAAAGTCTAAATGGGGACTAATTATCCTAAGTGTTATCATGCACGGGATACCTAATTTAGTGAGGTTTGAGTTCTATCCTAATGAAGAATAAGGAAAGAAAAAATAAAAAGAAGAAGAAGAAAGGAGAATAGGGACCAACTTACTTCTTAAGAGAAGATAAGTTGATCCTAGATGGGATGGAGAAGAATTAAAAAAAGATGCCCTAAGCACATAACAAACCCAAGTAAGAAACTTAAAATAAGATGAAAGAAGAAGTTGAGATGTGGAAGCAACATCCACACCTCTCAAACTTACCAAAGCCCCATCAAGGTTAGAAGTATTCACATAAAGGCAAATGGAACTTAAACAAACACAAGACAAGAGAGAACAAAGGTATGAGCCCTAAAACTCACACAAGTTAGAACCTATAAGTCCTATAAGACCCCTAATGTTAGTCATGCAAACTCAAGCAAAAAGAAATGGGATAAGTTCCACAAACATCCAACAATGCACCAAAGGAGGAGTGAGATGGAAAGAAGTGATCAAGTAAGGCAAACAAGTCGAAATGCAACAACAAATGTCAAAGTCAGAAACTAAACATCTTTAAAATTCTGGTATGACAGACTAAGATGTCAAATATGATGTTGAGACATCTTATCTGTTACTTATAAACATGGCAAGGCATACACAACAATATTTAAAAATTCTGATATATCAGATTTAAACATTCTTTAAGATGTTTAAACATCTGATATGACATTCAGTATATATATTGTATAAAATAAACTGAAAGCTGTAAAGAACACATTCAAATTGTTAACCCAGTTCGACGCTAACTCATATACTCTGGGGGCTACCAAGCCATGAAGGAAATCTACTATGTAGTATCAATTCAAATACTTCTCATCAATCACCTACAGTTTACAGTCTTCTCACTTAATCACTACTTGTGCAACTTCTACTTAGGAGCTCCTAAATATGAGAAACCCATTCTCACTTCCAATTACCTCAGTGATGTCTCATAGTCTTCAACGATCAGTTGTTGATATTGACGACTCTTTACCTACACAACAATCCAAAACGTAATCCACACTTCCATGACAATACCTTAACCTTGCTTAGCAGCTTCAGTTAAGTACAACACTTCTCTTGCTTAGCAGCTACGAAAATAAAAAATAAAACAGCCACAACAGGGTTCCTTGTTGCGCACGGCTGCCACAAGAACACGACCCTAATGATGTTTACATTTTCATTGGTTAGTTAGTTCTAAAATAGGTTACAAGGTTTCTTTTATAACCTATTCCCAACTGAATTTGGGCCTAAACAATCACAATAGTATCTGCTACAAATAATGCAGAAAAATATGCTATAAATATACAAAAAGATCTTCAAATATAAAAACTCCTAAAATATCTCTAAATATAGAAACTCTATTTTTCAATATTTGTCTTCAATGTAAGTTTGAGTCTTCAAGATATTTTACATCAGCACCATTGGATTGATTTAAATCTTCAATAATATTTTGTTTCTGTTGAAACCTAATAGAATATTCAATCCATCTTCAGCAGTTCATGATGTCGAATGAACTGTCTTGACATCTTCTTCGACATGTTGATCCAGATGTTGAAACATTTCAACACAACATAGTTGGGTGAACACAAAAGGATTATTTTCTTAATATATTCCTTTCTTTGCAAAGATCATGTACATACACACCGTTGTTATATTTGTTTTACAAATTTAATGCCAATTCTAAAAATATAGAACTTACAATCTCCCCCTTTGGAAAATTTTGGCTAAAACAAATATATAAAAAAAACATAAAAAATCACAGCAGCAACAACAGGAAATAGGAAATCAACAAACTCTCCATTATGTCAGGACATGTTGTTTGACATTTTCAGCAGTATTCACAAAAACAAACAATGGCCACCTATTCTTTCAGTGGACAAGTTGCAACTACCTCTTCTTCCAATGGAAACAACATCAATAACATAAGAAGTAGAAAGTCCTGAACTCTTGACCGAACAAATCCATTTCTACTTCATTTCTTTTCAGATTCTGAGAAAAATTCTTCATAAACTACTGAACATCTTTCATCAAGAAGACTAATGGTGACATAAGAGAACAATCTGTCCTTCCCTTATGTAACTGAGAACACAAGTCACAATTGTGTTCTTCAACTTAGGACATAAGTCACAAATACTAGCATATGAAATCCACCTTGACATCCTGGTAACCACCACACATAACAACAGATGCAGTTGTTGTGACAACAGCTCTGAGCACATCATCTGTACACTATCGTTCTCCCCCTTTTTAGCCAAAACTTGGCAAACACAACCTTCACAACACCATACCCACAAATTATTCATCCAAACACAAAATAACCCCATTAGAAGGAAAGGTGAAAGGATGAAAACCAAATAAAACTCACACGCTAGAGGAGGACATACACACCACCTCCACTAAACCTATTGGATACACATGACACTCCTCATCTGGATCACAAGGACATACACACCACCTCCACTAAGTAAAAAATAATCAATAAAACATACTTAGTAGCACATGTCACAATATGATGTGTAACATCACAGAACCTGGTTAAGGTACAACTCCCCCCTTAACTTCACAAAATCAGTTGCACATAATTGTAACAAACTCCCCCTGTCTAGGATACTACATGCTTCTCTGCACTCTGATGAAAGGAAAACATAAGATGCATCTTCATGTCTTCAAGAGCTCACCCTCTATTAAATTCCCAATTGAACATATTCACTTCTTTTACCAAAGCATAGCTGATCCCTTCTTGGTTTGTAGTTACCACAGACTACACAAGTTGAATATCTTCTAGCACACAGGTTCTTAACACTAAGCCTTCACACACCAAAGGCCATATTGTAACACCCCCTTTCTATACCCCAAATAAGCAATTAAATCACTTAGGCACATGATAAAAATTTCATCAGAGTATAATTAAACATGGTATAAAAGAACAATGTCACATTATACTTGAAAGTTGAAACATACAACACCTGCTCAATAAAGATATGCAACAAACGGGGTAACTTACATACACAAGGATTTCATCCTTACACCCGTATTCATCAATTCATTAAACAGCGGAAACAAAACATAATATTTTCAAACTTATATACTTATCATAAATATATCTGCAAGTTTGAATCACCAAAATAATTCCATATTTACATAAAACATTTCACATCAAGCTACGCAACTCGCAATAACCAGAGGATAGTCATGGATGCTATGCAAAGTGAGCTTAATGAGTTTTGCACCAGAATGGGAGAATTCATGGTCATGATGCAAGGGATGGCTCAGGGACAACAAGATTTAAGAAATGAGATTCAGGGGCTCAACCCTCCTCAGACTAATCCCCCTGTAACCACTCCTGAAGTACAAGTGACTCCTCCCAACACCAACAATGGTCCAGGTGGGCCTCAAGTTCCAGAACAGGGCACAAGAACTTTCATTCCAGTACAAGACAGGCAGGAGGATCAGTTCCCTTCTTTCAACAATGATATGGGATTCGGCGGAGAAGGAAATCTTCAAGACTTTTTGATGCTTGCGGAGAAAGTCAAAGCCCTCAAGTGTAGAGATACTTTGGGGATAGATGTGTCTGACATGAGTCTAGTCCGCGGGGTGGTTATTCCTCACAAATTCAGGCCACCTACTTTTGACAAGTATAATGGTAGCTCCTACCCTAAAACTCACTTTCAGGCATTCTACCGGAAAATAGCTGCATATACTAGGGATGAAAAGCTCTGGATGTACTACTTCCAAGATAGTCTCTTCGGAGGATCCTTGGAATGGTATATGAAGCTAGAGAGAAGCTCTGTGAGAAGCTAGAAGGAATTGGGAGAAGCATTCCTCAAGAAATATCAGTATAATATCGACATGGCGCCCAGTCACACTCAACTTTAAAGTCTGACTTAGAAGAACTCCGAGAGCTTCAAAGATTATGCACAAAGGTGGCGTGAAGTGGCCGCCAGAGTGCAACCGCCTTTGCTGGAGAGAGTAATGGTAGACCTATTCTTGGATACCCTCCCTGGGCATTTCATGGAAAGGCTAGCGGGATGTTCCTCAAGTGGGTTCTCAGATATCATCTTGACTGGCGAAAGGGTAGAGAGCTGGATCAAGCAAGGGAAGATTCAGAATAGGGGCGCTTCGAGTTCTGGTATCAAGAAGCCCTTCGTGAAGAGGAGAGAAGGAGAGACCGGGGCAGTGTACACGCAGAGGGGAGGAAATAACAGAGGGTTTTATCAGCAAGTGGCCCCTGTCACTATCTCAGCTCAACAGCAAGTCCAACAACCACAGCAACAACGCCAACAGGGGTACCAACAAAGAGCTCCTCGTCCATAATACCCCCAGAAGACCAGAGAAAGGTAGTTTGAAACTCTGCCTGTGTCCTATTCACAACTTTTGAAAAATCTCCTACAGCTCCAGATGGTTCAACTCCGAACTCTATAAACTCCAAGGCCAGGCCAACTCCCTGAGGGTTACGATACAAACGCCAAATGCGAATTTCATTCTGGAGCCCCCGAACATACCACGGAAAATTGCAGAGCCTTGAAGTATGTAGTCCAAGACCTGGTAGATTCCAAAGCAATCAACTTCACTCCTACTTCTAACGTGATACAGAACCCAATGCCTCTTCACGGGGGTACAGTTGGGGTAGTTGACGATGGAGAGAATCTGAACTTGGTGTGTGATATCGACTACCTGCGAACTCCGTTGAGTGTTGTTAAAGTTTGCTTGTCGCAGAGGGGTGTTTTTCCTGGGCGTGAAGATGATTGTCCAGGGTGTGCTAAAGCTCCAAATGGTTGTGAGTAGTTATAAAGAGGGATCCAGAGCATGATAAATGAAGGGGTTCTACAGTTTGGCAAAGTTGTAAAAGAAAGCGAAGTTTCTACAATAACCATTTTCTATGATCCATCTCAAGTTCCTCCGCAAGCCAGAGTGGCACCGATAACCATCACCACTGCAGGGCCAGTAATGTATCAGAGCGATAAATCCATTCCCTGGAATTATGGTGGCGAAGTATATTGTAACAGCCAGAAACAAGGGTTGACCACGTCCAGCACGACCCCAACTCAAGTAGAAAACGTTGGAGTAGGGGGATTTACTAGAAGTGGAAGGTTATTCGCGCCGGAAATACTAAGAAATAGTGTGATACCACCTAGAGACACCATAAAAGCCCAGGCCAAGGCAAGAGGGAAGCAGCTAGTGGCTGTCAATGAGCCCACACCAGTGACTGGTCCAGACATCACCTTTGATAAAGAAGATGAAGAATTTTTTAGAATTATCAAAAAGAGCGATTACAAGATTGTGGACCATCTGCAGCAGACTCCGTCAAAGATTTCCATCTTGTCTTTGCTAATGTGTACTGACTCCCACAGGAAGGCTCTCTTGAATATTATGAACAAGGCTTATGCGCCTCAGGATATTTTAGTAAATCAGTTAGAAGCGGTGGTATCTTGTGTCAATGCCAGTCACGGATTGGGCTTTACAGACATGGATCTAACATCTGAAGGGCGGGCTCATAATCAGGCACTGCATATCTCTTTAGAATGTAAGGGTGCAGTACTTTCTCACGTGTTGGTAGATACCAGATCATCGTTGAATGTTCTTCCCAAGAAGGCATTGATGAAGTTGGATTATGATGGAGTGATTCTAAAGCCTAGCGACCTGGTAGTTAGAGCATTTGATGGGTCGAGGAGGTCAGTGTTCGGGGAGGTGGATTTACAAATTAAAGTAGGTCCACAAATCTTCAATACCACATTCTATGTGATGGATATACAGCCTGTATATAGTTGTTTGCTGGGAAGGCCTTGGATACATTCAGCAGGAGCAGTATCATCCACACTTTATAAAAAGCTAAAATTTGTTTGGGAAGGCCAAATTGTAACAGTCAGTGGGGAAGAGGACATTTTCTTCATTCATCTAGCTTCATTCAAGTATAAGGAGATGAATGGCGAGATAGTCGAGACTCCATGTCAGGCTTTTGAGCCCCTGAAAACTGAACAAGCATCTGCATTGGCAGCTTCTTCTGAAGAACCAAAGAAGGGGGTTTTCGTGGCCTCTTATAAGAAAGCTTTTAAGTTGGTAGAGTCGGGGATGCGAGAAGGCTGGGGCAGTCCAGTAGAAGTGCCAGAAAAGAAAGATATGTTCGGGATTTTTTACCATCCTGGGCGGTCATCATCTGGACCGAGTGCTAGAGGTCGTCAAAGCCCGATTACTTTCACAAGTACGGGAGTTGTGGATTATGAAAGCATCAGTGTCGTGCAGGATGACACAGTTGATAGTGACTGTGACTTAGATGAGTGGATCAGGCCTTTTGTTCCAGGGACTCAACTTAGCAATTGGACATCTGAAAGGCTTATCTCAGCCACCTCCTTCGAAGAGTAATAATCTTTGTTTTTTTTGTCTTTCCGGTATTCAAGCACTATGTCTTGCCAGCGGCACTTGTAAGGGCTCTTTTGTTCCTAACACAATTCATAATCATAAATAAAGTTGACGTTTCACATTCATCCATGTTGTTCTTTGCCTTTCATTTTTGCTTTTTTTTTCAAAAAGAAAGAAATGTTTTAAAATGGCAATGTTTCTCATTTTCTCAAGCTTTTTCTAAAGCCTTGCATGAATCGCCATTCATGCAGGTGCTCGTCACCGGATCTTATCAATGACGACCCTGTTATGGCTAAGTATGACTTTGACAATCCAATTTATCAAGCCAATGAGGAGGGTGAAGAGGATTGCGAACTACCTGAAGAATTGACCATACTGCTTAAACAGGAGGAGAAGATGATTTAGTCGCATGAAGAGGCCGTCGAAGTGATAAACCTGGGTACCGATTAACACAAGAAAGAAGTTAAGATTGGGGCCGCATTACAAGAATCTATCAAGACTCGTCTAATTGCCATGCTTCGAGAGTATGCTGATGTCTTTGCATGGTCTTACCAGGATATGCTTGCTCTGACGGGAAGAGTAGCCCGATGGAAGATGATATTAACAGAGTATGATATCCATTACACTTTGCAAAAAGCAATTAAAGGGGGTGTATTGTCAGAATACTTGGCTCAACAACCAATCGAAGATTATCAACCCATGAAATTCGAGTTTCCGGATGAGGACATCATGTTCCTCAAGTTGAAAGACTGTGAAGAACAACTTCCAGAGGAAGGACCAGACCCTGAATCCAAATGGAAGTTGATGTTTGACGGAGCTGTGAACATGAACGGAAGCGGAGTAGGTGCTGTTATCATCTCACCAGAAGGGGTCCATACACCTTTAGTGGCTCGGTTGACTTTCGAATGCACTAACAACGAGGCAGAGTATGAAGCTTGCATCATGGGGGTTAAAGAAGCAATCAACTTGCGAGTCAAGAACCTCGGGATCTTCGAAGATTTTGCTCTGGTGGTGAACCAAGTCAATGGCAAATGGTTAGTTCATCAACCTCACTTGGTTCCTTACAGGGATTATACCAGGAGGCAGTTGACTTTCTTCACCAAGGTCAAGTTGAGTTATATTCCTCGAGATGAAAACCAGTTCATTGATGCTCTAGCAACTTTGTCATCTATGATTAAAGTTTGTCAAGAGAATTTTGTGCCTCGAATCATGGTCTCCCGTCTTGAAAGACTGGCTTATGTCTTTGCAGTTGACAGTGATGAAGATAACAAACCTTGGTACCATGATATCAAGCAATTCTTGAAGACTCAAGAATACCCGGCTGGGGCATCCAGTAAAGACAAGAAGACCCTCAGAAGACTAGCAAGTGGTTTCTTCTTGAATCAAGATGGTGTGCTATACAAGCGAAACTTCGACAAGGTTCTGCTCAGATGCGTGGATAGACACGAAGCAGACCTGTTGATGCAAGAGGTTCATGAAGGCTCCTTTGGTACCCATGCTGGAGGACATGCTACAGCTAAGAAATTGCTGAGATCGGGATATTATTGGATCATCATGGAATCCGATTGTTGTAAATACTCTTGTAAATGTCACAAGTATCAGATTTATGCCGATAAGGTCCATGTGCCTCTGAATCCATTGAGTGTCATGTCTTCACCATGGCCATTCGCCATGTGGCGCATTGATATGATTGGCAAGATCGAGCCGACAGCTTCCAACGGTCACCGCTTCATCCTGGTTGCTATAGACTATTTCACAAAGTGGGTCAAAGCGGCATCTCATGCCAATGTTACTAAACAAGTGGTAGCCTGGTTAATTAAAAGAGACATCATTTGCTAGTACGGAGTTCTCGAAAGAATCATTACTGATAATGGTTCTAATCTCAACAATAAGATGATGGCTAACTTGTGTCGGGATTTCAAAATAGAACATCATAACTCTTCTCCATATCGCCCGAAGATGAATGGCGCCGTAGAGGCGGCCAACAAGAACATCAAGAAGATCGTGCAGAAGATGGTTGTAACATACAAAGACTGGAATGAGATGCTACCATTCGCTTTACATGGGTACAGAACGTCAGTGCGTACCTCAATAGGGGTAACCCCGTTCTCACTGGTGTATGGTATGGAAGCAGTCCTACCAATTGATGTGGAAATCCCCTTATTGAGGTTAATGATGGACATTAAGCTAGATGAAACTGAGTGGCTCCGATCCAGATATAATCAATTGAGCCTCATTGAAGAAAAACGTCTAGCAGCTGTATACCATGGACAGTGTTATCAGCGGCGGATGAAGCAAGCTTTTGACAAGAAGGTACGACCACAAAGGTACATACCAGGTGACCTGGTGCTGAAAAGGATTCTTCCTCCTCTTAACAATCACAAGGGAAAATGGACACCTAATTATGAAGGACCGTTCGTGGTTAAAAAGGTTTTCTCAGGTGGAGCGTTGATGCTGACAACCATTGATAGAGAAGACTTCCACTCCCCTGTCAACGCAGACACAGTAAGAAAATATTTCGTGTAAAAAAGGACCCGCTGGATAAAAACAGAATGAAGATCCAGGCAAAAATAGACATCCCGGCGAGCCAAAAACAGAATAAAAGGCTCGGGCAAAAATTAGGGAAATCTTGAAAAAAATGTACACCCGCTGAGTTGAAAAGCCACATCGGACAACTCAGGCCAAAAAGGGTATCCCGGTGGATTGAAAACCCGAAAGGGCGATCCACGCAAAAGAGGGACTAACATGAACGACTGTGATTTACGAGTTTCGTAACTCATCTGCAACTGAGGTTATTCTAAGGGTTGAAGACCAGTTCAATCACTTTTCTCAAGGGGCTGGGTGAGCGGATAGTCTTGAAGATATACTAGTCATAACCGGGTTGAAACTTGATGAGATCCATTTCTCACATTGCCAATAGGAAAGTTTGTTTTCCTTTTTGTCTATTTCCTCTTTCCAGAGAATTGCTTCCTTTGTAATGCCTATTCATGGTCATTTTCCAAATCAATAAAATTCAATTTCAGTCAACTTGTGACTATTTGCTTCTTGTTTTTGTTTTTCATCTAGCATTGATTGATTGCGAAAACGTCCAGTAAATTGTGATTTATATTGTGTTGTGAACATTTGAAGGCTTTCTAACTCATGCAGGAGGAAAAAAACATTTAATACAACTCTAAAAAGGGTGTCAAGAGGCCCATATAATGATTCATGCTATGAGCCTGGGGCATACAGGTCCAAACTAACTCTCCATGTTGCAGGCACTATCAATTGTGTTTACGCAGGTACAGGTACAGGTGTTGCTAACAGAGCTAAAGCGGTTTCTGGGAAGAACATTTCATTATACTTGAACAAGAACACGTGTTTTCCCGGGTGTCTCCAGTTATCCCCAATAGAAGTGAAGTTGAAGCTCTCCCCCAGCAAGGCAGCAAAAGGTTGGTGTCCTCCCCAAGCAGAGACTTCCCTTCAATATAGGGGCAATTCCCAACAGTACAAGGAGTGTCTTTCCTTCCCAGCAGTTTGCTTCCTCAGCAAAGCCATACCTCTGGTTCCCAGCCAAGTCAGAAGTGTCTGTATGTCCCCATCAAATTTCAAGAAGGGTCCATCTCCAGTAGGGTCCAGGCGCTCTAATCTCAAAGTCCAATTTATTTTTGGAATTGGCGGCAGTTCAGAGTCGGTGCATCATTAACAGCTGTCCCCACAAAGTTGTCTCCTCCTCATTAGGATGGATCAGATCAATGCAGTGATCATCAATTCTCCCCAGTCAAGCCACCTGGGATACCGGCAATCTCCTTCCTGGAGATCCTTTGCATTTTAATACGCATAATCATCATTGCATTTGCATCCTCCAAAACGTAGCATTTCAATCCTCATGGAGCATTACGCCATAAATTCAAACATGTGCATGCCAACATGGGTCAATTTTGAGGTGTTACATACGACCTATAACATTTTCTCAACCTAAGATATTCTCCACAGAAGATACTTATACCATTTTCCAGGCATCTTTGTCTTTCAAGGCAGTTGTTTTTCTTTGTGGCTTGGTCCGCCCAGTAGTCACATTGTCGAGTTCCATTCTGCTAATGGTCTCGTTAAGCCCTGTTTCGCCAATAGGAACCTTTCGTGGCTTGGTCCTGCCCAGCGGTCACGTGTTTTCTTTGTGGCTTGGTCCTGCCCAGTAGTCACATTGTCGTGTTCCATTCCGCTAATGGTCTTGTTAAGCCTTGTTTCTCTAACAGGCACCTTTTGTGGCTTGGTCCTGCCCAGCAGTCGCGTGTTTTCTTTGTGGCTTGGTCCTACCCAACAGTCACATTGTCGAGTTCCATTCTGCTAATGGTCTCGTTAAGCCCTGTTTCGCCAACAGGCACCTTCCGGGGCTTGGTCCTGCCCAGCAGTCGCGTGTTTTCTTTGCGGCTTGGTCCTACCCAGCAGTCACATTGTTGAGTTCCATTCCGCCAATGGTCTCATTAAGCCCTGTTTCGCCAACAAGCACCTTCCGTGGCTTGGTCCTTCCCAGTAGTCGTGTGCTTTCTTTGTGGCTTGGTCATGCCCAGCATTCACATTGTCGAGTTCTGTTTCGCTAACGGTCTCGTTATGGTTTGTTTCGCTCAGCATTCACAGTGCAGGCTTTTGGCATTGATTCTATTCCACCTAGTTCTATTTCCGCTACCTATTCAGAGCTCAAAACAAAAGAAAATAAAAAATAATAAAAGGCAGATGACATTTCTCTTATCTACCAAGTTCAAATTTCCAGGTTTTATTCGAGTATTCAATCACTCCATACCTTAAACGTCTAAAAGCTCTTGCAATTACTCGTTCTGGCCTGCAGATGATTGAATAGGGGCAGCTGTAATACCTCAAAATTTTCCCTCTCATTTCTCCAACATTTAGCATACATAAGTTCATAAAATAACCAAAAACATTGCATCATGTGTAGCATAGCTGAGGCATAGGTATGTGATCAATGATTGGAGCAACTGAAGGCATTATAAAGGCAATCAAAGGTCCACAAAGCTTCTCAACCTTGTGCAAAGGTTTCACAATATCCCACAAGTCCTCATTTGAAGCCACAAGCCATGGGAATATTTGGTTTGATCAAAGGAGGCAAGCAGTGCAACATCTCCTGATGAAAAAGGCCAAATTAGGGTTTCACCTCTACTGAGATTCTCCATGAAGTTTTTATTCAAAGTGGATTCCTTTGGCTTATATACGATGTCAAGTGCCTAGGGTTCAAATTTCATCCACAAAATAATTTTGGAAGAGGTTTAATTGGCCAGATGACTGAAAATCGAAGAATCGAGGAAAAGGCAACCGAGCTAGGTAAAAAAGGGTCGACTCCTGACTTTTAAGATCAAAATCATGAAATTAGGGTTACAATGATCATATGGTTCAAATTTTGTCAAGAAATGATGGAGGAATCATAAAAAAAATCAAGAAAAAAAATCATTTGAAAAGTGGTTGATTTCACTTTTCCCTCCACTTTTCCTTCCACATTTCCTTTCATTTTTTCCCTCTTTTTTTTCCACTTCAATTCCACTCCATTTCCCTTGGATTCTTCTACCATGTTCCACAACCTTCTAGAGTATTCCATGGAATATTCCAAGGAATATTCCTTCTCCAACCCTAACCCTAACTAACTACAAACCTAACTCCATTCCTAAACCTAACTCCATTCCCAAACCTAGCTCCAAACCTAGCCCCTATATAATCATTAATCACTTCAATGCAAAAGGTTCCTAATTTTTTCACTCTCTCACAATTTCTAGAATCACTTTTTCTCTCTCACTTTTCCTCCATTTCCCTTTTCACCCAAAGCTTTTTTGAAGAAGCTCTTCAAGTTTCACATTGAAACTTGAAGATCTTAAAGTTTAGCCTCCAACCTCCATTGAATTGTGGATTGTAGAAGAAGAAGCTACTGATTTTTGTGAAGATTTTGACTTATCAGAAGTGCAAGAAGGCTCAAGCATCAAGAACGCATTTATTTTGCGGATTCGCGATTTTCTTGGTTTTCTCTTCGATCAAGCTTCGATTCTTGCAACATTTACCGAAGCACTTCTCCGCTTCGTAGGTTGGTAATCTAAAACCATGCTAGCTTTAAGTTATTCTCTTCATCTCGCCATTTCGGCATTCTTAAAGTAATTTTTGTATTGCTTGTGATCGATTACGTTTTCGTTACGTTTTGCTAGCGATTTGTGGTTTTTGATGGATTAGAAGTTAGGTTGTAGCTTGTTATAGATTCTAGCACATGTTAATAAGCCCTAATTGAGTAGAAATTCGTGTTAGCATGATTAGGTGGGGTTTAGGTTTGTTTAGAAGTAAGTTTGTGGCCAAAAACACTTATTTCAAAAGCATTTTTCACTTTTTGTTCAGCGTTAACCGGTTAACGCATGCGTTTTTGCCACAAATCAATGTTGTTTGGGGTCCGTTAACCGGTTAACCATTCAGTCAACCAGTTAACGCTGTTGGATTTTGGAATTTTTGCTTATTTTCTTGCTTATCCTTTCTTCTTTGTGCCTCTAATGTTCATGCATGTTTAAGTACTAATTTTAGGGAATTTTCTAGGTTGGTTTCGACATCTCATTCCCCCATTTTGAGTCGTTTCGACGTGTTTTCGTTCATGTTGCATATTATGCGTTTATGTTTTCATTTGTGTATAATTTGACTCATTTCATTTTGTAGCTATGTTTATGCATCATTTGGCATGTAAATAATCATGTTGCATTCTGTTGTTGCATCTTTTGCACAATTAGTTAACTCATTTGCATTTCATTGTATCATTATATATGTTGCATTTCACATAACCATGTATGTATGTGTATTTGGTTGAATTTGGTTACATGTTTGATCATATCATTCACATCAATTCAATTCTGAATTTTGCATTGAGCTTGGCATTCTTGTTGATCTATCATGTTGCATATTTGTAAACACCCCAAATTTACCCTCACTAAGTTCACACCATGGCTTGTGATCTTCCACATTTGCATAAGTTCAACCATATCACACCATGTTGCATTTTTGGTTCACTGCATTGGTTCAAAGTCATCTGCATCTAGGGTTTGTGATCTAAGCAATCCATGAGCCATCTGAGCCACTCCAAAGGTCTTCAATCATCTCAAGAGGGTCCATGTATGTTCAAGCATCATATTATATCCTCCCAAGATCAAGGAAATCAGAAAATCACAAGAACTGAGAAAGGCATGGAAGCAGAGCCAAGCTTAACTGCACAGATGACCTAAAAATTAGGGTTTTGGTTTCAGATGCCATGACTCCAAATTTTTTGGTCATTCTTGTTTCTATTGGTCTCTATATTTTATAAGGATCCTACACAACAATTTTCATGAAGAAATTCAATGGGGAAGGCATCTGATCAATAAATGACTTCTTGAGCAAGTCAGTGCAAAATCAGGGCATCTGAGGCCCCCAATCACCCAACCAAAGGGTCTTATCCATCATTTTGGGTGTATATGATCTTTATTTGATCTTAGAAGAGGTTAAAGGTTCACAAAATTGAAGAATTTCAAGCCATTTGCAAAGTTTCCATTTTGGGAAAGTGACTTGTAATGCAAAATTGCCATTTTGGGAAAGTTTTTCAACCTCCACTTTTTGATTCAAAAATGCTTCAAATGAAAAATTATTGGTCATGAAAGTTGTATATTGGATCATTCCCTTTTCAAAAAGTACAAGAACTTGATCTAATTCATCCTAGAACTCAAGTTATGGCATTACAAAGTTGGGAAAAATCACTAAATTTCACTTATGCACCAAAGAGGGAAACTTGCAAAAACTCATACCAAGGCAAAATGTGACCTCTAATTGACTTCTAAGCCTTACACAAACATGTTACATGACCTAAAACTCATAATTTCCCAAGGAATCACTCATTTTCATGCCTTGATCATCAAGTATTTCAAAAGGGGCCAAAACTTCATGAATTTGCAAAATGACACAAATCTTGATATCCACTTGTGCCAGCCCCTCAAATCAGTTTCCATGGACCTCCCTAAAGCCAGCTGACTCGAGACATGCCTCACAACCAGCCTGCCATGAGCCCATACCTCAAAGGACAACTTTCTTGACTTTATGCAATTTGAGCCATACCAATCAGCATAGGCCACCAACAACTCTCTGACCTATCAAGACTTGATACATGGACCAAAAGCAACAAAACACATACAACAAGCAAGCCTAAATACACACACAACTCAGCATATACAAAAACTCCCTCTTATGCATTTTTTCTTCGAAACTGATCCCACAAGCCACAAACATCAAAACAAATTCCATAGAACAACTCACCATCAACCTCTGATCATTTCCCAACCATCACCTTGCCTTGAAACCCCCCATATCAAAAACACGATTCCCCCCCCTTTGAACTGAACTTCATCAATCTTCAAGAGGATCCCACAAAAGCTTCAGCCAAGCATTCCAGAAGCAAGAGGGAGTCAAAAGAAGGGGAAAAGCACCAAAGAAAGGACCAGACAGTGCCATTTTCGAAAGCTCCATCTCAGGTAGCTTCAAGAACAAATTTTCCAGAAATGTATTTTCTTGTTATAGAAATGTTCTGTATGCTTTGCTGATCATCATGATCTATTTAGTTTTGAAAATGAGCAAGAAACAAGCATGTATGAAGCTTCTGAAATTTTTGCGTGTTTTCCGTTTGCCTTTGATACTTGATCTTGAGTGAAAATAAATGATTTTGGTTGCTGGATTCTTGTTTAGAATTGTCTAATGATTGATTATGGAGAGTTTAGTGAGGTTTCATGGCGTAATGAGAGAGATTGAATGAGAGAGCAGCCGGAGAAGATGACCGGAACACTGTTCCGGTCACCTGAGAGTCATTAGGGTTCAGATTAGGGTTTAATTGTGTAATTAGTGAGATTTGAATGTGAGTCATCCAGATGCGCGCGTGGTCTTTCCCTCCCTTTCCAGATTCAAATCCCATCCCTTAGATCAGCATACTTTCCATTTAATTAGTTTTTATTTCATTTTTCTCATTTAATTTGCACGAATTTTAAAAAATAGTAAAATACATCAAAAAATTCTGGAAATTTTTATTAAATCTTTTATTAATTTTCAGAACCCAAAAATATTTTTTTTTGTTTTTTGCATTAAAATATATTTTTAAATCATTTAAATGATTATTTTTAATTAGTTAATGAGAATTAATTAATTAAAAATACATTTAGGTATTTAAAAATCCCAAAAAATTTCAGAGAACATTTTCAAACATTTAGAAACATTTTCAAACTCACAACACAAATTTATTTTTGGTTTTGATCATACTTTGGCAATTTTCATTTGAATTAGGGTTCTTTAATTTGAATATTTTTAACCCTAACTTCAAAAATTCATAACTTTTGATCCAAGTTGAGTTTGTGAATGGTTCTTTTTGCATTGTGTTATGCATACTTTCAAGCATCCAAAAACATTTTTGTTTCATTTTTATAGTGCATTTTCAATTTGTTTGGCATTTTCCCTTTAGGATCACCCTTAAAACCTTAGAAACTTAGGAAAATCATAAGTCCTTTAGGGTTTAGCTTCTGACCTTCCCCTTTGGGCAGTGAACTTGTATAGGTTTAGGGTCCCTTTGATTCCATTTTCAATTTTTTATCTTATCATTTGCTTCTAATTTTGAATTTTGCATCTCATGTTGTACATAAACCCTAATTTGCATCTTCATTTGCATCCATCTTACATAAGCTTGCATACATGAACTTGCTATGACATTTTGTGCATCCACATGACATATGAGACATCTTAGCACATATTAGTATCATGTTTGATCATTGCATCATTCATTTGCCATGTTTTTGCTTTCATTTGATATCATGTGCATTCATGAACTTTCATGCTTCTTACATGTCTCATTTGCATTCTCATCTCTTGTATGAACATTCATATCACTTGGCATGCTTTCATACCATCTCATAACATCATTTGCATCATGAATATGTTTCTGACTTTGGTTTTCATCTTTACATTTCATCTCATTTTCATTTCATTTCATTTCATTTTGCTAACTTTTCAGGTGGTAAGTGTTTGAGAAGTGAATTTGCCTTCACTTCTCATAATCTCTTCTCATCTCTCTTATGCATCATTGCTGCATTTTACTTGTGAATTAGAGTGAGCCTTCTCATTCATGCTCCTTCCTCTCTCTCTTTCTTCAAGCAACTTATCTTCTTAAGTGAAGTAAGTTGTCTTGCTTTTTTCTGATACTCCTTCCTTCATCCTGCTTCTTCCTTGGTGGCTTTTCTCTTGAGATCTTCTTGCAAGCCTCATAAACCCTAGGAACACCCAATCATGATCACAATTAGGGTTTGATTAGTCCCCCATTAGTTTTACCTTTGTGTCATCTTTGAGTCTTCTCTTCTCATCTCTTAATCAAGGACTAAACCTTCAAGGTTTTAAGGCTTTGTGATTAAGCTTATGCATGCATCCTTCTATTAGGATGGAGTGTATAACTTTAATCCTAAGTGTTAAACCCTTAATGTGTTTAAATCCTTTAATCAATTCACCTAACAATCATCAAGACATCAAGCTTGTAACTTGGGTCATGCATTAGGGTTCTAATTCTTCCTTAATTGGTTAAGAAGGACTAACCCTAGTGTTAATGGACAAGTCCCTCTCAAGTTATCTTACAAACCATAAAACTCACTTCTTAATCTTATCATTAGCTAAAATCCACTCTAATAAAGGCTTTGTTTTGTCATGAGGTTAATCCCTAATCATGGATTAAGTTGAGGAGCCTTTCTCAGCTTAAATGTTCTCATCTATCATCCTTCTATTAGGATGGTGTAATGGGTTCATTAAATATTTGATTATGGCTTAAACTCATTACTTAACACTAAACAAAAACTCCAAAAAACATCTATATAATTACAAGTAGGTTAATGATCTTAATCCTACATCATGGTGATTAAGTGTGAGGTGTTTACTTCACACTTAAGGTATTCTCATTACCCCTAATCAGAGGGAGAATGTGATGAGTTTGCTAACCCTTGGTTTAGGCTTAAGCTCATTTTCTTATGACAAGCTCCAAAAGCACTAAAAGATTGAAAATACCAAAAACAAACAATAATCGTCTCCTCCAGGATTCTTTTCTCACCTCATTCACTCACAAACGAGAACTCGCTTCTTCCGTCTAATGCAAGACAGTTTGCACCTGAGCCAGACAGGTCATACACTTGAGCATAGACAAGTAAGCAGTTCACAAGTCAATTTATCTTTCAGTCTCTTTGAGTCAAACTACGGTGTTCTGACTTCCTCATTGCACGAGAGGATACGTAGGCATAACTTAACGGTTATCGAACAAAAGTCTTTATACATTCCCCATCTTCCTGCATTATTCTTTAAGCCTCATAGTCTTGAGCTTCACATTCTTTCCTTGCACTGACATTTCTCTTGTTCACTTCACATTTCTTTTGCACTGACACTTGCATTCTTTTCTAGCTTTTGCACACAAAATAGCACTGACACTACCCCTTTAAACACAAATCTTTCAAGCGTGGATCCCGTCGAGTACGACAGACAATCTGGGTGCTAATACCTTCCTAGGTTGTAACCAACCCCCTTTCTCAGTTTCTCTGGTTCGCGACCGTCTTATCCATCTTTCCTAGGTTTATGCAGCATTACCTTTCCTTCGGGATAAAAATGCCTAGCTGGTGACTCTTTTCAGTTCACCCCTTGTGTTCTCTCTTTCGCCGACCGTTCGCGTCTGTACCCTATCTGACCTAGGTGTCATTTAGTGGGAGCGACAATATTCATGAACAATGCTCATTATGTTCATATGCCATGTTCATGTGCCATATTTTGCATACTTGTTGCATAATCAATCATGTGGTGCGTTCTTGCATAATCCTCCCAAAATAATTATGTCACTCATTTGTGTATGTTGATCTATGTTCAAATGCATATTCATGATTAATTGGTACATTTTTCATTAAGTTTGTGCATTAAAAAATGAAAATAATCAAATCTGCCCCATGTTTTCATAGCTGACTTTGCATATAGGTGTTGTAGAATACATGTTATTTGTTATGTTTGCACGCTGTATTGACTTTCTAAACCTATTTTTTACATGTTGTATGTTGGTTGTAGAAAGTTGTTTGTGCTTTGCTTTGTGATATGCATTGTTTTGGTAGTTGTTGTTACTTTAGAGGCTGTAGTAGGTGCTAAATTTTTGTTTTAGCATTTTTTAGTTCCTCTAGAATTAAGATAGAGTTTAGATAGAGTCCTAGAGTTATTAGGATTTAATTGGTGTGAGTTTGCTTTATTATTTTTAATAAAATGCACACTAATATTTGTTTTCTAGGGAGGGAAAGGTGTGTTTCCTTACACCTTATCCTTTTATTTTATTTTTATGCATTTAATTCACTTTTTTCCTTCCATATTTGTTGTTGGTGGGGTTCCCCTTTGTTAGGACCAACTTATCTTCCTTAGGAAGTAAGTTTCATCCTTTTTCTTCTCTCTTTTCCTTTTGCTCTTTAGGATTAGAAAAGCCTCACTCACCATTAGGACCACCATTTTAATAAATAACTTAGGGTTGTGTATTAGTCCCCCTTAAGTTTTGTCCTTTCTCCATTTGAGTCTTCTTTCTCATCTTCAAACAAAATCCAAAAAGACTTAATAAATGCATGAAAGGATCCCTTGTGTATAGCCTTATTCCATGGGGCACTTACATTCATTCCATCTTGGAATAGTGTAAGCTTGTTTAGCATGATGTACAAATCTTATCAAGGGGTTGTTTCACAAAGAAAATCTAAAAGACACTTCTTCACAAGCTACAAAAACATCTAATAAAGTTCAACAAGCTAGTGAACTTAGACCCTAATTCATGGGAACCAGTCTTGGATAAGTTCTCTTTACTGGGTGTGCTTGTTCTATTATTCCATCTTGGAATGTAGTAGCAAGTACACATTCCATGGAAAAGAGTTTGAATTCACTCCCTTGTGCCAAATTCATACAAAACTCTTAAAAGGCAAAAACAAATAATAAGCGACTTTCCTGCGGGAACTTCTCATCTCACTCACTCACTCTCAACGCGAACTTGCGACGACTTGTCTCGCATGCAAGACGGTAAACGCACTCGTACCAGACGAGCCTGCAACACCTGAGCATAGACATACGCAGTTCAAGCCATAAAAAACACAAACAAAGTTCCCGCCTGGTTAGGCGAACTATGTCTACTCTGATCCTCATTTTCCTGATGAGGTACGTAGGCAGCGGGGTAGGGCTCGTTCGAGCACATTCTTTATTTTCCCTACATTTTCCCCTTTCTGTTCTTTCTCATTTCCTTTCTCATTCTAGTTAGCAGTTCATTTGTTCAGCATCAGTTATACCTTTCTCACCCTTTGAAGCAAACAAGCGTGGATCCCGTCGGGTACGACGGATGGTCTAGGGTGCTAATACCTTCCCAGGTCGTAACCGACTCCCGAACCTAGATCTTTGGTTCTCAGGACCTTGTCCTTTCCTTCTTCCTCAGGTTTGTGCAGCATTACCTTTCCCGTTCCTTCGGGATAAAAATGCCTGGCTGGCGACTCTACCTTTTCCGCGCCACTTTCGCATTTGTACTAGGATGAAAATCCCGGGAGTGATAGCATCCAACCCTGGAATGTCCTGATAGGACCAAGCAAATACATCGATAAATTCATTGAGTAGTGATATCGGGCTTTTCCTTTCAGTGTTACTGAGTAGTGCCCCGATCTTGACTTCCTTTCTTTCCCGTTCTGAACCCAAGTTGACAGTTTCCAACAGTTCTTTGTAAGGTTGAATGGAATTCTCCTCTTGTCTGAGTAGTCTGGAGATCTCTTCTAGAATTTCTTTGTCATCTTTATCTTCAACTTTGAATACCGAGAACTCAAAGTTGGGAGAAGGAATTGGATCATGTGTTTCAATGGGGTTTAAAACAATTAATCTGCATGATGATGATATCGAGAAAACACATTTAGAGAATGCAAAAAGAAAGTTTATGCATATTAATTTGAAAAACGTTTGTTTTTATTTATTTTTGGTTGTTTTTAGGGATTACCATTTTTTGAAAAAGTGAAAAGAGAAAACAACAAAAAAGTACAGAAATACAGAATGACATTTTATTTATGATTTGTTGATTCTTGAAATACACAGCCCTATAAAACAAAGCTATGTCACTTTGGGCTAAGTGAAGAGGATAATTTACAATAAGTAAACCCTATAAAACATTCCTTGTCATTGTCGCTCCCCGAATTTTCATCCCGGTGCAAACGCGAACGGTCGGCGATGTTGGAGGTTGAGGTTAAATAGAGTCGCCAGCTAGACATTTTTATCCCGATGGAAAGGTAATGATGCATAAACCTGGAAGGGTATGGATAAGACGGTTGCGAACAAGAGAAACTGAGAAAGGGGGTTGGTTATGACCTGGGAAGGTATTAGCACCCAGATCGTCTGTCGTACTCGACGGGATCCACGCTTACAAGATTGTGTTTAAAAGGGGTAGGTGTATGGGCTATCTGTGTGCAAAATCTAGGGAAAGAAAATACAGGTGTCAGTGCAAGAGGTGTGAATTGCTTAGGAACTGAGGCTTTAGAAAGAATGTTGAAAGAGGGAGAAGACATAGAGACTTTTGTTTGATAACTGTTAAGTTATGCCTACGTATCCTCTCGTGCAATGAGGAAGTCAGAACACCGTAGTTCGACTCAAAGAGACTGTAATGATTTTGATTGTCAACTGCTTGCTTGTCTATGCTTAAGTGTATGAATCGTCTGGCTCGAGTGCTAACTGTCTTTCATTAGACGGAAGAAGCGAGTTCTCGTTTATGAATGAGTGTGATGAGAAAAGAATCCCGAAGGAGACGATTATTGTTTGTTTTTTGGTGTTTTCAGTTTTTATTGTTTTTGGTGTTTTGCATAGGATTATGAGCTTAAGCCTAAATCAAGGGTTGTAAACTCATTATATCCTCCCTGATTAGGGATAATGAGCCTACTTAAGTATGAGATAAGCATCTCAACTTAATTACCATGATGATGTAGGATTAAGATCCTTAACCTACATGTGATTATTTAGATGTTTTTGGGTTTTTGTTTAGTGTTAACTAATGAGTTTAATCTCTAATCACATATTAGTGAACTCATTATACCATCCTAATAGAAGGATGATAGATGAGAACACTTAAGCTGAGGAAGATACCTCAACTTAATCCATGGTTAGGGATTAAATTCATTATATAACAAGCATTTATTAAATGGATTTTAATTAAAGGATGAGATTAAGAAAGTGAGTTTTATCTTTGTAAGACAACTTGGGGGGACTTGTCCATTAAACACTAGGGTTAGTCCCTCTTAACCATAAGGAAGAGATAGAACCCTAATGTAAGGCCCAAGTTACAAGATAAAGTCTTAGTGATTATTAATGTGTTTTGATTAAGAGGTGTAAACAAATTAAAGGTTTAACACTAATGATTAAAGTTATACACTCCCTCCTAAGATAAGGATGCATGCATAACCCTAATTCAAAGTCCTAAAGCTTTAAGAGTTTAGCCTCTGATTATTGAGATGAGAAGAGAGACTCAAGGAGACTCAAAGGTAAAAAGTTAGGGAAGACTATATACAACCCTAAAAGTTATCATGCTTGGATATCCTATGGTTTGATCTCAAACAAACCCTAAACCTATACAAGATCACACCCCAAAGGAGAAGGTCAGAAGCCAATCCTAGTGAAAGTTATGAAATTTCTAAGTTAACTAGGGTTTTTGGGTGCTTATAAAGGGAAAATGCAAATCAAATTGAAAATGCAAGATAAAAATTTGAGATAAATAACCTAGAAACTATATGCAATATTTGAAACAATGCAAAAAGAATCAAGTTCAAACTCATCATGGTTAGGCAGAAATGAATTTTTCAAGTTAGGGTTAAAAAATGTGAAATTTAAGAACCCTAATTCAAAGAAAATTGTGAAAATGTGATCAAACCTAAAACGAAATTTGTATGGTGAGTTTGGAAATGTTTCTAAATGAATTGGAATGCTTCATGAATTTTTTGGTGAATTTTAGAAACCTAAATGCATATTTAATTAATTAAAATCAATTAATTAATTAAATAAAACATTTAAATATTTTAAAAATACTTTTTTAATGCAAAATTTTTAAAAATAATGTTTTCAGGTTAAGAAAAATATTTGAAACAAAAATATAAAAAATGATATTTTTTAAAAGTGTTTTGCTATTTTAAAATAAATGTGAAAGAAAATGCAATAAAATGAAAAATAAAATGAAATAAAATTGAAGTATGCTGATCTGAAGGATGGGATTCAAACTGGGGATGATTTGGTTGACTGTGCTCGCAATCTAATGGCCAACATTTAAACTGAGTTAATTAATTAATTAAACCTAATTATTTTAATTAAACTGAATTAGGGTTTAAGTGAATCAATTTGGACCCTACAAACACGCACTAAACAAGATCCTATGGCTGACATTCAAACTGGAAAGATTAACCCTAATCATAACCCTAAACACTTTTAGGTGACCGGAGCAAACTCCGGTCATCTTCTCCGGCGATCCTTTCAACCTATCTTCTTCCCTAGGCTACCCCAAACCCTCTAAAGCTCCAGAATCAACCATCTAACATCACTGAACACAAATCCATCAACAAATAACATTTATATTGCATCAATCAAAGGAATCAAACAAAAATAGTTTTCACGGGCAAAGTTTCATAAGACCCATACATCCTGGTTTCTCAACCATTTTCAAAACAAATCATATCACCATGATCAAAGAGACATATAGAATCATTCTATAACTTAAAAGAAGATTTCTGGAAAAAAAATTCTTGATGACTACCTGAGATGATGAACTACAAATATGGACTTTCAGAGCTCCTCCCTTGTGCAATCCAACCCCTTTGAGTCCCCTGATGCTATTGAGAATCTTTGCAAGAGTTTAAATGGCCTCCTTTGTGAGTTTCAGTTCTAAGAGGTGAGAAATCGTGTTTTTGATTCAGAGGCTTTTATGGCAAAATGAAGGGTGGTTTGTGTTCCTTATGACATGAGCGATTGAAAGGTGAAGGAAGTTTTGAGTTTGAGTGGCTATGATGAGAGATTCGAATAGAGGAAGTGTTATGGAAAATTTTGGGATTTCTGAGCTTGGCTTGTTTCAGGCTTGTGTGTCTTATGAAATGAGGTCCTTAGGGTTAGTATAAGCCAATGGGATTGATCAAAAAGTGGGTGTTGGCATAGTGTGATTGGTATGGGCCAAGTTGCAAAAAGGTCAATGGATGTGTCCTTGAGGCATGGCACAAGTCAGAGTTGTTTCAAGGGATGTCTTGGCCTCAGCTGAGTTTGTGGAGGGCCCTTGGATTGGGTTTGTGCAGCTGTAACAAGTGATGAAGAGATATCATAGGTTTTGCACATTCCCCCTTTGGAATCTTGAAGTGCAAGGCATAGAAACTTATGATTTTTTGTGCAATCTTGATTAAAGTGTGTTGCATTATGTTGGTATGATGTTTCGAAGCTGATTAGAGGTCATGGAATGGCTTGGCAAGTGAAATTGCAAAAATCCCTCTTTGGTGCACACTAGAAAATTATAGGATTTTTGCCAACTTTGAAAGGCCATATCTTGAGTTCTAGGATGAATAAATACATGTTCTTGTACTTTTTGAAATTTGGAAGACATAATCTACAAATTTCATGTCCAAGGATTTTTCATTTGAAGCATTTTTGGTCATGAAAGAATAGGTTGAATATCTTTCCCAAAATGGAAAGTTTCCATTACAAGTCATTACCAAAAATAGCATGTTTGCATTTGGCTCAAAATTCTTCACCTTTGTGAACTTCCAACCACTTCAATGATCAAATAAAGATCATAGAGACTCAAAATGATGATGATGACCCTTTGGTACCCTTGATGAAGGCCTCAGATGCCCTGATTTTGACTTTACTTGCTCAAGAAGTTACCCAATGATCAGATGACTTCCACAGTGAATTTCTTCATCAAACTTGGTACACATGATCCTTATAACATATTAAGACCATTAGAAACAAGAATGACCAAAAATATTGGGATTAAGGCCTCTGAAACCAAATCCCTAATTTTAAGTCATCTGTGCAGGAAATCTTCAGTCCGCCTCTATGCCTTTGCCATGCTTTGTGATCCCTTGACTTTTATGAACTTTGGGGAGCATATTATGATCATAGAACACTCATGGACCCTTTTGTCATGCTTCAAAATCATTGAGATATCTCAGATCACTTCTTGGATTGCTCAGATCACAAACCCTAGATGCAGGTGAAATGAACTATGTAGTGGGATGTGGTATGCTTATGCTAATGCAAAAAAAATGAGAGATCACAAGCCATGGTGTGAGAAAAAGGTGAGGGAAAATTTGGGGTGTTTACAGCTGCCCCTATTCAAGCATGAGTTAGTTGTGCAGGATGTAAGCACCTGGCTTATCAGACAAACAAGATAACTTGTGGTTGAATACCAAAGACAGTCTGAAATTTGCACTCACTGGGGAGAAGAAGAAAAGGGATATAAATTGTAAAAGATAGTATAATATGTTTATCAAGTGAAAGCGATGGAGGACGACCATCGAGTAGGGGATGACTGCTGGGGGTAAAATGGTAAGTAAAGCAATGACGGGGACGGCTATCATGCTGGGAAATAAAGAAACCGCGACGGGGACGGCCATCGGGTAAGGAAATAAAATTCTCTGGGGATCAAGGGAATGAGGGAAGCACTGAAGGGGACGACCATCAGGTTGAATAGAAAAGATCAACGATGGGGACGTCCATCGGGTAAAACTGATGAAGGACGATCATCAGGAAAAGGAAAAGGGACCACGACGGGGACAGCCATCGGGTTAAAGAATAAATGAAATATTTGACGAGGGACGGCCATCAAAGGTGAAGGACAATCACCTAGAAAGGGACGGCCTGCTCTTTATCACGACATAGGACGAATGTTGGATAGAAAATATCAACGATGGGAATAGCCATCGGATAAGCATGATGAAGGACGATCACCTAGCAGGGTACAGTTGATCTTGGGGATTATCACGACATAGGACGAATACCAGATTACAAGATCAACGATGGGGACGGACATCGAATAAATGATGAGGGGCGGTCATCATAAGGTGAAGGACGATCACCTGGCAGGGGACGGCTGCTAAAAAGATATCGCGACATAGGACGAATTTCGGATAGAAGGTTCCAACAATGGGGAATCCACTAGGGAAAGGATGAGGGACAGTCATCCAAAGGTGAAGGACGATCACCTGGCAGGGGACGGCTACCAAAAAATATCACGACATAGGACGAATGTCGGATATAAAAAGTTGTTTTGTTTCTGTGGGGATGTAAACATGGACGAGTGCTTACGCCTTAAAATAAAAGGTATAAGTGTTTGACGGTGTGTATAGACTAAAGATGCGGACGAGCATCCTTAGGACCACGATACGGACGAGTATCGATAGAAGCAAACGTTGACACATGTTTAAGGGTGATGATATGGACGAGTATTAATCGGTTAAGCAAGGAACATGAACGAGTGTTGATCTGCTGAAGAGGTGATATATACAAGATACAAACGAGTATCAAAGACTTATGTATATGTATGTACAAGTATTGATCCGCTGGTGAAGTATGTGCAAGACACGGACGAGTGTCAAAAAGGGATTGAGCAAGGGACACAGACGAGTGTTTGACTTGCTGGGGAAGCATGACACGGGAAAGTGTCAAAAAAAGAATATGTACAAGTTATGAACAAGTGTTTGAGAATTCTGTATAAGTAAGATACGGACGAATACCAAAGGGATTATGGCGACTTCACTGGGGAAAGATGACACAGACGAGTGTCGAAAAGAGTATGTATAAATATGAACAGGAATTTGTACTTGAGAGGTCGAAGGGGATGTCTTGTCTTTTATTTGCAGGGGATATGAGTTTTATATATTGCTGATGAAGTGATATTGATATTTGCAGGTGATGGGCTCGAACCTGGCTTATGATCATGCAAATGTTTGATTTTTACCGTGATGCTCCGTATTAGATGGAATGCTACGCTTAGTTTGGGCAAAAATGATGCGAATGCTACGATTATGCAAATGAGACAACCGATCCGAGATCCGGATCCTGCGGGGAGAAATATCTCTGGTTTATCTGTCCAGAGGGAAACTCCGTTGGGGATAAGGAAGTTTCAGCAACTCCGCTGGGGCAGTATTTCAGGCATTGCTCTACTGGGGAGAAAATGGCAGCTCTGATGGGGAATAGAAATTTCCTGACTACTTTGCTGGGGAAAAGTCGTCAGGCATCACTCGGGAGATCCTGCTTGGGGAGGAGATAAATTCCGGGAAGTAATCCATTGCCACTCCTTCGTCCCAGCGATATGTTGGGGATTGATGAATTCCTTAAGGGATCCTCTGGGGGGATAAAAACTTTGCGAGGAAATACTTCTTGTCAAGGAGTATTGCTGATGATGTGATTGTTGGCTTGGGTAGGGAATAATACTTGATATACCCCATGATGTGAAATATTGGCTGCCTTGATTACCTGCAACCTATTAAGACAAAGGAAATGCACAAGTGTCCCGAGGTATCCTTAACCGGATTCCGTCATAGGAGTTAGATTTGCTTAAGAATTCATATTTCTTGCAAGCATTGTAATGGTCTATATGTTTCCATGCAAATGTTGTATTACGAACTCTGGACATTTTGCAAAGAAATACGAGACAAAAGCAAAGCGTGACTGAATATTCTGATTTTATTGATTTGTGTTCCCTAAATAGGCAAGTACAGTGAAGAAGCGAATCCCTGAAAGGAGGAGATTGCTGTAAATTGAGAAAATAAAAGTGTTGGCAATGTTGAAGTTGACGCTCCAGTGAGCTTCCTTTGCTATGACCTGTATGACCCTGACGTTCTTCTTATCCTGCTTTCTGAAGAAGGTTGATTCTGACTGATGCTTTATCCTTTCGAAGCTTGCCATTTTATGAGTGATACAGACGAATTTAGAATGCAGTTGTTCGCTTATTCCCTGATTTTGCATGGATCGCCCTTTCGGGTTTTCAATCCACTGGGATACCCATTTTTGCCTGAGCTGTCTGATGTGGCTTTTCAACTCAGCGGGTGTACATTTTTCCAATTTTCCCTTATTTTTTTCCCGAGTCTTTTATTTTGTTTTTGACTCGCCGGGATGCCCTATTTTTGCCTGGAATTCCATTCTATTTTTATGTCCAGTGGGTCTTTTATGCGAAGTATTTTTTAACTACATTTGAATTCACAGGAGATAAGAAATCCTTGCCATCCATAGTAGTGAGCATTAGTGCCCCACCAGAGAAAACTTTATTTTCTATGAATGGGCCTTCGTAGTTTGGCGTCCATTTTCCCCTGTGGTCTGTATGAGGAGGAAGAAATATCTTCAGAAAAAGCTCTCCCACTTGGTATTCCCGAGGTCTGACTTTCTAATCGAAGGCTTTCTTCATTCGTTTCTGATACAACTGCCCATGACAGATGGCTGCTAATCTTTTCTCTTCAATCATACTCAATTGATTATATCGAGATCGGATACATTCTTCTTCATCCAGTTTCACATTCATCATTACCCGTAAGGAGGGTAGTTCAACTTCCACAGGTAGGACGGCTTCCATACCATACACAAGCTGATAAGGTGTTTCCCCAGTAGATGTTCTAATAGAGGTTCGGTACCCATGCAAGGCAAATGGTAACATCTCATGCCAGTCTTTGTATGTGACTACCATCTTCTGCATAATCTTCTTGATATTTTTGTTGGCTGCCTCAACAACGCCGTTCATCTTTGGCCTGTAAGGAGAAGAGTTGTGATGTTGAATTTTGAAGTCCCGGCAAAGTTCTGCGATCATCTTGTTATTCAAATTGGAACCATTATCAGTAATGATTCGCTCGGGAACTCCATATCAACAGATGATATCCCTTTTCAGAAATCGAGCTACCACTTGCCTGGTATCTTTTGCATACGAAGCTGCTTCAACCCATTTGGTGAAGTAATCAATGGCTACCAGGATGAACCTGTGACCATTTAAAGCAGTCGGTTCAATCTTTCCAATCATATCAATGCCCCACATGGAGAGGGGCCAAGGTGAAGACATTAAATTCAAAGGATTCGGAGGCACATGCACTTTATCTGCATAGATCTGGCATTTGTGGCATTTTCTGGCATAGGAAAAACATTATGCATCCATTATGATCCAGTAGTAACCTGATCTTAATAACTTCTTGGCCATTGCATGTCCTCCGGCATGGGTACCGAAAGAACCTTCATGCACTTCGTGCATCAGCAAGTCTGCTTCCTTCTTGTCAACACATCTGAGCAAGACCATGTCAAAGTTTTTCTTGTACAAAGAACTATCAGTATTGAGGAAGAATTTGTCGGCTAGCCTTCTTAATGTATTCTTATCATTTGACGATTCCCCAGGTGGGTATGTCTGAGTTTCCAAGAAGCATTTGATGTCATGGTACCAAGGCTTGTTATCAGCGACAGTGTCCACAGAGAATACATATGTCGGTCTGTCCAGTCTGGATACCAAAATCCGAGGTACATAATTGGCAGCTTGTACTTTGATCATGGATGAAATTGTAGCCAAAGCGTCTGCAAACTGATTCTCATCTCGAGGGATGTATTCAAGCTTAATTGTTGTGAAGAAGGTCAACAATCTCCTCGTATAGTCACGGTAGGGAATCATATGCTCCTGATGAGTGTACCACTTGTCGTTGGTCTGGTTGATTACCAAAGCTGAATCTCCGAATACATTCAAGGTTTTGATCCTGAGGTCAATGGCTTCCTCGAGACCCATGATACAAGCTTTGTACTCTGCTTCGTTGTTAGTGCATGCAAAGGTGAGTTTTGCTGAGAAAGGCATATGAACTCCTTTAGGTGTAATAAGCACTGCACCAACCCCACGACCATTGCAATTAACTGCCCCATCAAACATCATAGTTCATGCTTCTTCTGGGTTAGGCCCTTCAAAATCTTTTGCTTTTAAGAACATGATGTCTTTGTCAGGGAAGTCAAATCTCATAGGTTGGTAATCATCAATGGATTGTTCAGCAAGATAGTCAGACAATACACTGCCTTTGATGGCGTTTTGAGAGGTGTATTGAATGTCATATTCTATTAGAATCATTTTCCACCTTGCAACCCTTCCGGTAAGTGTTAGCTTCTCAAATATGTACTTGACTGGGTCCATCTTTGATATCAATAAGGTAGTATGAGTCAACATATACTGTCTTAGTCGGCGAGCAGCCCACACTAAAGCACAACAAGTTTTCTCGAGCATTGAATAACGTTTTTCACAGTCGGTAAACTTTTTGCTTAGGTAGTATATTGCATACTCTTTTCGACTAGACTCGTCATGCTGGCCCAACACACACCCCATTGACTCTTCTAATACTGTCAGATACATGATTAGAGGTCTTCCTTCGACTGGAGGCATGAGAATTGGAGGTTCTTGCAGATATTTTTTGATCTTGTCAAAAGCTTTCTGACAGTCATCGTTCCACCTGACTGTTTGCTCTTTTCTTAGCAGCTTGAACAAGGGTTCGCAGGTTGCGGTGAGATGAGATATGAACCTTGAGATGTATTTCAATCTACCTAAGAACCCTCAAACTTCTTTCTCAGTCTTAGGTGCGGGCATTTCCTGAATAGCTTTGACTTTATCGGGATCAACCTCGATTCCCTTTTCACTTACAATAAAACCCAGCAACTTACCAGAACGCACCCCGAATGTGCATTTGTTGGGGTTTAACTTCAACTGATACTTCCCCAGGGTGTGATGAAAGTTGTCTTCTCCATGTCTTCAGGTGACATCTTAATCTGATTGTATCCAGAAAATCCGTCCATGAAAGAAAATACTGAGAACCGAGTTGTGTTGTCTACCAATACATCAATGTGAGGTAATGGGAAATCATCTTTCGGGCTTGCTCTGTTCAGATCCCGGTAATCCACACACATTCGCATCTTTCCATCCTTCTTAGGTACGGGTACAATGTTAGCAACCCACGGCGGGTAACTAGTTATAGCGATAAAACCGGCATCCCACTGCTTTTGTACATCTTCTTTGATTTTCATGGCCATATCTGGGCGAGTGCGGCATAATTTCTGTTTAACTGGCGGGAAATCTTCTTTTAATGGCAACTTGTGGATGACAATATTCATATCTAGACCTGGCATATCTTGATAGTACCAAGCGAACACGTCAATATATTCTCGCAACATACTAATGAGTTGTTCTTTCACTGGAGCTTGCAGACTGGCCCTGATCTTCACCTCTTTCACATCTTCTACGGTACCAAGATTGATGGACTCAACCTCCTCCTGATGAGGAGCAATCACTTTTTCCTCTTGTCTCAACAACCTAGCCAACTCTTTAGGCAAATCATAGTCTTCATCAACCCCTTCATCTGCTTGATTAATCCGATTGTCGAAGTCATATGAGGTCATATCAGTCTCGTTGTCAGTGCAATCTGGAGGATTATCTCTACAAGGGTTGATATTTGTTCATTTTAGTGATTGATTTTATCTTGTTTAGGAAAAAGTGAATGAAGTTACTTATTTGAGAAAAACATTGCCATTTATTGTTTTGTGTGAAAATAACAAAAATGAAAAGACAGTGAGCGAAAAGATTGTTTGCAAAAGATGTCCATTGTTCATTAATCATTCATTTACACAAAATACATATATGGCCCTATGAGTCTTGACACCTTGGGCAAGATGCAGTACTTGATGCATGCTTAAACAGGAAATAATAATTACTCTACAGAAGTAATCCTTATAATTTCCTGGGAAGACCAGTTGAGGACTTGCCGGCCTGAGACGTCCGCTTCGAGTGAAGCCTCTGCCTCCCCCGACATTGTCAATTTGTGATGTAGAAGTTGAAGAATCAAGAGTAACTTTCTTTCCGTTGCAATAAAGATCTGAGCCATAGTGCCAAGGCACGACACTGCTGCTATCATATGGAACTGGTCCAGGTATCGTGATGGTTACTGGACTGATTGCTACAGAAGAAGGAGTGGTGACAGTTTGTGGGTCATAATATATTGTGACAGGAGGTCTGATTGGAAGTGATGCGGGTGTAGGAAGTTGATGTTGTTGTGAGTTGTTGAAAGAATCCGGGACATTAACTGTTGCCGGATCATAATAAATGGTAACTGTGGAAATGTCTTCATTGATGGTTGTTGTTGTTGTAGAAGATGCTACTGAACTGATGTATGTTGAAGTTGAAGAAGGGATGGTTATTGATGTTGTAGAAGAATCTGTTGGAATGATTGTTGTTGAAGTTGTAGGAGTGATATCTGTTATGTGTGATGAAGTGACATGTGCTGGAGTTGTAGGAGGATAGGTTGTTAATGTTGTAGGAGTTAGGACTGTTGAAGTGATCTGTAAAATGCCTTCTTTGATAAGATTGTTGATACCGGTCTTCAAATTTGCACAACCGTTGGTAGAAATCTTGCGGGCTTTGCAATGGGCTTCAGACCCCGGGAACACTTGGCACTTTAAAAGCCAGGCTTTAATCTCGGCCAAAGGTGTTTGAATACTTGCAACATTGTCAATTAGGATTAATGGTTGACCATCCTCAATGGAATTTATCTTAGGCCCACCATGGCTAGGCATAGGATTCTTGGTAACACTTGGAGGAGGTGCAACGTTGACTGCCTTAGAATCAATCAAATCTTGAACCTTCATGTGTAAGGCTCTGCACTTCTCTGTTGTATGGCCAGGTGCATTGGAGTGGAAGGCACATCTGGCATTAACATCATAGTTTCTTGGAAGATTCGGGGGATCTGGTGGGGCCAGATTCCTTAATTCAATCAGATTGAGCTTTAATAACTGTGGAAGTAAGGCAGCGTAGGGCATCAGAATGGGATCAATAACCCTGTTGATTTGTGAAGTCATTTGTTGAAATGGACGTTGTTGTTGATTGTTATTGTTGTAAGATCTCTGTTGTGGGGGAAACTGTTGTTGCTGTAGGAAGTGATGTTGTTGACGATATTGTTGTTGAGGTGCTGGAGCTGGAATGGTGACAACAACCACTGATCTTGGCATGTATTGAGGACTACCTCTTCCCATATGCACTGAATTGGTCTCACCTATCCTACGCGGCCCTGAGAAAGGTTTCCTTGCATCGCTTGAACTAGCACCATTGTCTGAAATTTTGCCCATCTTTAAAAGACTCTCAATTCTCTCGCCAGCTATAACTACATCAGCAAAATTGGTGAATGAGAAAGCAGTAAGTCTGTCAATGTAAGTTCCTTGCAATGTGTTCATAAACATGTTAGCCATCTCTATTTCCGACATCGGATGCTGGACAGCAGCAGCTAGCTGTCTCCATCTTTGGGCATATTCCCTGAAGCTTTCTCTTGAAGACTGTGACATACATATCAGGAGGATTCTATTGGGAGCCATATCCAAATTGTACTGATACTGGCATATGAAAGCTTCAGCTAAGTCCTTCCAGTTTCTGACAGTTGCTCTAGATAGATGAGGATACCATTCACGGGATGCCACTGTCAAGCTATCTTAGAAGTAGAGCATCCACAAATTTTAATCCATGGTGTAAGCTTTTAATCTCCCCAGAAAAGATTGCAGGTGGGTACGAGGACAGGAGGTACCGTTGTACTTCTCAAAGCATGGAGGCTTGAATTTGTGAGGAATCCTGATTCCTTCAACTAGACCCATGTCCATTACATCAAATCCCAAAGATTTTTGGGACTCCAAGGATCTCAGCTTCTCCGCTATTTCGTCCAGACGACGATCATAGACTTCATCCCCAACACCAATTACTGTAAATTGTTCTTCTTGAGGGTCTTCTTGCAAGGCACGACCTCCAGTGTTTCCTTGGGTATCTCTGATAACATTGACTTCAGGATTAAGATGAGGCCCGAACTCTGGAGAATTTGTTCGTGGCTTCCCATGATCATTGTTACTAGTACCTCCTGTACCTGGATGATTCTCTTCTGGATTTTGCCGCTCGACTAACTCTCTTAATCTTGCTTGGCTCTGAGCCAACCCAGTCATCACTGTCATGAACTAGTTCATCTGAGTTCTAACGTCAGTCAAATCTTGTTGAACTTGGTCCATCTGTAAGCTCAGAAGGTTATTTCTGGTTGGATACTGGTGAACTCTGTTGATGGGGAAACCCCTCCTAAGAGCAATGTTTCCTGAGACAACAGCAAAGTGAGAAAGAAACAACAAAAATACCTACAAAACAAAAAATATGAGGTTAGCATGCAATGCAGTATGTCTATTTGTCTTCCAAGGGTATCCGGTTTGGTTCTTTGGTTTTGACCTTCCAGGCCACTGGGAATGAAGATGTTGAAGAGAAATGAAGTCTAAGAGAAAATCCAGGTAATACATAAACCACATATTACAAATGCAAAAGATACATAGTTTATGATTACAATAAGTTCCCATGGTGGTTCCGAATACAATTAAGTCGAGAAATATTACAAAATCATCATGGGAAATAAAGTACAACCAAAAATAAAGTACAAGTACAAAGGAATCAAACATCCAGCCCAAAGTCATCCTGCTTGACTTCCTTCAGGAGAGCATCAGTAAATGGTCCAACTGGATGCTCTGTGATGGTCCTGATAAGAAGGTTTTTGGTTGCAATGGCACTTGTCATCTTCTAGTACTTGTATTGGTCCTTTGATCTCTTCAACCCCGCCCGGAGTTTCAATTCGAAGATTTCCTTCTGTGCTGCTAACAAGGCTTCCTGACTCTTCTTCTCATTAGCTTCCAGCTGCTCTATCCTAGCCTGTGTCTTTTGTTCTTCTTACAAACGAGCCTCAGTGATCCTGATCCACCTAGCCTGACTCTCCTCTAAGTAATGCTCAGCTCTGGCTTTCTGAATCTTAGCTTCTTTGCAAGCATTCTTTAATACCAACTCCCCTGCTCGGGATTTTCTGATGAAGTCCTCTATCTTTTCTATCTTAGTCACATGCTCGATCCGGAGCTTTTCTAACCTCTCAATGTCCAGACGACCATCATTCCTTTCCCAAAGGGTCTTCTTTAGAGCTTCAGAAAGCTGGGTATTCCTCTCTTTCAACTTCTCAAACTTTTCCAAACTGAGTGTAGCTTTTGGCTCTACAGATGATGGCCTTGGCACATCTTCCAGGGTGAATGGCATGCAAGTGATTTGTCCTCTGATGCGAGACCAATCAATGTACTGAGCTGAAGTTATGTTGTTACACTTGCCAAGAATAGCAGTCCCTTTCGTCTGTATGTTATCCCAAGCTCAGGCTGCTTGTCGGATGATGGCATGGTTATTCTGAACATCACAGTAAAGGGTCTCTGCTAAATCATGCTCTCTTGGTGGATGTACTAAAGCATACCCTAGCTGCCTTTTGAAAAGCAAAGGATTGTAGTTGATGCAACCCTTAACTCCAATGAGAGGTACATTAGGATACTGTCCTTAGCTTGTGATTATGTCCCTGCCCTTGGTGCTTTTAGTACACCACCTGATGTCTTCTGAAGTAAGGGAAATCATTCTCTTAGCCCAGTTCCTTGATTGGTGAGGATTCAGGAAAGCTTTTGTCTTCGACATGTGTCTCAATAACCAACAGTAGAAGAGAGGTGCACAACATCTGACTAGTCTTCCCCTCTTTTTCTCATTTCTCTGATGCACAGAGTAGTAGAAATCCCCTAGCAAGGTAGGAAATGGATTCTTTAGCAGGAAGATGTGGATAGCAAACAAGATGATTCCATATATACTAAGAGCCAAGAGAGCACAAACAGTTTCCCACTTCCCTGATGCAGCATGACTGGTGGCCTGAGTGATCAAGAAGTCCAAATGGAGGCATGGGATTCCAGCCTTGGTGGTTATATGTTGATCAATGATACTGACTTACAAATGTAAAGGCTTAGCTATGTCTACATTCCTAGGAGCAGTCATCTCAGGGTTGAAAGGAATTCCTCTTCTGATAGGGACACCTAACAACATGGAAAACTCTTCTAACAAATGACCCATCTGAAAGTCTGGGAAAGTGAAACATCTGAGAGGAGGGTCATAGAACTGAAGGCAAGTGTGAATCATCTTCCTCTGTGATGCATTCAAGTCCATGATCATGTCCATGATACTACCATAATGTTCTTTGAATAGAGGGACATGATCAGGAGTGATAAGTGTCTGAATCTGCCTGATGCCTGCTAGAGAGGGCTCAAAGAAATGGTAAGTGATGTTGCTCTTCCTGGATGAATCCATACTGATAATGGGTGGTGATAAAGATAAATGAAGGAAATAACTGATGAAGACAACTGGAGGAGGTATCAGCTGAAGAAGATCTCTGATGAAGATAACTGATGAAGACAACTGGAGAAGATATCAGTTGAAGAAGATCTCTGAAGAAGATAACTGATGAAGATGGCTGAGCAGAAGAACAGTCAAAACCAAACCAAAGATTATGTGGATACCCTGTAAAACAAATATAAAAATGTTAAATGATGCAAAATGATGTATGCAGAATGATATGCAAGGGTTTGTGATCAGGCGCTGGATTGCCAGTTGCTTTTGATAGGGTCCATGAGTGTTCAGAAGTCCAGATGAAGGTCTGAGAACCAGTAACCAGGTAGGGGACTCAAATAAAGAGTTCACAAGTCTAGGGTTATGAAAGAATCAGTCCATAATCAATATAATCTTAACAATATCAATAATAGGGTATGATGAGGCCAACGGTTCATGCAAACCTGTAAACACCCCCACCCACTCACAGGCATTGTTCTAGAACAAAGATCCTCAGACTTGGATCTATTATGATAAGTGTAAACACTTCTAACCCGGAGGTACAATGTTTACATTAATCATAAAGGACCCTCCTCTAGTTCACCTCAGATGCTGAAGGTCATCTAAAAGGTCATCCAGACTTAGCAGGCTTCCCAGATAGCCCTAGCACTACAGGAAATCTGTAGCACAGAGTTCTCAAGAAGAAACCCATGTCTGAATCGTGTTTCATATTCCCGCACCAGAACAAAATGCAATGGGAAAGAATATGAAGCCACTTTAATCCTATGTGTCACTCAGGCTCCCGGTGTGGAACCTTTCTCACTGAAATACCCCTCCCACCAAGGTAAACTAACAAATCCAACACATATATGATGACAATAATATGAAATTCATAAAACAGTAAATGAAAGCAACAAATAAAGTTGTACATAAAGCAATAAATAAAGCAATAAACAAAAAAGCACACATAACACCCCCATAAATACAAATCAAACAAGCGCTAGGAGAAACCCACAAAAAGAACCAGAAGCCCTGGTTGCAAAGGTTCCCCAGCAGAGTCGCCAAGCTGTCGCTCCCCAGATTTTCGTCCTGGTGCAAACGCGAACTGTCGGCGATGTTGGAGGTTGAGCTTGAATAGAGTCGCCAGCTAGGAATTTTTATCCCGAAAGAAAGGTAATGATGCATAAACCTGGAAGGGTATGGATAAGACGGTTGCGAACCGAAGAAACTAAGAAAGGGGTTGGTTACGACCTGAGAAGGTATTAGCACCCATATCGTCCTTCGTACTCTACGGGATACACGCTTACAAGATTGTGTTTAAAAGGGGTAGGTGTATGGGCTATCTGTGTGCAAAAGCTAGGGAAAGAAAATACAGGTGTCAGTGCAAGAGGTGCGAATTGCTCAGGAACTGAGGCTTTAGAAAGAATGCTGAAAGAGGGGGAAGACACAAAGACTTTTGTTCGATAATTGTTAAGTTATGCCTATGTATCCTCTCGTTCAATGAGGAAGTCAGAACACTGTAGTTCGACTCAAAGAGACTGGAATGATTTTGATTATGAACTGCTTGCTTATCTATGCTCAAGTGTATGACTCGTCTGGCTCGAGTGCTAACTATCTTGCATTAGACGGAAGAAGCGAGTTCTCGTTTATGAATGAGTGTGTGTAATACCTCAAAATTTGCCCTCTCATTTCCTCAACATTTTGCATAGCATTTTGCATATATGGATTCATAAAATAACCAAAAACATTGCATCATATATAGCATAGCCGAGGCGTGGGTATGTGATCAATGATCGGAGAAACCGAAAGCTATGAAGAGGATACCGAAGGGCCACAAAGCTTCTCAACCTTGTGAAAAGGGTTCACAATATCCCACAAGTCATGGAAAGTTTTGGTTTGATAGAAGGAGGCAAGCAGTGCAATACTTTCTGAGGGAAAAGAACCGAATTAGGGTTTCATTTCTACTGGGCTTCTGCATAAAGTTTTGATTCGAAGTGGATTCCTTTGATTTATATATGATGTCAAGTGCCTAGGGTTCAAATCTCGTCCACAAGTTCATTTTGGAAGGGGTTCGACTGGCCGGACGACGGAAAATCGAGGAATCGGAGAAAAGGCAATCGAGCTAGGTAAAAAGGGTCGACTCCGAACTTTTAAGATCGAAATCATGAAATTAGGGTTACAATGATCCTATGGTTCAAACTTGATCAAGAAATGATGGAGGAATCATAGAAAAACCAAAGAAAAATCATTTGAAAGGTAGTTAGTTTCACCATTTCCCTCTGCCTTTCCTTCCACTTTCTTTCCACACTTCCTTTCATTCTTTCCGTCTCAATTTTCCACTTCAATTCCACTCCATTTACCTTGGAAACTTCCACCACCTTCCACCATTTTCTAGAGTGTTCCAAGGAATATTCCAAGGAATATTCCCTTTTCCAACCCTAACCCTAACTAACTTCCAAACCTAATTTTGGATCCCAAAACTAATTTTTGGGCCCCAAACCCAAAGCTAGCTGCTAGCCTAGTCTCTATTTAAGCCATTTTCATCCAAACAAAAAGGGTTGAACACCATTTTCCAATCTCACTCTTTGATAAGCACTTTTTCTCTCTCACTTTTCCTCTCCCTCTCACCAAAGCTTTTTCAAATAAGCTCTTCAAGTTTCACATTGAAACTTGAAGATCTTGAAGCTTAAGCCTCCAACCTTCATATTTTGTGGATTGAAGAAGGATAAGCTACTGAATTTTGTGAGGATTATCGACTTATCGGAAGCACACGAAGATTCAAGCTCAAGAACGCATTTATTTTGCGATTTCTCGGTTTTCGGTTTTCTCTTCGATTCAAGCTCCGATTCTTGCAACAATCACCGAAGCACTCCTCCGCTTCGTAGGTTAGTGATCTTAATCACTTCTTCTTTAAGTTATTCTCTCCATCTCGCCACTTTTGGCATTCTTTAAGTGCTTTTCGCTTTGTTTAAAATCAATTCCGTTTCGATTATGTTTGCTTGTGATTTGTGATTTTGGTTGAATTTGGATTTAAGGTGTTAATAGATATAGGTTCTACCATGTGTAAATAAGCTCCAATTGAGTAGAAATTTGTGTTAGCATGATTATGTGGGGGTTAGGATTGTTTAGAAGGAAGATTGTGGTCAAAAGCACTTATTTCAAAAGCATTTTTCACTTTCTGTTCAGCGTTAACCGGTTAACGCATTTGGTTAACCGGTTAACGCATGCGTTTTTGGCCAAAATACTGTATTTTTCTGCCCGTTAACGGGTTAACCTATATGTTTAACCGGTTAACGCTGTTCATTTTTGGATTTTAAGCTTATTTTCTTGCTCAATCTTGCTTCCTAGTTCCTTTAATGTTCATGTATGTTTAGGTAGTGATTTTAGGGAATTTTTGGGTCCATTTCCAGTAGCCAATTCATTTGTTTCGAGTCGTTTCGACATGATTCTGTTTACTTTTCTATGTTTTGTGTTAAAGATGCAAATGTGATATAAGTGATTCTTGATGTTGTTTGCTACACTTTAATCATTTGTTTCACATGTTAATTGCTTGCTTAAATTCAACATATGCTTCATGATTATTGTCATTGCTTGCTTGATTGATAAAGTGATTAAATACCATGTTAATGTTTTGCCAAAAGTGATTAAATGCTTCACATGTTCATGCAAGTTTTTTGTGCTTAATTGACCATATCTTAACATGAGTTCAATTCTGATTTTATGTCATGCATGTGTAACAATTGATGCTTGTAGTGATACTTGTTCAATCTCATGATAAAATGCTCATTTGTGCAACATGAAAAAAGTATGTTTGTTCTTGATTGATCATTGTCATTTTTAATCAAATAAATAATGTAAATAAATTCACATGTTTGAGTTCATTTTGTGATGCATGTAGATTCATGTCAAGTGACATTAATGTGTTGTTTATCATTCACTTTGTGCACATAAATAAAAATAATCAAATCTGGATTTTGCATTTCATAGCTGTTTTTGTATATAGGTGTTGTAAAATACATGGTGTTTGTTATATTTGTATGCTGTGTGTGACTTTCTACACCTACTTTTTCATGTTGCATGCTGGCTGTAAAAAGCTGGTGGGTGTTAGGCTTAGTTTCATAGCTGTTTGTGTATTAAGGGGCTGTAATAGGTGTTGTAATTTGGTTTTAGAATTTTTCTAGTTCCTTTAGGATTAAAATAGAGTCTAGTTTAGGTCCAAGGTGCCTTAGAATTTAATTAGGATTTAATTAATGTGTGTTTGCCTTATTATTTTTAATAAAAATGTGCATTAACACTTGTTTTGTAGTGGGGAAGATTGAGGTAAGTTTACTTCACTTTATCCTTTATTTTTTATGCATTTCTTTTAGGCTTTTTAATTCATTTTTCCTTCCATATTTGTGATTGGTAGGATTCCCCATTGTTAGGACCAACTTATCTTCCTTAGGAAGTAAGTTGCATCATTTTTCCTTTTTTATTTTCCTTTTGATCTTTAGGATTAGAAAAACCTCACTAACCATTAGGATCTCCCTTTGTGCATAATAAATAACTTAGGGTTGTGTCTTAGTCCCCCTTAGTTTTTGTCCCTTTTCCCATTTGAGTCATTCTTTCTCCTCTTCAAACAAAAATCCAAAAACACTTAACAAATAAATGAAAGGACTCCTTGTGTATAGCCTTATTCCATGAAGCACTTGCACTCATTCCATCTTGGAGTGGTGTAAGCTCGTCTATCATGATGTACAAGTCTCATCAAGGAATTGTTTCATAAAACAAACAAATTCAAAATACTTCTCTTAAAAGACAAAAACAAATAACAAGCAACTTTCCTGCGGGAATTCTCTTCTCATCTCATTCACTCACAACGCGAACTTGCGACGACTTGTCTCGCATGCAAGACGGTAAACACACTCGTACCAGAGGAGCCTGCAACACCTGAGCATAGACATACGCAGTTCCAGTCATAAAAAATACAACAATTAGTTCCCGCCTTAGTTAGGCGAACTACGTCGACTCTGATCCTCATTATCCCGATGAGGTACGTAGGCAGCGGGGTAGGGCCTGTTCGAGCACATTCTTTATTTTCCCTATATTTCCCTATTTCTTTTCATTCTCTCTTTTCCAGTTCCTTTCTCATTTCTCATTCCCATTCCAGTTAGCAGTTTTATTCAGCAGCATCTTTCTCACCCTTTGAAACAAACTAGCAAGCGTGGATCCCGTCGGGTACGGCGGACGATCTGAGGTGCTAATACCTTCCCAGGTCGTAACCGACTCCCGAACCCAGATATTTGGTTTGCAGGACCTTGTCCTTTCCTTCTTCCTCAGGTTTGTGCAACATTACCTTTCCCATTCATTCGGGATAAAAATGTCTGGCTGGCGACTCTACCTTTTCCGCGCCACTTTCGCGTTTGTACTAGGATGAAAATCCCGGGAGCGACAGCTGGCGACTCTGCTGGGGACCGAACCCAGAATCTCTGGTTTCCCTTGTAGAGTCAATCCTAGCGCCTGTTTGGTTTTGTTTCTTTGGGTGTTTATTCTTTTGTTGTTGTGTGCTTTAGTTTAGCTTTACTGTTTTCATTTACAGTTTTATTTTACAACTTTACTTTACAGCATTTATTTACCGCTTTCAGTATTGTAAACACCCCAAATTTGCCCTCACCCATTTACACCATGGCTTGTGATCATTTCATATGCATAAGCTCAATCATAGCATCTCATATTGCATATTTGCTTCACTGCATTGTTTCAAAGTCATCTGCATCTAGGGTTTGTGATCTGAGCAATCCAAGAGCCACTTGAGCCACTCCAAAGGTCATCAATCACTTCAAAGGGGTCCATGTATGTCCAAGCATCATGTTATATCTTCACAAAGTCAAGAATGTCAAAAAATCACAAGAACTGAGATTGGCATGGAAGCAGAGCCAGGTTTAACTGCACAGATGACCTAGAATTAGGGTTTTGGTTTCAAAAGCCATAACTCCAAATTTTTTGGTCATTCTTATTTCTATTGGTCTCTATATGGTATAGGGATCATGCATATCAATTTTCATGAAGAAATTCCATGGGGAAGTCATCTGATCAAGAGTTGACTTTTTGAGCAAGTCAGTGCAAAATCAGGGCATCTGAGGCCCCCAATGACCCAACCAAAGGGTGTTCATCATCATTTTGATTGTGTATGATCTTTATTTGATCATGGAAGATGTTAGAAGTTCACAAGATTGAAGAATTTCAAGTCATTTGCAAAGTTGACTTTTTGGGAAATGACTTGTATTGGAAACTTGCCATTTTGGGAAACTTTTTCAACCCTTGCTTTTTGATTCAAAAACGCTTCAAATGGGAAAACTTTGGTCATGAAAGTTGTAGAATAGATCATTCCCTTTTCAAAAAGTACAAGAACTTGTTCTAATTCATTTTGGATCAAAAGTTATGGCTTGTCAAAGTTGGCCAAAATCACATAATTTGAAGTTTTCTACCAAAGAGGCATTTTGCAAAATGGTATGATCAAGTGTTCTAAAGGCTTCAAAAGTGTACAAACTCTTCACAACATGATCACATGACCTCTAAAGATCAGAATGGGCCAAAGAATATTGCATTTTGGTGCCTTGAATCTCAAGAATTTCCAAAGGGGCCAAACATTGTGAAAATTGCAAAACACCTCATAAGCCTTGATCCACTTGCTGATTTATCTCATAAACAATTCCATGGTTCTACCTAAACTCAGCTGAGCCAAGACAAGCCAAAAGGCTAGCTATACCATTGCCCATACCTCAAGTACAAGTCAAGTTGACATTTTGGCAACTTGCCCATACCAATCAACATAGGCCAGCACCCACTCCCTGACCTATCACACTTCTTTATGTGGATCATTTGCAAGCAAAAGCACATAACACATAAGCCTGAAAGCTCCAAGAACACAGCCTTCTCATTTTCCACCCCATATGCAAAACCACTCGAAACTCATCACACAAGCTTCAAACACACAAACAAACTTCACCATTGATCTCAACATGACTCACTGATCACAAACCAACCATTGAAACAGCCTGAAAGTCACTGAAATCAAAACACGATCATCACCCCTCACTGAACTGAACTTCTGCAATCTCCCAAATCAGCCATCAACAAAAGTTTTGAAGCATTCCATTGAGCTCAGGGGGACCAGAGGAGTCAGTTTGCATAAGAGAAAGGCTCAGAAAGCTCCAGTTCGAAGAACTTTAGTTCAGGTATCCATCAAGAACAAATTTTCCAGAACTTCATTTACTTGTTATAAATTGATTCTACATGTTATCCTGATCATCATGATGTGTTTAGAAATGAAAATGGTGGAGTATTGAGTATGTATGAGTTGTCTGAAACTTTCTGCCCTAAATTTGTTTTGTTTCGATTTGCATGATTAATGAATGAAAAATGGTTTTTGTTTGGGGGTTTTGATTCAGTGATGAATGGGGTTTGATTCTGTGCAGAGAGATTTCATTTTTATGGAGTTTTGAGAGAGTTAGGTCAGAGGTCTCGCCGGAGAAGACGACCGGAAGTCTTCTTCGGCCACCTGAAGTTGATTAGGGTTAATCAGTGTCATTAATGAGGGTTTGAATGTGGAGCGTGGGATGGTTTGACCTTGGTTGACCCGCGCGTGATTGAGTGGTCAGGATGCATCATTAGAAACCCTTACCTAGTTTAATTAATTAAATCCAGTTTAATTAATTCATAAACCAGTTTTAGCGAGGTTTGAATCTGGGCCCTTGGATCTGGCGCGCAGTCAACCAGTCCAAGCCCAGATCAAATCCTGGCCATCCCTTGCGCATACTTTCATTTTTATTATTTATTATTTCATTTGTTTTGTTTAATCTTTCATATTTTATTTAAAATAGCAAAAAGCATTTAAAAATTATGAACAATTTTGTCAAAGTTTTCACTAATTTTTAAAACACAAAAATATTTTTATTTTTATTTTTTGCATTAAAAATCATTTTTAAAATATTTAAAAGTTTATTTTTAATTAGTTAATGAAAATTAATTAATTAAAAATACTTTTAGGTATTTAAAAATCACAAAAAAATTCATGTAACATTTAAAATCATTTAGAAACATTGTCCAACTCTCAAACCAAATTTATTTTTTGTTCTTGATGCCTTTTGACAATTTTCAATGGATTTAATTCCATTTCAAGGCATTATTTTGATTCAAACTTCAAAAATTCATTTCTGTTTAACCATTGAGAGTTGGACAATGATTCTTTTTGCATTGCATCTTGTATAGCATGTAGTTTATAGGATTAAATTGGCTTGAATTGATCTTGCATTTTCAATTTGTTTTGCATTTTTCTTGACAAGGTACCTTAAAACCCTAGCAATCTTAGGAAATTCATAACTTACACTAGGTTAAGAGTTGGATCCCCTCCTTTGGGCAGTGAGTTTGTTTAGGTTTAGGGTTCCTTTGAATGCATTTTCAAATTTTTATCATGATGTTTGCTTTTGGTTTTGAATTTTGTTTTGTGCATTGATCATAAACCCTAATTCATGCTTTCCTTTGCATCCATCTTCCATTTGTTTGCATACCATGAATTGCCATGACATTTTGTGCACCCATTTGATTCATAACACATCTTAGGACATATTATAATCATGTTTGATCATTGCATATTTCATTTGCCATGTTGTATGTCATTTGCATTTCATAACTTTTCATGTATGTTCATGGTTCTAAGCATGCTTCTCTTGCATCCATATGTTTGTATGGTCATTCTAATGCCTTGCCTCATATTTGCATCATCTATTAGCATCATTAACATCATACTCATGCTTCTGGTTTTGGTTTGCATCATGACATTGCATCTCATTTGCATTGCATTTCATTTCTTTTACTAACTTTTCAGGTGGTAAGTTGTATTGAGAAGTGAATTTGCCTTCACTTCTCACAATCTCTTTTCATCTCTCTTATGCATCATTGCTGCCTTTTGTCTTGTGTTTGGATTGAGCTTGCTCATTCTTGTTCATCTTACCTTCTTTCTTCAAGCAACTTGACTTCTTAAGTGAAGCAAGTTGTTTTGCTTCTCTTTGCTCCTTTCATCTGCTTCTCTCCTTGGTGGTTTCTCTGAAGATCTTTCTTGCAAACCTCATAAACCATAGGAACAACCAAGCATGACAATAATTAGGGTTTGATTAGTCCCCCCACTTAGCTTTTACCTTTGTGTCTCTTTGAGTCTTCTCTTCTCACCTCATAATCAGGGACTAAACCCTAAAGGCTTTAAGGCTTTGTGATTAAGCTTATGCCTGTATCCTTCTATTAGGATGGAGTGTATAACTTTAATCCTAAGTGCTAAACCCTTAATGTGTTTAAATCCTTTAATCAATTCACCTAATAATCACTAAGACATCAAGCTTGTAACTTGGGCCTTGCATTAGGGTTCTAATTCTTCCTTAATTGGTTAAGAAGGACTAACCCTAGTGTTAATGGACAAGTCCCCCTCAAGTTGTCTTACAAACCATAAAACTCACTTCTCCACCTTATCATTAACTAAAATTCATCTAATAAAGGTTTTGTTTTGTCATGAAGTTAATCCCTAATCATGGATTAAGTTGGGGAGTCTTCCTCAGCTTAAACATTCTCATCTATTATCCTTCTATTAGGATGGTGTAATGAGTTTGTTTAATCCCTGATTATGGCTTAATCTCATTACTCAACACTAAACAAAAACAACAAAAACATCTAAATAATCACAAGTAGGTTAATGATCTTACTCCTACACCATGGTGATTAAGTGTGAGATGCTGACTTCACACTTAAGGTATTCTCATTACCCCTAATCAGAGGGAAGATGTGATGAGTTTACTAACCCATTGGTTTAGGCTTAAGCTCATTAACTTATGACAAACTCTCAAAAAAGCAATAAAAGACTGAAAACAAAAAACAAACAATAATCATCTCCTCCGGGATTCTTTTCTCATCTCATTCACTCACAAACGAGAACTCGCTTCTTCCGTCTAATGCAAGACAGTTTGCACCTGAGCCAAACAGGTCATACACTTGAGCATAGACAAGCAAGCAGTTCACAAGTCAATTCATCCTTTCAGTCTCTTTGGGTCGAACTACGGTGTTCTGACTTCTTCATTGCACGAGAGGATACGTAGGCATAACTTAACAGTTATCGAACAAAAGTCTCTGTATATTCCCCCTCTTTCTAGCCTTATTCTTTTAGCCTCATTATCATGAGAATTTCACTCTGTCCTTACACTGACACTTCACTTATACACTTCACATTCTTTTTACACTGACACTTGCATTCTTTTCCAGCTTTGATACACAAATAACACTGACACTACCCCTTATAAACACAAATCTTTTAAGCGTGGATCCCGTCGAGTACGACGGACAATCTGGGTGCTAATACCTTCCCAGGTTGTAACCAACCCCCTTTCTCAGTCTCTCTGGTTCGCAACCGTCTTATCCACATCTTTCTAGGTCTATGCAGCATTGCCTTTCCTTCGGGATAAAAATGCCTAGCTGGCGACTCTTGTCTTTCTGAGTTCACTCCTGTGTGTTCTCATCCTTTTCGACGACCGTTCGCGCTTGTACCGGGATGCAAATCTTCGGGAGCGACAAGTATTTATTTTCCATGCATCATATTATACTGGACTGTCTGGCTGTGCTGGTTTTCATTTTTTCTGCGGGATGGGAGCTACTGTGAGATGAGCTCGTAACCGGGGCTCGAGTGCACCCTAGGACTTAGAGTGGTTCCACTTTGGCTTCATGGCATCTTGCTATGTCGATAGTAGTGAGTTCCACACCTTGACTTGCAACCTTCTCGGGAATGTATTGATACCAGAATCTTTCTGGGTTAATGCGCTACCTTGATAGTTATGTGCAGTCAGGGGACCGATCATTGAGAACCTTTGTGGAAACATCCCTCTCCAGTGATGACAGTGGCAAACCACATTTGTTGGCAAACCCACTCGCATCCGAGGGCCCACTGGGAACTCGCATAGGATGGCCTGGTTCTCTCATAGGAATCCAGTCAAAGCAAATTGTTCGTATGACGGTAGTATTATACCCTTTGGGATGAATGTACTATTGTTTCTTGATTCAGTGCTTGAAGTTGAGGACTTATGAGGGATGATTTTTTTTCCGGACTCAACTGAGACCTCCCTGAGTAGTATATAATGCCAAACCGATTCCCTGATTTGGTCATGAGCCATTTCTCGGAAATGGTGAACGTATTATTGCTATTCGGCCTCGAGAGTCCATGATGTTTGACCCGAGTAGCATACCTGTGAGATTGGGAGGGGTTTACAGGTTTGCAGGAACCCTAAACTTCAAAATACCTTCATATGCCAGTATACTCCAGTGATATGATCTTTTTTTGTTAATTATGGATTCTGAAGTCATGAACTCCTGATCAGAGATACTTGTGATGATATTGTGGCCTTGCACAACCACTTGATTACCTGATTCACTACACAGACACGTCACTGGTCACATGCCTTGCCTTGCATAATATCATGACATCATTAATCATTTTGTGTTCTTTTTATTCTCAGGGTTCATTACCTCCTAGGTCCTGGTCATATTTGCTGCTTCAACATGGAGATTCCGAGAAAGAGAAATGTTCATTATACTTTCCCACAACCGAAGACAGAGAGTATTCAGGGTTTGATTAGCTTGATGGGTGACAAAGTCCTTGATGATTTCAGGAAAGAGTTTGGCAAGATACTGGATTATGTGAGCAAGCCCACAGTTGACCAGAGGGATAGCTTGCATTCTTTGTTGCAGTTCTATGATCCACAGCTGCGGGTTTTAGTTTTCCCTGATTACATCCTGGCACCTACATTAGAGGAGGTTTCTAGTATGCTGAATATTCCTATTAAGGAGGGTATGCCTTATTATGTTTCAGAGAGGACCCCTTCTCATGAGGATATCACTATTGCTTGTCATTTGAGTATGCTCAGACTCAAGATGGGATTAGAGGCTGGCCAAAGTAAGGGGATCCCTTTGGATTTTCTTATCACAGAGGCACATGTCATGGCATTGGAAAAGAAGTGGGCAGACTTCAAGGCATTGTTAGCCATGATAGTATATGGAACCAGTTTATTTCTAGGGGAGAAAGGGCTAATTAACATGGAGGCCATCACCATCTTTGTCAAAAGAAATCCTGTACCTACATTGCTAGCTGACTTCTACTATGGAGTTCACCACAGAAATGAAAAGAGGAAGGGACATGTAAATTGTTGTGCTCCCATATTTGATGATTGGTTTGTAAGGCAACTCCCTAAATCAGGACCCTTTCAGGATTTGAAACAATCTTGGAAGTGGTCCAAAAGATTAATGGGCTTAACCTCAGCTGACATTGCTTGGGGATGCAACAGAGATCTGGTGGGCAAAGAAATGTTGGTCAGTTGTGGTAGCTTTCCAAATGTGCCTCTGATAGGAAGGAAAGGTGGGATCAGCTACAATCCTATCTTGTCCAGGAAACAATTTGGTTATCCTTTAAGAGATGTACCTTTGACTGACGATGCAGATGAGTCTTTATATTTTCCAGCATAAGGAAATTCCAAGATAAGCATACTAGCATCCCAAGCTTGGGAAGTTAGGGTGATGAAAGGGAAGAAAGACTTTGGAAGAGTGGATCCTAACACTTATGATCCTTTTGCCAGCTGGTTGGAGGATCGTGTGAAGACCCATTTGCTCCCATTTTCTAAGGAAACACCTCTCTACCCTAAAGAGGTAGCACCCACGACTTCAGTGCCTTTGCAAGATTATCAAAAGTTGGAAGCTTTGGTTCAACAACTCAGGTTAGAGAATCAAGAAGTTTACAATTCATGTCAGAAACTGAAGATGCAGAATCAAAAGTTGGAGGAAAGAGCTCACAAAGCTGAAGAGATGGTTAGGCTCAAGCAGCAAGATTTTCAAGATAGAGAGCTTTACTTCAAGAAAAAGGGATTAGCTGAGACTCACAGGGCGGCCCAGCGCCAGAAAGAGATGAAGGACCTGAATGAAGCCAATGAAGCTGTTACCTTATGGCAAGAAAAGTGGGAAGACAATTTGAGGAAGCAAAAAGAGCTGGACGTCAAGCATAAGCTGGAAATCAAGAGTCTTCAAGATTCTTTGGATGGACAGAGAGAGCTCCTTCAGAATGCTTATCATCAAGAGAAGGGTCGTCTCCAACGTCTAGCAGAAAGTCAATAAGCAGTAAAGGAAGCTTAAAAAGAAATAGAAGACTTGAAGTTGAAAGCTGATGTGAAGAAGTCAAAGGCTGAGCCGGGTCTGAGCAAAGAGAGTGAGATGGCTTTCTTGCAGCAGATTGAAGAGTTGCATGCTTCCTTTGACACGAGGGACCTCCTCATCCAGAGACTCATCCAGGATCCTGATCATCCGGATATCGTTCAGTTATTCCAGAACGTCAAGCGTCTTAGTTGGAGGCTGCGAGACTTAGAGTTCCCTAGGGTTTAGTTTCATGCTATTGTACTTGGATTACCCACAGGCTTGTGGTGGGATTCCTTTTATTGGATGTACTTTGATGTACTTTGATTAGCACCCTTCGGGGACTTTGTTTTTTTCAAACTTTAGTTTATGTGATTGACTTGTTTTGAATCTCTTGTTCGTTATCTGTTGCACCGACACGGGGTAAGGAGCACCAATTCTCCACGGCCATCACTTTATTTGAACATCACTTGGGTCTTCTTCCCAATTATTATTCTCTTAATACCAGGACCGGAAGCAGGGAAAGCCTTGGGAATAAAATGAACACATTGCATTGCATACGCATCATTTGCATTTCTTCTTTGTTTTTGCAGGTTTTTTCTACAGGATGCTTAACTTATCTGTGTTTCAGGCAAAGATTGCGAGAGCTGCCAAGACCCGGCATCTCCGACAAGATATCCCGCATCGCTACGCAACTCGCAGCAATCAAAGGACAATCATGGATGCTGTGAAAACAGAGCTTAATGAGTTTCGCACCAGAATGGCAGAGTTCATGACCATGATGCAAGGGATGGCTCAGGGACAACAAGAGTTAAGAAATGCAATTCAAGGGCTCAACCCTCCTCATATTAATACTCCTGCGGCCACATCTGACAGACAAGAGGCTCCTTCCAACACCAGCAATGGCCCAGGTGGACCTCATATTCTAGAACCAGCCACGGTAACTTTCGTTCCAGTACAAGACAAGCAGGATGATCAGTTCCCTCCTATCAATAATGACCTGGGGTTCGGCGGAGAAGGAAATTTTCAGGACTTTTTGATGCTTTCCGAGAAAGTCAAAGCCCTCGAGTGTAGAGACACTTTGGGGATAGACGTGTCTGACATGGGTCTAGTCCCCGGGGTGGTTATTCCTCACAAATTCAAGCCGCCGACCTTTGACAAGTATAACGGTAGCTCCTTCCCAAAGACTCACTTGCAGGCATTCTACCGGAAAATTGTTGCCCATACTAGGGACGAAAAGCTCTGGATGTACTACTTCCAGGATAGTCTCTCCGGAGGATCCTTGGAATGGTATATGAAGCTAGAGAGAAGTTCTGCGAGAAGCTGGAAGGAATTGGGAGAGGCATTCCTCAAGCAATATCAGTATAACATCGACATGGCGCCCAGTCGCATCCAACTTCAGAGTCTGACTCAGAAGAATTCCGAGAGCTTCAAGGATTACGCACAAAGGTGGCGTGAAGTGGCTGCTAGAGTGCAACCGCCTTTTTTGGAGAGAGAAATGGTAGACCTGTTCCTGGATACCCTTCCTGGGCATTTCATGGAAAGGCTAGTTGGATGTTCTTCAAGCGGATTCTCAGATATCATCTTGACTGGCGAGAGGATAGAAAGTTGGATGAAGAAAGGGAAGATTCAGAATGGAGGCACTTCAAGTTCTGGTATCAAGAAGCCCTTCGCGAAGATGAGAGAAGGAGAGACCGGGGCAGTGTACGCGCAGAGGGGAGTAACTAACAGAGGATTTTATCAGCAAGTGGCCCCTGTCACTATCTCAACTCCACCTGTTCAACAACAAGTCCAACTACCACAACAACAACGCCAGCAAGGGTATCAACAAAGAGCTCCTCGTCCATATTATACCCAGAAACCCAGAGAAAGACATTTCGAAGCTCCGCCAATGTCCTATTCACAACTTTTGAAGAATCTCCTACAACTTCAGATGGTTCAACTCATAACTCTACAACCCCCGAAGCCCGGTCAAATCCCCGAGGGCTATGATGTAAATGCTAGATGCGAGTTTCACTCCGGAGCTCCCGGGCATACCACAGAAAACTGCAAAGCACTGAAGCATGTTGTTCAAGACCTACTGGATACCAAAGCAATTAACTTTTCTCCTTCTCCTAATGTGATTCGGAACCCCATGCCTCCTCACGGAAGTACGGTTGGGGCAGTTGATGAAGGGGGAAGTTTAAACTTGGTGCGCGATGTCAACGATCTGCAGACTCCGTTGAATGTGGTTAAGGTTTGCTTATCGAAGAAAGGTATCTTCCCTGGGTGTGAAGAAGATTGTCCAGAATGTGATGAAGCTACAAATGGGTGTGAGCAGTTGAAAGCAGGAATTCATAGCATGATTAATGAAGGAGTGCTGCAGTTTGACAAGGTTGTGAAGGGAAGCGAAGTCTGTACAGTAACCATCTTCTACGATCCATCTCAAGTTCCTCCGCGGGTCAGAGTGGCACCGATAACTATCACTACAGCATGACCCGTAGTGTATCAGAGTGATAGAGCTATTCCTTGGAATTATGGTGGTGAAGTCTACTGTAACGGCCAGAAGCAAGAGTTGGCCACGTCTAGTACAACCCCAGCTCAAGTAGAAAATGTTGGAGTATGGGGCTTTACTAGAAGCGGAAGGTTGTTTGCGCTGGAAACACTAAGAAATAGTGTGACACCACCTAGAGACACTGCAGAAGCCCTGGCTAAGGCAAAAGGGAAGCAACCAATGGTTGTCAATGAGCCCGCACCAACAACTGATCCAGACCTCACCTTTGATAAAGAAGCTGAAGAATTCCTGAGGATTATCAAAAAGAGAGACTACAAGATTGTGGACCATCTGCAGCAGACTCCGTCGAAGATTTCCATCTTGTCCTTGTTCATGTGTTCTGATTCTCACAGGAAGGCTCTCCTGAATATTCTGAACAAGGCATACGTACCTCAGGATATTTCAGTAAATCATTTGGAAGCGGTGGTATCCAGCGTCAATGCCAGTCACGGATTGGGTTTCACAGACTTGGATTTGACTTCTGATGGGCGTGCTCATAATCGGGCATTGCATATCTCTCTAGAATGTAAAGGTGCAGTACTCTCTCATGTGTTGGTAGATACTGGATCATCGTTGAATGTCCTGCCCAAGAAAGCACTGATGAAGTTGGACTATGATGGAGTGGTTCTAAAGCCCAGCGACCTAGTAGTTCGAGCATTTGATGGGTCGAGGAGATCAGTGTTCGGAGAGGTGGAGTTACCCATTAAAGTAGGTCCATAGATCTTCAATACCACGTTCTACGTAATGGATATACAACCTGCATATAGTTGTTTACTCGGAAGACCGTGGATACACTCAGCAGGAGCAGTGTCGTCCACACTCCATCAAAAGCTAAAGTTCGTCTGGGAGGGTTAAGTTGTGACTGTCAGTGGGGAAGAAGACATTTTTGTCAGTCATCTAGCTTCATTCAAATATGTGGAGATGGATGGCGAAATAGTTGAAACCCCGTGTCAGGCTTTTGAGCCCTTGAAATCTGAACAAGCATCTGTAATGGCAGCTCCTCCTGAAGAACCGAAGAAAGGGGTTTCCATAGCCTCTTATAAGCAAGCGCTTGAGTTGGTAGAATCTGGATTACGAGAAGGCTGGGGCAGTCCAGTAGAAGTGCCTGAGAAGAAAGATATATTCGGAATCGGTTACCGTCCTGGGCAGTCATCGTCCGAACCGAATGATAGAGGTCGTCAAGGCCCAATTACTTTCATGAGTGCGGGAGAAGTAGACTATGGAATCATCAGTGCTGTACAGGATGACGCAGTCGATAGTGGTTGTGACCTAGATGGGTGGATCAGGCCTGCCGTCCCAGGAACCCAGCTTAGCAATTGGACATCAGACAGGCTTATTTCAGTCACCTCTTTCGAAGAGTAATAATTTTTGTTTCTGTTTTTCCTATATTCAAGCACTATGTCTTGCTCGGGGCATAGTAGCTCTTTGTAAGGGTTCATTTGTTCATTAACACAATCATAAATAAAGCTGATGTTTCACATTCATTCATGTTGTTCTTTGTCTTTCATTTTTTACTTTTGTTTTTCAAAAAGAAAGAAAAGTTTTAAAATGGCAATGTTTCCCATTTTCTCAAGTTATTGCTAAAGCCTTGTGTAACACGGTGGGAAAACTGACTTTAGTTAAATGTTGCGGATAGCAAGAGTCGCCATCGACTTTTATTTTATCCAAAGGAAAGGGCATAAAAGAACAGGAAAGACCTTAAAAGATTTTTGGGTTCGGGGGGTAGGTTATGTAAAGGGAAGGTGTTAGCACCCTTTACATCCATGGTTATCCATGGGCTCTTAGTTACTTAGCTCACTTTAAATTGTTTTGAAATGTGAAGTGTGTGAATAGAAATTTTCTTAAGTACTTTATAATGATCCATGTACGGATATATATAAAGACTTTATTTTGAAAATTTGTTTGAAAATGTGAAGTGTTTTGAAATTTTTTGGAAAGTGAGCAAGTACATAAGAGGAACCTACCCTAAGTTAAGTCTTTTCTGTTCTTGAATCCTTTAAATGGTAAGACTATCCCTATTATTAAGGAATAGGTAGTCATTACCTTGGATGTGAGGGACAAGTGAAGGGACATCTGTTATTTAGGCAACTGTGGGGTGTATAAGCAATTTGAAGGGACTTATCATCTTTATTCGAAAGGGACAAGATCATTACGAAGGCAACATTCGAAGGGACTTGATCTTTTTATCTGTTAAGGGACTAGATGATATGAAATGAGGGACTTTTGCTTTATACACCCTACTTGACCTTTTTGTAATAGGCAACATGAGAGGTATCCTTAAGGAAGTGAGATGGCGATCAAAGATCGACTTACGTGTTTGCGTGTTTATTTTCAAATATTTATCTTATTTAATTAATTTTCTAAATTAATTTTAATAACAAACATGTTATGCACACCCTATAGTTACTAACCACACAGTTAATATCTTTACAATAAAAATAAAGCAAAAATATAAACCTAAACTATTACAAAGCTTTGGGATAGTTACAATATAATCAGAAAAATAATAATAACGATAAAATAGAAAATAAATAAGCAATAATTTAAATGGTTAGTAATAATGAAATAATAATAATAATAAAAGGGTTAGTAAAAATATAAAGAAAAATAACAATTTAAGAGAAAATATTATTTTTTAAGTTAAATAAGCATTTAGAAGAAAAAAATTTAGAAGAAAATAGAATAATTATAATAATAATAAACAAATACTAATTATATAAAAAAAATGATTAATTATTTAATTATAGTTTATAACAAAATTAAATTAAATATTAAGGTTAATAAAAATTAGGGTTAGGGTTTGAGAAAAAAAAAATTAAGGTTTAGGAAAAATTTTAGGGTAAAAATTATGGCGAAATTTGGGTTTTAAGATAAAGATTAGGGCTAAATTTTTAGGGTTTAAAGTTTATGAAAAAAATTAAGACTTAGGTTTAAAATTAAGGTTTAGGGAAAAAATTAAGGTTTATGAAAAAAAATATAAGTTTTTAAAAAAAAAGGATTTTGTTTTATCTTTTAGAAATTAGTTTAATAATAATAATAAGGAAATTCAAAGAAAATACATAATTTGATGAAAAAGGGAAAAATAAAGTTAGAGATACCAAAAATATTGGGGGTTTGCCCTTTTTGCTTCATTGAGTTCTTTGCCACTGGGACACCCACGTTTCTTCATCAAAATGCTCCAAACCTCAGTTCCTTGCCACTAGGTTGTGGGCGCCCTCATACTTTCAACCTTAGGTCTTTGTCACTAGGGCAATCAGCGCATGCCACACACCATCTTTTTCCTCCCACCTGCCTATTTTTGGTATATACTGTTAGAAGAATAAAAAAAAGAAATAAACAGGATCAAATAAAATTGCTACAGATTTTAAAATAATGAAAAATAAGAAAAGCGATTAAAATAAAATCTAAAAAATATTAAAACGATGCTAAAAATCTAATAAAATCAAATAAAGAACGCACAATTTTTTTTAGATTTTTTTGAGAATATGAAAATAGAAAATAAATCAAATAAAATAGAAAAAAGAGGAATTTGCGATTTTGAGGGTCAAAATCTTTTAGAATTCTATTCTAAAAGAGTATTGTTTGTCGATTTTTTTCTGAACTTCTGGAAAAAATTCGGAGCAAATCGAAACAGTAGTACTTACCTGACTTACCTGTCAGCCTGTAATGTTTATCACTACTACAGCCTTCGAAGCATCGACGAAAACAAATTACAACAGATTAACCAATAGTTTAGTTCTCCATGGTGCCCTATGATTCCTGCATCGAAACTTAAATTCAACTATCTAAAAACCATCTACACAATCAAACAAACATATTATGTAATCAAAATCAATTAATCATGCGTAAATCATTAAAATTGAAAAAAACCAAAAGAAAGGCAAGAATATGAATTTGGTTTGTATGATTTGGCATGAATTTGATGATGAGGATGATTGGAATAGGTTCAGGAAACCTCAAGGATTCATTTGCAGCCTTTAATCAACTAGTAAAAGTGGTGGATTGTGGAAACCTAATTTTGAATTATGTGATATTTTAAAGTATGAATATCATCCTCTTGCTCTCCATCTTTTTTTTTTGTGATGTTGTTGTGGTTATATAGTAAAAGAAAATTAGGTCAAAAAAACAATCTATTCTTTGGACTTTTGGATAACTTGATCATGAAGAAAGATATGATTCAAATATTGAAAAAAAATCTAATATCTCCTTGCTATTTTGGTTGATCTGATTTTAAGTGATATCAATCAAGTTTAAATGTTTTTTAAGACATTCTAGAAACCAAATCCTTTTCAAATATATGTTTTTTATATTTTATTTCAATTTAAATTGTATTTTAATGAATAAAATTCAAATAAATATGAAATAAAAAATACAAAATCATAAAATAGGTGGGTTGGGTCGTGCTTGATGATATTGTAAAGTTTGGATGGCAATTTGGTGGGCTCATTTAGCAAAAATTGGTTTTAAGGCCTTATTTGCTCCATAAACTTCCCTAAAATTTCCCAACTTTGCAAGGGCACAAATCCTTCAATTTTAATGCTATTAGGGTGTTCTTGGACATTTTGGAAAGCTTGAGGAGTCCTCTAACCAACCCCACTGGTTTCATGTCCATATCATTTACCATTCTCAAGTTATGCCCTTTTGAAGTTGTTGACTTTTTGTTGACTTTCAAAAGGACCTATAATGTCTTAGCTCATACCTTCCAAATGAAGCATTTTTGGGCTTGGCTTGTGAGACACAAAGTTGTAGAGAATTCAATTTCCTTCAAAATGAGCTTTGGATGGAGAATTGGTGATGAAGCATGTGAAAGTTATGGCTGGTCAAAGTTCAGTTGACTTTTCCTAAGAAAACCCTAATTTAGAAACCTCTGATTCTTGATGATCTGAAATCTCCTTGATGAATCATGATCAACCCTTGATCAAATGATGAATTTTACTTCATATACTTGATGTTGGCAAAAAATCATGAAGTTTGACTTTGGTTTGACCATAGTTGACCTCAGTTTGACCATAATTGACCTCAGTTTGACTTTTCAACTGCTTTGACTGGTTTTGACTTATCTGATCATCTGACTGAGCAAACCTCTGAGAAATGTTATGAAACTTGTTATGGGTTCTTTCACACATATAATATGTTATGAAGCTCACTTGAAGTCTTGGAAGTCCATTTAGCCTGATTAAAGTCAAAACCCTAGTTTTGGATGCACTGCTTAGGAGGTGCATTGTCTGAGGGAATTGTCAAATCTTCTGACTATTTGTGAACTTTGTGAACCTTGTGAACCATCATAAAATGTCTTGTGAACCTTGTGAACCTCATGGGAGGTCTTGTGAACCTTGTGAACCTCATGGGAGGTCTTGTGAACCTTGTGAACCTCATAAAGTGTCTTGTAGACTTCATGAACCTCATGAAAGGTCTTGTAAGTATTGTGAACCTTGTGAACCTCATAAAGTATCTTGTAGACTTCATGAACCTCATGAAAGGTCTTTTAAGTATTGTGAGGGCAAATTTTGGGGTGCAACACCTTGCATGAATCACCATTCATGCAGGTGCTCGTCACCGGATCTCATTAATGACGACCCTGTTATGGCTGAGTATGACTTCGACAATCCAATTTATCGAGCCGATGAGGAAGGTGAAGAGGATTGCGAACTACCTGAAGAATTGGCCAGACTGCTTAAGCAGGAGGAGAAGATGATTCAGCCGCGCGAAGAAGATGTCGAAGTAATAAACCTGGGTACTGAAGAAGACAACAAAGAAGTCAAGATCGGAGCTGCATTAGAAGAATCTCTTAAGACTCATTTGATTGCTATGCTTCGAGAGTATGTTGACGTCTTCGCATGGTCCTACCAAGATATGCCTGGTTTAGACACTGACATTGTGGTACACAAGTTGCCTCTCAGAGAAGATTGTCCTCCAGTAAATCAGAAGTTGAGGCGCACGCGTCCAGACATGGCAATTAAAATAAAAGAAGAAGTGCAAAAACAGTTTGATGCTGACTTCTTGGGCGTGACCAGTTATCCTCCGTGGGTTGCCAACATTATGCCGGTTCCCAAGAAAGACGGTAAAGTCAGGATGTGTGTGGACTACAGGGATTTGAATAGGGCCAGCCCCAAAGATGACTTCCCTCTACCTCACATAGATGTACTTGTCGATAATACTGCTCAGTTTTCCGTGTTCTCCTTCATGGACGGATTTTCCGGCTATAATCAGATTAAGATGGCTCTCGATGACATGGAAAAGACGACTTTCATCACTCCTTGGGGCACCTTCTGTTACAAGGTCATGCCATTTGGTTTGAAGAATACTGGAGCTACTTATCAAAGGGCAATGGTGACGTTATTTCATGACATGATCCATCATGAAATTGAGGTTTATGTTAATGATATGATAGCGAAATCCCAAATAGAGGAAGAGCACTTGGTTAATTTAGAAAAGTTGTTTGACAGACTTCGGAAGTTCAGACTAAGGTTGAATCCGAATAAGTGCACCTTCGGGGTCCGTTCTGGCAAGTTACTCGGCTTCATTGTTAGTGAGCGAGGAATTGAGGTTGATCCAGCCAAAGTGAAAGCTATCCAAGAGATGCCTGAGCCGAAGACTGAAAAGCAAGTGCGTGGCTTCTTAGGGAGACTAAACTACATTGCACGGTTTATTTCTCATCTAACGGCCACGTGTGAGCCCATCTTTAAGCTTCTGAGGAAGAATCAGGCCATTAAATGGAACGAAGACTGCCAGCAAGCCTTTGACTGAATCAAAGAATACCTGTTGGAGCCTCCAATTCTTATGCCTCCAGTGCCAGGGAGACCTTTGATTATGTATCTTACCGTGCTTGAAGGATCGATGGGATGTGTGTTGGGTCAGCAGGACGAGTCTGGTCGAAAAGAGCACGCCATTTATTACCTAAGCAAAAAGTTTACCGATTGTGAGACGCGATACTCACTACTCGAGAAAACTTGCTGCGTTTTGGCATGGGCTACTCGCCGACTAAGACAGTATATGTTGACTCACACTACTCTCTTAATTTCCAAGATGGATCCGGTGAAATACATCTTTGAAAAGCCAGCTCTGACGGGAAGAGTAGCCCGGTGGCAGATGATATTAACGGAGTATGACATACAATACACTTCGCAAAAGGCAATTAAAGGAAGTGTGTTGTCAGAATAATTGGCTCAGCAGCCAATCGAGGATTATCAACCCATGAGGTTCGAGTTTCCGGATGAGGACATCATGTTCCTCAAGTCGAAAGACTACGAAGAATCACTTCCAGAGGAGGGACCAGACCCTGAATCCAAATGGAAGCTGATGTTTGACGGGGCTGTGAACATGAATGGAAGTGGAGTAGGCGCTGTTATCATCTCGCTAGAAGGGGTCCACACCCCTTTAGCTACTCGGTTGACTTTCGAATGTACTAACAATGAGGCGGAGTACGAGGCTTGTATCATGGGGATCGAAGAGGCCATCGACTTGCGAGTCAAAAACCTCGAGATCTTCGGAGATTCTTCTTTGGTGGTAAATCAAGTCAATGGCAAATGGCTGGTTCATCAACCTCATTTGCTCCCTTACAGAGATTATGTCAGGAGACTGTTAACTTTCTTCACCAAAGTCAAGCTGAATTACATTCCCCGAGATGAAAACTAATTCGCCGATGCTTTGGCAACTTTGTCGTCCATGATTAAAGTTTATCAAGAGAATTTCGTGCCTCGAATTACGGTCTCCCATCTTGAAAGACCCGCTTATGTCTTTGCAGTTGACGATGGTGAAGATAACAAGCCTTGGTATCATGACATCAAACAATTCCTGAAGGCTCAAGAATACCCGGCTGGGGCATCTAGTAAGGATAAGAAGACCCTTAGAAGACTGGCAGGAGGTTTCTTCTTGAATCAAGATGGCGTGCTGTACAAGCGAAACTTCGACATGGTTCTGCTCAGATGCGTGGATAGACACGAAGCAGACATGTTAATGCAAGAGGTTCACGAAGGCTCCTTCGGTACCCATGCCGGAGGGCATGCTATGGCCAAGAAATTGTTGAGATCGGGATACTATTGGATTACCATGGAATCTGATTGTTATAAATATTCCCGTAAATGCCACAAGTGTCAAATTTATGCCGACAAGGTCCATGTGCCGCCGAATCCGTTGAGTGTCATGTCTTCACTATGGCCGTTTGCTACGTGGGGCATTGATATGATCGGCAAGATCGAGCCGACAGCTTCTAATGGCCATCGCTTCATCCTAGTTGCTATTGATTATTTCACGAAGTGGGTTGAAGCGGCGTCCTACACCAATGTCACTAAGCAAGTGGTCGCCCGATTTATTAAACGAGACATCATCTGCCGGTACGAAGTCCCTGAAAGGATCATTACTGATAATGGTTCTAATCTCAATAACAAGATGATGGCTGACTTATGTCGAGACTTCAAAATAGAATACCACAACTCTTCTCCATATCGTCCGAAGATGAATGGCGCCGTCGAGGCGGCCAATAAAAACATTAAAAAGATTGTGCAGAAAATGGTTGTGACGTAAAAGGACTGGCATGAGATGCTACCATTTGCGTTGCAGGGGTACAGAACTTCAGTACGTACTTCAACAGGGGCAACCCCGTTCTCACTGGTGTATGGTATGGAGGCAGTCCTACCAATTGAAGTGGAAATCCCCTCGTTGAGGTTGATGATTGACATTAAGTTAGATGAAGCTGAGGGGATCCGATCCATATATAATCAATTGAGCCTCATTGAAGAGAAGCGTCTAGCAACTGTATGCCATGGACAGCTGTATCAGCGATGGATGAAGCAGGCTTTTGACAAGAAGGTGCGACCACAGAAGTACATACCAGGTGACTTGGTACTGAAAAGGATTCTTCCTCCTCTCAACGATCACAGGGGAAAATGGACACCCAACTATGAAGGACCGTTCGTGGTTAAAAAGGTTTTCTCAGGAAGAGCCTTGATGCTGACAACCATGGACGGGGAGGACTTCCAATCCTCTGTCAACGCAGACGCATTAAGAAAATACTTCGTGTGAAAAGGACCCGCTGGATAAAAATAGAATAAAGATCCAGGCAAAAATGGGCATCCCGGCGAGCCAAAAACAGAATAAAAGGCTCGGGCAAAAGTTAGGGAAATCTTGAAAAAAAATGTACACCCGCTGAGTTGAAAAGCCACATCGGACAACTCAGGCAAAAAAGGGTATCCCGGTGGATTCAAAACCTGAAAAGGCGATCCATGCAAAAGAGGGATTAACACGAACGACTGCGATCTGCGAGATCTGTAACCTATCTACAGTTGAGGCTAACCTAAGGGTTGAAGATCAATTCAGTTACTCTTTCTCAAGAGGCAGAGCGAGCGGAGCGTCTTGAAGACATACGAGTCATAACCGGGTTGAGACTTGATGAGATCCACTTATCACATTGCCAATAGGATAATTTTGTTTTCCTTTTTGGCTGTTTCCTCTCCAGGGAACTGCTTCCTTTGTACTGCCTGTTCATGGCCATTTTTCCGAATCAATAAAATTCAACTTCAGTCAATTTGTGACTATTTTTCTTTTTGTTTTTGTTCTTTCATCTAGCATTGATTGATTACGAAAATGTCCAGCAAATTGTGATTTATATTGTGTTGTGAACATTTGAATGCTTTCTAACTCATGCAGGAGGACAAAAACATTTAATACAACTCTGAAAGGGTGTCGAGATACCCAGATAATGGTTCATACTACGAGCCTGGGGCAGGCAGATCCCAAACTAACTTTCCATGTTGCAGGTACTATCGATTGTGTTCATGCAGGTACAAGTACCGGTGTTGCTAACAGAGCTAAAAGCGAATCCCCAGTGAAGTCTCCAGAACAGGAGCATATGTCTCCCAGGGTGTCTCTAATCTTCCCCAGCGAAGTTCAGCAAGGTAGCAGGAGGTGGGTGTCATCCCCAGGTGTAAACACCCCAAATTTGCCCTCACTCATTTCCCCATGGCTTGTGATCTTTTCATTTTCATAAGTTCAATCATATCATCTCATATTGCCTTTTTGCTTCACTACATTGGTTCAAAGTCATCTGCATCTAGGGTTTGTGATCTAAGCACTCCCTGAGCCATCTGAGCCACTCCAAAGGTCTTCAATCATCTCAAGAGGGTCCATGTATGTTCATGCATCATATTATATCCTCCCAAGATCAAGAAAGTCATAAAATCACAAGAGCTGAGGAAGCATGGAAGCAGAGCCAGGTTTAACTGCACAGATGACCTAAAATTAGGGTTTTGGTTTCAGAGGCCATAACTCCAAATTTTTTGGTCATTCTTGTTTCTATTGGTCTCTATATGATATAAGGATCATGCATACCAATTTTCATGAAGAAATTCAATGGGGAAGGCATCTGATCAATATATGACTTCTTGAACAAGTCAGTGCAAAATCAGGGCATCTGAGGCCCCCAATCATCCAACCAAAGGGTCTTCTCCATCATTTTGGATGTGTATGATCTTTATTTAATCTTAGAAGAAGTTAGAAGTTCACAAAATTGAAGAATTTCAAGCCATTTGCAAAGTTGCCATTCTGGGAAAGTGACTTGTAATGCAAAATTGCCATTTTGGGAAAGTTTTTCAACCTCCTCTTTTTGATTCAAAAATGCTTCAAATGAAAAATTCTTGGTCATGAAAGTTGTAGATTGGATCATTCCCTTTTCAAAAAGTACAAGAACTTGATCTAATTCATCATAGAACTCAAGTTATGGCCTTGCAAAATTGGGAAAAATCACAAAAATTTCACTAATGTACCAAAGAGGGAAACTTGCAAAACCATTTGCCAAAGCATTTTGTGACTTCAAACACACTTATAACCATTACACAAACATAGTACATGACCTATAATTCAGAATTGCCCAAAGAAATCTCAAGTTTCATGCCTTGATCATCAAGATTTTTCAAAAGGGGCCAAAACATCACATAATTGCAAAACACCCCATAACTTTCTTCCCTCTTGCTGAATTGCCTCAAGAATGGATTTGTGGACATCCATGAAGTCAACTACGCATGGACATGCCCAAGGACCAGCTGTATTCTTGCCCATACCTCAAGTACAAGTCATGTTGACATTTTGGCAACTTGCCCATACCAATCACCATAGGCCACCACCCACTCTCTGACCTATCATAACTTGTTATGTGGATCAAACACAGCTCATAACATAACACACACAAGCCTGAAACCTCAGATGGCCCAAGTTCTCAAAAACTCCCCAACTTGCAAAACCTTTCGAATCTCTCAGCTCACTCACTCAATCTTCAAACCAATTTCACCATTGTTCTCAAAATCACTCACTGACCACAAACCAACCATTAAAACAGCCAAAAACACCCCACAAACCAAACACAGTTTTTGACCAGTTGGGTTGCAAACTCCCAAACCAGCCAAAAGAAATTCCTTCCAAGCATCAAAACTTCATCAGGAGTTCAAGGGGAGTGGTTTGCACAAAGAGAGAAGGCCTGAAAGTCCCAAACTGAGAAAGCTCAAGCTCAGGTACCTCCTTGAAACTTTTTTCCAGAAATTGTTTCTTTAGTTATAGAATGGTAGAGTGTGTTCCACTGATCACTCTGAGCTTTATATTTTCGAAAATGGTTGAGAATTGAGTTTGTATGAATGTTCTGAAAGTTTTGCCATTTTTAATCTTTCCTTCGAATCTTGTGTTTGAGCAAAAATAAATTCATTTTGAGTGTAGATTCATGTTTAGGAGAGTGAGGGGAGTTGATCTGGAGCTTTAGAGCTCCAGAAATAACTTAGGGAAGAAGTTAGCAACTTTCAGGTGAGGGGGTCACCGGAGAAGACGACCGGAGCTCTTCTCCGGTGACCTGAAAGTCATTAAGTGTCTTAATTAGGTTTAGGGTTCCGTTTGAATACTGGCCTTTGGATTTGATTTACCCGCGCGCGTGTGTGGCCCAGATTGTCCCACTTAACCCTAATTTTCAATTAATTAAGTTAATCAGATAATTAAGCCAGTTTGAATCTCCACCCTTGGATCTGGCGCGCAGTCAACTCCCTCCCTTTTTCATTTAAACCATAGCCAGTGGATCAGTTGACTTCCATTAATCCTCATTTTAATTTCATTTTTTATCATTTATCTTGTACAATTTATTTCAAATAGTTAGAAAATCTTAAAAATATTTTCCTTTTGCATTTTCTTTTCAAATATTGCTCTAAACCAGAAAATAATTTTTATTTTATTTTTTGCATAAAATTTGTATTTTTAAAATATTTAAATGTTTATTTTAATTAATTAATGGAAATTAATTAATTAAAATACCATTTAAGTTTCTAAAAATCACCAAAAAAATCACATTGCATCTTGACACATTTAGAGACATTATCAACCATTCATACAAATTTCATTTTGGTTCTTGATCCATTTTGACATTTTTCTTTTGATTTAGGGTTCTTTAAAATCAATATTTTGACCCTAACTTGGAAAAATCTTTTCTGCCTAACCATGAAGAGTTTGATAATGGTTCTTTTTGCATTGCATTCCACATATCATATAGTTTATAGGATAAAATTGGCACGAATTTATCTTTCATTTTTGATTTTTTTTGCATTTTTCTTTGTGAGGTACCTTAAAACCCTAGCAAACTTAGAAAAATCATAAGTCCTTTAGGGTTTAGCTTCTAACCTTCCCCTTTGGGAAGTGAACTTGTATAGGTTTAAGGTACCTTTGATCCCATTTTCAATTTTTTATCTTGTCATTTGCCTGTGATTTTGAATTTGGCATTGCATCTTGTACATAAACCCTAATTTTTGCTTTCATTTGCATCCATTCTTCATATGCTTGCATACATGAACTTGCTATGACATTTTGTGCATCCATATGACATATAAGACATCTTAGGACATATTGAAATCATGTTTGATCATTGCATCATCCATTTGCCATGTTATGCATCCATTGCATTTCATTTGCATTCTCATCTCTTGTATGAAAATTCATATCACTTGACATGCTTTCATACCATCTCACAATTTTCATTTGCATTATGATTGTGCTCTTGATTTTGGTTTGCATCCTTGCATCTTTGCTTCATTTTTTACTTGTGAATTAGAGTGAGCTTGCTCATTCATGCTCTTTCTCCTCCTTCTTTCTTCAAGCAACTTGTCTTCTTAAGTGAAGTAAGTTGACTTGTTTCTTCTGCTTCTCTTCCTTTCATCTGCTTCTTCCTTGGTGGTTTCTCTGAAGATCTTCTTGCAAGCCTCATTAACCCTAGAAACACCCAAGCATGATCACAATTAGGGTTTGATTAGTCCCCCCATTAGTTTTACCTTTGTGTCATCTTTGTGTCTTCTCTTCTCATCTCATAATCAGGGACTAAACCATCAAGGTTTTAAGGCTTTGTGATTAAGATTATGCATGTATCCTTCTATTAGGATGGAGTGTATAACTTTAATCCTAAGTGTTAAACCCTTAATGTGTTTAAATCCTTTAATCAATTCACTTAATAATCACTAAGACAATAAGCTTGTAACTTGGGTCTTGCATTAGGGTTCTAATTCTTCCTTAATTGGCTAAGAAGGACTAACCCTAGTGTTAATGGACAAGTCCCCCTCAAGTTGTCTTACAAACTATAAAATCCATTTCTTAATCTTACCATTAACTAAAATCCACTTTAATAAAGGTTTTGTTTTGTCATGAGGTTAATCCCTAATCATGGATTAAGTTGAGGAGCCTTCCTCAGCTTAAATGTCCTCATCTATTATCCTTCTATTAGGATGGTGTAATGGGTCCATTAAATCCTTGATTATGGCTTAAACTCATTACTTAACACTAAACAAAAACTCCAAAAAACATCTAAATAATCACAAGTAGGTTAATGATCTTAATCCTACACCATGGTGATTAAGTGTGAGGTGTTTACTTCATACTTAAGGTATTCTCATTACCCCTAATCAGAGGGAGGATGTGATGAGTTTACTAACCCTTGGTTTAGGCTTAAGCTCATTATCTTATAACAAACAAAAAGCAATAAAAGATTGAAAACATCATAAACAAACAATAATCGTCTCCTTCAGGATTCTTTTCTCACCTCATTCACTCACAAACGAGAATTAGCTTCTTCCGTCTAATGCAAGACAGTTTGCACCTGAGCCAGACAGGTCATACACTTGAGCATAGACAAGTGAACAGTTCACAAGTCAATCTATCTTTCAGTCTCTTTGAGTCGAACTACGGTGTTCTGACTTCCTCATTGCATGAAAGGATACGTAGGCATAACCTAACTGTTATCGAACAAAAGTCTCTGTATATTCCCCCTCTTCTAGCATTATTCTTTTAAAGCCTCATTGTCTTGAGAATTTCATTCTTTTCTTGCATTGACACTCTCATACTTCACTTCATATTTCTTTTACACTGACACTTGCATTCTTTTCCAGCTGTTGCACACAAAATAGCACTGACACTACCCCTTTAAAACACAAATCTTTCAAGCGTGGATCCCGTCGAGTACGACGGACAATCTGGGTGCTAATACCTTCCCAGGTTGTAACCAACCCCCTTTCTCAGTCTCTCTGGTTCGCGACCGTTTTATCCGTATCTTTCTAGGTTTATGCAGCATTACCTTTCCTTCGGGATAAAAATGCCTAGCTGGCGACTCTTTTATTTTCAGTTCACCCTTGTGTGTTCTCTCCTTTTCGCCGACCGTTCGCGTCTGTACCCTATTTGAGTTAGCCTCATTTGGTGGGAGCGACAGCTTGGCGACTCTTCTGGGGACCCTTATATTGCAACCAGGGCTTCTGGTTCTTTTTGTGGGTTCCTCCTAGCGCTTGTTTGATTTGTGTTTACTGGGGTGCTATGTGCTATGTGTGTTTATTTGTTTTTGCTTTATTTACTGCTTTATGTACAGTTTTATTTATTGCTTTATTTACAGTTTTATACATCATACTGTCATCTGCTGGATCTAGTTTGCTGTTTTGGTGGGTGGGGTTCCATTGAGAGTTTAAGGTCCTATACCGGGGACCTGAGTGACACCTAGGCTAGAGTGGTTCATGTTCTTTCCCATTCCATTTTGGTCTGGTGCGGGAATATGAAACACGGTTCAGATATGGGTTTCTTCTTGAGAACTCTGTGCTACAGATTTCCTGTAGTGCTAGGGCTATCTGGGAAGCCTGCTAAGCCTGGATGACCTGTATTATGACCTTCAGAAACTGAGGTGATTTAGAGGAGGATCTTTTATGGTTATTGTAAACACTGTACCTCCGGGTTAGAAGTGTTTACACTTCTCATAACTGATCCAAGTCTGAAGACCCTTGTTCTAGAACATTACCTGTGAGGGGGTTGGGTTGTTTACAGGTTTGCAGGAACCCTTGGCCACATCATACCCTGTTACTGTATTGTTTAAGAATACTCCACTTTGGACAGTTCTTGTGATTAACCCCAGACATGTGACTCTTTATTTGAGTCCCCCACCCTGGTTACTGGACTTCCAAACCTCCATCTGGACTTTTTGAACATACATGGGCCTTATGTCAAGACAGATAATCAGATCCAGCTTGATCACAAACCCTTGCATATCATTTGCATATATCATCATTGTGTAATACCTCAAAATTTGCCCTCTCATTTTCATGCCATTTAGCATATCCTTTCATACATTGCATTGCATTTAGATCACAATTGCATCATAAACATACATGAATGTACATCTCCATTTGAGCTTTCACAGGTTGCGTCTGGCCTTTATTTCTTCATGAGGCACGTGCACAATAATCTCAGAAGAAGCCAAAAGTTCTCGGTTGATTCAGAGGAGTTTAAGCTGAATATCAGTTTTATGGTGCAGTTTGCAAAAGTTGTAACTTATGCTCGGAAACTCATTTTGGCTTGAAACTCAATAGTTTAGACCGTTTCATTATTCTTTACAACTTTTGTGTTCGGCTCGGAGGCCAATTCATCAAGGAAAATGGCGGGATTTATTTGTTTCTGAAATTTCGGTTTCGCCGATTAACTGTGCTAGCGGTATTCAAGAGTTTGTAACTTCTTATTGGGTCAACATGTCTGAGAGATTCATATGCCAAAAGTTCCGTCTTGATATCCTTTCCAACTTTTGGGTTTTGGCCGAGAACTAATTCTTTGAAGAAGATCTCAGAATGTGCGAGTCTTTAGAGTCGACATAGTGAAAAACAGTGCTGAACCGGTGAGTTTTGAACACTAAAAAATTCATAACTCTTGGCTCGTTCATCGAATTGATGTTGTTTCGGTGCCTAAAATTCCGTTTAGATGTTATCTTCATTATGTGAATTCAGTTTGGGTTAGGTCCGAGCGGAAGGATCTCGAAAATGCGAATTACCAGTAAGGTTCTTTGATGCAGTGCACTGTCTGTCAGATTTTGTAAAATTCATAACTCGGTCAATTTTCATCGGATATCACCCGTTCTTGAAGTGTTGGTTCACAAATTTTATCCTCTTCAATTTCAAATACAAAAGTGAGTTCGAACGGTGCTCCAAAGATTGTCGTTTTGGTTTATTTCACAAAACTGAAGTGCTGAACCGAAGAAAAATGCTGAAAGTGGTTTCACGAGAAAATTCATATCTCCCTCGTCGTTTGTCCGGTTGAGCTTAGATTTTAACACCAGGTCACTGACTCATAGATCTACAACTTTTCTGACAAAGTCGAGTCGAGATTATGCTCCGAAGAGGTTGACCTCGTCACATTTTCGAGTGGCGGACACCAAATTAGCCGAAAAAACAACTTATTCAGTGACGTCTTGCAGCTTAAACGTATCGATCGCACTCGATTTTGATCGTTTGACGTCCATTCTTTTTGTGTTGCAACCGTGATTCAGAGGCGGACGATATTGTGGAAGGCTCAGAGTCGAAATTTCTTGCCGAAGATATTGTTATTTTCACTTAAGCCGAAATTCTACCTTTTGCCTTTCATTTTACACTCCACTATATATTCTTTTGACCCACAATTTGTCTCATAACTTCAATCATAATTTACAAACACCAAAAAACTCTCACAAACTCTCTCTAAAGGATCAAAGTTCATTCTCTCAATTCTTTCTCAAGAACACAACAACAACTTCATCAAGAACTCAAGAACACAACAATTCCGATCAAGCTTCCGGTAGCCGAGCCGCCACGAACCACCACCTCCGGTCAACTTCACCACCGTAAGACCACCATCTTCCGCCACCGGCAGCCGCGCGGCCTCTCCTCCTCTCCTCCGTTCATGATCGCGTCTCACTTCCTTCGGATTCGCAATTTCTTCGTCGATTCTTCATTCGGTAAGCTTCTTAAACTTTAATTCATGAATAATTGTTGGATTGTTTCTTGAATTGAATTTTGAAGTTGAATTAATCTTGTGGAGATTATGTGCATTGATTCATAATTTGATTATTGATTGATTCTTGATTAATTTATCCTAATAATTGTTGTGGTGCATGATTGAAAAGGCTTGGTAAAGTTGACATAGAATAATCGGTGAATGTTAGGTGTTTGACAAAATTCCTGAGAGCTAATTATTATAACTTGATATTGATTGAAGTGCTTGACTTTTAAATTCATGCTTGTTTCAATGTGCAAATTTGAAATAGGATAGGTTGAGGCTTAATTGTTGATGTTGTTCATGTGTCGCGTGTCGAGAATATGTTTTGGTCATAACTTCCTAACCGTAGCGCGTTTTCGCGAATGTGAATAGTGTAAATTGACTTTGTTGATTATTTTGGAGCCATTGGTGAACTTTTTAGTCGATTTCGGACAATTTTTTCCGGCTATTTTGCTACTGCCAGCCGACGAAATCGGCCAAAAAGTATCACTTCCAAGCGGAATTTTCAAAAACCGATTGCATATTTGAATCCGTTGGCACGTTTGCAAGTTACCATGCGATTTTCGTTCAATTCCGAGTCGGTGATTTTTGACGCATTTTTTCGTTTTAAGGCTTTTTAAGTTCGGTTTGGTGCGATTTTGATGCATTGATCTTGTTTTGACTTGTACATATGTTTGTTGATCATTTGCCATTCATTACATGTAAATTTGTTCGATTCCGGTTTGAGTTTGCATGTTGTTTATGTTAGAGCATAAGTGCTGCCCCGTTTTGAAACGTAAATTTCAATGCATGTCCATGACTCGTATATTCATATTTCTACTTGATTTGGAGTTGTGAGGCATAGGTTCAACTTCCGGTTGCACCTCTTTTTGGTTTCTAATGCGTTTGTTGAGTTCATGCAAGGTTCTCGCAAAGATCTTAACGACGGTTGTTTGGTTGGTATTCCACTTTATTTGTGGGATACCTTTGGATTCAAATGATATTTTGTGCCGTTGTTTTTGTTTCGATTATGGGGGATCTTCACAAAGCAATTATGGAAGATGAGCATTTATTTTGCTCATAAGAGACTACAAGACCTTGCTTGAGTTTTTTTGGATTTCTTTTATATGAAGAATCGACACTTTGATCAAGTAAGTAATTTCGAGCTTTCCACGATAACGCATCATTCTAGTCGTATACGGCTTAGGAGCATGTAACTTAAGGTGCATATTGAGCCCTCCCACCTGAGGCATTGGATATATTTGTTATTTATGATGATATGCGTCGATTTCGGAACTTAGGGATTAGGTTACGAACCATTAGGATCGATTCCTTTCACTTCCCCTTAAAATCCACTTTTTTGTCCGTTTCGTCGCAATTATTAAAAATAGTTTTAGGTGGGATAAAATTCTGGAAAAATTCATGAGTGATCCTCATCCTCTTAATTAATTTGTCATATTTTTTGTTTCCAGATTTGGGTGGTTTTAATAATTAATTTGGATTTTAGATCATAAGCTGTCCCAAAAAGGAATGTTTTGGCATAAGGGATCGAAATCGATTTTTTCCCATAGGTGTGAAACCTATTTTTTGTGTGTGATTAATCACTGTAATTTGTGACATTTTTATGCCCCTTAGGCATTTTTTTTCATAATTTTAGATGCCCTTTTTGATCCACTTTGTGGAGTTGTTTTTGGTGATCATGTTTTGTTACCTTGCTAGTCAAGGAATTGTTTTGGCACTTTGGTGCATAATTTTGTATAATCCTTTTGGATAATGTAAGATAATGACTATATCATTCCAGGTATTTAATTTCATAATTTTTAAAGGCTTTTTGCTATTTTTCCATGTCACCTAGATCCTAGGTTGATTCATGTGTTTATGTGTCGCATAACCTAAGTGTTAAGAAGGCATTCATGCCATTTGATTGAGGAATTTTTTGGTAGCTTTTAAGAGTTGATTATAGGTCATTTGTATGTCTTTAATTCCAGTCATAGGTCATTTTTTTGAACCATGCTCATTTGGTTTGTTTTGGTGCTTTAAAGTGCATACTTATGTGAATTAACTTTAACTTAAACTAGCTTCTCTTCTCCTCTAAATAATAACATGAATTATATGGAAATCATTAATGCCTATTCATTCATTCTAAGTGAATCTCATACCTTGTATGCTACTGACCCATAATCATTTCATTCATATTCACATGCCATTCTTCCTTAACTTTCATCATGTGCGATCTTATGCGATTTTTGTTCGTTTCTTCTCATATCTTCTTCTCATTGCTCCATATGCCTAAACCATTGCATCCATGATTGTATATTCATTCACACATATTCATGAGCATTCACTACTGACTTTGATGTTCATTTCATGTACTAATTCATGCTTGTAAGCCATACGCATTCATACTTCATCCATAAACCCTAATTTGCATTTATGTGAACTTAGGTGAACTTTTTGAACATAGTTTGACATAGTTTGATCTTGTGAGGTATCCTAGCATCCTTAGGGACCTATATCATGTAGCTACTGACTTTAGAAGTCATGTAACCTTTAGGTACCTTCACCTTTAGACTTAGGTCTTATTTTGAACCCTAGTTCCATTCTAGGATGTTTATGGTACTTAATCGCTTTCATGCTTCGATTTTACTTTCAATATGCATTGTCATGCTAACTTTTGTTTTGTAGGGGGGAAGATTGAGGTAAGCATTACTTCATTCCTATCTCTTATGCATTTTAATTGTGTTTGCCTTAGCACTTTGTGCTTTGCTTTTAGGCTTTCCCTTTCTTTAGAGACAACTTAACTTCCTTAGGAAGTAAGTTAGTTTCTAAGCTCTCTTTTCTTCTTTTCCTTTTCTTCCTTAGGATTAGAATACCTCATTAACCCTTAGGATATCCATGCATGCTAACACTTAGGGTTGCTTTAGTCCCCTTTAGAATTTTTTCCTTTGAGATCCTTTGGTGCTCTCTCTTCTCATCTTCAAACTTAATTCTAGTTCATTTAATAAAGGTTGAGTACCTTCATGTGACATGAGACTTTGCTATGAGATGCTCACATGCGTTCCATTTCGGGGCGAGGTGTGAGTCATCACTCGTGGTGGATAGGTCTTAGCATGAGTACCTCACAAAGAAAAGCTAAAAAGCACTTCTTAATCAAAAACCACAAAAACACTTAATAATGATAATAGGTTAGTGTGCTTGAGCCTTCACTTGTGGGACTAGCTTTGGGGATTTCCTCCATAGATAGGTGTGCCTCTTGCGCATTCCATTTCGGGATGATGTGAGATGTACACATCCCATTGAGTAAGACTTAGGTACACTTACCTATGCAAACTTTCACTCATAAAAGTTTCTAAAAAACACCAAACAAACAATAAGCGTCTTTCCTTCGGGAATTCTTTTCTCATCTCCTTCGCTCCGTATGCGAACTTGCTCCTACTTGTCATTTTGCAAGACGGTTACGCACTCGTCGTCTGAGTCTGCAACACCTGAGCAATGGCATAGGCAGTTCAAGCCTTAATTCACAAGAAATTTCCCTTTGTTACCCCTAGTTAGGGGAACTACGGCGTCTCTGATCCTCGTTATCCCGATGAGGTACGTAGGCAGCGGGGTAGGGCCCGTTCGAGCACATTCTTTATTTTCCCTACATTTTCCCCTTTTTATTCTCATTCTCTTATTTCAGTTCTTTTCTCATTTCTCATTCCCATTCCAGTTAGCGGTTTTATTCAGCAGCAATCATGTTTTTCTCACCCTTTGAAACAAACAAGCAAGCGTGGATCCCGTCGGGTACGACGGACGATCTGGGGTGCTAATACCTTCCCAGGTCGTAACCGACTCCCGAACTCAGATCTTTGGTTCGCAAGGCCTTGTCCTTTCCTTCTTCCTCAGGTTTGTGCAACATTACCTTTCCCATTCATTCGGGATAAAAATGTCTGGCTGGCGACTCTAACCTTTCCGCGCCACTTTCGCGTTTGTACTAGGATGAAAATCCCGGGAGCGACACATTGCATCATTTAACATTTGTTTATTTGCTTTTCAGGGTATCCATCTCATTGTATCTTGGTTTTGGTTTTGAACCCTTCTTCTGCATAGACCTCTGCTTCAGCTGTCTCCATCAGTTATCTGCTTCAGTTATTTCCATCCTCATCAGCATCAGTCTTCCAGTGACTTACCTTCAGTTTCTCAGTCTGTGATCTTCACCAGCATTTGTCTTCAGTTTCTTCAACAAGCACTTATGGCTACTCCCAGGAAAAGTAACATATCATTCCACTTCTTTGAGCCTGTGTTGACTGGTATCAGGCAGGTCCAGTCACTCATCACACCTGATCACATCCCATTGTTTAGAGAGCATTATGGAGGTATCCTGGATATGGTTATGGACCTTGATCCTTCTCAGAGGAGCATGATCCACACCTGCTTACAGTTTTATGACCCTCCTTTAAGATGTTTCACCTTTCTAGATTTTCAGCTAGGGCCTCTGCTGGAAGAGTTCTCTTCATTTATTGGAGTACCTATCAGAGGTGGGATCCCTTTCAACCTAGAGATGACTGCTCCCAGAAATGAAGAGGTAGCAAGGGCACTGTACTTGGAGCCTGCCCTGATTGAGCAAAGTATGACAACAAAGGCTGGGATCCCTGGTTTGCACTTGGACTTCTTGATTTCTCAGGCCATCCTGAAGGCTTCATTGGGAGAGTAGAGGGCAGTTTGTGCACTGTTAGCCCTCAGCATATATGGGGCTATACTGTTTGCAGATGAGCCCAAATTTGTCAGCAAGAATGTCATCCATCTGTTTCTTCTGAAGAACCCAGTACCTACACTGCTAGGAGATTTTTACTACTCCGTTCATCAGAGGAATGAGAAACAGAGGGGGAAGTTGGTAAGATGTTGTGCTCCTTTATTTTACACCTGGCTGCTCAGACACCTGCCTAAGTCAGATGCTTTCCTGAATCCCCACCAGCAGAAGAATTGGGCTAAGAGGCTCATTGCCTTGACTTCAGATGATATCAGATGGTGCACCCAGAGCACCAAAGGCAAGGAAATTATCACCAGTTGTGGACAATACCCAAATGTGCCTCTGATAGGAGTAAAGGGTTTCATCAACTACAATCCTTTACTGTTTAAGAGACAACTGGGCTATGCCTTGGTTCACTCTCCCAGAGGACAGGATTTAGCTGAGACCCTGTATTGTGAAGTGAAACCTAATTCAGCTGCTATCAGACAAACATCCTGGGCTTGGGACAACATCCAGACAAAAGGGGTAGCTATTCTTGGAAGATGTAATAATGTTGCTTCAGCTTAGTACTATGATTGGTCCCGTACAAGAGCTCAGATTACCAGAATGCCTTTCATCTTGGAAGACATACTTGGACCATCCACAGTACAGCCTGCAGCAACAGTTAGCCTGGAGGAGTTTGAAAAGTTGAAGGAAAGGAATGAGCAGCTATCTCAGGCCTTGAAGAAGACCCTTTGGGAAAGGAGTGATGGTCGTCTAGACATTGAGAGGTTGGAAAAGCTCAGGGTGGAGCATCTTGCCAAAATTGAGAAGACAGAGGACTACATAAGGAAAGCAAGGGCTGGGGAACAGATATTGAAGAATGCCTGCAAGGAGGCCAAGATTCAGAAGGCTAGGGCTGAGCACTATCTGTAAGAGAGTCAGGCTAGGTGGGTCAGGATCACTGAAGCCCGTGCACAAGAAGACCAGAAGACTCAAGCCAAGATTGAACAGCTAGAGGCCAGTGAAAAGAAGCAGCAGGAAGCTTTGTTGGCAGCTCAGAAGGAGATTTCAGAGTTAAAGCTTAGGGCAGGATTGAAGAGGTCAAAGGATCAGGACAGGCATAAGAAGCTGACCACTGCCATTGCTACCAGGAACCTCCTCATTAGGACCATTACAGAGCACCCAACTGGTCCAGTGACTGAGGCACTCCTGAAGGAGGTCAGAGAAGATGAGTTTGGACTGGATGTCTGATTCTTTGCTTGTTGCTTGTTTCCATTTGATGTACTTTTCATTTTGTTGTATTTTGACCCTCCATGGGCATGTATTGTAAAACAAACTAGGTATTGTCCACCATTTGTAATATATTTTAGTTTGTCTTCATTTGGGTTTTCTCTCAACAACATCAAGCATCTTCCTCGAGGTCTGGAAAGGTCAAAACCAAGAACCGAACTGGATACCTTGGAAAACAAATAAGCATACTGCATTGCATACTAACTTTGTTTTTTGTTTTGTAGGTTTTGTTGTTATTTATTGTTTCTAACTTTGTTGTGATCTCAGGAAACATTGATCGTCGCCGAGTGTTCCCTATCAACCGCGCGCACCGGTACCCGACTCGTTACAATCTTCCCGGCATTCAAATGGAACAAGTACAGCAGGATCTAACTGATGTCAGAAATCAGATGACCAATGAGAGATTGGAGATGAGAAATCAGATGTCTCAGTTCATGGCAGTGATGACTGGCCTAGCCCAGAGCCAGGAAAGGTTAAGAGAGCTGGTGGAGAGAAAAACTCCTGAGGAACCTCATCTGGGAACAGGAGGAACTAGCAACAATGAACGGGGTCAGCCTCGTATTGACCCACAGGAGTATAGACCTCACCTAAATCCAGAAGTTAACATCCTAAGAAATGGTCAAGGTAATGCTACTGGGGACCCAATCCTGCAGGAAGATCCCCAGGGAGAACAGTTTACTGTTATAGGGGCTGGAGATGAGGTATACGACAGAAGATTGGACGAGATTGCTGAAAAGTTAAGATCTTTGGAATCTCAGAATTCTTTGGGCTTCGATGTGATGGACATGGGACTAGTGGATGGGGTGAGAATTCCCCACAAATTCAAGCCCCCATGTTTTGAAAAGTACAATGGTACCTCCTGTCCTCGCACTCATCTGCAGTCTTTCTTGGGAAGGCTCAAAGCGTATACCATGGATGAAAAGCTATGGATGTTCTACTTTGAAGACAGTCTGACTGGAGCTTCGAGAGAATGGTATTCACATTTGTCTAGGGCCACCGTAAGATGCTGGAAGGGTTTGGCTGAGGCTTTCATCCGTCAATATCAATACAACCTGGACATGGCTCCCAACAGGACCCTCCTAATGGGAATGTCTCAATCTTCTAGAGAGAGCTTCCGGGAGTATGCTCAAAGATGGAGACAGCTTGCTGCTGCTGTCCAACCACCCATGTCAGAAAGGGAAATGGCCGACATGTTCATGAATACATTGCAAGGGACCTATATTGATAGACTGGCTGCTTTTTCCTCTACCAGTTTTGCTGATGTGGTCATAGCTGGTGAGAGGATTGAAAGTCTCTTAAAGATTGGCAAAATTTCCAACAGTGGTGCAAGTTCGTCCGGCAATCCCAGAAAGCCTTTTGCGGGACCCCGAAGGGCAGGTGAAACAAACTCCATTCATACAAGCAGGAGCAGGCCTCAGTATGCTCATCGGTCAGTAGCAGCTGTTACCATCCCATCTCCAATGCCACGACAATCATCATATCCTCAACAACAACAACCACAGTATCAACAACAAGTTCATTATCCGCAACAAAGGTCGTACAACAACAACAACAACCAACAACAGCGTCCCTTCCAACAAAGGCAATCACAAGCAAATAGGGTAATTGACCCAATTCCAATACCGTATGCTGCACTCTTGCCACAACTCCTGAAGCTCAACCTAGTTGAGTTAAGGAAATTGGCACCTCCAGATCCTCTTAATATGCCAAAGAACTATGATGCAAATGCCAGGTGTGCATTCCACTCAAACGCACCGGGGCATAATACTGAAAAATGCAGGGCCATACAGATGAAAGTCCAGGATTTGGTGGACTCAAAAGCTCTCAACTTTGCACCCCCTCCAAACGTCACAAGAAATCCAATGCCTAGTCACAACGGGCCTAGGATTGATGCTATTGAGGAAGGCAAACCATCCACATTAATTACCAGTGTTGCACAAATCCGAACACCCTTGGTTGAAATCAAAGCTCAGCTGTTAGAGTGCCAAGTGTTCCCCGGATGCGAGGTCGGCTGTGGATATTGCAACATTGCCGTTAATGGATGTGAGAGACTGAGAAACGGCATAGATGGTCTCATTAAAGATGGCATTCTTCAGATTACGACAACAACGACTACAACTCCAACAATTCCTTCATCAACAATCATAGATGCTCCTACAACGTCAGCAACCATTGTTCCAACAGATTCTACTACAACTCCAACAAATACTCAATCAATCATTTCAACGGATACAAGTTCAGTCACAATTCCTTCTACAACGACAACACCCATTATTCCATCAGTTCCTGCTACAACTTCAATACCTGTCAAATCAACAGTACCTTCTACAACATCAGCAACAGTTAATGAAAGTGTCTCAACGGTTACGATATACTACGATCCTGCAAATATTCCTTCAAACAACTCACAACAAAATACCACTCCTATCAGAGCTCCGGTTACCATATATTATGATCCACACACCATTTTGGTCCCCTCTGCAGCTGCTATCAGTCCAGTCACTATCACAGTGCCTGGGCCAGTTCCTTACAAAAGCAACAATGCCATCCCTTGGCATTATGGCTCAGATCTATACTGCAAGGGGCAGAAAATCACTTTGGAATCATCAAATTCTTCACCTCAGATAGACAATGTGGAGGGAGGCGGAGGCTTCACTAGAAGCGGACGTCTCTTTGCCTCGCAAATACCAAGGCCCATTGCTGAAGGAGAGGTTGCTGCTAAGGAAAAAGGGAAGAGCGTGGTGCAAGAAGAACAAGTTGCTAAAGAAGCTTTGAAGACTCCTTTTGATCAAGAAGTTGATGAATTCATGCGGATCATCAAAAAGAGCGATTATAAGGTGGTAGACCAGCTTCACCAAACACCTTCCAAAATCTCCATACTATCATTGCTAATGTGCTCTGAGGCTCATCGGAACGCACTATTAAAAGTCCTACACGCAACTTATGTGCCGGAGGAGATTACTATCAATCAGTTAGAGGCCGTGGTTGGAAATGTCAACGCTAGTCATGGACTAGGATTTACCAACACTGATCTAACAACGGAAGGTCGCAATCACAACAAGGCTTTGTACATTACCTTGGAGTGTAAGGGTGTAGTTCTTTCTCACGTATTGGTGGACACATGGTCATCACTTAATGTCCTACCCAAGAAAGCCCTTGTGAAGCTGGAACATGATGGATTGGCACTGCGCCCAAGCAACTTGGTAGTAAGAGCCTTTGACGGTTCTAAAAGATCAGTTCTGGGAGAGATAGAGTTACCAATAATGATTGGCCCACAGGTTTTCAAAACGACCTTCTTTGTGATGGATATACAGCCTGCCTACAGCTGTCTATTGGGTAGACCATGGATACACACCGCTGGCGCCGTGACGTCAACCCTTCACCAGAAGTAAAAACTCGAGTGGGAGGGCCATGTCATTACCATTTGTGGGGAGGAGGATATCTTCGTTAGCCAGCTGGCTACTTTCAAATAAATTGAAATGGATGGGGAGATCCATGAAACCATGAGCCAAGGGTTTGAGGCCCTTAATATTAATGAAACGTCTGCTGTGTCTGGGACCTCCATCACATCATATCAACAAGCCCGGAAGGTTGTTGAGGAAGGTACCGCCCAAGGATGGGGCAAGCTGCTGCCCGTGGAGAAGAAAGAGGACCGATTCGGGTTGGGTTACAGACCAACTCGACAAGATCAACCAGAGGTTGCAAAAGAGCCCAAGGTTGTCAGCGGGGGAATGCTCACCCCGGATGCTGTGAATAGTCTGGAAGAAGAGTCAGAAGACGAGCGCAACCTGGAAAGCTGGATACGTCCAAAGATCTCGGGGAGCCGTGTCTCAAACTGGTCTTCCCAGGAAATTATAAGAGTTACTCCCGTAGAGTAATTATTATTTCCTGTTTTTAAAGCATGCATCAAGTCCTGCGTCTTGCCCAAGATGTCAGGACTCATTTTGTAATCGGGCCATCTTGTATTTTGTGCAAAGATCATTTAATGAATATCAGGACATCTTTTGCAAATGAGCCTTTTATTTTCTGCTCACTGTTTTTCATTTTTCATTTTTTGTACAAAAATAAAATGGCAATGTTTTTCAAAATGATAACTTCATTTCCACTTTTTCTAAACAAGATAAAACTGATCACTAAAATGAACAAATCTAAACCCCTTGCAGAGAATGCCCTCCAGACTACACCGACAACAACACTGTTATGACTTCGTATCACTTTGAAAATCCGATTAATCAAGCTGATGAAGGGGTTGAAGAAGATTTTGAGCTTCCTGAAGAGCTAGCCAGGTTGTTGAGACAATAGGAGAAGGTTATCACTCCTTATCAGGAGGAGGTTGAAACGGTTAATCTTGGTATAGAAGAAGACGTGAAAGAAGTTAAGATCGGGGCCTGCCTGCAAGATTCAGTGAAGGCACAACTGATTGACATGCTTCGGGAGTATGTGGATGTTTTTGCTTGGTCTTATCAGGATATGCCAGGGTTGGACACCGACATTGTTATGCACAAGCTGCCTCTGAAAGAAGACTGTCCGCCAATAAAACAGGAGTTGCGCCGTACTCGCCCATATATGGAAATGAAGATAAAGGAAGAGGTACAAAAATAGTGGGACGCCGGTTTCCTTACTGTGACTAGTTACCCGCCGTGGGTCGCTAACATTGTACCTGTGCCTAATAAGGATGGCAAGGTGAGGATGTGTGTGGATTACCGGGACCTAAATAGAGCCAGCCCGAAAGATGACTTCCCATTACCTCACATTGATGTATTGGTTGACAATACGACCCAGTTCTCGGTGTTCTCCTTCATGGACGGATTTTCAGGATATAATCAGATCAAAATGTCACCTGAAGACATGGAGAAGACAACTTTCATCACACCCTGGGGAACATTCTGTTATAAGGTGATGCCATTCGGACTGAAGAATGCTGGTGCCACTTATCAACGGGCTATGGTAACATTATTCCATGACATGATCCACAAAGAAATTGAATTTTATGTGGATGACATGATTGCCAAGTCCCTCACGGAAGAAGACCACCTGGTGAATCTCTTGAAACTATTCAAGCGTCTGAGGAAGTACCAACTGAAGTTAAACCCCAACAAATGCACATTCGGGGTGCGATCCGGTAAACTGCTGGGATTTATTGTAAGTGAGAAAGGGATTGAAGTTTACCCTGACAAAGTTAAAGCCATTCAAGAAATGCCTGCACCGAAGACCGAAAAAGAAGTTCGGGGGTTCTTAGGTAGATTGAACTACATTTCAAGGTTCATATCTCACCTTACTGCAACCTGTGAGCCCTTGTTCAAGTTACTGAGAAAAGAACAAACGGTCAGGTGGAATGAAGACTGCCAGAGGGCTTTTGACAAAGTCAAGGAATACCTGCAAAAGCCTCCAATCCTTATGCCTCCAGTTGAAGGAAGACCTCTGATAATGTACTTAATAGTATTAGAAGGATCAATGGGGTGTGTGTTGGGCCAGCATGACGAGTCTGGTCGAAAAGAGTATGCAATTTACTACCTAAGCAAAAAGTTTACCGACTATGAACAACCTTATTCACTGCTCGAGAAAACTTGTTGTGCTTTAGCGTGGGCTGCTCGCCGACTAAGGCAGTATATGTTGACCCACACTACTTTATTGATCTCAAAGATGGATCCAGTCAAGTACATATTTGAGAAGCCAGCACTTACCGGGAGGGTTGCAAGATGGCAAATGATTCTGACCGAGTATGACATTCAGTACACATCTCAAAAGGCCATCAAAGGCAGTGTATTGTCTGATTATCTTGCTGAGCAACCCATTGATGATTACCAGCCTATGAGATTTGACTTCCCTGATGAAGACATCATGTTCATAAAAGCAAAAGATCATGAAGAGCCTATTCACACTGAAGGGCCTGACCCAGAGGAAGAAAGGACTATGATGTTCGATGGGGCTGTTAATATGAATGGTCGTGGTGTTGGTGCAGTACTCATTTCACCTAAGGGAGTTCACATGCCTTTCTCGGCGAAACTCACTTTTAACTGCACTAACAACGAAGATGAATACGAAGCTTGTATAATGGGTCTTGAGGAAGCCATTGACCTCAGGATCAAGACTTTGACTGTGTTCAGAGATTCAGCTCTGGTAATTAATCAAACCAACGGCAAATGGTACACTCACCAGGATCATCTGATACCTTACCGGGACTATACAAGGAGGTTGCTTACTTTCTTCACTACAGTCAAGCTTGAGTATATCCCTCGAGATGAAAATCAGTTTGCAGATGCCCTGGCTACCATTTCATCCATGATCAAGGTTCAAGCTGCCAACTTTGTGCCTCGGATTTCGGTATCCAGACTTGACAGACCAGCATACGTATTCTCAGTAGACCTTGCTAAAGATAATAAGCCTTGGTTTCATGACATCAAATGCTTCTTGGAGGATCAAACATACCCACCTGGGGCATCTTCCAATGACAAGAAGACATTAAGAAGGCTAGCTGGTAGTTTCTTCCTGAATGCTGATGGCTCCTTGTACAAGAGAAACTTCGATATGGTACTCCTCAGATGTGTTGATAAGACAGAAGCATACTTGTTGATGCACGAGGTGCATGAAGTATCTTTTGGTACCCATGTTGGAGGGCATGCTATGGCTAAAAAGTTGTAAAGATCAGGATATTATTGGATCACGATGGACGCAGACTGTTGTGCATATGCTAGGAAATGCCATAAATGCCAGATTTATGCAGATAAAGTGCATGTGCCTCCGAACCCTTTGAACGTGATGTCTTCACCTTGGCCTTTTGCTATGTGGGGCATTGATATGATTGGCAAGATCGAACCAACTGCTTCAAATGGCCACAGATTCATCCTGGTAGCCATTGACTATTTTACCAAATGGGTCGAAGCAGCTTCGTATGCAAATGTCACCAGGAAAGTGGTAGCCCGATTCCTGAAGAGAAACATCATCTGTCGGTATGGAGTGCCCGAGCGAATAATTACTGATAATGGTTCCAACTTGAACAACAAAATGATGGAAGAACTGTGCCGGGACTTCAAGATCCAACACCACAACTCTTCTCCTTATAGGCCAAAGATGAATGGCGCTGTAGAGGAGGCTAACAAGAATATCAAGAAGATTGTGCAGAATATGGTGGTCACCTACAAAGACTGGCATGAAATGCTACCATTTGCCTTGCATGGGTACCGTACATCAATCAGAACATCCACTGGGGCAACACCATATCAGCTTGTGTATGGTATGGAGGCAGTCCTACCTGTTGAAGTTGAATTACCCTCCTTGCGGGTACTGATGGATGTTAAACTGAATGAAGCAGAATGGGATCGATCCCGGTACGAACAGTTGAGTCTGATTGAAGAGAAAAGATTAGATGCAATCTGTCATGGGCAGTTATATCAGAAGAGAATGAAGAAAGCCTTCGATCAGAAAGTCAGGCTTTGGGAATACCAAGTAGGAGATCTTGTGCTGAAAAGACTTCTCCCTCCTCATACAGACCACAGGGGCAAGTGGACTCCGAATTACGATGGTCCATTCATAGTAAAGAAAGTCTTCTCTGGTGGAGCATTGATGCTCAGTACTATGGATAGTAAAGATTTCTTGTCCCCTGTGAATTCAGATGCAGTTAAAAAATACTTCGCATAAAATGACCCGTTGGACATAAAAACAGAATGTAAGTCCAGGCAAAAATAGGGCATCCCGGCGAGTCAAAAACAGAATAAAAGACTCGGGCAAAATAAGGGAAAATAAAAAAAAATATACACCCGCTGAGTTGAAGAGCCGCATTGGACAGCTCAGGCAAAAATGGGTATCCTGGTGGATCGAAAACCCGAGAGGGCGATCCACGCAAAATAAGGGAATAAGCGAACAACTGCATTCTGAATTCGTCTGTATCATTCACAACATGGCAAGCTTCGGAGAGTTAAAGCATCGGTCAGAATCAGCCTTCCTCAGAAAGCAAGATGAGAAGAACGTCAATGTCATATGAATCATAGCAAAAGGGAAGCACATTGAAGCGTCATCAACATTGCCAGCATCTTTTGTTTCTCAATTTGTAGCAATCTCCTCATTTCATGGGATCTGTTTCTTTTATCCTATTTACCAATTCAGGGCACACAAATTAATAAAATCAGATTTTCAGTCATATTTCTTCTTGTACATTTTATTTCATTTGCAAAATGTCTGATGTCCTTTGATTGCATAAATACAGATGCGTCTTTTCTAAATTACATGCTTACAGGAAAGATATTTGCTCCCGGGAGTGTCTAAACTCCTATGATGGAATCCAATAAGGGATACCTCGGGATACTTGTACGTTTCTTTGTCATACAGGATTGCAGGCAGTCAAAGCGCAACATGGGGCATGAAAGCTTTTCCCCAGCAAGCTGCCAAATCACTATTTACTCAGCACATCTCCCAAATAGCACCAGAGATGCCTTCTCCCCAGCTGAGTTGCCAGGCTTCAATCATCTTCAGCAGTATCACAAAAATCTCTAGGAAGGTCATCCCTTCTTAGCCAAGTGTTAGACAGGGAATCATCTCCCCGCGAGAGTCTCAACCTCTATCCAGAATAGCAATATCTGAAAATCTCACGAAAGCTTCCACAGACCCCAGCTGGGCTCCTCATCACCAAGAATAGGTCTATCAGTAACTTATTCCCCCAAGCAGAGTCATATATATCAGATCTACCAATGATCTCATGCCCAGCTGGGACTTTCTCTTCAAGCAGATCAATCAGAGATCTTCACAACAACGGGATCCGAATCCCGGATCGGTATCTTTTGCATAATCATAGCATTCACATCATATTTCCCCCCAGAGCGTAGCATTCCGTCTAATACGGAGCATTACGGCAAAAATCAAACATATTGCATAATCACAAGTCAGGTTCAAACCAGTCACCTGTAAATACCGACAATACCACATCAGTGATACACAAATACCTCTTAAATCCCCCAACAGAAAGCCAAAGCGTCCCCCTTGCACTCTCAAATACAGATATATGCTCCTTTGGCACTCGTCCGTGTCATCACTCCCCAGTAAAGTCGCCCAGACTTTCTCTACAAACAGGTATATCAATATACACTCTTTGGACACTCATCCATGTCTACCTTCCCCCAAAAGATTCTCCAGCAAAATTATTTCCTTTCTATCTGACATTCGTCCTATGTCATGATATTTTCGGCAGCCGTACCCTGCCAGGTGATCGTCCTTCACCTTTTGATGACCGTCCCTCATCATTTCCCCAGCAGAGTCTCCATTATTGGAACCCTTTCATATCCGGCGTTCGTCCTATGTCATGATATGTTAGCAGTCGTACCCTGCTAAGTGATCGTCCTTCACCTATTGATGATCATCCTTCATCATTTTATCCGATGGCCGTCCCCATCGTTGATCTTGTTATCTGACATTTGTCTTATGTCACGATAAACCCCGAAAGCAGCCGAACCTTGCTAGGTGATCGTCCTTCATCATTTTATCCGATGGTCGACCCCATCGTCGACCTTTTCTATCCGGCATTCGTCCTATGTCGTGATACTTTCGGCAACCGTACCTTGCCAGGTGATCATCCTTCACCTTGGATGACCGTCCCTCATCCTTATCCCCAACAGAGCAGCCGTCCCCTGCTAGGTGATCGTCCTTCACCTTTGATGATCGTACCTCATCATTTATCTCTTTAACTCGATGGTTGTCCCCATCATTTACCTTTAATCCCCAAAGAACCTTGTTACTGTATTTGATGGTCGTCTCCATCATAATCTTTTCATTTCCCCAGCATGTCGGCCGTCCCCGTCATTGCTTCATCCCCAGCAGTCGTCCCCTGCCCGACGGTCTTCCTCCGTCGCCCACACTTTATAATCGTACTTTGCTTCCTTTTACGATTTATATCCCCTTTCTTTCTCCCCAGCGAGTGCAAATTTTGGACTGTCTTTGGTATTCAACCACAAGTTATCTTGTTTGTCTGATAAGCCAGGCGGTTACATCCTGCACAGCTAACTCATGTTTGAATAGGGGCAGCTGTAAACACCCCAAATTTGCCCTCACTCATTTCCCCATGGCTTGTGATCTTTTCATTTGCATAAGTTCAATCATATCATCTCATATTGCATTTTTGCTTCACTGCATTGGTTCAAAGTCATCTGCATCTAGGGTTTGTGATCTGAGCAATCCCTGAGCCATCTGAGCCACTCCAAAGGTCTTCAATCATCTCAAGAGGGTCCATGTATGTTCAAGCATCATATTATATCCTCCCAAGATCAAGAAATTCAGAAAATCACAAGAGCTGAGGAAGCATGGAAGCAGAGTCAGGTTTAACTGCACAGATGACCTAAAATTAGGGTTTTGGTTTCAGAGGCCATAACTCCAAATTTTTTGGTCATTCTTGTTTCTATTGGTCTCTATATGATATAAGGATCATGCATACCAATTTTCATGAAGAAATTCAATGGGGAAGGCATCTGATCAATGGATGACTTCTTGAACAAGTCAGTGCAAAATCAGGGCATCTGAGGCCCCCAATCATCCAACCAAAGGGTCTTCTCCATCATTTTGGATGTGTATGATCTTTATTTGATCTTAGAAGAAGTTAGAAGTTCACAAAATTGAAGAATTTCAAGCCATTTGCAAAGTTGCCATTCTGGGAAAGTGACTTGTAATGCAAAATTGCCATTTAGGGAAAGTTTTTCAACCTCCTCTTTTTTATTCAAAAATGCTTCAAATGAAAAATTCTTGGTCATGAAAGTTGTAGATTGGATCATTCCCTTTTCAAAAAGTACAAGAACTTGATCTAATTCATCATAGAACTCAAGTTATGGCCTTGCAAAATTGGGAAAAATCACAAAAATTTCACTAATGTACCAAAGAGGGAAACTTGCAAAACCATTTGCCAAAGCATTTTGTGACTTCAAACACACTTCTAACCATTACACAAACATAGTAAATGACCTATAATTCAGAATTTCCCAAAGAAATCTCAAGTTTCATGCCTTGATCATCAAGATTTTTCAAAAGGGGCCAAAACATCACATAATTGCAAAACACCCCATAACTTTCTTCCCTCTTGCTGAATTGCCTCAAGAATGGATTTGTGGACATCCATGAAGTCAGCTGCGTATGAACATGCCAAAGGACCAGCTGTATTCTTGCCCATACCTCAAGTACAAGTCATGTTGACATTTTGGCAACTTGCCCATACCAATCACCATTGGCCACCACCCACTCTCTGACCTATCACAACTTGTTATGTGGATCAAACACAACTCATAACATAACACATACAAGCCTGAAACCTCAGATGGCCCAAGTTCTCAAAAACTCCCCAACTTGCAAAACCTTTCGAATCTCTCAGCTCACTCACTCAATCTTCAAACCAATTTCACCATTGATCTCAAAATCACTCACTGACCACAAACCAACCATTGAAACAGCCAAAAACACCCCACAAACTAAACACAATTTATGACCAGTTGGGTTGCAAACTCCCAAACCAGCCAAAAGAAATTCCTTCCAAGCATCAAAACTTCATCAGGAGTTCAAGGGGAGTGGTTTGCACAAAGAGAGAAGGCCTGAAAGTCCCAAACTGAGAAAGCTCAAGCTTAGGTACCTCCTTGAAACTTTTTTCCAGAACTTGTTTCTTTAGTTATAGAATGGTAGAGTGTGTTCCACTGATCACTCTTAGCTTTATATTTTCGAAAATGGTTGAGAATTGAGTTTGTATGAATGTTCTAAAAGTTTTGCCATTTTTAATCTTTCCTTCGAATCTTGTGTTTGAGAAAAAATAAATTCATTTTGAGTGTAGATTCATGTTTAGGAGAGTGAAGGGAGTTGATCTGCAGCTTTAGAGCTCCAGAAATAACTTAGGGAAGAAGTTAGCAACTTTCAGGTGAGGGGGTCACCGGAGAAGACGACCGGAGCTCTTCTCCGGTGACCTGAAAGTCATTAAGTGTCTTAATAAGGTTTAGGGTTCCGTTTGAATACTGACATTTGGATTTGCTTTACCCGCGCGCGTGTGTGGCCCAGATTGTCCCACTTAACCCTAATTTCCAATTAATTAAGTTAATCAGATAATTAAGCCAATTTGAATCTCCACCCTTGGATCTGGAGCGCAGTCAACTCCCTCCCTTTTTCATTTAAACCATAGCCAGTGGATCAGTTGACTTCCATTAATCCTCATTTTAATTTCATTTTTTATCATTTATCTTGTACAATTTATTTCAAATAGTTAGAAAATCTTAAAAATATTTTTGCATAAAATTTGTATTTTTAAAATATTTAAATGTTTATTTTAATTAATTAATGGAAATTAATTAATTAAAATACCATTTAAGTTTCTAAAAATCACCAAAAAAATCAAATTGCATCTTGACACATTTAGAGACATTATCAAACCATTCATACAAATTTCTTTTTGGTTCTTGATCCATTTTGACATTTTTCTTTTGATTTAAGGTTCTTTAAAATCAATATTTTGACCCTAACTTGGAAAAATCTTTTCTGCCTAACCATGAAGATTTTGATAATGGTTCTTTTTGAATTGCATTCCACATATCATGTAGTTTAAAGGATAAAATTGGCACGAATTTATCTATCATTTTTTATTTGTTTTGCATTTTTCTTTGTGAGGTACCTTAAAACCCTAGCAAACTTAGAAAAATCATAAGTCCTTTAGGGTTTAGCTTCTAACCTTCCCCTTTGGGAAGTGAACTTATATAGGTTTATGGTACCGTTGATCCCATTTTCAATTTTTTATCTTGTCATTTGCTTCTGATTTTGAATTTGGCATTGCATCTTGTACATAAACCCTAATTTTTGCTTTCATTTGCATCCATTCTTCATATGCTTGCATACATGAACTTGCTATGACATTTTGTGAATCCATATGACATATAAGACATCTTAGGACATATTGAAATCATGTTTGATCATTGCATCATCCATTTTCCATGTTATGCATCCATTGCATTTCATAAGTTTTCATGAACTTTCATGCTTCTTACTTGTCTCATTTGCATTCTCATCTCTTGTATGAACATTCATATCACTTGACATGCTTTCATACCATCTCACAATGTTCATTTGCATTATGATTGTGCTTCTGATTTTGGTTTGCATCCTTGCATCCATTTCATTTCATTTCATTTCCTTTGCTAACTTTTAAGGTGGTAAGTTTTTGAGAAGTGAATTTGCCTTCACTTCTCATAACCTCTTCTCATCCCCCTTATGCATCTTTGCTTCATTTTTACTTGTGAATTAGAGTGAGCTTGCTCATTCATGCTCTTTCTCCTCCTTCTTTCTTCAAGCAACTTGTCTTCTTAAGTGAAGTAAGTTGACTTGTTTCTTCTGCTTCTCTTCCTTTCATCTGCTTCTTCCTTGGTGGTTTCTCTGAAGATCTTCTTGCAAGCCTCATTAACCCTAGAAACACCCAAGCATGATCACAATTAGGGTTTTATTAGTCCCCCCATTAGTTTTACATTTGTGTCATCTTTGTGTCTTCTCTTCTCATCTCATAATCAGGGACTAAACCATCAAGGTTTTAAGGCTTTGTGATTAAGATTATGCCTGTATCCTTCTATTAGGATGGAGTGTATAACTTTAATCCTAAGTGTTAAACCCTTAATGTGTTTAAATCCTTTAATCAATTCACTTAATAATCACTAAGACAATAAGCTTGTAACTTGGGCCTTGCATTAGGGTTCTAATTCTTCCTTAATTGGCTAAGAAGGACTAACCCTAGTGTTAATGGACAAGTCCCCCTCAAGTTGTCTTACAAACTATAAAATCCATTTCTTAATCTTACCATTAACTAAAATCCACTTTAATAAAGGTTTTGTTTTGTCATGAGGTTAATCCCTAATCATGGATTAAGTTGAGGAGCCTTCCTCAGCTTAAATGTCCTCATCTATTATCCTTCTATTAGGATGGTGTAATGGGTCCATTAAATCCTTGATTATGGCTTAAACTCATTACTTAACACTAAACAAAAACTCCAAAAAACATCTAAATAATCACAAGTAGGTTAATGATCTTAATCCTACACCATGGTGATTAAGTGTGAGGTGCTTACTTCATACTTAAGGTATTCTCATTACCCCTAATCAGAGGGAGGATGTGATGAGTTTACTAACCCTTGGTTTAGGCTTAAGCTCATTATCTTATAACAAACAAAAAGCAATAAAAGATTGAAAACATCAGAAACAAACAATAATCGTCTCCTTCGGGATTCTTTTCTCACCTCATTCACTCACAAACGAGAATTCGCTTCTTCCGTCTAATGCAAGACAGTTTGCACCTGAGCCAGACAGGTCATACACTTGAGCATAGACAAGTGAGCAGTTCACAAGTCAATCTATCTTTCAGTCTCTTTGAGTCGAACTACGGTGTTCTGACTTCCTCATTGCACGAGAGGATACGTAGGCATAACCTAATTGTTATCGAACAAAAGTCTTTGTATATTCCCCCTCTTCTAGCATTATTCTTTTAAAGCCTCATTGTCTTGAGAATTACATTCTTTTCTTGCACTGTCACTCTCATACTTCACTTCACATTTCTTTTACACTGACACTTGCATTCTTTTCCAGCTGTTGCACACAAAATAGCACTAACACTACCCCTTTAAAACACAAATCTTTCAAGCGTGGATCCCGTCGAGTACGACGGACAATCTGGGTGCTAATACCTTCCCAGGTTGTAACCAACCCCCTTTCTCAGTCTCTCTGGTTCGCGACCGTTTTATCCGTATCTTTCTAGGTTTATGCAGCATTACCTTTCCTTCGGGATAAAAATGTCTAGTTGGCGACTCTTTTCTTTTCAGTTCACCCTTGTGTGTTCTCTCCTTTTCGCCGGTCGTTCGCGTTTGTACCCTATTTGAGTTACCCTCATTTGGTGGGAGCGACACCAGGCAGAAGTTTCCCTTCAGACAGGGGCAATCCCCTACAGTACAAGGAGTGTCATTCCTCCCCAGCGAGTTGCTTCCTCAGCGGTGTCATGCCTTTGTTTCCCCAGCTAAGTCAGAAGGTTTCACTTCCCCAATGGAGTTCAACGGGTAGCATACCTAGCAAGAAGAGTGCGTCTCCAGTAGGGTCTTGGCGCTCCAATCTCAAAGTCCAATTTATTTTTGGCAATGGCGGCTGTTTAGAGCCGGCGTATCATTGACAACTTTCCCCGCAGAGCTATATTCTCCTTATCAGGACGGATCAGATCAGTGCAATGATTAGCACTTTCCCCACAGATTCGGTGCTTCCTCATCAGGATGAATCAAGATCAATGCAGTGATCATCATTTCCCCAGTCAAGCTATCTGGGATACTTGCAATTTCCTCATCGGGAGATCCCTTTGCATTTGCATTTACATTTGCATCCTCCAAGGCGTAGCATTTCCATCATCATGGAGCATTACGCCATAAATTCAAACATATGCATGACAGCATGGGCCAGTTTTGAGGTATATTATGACATATTCTCAACCTGAAGTACTCTGCACAGAGGATACCAACATCATTTTTCAGACACCCTTGTCTTGTCAGATCAATGTTTGCCAATTATTCTGCGTCTTTTTTGGTACAATAGTCGCGTTGCAGGCTCTCGTTTTGTACAACGGTCCTGTTTTCCTGGGCTCCCGTTTATGTACAACGATCCCGTTCCGTCTTATCCTATTGTCTTTGTGTCTATGGTTACCGCCTGAGGCCGGTATACCATTGCGTCTCCATTCGACGATGGTTTTGTTTTTAGATCCGAGGATCTCATTTGAGAATTGTCATTCGAGGATGGCATTCTTTTCTTGGTTTGTTGTTGTGACTATCACTCGAGGGTGATAAAACCATTTTGAGCTTATTGATTGAGGTCAGTTTGTCTCTTTTGCAAAGTCTGTCTGAGGTCAGTCTTTGTGTTTATGGTTATCGACTGAGGCCAGTATACCATTGCGTCTCCATTCGAGGATGGTTTCGTTTTAGATCCGAGGATCTCTTTTAAGAGTTGTCATTCGAGGATGACATTCTTTTCTTCAAGTCCTTCTGAGGTTAGTCTTGATGTTGTGGCTATCATTCGAGGATGATAGACCATTTTGAGCTTATTGATTGAGGTCAGTTTGTCTCTTTTGCGAAGTCTGTCTGAGGTCAGTCTTTGTTGTTGTGTTTGGTTATCAATCGAGGTTGGTATACCATTGCGTCTCCATTCGAGGATGGTTTCGTTTTAGATCCGAGGATCTCTTTTGAGAGTTGTCATTCGAGGATGACATTATTTTCTTCAAGTCCTTCTGAGGTTGGTATTGATGTTGTGGCTATCATTCGAGGATGATAGACCATTTTGAGCTTATTGATTGAGGTCAGTTTGTCTCTTTTGCAAAGTCTGTCTGAGGTCAGTCTTTGTGTTTTCTGGTTATCGACTGAGGTCGGTATACCATTGCGTCTCCATTCGAGGATGGTTTCGTTTTAGATCCGAGGATCTCTTTTGAGAATCGTCATTCGAGGATGGCATTATTTTCTTTAAGTCCTTCTGCGGTTGGTCTTGTTTGTTTTGTTGTGGCTATTATTCGAGGATGGTATTCCACTTTTTGAGCTTTTTGATTGAGGTCAATTTGTCTCTTCTGCAAAGTCTGTCTGAGGCCAGTCTTTGTGTTTCTGGTTATCGACTGAGGCCGGTATGCCATCGTGTCTCCATTCGAGGATGGTTTCGTTGTAAATCCAAGGATCTCTTTTGAGAATTGTCACTTGAGGATGGCATTCTTCCCAATACATTTTACTTCCCACAAAGTTCAAATTTCCAGGTTTTATTTGAGTATTCAATCACTTCATACCTTGAACGTCTAAAAGCTCTCGCAATTATTCGTTCAGGCCTGCAGATGATTGAATAGGGACAACTGTAATACCTCAAAATTTTCCCTCTCATGTCCTCAACATTTTGCATAGCATTTTGCATATATGGATTCATAAAATAACCAAAAACATTGCATCATATATAGCATAGCTGATGCGTGGGTATGTGATCAATGATCGGAGCAACCGAAAGCTATGAAGAGGCTACCAAAGGGCCACAAAGCTTCTCAACCTTGTGCAAAGGGTTCACAATATCCCACAAGTCTTCACTTGAAGCCACAAGTCATGGAAAGTTTTGGTTTGATTGAAGGAGGCAAGCAGTGCAATACTTCCTGAGGGAAAAGAGCCGAATTAGGGTTTCATTTCTACTAGGCTTCTGCATAAAGTTTTGATTCGAAGTGGATTCCTTTGACTTATATATGATGTCAAGTGCCTAGGGTTCAAATCTTGTCCACAAGTTCATTTTGGAAGGGGTTCGACTGGCCGGACGACAGAAAATCGAGGAATCGGAGAAAAGGCAAACGGGCTAGGTAAAAAGGGTCGACTCCGGACTTTTAAGATCGAGATCATGAAATTAGGGTTACAATGATCCTATGGTTCAAACTTGATCAAGAAATGATGGAGGAATCATAGAAAAACCAAAGAAAAATCATTTGAAAGGTAGTTAGTTTCACCATTTCCCTCAACCTTTCCTTCCACTTTCTTTCCACACTTCCTTTCATTCTTTCCGTCTCATTTTTCCACTTCAATTCCACTCCATTTCCCTTGGAAACTTCCACCACCTTCCACCATTTTCTAGAGTGTTCCAAGGAATATTCCAATGAATATTCCTTTTTCCAACCCTAACCCTAACTAACTTCCAAACCTAATTTTGGATCCCAAACCTAATTTTTGGGCCCCAAACCCAAACCTAGCTCCTAGCCTAGTCTCTATTTAAGCCATTTTCATCCAAACAAAAAGGGTTGAACACCATTTTCCAATCTCACTCTTTGATAAGCACTTTTTCTCTCTCACTTTTCCTCTCCCTCTCACCAAAGCTTTTTCAAATAAGCTCTTCAAGTTTCACATTGAAACTTGAAGATCTTGAAGCTTAAGCCTCCAACCTTCATATTTTGTGGATTGAAGAAGGATAAGCTACTGAATTTTGTGAGGATTATCGACTTATCGGAAGCACACGAAGATTCAAGCTCAAGAACGCATTTATTTTGCGATTTCTCGGTTTTCGGTTTTCTCTTCGATTCAAGCTCCGATTCTTGCAATAATCACCGAAGCACTCCTCCGCTTAGTAGGTTGGTGATCTTAATCATTTCTTATTTAAGTTATTCTCTCCATCTCGCCACTTTTGGCATTCTTTAAGTGCTTTTCGCTTTGTTTAAAATCAATTCCGTTTCGATTATGTTTGCTTGTGATTTGTGATTTTGGTTGAATTTGGATTTAAGGTGTTAATAGATATAGGTTCTACCATGTGTAAATAAGCTCCAATTGAGTAGAAATTTGTGTTAGCATGATTAGGGGGGTTAGGATTGTTTAGAAGGAAGATTGTGGCCAAAAGCACTTATTTCAAAAGCATTTTTCACTTTCTGTTCAGCGTTAACCGGTTAACGCATTTGGTTAACCGGTTAACGCATGTGTTTTTGGCCAAAATGCTGTATTTTTCTGCCCGTTAACGGGTTAACCTATATGGTTAACCGGTTAACGCTGTTCATTTTTGGATTTTTAGCCTATTTTCTTGCTCAATCTTGCTTCCTAGTGCCTCTAATGTTCATGTATGTTTAGGTAGTGATTTTAGGGAATTTTTGGGTCCATTTCCAGTAGCCAATTTATTTGTTTCGAGTCGTTTCGACATGATTCCATTTACTTTTCTATGTTTTGTGTTAAAGGTGCAAATGTGATATAAGTGATTCTTGATGTTGTTTGCTACACTTTAATCATTTGTTTCACATGTTAATTTCTTGCTTAAATTCAACATATGCTTCATGATTATTGTCATTGCTTGCTTGATTGATAAAGTGATTAAATACCATGTTGATTTTTTGCCAAAAGTGATTAAATGCTTCACATATTCATGCAAGTTTCTTGTGCTTAATTGACCATATCTTAACATGAGTTCAATTCTGATTTTATGCCATGCATGTGTAACAATTGATGCTTGTAGTGATACTTGTTCAATCTCATGATAAAATGATCATTTGTGCAACATGAAAAAAGTATGTTTGTTCTTGATTGATCATTGTCATTTTTAATCAAATAAATGATGTAAATAAATTCACATGTTTGAGTTCATTTTGTGATGCATGTAGATTCATGTCAAGTGACATTAATGTGTTGTTTATCATTCACTTTGTGCACATAAATAAAAATAATCAAATCTGGATTTTGCATTTCATAGCTGTTTTTGTATATAGGTGTTGTAAAATACATGCTGTTTGTTATATTTGTATGCTGTGTGTGACTTTCTACACCTACTTTTTCATGCTGCATGCTGGCTGTAAAAAGATGGTGGGTGTTAGGCTTAGTTTCATAGCTTTTTGTGTATTAAGGGGCTGTAATAGGTGTTGTATTTTGGTTTTAGCATTTTTCTAGTTCCTTTAGGATTAAAATAGAGTCTAGTTTAGGTCCAAGGTGCCTTAGAATTTAATTAGTATTTAATTAATGTGTGTTTTCCTTATTCTTTTTAATAAAAATGTGCATTAACACTTGTTTTGTAGTGGGTAAGATTGAGGTAAGTTTACTTCACTTTATCCTTTATTTTTTATGCATTTCTTTTAGGCTTTTTAATTCATTTTTCCTTCCATATTTGTGATTGGTAGGATTCCCCATTGTTAGGACCAACTTATCTTCCTTAGGAAGTAAGTTGCATCCTTTTTTCCTTTTTTCTTTTCCTTTTGATCTTTAGGATTAGAAAAACCTCACTAACCATTAGGATCTCCCTTTGTGCATAATAAATAACTTAGGGTTGTGTCTTAGTCCCCCTTAGTTTTTGTCCCTTTTCCCATTTGAGTCATTCTTTCTCATCTTCAAACAAAAATCCAAAAACACTTAACAAATAAATGAAAGGACTCCTTGTGTATAGCCTTATTCCATGAAGCACTTGCACTCATTCCATCTTGGAGAGGTGTAAGCTCGTCTATCATGATGTACAAGTCTCATCAAGGAATTGTTTCATAAAACAAACAAATTCAAAATACTTCTCTTAAAAGACAAAAACAAATAACAAGCGACTTTCCTGCGAGAATTCTCTTCTCATCTCATTCACTCACAACGCGAACTTGAGACGACTTGTCTCGCATGAAAGACGGTAAACGCACTCGTACCAGACGAGCCTGCAACACCTGAGCATAAACATACACAGTTCCAGTCATAAAAAATACAACAATTAGTTCCCGCCTTAGTTAGGCGAACTACGTCGACTCTGATCCTCATTATCCCGATGAGGTACGTAGGCAGCGGGGTAGGGCCCGTTCGAGCACATTCTTTATTTTCCCTACATTTCCCTCTTTCTTTTCATTCTCTCTTTTCCAGTTCCTTTCTCATTTCTCATTCCCATTACAGTCAGCAGTTTTATTCAGCAGCATCTTTCTCACCCTTTGAAACAAACTAGCAAGCGTGGATCCCGTCGGGTACGGCGGACGATCTGGGGTGCTAATACCTTCCCAGGTCGTAACCGACACCCGAACCCAGATCTTTGGTTTGCAGGACCTTGTCCTTTCCTTCTTCCTCAAGTTTGTGCAACATTACCTTTCCCATTCATTCGGGATAAAAATGTCTGGCTGGCGACTCTACCTTTTCCGCGCCACTTTCACGTTTGTACTAGGATGAAAATCCCGGGAGCAACAGCTGGCGACTCTGCTGGGGACCGAACCCTGAATCTCTGGTTTCCCTTGTAGAGTCAATCCTAGCGCCTGTTTGGTTTTGTTTCTTTGGGTGTTTATCTGTTTGCTGTTGTGTGCTTTAGTTTAGCTTTACTGTTTTCATTTACAGTTTTATTTTACAGCTTTACTTTACAACATTTATTTACCGCTTTCAGTATTTATTTTCCATGTATCATATTATACTGGACTGTCTGGCTGTGCTGGTTTTCATTTTTTCTGCGGGATGGGAGCTACTGTGAGATGTGCTCGTAACCGGGGCTCGAGTGCACCCTAGGACTTAGAGTGGTTCCACTTTGTCTTCATGGCATCTTGCTATGTCGATAGTAGTGAGTTCCACACCTTGACTTGCAACCTTCTCGGGAATGTATTGATACCAGAATCTTTCTGGGTTAATGCGCTACCTTGATAGTTATGTGCAGTCAGGGGACCGATCATTGAGAACCTTTGTGGAAACATCCCTCTCCAGTGATGACAGTGGCAAACCACATTTGTTGGCAAACCCACTCGCATCCGAGGGCCCACTGGGAACTCGCATAGGATGGTCCGGTTCTCTCATAGGAATCCAGTCAAAGCAAATTGTTCATATGACAGTAGTATTATACCCTTCGGGATGAATGTACTATTGTTTCTTGATTCAGTGCTTGAAGCTGAGGACTTATGAGGGATGCTTGTTTTTCCGGACTCAACTGAGACCTCCGTGAGTAGTACATAATGCCAAACCGATTCCCTGATTTGGTCATGACCCATTTCTCGGAAATTGTGAACGTATTATTGCTATTCGGCCTCGAGAGTCCCTGATGTTTGACCCGAGTAGCATACCTGTGAGATTGGGAGGGGTTTACAGGTTTGCAGGAACCCTAAACTTCAAAATACCTTCATATGCCAGTATACTCCAGTGATATGATCTTGTTTTGTTAATTATGGATTCTGAAGTCATAAACTCCTGATCAGAGATACTTGTGATGATATTGTGGCCTTGCACAAACACTTGATTACCTGATTCACTACACAGACACGTCACTGATCACATGCCTTGCCTTGCATAATATCATGACATCATTAATCATTTTGTGTTCTTTTTATTCTCAGGGTTCATTACCTCCTAGGTCCTGGTCATATTTGCTGCTTCAACATGGAGATTCCGAGAAAGAGAAATGTTCATTATACTTTCCCATAACCGGAGACAGAGAGTATTCAGGGTTTGATTAGCTTGATGGGTGACAAAGTCCTTGATGATTTCAGGAAAGAGTTTGGCAAGATACTGGATTATGTGAGCAAGCCCACAGTTGACCAAAGGGATAGCTTGCATTCTTTGTTGCAGTTCTATGATCCACAACTGAGGGTTTTTGTTTTCCCTGATTACATCCTGGCACCTACATGAGAGGAGGTTTCTAGTATGCTGAATATTCCTATTAAGGAGGGTATGCCTTATTATGTTTCAGAGAGGACCCCTTCTCATGAGGATATCACTATTGCCTGTCATTTGAGTATGCTCAGACTCAAGATGGGATTAGAGGCTGGCCAAAGTAACGGGATCCCTTTGGATTTTCTTATCACAGAGGCACATGTCATGGCATTGGGAAAGAAGTGGGCAGACATCAAGGCATTGTTAGCCATGATAGTATATGGAACCAGTTTATTTCCAGGGGAGAAAGGGCTAATTAACATGGAGGCCATCACCATCTTTGTCAAAAGAAATTTTGTACCTACATTGCTAGCTGACTTCTACTATGGAGTTCACCACAGAAATGAAAAGAGGAAGGGACATGTAAATTGTTGTGCTCCCATATTTGCTTATTGGTTTGTAAGGAAACTCCCTAAATCAGGACCCTTTCAGGATTTGAAACAATCTTGGAAGTGGTCCAAAAGATTAATGGGCTTAACCTCAGTTGACATTGCTTGGGGATGCAACAGAGATCTGGTGGGCAAAGAAATGTTGGTCAGTTGTGGTAGCTTTCCAAATGTGCCTCTGATAGGAAGGAAAGGTGGGATCAGCTACAATCCTATCTTGTCTGGGAAACAGTTTGGTTATCCTTTAAGAGATGTACCTTTGATTGACGATGCAGATGTCTTTATATTTTCTAGCAGAAGGAAATTCCAAGATGAGCATACTAGCATCCCAAGCTTGGGAAGTTAGGGTGATGAAAGGGAAGAAAGACTTTGGAAGAGTGGATCCTAACACTTATGATCCTTTTGCCAGCTGGTTGGAGGATCGTGTGAAGACCCATTTGCTCCCATTTTCTAAGGAAACACCTCTCTACCCTAAAGAGGTAGCACCCACGACTTCAGTGCCTTTGCAAGATTATCAAAAGTTGGAAGCTTTGGTTCAACAGCTCAGGTTAGAGAATCAAGAAGTTTACAATTCATGTCAGAAACTGAAGATGCAGAATCAAAAGTTGGAGGAAAGAGCTCACAAAGCCGAAGAGATGGTTAGGCTCAAGCAGCAAGATGTTCAAGATAGAGAGCTTTACTTCAAGAAAAAGGGATTAGCTGAGACTCACAGGGCAGCCCAGCGCCAGAAAGAGAGGAAGGACCTGAATGAAGCCAATGAAGCTGTTACCTTATGGCAAGAAAAGTGGGAAGACAATTTGAGGAAGCAAAAAGAGTTGGACGTCAAGCATAAGCTGGAAATCAAGAGTCTTCAAGATTCTTTGGATGGACAGAGAGAGCTCCTTCAGAAGGCTTATCATCAAGAGAAGGGTCGTCTCCAACGTCTAGCAGAAAGTCAACAAGCAGTAAAGGAAGCTCAAAAAGAAATAGAAGACTTGAAGTTGAAAGCTGATGTGAAGAAGTCAAAGGCTGAGCCGGGTTTGAGCAAAGAGAGTGAGATGGCTTTCTTGCAGCAGATTGAAGAGTTTCATGCTTCCTTTGACACGAGGGACCTCCTCATCCAGAGACTCATCCAGGAGCCTGATCATCCGGATATCGTTCAGTTGTTCCAGAACGTCAAGCGTCTTAGTTGGAGGTTGCGAGACTTAGAGTTCCCTATGGTTTAGTTTCATGCTATTGTACTTGGATTACCCACAGGCTTGTGGTGGGATTCCTTTTATTGGATGTACTTTGATGTACTTTGATTAGCACCCTTCGGGGACTTTGTTGTTTCAAACATCAGTTTATGTGATTGACTTGTTTTGAATCTCTTGTTCGTTATCTATTGCACCGACACGGGGTAAGGAGCACCAATTATCCACGACCATCACTTTATTTGAACATCACTTGGGTCTTCTTCCCAATTATTATTCTCTTAATACCAGGACCGGAAGCAGGGAGAGCCTTGGGAATAAAAGGAACACATTGCATTGCATACGCATCATTTGCATTTCTTCTTTGTTTTTGCAGGTTTTTTCTATAGGATGCTTAACTTATCTGTGTTTCAGGCAAAGATTGCGAGAGCTGCCAAGACCCGACATCTCTGACAAGATATCCCGCATCGCTACGCAACTCGCAGCAATCAGAGGACAGTCATGGATGCTGTGCAAACAGAGCTTAATGAGTTTCGCACCAGAATGGCAGAGTTCATGACCATGATGCAAGGGATGGCTCAGGGACAACAAGAGTTAAGAAATGCAATTCAAGGGCTCAACCCTCCTCATATTAATACTCCTGCGGCCACTTCTGACGGACAAGAGGCTCCTCCCAACACCAGCAATGGCCCAGGTGGACCTCATATTCTAGAACCAGCCACGGTAACTTTCATTCCAGTAAAAGACAAGTAGGATGATCAGTTCCCTCCTATCAATAATGACCTGGGGTTCGGAGGAGAAGGAAATTTTCAGGACTTTTTGATGCTTGCCGAGAAAGTCAAAGCCCTCGAGTGTAGAGACACTTTGGGGATAGACGTGTCTGACATGGGTCTAGTCCCCGGGGTGGTTATTCCTCACAAATTCAAGCTGCCGACCTTTGACAAGTATAACGGTAGCTCCTGCCCAAAGACTCACTTGCAGGCATTCTACCGGAAAATTGCTGCCCATACTAGGGACGAAAAGCTCTGGATGTACTACTTCTAGGATAGTCTCTCCGAAAGATCCTTGGAATGGTATATGAAGCTAGAGAGAAGTTCTGCGAGAAGCTGGAAGGAATTGGGAGAGGCATTCCTCAAGCAGTATCAGCATAACATCGACATGGCGCCCAGTCGCACCCAACTTCAGAGTCTGACTCAGAAGAATTCCAAGAGCTTCAAGGATTACGCACAAAGGTGGCGTGAAGTGGCTACTAGAGTGCAATCTCCTTTGTTGGAGAGAGAAATGGTAGACCTGTTCCTGGATACCCTTCCTGGGCATTTCATGGAAAGGCTAGCTGGATGTTTGTCAAGCGGATTCTCAGATATCATCTTGACTGGCGAGAGCATAGAAAGTTGGATGAAGTAAGGGAAGATTTAGAATGGAGGCACTTCAAGTTCTGGTATCAAGAAGCCCTTCGCGAAGAAGAGAGAAGGAGAGACCGGGGCAGTGTACGCGCAAAGGGGAGTAACTAACAGAGGATTTTATCAGCAAGTGGCCCCTGTCACTATCTCAACTCCACCTGTTCAACAACAAGTCCAACTACCACAGCAACAACGCCAACAAGGGTATCAACAAAGAGCTCCTCGTCCATTTTATCCCCAGAAGCCCAGAGAAAGACATTTCGAAGCTCCGCCAATGTCCTATTCACAACTTTTAAAGAATCTCCTACAACTTCAGATGGTTCAACTCCGAACTCTACAACCCCCGAAGCCCGGTCAAATCCCCGAGGGCTATGATGCAAATGCTAGATGCGAGTTTCACTCTGGAGCTCCCGGGCATACCACAGAAAACTGCAAAGCACTGAAGCATGTTGTTCAAGACCTACTGGATACCAAAGCAATTAACTTTGCTCCTTCTCCTAATGTGATTCGGAACCCCATGCCTCCTCACGGAAGTACGGTTGGGGCAGTTAATGAAGGGGTAAGTTTAAACTTGGTGCGCGATGTCAACAATCTGCAGACTCCGTTGAATGTGGTTAAGGTTTGCTTATCGAAGAAAGGTATCTTCCCTGGGTGTGAAGAAGATTGTCCAGAATGTGCTGAAGCTACAAATGGGTGTGAGCAGTTGAAAGCAGGAATTTAGAGCATGATTAATGAAGGAGTACTGCAGTTTGACAAGGTTGTGAAGGGAAGCGAAGTCTCTACAGTAACCATCTTCTACGATCCATCTCAAGTTCCTCCGCGGGTCAGAGTGGCACCGATAACCATCACTACAGTAGGACCCGTAATGTATCAAAGTGATAGAGCTATTCCTTGGAATTATGGTGGTGAAGTCTACTGTAACGGCCAGAAGCAAGAGTTGGCCACGTCTAGTACAACCCCAGCTCAAGTAGAAAATGTTGGAGTAGGGGGCTTTACTAGAAGCGGAAGGTTGTTTGCGCCGGAAACACTAAGAAATAGTGTGACACCACCTAGAGACACTGTAGAAGCCCAGGCTAAGGCAAAAGGGAAGCAGCCAATGGTTGTCAATGATCCCGCACCAGCAACTGATCCAGACCTCACCTTTGATAAAGAAGCTGAAGAATTCCTGAGGATTATCAAAAAGAGCGACTACAAGATTGTGGACCATCTGCAGCAGACTCCGTCGAAGATTTCCATCTTGTCCTTGCTCATGTGTTCTGATTCTCACAGGAAGGCTCTCCTGAATCTTCTGAACAAGGCGTATGTACCTCAGGATATTTCAGTAAATCAGTTGGAAGCGGTGGTATCCAGCGTCAATGCTAGTCACGGGTTGGGTTTCACAGACTTGGATTTGACTTCTGATGGGCGTGCTCATAATCGGGCATTGCATATCTCTCTAGAATGTAAAGGTGCAGTACTCTCTCATGTGTTGGTAGATACTGGATCATCGTTGAATGTCTTGCCCAAGAAAGCACTGATGAAGTTGGACTATGATGGAGTGGTTCTAAAGCCCAGCGACCTAGTAGTTCGAGAATTTGATGGGTCGAGGAGATCAGTGTTCGGAGAGGTAGAGTTACCAATTAAAGTAGGTCCACAGATCTTCAATACCACGTTCTACGTAATGGATATACAGCCTGCATATAGTTGTTTACTCGGAAGACCGTGGATACACTCAGCAGGAGCAGTGTCGTCCACACTCTATCAAAAGCTAAAGTTCGTCTGGGAGGGTCAATTTGTGACTGTCAGTAGGGAAGAAGACATTTTTGTCAGTTATCTAGCTTCATTCAAATATGTGGAGATGGATAGCGAAATAGTTGAAACCACATGTCAGGCTTTTGAGCCCTTGAAATATGAACAAGCATCTGTAATGGAAGCTCCTCCTGAAGAACCGAAGAAAGGGGTTTCCATAGCCTCTTATAAGCAAGAGCTTGAGTTGGTAGAATCTGGGGTACGAGAAGGCTCGGGCAGTCCAGTAGAAGTGCCTGAGAAGAAAGATATGTTCAGAATCAGCTACCGTCCTGGGCAGTCATCGTCCGAACCGAATGATAGAGGTCGTCAAGGCCCAATTACTTTCACGAGTGCGGGAGTAGTAGACTATGGAAACATCAGTGTTGTACAGGATGGCGCAGTCGATAGTGGCTGTAACCTAGATGGGTGGATCAGGCCTGCCATCCCAGGAACTCAGCTTAGCAATTGGACATTAGAAAGGCTTATTTCAGTCACCTCTTTCGAAGAGTAATAATATTTGTTTCTGTTTTTCCTGTATTCAAGCACTATGTCTTGCCCGGGGCATAGTAGCTCTTTGTAAGGGTTCATTTGTTCATTAACACAATCATAAATAAAGCTGACGTTTCACATTCATTCATGTTGTTCTCTGTCTTTCATTTCTTACTTTTGTTTTTCAAAAAGAAGAAAAGTTTTAAAATGGCAATGTTTCCCATTTTCTCAAGTTGTTGCTAAATCCATGCATGAATCACCATTCATGCAGGTGCTCGTCATCGGATCTCATCAATGACGACCCTGTTATGGCTGAGTATGACTTCGACAATCCAATTTATCGAGTCGATGAGGAAGGTGAAGAGGATTGCGAACTACCTGAAGAATTGGCCAGACTGCTTAAGCAGGAGGAGAAGATGCTTCAGCCGCGCGAAGAAAATGTCGAAGTAATAAACCTGGGTACTGAAGAAGACAAGAAAGAAGTCAAGATCGGAGTTGCATTAGAAGAATCTGTTAAGACTCGTTTGATTGCTATGCTTCGAGAGTATGTTGACGTCTTCGCATGGTCCTACCAAGATATGCCTGGTTTAGACACTGACATTGTGGTACATAAGTTGCCTCTCAGAGAAGATTGTCCTCCAGTAAAGCAGAAGTTGAGGCGCACGCGTCCAGACATGGCAATTAAAATAAAAGAAGAAGTGCAAAAACAGTTTGATGTTGGCTTCTTGGCCGTGACCAGTTATCCTCCGTGGATTGCCAACATTGTGCCGGTACCCAAGAAAGACGGTAAAGTCAGGATGTGTTGGACTACAGGGATTTGAATAGGGCCATCCCCAAAGATGACTTCCCTCTACCTCACATAGATGTACTTGTCGATAATACTGCTCAGTTTTTCGTGTTCTCCTTCATGGACGGATTTTCCAGCTATAATCAGATTAAGATGGCTCCCGATGACATGGAAAAGACAACTTTCATCACTCCTTGGGGAACCTTATGTTACAAGGTCATGCCATTTGGTTTGAAGAATGCTGGAGCTACTTATCAAAGGGCAATGGTGACGTTATTTCACAACATGATCCATCATGAAATTGAGGTTTGTGTTGATCATATGATAGCTAAATCCCAAACAGAGGAAGAGCACTTGGTTAATTTAGCAAAGTTGTTTGACAGACTTCGGAAGTTCAGACTAAGGTTGAATCCGAATAAGTGCACCTTCGGGGTCCGTTCTGGCAAGTTACTCGGCTTCATTGTTAGTGAGAAAGGAATTGAGGTTGATCCAGCCAAAGTGAAAGCTATCCAAGAGATGCCTGAGCCGAAGACTGAAAAGCAAGTGCGTGGCTTCTTAGGGAGACTAAACTACATTGCACGGTTTATTTCTCATCTAACGGCCACGTGTGAGCCCATCTTTAAGCTTCTGAGGAAGAATCAGGCCATTAAATGGAACAAAGACTGCCAGCAAGCCTTTGACCGAATCAAAGAATACCTGTTGGAGCCTCCAATTCTTATGCCTCCAGTGCCAGGGAGACCTTTGATTATGTATCTTACCGTGCCGGAAGGATCGATGGGATGTGTGTTGGGTCAGCAGGACGAGTCTGGTCGAAAAGAGCACGCCATTTATTACCTTAGCAAAAAGTTTACCGATTGTGAGACGCGATACTCACTACTCGAGAAAACTTGCTGCGCTTTGGCATGGGCTACTCGCCGACTAAGACAGTACATGTTGACTCACACTACTCTCTTAATTTCCAAGATGGATCCGGTGAAATACATCTTTGAAAAGCCAGCTCTAACGGGAAGCGTAGCCCGGTGGCAGATGATATTAATTGAGTATGACATACAATACACTTCGCAAAAGGCAATTAAAGGAAGTGTGTTGTCAGAATACTTGGCTCAGCAGCCAATTGAGGATTATCAACCCATGAGGTTCGAGTTTCCGGATGAGGACATCATGTTCCTCAAGTCAAAAGACTACGAAGAACCACTTCCAGAGGAGGGACCAGACCCTGAATCCAAATGGAAGCTGATGTTTGACGGGGCTGTGAACATGAATGGAAGTAGAGTAGGCGTTGTTATCATCTCGCTAGAAGGGGTCCACACCCCTTTAGCTGCTCGGTTGACTTTCGAATGTACTAACAATGAGGCGGAGTACGAGGCTTGTATCATGGGGATCGAAGAGGCCATCGACTTGCGAGTCAAAAACCTCGAGATCTTCGGAGATTCTACTTTGGTGGTAAATCAAGTCAATGGCAAATGGCTGGTTCATCAACCTCATTTGCTTCCTTACAGAGATTATGTCAGGAGACTGTTAACTTTCTTCACCAAAGTCAAGCTGAATTACATTCCTCGAGATGAAAACCAATTCGTCGATGCTTTGGCAACTTTGTCGTCCATGATTAAAGTTTGTCAAGAGAATTTTGTGCCTCGAATTACGGTCTCCCGTCTTGAAAGACCCGCTTATGTCTTTGCAGTTGACGATGGTGAAGATAACAAGCCTTGGTATCATGACGTCAAACAATTCCCGAAGGCTCAAGAATACCCGGCTGGGGCATCTAGTAAGGATAAGAAAACCCTTAAAAGACTGGCAGGAGGTTTCTTCTTGAATCAAGATGGCGTGATGTACAAGCGAAACTTCGACATGGTTCTGCTCAGATGCGTGGATAGACACGAAGTAGACATGTTAATGCAAGAGGTTCACGAAGGCTCCTTCGGTACCCATGCCGGAGGGCATGCTATGGCCAAGAAATTGTTGAGATCGGGATACTATTGGATTACCATGGAATCTGATTGTTGTAAATATTCTCGTAAATGCCACAAGTGTCAAATTTATGCCGACAAGGTCCATGTGCCGCCGAATCCGTTGAGTGTCATGTCTTCACCATGGTCGTTTGCTATGTGGGGCATTGATATGATCGGAAAGATCGAGCCGACAGCTTCTAATGGCCATCGCTTCATCCTAGTTGCTATTGATTATTTCACGAAGTGGGTTGAAGCGGCGTTTCCATCGCTTCCTTTTTTTTCAGGTTTTTTATGTAATCGGGGCTTGAATCGAGAAAAGGAGCGAAAAAGGAGTGGAAATGGACGAAAACCTAGAAATTCAGCGTTTTGCACTTACGGCACCCACCGTGGCGGGCGCCATGGGGTTAGCCATGACGTGACCACGTCTCAAGACCACTCCACAACTGCCAAGACCCACGATCCCCACTCTTCCTTTCCCTATTAGTACTATGGCGGGCGCCATAGGCCTGTGGCGGGCGCCATAGGCCTGTGGCGGGCGCCACAAGGCAAAAGCAGTTCCCTCCACTTTTTAGTGGAGGGGGCATCCTGGTCATTTCCCGCATTTAGTTTTCCTATAAATAGGACTTTAATTTTTCGTTTTTCTGCATCCAAACTTAGATTTCTCTAGGAATATATCAGTTTCAAAGCAGTTACCATTCCACATCGGGGTGTTTCTGCAATCAAGTGATCGAGTCTGTAATCTGTCTGTGTGATCGAGTTTTGGAGCACTCTGGAGGAAGTTAATCCTGCCGCCATTTTAATTCCAGTTCGTACTTTACTTTTATGCATTGCTTTACTTTTATTTATTTCTTGCACTGCTTTACTTTCTTTATTATCCACACTCGCACTTTATTTTATTTATTTCCCGCACTCGCTTTACTTTCGTTTATTATCCGCACTCGCACTAAATTCCATTATTTTCCGCACTCGCACTAAATTCCTTTATTTTCTGCACTCGCACTAAATTACTTTACTTTCCGCACTCGCACTAAATTACTTTTATGAAAAATTATAAAAAGAACCTTTACTTTATCATGTCTAACTAATTCCATAAAGGTTAGGATGTATGGATCGTAATTAAACCAGTAATCCATATAATTGTTCGTGGAAACACTTAAGGGCTATTTTATCTTTCAATTTAAGTAATTGTTTTTAACTATTTCAAAAACAGCCAAAAGCACTTTGTCTAGTTCATTAGGAGTTTTTAGATTAAAAAGAAAAGAGATTTTAAAACGATTTTCGGACGCGTTATGAAGTTTAGAGTCTGGTTCGTAAGAACCTCTTTTTGCTAAGAAATCCAGGTTAAAATACTTTTCAACTTAGTTAAGATACTATATTTCTTAAAAATAGGTTTACTACTCTAACGCAGTACGCACCTTTTTATCCATGACAATAGGAGGGGTTGATTAGAGAGTACAACCCGGTTCTGAATACGCGAAAGCGACAGTTCCTGTTAAATTAGTTCTTTTCAAAGGAGAAAACATTGCCCATAAGTAGTTCCATTAACAAGTACTGGATTATCCATTGATTACGTGAATTACATTTGAGCCTGTCTTTTATTTATTATTTAAAATTATTATTTTATTTACCATCGCACCCTTCTTAAAACGCCTATATTTAGTTGCCTTAGATACACACCATAACAACAGGTACGATAGATTGACACTTGGTCTCTGTGGATTCGACAATCTTTTATATTACTCTGACGTGTTCGTACACTTGCGAAAAACACGCATCAAGTTTTTGACGCCGTTGCCGGGGACCAATTTCGTCAAATTTCATTACCCTGTAGTTATACCGTTTAGACTAAGGTTGTTACCCACCGGTCAATGCGAAAGACTCGCAGTGCCGGAAGTTTAGTAGACCCTCTAGCTGAACCTGAACGTTACGCTCGCGCACGTTTGTTTTTCCATAGGAATAGGAAAGCTATGGCCGAAGATCAAAACCCAAGACCTCTTAAGGACTTCGCCCAACCATCAAACGAGGAACCTAGTTCCAGTATAGTAAACCCCGCTATCCCAGCCAATAATTTTGAACTTAAACCATCCCTGCTGCAATTAGTGCAACAGAGACAATTCGCAGGTCTCGCTACTGATAACCCGAACCAACATTTAAAAAACTTTCTTCAGTTAGCAGACACCTTTAAAACCAATGGAGCTTCTCCTGAGGCGATACGTTTAAGATTATTTCCCTTTTCCCTCAGAGATAAAGCTCTATCATGGTTAGATTCCCTTCCACCCAATTCAATAACAACTTGGGATGACCTTAGAAAAGTTTTCCTTGCTAGATATTTTCCCCCAAGTAAGACCCCTCTTCTTCGAAACCTAATAACCAGATTTACCCAACACCAAGGAGAGTCGTTGTTCGAAGCCTGGGAGAGATATAAAGAACTATTAAGAGCATGCCCACATCATGGCTTAGAGAATTGGCTAATCATTCAAACCTTCTATAATGGACTTCATTATAACACTAAGATGACCATCGACGCTGCCGCTGGTGGCGCACTGATGAACAAACCTTACCCTGAAGCTAGTGCCCTTATCGAGGATATGGCCCAAAACCATCAATCATGGGGAGTAGAACGAGCGACAGTGGAAAAGAAGGAAGCCCAAGGAGGAATACATGAGCTAAGCTCTATAGACATGATGCAGGCTAAAATGGACGCGTTGGCCCTTAGAGTCGAACATATGTGTACAACTCCGAGTACTGTAGCCGCAGTTTCGCCGAATTGTGAGATATGTGGGACACAAGGACACCAATCCGCCGAATACAATCTGTTAAATGAGACCAACACTGAGCAAGTAAACTACACCCAAGGGAACCCATTTTCAAACACATATAACCCTGGATGGAGGAATCACCCAAACTTCTCCTACAAAAATAATAACCCTATTCAAAATACCACACCTCCGAGACAACAAGGTTACCAAGCCCCAAGAACAAATCAACCTATGCAACCTGTACCACCAAGTCCGAGCCTTGATGAAGTTGTAAAAAATGTTATCACCGCTCAAACACAGCAAAACAAAGAGTTCATGAACCAAAACGTCCATGTTAATGAACTGATTACCCAGTTAGGAACCAAGGTTGATCAAATTATTACTCATAATAAGATGCTTGAAACCCAGATCTCTGAGGTAGCTTTAAACCAAGCCCCACAGACTACACCTGGAGGACAGTTCCCTGGACAACCTCAACAAAACCCGAAAGGGCAAGCTAATGCCATTACTCTACGAAGTGGAACCGCTTATAAGGAACCTTTAAACCCTAGATTAAGTGAGCCCGAACCTTCTGAGAGGAATGAAGAGAAGGAACCAAAGGAGTCTGAAACCCCGGAAAGTCAAGAAAAAGGAGAAGAACCTAAAAATAAAACCTATGTACCACCACCACCATACAAACCACCTATACCATACCCTCAAAGATTAAAGAAAACCCAAATCGATAATCAATATCAAAAATTCGTTAAGGTTATAGAAAAACTTCACGTAGAAATCCCCTTTACAGAAGCCATCACCCAAATACCTTCTTACGCTAAGTTTCTCAAAGACATACTTACGAATAAACGTAGACTTGAAGATCCGAAACCCGTAGAATGTAATTCTATTTCCGAAAATAGGTTAGCAAAGAAATATAAAGATCCTGGAAATTTTTCCATTCCTTGTATTTTGGGGAATCATGTCATCGAAAAAGCTTTTCTAGACTTAGGCGCTAGTGTGAGCTTAATGCCTTTAGCAGTTTGTGAGAGATTAAACTTAGGAGAATTACAACCTACTAAGATGTCACTTCAATTAGCCGATAGATCCGTTAAATACCCTATAGGCATACTTGAAGACGTCCCTGTTAGGATAGGTCAGCTGTTTATACCTACTGATTTTGTTGTCATGGACATTAAAGAAGATGATGACATACCAATCCTCCTAGGTAGACCGTTCTTATCGACTGCTGGAGCCGTAATAGATGTTAAAAAAGGGAAACTAACTTTTGAGGTAGGTGACGAGAAGATAGAATTTATACTTTCAAAATTTCTTATGGAACCTGTGATAGGAGATGCTTGTTATGCCTTAGATATCATCGAAGAATGCATTAGGGAATTAGAACAAGAAGAAGAAACTAAATCTATAAAATTGCCGTCAACCCTTATTTTGGAAGATGACAATTATAAAAGACCCTACATTGATGATAACCTTCACGAGTGTTTATCTCTTACCCCAGATCCTATGCCTTGCCCTATGAAACCGACCGTAAAACTTAAGGAACTGCCTAAGAACCTGAGATATGAATTTCTCGATGAAGAAATGAACCGTCCAGTTATAGTCAGTGCTACCTTAAACCAAGAAGAAACCGATCAATTATTAGATGTTTTACGTAGGTACCCCTCAGTCTTAGGATATAAGATCTCAAATCTAAAAGGAATAAGCCCATCTGTATGCATGCATCGGATTTTGCTTGAAGAAGATTCAAAACCTTCCAGAGAACACCAACGAAGAATAAATCCTATAATGAGTACTGTAGTTAGGACTGAAGTTCTTAAGTTACTAGAGGCAGGTATAATATATCAGATCTCGGACAGTAAATGGGTGAGTCCGGTGCATGTAGTACCAAAAAAGGGAGGCATCATAGTCGTGCAAAACGAGAAGGGCGAACCTGTAGCAAAAAGAACCAATGGAGGTTGGCGTATGTGCATAGATTATAGAAAATTAAATAAAGCAACTAGGAAGGACCATTTCCCATTACAATTCATAGACCAAATGTTGGAGCGCCTAGCCAGACACTCTTACTTTTGTTACCTAGATGGATATTCAGGATTCTTCCAAATACCTATTCACCCCGAAGATCAAGAAAAAACTACCTTTACATGCCTAGTTGGAACTTTTGCCTATAGAAGAATGCCTTTTGGACTCTGTCATGCTCCTGCCACTTTCCAATGTTGCATGATGTCTATCTTTGCAGACTATTTAGATGGAATCATGGAAGTATTTATGGACAATTTCTCAGTCTGTGGATCAGATTTCAAAAATTGTCTTATCAACCTTGAGAAAATCCTGGAAAGATGTGTGGAGGTAAACCTTGTGCCAAATTGGGAGAAATGTCATTTCATGGTCACCGAAGGGATTGTTTTAGGACATATAGTTTCCGAAAAAGGTATAGAGGTAGATAAAGCAAAAATAGAAGTCATAGAGAATCTAAAACCGCCGATGACTATCAGGGAGATAAGAAGTTTTCTTGGACATGCCGGATTTTACCGACGTTTTATCAAGGATTTCTCCAAAATAACAAAGCCCTTAACTGGTCTTTTAATGAAAGATCTTGAATTCATCTTCGATGAAAAATGTACTGAAGCATTTAATCTTCTGAAGCAAGCTTTGATTTCAGCACCTATAATGAAACCCCCTGATTGGTCAGAACCGTTTGAGATAATGTGTGACGCCAGTGATTATGTTGTTGGAGCCGTTCTAGGTCAGAGAAAAGATAAGAAGTTACACGTAATTTATTATGCCAGTAGAACCCTAGACGCTGCACAGCTCAACTACACAACAACCGAAAAAGAGATCCTAGCTGTAGTTTTTGCCATAGACAAATTTAGATCTTATCTAGTAGGAGCCAAGATTATAGTTTACACCGACCATGCTGCCATTCGTTACTTACTAAGCAAAAAGGATGCAAAACCTAGGTTACTTCGATGGATTCTATTATTGCAAGAGTTTGATTTGGATATCCGTGATAAGAAAGGCACTGATAATGTAGTAGCTGATCACCTTTCTAGGCTAGAATACCTGAAACCTGACTCAGTACCCATAAATGACGATTTTGCCTATGATAGACTGATAGCCCAACTAGAAACTATTGAAGATGATAACCCAGACCTACATGAGCATTCTCATAAATCCTTAGCTATAAGTAATGTACCTTGGTATGCAGACTTTGTTAATTACCTAGCCGCTGACATCATACCCCCTGATCTAAACTACCACCGGAAGAAGAAGTTCTATAGTGATGTGAGAAACTTCTATTGGGACGAACCGTTTCTTTTCAAGAGAGGTAAAGATGGCATTTTCCGCCGTTGTGTTCCAGAAGAAGAGGTAAGTAATATAATTGAGCATTGTCCCTCTGCACCCTATGGTGGACATGCAAGCACATCCAAGACCTACGCCAAGATTCTTCAAGCTGGCCTATTCTGGCCTACTATGTGGCGTGACGTCCATGCTTTCATTGTCAAGTGTGACAGATGCCAACGCACAGGAAATATTTCAAGACGTAATGAAATGCCGTTAAGGAATATCCAAGAAGTAGAACTCTTCGACGTATGGGGTATAGACTTTATGGGACTGTTCCCACCATATTTTGGAAATCAGTACACCTTAGTAGCCGTTGACTACGTGTCTAAATGGATTGAAGCTATCGCCGCACCCACGAACGACACCATAGTAGTCATCAAATTATTCAAAAATTATATATTTCCAGGTTTGGAACACCCCGTTTAGTCATAAGTGATGGAGGATCACACTTCATATCGAGAATATTTGATAAACTTTTAAGTAAGTATGGAGTTAAGCATAGAGTAGCAACACCATACCACCCACAGACCAATGGACAAGTGGAAGTATCTAATAGGGAGATCAAACAAATTCTTGAGAAGACTGTCTCTATATCTAGAAAGGATTGGTCGCAGAAACTTCAAGAAGCATTATGGGCCTATAGAACCGCTTTCAAAACCCCTATAGGAACAACCCCTTATCAACTGGTCTATGGAAAATCATGTCACTTACCTTTTGAATTGGAGCATAAGGCCTATTGGGCCATCAAAACTCTGAATTTGGATTACTTGACTGCTGGTGAGAAACGTATCCTTGACATCCACAAATTAGAAGAGCTCAGACAATCCGCCTACGAAAATGCCATCATATACAAAGAAAGAACAAAAGCTTGGCATGACAAAAGAATCATAAGAAGAGACTTCAAAATAGGCGATCCTGTTCTCTTGTTCGATTCTAGGTTACGACTTTTTCCAGGGAAGCTTCGTTCGAGATGGATTGGCCCTTTCGAAGTATCTAAGATTCTAAGATCTGGTGCTATTGAAATCAAGAACCAAACATGTAAACCGTTCATCGTCAATGGACAGAGGTTGAAGCCCTACAAAGGAGGTGACATCCCAACAACATACATCTGCCATACTCTGAGTGATCCACCATATCCTTCCAATGATGTTTAAAAATCGGTCGTCGAGCTAATGACGTTAAACAAGCGCTGCATGGGAGGCAACCCATACTTTTCTTATTTATGTACTTTTTACTTTATTTTAATTTGTTTATTTTATTATCATTATGTCAGGACTAACGATTGATTGTTTTATGTGCTTTCAGGACTTGTTTGCTAACCTTCTGCAGAATGAAGAACCCTGATGACATGCACGTGGCCTTTAGAGACGACGCACAGAGAGAGCGTTACTATGTCCACATGAGACGCCCTATGGCTCCTACCAGGTACCCTGACCATGACTGCATGGATGCCTTGGGGATAGAGCCAAGCGTCAGATTCTTATGCCATCAACTCCAGTGGGACCAGTTTGACGACAGGAACAACACTTATAGGAACTTGACTCTTGAGTTCCTCAGCTCATTTCATCATGACCCTTGGGCTGGACCCGATGGACTCGCTGTTTTCAGGTTGTTCGGGATTGACTACTCCTTCTCTCACAAAGAGTTTGGTGATTTACTAGGTTTCCAGACTACTCCTGATGCTATTCCAGAGACACCGATGGGATATTTTATGAGCAGAGAAGTGGAAAAGTTTTGGTCTAAAATATCAGGTGGAGGGAGCCAAGATCCTTCCACTCAGTTTTCTCAAGTAATCCACAACCCTGCGTTAAGGTACTTCCAGATGATTCTAGCGCATTCTTTCCTAGGTTTGCCAGATACAAAGACCCTGCTAAGTGAAGAGGAGATTTTCCTACTGTTTTGTGCGACTCAGTCTCGCTCAGTTGCTTGTGGCAACTTTCTGTTGAAGGGCCTTGCTAGTGTTGCCAGATCATCTGTAGGCATCATACATGTCGGTGGGATTGTTACACAGATAGCTACTGCATTGGGTTTGTCTCGCAAATTATTGCACCTCAGGACCTTCTGCTGCTACACCACCCTGGATGTTGACTTTTGTCTTGACAGAGGACTGATGAGGAGGGCTTCTTTTGAGCCCAACATGTTTAGATTACTGATCAACGGCGAAGCGATACATTACTTTACATTACCAGATCCGCTGATGACCAGTGTCCATGATCCTGCCAATTGGAGTTATGCTCTAGAGGGTTATGGAGAGACTGTCGAAGATCCGAAATCACCTCCCGCCTCTGAGTACACTCCTACACCTCTTACTCCCAGAATCACTATTATGTCTAACAATATGTCTCTGCAGCCGCCTGATCTACAAACTCAGATTTATGAGCTCCGTAAGGAGACTGCCCTGCTCAAGCAGGAAGTAGCGGACTTGGAATTACAGATTCAGGTTTCTGATCTCACTCATGCCTCAGAGGCCGATGCTCTATATCAGGAGATTGAAGAGCTTCGGAGGGAGATAGCTGAGATTCGTGGATCAAACCAGGAGAAGAAGCCTACCACATGATTCGTTCTACACTGACAATATCACCCTAGTATTTAATTTCTTTTTTTCTTCACGCTTTATTTTATTTATCGCATCTCCAGACATATCTTACGTTATTGCATCTATTATATTTTCATGTACTTTGAATTCCTCCTATATATACATATTATGCACTAATGTCGATTTTTTCTTTTTCTTTTTTGTTTTTTAATTATTTTATTTTTGTCGTGCAAAGAAAAAAATATATAAGACAAAAATATTTTCATTTTTTGTCTTCACAAAAAATATGCAAGCCTCATGCCTTGAAAAGAAGAAGAAAACGCTATCCAGACCCCCCCCCCCCCGAAGACCGAAGGTGCAAAGAGGGCCCAAAGGAGGATTTAAAAATCCAAGGCCCATCAGGGAATAGCCTTGTGGCGGGCGCCACAGGCCCATGGCGGGCGCCATGCCGTATTCCCCTATTTCGGGGCTGATTCTTCATTTTCACCATTTTCATACCTTCCTTCTCCAAAAACTCATTTTTGCAACTTTCAAAAACCTCCTTGAACCCCATTAAAGCTCCCCCATTTCCAAAATACCCACCATCCATAAAACCTATCCAAAATCCATTTTCATTTTCATCCACCACAAACCATAAAAATCAAAACTTTATCATTTCTCTCATAAACCATTTTCTACCATTTTTCACTTCCTAAGGAGAAATCAACAATGGAGTTCAATGGATTTCTTCTTCGTGATGGAAGTCCGGGTGATATGCAAAGGAAGATTATTCAAAGGCTTCAAAGTCGAGAAATTCTCTCGACTAGGTACGTCGATGATAACTGTCTATATGCTTTGGGTATTTATCATAGTGTTTTTAATTTATTAGATTTTTTAGGCTTGCATAATATTTTTCGTTAATCAGGAACCTACCTATGAGAGACTGACAATTGAGTTTTTAAGTTCTTTGATATACAATGTCAGTCCTAACACTGCTAGCACAGTCGGTACTGTTATTTTTAGACTGTTTGGAATTGAATATGAATTCAGTACCAACGAGCTAGCAGGCTTGTTGGGAATCCCTCATAGGGAAGGTGCGATTTGTGAGGCACCTTTGGATGCGGAATGGTCGGCCGAGGTATTTTCCTTCTGGCAAAGGCTTTCAAGTACTTCAATTAATTCTTTTGAAGGGATACTTGCGTCAACCATTCACAACCCGGCCATAAGAGTTTTCAGATATCTTTTGGCATGTACTATTTTTGGCCGGGAGAGTCCAAACAAGGTAAATGCTAGAGAACTCCTATTTTTGCAAGGTTTCCTCACTAGTACCCATATCAATCCGGTCCCGTTTATGCTTGCACACATGGCTTTACTTACTAATAAAACAGGACCGATTGTTTTTGGAGGGCTTGTTACGTCTATTGCTCGGGCTCTTGGCCTGAACGATGAGATAGCTACACTTGAACCACTACCTCCTCGCACAATTAATTTAAAATTTCTGAAAGACATGAAATTGTGCCGAACGAGGAGAGAAGGTGGTTATGAGTTGATGGTTCATGGGGTAGCTATCCCATCTGTTGCTTTACCATGCAGTAGACGTACTGATGTACGTATTGAAAGGAACTGGACCTATGATCTGAATGCTCCACCTGTTTTGGGTCCACTTACTCCTAATATTCCTGATGGGGAGGCACATGACACTGATGAAGAGTATGATAGGAGAGAGCAGTCTCCCATACCTCACATGTCCCCCCATCGTCCTTCACAGTCACACACCGCACCATCTTCCTCTAACCCTGTTGCAGGAGCTGCTCCTGGATTCTATGTCACCGAGGAGATGTGGCGTGATATGACAGCTAGAGAGGAAAGGCAAGATGGCCTTCTCTCTACTATTTCACAACAGCTGACGGACAATATGAGCTTCATGCAACAATCGCGATTGGTTTCGGATCGTGCTTATAGCAACGTTTGCCATACCTTGAACGATATCTCATTAGAGCAGAACCGTCAGAAAGAGTTCAACCGCCGGCACTACCAGCTTGTAGAGGCTACTCAAGGTTCCATCTTAGGTAACCTTCGAGAGGTCCGGAGTGCTCAGGCTGCCTTATCGGCACGACTCGACCGGAGGGACCAGCATCGTAGTAGATCCCGTCGTTCCAGACCATCACAGCAGGACGGCGATGGCACCAGTGCTCCTTCTCAGTAGTCTTTTTCAGGTTACCCCCCTTATCTTATTTCGAAACATTGGGGACAATGTTCGATTTAAGTGTGGGAGGGGATTTTATTGCTTTCTGTCATTTCCCTTTTTAGTTAATTATTTCCTTTCAGTTATTTCCCTTTTCAGTAAGTTATTTAGTTTAATTTTCTTAGATAATGCATGAGTCTGACGAGTCACCAGTATAGTGTATTTTTAGTTCATCTTCATTTTTTCCCATTTCCTTAGCCTTACCAGAAAAATTTTAAAAAGAAAATAATGTTGTTTCACATGTTTTTTTGGGCTTTGAGACAGGTTTAGATTAGGATGTGGTGACTTAGGTCAACTTTTTGAAACATCAGCACCATTTTAGCACCATAGACCTCTTGAATATAGGAATCACTCCTAAACCCCACCACCATGGCCTTTATTATCATTCAAAAAATTGTCCTAAGTAGTTTATCCTAGCAGTCAGCTCCGGCCTAAGCATGCTCTACGTAGGGGGCCGATGAACATAAGTGAATGATCCAGTGCTAATAAAAAAGAAAGAAAAAAGGCAAACTCTGGGATAGGTGACCCTCACAAAGTCATTTAAACCGGAAAAAAAAAAGAGAAGAAAGAAAAAAAATTTGCCACAAAAAGAAAAAAAATTGCAAGTCACCTATTGTTAGTTGGTTCAGAGGTATCTGGCACTGAACTTGGTAGGGCGGATTACGATCCGATCCCCCGCAGCTACAATTAGGTCAAATAAAACAGGTTTACACATGCTTATGTGCCAGAAACCTTATGTTATGGATCAGAATCACTAATCGGTCACTCTACTATGAAGCATGTACGGATAACGGGCTTAATGTGGGATGATATGGAGTGGTTAATATAGGATTGGAGTTTGTGTTTGTGTTACTATGGTACCCTTGGTTCACTTAGTTAGTACCTGTCACTGCATCCTGACTTGAACTTAGAAGCCCTTTAGCCCAAAGACACGTGTTAACACCATATTTTCTTGAGCTTTAATGTTTGCTTGAGGACAAGCAAAGGTTTAAGTGTGGGAGAATTTGATCACACTAAATTTCACCGTGTTTCTGACTCCGATTTCGCATGCATTCTTAGCTTTTATTGTTATTTTGTTATGTTATTACTTTGTTTTCCTTTGTTTTCAGGTTTTTTATGTAATCGGGGCTTGAATCGAGAAAAGGAGCGAAAAAGGAGTGGAAATGGACGAAAACCTAGAAATTCAGTGTTTTGCACTTACGGCACCCACCGTGGCGGGCGCCATGGGGTTAGCCATGACGTGGACACGTCTCAAGACCACTCCACAACTGCCAAGACCCACGATCCCCACTCTTCCTTTCCCTATTAGTACTATGGCGGGCGCCATAGGCCTGTGGCGGGCGCCACAAGGCAAAAGCAGTTCCCTCCACGTTTTAGTGGAGGGGGCATCCTGGTCATTTCCCGCATTTAGTTTTCCTTTAAATAGGACTTTAGTTTTTCGTTTTTCTGCATCCAAACTTAGATTTCTCTAGGCATATATCAGTTTCAAAGCAGTTACCATTCCACATCGGGGTGTTTCTGCAGTCGAGTGATTGAGTCTGTAATTTGTCTGTGTGATCGAGTTTTGAAGCACTCTGGAGGAAGTTAATCCTGCCGTCATTTTAATTCCAGTTCGTACTTTAATTTTCTGCATTGCTTTACTTTTATTTATTTCTCGCACTGCTTTACTTTCTTTATTATCCGCACTCGCACTTTATTTTATTTATTTCCCGCACTCGCTTTACTTTCGTTTATTATCCGCACTCGCACTAAATTCCATTATTTTCCGCACTCGCACTAAATTCCTTTATTTTCCGCACTCGCACTAAATTACTTTACTTTCCACACTCGCACTAAATCACTTTTATGAAAAATTATAAAAAGAACCTTTACTTTATCATGTCTAACTAATTCCATAAAGGTTAGGATGTAAGGATCGTAATTAAACCAGTAATCTGTATAATTGTTCGTGGAAACACTTAAGGGCTATTTTATCTTTCAATTTAAGTAATTGTTTTTAACTATTTCAAAAACAGCCAAAAGCACTTTGTCTAGTTCATTAGGAGTTTTTAGATTAAAAAGAAAAGAGATTTTAAAACGATTTTCGGACGCGTTATGAAGTTTAGAGTCTGGTTCGTAAGAACCTCTTTTTGCTAAGAAATCCAGGTTAAAATACTTTTCAACTTAGTTAAGATACTATATTTCTTAAAAATAGGTTTACTACTCTAACGCAGTATGCACCTTTTTATTCGTGACAATAGGAGGGGTTGATTAGAGAGTACAACTCGGTTCTGAATACGCGAAAGGGACAGTTCCTGTTAAATTAGTTCTTTTCAAAGGAGAAAACATTGCCCATAAGTAGTTCCATTAACAAGTACTGGATATTCCATTGATTACGTGAATTACATTCGAGCCTGTCTTTTATTTATTATTTAAAATTATTATTTTATTTACCATCGCACCCTTCTTAAAACCCCTATATTTAGTTGCCTTAGATACACACCATAACAACAGGTACGATAGATTGACACTTGGTCTCTGTGGATTCGACAATCTTTTATATTACTCTGACGTGTTCATACACTTGCGAAAAACACGCATCAGCTACCATTTGCGTTGCAGGGGTACAGAACGTCAGTACGTACTTCAACAGGGGCAACCCCGTTCTCACTGGTGTATGGTATGGAGGCAGACCTACCAATTGAAGTGGAAATCCCCTCGTTGAGGTTGATGATGGACATTAAGTTAGATGAAGCTGAGTGGCTCCGATCCAGATATAATCAATTGAGCCTCATTGAAGAGAAGCGTCTAGCAGTTGTATGCCATGGACAGCTGTATCAGCGACGAATGAAGCAGGCTTTTGACAAGAAGGTGCGACCACAGATGTATATACCAGGTGACTTGGTACTGAAAAGGATTCTTCCTCCTCTCAACGATCACAGGGGCAAATGGACACCCAACTATGAAGGACCGTTCATGGTTAAAAAGGTTTTCTCAGGAGGAGCCTTGATGCTGACAACCATGGACGGGGAGGACTTCCAATCCCATGTCCACACAGACGCAGTAAGAAAATACTTCTTGTTAAAAGGACCCGCTGGATAAAAACAGAATAAAGATCCAGGCAAAAATGGGCATCCCGGCGAGCCAAAAACAGAATAAAAGGCTCGGGAAAAAGTTAGGGAAATCTTGAAAAAAAATGTACACCCGCTGAGTTGAAAAGCCACATCGGACAACTCAGGCAAAAAAGGGTATCCCGGTGGATTGAAAACCTGAAAAGGAGATCCATACAAAAGAGGGATTAACACGAACGACTGTGATCTGCGAGATATATAACCTATCTACAATTGAGGCTAACCTAAGGGTTGAAGATCAATTCAGTTACTCTTTCTCAAGAGGCAGAGCGAGGGAGCGTCTTGAAGACATACGAGTCATAACCGAGTTGAGACTTGATGAGATCAACTTCTCACATTGCCAATAGGATAGTTTTGTTTTCCTTTTTGGCTGTTTCCTCTTTCCAGGGAACTGCTTCCTTTGTACTGCCTGTTCATGGCCATTTTTCCGAATCAATAAAATTTAACTTCAGTCAATTTGTGACTATTTTGCTTTTTGTTTTTGTTCTTTCATCTAGCATTGATTGATTACGAAAACGTCCAGCAAATTGTGATTTATATTGTGTTGTGAACATTTGAATGCTTTCTAACTCATGCAGGAGGACAAAAACCTTTAATACAACTCTGAAAGGGTGTCGAGATACCCAGATAATGGTTCATACTACGAGCCTGGGGCAGGCAGGTCCCAAACTAACTTTCAATGTTGCAGGTACTATCGATTGTGTTCATGCAGGTACAAGTACCAGTGTTGCTAACAGAGCTAAAAGCGAATACCCATTGAAGTCGCCAGAACAGGAGCATATGTCTCCCAAGGTGTCTCCAATCTTCCCCAGCGGAGTTCAGCAAGGTAGCAGGAGGTGGGTGTCATCCCCAGGCAGAAGTTTCCCTTCAGACAGGGGAAATACCCTACAGTACAAGGAGTGTCATTCCTCCCCAGCGAGTTGCTTCCTCAGCGGTGTCATGCCTTTGTTTCCCCAGCTAAGTCAGAAGGTTTCACTTCCCCAATGGAGCTCAACGGGTAGCGTACCTAGCAAGAAGAGTGCATCTCTAGTAGGGTCTTGGCGCTCCAATCTCAAAGTCCAATTTATTTTTGGCAATGGCGGTTGTTCAGAGTCGGCGTATCATTGACAACTTTCCCCGCAGAGCTGTCTTCTCCTAATCAGGACGGATCAGATCAGTGCAATGATTAGCACTTTCCCCACAGAGTTGGTGCTTCCTCATCAGGATGAATCAAGATCAATGCAGTGATCATCATTTCCCCAGTCAAGCTATCTGGGATACTTGCAATTTCCTCATCGGGAGATCCTTTTGCATTTGCATTTACATTTGCATCCTCCAAGGCGTAGCATTTCCATCATCATGGAGCATTACGCCATAAATTCAAACATATGCATGCCAGCATGGGCCAGTTTTGAGGTATATTATGACATATTCTCAACCTGAAGTACTCTGCACAGAGGATACCAACATCATTTTTCAGACACCCTTGTCTTGTCAGATCAATGTTTGCCAATTATTCTGCGTCTTGTTTGGTACAATAGTCGCGTTGTAGGCTCTCGTTTTGTACAACGGTCCTGTTTTCCTGGGCTCCCGTTTATGTACAACGATCCCGTTCCGTCTTATCCTATTGTCTTTGTGTCTCTGGTTACCGCCTGAGGCCGGTATACCATTGCGTCTCCATTCGAGGATGGTTTTGTTTTTAGATCCAAGGATCTCTTTTGAGAATTGTCATTCGAGGATGGCATTCTTTTCTTGGTTTGTTGTTGTGACTATCACTCGAGGGTGATAAAACCATTTTGAGCTTATTGATTGAGATCAGTTTGTCTCTTTTGCAAAGTCTGTCTGAGGTCAGTCTTTGTGTTTATGGTTATCGATTGAGGCCGGTATACCATTGTGTCTCCATTCGAGGATGGTTTCGTTTTAGATCCGAGGATCTCTTTTGAGAGTTGTCATTCGAGGATGACATTCTTTTCTTCAAGTCCTTCTGAGGTTGGTCTTGATGTTGTGGCTATCATTCGAGGATGATAGACCATTTTGAGCTTATATATTGAGGTCAGTTTGTCTCTTTTGCGAAGTCTGTCTGAGGTCAGTCTTTGTTGTTGTGTTTGGTTATCAGTCGAGGCTGGTATACCATTGCGTCTCCATTCGAGGATGGTTTCGTTTTAGATCTGAGGATCTCTTTTGAGAGTTGTCATTCGAGGATGACATTATTTTCTTCAAGTCCTTCTGAGGTTGGTCTTGATGTTGTGGCTATCATTCGAGGATGATAGACCATTTTGAGTTTATTGATTGAGGTCAGTTTGTCTCTTTTGCAAAGTCTGTCTGAGGTCAGTCTTTGTGTTTTCTGGTTATCGACTGAGGCCGGTATACCATTGCGTCTCCATTCGAGGATGGTTTTGTTTTAGATCCGAGGATCTCTTTTGAGAATTGTCATTCGAGGATGGCATTCTTTTCTTCAAGTCCTTCTGCGGTTGGTCTTGTTTGTTTTGTTGTGGCTATTATTCGAGGATGGTAGTCCACTTTATGAGCTTTTTGATTGAGGTCAGTTTGTCTCTTCTACAAAGTTTGTCTGAGGCCAGTCTTTGTGTTTCTGGTTATCGACTGAGGCCGGTATGCCATCGTGTCTCCATTCGAGGATGGTTTCGTTGTAAATCCAAGGATCTCTTTTGAGAATTGTCATTTGAGGATGGCATTCTTCCCAATACATTTTACTTCCCACAAAGTTCAAATTTCCAGGTTTTATTTGAGTATTCAATCACTCCATACCTTGAACGTCTAAAAGCTCTCGCAATTATTCGTTTAGGCCTGCAGATGATTGAATAGGGGCAACTGTAATACCTCAAAATTTTCCCTCTCATTTCCTCAACATTTTGCATAGCATTTTGCATATATGGATTCATAAAATAACCAAAAACATTGCATCATATATAGCATAGCCGAGGCGTGGGTATGTGATCAATGATCGGAGCAACCGAAAGTTATGAAGAGGCTACCGAAGGGCCACAAAGTTTCTCAACCTTGTGCAAAGGGTTCACAATATCCCACGAGTCTCCACTTGAAGCCACAAGTCATGGAAAGTTTTGGTTTGATTGAAGGAGGCAAGCAGTGCAATACTTCTTGAGGGCAAAGAGCCGAATTAGGGTTTCATTTCTACTGGGCTTCTGCATAAAGTTTTGATTCGAAGTGGATTCCTTTGACTTATATATGATGTCAAGTGCCTAGGGTTCAAATCTCGTCCACAAGTTCATTTTGGAAGGGGTTCGACTGGCCGGACGACGAAAAATCGAGGAATCGGAGAAAAGGCAATCCGGCTAGGTAAAAAGGGTCGACTCCGGACTTTTAAGATCGAGATCGTGAAATTAGGGTTACAATGATCCTATGGTTCAAACTTGATCAAGAAATGATGGAGGAATCATAGAAAAACCAAAGAAAAATCATTTGAAAGGTAGTTAGTTTCACCATTTCCCTCCACCTTTCCTTCCACTTTCTTTCCACACTTCCTTTCATTCTTTCTGTCTCATTTTTCCACTTCAATTCCACTCCATTTCCCTTGGAAACTTCCACCACCTTCCACCATTTTCTAGAGTGTTCCAAGGAATATTCCCTTTTCCAACCCTAACCCTAACTAACTTCCAAACCTAATTTTGGATCCCAAACCTAATATTTGGGCCCCAAACCTAGCTCCTAGCCTAGTCTCTATTTAAGCCATTTTCATCCAAACAAAAAGGGTTGAACACCATTTTCCAATCTCACTCTTTGATAAGCACTTTTTCTCTCTCACTTTTCCCCTCCCTCTCACCAAAGCTTTTTCAAATAAGCTCTTCAAGTTTCACATTGAAACTTGAAGATCTTGAAGCTTAAGCCTCCAACCTTCATATTTTGTGGATTGAAGAAGGATAAGCTACTGAATTTTGTGAGGATTATCGACTTATCAGAAGCACACGAAGATTCAAGCTCATGAACGCATTTATTTTGCGATTTCTCGGTTTTCGGTTTTCTCTTCGATTCAAGCTCCGATTCTTGCAACAATCACCGAAGCACTCCTCCGCTTCGTAGGTTGGTGATCTTATTCACTTCTTATTTAAGTTATTCTCTCCATCTCGCCACTTTTTCCATTCTTTAAGTGCTTTTCGCTTTGTTTAAAATCAATTCCGTTTCGATTATGTTTGCTTGTGATTTGTGATTTTGGTTGAATTTGGATTTAAGGTGTTAATAGATATAGGTTCTACCATGTGTAAATAAGCTCCAATTGAGTAGAAATTTGTGTTAGCATGATTAGGTGGGGGTTAGGATTGTTTAGAAGGAAGATTGTGGCCAAAAGCACTTATTTCAAAAGCATTTTTCACTTTCTGTTCAGTGTTAACCGGTTAACGCATTTGGTTAACCGGTTAACGCATGCGTTTTTGGCCAAAATGTTGTATTTTTCTGCCGGTTAACGCTGTTCATTTTTGGATTTTTAGCCTATTTTCTTGCTCAATCTTGCTTCCTAGTGCCTCTAATGTTCATGTATGTTTAGGTAGTGATTTTAGGGAATTTTTGGGTCCATTTCCAGTAGCCAATTCATTTGTTTCGAGTCGTTTCGACATGATTCCGTTTACTTTTCTATGTTTTGTGTTAAAGGTGCAAATGTGATATAAGTGATTCTTGATGTTGTTTTCTACACTTTAATAATTTGTTTCACATGTTAATTGCTTGCTTAAATTCAACATATGCTTCATGATTATTGTCATTGCTTGCTTGATTGATAAAGTGATTAAATACCATGTTGATTTTTTGCCAAAAGTGATTAAATGCTTCACATGTTCATGCAAGTTTCTTGTTTTTAATTGACCATATCTTAACATGAGTTCAATTCTGATTTTATGCCATGCATGTGTAACAATTGATGCTTGTAGTGATACTTGTTCAATCTCATGATAAAATGTTCATTTGTGCAACATGAAAAAAGTATGTTTGTTCTTGATTGATCATTGTCATTTTTAATCAAATAAATGATGTAAATAAATTCACATGTTTGAGTTCATTTTGTGATGCATGTAGATTCATGTCAAGTGACATTAATGTGTTGTTTATCATTCACTTTGTGCACATAAATAAAAATAATCAAATCTGGATTTTGCATTTCATAGCTGTTTTTGTATATAGGTGCTGTAAAATACATGTTGTTTGTTATATTTGTATGCTGTGTGTGACTTTCTACACCTACTTTTTCATGTTGCATGCTGGATGTAAAAAGTTGGTGGGTGTTAGGCTTAGTTTCATAGTTGTTTGTGTATTAAGGGGTTGTAATAGGTGCTGTATTTTGGTTTAGCATTTTTCTAGTTCCTTTAGGATTAAAATAGAGTCTAGTTTAGGTCCAAGGTGCCTTAGAATTTAATTAGGATTTAATTAATGTGTGTTTGCCTTATTCTTTTTAATAAAAATGTGCATTAACACTTGTTTTGTAGTGGGGAAGATTGAGGTAAATTTACTTCACTTTATCCTTTATTTTTTATGCATTTCTTTTAGGTTTTTTAATTCATTTTTCCTTCCATATTTGTGATTGGTAGGATTCCCCATTGTTAGGACCAACTTATCTTCCTTAGGAAGTAAGTTGCATCCTTTTTCCTTTTTTCTTTTCCTTTTGATCTTTAGGATTAGAAAAACCTCACTAACCATTAGGATCTCCCTTTGTGCATAATAAATAACTTAGGGTTGTGTCTTAGTCCCCCTTAGTTTTTGTCCATTTTCCCATTTGAGTCATTCTTTCTCATCTTCAAACAAAAATCCAAAAACACTTAACAAATAAATGAAAGGACTCCTTGTGTATAGCCTTATTCCATGAAGCACTTGCACTCATTCCATCTTGGAGTGGTGTAAGCTCGTCTATCATGATGTACAAGTCTCATCAAGGAATTGTTTCATAAAACAAACAAATTCAAAATACTTCTCTTAAAATACAAAAACAAATAACTAGAGACTTTCCTGCGGGAATTCTCTTCTCATCTTATTCACTCACAACGCGAACTTGCGACGACTTGTCTCGCATGCAAGACGGTAAACGCACTCGTACCAGACGAGCCTGCAACACCTGAGCATAGACATACGCAGTTCCAGTCATAAAAATACAACAATTAGTTCCCGCCTTAGTTAGGCGAACTACGTCGACTCTGATCCTCATTATCCCAATGAGGTACGTAGGCAACGGGGTAGGGCCCGTTCGAGCACATTCTTTATTTTCCCTACATTTCCCTCTTTCTTTTCGTTCTCTCTTTTCCAGTTCCTTTCTCATTTCTCATTCCCATTCCAGTCAGCAGTTTTATTCAGCAGCATCTTTCTCACCCTTTGAAACAAACTAGCAAGCGTGGATCCCGTCGGGTACGGCGGATGATCTGGGGTGCTAATACCTTCCCAGGTCGTAATCGACTCCCGAACCCAGATCTTTGGTTCGCAGGACCTTGTCCTTTCCTTCTTCCTCAGGTTTGTGCAACATTACCTTTCCCATTCATTCGGGATAAAAATGTCTGGCTGGCGACTCTACCTTTTCCGCGCCACTTTCGCGTTTGTACTAGGATGAAAATCCCAGGAGCGAAAGTGTGATGAGAAAAGAATCCCGAAGGAGACGATTATTGTTTGTTTTTTGGTGTTTTCATTTTTTTATTGTTTTTGGTGTTTTGCATAGGATTATGAGCTTAAGCCTAAATCAAGGGTTTGTAAACTCATTATATCCTCCTTGATTAGAGATAATGAGCCTACTTAAGTGTGAGATAAACATCTCAATTTAATTACCATGATGATGTAGGATTAAGATCATTAACCTACTTGTGATTATTTAGATGTTTTTGGGTTTTAGTTTAGTGTTAAGTAATGAGTTTAATCTCTAATCACATATTAGTGAAATCATTACACCATCCTAATAGAAGGAAAATAGATGAGAACATTAAAGCTGAGGAAGATGCCTCAACTTAATCCATGGTTAGGGATTAAATTAATTATATGACAAGACTTTTTTAAATGGATTTTAATTAAGGGATGAGATTAAGAAGTGGATTGTATGGTTTGTAAGACAACTTGAGGAGGACTTGTCCATTAAACACTAGGGTTAGTCCCTCTTAACCATAAGGAAGAGATATAACCCTAATGTAAGGCCCAAGTTACAAGATAAAGTCTTAGTGATTATTAATGTGTTTTGATTAAGAGGTGTAAACAAATTAAAGGTTTAACACTAAGGATAAAAGTTATACACTCCATCCTAAGATAAGGATGCAGGCATAACCCTAATTCCAAAGTCCTAAAGCTTTAAGAGTTTAGCCTCAGATTAAGAGATGAGAAGAGAGACTCAAGGAGACTCAAAGGTAAAAAAGCTAGGGGGACTATATACAACCCTAAAAGTTATCATTTTTGGATATCCTATGGTTTTTGAGGCTTAAGATAAAGGATCTTCAAGAAGGCCACCATGGAAGAAGCTGATGAAAAGAGAAAGAAGAATAAGTTACTTACTTCCTGAAGAAGATAAGTAACTTAGGAGAAAAGAAAGAAGCAAGAGATACATAAATGAAACAAGTTCATTTCAAATAAAAATAAATATGCAAATGAGAGGAAATAATATGTGGGAGGTGAAGGCAAATCCACCTCCCAGATAACTTACCAAAAGTACCTGAAATGTTAGTATGAATGCATAAGACATGAAATGAAAAGACATATGACAAATGAAGGTGCAAAGACCAAAGTCAGAAGTGATTATGCAATGCAAATGTGTTATGAAATTATTCAAATTCATACAAGATGCATATGAATGATCATACAGGGATGAGATGCAATGGAATCATGTTTAGAAGCATGAAAACACATGGATGTTCATGAAATGTAATGGATGCAAAGTATGTCAAAATGATGCAACAATGATCAAGCAATGTTTCAAACATGTCCTAAGAAGTCTAAGATGACATACAAAATAATGGAATGGTATGACAAGTTCATAAGTTCATGATATGCAAAGAGGAATGCAAATGAAGATGCAAAATTAGGGTTTTAAGACAACATGAGATGCATATGACCAAAACAGAAGCAATCACCATGATAAAAAATTGAAATTGAACTCAAAAAAATCCTAATCCCATACAAGATCACACCCCAAAGGAGAAGGTCAGAAGCCAATCCTAGTGAAAGTTATGAAATTCCTATGTTTGTTAGGGTTTTTGGGTGCTTCTAAAGGAAAAATGCAAATCAAATTGAAAATGCAAGATATAAATAAGAGATAAATATCCTAGAAACAATATGCAATATGTGAAATAATGCAAGAAGAACCAAGTTCATACTCATCATGGTTAGGCAGAAATGAATTTTTCAAGTTAGGGTTAAAAAATGTGAAATTTAAGAACCTTAATTCAAAGAAAATTGTGAAAATGTGATCAAACCTAAAAATAAATTTGTATGGTGAGTTTGAAAATGTTTCTAAATGTTTAAGAATGCTTCATGATTTTTTTGGTGATTTTTAGAAACCTAAATGCATATTTAATTAAATAAAATCAATTAATTAATTAAATAAAACATTTAAATATTTTAAAAATATTTTTTTAATGCAAAAAATAAAATAAAAAAATGTTTTCTGGTAAAGAGAAATATCTGAAACAAAAATGCAAAGTTTGATATTTTTTGATGATTTTTGCTATTTTAAATAAAATGGACAAAAGAAATGCAAAAAAAATGAAATTAAAATGAAATAAATGAAAGTCAAATGATCCAGTGGTCCAGATTTGAACTGAGGGGGGAGGGGTTGACCGCGCGCGTAATCCTAAGGCTAAGATTCAATCTGGCATTTTAGCTTAATTAAACTTAATTAAAACTAATTAATCAGATTTAGGGTTTTAATGAAATGATCATGGCCATTCAAAAACGCGCTAAGCAAGATCCAAGGGCCTGAATTCAAATTGGGAAGATTAACCCTAATCCTAACCCTAAGCATTTTCAGGTGACCGGAGCAAGCTCCGGTCATCTCCGACGACCCCAAAATGCTATCTCTCTCCCTAGGCTATGAGAACCTCCCAAACTCTCCAGAATCACTCCCTAAACATCACTGAGCATGAATCCACCAACAAACAACATTTATTTTCCACTAAAATCATGAATCGAAGCAAAACGGAAAAATATACAAAACTTTTAGAAGCTAAATACATGCTTGTTTTCAACTCATTTTCAAAACCAAACACATCACAATGATCAGTGAAACATGTAGATTGATATTGTAACTTAAAAGGCAAGTTCTGGAAAATTTGTTCTTGATGATACCTGAGATGAAGCTTTCTCAATCTGAGCTTTATGGATCTTTCCTTGATGCAAAACCACTCCACTTGATCCCTTGATGCTTCTGGAAGGCTTGAATGAAGCTTGTATGGCTTGGTTTATGAGTTTCAGTTCTGAATATGCAGAAATCGTGTTTGTGTTTGGGCTTGTGAAATGATCCTTATGATGTGTGGACATGGTTGGTGGTGAAAGTTTTGAGTTTGAGTGGCTGAGGAGTGAGTTTCGAAAGCTTGAAGGTTTTGGGGATTTTTGAGCAATCTGAGTTGTGGAATGATTCAGGCTTGTGTGTGTTATGAAATGGCTTGCATAATGTTAGTATATACCAATGAGAGTGATCAGAAAGTGGGTGGTGGCATAGTGTGATTGGTATGGGCCAAGTTGAAAAATGTCAACATTGTGTACTTGAGGTATGGGTATGGTTCAAAGCTAGCTTTAGGGGTGTCTTGGCCTCAGCTTGATTCATGGACGGCCCTAGGATGAAGTTTATGCAGCTAGAACACTTGGATCAAGAGATGTCATAGGTTTTGCAAATTTCCCTCTTTGAAATTTCTTGAAATGCAAGGCATAGAAACTTGTGTTTTTTTGTGCAATCTTAATCAAAATGTGTTGCATTATGTTGGTATGATGTTTAGAAGTTGATTAGAGGTCATGAAATGGCTTGGCAAGTGAATTTGCAAAATTCCCTCTTTGGTGCACACTTGAAAATTATAGGATTTTTGCCAACTTTGAAAGGCCATGTCTTGAGTTCTAGGATGAATCAAGACATGTTATTGTACTTTTTGAAAATGGGAAGACACAATCTACAACTTTCATGTCCAAGAATTTTTCATTTGAAGCATTTTTGGTCATGAAAGAATAGGTTGAATATCTTTCCCAAAATGGAAAGTTTCCATTACAAGTCATTTCTAAAAATAGCAAGTTTGCATTTGGCTCAAAATTCTTCAATTTTGTGAACTTACAACCACTTCTAAGATCAAATAAAGATCATAGAACCTCAAAATGATGAATGTGACCCTTTGGTACCCTTGATGGAGGCCTCAGATGCCCTGATTTTGACTTTACTTGCTCAAGAAGTTACCCAATGATCAGATGACTTCCATAGTGAATTTCTTCATCAAACTTGGTACACATGATCCTTATAACATATTGAGATCATTAGAAACAAGAATGACCAAAAAAATTGGGATTAAGGCCTCTGAAACCAAAACCCTAATTTTAGGTCATCTGTGTTGGAAATCTTCAGTATGCCTCTATCCCTTTGCCATGCTTTGTGATCCTTTGACTTTTATGAACTTTGGGGAACATATTATGATTATGGAACACACATGGACCCTTTTGGCAAGCTTCAAGACCATTGGGATTGTTCAGATCACTTCTTGGATTTCTTAGATCACAAACCCTAGATGCAGATGAAATGAATTATGTAGTGGGATATGATATGCTTATGCTAATGCAAAAAATGAAAGATCACAAGCCATGGTGTGAGAAAAAGTGAGGGAAAATTTGGGGTGTTTAGAGAGAGCACACACAGTTTCCCAATTCCCTACTGCAGCTTGCTTTGTAGCCTGAGTGACCATGAAATCTAGATGGAGGCATGTGATTCCAGCCTTGGAAGTCATGTGCTCATTAATGATGGTTACTTCCAGATGTAGTGCCTTGGCTATGTCTTCATTCTTTGGAGGGGTCATCTCAGGGTTGAAAGGGATTCCTTTTCTGATAGGGACACCCAATAACATAAATACTCATCTAGCAAAGGACCTATCTGAAAATCTGGGAAAGTGAAGCAACGGAGAGGAGGGTCATAAAACTGAAGACATGTATGAATCATGCTCCTCTGTGATGTGTCCAAGTTCATGATCATGTCCAGGATCCCACCATAATGCTCTCTGAATAAGGGAACATGATCAGGGGTGATAAGAGCCTGTATTTGCCTGATGCCTGCCAGAGGATACTCAAAGAAGTGGCAGGTGATGTTGCTCTTCCTGGTTGAATCCATGTTGAATATGGGTGCTAAAGGAGTCAACTGAAGAAGATAGCTGAAGAAGTGTTGAAGAAGATAAGCTGAGCAGAAGAACGGTCAAAACCAAACCAAGAAAAGTGGATACCATGTAAAACAAATAGACAAATGTTAAATGATGCAATATGATGTATGCTAATGATATGCAAGAGTTTGTGATCATGTGCTGGATAATCAGTTGTCTTTGGTAGGATCCATGAGTGTTCAGAGACCAGGTGAAGGCTTGAGAACCAGTAACCAGGTGGGGGACTCAAATAAAGAGTCAGAAGTCCAGGGTTTCAAAGAATCAGTCCAAAATAGTACAACCTTATAACATTCCAGTAACAAGGTATGATGAGGTCAAGGGTTCATGCAAACCTATAAAAAACCCAACCCACTCACAAGTATTGTTCTAGAACAAGGATCCTCAGATTCGGATCTATTATGAGAAGTGTAAACATTTCTAACCCGGAGGTACAGTGTTTACCCTAATCATAAAGGATCCTCCTCTAATTCACCTCAGATGCTGAAGGTCATCTAAAAAGGCCATCCAGACTTAGCAGGCTTCTCAGATAGCCCTAGTACTATAGGAAATTCGTAGCACAAAGTTCTCAAAAAGAAACCCATGTCTGAACCGTGTTTTCATATTCCCGCACCAGACCGAAATGGAATGGGAAAGAATACAAAACCACTCTAATCCTAGGTGTCACTCAGGCCTTTGTGTTGAGCCTTTCTCACTAAGTACCCCTCCCACCAAGGCAAACCAACAAATCCAGCATAGATGATATGATAAAAATGAAATGCGTAAAGCAGTAAATGAAAGCGATAAATAAAGTTGTACAGAAAGCAATAAATAAAAAAATAAACAAATATGCACATAACACCCCTAGTAAACAAAATCAAACAAGCGCTAGGAGAAACCCACAAGAGAACCAGAAGCCCTGGTTGCAAAGCGTCCCCAGCAGAGTCGCCAAGTTGTCACTCCCCGGACTTTCGTCCCGGTGCAAACGCGAACTGTCGGCGATGTTGGAGTTTGAGGTTGAATAGAGTTGGCAGTTAGGCATTTTTATCCTGAATGAAAGGTAATGCTGCATAAACCTGGAAGGGTATGTGTCGCTCCCGATAAATGGGAATGGCCCAGATAAAGGTACAGACGCGAACGGTCGGCGAAAGAGGGATGTGAGAACACACAGGAGTGAACTCACAGGGAATGAAAAGAGTCGCCAGCTAGGCATTTTTATCCCGAGGGAAAGGTAATGCTGCATAAACCTAAGAAAAGATATGGATAAGACGGTTGCGAACCAGAGAGACTGAGAAAGGGGGTTGGTTACAACCTGGGAAGGTATTAGCACCCAGATTGTCCGCCGTACTCGACGGGATCCACGCTTAAAAGACTTGTGTTTTAAAGGGGTAGTGTCAGTGCAATTTGTGTATAAAAGAGTTGGAAAAGGATGTACAGGTGTCAGTGTAAAAGAAGTGAAGTGTATAAGTGAAGTGTCAGTGTGAGATCAGGAATGAAGTGCTCATGACCATGAGGCTTAAAGAATAAGGCTGGGAGGAGGGGGAATATACAGAGACTTTTGTTCGATAACTGTTAAGTTATGCCTACGTATCCTCTCGTGCAATGAGGAAGTCAGAACACCGTAGTTTGACCCAAAGAGACTGAAAGGTAAATTGAATGATGAACTGCTTACTTGCCTATGCTCAAGTGTGTGACCTATCTGGCTCAGGTGCAAACTGTCTTGCATTAGACGGAAGAAGCAAGTTCTCGGTTATGAGTGAAAGTGATGAGAAAAGAATCCCGTAGGAGACGATTATTGTTTGTTTTTGTATTTTCAGCCTTTTATTGCTTTTGGAGGTTTGTCATAAGTTAATGAGCTTAAGTCTAAACCAATGGGTTAGTAAACTCATCACATCTTCCCTCTGATTAGGGGTAATGAGAATACCTTAAGTGTGAAGTCAGCTTCTCACACTTAATCACCATGGTGAAGGATTAAGATAATTAACCTACTTGTGATTATTTAGATGTTTTTGTGGTTTTTTTTTAGTGTTGAGTAATGAGATTAAGCCATAATCAAAGATTAAACAGACTCATTACACCATCCTAATAGAAGGATAATAGATGAGAATGTTTAAGCTGAGGAAAGCTCCTCAACTTAATCCATGATTAGGGATTAAACCCATGACAAAACAAAGCCTTTATTAAGTTGATTTTAGTTAATGATAAGATGATGAAGTGATTTTTAGGGTTTGTAAGACAACTTGAGGGGGACTTGTCCATTAACACTAGGGTTAGTCCTTCTTAACCAATTAAGGAAGAATTAGAACCCTAATGCAAGGCCCAAGTTACAAGCTTGATGTCTTGATGGTTATTAGATGGATTGATTAAAGGATTTAAACACATTAAGGGTTTAACACTTAGGATTAAAGTTATACACTCCATCCTAATAGAAGGATGCAGGCATAAGCTTAATCACAAAGCCTTAAAGCCTTTAGGGTTTAATCCCTGATTATGATATGAGAGGAGAGACACAAAGGATGACACAAAGGTAAAACTAATGGGGGACTAACCAAAACCCTAATCATTGTCATGCTTGGTTGTTCCTAAGGTTTGTGAGGTTTACAAGAGAAATCTTCAGAGAAACCACCAGGAAGCAGATGAAAGGAGCCAAGAGAAGCAAAGTAACTTGCCTCATTTAAGAAGGCAAGTCACTTGAAGAAAGAAAGTAGGATAAAGAAGAATGAGCAAGCTCAATCTCAAACACAAAACAAAATGCAGCAATGATGCATAAGAGGGATGAAAAGAAATTGTGAGAAGTGAAGGCAAATTCACTTCTCAAAGTTACTTACCACCTGAAAAGTTAGTGAAAGAAATGCAATGCAATGCAAAATGAGATGAAATGACATGATGCAAATCAAAACCAGAAGCATAAGTATGATGTTAATGATGCTATGAGATGATGCAAACATGAAACAAGGCATGGGGATGATCATATGAACATATGGATGCAAGAGAAGCATGCTAAGAACCATGATCATACATGAAAAGTTATGAAGTGCAAATGGCATACAACATGGCAAATGCAATATGCAATGATCAAACATGATTCTAATATGTCTTAAGATGTAATATGAATCAAATGGATGCATAGAATGTCATAGCAAGTCATGGTATGCAAGCAAATGCAAGATGAATGCAAAAGGAAGCCCAAATTAGGGTTTATGATCAATGCACCAAACAAAAAACCAAAACCAGAAGCAAACATCAAGATAAAAAATTGAGAATGCATTCAAAAGAACCCTAAACCTATACAAACTCACTGCCCAAAGGAGGGGATCCAATTCTTAACCTAGTGAAAGTTATGAATTTCTTGAGTATGCTAGGGTTTTAAGGTACTTTGTCAAGAAAAATGTCAAACATATTGAAAATGCAAAATCAAATCATGCCAATTTAACCCTACAAACTACATGATATGCAAGACACAATGCAAAAAGAATCAAAGTCCAACTCTCAATGGTTAGGCAGAAATGAATTTTGGAAGTTTGGAACAAAATATTGCCTTGAAATGATTTTAATTCCATGAAAAATTGTCAAAAGACATCAAGATCAAAAAAGAAATTTGGTTTGAGGGTTGGACAATGTTTCTAAATGGTTTTAAAGGTTTCATGAATTTTTTGGTGATTTTTAAATACCTAAAAGTATTTTTAATTAATTAATTATCATTAATTAATTAAAAATAAACTTTTAAATGATTTAAAAATAATTTCTAATGCAAAAAATAAAAATGAAAATGTTTTTGGTTTCTGAAAATTAATAAAAGTTTGTATAAAAATTTTCAGAATTTTTAAATGATTTTTACTATTTTAAATAAAATGTACAAAAGAAATGAAATTAAATGAAATAAAAATTAAAAAAAAAAATAAAGTATGCAGGATGGAAGGCTCAGATGCAATCTGGGTTTAAAACGTTTGACTGGGCGCGCATCTGGACGACCCAAGTTCAAACCAGCCTAATTTTAATTAATTAATTATTAATCCATAATTAAGAGTTAATGAAATGATCCAGGCCCTTTATACGCGCGCGGGAAACAACATCTGATGGCCAATATTCAAACCTGGTGCCCTAACCCTAATTATCAATTAATCACTCTCAGGTCACCGGAGACGAGCTTCGGTCGTCTTCTCCGGTGACCTCCCTCCCTGAAAATCTCCAAAACACTCCCTAGGTCAAATCAAACCCCCCCAAATCTCCAGAAATGATCCCTAAGCCCTCTAGAACAAGAATCCAACCTCAAAGCTCATTTCTTCTTGCTCAAAACCATGATTCGAAACAAAAATGCAAAAATGGCAAAACTTTCAGAGAAATAATACACACTCAATACTCAATCATTTTCAAAAATAACAAGTTCAGTGAACTCAGGGAAGCATATAGATCATTTTAGAAACAAGAAGAGAGAGTTCTGGAAAAATGAATTTCCATGGCTACCTGAATCGAAGCTTTCCAATCAGGGACTTTCTGGCCAGTTTCTTGGTGTAAACTCACTCCTTTGAACCCTCTGATGATGAAATGAAGCTTAAGAAGCTTTGAGAATGGCTGGTTTTTGAAATGGCAGAAGTTCTGCTCAAGGTGGGGTGGGAATCGTATTTGTGATTCAGGGAGTTTAAGGCAATGGTGATGGGTGCTTTGTGATCAGTGAAGTGTGTTGAGTTGATTTGTGAAGTTGTTTTTTGTGTTTTAGGCTTGTGCAATCAGTTTCGAAGGCTTTTGCAATTTGGAGCAAGAAGTGATAACTATGGCTTGGGTGTGTTTCAGCTTGCAATGTGTGGTGTGTTATGCTGGCTTTGGTCCATGTATCAAAAGGGGATAGGTCAGAAAGTTGTTGGTGGCCTATGGTAATTGGTATGGGTCTTTGGCCAAAATGTCAACTTGATGTGTACTTGAGGTATGGGCTATGGTACCACTTGCTTCTTGGCTTGCTTTTGCTCAGCTGAGTTTAAGGAGGTCCATGGAATTGTTTATGAGATGATTCAGCAAATGGTTTATGGTTTGTGACATGTTTTGCAATTTGCACAAGGCTTGGCCCCTTTGTGAATTCATGAAGTTCAAGGCATGAAAATGCAAAGTTCTTTGGCCCATTCTGAATTTTAGAAGTTACATGATCATGTTGTAATGAGTTTGTGCACATTTGAAGCCTTTAGAACACTTGATCAAGTCATTTTGCAAAATGCCTCTTTGGTAGAAAACTTCAAATTTTGTGATTTTAGCCAACTTTGACAAGCCATAACTTTTGATCCAAAATGAATTAGGTCATGTTCTTGTACTTTTTGAAAAGGGAATGATCCATTCTACAACTTTCATGACCAAAGTTTTTCCATTTGAAGCATTTTTTAATCAAAAAGTAAAGGTTGAAAAAGTTTCCTAAAATGGCAATTTCATTAAAAGTCAAACTTTCCCAAAAAGTCAACTTTGCAAAAGACTTGAAATTCTTCAATTTTGTGAACTTCCAACATCTTCCATGATCAAATAAAGATCATACACAATCAAAATGATGAAGAACACCCTTTGGTTGGGTCATTGGGGGCCTCAGATGCCCTGATTTTGCACTGACTTGCTTGAAAAGTCAACTCTTGATCAGATGACTTCCCCATGGAATTTCTTCATGAAAATTGATATGCATGCTCCCTATACCATATAGAGACCAATAGAAACAAGAATGACCAAAAAAATTTGGAGTTATGGCCTCTGAAACCAAAACCCTAATTCTAGGTCATCTGTGTAGTCAAACCTGGCTCTGCTTCCATACCAATCCCAGCTCTTGTGATTTTTTGACATTCTTGACTTTGAGAGGATATAATATGATGCTTGAACATACATGGACCCCTTTTAAGTGATTGATGGCCTTTGGAGTGGCTCAAGAAGCTCTTGGATTGCTCAGATCACAAACCCTAGATGCATATGACTTTGAACCAATGCAGTGAATCAAAAATTGTGGTATGAGATGCTATGATTGGATTTATGCATATGAAATGATCACAAGCCATGGAGTGAATGGGTGAGGGAAAATTTGGGGTGTTTACAGCTGCCCCTATTCAAACATGAGTTAGTTGTGCAGGATGTAAGCGACGGCTTATCAGGCAAACAAGATAACTTGTGGTTGAATACCAAAGACAGTCCAAAATTTGCACTCACAGAATGAAGAAGAAAAGGGATATAGATTGTAAAGGAAAATAAAGTATAATATAAAGTGTGGGCGACGGAGGACGACCGTCGGGCAAATAACGACTGCTGGGGGAGAGCAATGACGGGGACGACCGACATGCTGGGGAGAGTATGCAAAGTAAAGCAATGACGGGGACGATCGACAAGCTGGGGATAAAAGGGGTTATGATGGGGGACGACCATCAAGTAAAGTTATAAGATTCTCTGGGGAATATGAACAAATGATGGGGACGGCCATCAGGTTCATAAAGTAATGCGAGCAACGATGGGGACGGCCATCGGGATAAACTGATGAAGGACGATCATCAGGAAAAGGAAAAGGGACCACGACGGGGACGGCCATCGGGTTAAAGAATAAATGAAATAATGATGAGGGACGGTCATCAAAGGTGAAGGACGATCACCTAGCAGGGTACGGCTGCCGAAAATATCACGACATAGGACGAATGTCGGATAGAAAAGGTCAACGATGGGGACGGCCATCGGACGAGCATGATGAAGGACGATCATCAAGAGGTGAAGGACGATCACCTAACAGGGGACGGCTGCTCTCAAGGTTTATCATGACGCAGGACGAACGTCAGATAACAAGATCAACGATGGGGACGGCCATTGGATAAAATGATGAAGGAAGATCATCAAAAGGTGAAGGACGATCACCTAGCAGGGGACGACTGCTAAATATCACGACATAGGACGAATGTCGGATAGAAAAGGTCAACGATGGGGACGGCCATCGGATGAGCATGATGAAGGACGATCATCAAGAGGTGAAGGACGATCACCTAGCAGGGTACGGCTGCTCTCAGGGTTTATCATGACATAGGATGAATGTCAGATAAAAAGAAAATTCACTTTACTGGGGAATAGTAAACACGGACGAGTGTTTATATCCAAGAAATAAAAAGGTATAAGTGTTTGGTATTGTGTATAGATTAAAGATGCGGACGAGCATCCTTAAGACTATGATACGGTCGAGTATCGGGTAGAAACAAATACTGACACGTGTTCAGAGATGATGATACAGACGAGTATCAACTGGTTAACAAGGAACACGGACAAGTGTTGAATCTGAGGGGACTCTTCTGGGGAAAGGTAGACACAGACGAGTATCTAATTTCAAGAAGACGAAAAGTGTTTGACACAGTGTATGGATTAAAGATGCGGACGAGCATCCCTAAGGCTTTGATACGGACGAGTATCAGGTAGAAACAAACGCTAGACGCATGTTCTGAGATGATGGTACGGACGAGTACCAACTGGTTAACAAAGAACACGGACGAGTGTCGAATCTGCGGGGATATAAATGGTGTATACAAGATACGGACGAGTATCTGTATAGGTGAAATAAGTATGAGTGGATGCATAGATGAGTGTTCAACTTGCTGGAGAGAGTGACACGGACGAGTGTCAAAAGGAGAAGAGTATAGTACAAACAAGTATTTGATATACAAATTGTTTGAGTGATTATGTTGGGGAAGGTGACACGGACGGGTGTCAAGGAATTGTGTATGTATGTATTTGTGAGTGCAAAGAGGACGCTTTGACTTTTTGCTGGGGATATGACACGGACGGGTGCCACAAGGAGTATGTACTGGTGTTTGTGGGTGTAAGGCAACTGCTTTAGCTTTAGCTCTCCACTGGGGAATCTGGGGAGCATTTCTGTATATTATTGATGGATTGCTGATATTCACAGGTGTTTGATTCAGAAAATGGCTTATGATTATGCAACACGTTTGATTTTTTCCGTAATGCTCCGTATTAGACGGAATGCTACGCTTTGTGGGGTGAATATGATGCAAATGCTATGATTATGCAAAAGATAACGATCCGGGATTCGGGTCCCGCTGCCGTGAAGATCTCTGGTTAATCCGTTTGAAGTGGACATCCCAGCTGGGGATAAGATCGTTGGTAGATCTAGTATATATGACTCTGCTTGGGGAAATAGGTCATTGATAGACCTATTCTTGGTAATGAGGGACCCAGCTGGGGTTTGTAGAAGTCTTTGTCACTCTGTTGTGATCCTTTCGCGTGTTGCTCTTCTGGATAGAGGCTGAAACTCTGTGGGGAGATGGTTCCCTGGCTTTCATATTTGGCTGAGGAGGAAGAATGATTGGCACCTCGGCTGGGGAGAAAAAACAAGTGGCAACTCAGCTGGGGAGCAAGCACTTGGGTGCTAAGACTGAGTGAGTGTTGATTTGCCAACTTGCTAGGAGTGAAGCTTTCATGCCCCATGTCGTGTTTTGGATACCTGCAATCCTGCAAATATTGAAACGTACAAGTAATCCCGAGGTATCCCTTACCGGATCCCATCATAGGAGTCTAGACACTCCCGGGAGTAAACATATTTCCTGCAAGCACGTATTTACAAGAAGCATCTGTATTTATGTAATCAGCATCTTATAGACATCAGACATTTTGCAAATGAAAATAAAATGTACGAGACGAGACATGACTGAAAATCTGATTTTATTAATTCATATGCCCTGAATTGGCAAGATATAGTCAAGGAAACAAATCCCCTAGAATGAGGAGATTGTTACAAATTGAGAAACAAAATGTTGGCAATGTTGACGACGCTTCAAGGAGCTTCCCCTTTTGCTATGACTCGTATGACTTTTGACGTTCTTCTCGTCTTGCTTTCTGAAGAAGGCTGATTCTGAAAGAGGCTTGATCCTTTCGAAGCCTACCAAGTTGTAAGTGATACAGACGAATTCAGAGTGCAGTTGTTCGCTTATTCCCTTATTTTGCATGGATCGCCCTTTCGGGTTTTCAATCCATCGGGATTCCCATTTTTGCCTGAGCTGTCCAATGCGGCTTTTCAACTCAACGGGTGTACATTTTTTTGTTTATTTCCCTTATTTTTTCCCGAGTCTTTTATTCTGTTTTTGACTCGCCGGGATGCCCTATTTTTGCCTGGACTTACATTCTGTTTTTATGTCCAGCGGGTTATTTTTTATGCGAAGTATTTTCTAACTGCATCTGAATTCACAAGAGACGGGAAGTCTTCACCATCCATGGTGCTGAGCATCAGTGCTCCACCGGAGAAAACTTTCTTTACTACGAATGGTCCTTCATAGTTCGGAGTCCACTTGCCCCTGTGGTCTGTATGAGGAGGGAGGATTCTTTTCAGCACAAGATCTCCTACTTGGTACTCTCGGTGCCTGACTTTCTGATCAAAGGCTTTCTTCATCCTTTTCTGATACAACTGCCCATGACAGATTGCAGCCAATCTTTTCTCTTCAATCAGACTCAGTTGTTCGTATCGGGATCGGACCCATTCTGCTTCGTTTAGCTTAACATCCATCAGTACCCGTAGGGAGGGTAGTTCAACTTCAACCGGTAGGACTGCTTCCATACCATACACAAGCTGATATGGTGTTGCCCCAGTGGATGTTCTGATTGACGTGCGGTACCCATGTAAGGCAAATGGTAGCATTTAATGCCAGTCTTTGTAGGTGACTACCATCTTCTGCACAATCTTCTTGATATTTTTATTAGCCGCCTCAACAGCGCCGTTCATCTTTGGCCTGTAAGGAGAAGAATTGTGGTGTTGGATCTTGAAGTCCCGGCACAGCTCTGCCATCATTTTGTTGTTTAAGTTGGAACCATTATCAGTAATGATTCACTCGGGAACTCCGTATCGACAGATGATATCTCTCTTCAGAAATCGGGCTACCACTTGCCTTGTAACATTTGCATAGGAAGCTGCTTCAACCCACTTGGTGAAATACTCAATGGCAACCAAGATGAATTTGTGGCCGTTTGAAGCCGTCAGTTCAATCTTACCAATCATATCAATGCCCCACATGGCAAAGGGCCAGGGTGAAGACATCACATTCAGAGGATTGGGAGGCACATGCACCTTATCCGCATAAATCTGGCATTTATGGCATTTTCTGGCATAGGCACAACAGTCAGCATCCATTGTGATCCAGTAATAGCCTGATCTTAGCAACTTTTTAGCCATTGCATGTCCTCCGGCATGGGTACCAAAGGATCCTTCGTGCACCTCGTGCATCAGCAAGCCTGCTTCTGTTCTATCAACGCATCTGAGGAGTACCATATCAAAGTTTCTCTTGTACAGGGAACCATCAGTGTTCAGGAAGAAACTACCAGCAAGCCTTCTTAAAGTCTTCTTGTCATTGGAAGATGCCCCAGGTGGGTATGTTTGATCCTCCAAGAAGCACTTAATGTCATGGAACCAAGGCTTATCATCTTTTACGGCGTCTGCTGCAAATACATATGCTGGTCTGTCGAGTCTGGACACTGAAATCCGAGGCACAAAGTTGGCAGCTTGAACTTTGATCATTGACGAAATGGTAGCCAGAGCATCTGCAAACTGATTCTCGTCCCGAGGGATATACTCAAGCTTGACCGTTGTGAAGAAAGTCAATAACCTTCTTGTATAATCCCTGTAAGGTATCAGATGATCCTGGTGGGTGTACCATTTGCCATTGGTTTGATTAACTACCAGAGCTGAATCTCTGAATACAGTTAATGTCTTGATCCTGAGGTCAATGGCTTCCTCAAGACCCATAATGCAAGCTTCGTATTCAGCTTCTTTGTTAGTGCAGTTAAAGGTGAGTTTTGCCGAGAAAGGTATGTGAACCCCCTTAGGTGTAATGAGTACCGCACCAACACCACGACCATTCATATTAACAGCCCCATCAAACATCATAGTCCATTCTTCTTCCGGGTCAGGCCCTTCAGTGTGAACAGGCTCTTCATGATCTTTCGCTTTTATGAACATGATGTCTTCATCAGGGAAGTCAAATCTCATAGGCTGGTAATCATCAATAGGTTGCTCAGCAAGATAATCAGACAATACACTGCCCTTGATGGCTTTCTGAGATGTGTACTGGATGTCATATTCCGTGAGGATCATTTGCCATCTTGCAACCCGTCCGGTAAGAGCTGGCTTCTCGAAAATGTACTTAACTGGGTCCATTTTTGATATCAACAAAGTGGTGTGGGTCAACATATACTGTCTCAGTCGGCGAGCAGCCCACGCTAAAGCACAGCAAGTTTTCTCGAGCAGTGAATAACGTTGTTCACAGTCGGTAAACTTTTTGCTCAGGTAGTATATTGCATACTCTTTTCGACCAGACTCGTCATGTTGGCCCAGCACACACCCCATTGACTCTTCTAATACTGTTAAGTACATTATCAGAGGTCTTCCTTCGACTGGAGGCATAAGGATTGGTGGTTCTTGCAAGTATTCCTTGATCTTGTCAAAAGCCCTCCGGCAGTCTTCGTTCCACCTGACCGTCTGTTCTTTTCTTAACAGCTTGAACAATGGTTCACAGGTTGCCGTAAGGTGAGATATGAACCTGGAAATGTAGTTCAATCTACCTAGAAACCCTCGAACTTCTTTCTCAGTTTTCGGTGCAGGCATTTCTTGAATGGCTTTGACTTTATCAGGGTCAACTTCAATCCCTTTCTCGCTTATAATAAAGCCCAGCAGCTTACCAGATCGTACCCCGAATGTGCACTTGTTGGGGTTCAACTTCAGTTGGTACTTCCTCAAGCGCTTGAACAGCTTCAACAAATTCACCAGGTGGTCTTCTTCTATGAGGGACTTGGCAATCATGTCATCCACATAACACTCGATTTCTTTATGGATCATATCGTGGAATAATGTTACCATAGCCCGTTGATATGTTGCACCTGCATTCTTCAATCCGAATGGCATCACCTTATAACAGAACGTGCCCCAGGGTGTGATGAAGGTTGTCTTCTCCATGTCTTCAGGTGACATTTTGATCTGATTGTATCCTGAAAATCCGTCCATGAAGGAGAATACCGAGAACTGAGCCGTATTATCAACCAATACATCAATGTGAGGTAATGGGAAATCATCTTTCGGGCTGGCTCTGTTCAGATCCCGGTAGTCAACACACATCCTTACCTTGCCGTCTTTCTTTGGAACAGGTACAATATTAGCAACCCACGGCGGATAGCTAGTCACAGCAAGGAAACCGGCGTCCCACTGCTTTTGTACCTCTTCTTTGATCTTCATTGCCATGTCTGGGCGAGTACGGCGCAGTTTCTGTTTAACCGGTGGGCAGTCTTCTTTTAATGGCAGCTTGTGCATGACGATATCGGTGTCCAACCCTAGCATGTCTTGGTAAGACCAAGCAAACACATCCGCATACTCCCGAAGCAGATCAATCAGTTGTTCTTTCACTGAGTTTTGTAGGCAGGCCCCGATCTTAACTTCTTTCACGTCTTCATCCGTGCCAAGATTAACTGTTTCAATCTCCTCCTGATGAGGAGTGATAACCCTCTCCTCTTGCCTTAACAACCTGGCTAGCTCTTCAGGAAGCTCAAAATCTTCTTCAACCCCTTCATCAGCTTGATTGATTGGATTGTCAAAGTCATACGAAGCCATAGCTGTGCTGTTGTCGGTGCGGTCTGGAAGGCACTCTCTGCAAGGGTTTAGATTGTTCATTTTAGTGATTGATTTTAATCTTTTTTAGAAAAAGTGAAATGAAGTTTTATCATTTTGAAAACATTGCCATTTTATTTTTGTACAAAAAGAAAAATGGAAAAACAGTGAGCGGAAAAGAAAAAGACTCATTTGCAAAAGATGTCTGATTATCATTGATTGATCTGTTTGCACAAAATTACAGATGGCCCGATTACAAAATGAGTCTTGTCATCTTGGGCAAGATGCAAGACTTGATGCATGCTTAAAATATACAGGAAATAATAATTACTCTGCAGGAGTAACCCTTATAATTTCCTGGGAAGACCAGTTTGAGATACGGCTCCCCGGGATCCTCGGACGTATCCAGCTCTCCAGGTTGCGCTCATCTTCCGACTCATCTTCCAAGTTGTTTACAGCATCAGGGGTGAGCATCCCCCCACTAACAAATTTGGGCTTCTTAGCAGCCTCTGCTTGATCTTGTTGAGTTGGTTTGTAACCCAACCCAAATATGTCCTCTTTCTTCTCCACAGGCAACATCTTGCCCCAGCCTTGAGCATTCCCCTCTTCAACAACCTTCCTGGCTTGCTGGTAGGATGTCATGGAAGTCCCAAGTACAGCAGATGCTTCGTTAATGTTTAGGGCTTCAAATCCCTGACTCATGGTTTCATGGATCTCCCCATCCATCTCAATGTATTTGTATGTAGCCAGATGGCTAACAAAAATATCCTCTTCTCCACAAATAGTAACGACTTGGCCCTCCCACTCGAATTTTAACGTCTGGTGAAGGGTTGAGGTCACGGCGCCAGCGGCGTGTATCCATGGCCTACCCAATAGACAGCTGTAGGCAGGCTGTATATCCATCACGAAGAAGGTCGTTTTGAAAGTCTGTGGGCCAATCGTTATAGGCAACTCAATTTCTCCCAGAACTGATCTCTTAGAACCGTTAAAGGCTCTTACTACTAAGTTGCTGGGGCGTAATGCCAATCCTTCATACTCCAGCTTCACAAGGGCTTTCTTAGGTAGGACATTGAGGGATGACCCCGTGTCTACCAATACATGAGAAAGAACTGCGCCCTTACACTCCAAGGTAATGTGCAAAGCCTTGTTGTGATTGCGGCCTTCCGTTGTCAAATCAGTGTTGGTAAATCCTAGTCCATGACTAGCGTTAACATTTCCAACTACGGCTTCCAACTGATTGACGGTAATCTCCTCTGGCACATAAGCTGCGTGCAAGACTTTTAGTAGTGCGTTCCGATGAGCCTCGGAGCACATTAGCAATGATAAAATGGAGATCTTGGAAGGTGTCTGGTGAAGCTGGTCCACTATCTTGTAATCACTTTTCTTGATGATTCTCATGAATTCATCAACCTCTTGATCAAAAGGGGTTTTTAAAACTTCTTTAGCAACTTGTTCTTCTTGCACCATGCTCTTCCCTTTTGCCTTGGCAGCAGCTTCTGCTTCAGCAATGGGTCTTGGAATTTGTGGGGCAAAAAGACGTCCGCTTCGAGTGAATCCTCCGCCTCCCCCCACATTGTCTATTTGTGGTGAAGAAGTTGATGATTCAAGAGTGATTTTTTGCCCCTCGCAGTATAAGTCGGAGCCATAATGCCAAGGAATGGCATTACTGCTTTCATATGGAACGGGCCCAGGTACCGTGATGGTAACCAGGCTGACTGCAGCAGATGAGGGTGTTGCAATAGTATGTGGATCATAGTAGATAGTAACTGGTGCTCTGACAGGAGCGGCATTCTGTGAGTTGTAGGCAGAATCATTTGCAGGATCATAATAAATTGTAACTGTTGAGACACTTTCATTATTTGCTGTTGATGTTGTAGGAGACACTGTTGACTGGATGAGTGTTGCTGTCGTAGGAGATTCTAGATGAAGGGGTGCTGAAGTTGTAGAAGAGATGTTTGTTGATAGATGGCTTGTTGAAGTGATATTTGAAGCATTTGTTGATGAAACTGAAGAATTGTTTGGAATAATTGTTGTTGCAGTTGTAGGAGACTCTGGAACTGTTGTCGGAGGAATTGCCGGATTTGAAGGCATTGATGTTGTGATTTGAAGTAGACCATTCTGGATAAGACTGTCTATGCCGCTTCTCAAGTTATCACATCCATTCACCGAAATGTTGCAATAACTGCACCCAAGTTCACACCCAGGGAATATCTGGCATTCAAGGAGTTGAGCTTTTATCTCTACCAGGGGTGTCCGGATCTGCCCAACACTGGTTATTAAGAAAGACGGCATATCTTCCTCAATAGCATTAATTCTGGGCCCTCCATGGTTGGGCATAGGGTTTTTGTTAACATTTGGCGGGGGTGCAAAGTTTAGAGCCTTAGAATCTACCAGGTCTTGCACCTTCATCTGTAAAGCTCTGCACTTCTCTGTACTGTGGCCAGGTGCGTTAGAATGAAAAGCGCATCTGGCGTTGGCGTCGTAATTTCTTGGCAAACTGGAAGGATCTGGTGGTGCCAACGTCCTTAATTCAACCAGGTTGAGCTTCAGGAGCTGTGGCAGTAAAGCGGCATAGGGCATAGGGATTGGATCAATCATCCTATTGGCCTGAGATGGTCTCTGTTGGAATGGTCTTTGCTGACTGTTATTGTTGTTGTTGTAGTTTCTCCGAGGAGGGTACTGAGTTTGTTGCTGGTAATGGGTTTGTTGTTGTGGTTGATATACCGGTTGCTGAGGGAGTGGAGAGGGAATGGTGACTGCTGCCACTGACCTATGAACATATTGTGGTCTGCCCCTGCTGGCCTGAATAGCATTGGTCTCACCAGTTCTTCTTGGACCTACAAAAGGTTTTCTAGGGTTGCTGGACGAGCTCGCACCATTGTCAGAAATCTTGCCCATCTTTAACAGGCTCTCAATTCTTTCCCCGGCTATGACCACGTCAGCAAAGCTAGTGGAAGAAAAGGCAGCTATCCTGTCAATGTATGTCCCTTGGAGGGTGTTCATAAACATATCAGCCATTTCCCTCTCTGACATGGGTGGCTGGACAGCAGCAGCAAGCTGTCTCCACCTCTGGGCGTACTCCCGGAAGCTTTCCCTGGATGATTGAGACATTCCCATCAGGAGGGTCCTGTTGGGAGCCATATCCAAGTTGTACTGGTATTGTCTGATAAAGGCCTCAGCCAGGTCCTTCCAGCATCTAATGGTTGCTCTAGTCAAATGAGAGTACCATTCCCTTGAAGCTCCTGTTAAGCTGTCTTCAAAATAAAACATCCATAGCTTTTCGTCCATGGTATATGCCTTCAGCCTCCCCAGAAAGGATTGTAAATGGGTTCGGGGACAGGAAGTTCCGTTGTACTTCTCAAAGCACGGAGGTTTAAACTTGTGGGGAATCCTGACCCCGTCCACTAGACCCATGTCCATAACATCAAAGCCCAAGGAATTCTGAGACTCCAGGGATCTCAATTTCTCAGCAATTTCATCTAGCCTTCTGTCATAGGCTTCATCCCCAGCTCCCATCACAGTAAATTGATCTTCCTGGGGGTCTTCCTGTAATACTCTGCCTGCAGTGGCATTCCCTTGCACATTAGCAGGGATGTTGATCTCTGGATGAAGGTGAGGCCCATACACTGGAGGATTAACATGAGGCTGAACCCTCTCATTGTTGCTCGTTCCCCCAGTCCCTAGATGGGGTTCCTCTTGGGTCTGCCTTTCTACTAGTGCCCTTAATCTCTCTTGGCTCTGTGCCAATCCATTCATCACCTCCATAAACTGGGTCATCTGATTTCTCATTTCCAGTCTCTCATTGGCCATTTGAGTCCTGACCTCTGTAAGGTCCTGCTGTACTTGGTCCATTTGTATACCCGGAAGGTTGTTGCGGGTGGGATATCTGTGTGGACGGTTGAGTGGGAACACCCGACGTCGAGCAATAGTTCCTGAACCACAACAAAGTTAGTAACAACAAAACAAAAAACCTACAAAACAAAACAAAAGTTAGTATGCAATGCAGTATGCTTATTTGTATCCAAGGTATCCGGCTTGGCATATGGTTTTGACCTTTCCAGACCCCTGAGGAAGGTGCTTTGATGTTGCTTGAGAGAAAAAGAACTCAGATGAAACAAACTAATGAATATATTACAAATGGAAAGAACATACATAGTTTGTCTTTTTACAGTACATGCCCTCTGAGGGGTCAAAAATACAACATAAAAGAAAAGTACATGAAATGAAAGCAACAACAAGCAAAAGTCAGACACCAAGACCAAACTCATCCTCCTGGACTTCCTTCAGAAGTGCTTCAGTCACAGGGTCAGTTGGATGCTCTGTGAGGTTCCTGATGAGAAGATTTCTGGTGGCAATAGCTGCAGTTAGCTTCTTGTGTCTGCCCTGGTCCTTTGACCTCTTCACACCAGCCATAATCTTCAACTCTGAGATCTCCCTCTGGGCTGCTTGCAAGGCTTCCTGTTGCTCCTTTGCATTAGCCTCCAACTGCTCAATCTTGTCCTGGGTTCTCTTATCCTCCTGAGTGCGAGCTTCAGTGATCCTGACCCACCTAGCTTGGCTCTCCTTTAGATAAAGATCAGTCCTAGCTCTCTGGAACTGGGCCTCTTTGCAGGCATTCTTCAAAATTTGTTCTCCAGCCCTTGACTTCTTGATGTAGTCTTCTGACTTTTCAATCCTGGCTAGATGCTCCACCTTAAGCTTTTCTAACCTTTCAATGTCCAGACGACCATCACTCCTCTCCCAGAGGGTTCTCTTCAAGGCTTCAGACAAATTCTCATTCCTCTCTTTGAGCTTTTCAAACTCCTCCAGGCTGACAGTGGCTGGAGGTGGTGTTGTGGATGGTCCAGGCACATCTTCAATGGTGAAGGGCATCCCAGAAATTTGAGCCCTTGCATGAGACCACTCATAATATTGAGCTGAGGCCACATTATTGCATCTCCCAAGGATGGTTACCCCTTTAATCTGGACATTGTCCCAAGCCCAGGATGCTTGCCTGACAATAGCCAGATTAGGCTTGATCTCACAATAAAGGGTCTCAGCTAGATCTTGTACTCTAGGAGGGTGGACCAATGCATAGCCCAGTTGTCTTTTGAATAGCAGAGGGTTGTAGTTGATGCAACCCTTCACTCCTATCAGAGGTACATTGGGGAACTGCCCACAACTAGTAATGATGTCCCTGCCCTTGGTGCTCTGGGTGCACCACCTGATGTCATCTGAGGTCAAAGCAATAAGCCTCCTAGCCCAGTTCTTTTGTTGGTGAGGATTCAAGAATGCATCAGTCTTGGGCAGGTGTTTGAGTAACCAGGTATGGAACAAAGGAGCACAGCATCTCACCAATCTTCCCCTTTGCTTTTCATTCCTTTGGTGAACAGAGTAGTAGAAATCTCCCAGTAAGGTGGGCACTGGGTTCCTATGAATGAAAAGATGGATTGCATTCTTGCTAATAAACTTAGGCTCATCTGCAAATAATATAACCCCATATATGCTGAGGGCTAATAATGCACAGACTTCCTTCCACTCCCCCAAGGAGGCCTTCAGAATAGCCTGAGAGGTCAAGAAATCCAAGTGTAGGCCAGAGATTCCAGCCTTTGCTGTCATGTTTTGCCCAATCAGAACTGGTTCCAGATACAATGCCTTTGCCACCTCTTCATTACTAGGGAAAGCCATCTCAGGATTGAAGGGAACTCCACCCCTGATAGGTACACCAATCAGTGATGAATACTCTTCCAACAAGGGTCCCAACTGAACATTCTGGAAGGTGAAGCACCTCAGAGGGGAATCATAGAACTGCAGGCAAGTATGAATCAAGCTCCTCTGTGAAGGGTCCAAATCCATAACCACATCAAGGATTCCTCCATAATGTTCTCTGAATAGTGGTATATGGTCTGGAGTAATCAGGGCCTGGACCTTCCTGATGCCAGCCAGCTCAGGCTCAAAGAAATGATATGAGATGTTGCTCTTCTTGGGTGCCATGTCTGGTGATGAAGAGCTGAGACAGATGCTGATGATGGAGACTAACACTGGAGATGGGCCACTGACAGGCTGATACTGGTGATGTAGGTGACTGAAGCAGGTAGCTGATGAAGGTAGCTGAAGCAGATAGCTGGTGAACAAAGGGCTTATGCAGATGAAGGGGTCAAAACCAAGCCAAATGTGATATGGATACCCTGAAAAACAAATAAACACATGTTAAATGATGTAATGATGATGTATGCAAATGATATGCAAGGGTTTGTGATCAAGCTGGATCTGATTAACTGCCTTGATATAGGTCCATGTATGTTCAAGAAATCCAGATGGAGGTTCATAAGTCCAGTAACCAAGGTGGGGGACTCAAATAAAGAGTCACATATCCAGGGTTAAAATCACAAGAACTGTTCCAAAATGGAGTACTGATGGGCTAAAGACGTGTCTAATTATGCGTCTAGCGGTATCTTAACTGCAAGTGCACAGCCTATCGAAGTAATATTTAAGATTATCGATCCACAGGGATTCTATGGTTACTTAGTGCTAGATGAACTTCTAGTTTAGCTAAGGCGAATGGTTGTCACGATTTTTTGTTGATTTTTAAGAATATTAAAGGCGGAATTTAATTTAAGTTTTAATAAAGTAATACTAAGGCGGTCGGTATGTAATTATACTAACTTAGGTGGGTCAATCTAACCTAGGCTTATAAAGGTGTTTACTTAATCTATTCGGTAGAGGTTACTAGTTTAAATACCCTCAACTCACACTCTCGTGGTCTTATATCAGATCTTATCCCTAAAGCCCTATGCCTGCTCTCGCTAGCCCATAAGTGTTTAGAGATAATTTTTGGAAACTTAGTAATTCTAATTTATTTTAAAGCGCTCTCGCTGTGTTTAATTTAAATGCCTAACTTTAGCTATCTGGTTAAAATCTCACACTCTCGTGGTCTTGACCTAACCTAATACTCTTTCCTTACTCTCGTAACGAAAAGATCGATTTTTATTAAAAAGTATCAGCCAGAATGTTAAGTTATTAATTGTTTTAAGCCTATGATTAAATTTTACCGATTGAGTTTGTTCTAACTACATACCGCCCTAAGGTATTTAGCTACTCATCGATGTTGAACCAGACAGAGACAGAAAATTAAATAATAAAATACTCATGGCAGAAAAATAAATAAACATTATAAATATTTAAATTGCAATATAATAAAAAAAACCTGGTTAACAATTATTAGAGCAGACTCCTTCTTCCACAAAACGGAAAGCTTGGAGTTGGCGGAAATCGAAAATAACAAAGGCTGAAGGTTTAGAAAAAAATAAATGTATAACAATTTCCTGATGTTGGAAATTGTTATATGGCGGGTTTGGATACAATAAGAACGAAAAGAAAACTAAAAATAATGTAGAAATAGAAACAGGGTCGTAAAATAATTGGGCAGAGCTTCCGCAGAAAATCGAATAAAAAAATGCTCTGTACATTGTTCATAAAACTTGTACTATTTATAGAATCCTTAATGGGATGAAAATTGGACCTTTTGTTGCATGGGCCTTGCTGACTTGGTGGAGGAAATGTAGGTACGTAGCAACAAAATAGGAGGAACGTTCTTCACGTAGTGCTTTGACGTAGTCTGAGTCAAAAACCTAATTTTATCCTTGTCACGGTCGTGACAAGGTCTTCACGCTCGTGTCATGTGGCTTTTGAGTGTCACGGTCGTGACAATTCTCTCACGGTCGTGATGGATGCTTTTGGGGTGTCACGGTCGTGACACCCTGGAGACGATCGTGGCTGCAACAAAATATGCAGTTTTGCAGGCTTCTTCATTTCTTCATCTTTTTATGGTTGATTTTGTTCCTTTTTCTCTTAATTCATGATTTAGCTCCATATAATGATGTACCTGCAAAATGGTAAGAAAAACTCGAGAAATCGAGTGTTAAAACGGTGATTATGCGATAAAACGTCAATGAAACCTAGCAATATAATCGATACGTTTTCTCGTTATCAAACTTCCCCAAACTTAAACCTTTGCTTGTCCTCAAGCAAATAGTCGGTTGAAAATCGGCGGACAAGTTTTATTCACGCATACTCATAACAAATCATACGAGGGATCGTTTTGTCGGATAATCCGGTACTTTGATAGAACACTACCGATACACTAATGACACAAGCAACAAGCTATGTCGTCGACTTCCCGTTAAACGAAACAATCGGCAATTACTTTACGATTTCACCTAGAGTTTTTCGATCTTATTTCGCCCGGTTTCATTCTAGCGCAATCACATTAAGCCCTTTGCCTTAGCACGCACGTAGTGGAGTAGCCGGTTAGCGACTTTGATCCTTTTTGAGCACGGGGTCTGGTACACGAGTGTGGTAACCCTACATATATTATCCGATTTGAAGGTTGTGGGGGATCGAGCCGTAGCACGCCCTACCAAGTTCAGAACCAGTACCTCTGAACCAACCCGCAATGGACTCCTTCTCATATTTCTCATTTCTTATATGCGACCGTGTAATTTGGTGCAATTTCTTTTCATTTTGCATCGAGATATGAAGGATCATTATTGATTAGGCATCAAACGCTTATATTCATCGGCTCCCCACGTGGTTTGTGTTCAGACGGTGCTGACTGCTAGTATAAACTACTAGGGGTTACTTTTGAACTGAAACTAAAAGTGTACTCGTAATGGTAATCGGAATGGAATCGCTTAAGTAGGAAGTCAAAGGTGTCAAGATTGTATTGGTCTTGTTTAATCGTTCTCAGCTTCCTAATTACGATTTCGTAGGTAAGTCGGGTAATGCGAATAATTAAAGATTTTTTTCGGGTATGGCTAAATAAACGGGGAAAATTCGAAACTAAAGAAAATAGCATAAAGATTTGCTCGCTTCATTAACTTACTAAAGGAAATACAACGGAATTGAAAATACAACGAAATGGAAAAGTGCGAAAAGGAAAAAATGCGGAAATGAAAGGTACCTCTCCCACACTATATCAGACATTGTCCTCAATGTTGTGATATAAATGCGGTAAAAGTACAGTACAAATGACAAAAACGAAAAACAAACATAGGTAAAACTAGATCTATGGCTGCTGAGGACCGCGGGGTCGGCTTCTGGTGCGGGAGCGGCGTTTGGAAGGAGTCGCTTCGGGATCAGAACCGGTGCTGGTGGTCGCAGTGATGTCGATACGCAAGGCTTCTAACTCGCTGAAAATCTCTCCAAACCTCTCATTAGTAGCTGCCTGGTTTGCTGCAATAGTGCCGAGTAAAGCATCATACTGCTCCTTCTGCCTTCGCTCCAGTGCGGCGTTCATCTGGTTCTGCTGATGAATCGCACGGAGGACGTCCTCAAGAGTGAATTCCTGTGCAGGAGGCTGTCGGGTAGATGTCTCTGGTATATCCTGGACAGGCTCAGCTGCATCCATAGCGTCTTGCATCTCATCCGCTGGGGGATCTGCCTGATCATGGATAGGAGCGTGGTCGGCAGCATCTGGTAAAACAAAGAGCCAGTTGGCTCGGCTGGATGGGTCGATGCGGTCGCGGGACGGCAGAATGATATGGTGAAATATGGTGCCATGGACAACAGGGCTATACCTGCCATCCTCTCGCTGCGCAATCAGGTGAGCGGACCTGCAATAACTCTTGGTGAGGAATTCTGCGGCTAGGTGAGGCTGATTTGCGACCAAGTCACCAAGCCCCAACTGAATGGCGAGGGTGGTGACAATGCCGCCTATGAAGAACGGGGTGGATCCTCTATGTGCAATAGCCTGGATATGATAAAGCATGAAAGGGGCAGCGTTGATCGGCTCGTCATTAAGAGCGCAGTGTAAGAATAGAAGCTCCTTGGAATTGAGCTTATGGTTGCTTTCTCGAGCGAAGATGGTGTTGCAAATGACTCGGTGGAAATAGCGGATTGCCGGGTTGTGAATGTGCGTAGCGTTGAGGCTTTGGAAGGCTGAGGCACGGGTATTGGTTATGTCGTGCCATAGAGTGAAAGCGGGTTCACTAAAATTATCGGGCACGCGGCGGTGAGCTTCAGTTCCGTGATCGAAGCCTAGCAACTCGGCTATCCTGTCTTGCGAAAGGTTGAACTCTTGGCCATGCAATCTGAATTTTGCGAAACCGGTGAGCTGACTCTGAGAACCGGAGGGAGTGATGTACTGGAATGAGCTGAGGAACTCCAATGTCAGAAGCTCGAATGTGGGCTGAGGTTGACTGCAAAGATCCCACAGACCGACTTTTTGAAGCAGGCTCGTAACACTGGCAAGCATTCCGAGTTCCCTCAAACAGACAGTGTCGATGTAACGTGTAGGTTGCACACCGCAGTTTTGGAATCGGAGAAATCGTTCTCTCTGGGTTTCTCCAGCATCACCTTCTCTAAATTGAATGGTATCCATTGCATGCAAGAGCTTAGAGTGAAAGATGAAGATTTTTGATGTTTTGTGAAAAAATGGTAAAATGAAAGAAATAATGATTCGGAATAAATAATGGAGAGTGAGAATGTGATAGGTTGTGATAATGGGGGGTTAATGAGTTTAAAGTTGGTAATGGGGGGGTTACGGAGGTTATGGAGAAGATGGGTAGTTTTTGGAAGTTATGGAGGAAGAAGAAGAAGAGGTCACGAAGAGAAACAGTTCTGTTTCTCACGATTCCTGTAATAGGGGTTGTCACGGTCGTGACAGGGGTGCGACGGTCGTGACACGCTAAATGAGCACGTCACGATCGTTAGGGGGTTGTGACGACCGTGAGGGCTTGCTTCGCTGAATAATTTCCAGAAAACACTATCTCAATTATTTCACATACTTTATAATAATGTATTTTCTTCACTTATCACTCATATTAAATTATAAACACCATATAATATATAATTTCAACACAGTACTTCACTAACTTGCATGGCATGAGAGATTGTATATAATATGAATAAATGCAAGCATAACAGTACATAGAATGAAAAATATATAAATTGATTAAAATGGAGAAATTTTGGAATTAGAAGTGCATTGCATAAGATAATTGGAAATGAAATTACATTAATGAAAATACGGTACGAAATTGTTCGCGAAAAATAAATCTAACTAGAAACGAAAACAAAGAGAAAAATAAACTAAATCACTTATAGCATTTTCAAAAGCGTTTCTTCAAGTCTTCGATTGCGGAGTTCAAGTGATAGAATTGTTCGCAGGTTATGTCAGTCAAACCTATAATGTCCAATCGCATGCTCTTAATGTCTTCTTTAAATAAATTAATGTCAGTTTGGTAAGCTTCAAGAGTGTTCATGATGTTCTGTAAGTTGTTAGCATAATCTCCTTGATTTACTTGAGGAGTTTCAAAAACTTCGTCAGTGTGGTCAATGTCATGGTAACCAGGAGGTGTCTCAGGGTCAGTTTCGACATCGGTCATTGTATCATCTTTTATCTTGTAAGACTGAGGTGTTTCAGGAGTGGATGGATAATCAGGTGGGTTTAACTCATAAAGCCAGTTATCCTTATTGTGAACGCTTACTCTAGCATGGTTTGGCAATGTGAACAGGGTTACTACCTCATTCCGGATTAGGTACTCAAAAGGTGGATGTCCTAAATTCCTTATGATATGTCTATTAAAGCAGAAGTTAAGATTCATAGGACGGATGTTACCTAAACGGTTGCACCTGTGCAATTGGTACCTAAGTCCTAAAGCATCAGCAATCATGGTTACAAGACCTCCTACTAATATAGGTAATTCAGGTTCTTCTTGGATACGGGTGAAGGTTTGCATCATGAAAGGTACACCATTAACAGGCTGTCCATTAGTGAAACATGACATAATAAATATCTCATCTTTAGAAACCCCGGTAATGTTTTCTTCTTTTCCAAAGAAGGTGTGGGCAAGGATTTTATGGAAGTAACGGAGAGCAGGGTTATGGATCTCATCATTATTCATGCTATTTGGTTCAGGGTGGTAGTTTCCGGTTAAAGTTCCCCAAAAGAAATCTAGCTCAATATCCATCAATTCTACCTGTGTGGTAGTAAAAGCAAATGGTCCACTAGGGAATCCTAACAAGTCAGCTAGTTCTTTATGGTTAAAGTCATATTCTATTCCAAATAGGCGGAAACTAATAAATCCTTTCCTAAATCCAAAACTGCGGTCAGGTAGGTAAATTAAGGAGCTAAGGAACTCAAGGGTGAGCTCGCGGTAAGTCACAAACTTATGTTGGATCAATGCATTCTCCCATCCGAGTCGGTTAAACAAGTACATGATGTTATCATGTATACCTAGGGTTTCCATAGTCTGATCATCCGGGTACAGGGTCAAATCCATTTGCCTCTGTGATAACTCTTCAAACTTCATTCTTTGGTTTCTACCTCTAAATTTGGTTTCCATATGGTTTATTGGTTGGTTAGCCATGGTTAGTGCAAATATGGAGGAAACAAATCGGGGGAAGAAGGAAAGTGGAAAAGACTTTTAGAAAATCTGTAAAAAGTGATTTAAGATAAAAATAAGAAAATGAAATGCATAATGTAATGGCAATAATAGTAATATAAAATAAAACTATAAAATGACAAAACAAATAAACAAATAGTAAAACGATAAATAACAAAATGATAAAGAGAATAGTTTAAATAATTAAATGAGTAAATGGGTTGCCTCCCACTAAGCGCTGTTTTTATCGTCAAAAGCCTGACGTAATGCTTAGGTTTAGATTAATCAGGGGAATCAGTGGACAATTCTAAAAGCCTTAGATTATTTGCATAATCTCTATTTTCAACTTTATGATAATGTTTTAAACGTTGTCCGTTTACTATGAATGGTTCACTATTCCTACCCTTAATTTCTATTGCTCCACTCGGGAATACTTTAATTATTTCAAAGGGTCCTGACCATCTAGATTTTAATTTTCCAGGAAAGAGCCTAAGTCTTGAATTAAAGAGGAGTACAACATCTCCCACACTAAATTCTTTCCTAGATAGGCGTTTATCATGCCATCGCTTAGTTCTTTCTTTATATATCTTAGCATTCTCATAAGCATCTAGCCTTAATTCTTCTAATTCGTTAATGTCTAGGATTCACTTTTCTCCTGCAGCATTATAGTTTATATTGAGAGTTCTAATCGCCCAATAAGCTTTGTGTTCTAGTTCTACCGGGAGGTGACAAGATTTTCCATAAACTAGTTTGAAAGGTGTAGTACCTATGGGTGTCTTGTAAGCGGTCCTATAAGCCCATAAAGCTTCATTAAGTTTAGATGACCAATCTTTCCGAGATATGGCGACAGTCTTTTCTAAGATTTGTTTAATTTCTCTGTTCGAGACTTCGACTTGTCCACTTGTTTGTGGGTGATATGGTGTAGCCACACGGTGTCTTACTCCATACTTAGATAGTAATTTGTCAAAGATTTTTGAGATGAAGTGCGAGCCACCGTCACTTATGACGAGTCTAGGCACACCAAATCTGGGAAAGATTATATTTTTGAAAAGCTTTATTACTACTCGTGTATCGTTTGTAGGAGAAGCTATAGCTTCAATCCATTTCGAAACATAATCAACAGCTACGAGTATGTAATTATTACCGAAAGATGATGGGAATGGTCCCATGAAATCTATTCCCCAGACGTCAAAGATTTCTACTTCTAATATTCCTTTTTGAGGAATTTCATCTCTTCTTGAAATATTGCCGGTGCGTTGACACCGATCGCAATTTATAACAGCGATGTGGACATCCTTCCATAGATTAGGCCAGAATAAGCCGGCTTGCAAGATTTTTGCACAAGTCTTGGAAGTGCTTGCATGTCCACCATAAGGAGATGAATGGCATTGAGCAATGACATCTTCTATTTCTTCTTCGGGAATACATCGGCGAAAGATTCCATCTGGTCCTCTTTTGAACAATAATGGTTCATCCCAATAGTAATGTTTCAGATTGTGAAAGAATTTCTTTTTCTGCTGATAGGTTAGATCGGGTGGAAGAGCTCCTGCGGCTAGGTAGTTGACAATGTCAGCGTACCATGGCAGTCCTACAATTGTCTGGATTGTTTCCACGGATTCTGGTTCATTTATATCTAACTGAGCTAGGTCGCTTCCTAATTGTGCTATCAGCTGTTCATACGGAAAATCATCGTTAATCGACACTTGTTCGGGTTTAATACCTTCTATTCTAGATAAATGGTCCGCTACGACGTTCTCAGTACCTTTCTTATCTTTTATTTCTAGATCAAATTCTTGTAAGAGTAAAATCCATCTCAAGAGTCTTGGTTTAGCATCTTTCTTAGTTAATAAATATCGGATAGCAGCATGGTCTGTGTAAATGATTATTTTCGCTCCAACTAGGTAAGAACGGAATTTGTCAAGCGCAAAGACAACTGCTAACAATTCTTTTTCGGTAGTGGCGTAGTTCATCTGGGCAGAATCTAAGGTTCTACTGGCATAATAAATCGCATGAAGTTTCTTTTCCTTCCTCTGGCCTAGAACTGCGCCTACAGCATAGTCACTCGCATCGCACATGATTTCAAAAGGTAATCTCCAGTCAGGGGGTTGCATGATTGGTGCGGTGATGAGGGCTGTTTTTAAAGTTTCGAATGCTTTAAGACAATCTTCATTGAATATGAACTCAGCGTCTTTCATTAATAAATCAGTAAGAGGTTTAGTGATTTTCGAGAAATCTTTGATGAATCGTCGGTAAAAACCGGCGTGTCCTAAAAAGCTTCGTATTTCTCGAACGGTTTTAGGGGGTTGAAGATCTTTTATGACTTCAATCTTAGCTTTATCAACTTCAATTCCCTTGTCAGATATTACATGACCTAATACGATTCCTTCTTTGACCATAAAATGACATTTCTCCCAGTTAAGCACGAGGTTTACTTTTACACATCTTTCTAACACCATTTCTAAGTTTGATAAGCATCCTTCAAAACTTTGCCCGCATACAGAGAAGTCGTCCATGAACACTTCCATGATGTTGTCTATAAAATCTGCGAAGATTGACATCATACATCTTTGAAAGGTTGCAGGAGCGTTGCATAATCCAAAGGGCATTCGTCTATAAGCGAACGTTCCATATGGGCATGTGAATGTAGTCTTCTCTTGATCATCTGGATGGATAGGGATTTGGAAAAATCCTGAGTAACCGTCAAGATAACAGAAGTAAGAATGCTGGGCTAATCGTTCTAACATTTGATCTATAAAAGGTAGTGGGAAATGATCTTTTCGAGTGGCTTTGTTTAGTTTATGATAATCTATGCATACTCTATATCCCGTCACTACTCTTTGCGATATCGATTCGCCTTGAGCGTTTTTCACAACAGTGATACCTCCTTTCTTTGGCACTACATGTATTGGACTAACCCATTCACTATCAGAGATTGGATATATTATTCCGGCATCTAGTAGTTTCTTAACTTCTTCTTTTACTACAGTGCTAAGGGTTGGGTTAATTCTTCTTTGAGATTCTCTGGAGGTTCTGCAATCTTCTTCTAGCAGAATACGATGCATACAAACTGAAGGACATATTCCTTTGAGATCAGATATGTTATATCCTAATGCAGTTGGATATTTCTTCAAGACATCTAAAAGTTTCTTTGTTTCTATAATTCCTAAACTGGAATTTATTATAACTGGTCTTTTACATTCAACGTCTAAGAATTCGTACCTTAGGTTATGAGGTAAAGTTTTTAATCCTAATGTAGGTTTATCTTTACTTGGCATGGGATCCGATGTAAGTGCTAAACTTTCGCTTAGACTGTCATCCTGATATGGTTTACGCCAATTATCGTCTTCGAAAATCGGAGGGATTTGAATTTTCATTATTTCAGAATAGGTAGTCTCTTTCAGTTCCATCTCTCTTACACATTCGTCAATTATGTCCAATAGATAGCATGTATCCTCTATAGCTGGTGATTGTAAGAATTGTGTTAAAATAAATTCAACTTTCTCTTCACCTACTTCAAAGGTTAGCTTTCCTCTTTTTACGTCTATTATAGCTCCGGCGGTAGCTAAGAATGGTCTTCCTAGTATGATAGGTGTAGTGGAGTCTTCAGAGATGTCCATGATTATAAAATCAGTAGGGATGTAGAATTGTCCTATACGTACTGGGACGTTTTCTAGTATGCCTACAGGATATTTAACAGAGCGATCGGCTAGTTGAACAGACATTTTGGTTGGTCTTAGGTCTCCCATGTCTAGCCTTTTGCAAATCGTTAAGGGCATAACACTGATACTGGCTCCTAAATCGCATAGAGCTTTGTCAATGACGAATTTTCCTATTACACAGGGTATAGAGAAACTTCCTGGATCTTTTAGCTTAGGAGGCATATTATTCTGAATTATGGCGCTACACTCAGCAGTAAGTGTAACTGTTCCGTTATCCTCTATCTTTTTCTTATTGGATAAGATTTCTTTTAAAAACTTAGCATACGAGGGTATTTGGGTAATTGCTTCTGTAAACGGAATAGTAATATTCAACTGTTTCAGAAGTTCAACAAATTTCTTAAATTGACCCGTCGTCTTGGAATTTATTAATCTTTGAGGGTACGGAATTGGTGGTTTATAGGGTGGTGGAGGCACATAAGGTTGTTCTTTCTCCACTACCTCTTGATTATCATCTTCCTTTTCTTCTGGATCATTCACCACTTCAGTCGGTTTATCCGGTTTTTGGTACATGGCTGGATTGTCAAGTCTTGGATCGGTAGGTCCGTCAAGTTCCTTGCCACTTCTTAATATTACGGCGTTAGCATGTCCTTTCGGATTAGGTTGAGGTTGTCCAGGGAATACTCCAGCTGGTGCAGCAGTAGGTGCTTGTTGTTGAGCTACTTGTGAAATCTGAGTTTCAAGCATTTTGTTATGTGTAGCTAATGCATCTACTTTGCTCACTAATTGTTTAATCTGCTCACTAGTGTGAATGTTTTGGTTTAAGAAGTCCTTGTTTGTTTGAGATTGGTTAGCTATAAAGTTCTCCATCATCAATTCAAGGTTCGATTTTCTAGGGACATTAGGAGCAGTCTTTTGATATCCTGGTGATGTAGCTGGTGTTTGACCTGGTGCGTATAAAGCATTGTTATTCTTATAGGAGAAGTTCGGATGATTCTTCCAACCTGGGTTGTATGTGTTTGAGTAAGGGTTTCCTTGAGCATAATTCACTTGATCAGTGGGAGTTCCTGTCAATAGTTGACAATCAGAAACTTCGTGTCCTGAAACTCCACATAACTCACAGTTAGGTGTTACTGCATCCACGTTGGCTGTTGGTGTTATGGCCAAGTTGTCGATCTTTTGGCTTAGTTGGTCAAACTTCGCATTGACTTGGTCCATACTACTTACTTCGTACATACCTCCTTTTCTTGGTTTCTCAGTTGCGACTCTCTCGCATCCCCAAAGGTAATGATTTTGAGCCATACTTTCGATGAGTGCATAGGCGTCATTATATTCTTTGTCCATCAATGCACCGCCCGCGGCAGCGTCAATTGTCATTCTTGTATTGTACAAGAGTCCATTATAGAAGGTATGGATGACCATCCATTCTATTAATCCGTGATGTGGACAAAGTCTCAGCAGATCCTTATAGTGTTCCCAAGCTTCGAATAATGATTCGCTTTCCCTTTGCTTAAATCCGTTGATCTGAGCTCTCAGCATAGCTGTCTTGCTAGGTGGAAAATATCTGTTCAAGAAAACTCTCTTTAGTTCCTCCCACGTAGTTACTGAGTTCGAAGGCAGAGATTGAAGCCAAGCTCTTGCTCTGTCTCGAAGCGAAAAAGGAAATAAACGTAGTCTAATAGCTTCTTGGGTAACTCCATTGGCTTTTACGGTATCTGCATATTGCACAAAGATCGAAAGATGAAGATTCGGATCCTCGGTAGGATTTCCGGCGAATTGATTTTGTTGCACGGCTGATATCAACGAAGGTTTTAGTTCGAAATCATTGCGGTTGATAGCCGGCGCGGCAATGCTTGAATGCGGTTCAGCTTGCGAAGGACTGGCGTAATACTTGAGTGGGTGATTCTGTTCTTCAGCCATCTCTGCGTCCTTTGATGTTACGACTGGTTTAGGCGGATCTAATTGAATATCTGGAATATTGTAATTATTTTCGTAATCGAATATACGTCTTCTTACGTGTAAGAAGCGTTCTGATTCAGGGATTAGAGGTTGCAAGTCTTCGCTTTTAGAGCGAGTACTTGGCATACACTCGGAAATTAAATTAAACTAAATAGTTGATACCTTAGTCTAGACAATGCTACCTAAATGCACTAGTAACTAAATTAAGGAATCCCCGGCAACGGCGCCAATTACTTGATGGGCTAAAGACGTGTCTAATTATGCGTCTAGCGGTATCTTAACTGCAAGTGCACAGCCTATCAAAGTAATATTTAAGATTATCGATCCACAGGGATTCTATGGTTACTTAGTGCTAGATGAACTTCTAGTTTAGCTAAGGCGAATGGTTGTCACGATTTTTTGTTGATTTTTAAGAATATTAAAGGTGGAATTTAATTTAAGTTTTAATAAAGTAATACTAAGGCGGTCGGTATGTAATTATACTAACTTAGGTGGGTCAATCTAACCTAGGCTTATAAAGGTGTTTACTTAATCTATTCGGTAGAGGTTACTAGTTTAAATACCCTCAACTCACACTCTCGTGGTCTTATATCAGATCTTATCCCTAAAGCCCTATGCCTGCTCTCGCTAGCCCATAAGTGTTTAGAGATAATTTTTGGAAACTTAGTAATTCTAATTTATTTTAAAGCGCTCTCGCTGTGTTTAATTTAAATGCCTAACTTTAGCTATCTGGTTAAAATCTCACACTCTCGTGGTCTTGACCTAACCTAATACTCTTTCCTTACTCTCGTAACGAAAAGATCGATTTTTATTAAAAAGTATCAGCCAGAATGTTAAGTTATTAATTGTTTTAAGCCTATGATTAAATTTTACCGATTGAGTTTGTTCTAACTACATACCGCCCTAAGGTATTTAGCTACTCATCGATGTTGAACCAGACAGAGACAGAAAATTAAATAATAAAATACTCATGGCAGAAAAATAAATAAACATTATAAATATTTAAATTGCAATATAATAAAAAAACCTGGTTAACAATTATTAGAGCAGACTCCTTCTTCCACAAACCGGAAAGCTTGGAGTTGGCGGAAATCGAAAATAACAAAGGCTGAAGGTTTAGAAAAAAATAAATGTATAACAATTTCCTGATGTTGGAAATTGTTATATGGCGGGTTTGGATACAATAAGAACAAAAAGAAAACTAAAAATAATGCAGAAATAGAAACAGGGTCGTAAAATAATTCGGCAGAGCTTCCGCAGAAAATCGAATAAAAAAATGCTCTGTACATTGTTCATAAAACTTGTACTATTTATAGAATCCTTAATGGGCTGAAAATTGGACCTTTTGTTGCATGGGCCTTGCTGACTTGGTGGAGGAAATGTAGGTACGTAGCAACAAAATAGGAGGAACATTCTTCACGTAGTGCTTTGACGTAGTCTGAGTCAAAAACCTAATTTTATCCTTGTCACGGTCGTGACAAGGTCTTCACGCTCGTGTCATGTGGCTTTTGAGTGTCACGGTCGTGACAATTCTCTCACGGTCGTGATGGATGCTTTTGGGGTGTCACGGTCGTGACACCCTGGTGACGATCGTGGCTGCAACAAAATATGCAGTTTTGCAGGCTTCTTCATTTCTTCATCTTTTTATGGTTGATTTTGTTCCTTTTTCTCTTAATTCATGATTTAGCTCCATATAATGATGTACCTGCAAAATGGTAAGAAAAACTCGAGAAATCGAGTGTTAAAACGGTGATTATGCGATAAAACGTCAATGAAACCTAGCAATATAATCGATACGTTTTCTCGTTATCAAGTACTCTTAATCAAAACAAAGTAACAGGGTATGTTGAGGTCAAGGGTACCTGCAAACCTGTAAACAGCCCAACCCCCTCACAGGTGATGTTCTAAAACAAGGATCCTCAGACTTGGATCAGTTATGAGAAGTGTAAACACTTCTAACCCGGAGGTACAGTGTTTACAATAACCATAAAAGATCCTCCTCTAATTCACCTCAGTTTTTGAAGGTCAATACTAAAGGTCATCCAGACTTAGCAGGCTTCCCAGATAGCCCTAGCACTACAGGAAATTTGTAGCACAGAGTTCTCAAGAAGAAACCCATATCTGAACCGTGTTTCATATTCCCGCACCAGACCGAAATGGAATGGGAAAGAACATGAACCACTCTAGCCTAGGTGTCACTCAGGTCCCAGGTATAGGACCTCAACTCTCAATAGAACCCCACCCACCAAAGCAGAAACAACAGATCCAGCCAGAATAGTATGACAGTATGATGTATATAAAGCTGTAAAAGAAAGCAATAAAACAACTGTATATAAAGCAATAAATAAAACAAATATACAAACACAAATAGCACATAACTCCCCAGTAAACACAAATCAAACAAGCGCTAGGAGGAACCCACAAAAAGAACCAGAAGCCCTGGTTACAGTATAAGATTCCCCAGCAGAGTCGCCAGCTGTCGCTCCCGATAAATGGGAATGGCCCAGATAAAGGTACAGACGCGAATGGTCGGCGAAAGAGGGATGTGAGAACACACAGGAGTGAACTCACAGGGAATGAAAAGAGTCGCCAGCTAGGCATTTTTATCCCGAGGGAAAGGTAATGCTGCATAAACCTAAGAAAAGATATGGATAAGACGGTTGCGAACCAGAGAGACTGAGAAAGGGGGTTGGTTACAACCTGGGAAGGTATTAGCACCCAGATTGTCTGCCGTACTCGACGGGATCCACGCTTAAAAGACTTGTGTTTTAAAGGGGTAGTGTCAGTGCAATTTGTGTATAAAAGAGCTGGAAAAGGATGTACATGTGTCAGTGTAAAAGAAGTGAAGTGTCAGTGTGAGATCAGGAATGAAGTGCACATGACCATGAGGCTTAAAGAATAAGGCTGGGAGGAGGGGGAATATACAGAGACTTTTGTTCGATAACTGTTAAGTTATGCCTACGTATCCTCTCGTGCAATGAGGAAGTCGGAACACCGTAGTTCGACCCAAAGAGACTGAAAGGTAAATTGACTGATGAACTGCTTACTTGCCTATGCTCAAGTGTGTGACCTGTCTGGCTCAGGTGCAAACTGTCTTGCATTAGACGGAAGAAGCAAGTTCTCGGTTATGAGTGAAAGTGATGAGAAAAGAATCCCGTAGGAGACGATTATTGTTTGTTTTTGTATTTTCAGCCTTTTATTGCTTTTGGAGGTTTTTCATAAGTTAATGAGCTTAAGTCTAAACCAATGGGTTAGTAAACTCATCACATCTTCCCTCTGATTAGGGGTAATGAGAATACCTTAAGTGTGAAGTCAGCTTCTCACACTTAATCACCATGGTGAAGGATTAAGATCATTAACCTACTTGTGATTATTTAGATGTTTTTATGGTTTTTGTGGTTTTTGTTTAGTGTTGAGTAATGAGATTAAGCCATAATCAAAGATTAAACAGACTCATTACACCATCCTAATAGAAGGATAATAGATGAGAATGTTTAAGCTGAGGAAAGCTCCTCAACTTAATCCATGATTAGGGATTAAACCCATGACAAAACAAAGCCTTTATTAAGTGGATTTTAGTTAATGATAAGATGATGAAGTGATTTTTAGGGTTTGTAAGACAACTTGAGGGGGACTTGTCCATTAACACTAGGGTTAGTCCTTCTTAACCAATTAAGGAAGAATTAGAACCCTAATGCAAGGCCCAAGTTACAAGCTTGATGTCTTGATGTTATTAGATGGATTGATTAAAGGAGTTAAACACATTAAGGGTTTAACACTTAGGATTAAAGTTATACACTCCATCCTAATAGAAGGATGCAGGCATAAGCTTAATCACAAAGCCTTAAAGCCTTTAGGGTTTAATCCCTGATTATGAGATGAGAGGAGAGACACAAAGGATGAAACAAAGGTAAAACTAATGGGGGACTAATAAAAACCCTAATCATTGTCATGCTTGGTTGTTCCTAAGGTTTGTGAGGTTTACAAGAGAAATCTTCAGAGAAACCACCAGGAAGCAGATGAAAGGAGCCAAGAGAAGCAAAGTAACTTGCCTCATTTAAGAAGGCAAGTCACTTGAAGAAAGAAAGTAGGATAAAGAAGAATGAGCAAGCTCAATCTCAAACACAAAACAAAATGCAGCAATGATGCATAAGAGGGATGAAAAGAAATTGTGAGAAGTGAAGGCAAATTCACTTCTCAAAGTTACTTACCACCTGAAAAGTTAGTGAAAGAAATGCAATGCAATGCAAAATGAGATGAAATGACATGATGCGAATCAAAACCAGAAGCATAAGTATGATGTTAATGATGCTATGAGATGATGCAAACATGAAACAAGGCATGGGGATGATCATATGAACATATGGATGCAAGAGAAGCATGCTAAGAACCATGATCATACATGAAAAGTTATGAAGTGAAAATGGCATACAACATGGCAAATGCAAGATGCAATGATCAAACATGATTCTAATATGTCTTAAGATGTAATATGAATCAAATGGATGCATAGAATGTCATAGCAAGTCATGGTATGCAAGCAAATGCAAGATGAATGCAAAAGGAAGCCCAAATTAGGGTTTATGATCAATGCACCAAACAAAAAACCAAAACCAGAAGCAAACATCAAGATAAAAAATTGAAAATGCATTCAAAGGAACCCTAAACCTATACAAACTCACTGCCCAAAGGAGGGGATCCAATTCTTAACCTAGTGAAAGTTATGAATTTCTTGAGTATGCTAGGGTTTTAAGGTACTTTGTCAAGAAAAATGTCAAACAAATTGAAAATGCAAAATCAAATCATGCCAATTTAACCCTACAAACTACATGATATTCAAGACACAATGCAAAAAGAATCAAAGTCCAACTCTCAATGGTTAGGCAGAAATGAATTTTGGAAGTTTGGAACAAAATTTTGCCTTGAAATGATTTTAATTCCATGAAAAATTGTCAAAAGACATCAAGATCAAAAAAGAAATTTGGTTTGAGGGTTGGACAATGTTTCTAAATGGTTTTAAAGGTTTCATGAATTTTTTGGTGATTTTTAAATACCTAAAAGTATTTTTAATTAATTAATTCTCATTAATTAATTAAAAATAAACTTTTAAATGATTTAAAAATAATTTTTAATGCAAAAAATAAAAATGAAAATGTTTTTGGTTTCTGAAAAATTAATAAAAGTTTGTATAAAAATTTTCAGAATTTTTAAATGATTTTTACTATTTTAAATAAAATGTACAAAAGAAATGAAATTAAATGAAATAAAAATTAAAAAAAAGAAAGTATGCAGGATGGAAGGCTCAGATGCAATCTGGGTTTAAAACGTTTGACTGGGCGCGTATCTGGACGGCCCAAGTTCAAACCAGCCTAATTTTAATTAATTAATTATTAATCCATAATTAAGAGTTAATGAAATGATCCAGGCCCTCTATACGCGCGCGGGAAACAACATCTGATGGCCAATATTCAAACCTGGTGCCCTAACCCTAATTATCAATTAATCACTCTCAGGTCACCGGAGACGAGCTCCGGTCGTCTTCTCCGGTGACCTCCCTCCCTGAAAATCTCCAAAACACTCCCTAGGTCAAATCAAACCCCCCCAAATCTCCAGAAATGATCCCTAAGCCCTCTAGAACAAGAATCCAACCTCAAATCTCATTTCTTCTTGCTCAAAACCATGATTCGAAACAAAAATGCAAAAATGGCAAAACTTTCAGAGAAACAATACACACTCAATACTCAATCATTTTCAAAAATAACAAGTTCAGTGAACTCAGTGAAGCATATAGATCATTTTAGAAACAAGAAGAGAGAGTTCTGGAAAAATGAATTTCCATGGCTAACTGAATCGAAGCTTTCCAATCAGGGACTTTCTGGCCAGTTTCTTGGTGTAAACTCACTCCTTTGAACCCTCTGATGATGAAATGAAGCTTAAGAAGCTTTGAGAATGGCTGGTTTTTGAAATGGCAGAAGTTCTGCTCAAGGTGGGGTGGGAATCGTATTTGTGATTCAGGGAGTTTAAGGCAATGGTGATGGGTGCTTTGTGATCAGTGAAGTGTGTTGAGTTGATTTGTGAAGTTGTTTTTTGTGTTTTAGGCTTGTGCAATCAGTTTCGAAGGCTTTTGCAATTTGGAGCAAGAAGTGATAACTATGGCTTGGGTGTGTTTCAGCTTGCAATGTGTGGTGTGTTATGCTGGCTTTGGTCCATGTATCAAAAGGGGATAGGTCAGAAAGTTGTTGGTGGCCTATGGTGATTGGTATGGGTCTTTGGCCAAAATGTCAAATTGATGTGTACTTGAGGTATGGGCTATGGTACCACTTGCTTCTTGGCTTGCTTTTGCTCAGCTGAGTTTAAGGAGGTCCATGGAATTGTTTATGAGATGATTCAGCAAATGGTTTATGGTTTGTGACATGTTTTGCAATTTGCACAAGGCTTGGCCCCTTTGTGAATTCATGAAGTTCAAGGCATGAAAATGCAAAGTTCTTTGGCCCATTCTGAATTTTAGAAGTCACATGATCATGTTGTAATGAGTTTGTGCACATTTGAAGCCTTTAGAACACTTGATCAAGTCATTTTGCAAAATGCCTCTTTGGTAGAAAACTTCAAATTTTGTGATTTTAGCCAACTTTGACAAGCCATAACTTTTGATCCAAAATGAATTAGGTCATGTTCTTGTACTTTTTGAAAAGGGAATGATCCATTCTACAACTTTCATGACCAAAGTTTTTCCATTTGAAGCATTTTTGAATCAAAAAGTAAAGGTTGAAAAAGTTTCCTAAAATGGCAATTTCATTAAAAGTCAAACTTTCCCAAAAAGTCAACTTTGCAAAAGACTTGAAATTCTTCAATTTTGTGAACTTCCAACATCTTCCATGATCAAATAAAGATCATACACAATCAAAATGATGAAGAACACCCTTTGGTTGGGTCATTGGGGGCCTCAGATGCCCGTATTTTGCACTGACTTGCTTGAAAAGTCAACTCTTGATCAGATGACTTCCCCATGGAATTTCTTCATGAAAATTGATATGCATGCTCCCTATACCATATAGAGACCAATAGAAACAAGAATGACCAAAAAAATTTGGAGTTATGGCCTCTGAAACCAAAACCCTAATTCTAGGTCATCTGTGCAGTCTAACCTGGCGCTGCTTCCATACCAATCCCAGCTCTTGTGATTTTTTGACATTCTTGACTTTGAGAGGATATAATATGATGCTTGAACATACATGGACCCCTTTGAAGTGATTGATGGCCTTTGGAGTGGCTCAAGAAGCTCTTGGATTGCTCAGATCACAAACCCTAGATGCAGATGACTTTGAACCAATGCAGTGAATCAAAAATTGTGGTATGAGATGCTATGATTGGATTTATGCATATGAAATGATCACAAGCCATGGAGTGAATGGGTGAGGGCAAATTTGGGGTGTTTACAGTATGGATAAGACGGTTTCAAACCAAAGAGACTGAGTAAGGGGGTTGGTTACGACCTGGGAAGGTATTAGCACCCAGATCGTCTGTCGTACTCGACAGGATCCACGCTTACTTGATTGTGTTTAAAGGGGGATAGTGTTTGTGCTGAAATGTGCATAAAAGCTAAGGGGAAAAAGATGTACAAATTGTCAGTGCAAAAAGGATATGGAATTCAAAATTAGGATTTTAAAAAGAAAAGTTGGAGGAAGGAGAGGGGGGAAGACCTGGGGACTTTTGTTCGATAACTGTTAAGTTATGCCTATGTATCCTCTCGTGCAATGAGGAAGTCAGAACACCGTAGTTCGACGCAAAGAGACTTAGTTTTTTATGTGAACTGCTTACTTGTCTATGCTCAAGTGTATGACTCGTCTGGCTCGAGTGCTAACTGTCTTGCATTAGACGGAAGAAGCGAGTTCTCGTTTTCAGAGTGAATGTGATAAGAAAAGAATCCCAGAGGAGACGCTTATTGTTTTTTTTTTTGTGTGTTTTCAGTTTTTTATTGTTTTTTTGGTGTTTTGCATAGGGAAATGAGCTTAAGCCTAAATCAAAGGTTAGTAAACTCACTATATCCTCCCTGATTAGGGATAATGAGCCTACTTAAGCATGAGATGAAGATCCCAACTTAATTACCATGATGATATAGGATTAAGATCATTAACCTACTTTGGTAATTATTAGGTGTTTTTTTTTGGGTTTTTGTTTAGTGTTAAGTAATGAGTTTAATCTCCAATCAAAAATTAGTGAACTCATTACACCATCCTACGAGAAGGATGATAGATGAGAACACTTAAGCTGAGGAAGATACCTCAACTTAATCCATGGTTAGGGATTAAATTCATTATATAACAAGCCTTTATCAAGTGAATTTTAATTAAAGGTTAGATGATGAAGTGTTTTTTATGTTTGCAAGACTTTAGCATGAGGGGGACTTGTCCATTGAACAATAGGGTTAATCCCTCTGAACCACCAGGCAGAGATGTAACCCTAATATAAGACCCAATTTACAAGCTTAAGTCTTTAATGATTATTAGGTGTTTTTGATTGGAGGTGAAAACATCTTAGGTTTAGCATTAAGGTTTAAATGTTATACACTTCATCCTAAGATAAGGATACAGGCATAACCCTATTTCAGAATCCCAAAACTTTAACTATTTAGCCTTGATTATGAGATGAGAGAGAGAGAGAGAGACTCAAGGAGACTCAAAAGGTAAAAACTAGGGGGGACTATTTACAACCCTAAAGTTATCATGCTTGGATATTCCTAAGGTTTGTGAGGCATCAAGAGAAGTCTTCAAGTTGGCCACCAAAGGAGGAGAGGTAGCTGAAAAGAGAGAGAGAGAGAGAGAGAGAGAGAGAGAGAGAGAAGGATTAGGTTACTTAATTCATGAAGAAGTTAAGTAATCTAAGAACAAGAGATAACATAAGTGAATGAGATTCACTTCAAACACAAACAAAATGCATAAAAATAAAGAGAGAAAGAGAGGTTGGATGTGGATGTACATCCACATCCTGATTAACTTACCAAATGTACCTGAAATGGTTAGTTTGAACTCAAGGTATGTACAAATTCAAAAGCATAAGCAAATCAAGTGATAAAAATTTGAAATTGCATCCAAGGGAACCCTAAGCACTCATGAAATCACCATCCAAAGGGGGAGGTCTAAAGGTATACCAAATTCAAGTTATGGTCATCCTAAAATTTACTAGGGTTTTGGATACTTCTCAAAGGAAAAATGCACATTAATTTGAAAATGCAAGATAAAAATGAGACAAAAATATATTTAGGAACTAGAGGTCAAGTGTGAAAGATTTCCAAAAGAATCAAATGCAAACTCAACTTGGTTTGAGAGAAATGAATTTTTGAAGTTAGGGTTGAAAAATATGAAATTTAGGAACCCTAATTCAAAGGAAAATGGCAAAGTTTGATCAAAACCAAAAAGAAATTTGTGGGATGAGTTTTTAAATGTTTCTAAATGTTAAAAGAACCTCTCTGAATTTTTTTGTGATATTTAGATACTTTAAAGTATGTTTAATTAATTAAATGGACTTTAATTAAAATATACAATTAAATTATTTAAAAATGCATTTTTTAATGGAAAAATAAAAATAAAAATAATTTTGGGTTCTGAAAATTAATTAAATTGGTGGTAAAAAATTTCAGAATTTTTAAATCATTTTTTCTATTTTTAATAATTAAAAGAAAAGAAAAGAAATAAAATAAAAAGAAAATGAAAAGTATGCACAATGAAGGGCCAGGATTGCGTGGGAGATGGATGGAAGGCCAGGATGAGAAGTCTGATTGACTTGAGGTATGAGGATCCTAAGACTGAGGTGTAAAACTGAATTTCGCGCGTGATCTGAGGGCTCTTATTTAATTTGGCCTTTTACTTAAGTTTTATATTAATTAATCAGAATTAAAATTAATGGTGCAATTTGGACCGCTCGCTCCTAAACTAATCACGTTCCAATGGATGTTGTGCAATCAGGGGAACCCTAACCCTAATTACTTTCAGATGACCAGAAAATTGCTCCGGTCATCTTCTCCGGCCATCCAAAACCCTAAAATCTTCTCTAGGCAAAATCAAAACCTCTAACCTGCCCAGAAATGATCCTTATACTTCTAGCAACTCAAATCAAACATCAAACAACATTTATCATTCATGAACAAGCTGAATCAAATCAAAACATGAACACAGGAAAATTTTCAAAAGTTCATAAAATGTTCATTTCTTCACCATTTTCAATTCTAAAAGCATCATTGTGATCCTTAGAGCATGCAGTTTCATTTTATTACAAGAAATCAAAGCTTTGAGAAAAAATGTTCTTGAGTATACCTGAGTTGGAAACCTTCAAATGTGAGCTTTCAGAACCTCCCACTTGTGCAAATGAGCTCCTTTGATCCTCCTGAAGCTATTAGGATGCTTAGAATGCTTTGAAAGGGGCTATTTTTAGTGGCTCGATTCTGATATGGCAGAAATGGAAGCTTTGGTTTATGAGGTTTCAGGCTATGGTGATGGTTGCTTTGTGTTCTATGGATGATTTATGAATGAATGGTGAAAGAATTTTTGAGGTTTGATGGATTGTTTTTAGAGAATCGAAGAAGAGAAGTTTTTGGCAAATTTTTGTAAAATCTTATGTTGTGTGTGTTCTCAGCTCATGGCATGCTTCTCTTATGATCTTGAGGCAATCCCTAAACTATTGGAATGAGTCTGAAGATTAGGTATGCATTGTGGGAATGGTATGGCTTCATTGGCCAAAACGTCAATATTGGTGTACTATAGGTATGGGCCATGGGAGAGCTGGTTTTTGTGGCTAGATTGCTTCAGCATGGTTCATGGAGAGCCTTTGGATCATCTTTATGCAGCTGGATGGCCTTGATCAAGAGTTCTCATAGTTTATGCAATTTGGCAACTTTGAAGTTTCTTGAGAAATAAGTCATGGAAATTCTTGGTACAAAGGCCACTTCTGATCTTTGGAAGTTGTATTGACGTGTTGTGATACATTTGAGTGCATTAGAGGTCATTTGAATGCTTAGAAACCAAATGCACATTTCCCTCTTTGACATGTATGTGAAAATTATGTGATTTTTGCCTTTGCAAGGCCATAACTTGAGTTCTAGGAAGAATTAGAATGAGTTCTTGTACTTTTTGAAAATGGGAGGATCCAATCTACAACTTTCATGTTTGAAGAAACTTCATTTGAAACCTTTTTTATCAAGAAAGAGGAGGTTCAAAATATTTCCCAAAATAGAAAGTTTTCATTATAAGTCATTTCCATTTTTGGCAAGTTTTGGCTTTGTTCATTTTTCTTCAATTTTGTGAACTTTCAAGCATTCCAATGATCAAATAAAGACCATATGACTTCAAATTGATGATGATGACCCATTGGTACCCTTGTTGGGGGCCTTAGATGCCCTTATTCTGACTTTTCTTGCACAACAAGTTATCATTTGATCAGATGACTTCCATAAGGAATTTTTCCATGAAATTTGATACACATGCTCCTTATAACATATATGGACCAATAGCAACAAGAATGGCCAAAAATTTTGGGTGTAAGGCCTCTGAAACTAAAACCCTAATTTTAGGTCATATGTGTAGGAGCCTCAGCTTAGCTTCCATACCTCTGTAGTGCTTTGACATTTCTTGACTTCAATGGACCCATGTGGGCATAAGATGATCATAGAACACTCATGGACCCTCTTGGCATTCTTCATGGCCTCTGAGATAGCTCACACCACTTCTAGGATTCATCTGATCACAAACCCTAGATGCAGCTATGCAGATGAAATGTTTAAAGGGTGATTATGCATTGTGGAATGTGTTGATAGGCTATGCAATGATGATAATCATAAGCCAAGATGATAAAAGAGAGAGGGAAAATTTGGGGTGTTTACACACGGACACAAGATATTGAATGATGCCACTGCACATCTGAATGTCACACAAGGTCTTCTTTTTCTCAACACCGGAATGGGAAAGTAAACAAAACCTTAAGGATAAAAGGAACACATTGCATTTCATACATGTAATTTGCATTTTTCTTTGTTTTTGCAGGTTTCTCCAGGTTACTTAACTTATCTGCATTTCAGGAAAAGATTGTGCGAGCTGCCAAGACCCGGCACCTCAGACAAAATATTCCTCACCGTTACGCGACTCGCAACAACCAGAGAACAATCATGGACGCTATGCAAAATGAGCTCAATGAACTCCGCACTAGGATGGGGGAATTCATGGTCATGATGCAAGGGATGGCCCAGGGACAACAGGACTTGAGGAATGCAATTCAGGGGCTCAACCCTCCTCAGACTGATCCTCCTGTAGTCACTCCAGAAGTACAGGTGAATCCTCCCAACACCAACAATGGCCCAAGTGGACCTCTAGTTCCAGAACCTGGCACAACCTTCATCCCTGTGCAAGACAGACAAGAAGATCAGTTTCCTTCCTTTAACAATGATATGAGATTTGGTGCGGAAGGAAATTTCCAGGACTTTTTGCTGCTAGATGAGAAGGTCAAGGCCCTTGAGTGTAAAGACACTCTTGGGATAAATGTATTTGACATGGGCCTAGTCCCAAGGGTGGTAATTCCTCACAAGTTCAGGCCACCTACTTTTGACAAGTATAACGGTAACTCCTGCCCCAAAACTCACCTGTAGGCGCTCTACCGAAAGATTGCTGCCCATACTAGGGATGAGAAGCTCTGGATGTACTATTTCCAGGATAGTCTCTCCGGAGGATCCTTGGAATGGTATATGAAGTTAGAGAGATGCTCCGTGAGAAGCTGGAAGGAATTGGGAGAAGCATTTCTTAAACAATGTCAGTATAACATTGACATGGCGCCTAGTCGCACTCAGCTCCAAAGTTTGACTCAGAAGAATTCGGAGAGCTTCAAAGATTACGCACAGAGATGGCGTAAAGTGGCCGCCAGGGTGCAACCATCGCTGCTAGAAAGAGAAATGGTGGACCTTTTCATGGACACTCTTCCTGGACACTTTATGGAAAGGTTGGATGGATGTTCTTCAAGTGGTTTTTCAGATTTTATCTTGACTGGAGAAAAGATAGAAAGCTAGATCAAACAGGGAAAGATCCAGAATGGTGGCGCTTCAACTTCTGGTGTCAAGAAACCCTTCTTGAAGAGGAGAGAATGAGATATTGGGGCAGTGTATGAACAGAGAGGAGGAGTTAATAGAGGTGTTTATCAGCAAGTGGCCCCTGTCACTATCTCAGCTCAGCCTGTTCAATAGCAAGTCCAACAACCACAACAGCAACGCCGACAGGGGTATCAACAAAGAGCTCCTCGTCCATATTATTTTCAGAAGACCAGAGAGAGACAGTTTGAAAATCCACCTATGTCATATTCATAGCTTTTGAATAATCTCCTCCAACTCCAGATGGTTCAACTCAGAACTTTGCAACCCCCGAAGCCGGGGCAACTCCCTGAAGGTTATGATACAAACGCCCGATGCGAATTTCATTTTGGAGCCCCCGCACATACCACGGAAAACTACAAAGCCTTGAAGTATGTAGTCCAAGACCTGGTAGATTCCAAAGAGATTAACTTCGCTCCCACTCCTAATGTGATACAAAACCCAATGCCTCCTCACAGGGGTACAGTTGGGGCAATTGACGATGGAGAGAATCTAAATTTGGTGTGTGATGTCAACGACCTGCAAACTCTATTGAGTGCTGTTAAGGCTTGTTTGGCCCAGAGGGGTGTTTTTCCAGGTTGTGAAAATGATTGTCCAGGGTGTGCTGAAGCTCCAGATGGTTGTGAGTAGTTGAAAAGGGGGATCCAGAGCATGATTGATGAAGGGGTTTTATAGTTTGACAAAGTTGTAAAAGAAAGAGAAGTCTCTACAGTAACCATTTTCTATGATCCGTCTCAAGTTCCTCCACAGGCCAGAGTAGCACCGATAACTATTACCACTACATGGCCAATAATGTATCAAAGTGATAAGGTCATTCCTTGGCATTATGATGTTGAAGTATATTGTAACGACCAGAAGCAAGATTTGGCCACATCTAGTACGTCTCCAGCTCAAGTAGAAAATGTTGGAGTAGGAGGCTTTACTAGAAGTGGGAGGTTGTTTGCGCCGGAAACACTGAGAAACAGTGTGATACCACCCAGGGACACTGCAGAGGCCCTGGCTAAAGCTAGAGGGAAACAACCAATGACTGCTAATGAACCCACACCAGTGGCTGACCCAGACCTTACATTTGACAAAGAGGCTGAGGAGTTTTGAGAATCATAAAAAAGAGCGATTACAAGATTGTGGACCATTTGCAACAGACTCCATCAAAGATCTCCATCTTGTCTTTGTTAATGTGTTCTGATTCCCACATAAAAGCTCTCTTGAACATCCTGAACAAAGCTTATGTACCTCAGGATATCTCGGTGAACCAATTGGAGACTGTAGTGTCCAGTGTCAACGCCAGTCATGGATTGGGTTTTACTGACATGGATCTAACCTCTAAGGGTCGTTCTCACAATTAGGCATTGTATATTTCATTGGAGTGTAAAGGTGCAATGTTATCTCATGTATTGGTGGATATTGGTTCATCCCTGAATGTTCTTCCCAAGAAGGCATTAATGAAGTTGGATTATAACGTAGTGACTTTGAAGCCCAGTGACCTGGTAGTTCGAGCTTTTGATGGATCGAGAAGATCAATGTTTGGGGAAGTAGAATTGCCAATCAAAGTGGGTCCACAAATCTTCAATGCCATATTCTATGTAATGGACATACAGCCTGCATATAGTTGTTTGTTGGGGAGGCCCTAGATACATTCGGCAGGGGCAGTATCGTCCACATTCCATCAGAAACTGAAATTCGTCTGGGAAGGACAAATTGTAATGGTCTGTGGGGAGGAGGATATCTTCATCAGTCATTTGGCGTCGTTTAAATATGTTGAGATGGACGGTGAGATAGTGGGGACTCCGTGTCAGACTTTTGAGCCCCTGAAGATTGAATTGGCATCTTCATCAGCAGCTTCTTCTGAAGAATCAAAGAAGGGGGTTTCCATAATTTCTTATAAGAAAGCTTTGAAGGTATTGGAATCAGGAACACGAGAAGGCTGGGGCAGTCCAATAAAAGTGTCAAAAAAGAAGGATATGTTTGGTGTTGGCTACCATCCTGGGCAGTCATCATCTAAACAGAGCGCTAGAGGTCGTCAAAGCCCGATTACCTTCACGAGTGCGGGAATGGTGGATTACGGAAGCATCAGTGTCGTGCAGGATGACACAGTTGATAGTGATTGTGACTTGGATGAGTGGATTAGACCCTGCGCTCCAGAAATTCAACTTAGCAATTGGTCATCTGAAAGGCTCATTTCAGTCACCTCCTTTGAAGAGTAATGATTTTTTTGCTTTTGTCTTCCCTGTACTCAAGCATTATGTCTTGCCCGGGGCATAGTAGCTTATTGTAAGGGTTCTTTTGTTCCTAACACGATTCATAATCATTAATAAAGCTGACATTTTGCATTCATCCATGTTGTTCCTTGTCTTTCATTTTTGCTTTTCTTTTCAAAAAAAAGAAAGAAAAGTTTTAAAAGATGGCAATGTTTTTTCAAACTCCTTCTAAAGCCTTGCATGAATCATCATTCATGCAGGTGCTCGTCACTGGATCTTATCAATGACGACCCTGCTATGTTTAAGTATGACTTTGACAATCCGATTTACCAAGCCGATGAGGAAGGTGAAGAAGATTGCGAACTACCGGAAGAGTTAGCCAGACTGCTTAAACAGGAGTAAAAGATGATTCAACTGCATGAAGAGGCCATCGAAGTGATAAACCTGGGTACCAAAGAAGACATGAAAGAAAGATCGGGGCTGCATTAGAAGAATCTATCGAGACACGTCTAATTTCCATGCTTCGAGAATATGTTGATGTCTTCGCTTGGTCTTACCAGGACATGCCTGGTTTAGACACTGACATTGTGGTACACAAGCTGCCTTTGAGAGAAGACTGTCCGCTAGTGAAGCAAAAGTTGAGGCGCACACGCCCTGATATGGCAATCAAAATCAAAGAGGAAGTACAAAATCAATTTGATGCTGGTTTCTTGGCTGTGACTAGTTACCCTCCATGGGTTGCTAATATTGTGTCGGTCCCTAAAAAAGACGGTAAAGTCAGGATGTGTGTAGATTACAAGGATTTAAATAGGGTCAGCCCTAAAGATGATTTCCCTTTACCTCATATAGATGTGCTTGTTGATAATACTGCTCAGTTTTCTGTGTTCTCTTTCATGGATGGGTTTTCAGGTTATAACCAGATTAAGATGTCTCCCGACGATATGGAAAAGACTACCTTCATCATGCCTTGGGGCACCTTTTGTTACAAGGCCATGTCGTTTGGCCTTAAGAATGCTTGAGCCACTTACCAACGGGAAATGGTGACATTATTTCACGACATGATTCATCATGAAATTGAGGTTTATGTTGATGATATGATAGCAAAATCCCAAATAGAAGAAGAGCATTTGGTCAATCTAGCAAAGTTGTTTGACAGACTCCAGAAGTTCAGATTGAGGTTGAATCTGAATAAATGCACCTTTGGAGTCTGTTCCGGCAAGTTACTGGGTTTCATTGTTAGTGAACGGGGAATTGAGGTTGACCCAGCCAAAGTAAAAGCCATCCAAGAGATGCCTGAGCCAAAGACTGAAAAGCAAGTGTGTGGTTTCTTAGGGAGACTAAACAACATTGCACAGTTTATCTCTCACCTAACAGCCACATATGAGCCCATCTTTAAGCTTCTGAGGAAGAATCAGGCCATCAAATGGAATAAAGTCTGTCAGCAAGCCTTTGACCGAATCAAGGAGTACTTGCTAGAACCTCCAATTCTCATGCCTCCAGTGCCAAGGAGACCCTTGATCATGTATCTTACTATGCTCGAAGGATCAATGGAGTGCGTGTTAGGTCAGCATGACGAGTCTGGTTGAAAAGAGCATGCCATCTATTACCTTATCAAAAAGTTTACCGATTGTGAGACACGCTACTCACTACTCGAGAAAACTTGTTGCGCTTTGGCATGGGCTACTCGCCGACTAAGACAGTACATGCTGACTCATACCACTTTCCTTATTTCTAAAATGGATCCTGTGAAATATATCTTCGAGATGCCGGATCTAACAGGAAGGGTAGCCCAATGGCAGATGATTCTGACAGAATATGATATCCATTACACTTCACAAAAAGCAATCAAAGGGAGTGTATTGTCAGAATACCTGGCTCAGCAGCCAATTGACGATTATCAACCCATGAAATTCGAGTTTCCGAATGAGGACATCATGTTCCTCAAGTTGAAAGACTATGAAGAACCACTTCTGGAGGAGGGGCCAGACCCTGAATCCAAATGGAAGTTGATGTTTGACGGAGCTGTGAACATGAACAGAAGCGGAGTAGGTGTTGTTGTTATCTCACCAGAAGGGGTCCATACACCTTTAGCTGCTCGGTTGACTTTCGAATGCACTAACAATGAGGCAGAGTATGAGGCGTGCATCATGGGGAATTAAGAGGCAATCAACTTGTGGGTCAAGAACCTCAAGATCTTCGGAGATTCTGCTCTGGTGGTGAACCAAGTCAATGGAAAATGGTTAGCTCACCAACCTCACTTGGTTCCTTATAGGGATTATACCAGGAGGCTGTTAACCTTCTTCACTAAGGTCAAGTTGAATTATATTCCTCGAGATGAAAATCAGTTTGCCGATGCTCTAGCAACTTTGTCATCCATGATTAAAGTTTGTCAAGAGAATTTCATGCCTCGGATCATGGTCTCCCATCTCAAAAGACCTGCCTATGTCTTCGCAATTGATAGTGATGAAGATAACAAACCTTGGTATCATGATATCAAGCACTTCTTGAAAACGCAAGAGTACCCGACTGGGGCATCTAGTAAAGACAAGAAGACTCTCAAAAGACTAGCAGGTGGATTCTTCTTGAATCAAGATGGTGTGCTATACAAGCGAAACTTCGACATGGTTCTGCTCAGATGTGTGGATAGACACGAAGCAGACCTGTTGATGTAAGAGGTTCATGAAGGCTCCTTCGGTACCCATGTTGGAGGACATGCTATGGCCAAGAAATTGTTGAGATCTGGATATTATTGGATCACCATGGAATCTGATTGCTGTAAATACTCCCGTAAATGCCATAAGTGCCAGATTTATGCTGATAAAGTCCATGCACCTCCGAATCCATTGAGTGTCATGTCTTCACCTTAGTCGTTCGCCATGTGGGGCATTGATATGATTGGCAAGATCGAGCCAACAGCTTCCAACGGTCACCTCTTCATCCTAGTTGCTATAGACTATTTCACGAAGTGGGTCAAAACGGCGTCTAATGCCAATGTTACTAAACAAGTGGTAGTCTGGTTTATCAAAAGAGACATCATTTGCCGGTACGGAATTCCCGAAAGAATCATTACTGATAATGGTTCTAATCTCAATTACAAGATGATGGCTGAATTGTGTTGGGATTTCAAAATAGAGCATCACAACACTTCACCGTATCGCACGAAGATGAATGGCATCGGGCGCCGTCGAGGCGGCCAACAAGAACATCAAAAAAATTATGCAGAAGATGGTTGTGACATACAAAGACTGGCATGAGATTCTACTATTTGTGCTGCATGGGTAAAGAACGTCCGTGCATACATCGATAGGGGCAACCCCGTTCTCATTGGTATATGGTATGGAGGCAGTCCTACCGATCAAAATGGAGATCCCCTCGTTGAGGTTAATGATGGACATTATGCTAGATGAAGATGAGTGGCTCCGATCCAAATACAATCAACTGAGCCTCATTGAAGAAAAACGCCTAATAGTTGTGTGCCATGGACAGTTGTACCAACGGCGGATGAAACATGCTTTGGACAAAAAGGTACGACCTCAAAGGTACATACCAGGTGACCTTGTGCTGAAAAGGATTCTTCCTCCTCTTAATGATCACATGGGCAAATGGACACCCAATTATGAATTACCATTCTTGGTTAAAAAGGTTTTCTCAGGTGGAGCCTTGATACTAACAACCATGGATGGAGAAGACTTACATTCCCCTGTCAACACAGACGCGGTAAGAAAATACTTCGTGTAAAAAGACCCACTGGACAAAAACAGAATAAAGATCCAGGCAAAAATGGGTATCCCGGCGAGCCAAAAACAGAATAAAATGCTCAGGCAAAAATTAGGGAAATCTTGAAAAAAAATGTACACCCGTTGAGTTGAAAAGCCACATCGGACAACTCATGCAAAAAAGGGTATCCCGATGGATTGAAAACCCGAAAGGGAGATCCACACAAAAGAGGGACTAGCACGAACGACTGCGATCCGCGAAATTCATAATCCATCTGCAGCTGAGGCTATTCTAAAGGTTGAAGACCAGTTCAATTACCTTTCTCAAGAGGCAGAGCAAGCGGATAGTCTTGAAGATATACGAGTCATAGACGGGTCAAAACTTGATGAGATCCATTTTTCACATTGCCAATAGGATAATTTATTTTCCTTTTTGGCTATTTCCTCTTTCTAGGGATTTTCTTCCTGATGTAATTCCTATTCATGGCCATGTTCCAAATCAATAAAATTCAATTTCAGTCAACTTGTGACTATTTGTTTTTTGTTTTTGTTTTTCATCTAACATTGATTGATTGCAAAAACGTCCAGCAAACTATGATTGTTATTGTGTTGTGAACATTTGAATGCTTTCTAACTCATGCAGGAGGACATAAACATCTAATATAACTCTAAAAGGGGTGTTAAGTGGCCAGGATGATGATTCATGCTATAAGCCTGGGGCATACAGGTCCAAACTAACTCTCCTTGTTGCAGGCACTATCAGTTGTGTTTATGCAGGTACGGGTGCATGTGTTGCTAGCAGAGCTAAAGCAGATTTTCAGAAAGAATATTTCAACAACATACTTGAGCAAGAACAGGTGCCTTCCCGTGTGTCTCCTATTATCCCCAGTAGAAGTGAAGTTGAAGTTCTTCCTCAACCGTGATGACAAAAGATGTTTGTCCTCCCCAAGCAGGGGTTTTCTTTCAACACTGGGGCAATCCCCCAGCAGCGCAAGGAATGTTTTTCTCCCTAACAGGTTGCTTCCTCAGTTGTACCATACATATGGCTCCTCATCCAAGTCAGAAGTGTCTTCACTTCTCCATCAGAGTGCAAGAAGGGTCCATCTCCAACAGGGTCCTGTCTCTCTAATTTCAAAGTCCAGTTTATTTTTGGCAGTGGCGGCAGTTCAGAGCCGGTGTATCATTAACAATGTTCCCCGCAGAGTTGTTTTCTCCTCACCAAGACTAACCAGATCAATGTAGTGATCATCAGTTCTCCCCAGTCAAGCCATCTGGGATACTTGCAGTCTCCTTTCCAGGAGATCCTTTTGCATTCGCATACGCATAATCATCATTGCATTTGCATCCTCCAAAGCGTAGCATTTCCATTGTCATGGAGCATTACGCCATAAATTCAAACATGTGCATACCAGCATGGGTCAGTTTGAGGTATATCACATACGACCTATAACATCTTCTCAACCTGAAGTACTCCCCACAGAAGGTACTTATACCATTTTCCAGGCATCTTTGTCTTTCCATGTCAATGTTTGTCACCTTTCTGTGGCTTGATTCGCTCAGCAGTCACATTGTCGAGTCTCATTCTGCTAGTGGTCTCGTTTTTAAGCCTTATTTCGCCTACATGCACTTTCTTTGTGGCTTGATTCGCTCAGCAGTCACATTGTCGAGTCTCATTTCGCTAATGGTCTCGTTTTCAAGCCCTGTTTCGCCAACAATCACCTTCTTTGTGGCTTGATTCGCTCAACAGTCACATTGTCGAGTCTCATTTTGCTAATGGTCTCGTTTTTAAGCCATGTTTCGCCAACAGGCACTTTCTTTGTGGCTTGATTCGCTCAGCAGTCACATTGTTGAGTCTCATTTTGCTAATGGTCTCGTTAAGCCCTATTTCACCAACAGGCACTTTTTGTGGCTTGATTCGCTCAGCAGTCACATTGTCGAGTCTTATTTCGCTAATGGTCTTGTTTTCAAGCCCTGTTTCGCAAACATGCACCTTCTTTGTGGCTTGATTCGCTCAGCAGTCACATTGTCGAGTCTCATTTCGCTAACGGTCTCGTTTTTAAGCCCTATTTCGCCAACAGGCATCCTCTTTGTGGCTTGATTCACTCAACAGTCACATTGCAGGTTATTGCAACGATCTCGTTCCACCTTGTTCTATTTCCGCTACCTATTCAGAGGTCAAAACTAAAGAAAAATAAATGAAAGGCATATGACATTTCTCTTATCCACTGAGTTCAAATTTCCAGGTTTTTATTCAAGTATTCAATCACTTCATACCTTGAACGTCTAAAAGCTCTTGCAATTATTCGTTCAAGCCTGCAGATGATTGAATAGGGGCAGCTGTAATACCTCAAAAAAAATTTCCCTCTCATTTCCCCAACATTTTGCATAGCATTTTGCATACATAGATTCATAAAGTAACCAACAATATTGCATCATATTCATCATGGCTAAGGCATAGGTATGTGATCAATGATTGTAACAACTGAAGGCATTACAAAGGCAATCAAAGGGCCACAAAGCTTCTCAACATTGTGCAAAGGGTTCATAACATCCCACAAGTTCTCATTTGAAACCACAAGTCATGGAAAGATTTGGTTTGATCAAAGAAGGCAAGCAGTGCAACATCTCCTGATAGAAAAGGCCAAATTAGGGTTTCATTCCTATTGGGCTTCTGCATGAAGTTATGATTCAAAGAGGTTTCCATTGTCTTATGTATGATGAAAAGTGCCTAGGATTAAAATTTCATCCACAAATTCATTTTGGAAGAGATTCAATTGGCCAGATGACTGAAAATCAGGGATTTAGGGAAAAGTCAACCATGCTGAAGAAAAAGTCAACTCCTGACTTTTTGAGATCAAAATCATGAAATTAGGGTTACAAGTATCATATGGTTCAAATTTGATCAAGAAATGATGGAGGAATCAAGAGAAATCAAGAAAACCAAAACTTACCATTTTTGGAAAATTAGGGTTTCCAAAAATGGCAAGTTTTGGCCATTTTTGCAGCATCTTTGAGAGAGGCCTTCTCCCAAAATATGAGGGCTATCAAAATTCTACTTTGAGCCAATTAAAGAGGGAATCTTGAGCTTCAAATCCATAGGTGGAACTCTTCCATAGAATCAAGAATGAGGGAGATATGACCTTGGCAAGTTTGAACAATTCAAGGCCCAAGGCAAGTCATGGGCAAGGCAAATGCAGGCCAGCACGCGCCCTGCCTGGCATATCATCAAACTTGTGGTGGTTCAAATGTCAAGCCATTTTTCTTGGTCAAGAATGCTTCAAATCAATTTTTTGTAAACTACAAAGTTGTTCCCCTACATGATCCCTACAATGTTGATGTTTGACATTTTTTCATTTGATCAAAGGATTGAGAGCTATGAGTGGCTAAAGGGAGAGGGTTGCAACTGGTCATGCATGGACACTGTCGCTCCCCGGATTTCCATCCTGGTACAAATGCGAAAGTGGCGCGGAAAGAGGTTAAGTCTCCAGCCAGGCATTTTTATCCCGAAATAACGGGAATGGTAATGCTGCACAAACCAGAAGAAAAGAAAAGGAAGGACACGGGTCCTGCGAACCAAAGAGACTGAGTTCGGGAGTCGGTTACGACCTAGGAAGGTATTAGCACCCCAGATCGTCCGCCGTACCCGACGGGATCCACGCTTGCAAAGAAATCTATTTCAAAGGGTGAAGGAATGAAAGCTGCTGCAAAGAAAATGAACTGAACTGGACAAAAGAAACGAAAAGGGAACTGAAAAAGAAATGAAAAGGAAAAATGTAGGGAAAATAAAGATTGTGCTCGAACGGGCCCTACCCCGCTGCCTACGTACCTCATTTGGACAATGAGGATCAGAGTCGCCGTAGTTCCCCTAACTAGGGGTGGAAAGGATTGCTTGTGTCTTAAGGCTTGAACTGCCTATGTCAATGCTCAGGTGTTGCAGGCTCGGACGACGAGTGCGTAACCGTCTTACAAATGACAAGTAGGAGCAAGTTTGCGTACGGAGCGAAGGAGATGAGAAAAGAATTCCCGAAGGAGAGACGCTTATTGTTTGTTTGTGTTTTTTTATGAAGCTTTTTATGAGTGTGTCACAAGGAAGTGAACTCAAGCTCTTTTCCATGGAATGTGCACTTGTCACTACATTCCAAGATGGAATAATAGAACAAGCCCACTCAAGTAAGGAGAATATCCCCAAAACTTGAACCCAGAGGTTAGGGCTTAAGCTCACTAACTCATTAACTTATTAAGTGTTTTTTGTATTTACAATGAAGAAGTGTGTTTTATGATTTTCTTGGTGAAGATGATATCCTGGTCAGACTTGTGCATCACAAGAAAAGCTTGTACTATCCCAAGATGGGAAGACTACAAGTGTCTCATGGGATAAGGCTATTGCTCAAGATATCACTTCAATTTTTATTAAGTGTCTTCTTTAGGGTTTTGAGATGAGAAGAGAAGAGAAACAAAAGGATCACAAAGGTAAAAGTCTAATGGGGACTAATGAATCTTAATGTTATCATGCAAGGTAATCCTAAGTTAGTGAGGTTTACTATCCTATAGGAGGAAGAGATAAGAAGAGAAAGAAGAAGGAGGAAAAAGAAGAACCATGGTGGCCCAAGCACACCTCAAGTTAAGAAGAATAAAATAAGATGAAGAAGAAGAAGAGAGAGAGAGAGAGAAGAAAGAAGAATAGAAGAGGGAGGAAATAAGGCATAAGCCCATATCAAGTTAAGAAAGGATAAAAGAAGATGAGGAAGAAGTTGAGATGAAAAAGAAATAAGTAAGGAGAGGAGAACGCAATATGAAGTAAATGAACAATGCACAAACAGAGCCTACACCAGTAGGACTTCCAGATGCAATAGCATGCAACAAGTAAAATCGGGCCTCAGTGGTACCTAACGGAGAAGGTATGTTGCCTCTTCAATACACGCAAAAGAAACTCAGGAAATAATATCAAGCCCAAAGCGGATTTACAAGTCAAGCAGAATTGTCAATTATCCGGGATATCAGACAAAGGTCAAAATACACTTCCAGCATCCAAGCCAACCAATAAAGAGTGTTTATCAGGACAAGTCTTCAAGCCCAGGAAATAATCCACTATTCGTCATAAATTGCATCACGAACAATTAACAAGTCAACGATCCATGAACGAACAATCAAACACAAGGCTATCACCAAGTCAAATTCGCCATCCTTGAATTCAAGCAATAAACCTACAACACTTCCAACAAAACAACTAAAACCAAAAATTAAACGCAAAACCTATTAAAACGAATTAATCGAAATTAACACTACAACTATAAAAATAAAATTAACACGCCGCAATTTCGCCTCCCTCGCGATGGCTCTTTATCCTTTTCGTTGCGGTTCCTCTTCCGATCTACTCCGTCTCAGTTTCACGGTGTCGGCGCCGCCAGAGCTTCATCAACATGGTGTCTCCGTCGCGGATCGTGATTTCTCACGCTTCATTTGGAGAGATTCAACTAGCTCGGTCAATTCGCGATTCAAGCTTCGGCCGCTCTGATCTCGTCATCGACATCTCAGCGTCGCTTCTTCACCGTGGTTTTTTTTCGATTCGCTTTGAATCTCCCAGCTTCGTTCTCAAACTCTTCGTTTGGATCTCTTTGTGCACTCTTCTTCTTCTTTTTGTTTCACAGATTCAGTGTTGGTGCGTTGTTGATGGTTGATGCGGTTGGTTGATGATGTTGAAGCTGGAGGTGTTGTTAAAGGAGGCTGAAGGTTAATTTCTGGTTTGTTGTGAAAACAAGGAGATTGCTAATGGATGCAGGGGAGGATTTGAAGATGAATGCTGGGCTCGGTTGAAGAAGGGATTTGGAGGGTTGAGTTATTGTTGATGTTGCTGCGGTTTTCATGAGGGAGAATGGGTTTATGTGGTTCTGCTTGCAGGTTCTTGATTTGGTTGTTAAAGATTGTTGAAGGTTTAAGATGCTGGCTGAGGATAAGTTATGATGAATGAGGTCGAAGGAGACTGTTTTGGGAAGACGGTTTGGTTGTTGTTTTGAGATTTTTGGAATGAAAATAATAGTGTTGAATGGTTTATTGGTGAATTATTTGCCTTTGTTATGGAAGAGAAATGTGCAGGTTTGAAGGGCTGATGGTATGAATGGTTTGCTGGGTTCAATGCGTTTTGTGCGTGAAGCGTTTTTTTGTCGTGCGTACGGCGTGATGAGAGGAGCGAAATTTGCTAGAATGTTGTTGTAGTGGTCTTGGTGGAAAATGAGTGGGAATCGTGTTGGTACGGATTGTATCACGTGAAGGCATGTTGTGTGCATACGGTATCGTAAGCGGGACCACAAATGAATTGAGACATATTGGAGCTAATAACTTGTGCTCACACTGTTTGCTTGTGAAGATTTTTTTGTGTAACTCACGTCTTACTTTTCTCAATTGGAAATTCTAATGGGCCATGGATTAATTGTGGCAATATGATTTGGTTATTTGGACATATAATGAGTTTCATTGTTTTCTTTTTCTTTTTCTCTTATTTTGGAATGTTTTTTTATAATGATAATGATAAAATGAATTTGAATTAGAATAATAAATGGATGGGGATGATAGAAAAAATGGATAATTGGCACATGAAAGTTGACACAATGAATTAGAAAATAATTAAAATTTGAAATGGATAATGAATGGATTTTTGGATGTGATGGATTGGGTAACAAATGTGAAACGAATTACAAATGGGTTGTGAATAATTAAATCTAATTGAAAATGGATATTGATATAAACTCGGGATAAGAATTGACATGGATAAAGAACTTGAATAAACCCCCGCCAATATTTTCCACTAACTGGTTTTAATCCAACAACCCCATTAGAACTTCTTCTAACAATTCTGATAAAACGTGAAGTAAGATGCAACTGAACAACTCACCACTAAAACAAATAATCCTCGGACTTAGTCATCCTCTGAATTCTAGCACATCGTACAAACCCTATTTGATCATGATATGGTTCCTGATGATTCTTCACCATAAAACACTTGAATTTTTCCACAACATGATAACTTGAGCATTAAGCACACCCTTTTGACCGAGAATAAGTCAAGACTCAATTTAACTCCACCCATCAATGCATATACATCGGATCTGATGAAATGAAAACATCTAGCACCAAAAAAAGTATGCAACTTTGAAATTAAACAGCTCATGAATTATTTCCTAATAACTTGATGAAGTCCATAACTCAACCTTGGACATACATTGAACTGAAACTAGTGCTTTTGAGAAAGAAGAAAAGCCTGAGATGCTGAGAAAAGAGGAATAGCCTTGCGACATTGATGAAGAAGAGGATAGCCAAATGATGGGCCAAATGCATAGTGAATAGTCCTTGCAGACGTGAAATCCCTGGAAACCACTAAATCAGGGAAATAAACCCTAATCCAATGACAGGAGCATAAGAAGATGATGCCATTGACGGCTGCATAGCCAATACCTTGAATTCCTGATAATCCGCAAATAAGGACGGGAAACCATAATCCTCCTGAAAATCTCGATCCCATGTCTTAAGAGCAAATTCAAGTGATGTGACCTAATGGAAGATGTGTATGAATGCAAAACGAAAAGCAGAAAAAGAAAGAAAACCAGAGGGAAAATTCGTGGTGTTACAGACACCATGGGCTCAAGGCAAGGAAATCTGGCGGGCCAATTGTGCAGCTTGATCCCATGCTATTCAATGATCATTTTGAGATGATTAGAGGTCATCATTCATCATGGCATCAACTTCAAACTTGTTCTACACATCACCATCTTCAATTTGAGTCTAAGGTTTACTTGCATTGATTGCTTGAGATTGAAGAAATCTTCCATTGAAAGTCATGGTTCTCAACTAGTTTTCTTGGGTGAGAAGTCATTGTACCAAGCTGCATTTCAGTTCATTTCCATTGATACCATTCACTATGTGTGATCAAAATGCACTGCTCCAAAAGAGACATGATCCCATGGTTGCCTCTTGTCGCTCCCCAAATTTTCATACTGGTGCAGACGCAAACTATCGGCGAAGAAAAGGGTTGAATTGAATAGAGTCGCCAGCTAGGATTTTTTATCCCGAAGGAAAGGTAATGTTGCATAAACCTAGAAAGAGATGGATAAGACGGTTGCGAACCAGAGAAACTGAGAAAGGGGGTTGGTTACGACCTGGGAAGGTATTAGCACCCAGATCGTCCGTCGTACTCGACGGGATCCATGCTTACAAGATTGTGTTTAAAGGGGTAGGTATATGTGCTATCTGTGTGCAAAAGCTAGGGAAAGAAAGTACAAGTGTCAATGCAAAAGGGTGTGAATTGCTCAAGAACTGAGGCTTTAGAAAGAATGTTGACAGAGGGGGAAGACACTAAGACTTTTGTTCGATAACTATTAAGTTATACCTACGTACCCTCTCGTGCAATGAGGAAGTCAGAACACCGTAGTTCGACTCAAAGAGACTGAAAACAAATTGAATGTGAACTTCTTGCTTGTCTATGCTCAAGTGTATGACTCGTCTGGCTCGAGTGCTAACTTTCTTGCATTAGACGGAAGAAGCGAGTTCCCGTTTATGAATGAGTGTGATGAGAAAGGAATCCTGAAGGAGACGATTATTGTTTGTTTTGGTGTTTTCAGTTTTTTATTGTTTTTGGTGTTTTGCATAAGTTAATGAGCTTAAGCCTAAGTCAAGGGCTTGTAAACTCATTATATCCTCCTTGATTAGGGATAATGAGCCTACTTAAGTATGAGATAAGCATCTCAACTTAATTACCATGATGATGTAGGATTAAGATCATTAACCTACTTGTGATTATTAAGATGTTTTTGGGTTTTTGTTTAGTGTTAATTAATGAGTTCAATCTCTAATCACAGATTAGTAAACTTATTACACCATCCTAATAGAAGGATGATAGATGAGAACACTTAAGCTGAGGAAGATACCTCAACTTAATCCATGGTTAGGGATTAAATTAATTATATAATAAACCTTTATTAAATGGATTTTAATTAGAGGATGATATTAAGAAGTGGATTTTATGGTTTGTAAGACAACTTGAGGGGGACTTGTCCATTAAACACTAGGGTTAGTCCCCCTTAACCATAAGGAAGAGATAGAACCCTAATGTAAGGCCCAAGTTACAAGATAAAGTCTTAGTGATTATTAATGTGTTTAATTAAGAGGTGTAAACAAATTAAAGGTTTAACACTAAGGATTAAAGTTATACACTCTATCCTAAGATAAGGATGCAGGCATACCCTAATTCAAAGTCCTAAAGCTTTAAGAGTTTAGCCTCTGATTAAGAGATGAGAAAAGAGACTCAAGGAGACTCAAAGGTAAAAGACTAAGAGGGACTATATACAACCCTAAAAGTTATCATGCTTGGATATCCTATGGTTTATGAGGCTTAAGAGAAAAGATCTTCAAGAAGACCACCAAGGAATAAGCAGATGAAAAGAGAAGGAGGAAGAAGAATAAGTTTCTTACTTCCTGAAGAAGATAAGTAACTTAAGAGAAAGAAAGGAGCAAGAGAGACATAAGTGAAACAAGTTCACTTCAAATACAAATAAATATGCAAATGAGAGGAAAGAAAAGGTGGGAGGTGAAGGTAAATCCACCTCCCAGATAACTTACCAAAAGTACCTGAAACGTTAGTATGAATGCATAAGGAATGAAAGGAAATGAAATGAGACAAATGAAGGTGCAAAGACCAAATTCAGAAGTGAATATGCAATGTAAATGGCATATGAGATGATGAAAAGTCATACAAGATGCATATGAATGACCATACAAGGATGAGATGCAATGGAAGCATGTTTAGAAGCATGAAAACACATGGATGTTCATGAAATGTAATGGATGCAAAGCATACCAAAATGATGCAACAATGATCAAGAAATGTTTCAAACATGTCCTAAGATGTCTAAGATGACATACAAAATAATGGAATGGCATGGCAAGTTCATAAGTTAATGATATGCAAAGAAGAATGCAAATGAAGATGCAAAATTAGGGTTTTAAGGCAACATGAGATGCATATGAACAAAACAGAAGCATTCACCATGATAGAAAATTTAAATTGATCTCAAACAAACCCTACACCTATACAAGATCACACCCCAAAGGAGAAGGTAAGAAGCCAGTCCTTGTGAAAGTTATGAAATTCCTAAGTTAATTAGGGTTTTTGGGTGCTTCTAAAGGGAAAATGCAAATCAAATTGAAAATGCAAGATAAAAATATGAGATAAATAAACTAGAAACTATATGCAATATGTGAAACAATTCAAAACGAACCAAGTTCAAACTCATCATGGTTAGGAAGAAATGAATTTTTCAAGTTAGGGTTAAAAAATGTGAAATTTAAGAACCCTAATTCAAATAAAATTGTGAAAATGTGATCAAACCTAAAATGAAATTTGTATGGTGAGTTTGAAAATGTTTCTAAATGTTTAAGAATGCTTCATGATTTTTTTGGTGAGTTTTAGAAACCTAAATGCATATTTAATTAATTAAAATCAATTAATTAATTAAATAAAACATTTAAATATTTTAAAAATACTTTTTAAATGCAAAAAATAAAATAAAATATGTTTTCAGGTTATGAAAAATATTTAAAACAGAAATGCAAAGTTTGAGATTTTTTTGATGATTTTGCTATTTTAAATCAAATGGACAAAAGAAATGAAATAAAAATGAAAATAAAATGGATTAAATGAGAAGTATGATTATCTGATGGTCAGGATTCAAACCTAGGGGAAAGTTGTTGACTGCGCGTGTGATCTAAGGGTCCAGATCAAATCTGGCTAATTAATTTGAATTAATTTAATTAATTATGAATTAACATTAATGAACTAATCTGGTCCATCCAAAAATACTCTAACCCTAAGATCTAATGGCCAAGATTCAAACTGGCTAATTAAACCCTAATTAAGCCCTAAACACTTTCAGGTGACCGGAGCAAGCTCCGGTCATCTTCTCCGGCGAGCACCTCACTCCAACTTCTTCCCTAGGCTACCCCAGACCCCCTAATTCTCCAGAAACATCCCCCAAACCATTCTAAACAAGAATCAGGCCATGAAAATCATTTATATTGCATCAAAGTGGTGAATCAAAGAAAAACGTTTTTAGGTCAAAAATTTCAGAGCAAGCATACATCCTGGTTTCTCAACCATTTTCAAAAATAATCACATCCCCATGACCAGGGGAGCACATAGAATCATTTAAGAACTTAAAATGGAGTTTCTGGAAAAAAAAGTTTTGAGATGGCTACCTGAGATGGAGCTTTCTTATTCTGATCTCTTTGACCCTTCCTTTGGTGTTAATCAACTCCAATGGACCCCCTGAGGATGTTGTGGTGCTTAGAACAAGTTTATGGTGGTTGGTTTGTGTGTTTTAGTTCTGAATATGCAGAAATTCTATTTGTGTTTGGGCTTGTTTCAGGCCATGGTGATGGGTGGGATTTGATCCTTAGGTTATATGGAGTTGAATGGTGAAAGAAATTTTGAGTTTGAGTGGCTGAGGAGTGAGTTTTGAAAGCTTGAAGGTTTTGGGGATTTTTGAGCAATCTGAGTTGTGTGATGTTTCAAGCTTGTGTCTTTTATGAAATGAGCTCCATAAGGTTAGTATAGGCCAATGAGAGTGATTAGAAAGTGGGTGGTGGCATAGTGTGATTGGTATGGGCCAAGTTGCAAAAATGTCAACATTGTGTACTTGAGGTATGGGCATGGTTCAGAGCTGGCTTTAGGGGTTTCTTGCTCTCAGCTTGATTCATGGATGGCCCTAGGATGAAGTTTATGCAGCTGGAACACTTGGATCAAGAGATGTCATTGGTTTTACAAATTTCCCTCTTTGGAATTTCTTGAAGTGCAAGGCATAAAAACTTGTGATTTTTTGTACAATATTAATCAAAATGTGTTGCATTATGTTGGTATGATGTTTAGAAGTCAATTAGAGGTCATAAAATGGCTTAGAACTTGAATTTGCAAAAATCCCTCTTTGGTGCACACTTGAAAATTATAGGATTTTTGCCAACTTTGAAAGTCCATATCTTGAGTTCTAGGATGAATCAAGACATGTTCTTGTACTTTTTGAAAATGGGAAGACATAATCTAAAACTTTCATGTCCAAGAATGTTTCATTTGAAGCATTTTTGGTCATGAAAGAATAGGTTGAATATCTTTCCCAAAATGGAAAGTTTCCATTACAAGTCCTTTCCAAAAATAGCAAGTTTGCATTTGGCTCAAAATTCTTCAACTTTGTGAACTTACAACCTATTCAATGATCAAATAAAGATCATAGAGACTCAAAATGATGATGATGACCCTTTGGTACCCTTGATAGAGGCCTCAGATGCCCTGATTTTGACTTTACTTGCTCAAGAAGTTACCCAATGATCAGATGACTTCCACAGTGAATTTCTTCATCAAATTTGGTACACATGATCCTTATAACATATTAAGACCATTAGAAACAAGAATGACCAAAAAAATTGGGATTAAGGCCTCTGAAACCAAAACCCTAATCTTAGGTCATCTGTGCAGGAAATCTTCAGTCTGCCTCTATGCCTTTGTCATGCTTTGTGATCCCTTGACTTTTATGAACTTTGGGGAGAATATTATGATCATGGAACACACATGGACCCTCTTGGAAAGCTTCAAGACCATTGGGATGGCTCAAATCACCTCTTGGATTGCTCAGATCACAAACCCTAGATGCAGATGAAATGAACTATGCAGATGAAACAAATATGCAATATGAGATGGTATGCTTATGCAATGCCATATGAAAGATCACAAGCCATGGTGTGAGAAAAAGTGAGGGCAAATTTGGGGTGTTTACAATTTCCCCTATTCAAGCATGAGTTAGCTGTGCAGGATGTAAGTGCCTAGCTTAACAGACAAACAAGATAACTTGTGGTTGAATACCAAAGACAGTCCGAAATTTGCACTCATTGGGGAGAAGAAGAAAAGGGATATAAATTGTAAAAGATAGCATAGTATGGGTATCAAATGAAAGCGATGGAGGACGACCATCGAGCAGAGGACGACTGTTGGGGGTAAACGGTAAGCAAAGCAATGACGGGGACGACCATCATGTTGGGGAATAAAGAAACTACGACGGGGACGACCATCGGGTAATAAAATTCTCTGGGGATTGAGGAAAGCATTGATGGGGACGACCATCAGGCTGAATGGTAAAGTAAAAAACGATGGGGACGGCCATCGGGTAAAAGCTGATGAAGGACGATCATCAGGAAAAGGAAAAGGGACCACGACGGGGACGACCATCAGGTTAAAGAATAAATGAAATATTTGATGAGGGACGGTCATCAAAGGTGAAGGATGATCACCTAGCAGGGGACGGCCTGCTCTTTATCACGACATAGGACAAATTCCGGATAGAAAAGGTCAACGATGGGGACGGCCTTCGGATAAGCATGACGAAGGACGGTCATCAAGAGGTGAAGGACGATCACCTAGCAGGGTACGGCTACTCTTGGGGATTATCGCGACATAGGACAAATACCGGATAATAAGATCAATGATGGGGACGGCCATCGGATAAATGATGAGGGACAGTCATCACAAGGTGAAGAACGATCACCTAGTATGGGACGACTGCTAAAAATATCACGACATAGGACAAATGCCGGATAAAAAGTTCCAACAATGGGGATTCCACTGGGGAAAGGATGAAGGACGGTCATCCAAAGGTGAAGGACGATCACCTGGCAGGGGACAGCCGCCGAAAATATCACGACATAGGACGAATGTCGGATAGAAAGAGTTGTTTTGTTTCTGTGGGAATGTAAACACGGACGAGTGCTTACGCTTTTGAAATAAACGGTATAAGTGTTTGACAGAGTGTGTAGATTAAAGGCGCAGACGAGCATCCTTAAAACCACGATACGGACGAGTATCGATAGAAACAAATGCTGACACATGTTTAAGGGTGACGATACGAATGAGTATCAATCAGTTAATCAAGGAACACAGATGAGTGTTGAATCTGCTGAGGGGTGATATATACAAGATACGAACGAGTATCGAAGACTTCTGTATAAGTATGTGCAAGTATGATCTGCTGGTGAAGTATGTGCAAGACACGGACGAGTGCCAAAAGATTGAGCAAGGGACACGGACGAGTGTTTTGACTTGCTGGGGAAGAATGACATGGGCAAGCGTCAACAACGAATATGTACAAGTATGAACAAGTGTTTGAGAATTCTGACGGTTTTATGGCAACTTTACTGGGGAAAGATGACACGGACGAGTGTCAAAAAGAGCATGTATAAATATGCACAGGCATTTGTGTTTGAGAGTGCAGAAGGTATTCTGGCTTTGTCTGTGGGGGATAAGTTTTATATATTGTTGGTGAAGTGAATATGGTATTTGCAGGTGACTGGCTCGAAATTGGCTCATGATCATGCAAATGTTTGATTTTTACCGTAAAGCTTCGTATTAGACGGAATGATACGCTTATTTTGGTGAATATGATTCGAATGTTATGATTATGCAAATGAGAAACCTGATCCAAAATCCGGATCCTGCGGGAATAAAGATCTTTGGTTTATCTGTCCGGAGGGAGAAATCTGTTGGGGATGAGGAAGTTTCAGCAATTCCGCTGGGGAAGTATTTCATGTATTGCTCTACTGGAGAGAGAATGGCAACTTTGTGGGGAAGCAAATCCACCGACTCTTGCTGAGGATGAGAAAATCCTGGCAACTCTGATGGGGAATAGAAAGTTCCTGACCACTTTCCTGGGAAAAAGCCGTCAGGAATTGCTCGGGAGATTCCTCTTGGGGAGGAGATAACTTCTGGGAAATAATACGCTGGGGATTGATGAATTCTTCAAGGGATCCTCTTGGGGGGATAAAAAATTCGCGAGAAAATACTTCTTGTCAAAGAGTCCTGCTGATGATGTGATTGCTAGCTTGGTTGGGGATACTATGCTTGATATGCCCCAAGCTGTGAAAGATCATCTACCTTGAGTACCTGCAACCTGTTAAGACAAAGGAAATGCACGAGTGTCCCGAGGTATCCTCAACCGGATTCCGTCATAGGAGTTAGATTTGTCTAAAGCAACATATTTCCTGCAAGCATTTATTAAAATGGCTCATATGTTTTCATGCAAGTATTGTATTATGAACTTTGGACATTTTGCAAACGAAACAAAAATGTACAAAAAACAAAGCGTGACTGAATATTCTGATTTGATTGATGTGTGTGCCCTGAATAGGCAAGTACAGTCAAAGAAGCGAATCCACTGAAATGAGGAGATTGATGTAAATTGAGAAAATAAAAGTGTTGGCAATGTTGAAGATGACGCTCCAGTGAGCTTCCTTTGCTTTTGACCCATATGACCTTGACGTTCTTCTTATCTTGCTTTCTGAAGAAGGTTGATTCTGACCGACGCTTTGTCCTTTTGAAGCTTTCCATGTTGTGAGTGATACAGACGAATTCAGAATGCAGTTGTTCGCTTATTCCCTGATTTTGCATGGATCGCCCTTTCGGGTTTTCAATCCACCGGGATACCCATTTTTGCCTGAGTTGTCCGATGTGGCTTTTCAACTCAGCGGGTGTACATTTTTCCCCCTTATTTTTTCCCTAGTCTTTTATTCTGTTTTTGACTCGCCGGGATGCCCTATTTTTGCCTGGACTTACATTCTGTTTTTATGTCCAGCGGGTCTTTTATGTGAAGTATTTTTTAAATGCATCTGAATGCACAAGAGATAAGAAATCCCCGCCATCCATAGTAGTGAGCATTAGGGCCCCACCAGAGAAAACTTTCTTTACTATGAATGGGCCTTCGTAGTTTGGTGTCCACTTGCCATTGTGGTCTGTATGAGGAGGAATAAGTCTTTTCAGAACAAGCTCTCCCACTTGTTATTCCCGAGGTCTGACTTTCTGATCGAAGGATTTCTTCATTCGCTTTTGATATAATTGCCCATGACAGATGGCTGCTAATATCTTCTCTTCAATCAGGCTCAGTTGATTATAACGAGATCGGACCCATTCTGCTTCATCCAGTTTCACATCCATCATTACCCGTAAGGAGGGTAGTTCAACTTCAACAGGTAAGACAACTTCCATATCATACACAAGCTGATACGATCTTGCCCAAGTAGATGTTCTGATAGAGGTTTGGTACCCATGCAAGGCAAATGGTAGCATTTCGTGCCAGTCTTTGTAGGTGACTACCATCGTTTGCACAATCTTCTTTATATTCTTGTTAGCGGCCTCAACAGCGCCATTCATCTTTGGCCTGTAAGGAGAAGAGTTGTGATGTTGAATTTTGAAGTACCGACAAAGCTCTGCCATCATCTTGTTGTTCAAATTGGAACCATTATCAGTAATGATTCGCTCGGGAACTCCATACCGATAGATGATATCTCTTTTTAGAAATTGGGCTACCACTTGCCTGGTGACATTTGCATACGAAGCTGCTTCAACCCATTTGGCGAAGTAATTAATGGCTACCAGGATGAATCTGTGACCATTTGAAGCATTCGGTTCAATATTTCCAATCATATCAATGCCCCACATGGCGAAGGGCCAAGGTGAAGATATTACATTCAAAAGATTCGGAGGCACATGCACTTTATCTGCATAGATCTGGCATTTGTGGCATTTTCTGGCATAGGCACAACAGTCTGCATCTATTGTGATCCAGTAGTAACCTGATCTTAATAACTTCTTTGCTATTGCATGTCCTCTGGCATGGGTACCGAAAGAACCTTCATGTACTTCGTGCATCAGTAGATCTGCTTCCTTCTTGTCAACACATCTGAGCCAGACCATGTCAAAGTTTCGCTTGTACAAAGAGCCATTAGCATTGAGGAAGAAACTACCGGCTAGCCTTCTTAATGTCTTCTAATCATTTGATGATGCCCCATGTGGGTACGTCTGAGTTTCCAAGAAGCATTTGCCGTTGGTCTGGTTGATTACCAAAGCTGAATCTCCGAACACATTCAAGGTTTTGATCCTGAGGTCAATGGCTTCCTCAAGACCCATGATACAAGCTTCGTATTCTGCTTCGTTGTTAGTGCAAGAAAAGGTGAGCCTTGCTGAGAAAGGAAAATGGACTCCCTTGGGTGTGATAAGTACTGCACCAACCCCACGACTGTTGCAATTAACTGTCACATCGAACATCATAGTCCATGCTTCTCTGGGTCAGGCCTTTCGGTGTGAATAGGCTCTTCAAAATATTTTGCTTTCAAGAACATGATGTCTTCATCAGGGAAATCAAATCTCATAGGCTAGTAATCATCAATGGGTTGCTCAGCCAGATAGTCAGACACTACACTGTCCTTGATGGCTTTTTGGGAGGTATACTGAATTTCATATTCTGTTAGAATCATTTGCCATCTTGCGACCCTTCCGGTAAGTGTTAGCTTCTCAAATATGTACTTGACTGGATCCATCTTTGAGATCAATAAGGTAGTATGAGTCAACATTTACTGTCTTAGTCGGCGAGCAACCCACACTAAAGCATAACAAGTTTTCTCGAGCAGTGAATAACGTTGTTCATAGTCGGTAAACTTTTTGCTTAGGTAGTATATTGCATACTCTTTTCGACCAGACTCGTCATGTTGGCCCAACACACACCCCATTGACTCTTCCAATACTGTCAAGTACATGATTAGAGGTCTTCCTTCGCAGGTTGCAGTGAGATGAGATATTAACCTTGAGATGTAGTTCAATCTACCTAAGAACCCTCGAACTTCTTTCTCAGTCTTAGGTGCAGGCATTTCCTGAATGGCTTTCACTTTGTCGGGATCAACACCAATTCCCTTTTCACTTACAATAAAACCCAGCAACTTACCGGAATGTACCCCGAATGTGCACTTGTTGGGGTTCAACTTCAACTGATACTTCCTCAGACGCTTGAAAAATTTCAACAGATTTACCAAATTCTCCTCCTCTGTAAGGGACTTGGCAATCATGTCATCCACATAACACTCGATTTATTTGTAGATCATATTATGGAATAACGTTACCATAGCCCGTTGATAAGTTGTATCGGCGTTCTTCAGACCAAACGGCATTACTTTGTAGCAGAATATGCCCCAGGGTGTGATGAAAGTTGTCTTCTCCATGTCTTCAGGTGACATCTTAATCTGATTGTATCCCTAAAATCCATCCATGAAAGAGAATACAAAGAACTGAGTTGTGTTGTCCACCAATACATCAATGTGATGTATTGGGAAATCATCTTTCGGACTTGCTCTGTTCAGATCCCGGTAATCGACACACATACGCACCTTGCCATCCTTCTTAGGTATGGGTACAATGTTAGCAACCCACGGCGGGTAACTAGTCACAGCAAGAAATTTGGCGTCCCACTGCTTTTGTACTTCCTTTTTGATTTTCATGGCCATATCTGGGCGAGTATGACACAACTTTTGTTTAACTGGCGGACAATCTTCTTTCAATGGCAATCTGTGCATGACAATATCCATATCCAGACCTGGCATATCTTGATAGGACCAAGCAAAGACGTCGACATACTCTCAAAGCATACTGATGAGTTGTTCTTTCACTGGAGCTTGCATACTAACCCTGATCTTCACTTCCTTCACATCTTCCTCGATACCAAGATTGATAGTTTCAACCTCCTCCTGATGAGGAGCAATCACTTTTTCCTCTTGCCTCAACAACCTTGCCAACTCTTCAGGAAAATCATAGTCTTCATCAACCCCTTCATCTGCTTGATTAATCGGATTTTCGAAGTCATACAAGGTCATAGCAGTGTCGTTGTCGGTGAAATCTGCAGGATTATCTCTACAAGGGTTGAGATTTGTTCATTTTATTGATTGATTTTATTTTATTTAGAAAAAGTGTGAATAGAGTTATTATTTGAAAAACATTGCCATTTATTGCTTTGTGCGAAAATAACAAAAATGAAAAGACAATGAGTGAAAAAAAGATCGTTTGCAAAAGATTTCCATTTGTTCATTAATCATTCATTTGCACAAAATACAAATATAGCCCTATTACAAAATGAGTCCTGACACCTTGGGCAAGATGCATGACTTGATGCATGCTAAAACAGGAAATAATAATTACTCTGCAGAAGTAATCCTTATAATTTCCTGGGAAAACCAGTTGAGGACTTGTTGGCCTGGGACCCTTGGACGAATCCAGCTTTCCAGGTTGAAGTCACTTTCAGCCTCGTCTTCCACATTGTCGATTGCATTCGGGGTTAGCATACCCCCACTGATAAACTTGGGAGCTTCAGCAACCTCCTCTTGGATCTATCGGGATGGTTTGTAACCCAACCCGAACTTGTCTTCCTTGATCTGAACTTGCAGCGGCTTGCCCCAGCCCTGGGCATTCCCGTCTTCAACAACCTTCCGAGCTTGCTTATAAGAAGAGATCTAAGTACCAGACACTTCATTTGTTGCTTCATTGACATTGAGGGCCTCAAACCCTTGGCTCATTGTCTCATGGATTTCTCCGTCCATCTCAATATACTTGTAAGTAGCTAGATGACTAACGAATATATCCTCATCCCCACAGATTGTGATAACTTGGCCCTCCCATTCGTATTTTAACTTCTGGTGAAGGGTCGACGTCACAGCGCCAGCGGCATGAATCCATGGCTGACCCAACAAATTGCTATAGGTAGGCTGAATGTCCATCACGTAGAAGATAGTTTTGAAGATCTGTGGGCCAATCACCACAGGCAACTCAATTTCCCCAAGAACCAATCTTTTAGAACTGTCAAAGGCTCTCACTACCAGGTTACTTGGATGCAACGCAAGACCATCATATTCCATCTTGACCAAGGCTTTCTTTGGAATAAAATTGAGTGAGGACCCAGTGTCAACCAAGACATGAGAGAGAACAACACCTATACACTCCAAGGTGATATGCAAAGCCTTATTATGGTTATGGCCCTCCGTAGTTAGATCAGCATCAGTGAACCCTAGTATGTGGCTAGTATTGACATTTGAAACCACCGTTTCTAGCTAATTAACTGTAATCTCTTATGGCATATAAGCTGCATGCAAGACTTTGAGAAGTGCATTCCTGTGGGCTTCGGAACACATTAGCAGTGATAGAATAGAGATTTTGGAGGGTGTCTGATGGAGCTAGTCCACAACCTTATAGTCACTCTTCTTGATTATTCTCATGAAATCGTCTACATCCTGGTCAAAGGATGTCTTCTGAGTTTCCTTGGTAATAGGCTCTTCAGGCACCACACTCTTGCCCTTTGCCTTAGCAGCAGCTTCTTCTTCAGCATTAGTTGTTGGGAATTGTGAGGCAAAGAGACGTTCGCTTCGAGTGAAGCCTCCGCCTCACCCCACATTATCAATATATGGTGTAGAAGTGTCAAGAGTGACTTTCTTTCCGTCGCAATACAAATCTGAGCCATAGTGCCAAGGCACGGCACTGCTGTTGTCATATGGAACTGGTCCTGGTACCGTGATAGTAACCGGACTGATTGTTGCGGAAGAAGGAATTGAGACAGTCTGAGGTTCATAATAGATTGTAACAAGAGGTCTGACCGGAGATGGTGCTGGTTGTAAACACCCCAAATTTGCCCTCACCCATTCACACCATGGCTTGTGATCATTTCATATGCATAAACTCAATCATAAGATCTCATACCACATTTTTGATTCACTGCATAGATTCAAAGTCATCTGCACCTAGGGTTTGTGATCTGAGCAATCCAAGAGCTCCTTGAGCCACTCCAAAGTTCATCAATCACTTCAAAGGGGTCCATGTGTGTCTTTATATCATATTACATCCTCCCAAAGTCAAAGATGCCAAAGAATCACAAGAACTGGGTTTGGTATGGAAGCAGAGCTAGGCTTGACTGCACAGATGACCTAAAATTAGGGTTTTGGTTTCAGAGGCCATAACTCCAAATTTTTTGGTCATTCTTGTTTCTATTGGTCTCTATATGGTATAGGGAGTATGCATATCAATTTTCATGAAGAAATTCCATGGGGAAGTCATCTGATCAAGAGTTGACTTTTCAGACAAGTCAGTGCAAAATCAGGGCATCTGAGGCCCCCAATGACCCAACCAAGGGGTGATCTTCATCATTTTGAGTGTATTTGATCTTTATTTGATCATAGAAGAAGTTTGAAGTTCACAAAATTCAAGAATTTGAAGTTTTTGCAAAGTTGACTTTTTTGGGCATGGTTGACTTTTAATGAAATGTCATTTTATGCAACTTTTTCAACCCTTACTTTTTGATCCAAAAATGCTTCAAATGGAAAAAACTTTGGTCATGAAAGTTGTAGATTAGATCTTTCCCTTTTCAAAAAGTACAAGAACATGACCTAATTCATTTTGGATCAAAAGTTATGGTGCATCAAAGTTGGCTAAAATCATTAAATTTCAAGTTATGCACCAAATGAGAAATTTGCAAAAATCTTGTACCAAAGGCATTTGTGACTTCTAGTTGGTATCAAACCAATACACAAGCATCACACAAGTTCTAAAATTCAGATTTGAACCAAAAGATCACATGTTTCATGGCTTGTGAGGCAAGATATTTTCATAGAAAGCAAAAGTGAGCAAGTTGCAAAAACCATCATCACACCTCATCCACTTGCTGCCTTGGATACTGAATCACACTAGCCTTTCCCTCACACCATGCTGCGCCAGACAAGCCCTTTGTACTTGGCTAGAAGCTGCCCATGCCCTCTCTTACAAGAAGTTGACATTTTGGCAAAAGCTAGCACACCTATCACAAAAGCACAGGTCACATCCTCTGACCAATTGCATTTGTTTATGCAAAGAAAAGGCAAGCCAAACCAGCCAACACACAAGCCTGAAGCACACTAGAACTCAGCATCCTCATTTTCACTCCCTTGAGCAAAAACCTTCGAATCTCTTCATACAAGCCACAAACACTCAAACAAGCTTCACCAATCATCTCACCATGCTTCACTGAACATAAACCAACACTCAAAACAGCCTGAAAGCCACTGAATCAAAAACACGATCCTCACCTGACCTTGAACAGAACTCAAGCAAACTCTTCAATCAGCCCAAATAAACTTCATACAAACCTGGCAAACACTTTGGGGAGGTCATTGGAGTTGTTTAGAAGCAAGAAACTGGCCCAGAAGCTCCTATTTTGAAAGCTTCGAATCAGGTAGCTATGGCATTCCATTTTTCCAGAACCTCTATTTATTGTTTCTAATTGATTAAGCATGTTTCACTGATCACACTGAGCTTGAAATTATTGAAAATGGTTGAGAGATGAAGTTGTATTGCTTGTCTGAAATTTTGGCAGTTTTTGTTCTTAGCTTCGATTCATGGTTATGGCTGGAAATAAATGAGAAATGAGGTTAGGGTTGAGTTTAGGAGAGTGAAAGGAATCAATCTGGAGCTTTAGAGCTCCAGAAATGACCTAGAGAGTGATTTGGAAATTCTCAGGGAGGGAGGTCACCGGAGAACACGACCGGAGTTCGTCTCTGGTGACCTGAGAGTCATTAAGGTGTAATTAGGGTTAGGGCTTCAAGTTTAAATTTCAAGCGTTGGATGGGTTGACTAAGTCTTTTCCCGCGTGCATCCAATGGCTCAGATCATGTCATTAGTTTTAATTAGGTTTAATTTAATTAATTAAGTGAGATTAGCCCAGTTTGAATGTGATCCATTAGATCTGGCGCGCAGTCAACAGCTTCATTGCCAGATTCAATCTCAGCCTCTCATTTAGCATACTTCCATTTATTTTGATTTTTATTTCAATTTTTCTCATTTAATTTGTACAATTTATTTAAAATAGCAAAAATCATTTAAAAATTATGAAATTTTTCACCAAGAGTTTCATTAATTTTTAAAACATAAAAATATTTTTATTTTCATTTTTTGCATTTAAAAAGTATTTTTAAATATTTAAAAGTTTCTTTTTAATTAATTAATGAGAATTAATTAGTTAAAAATACTTTTAGGTATTTAAAAATCACCAAAAAATTCATGAAACCTTTAAAAACATTTAGAAACATTGTCCAACCCTCAAACCAAATTTATTTTTCGATCTTGATGCATTTTGAGAATTTCTCATTGAATTAAAATCATTTTGATGCATTATTTTGATCCAAACTTCCAAAAATCATTTCTGCCTAACCCTAAAGAGTTGGACCTTGATTCTTTTTGCATTGCATTGTGTTCAACATGTAGTTTGTGAGATTAAATGGCCATGATTTGATCTTTCATTTTCCATTTGTTTGATAATTTTCTTGTTAAGGAACCCTAAAACCCTAGAAAACTTAAGAAAATCATAACTTGAATTTGATTAAGAGTTGAAACCTCTCCTTTGGGCAATGGGTTAGTATAGGATTAGGGGTCCTTTGAGTGTATTTTCAATTTTTTATAGTGTTGTTTGCTTCTGATTTTGGTTTGTGTTTGATGCTTTGATCATAAGCCCTATTTTGGGCTTCCATATGCATCCACCTTGCATTTACTTGCATAACATGACTTGCCATGACATTCCATGCCTCCATTTGATTCATTGAACATATTAAGACATATTGAAAGCATGTTTGATCATTGCATCTTGCATTTGTCATGTTGTATGCCATATGCATTTCATAACTTTTCATAAATGTTCATGTGTTTTAACTTGCTCCATTTGCATCCATGAGCTTGTATGATCACCTCCATTTGTTGTCTCATGTTTGTAGCATCTCATAGCATCATTAACATCATGAATGTGCTTCTGGTTTTGGTTTGCATCATGTCATTCCATCCCATTTTGCATTGCATTGCATTTCTTTTCTAACCTTTCAGGTGGTAAGTGACTTTGAGAAGTGAATTTGCCTTCACTTCTCATAACTTATCTTCATCTCTTTTTATGCATCCTTGCTGCATTTATGTTTGTGTTTGAGATTGAGCTTGCTCATTCTTCTTCTTCTCACTTTCTTTCTTCAAGTGACTTGACTTCTTGAATGAAGCAAGTTGCTTTGCTTCTTCTGATCTTTTCATCTGCTTCCTGGTGGTTCCTTTGAAGATCTTCTTTGTTAAACCTCACAAACCTTAGGAACAACCAAGCATGACAATGATTAGGGTTTTGATTAGTCTCCCCACTTAGTTTTACCTTTGTGTCTCATTGAGTCTTCTCTTCTCACCTCATAATCAGGGACAAAACCCTAAAGGCTTTAAGGCTTTGTGATTAAGCTTATGCCTGCATCCTTCTATTAGGATGGAGTGTATAACTTTAATCCTAAGTGTTAAACCCTTAATGTGTTTAACTCCTTTAATCAATTCACTTTAATAATCACTAAGACATCAAGCTTGTAACTTGGGCCTTGCATTAGGGTTCTAATTCTTCCTTAACTGGTTAAGAAGGACTAACCCTAGTGTTAATGGACAAGTCCCCCTCAAGTTGTCTTACAAACCCTAAAAATCACTTCATCATCATACCACTAATTAAAATCCACTTAATAAAGGTTTTGTTTTGGCATGAGTTTAATCCCTAATCATGGATTAAGTTGAGGAGCTTTCCTCAGCTTAAACATTCTCATCTATTATCCTTCTATTAGGATGGTGTAATGAGTCTGTTTAATCCCTGATTATGGCTTAATCTCATTACTCAACACTAAACAAAAACACCAAAAACATCTAAATAATCACAAGTAGGTTAATGATCTTAATCCTACACCAAAGGTGATTAAGTATGAGAATCTGACTTCACACTTAAGGTATTCTCATTACCCCTAATCAGAGGGAAGATGTGATGAGTTTACTAAATCCATTGGTTTAGGCTTAAGCTCATTAACTTATGACAAACTTCAAAAAGCAATAAAAGATTGAAAATACAAAAAACAAACAATAATTGTCTCCTCCGGGATTCTTTTCTCATCTCATTCACTCACAAACGAGAACTTGCTTCTTCCGTCTAATGCAAGACAGTTTGCACCTGAGCCAGACAGGTCATACACTTGAGCATAGACAAGCAAGCAGTTCACAAGTCAATTCATCTTTCAGTCTCTTTGGGTCGAACTACGGTGTTCTGACTTCCTCATTGCACGAGAGGATACGTAGGCATAACTTAACAGTTATCGAACAAAAGTCTCTGTACATCCCCCCTCCTTCCAGCTCATTCCTTTAAGCCTCATAATCTTGAGCAATTCATTCTCATTCTTACACTGACACATCATTTATACATACCACACTTCACTTCTTTTACACTGACACCTGTACATTCTTTTCCAACTATTTTATACACAAATTGCATTGACACTACCCCTTTAAAACACAAATCTTTTAAGCGTGGATCCCGTCGAGTACGACGGACAATCTGGGTGCTAATACCTTCCCAGGTTGTAACTAACCCCCTTTCTCAGTCTCTCTGGTTCGCAACCGTCTTATCCATATCTTTTTCTAGGTCTATGCAGCATTGCCTTTCCTCCGGGATAAAAATGCCTAGCTGGCGACTCTATTCATCTCCAGTGAGTTCACTGCTGTGTGTTCTCATTGTCCCTTTCGCCGACCGTTCGCGTCTGTACCTTTATTTGGGCCATTCCCCATTTATCGGGAGCGACACTGCTGATGAGGGTTGTTGATGTTGGTGGAGATGTTGATGTCAGTTGTTGAAAGAATCTGGAACGTGGATTATTGCCGAATCATAGTAAATGGTAACTGTGGAAATGTCTTCATTGATGGCTACTGTTGTTGTAGAAGGATGTGTCGAACTGATATCTGTTGAAGTTGAAGAAGGGATGGTTAATGATGTTGTAGAAGAATTCGTTGGAATGATTGTTGTTGAAGTTGTAGGAGCGTTGTTTGTTACACCTGATGGAATGACATGTGATGGAGTTGTAGGAGGAATGGTTGTTGATGTTGTAGAAGTTGGGATTGTTGAAGTGATCTGTAAAGTGCCTTCTTTGATAAGATTGTTGATACCAGTCTTCAAATTTGCACAACCGTTGATAGAAATCTTGCAAGCTTCGCAATGGGCCTCACAGCCTGGGAACACTTGGCACTTCAAAAGCTGGGCTTTAACCTCGACCAAATTTGGTTCATTGGTTGATCCTCCTTAATGGCATTTATCCTAGGCCCACCATGACTAGGCATAGGATTCTTAGTAACACTTGGAGGAGGTGCAAAGTTGACTGCCTTAGAATCAACCAAATATTGGACCTTCATGTGTAAGGCTCTGCACTTTTCTGTTGTATGGTCGGGTGCATTGGAGTGGAAGGCACATCTGGCATTAAAATCATAGTTTCTTGGAAGATTATGGGGATCTGGTGGGACCAGAGTCCTAAATTCGATCAGATTGAGCTTTAATAATTGTGGAAGTAAGGCAGCGTAGGGAATCGGAATGGGATCGATAACCCTGTTGATTTGTGAAGTCCTCTGTTGAAATGGACGTTGTTGTTGATTGTTACTATTGTAAGATCTCTGTTGAGGAAATTGTTGTTGCGGTGGGAAGTGTTGTGGTTGTGGAGGATACTGTTGTTGAGGCGATGGAGCTGGAATGGTGACGGCAGCTACTGATCTTGGCATGTACTGAGGCCTACCTCTGCCCATGTGTACTGAGTTGGTTTCACCTGTCCTGTGAGGTCCTGCCAAAGGTTTCCTGGCATTGCTGGAACTGGCACCATTGTCTGAAATTTTTCCCATCTTCAAAAGACTCTCAATTCTCTCAGCAGCTATAACTACATCAGCAAAGCTAATGGACGAGAAAGTAGCAAATCTGTCAATGTAAGTTCCTTGCAGGGTGTTCATAAACATGTCGGCCATTTTTCTCTCAGACATCGGAGGCTGGACAGCACTAGCAAGCAGTCTCCATCTTTGGGCATATTCCCAGAAACTTTCTCTTGAAGACTAAGACATACCCATTAGGAGAGTCCTATTGGGAGCCATGTCCAAGTTATATTGATACTGGCATATGAAATCTTCGGCCAAATCCTTCCAGTTCCTGACTGTTGCTCTGGACAGGTGAGAATACCATTCACGGGATGCCCCGGTCAAACTGTCTTCGAAGTAGAACATCCACAACTTTTCGTCCATGGTATAAGCTTTCAGTCCCCCCAGAAAGGACTGCAGGTGAGTACGTGGACATGAGGTACCATTATATCTTTCAAAGCAAGGAGGCTTGAATTTGTGAGGAATCCTGACTTCCTCAACTAGACCCATGTCCATTACATCAAATCCCAAAGAGTTTTGGGACTCCAAAGATCTCAGCTTCTCCGCTATTTAGTTCAGACGACGATCATAGGCTTCATCCCCATCACTAATTACTGTAAATTGTTCCTCTTGAGGGTCCTCTTGCAAGGCACGACCTCCAATGTTTCCTTGGGTATTTCTGATAGCATTGACTTTAGGATTGAGGTGAGGCCCAAACTCTGGCGGATCTGTTCGTGGCTGCCCGTGGTCATTGTTACTAGTACCTCCTTGTTGCACCCCAAAATTTTCCCTCCCCTAGTCAAGGAATTGTGTACCAAGGTGTCCCAAGAGGTTCACAAGGTATCTCAAGAGGTTCACAATTAGTCAGAAAGCTTGGAAGTTCCCTCAGACAAAGCCTTCTCCTAAGCAATGCACCCTAAACTAGGGTTTTGGATTTAATCAGGCTAAATGGACTTCCAAGGCCTCAAGTGAACTTCATAACATCCCACATGTCTTCAAGAATCCCTATGTCAAGTTTTAAGGCTTTCCTTAAAGGTTTGCTCAGTCAGATGATCAGATATGCAAAAATCAGTCAAAGTGGTTAAAAAGTCAAACTTCATGATTTTTTCCAACATCAAGTTTATGAAGTAAAATTCATCATTTGATCAAGGGTTGATCATGATTCATCAAAGAGATTATCATCAAGAATCAGGAGTTTCTAAATTAGGGTTTTCACAGGAAAAGTCAACTGAACTTTGACCAGCCATAACTTTCACATGCTTCATCAAAAATTTCCCATCCAAATCTCATTTTGAATGAAATTGAATTCTCTACAACTTTGTGTCTCACAAGACAAGCCTAAAAATGCTTCATTTGAAAGGTATGAGCCAAAACATTACAGGTCATTTCAAAAGTCAACAAAAAGTCATTATCTTCCAAATGGCATAACTTGAAAATGGTAAAAGATATGTACATGAGACCAAAGAGGTTTGTTAGAGGACTCTTTAAGCTTTCCAAAATATCCAAGAACACCTTCATAGCCTTAAAATTGAGGGATTTATGCCTTGTCAAAGTTAGGACATTTTCAAGGGGTGTATGAAGAAAATAAGGGCTTAAATCTAATTTTTTTCCAAATGGGCCTATTATTTTGCAACCCAATCTTCATGATAACATCAAGCACGACCCAATTCAAATATTTTCTGATTTCTATAATTTATTTATTATTTATTTGGATTTTATTCATTAAAATTCATTTTAAATCAAAATAAAATATGAAAATACAAATATTTGATTTGATTCTTCTTCTAGAAGCTCTTAAACATCATTTAAGTTGATTTGATACTCTCCAATTTTGTGCACAACCAATTTGGAAACATATCATTTGATTTTTTTTGATATTTTTGACCATAGCTTTCTTCACCTTCAAGCAACCCATACAACTCCAACCAAGGCCCAAATTCTTAACCTAATTACATTACTATATAACCACAACAACATCACAAGACAAAAAAAAGGATGGAGAGCAAGAGGATGATATTCGTACTTTAAAATTTCACATAATTCAAAATTAGGTTTCCACAATCCACCACTTTTACAAGTTGATTAAAGGCTGCAAATGAATCCTTGAGGTTTCCTGAACCTATTCCAATCATCCGCATCATCAAATTCATGCCAAATCATACAAACCAAATTCATATGCTTGCTTTTCTTTTGATTTTTTTCAATTTCAATGATTTATGCATGATTAATTGATTTTGATTACATAATATGTTTGTTTGATTGTATAGATGGTTTTTGGATAGTTGGATTTAAGTTTCGATGCAGGAATCATAGGGCACCATGGAGAATTAAACTATTGGTTAATCTGCTGTAATCTGTTTTCGTCGATACTTCGAAGGCTGCAGTAGTGATAAGCATTACAGGCTGACAGGTAAGTCAGGTAAGTACTACTATTTCAATTTACTTCGAATTTTTTCCAGAAGTTCAGAAAAAAATCGACAAACAATACTCTTTTAGAATAAAATTCTAAAGGATTTCGACCCTCAAAATCGCAAATTCCTCTTTTTTCTATTATATTTTATTTATTTTCTATTTTCATATTCTCAAAAAAATCTTAAAAAAATTGTGCGTTCTTTATTTGATTTTATTAGTTTTTAGCATCGTTTTAATATTTTTTAGATTTTATTTTAATCGCTTTTCTTATTTTTCATTATTTTAAAATCTGCAGCGATTTTATTTGATCCTATTTATTTCTTTTTTTATTCTTCCAATAGTATATACCAAAAATATGCAGGTGGGAGGAAGAAGATGGTGTGTGGCATGCGCTGATTGACCTAGTGACAAAGACCTAAGGTTGAAAGTATGAGGGCGTGGGTTCAACACTCATTCCCAACATTTTGACAAAGAAACGTGGGTTCAACACTCATTCCCAATATTTTGGCAAAGAAACGTGGCTAGCGTAGTGGCTGAAGGTTTTTGTTGGCAAAGGCAAAGTCAGGGGTTCAACACCAACCCCCAATATTTTGGGTATCTCTAACTTTATTTTTCTCTTTTTCATCAAATTATGTATTTTCTTTGAATTTCCTTATTATTATTATTAAACTAATTTCTAAAAGATAAAACAAATTTTCTTTTTTAAAAACTTATATTTTTTATTATAAACCTTAATTTTTTTCATAAACCTTAATTTTTTCCCTAAACCTTAATTTTAAACCTAAGTCTTAATTTTTTTCATAAACTTTAAACCCTAAAAATTTAGCCCTAATCTTTATCTTAAAACCCAGATTTTGCCCTAATTTTTACCCTAAAATTTTTCCTAAACCTTAATTTTTTTTTAAACCTTAAACTTTTTCTCAAACCCTAACCCTAATTGTTTTCTTAACCTAGTTTGCAAACTTTTTTTTTAATTTATTCACTCATTTTTATGTTATTCATTCACTGTTTGCCTGATTATGTAACTGCTTCGCCTTTGTAATAATTGGTTTTTATTATTTTTCGCCATTATTATTATATAACTGCCCCTAAGCCATGTAATAGTGTAGGAATTTTATTTTCTGCCATTTATTTTTCATATTAACTGCGTGGTTAGTAGCATAGGGAGTGCCAAGAAATAAATGAACCATGGACTTAGAAAATTAATAATCAAGATAAATATCTGAAAACAACACTCACACACGTAAGTTGATCTAAGATCGTCGTCTGCACTTCCTAGGGTATCCCTCTTGGTTGCCTTATTTAAAATGGTCAAGTCCCTCGAATATAGGGGTGTTTTAAGCAAAGTCCCTTCACTTATAAAATCATCAAGTCCCTACAGATTTAAAAGATCAAGTCCCTTCGAGGTTGCCTACGAATAAATGATCTCGTCCCTCGATGACCCTACTGAATAAATGATGATAGTCCCTATGAATTGCTAAAGACACCCTTATAAGTTGCCTTCATTGACCATACGATGACCCTACGCCCGTCCCTTAAATACATCCATGGTAATGACTACCTATTCCTTAATAATAGGGATAGTCTTACCATTGAAAGAACATACTAGAACATGAAAGGCTTAATCAAGGGTAGGTTTCTCTTAAGTTGCTTGCTCACTTTTCAAAAAACACTCTTTACACCCCACTTTTCAAACAATTTTCAAAAACAAGGCTTTGTATACATCCATACGAGGATCATTACAAAGTACTTAGAAAGTTTCTAATCACACACTACACCTTTTCAAAACAATTTAAAGTGAGCTAAGTAACTAAGAGCCCATGGATAACCATGGATATAAAGGGTGCTAACACCTTCCCTTTGTATAACCTACCCCCCGAACTCAAGTCTTTTAAAATAGGTATTTCCTATTCTTTTATGTCCTTTCCTTATGGATAAAATAAAAGTCGGTGGCGACTCTTGCTATCCGCAACATTTATAGAAAGTCAGTTCTCCCACCGTGTTACACTCCTGTACCTGGATGATTCTCTTCTGGAGTTTGCCGCTCGACTAACTCTCTTAATATTTAATGGCTTTGGGCCAACCCAGTCATTACTGCTATGAACTGGTTCATCCGAGCCCTCATCTCAGTTCTCTCATTAGCCATCTGAGTTCTTACGTCAGTCAAATCTTGTTGAACTTGGTCCATCTGTAAGCTCGGAAGGTTGTTTCTGGTTGGATATCGGTGAACTCTGTTGATGGGGAAAACCCTCCTACGAGCTATGTTTCCTGAAACAACAACAAAGTGAGAAAACAACAACAAAAAATACCTACAAAACAAAGAATGAGGTTAGTATGCAATGCAGTATGCATATTTGTCTTCCAAGGGTATCCGGTTTGGTTCTTTGGTTTTGACCTTCCAGACCTCTGGGGATGAAGATGTTGAAGATAAATGAAGCCCAAGAGAAAATCCAAGTAATACATAAACCATATATTACAAATGCAAGAGATACATAGTTCATGATTACAACAAGTTCCCATGGTGGGTCAAAATACCATCAAGTCAAGAAATACAACAATCAAAATCACCATGGTGAATTAAAGTACAACCAAAATACAAATACAAAGAAATCAAACATCCAGCCCAAAGTCATCCTCCTTGACTTCCTTCAGGAGAGCATCAATCACTGGTCCAACTGGATGCTCTGTGATGGTCCTGATAAGAAGGTTCCTGGTGGCAATGGCACTTGTCAACTTCTGGTACTTGTCTTGGTCTTTTGATCTCTTCAACCCCGCCCGGAGTTTCAACTCGGATATTTCCTTATGTGCTGCTAACAAGGCTTTCTGACTCTTCTTCTCATTAGCTTCTAGATGTTCTATCCTAGCCTGGGTATTCTGATCTTCTTGCAAACGAGCCTCAGTGATCCTGATCCACCTAGCCTGACTCTCTTCCAAGTAGTGCTCAGCTCTGGCTTTCTGAATCTTAGCTTCTTTGCAAGCATTCTTCAATACCAACTCCCCTGCTCGGGCTTTTCTGATGTAATCATCAGTCTTATCAATCTTAGTCATATGCTCGATACAGAGCTTCTCTAATCTCTCATTGTCCAGACGACTATCATTCCTCTCCTAGAGGGTCTTCTTTAGAGCTTCAGAAAGTTGGGTATTCCTCTCTTTCAACTTCTCAAACTCCTATAAACTGACTATAGCTACAGGCTCTACTACTGATGGCCCTGGCATATCCTCCAGGGTGAATGGCATGCGGGTAATCTGTCCTCTGATGCGAGACCAATCAATGTACTGAGCTGAAGCTATGTTGTTGCACTTACCAAGAATAGTAGTCCCTTTTGTCTGTATATTATCCCAAGCCCAGGCTGCTTGTCGGATGATGGCATGATTATTCTGAACATCACAGTAAAGGGTCTCTGCTAAATCCTACTCTCTTGGTGGATGTACTAAGGCATACCCTAGTTGTCTTTTGAAAATCAAAGGATTGTAGTTGATGCAACCCTTCACTCCAATAAGGGGTACATTGGGATACTGCCCACAGCTTGTAATCATGTCCCTGCCCTTTGTGCTCTGAGTACACCACCTGATGTCTTCTGAAGTGAGAGCAATCATTCTCTTAGCCCAATTTCTTGACTGATGAGGATTTAGGAAAGCTTTTGTCTTTGGCAGGTGTCTCAATAACCAACATTAGAAGAGAAGTGCACAACATCTTACTAATCTTCCCCTCTGCTTCTCATTTCTCTGATGCACTGAGTAATAGAAATCCCCTAGCAAGGTAGGAACTGGATTCTCCAGGGTTTCATAAGATCAGTACAAAATAGTGTAACATTAAAACAATATCAGTAACAGGGTATGTTGAGGCCAAGGGTTCCTGCAAGCCTGTAAACATCCCAACCCACTCACATGTATTGTTCTAGAACAAGGATCCTCAGACTTGGATCTATTATGAGAAGTGTAAACACTTCTAACCCGGAGGTACAGTGTTTATAATAACCATAAAAGATCCTCCTCTAATTCACCCCAGTTTCTGAAGGTCATGATAAAGGTCATCCAGACTTAACAGGCTTCCCAGATAGCCATAGTACTACAGGAAATCCGTAGCACAGAGTTCTCAAGAAGAAACCCATGTCTGAACTGTGTTTCATATTCCTGCACCAGACCGAAATGGAATGGGAAAGAATATGAAGCCACTCTAATCCTATGTGTCACTCAAGCTCCCAGTGTGGAACCTTGATCACTGAGAAACCCCTCCCACCAAGGTAAACCAACAAATCCAGCACATGATATGATGACAATAATATGAAATGCATAAAATAGTAAATGAAAGCAATAAATAAAGTTGTACAGAAAGCAATAAATAAAGAAATAAAAAAAAGCACACATAACACATAACACCCCCATAAACACAAATCAAACAAGCGCTAGGAGAAACCCAGAAAAAGAACCAGAAGCCTTGGTTGCAGCATAGCTTCCCCAGCAAAGTCGCCAAGCTGTCACTCCCCAGATTTTCATCCTGGTGCAGACGCGAACTGTCGGCGAAGAGAAGGGTTGAGTTGAATAGAGTCGCCAGCTAGGCATTTTTATCCCGAAGGAAAGGTAATGCTGCATAAACCTGGAAAGAGATGGATAAGACGGTTGTGAACCAGAGAAACTGAGAAAGGGGGTTGGTTACGACCTGGGAAGGTATTATCACCCAGATCGTCCATCGTAATCGACGGGATCCACGCTTACAATATTGTGTTTAAAGGGGTAGGTGTATGTGCTATCTGTGTGCAAAATCTAGGGAAAGAAAGTACAAGTGTCAGTGCAAAAGGTGTGAATTGCTCAGGAACTGAGGCTTTAGAAAGAATGCTGAAAGAGAGGGAAGACAAAGAGAGTTTTGTTCAATAATTATTAAGTTATGCCTACGTATCCTCTCGTGCAATGAGGAAGTCAGAACAATGTAGTTCGACTCAAAGAGACTGAAAATAAATTGACTGTGAACTGCTTGCTTGTCTATGCTCAAGTGTATGACTCGTCTGGCTCGAGTGCTAATTGTCTTGCATTAGACGGGAGAAGCGAGTTCCGTTTATGAATGAGTGTGATGAGAAAGGAATCCCAAAGGAGACGATTATTGTTTGTTTTGGTGTTTTCAGTTTTTATATTGTTTTTGGTGTTTTGCATAAGTTAATGAGCTTAAGCCTAAGTCAAGGGCTTGTAAACTCATTATATCCTCCCTGATTAGGGATAATGAGCCTACTTAAGTATGAGATAAGCATCTCAACTTAATTACCATGATGATGTAGGATTAAGATCATTAACCTACTTGTGATATTAAGATGTTTTTGGGTTTTTGTTTAGTGTTAAGTAATGAGTTAAATCTCTAATCATAGATTAGTGAACTCATTACACCATCCTAATAGAAGGATGATAGATGAGAACACTTAAGCTGAGGAAGATACCTCATCTTAATCCATGGTTAGGGATTAAATTCATTATATAAAAAGCCTTTATTAAATGGATTTTAATTAGAGGATGAGATTAAGAATTGGATTTTATGGTTTGTAAGACAACTTGAGGGGGACTTGTCCATTAAACACTAGGGTTAGTCCCTCTTAACCATAAGGAAGAGATATAACCCTAATGTAAGGCCCAAGTTACAAGATAAAGTCTTAGTGATTATTAATGTGTTTGAATAAGAGGTGTAAACAAATTAAAGGTTTAACACTAAGTATTAAAGTTATACACTCCATCCTAAGATAAGGATGCAGGCATAACCCTAATTCAAAGTCCTAAAGCTTTGAGAGTTTAGCCTCTGATTAAGAGATGAGAAAAGAGACTCAAGGAGACTCAAAGGTAAAAGACTAATGGGGACTATATACAACCCTAAAAGTTATCATGCTTGGATATCCTATGGTTTATGAGGCTAAAGAGAAAAGATCTTCAAGAAGGCCACCAAGGAAAAAGCAGATGAAAAGAGAAGGAGGAAGAAGAATAAGTTACTTACTTCCTGAAGAAGATAAGTAACTTAAGAGAAATAAAGGAGAAAGAGAGACATAAGTGAAATAAGTTCACTTCAAAGACAAATAAATATTAAAATAAGAGGAAATAAAAGGTGGGAGGCGAAGGCAAATCCACCTCCCAGATAACTTACCAAAAGTACCTGAAACGTTAGTATGAATGCATAAGGAATGAAAGGAAAAGAAATAAGACAAATGAAGGTGCAAAGACCAAAGTCAGAGGTGAATATGCAATGTAAATGGCATATGAGATGATGCAAAGTCATACAAGATGCATATGAATGACTATACAAGGATGAGATGCAATGGAAGCATGTTTAGAATATTGAAAACACATGGATGTTCATGAAATGTAATGGATGCAAAGCATAACAAAATGATGCAACAATGATCAATAAATCTTTCAAACATGTCCTAAGATGTCTAAGATGACATACAAAAGAATTGAATGGCATGGCAAGTTCATAAGTTAATGATATGCAAAGAAGAATGCAAATGAAGATGCAAAATTAGGGTTTTAAGGCAACATGAGATGCATATGAATATAATAAAAGCATTCACCATGATAGAAAATTGAAATTGAGCTCAAAAAAACCCTAAACCTATACAAGATCACACCCCAAAGGAGAAGGTCAGAAGCCAATCCTAGTGAAAGTTATGAAATTCCTAAGTTAACTAGGGTTTTTGGGTGCTTCTAAAGGGAAAATGCAAATCAAATTGAAAATGCAAGATAAAAATATGAGATAAATAACCTAGAAACTATATGCAATATGTGAAACAATGCAAAAAGAAACAAGTTCAAACTCATCATGGTTAGGCAGAAATAAATTTTTCAAGTTATGGTTAAAAAATGTGAAATTCAAGAACCCTAATTCAAAGAAAATTGTGAAAATGTGATCAAACCTAAAAATAAATGTGTATGGTGAGTTTGAAAATGTTTCTAAATGTTTAATAATGCTTCATGATTTTTTTGGTGATTTTTAGAAACCTAAATGCATATTTAATTAATTAAAATCAATTAATTAATAAATTAAATAAAACATTTAAATATTTAAAAAATACTTTTTTAATGCAAAAAATAAAATAAAAAATGTTTTCAGGTTAAGAAAAATATTTAAAACAGAAATGCAAAGTTTGAGATTTTTTTGATGATTTTTTCTATTTTTAATCAAATGGACAAAAGAAATGAAATAAAAATGAAAATAAAATGGATTAAATGAGAATTATGATGATCTGATGGTCAGGATTCAAACCTAGGGAAAAGTTGTTGACTGCGCGCATGATCTAAGGGTCCAGATCAAATATGGCTAATTAATTTTAATTAATTTAATTAATTATGAATTAACATTAATGAACTAATATGGTCCATCCAAAAACGCGCTAACCCTAAGATCTAATGGCCAAGATTCAAACTGACTAATTAAACCCTAATTAAGTCCTAAACAATTTCAGGTGACCAGAGCAAGCTCCGGTCATCTTCTCCGGCGAGCACCTCTCTCCAACTTCTTCCCTAGGCTACCCCAGACCCCCTAATTCTCCAGAAACATCCCCCAAACCATTCTAAACAAGAATCGGGCCATGAAAATCATTTATATTGCATCAAAGTGGTGAATCAAAGAAAAGCATTTTTAGGTCAAAAATTTCAGAGCAAGCATACATCCTGGTTTCTCAACCATTTTCAAAAATAATCACATCCCCATGACCAGGGGAACACATAGAATCATTTAAGAACTTAAAATTGAGTTTTTGGAAAAACGTTTTGAGATGGCTACCTGAGATAGAGCTTTCTGATTCTGAGCTTTTTGACCCTACCTTTGGTGCTAATCAACTCTAATGTGTAAACACCCCAAATTTTCCCTCACTAAGTTCACACCATGGCTTATGATCTTTCATATTTGCATTAGTCTAAGCATATCATATCATATTGCATTTTTGTTTCACTGCATTAGTTCAAGTTCATCTACATCTAGGGTTTGTGATCTGAGCAATCCAAGGATCCATCTGAGCCACTCCAAAGGTATCCAACCATTCCAAGAGGGTCCATGTATGTTCAATCATCATATTATATCCCTCAAATATCAAGGAAGCCAAGAAATCACAAGAACTTGGAAAGCATGGAAGCAGAGCTAGGGTTTCACTGTACAAATGACCTGAAATTAGTGTTTTGGTTTCAGAGGCCATAACTCCAAATTTCTTGGTCATTCTTGTTTCTAATGGTCTCAATATATTATAAGGATCATGTGTACCAAGTTTGATGAATAAATTCATTGTGGAAGTCATCTGTTCACTGGGTAACTTCTTGAGCAAGTCAGAGCAAAAATCAGGGCATCTAAGGCCCCCAACAATGGAACCAAAGTGGATTTTTCATCAAATTGAAGTTATATGATCTTTATTTGATCATTGAAGTGCTTGTAAGTTCACAAAATTGAAGAAAATTAAGCTAAACCAAAAGTTGCCAAAAATGGAAATGACTTGTAATGTAAACTTTCCATTTTGGGAAAGTATTTCAACCTCCTCTTTCTCAACCAAAAATGCTTCAAATAAAAAAAATTTGGTCATGAAAGTTGTAGATTGGATCATTCCCTTTTCAAAAAGTACAAGAACAAGTTCTAATTCATTATGGAACTCAAGTTATGATCTTTCAAAGTTGGCAAAAATCCTATAATTTTCAAGAATACACCAAAGAGGGATTTTTGCAAAACCACTTGCCAAGCCATTTTGTGACTTATAATACACTTCTTTGCATCATACCAACATAGTACATTGCCTAAAAGTTAGAATTGGCCCAAGAATCTCAAGTTTTTATGCCTTGCACATCAAGAAATCACAAAGGGGCCAAACTTCATGAAAATTGCAAAATGATACACAACCATGCTTCCACTTGCTGAATCACCACAAAATGCATTCCATGGATCTCTTTGATATTTGTTGAACCATGACTATCCAAAAAGCCAGCTGCAAGAGAGCTCATACCTCAAGTACAAGCTTTGTTGACTTTGTGCAAGAAAGCCCATACCAATCACCATAGGCCACAACCACTTCTCTAACCTATCACAGCTTGTTATGTGGATCAAACACAAGCTATAACACAAGAGAAGCAAGCCTGAAACCTCAGAATCATCAAGCTCTCAAAAATCAACCCATTTGCAAAAGCATTCGAAACTCTCTGCTCACACACCCAAACTTCAAACGTTTTTCACCAATCACCTCAGCTTCATCAAAGGATCATTTCCCACCCTTCATTGCAACCAAAAACCCCCCAAAACCAAAACACGATTTCTGACCAGCAAGAGTGAAAGCTCTCAAACCAGCCATAACAAACTTCTTCCAAGCATCAAAGCTTCACCAGGAGGATCATTGGAGTCGTTTTGAACCAAAGAGGAGGCCGAATAGCTCAGTTTGAGAATGCTTCACTTCAGGTAACCTCAAGAACAAATTTTCCAAAAATGTGATTTTAGGTTATAGAAATGTTCTGTATGCTTTGCTGATCATCATGATCTATTTGGTTTTGAAAATGAGTTGAAAACAAGCATGTATGAAGCTTCTGAAATTTTGCGTGTTTTTTCCGTTTGCCTTTGATTCATGATCTTGAGTGAAAATAAATGGATTTTGTTGCTGGATTCGTGTTTAGAGTTGTTAGTTGAGTGTTTCTGGAGAGTTAGGGGGTCTGGGGTGGCCTAGGGTGGAAGTTAGGGTGAGGAGCTGGCCGGAGAAGATGACCGGAGGTCTTCTCCGGCCACCTGAGAGTCATTAAGAGGTTAATTAGGGTTTAGGGTTAGTTTGAATAATGGTCGTAGGATCTTGCTTACCCGCGTGTTTGGATGGCTCAGATTAATCATTAAAACCCTAATTCTCATTTAATTAAGTTAATTAGAATTAATTAAATTAATTAACCCAGAGTGCATCTCGGTCACTCATTTACGCGCTGGTCAACTTGGATTTCCCCAGTTCAAATATTGTCCCTTGGATCAGCCTACTTTCCTTTATTTTGATTTTTATTTCATTTTTTATCATTTGTTTTGCATAATTTATTTAAAATGCCTAGAAAATTCCAAAAATATTTTCCTTTAGCATTTTTAATTCAAATATTTTTATCAACCAGAAAACAGTTTTATTTTTATTTTTTGCATTAAAAAACCATTTTTAAAATATTTAAATGTTTATTTTAATTAATTAATGGAAATTAATTAATTAAAATATCATTTAGGTTTCTGAAAATTCCAAAAAAAATCTCATTGCATCTTAGGACATTTAGAAACATTGTCAAACCATTCATACAAATTTCTTTTTGGTTTTGAATCAATTTTGACATTTTTCTTGAATTTAGGGTTCATAAAAATCCTATTTTTGAACCCTAACTTCAAGAATTCTTTTCTGCATAACCATGAAGGGTTTGACATTGGTTCTTTTTGAATTGATCTTCATATAGCATGTAGTATCTAGCATATTTTTGTCATAAATTTATCTTGCATTTTTTATTTGATTTGCATTTTTCCCCTTAAGGTACCTTAATACCCTAGATAACTTAGAAAAATCACAACTTTCTTTAGGTTAAGAGTTAGACCTCCTCCTTTGGGGTGTGATATCATATGGGATTAGGGTTCCTTTGAGTTCATTTGCAATTTTTTATCTTATGTTTTTCTTCTGTTTTTTACTTTTGCATCTCATGTTGTCATAAAACCCTAATTTCTCATGTTCATTTGCATACATCTTGCATATGCATCCATTCATGAACTTGCCATGACATTTCTTGCATTCACATGTCATCTTAGACATCTTAGGACATATTAGAATCATGTTTGATCATTTCTTCATTCATTTTCCATGATGAGCATTCACTTTATTCCATAAACTTTCATGTGTTTTCATACTTCAAAACATGCTCCTTTGCATTCTCATCTCTTGTATGATCATTCATAACACTTGATCTGTATTTGCATCATCTCATAGCATCATTTGCATCATGTTTATGCTTATGGTTTTGGTTTTCATCTTTGTACACATTTCATTTTCACTTCATTTCTTTCTTTATGCTAACATTTTCAGGTGGTAAGTAACTTGAGAAGTGAATTTGCCTTCACTTCTCATTTCTCTTCTCATTATTCTTATGCATCCTTGCTGCATTTTTCTTTGCTTTAGAGTGAGCTTGCTCATTCATGTTCATCATTCACTTTCTTTCTCCAAGTTACTTATCTTCTTCAGTGAAGTAAGTAACTTGTTTTCTTCTGCTTCTTCTCCTTTCATCTGCTTCTTCCCTTGGTGGCTTCTTTGAAGATCTCTTACAAGCCTTACAAAACATAGGAACTTCCAAGCATGATAATAATTATGGTTTTGATTAGTCCCCCTTAGTTTTTTACCTTTGTGTCTTCTTTGTGTCTCTCTTCTCATCTCATCATTAGAGACTAAACCTTTAAGGTTTTAGGACTTTGGAATTAGGGTTATGCCTGCATCCTTCTCTTAGGATGGAGTGTATAACTTTAATCCTAAGTGTTAAACCCTTAATCTATTTAAACCTCTTAATCAATCCATCTAATAATCACTAAGACATTAACTTGTAACTTGGGCCTTACATTAGGGTTCTAATTCTTCCTTTATTGGTTAAGAAGGACTAACCCTAGTGTTTAATGGACAAGTCCCCCTCAAGTTGTCTTACAAACCATAAAACTCATTTCTTAATCTCACACTTAATTAAAATCCACTTTAATAAAAGGCTTGTTTTGTCATGAGGTTAATCCCTAATCATGGATTAAGTTTAGGTATCTTCCTCAGCTTAAATGTGCTAATCTATTATCCTTCTATTAGGATGGTGTGATGGGTCCATTAAGTCCTTGATTATGGCTTAAACTCATTACTTAACACTAAACAAAAACACCAAAAACATCTAAATAATCACAAGTAGGTAAATGATCTTAATCCTACATCATCATGGTAATTAAGTGTGAGGTGTTTATCTCATACTTAAGGTATTCTCATTATCCCTAATCAAAGGGAGGATATGATGAGTTTACTAACCCTTGGTTTAGGCTTAAGCTCATTAACTTATGACAAACACCAAAAACAATAAAAGATTGAAAGCACAAAAAATCAAACAATAACCGTCTCCTTCGGGATTCTTTTCTCATCACACTCATTCACAAACGAGAACTCGCTTCTTCCTTCTAATGCAAGACAGTTAGCACTTGAGCCAGACATGTCATACACTTGAGCATAGACAAGTAAGCAGTTCATAAGTCAATTTATCTTTCAGTCTCTTTGAGTCGAACTACGGTGTTCTGATTTCCTCATTGTACGAGAGGATACGTAGGCATAACTTAACTGTTATCGAACAAAAGTCTCTGTCTCCCCCCCCCCTCTTCCAGTATTATTCTTTCAAGCCTCATTCCTGAGCATTTCACTTCACTTTCTTACACTGACACATGTACATTCTTTTCCAGTTTTTGCACATAGATAGCACAGACACTACCCCTTTAAACACAATCTTTTAAACGTGGATCCCGTCGAGTAGGACGGACAATCTGGGTGCTAATACCTTCCCAGGTTGTAACCAACCCCCTTTCTCAGTTTCTCTAGTTCGCGACCGTCTTATCCATATCTTTCTAGGTTGTAACCAACCCCCTTTCTCAGTTTCTCTGAGTTGTGTGATGTTTCAGGCTTGTGTCTTTTATGAAATGAGCTCCATAAGGTTAGTATAGGCCAATGAGAGTGATCAGAAAGTGGGTGGTGGCATAATGTGATTGGTATGGGCCAAGTTGCAAAAATGTCAACATTGTGTACTTGAGGTATGGGCATGATTCAGAGCTGGCTTTAAGGGTGTCTTGGCCTCAGCTTGATTCATGGATGGCCCTAGGATGAAGTTTATGCAGCTGGAACACTTGGATCAAGAGATGTCATAGGTTTTACAAATTTCCCTCTTTGGAATTTCTTGAAGTGTAAGGCATAGAAACTTGTGATTTTTTGTGCTATCTTGATCAAAATGTGTTGCATTATGTTGGTATGATGTTTAGAAGTCAATTAGAGGTCATAAAATGGCTTAGAACTTGAATTTGCAAAAATCCCTCTTTGGTGCACACTTGAAAATTATATGATTTTTGCCGACTTTGAAAGGCCATATCTTGAGTTCTAGGATGAATCAAGACATGTTATTGTACTTTTTGAAAATGGGAAGACATAATCTACAACTTTCATGTTCAGGAATTTTTCATTTGAAGCATTTTTGGTCATGAAAGAATAGGTTGAATATCTTTCCCAAAATGGAAAGTTTCCATTACAAGTCCTTTCCAAAAATAGCAAGTTTGCATTTGGCTCAAAATTCTTCAACTTTGTGAACTTCTAACCTCTTAAATGATCAAATAAAGATCATAGAGACTCAAAATGATGATGATGACCCTTTGGTACCCTTGATAGAGGCCTCAGATGCCCTGATTTTGACTTTACTTGCTTAAGAAGTTACCCAATGATCAGATGACTTCCACAGTGAATTTCTTCATCAAATTTGGTACACATGATCCTTATAACATATTAAGACAATTAGAAACAAGAATGACCAAAAAATTTGGGATTAAGGCCTCTGAAACCAAAACCCTAATTTTAGGTCATCTGTGCAGGAAATCTTCAGTCAGCCTCTATGCCTTTGTCATGCTTTGTGATCCCTTGACTTTTATGAACTTTGGGGAGCATATTATGATCATGGAACACACATGGACCCTCTTGGAAAGCTTCAAGACCATTGGGATGGCTCAAATCATTTCTTGGATTGCTCAGATCACAAACCCTAGATGCAGATGAAATGAAATATGCAGATGAAACAAATATACAATATGAGATGGTATGATTATGCAATGCCATATGAAAGATCACAAACCATGGTGTGAGAAAAAGTGAGGGAAAATTTGGGGTGCTTACACCTCTCCACACCACTGCCATGCACTTCACATCAGTTAAGCTAATTGGATCAAACATGGCTGCATCTAAATCATACTACATTCCACCATAAGATCATGGATGCAAATGTATGGGATTCATGTGTTCAAGCACAAGCAAGCTGCATTGGAATACTTGTTGGACCATGCTTCTTGCTATGCACCTCATGAAACTTATGCTAAATCAAAATGCACTACAAGTTATAGTCAGAAGATCATGTTACTCATTGCCATGCTTTGATCCACATCATGAACTCCATGAAGCTTGCAACATATGATCCAACTCGAGTGTGGAAGCTTCTGGATGTTACAGCTGGCATAACTGCCATAACTTCCTCACTCATTTAACCTCACTCACTCAGTTAACCCAAGGCATGATTAACCATGATTAAGGGCTCTATAAAGCAAGATCATCACTTCAGTGCAAGGGTCAGCTTCATTCTTCATCACAAATCACCAAAAATTGCAAAGTGTTCACTCTGAATTTTCACATTGCAAATGGATTCGAGCAAGCATTATCATCATTGATCTGGATCCATTCTTCCTCCATTGATCATCCTCATCATATCAAGATCAATCATCAAGCATTTCATAGCCTGAAAGCTTCAAGATCCAGCACTGCACATTGTTGATCTTCACTGCAGTTTGGATTCAAACTCTCCAAATTGCCACAATCCTGCTTCAATCTACCTCAATTCATCATCAGCATTGTGTTTAGCTTCATCTCCATGGCTTGATCATCTCAAATCATCAAGGATTCAGCATTGCATAACATTGATCCTCACTGCATTTTCATCAATTTCTCAAGATCCACGCATCACAGAGTGTTTATCTCACTCTTATTGTCCTGAAGCAAGCTCAAGCATCCTAAGGAATCTCATCTCTGGCCTTCTAGCAACACTTTGATTACTCTACAACTCAGGTATGCCCTGAAACTTCACCATCTTGAATTGTATATTTTTCATTGGTTTTATGTTGTGTTGAGCTTAATAGAAGTTATGGAATGACTGGCTAGTTAATATGCACTCTAGGTGCTTAGATCCATTTTTAGGGCTGGAATTGTTTGTCTTCGATTCAGGAAATTTAGGGACTCTTAGTGAGATATGAGGCCAGATTCTGGATCAGGGTGAGGAGGAGAACATTTTTATGGTTTTAGAATTCATTTTAGTGAGGTTTAGGGTTTTCCCTACCGGATCATGAACGGAGAAGATGACTGGAATTCATCTCCGGTCATCATAATATTGTAGCCCTAATTTCTTCAACTTTATAACACAACCATTGGTTTCATCTGATCCAAAGGCCATTAACATGCCACCACATTAAAATAAACGTGACCTCACGTGCTTCCACGTCCCCAATTCTATTGACCTTGACTTCCTACTCACACCCCCAGCGCATTTCACCTGAGCCCAGTTATGTTGTTTTTATTACTTTTGGAACCCCCCAGACCCAAACCAATTAATTCCATTTTATTTCTTTTTTCTCATAAAATTTCAATTTCGTTTCCTATTTTTAAAAATAGCAAAATGCATTAAAATATTCCAATTTAATTCATGTAGGATCTTCATAATTTTCTATAATTTTCCATATTAGATTTTATTTTTAGTCATTTTTGAGATCAGAATTAATTTCCACTTTAATTGTTTCTCAATTTTCACCCTTGTTGACCAACAAATTTGCCCATTTTTGTTCTCCCAAACTATATATGATAAATGTACCATTCTTTTTGTGTTATTTTAGTAGCTCATTAAACTTCCTCAAAATATTTTTCTCTGGATTTTTAGGTCATGTTTAGGCCCTTTGGAGTTCATTCTTCCACATAGGTTCATATAAACCCTAATTGCATTCTAGTGATTCTTTAACCATTCAAAATTAGGAGTTTTCATGATAGTTTTTGTACACATGTTATTCTCTGGATTTTGATGTTCAATATTAAATTTCATAATTTTTCTAGGTCATTTGATATTTTTCTCAAGTTACTTAAGTCCTAAGTCATATTTGGTCCCTTTTAGAAGCTTCCTTCAACTCCATTTGAATAAGGCATTCATGCCATTGATCTAAGGTCTTGGTTCTGAGTCTTTTAGTTCATATTAGAGGTTCTTAAGTGTAGAGTACAATCATTAGGCCTTTGTCTTTTGATTTTAGCGTTTGTTTGAGTCTTAAGTTGCCTTTGCCTCCTTTTGACCTAATTCTTCTTCATCCTCCGTCTTAACCCTTCAAATCTAATTTTGTGATGATCATTGCATGTTTAAACCACTTCTTAAAATTTCATCAAGCCCCTAGTCTTTGTATGAGGAATTCAAATTATCTTGGTCATGTTTTGATTTGTATTCTAAGTTTTTCTTCCTTTGAAGATTTATATGCATCTTCTTCTCATTCTCACACCATTACACATAGAGTTTGCATCTCTTTCACTTGGATCTCTTCATCATCTTTTAGTATAACATCTTAGGAGACTTTAGTTAGGTGTTAGCCCCTGGAGTTTCTATTCACCTTAGGGTTTATACAATTTTAGCTTACTTAACCATTTAGGTTTCTTCATGTAACTTTACATTAGCTCTTATTAGGGTTTAGCTTCTTTTTAGGACATAGTTTGAAGTTGTTCACTTTTGTAGCTTTAGAATACTTAAGTTGAGTTTAGCTACTTACTTTTTAAGTTTACCATCTTATAAGGTGCTTTAGGCTTAGGTATTTGTCTTAATTGTTCACTAATCTCCTCCTTAGATAGTATGGATTGTTTTGAAAGATTTACCATGTAATATTTGTTCAATTTTATTCATCATACTAATATTTGTATTGGTAGGGGGAAGATGATTTAATCACTTCATTCTTATTCCTTTATGCATTTATTTGTTTTGCCTTAGCACCTTGGTGCTTTGTTCATAGGGCTTCCCTTTTTCTTTAGATTTCAACTTAACTTCCTTAGGAAGTATGTTGAATTCTAGTTTGCTCTTTCTTCTCCTTAGGTTAGAATGCCTAATTAACCATAGGACCACACTTTTGTACATAATAAGATGACTTAGGGTTGTGTCTTAGTCCCCCATTAGCTTTGACCTTTTGCCTCTTGAGTTTTCTCTTCTCATCTCCAAACAAAATCCAAAAAGACTTAACAAATATATGAAATGATCCATGTTGTATAGCCTTATTCCATGGGGCACTTACATTCGTTCCATCTTGGAGTGGTGTATGCTTGTCTAGCATGATGTACAAGTTTCATCAAGGGGTTGTTTCACAAATAAAACATAAAAGACACTTCTTCACAAAAGCTACAAAAACACTTAATAAAGTTCAACAAGCTGGGGAACTTAAACCCTAATTTATGGAAACCAGTCTTGGATAAATTCTCCTTACTGGGTGTGCTTGTTCTATTATTCCATCTTGGAATGTAGTAACAAGTACACATTACAGGGAAATGAGTTTGAATTCACTTTCTTGTGCCAAATTCATATAAAAGACTCTTAAAAAGCAAATTACAAACAATAAGCAGCTGTCCTGCGGGAACTTCTCTTTCTCACCTCATTCATTCTCAACACGAACTCACGACGACTTGTCTCGCATGCAAGACGGTAAACGCACTTGTACCAGATGAGCCTGCAACACCTGAGCATAGACATACACACTTCAAGCTATAAAAAAACACAAACAATTAGTTCCCGCCTTAGTTAGGCGAACTACGTCGACTCTGATCCTCATTTTCCCGATGAGGTACGTAGGCAGCGGGGTAGGGCCCATTAGAGCACATTCTTTATTTTCCCTACATTTCCCCCTTTCTTTTCATTTTCTTTTCCAATTCCTTTCTCATTTCAGTTCCAGTTCCAGTCAGCAGTTCATTTGTTCAGCAGCACTTTATTCTATCACCCTTTAAAACAAACAAACAAGCGTGGATCCTGTCGGGTACGGCAGACGGTTTGGGGTGCTAATACCTTCCCAGGTCGTAACCGACTCCCGAACCCAGATCTTTGGTTTGCATGACCTTGTCCTTTCCGTCTTCCTCAGGTTTGTGCAGCATTACCTTTCCCGTTCCTTCAAGATAAAATTGCCTGGTTGGCGACTCTACCTTTTTCCGCGCCACTTTCGCGTTTGTACTAGGATGAAAATACCGGGAGCGACAATAGGTGATGATGAATGATTTGTGGTGAGAATATGGATTATGTGCATTTTATATGTTGAGATATATAATTATATGCAATGATATTATGATAATGTTGTCGCTCCCAGGAACTTCACATCCCGGTGCAGACGCGAACGGTCGGCGATGTTGGAGGTTGAGGTTGAATAGAGTCGCCAGCTAGGCATTTTTATCCCGAAGGAAAGGTAATGTTGCATAAACCTGGAAGGGTATAGATAAGACGGTTGCGAACTAGAGAAACTGAGAAAGGGGGTTGGTTACGACCTGGGAAGGTATTAGCACCCAGATCGTCCTTCGTACTCGACGGGATCCACGCTTACTTGATTGTGTTTAAAAAGGGATAGTGTATGTGTTGACTGTGTATAAAAAGCTAGGGAGAAATGTACAGAGTGTCAGTGCAAAAGGAGAGGGTGAGTGCTCAAGAATGAGGCTTAGAAAAGAAAGCTAAAATAGGGGGGAAGACACTGAGACTTTTGTTCGATAACTATTAAGTTATGCCTACGTATCTTCTCGTGCAATGAGGAAGTCAGAACACCGTAGTTCAACTCAAAGAGACTGGATGATTTTGACTCTGAACTTTTTGCTTGTCTATGCTCAAGTGTACGACTCGTCTGGCTCGAGTGCTAACTGTCTTGTATTAGACGGAAGAAGCGAGTTCTCGTTTATAGAATGAAGGTGGTGAGAAAAGAATCCTGGAGGAGACGATTATTGTTTGTTTTTGTGTTTTCAGTTTTTTATTGTTTTTGGTGTTTTGCATAGGTAAAATGAGCTTAAGCCTAAATCAAGGGTTTGTAAACTCATTATATCCTCCCTGATTAGGGATAATGAGCCTACTTAAGTGTGAGATAAGCATCTCAACTTAATTACCATGATGATATAGGATTAAGATCATTAACCTACTTGGTAATTATTAAGTGTTTTTGGGTTTTTGTTTAGTGTTAAGTAATGATTTTAATCTCTAATCAGGGATTAGTGAACTCTTTACACCATCCTAAGAGAAGGATGATAGATGAGAACACTTAAGCTGAGGAAGACTCCTCAACTTAATCCATGGTAAGGGAATAAATTCATTATATAACAAGCCTTTATTAAGGTAGATTTTAATTAAAGGGTGAGATTAAGAAGTGAGTTTTAAGTTCGTAAGACAACTTGAGGGGGACTTGTCTATTAAACACTAGGGTCAGTCCCTCTTAACCAAAAGGAAGAGATGGAACCCTAATATTAGGCCCAAGTTACAAGCTTAAGTCTTAATCATTATTAGGTGTTTTGATTAAGAGGTGTAAACAAATTAAAGGTTTAACACTAAGGATTAAATTTATACACTCCATCCTAAGATAAGGATGCAAGCATAACCCTAATTCAAAGTCCTAAAGCTTTAAGTGTTTAGCCTCTGATTATGAGATGAGAAGAGAGACTCAAAGGTAAAAAGATAGGGGGGACTATATACAACCCTAAAAATTATAATGCTTGGATATCCTATGGTTTGTGAGTCTTAAAGAGGAAGATCTTCAGGAGGCCATCAAGGAAGAGAAGCAGATGAAAAGAGAAGGAGAAAGGAGAACAGGTTACTTACTTCCTGAAGAAGATAAGTAACCTAAAAAGAAAGAGAAGGAGCAAGAGAGCACAAGTGAAGCAATTTCACTTAAAAGACAAGTAAATATGCAAATGAAAAGATGGGAAAAGGTGGGATGTGAAGGCAAATCCACATCCCAAACAACTTACCATAAACCCCTGAAATGTTAGTGTGAATGCATAAGATGCAAAGCAAAGAGAAATAAAGCAAATGAAGGTGAAATGACCAAAACCAGAAGTGTAAACATGATGCAAATGTGTTATCAGATGATGCAAAGTCATACATGATGCATATGAATGATTATACAAAGGATGAGATGCAAAAGAAGCATGTTAGAAGCTTAGAAACACATGGATGCACATGAAATCTAATGAATGCAAAGCATACCAAATGAATTAAGAAATGATTAAGCAATGTTCAAATATGTCTTAAGATGTCTAAGATGGCATACAAAGGTATGGAATGTCATGGCAAGTTCATATGATGATGATATGCAAAGATGGATGCAAAGGAACATAAGAAATTAGGGTATTATGAAAGTATGAGATGCAAATGACCAAAACAGAAGCATTCATCATGATAAAAAATTGAAAATGAACTCAAACAAAACCTAAACATATAAAAGATCACTACCCAAAGGTGAAGGTCAGAAGCTAAACCTAAAGGAAGTTATGAATTTCCTAAGTTAACTAGGGTTTTTGGGTGATTCTAAAGGAAAAATGCAAATCAATTTGAAAATGCAATGAAAAATCATGAGATAAATAACCTATATACTAGATGCAATATGTGAAACAATGCAAAAAGAATCAAGTTCAAACTCATGATGGTTGATCAGAAATGATTTTTTCAAGTTAGGGTTAGAAAATGGAAATTTTATGAGCCCTAATTCAAAGATAATTGTGAAAACATGATCAAACCTAAAAGGAAATTTGTATGGTGAGTTTGTAAATGTTTCTAAATGTATGAGAATGCTTCATAAATTTTTTGGTGATTTTTAGAAACCTAAATGTATTTTTAATTAATTAAAATCAATTAATTAATTAAATAAAACATTTAAATGATTTAAAAATACTTTTTTAATGCAAAAATTAAAATAAAAAATAAGTTTTGAGTTAAGAAAAATATTTGAAGTGAAAATGCAGAAAATGAGATTTTTAAAAGTGTTTTTGCAATTTTTAATAATTATGAGAAAACAAAAGAAATAAAATGAAAATAAAACAAAAGAAAATGAAAGTAATCCAATCTGATGGTCCAGATTCAAATTGGGATTAACTGCGTGCGCAGATGAAAGGCTGGGATTGTTTTAGATCAAATTAATTTAATTAAACCTAATTAAACTAATTAATTAAAGATTATAATTAATGAGTGAATCTGATTCGTCCACGCGCTAAACAAAACATGATCCAATGGCCCAAAACGCATATGGAGATTAAACCCTAATTAAGCCCTAATGACCCTCAGGTGACCGGAACAGTGTTATGGTCATCTTCTCTGATCACTCAAAACCTCATCTTCCTCCCTTGGCAAAATCTAAACATCAAAACCACCCAGAAATGATCCCCACATTAAATGCAACTCGAAACACTCATCAAACACAATTAATATCACACAATCAGAGAGAATCGAATCAAAACATATTTCTGGGAAAAATTTCAGAAGCTCATGAAATGCTTATTTCTCAATTATTTTCGATTCCTAAAACATCAGAGTGATCCCCATAACATGTAGTTTCATTCTATAATAAGAAATCAAAGGTCTGAAAGATTTTGTTCTTGAGCATACCTGAGCTAATGAACTACAAATGTGAGCTTTCAGAGCCTCTCCTTCTCCTTCGTGCAAAAAGCTTCCTTTGATCCTCCTGATGCTAGTGGAATGCTTGAAAGGCTTTGAGAGTGGCTAGTTTGTGTGGTCCAGCTCTGATGTAGCAGAAATGGAGGTTTGTGTGTGTGGTGATTCAGGCCATTTCAATGGTTGGTTTGTGTTCTATAGGTTATGTGGAGATGATTGGTGGAAAAAGATTTGAGTTTTGATGGCTGTGTTGTGAAATTCGAAGAGAGGAAGTGTTATGGAAGTTTTTGGGATTTCTGAGTGTGTGAGGTTCCAGGCTTGTGTGATGTGTGTAATGAGTTCCTTAGGGTTTGCATAAGAGGTCTTGATTGGTCAGAAAGTTGTTGTGGCACAGGCTGATTGGTATGGCTTGTTTTGCAAAAAAGTCAAAATTGGCAACTTGAGGTATGGGCTAGGACAGAGTGGATTTCATGGCTTGATCTGCTTCAGCTAAGTTTGAGGATGGCCCTTGGATGGTTTATGATCGACTGCAACACTTGGATTGCAAGATAGCATGTGTTTTGCAAATTTCCAACTTTGTGCATTCTTGAGAAATTGGCCATGAAAACTTGTGATGCAAGGCTCAAATCTGATCTTGATATGTTGTGTGAACATGTTATGATGCTTATAGGACGATTAGAGGTCATTAGAATGCTTAAAACTTGGTTTTGCAAAAAATCCTCTTTGGCACATACTTGAAAATTACAAGATTTTTCCCAACTTTGAAACATCATATCTTGAGTTCTAGGATGAATCAAGAGGAGTTCTTGTACTTTTTGAAAATGGAAAGATCCAATCTACAACTTTCATGTTTAAGGATTTTTCATTTGAAGCATTTTTTATCAAGAAAGAGGAGGTTGAAAATCTTTCCCAAAATGGAAAGTTTCCATTACAAGTCATGTCCAAAAATGGAAAGTTTGCAAATGGCTTGAAATTCTTCAATCTTGTGAACTTATAACCACTTCTAAGATCAAATAAAGATCATAGAACCTCAAAATGATAAAGATGACCAATTGGTTCCATTGGTGGTGGCCTCAGAGGCCCTGAATCTGACTTTTCTTGCACAACAAGTTACCAATTGATCAAATGACTTCCACAATGAATTTATTCATCAAATTTGGTACACATGCTCCTTATAACATATTAAGACCATTAGAATCAAGAATGACCAAAAAAATTGAGGTTAAGGGCCTCAAACCCAAAACCCTAATTTTAGGTCATCTGTGAAGGAAACCCTAGCCTGCCTGGACCTCTGTGAAATCCTTTGTGACATTTGTGACTTCAAAGACTTCTTGGAGATGTAAAATGATCATAGAACACTCATGTACCCTCTTGGCATGCTTCAAGACCATTGAGATAGCTCAAATCACTTCTTGGATTGCTCATATCACAAACCCTAGATGCAGCTTATGCAGATGAAATAAACTATGCAGTGTGAGATGATATGATTATGTAATGCAATATGAAAATATCACAAGCCATGGTGTGAGAAAAAGTGAGGGAAAATTTGGGGTGTTTACAGCTGCCCCTATTCAAGCATGAGTTAGTTGTGCAGGGTGTAACACCCCAAATCTACCCGGCGGAAAATCATAAATCAGAGTTTCAAAATTCAACAATAAAACAGGATGCTACATTTTTTTCAACTTTAACAAGTTCATTTAATTTCATGAACATCGATACATAACACTTCAAATAGGATGAAACTATAATGTCAACTCTTATTCAATTCCTTGAAACAAAACAACTTTTACAAATAGGCAGCGGATCCACAAATATTCAACTTTGCATCAGTTAACAACTTTTTCAACCTCACAACTTAGTAATAAAATGTTTTTCATTTAGACAACTTAAAATAACAATAACTAAATATAACAACAAAACAATTAAGCGTTCATCCCCCCGAGTGTTACGTATCAGAGCGACAACACCGACTTTACTAAGAACGTAAGCAACGCTAATCTGGAATACCTGCACGTTACCAATCAAGGTAACATTCAACAGCAGAAAGGGGTGAGATATCGAACCATATAAACAAGAGTATGATAATTAATACGCCAGATAGAATCATACAATTTTCACACTATCCATAACAACGTCTTACTAAACACCCCAAACAACCAACATATTTTATCATCTTAATTCACACATCAACCTAATCAATTCCAACTATAACCTTAGCATACACACCTTCATCAACTTCGACGAACGTTTACAACATATTCAACTCCTTCAATATCAACATAATCGACATTACAACCATAAATATATAGACAACTCAGGCAACATAATCCTATAATCAACTCATCCATCAGAATAATATAATCAACTTGGCAACATAATCAACTTATCCAACATAATAATATATTCAACTTAGCAACATAATCAACTTGTCCAACATAATAATATAATCAACTTAGCATGAACCACTTACTCGACATAATAAACCTAAACCACATAATCCACTTAAATATACATAAACAACTTATTCCACTTGAGCAACGTACACAACTTTATCAATGTAAGCAACAAGAACAACTTTATCAACTCGACAACATAAACAACACAAACAACATAATTAATGTGACACGGAATGTGACTCGACTGTGTATATGCATGTGGTACCATTGGAGTTAAACTCCCAACTTAAAATATACCAGGTTATCGAGGTATCTGCAAGGCATAAGCCTTCAACTTAATAAAGTTTCCAAAATCCAGGCCAACATGGTGAGCATTCGCTCCAACTTAGAAATGCAATGCCATGATACAACGACTCAACACATCACAACAATCAACTCCAACAACATACAACAAATAACATTGCAACTTTAATTCAACACCGATTCAACTTTGGCCATATGCCTACAACTTTCAATGTTGGTCATACGAACTACAACTTGAACATCAACATTGGTATTACAACCTACAACTCAAATAATCAACATGGGTCCTTCGACCTTCAACTTAAAAATACCCAAATACCGGGACAAAACGACATAAGCAACTATACTAGAAAATTCACACGTTCAACACTAATTAACAAAATACACCGACTAAGATCACCTATTTATTATTCCGAACTAACTCGACAATTTTCGTTAAATTCCGGACAACTAATTTCTCTGCTTAAATTCACTTATTCGGCTAAACAGACAAACTGCATTGTTTTATACTCCACGGCTATTACTAATCAATTTTACAAATTATGTTCAATTTCCAACTTACTAATACCGACGCATCATACTGCCAATTATACTATCATAAGAATTCAGCCCGATACCAAAATGCCAACACCTGCTAAATCTCATGTTACTGATTTCTTACTTTTGTCTCTCTTAAGGATCTGCTAAAGTATGCTACTTCTATACTCCACCTCTTACAAACTAATTAACATTATTATTTAATTATAATAAACATTTATGTTAATTTTATTAAGAATAAAAAGATAAATAATCCTTTATTTATTTTCTTATTATAAAATTTGTATGACTTAATTAAATATATATACTTATTTCTTTCAAACTAACGTTAAAACAAATAATACTAACTACTAAAATCATGGTCCTTGCCATGAAACCACGACCTGGGCCGTAGGAGTATGGCCTACGCCACATAGGGTTGTGGCCTGCGCCACATGCTCCTCTCATAATGGGTGGCATGCGCCACCCCTTTCTTGAATGATTGTGCAGAATTTTCCCCAATTAATTTTTCCGAAAACTCGAATAACTTTACAGCAGCATCTATCGATTCAATTCGGTAATAAAATACAACCGAAATTGACAATTCAACCACAACAAAGAACACAGATAATTCACCAAATCAAGCAAAGTAAAAAGTACTAATTCAACAATGGATAATATGAAATTATTCAATCCCAATCCTACATACTAATTATCATAATCCCGATTATAGAGTTCGAACTCCACCCTTACCTTAATCGATGACCGCTTCGAATCTCCGATCGAATTTCCAACCCCTTTGCATATGTGACCCTTTTCCTCTCCTTTTTCATCCATGTAGATTAGAAATACGAACACGCTGCCATTGAGTTCCTATATTGACCAAAATTCAGCCTTCATCACCATCAATCCCGTAACTACTATTTGACCAATTTCCAGCATGAACTTCCAAACTTCAAATGCGTTTTTCTCCTTCAATATAGAACTTATTGATACTAAATTATATATCAAATCAAAAGGAATTTCGTAAGCTTTCCATAAATTCAAGAATCGCTTTAATCAGAATTACGAGTAAAAAGCTATCACCTATTTAGTGGAAGCTGTACCGATTGTGCGAAAATTAAGATATGAACATGAATCCTTCTTTCTCCTTCTTTTCTCCCAAGTTGTTTTCTCTCCTCTAAAACCCTTATTTTTCTCTAAGAATTTTTCCTGTTTTTCCCTAATTTCCACGATTCCCTTTTCTCAACTTCTACTGATTTCAACTTCTCCTCTTGACTAATTCTCCTCTTTATTTTTCTTTTTATTATAATAATTATTATAAATCAATCTTAATTGGGCTTTCTAATTCGCACCCCCACGACTTCTACCATCCACGCCACAACTAGACCCACTTAAATCAATATTCTCATAATTCCATAATATTAATTCGAATATCATTTCTCCCGACTAAACTGACTAATCACCGACTATCAATTAAATCGCCCAACTACCAAATCAATATAATCAACCATAAACGCAAAATATTCAATATTATTATCTACAACTTAAATCAACTTATTTAATAAATTCAACTTGAATCAACCTATAAACATCCACGAATTATTCCGATATTTCGGAAACCAACTTAAATCAACATCAAATACACAAGGCATCATAAATCAACACAACGTAATTCACTTATATTTAATTAAATAAATTAATTAAATAAACGGACGTTACACAGGGTGTAAGCGCCTGGCTTAACAGACAAACAAGATAACTTATGGTTGGATACCAAAGACAGTACGAAATTTGCACTCATTGGGGAGAAGAAGAAAAGGGATATAAATTGTAACAGGTAGTACAGTATGAGTATCAAATGAAAGCGATGGAGGACGACCATCGAGCAGAGGACGACTGTTGGAGATAAACAGCGGTAAGTAAAGCAATGACGAGGACGGCCATCATGCTGGGAAAATAAAGAGACCACGACGGGGACGGCCATTGGGTAAACTGATGAAGGACGATCATCAGGATAAAGGAAAAGACCACGACGGGGACGGCCATCGGGTAAAGAAATAAAACTCTCTGGGGATTAAAGAAATGAGGAAAGCACTGACGGGGATGGCCATCAGGTTAAATGGTAAATAAACTGCGACGGGGACGGCCATCAGGTAAAAGAATAAATGAAATAATGATGAGGGATGGTCATCAAAAGAGGTGAAGGACGATCACCTAGCAGGGGACAGCTGCTGGAAATATCACGACATAGGATGAATGCCTGATAGAAAAGATCAACAATGGGGACGGCCATCGGATAAGCATGATGAAGGACGATCATCAAGAGGTGAAGGACGATCACCTAGAAGGGGACGGCTTCTCTTGGGGATTATCTCGACATAGGACGAATGTCGGATAACAAAGATCGACGATAGGGACGACCATCGGATAAATGATGAGGGACGGTCATACAAGAGGTGAAGGATGATCACCTAGCAGGGGACGGCTGCTAAAAAGATATCGCGACATAGGACGAATGTCGGATAGAAAGTTCCAACAATGGGGATTCCACTGGGGATAGGATGAGGGGCAGTCATCCAAAGGTGAAGGACGATCACTTGGCAGGGGATGGCTGCCGAAAATATCACGACATAGGACGAATGTCAGATAGAAAGAGATTGTTTTGTTGGTGACTTCTGGGGAATGGTAAACAAGGACGAGTGCTTACGCTTTGAAACAAAAGGTATAAGTGTTTGACAGTATGTATAGACTAAAGATGCGGACGAGCATCCTTAGGAACACGATACGGACGAGTATCGATAGAAACAAACGCTGACACGTGTTTAAGGATGATGATATGGACGAGTATCAATCGGTTAAGCAAGGAACACGAACGAGTGTTGATCTGCCGGGGAGGTGATATATACAAGATGCGAACGAGTATCAGAGGATTGTGTATAAGTATGTACAAGTGTTTGACCTACTGGAGGATATGTGCAAGACACGAAAGAGTGTCAAAAAGATTGAGCAAGGGACACAGATGAGTATTTGACTTGTTGGGGAAGGTATGACATGGGCGAATGTCAAAAAGAATATGTACAAGTATGAACAAGTGTTTGTATTGAGAGTGCGACAAGGTATTCTGGCTTTGTCTGCGGGGGATAAGTTTTGTATATTGTTGGTGAAGTAATTTTTGATGTTTGCAGGTGATTGGCTTGAAGCTGGCTTATGATCATGCAAATGTTTGATTTTTGTTGTAATGCTTCGTATTAGACGGAATGTTACGCTTTGCGTGGGGAAAAATGATGCGAATGCTATTATTATGAAAATGAGAGAACCGATCTGAGATCTGGATCCTGCAGGGAGAAAGATCTTTGGGTGATCAATCTGGAGGGAGAACTCTGATGGGGAAAGAGATCATTGGTCGATCTGTGGGGAGAGAGGATCACCGTAAGATCTTTCTAGGGAACTCCGTGGCGCTCTGGGGGAAGAAATCTGTGGGGATCTCGGCTGGGGAAGCTTCCATTGAAGAGACTAATGTTGGGGATGAGGAGGTTTCGACAACTCCGCTGGGGAACAGAAAACCCTGGCAACTCTACTGGGGAGAAACTGGCAACTCTGCGGGAAAGCGATTCTGTCGACTATGCTGAGGATGAGAAAATCCTAGCAACTCTGACGGGGAACAACAGTTTAAGCATTGCTCTGGAGATTCTGCTTGGGGAGAAGAGAACTTCTGGGAAGTAATCTGTTGCAACTCCTTCGTCCAAGTGACACGCTGGGGATTAAATGAGTTTCCCGAAGGATCCTTTGAGGAGATGACAACTTTGCGGGGGAATATTTTTGTCAATTAACCCTGCTGATGAGGTGATTGCTGACTTGGATGGGGATATAATGCCTGATATACCCCATGTTGTGAAAGATTGTCTGCCTTGAGTACCTGCAACCTGTTAAGCAAAGGAAAAGTACAAGTGTCCCGAGGTATCCTCAACCAGATTCTGTCATAGGAGTTAGATTTACTCAAGAGTGCATATTTCCTGCAAGCATATATTGAAAATGGCTTATATGTTTTCATGCAAGTGTTGTATTATGAACTCTTGACATTTTGCAAACGAAACAAAAATGTACAAAAACAAAGTGTGACTGAATAATCTAATTTTATTGATTTGTGTGCCCTGAATGGACAAGTACAGTGAAGAAGCGAATCCCTGAAAGGAGGAGATTGCTGTAAATTGAGAAAATAAAAGTGTTGGCAATGTTGAAATTGACGCTCCAGCGAGCTTCCTTCGCTATGACCTGTATGACCATGACGCTCTTCTTATCTTGCTTTCTGAAGAAAGTTGATTATGACCGATGCTTTATCCTTTCAAAGCTTTCCATGTTGTGAATGATACAGACGAATTCAGAATGTAGTTGTTCGCTTTTTCCCTGATTTTGCGTGGATCGCCCTTTCGGGTTTTCAATCCACCGGGATACCCATTTTTGCCTGAGCTGTCCGATGTGGCTTTTCAACTCAGTGGATGTACATTTTTTTTAATTTTCCCTTATTTTTGCCCGAGTCTTTTATTCTGTTTTTGACTCGATGGGATGCCCTATTTTTGCCTGGACTTACATTCTGTTTTTATGACCAGCGGGTCTTTTATGCGAAGTATTTTTTAACTGCATCTGAATTCACATGAGACAAAAATTCCTCGCCATCCATAGTAGTGAGCATCAGTGCTCCACCAGAGAAAACTTTCTTTACTATGAATGGGCCTTCGTAGTTTGGCGTCCATTTGCCCCTGTGGTATGTATGCAGAGGAAGAAGTCTTTTCAGAACAAGCTCCCCCACTTGGTATTCCCGAGGTCTGACTTTCTGATCGAAAGCTTTCTTCATTCGCTTTTGATATATTTGCCCATGACAGATGGCTGCTAATCTCTTTTCTTCAATCAGACTCAGTTGATTATATCGAGATCGGACCCATTCTGCTTCATCCAGTTTCACATCCATCATTACCCGTAAGTAGGGTAGTTCAACTTCAACAAGTAAGACAACTTCCATATTATACACAAGCTGATAAGGTGTTGCCCCAGTAGATGTTCTGATAGAGGTTCGGTACCCATGCAAAGCAAATGGTAGCATTTCATGCCAGTCTTTGTAGGTGACTACCATCTTTTGCACAATCTTCTCAATGTTCTTGTTAGCTGCCTCAACAACGTCATTCATCTTTGGCCTGTAAGGAGAAGAGTTGTGATGTTGAATCTTGAAGTCCCGGAAAAGCTTTGTCATCATCTTTTTGTTCAAATTGGAACCATTATCAGTAATGATTCTCTCGGGAACTCCATATCGACAGATGATATCCCTTTTCAGAAATTGAGCTATTACTTGTCTGGTGATGTTTGCATATGAAGCTGCTTCAACTCATTTGGTGAAGTGATCAATGGCTACCAGGTTGAATCTGTGACCATTTGAAGTAGTCAATTCAATCTTTCCAATCATATCAATGCCCCACATGGCAAATGGCCAAGGTGAAGACATTACATTCAAAGGATTCAGAGGCACATGCACTTTATTTGTGTACATCTGGCATTTATGGCACTTTCCGGCATAAGCACAACAGTCTGCATCCATTGTGATACAATAGTAACCCGATCTTAACAATTTCTTTGCCATTGCATGTCCTCCGGCATGAGTAACGAATGAACCTTCATGTACTTCGTGCATCAGTAGGTCTGCTTCCTTCTTGTCAACACATCTGAGCAAGACCATGTCGAAGTTACGCTTATACAAAGAACCATCAGTATTGAGGAAGAAACTACCGGCTAGCCTTCTTAATGTCTTCTTATCATTGGACGATGCCCCAGGTGGGTATATCTGAGTTTCCAAGAAGCATTTGATGTCATGGCACCAAGGCTTGTTATCACTGACAGTGTCCACAGAGAATACATATGTCTGTCAGTCTAGTCTGGATACCAAAATCTGAGGTACATAAATGGCAGTTTGCACTTTGATCATGGATGAAATGGTAGCCAAAGCGTCTGCAAACTGATTCTCATCTCGAGGGATGTATTCAAGCTTAATTGTTGTGAAAAAGGTCAACAATCTCCTCGTATAGTCACGGTAGGGAATCAGATGCTCCTGATGAGTGTACCACTTGCCATTGGTCTGGTTGATTACCAAAGCTGAATCTCCGAATACATTCAAGGTTTTGATCCTGAGGTCAATGGCTTCCTCAAGACCCATGATACAAGCTTCATATTCTGCTTCGTTGTAAGTGCAGGCAAAGGTGAGCCTTGCTGAGAAAGGCATATGAACCCCTTTAGGTGTAATAAGCACCGCACCAACCCCACGACCGTTGCAATTAACTGCCCCGTCAAACATCATAGTTCATACTTCTTCTGGGTCAGGCCCTTCAGTATGAATAGGCTCTTCACAATATTTTGCTTTTAAGAACATGATGTCTTCATCAGGGAAATCAAATCTCATTGGCTGGTAATCATCAATGGGTTGCTCAGCCAGATAGTCAGACAATACACTCCCCTTGATGGCTTTCTGAGAGGTGTATTGAATGTCATATTCTGTTAGAATCATTTGCCATCTTGCAACCCTTCCGATAAGTGTTGGCTTCTCAAATATGTACTTGACTGGATCCATCTTTGAGATTAACAAGGTAGTGTGAGTCAACAAGTTAAAGCACAACAAGTTTTCTCGAGCGGTGAATAACGTCGTTCACAATCGGTAAACCTTTTGCTTAGGTAGTATAATGCATACTCTTTTCGACCAGACTCGTAATACTGGCCCAACACACACCCTATCGACCCTTCTAATACTGTCAGATACATGATTAGAGGTCTTCCTTCAACTAGAGGCATGAGAATTGGAGGTTCTTGCAGATATTCTTTGATCTTATCAAAAGCTTTCTGAAAATCATCGTTCCACCTGACTGTTTGCTCTTTTCTTAACAGCTTAAACAAGGGTTCGCAAGTTGCAGTGAGATGAGATATGAACCTTGAGATGTAGTTCAATCTACCTAAGAACCCTCGAACTTCTTTCTCAGTCTTAGGTGCAGGCATTTCCTGAATTTCTTTGACTTTGTCGGGATCAACCTCAATTCCTTTTTCACTTACAATAAAACTCAGTAGCTTACCAGAACGTACCCCGAATGTGAATTTGTTGGGGTTCAACCTTAGCTGATATTTCCTCAGACGCTTGAACAATTTCAGCAGATTCACCAAATGATCTTCCTCTGTAAGGGACTTGGCAATCATGTCATCCACGTAGCACTCAATTTCTTTATGGATCATGTTGTGGAATAACGTTACCATAGCCCGTTGATATGTTGCATCGGCGTTCTTCAGACCGAATGACATTACCTTGTAACAGAACGTGCCCTAAGGTGTGATGAAGGTTGTCTTCTCCATGTCTTCAGGTGACATCTTAATATGATTGTATCCAGAAAATCCATCCATAAAAGAAAATACTGAGAACTGAGCAGTGTTATCCACCAATACATCAATGTGAGGTAATGGGAAATCATCTTTCGGGCTTGCTCTGTTCAGATCCCGGTAATCTACACACATACGCACCTTGCCATCCTTCTTAGGTACGGGTAGAATGTTAGCAACCCACAGCGGGTAACTAGTCACAGCAAGAAAACCGGCATCCCACTGCTTTTGTACTTCTTCTTTGATTTTCATGGCCATGTCTGGGAGAGTACGGCGCAACTTCTGTTTAACTGGCGGACAATCTTCTTTCAATGGCAGCCTGTGCATGACAACATCCGTATCCAGACCCGACATATCTTGATAGGACCAAGCAAAGACGTCGACATATTCCTGAAGCATACTGATGAGCTGTTCTTTCACTGGAGCTTGCAGACTGGCCTCGATCTTCACCTCTTTCACATTTTCCTCGGTACCAAGATTGACAGTTTCAACTTCCTCCTAATGAGGAGAAATCACTTTTTCCTCTTGTCTCAACAATCTGGCCAACTCTTCAGGAAAATAATAGTCTTCATCAACCCCTTCATCTGTTTGATTAATCGGATTATCAAAGTCATACGAGGTCATAGCAGTGTTGTTGTCGGTGCAATCTGGAAGGCTATCTCTGCAAGGGTTGAGATTTATTCATTTTAGTGATTGATTTTATCTTATTTAGAAAAAGTGAATGAAGTTTATTAAGAAAACATTGCCATTTATTGTTTTGTGCGAAAATAACAAAAATGAAAGACAGTGAGCAAAAAAATTGTTTACAAAAAATGTCCATTGTTCATTAATATTCCATTTGCACAAAATACATATATGGCCCTATTACAAAATGAGTCTTGACACCTTGGGCAATATGCAGGACTTGATGCATGCTTAAACAGGAAATAATAATTACTCTGCAACAATAACCCTTATAATTTCCTAGGAAGACCAGTTGAGGACTTGTTGGCCTAGGACCCTTGGACGAATCCAACTTTCCAGGTTGCAGTCGCTTTCAGCCTCGTCTTCCACATTGTTGATAGCATCCGGGGTCAGCATTCCCCACTTATGAACTTGGGAGCTTCAGCAGCCTCCTCTTGAGCTTGTCGGAATGGTTTGTAACCCAAACTGAACTTGTCTTTCTTAATCTGAACTTGTAGTAGCTTACCCCAGCCTTGGGCATTCTCGTCTTCAACAACCTTCCGAGCTTGTTTGTAAGAAGAGATTGAAGTACCAAACACTTCAGTTGTTGCTTCATTGACATTGAGGGCTTCAAAACCCTGACTCATTGTTTCTTGGATCTCCCCGTCCATCCCAATGTACTTGTACATAGCTAGATGACTGACGAATATGTCTTCCTCCCCACAGATGGTGATAGTTTGGCCTTCCCACTCGTATTTTAACTTCTGGTGAAGGGTCGATGGTATGACGCCAGCGACATGAATCCAGGGTCGACCCAAAAAACAGCTGTAGGCGGGCTGAATGTCCATCACATAGAAGGTAGTTTTGAAAATCTGTGGGCCAATTACCACAGGTAGCTCAATTTCTCCAAGAACCGATCTCTTTGAACCATCGAAGGCTCTCACAACCAGGTTACTCGGACGTAGTGCAAGACCATAATATTCCATCTTGACCAAGGCTTTCTTTGGAAGAACATTGAGTGAGGACCCAGTGTCAACCAAGACATGAGAAAGTACGGCACCTTTACACTCTAAGGTGTTATGTAAAGCCTTATTGTGGTTACGTCCTTCTGTAGTCAGATCAGCATCGGTGAACCCTAGTCCATGACTAGTATTGACATTTGAAACCACTATTTCTAGCTGATTAACTGTGATCTCCTCAGGCACATAAGTTGCGTGCAGGACTTTTAGAAGTGCATTCCTGTGAGCCTCGAAACACATAATCAGTGATAGAATGGAGATCTTGGAGGGTGTCTGGTGAAGCTGGTCCACAACTTTGTAGTCACTCTTCTTGATAATTCTCATGAACTCGTCTACATCCTGATCAAAGGACGTCTTCTGAGTTTCTTTAGCAATTGGTTCTTCAGGCACCACACTCTTGCCTTTTGCTTTGGCAGCAGCTTTTGCTTCAACATTAACTCTTGGGAACTATGAGACAAAGAGACGTCCGCTTCGAGTGAAGCCTCCGCCTCCCCTTACATTATCAATATATGGTGTAGAAGTTGAAGAGTCAAGAGTAACTTTATTTCCGTTGCTATACAAATCTGAGCCATAGTGCCAAGGCACGACACTGTTGTTGTCATATGGAACTGGTCCAGGCACTGTGATGGTAACAGGACTGATTGCTGCGGAATAAGGAGTTGTAACAGTCTGAGGATCATAGTAGATTGTGATAGGAGGTCTGATTGAAAGTGGTGCAGGTGATGAAAGTTGCTGATGTTGATGTTGATGTTGCTGAAAGTTGAAAGTTGAAAGAATCTGGAACATGAATGGTTGATGGGTCATAATAAATGGTGACTGTGGAAATGTCTTCATTGATGGTTGTTGTTGTTGTAGAAGACTCTGTTGAAAAGATGTTTGCTGAATTTGTAGGAGATTCCTTTGAAATGGTGTTTGTTGATGTTGTAGTAGAGATGTTTGTTGATGTTGTAGGAGTTGGAACTGTTGGAGTGATTTGCAAAATGCCTTCCCTGATAAGACTATTGATACCCTTTCTCAGATTTTCACAACCATTGGCAGAAATCTTGCAGGCTTCACAACCTGGAAACACTTGGCACTTCAATAGCTGAGCTTTCATTTCGGCCAATGGTGTTTGAACGTTTGTAATGTCATCAATTAAAACTGTTGGCTGGTCTTCTTCAATGGCATTAATCCTCGGCCCACCATGATTTGGTATCGGATTATTTGTAACATTTGGTGGAGGTGCAAAATTCAAAGCTTTGGAATCAACTAAGTCCCGAACTTTCATGTGCAAGGCCCTGCACTTCTCTGTTGTATGGCCAGGTGCATTGGAGTGGAAGGCACATATGGCGTTGACATCATAGTTCCTTGGAAGATTGTGAGGATCTGGTGGGGCCAGAGTCCTCAATTCGATCATATTGAGCTTCAATAACTGTGGGAGTAGAGCTGCATAGGGCATCGGGATGGGATCGATAACCCTATTGATTTGTGAAGTCTATTGTTGAAACGGATGTTGTTGCTGATTATTGTTGTTGTTGCCATAAGATCTCTGTTGTTGGGGAAACTGTTGTTGCTGAGGATACTGTTGTTGCTGAGGATACTGTTGTTGCTGAGGTGCTAGAGCAGGAATGGTGACAGTGGCTATTGATCTTTTCATGTATTGAGGCCTACCTCTGCCCACATGAACTGAGTTGGTTTCACCCGTTCTTCTAGGTCCTGAGAAGGGTTTCCTTGCATTGCTAGAACTAGCACCGTTGTCAGAGATTTTACCCATCTTCAAAAGGCTTTCAAATCTCTCACCAGCTATAACCACATCAGCAAAACTGGTAGAAGAGAAAGCAGCAAGCCGATCAATGTAGGTTCCTTGCAATGTGTTCATAAACATGTCAGTCATTTCTCTCTCTGACATAGGTGGCTGGACAGTAGCAACAAGTTGTCTCCACCTTTGGGCATATTTACGGAACTTTCCCTTGAAGATTAAGACATGCCTATCAAGATGGTCCTATTGGGAGCCATATCCAGGTTGTACTGATATTGGCGTATAAAGGCCTCGGCTAAGTCCTTCCAGTTTCTGACTGTAGCTCTAGATAGGTAAGAATACCATTCACAGGATGCCCCGGTCAAACTGTCTTCAAAGTAAAACATGCATAATTTCTCATCCATAGTATAAGCTTTCAATCTCCCCAGAAAGGATTGAAGATGGGTACGAGGGCAGGAGGTACCATTATACTTCTCAAAAAATGGAGGTTTGAACTTGTGAGGAATCCTGACTCCTTCCACCAAACCCATATCCATTACATCAAACCCCAAAGAGTTTGGGATTCTAAGGATCTCAGCTTCTCAGATATTTCGTCCAGACGACGATCATAAACTTCATTAGCTCCAGCACCCAACACTGTAAACTGCTCGTCCTGAGGATCTTCCTGTAGGACACGATCTCCAGTGTTTCTCTGGGTATTACCAATGACATTGACTTAAGGGTTGATGTGGGGCCCAAACTCTGGTGGGTTTGCTTGCGGCCGATCACACGCGTTGTTACTTGTTCCTTCAGTACCAACATGGTTATCTTCTGGAGTTTGCTGCTCGACTAACTCCCTCAATCTTTCTTGGGTCTGTGCCAGCCCAGTCATCACGACCATGAACTGATTCATCTGAGTCCTCACTTATGTCCTTACATCAGTCATTTGGGTCCTTACATTTGTGAATTCTTGCTGAAGTTGATTCATCTATAAGCTCGGAAGGTTGTTTCTGGTTGGATACCGGTGGATGCGGTTGACGGGAAAGACTCTCCTGCGAGAAATATTTCCTAAAACACACAGCAAAGTGAGAAAACAACAACAAAACACCTACAAAACAAAGAATGAGGTTAGCATGCAATGCAGTATGTCTATTTGTCTTCAGAGGGTATCCTGGTTTGGTTCTTTGGTTTTGACCTTCCAGACCTCTGGGAATGATGAAGATGCTGAAGCGAACGCAATAAATAAGGAAATCCAAGTAATACATAAACCATAACATTACAAAATGTCAAAATACATAGTTTATAATCACAACAAGTTCCCATGGTGGGTCAGAATACAATCAAGTCAAGAATACAAACAAAACCACCATGGAGAATTAAAGTACAACCAAAATAAAATACAAGCTAAAGAAATCAAACATCCAGCCCAAATTCATCCTTCTTGACTTCTTTCAGGAGAGCATTAGTCACTGGTCCAACTAGATGCTCTGTGATGGTCCTGATAAGAAGGTTTCTGGTTGCAATGGCACTTGTTAACTTCTGGTACTTGTCTTGTTCTTTTGATCTCTTCAACCCCGCTCGGAGTTTCAGTTCAGAGATTTCCTTCTGTGCTGCTAACAGGGCTTCCTGACTCTTCTTCTCATTGGCTTCCAGCTGCTCTATCTTAGCATGTATCTTCTGATCTTCTTGCAAACGAGCTTCAGTTATTCTGATCCATCTAGCCTGACTCTCTTCCAGATAGTGTTCAGCTCTGGCTTTCTAAATCTTGGTTTCTTTGCAAGCATTCTTCAATACCAACTCCCCTGCTCGGGCTTTTCTGATGAAGTCCTCTGTCTTCTCAATCTTTTTCACATGCTCAATACGGAGCTTCTATAATCTCTCAATGTCCAGACGACCGTCATTCCTTTCCCAAAGGGTCTTCTTCAGAGCTTCAGAAAGCTGGGTATTCCTTTCTTTTAACCTCTCAAATTCCTCCAGGCTTACTATAGCTACGGGCTCTACTGCTGATGGCCTTGGCACATCTTCCAGGGTGAATGGCATACGAGTGATCTGTCCTCTGATATGTGACCATTCAATGTACTGAGCTGAAGCTATGTTGTTACACTTTCCAAGAATAGCAGTCCCTTTTGTCTGTACGTTGTTCCAAGCCCAAACTGCTTGTCGAACAATGGCATGATTGTTCAGAATAGCACAATAAAGAGACTCTGCTAAGTCCTTCTCCCTAGGTGGATGTATCAATGCATACCCTAACTGTCTTCTGAATAGCAACAGATTGTAATTGATGCAACCCTTTACTCCAATAAGAGGTACATTAGGATATTGCCCACAGCTTGTAACTATGTCTCTGCCCTTGGTGTTCTGAGTACACCACCTGATGTCTTCTGAAGTGAGAGATATAATCCTTTTAGCCCAGTTCCTTATCTGATGTGGATTCATGAAAGCTTCCGTCTTCGGCATGTGTCTCACTAACCAGCTGCAGAAAAGGGGTGCACAACATCTCACCAGTCTTCCCCCCTGCTTCTCATTCCTCTAAAGCACTGAGTAGTAGAAGTCTCCTAGCAAGGTAGGAACTGGATTCTTCAGCATGAATATATGGATAGCATTCTTGCTTACAAACTTAGGCTCGTCTGCAAACAGGATGATACCATATATACTAAGAGCCAGGAGAGCACAAATAGTTTCCCACTTCCCTGTTGCAGCATGACTGGTAGCCTGAGTGATTAAGAAGTCCAAATGGAGGCCTGAGATTCCAGCCTTGGAAGTCATGTTCTCATCAATGATAGATACCTCCAAATGTAGTGCCTTAGCTATGTCTTCATTCTTAGGAGCAGTCATCTCAGGGTTGAAAGGAATTCCTCTTCTGATAGGGACACCCAACAACATAGAATACTCTTCCAACAGAGGACCTATTTGAAAATCCGGGAAAGTGAAGCAACAAAGAGGAGGGTCATAAAACTGAAGACATGTGTGAATCATGTTCCTCTATGATGCATCCAAGTCCATCACCATGTCCTGGATTCCACCATAATGCTCTCTGAATAAGGGAACATGATCAAGAGTGATAAGAGCCTGTATCTGCCTGATGCCTGCCAGGGGATATTCAAAGAAATGGTATGTGATGTTGCTCTTCCTGGTTGAACCCATACTGACAATAGGTGCTGATGAAGATAACTGAAGAAGATAACTGATGAAGATAGCTGATGCAGATAGCTGAAAAAGACAGCTGAAGAAGTGTTGGAGAAGATATTTGAACATAAAAACAATCAAAACCAAACCAAAGAAGATGTGGATACCTTGTAAAACAAATAGACAAATGGTTAAATGATGTAGTATGATGTATACTGAATGATATGCAAGGGTTTGTGATCAGGTGTTGGATTGTCAATTGCTTTGATAGGGTCCATGAGTGTTCAGAATTCCGGATGATGGTCTGAGAACCAGTAAACAGGTGGGGGACTCAAATAAAGAGTCACTTGTCCAGGGTTTCATATAATCATTCCATAATCAGTATAACCTTAACAAAGTTCCAGTAACAGGGTATGATGAGGCCAAGGGTTCCTGCAAACCTGTAAACAACCCCACCCACTCACAGGTATTGTTCTAGAACAAGGATCCTCAGGTTCGGATCTATTATGAGAAGTGTAAACACTTCTAACCCGGAGGTACAGTGTTTACATTAATCATAAAGGATCCTCCTCTAATTCACCTCAGATGCTGAAGGTCATCTAAAAAGGTCATCTAGACTTAGCAGGCTTCCCAGATAACCCTAGCACTATAGGAAATTCGTAGCATAGAGTTCTCAAGAAGAAACCCATGTCTGAACCGTGTTTCATATTCCCGCACCAGACCAGAATGGAATGGGAAAGAATATGAAGCAACTCTAATCCTATATCTGTCACTCAGGCCTTTGTGTTGGACTATTCTCACTAGAATACCCCTCCCACCAAGGCAAACCAACAAACTAGCATAAATGATATGACAATAATATGAAATGCATAAAACAGTAAATGAAAGCGATAAAGTAAATGCAGTAATTAAAGCTGTACAGAAAGCAATAAATAAAGCAATAAACAAGAGAACACATAGCACATAACACCCCTAGTAAACAAAATCAAACAAGCGCAAGGAGAAAACCACAAGAGAACCAGAAGCCCTGGTTGCAAATATTCCCCAGCAAAGTCGCCAAGTTGTCACTCCCAGGAACTTCACGTCTCGGTGCCGATGCAAATGGTCGATGATGTTAGAGGTTGAGGTTGAATAGAGTCACTAGCTAGGAATTTTTATCCCGAAGGAAAGGTAATGCTGCATAAACCTGGAAGGGTATGGATAAGACGATTGCGAACCAGAGAAACTGAGAAAGGGGGTTGGTTACGACCTGGGAAGGTATTAGCACCCAGATTGTCCGTCGTACTCGACGGGATCCACGCTTACTTGATTGTGTTTAAAAAGTGGTAGTGTATAAAAAGCTAGGGAGAAATGTACAGAGTGTCAGTGCAAAAAGAGAGGGTGAGTGCTCAAGAATGAGGCTTAGAAAAGAAAACTAAAAGAGGGGGAAGACACTAAGTCTTTTGTTTGATAACTGTTAAGTTATGCCTACGTATCCTCTCGTGCAATGAGGAAGTCAGAACACCGTAGTTCGATGCAAAGAGACTGGATGATTTTGACTGTGAACTTTTTGCTTGTCTATGCTCAAGTGTACGACTCGTCTGGCTTGAGTGTTAATTGTCTTGCATTAGACGGAAGAAGCGAGTTCTTGTTTATAGAATGAAGGTGATGAGAAAAGAATCCCGGAGGAGACGATTATTGTTTGTTTTTGTGTTTTCAGTTTTTTATTGTTTTTGGTGTTTTGCATAGGGAAATGAGCTTAAGCCTAAATCAAGGGTTTGTAAACTCATTATATCCTCCCTGATTAGGGATAATGAGCATACTTAAGTGTGAGATAAACATCTCAACTTAATTACCATGATGATATAAGATTAAGATCATTAACCTACTTGGTAATTATTAAGTGTTTTTGGGTTTTTGTTTAGTGTTAAGTAATGAGTTTAATCTCTAATCAGGGATTAGTGAACTCATTACACCATCCTAAGAGAAGGATGATAGATGAGAACACTTAAGCTGGGGAAGACTCCTCAACTTAATCCATGGTTAGGGACAATTCATTATATAACAAGCCTTTATTAAGGTGGATTTTAATTAAAGGGTGAGATTAAGAAGTGAGTTTTAAGTTTGTAAGACAACTTGAGGGGGACTTGTCCATTAAACACTAGGGTTAGTCCCTCTTAACCAAAAGGAAGAGATGGAACCCTAATATAAGGCCCAAGTTACAAGCTTAAGTATTAATCATTATTAGGTGTTTTGATTAAGAGGTGTAAACAAATTAAAGGTTTAACACTAAGGATTAAATTTATACACTCCATCCTAAGATAAAGATGCAGGCATAACCCTAATTCAAAGTCCTAAAGCTTTAAGTGTTTAGCCTCTGAGTATGAGATGAGAAGAGAGACTCAAGGAGACTCAAAGGTAAAAAGCTAGGGGGGACTATATACAACCCTAAAAATTATCATGCTTGGATATCCTATGGTTTGTGAGGCTTAAAGAGGAAGATCTTCAGGAGGCCACCAAGGAAGAGAAGCAGATGAAAAGAGAAGGAGAAAGGAGAACAGGTTACTTACTTCCTGAAGAAGATAAGTAACCTAAAAAGAAAGAGAAGGAGCAAGAGAGCACGAGTGAAGCAAGTTCACTTCAAAGACGAGTAAATATTAAAATTAAAATATGGGAAAAGGTGGGATGTGAAGGCAAATCCACATCCCAAACAACTTACCATAAGCCCCTGAAATGTTAGTGTGAATGCATAAGATGCAAAGCAAAGAGAAATAAAAAAATGAAGGTGCAATGACCAAAACCAGAAGTGTAAAAATGATGCAAATGTGTTATGAGATGATGCAAAGTCATACATGATGCATATGAATAATTATACAAAGGATGGGATGCAAAAGAATCATGTTAGAAGCTTAGAAACACATGGATGCACATGAAATGTAATGAATGCAAAGCATACCAAATGAATGAAGAAATGATCAAGCAATGTTCAAGCATGTCTTAAGATGTCTAAGATGGCATACAAAGGCATGGAATGTCATGGAAAGTTCATATGATGATTATATGTAAAGATGGATGCAAAGGAACATGAGAAATTAGGGTATTTATGAAAGTATGAGATGCAAATGACCAAAACAGAAGCATTCATCATCATAAAAATTTGAAAATGAACTCAAACAAAACCTAAACATATACAAGATCATTACCCAAAGGTGAAGGTCAGAAGCTAAACCTAGATACTAGATGCAATATGTGAAACAATGCAAAAAGAATCAAGTTCAAACTCATCATGGTTGATCAGAAATGATTTTTTCAAGTTAGGGTTAGAAAATGAAAATTTTATGAACCCTAATTCAAAGATAATTGTGAAAACATGATTAAACCTAAAAAGAAATTTGTATGATGAGTTTGTAAATGTTTCTAAATGTATGAGAATGCTTCATGAATGTTTTGGTGATTTTTAGAAACCTAAATGTATTTTTCATTAATTAAAATCAATTAATTAATAAAATAAAACATTTAAATGATTTAAAAATACTTTTTTAATGCAAAAATTAAAATAAAAAATGTTTTTGAGTTAAGAAAAATATTTGAAGTGAAAATGCAGAAAATGAGATTTTTAAAAGTGTTTTTGCTATTTTTAATAATTATGAGAAAACCAAAGAAAAAAATGAAAATAAAACAAAAGAAAATGAAAGTAATCCAATTTGATGGTCCAGAATCAAATTGGGGTTGACTGCGCGCGCAGACGAAATGCTAGGATTGTTTCAGATTAAATTAATTTAATTAAACCTAATTAAACTAATTAATTAAAGATTAGAATTAATGAGTGAATCTGATCCGTCCACGCGCTAAACAAAACATGATCCAATGGCCCAAAACGCATCTGGAGATTAAACCCTAATTAAGCCCTAATGACCCTTAGGTGATCGGAACAGTGTTCCGGTCATCTTCTCCGATCACTCAAAACCTCATATTCCTAGGCAAAATCTAAACATCAAAACCACCCAGAAATGATCCTCACGTCAAATGCAACTCAAAACACTCATCAAACACAATTTATATCACACAATCAGAGAGAATCGAATCAAAACATATTTTTGGGAAAAATTTAAGAAGCTCATGAAATGCTTATTTCTCAACTATTTTCGATTCTAAAAACATCAGAGTGATCCCCATAACATGTAGTTTCATTTTATAACAAGAAATTCAAGGTCTGAAAGATTTTGTTCTTGAGCATACTTGAGCTGATGAACTGCAAATGTGAGCTTTCAGAGCTTCTCCTTCGTGCAAAAAGCTTCCCTTGATCCTCCTGATGCTAGTGGAATGCTTGAAAGGCTTTTAGAGTGGCTAGTTTGTGTGGTCCAGCTCTGATGTAGCAGAAATGGAGGTTTGTGTGTGTGGTGATTCAGGCCATTTCAATGGTTGGTTTGTGTTCTATAGGTTATTTGGAGATGATTGGTGGAAAAAGATTTGAGTTTTTATGGTTGTGTTGTGAAATTCGAAGAGAGGAAGTGTTATGGAAGTTTTTGGGATTTCTGAGTGTGAGGTTTCAGGCTTGTGTGATGTGTGTAATGAGTTCCTTAGGGTTTGCATAAGAGGTTTTGATTGGTAAGAAAGTTCTTGTGGCACAGGCTGATTAGTATGGCTTGTTTTGCAAAAAAAGTCAAAAGTTGGCAACTTGAGGTATGGGCCAGGACAGAGGGGATTTCATGGCTTGATCTGCTTCAGCTAAGTTTGAGGATGGCCCTTGGATGGTTTATGATGGACTGCAACACTTGGATTGCAAGATAGCATGTGCTTTGCAAATTTCCAACTTTGTGCATTCTTGAGAAATTGGCCATGAAAACTTGTAATGCAAGGCTCAAATCTGATCTTGAGATGTTGTGTCAACATGTTATGATGCTTAGAGGTGGATTAGAGGTCATTAGAATGCTTAAAACTTGGTTTTGCAAAAAATCCTCTTTGGCACATACTTGAAAATTACAAGATTTTTCCCAACTTTGAAACATCATATCTTGAGTTCTAGGATGAATCAAGAGGAGTTATTGTACTTTTTGAAAATGGGAAGATCTAATCTACAACTTTCATGTTTAAGGATTTTTCATTTGAATCATTTTTGATCAAGAAAGAGGAGGTTGAAAATCTTTCCCAAAATGGAAAGTTTCCATTACAAGTCATGTCCAAAAATGGAAACATGAAAACATGAAATATTTTGGTGATTCATTTGTACATGTATTTTAGTGACGAATGTTTTATGTAAACATGAAATATTTTGGTGATCCAAACTTGTGGATATATTTATGATAAGTATATAAGTTTGAAATTGTTATGTTGTTTCCGCTGTTTATTGAATTAATGAATACGGGTGTAAGGATGAAATCCTTAGTGTTTGCAAGTTACTCCGTTTGTTGCATATCTTTAATGAGCAGGTGTTGTATGTCTTGATTTGAATAATAATGTGGCATTGCTCCTTTTATACCATATTTCAAATACACTCTGATGTAATCTTGATTATATGCCTAAATGATTTAATTGATTATTATGGGGTATAAAAAGGGGGTGTTACATCATCAACTACTTATTCTTGGGCCGCTACATCCCTCAAGATCACATACATCAACGTCTTGGTCTGCTATATCCCCTAGGGCTACAAAAACCAATATCTTAGGTTGCTACATCTCCTGAGATTACATCTATATCCATCTTGGGCTGTTATATCCCCCCAAGGGTTACCTCAAACAAATATCTTGGACTGCTCTATCCTCTAGGAGTACATATAACAATATCTTGGATTTCTCTATCCTCCAGGAGTACATATACCAATATATTGGGCTGCTACATCCTTCAAGATTACATCAATCAACGTCTTGGGCTGCTATATCCCCCAGGGCCACGAAAACCAATATCTTAGGTTGCTACATCTCCTGAGATTACATCTATATCCATCTTGGGATGCTATATCCCCCCAAGGGGCTACCTCAAACAATATATCGGGCTGCTATAAACCCCTGGGACAATATCTTGGACTGCTCTATCCTCCAGGAGTACATATAACAATATCTTGGACTGCTCTATCATCCAGGAATACATATAACAATATCTTGGGCTGCTACAACCCTCAAGATTACATCCATCAACATCTTGGGCTGCTATATATCCCAGGGCCACGAAAACCAATATCTTAGGCTGCTACATCTCATGAGGTTACATCTTGGGCTGCTATATCCCTCCAAGGGCTATCTCAAACAATATCTCAGGCTGCTATAAACCCCCAGGATAACATCTTGGACTTCTCTATCCTCCATGATTACACATAACAATATCTTGGACCGCTTTATCCTCTAGGACCACACCAAACATACTCTTGGGCTGCTACATCCCCCAAGATTACATCAATTTGCGTTTTGGACTGATTTATCCTCCAAGAGGTATACCTGAAGAACATTTTTATTCTGAATGACATCTTTAAGCCCATTCAAGCAATACAACCAACCAATAACATTACTTTGCATACCGGCGAGTGCAAATTTTTAGGCTTTAGTGTTCAATCCCCTTCAACCTTCAAGTCATGAATGACGTACATGCCAATCTAACTCCTCAGGTTTCAGAAAATTGAACAGGGGCAGTTGTTGTACCCCAAAATTTTCCCTCCCACATTCAATATCATATACTTCAATAGGTCTTTTAATAGTTGCAAGATTCTCAATTGGTCAAAAGGATTGAAGGTTTCATCAGACAAAGCCTCATCCTGAATAATAGATCTTAGAACTAGGTTTTTGAGTTTCCTCAAGCAAAGTGGACTTCCAAGGCCTCAAATGGACTTCATAACATCCTATATACCTTAAAGAATCCTCAGTTCATGTTTCAAAGCTTTCCCAACAAGTTTGGTCAGTCAGATGCTCAGATACTTAAAAATCAGTTAACTTGGTCAGAAAGTCAATTGAGGTCAACTCAAGGTCAAACTTCAATATGTTTGGTCAACATAAATATTATGAGGTGAAATTCATCATTTGATCAAGGTTTGATCATGATTCATCAAGGAAACCTCAGAATCATCAAGAATCAGAAGTTGCTAAATTAGGGTTTTCATTGTAAAGGTCAACAAAACTTTGACCAGCCATAACTTTCACATACTTCATAAAACATTTCCCATCCAAATCTTATTTTAAAGGAAGTTCAATTCTCTACAACTTTGTGTCTCACAAGCTAAGTCCAAAAATGCTTCATTTGGAAGGTATGAGCCAAAACATTATAGGTCTTTTTGAAAGTCAACAAAAAGTCAACTTTTTCCAAAGCTCATAATTTGAAAATGTTAAATGATATGGACATGTGACCAAAAGGGTTGATTAGAGGACATTCTAAGATTTCTAAAAAGTCCTAGAACACCTCCATGGCATTAAAATTGAGGAAGTTAGGCATTGTCAAAGTTGGATAATTTTCAAGGGGTGTATGAAGTAAAAAAGGTCATAACTTCATTTTTTTTCCAAATTGGCCCATAAAATTGCAACCCAAACTTGAAGATAAGGTCATGCACGACCCAATGGCCAATTATTCTGATTTTTATCATTTATTTTATATTATTTTGGATTTTAATTGTTAAAATTCAAATTAAATTGAAATAAATTGTGAAAATTAAATATTTGATCCAATATTTGTTTTGGGATCAAATATATGACATTTAAAGGTGATTGATACACTCCAAATTCATGAAAAACCATTATGGTATGGATATATTGGATTTTTTTGACAAAATTGGTAAGGAGGTTTCTTCACAATCAAGCAACACAAATCCATAGTATCAAGGCCCATCTTTCTGACCTAAATTCATCTATTATATATACACAACAACAATGCAATGCAAAAGGACGAAAATCAGAGCTCAAAAATCACTTTCCAATTTCAAAATATTACAAAAAAATACACATTCGGTTTCCTTGTTCTAGCTTGTTCCCAAGGGTTTTGAAGGTGGTAATCACTTCCTTAATACATTATGGACACAAAGGCATCATCATCATCAAATCCAGCTTAAAATGCATAAACCAGATTCTTGTTTTCTCACTTTTATGCTTTTTTTCAATTTCGTATATTCATGCATTATAAATAATATTTGACTAATGATTTGTGTTTGTGGTGTTGCAAGGATTGTATCTGGGCAATTAATTCAAAGCTTAATGGGCAAACACGCAAACCACCATTGTTAGGGTTTTGGGATCAAAATTAGGAACTTTCAATTAAGGCGCCCTCAAGAAATTTTGATGATATATTTGAATTGTGTAGGTCATGGACGATCGATTGATGTAATTATTTTGGATTAATATGTTGTATTTTGGGATATTGAAATTCGCATGTCAATTAGCTACGAAAATTTCGTAGCTAATTTGAAGCCAAACCGTAGCTAAACTTGGAAACTGAAGGAAGAAAACGACCAGCCATTCGCGCGCGTTTTCTCATTTTGAAATTTGGTTTTATTATATAATTTATCATTTGCGTTATATTTCACAAAAGTGCAGGTGGCTTGGTGGCAAGCGTGTTGAGGCTGCAAAAGGGAGGTCCTGGGTTCGAATCCAGGCCTCCCCCATATTGTTTTTTGCGCTTATTTTCTTTTTCTTTTTATATTTTATTTCTTAATTATGATTATATTAACTATATTAATCAAATAATCAAATAATTAACCATTAACCCTAAAATTAATTGTTTTCAATCTTTTTCTTAAAAAACAAAACCAATAATTATTTTCACCATTTTATTTTATTTTTTTTCTCCAATTAATTATTTGTGTAAATTCATTAATTTAATCATTAGGATTTAATTAACTTTAAAAGAAAACCTTAATCTTTGTTTTAACCCTAATTTTTTGTTAACCCTGATTTTCTATAACTTTTTCAAAACCCTAATATTTTCATTAAAAAAATATAATAATTATTAATTGTTTAACTTAATTTATTTTGATTGCCTTAAATTATTTATTTTTATTTATTAGAAAATTGTATAGGATGTCTTATTATGTAATTTATTTTTCCGCTCGATTATGTAATTGTTTTCCTTATGTAATAGCTTAGGTTTAAATTTCCGTCTTTTATTTTCCGCAATCCCCTAAAAGACAAATGCACCCCTCCCCTAATGTAATAACGTAGGATCTTTATTTCCGGCTTTTAATTTCTACAAACTATAAATGCGTGGTTAGCAACTTAGGGAGTGCAAATATTGTATGCTAAATTAATTGGACTTAGCCCATTAAATTCAAGATATGGAAATTAATATTCACACGTAAGTCGATCGTTCTACGATCGCCATTTGCACCTTCTAGGGTTCCCTTTTTGGTTGCCTTAATAAATGGTCAAGTCCCTCGAAAGTGGGGGTGTCTTAAGCAAATGTCCCTACAAATAAATCATCAAGTCCCTTCAAAGATTAAAAAGATCATAGTCCCTTCGAAGTTGCCTACGGAATAAATGATCTCGTCCCTCGATGACCCTACGGAAAAATGATGATAATCCCTACGAATTGCTAACGACACCCCTACAAGTTTCCTTCATTGACCATACAATGACCCTACTCCCGTCCCTTAATAAATCCAAGGTAATGACTACTTACTCCTTAATAATAAGGATAGTCTTACCATTGAAAGGAAATAAAGAAACATGAAAGACCAATATAGGGTAGGTAGTTCATAGTTACTTGCTCACATTTTCAAACTCTTTTTCACACCCCACTTTTCAAACATTTTCCAACTCAAAGCTTTGTATACATCCATACGAGGATCATTACAAAGACTTATGAAAATTTCTAAACACACACTACACATTTTTCAAACAATTTAAAGTGAGCTAAGTAACTAAGAGCCTATGAATAACCATGGATATAAAGGGTGCTTACACCTTCCCTTTATATAACCTACCCCCTGAACTTAGAATTTTTAAAAGGTCTTTCCTGTTCTTTTATAATATTTCCTATTGGATAAAATAAAAGTCGGTGGCGACTCTTGCTACCCGCACATGTTTTTGTCAAACAAAAACACCAAGTCAGTTCTCCCACCGTATTACGGATCGAATATGAACAAATGGATGATGAAAACTCCATTTAAGGGAATAGATAAACCCAAAACTAAATTCAAACTTTTCCACTAACGCCACTGGTTAAATGAACAACACCATCAGCAAACAACTCGCAACTGAAATGAACAAATCTCCGAATTAATCCTCCTATGACAAAATAACTCTTGGATCACTTTGAATATATTTGAATCGATCACAGGGGAAATAAATCCACAGATGAACACAACTGAACTTGCGATGATCTTAATAAACCCGATTTTTGAAATTAAACTTCTCATTATCCACAACTTGATAATCTCAATAATTCCACATAACACAACTTGACATTGAATACGCCCCGCAAGAGAAATCAACCCTTGAAACAAATAACTTGCACTTGAAGAAATCTCTCGATAGTTTGACCAAAGGTCATACATCCACCTGAACTAGATCGTGAATGAATAAACATACTTAAACCGAAACTGGAGCTTTTGAAGTATTGAGAAAGAAGAATAGCGTGAGACGTTGAGAAGAAGAAACCCCTGATTGACAAAATTATTGATGATGGGCCAAATGCGCCAGTGAATAGTTTGTAAAAGTGAAATCCTCGAAGACCACTTAATCAGGGAAATAAACCCTAATCCAGTGACAGAAGCATGAGAAGGTGATGTCAATGATGGTTGCATAGCCAAAACCTTGAATTCCTCTGATAACCATAAATAGGGTGTGAAACCCTAATCCTTCTGAAAATCTCGATCCCATGTCTTAGGAGCTTATGCAAATGAATGAATGCAAAATGTTAATTACCTAGTGGAGAATGCATATGAATGCAAAACAAAAAGTCAGTTAAGGTTATAAAAATCAGAGGGCAAATTTTGGGGTGTAACACTTAGCTATGGATTTCTCCGCGACATACTTTTGACAACCCTCGGCTAAAAAAATAAATATATCACAATTAGTCATGCAAATATACTAGAAAATAAAGTAAACTATTTTAAGGGGAAAACACTACACTATATATGATAAAACAAATAGGATTGTCCCATTCTCATGATTGTTTCTCTCTACCGACGGTATCTCTTCGTAATTGAATTTTGTAATCTCTTGCCTTAGCCTTTATTGTTGACATAAAATCTTTAAAGGGACTAACAATTCTTCCTCATCTTAAACAAAATAGCCTTCTTTTCTGCAAGATAATTGCTATGAATTCAAGATTAAGACTTTAAAATAAATAGATTTCAGATGGAACTTGTGTTTTGTCACTGTCTTCAGTTGAAATTCTAAAATTTGTACTATAATGAAACCATTAAAGTATATATATATATATATATATATATATATATATATATATATATATATATATATATATATATATATATATATATATATATATATATATATATATATAAACTTAGTACTATAAAAGAATCTTACTTGATATTTGGTTTTAAAAAAGCATGAGAAATTGGAGCTTCACTAAAAAGAAAACCTTTTTAATGCTTTAGAGGCACCACATATCACAAGTTCCCATGATGCAACATGTTATTTGTTAAGACAAAGTTTAAATATTTTTTTATCAATTACAACAAAAAAATATTCATTTTATTCATATTATTAAAATAAATAAAAATATTCACTTTATTCATATTATCCAAAATGTTTTCAAATAGCTATTCTCTGCTATCCACAATTGACACTATTGTATTGGTCAATACAACTAGATTCTTAAATATAAAAAGAAACATGTTTACATTAAAAATTTAAACAATAAGGTTGACAACTTCGAAGTTCGTGACATGAGAAATTCTATATTAGAACCTACTTCATACATTAACTATGAGATGACTTAACACAAAGTACAAAAAGAATGGAAAAATATGAATAGAAAACGACAAAAATACATCATATTCTATTATAATTAATAAACAAGTAAATTTTTTTTAATATCTTTTCTAATAATATAAAACATGAACATCAACATGTCACACCAATAAATATACATAAAACATGTCTTGTCTGAAAGTTGTTGCAATAGGTCCTCCAATGGATGATCCCGGAGCATTATACAAGTATATGCGAGATTCAACGAATTTCAACTTGTGTATTATATGAGTTCACAATGCTAGTACTAGTAGTCAAGGTTTAAAAAAATGGTTTACTACCGCAAAAGCGGCCTCGAAAAAACAGTATCGGAAGGTACCAATATTGTAACACCCCAAATTTGCCCTCTCATTTCCATGCCATTTAGCATATCCTTTCATACATTGCATTGCATTTAGATCACAATTGCATCATAAACATACATGAACATTCATCTCCATTTGAGTTGTCATAGGTTGCGACAAACCTTTATTTCTTTATGCGGCACGTGCACAAGAATCTCAGAAGATGCAAAAAGTTCTCGGTTGATTCAGAGGAGTTTAAGCAGAATAACAATTTTATGGCGCAGTTTGCAAAAGTTGTAACTCATGCCCGAAAACTCATTTTGGCTTTGAACTTAATATTTTAGACTGCTTCGGTATTCCCTACAACTTTTGTGTTCGGCTCGAAGGCCAATTCATCAAGGAAAATGGCGAGAATTATTTGTTTCTGAAATTTCGGTTTCGCTGATTAACTGTGCTAGCGGTATTCAAGAGTTCGTAACTTCTAATTGGATCAATATTTATGAGATATTAATATGCCAAAAGTTCCATTTTAATATCCTTTCCAACTTTCGAGTTTTGGCTGAGAACTAATTCTTTGAAGAAGATCTCCGAATGTGCGAGTTTTCAGAGTCGACATAGTGAAAAACAGTGTTGAACCGGTGAGTTTTGGACACTAAAAAAATTCATAACTCTCAGCTCGTTCCTTTGATTGATGTCATTATGATGCCTAAAATTCTATTTAGATGTTATATTATTTCCGTGAATTCAGTTTGGGTTAGGTCCGAGCGGAAGGATCCCAAAAATGCAAATCACCAGTGGGGTTCTTTGATGCAGTGCACTATCTGTCAGATTTTGTAAAATTCATAACTCACTCAATTTTCATCGAATTGAATCCGTTCTTGAAGTTTTGGGTCACAAATTTTATCCTCTTCAAGCTCCAAGATAATCTCGAGTTCGAAAGATGCCCTGAAGATTGTCGTTTTGGTTTATTTTGCAAAACTGAAGTGCTGAACCGAAGAAAACGGTTGAAAGCGGTTTCACGAGAAAATTCATATCTCCCTCGTCATTTGTCTGGTTGAGCTCACATTTTAAAACAAGGTCACTGACTCATATATCTACAACTTTGTTGACAAATTCGAGTCGAGATTATGCTCCGAAGAGGATGACATTATCACGTTTTCGAGTAGCGGACACATAATAAGTCAAAAAAACAACTTATTCAGTGACGTCTTGCAGCTTAAACGTATCGATCACACTCGATTTTGATCGTATGACATCCGTTCTTTTTGCGTTGCAACCGTGATTCAGAGATGGACGATGTTGTAGAAGGCTCAGAGTCGAAATTTCTTGCCAAAGATATTGTTATTTTCACTTAAGCCGAAATTCTACCTTTGACCTTTCATTTTACACTCCATTATATATTCTTTTGACCCACAATTTGTCTCATAACTTCAATCACAATTTACAAACACCAAAAGATTTCAAAAACTCTTTATAAAGAATCAAAGTTCATTCTCCCAACTCTTTCTCAAGAACACAACAACAACTTCATCAAGAGTTCAAGAACACAACAATTCTGATCAAGCTTCCGGTAGCCGAACCACCGCGAACCACCACCTCCGGTCAACTCCGCCACCGCACGACCACCATCATTTGCCATCGGCAGCCACTCGGCCTCTCCTCTTATCCTCCATTCACGATTGCGTCTTACTTCCTCAGGATTCTAAATTTCTTCGTCGATTCTTTATTCGGGCATTTGTGTGGTTGCATCCGACTTGCACATCTTGAGTGATTTATTTTCACTCCGATGACTTGAGCTTATATGGTAAATGTGATGTCAAACTTGCTTTATTTGTGGATGCTATCTTTTTCGAGCGGACCTCTAGGTTTCTATTTTCTGTTTAGCTTGTTGGTACTTCAGATTTACATCCATGCGGTATAATTTCTTATCTGATTTACTATTTCCGCACTTTATCGCTTACATAGGCTAGAGTCCCTACCGTTTCTTTTTGACATGCATTTTCTGGAAGACCTCCTTCAGAGGCTCTGTATGTGTTTGTTTACATTTTTGCAAAGACCTCAAAAGAGGCGCCCCATTCCCATTCCCCTTGATAAGACCTCGAAGAAGGCAAGCGAAAAGGGCTCGTAATCAGCCTCACACTATCATTGAGTCTTTCATTAGCTCGCACTTCGTGTTGATGCTTTTGGATGAAGTCCATACTGCTCTTGTCCAGTCAATCCGTGGAAGAGGATCTCACTTTATGGATCCCCACGTTTTGTGTAGCTCACATCAGTTGACGTTGACGCTTTGTGCTCGTACGCACATGATATTTCCCCCATTCCGTTCTTACTTGGTGATATGATACCATGTATTGACATACTTCTTTCCCACAGTCACGAGCTCGAGGAGATCTCCTTGCTTCGTGTACCCATCCTACCCGATCCTCGATATCGTGGTTAGGTGTCGCCCCTACTTTTGTCCTGCTTCGATCCTCTATATCGTTGCTAGGCCCTCTCGTTGCCACTGTGAAGACATAATCCACAAGTGGATGTTTGCTACTCGAGTGATATGGATACTCCTCGAGCTTGTTTTCTTATTTGTGTGATGCAATCGTCTCCCCATAGGATGTTTGTATAGTCTATCATTTGCATGTTAGCTTAGGTAGCACGGTTCCTTCGTCTAGGACTACCTTTTTTGCATAAGCATTCCTAAAACACAAATCAAACTCTTTGTTTTCTTTTCATAAGAACATGTTAATTCCTTCTACTCCAAGTGCGTGAGTCTCCAAAGGTCGAGCAACCGTTAGAACGTGAACTTAACATTGTTCAACTAAAAAACAAAAATAAATAAAAGTAGTTAGTCGAACTACGTTAACTCCGATTCCTTAAAAGGCATACATAGGCAGTGGGGTAGGTCCCATTCGAGCATAACACTTTCTTTTCACTATGTTATTTTCCCTTTCTTTGACCATTACTTTGCTTTTGCTTTCCATATGCTTTCAATGTTCAATTGTTTAGCTAATCTTTGTTTTGTAGGGGGTTATGGTAAGTCATGTGTGTGGGAGGGTATCCCACACACAACTTCTTCCTTCATCTCTTTATGCTTTCAAGTTGTGATTGCTTTAGCATTGGGCTTTGTTTGCTTAACATCACCACTCCCACTTTAGAAATAACTTAGCTTCTTTAGAGAAGTAATATGTCTTCTATATCCTTCTTCTTCTCTTCGTCTTATTCTTCTTATTATTTCTTTCTTTCTTTCTTTTTTTCCCTTCTTTTTTATTAGGATAGAATTCAAACCACACTAACTTAGGTATTTCATGCATGATAACTCTTAGGATTTTTAGTCCCCCTTTTAGTCTTTTACCTTTGGTTCTCTTTGCTCTCTCTCTCTCTCTCTCTCTCTCTCTCTTCTCATCTTCACACAAAAACTAAAAGAAAACACTTTAATAAAGGTTGAAGTAGTCTTAGGTGCATGGCCTTATTCCATGGGGCACTTGTATTCACCATATCTTGGTGGTGGTACAAGCTTGTCTAGCATAATGAACAAGTCTAATCATAAGACTATCTTCACAAAGAAAACCATAAAAAATACTTCTTCATTTAATCCACAAAACACTTAATAACTTCAACAAGTTGGTGAACTCAAACCCTAATCTTTGGAAACAAGTTTGAGGGTCTTCTTTGTGAGCACCCTTAGTTTTTGATCGATTATGAATTTTAAAGTGTTTTGTGATTGTTCTATGTTAAGACATATGCTTTTATCACTTTGGTTCTCTTGGTCTTCTTTGTTTATGAATTTGCTGAAAAATACGCATAATGAATCGATTCATTATGGCTTGAATTGATTCATGCTGTTGTGGTTTTCTTGGTCTTCATTGTTTATGCATTTATTGAAAAATACGCATAATGAATCGATTCATTATGGCTTGAATCGATTCATGCTGTAGTGTGGATTCTTGTTTTCGCAAAATGAATCGATTCATCCTTTGATGTATCGATTCATACAGTTTAACTAATTCTGTTTTTCTAAAAATCAATCAGTATGAATCGATTCATCCAAGCTTGAATCGATTCATTCTTCTGTTATTTGCCTAACAGATTCTGCAATATATATGTGTTTGTTTTTCATTTTACATAACAGATCACAGATTATAGAAATTGTAGAGACGAATTTTGTAGTGATTGAACATTGAAGAACACATCAAGATAGGGTTTTTGGAGTGTTGGAACTTCAATTTTGTTGAGCAAGCTTGAAATCTAGAATCAAGACATCTTCATCATCTTCTCAAAGATCTTATTCAAGAACATCAACAAGAGTGTTTGCTGTCCTGTGAATTGAAGACTTTAGAGACAACGTTCAGTGGTACGATCGTAGATCTAGCTGAGTTGAAGATTGATAGAAGGTTTCAAGGGAAAAACCAGTGGGGTTTTCCTTCAAGAACGGGCGTGTTCTTGAGGGTTTTGTGAGTCAAGTTGTACAAGTTAGATTCAGCCGCAGCGAGAGTCGTGGAACCGGTGGATTGATTGTATAACTTGCAGGAAATCTCGATTGGGCTCAAATCGAGTGGAGGTTGATACAATAGGAAATTCTAGGAGTTTAGAATTCTGGATTTTGTATTCGAACCTTGTAATCAACGGATTCAGCAACTTTGATATAAGAATTCTCAATTTCGATTTGAAATTGAGAGGGAGACGTACCCACACGCGAGGACGACTGTGGGGAACTTCCTTAGCAAATCTCGGCGTATTGTTTCTCCTCTCTATCTTTACTTTCGTTTTAATTTGTTTTTCGATTCATTGGAAATTGATTTAGTGATAGGTGCATTCAACTGTTTTCATATCGTGTGTTTTATTCTTTATCATAGCAATAGTTAAATCCAGCATGTTATCGCTTGTCTGGTCTTCTAGTGGCCGGTTCAGAATAGACACTTATTCTATTCGGGACCTTTGCTTCCATAATACTTTGAAAACTCTGAAAAACGTTTTAAATCCGTGAAAACAAGGGTGTGATCCATTCACCCCCCCTCTAGATCACTCGCCACAGCGTCTAACAAGTGGTATCAGAGCACCGGTTCGCTGGTGCTTTGTGGCTTCCTGTAACGTTATGGATTCTGAACCAAAGGGGGCGTACAATAGAGCTCCTGTTTTCAACGGTGAAAATTATGGCTATTGGAAAGACTGCATGCGAGTACATATAAATTCTGTTGATAGGCGCGTATGGGTTGCCATTCAAAATGGTCCTTTTCAAATTACCATGATGAATGAGGCAGGAGCCATAGTACCTAAACCAGAAGACGATTGGGATGAAAAAGATGAGAAAAAGTGGTCAAGTGATTGGAGAGCTCGAAATATGCTAATTTCAGCACTTAGTGCAGATGAGTATTATCGAGTTTCCCATTGCTCGACAGCTAAAGAAATGTGGGATGCTTTAGAAATTGCTCATGAGGGTACAACTGAAGTAAAACAGTCCCGCATTAACACACTTAATCAAGAGTTCAAACTCTTTCGCATGAAACAAGGAGAATCAATTCCCGACATGCAAAAGAGATTTGTTCATCTTATTAATCGTTTGAATGCACTTGGAAAACCGGTTTCCAATGATATTGCTACTAATAAAATTCTGAGATCTCTTAGCAGGGAATGGCAACCTAAAGTGACAGCTATCAAGGAAGCCAATGATCTAACGACACTCACAATGACTACTTTGTTTGGAAAGCTGGAGGAACATCAGCAAGAACTAGAAAGTCTAGAAAAGTTTGAAAACAAAAGTAAAAAGGGAAAAGAGAAGAACAAAGACAAAGAGGGTGAGAAGAGGCTTATAGCTCTTATGGCTTCAAACTCAAAGTCCTCACAAAAAGAGCTAAGCAACAATGAGTCAAGTAGTGACGAAGACTCCGGTGACAAAGAAATGGGACTTTTTGTTAGGAGATATAATAGATTCATTCGAAAGAATGGAATAAAGCATTCCGAAAAAAATCTCATAAACTTTAGAAGACAATCTATGGATACAAAACAAGAAGAGGTTAAGAAGAATAGAGAAAGAGGGTCTTGTTTTAATTGTGGCAAGTCCGGTCATTATAAAACAGATTGCCCTTTAAAGAAAAAGGATAAAGGAAAAGCTCCTCCAAGAAGGTATAATAATAAGCAAAGAAGAGCTTACATTGCTTGGGAAAGTGATAGTGATTCATCAAGTACACAATGCACAAGTGATAGCGATGAAACCGCAAATTTGTGTCTTATGGCTCACACCAAAAATCAGTCCCATCACAAGAAGAAAAGTGATGATAAAAAGGTAAAACAAGCTTATTATAACAACTTTTCTTCCTTGTCTTTTTCTGAATTAAAAGTAGCTTTTGAAAAACTGCATAATGAAGCTAAAGAAGCATTTAAAAGGTTAGCTTCCGATAAAAGAATTTTTTCTTACTTGGAAGGTAAAGTACAATATGCTGAAAAAGATTTAGAATGCTTAAAAGCTAGTATTGCAGAAAATTCAAAAGCTATTGATATTGATGGTTGTAGTAAAATTAGGCATTGTGAAAGGTGCCACATTTGGCAACAAGAGGTCATCTCTCTTAAAGCCAAGTTGGAGAAAGCCTTGCAACCTAAGATTACTTATGCCATTGATACTAGATTGTTCAAAAAGTCATTAAATCCTCCGTATGCAAAATATTCTTTTGTTCCAAAGGATTTAAAGACTAATAGTAAACATTATCATTATCGTAGTGTTTGTCACTATTGTTGTCGTGCTGGCCATACCATTGAGAAATGCAAGTTTAGAAGATTTCTTGTTCCTAAAGGCATTTACCAATGGAAGCCTAAAGGAAACCATGTTATTACTTACCCACTTGGACCCAATAAAAATTGGGTACCTACTTCTCTCTTTTGATATTGTAGGATGAGTGTCTTGCATCCATGGAAGGAAGATGGTTTCTGGACAGCGGATGTTCAAGGCACATGACGGGTGACATATCACTTTTTATTGACTTCAAAGCAAAGAAAAAGGGATATGTTACTTATGGAGACAATAACAAAGGAGCAATACTTGGTAAAGGTAGTGTAGGTAATCCCTCTACCACTACTATTTCTGATGTACATCTTGTAGAGGGACTTAAACACAATTTGTTAAGTATAAGTCAACTATGCGACAAAGGTTATAAAGTGTCTTTCACAAAAACATGTTGCAAAATTGAACATACCGAACAAAATGTTGTGTTTAAGGGTGTTAGAGTAAACAATATATATATATATATATATATATATATATATATATATATATATATATATATATATATATATGCTTGATCTTTTGAGTGTATCCTTAACAAGCACTAAATGTCTAGTTGCCTTAAATGATGATTCATGGCTATGGCATAGACGCTTAGCGCATGTTAATTTTGATTTGCTTAACAAGGTTATATCCAAGGATCTAGTGATAGGTCTTCCAAAAATAAAGTTTTCAAAAGACCACCTATGTGATGCTTGCCAAATGGGAAAACAAACAAGGGTCTCTTTTAAATCTAAAAATATAATTTCAACTTCAAGACCCCTTGAGCTTCTCCATATGGATCTCTTTGGACCATCTAGGACAAAGAGCTTAGGTGGAAACTATTACGGTTTCGTAATAGTAGATGACTACTCTAGATTTACTTGGACTATATTTCTTCATAGCAAAGATGAAACTTTTTCTGCTTTCAAAAGTTTTGCAAAGTTGTCCCAAAATAAAATGAATTCTAAAATAGTTACAATCCGAAGCGATCATGGAGGTGAATTTCAAAACCACCTCTTTGATAAATTTTGTGACAAGTATGGCATTGAGTATAACTTTTCAGCTCCTCGAACTCCACAACAAAACGGTGTTGTGGAACGCAAAAATCGAGTTTTAGAGGAATTGGCAAGAACAATGCTCAATGAGGGTGGCTTACCAAAATACTTTTGGGCCGATGCAATAAGTACGGCTTGTTATGTTCTCAATAGGATTCTAATTCGTCCTATTTTGAATAAAACTCCTTATGAAATCCTAAAAGGTAGAAAGCCCAACTTGTCTCATCTTCATGTGTTCGGTTGTAAATGTTTTGTCTTGAATAACGGTAAGGAAAATCTTGGGAAGTTTGATGCCAAAGCTGATGAAGGCATTTTTCTAGGTTACTCTCAATCAAGCAAAGCATATAGAGTTTATAATAGGCGTTTACTTTCTGTCGAAGAATCTGTCCATGTTTCTTTTGATGAGTCTTACCAAAAAATTGTCGGAAAAGGTATCTCTTTTAATGATGCAGGTGTATCTACACAAGACATACTCAAAGAAGCTGGTTCGGAAATTGATCAATCCGAAGCGGTTGCTATTGAGAAGGAGGAAGATACATGTATTGAAAAAGATAAACAGGAAGGAACATCCGAAGTAAAGGATCTTCCACTAGCTTGGAAATCCTCTAAAGACCATCCCATAGACAATATATTGGGAGACATTTCAAAGGGAGTCTTGACTCGTTCTAAGATAAGTAATTTTTGTTCTCACTTCGCTTTTGTATCACAAGTGGAACCTAAAAACGCCAAAGATGCCTTGGTTGATGAATTTTGGCTAATGGCCATGCAAGAAGAGCTAAATCAATTTAAAAGAAATGATGTTTGGGAACTTGTCCCTCGTCCGCGAGATCATCACATCATAGGCACTAAATGGGTTTTTAGGAATAAACTAGATGAAAGCGGAGTGATAACTAGAAATAAGGCACGCTTGGTAGCACAAGGGTATAACCAAGAGGAGGGCATAGATTATGAGGAGACTTATGCTCTTGTTGCTCGCCTTGAAGCTATACGGCTTTTGCTTGCCTATGCGTGTTCCATGAATTTTAAGCTTTACCAAATGGACGTAAAGAGTGCGTTCTTAAATGGTGTTATAAATGAAGAGGTATATGTTTCATAACCTCCTGGTTTTGAAAATCCTGAATATCTAGATCATGTCTACAAGTTAAAACGTGCTTTATATGGTCTTAAGCAAGCACCTCGTGTGTGGTATGAAAGACTTAGTAAATTTTTACTTGATCATGGATATTCTATAGGTAAAGTGGATAATACACTCTTCATCAAACACAAAGGAAAACACATTCTTTTAGTTCAAGTTTATGCAGACGATATCATATTTGGTTCAACTAACATACACTTGGTCGAGGAATTTTCTAATGTTATGCAGGGTGAGTTTGAGATGAGTCTCATGGGGGAGTTGAATTACTTTTTAGGCCTCCAAATAAAGCAACTTGATGAAGGTACGGCAATATGTCAAACAAAATACTGTAGAGAGTTGCTCAAACGATTTGGAATGAATGATTCTAAACCAATTGACACTCCTATGCCTACCAATGGAAACTTGGATAAAGATGAACATGGTAAGTGTGTTGATGTCAAGAGGTATAAAGGTATGATCGGATCTCTTTTGTATCTTACTGCGTCTAGACCAGACATCATGTTTAGTGTGTGTATGTGTGCAAGATATCAATCAAATCCTAAGGAATCTCATCTAAAATCAGTCAAGCCTATATTTAGGTGTCTCAATGGAACACCTAAATATGGGCTTTGGTATTCCAAAGGAAGTGATTGTAGTTTAGTAGGTTATTCTGATTCTGATTTTGCTGGCTGCAAATCAGATTGGAAAAGCACTAGTGGCACTTGTCATCTGTTTTCAAATTCTTTGATAAGTTGGCATAATAAAAAGCAAGTATCTGTAGCTTTGTCTACTGCAGAAGCTGAGTATGTCGCAGCCGGTAGCTGTTGTGCTCAAATTCTGTGGCTAAGACAACAACTACAAGACTTTGATATTGAACTGAAACATATTCCAATTAAGTGTGACAACACTAGTGCCATTAACCTTTCTAAGAATCATGTTTTACACTCGCGCACCAAACATATTGAGATTCGACATCACTTTCTTCGCGATCATGTTGAAAAAGGCGATGTCATTTTTGAGCATGTTGATACTAAAAATCAGCTTGCTGACATTTTCACTAAACCTTTGGCAACTAAACCGTTTTTCAACATTCGTCGCGAGTTGGGAATTCTTGATCTCTCCGCTTTGTTGTCTTAAGCTTGATTGATATTACTTCCACTTATCTCATCATATTTGCTAAGTTTTGATTGTAGTCTTCAATAGTGCCTTATGAGAATACTACGATGGAGGTAATATCGTTTCCTCTCCTCTCCTTGATAATATTGTATGATCAATGTATGTTTTGAATAATGATCATTTGTTTACATGAACTTCTGTTCATATGAGTGTTTGATCTTTGATTTTTGGTATTCTTAAGCTTGCATACCTTGTTGTATTTCATTTAAATGCATAATGAGTGTTTTGCTTCTGCATAAGTGTGTCAATTCTTGAAAAATCACTGAAATATTCAAAATTTCGCAATATGAATCGATCCCAACATTCATGAATCGATTCATGATTTAATTTTGCAGATTTTTTTAAAATTCAGTTACAGTATGAATCGATTCATACTCACTTGGATCGATTCATTCTCATTTACAAAATCAAAAATTCGCAATATGAATCGATCCCAACTAGCTTGCATCGATTCATGAATTAATTTTGTCAATTTTTTTAAGACAGTTACAGTATGTATTGATACATACTCTCTTGGATCGATTCATAGCATTTACCTTTTAAAAATTTCCGAATAATGAATCGATACATACATCATTGAATCGATTCATACTGACGAAATTTCAGTTTTTCTTTAATGAATCGACACATCAGCATCCTCCATTACATTTGTAACTGTTTCAAAGTCCCATTATCTCCATTATCTCTCTCATTATCTCATTGACATCAGTTACATAATTTGCATCATAAACCTAAAAACCCCTCTTCTTCTCTCAAACCCTAAAAACTTCACAATGCCTCTAAGAGTCATGGTCCCAAGAGAAAGAAGCAAGAGAAAAGGAAAGGAACATATTGGGTCTTCTTCTCAAGCTCCTCCTGTTCCTGAAATCCCTCCATCCGGGGCTGCTATCCTTCATCCGGCTGTCATTGAAGAATTTGAAACTTCCTTCAAATCAAGGTTAGTTATGAAACCTCATATGTTTGATCCTAGTGATGCTCGTACTCTAGGATTAGAAGAAGTTGCTGATTTGGTTGATGCACAAAACCTTGGTTTCTTTTTATATGTTAAAGATGAGTATCATGAGGATTTTATACGTGCTTTTTATGCTGGTGTGAGAACTGCAAGAGGATATATGTTTAAATGTTCAATTGGAACAAGAACATATAGTTTTGAAGCTGCTGACTGGGCCACTGTGTTCGGTATGCCATCTGAGTTGGACGATTTGCAGATGTGGCATGACCAGAATTTCGAAACTGAGTTTAATTTGAAGGTATTTTGTGCATCCATTTCTAAGTTGGATAGACCCATTGCTGATGATGAGCCACTAACTTCAGGGATGATCAAAAGTGTACCACGAATCCTGCATTGGATTCTTTCGCACATATTGCGTCCAAGGTCCGGTGGTCATTCTCGTCTGGACAAGCCGGATATTCATTTGCTATATATTTTGCAGAACAAGATTCCATTAAATTGGGCAAATTACTTTGTCAAGCGCATCTTCCTTACACGAAACAGCTCCAAGAACATAACTCTTGCCTATGCTTCTCAAATCATGAGGATTCTAAAGTTTTGGAAAGTTACTTTTCCTCCTGTGCCTCTTCTACCAGTCTCAAGTGTGTAGGAATTCAACAATGCTACACTTTCTCATATGGGGTATCGATGGGACATCGAGCGGCGCTGTTACTACTTCTTTGAACGTAGCACACGTACTCGCATTTACAACTTTGATAACCCGGCTGAACACATATATGTAGAAGAAATCAGAGATGAAGATATGGAAGAAGCTGAAATTCCTGCTCCCGATGCACCGGCAAACACCGGTTGGGGTGAGTGGATACCACAAAGGTGGTCTCCCACTAATTATGATCCTGCTCCCTCGACGGCTGCACCGACTTCCTCCACTACTGCTCCAGCTTATCTCACCGATATGTTTGCACAATTGGAAGTGGCAAACAATGCCCGGCATGAGGAAGCTCGTGCTTGGCATGTCCAGCAATCTGAATGGCATAAGGAGCATCGTGAGTGGCACGACGAACATACTCGCATGTACCACAATCAATATTCCTGGCATACGGAGCTAGTTAAGTGGCATCAAGTGTTTTATAATGAGATGTCAGGCTTTATGGATGACTGCCGTTCGCACCCGGGCATTATGGAAAGGTTTCAAAGTACCGAAGTCCAGAGGCGTTTTCGGCGTTATGCGTTCATGAGGCAGAATCCAAATGAGATGCCTCCTCCACCGCCTCCTCCAAACTTCCGTGACCCTGACCGTGATGATGCGGAGTCGTGTGGTGGCCATACCCCTCATTGAAGCATTTCATTTTGCATTTCATATTTGTGTGTTGCTTAAGACATATTTTGCATTTCATGTTTGAACAATTTGTTTTGGTTTGGCTTTGTAATTCGTATCTTTTCTAGATAATTTCACTGCTTGTTTATGTCATTTGCTTTTGTTTCAATTGTTTACGCTTTCTTTTTCATTCTTTGTGAGTGACTTTTGCCATTGTATCTTAGTTTTGCTGTTTTTCGCCCATCATATATAACCCTTTCTTGCTGTTGACAAAGGGGGAGAAAACGTGTGACAACAATGATGAGCACAAACTCAGGGGGAGTTCTCTCTCACACTTCAAAATTTGTCATCATCAAAAAGGGGGAGTTTGTGAGCACCCTTAGTTTTTGATCAATTATGAATTTTAAAGTGTTTTGTGATTGTTCTATGTTAAGACATATGCTTTTATCACTTTGGTTCTCTTGGTCTTCTTTGTTTATGAATTTGCTGAAAAATACGCATAATGAATCGATTCATTATGGCTTGAATCGATTCATGCTGTTGTGGTTTTCTTGGTCTTCATTGTTTATGCATTTGTTGAAAAATACGCATAATGAATCGATTCATTATGGCTTGAATTGATTCATGCTGTAGTGTGGATTCTTGTTTTCGCAAAATGAATCGATTCATCCTTTGATGTATCGATTCATACAGTTTAACTAATTCTGTTTTTCTAAAAATCAATCAGTATGAATCGATTCATCCAAGCTTGAATCGATTCATTCTTCTGTTATTTTCCTAACAGATTCTGCAATATATATGTGTTTGTTTTTCATTTTACATAACAAATCACATATTACAGAAATTGTAGAGACGAATTTTGTAGTGATTGAACATTGAAGAACACATCAAGATAGGGTTTTTGGAGTGTTGGAACTTCAATTTTGTTGAGCAAGCTTGAAATCTAGAATCAAGACATCTTCATCATCTTCTCAAAGATCTTATTCAAGAACATCAACAATAGTGTTTGCTGTCCTGTGAATTGAAGACTTTAGAGACAACGTTCAGTGGTACGATTGTAGATCTAGCTGAGTTGAAGATTGATAGAAGGTTTCAAGGGAAAAACCAGCGGGGTTTTCCTTCAAGAACGGGCGTGTTCTTGAGGGTTTTGTGAGTCAAGTTGTACAAGTCAGATTCAGCCGCAGCGAGAGTCGTGGAACCGGTGGATTGATTGTATAACTTGCGGGAAATCTCGATTGGGCTCAAATCGAGTGGAGGTTGATACAATAGGAAATTCTAGGAGTTTAGAATTCTGGATTTTGTATTCGAACCTTGTAATCAACGGATTCAGCAACTTTGATATAAGAATTCTCAATTTCGATTTGAAATTGAGAGGGAGACGTACCCACACGCGAGGACGACCGTGGGGAACTTCCTTACCAAATCTCGGCGTATTGTTTCTCCTCTCTATCTTTACTTTCGTTTTAATTTGTTTTTCGATTCATTGGAAATTGATTTAGTGATAGGTGCATTCAACTGTTTTCATATCGTGTGTTTTATTCTTTATCATATCAATCGTTAAATCCAGCACGTTATCGCTTGTCTGGTCTTCTAGTGGCCGGTTCAGAATAGACGCTTATTCTATTCGGGACCTTTGCTTCCATAATACTTTGAAAACTCTGAAAAACGTTTTAAATCCGTGAAAACAAGGGTGTGATCCATTCACCCCCCCCCTCTAGATCACTCGCCACAGCGTCTAACATTCTTCATTCTTATAAAAAACTCATAAAAACACAAACAAAGAATAATCGTCTCTCCTTCGGGACTTCTTTTCTCATCTCCTTCACTCTCAACGTAAGAACTTGCTCCTACTTGTCTCTCTGCAAGACGGTAACGCACTTGTGCCAGACGAGCCTGCAACACCTGAGCATTGACATAAACAGTTCAAGCCTTTAAAACACAAGCAATCTTTCCACCTCTAGTTAGGGGAACTACGACGACTCTGATCCTCATGTCCAGATGAGGTACGTAAACAGCGGGGTAGGGCCCGTTCGAGCACTCTTTTATTTTCCCTACATTTTCCCCTTTCTTTTCTTTTATTCAGATCCAGATCCTTTTCTTTTGCAACAAGTTTCATTTTTTCACCCTTTGAAACAATTTCTTTGCAAGCGTGGATCTTGTCGGGTACGACAGACGATCTGGGGTGTTAATACCTTCCCAGGTCGTAACCGACTCCCGAACCCAGTTTCTTTGGTTCGCAGGACCTTGTCATTTCCTCTCTTTTCTCTGGTTTGTGCAACATTACCTTTCCCATTCATTCGGGATAAAAATGCATGGCTGGCGACTCTACCCTTTTCTGCGCCACTTTCGCGTTTGTACCAGGATGGAAATCCAGGGAGCGACAAATACTGATACCATTATTCACAATCTAAAAGAATGATGAACTAGGATTATAAACGAACATTATTACCAGAAGAGCAAGACATCACCATGTGAAAACTTGTACTTCAGAAGGAAAATTTTCTCAACCAAGAAATAGCCATCTACAACACATAATCAATGGTCAAAATTGCAATTATAAAGCTAAAACCATATTTTACTATAAACCCCGTTTATGAAGAAAATAACCTGAATCAGTTTTAGGATTGAAAGTAAGAGACAAAGAGAAAGCAAGGCCCATCCTCTACCATTCCAGTGTCTCAAATAGGCTTTTTAGCATCCTGACAACAAAGTCTACAAAATTTGCCTAATCTATCATCACATACTAAAATGCTTTAAGTCATAGGTCAGGGCCAATAAATACATCATAACTCATAAACAATTTTATATGATGTTACATTTTATAAGACCAAAAACATAATAAACTGTAGTAAATTTGTTTTACTTGAAATTGCATTAGTTCATAGTCATAAACTAAACTTTCACATTACCTCTACAGTGGTAGCAATATGCTCAGCTTTGGTCCGCTGAATTTATCTATAGTGGTACCAATATACTCAGCTCTGGTCCGTTACATCCATCTGAGACACTACAAGGTGTTTGAGTGCGACAAGTAGAGACTCCGCTCCGCAATGCTACTTCAGGCCAATATTGACAACATATAAGCGGTCCAATTGAATCAACTTCCATTGAATCCATTAATTCCTCCTCGCTAGACCTTATTAGCCCTAAATCAAATCTTCAAAGCATACACAACAACATTATAAATTGAAGCAGGGTCACCAATATGAATAAAAACACAAATATTTAATAAAATAAAAAATAAAAATATTCACACTCAAAGACTTGTGACACACTTCCCCAATAATCTTAAGTAAAGCTCTGCCCTTTAATCAAATCCAATTTTTAGATACTAGAGTATAAAATCTACAAATTTCTTTTTGATAACAATTTAATCCTAAATCATTTTTTGATAGAAATTAAACCTTCTTATTGTTCTTTTTTGCTACGATTTATTAAGCGATAAGGAGAAAGAAAAGGGGGTCAAATTTGAGTGAGTTTTAGGGTTTTGCAAGAAATTGAAACATTGAGAGAAATCATAAATTTCTGAGAGAAGTGGTGGAGAGGAATACGCCAACCTTAGTCATAATCAAAATGAGATCGATGGACGATGCATGGAAAACTAAGGATGAATGATGGAAAACGGAGAATGGTGGACGACATGTGAGAGACGACTAATTTCAGTTTCATGAGAGTGAAAGATATATGACTCTTGTTTTTTTAATATTTGTATGCATTATTTCTATTTTTTATTAAATATGTATATATATTGATATTCTATTATAAACACTTTTAAAATGGATATAATTTAGAATTATTAATTAATATTCTAATTATTATTATTATTATTATTATTATTATTATTAAAAAATGGAAAAAAAATGGAAAAACAAAACAATGAAAAAAATGGAACATAAAAAAGGAGCGATTATGATTGGTCAAAGAAATAATGACAGTTTCCCCTAACGGTCCCAGATGTGGAAAGATGGTGGTTATTTGGTAACTGTCACAGTTATGTCACTTAACATGTCTAACGAATTTATGACAGTTGACCCTAATTGTCGTGGCAACCCTCACAGTCTAGAAATAAGGACAGTTTTGTGGTAACAGTCGCAATTCAAGTGTCATAAATCTCATTTTTTCATGTAATGTATAAGTAAAAGAAATCGAACATATCAGAAAGAATGTAGTAAATAAGGGCAAATCAAGGGTCATATTTCATATAGGGAAGACAACCATACTCAAGTGCACTTGAGTACACGTAAAGCTACATCACGTCACCCCACACCTTTAAAAGTTACACGTCAAAGAAAAATGGCATAACGTTTCAATAATGGGATTACATTTAATGCTCACATACACATCACATTTTGGCAAAACAAAAGCAACGCATGCCAGCCGACGCCTAGACGAACATCCTTTGAGGTCGACCACTACTACTGAAAGACTCTCCAGACATCAAACATGTTCGACGAGTCTTGGGGAAAACTGTCATGTGCCGGCTAAATACTCATGACCTACTACTCCACTTCGACCAAAGACCCAAGACCTACTACTCTACTTCAGCAAAATGCCAAATAACACGAGACCCATTATCCAACCTACTCCGTCAGACCTAAGGTATAAATACCTTCGTAAAGGGTTTTCAGGTATAGATTCTCTAATCTCCATTTTCACTAACACTATCTTAAGTCCTAAATTGACTTGAACGCTGAAGTGCTAACCATGCAGGTACCTCCATGAGTCTACCGTATCAGAAATAACAAACACTGATTAACGACTTCATTTAAAGACAATTATCTCTAATTCAATAAGCACCTTGATCACAACCTTCGATCTATGATATCACTTCGACGTAGTGCATCAGAAGCTTCACTGAGCCTTAGTTTTCGCAATCATCACCATTCTAATTATGTAACTAATTATGTAACGGAAGAATATGAATGACAATTATAACCATTTTTGATGAATGCAACGCCTAATATATGATATAGTTAAATTGACTCCAACAACTGAGATGAACACAATGCATGGCTATTTAGTGAGGATCTACCTATGCGTCAATTTGAACATAAACTCTGAATTAACCCTTCATATTGACCGATCTTATTAGGCCGTTTTCGTGACCATTTCAAAAAAGAAATTCAAATCTATTTATCTTTTAGCCATGCCAAAAGTAGATCTTCATAGTAAACTATGGACCCACATAGTTCAAGTGGTGCCACGTGGCAGTAAAAGTAGGAGACAAGGTACCATCCTTGACGCTGCTGCAACGTAGCAGATCTCGCTAGCAACCATGGTAGCATTCCATCATCCATCTTCTTCTTCACCCGCCCCAATTCTCTGACTTTCTTTCCCTCTCCGTCCTGTCCACGATTCCATTCCTATTTTCCCCTCAAAAACAAAACTACAAACCCTAGAAATCTTCAACCATTCCATTTCATAAACTCGATCTGAGTGAATGTTCAGAACACCGTCGTAATGGCGGGAAAGTCTGACGCAGTATCGATCCACGTTCCTTACACGAATCTAAGGAGAGCTTCTCCCGCCGCTGAGGTCGAACTCATCGGCTTAGATGAACCTCGTCACCGGATCGACCTCAATTCGCCACGCTCCGATCAAATACCGCAGAAAAATAACGCCTCCATTATTCACCTCGTTCTCAGCTGCACTGTCGCTGCCGGTGTTCAGTTTGGTTGGGCTTTGCAGCTTTCTCTTCTCACACCTTACATTCAGGTTCAAACGCGGTTAACCGACTTATTCTAAATTTTGACCCGATCCGAATTTGTGTTAGAATTGCAATATCTTTCATAAATTTTGATATGTTTATTTCCCTTAGATTATGTTTGGATTTTGATTTGCGAGTTATTATAGTTATTCTATCTGTATGGTTTTGATGCAGACGTTGGGAATAGGACATGCGTTTTCTTCATTTATTTGGCTTTGTGGCCCCATTACAGGCCTTGTGGTAGGTTTTCTTTTCATCTATGGTTTGCATCCGCATCACATTTGAAATTTGAAGTTCATTTCATTCTTGGCCTTACTATTTTGGCTCTTTGCTTTCTATTGCTTCATTAAAAATATGTTCAAGCATCTCTATTTTTTTTTTTACTTAGTTTCAATTTGATATTAAATGATATTATTGGTATATACAACAATTTTTATGATCAATGGTAATGTGCTCCTATTCCGAACTATTTGTAAGTTTGCATCTGCCTCTTGCTGCTTCATCCTTGTGGTTTATTTCAATCTCAAGCCATTCTTTAGTAATGCTGATATTTGCAATCCCATTCCTTTTTGATGAGGGCTGTGTTATCAAATAGCGGTGCCATGGCCGCTATGGCAGAAAATACATGGCGGTTATCGGACTCACTGCAATGGTAAATATCGGCCGATATTGCGGGGTTTTCCGCCCATAATCCACTATAATAGCGCTGTAAGGCGTCTGGTATGGCGGGATTTTGGCTCTCTGCCATGGACCGCCATCTGCCAACGACGACACTGGATGGTGTTCTTCAAACAAATTTATGTTTTGTTATTGTTGGTGCTGGTTTTAAACTAGTAAATTACAGGTTCAACCCTGTGTTGGTATTTGGAGTGATAAATGTACTTCAAAGTTTGGGAGAAGACGTCCATTCATTCTTGCAGGATCTCTTATGATCTCCTTGTCTGTAAGCATTTATGAGTGACGCTGCTTGTTTTCTGACATGCTTTTTTACATTGTATTGCATATAAGCTAAGATGAGTCTTTTAATTTAGGTGATACTGATCGGGTTTTCTGCAGACATTGGATATATATTAGGGGATACAAAAGAGCATTGCAGGTTTCTATTTCAATCATTTTGTACTTTTCTTACTCATTTAATTTATTCTTCTTTTTGAATTTCATTAAATGAACTAAGATATTGATGGAATTCATCCATAAAAAATAAAATTGTAGTACATTTAAAGGGACCCGTACAAGGGCTGCTGTTGTATTTATTCTTGGGTTCTGGATGCTGGACCTTGCCAACAACACCGTGCAGGCAAGTTTTTTAAATGAATTAAAGTGTGCTCCCATTACATTAACTTTATACTGAGATGATGTATTTCTTGAAATTTAAATATAGGGACCAGCTAGAGCACTTTTGGCAGATCTATCGGGTAAACATTTCTTATTGTACAAGTAAATTGTTCAAGTTCTCAACAGCCACGATGGGAATCATTGTTTTTCATCTTGCATTAAAATTTGTTTAGGAGACATTATGAAATAACACTTTTGCTCATTTGTAGGTCCTGATCAACGCAATGTATCAAATGCTGTCTTTTGCTCATGGATGGCAGTGGGAAACATTCTAGGATATTCTTCTGGTGCTAGTGGAAAGTGGAACAAGTGAGACATTGCTAATATTTTGGTGTTATTCCATTTTTCTGCATACTGTTAACAATATAAAATCCATTGCACTGCTTAGTAATTGAACATTTTATTATTATTACACTCATGTTCGGAAATATGCGCTCTTATAAAATAAATACTTAGAAACCAGCAAGGGAGAATAATTGGTTCTACACTTTAGGCTGTATTATTATGGGAAAATGTATCTTTAGTGAAGAATAATGGTTTGAAACACAAACATGGATGATAGACATGACACGCAAACACCGGTAATGTCCAAAATATAGGGCACAACAAGGATATTTATATATTATTATAATTATTAATGTTGTTGTTGTTTTTAAAAAATCATAGAATTCATAAATGGTCGAGAGAATTCTAAACTGAATCTGTTTTCTATATTATGATAGTTGAAACAAAATTACAAGGAGTGAGGTCTATTTATTGATCCACATATCTAACTAACTTCAGTTAGTTTCTTAAATTCAAGGAATTGGTTACATCTAGTGGGGATGCTGTGCAGCTAGTGCACAATAGATACAATGGTGTTGGTATCTTAACTATTCTAAAACTTTCTAATGTTAGTTCCCTTAATACTTCCCTGCAAGCTTAATTGAGGGGGATGAGGAAGAATCCCACACAGATAGTTTTGTTCTAAACTCTTCAAATTTGTATGTAGATAGGGTTGTGGTCATGATATCAAAATAGTTTTAGGTCTTAGAAAGACTTTGAGGCCAAGTTGGAAGAGCAGCCGAGCAAGGGAAGATCACCAAGTTGGAAGGCCATATTCCTACATACGAGTTGGATTCTGGTTAAGGATACCCGCATAAATAGGGCGGAACCGACTACATAAACCGAGATCTCTCTCATACTAGTCGGGTCCGATGTCAGGGCTAGGATGCCATGTGAAGGGTCACAAGAAAAGATTATGGGATGATACATTATGACAAAAGAGTTGCAACAATTGAAAATATAGGCGTTACGCAGTCATTACAGGAGACAACGGAGGTTATTGGGGAATATTTATGAGGAATATGAAGAGTAGAAACAAAGGGATGTAGAGACCTATAAATGGGATAGAGTTTGGAAGGAATGGGACAAACAATATACGCAGAACAGACACTCAAAATCCATTCATCCAAGACTCTCTTCGGATAAATAGCGAAGAAGTCAACCTTTTAGTGTTTTAGCAAGAACAATGGTGACCAAGGATATACAGAACTCTGAGCTGCTCATTTTGAATCTTTTCCTTTACAAAGAAAAGGTTAAGCTCCACATGCTTGGTACGAGCATGTAAGATGGAGTTATGAACCAAAGCTATGGTACTCATGTTGACATAATGGATGATAAGGTTAAGCCCCGCATGCTTGGTACGAGCATGTAAGATGGAGTTATGAACCAAAGCTATGGTACTCATGTTGACATAATGGATGATATGCAGAGGAGTAACTGATTCCAATTCTTGAAGAAGAGATTGAATCCAGAGAAGCTTAGAGGTAACAAGGGCCATGCTTATGTACTTGAACGAGATATAACTAGTTGCTTCTTGGCCCACCAAGATATGAAATTTTTTCCAAGTAACAAACAAGCTCGTGGGTGGAAATTTTTTTCCAAGTAACAAACAAGCTCGTGGGTGCAGGAGCCAATTGCATGTCCCTAGAAATAGAGCCTTTGAGGGTGGTACCTTATGATGCTTTTCACAACTGTTAGAGGGAATCAAGGTGTTTAACCATAATTGGCACACATTGTTGACAACAACGCAAATGTTAGGTTTGGTGAACATCCCCACAGACTTGTACACTGTGGAATTAGTCATGGTAGAAAGGAGAGGTTTGGAATCAAACATAATAAGACACATATTAGTCTTATTGAGAAGATCCCTGTCATACTATGCCTTGGGATAGATAAAGGGACAACATGCTTATGTTTGACTTTGTTAAGAAGGTGTGGTTGGACCTAACTCAACCCTACAAAACCGGTTGATAGGATGAGGATTGTCTCCACTAATAAACGCATGTTCAGGCCATTATCCGATGTGAGACTCTTAACACACCCCTGCACATTCAGGACTAGACAACTGGAGTGTGGAAATAAATGGTGGATGTCCGATAGCGGGATACCATAGTAGGTGGCTCACCGGATACTAAACGAGACTCTGATACCATGTTAAGAAGGTGTGGTTGGACCTAACTCAACCCTACAAAACCAGTTGATAGGATGAGGATTGTCTCCACTTATAAACTCAAGTTCAGGCCATATATTATCCGATGTGGGACTCTTAATAGACTTCAATACCGAGAAATAGACAAGATGGCCTGGATCCTTGAGAGAAAATACTAAGTGTAACTTGGAGACAATGTGATGAGTGAGAGTACGGTTGTTACTTGTGATGATTATGATATCAACATAAACCAACATGTAAACAAGATCATAGGCTTGAGAACAGACCTAGAGAGAAGAATCACACTTGCTATGAACTAGGTGAAGCTGAACCAAAGTACCCTTGAATCCATCAAACCAAGCCCTGTTACTTGTTTGAGGCCATATAAAGCCTTGTTGATTTTGCACACTAGAGTTTTGTAGGACTCATAGCCAGGGGTTGAGTCATGTATATTTCTTCTTCTTCCAAGATGCCATTAAAGAAGGCATTGTTAACATCAAGTTGATGAAGTTGCGAACTTTTAGAGAGGGGCTAGGGTGTGAACAGTTTTTGCAGTGTCTGGCCTGATCAATGGTGAATATGTCAATGTACTCATCACCGCATCTTTGGTGGAACCCCTTGACAACAAGTCTAGCTTTGTATGTATTATACTCCTGAGTCATGGCAGCAAGCTAGGTGGGATAAGGCAGGGCTTGCATTATGATTCTTGGCTAAACATGAGCAATGAGGATATAAACATGAGCAATGAGGATAGTAGGATGAAGCCTTAGGAAAACAATACCATCTTTGGACCTAGTATGCATATGATGAGTATTGGCAGGGAGAGACTTGGTTTTGGGAATTGGTGGACAAGGTGGAATTTTTTTTGTTTTTGTTTAGAAAACTTAGTATCCAGCCCAAGGACCGACAAGGTGGAGAAATGATAGGTGAGGGTGGTACATTAGAGGTGCTAGTGAATGGCATGTCTTAGAGTAGGAGTTGAGTTAGGAGTTGGGATAATATGAGTGTTAAGGTCAGTGATATGGGAAGGAATAATGTGTTTTGGAATAGTGGATATGATTGCAGGTATTATAAGTGGACTGTTGGTTTTGGTTGGGGACTAAAGAGGTTAAAGTAGGGAAATGATTGTTCGTTGAAAATGATATTGGAGATATAAACTCTTCCATTAGGTGCAAGACACCTAACCCTTTGTGAGAGGTGGAGTATCCCAGGAAGACGCATTCTTGACACCTATACCAAAGTTTGTGTTTTTAAGGTCTAAGTAGTGGGAAGCTGGAGCAACCAAAAGATTTGAGAAATCTGTAGTTAGGTGGATGACCAAAAAGTTTAGTGTAGGAAACCTCAAACTTGAGAGAAGAGGTTGGAAGCCTATTGATGAGATAGACACTAGTGCTAAAGGTAGATTCCCTAAATTTAAAGGGCAAGGATGCCTGATACAAGAATGCAAACCCTATTTCCATTATATGCCTGTTCCATAACTCCACTAGTGATGAGTGCGTGAACAAATAACACGATGATGATTAATGCTTAAGTTAAGAAGTGGAATGAAGAGACGAAACTCTCCACTCTTATTAGTTTGAACTTCTTTGATTTTGAAGGAAAATTGAAGCTCTACTATGAGTTTGAATTGGTCAAATAATGCGTGTGTCAGATTTTCTTTTGAGAAAATAAATCCAAGTGAAATGTGTGTGAGCAGCCACAAAGATGTAGTACTGAAAACCATTTGTAGAGGTGAAGAAGCTGGGCTCCATAAGTCACTGATGACTAGTGCAAGTGGTGTTGTGTAGGTAGTGGTGGAAAGATGAGACAGAAGCTTATGTGCTTTCCCTAAACAAGAGGAGGAATAGAAATTCAATGCTCTTTTATTAGATAATGGAATATTACAATTCTTAGACAACAAGACATGGGTGACATTATCTGGATTTGATATGGATTTTCAAAAAGAGATTGTTGATGAATGTTGAGACCATTGGAGATGACATGAGAGGCACCTGAGTTAGGGTACCAACTGTAGACGTAGCTGCATCAGAGTTGAGATATAGTGGGCCTGAAGTCTTGGTGAAGGTGCCTTGTGAGTGGAATACATTTGTGAAGAAAGTATAGGTACCTCGTGAGGCATCATAGGAGGCGCTATTGTAGGAAGGGGACATGGAAGAATATGGAACATGACGCTGAGGTCCAAAGAAACTTCAAGCAAAGGCCAGGGCATAGATGTTGAACAGGCTTGGGTAATTGGAAATTTTGAATGAGAACCACTCTGAGATGACCAGGGAGGGGGTAAAATTAGGGTAAACTTGTGAGTCATCTAGAGGAATGAATGTTGAGACCATTGGAGATGACAAGATGAGGGGCACTTGGGTTAGGGTACCAACTGTAGATGCAGCTGCATCGGAGTTTAGATAGTGAGCCTAAGGTCTTGGTGAAGGTGCCTCGTGATTGGAATACATTCGTGAAGAAAGTATAGGTACCTAGTGAGGCATCATAGGAGGTGCCATTGTAGTCTGGGACATGGAAGAATATGGAACATGACATTGAGGTCCAAAGAAACTTCAAGCAAAGTAAGGCCAGGGCATAAATGCTGAATAGGCCTGTGGAATTGGAAATTTTGAATGAGAACATCTCTGAGATGACCGGGAGGGGTAAAATTAGGGTAAACTTGTGATTCATTATGAATTTATGGAACATAATCTCTCTCGAAGTTGAACCTGTGATAACAGACTAAAGCTTCATGTCCATATTTTTTGCATACTTGATATTGAACAGAGTTGCTATGCAAAAATTAAATAATAATATTAGGGTTGTCCCAACCGGGTCGTCCATGGCCTGAATAGGTTCTGCACAAAAGCTAACAAGAATGTACCAAATTGTGCGACTTCACAATCCAGAAGCGATTTTTTTTTTTTATCTTTCTTCGATCTTACACAACTTAATCTTGCTCACGATTCAGATCGTAGGGGGTGACTGAGATGTCAAACTCGTGCGATCTTGCGAGTTAACTTGTGATATTTATAACATTGGTTGGAATGCCATGACATCTGTTAAGTTAGTATTGCTTGATCTGCAGAAATACACCATTATGAGATTTATATATGTAACTATTTTTATACATACTATTTAAGTTCTTTGTATATTTACTACTGATTAATATTTTGTTGTTTCTTACCTTAACAGATGGTTCCCTTTCTTAACAACTAATGCTTGCTGCGAGGCCTGTGGCAATCTCAAGGCAGCATTTCTTGTTGCTGTGGTAGGTTACTAATGAAATTCCTTTTAATTAGACCTTCATATTTGACTTTCTGTTGCTATAAGTTCAGAGATCATAGGCATTCCTGATTAAGAATGCGCGGCTTTTTTTCCTTCTGATTATTGAAACCACATTCTCCTTCAGTTTGTTTAGTAGTTTCTGTTCATTTACTTTTATTTTGTTAATTCTCTTGCGGGGAAACATCATCATCTCTACCCACTTATCTGAATTTTTCTTAGTTCCAGTTCTCTCAGTGCATATGTTTGGCTTATCTAAGAATGACCATTTTTACCTCATAACTGGTTTATTCACAGTACAAGTTCTTGCTTAAACAGATGTTGGTTCTCTTTATATTCATTTGTTTCTGTGATATAGTTTTAATTGGGGAGCCGAGAGAAAAAATAAATGAATATCTAGAGATATAGATACAAGCTTTTGAAACATATGCTTTTTCTCTATGTTGAAGTAAAGTAACCTAAATGAAATGGTAGTTTAGCAGGAGAAACACAAGTAAAGGTGAAAATTGGAGAGAACATATAATACCATAACTCCTGTGATTTTTCATACCTTAGTTGGTATGTGATACAAAGTGAAAAACACTACTAAAGTAAGGCAGTCACTGTTTCCCGGGGTTATTAGCTAGAAGATCTGTCAAGGTTTTCAATCATATACTGCTAAACATACTGCATTAAATGTGTATATAACTTTTTTGATAGCTATAATCTCACGGTACAATATTGACAGGTGTTTTTGACATTATGCACACTTGTAACCCTATATTTTGCTGATGAAATTCCCCTTACTACTGCAAGTCAACATCACCGGTTATCAGATTCTGCTCCTTTATTGGATGAACAACAAAATGGCATTGAATTTTCTAAATCAAAGCCTTTATCTATTATAAATGAGTCCAATGGTGAGACAAGAGAGGATCATTCTGAGGAAGTTATAAACCTGAAGCATGAGAGTTTCAATGCTGGGGAAGATCATAATGAAAATTTAATGGACGGGCCTGGAGCAGTATTGGTTAACTTGTTAACAAGTTTAAGGCATTTGCCACCTGCTATGCATTCAGTGCTGGTTGTAATGGCTCTCACTTGGGTATGTACTTCAGTGCTTATGTTCAAAAGATTATTCTGACATCACATTTATGATTTATGTTTGTTTGCACATTGGTAGTAAATGTATTTTTATCGCATTTGTGCTGGTCCTTTAATTTGAGATCCTTCTTATACTTCCTCCAAACGTGTCTATCTGCAGTTGTCATGGTTTCCCTTCTTTCTGTTTGATACGGATTGGATGGGGAGAGAGGTTTATCACGGGGATCCAAAAGGAACCGCTTCTGAAGTAAATCTTTATGATCAAGGTGTTAGAGAAGGTGCATTTGGTTTGCTATTGAATTCTGTAAGAACTCAATATTGAACATTTTACTTTTAAAGAGATTTATCACAAGTTTTTATCAATGATGATTGGAGACTTTGTATTTATCTTTTAGTAAATTAGATTTTTTGGACATTATTTCTAGAACAATCACGAATCTAACATTTCACTTATGGCTTTAAAGGTTGTGCTTGGAATTAGCTCTTTTTTAATTGAACCAATGTGTAAGTGGATGGGGGCAAGATCAGTATGGGCAGTGAGCAATTTTGTCGTCTTTGTTTGCATGGCTGGCACTGCTATCATTAGTCTAATTTCTGTCCATGATTATGCTGGAGGAATAGAACATGCAATTGGAGCAAGTGAAGGAATCAAGGTTGCTTCCTTGGTTGTGTTTATTCTGCTTGGATTTCCACTTGCGGTAAGTAAAGTTGGCACATTCAAACTATTTTGATGCATTATCAGTTTCCTTATTTTCCTTCCCAATCCTCTTTGCAATTCATGGCATTAGTTCATTTAGATATATATGGAAGTTCATGACTAGATAAATTTCATATTTATATTACAGATTACCTACAGTGTTCCATTTGCTGTTACAGCAGAATTGACTGCTGATTCAGGTGGTGGCCAAGGTTAGTATTAAATGGATATGTTAATTTTTGGGTTGTTAAAAGTTTCAGATTTGAAAATGTTTGATTTTTTCTGTAGGATTGGCTATTGGAGTTCTCAATCTTGCAATTGTTGCTCCACAGGTACCTTATTCTTCTCAAACATTGCTGTATTTTAGTCCTCTCCTCCATGATTGGAGAGAAGACCCTTTTAGAGTTGTATTGTTATTTTGTTTTTATTTATTTATTCAGTTTGATGTCACTGGTATGCGTCTGTTCCTATTACAAAACTAATAATGTGCAATTTGGTGTTTTGTTCTTTCATATGCAATTGAGAATTTCCTATGCTATTTGGTGTTTTGTTCCTATTAAAAATTCTTACAATTGAAAAACCACTGTAATATGAAAAAAATAGCTTCTTTGAGCTGGTGTTATATTTTATTATTTATATCTATATCTAAGCAAATAGAACTAGTGGCTTTGGTGCTCATCAGTGTCTGCTTGTGCTTCTGTAATTGTTACTTTCTGAATCAGAAACTCCCTCTTTCTATTGTGAAATTTGAATTTCTTGTAAATGTTGTTAGTGCTATTTTGACTTATTATTGGTTTTTTAGATGATTATATCCCTTGGTTCTGGTCCATGGGATGCTCTCTTTGGTGGTGGCAATATTCCTGCCTTTGTTTTGGCCTCCATCTGTGCTCTCGCCGGTGGCATTTTTGCATTTCTAAAACTGCCAAATCTTTCTAGTAATGCCTTCAAGTCATCCGGATTTCATTTTGGCTAGCTGTTGGAAGATCTAATCTGGTAATTTTTTTACGTGTACATGGTCCTCAGAAATTGGAATAACATGAATAGTTTGGAGAGCTGGCATGATATTATGTTATGTTGCTTTCCATTACATACACAGAAAGGCGCATTCCGCATTCCATATTCAAATTCATTCATTCTTCCTCCCACATTGTGGGTGTTGTATTGTATGTAATATGTAATATAATATAAAGGCTGCACAACAGAAGAAAGCTTAGGTGCATATAGTACACACATTTGTAATCACCATTATTCAGTCAATTAGTGATTACAAAATGATGAGATCAATTTTGAGAGTTAATCTTGTGACTTGGGTTCACACTTGTTAAGGTGAATGGAGCATCTGTTAAGGTAATTTTTGTTACAATGGCGTTCGGCACGCTGTAAGTTGTCTGAAAGCAAGTCTTAAAGGGATGTATAATGTAAGTATATGCATTAGGTATTATGATGTATGTATTCTTGTAAGAAGACTTAGAAATGCAAAAGTATGATCCATTTGTTGTTGAGAAAAATACATTACATTTATTAAGTGAAATACTCTTTTCACCCCCCACATCTCTTGAATTTCAAAAATGTCTTTCTTGGGTCCGGTGATTCGGTGATGTATCTTCGGATGCACCTTAAATCATATTTACTCTTTGTAATTCAGTCAGACATTTCATTTTTGTCAAAATATGATTCAAAGATGTATCTTTGAATTTTTTTTAGTGTAAACGGAGGTGCATCTCCGAAATATTCCATAAAGTCATTTAAAAGATATTTGCAAATGTGTTAATTGCACACAATGAACATTTTAGAGGTATATCTCCCTAAACTCTCTAATTAGTTTAATGGTAGCAACAATATTGTCTAATTTTTTGAGGTTGATTCATATTTTTTTTCCGATTTAGTTCCTTAAGTCAAAATCTGCAGGAAAATTCATAAGTTTCATGTGCATTTCCTTTGGATTTTGTCTTTAGGGGCTAAATCACACAAAAAGTGAGATATAGGGACTCGAATAAAATAAAATTATAGGAACCAAAATAAAAAACTCTAACTTACAGGCAACAAAAGTGTATTTAAGCCAATCAAGTTATATCAATGTAAAAATTAATAAATTTAAGTAAATTCAAAAAGTCACGACAATACATAAGTTTGAAAATGCAAAAAAAAAAAAAAAATACAAACAAAATATAAACTATTGTGTATGTCTAACCCATGGTTTTTTTCTTCTTGCATATACCACAAGGTATTCTGGGTCTGTGTAATGATGCCTTCTACGAGGCCTAACTGAAGTCTTTCTGTATGTCTGATCTTGATATATCGACAATGAAGGTGTGAGAAAAACACAAGAAGGGGGGATTGAATTGAGGTTTTCACTCTTGCATACTTTTCACATTTTGATGAGTTGCATCAAGCTATGCTATAAATGCGTTGCGGAAGCATAAAAGAATATAAATCATAAAGCAAAAGTAAAGAACACACGATATATCCTGGTTCACTTGAAAACTTCTCAAGCTAGTCCAATCCACCCACCAAGGTGATTTCGCCTTAAATAAGGACTTAATCCACTATAACCAAGATCCATGATTACAATCACACAACAACACTGTGACTCACTCAATGAACCGTTTAGGGATACTACCAGATATAACGTTCATTGACCTAACAAAACCTTTGCCAGGATTTCATCTCAACTCACAGCTAGACCGTTCAGGGATCCCATCAGGATATAACGTATACTTGAGGAGGCACCTGCGCGGCAACCTGCCGTTGTGAGACATGACATAAGTTTTGAAATTGTCAAAAACTTGGTATGATTGAAATTGTGTGTGGCACACAAGGAAAAAGAAATGATCTCATGAAGAAAACTTAGTTTGAAGGAAATCCAACTGCATGAGCCAACTCATTCAGTGTATTTGATTTGAGTCGACTCAATACTTGCAATTAGCCGACTCATTGAAGTGATTTTCTCCAGTTTCTCACGGGTACCAACAGGCTGACTGAGCCTGAGTTTTTGGTCGGCTCATTGACCCTATTTGGTCGACTCAGCCTCTGTTTTGAGTCGGCTCATCCCAGTAGCTGCTATTTTTTTAAATTAATTTTACTTTCTATTCATTTATTATTGACTAACCAATATAAATAGCTGATTTCATTTCATGTGAGAGGTTAACAAGAAAAGTGAAATAGATACACACTCTTCTCTTCATCTTCTTCTTCTTTGCATCAATCAACAATCACACACAACAATCTTTGTCGATCAAGGTGCAAATTACGAAGTTAACGTTCAATCGTGAAATAGGGATTTCAGATTGGGTTTTGAAGGTGTGGGTTTTTCTTGGTAAAACCTTTGGGGTTTTCTCCTCCAAGATCAAATAGGATTTAGAGGTTTTGCACACAATCATCATTCGTAGATTTAGCCGAGTGAGGTAGATTGAAGATCAAGTGGATCGTTCTTTCATATCACGGTAACCAAAGGATTACGAAGATTATTGTGGGTTCACAAGCGTTGAAGAAAATCAACCAAGCTCGAGGTTTGAAGGATTGTATATTCTTGCAAGAAGAGATCAGTTAACCAGAGGCTTTCTCGATGCGCGTGAAGGACTTGGTTCGTCTTGAATCAAGGGACAAGAAGAAGTTTTCGCAACATTCGCAACTCAGATTGGTTTTTTGTTCTAATTTTCTTCTTGTAAAAACAATTGTAATATTAATGAAAATTGCCCAATTCAGTTGAGAATTGGGGGTAGAATACTTCTAGCGAGGACGATGAAGGAACTGCCTAAACAAATATCTCGTATTCCTTTATTGTTTCGTTTTTATATTTTCTGCATAATTTGATTGTGTGTGGTTTGAGAAATTCTATTTTGGTTGAATTTGTGAACACCAACTTTTTGATAAATTGGTATCAATTTTTGACAGCATCATTGTGAAAATTCTGCACTAATTCAACATAAACATAACACTTTGTGTGTTTGCACACCAAGTGTTTGTGAAAAAGTCAAAACACACACATATTCATTTTTCTTGTGCTGATTTCTTCTCTATTAATTCATTGTTGGAAGTGGGTTATCAAAACAACTGAATTTAAGTGATTTAGTTGCATTGTATTAAGTGTCGTATCATCCTTTACTTCCCATTCGGTTTCAAAATGCATATCCGATCACCAGTGACTTTATTTGTTTTAGACGAGTTTTCTGGAGAACTTCTGCAAAACATATTTCAAATATTTTTGAAAAGTTAAATTTGAAAAAGGATATATTCAACCCCCTTCTAGATCCGCGCCATCGTCTAACAAATGGTATCACGAGCACCGATTCATCTAGTGCTTCACATATAACTTTTTAGAAAATGGATAACGATCCAACGGGGGCGTATAATAGAGCACCTGTTTTCACCGGAGAAAACTATAGTCACTGGAAGGATTGTATGCGTATTCATATTAACTCTGTTGATAGAAAGATATGGAAGGTTATTCAAAATGGTCCTATTCAAATAACCATGACCGGAGAGAATAACCTTGAAATACCTAAACCTGAAGTACAATGGGATGAAAAAGATGAAAAGAACTATAGCTATAATTGGAAAGCTCGAAATATGATTATTTCTTCTTTGGGAGCAGATGAATATTTTAAAGTTTCTCATCATACTACGGCTAAAGCTATGTGGGAAGCATTACAGATTGTCCATGAGGGAACTGATGACGTGAAACTAGATAGAATTAACACTTTGCAATAAGAGTTTGATTGTTTTCACATGAACCAAGGGGAAACCATTGGTGAATTGGGAAAGAGATTTTCTCATTTGTTAAATCGCTTAAATGCTCTTGGACAAACCACTCCCAACGATGTAGCTACTAATAAAATTTTAAGGTGTCTTACTAGGGAATGGTTACCAAAGGTTACGGAAATCAAAGAATCCAATGATGTAAGGACTTTGGATTTGACAAAGTTGATTGGGAAGCTACAAGAGCATGAGCAAGAGCTCTTAAATCTACATGAGCATGAAGAAAATGAGAAAAAGGAAAAGAATGAAAAACTAAAGGATAATGAGAAGAAGAATAAGTCTATTTCATTGAAGATTCCCACTTTGAAATCTTCCATCAATAAAGATTGTGAGAGTGAATCAAGTGATGAAGACGATGAATCCAATGAGGATATGGGATTGTTTGTTAGAAGATACAATCGGTATCTTAGAAAGAATGAAATCTCTCATTCGGACAAGCGCCTTATTAACTATAGAAGGCAAGCTAACCCCTCCAAGCAAGAATCAAACAAACGTACCAAAGGTAAAGGACCATGTTACAATTGTTGAAAACCAGGTCACTACAAACCGGAATGCCTAATGCTTAAGAAAAACAAAGCTAAAGAAAAATATCAAAGGAAAGACAAAAAAGCTAGAAGGGAATATATCACATGGGAAAGTGATAGTGAATCTTCTAGCAAAGCAAGCTCAAGTGATGAGGAAGAGAAAGTGAATCTTTGTCTAATGGCACACAAAAAGGGAAAAAAGCAAGTAAGACGTGCTAAATACGACAACTTTGAAAAATTGTCTTATTCTGATTTACTTAGTACTTTTAAAGTTCTCCACCAAGAAGCTCAAGAAGCTTTTAAGCGTGTAGAATCCAATAAGCGTATTTTCAAATACTTAGAGAAAAAGGTTTTTGACAGTCAAAACACTTTGGAAGCTCTTAAGCGCTCTATGGTGGAATCTATTAAAGAAGACAAACGAGAATGCCACAAATTTCATAGTTGTGAAACTTGTTGCATTTGGCAAAAAGAAGTCAAAACTCTTCAAGCCAAATTAGACAAGATGTCACAACCAAATATGACATTTGCTATTGATCCCTCAAATTTTAGAGAATCCATGAATAATCCATATCAAAGATATAATTATATAGTGAGAGATCAAAATAGAAAACGTGATTATAAACCAATCTTATGTTGTCTTTATTGTTGCAAGAGGGGTCACACTATTGCAAAATGTCGATTTAGGAGATTCTTTGTCCCTAAAGGCATTTTCAATGGTTTCCTAAATGCAGCCAAAGTTTCACTCACAAACAAGGACCCAATGAAAATTGTTTACCTCTTTCTCTTGTTTATTCATGTAGGTGGAGTGTCTTGAGGCTATGGAGAAACGATGGTTTCTTGATAGTGGGTGCTCAAGACACATGACGGGTGACATCTCCTTATTCTATGACTTTGTGGCTAAGAAGAAAGGTTTTGTTACCTATGGTGATAACAATAAGGGAGCTATACTCGACAAAGGTAGTGTAGGTAATCCCTCTTCTACATCTATCTCTAATGTCCTCTTAGTGGAATGCCTTAATCATAACCTCATTAGCATTATTCAATTGTGCGACAAGGGATATAAAGTCTCCTTTTCAAAAGAAGGTTGCATAATTGAACATGATGATAATAAGAATGATATGTTTAAGGGCGTGAGGGTTAATAATTTATACATGCTTGACTTGAATACAATGTCCATGAATGATCTTAAATGTCTAGTTTCCAAAAGTGATGACTCTTGGCTTTGGCATAGACGTTTAGCACACATCAACTTTGACTTGCTTAGCAAAATTGTTTCCAAAAACTTAATAGTTGGTTTACCAAAAATCAAGTTCACTAAAGATCATCTTTGTGATGCTTGTTAAATGGGAAAGCAAACAAAAGTATCTTTTAAATCCAAAAATTTAGTTTCTACGTCTAGGCCTCTTGGACTTCTACATATGGATCTTTTTGGTCCATCAAGAATCAAAAGTCTAGGAGGAAATTATTATGGATTTGTTATTGTGGATGACTACTGAAGATTTTGTTGGAAAATTTTCTTATCAAGTAAAAGTGACACCTTTTCGGCTTTTGAAACATTCGCCAAGTTATCTCAAAATAAACTTAACACAAACATTGTAAAGATTCGAAGTGACCATGGAGGTGAATTTGAAAATCATATTTTTGAAAAGTATTGTGAGATACATGGCATTGAACATAATTTTTCCGCTCCTAGAACCCCACAACAAAATGGTGTTGTGGAACGTAAAAATCGTGTGTTAGAGGAGTTAGGAAGAACTATGATCAATGATAGTGGCCTTCTTAAATATTTTTGGGCCGATGCTATTAGCACTGCATGTTATGTGTTGAATAGAATAACTATTTGACCCATTCTAAATAAAAATACCTATGAGCTTTAAAAAGGAAGAAAGCCGAATGTATCACATCTTCATGTCTTTGGATGTAAATGCTGTGTTAAATAACGAAAAAGAAAACCTTGGTAAATTTGATTCAAAGGCGGACAAATGTATCTTTCTAGGATACTCCAATTCAAGTAAGGCATATAAAGTATACAACAAAAGATTACTTATTGTTAAAAAATATGTGCATGTCTCTTTTGATGAATCTTGTCCGAAAGTTGTCGGAAAAGGTAGTGTTGCTATTGGTGCATGTAAACACCCCAAATTTTCCCTCACCCATTTCACTATGGCTTGTGATATTTTCATGTGCATAATTTCAACTATAGCATCTCATATTGCATCTTTTGCTTCACTGCATTGTTTCAAAGTCATCTGCATCTAGGGTTTGTGATCTGAGCCTTTCCTGAGCCATTTGAGCCACTCCAAAGGTCATCAATCACTTCAAATGGGTCCATGTGTGTTCAAGCATCATATTATATCCTCACAAGGTCAAGGAAGTCAAAGAATCACAAGAACTGAGAAAGGCATGGAAGCAGAGCCAGGCTTAACTGCACAGATGACCTAAAATTAGGGTTTTGGTTTCAGAGGCCATAACTACAAATTTTTTGGTCATTCTTGTTTCTATTGGTCTCTATAGGTTATGAGGATCATGCATATCACTTTTCATGAAGAAATTCAATGGGAAAGGCATCTGATCAAGAGATGACTTCTTGAGCAAGTCAGTACAAAATCAGGGCATCTGAGGCCCCCAATGACCCAACCAAAGGGGTTTCTCCATCATTTTGAATGTGTGTGATCTTTATTTGATCATAGAAGATGTTAGAAGTTCACAAAATTGAAGAAATTCAAGCCATTTGCAAAGTTGCCTTTTTGGGAAAGTGACTTATAATGGAAATTTGCCATTTTGGGAAAGTTTTTCAACCTCCTCTTTTTGATTCAAAATGCTTCAAATGAGAAAACTTTGGTCATGAAAGTTGTAGATTGGATCATTCCCTTTTCAAAAAGTACAAGAACTCATCCTAATTCATTTTAGATCAAAAGTTATGGCTTGGCAAAGTTGGCAAAAATCACATAATTTCATGTTTTACACCAAAGAGGCATTTTGCAAAATGGTATGACAAGGCATTCTAAAGGCTTCAAATGTGCACAAACACTTCACAAAATGCTCATGTGACCTCTAAAGATCAGAATTGGCCCAAGAATTATGCATTTTGGTGCCTTGAACTTCAAGAATTTCCAAAAGGGCTAAAGTTGGACAAATTTGCAAAACCACCCATAAGCTTCAATCCACTTGCTGCATTGCCTCAAGACTAATTCTATGGACATCCTTAATCCATGCTGAGCCAGGACAAGCCAAGAGCCAGCTGCAAAACCAGCCCATACCTCAAGTACACAACTTTTGACATTTTGGCAACTTGCCCATACCAATCACCATAGGCCACCAACAACTCTCTGACCTATCCAAACATGATACATGGACCAAAAGCAACTCAACACAATACACGACACAAGCTGAAGCCTCTCATAACTCAGCATTCACCAAAATCCTCTCTTATGCATTTTTCTTCGAATCTCATCATACAAGCCTCAAACCTCAAAACAAACTCCATAGAACAACTCACCATAACCCTCTGATCATTTCTCAACCATCACTTTGCCTTGAAACCTCCCATATCAAAAACACGATTTCTCTCCCCCATTGACCTGAGCTTATGCAAACTTCACATAGAGGCCATTTAAACTCCAACCAAGCATCACAAACTCCTCAGGAGGATTAGTGAAGCTGATTTGAAGCAAAGACCTGGCCAGAAAGTACCAAAAGTGAAAGCTCCAGTTCAGGTGAGCTCAAGAACATTTTTTCCAGAACTTTGATTTCTTGTTATAGAATGATTCTATGAGTTGCACTGATCACTCTGATGTTTTTAGATTTAAAAATGGCCTAGAAATAAGCATGTACTGACTGTTGAAACTTTGCCCGTAAAAATGATTTTGTTTGTTTCTCTTGATTCATGAAAAATAAATGATTTTTGTTGTGGGGTTTATGTTTAATGATGTTCAAGGGTTGATTCTGGAGAGTTTGATGAAGTTTTGATGCGTATTGAGTGAGATAGAAAAATGGTTGGCCGGAGAAGATGACCGGAACACTGTTCCGGTCATCTGAAAGTCATTAGGGCTCAGGATTAGGGCTAATGACATAATTAAGTGAGTTTGAATTCCAGCCGTTCGTTTGCGCGCTAAGTCAATTCCCGCCTCCTTGAGTTTGAATCTGGGCCTTCAGATCATTTGACTTTCTCATTTTCCTTTTAAATTCATTTTTATTTTATTTGTTTTGTATTTGATTTCTACAAATTTTTAAAAATAGCAAAACATATTAAAAAATTCTGAAATTTTTTGTCAAACCTTTTATTAATTTTCAGAACCCAAAAATATTTTTATTTTTATTTTTTACATTAAAAATTATTTTTAAATCATTTAAATGTTTATTTTTAATTAGTTAATGGAAATTAATTAATTAAAAATGCATTTAGGTATTTAAAAATCACAAAAAAATTCACATTGCATTTTAAAACATTTAGAAACATTATAAAACTCTCAAAACAAATTTATTTTTGGTCCTTAATGTATTTTGACAATTTTCATTGGAATAAAACTTATTTAAAGGCAATATTTTGGTCTTAATTTGAAAAAATTCATTCTGCCTAACCATGAAGAGTTTGATGATGGTTCTTCTTGCATTGCATCCTTCATATCATGTAGTTTCTAGGGTAAAATTAGTTTGAATTTATCTTTCATTTTCAATTTGTTTTGCATTTTTCATTGTGAGGTATCCCAAAACCCTAGTTGACTTGAGAAAATCATAACACCCATTAGGTTAAGAGTTAGGTCCACTCCTTTGGGCAGTGAACTTGTGTAGTGTTAGGCCTCTTTTGATCCTATTTTCAATTTTTTATTATGTCATTTGCTTCTGGTTTTGAATTTTTGTGTTGCATGTTGTTCATAAACCCTAATTCTTGCTTTCCTTTGCATACATCTCTTATATGCTTGCATTCAAGAACTTGCCATGACATTTTTTGCATCCACATGATCCATAAGACATCTTAGGACATATTAGAATCATGTTTGATCATTGCATCATTCATTTGACATGTCATACTTTCATTGCATTTCATAAACTTTCATGAACTTTCATGGTTCAAAGCATGCTCCATATACCTCCATTCTCTTGTATGCTCACATATATGCATCTTGTATGACTTTGCACCATCTTTTGACATCATTTGCATCATGTGTATGTTTCTGACTTTGGCCTTTGCCCATCCATATGCATTGTTTCATCTCATTTCTTCCCTTATGCATCTTGTACTAACTCTTCAGGTTAATGGTAAGTTTGTTTGGGAGGTGGATTTGCCTTCACCTCCTACCTCTTCTCACCTTATCATTTTACATCCTTGCTGCATTTTTACTTGTCTTTGAGTGAGCGTGCTCACTTGTGCCTCTCTTCCCTCTTTTCTCTTCTCATCTCATCTCTTTTCTACCTTGTTCCTCCTTGGTGGCCTTTGAAGATCTCATTCTTTCTTAAGCCTCATAAACCCTAGGTATAACCAAGCATGATAACAATTAGGGTTTGATTAGTTCCCCATTTAGCTTTTACCTTTGTGTCATCTTTGAGTCTTCTCTTCTCATCTCATAATCAAGGACTAAACCCTAAAGGTTTTAAGGCTTTGTGATTAAGCTTATGCCTGTATCCTTCTATTAGGATGGAGTGTATAACTTTAATCCTAAGTGTTAAACCCTTAATGTGTTTAAACCTTTTAATCAATTCACTTAATAATCACTAAGACATCAAGCTTGTAACTTGGGCCTTGCATTAGGGTTCTAATTCTTCCTTAATTGGTTAAGAAGGACTAACCCTAGTGTTAATGGACAAGTCCCCCTCAAGTTGTCTTACAAACCATAAAATTCACTTCTTAATCTCATCCATTAACTAAAATCCATTTAATAAAGGCTTTGTTTTGTCATGAGGTCCCTAATCATGGATTAAGTTGAGGAGCCTTCCTCAGCTTAAATGTTCTCATCTGTTATCCTTCAATTAGGATGATGTAATGGGTCCATTAAATCCCTGATTATGGCTTAAACTCATTACTTAACATCAAACAAAAACAACAAAAACATCTAAATAAATGCAAGTAGGTTAATGATCTTAATCCTACATCATGGTGATTAAGTGTGAGGTGTTTACTTCATGCTTAAGGTATTCTCATTACCCCTAATCAGAGGGAGGATGTGATGAGTTTACTAACCCTTGGTTTAGGCTTAAGCTCATTTTCTTATGACAAATTCAAAAAAATCAATAAAAGATTGAAAACACAAAAACAAACAATAATCGTCTCCTTCGGGATTCTTTTCTCATCTCATTCACTCACAAACGAGAACTTGCTTCTTCCGTCTAATGCAAGACAGTTAGCACCTGAGCTAGACAGGTCATACACTTGAGCATAGACAAGTAAGCAGTTCACAAGTCAATTCATCTTTCAGTCTCTTTGAGTTGAACTACGGTGTTCTGACTTCCTCATTGCACGAGAGGATACGTAGGCATAACTTAACAGTTATCAAACAAAAGTCTCTGTATATTCCCCCTCCTTCCAGCATCATTCTTTAAGCCTCATAGTCTTGAGCTTCATACTCCTGTTCTTACACTGACACTTCTTTTATTTCACTTCACTTTCTTCCAGCACTGACACTTGCATTCTTTTCCAGCTTTGATACACAGATTGCACTGACACTACCCCTTTTAAACACAAATCTTTTAAGCGTGGATCCCGTCGAGTACGGCGGACAATCTGGGTGCTAATACCTTCCCAGGTTGTAACCAACCCCCTTTCTCAGTTTCTCTGGTTCGCGACCGTCTTATCCACATCTTTTCTAGGTTTATGCAACATTACCTTTCCTCCGGGATAAAAATGCATAGCTGGCGACTCTATTCATCCCCTTCTCCTTTCGCCGACCGTTCGCGTCTGTACCCTATTTGACTTAGCCTCATTTGGTGGGAGCGACAACTTGGCGACTCTGCTGGGGACCCTTATACTGTAACCAGGGCTTCTGGTTCTTTTTGTGGGTTCCTCCTAGCGCTTGTTTGATTTGTGTTTACTGGGGTGTTATGTGCTAATTGTGTTTATTTATGTGCTTTATTTATTGTTTTATGTACAACTTTATTTATTGCTTTCCTTTACAGTTTTTCATATTTCATACTGTCATTATCATTGCTGGATCTGGCTTCTGTTTTGGTGGGTGGGGTTCCATTGAGAGTTTAAGGTCCTATACCTGGGACCTGAGTGACACCTAGGCTAGAGTGGTCCATGTTCTTTCCCATTCCATTTCGGTCTGGTGCGGGAATATGAAACACGATTCAGATGTGGGTTTCTTCTTGAGAACTCTGTGCTACAGATTTCCTGTAGTGCTAGGGCTATCTGGGAAGCCTGCTAAGTCTGGATGACCTTTATCATGACCTTCAGAAACTGGGGTGAATTAGAGGAGGATCTTTTATGGTTATTATAAACACTGTACCTCCGGGTTAGAGGTGTTTACACTTCTCATAATTGGTCCAAGTCTGAGGATCCTTGTTCTAGAACACTACCTATGAGGGGGTTGGGCTGTTTACAGGTTTGCAGGTACCATTGGCCACATCATACCCTGTTACTTGTTTTGTTTAAGAGTACCTCATTTGGACAGTTCTTGTGATTTAGCCCTGGACATGTGACTCTTTATTTGAGTCCCCTACCCTGGTTACTGGATTTCTGAACCTTCATCTGGACCTTCTTTGAACATACATGGACTTATATCAAGGCAGTTAATCAGATCCATCCTGATCACAAACCCTTTCATATCATTTGCATGCATCATCATTTGCATCATTTAATATTTGTTTATTTGTTTTTCAGGGTATCCACATTATATCTGGCTTGGTTTTGACCCCTTCTTCTGCATAAACCTCTGCTTCATCAGTTATCTGCTTCAGCTATTCTCATCATCACCAGTATCAGCCTATCAGTGGTTCATCTCCAGTATCAGTCTTGATCTTCATCAGCACCTATCTTCATCATCTTCAGCAGCACTCATGGCTACTCCCAGGAAAAGCAACATATCCTACCATTTCTTTGAGCCTGTGCTGACTGGCATCAGGCAGGTCCAGTCACTTATCACTCCTGACCACATCCCATTGTTCAGGGAACACTATGGAGGTATCCTAGATATGGTTATGGACCTGGACCCTTCTCAGAGGAGCATGATCCACACATGCTTGCTGTTTTATGACCCTCCTTTGAGATGCTTCACATTCTCAGACTTTCAGTTAGGGCCTCTACTGGAAGAGTTTTCCTCATTGACTGGAGTACCTGTCAGGGGTGGACCCCCTTTCAACCCAGAGATGACTTTTCCCAGCAATGGAGAAGTAGCAAAAGCACTGTACCTGGAGCCTGCCTTGATTGAACAAAGCATGACAACAAAAGCTGGGATCCCTGGTTTGCACTTAGATTTCTTGATTTCTCAGGCCATCCTAAAGGCCTCCTTGGGAGAATGGAGGGCAGTCTGTGCACTGTTAACCCTCAACATATATGGGGTTATACTGTTTGCAGATGAGCCCAAATTTATCAGCGAGAATGCCATTCATCTGTTTCTTCTGAGGAACCCAGTACCCACATTGCTGGGAGATTTCTATTACTCCATTCATCAGAGGAATGAGAAACAGAGGGGGAAGTTAGTGAGATGTTGTGCTCCTTTATTTCACACTTGGTTGCTCAGACACCTACCTAAGACAGATGCCTTCTTGAATCCTCACCAGCAGAAGAATTGGGCTAAGAGGCTCATTGCTTTGACTTCAGATGATATTAGGTGGTGCACCCAGAGCACCAAAGGCAAAGACATTATCACCAGCTGTGGACAATACCCAAATGTGCCTCTGATAGGAGTGAAGGGTTGCATCAACTACAATCCTTTGCTGTTTAAGAGACAACTGGGTTATGCTTTGGTTCACCCTCCAAGAGTGCAAGATTTAGCTGAGACCTTGTATTGTGAAGTAAAACCTAATCTAGCTGCTGTCAGACAAGCATCTTGGGCTTGGGACAACATCCAAACAAAAGGGATGGCTATTCTAGGGAGGTGTAATAATGTTGCTTCAGCTCAGTACTATGACTGGTCCTGTACTAGAGCTCAAATTACCGGAATGCCTTTCACCATTGAGGATATACCTGGACCATCTACAACACAGCCAGCAGCAACTGTCAGCCTGAAAGAATTTGAGAAGCTGAAGGAAAGGAATGAGAACCTGTCTCAAGCTCTGAAGAAGACCCTTTGGGAAAGGAGTGATGGTCGTCTGGACATTGAAAGGTTGGAGAAGCTTAGGGTGGAGCATCTGGCCAAGATTGAGAAAAAAGAGGATTATATCAGGAAAGCAAGGGCTGGGGAACAAATATTGAAGAATGCCTGTAAAGAAGCCAAGCTTCAGAAGGCCAGGACTGAGCTTTATCTGAAAGAGAGTCAGGCTAGGTGGGTCAGGATCACTGAAGCCCGGATGCAGGAAGATCAGAAAATTCAAGCCAATATTGAACAGTTGGAGGCCAATGAAAAGAAGCAGCAGGAAGCTTTGCTGGCAGCTCAGAAGGAGATTTCAGAGTTGAAGCTTAAGGCTGGATTGAAGAGATCAAAGGATCAGGACAGGCTCAAGAAGCTGACCACTGCCATTGCCACCAGGAACCTCCTCATTAGGACCATTACAGAGCATCCAGCTGGTCCAGTGACTAAGGCACTTCTGAAGGAGGTTAAGGAGGATGGGTTTGGATTGGATGTTTGACTTCTTTGCTTGTTGTTCATTTCCATTTTATGTACTTTTCTTTTTGTTGTATTTTGACCCTCCAGGGGCATATGTTGTAAAACAAACTATGTATTGTTCATCATTTGTAATATATTAGTTTGCTTTCATTGGGTTTCTTTTCTCAACAACATCAAGCATCTTCCTCGAGGTCTGGAAAGGTCAAAACCAAGAACCAAGCCGGATACCTTGGAAAAACAAATAAGCATGTTGCATTGCATACTAACCTTGTTTTTTTTGTAGGTTTTGTTATTATTTGTTTCTAACTCTGTTGTGATCTTAGGAAACATTGCTCGTCACCGAGTGTTCCCTGTCAACCGCACGCACCGGTACCCTACTCGCAACAACCTTCCTGGTATCCAAATGGATCAAGTACAGCAGGATCTGACTGTGGTCAGAACTCAGATGGCTAATGAAAGAGTGGAGATGAGGAACCAAATGGCTCAATTCATGGCTGTAATGACTGGCTTGGCCCAGAGTCAAGAAAGGTTAAGGGAACTAGTGGAAAGACAAACTCCCGAGGAACCTCACCTTGGAACTGGAGGAACTAGTAACAATGAAAGGGGTCACCCTCATGTTAATCCACCAGTATTTGGACCCCATCTAGATCCGGAAGTCAACATCCCGAGAAATGTACAAGGAAACACTGCTGCAGGCAGGATCTTGCAAGAAGATCCTCAAGAAGAGCAGTTTACTGTTATGGGAGCAGGAGATGAAGTCTATGACAGGAGGTTAGATGAAATTGCTGAGAAGTTGAGATCTCTGGAGTCTCAGAATTCCTTGGGCTTCGATGTAATGGACATGGGGCTAGTGGATGGGGTGAGAATTCCCCACAAATTCAAACCCCCGTGCTTTGAGAAATACAATGGAACCTCTTGTCCACGAACTCACCTGCAGTCTTTCCTGGGAAGACTTAAAGCTTATACTATGGATGAGAAGCTGTGGATGTTTTACTTTGAAGATAGTCTGACTGGGGCTTCAAGAGAGTGGTATTCGCACTTGACCAGAGCTACCATTAGATGCTGGAAGGACTTAGCTGAAGCCTTCATCAGGCAATATCAATACAATCTGGACATGGCTCCTAACAGGACCCTCCTAATGGGAATGTCTCAATCTTCCAGAGAAAGCTTCAGGAAATATGCCCAAAGGTGGAGACAGCTTGCTGCTGCTGTCCAACCACCCATGTCGGAAAGAGAAATGGCCGACATGTTCATGAATACTCTGCAAGGAACATATATTGATAGACTAGCTGCCTTTTCCTCTACCAGCTTTGCTGATGTCGTCATAGCTGGCGAAAGGAATGAAAGCCTTTTGAAGATGGGTAAGATTTCCGACAGCAGTGCAAGTTCATCCAGTAATCCCAGGAAGCCTTTTGTGGGACCTCGAAGAGCCGGTGAAACCAATTCCATCCATACAAGCAGGAGCAGACCTCAGTATGTCCACAGATCAGTAGCAGCTGTCACCATTCCAGCTCCGATTCCTAAGCAATCAGCATATCAACAACAACAACCACATCATCAACAACAAGTTCAGTATCCGCAACAGAGAACCTACAACAACAACAATAGCAACCAACAACAGCATCCTTTCCAACAAAGACCATCACAGGCAAACAGGGGGATTGATCCCATCCCTATGCCTTATGCTGCCTTATTGCCACAACTCCTGAAGCTTAACCTGGTTAAGTTAAGGACGTTGGCACCACCAGATCCCCTAAATCTCCCAAGGAATTATGATGTCAACGCCAGGTGTGCTGCCCACTCCAATGCACCTGGTCACAGCACTGAAAAATGCAGGGCCTTACAAATGAAAGTCCAAGATCTGGTGGATTCTAAAGCCCTCAACTTCGCACCTCCTCCGAATGTCAACAAAAATCCTATGCCTAATCATGGCGGGCCGAGGATTAATGCCATTGAGGAAGACAAACCATCTACCTTGATCACCAGTGTTGCACAAATTTGAACACCTTTGGTCGAAATTAAAGCTCAGCTTCTAGAGTGCCAAGTGTTCCCCGGGTGTGAGCTCGGTTGTGGGTATTGCAACATTGCAGTCAACGGGTGTGAAAAGTTGAGAAGCGGCATAGATGATCTTATTAAGGATGGTATCCTTCAGATTTCAACAACGGCGCCTACAAACCCAGCAATTCCTTTAACAACAATTCCCGAGTCTTCTACAATAGCAACAACAATCATTCCTACCGATTCATCAATATCATCAGCAATGGCCCCGTCCATCACTTCAACAAATCAAATGTTAACAACCCTTTCTTCTACAACATCAACATCCATTTTATTAGTAGAATCTTCTACAACGCCAGCAAAAATTAATGAAGATATCTCAGCAGTAACAATCTATTATGACCCATCGAACGTTCCTCCCAACAGCAATTTCCAACAACAAGCAGTGGCTCCCCCTGCCAGGTCACCAGTCACAATTTACTATGATCCGCACACCGTTACAGTACCCTCCTCTACAGCAGTCAGTCCAGTTACTATTACGGTGCCTGGACCCGTTCCTTATGAAAGCAGTAATGCCATACCTTGGCATTACGGCTCTGATCTTTATTGCAACGGGGAAAAGATCACTCTGGATTCATCAACCTCTTCTCCACAAATCGATAATGTTGGGGGAGGTGGAGGCTTCACCAGGAGCGGACGCCTTTTTGCCTCACAAGTGCAAAGACCTAATGTTGAAGCAGAGGCTGCTGCCAAAGCAAAAGGAAAGAGTGTGGTATCTGAAGAGCCAACTGTCAAAGAAACTCAGAAGATATATTTTGAACAAGATGTAGACGAGTTCATGAGAATCATAAAAAGAAGTGATTACAAGGTGGTGGATCAGCTTCACCAAACTCCCTCAAAAATCTCCATATTGTCGCTGTTGATGTGTTCTGAAGCTCACAGCAATGCATTATTGAAAGTCCTGCACGCAGCATACGTGCCAGAGGAGATCACGGTTAATCAGTTAGAAACTGTGGTAGAAAATGTCAACACCAGTCATGGACTGGGCTTTACCAACGCTGACTTAACAACAGAGGGACGTAACCACAACAAGGCTTTACATATCACCTTGGAATGCAAGGGTGCTGTTCTATCTCATGTACTGGTGGACACTGGGTCGTCACTCAATGTTCTACCAAAGAAAGCCTTGGTGAAGCTGGAGTATGATGGCTTGGCATTGCGTCCGAGTAATTTGGTGGTGAGAGCATTTGATGGCTCTAAAAGATCAGTGCTTGGGGAGATTGATCTACCTGTGATGATTGGCCTGCAGACTTTTAAAACTACCTTCTTTGTGATGGACATTCAGCCGGCCTACAACTGTCTGTTGGGTAGACCTTGGATCCACGCCGCTGGCGCTGTTACGTCTACCCTTCACCAGAAGTTGAAATTCGAGTGGGAAGGCCAAATCATCACCATCTGTGGGGAGGAGGACATCTTTGTTAGCCAGTTGGCTACGTATAAGTACATTGAAATGGACAGAGAGATCCATGAAACCATGAGCCAAGGGTTTGAGGCCTTGAACATTAATGAAGCATCTGCTGTACTGGGAACTTCCATAACATCGTACCAGCAAGCCCAGAAGGTTGTTGAGGAAGGTACCGCCCAAGGCTGGGGCAAGCTGCTGCCTGTGGAGAAGAAAGAAGACCGATTTGGGTTGGGTTACAGACCAACTCAACAAGATCAATCAGAGGTTGCCAAGGAGCCCAAGTTCGTCAGCGGGGGAATGCTCACCCCGGATGCTGTGAACAATTTGGAAGACGAGGAGGAAAGCGACCGCAACCTGGAGAGCTGGATACGTCCAAGGATCCCGGGGAGCCAAGTCCTTAACTGGTCTTCCCAGGAAATTATAAGGGTTACTCCTGCAGAGTAATTATTATTTCCTGTATTTTAAAGCATGCATCAAGTCTTGCATCTTGCCCAAGATGTCAAGACTCATTTTGTAATCGGGCCATCTTGTATTTTGTGCAAAGATCAATTAATGAATATCAGGACATCTTTTGCAAATGAGTCTCTTCTTTTTCGCTCACTGTTTTTCATTTTTCACTTTTTGTACAAAAATAAAATGGCAATGTTTTTCAAAATAAATAACTTCATTTTCACTTTTTCTAAATAAGATAAAACCGATCACTAAAATGAACAAATCTAAACCCTTGCAGAAAGTGCCCCCCAGACTGCACCGACAACAACACTGCTATGACTTCGTATGACTTCGACAATCCAATCAATCAAGCTGATGAAGGGGTTGAAGAAGATTATGAGCTACCTGAAGAGCTAGCTAGGTTATTGAGACAAGAGGAGAAGGTTATCACTCCTCATCAGGAGGAGGTCGAAACGGTTAATCTTGGTACAGAAGAAGAAGTGAAAGAAGTCAAGATCGGGGCCTGTCTACAAGATTTAGTAAAAGAGCAACTGATTGATATGCTTCGGGAGTATGTGGATGTTTTCGCTTGGTCTTATCAGGATATGCCAAGGTTGGACACCGATATTGTCATGCACAAGCTGCCTTTGAAAGAAGATTGTCCGCCAGTAAAACAGAAGCTGCGTCGTACTCGCCCAGATATGGCAATGAAGATAAAAGAAGAGGTACAAAAGCAGTGGGATGCCGGTTTCCTTGCTGTGACTAGCTATCCGCCATGGGTTGCTAATATTGTACCTGTGCCTAAGAAGGATGGCAAGGTGAGGATGTGTGTGGATTACCGGGATCTGAACAGAGCCAGCCCGAAAGATGACTTCCCTTTACCTCACATTGATGTATTGATCGACAATACGACTCAGTTCTCGGTGTTCTCCTTCATGGATGGATTCTCAGGATACAATCAGATCAAGATGTCACCTGAAGACATGGAGAAGACCACTTTCATCACACCCTGGGGCACATTCTGTTATAAGGTGATGCCATTCGGACTGAAGAATGCTGGTGCCACTTATCAACGGGCTATGGTAACATTATTCCATGACATGATCCATAAATAAATTGAATGTTATGTGGATGACATGATTGCCAAGTCCCTCACAGAAGAAGACCACCTGGTGAACCTACTGAAACTATTCAAGCGTCTGAGGAAGTACCAGTTGAAGTTAAACCCCAACAAATGCACATTCGGGGTGCGATCCGGTAAGCTGCTGGGATTTATTGTAAGTGAAAAAGGGATTGAAGTTGACCCTGATAAAGTCAAAGCCATTTAAGAAATGCCTGCACCTAAGACTGAAAAAGAAGTTCGGGGGTTCTTAGGCAGATTGAACTACATTTCACGGTTCATATCTCACCTTACTGCGACCTGTGAACCTCTGTTCAAGCTGTTAAGAAAAGAACAAACGGTCAGGTGGAACGAAGACTGCCAGAAGGCTTTTGACAAAATCAAGGAATACTTACAGGAGCCTCCAATCCTTATGCCTCCAGTTGAAGGAAGACCTCTAATCATGTACTTGACAGTATTAGAGGAGTCAATGGGGTGTGTGCTGGGCCAACATGACGAGTCTGGTCGAAAAGAGTATGCAATATACTACCTAAGCAAAAAGTTTACCGACTGTGAACAACGTTATTCACTGCTCGAGAAAACTTGCTGTGCTTTAGCGTGGGCTGCTCGCCGACTAAGGCAGTATATGTTGACCCACACCAATTTGTTGATCTCCAAGATGGACCCAGTTAAGTACATTTTTGAGAAACCAGCACTTACCGGACGGGTTGCAAGATGGCAAATGATCCTCACGGAATACGACATTCAGTACACCTCTCAGAAAGCCATCAAGGGCAGTGTATTGTCTGATTATCTTGCTGAGCAACCCATTGATGATTACCAGCCTATGAGATTTGACTTCCCTGATGAAGACATCATGTTCATAAGAGCAAAAGATCACGAAGAGCCTGTTCACACTGAAGGGCCTGACCCAGAAGAAGAATGGACTATGATGTTTGATGGGGCTGTTAATATGAATGGTCGTGGTGTTGGTGCAGTACTCATTACACCTAAGGGAGTTCACATGCCTTTCTCGGCAAAACTCACCTTTAACTGCACTAACAACGAAGCTGAATACGAAGCTTGTATTATGGGTCTTGAGGAAGCCATTGACCTCAGGATCAAGACTCTGACTGTGTTCGGAGATTCAACTATGGTAATTAATCAAACCAACGACAAATGGTACACTCACCAGGATCATCTGGTACCTTATCGGGATTATACAAGGAGGTTGTTGACTTTCTTCACAACGGTCAAGCTTGAGTATATCCCTCGAGATGAAAATCAGTTTGCAGATGCTCTGGCAACCATTTCATCCATGATCAAAGTCCAAGCTGCCAACTTTGTGCCTCGGATTTCAGTATCCAGACTTGACAGACCAGCATATGTATTCTTGGTAGACATTGCTAAGGATGATAAGCCTTGGTTCCATGACATTAAGTGCTTCCTGGAGGATCAAACATACCCACCTGGGGCATCATCCAATGACAAGAAGACATTAAAAAGGCTAGCTGGTAGTTTCTTCCTAAATACTGATGGTTCCTTGTACAAGAGAAACTTTGATATGGTACTTCTCAGATGTGTTGATAAGGCAGAGGCAGACTTGTTGATGCACGAGGTGCATGAAGGATCCTTTGGTACCCATGCAGGAGGGCATGCAATGGCTAAAAAGTTGTTAAGATCAGGCTACTACTGGATCACAATGGATGCTGACTGTTGTGCCTATGCCAAAAAATGCCATAAATGCCAGATCTATGCAGATAAAGTGCATGTGCCTCCAAATCCTCTGAATGTGATGTCTTCACCCTGGCCCTTTGACATGTGGGGCATTGATATGATTGGCAAGATTGAACCAACTGCTTCAAACGGCCACAGATTCATCCTGGTTGCTATTGACTACTTCACCAAGTGGGTTGAAGCAGCTTCATATGCAAATGTTACAAGGCAGGTAGTAGCCCGATTTCTAAAGAGAGATATCATTTGTCGGTATGGAGTGCCCGAGCGAATCATTACTGATAATGGTTCCAACTTGAACAACAAAATGATGGCAGAGCTATGCCGGGACTTCAAGATCCAACACTACAATTCTTCTCCTTACAGGCCAAAGATGAATGGCGCTGTAGAGGCAGCTAACAAGAATATCAAGAAGATTGTGCAGAAGATGGTGGTTACCTACAAAGACTGGCATGAAATGCTACCGTTTGCCTTACATGGGTACCGTACGTCAATCAGAACATCCACTGGGGCAACATCGTATCAGCTTATGTATGGTATGGAGGCAGTCCTACCTGTTGAAGTTGAATTACCCTCCTTGCGGGTACTAATGGATGTTAAACTGAATGAAGCAGAATGGGTCCAATCTCGATACGAGCAACTGAATCTGATTGAAGAAAAGAGATTGGCTGCAATTTGTCATGGGCAGCTGTATCAGAAAAGAATGAAGAAAGCCTTCGATCAGAAAGTCAGGCTTCGGGAATACCAAGTAGGAGATCTTGTGCTGAAAAGAATCCTCCCTCCTCATACAGACCACGGGGGCAAGTGGACTCCGAATTATGATGGTCCGTTCATAGTAAAGAAAGTTTTCTCTGGTGGAGCACTGATGCTCAGTACTATGGATGGTGAAGACTTCCTGTCCCCTGTGAATTTAGATGCAGTTAAAAAATACTTCGCATAAAATGAGCCGCTGGACATAAAAATAGAATGTAAGTCCAGGCAAAAATAGGGCATCCCGGCGAGTCAAAAACAGAATGAAAGACTCGAGCAAAAATAAGGGAAAATAAATAAAGAAATGTACACCCGCTGAGTTGAAAAGCCGCATTGGACAACTCAGGCAAAAATTGGTATCCCGGCGGATTGAAAACCCGAAAGGGCGATCCACGCAAAATAAGGTAATAAGCGAACAACTTCATTATGAATTCATCTGTATCACTTACAACATGGCAAGCTTCGAAAGGATAACACATCGGTCAGAATCAGCCTTCTTCAGAAAGCAAGATGAGAAGAACGTCAATGTCATACAAGTCATAGCAAAAGGGAATGCTCCTTGAAGCGTCATCAACATTGCCACTGTCTTTTCGTTTCTCAATTTGTAACGATCTCCTCATTTCAAGGGATCCGTTTCTTTGACTGTATCTTGCCAATTCAGGGCGCATATATTAATAAAATCAGATTTTCAGTCATATCTTGTCTCGTACATTTTATGTCTCATTTGCAAAATGTCCGATGTCCTTAAGATATTGATTGCATAAATACAGATGCTTCCCTTCTAAAATACGTGCTTACAGGAAATATATTTGCTCCCGGGAGTGTCTAAACTCCTATGACGGAATCCAGTAGGAGATACCTCGAGGAACTTGTACGTTTCTTTTTCATACAGGATTCCAGGTGTTCAAAGCACAACATGGGGTATGAAAGCTTCTCCCCAGTAGGCTGCCAAATCATTATTTCCTCGACACACCTTCCAAACAGCACCAGAGATGCTTTCTCCCCATCAGAGTTGCCAGACATCACTTCTCCAACATTTCCTTCAGAGCAGTACCAGAAGGCGCTCACATCCCCAGCTGAGTTGTCAAGTATCATCCTCAGCAGGATCCCCACAGAAATCTCTAGGAGGATCTTTCAGTGATCTTTCTTCTTTCCCAGCCGAGCGCTAGACAGGGAACCAACCCCCGCAGAGTTTCAACTTATATCCAGAAGAGCAACGCTTGAAGATCTCACGACAGAACGACAAAATCTTCTACAGACCCCAGTTGGGTCCCTCTTTACCAAGATAGGTTTATCAATAACCTACTTCCCCATGCAGAGTCATGTATGACAGATCTATCAATGATCTTATCCCCAGCTGAGATATCCACTTCAAGCAGAGCAACCAAAAATCTTCACAGCATCGGGATCCGAATCCCGGATCAGTATCTCTGCATAATCATAGCATTCGCATCATATTTCTCTCCCAGAGCGTAGCGTTCCGTCTAATACGGAGCATTACGGCAAAAATCAAACATATTGCATAAATCATAAGCCATGATCTGAATCAAACACTTGTAAATACCAAATACCTCTCAAACTCCCCGACAGAATGTTAAAGCATTCCCTTTACACTCACAAATACAGAAACATGCTCCTTTTAGCACTCGTCCGTGTCATCATTCCCCAATAAAATTGCCCGAGCAAACAAATACTTATACATTACAAATGCTTCTTGACACTCGTCTGTGTCATATCCCCAGCAGAAAGCCAAAGCTTCCCCTTTGCACTCACAAACACATGTTTATATATATCTATACACTTCCCTAACACCCGTCCGTGTTACTTCCCCCAACATAGTTACCTGAATACTTGTTTATAATACACTTTTTTCCGACACCCGTCCGTGTCATGCTCTCCCCAACAGGTTGGACACTCGTCCATGTCTCATTCATCACCTTTTCTCATACAGATACTCGTCCGTATCTTGTATACACCACTTAAATCCCCTCAGAGTCGACACTCGTCCGTGTTCTTTGTTAACTAGTTGATACTCGTCCGTATCATCATCTCTGAACATGCGTCAAGCGTTTGTTTCTACCGATACTCGTCCGTATCATAGTCTTAAGGATGCGCGTCCGCATCTTTAATCTATACACCGTGTCAAACACTTATGTCTTTGCCTCCTTGAAATTAAAAACTCGTCTGTGTCTACCATTCCCCAGAAAAATTTCCGGCAAATCTCGATAAACTTTCTCCTTTTTATCTGACATTCGTCCTATGTCATGATAGTTTCGGCAGCCGTACCCTGCCAGGTGATCGTCCTTCACCTTTTGATGATCGTCCTTCATCATTTTTCCCGATGGCCGTCCCCGTCGTTGATTTTGTTATCTGACATTCGTCCTATGTCATGATAAACCCCGAGAGCAGCCGTCCCCTGCTAGGTGATCGTCCTTCACCTCTTGATGATCGTCTTTCATCATGCTTATCCGATGGCCGTCCCCATCGTCGACCTTTTCATCCGACATTCGTCCTATGTCATGATACTTTCGGCAGCCGTACCCTGCCAGGTGATCGTCCTTCACCTTGGATGACCGTCCCTCATCCTTATCCCCAACAGAGCAGCCGTCCCCTGCTAGGTTATCGTCCTTCACCTTTGATGACCGTCCCTCATCATTTATTTTTATTAACCCGATGGTCGTCCCTATCATTGACTTTATCTATAATCCCCAGAAAGTCTCATTTCTTTACTTGATGGCCGTCCCCATCATGATCTCTCTATCTCCCCAGCATGTCGATCGTCCCCGTCATTGCTTTATCCCCAGCAGTCGTCCTCTGCTCGACGGTCGTCATCCGTCGCCCGCACTCTATAATCATACTTTGTTTTCTTTTACAATCTATATCCCTTTTCTTCTTCATTCTGTGAGTGCAAATTTTGGACTGTCTTTGGTATTCAACCACAAGTTATCTTGTTTGCCTGTTAAGTTGTAGCTTACATCCTGCACAGCTAACTCATGTTTGAATAGGGGCAGCTGTAAACACCCCAAATTTGCCCTCACCCATTTCACCATGGCTTGTGATCTTTTCATGTGCATAAGTTCAACTATAGCATCTCATATTGCATCTTTTGCTTCACTGCATTGTTTCAAAGTCATCTGCATCTAGGGTTTGTGATCTGAGCCTTTCCTGAGCCATTTGAGCCACTCCAAAGGTCATCAATCACTTTAAAGGGGTCCATGTGTGTTCAAGCATCATATTATATCCTCACAAGTTCAAGGAAGGCAAAGAATCACAAGAACTGAGAAAGGCATGGAAGCAGAGCCAGGCTTAACTGCACAGATGACCTAAAATTAGGGTTTTGGTTTCAGAGGCCATAACTCCAAATTTTTTGGTCATTCTTGTTTCTATTGGTCTCTATAGGTTATGAGGATCATGCATATCAATTTTCATGAAGAAATTCAACGGGGAAGGCATCTGATCAAGAGATGACTTCTTGAGCAAGTTAGTACAAAATCAGGGCATCTGAGGCCCCCAATGACCCAACCAAAGGGGTTTCTCCATCATTTTGAATGTGTGTGATATTTATTTGATCATATAAGATGTTATAAGTTCACAAAATTGAAGAAATTCAAGCCATTTGCAAAGTTGCCTTTTTGGGAAAGTGACTTATAATGGTAATTTGCCATTTTGGGAAAGTTTTTCAACCTCCTCTTTTTGATTCAAAAATGCTTCAAATGAGAAAACTTTGGTCATGAAAGTTGTAGATTGGATCATTCCCTTTTCAAAAAGTACAAGAACTCATCCTAATTCATTTTAGATCAAAAGTTATGGCTTGGCAAAGTTGGCAAAAATCACATAATTTCATGTTTTACACCAAAGAGGCATTTTGCAAAATGGTATGACAAGGCATTCTAAAGGCTTCAAATGTGCACAAACACTTCACAAAATGCTCATGTGACCTCTAAAGATCAGAATTGGCCCAAGAATTATGCATTTTGGTGCCTTGAACTTCAAGAATTTCCAAAAGGGCTAAAGTTGGACAAATTTGCAAAACCACCCATAAGCTTCAATCCACTTGCTGCATTGCCTCAAGACTAATTCTATGGACATCCTTAATCCATGCTGAGCCAGGACAAGCCAAGAGCCAGCTGCAAAACCAGCCAATACCTCAAGTACACAACTTTTGACATTTTGGCAACTTGCCCATACCAATCACCATAGGCCACCAACAACTCTCTGACCTATCCAAACATGATACATGGACCAAAAGCAACTCAACACAATACACAACACAAACTGAAGCCTCTCATAACTCAGCATTCACCAAAATCCTCTCTTATGCATTTTTCTTCGAATCTCATCATACAAGCCTCAAACCTCAAAACAAACTCCATAGAACAACTCACCATAACCCTCTGATCATTTCCCCACCATCACTTTGCCTTGAAACCTCCCATATCAAAAACACGATTTCTCTCCCCCATTGACCTGAGCTTCTGCAAACTTCACATAGAGGCCATTTAAACTCCAACCAAGCATCACAAACTCCTCAGGAGGATTAGTGAAGCTGATTTGAAGCAAAGACCTGGCCAGAAAGTACCAAAAGTGAAAGCTCCAGTTCAGGTGAGCTCAAGAACATTTTTTCCAGAACTTTGATTTCTTGTTATAGAATGATTCTATGAGTTGCACTGATCACTCTGATGTTTTTAGATTTAAAAATGGCCAAGAAATAAGCATGTACTGACTGTTGAAACTTTGCCCGTAAAAATGATTTTGTTTGTTTCTCTTGATTCATGAAAAATAAATGATTTTTGTTGTGGGGTTTATGTTTAATGATGTTCAAGGGTTGATTCTGGAGAGTTTGATGAAGTTTTGATGCGTATTGAGTGAGATAGAAAAATGGTTGGCCGGAGAAGATGACCGGAACACTGTTCCGGTCATCTGAAAGTCATTAGGGCTCAGGATTAGGGCTAATGACATAATTAAGTGAGTTTGAATTCCAGCCGTTCGTTTGCGCGCTAAGTCAATTCCCTCCCCCTTGAGTTTGAATCTGGGCCTTCAGATCATTTGACTTTCTCATTTTCCTTTTAAATTCATTTTTATTTTATTTGTTTTGGATTTTATTTCTACGAATTTTTAAAAATAGCAAAACATATTAAAAAATTCTGAAATTTTTTGTCAAACTTTTTATTAATTTTCAAAACCCAAAAATATTTTTATTTTTATTTTTTGCATTAAAAATTATTTTTAAATCATTTAAATGTTTATTTTTAATTAGTTAATGGAAATTAATTAATTAAAAATGCATTTAGGTATTTAAAAATCACAAAAAAATTCACATTGCATTTTAAAACATTTAGAAACATTATCAAACTCTCAAAACAAATTTCTTTTTGGTCCTTAATGTATTTTGACAATTTTCATTGGAATAAAAGTTATTTAAAGGAAATATTTTGGTCTTAACTTGAAAAAATTCATTCTGCCTAACCATGAAGAGTTTGATGATGGTTCTTCTTGCATTGCATCCTTCATATCATGTAGTTTCTAGGGTAAAATTGGTTTGAATTTATCTTTCATTTTCAATTTGTTTTGCATTTTTCATTGTGAGGTATCCCAAAACCCTAGTTGACTTGAGAAAATCATAACACCCATTAGGTTAAGAGTTAGGTCCCCTCCTTTGGGCAGTGAACTTGTGTAGGGTTAGGCCTATTTTGATCCTATTTTCAATTTTTTATTATGTCATTTGCTTCTGGTTTTGAATTTTTGTGTTGCATGTTGTTCATAAACCCTAATTCTTGCTTTCCTTTGCATACATCTCTTATATGCTTGCATTCAAGAACTTGCCATGACATTTTTTGCATCCACATGATCCATAAGACATCTTAGGACATATTAGAATCATGTTTGATCATTGCATCATTCATTTGACATGTCATACTTTCATTGCATTTCATAAACTTTCATGAACTTTCATGGTTCAAAGCATGCTCCATATACCTCCATTCTCTTGTATGCTCACATATATGCATCTTGTATGACTTTGCACCATATTTTGACATCATTTGCATCATGTGTATGTTTCTGACTTTGGCCTTTTCCCATCCATATGCATTGTTTCATCTCATTTCTTCCCTTATGCATCTTGTACTAACTCTTCAGGTTAATGGTAAGTTTGTTTGGGAGGTGGATTTGCCTTCACCTCCTACCTCTTCTCACCTTATCATTTTACATCCTTGCTGCATTTTTACTTGTCTTTGAGTGAGCTTGCTCACTTGTGCCTCTCTTCCCTCTTTTCTCTTCTCATCTCATCCCTTTTCTACCTTGTTCCTCCTTGGTGGCCTTTGAAGATCTCATTCTTTCTTAAGCCTCATAAACCCTAGGTATAACCAAGCATGATAACAATTAGGGTTTGATTAGTTCCCCATTTAGCTTTTACCTTTGTGTCATCTTTGAGTCTTCTCTTCTCATCTCATAATCAAGGACTAAACCCTAAAGGTTTTAAGGCTTTGTGATTAAGCTTATGCCTGTATCCTTCTATTAGGATGGAGTGTATAACTTTAATCCTAAGTGTTAAACCCTTAATGTGTTTAAACCTTTTAATCAATTCACTTAATAATCACTAAGACATCAAGCTTGTAACTTGGGCCTTGCATTAGGGTTCTAATTCTTCCTTAATTGGTTAAGAAGGACTAACCCTAGTGTTAATGGACAAGTCCCCCTCAAGTTGTCTTACAAACCATAAAATTCACTTCTTAATCTCATCCATTAACTAAAATCCATTTAATAAAGGCTTTGTTTTGTCATGAGGTTAATCCCTAATCATGGATTAAGTTGAGGAGCCTTCCTCAGCTTAAATGTTCTCATCTGTTATCCTTCAATTAGGATGGTGTAATGGGTCCATTAAATCCCTGATTATGGCTTAAACTCATTACTTAACATCAAACAAAAACAACAAAAACATCTAAATAAATGCAAGTAGGTTAATGATCTTAATCCTACATCATGGTGATTAAGTGTGAGGTGTTTACTTCATGCTTAAGGTATTCTCATTACCCCTAATCAGAGGGAGGATGTGATGAGTTTACTAACCCTTGGTTTAGGCTTAAGCTCATTTTCTTATGACAAATTCAAAAAAATCAATAAAAGATTGAAAACACAAAAACAAACAATAATCGTCTCCTTCGGGATTCTTTTCTCATCTCATTCACTCACAAACGAGAACTTGCTTCTTCCGTCTAATGCAAGACAGTTAGCACCTGAGCCAGACAGGTCATACACTTGAGCATAGACAAGTAAGCAGTTCACAAGTCAATTCATCTTTCAGTCTCTTTGAGTTGAACTACGGTGTTCTGACTTCCTCATTGCACCAGAGGATACGTAGGCATAACTTAACAGTTATCAAACAAAAGTCTCTGTATATTCCCCCTCCTTCCAGCATCATTCTTTAAGCCTCATAGTCTTGAGCTTCATACTCCTGTTCTTACACTGACACTTCTTTTATTTCACTTCACTTTCTTCCAGCACTGACACTTGCATTCTTTTCCAGCTTTGATACACAGATTGCACTGACACTACCCCTTTTAAACACAAATCTTTTAAGCGTGGATCCCGTCGAGTACGGCGGACAATCTGGGTGCTAATACCTTCCCAGGTTGTAACCAACCCCCTTTCTCAGTTTCTCTGGTTCGCGACCGTCTTATCCACATCTTTTCTAGGTTTATGCAGCATTACCTTTCCTCCGGGATAAAAATGCATAGCTGGAGACTCTATTCATCCCCTTCTCCTTTCGCCGACCGTTCGCGTTTGTACCCCATTGACAATATTCTTGGAGATATCTCAAAGGGTGTCACCACTCGATCAAGGATAAGTAATTTTTGTTTTCATTATGCTTTCGTCTCTCAAATTGAGCCTAAAAATTCCAAAGATGCTCTACTCGATGAAAATTGGTTTTTAGCCATGCAAGAGGAACTTAATCAGTTTAAAAGAAATGAGGTTTGGGACCTTGTTCCACCTCCGCGAGGTCATCGATTAATTGGCACTAAATGGGTATTTAGGAACAAGATGGACGAAAAGAATATTATTACTCGCAATAAGGCCCGTCTTGTTGCTCAAGGGGATAACCAAGAGGAAGGCATAGACTATGAGGAAACTTATGCTCCTGTTGTCCGACTCGAGGCTATACGTCTTTTACTTGCATTTGCATGCTAAAAAAATTTCAAAATATATCAAATGGATGTTAAGAGTGCTTTCCTTAACGGATACATAAATGAAGAAGTGTATGTTTGTCAACCTCCCGGATTTGAAAACCATGAAAAGACAAATCATGTTTACAAGCTTAAACGTGCATTGTATGGTCTCAAACAAGCTCCTAGAGCTTGGTATGAGCGCCTAAGTAAATTTTTGATCAATCAAGGTTTTTCAAGGGGAAAAGTTGATACTACTCTCTTTATTAGTACAAGTGTATGTAGATGACATTATTTTTGGGTCTACTAATATGAAGTTAATCAAGGAGTTTTCAAGTTCTATGCAAGGTGAATTTGAGATGAGTATGATGGGGGAGCTTAACTTGTTTCACGGACTCCAAATTAGACAACTTGAAGATGACACTTTCATAAGTCAAACAAAGTATTAAAATGAACTTCTCAAAAGGTTTGATATGACAAATTCAAAACCTATTGATACACCAATGCCTACTACAGCCAGTTCGATCGTGATGAAAATGGTAAGGATGTGGATATTAAAAGGTATCGAGGTATGATCGGATCTCTTTTTATCTTACTGCATCTCGTCCAGATATTATGTTTAGTGTGTGCATGTGTGCTTGATTTCAAGCTTGCCCTAAGGAATCAAATTTAAAATATGTTAAACGCATTCTTAGATATCTTTGTGGTACTTCTAAGTTTGGCCTTTGGTATCCTAAGGGTAGTGATTGTTCTTTGGTAGGTTTTTCCGATTTTGACTTTTCCGGTCGCAAAGTAGATAGGAAAAGCACTAATGGAACTTGTCATTTCTTTTCTAACTCTCTTATAAGTTGGCATAGAAAAAAGCAAGTCTTCGTTGCTTTGTCAACTGCGGAGGCAGAATATGTTGCGGCCGAAAATTGTTGTGCCCAATTTTTATGGCTAAAACAACAATTACTTGACTTCAATATTACTCTTAAAAATATTCCAATTATGTGTGACAACACTAGTGCAATTAACCTTACCAAAAATCCGATCTTACACTCACGCACTAAGCATATTGAAATAAGAAATTGTAATACCTCAAAATTTTCCCTCTCATTTCCTCAACATTTTTCATAGCATTTAGCATACATAAGTGCATGAAATAATCAAAAACATTGCATCATGTGTAGCATAGCTGAGGCATATGTATGTGATCAATGATTGGAGCAACTTAAGGCTATACAAAGACAATCAAGGGGTCACAAAGCTTATCAACATTGTGCAAGGGGTTCACAACATCCCACAAGTTCTCATTTGAAGCCACAAGCAATGGAAATATTTGGTTTGATCAGAGAAGGCAAGCAGTGCAACATCTCCTGATGAAAAAGGCCAAATTACGGTTTCATTTCTACTGGGCTTCTGCATGAAGTTTTGATTCAAAGGGGATTTGGGGAAAAGTCAACCATGCTGAGGATAAAGTCAACTACTGACTTTTTGAGATCAAAATCATGAAATTAGGGTTACAAGGATCCTATGGTTCATATTTGATCAAGAAATGATGGAGGAATCAAGAGAAATCAAGAAAACCAAAACTTACCATTTTTGGAAAATTAGGGTTTCCAAAAATGACAAGTTTTGGCCATTTTTGCAGCATCTTTGAGAGAGGCCTTATCCCAAAATATGAGGGATATTAAAATTCTACTTTGAGCCAATTAAAGAGGGCATCTTGAGCTTCAAATCCATAGGTGGAACTCCCCCATAGCATTAAAAATGAGGGAGATATGATCTTGGCAAGATTGAACAATTCAAGGCCTAAGGCAAGTCATGGGCGAGGCAATTGGCTGACCAGCACGCGCGCCCTGCCGGACATATCATCAAACAGGTGGAGGGTCATATCTCAAGCCATTTTTCTTGGTCAAAAACACTTCAAATCAATTTTTGGTGAACTATAAAGTTGTTCTTTGATGCAATCCCTACAATATTAGTGTTCAAAGATTTTTCATTTGAGCAAGTCTTCTTGGGCTATTTGAGGGTAAAAGTGGAGAGGTTGCAATTGGCCAACCATAGGCCCATGGGCACAAGGCATGCCAAGTTCGTGCAGGCCAATATGCAACCTTGTGACATGCTATGCAATGGTCATTTTGAGATGATTAGAGGCCATCATTCATTATGGTCCAAACACCAAACTTGTCCTATGATCCCTCCACTTTAATTTGAGTCCAAGAATCATTTGAATTGATTGCTTGAGATGGAAGAAATATTCCATTGAAAGTCATGATTCTCAACTGGTTTTCTTGGATGAGAAGGCATTGTACCAAGCTGCATTTCAGTTCACTTTCAATGACATTATTCACCACATTCAGATCAAATGGATTCAAACTCTCTCAATCCATCATCAACATCATCTCAAGTTTAAGATCCATGGAAGGCATAGCTTGAAACATCAAAGAATCAACACTGCATAACATTGATCTTCACTGCACTTTCCTCAATTTCTCAGGATTCATAGCTCCCAGAGTGTTTATTTCACTTCCATTGATCAAGATCAAGCAAGCTAAGGATCCTCATCTCTGGCCTTCTAGCAACAATTTGACATCTCTGCAACTCAGGTATGTTCTGAAATTCCACTTGCTCGAATTGCTTGTTTTTAAATGGTTTTATGTTGATTGAGGCCTGATAGAGGTTATGGATTGACTGGCTAGTTGATAGGCATGATAGACGCAAAGATTCAATTTTCTCAGGTTTAGTTCTTGCCTTCGATTCAGGAATTTTAAGAACCCTAAGTGATTTTTGAAGCCATATTTATGATCAATGAAGAGTGGCGAATCCATTAATGGTCATGGTTTTCATTTTAGTGATGTTTAGGGTTTGCCCTACCAGAATAGTGAACGGAAAAGATGACTGGTATTCATCTCTGGTCATCTGAACAGTGCCCTAATTTAATCCCAACTTTATAACACAACCATTGATTTTATTTTATCCAACGTCCATGAGCATTCCAACACATTAATGAAAGCGTGCCATGCATGTGCTCTTCTGTTGACTTGTTGACTTCATATTGACACCCCCAGCATGTTTGAACAAAGCCCAGTCATATTGTTTTATCTACTAAACACGCCCAATGCATTTTCATTTCATTTCATTTCTTTTATTTTTTTATTTTATTCCAATTTCGTTTCATATTATAAAAAATTGAAAATTGCATCAAAAAATTCCAAATACATTCTTGATCATTCTTCTCATTTTCCTTTAATTTTCAAAATTTTTAGATTTTATATTTGTCCATTTTTGAGATTAGAATTAATTTCCATTTTAATTGTTTCATAATTTCCCCATTTTTGACTCATCATATTCTACATTTTTGTTCTCCTAAACAAAAAATGATAAAGACCCCATTCTTTTTGCATCCTCTTAATGGTTCATTAAATTTCCTCAAAATATTTTTCTCTAGATTTTTAGGTCATTGTTTAGGTCATTTGGAGTCCATTACTTCACATAGGTCCCAATAAACCCTAATTGCATTCTAGTGTTCCTTTCACCATTCAAAATTAGGATTTTTCATGAGATTTTTTGTACACAAGTCATTTTCTGGATTGTGATGTCCAATATTAAATTTCATAAGTTTTCTAAGTCATTTGATATTTTTCTCAAGTTACTTAAGCCCTTAGTCCTTTTTGGCCCCTTTTGCAAGTTTCATTCATTCCATTTGAATAGAGTCTAAGGTCTTGATTCTGAGTCCTTTAGGTCATATTAGAGGTCCTTAAGTATAGAGTACAAGCATTAGGTACTTATCCTTTGATTTTAGGGTTTGCTTAAGTCATAGGTCATCATTGCCTCCTTTAGGCCTAAGTCATTTGTGAGTTATAATTCCATTCTAAAACTTCCTCAAGCCCCTAGTTTTTGTATGGGGAATTCAAATCCTCTTGGTCATGTTTTGAGTTTTATTTTAAGTTTTTTTTCCTTTCCTTTGAAGTTCATTACTCATTTCTTCTCATTCTCATACCATTACACATAATGTTTGGATCTCTTTCACTTGGATCTCTTCATCCCCTCTTAGTGTGACATCATAAGATACTTTCATTAAGTGTTAGCCCTTGGAATTTCTATTCACTTTAGGGTTTATACCATTTTGGCTTACTTAACCATTTAAGTTTCTCCATGTAACTTCACCTTAACTCTTATTAGGGTTTAGCTTCCTTTTAGGGCATAGTTTGAAGTGGTTCAATTTTGTAGCTTTAGAATACTTAAGATGAGTTTAGCTACTGACTTTTTAAGGTTACCATATTATAAGTTGCCTTAGGATTAGGTAATTATCTTAGGAGTTCACTAATCTCTTCCTTTGATAGTGTGAATTGTTTGTGAAGATTACCATGTAATAATTGTTCATTTTGATTCATCATACTAATATTTGTTTTTTAGGGGGGAAGATGAGGTAATCACTTCATTCTTATTCCTTTGTGCATTTATTTGATTTGCCTTAGCACCTTGGTGCTTTGTTCATAGGGTTCCCTTTCTCTCTTTAGATTCAACTTAACTTCCTTAGGAAGTAAGTTGAATTCTAACTTGTTCTTTCTTCTCCTTAGGTTAGAATGCCTCATTAACCATATGGCCAAATTTTATGCATAATGAGAGAACTTAGGGTTGTGTCTTAGTCCCCCATTATGTTTGACCTTTTCCTCTTGAGTCTTTATCTTCCCATCTTCAAACAAAATCCAAAAAGACTAAATAAATGCATGAAAGGATCCTTTGTGTATAGCCTTATTCCATGGGGCACTGGCATTCATTTCATCTTGGAATGGTGTAAGCTTGTCTAGCATGATGTACATGTCTTATCAAGGGGTTGTTTCACAAAGAAAACATAAAAAAATACTTCTGCACAAAAGCTACAAAAACACTTAAATAAGTTCAACAAGCTTGTGAACTTGAACCCTAATTCATGGAAACCAGTCTTGGATAAATTCTCCTTGCTGGGTATGCTTGTTCTATTATTCCATCTTGGAATGTAGTAGCAAGTACACATTCCATGGAAAAGAGCTTGAATTCACTTTCTTGTGCCAAATTCATACAAAACTCTTAAAAAGCAAACAACAAACAATAAGCGACTTTCCCGCGCGAACTTCTCCTATCGTCTCATTCATTCTCAATGCGAACTTGCGAAGACTTGTCTCGCATGCAAGACGGTAAACGCACTCGTACCAAACGAGCCTGCAACACCTGAGCATGGACATACGTAGTTCAAGCTATAAAAAACACAAACAAATAGTTCCCTCCTTAGTTAGGCGAACTATGTCGACTCTGTTCTTCATTTTCTCGATGAGGTACGTAGGCAGTGGGGTAGGGCCCATTCGAGCACATTCTTTATTTTCCCTACATTTTCCCCATTCTTTCTTTTCCATTTTCTTTTACAATTCCTTTCTCATTTCAGTTCCATTCCAGTAGCAGTTCTTTGTTCAGAAGCATCACTTTATTTCTCACCCTTTGAAACAAACAAGCAAGCATGGATCTTGTTGGGTACGACAGACGGTCTGGGGTGCTAATACCTTCCCAGGTCGTAACCGACTCCCGAACCCAGATCTTTGGTTCGTAGGACCTTGTCCTTTCCTTCTTCCTCAGGTTTGTGCATCATTACCTTTCCCATTCATTCGGGATAAAAATGTATGGCTGGCGACTCTACCTTTTCCGCGCCACTTTCGCGTTTGTACTAGGATGAAAATCCCGGAAGCGACAGCTGGCGACTCTGCTGGGGATCGAACCCAGAATCTATGATTTCCCTTGTAGAGTCAATCCTAGCGCCTGTTTGTTTTTGTTTTCTTTGGGTGTTTATATGTATGTGCTGTTGTGTTTATTTACTATTTTTGTTTTTCAGTTTACTTTACAGTTTTATTTACTGCTTATAATATTTATTTTCACATGCATCATATACTGGATTGTGCTGGTTTCATTTTTCTGTGGGATGGACTTTGTTACTGTGAGATAAGCCAAATACCCGACTTGAGTGCACCTAGGATTTAGAATAGTTCCACTTTGGCTTCATGGCATCTTTCTATGTTGGTATTAGTGAGTTCAACGCCTTGACATGCGACCTTCTCAGAAATGTATTGATTGCGAAATCTTTCTGGGGAAATACACAACCTTGATAGTTATGTGCATTCAGGGGACCTATCATTGAGAACCTTTGTGGAAACATCCCTCTCTAGTGATGACAGTGGCAGACCACATTTGTTGGCAAACCCACTCGCATCCGAGGGCCCACTGGGAACTCGCATAGGATGGCCTGGTTTTCTTATAGGAATCCAGTTAAGGCAAACTGTTCGTATGACGATAGTATTATACCCTTCAGGATGAATGTACTATTGTTTCTCAATTCAGTGCTTGAAGCTGAGGACTTATGAGGGATACTTGTTTCCTTAGACTTAGCTGAGACCTCCCTGAGTAGTACATAATGCCAAACCGATTCCATGATTTGGTCATGAGCCATTTCTCAGAAATGGTGAACGTATTATTGCTATTCGGCTTTGAGAGTTCGTGATGTTTGACCCGAGTAGCACACTCGCGAGTTGGGGAGGGATTTACAGGTTTGCAGGAACCCTAAACTTCAACATACCCATTATTCCAGCATGCTTCAGTGATATGATCTTTTTCTACTAATTATGGATTCTGAGATCATGAACTCCTGATCAGAGAGATACTTGTGATGATGTTGTGGCCTTGCACAGAACTTGATTACCTGATTCACTACACAGACACATCATTGATCATATGCCTTGCCTTGCATAACATCATAACATCATTAATCATTTGTGTTCTTTTTATTCTTAGGGTTCATTACCTCCTATTCCTGGTCATATTTGCTGCTTCAACATGGATATTCCAAGGAAGAGAAATGTCCATTATACATTCCCACATCCAGAAACAAATGGTATTCAAAAGTTAATTAGCTTGATGGGTGACAAAGTGCTTGATGATTTCAGAAAAGAGTTTGGAAAGATCCTAGACTATGTGAATAAGCCAACCATTGACCAGAGGGATAACTTGCATTCTCTAATGCAATTCTATGATCTATAACTGAGGGTCTTTGTATTCCCTGACTACATCTTGGCTCCCACATTAGAAGAGATATCCAGCATCCTCAGAATTCCCATAAAAAATGGTGCTCCTTACTATAGCTTAGAGAAGATGCCTTCATCCAAAGATATAGCTGACTCCTTTCTTTTGGACTTATCCAAGGTTAGCAGAGGACTGGATGCCACCAAAGGTAAAGTATTTTTCTTGGACTTTCTTATCAAGGAAGCCCAGGATCTGGCCTCTGAAAAAAAATGGGCTAAGTTCAGTACCTTGCTTGCTTTGATAGTGTATGGGACCAGTTTGTTTCCAAGAGAAAATGGTTTGATCAGCATGGAAGCCATCACTATATTTGCCAGAAGAAATCCAGTGCCTACTTTGCTAGGTGACTTTTACTATGGAGTCCACCATAGGAATGAAAATAGGAAGGGACATGTAAATTGTTGTGCTCCCCTATTTGCTGATTGATTTGTAAGGAAACTCCCTTAATCAGGGCCTTTCCAGGATTTGAAACAATCTTGGAAGTGGTCCAAGAGATTAATGGGATTAACCTCAGTTGACATTACTTGGGGATGTAACAGAGATCTTGTGGGCAAAGAAATCTTGGTCAGTTGTGGTAGCTTCCCAAATGTGCCCTTGATAGGCAGGAAAGGTGGGATTAGCTACAATCCTATCTTATCCAGGAAATAATTTGGTTACCCCTTTAAGAGCTGTACCCTTGATTGGGGAGATGAGTGAGTCTTTATACTTTCCAGCAGAAGGAAATCTCAAGATGAGTATACTAGCATCCAAGGCTTGGGAGGTTAGAGTGACGAAGGGGAAGAAAGACTTTGGGAGAGTAGATCCCAAAACTTATGATCCTTTTGCCACCTGGTTGGAAGATCGTGTAGAGACTCTATTGCTTCCATTCTCTAAGGAAACACCCCTCTACCCTAAGGAGGTAGCACCTACAACTTCAGTTCCTCTTCAGGAATATCAAAATTTGGAAGCCTTGATTCAGCAACTCAGAATGGAGAATCAAGAAGCCTACAATTCATGTCAAAAGTTGAAAATGAAAAACCAGAAATTGGAAGAAAGGGCTCACAAAGCTGAAGAAATGGCCAGGCTCAAGCAGTAGGACTTTCAAGAGAGAGAGATCTACTTCAAGAAAAAGGGATTAGCTCAAACTCACAAGGCGGCCCAGATCCTGAAAGAGAAGAAAGAGTTGAATGAAGCTAATGAAGCTATCACCTTATGGCAAGAGAAACGGGAAGACAATTTGAAGAAGCAGAAAGAGCTGGAAGTCAAGTACAAGCTAGAAATCAAGAGTCTTCAAGATTCTTTGGATGGACAGAGAGAGCTCCTTCAGAAGGCTTATCATCAAGAGAAGAGTCGTCTCCAAGGTCTAGCAGAAAGTCAACAAACAATAAAGGAAGTTCAGAAAGAAATAGAAGAGTTAAAATTGAAAGCTGATGTCAAGAGAACCGATACTTATTCCACTACAAGCCAGGAAAGTGAAAAGGTGTTCCTAATACATATTGAGGAATTACATGCCTCCTTTGACCTTAGGGATGTCCTGATTCAGAAGCTTGTGCAGGAACCTACACATCCAGATATAGCTCAGCTGTTGCAAGGTGTCAAGCGCCTTAGTTGGAGGTTACAAGATGTAGATCTTCCTAGGCCTTAGTCTTGTATTCATGTGATCTGGATTACCCACAAACTTGTTGTGGGGATCCTCTCTCTTGATCTACTTTTTCTCTCTGATGTATGAACTTGTACCCCATGAGGGCTTTGCTATTACAGTTTTCTTTTGATTCACTTGAAGTCTCTGGTTGATTATATGTTGCACGGAAACGAGATATTGAATGTTTCCACTTCACGTCTGAATATCATACAAAGTATTCTTCTCAACCACTAGAATTGGAAAGTAAGCAAAGCCTTAAGGATAAAAGGAACACATTGCATTGCATACACATCATTTGCATTTTTCTTTGGTTTTGCAGGTTTTCTACAAGTTGCTTAACTTATCTGCATTTTCAAGCAAAGATTGCGCGAGCTGCCAAGACCCGACACTTCAGACAGAATATTCCCCATCGTTACGCAACACACAACAACCAGAGAATAGTCATGGACGCTATGCAAACTGAGCTCAACGAACTCCGCACTAGGATGGGAGAATTCATGGTCATGATGCAAGGGATGGCCCAAGGACAACAAGATTTGAGGACTGCAATCCAGGGACTCAATCCTCCTCAGACTGATCCTCCTGTAGTCACTCCAGAAGTACAAGTTAATCCTCCCAACACCAACAATGGTCCAGGTGGACCTCTAGTTCTAGAACCTGGTACAACATTCATTCATGTGCAAGACAGACAAGAGGATCAGTTTTCTCCCTTTAACAATGATATGGGATTTGGTGCGAAAGGAAATTTCTAGGACTTTTTGCTGCTGGCTGAGAAGGTCAAAGCCCTTGAGTGTAAAGACACTCTAGGGATAGATGTATCTGACATGGGCCTAGTCCCAGGGGTGGTTATCCCTCACAAGCTCAGACCACCTACTTTCGATAAGTATAACGGTAGCTCCTGCCCCAAAATTCACCTGCAGGCGTTCTACCAAAAGATTGATGCCCATACTAGGGATGAGAAGCTCTGGATGTACTATTTCCAGGATAGTCTCTTCGGAGGATCCTTGGAATGGTATATGAAGTTAGAGAGAAGCTCCGTGAGAAGCTGGAAGGAATTGGGAGAAGCATTCCTTAAACAATATTAGTATAACATTGACATGGCGCCCGATCGCACTCAACTCCAAAGTCTGACTCAGAAGAACTCAGAGAGCTTCAAAGATTATGCACAGAGATGGCGTGAAGTGGTCGCCAGGGTGAAACCTTTGCTGCTAGAAAGAGAGATGGTGGACCTTTTCATGGACACTCTTCCTGGACACTTTATGGAAAGGTTGGCTGGATGTTCTTCAAGTGGTTTTTCAGATATTATCTTTACTGGCGAGAGGATAGAAAGCTGGATCAAACAAGGGAAGATTCAAAATGGGGGCGCTTCAACTTTTGGTGTCAAGAAACCCTTCCTGAAGAGGAGAGAATGAGAGACTGGGACAATGTATGCACAAAGAGGCGGAGGTAATCGAGGTGTTTATCAGCAAGTGGCCCCTGTCACTATCTCATCTCAGCCTATTCAACAACAAGTCCAACAACCACAAAAGACCAGAGAAAGACAGTTTGAAACTCCACCTATGTCATATTCTCAGCTTTTGAAGAATCTCCTCCAACTCCAGATGGTTCAACTCATAACTCTGCAACCCCCGAAGCCGGGACAACTCCCCAAAGGTTATGATACGAATGCCCGATGCGAATTTCATTCTAGAGCTCCCAGACATACCACAGAAAACTGTAAAGCCTTAAAGTATGTAGTCTAAGACTTGGTAGATTCTAAAGCGATTAACTTCGCTCCTACTCCTAATGTGATACAGATCCCCATGCCTCCTCACGGGGGTACAATTGGGGAAATTAATGATGGAGAGAGTCTAAACCTGGTGTGTGATGTCAACGACCTGCAAACTCCGTTGATTGCTGTTAAGGATTATTTGGCCCTGAGGGGTGTTTTTCCATGGTTTGAAAATGATTGTCCAGAGTGTGCTGAAGTTCTTGATGGTTGTGAGCAGTTGAAAAAGGGGATACAAAGCATGATTTATGAAGGGGTTCTACAGTTTGACAAGGTTGCGAAAGAAAGAGAAGTCTCTACAATAACCATTTTCTATGACCCGTCTCAAGTTCCTCCGCAAGCCAGAATAGCACCGATAACTATCACCACTGCAGGGCCAGTAATGTATCAAAGTGATAAAGCCATTCCTTGGAATTATGGTGGTAAGGTATATTGTAACAGCCAGAAGCAATAATTTGCCACTTCTAGTACGTTTTCAACTTAAGTATAAAATGTTGGAGTAGGAGGCTTTACTAGGAGTGTGAGGTTGTTTGCGCCAGAAACACTGAGAAACAGTGTGATACCATCCCGAGACACTGCAGAAGCCCAGACTAAAGCTAGAGGGAAGCAGCCAATGACTGCTAATGAACCCACACCAGCAGTGGACCCAGACATTACATTTGATAAAGAGGCTGAGGAGTTCTTGAGAATCATCAAAAAGAGTGATTACAAGATTGTGGACCATTTGCAACAAACTCCATCCAAGATCTCTATTTTGTCCTTGTTAATGTGTTCTGACTCCCACCAAAAGGCTCTCTTGAACATCCTGAATAAAGCTTATGTACCTCAGGATATCTCGGTGAACCAATTGGAGACGGTGGTATCTAGTGTCAATACCAGTCATGGATTGGGCTTTACAAACATGGATTTAACCTCTGAGGTCGTGCTCACAATCGGACATTGCATATTTCCTTAGAATGTAAAGGTGCAATGCTATCTCATGTGTTGGTGGATACCGGATCATCCCTGAATGTTCTTCCCAAGAAGGAATTGATGAAGTTGGATTATGACGAAGTGATTTTGAAGCCCAGTGACCTGGTAGTTCGAGCTTTCGATGGATCGAGAAGGTCAGTTTTTGGGGAGGTAGAATTGCCAATCAAAGTGGGTCCACAAATCTTCAACGCCACATTCTATGTAATGGACATACAACCTGCGTATAGTTGTTTGCTGGGAAGGCCCTAGATACATTCGGTAGGGGCAGTATCGTCCACACTCCATCAGAAGCTGAAGTTCGTCTGGGAAGGACAAATTGTAACAGTCTGTGGGGAAGAGGATATCTTCATCAGTCATTTGGCGTCGTTCAAATATGTGGAGATGGATGGTGAGATAGTGGAGACTCCGTGTCAAGCTTTTGAGCTCCTGAAGACTGGTGTGGCATCTTCGTCAGTAGCTTCTTCTGAAGAATCAAAGAAAGGGGTTTCCATAACTTATTATAAGAAAGCTTTGAAGGTATTGGAATCAGGAATACGGGAAGGCTGGGGAAGTCCGGTAGAAATGTCAGAAAAGAAGGATATGTTTGGTGTTGGCTACCATCCTGGGCAGCCATCATCTGAACGGAGCGCTAGAGGTCGTCAAGGCCCGATTACCTTTACGAGTGCAGGAATGGTGGAATATGGAAGCATCAGTGCCATGCAGGACAACACAGTTGATAGTGACTATGACTTAGACGAGTGGATCAGTCCTTGTGCTCCAGAGACTCAGCTCAACAATTGGTCGTATGAAAGGCTTATCTCAGTCACCTCCTTTGAAGAGTAATGCTTTTTTTTTGCTTTTGTCTTTCCTGTACTCACACACTATGTCTTTCCCGGGGCATAGTAGCTTATTGTAAGGGTTCTTTTGTTCCTAACAAAATACATAATCATTAATAAAGCCGACGTTTCACATTCATCCATGTTGTTCCTTGTCTTTCCTTTTTTCCTTTTTGCTTTTGTTTTTCAAAAAAAGAAAGAAAAGTTTTAAAGTGGCAATGTTTCTCGTTTTCTCAAACTCTTTCTAAAGCCTTGCATGAATCACCATTCATGCAGGTGTTCGTCACCGGATCTTATCAACGGCGACCCTGCTATGGCTAAGTATGACTTTGACAATCCGATTTACTAAGCCGATGAGGAAGGTGAAGAAGATTGCGAACTACCCGAAGAGTTAGCCAGACTGCTTAAACAGGAGGAAAAGATGATTCAGCCGCATGAAGAGGCCATCGAAGTAATAAACCTGGGTACCGAAGAAGACAAGAAAGAAGTTAAGATCGGGGCCGCATTAGAAGAATCTATCAAGACACATCTAATTGCCATGCTTCGAGAATATGTTGATGTCTTTGCCTGGTCTTACCAAGACATGCCTGGTTTAGACACTAATATTGTGGTACACAAGCTGCCTTTGAGAGAAGACTTCCCGCCAGTGAAGAAAAAGTTGAGACGCACATGCCCTGATATGGCAATCAAGATCAAAGAGGAAGTACATAAGCAATTTGATGTTGGTTTCTTGGCTGTGACTAGTTACCCTCCATGGGTTGCTAATATTGTGCCAGTCCCTAAAAAGGACGGTAAAGTCAGGATGTGTGTAGACTATAGGGATTTGAACAGGGCCAGCCCTAAAGATGACTTCCCTCTGCCTCACATAGATGTGTTTGTTGATAATACTTCTCAGTTTTCTGTGTTCTCTTTCATGGAAGGGTTTTCAGGTTATAATCAGATTAAGATGTCTCCCGATGATATGGAAAAGACTACTTTCATCACGCCTTGGGGAACTTTCTGTTATAAGGTCATGCCATTTGGTCTTAAGAATGCTGGAGCCACTTACCAATGGGCAATGGCGACGCTATTTCATGACATGATTCATCATGAAATTGAGGTTTATGTTGATGATATGATAGCAAAATCCCAAACAGAAGAGGAGCACTTGGTCAATCTAGCAAAGTTGTTTGACAGATTCTGGAAGTACAGATTGAGGTTGAATCCGAAAAAATGCACCTTTGGGGTCCGTTCCGGTAAGCTACTGGGCTTTATTGTTAGTGAACGGGAAATTAAGGTTGATCCAGCCAAAGTAAAAGCCATCCAAGAGATGCCTGAGCCAAAGACTGAAAAGTAGGTGCGTGGTTTCTTAGGGAGACTAAACTACATTGCGCGGTTTATCTCTCACCTAACAGCCACATGCTAGCCCATCTTTAAACTTCTGAGGAAGAATTAAGCCATCAAATGGAATGAAGACTATCAGCAAGCCTTTGACCGAATCAAGGAGTACCTGCTAGAACCTCCAATTCTCATGCCTCCAGTGCCAGGGAGACCCTTGATCATGTATCTTACTGTGCTCGAAGGATCAATGGGGTGTGTGTTAGGTCAGCATGACGAGTCTGGTCGAAAAGAGCATGCCATAGATTACCTTAACAAAAATTTTACCGATTGTGAGACACGCTACTCACAACTCGAGAAAACTTGCTGCGCTTTGGCATGGGCTGCTCGCCGACTTAGTCAGTACATGCTAACTCACACCACTCTCCTAATTTCCAAGATGGATCATGTGAAATATATCTTCGAGAAGCCAACTCTAACAGGAAGGGTAACCTGATGGTAGATGATTCTAACGAAGTATGATATCCATTACACTTTGCAAAAAGCAATCAAAGGGAGTGTATTGTCAAAATACTTGGCTCAGCAGCCAATTGACGATTATCAACCCATGAAATTCGAGTTCCCTGATGAGGACATCATGTTCCTCAAGTTGAAAGACTGTGAAAAACCACTTTCGGAGGAGGGGCCAGACCCTGAATCCAAATGGAAGTTGATGTTTGACGGAACTGTGAACATGAACGGAAGCGAAGTAGGTGTTGTTATCATCTCACCAGAGGGTTTCCATATGCCTTTCGCTGCTCGGTTGACCTTTGAATGTACCAACAATGAAGCTGAGTATGAAGCATGTATCATCGGGGTTGAAGATGCAATTGGCTTGCGAATCAAGAACCTCAAGATCTTCGGAGATTCTGCTCTGGTTGTGAATCAGGTCAATGGTAAATGGTTAGTTCATCAACCTCACTTGGTTCCTTACAGGGATTATACCAGGAGGCTGCTAACCTTCTTCACCAAAGTCAAGCTGAATTATATTCCTCGAGATGAAAACCAGTTCGCTGATGCTCTAGCAACTTTGTCGTCTATGATTAAAGTTTGTCAAGAGAATTTCGTGCCTTGAATCATGGTCTCCCATCTCGAAAGACCTGCATCTATCTTCGCAATTGACAGTGGTGAAGATAACAAACCTTGGTATCATGATATTAAGAACTTCCTGAAGACTCAAGAGTACCCAACTGGGGCATCCAGTAAAGACAAGCAGAACCTCAGAAGATTAGCAGGTGGTTTCTTCTTGAATCAAGATGGCGTGCTATACAAGCGAAACTTCGACATGGTTCTACTCAGATGCGTAGATAGATACGAAGCAAACCTGTTGATGCAAGAGGTTTATGAAGGCTCCTTCGGTACCCATTGTAAACACCCCAAATTTGCCCTCACCCATTCACACCATGGCTTGTGATCATTTCATATGCATAAACTCAATCATATCATCTCATGTCACATTTTTAATTCACTGTATAGTTTCTAAGTCATCTGCACCTAGGGTTTGTGACCTGAGCAATCCCAAAGCCTCTTGAGCCTCTCCAAAGACCATCAATCACTTCAAAGGGATCCATGTGTGTTCAAGCATCATATTATATCCCCAAAAAGTCAAAGGCAAAAGAATCACAAGAACTAGGGTTTGAGTGGATGCAGAGCCAGGTTTGACTGCACAGTTGACTTAAAATTAGGGTTTTGGTTTCAGAGGCCATAACTCCAAATTTTTTGGTCATTCTTGTTTCCATTGGTCTCTATATGGTATAGGGAGTATGCATATCAAGTTTCATGAAGAAATTCCATGGGGAAGTCATCTGATCAAGAGTTGACTTTTCAGACAAGTCAGTGCAAAATCAGGGCATCTGAGGCCCCCAATGACCCAACCAATGGGTGATCTTCATCATTTTGAGTGTATATGATCTTTATTTGATCATGGAAGAAGGTTGAAGTCCACAAAAATCAAGAATTTGGAGTTTTTGCAAGTGTTGACTTTTTGGGCATAGTTGACTTTTCAAGAATGCTTCATTTTAGGTCATTTTTCAAGCCTTGATTCTTGATCCAAAAATGCTTCAAATGAAAAAACTTTGGTCATGAAAGTTGTAGATTACATCTTTCCCTTTTCAAAAAGTACAAGAACATGATCAAACTCTTCTTGGATCAAAAGTTATGGTGTGACAAAGTTGGCTAAAATCATTGATTTTCAAGGCATGCTTCAAATGAGAATTTTGCAAAATCATGAACCAATGCCTTTTGTAACCTCTAGTTCATTTCAAACCATGACACAAACATTCTATATGCCCTAAAAGTCAGAATTGGACCAAAGATTACATGTTCATGGTTCATGTAACAAGACCTTTTTTTCATGAAGTTCAAAAAGGTGACAACTTGCAAAACCATCATGATGCTTCTCTCCACTTGATGCATTGGCTGCTGGACCTTCCCAACATCACACACACACCATGCTGCACCAGAACCATGCCTTGTACTAGCCTAGATCATGAGCCATACTTCTCTTACACAAAAGGTGGACTTTGAGCAAAAGCAAACTTACCAATCACTATAGGCCATGTCACATCATCTGACCTATAGGATTAAAATACAATATCCTTTGGCAAGCAAAAGATATCAAGAGGCCAAGCTGAAACATGCCCTAACAACACATACACCAACACACACCATTGTGCAAGAACTCTTCGAAATTCTCTGCCCAGCCATCAAACATCCAAACCATTTTCACTAAGCATTTCACCATGATTCATTGAGAAGAAACCAGCCAAGAACCAGGCCTGAAACCAACCACAAAACCACTTCACCATTTTCACCTCAGCCTGCAAAACTCTTCGAATCACCTTCCACAGCTTACAAACATCCAAACAAACTTTACAAACCTTCTCCACTCATCATCTGGATCACAAAGAACCACGCACAATGGCCTGAGACTGCCTGAATCATCACTGCCATTTCCAACTGAGCTTGAGCAGAAGCTTGTCAAACTCCTCATCCAGCCAATATAAATTCCTCTTGAGCATTCAAGCATCACCAGAGGGTTAAGTGGAGTGGTTTTCATCAAGAGGAGAGGCCAGAAAGTCATCAGAGTGAAAGCTTCGAATCTCAGGTAGCTCAAGAAATATATTTCCAGAAATCGTTTTTCATGTTATAAACTTGTTCTCTATGCTTCACTGAGTATCCTGGTGCTTTTGGTTTTTGAAATGGTGTAGAAATGAGTATTTAATTAGCTTCTGAAACTCTGTTGACCTAAAATTTGTTTTGCTCGATTCATGAACTCCAGGAAGAATAAATTTGCTTTGATTAGGGGTTTTGGTTCGTGAGTGAGTGGGGATCATTTCCCAGTTTTTAGATTTCGTTTTAGTTAGGTTTTTAGGGTTTTGGGGATTCTCAGGGAGGATGCTGGCCGGAGAAGACGACCGGAAGTCTTCTCCGGCAGCCTGAAAGTGATTTGTGCCCTAATCCTGTCATTAACTCTAGTTTGAATTTGGACCTGGATTGCCTTTGACTGGTTGACTTCGCGCGTGAGTGGAAGGCCCAGATTCGTTTGATTAGCCCTAATCCTTTTCATTTAGTTTAATTAATTCATAATTAAATTAATTACCTCAGAATCAATCCTGGCCACTAGATCTGGCGCCAGTCAACGCATTCAAACCAGGATGCAATCCCAGCCTCTCCTTCTGTTTACTTTCATTTTAATTTCATTTATTTTCATTTTTATTTGCACATTTAATTTAAAATAGTAAAAAATGTGTAAAAATTATGAAACTTTTTCTCATAAGTTTTATTAATTTTTATGACACAAAAATATTTTTGTTTTTATTTTTATCATTAAAAAAGTATTTTTAAATATTTAAAAGATTATTTTTAATTGATTAATGGAAATTAATTTATTAAAAATACTTTTAGGTATTTAAAAATCACCAAAAAATTCATGAAATGTTCTAAGACATTTAGAAACATTGTCCAACCTTCAAACCAAATTTATTTTTTGATCTTGATGCATTTTAAGAATTTCTCATTGAATTAAAATCATTTTTGTGCATTAATTTGATCCAAAGTTCAAAAATTCATTTCTGCCTATCCATGAAGATTTGGACTTTGATTCTTTTTGCATTGCATTGTGTTTAACATGTAGTTTTTGAGATAAAATGGCCATGGTTTGATTCCTCATTTTCAATTTGTTTGGCATTTCTTTTGTTTAGGAACCCTAAAAACCCTAATAACTTGTAAAAATCATAACTTGAGATTGGTTAAGAGTTGAGACCTCCCCTTTGGACCTTGGTTTAGTATAGGTTTGGGTTTTCTTTGTGTGGCATTTTCCATTTTTTATCTTAGGGTTTGCTTCTGTTTTTGGTTTTTGTTTGATGTTTGGTTCATAAACCCTAATTTGGGCTTCCATTTGCATCCCTCTTACATTCTCTTGCATAACATGACTTGCCATGACATTTCAAGCATCCATTTGATTCATTTGACATCATAAGTCATATTGAAAGCATGTTTGACCATTGCATCACATATTTGCCATCTTGTATGCCATGTATGCTTCATAACTTTTCATGTGTATCCATGCTTCTAAGCTTGCACCATTTGCATCCATGAGCTTGTATGAACATCTCCATGCCTTGCCTCATGTTTGTAGCACTCCATGGCATCATTATCATCATCAATATGCTTCTGGTCTTGTTTATCATCATGTCATTTCATCCCATTTTGCATTGCATTGCATTTCTTTCTAACATTTCAGGTGGTAAGTAAACTTGAGAAGTGAATTTGCCTTCACTTCTCATAACTTTTATTTTCATCTCTCTTGCATCCATTGCTGCATTTATGTATGTGTTTGAGATTGAGCTTGCTCACTCTTGTTCCTCCCACTTTCTTTCTTCAAGTGACTTGACTTCTTGAATGAAGCAAGTTACTTTGCTTCTCTTGATCCTTTCATCTGCTTCCTGGTGGTTCCATTGAAGATTGTTCTTGTAAACCTCACAAACCTTAGGAACAACCAAGCATGACAATGATTAGGGTTTTGATTAGTCTCCCCTCTTAGTCTTACCTTTGTGTCTCTTTTGAGTCTTCTCTTCTCATCTCATAATCAGGGACTAAACCCTAAAGGCTTTAAGGCTTTGTGATTAAGCTTATGCCTGCATCCTTCTCTTAGGATGGAGTGTATAACTTTAATCCTAAGTGTCAAACCCTTAATGTGTTTAACTCCTTTAATCACTTCACTTAATAAGTATCAAGACATTACACTTGTAACTTGGGCCTTGCATCAGGGTTCTAATTCTTCCTTAATTGGTTAAGAAGGACTAACCCTAGTGTTAATGGACAAGTCCCCCTCAAGTTGTCTTACAAACCCTAAAAAAAAATCACTTCATCATCATATCATTAAATAAAATCCACTTAATAAAGGCTTTGTTTTGTCATGAGTTTAATCCCTAATCATGGATTAAGTTGAGGAGTTTTCCTCAGCTTAAACACCCTCATCTATTATCCTTCTATTAGGATGGTGTAATGAGTCTGTTTAATCCTTGATTATGGCTTAACCTCATTACTTAACACTAAACAAAATCACAAAAACATCTAAATAATCACAAGTAGGTTAATGATCTTAATCCTACATCAAAGGTGATTAAGTGTGAGAATCTGACTTCACACTTAAGGTATTCTCATTACCCCTAATCAGAGGGAAGATGTGATGAGTTTACTAATCCATTGATTTAGACTTAAGCTCATTAACTTATGACAAACTTTCAAAAGCAATAAAAGACTGAAAACTCAAAAACAAACAATAATCGTCTCCTTCGGGATTCTTTTCTCATCTCATTCACTCACAACCGAGAACTTGCTTCTTCCGTCTAATGCAAGACAGTTCGCACCTGAGCCAGACAGGTCATACACTTGAGCATAGACAAGTAAGCAGTTCACAAGTCAATTCATCTTTCAGTCTCTTTGGGTCGAACTACGGTGTTCTGACTTCCTCATTGCACGAGAGGATACGTAGGCATAACTTAACGGTTATCGAACAAAAGTCTCTGTATATCCCCCTCCTTCCAGAATCATTCTTTTAGCCTCATGGTCTTGAGCAGCTCATTCTCATCCCTACACTGACACTTCACTTATACACTTCACTCACACTGACACCTGTACATCCTTTTCCAGCTCTTTTATATACAAATTGCACTGACACTACCCCTTTAAAACACAAATCTTTTAAGCGTGGATCCCGTCGAGTACGACGGACAATCTGGGTGCTAATACCTTCCCAGGTTGTAACCAACCCCCTTTCTCAGTCTCTCTGGTTCGCAACCGTCTTATCCATCTTTTTCTAGGCCTATGCAACATTGCCTTTCCTCCGGGATAAAAATGCCTAGCTGGCGACTCTTTTCATCTCCTGTGAGTTCACTCCTGTGTGTTCTCACATCCTCCTCTCGCCGACCGTTCGCGTCTGTACCTTTATCTGGGCCATTCCCATTTATCGGGAGCGACAGCTTGGCGACTCTGCTGGGGACCCTTATACTGCAACCAGGGCTTCTGGTTCTTTTTGTGGGTTCCTCCTAGCGCTTGTTTGATTTGTGTTTACTGGGATGTTATGTGCTTATTTGTGTTTGTATATGTTTTATTTTTGCTTTATGTACAGTTGCTTTACTGCTTTCTTTATTGCTTTTGTATGTATCATACTGTCATGCTGCTGGCTGGATCTGGTCTTTGTTTTGATGGGTGGGTGATTCATTGAGAGTTAAGGTCCTATACCTGGGACCTGAGTGACACCTAGGCTAGAGTGAATCATATTCTTTCCCATTCCATTTCGGTTTGGTGCGGGAATATGAAACACGGTTCAGATATGGGTTTCCTCTTGAGAACTCTGTGTTGCAGATTTCCTACAATGCTAGGGCTATCTGGGAAGCCTGCTAAGTCTGGATGACCTTTAGTATTGACCTTCAGAAACTGAGGTGAATTAGAGGAGGAACTTTTATGGTTATTGTAAACACTGTACCTCCGGGTTAGAAGTGTTTACACTTCTCATAACTGATCCAAGTCTGAGGATCCTTGTTCTAGAACACCACCTGTGAGGGGGTTGGGCTGTTTACAGGATTGCAGGTACCTTGACCTCAGAATACCTTGTTGCTTTGATTGTTTAAGAATACTCCAATTTGGGACAGTTCTTATGATTCTAAACCCTGGACATGTGGCTCTTTATTTGAGCCCCCCCACCTTGGTTACTGGATTTATAGACCTCATCTGGAATTCTTGAGCACACTTGGACTTATATCAGAGTTTTGATCAGATCCAGCTCAGTCACAGACCCTTGCATTTCATTTGCATACATAATCATTGCATCATATTGACATTTGCTTATTTGTGTTTCAGGGTATCCATCTTCATTTGGTTTTGGTTTTGACCCCATCTTCAGTTTTGACTTGTCTTCATCAGCTATCTGCTTCAGTTATCACCTGCACCAGCCAGTCAGTGGCTCACTTCTTCAGTATTATCATCAGCACCTGTCTCTATTCAGTCTCAGCATCATGGCTCCTAAAAAGAGCAACATCACCTATCATTTTTTCCAGCCAGAGTTATCAGACATCAGGAGGATTCAAACCCTGGTCACTCCAGATCACATACCATTGTTCAGGGAAAGTTATGGAGATATACTTGATATGGTTATGGATCTGGACCCATCACAGAGAAGCCTGATCCACACCTGCATTCAGTTCTATGATCCCCCACTGAGATGTTTCACTTTCCAAGACTTTCAGTTGGGCCCTCTATTAGAAGAATACTCATCATTGGTTGGATTGCCTATCAAGGGTGGAATCCCTTTCAACTCAGAGATGGTCTTTCCTAGCAATGGAGAAGTAGCAAAGGCTCTGCATCTGGAACCTGTCCTGATTGAGCAGCATATGACTTCTAAAGCTGGGATCCCTGGCTTTCATCTGGATTTCTTAATCTCTCAAGCTACCCTGAAAGCTTCTCTAGGAGAGTGGAAAGCTGTTTGTGCTTTACTGGCCTTGAGCATATATGGAATTGTATTGTTTGCAGATGAGCCTCGATTCATCAGCAAGAATGCAATCCATCTATTCATCTTGAAGAACCCAGTACCAACTTTATTAGGGGATCTCTATTACTCAGTGCATCAGAGAAATGAAAAGCAGAGGGGGAGATTAGTGAGGTGTTGTGCTCCATTGTTCCACACTTGGCTTCTCAGGCATCTACCCAGGACAGATGCATTTCTGAACCCTCATCAGCAGAGCAACTGGGCTAAGAGACTCACTGCTCTAACTTCAGCAGATATCAGATGGTGCACTCAAAGCACCAAGGGTAGGGATATCATCACCAGCTGTGGGCATTTTCCTAATGTGCCTTTGATAGGAGTTAAGGGTAGTATCAATTACAACCCTCTGCTGTTTAGACGACAATTGGGCTATGCATTGGTCCACACTCTTAAGGCACAGGACTTGGTTGAGACTCTTTATTGCGAGAACAAGCTTAATCTGGCTATTGTTAGGCAGGCAGCCTGGGCCTGGGATAATGTTCAAACCAAGGGAATAACCATTCTGGGGAAGTGCAACAATGTGGCATCAGCACAATATTATGAATGGTCCCGTGCCAGGGCCCAATTCTCTGGGATGCTCTTTACCATAGAAGACATGCCTGAGTCATCTTCAGCACCACCCCCTGCCACTATCAGTTTGGAGGAGTTTGAGAGCTTGAAGGAAAGAAATGAGAAGCTAACCCAGGCTTTGCAGAAGACCCTCCGGGAGAGGGGTGAAGGTATGAGGGAGATTGAGAGGTTGGAGAAATTAAGAGTAGAGCATCTGATTAAGATTAAGAAGTCTGGGGAATACATTAAAAAGTCAAAGGCTGGAGAACAAATTCTGAAGAATGCTTGCAAAGAAGCCCAGTTCCAGAGAGCAAGGACAGACTTGTATCTGAAGGAGAGTCAGGCCCGGTGGGTCAGGATCACCGAGGCTCGTACTCTAGAGGACAAGAGGGTCCAAGACAAGATAGAGCAGATGGAAGCTAGTGCAAAAGAGCAACAAGAAGCCCTGGCAGCAGCCCAGAGGGAGATATCAGAGCTAAAGATCAGAGCTGGAGTGAAGAGGTCTAAGGACAAAGGTCAACACAAGAAGCTAACTGCAGCTGTTACTACCAGGAACCTCCTTATCAGGAATCTCACGGAGCGTCCGGCTGATCCTGTGACCGAAGCACTTCTCAAGGAAGTTCGGGAGGATGAGTTCGGTCTTGGTGTTTGACCATTTGTTTGTTGTTGCTTTCATTCCATGTACTTTTGTTTTTCTGTAGTATATTTTGGCCCCTCAGAGGGTTTGTATTTGTAAACGAACTATGTACCATTTTGCTTTTTTGTAATGTATGTATTAGTTTGTTCCATCCGAGTTTACTTCGAAAGCAACATCAACAACATCTTCAAGGGTCTGGAAGGGTCAAAACTGAATGCTAAGCCGGATACCTTGAAAACAAATAAGCATACTGCATTACATGCTAACCATTTGTTTGTTTTGTAGGTTTTTGTTTTATTGTTGCTAACTCTGTTGTGATGCTCAGGAATTATTGCTCGGCGCCGAGTATTTCCCCTCAACCGTTCGCACCGTTATCCAACCCGTAACAACCTTCCGGGCATTCAAATGGATCAGGTACAGTAGGACCTTGCAGAGGTCAGGACTCAAATGGCAAACGAAAGATTGGAAATGAGAACACAAATAGCTCAGTTTATGGAAGTAATGAACAACATGGCTCAGAGCCAGGAAAGATTGAGGGCCATGGTGGAGAGGCAAAATCAAGAGGATCCACATATAGGAACTTCCGGCACTAGCAACAATGAAAGGGTCCAACCTCATGTCAATCCCCCTGTATTTGGGCCACACCTCCATCCAGAGGTCAATATTCCTGCAAATGTTCAAGGGACTGCCACTGCAGCCAGAGTACTTCAAGAAGACCCCCAAGAGGATCAATTCACAGTAATGGGTGCTGGGGAAGAAGCTTATGATAGAAGGTTGGAGGAGATAGCTGAGAAATTGAGGTCCTTAGAATCTCAAAACTCTTTGGGTTTCGATGTCATGGACATGGGCTTGGTAGACGGGGTCAGGATCCCCCATAAATTCAAGCCTCCTTGTTTTGAAAAATACAACGGGACTTCATGTCCCCGGACTCATCTACAATCATTTCTGGGAAGGCTGAAGGCATATACTATGGATGAGAAGCTCTGAATGTTCTATTTCGAAGACAGTTTGACTGGAGCGTCAAGAGAATGGTACTCTCACCTAACAAGGGCAACTATTAGATGCTGGAAGGATTTGGCAGAAGCCTTCATCAGACAGTATCAGTACAACTTAGACATGGCACCCAACAGGACCCTCCTAATGGGAATGTCACAGTCTTCGAGGGAGAATTTCCGAGAATATGCCCAGAGATGGAGGCAATTGGCTGCTGCTGTTCAGCCACCTATGTCTGAAAGGGAAATGGCAGACATGTTTATGAACACCCTTCAGGGAACATATATTGACAGGCTAGCTGCTTTCTCTTCCACTAGCTTTGCAGATGTTATCATAGCTGGGGAGAGAATCGAAAGCCTATTGAAGATGGGTAAGATCTCAGACAACGGTGCAAGCTCGTCCAATAGTACAAGAAAGCCTTTTGCAGGCCCGAGAAGAACTGGCGAGACCAATGCCATCCACACCAACAGGGGCAAGCCCCAATATGTTCAAAGGTCAATAGCAGCAGTCACCATTCCTGCTCCGGCTCATCCTCTACCAGTCTATCAACCTTCGCAGCAAAACTATCAGCAACAACCTCAGTACCATCAGCAAAATCAGTATCCTCCAAGGAATTACAACAACAGCAACACCAACAACAACAGTCAACAAAGGCCATTTCAGCAGAGGCCATCTCAAGCTAATAGGGTGATTGATCCAATCCCTATGCCATATGCTACCCTGCTGCCACAACTCCTGAAACTCAACCTAGTTGAGCTAAGGACGCTGGCACCTCCAGATCCCAACAGTCTACCTAGGAACTATGACTCCAACGCTAGGTGTGCCTTCCATTCAAACGCACCTGGCCACAGTACAGAAAAGTGCAGAGCTCTGCATATGAAGGTACAAGACCTGGTAGACTCCAAGGCTCTGAATTTCGCACCACCACCCAATGTAAATAAGAACCCAATGCCAAACCACGGTGGTCCTAGAATTAACGCTATTGAAGAAGACAAGCCGTCTTATTTAATAACCAGTGTGGGTCAGATCCGGACACCGTTGGTAGAAATCAAGGCTCAACTCCTAGAATGTCAAATGTTCCCGGGGTGTGAGTTAGGTTGTGCTTACTGCAATATCTCGGTAAATGGGTGCGATAATTTGAGGAATGGCATAGATGGCCTCATTCAGAGTGGCCAGCTTCAGATCACCACATAATTTCCAACAAATCCAGCAATCTCATCAGCAACGGTTTCAGAACCTCCTACAACTGCAACAACCATTGTTCCTGACAATTCTTCGGCTTCATCAACAAGTACTTCATCTGTCGTTTCAACTGACCAGGTATCAACAAATGTTCCTTCTACAACTCCAGCACCAATCCATTTTGAAACTCCTACAACAACAACATCCATTCTTCCAACAATGTCTCCTACAACACCAGCAACAAATCACAAAGATGTCTCAACTGTCACCATATTCTACGATCCTGAAAACAACTCCGCCTACAACTCAGAAGGTTCTGCTCCCACTAGGGCACCAGTTACAATTTATTACGATCCACAGACTATTACAGTTCCTTCAACAGCTGCAATCAGTCCAGTCACCATCACGGTGCCTGGACCAGTACCTTATGAAAGCAGTAATGCCATCCCCTGGCATTACGGCTCTGACCTGTACTGTGAAGGACAAAGAATCACTTTTGAATCATCAACCCCTGCACTACAAATTGACAATTTAGGGGGAGGCGGAGGCTTCACTCGAAGCGGACGTCTTTTCGCTCCACAAATTCAGAGACCCACAGCCGAAGCAAAAGCTGCTGCCAAGGCAAAAGGGAAGAGCCCTATGCAGGAAGATCAAGCTGTTAAGGAAGCTTTGAAGACACCGTTCGATCAAGAGGTTGATGAGTTCATGCGAATCATCAAAAAGAGTGATTATAAGATAGTGGATCAGCTTCATCAGACGCCTTCCAAGATCTCAATCCTATCATTGCTTATGTGCTCCGAAGCCCATCGGAATGCACTACTCAAAGTCTTGCACGCAGCTTACGTGCCTGAAGAGATCACTGTCAATCAGCTGGAGGCTGTAGTGGGGAATGTTAATGCTAGTCACGGACTAGGGTTCACCAATACTGATTTGACAACGGAAGGCCGCAACCACAACAAAGCCTTGCACATAACCATGGAATGCAAAGGTGCTGTCCTTTCCCATGTGCTGGTAGACACGGGGTCATCCCTTAATGTCCTACCTAAAAAGGCTTTGGTGAAGCTAGAGTACGACGGATTGGCATTGAGACCCAGCAACCTGGTGGTAAGAGCTTTTGATGGCTCAAAGAGATCGGTTCTGGGAGAGATTGAGCTGCCCGTAACGATTGGCCCGCAGACTTTCACAACTATCTTCTACGTGATGGATATACAGCCCGCCTACAGCTGTTTATTGGGTAGGCCATGGATTCACGCCGCTGGCGCCGTGACCTCCACCCTTCACCAGAAGTTAAAATATGAGTGGGAGGGTCAGATCGTTACAATCTGTGGAGAAGAGGATATTTTTGTTAGCCACCTGGCTACCTATAAATACATTGAGATGGATGGGGAGATCCATGAAACAATGAGCCAGGGGTTTGAAGCCTTGAATGTCAATGAAACATCTGCTGTGCCTGGTACTTCAATATCGTCATACCAACAAGCCCGGAAGGTTGTTGAGGAAGGAACTGCCCAAGGCTGGGGCAAGCTACTACCGGTGGAGAAGAAAGAGGACAGATTTGGGTTGGGTTACAAACCAACTCAACAAGATCAAACAGCGGCCGCGAAAGAGCCCAACTTTGTGAGTGGGGGGATGCTTACCCCTGATGCTATCAACTGTCTGGAAGACGAGCTGGAAGAGGAACGCAACCTGGAAAGCTGGATTCGTCCAAAGATCCCGGGGAGCAGTGTCTCGAACTGGTCTTCCCAGGAAATTATAAGAGTTACTCATGCAGAGTAATTATTATTTCCTGTATTTTTATAAGCATGCATCAAAGTCTTGCATCTTGCCCAAGATGACAAGACTCATTTTGTAATCGGGCCATCTGTACTTTTTGTGCAAACAAGATCAATTAATGAAATATCAGACATCTTTTTGCAAACGAGTCTTTCCTTTTCGTTCACTGTTTTTCCATTTTTCTTTTTGTACAAAAAAATAAATGGCGGTGTTTCAAAATGACAACTTCATTTCACCTTTCTAAATAAGACTAAAATCAGATCACTAAAATGAACAAACTTAAACCCTTGCAGAGAATGCCTTCCAGACAGCACCGACAACAGCACGGCTATGACATCGTATGACTTCGACAATCCGATCAATCAAGCTGATGAAGGGGTTGAAGAAGAATATGAGCTTCCTGAAGAGCTCGCCAGGTTGTTGAGACAGGAGGAAAAGGTTATTACTCCTCACCAGGAGGAGGTTGAAGTGATCAATCTTAGTACAGATGAAGACGTGAAAGAAGTTAAAATCGGGGCCTGCCTGCAAGACTCAGTGAAGAGACAACTGATTGATCTGCTTCAAGAGTATGTAGATGTGTTTGCTTGGTCTTACCAAGATATGCCGGGGTTGGATACCGATATTGTCGTGCACAAGCTGCCTTTGAGAGAAGAATGCCCGCCAGTTAAACAGAAGCTGCGCCGTACTCGTCCGGACATGGCAATGAAAATCAAAGAAGAGGCACAAAAGCAATGGGATGCCGGGTTCCTTGCTGTGACTAGCTATCCACCGTGGGTTGCTAATATTGTGCCTGTGCCTAAGAAGGACGGCAAAGTAAGGATGTGTGTTGACTACCGGGATCTGAACAGAGCCAGCCCGAAAGATGATTTCCCATTACCTCACATTGATGTATTGGTGGATAACACGGCTCAGTTCTCGGTATTCTCCTTCATGGATGGATTTTCAGGATACAATCAGATCAAGATGTCACCTGAAGACATGGAGAAGACAACATTCATTACACCTTGGGGCACGTTCTGTTACAAAGTGATGCCATTCGGACTGAAGAATGCTGGTGCCACATATCAACGGGCTATGGTGACATTATTCCATGACATGATCCATAAAGAAATCGAGTGTTATGTGGATGATATGATTGCCAAGTCCCTTACAGAAGAAGATCACCTGGTGAATCTGCTGAAATTATTCAAGCGTCTGAGGAAGTATCAACTGAAGTTGAACCCCAACAAATGCACATTCGGGGTGCGATCTGGTAAGCTGCTGGGTTTTATTGTAAGCGAGAAAGGGATTGAAGTTGACCCTGATAAAGTCAAAGCCATCCAAGAGATGCCTGCACCGAAAACAGAGAAAGAAGTTCGAGGGTTCTTAGGTCGATTGAACTACATTTCAAGGTTCATATCTCACCTGACAGCAACCTGTGAACCCTTGTTCAAGCTGTTAAGAAAGGAACAGACGGTCAGGTGGAACGAAGACTGCCAGAAGGCTTTTGACAAGATCAAGGAATATCTGCAAGAACCTCCAATCCTTATGCCACCAGTTGAAGGAAGACCTCTGATAATGTACTTGACAGTATTAGAGGAGTCGATGGGGTGTGTGCTGGGCCAGCATGACGAGTCTGGTCGAAAAGAGTATGCAATATACTACCTAAGCAAAAAGTTTACCGACTGTGAACAACGTTATTCACTGCTCGAGAAAACTTGCTGTGCTTTAGCATGGGCTGCTCGCCGACTGAGACAGTATATGTTGACCCACACTACTTTGTTGATCTCAAAGATGGACCCAGTCAAGTACATTTTCGAGAAACCAGCTCTTACCGGACGGGTTGCAAGATGGCAAATGATTCTCACGGAATATGACATCCAGTACACTTCTTAGAAATCCATCAAAGGCAGTGTACTATCTGAATATCTTGCTGAGCAACCCATTGATGACTACCAGCCTATGAGATTTGACTTCCCTGATGAAGACATCATGTTCATAAAAGCAAAAGATCATGAAGAGCCTGTTCACACTGAAGGGCCTGACCCAGAAGAAGAATGGACTATGATGTTTGATGGGGCTGTTAATATGAATGGTCGTGGCGTTGGTACAGTACTCATTACACCTAAAGGAGTTCACATGCCTTTCTCGGCAAAACTCACTTTCAACTGCACCAACAACGAAGCTGAATACGAAGCTTGCATTATGGGTCTTGAGGAAGCCATTGACCTCAGGATCAAGACGTTGACTGTATTCGGAGATTCAGCTTTGGTAGTTAATCAAACCAACGGCAAATGGTACACCCACCAGGATCATCTGATACCTTACAGGGATTATACAAGGAGGTTATTGACTTTCTTCACAACAGTCAAGCTCGAGTATATCCCTCGGGACGAGAATCAGTTTGCAGATGCTCTTGCTACCATTTCATCCATGATCAAAGTTCAAGCTGCTAACTTTGCACCTCAGATTTCAGTGTCCAGACTCGACAGGCCAGCATATGTATTCGCAGCAGATGTTGTTAAGGATGATAAGCCTTGGTTCCACGACATCAAATGCTTCTTGGAGGATCAGACATACCCACCTGGGGCATCTTCCAATGATAAGAAGACATTAAGAAGGCTTGCTGGAAGTTTCTTCCTGAATACTGATGGCTCCCTATACAAGAGTAACTTTGATGTGGTACTCCTCAGATGTGTTGATAAGACAGAAGCAGATTTATTGATGCACGAGGTGCACGAAGGATCGTTTGGTACCCATGCCGGAGGGCATGCCATGGCTAAAAAGTTGTTAAGATCAGGTTATTACTGGATCACAATGGATGCAGACTGTTGTGCTTATGCCAGAAAATGCCATAAATGCCAGATCTATGCAGATAAGGTGCATGTGCCTCCCAACCCTCTGAACATCATGGCTTCACCATGGCCCTTTGCCATGTGGGGCATTGATATGATTGGCAAGATTGAGCCAACCGCTTCAAATGGCCACAGATTCATCCTGGTCGCCATTGATTATTTCACTAAGTGGGTCGAAGCCGCCTCATATGCAAATGTTACAAGACAAGTGGTAGCCAGATTTCTGAAGAGAGATATCATCTGTCGATATGGAGTTCCCGAGCGAATCATTACTGATAATGGTTCCAACTTAAACAACAAAATGATGGCTGAATTATGCCGGGACTTCAAGATCCAACATCACAATTCTTCTCCTTACAGGCCGAAGATGAATGGCGCTGTTGAGGCAGCAAATAAGAATATCAAGAAGATTGTGCAGAAGATGGTAGTCACCTACAAAGACTGGCATGAAATGCTACCGTTTGCCTTGCATGGGTACCGCACATCAATCAGAACGTCCACTGGAGCAACCCCGTATCAACTTGTGTATGGTATGGAAGCAGTCCTACCAGTCGAAGTTGAATTACCCTCCCTACGGGTATTAATGGATGTTAAACTGAGTGAAGCAGAATGGGTTCGGGCCCGATACGAACAACTGAGTCTGATCGAAGAGAAAAGATTGGCTGCAATCTGTCATGGACAGCTATATCAGAAGAGAATGAAGAGAGCCTTCGATCAGAAAGTCAGGCACCGAGAATACCAAGTAGGAGATCTTGTGCTGAAAAGAATCCTCCCTCCTCATACAGACCACAGGGGCAAATGGACTCCAAATTATGAAGGACCATTTGTGGTAAAGAAAGTTTTTTCCGGTGGAGCACTGATGCTCAGCACCATGGATGGTGAAGATTTCCCGTCCCCTGTGAATTCAGATGCAGTTAAAAAATACTTCGCATAAAAAATGACCCGCTGGACATAAAAACAGAATGTAAGTCCAGGCAAAAAAGGGGCATCCCGGCGAGTCAAAAACAGAATAAAAGACTCGGGCAAAAATAAGGGAAAATAAACAAAAATGTACACCCGCTGAGTTGAAAAGCCGCATTGGACAACTCAGGCAAAAATGGGTATCCCGATGGAGCGAAAACCCGAAAGGGCGATCCATGCAAAATAAGGGAATAAGCGAACAACTGCATCCTGAATTCGTCTGTATCATCTACAACTTGGTAAGCTTCGAGAGGATCAAGCTTCAATCAGAATCAACATTCTTCAAAAAGCAAGATGAGAAGAACGTCAAAAGTCATACGAGTCATAGTGGAAGGGGAAACTCCTTGAAGCGCCATCAACACTGCCAACATTTTGTTTCTCAATTTGTAACAATCTCCTCATTTCAGGGGATTTGTTTCTTTGACTGTATCTCGCCAATTCAGGGCATATGAATTAATAAAACTAGATTTTCAGTCATGTCTCGTTTTGTACGTTCTATTTGCAAAAAATGTCTGATGTCTAAAAAACTGATTGCATAAGAATACAGATGTTTATCTTCAAATAAAAAAAACATGCTTGCAGGAAAATATGCTTACTCTCAGAAGTGTCTTAATTCCTACGACGGAATCCGGTAAGGGATACCTCGGGATTATCTTGTGCGTTCCTCTATCTTTTTCAGGATTGCAGGTATCCAGAATGCAACTTGGGGCATGTAAGTTTTATCCCAACAAGTGGGAAAATCAACACTCAATTATGGCACCCGAGGTGCTTTCTCCCCAGCTGAGTTGCCTCTCATGACTTCCCCAGCTGAGTTGCCTTTTATTATCTATCCCCATCAGAATTGCCAGGAATCACAAAAGGCACCTATATCCCCGGCTGAGTCAGGGATCCTCTTCAATAGAATCCTTAGGGAGGTCTTTCAGTGATTCCCCCATTTTCTCCCCAGCCGAGTTGCCTTTTTATCCTCAGCCGAAATACACAAAGTCAGGGAATTATCTCCCCACAGAGTTCCAGCCTCTATCCAGAAGAGCAACGCACGAAGAATCACAACAGAGTGAAGAAAGCTTCTACAAACCCCAGCTGGGTCTCTCATTTATAAAGGATAGGTCTATCAATGGCCCGGATCCCCAAGCAGATACATCTCCTCAGATCTGCCATTGATCTCATTCCCAGCTGGGATGTCCATTTCAATAGATCGATCGAAGATCTTCGCAGCAGTGGGACCCGGGTCCCGGTTTGGTATCTTTGCATAATCATAGCATTCGCATCATATTCACCCACAAAGCGTAGCATTCCGTTTTAACACGGAGCATTACGGCAAAAATCCAACACATAGCATAATCATAAGCCATGTTTTGAATCAGCACTTGTGACTAGTAACCGTTCATCAGAATACAAAATACTTTCCCCCAGAGTCCCCACCAGAGTCCCAGCAAAAAGCAGCTGCCTCACAAATCGCAGACACCAGTACATACTCATTGTGACACCTTTCCCCAGTAAGTCACCTGAACACTCCTTGCAAACAACACCACCCGTATTACAGATACTTCCTGACACCCGTCCGTGTCACATCCCCAGCAGAAAGCCAAAGACATCCCCTTTGCACTCACATATACTTATATACACTTTCTTGACACCCATCCGTGTCATATCCCTAGCGCAGTCGCCTACACTTGGTATATCAGATATTTGTTCATATTATACTTTTCCTTCTCGACACTCGTCCGTGTCACTATCCCCAGCAGATAAACACTCATCTATGTATACTCATACCGATCATACCTATACAGATACTCGTCCGTATCTTGTATATACCTTTTATATCCCCTCAGATTCGACACTAGTCCTTGTTCTTTGTTAACCCGTTGGTACTCGTCCGTACCATCATCTCAGAACATGCGTCAAGCGTTTGCTTCTACATGATACTCGTCCGTATCATAACCTTAAGGATGCTCGTCCGCATCTTTAATCCATACACCGTGTCAAACACTTGTATCTTCTTGAATAAAGATACTCGTCTGTATCTAAGATCCCCAGAAGAGCTCTTTCAGATTCAACACTCGTCCGTGTTCTCTGTTAACCAGTTGATACCCGTCCGTATCATCATCTCTGAACACGTGTCAGTTTGTTTCTACCCGATACTCGCAGTCTTAAGGATGCTCGTCCGCATCTTTAATCTATACACAATACCAAACACTTACCCTTTTGTTTCTTGGATATAAACACTCGTCCGTGTTTACTACTCCCCAGTAGATCGCCAACAAAACAAATTTTCTTTTTATCTGACATTCGTCCTATGTCATGATAAACCCTGAGAGCAGCCGTACCCTGCTAGGTGGTCGTCCTCCACCTCTTGATGGTCGTCCTCCATCATGCTCATCCGATGGCCGTCCCCATCGTTGTTTTAGCAGCCGTCCCCTGCTAGGTGGTCGTCCTCCACCTCTTGATGATCGTCCTTCATCATTTTATCCAATGGCCGTCCCCATTGTTGATTTTGGGTTATCTGACATTCGTCCTATGTCATGACAAACCTCGAGAGCAGCCGTACCCTGCTGAGTGGTCGTCCTCCACTTCTTGATGGTCGTCCTCCATCATGCTCGTCCGATGGCCGTCCCCATCGTTGACCTTCTCTATCCGGCATTCGGCATTCGTCCCATGTCGTGATATTTTCGGCAGCCGTACCCTGCCAGGTGGGCGTCCTCCACCTTTGATGGCCGTCCCCATCATATTTCTTTTATTCCCAACAGAGCAGCCGTCCCCTGCTAGGTGATCGTCCTTCACCCTTGATGGCCGTACCCCATCATCTGTTTTATTTCATTTATTCTTTAACCCGATGGCCGTCCCCGTCGTGGTCCCTTTTCCTTTTCTTTTAGCCCGATGGCCGTCCCCATCGTCGGTTACCTTGCTTTATGAACTTGATGGCCATCCCCGTCATGTTTCATTAATCCCCAGAGAATTTTACAACTTTATCTTGATGACCGTCCCCATCATAATTTCTTACTTTTCCCAGCTAGTCGGCCGTCCCCGTCTTGGCTTTACCTTTTATCCCCAGCATGTCGGCCGTCCCCGTCATTGCTTTATTTTCAGCACTTTCCCCAGCATGTCGGCCGTCCCCGTCATTGCTCTTTACCCAGCAGTCGTCCTCTGCTCGACGGTCGTCCTCCGTCGCCCGCGCTTTACAATATACTTTATTTTCCTTTACAATCTATATCCCTTTTCTTCTTCATTCTGTGAGTGCAAATTTTGGACTGTCTTTGGTATTCAACCACAAGTTATCTCGTTCGCCTGTTAAGCCATTGCTTACATCCTGCACAGCTAACTCATGTTTGAATAGGGGCAGCTGTAAACACCCCAAATTTGCCCTCACCCATTCACACCATGGCTTGTGATCATTTCATATGCATAAACTCAATCATATCATCTCATGTCACATTTTTAATTCACTGTATAGTTTCTAAGTCATCTGCACCTAGGGTTTGTGACCTGAGCAATCCCAAAGCTTCTTGAGCCTCTCCAAAGACCATCAATCACTTCAAAGGGATCCATGTGTGTTCAATCATCATATTATATCCCCACAAAGTCAAAGGCAAAAGAATCACAAGAACTAGGGTTTGAGTGGATGCAGAGCCAGGTTTGACTGCACAGTTGACTTAAAATTAGGGTTTTGGTTTCAGAGGCCATAACTCCAAATTTTTTGGTCATTCTTGTTTCCATTGGTCTCTATATGGTATAGGGAGTATGCATATCAAGTTTCATGAAGAAATTCCATGGGGAAGTCATCTGATCAAGAGTTGACTTTTCAGACAAGTCAGTGCAAAATCAGGGCATCTGAGGCCCCCAATGACCCAACCAATGGGTGATCTTCATCATTTTGAGTGTATATGATCTTTATTTGATCATGGAAGAAGGTTGAAGTCCACAAAAATCAAGAATTTGGAGTTTTTGCAAGTGTTGACTTTTTGGGCATAGTTGACTTTTCAAGAATGCTTCATTTTAGGTCATTTTTCAAGCCTTGATTCTTGATCCAAAAATGCTTCAAATGAAAAAAATTTGGTCATGAAAGTTGTAGATTACATCTTTCCCTTTTCAAAAAGTACAAGAACATGATCAAACTCTTCTTGGATCAAAAGTTATGGTGTGACAAAGTTGGCTAAAATCATTGATTTTCAAGGCATGCTTCAAATGAGAATTTTGCAAAATCATGAACCAATGCCTTTTGTAACCTCTAGTTCATTTCAAACCATGACACAAACATTCTATATGCCCTAAAAGTCAGAATTGGACCAAAGATTACATGTTCATGGTTCATGTAACAAGACCTTTTTTTTCATGAAGTTCAAAAAGGTGACAACTTGCAAAACCATCATGATGCTTCTCTCCACTTGATGCATTGGCTGCTGGACCTTCCCAACATCACACACACACCATGCTGCACCAGAACCATGCCTTGTACTAGCCTAGATCATGAGCCATACTTCTCTTACACAAAAGGTGGACTTTGAGCAAAAGCAAACTTACCAATCACTATAGGCCAGGTCACATCATCTGACCTATAGGATTAAAATACAATATCCTTTGGCAAGCAAAAGATATCAAGAGGCCAAGCTGAAACATGCCCTAACAACACATACACCAACACACACCATTGTGCAAGAACTCTTCGAAATTCTCTGCCCAGCCATCAAACATCCAAACCATTTTCACTAAGCATTTCACCATGATTCATTGAGAAGAAACCAGCCAAGAACCAGGCCTGAAACCAACCACAAAACCACTTCACCATTTTCACCTCAGCCTGCAAAACTCTTCGAATCACCTTCCACAGCTTACAAACATCCAAACAAACTTTACAAACCTTCTCCACTCATCATCTGGATCACAAAGAACCACTCACAATTGCCTGAGACTGCCTGAATCATCACTGCCATTTCCAACTGAGCTTGAGCAGAAGCTTGTCAAACTCCTCATCCAGCCAATATAAATTCCTCTTGAGCATTCAAGCATCACCAGAGGGTTAAGTGGAGTGGTTTTCATCAAGAGGAGAGGCCAGAAAGTCATCAGAGTGAAAGCTTCGAATCTCAGGTAGCTCAAGAAATATTTTTCCAGAAATCGTTTTTCATGTTATAAACTTGTTCTCTATGCTTCACTGAGTATCCTGGTGCTTTTGGTTTTTGAAATGGTGTAGAAATGAGTATTTAATTAGCTTCTGAAACTCTGTTGACCTAAAATTTGTTTTGCTCGATTCATGAACTCCAGGAAGAATAAATTTGCTTTGATTAGGGGTTTTGGTTCGTGAGTGAGTGGGGATCATTTCCCAGTTTTTAGATTTCGTTTTAGTTAGGTTTTTAGGGTTTTGGGGATTCTCAGGGAGGATGCTGGCCGGAGAAGACGACCGGAAGTCTTCTCCGGCAGCCTGAAAGTGATTTGTGCCCTAATCCTGTCATTAACTCTAGTTTGAATTTGGACTGTGGATTGCCTTTGACTGGTTGACTTCGCGCGTGAGTGGAAGGCCCAGATTCGTTTGATTAGCCCTAATCCTTTTCATTTAGTTTAATTAATTCATAATTAAATTAATTACCTCAGAATCAATCCTGGCCACTAGATCTGGCGCCAGTCAACGCATTCAAACCAGGATGCAATCCCAGCCTCTCCTTCTGTTTACTTTCATTTTAATTTCATTTATTTTCATTTTTATTTGCACATTTAATTTAAAATAGTAAAAAATGTGTAAAAATTATGAAACTTTTTCTCATAAGTTTTATTAATTTTTATGACACAAAAATATTTTTGTTTTTATTTTTATCATTAAAAAAGTATTTTTAAATATTTAAAAGATTATTTTTAATTGATTAATGGAAATTAATTTATTAAAAATACTTTTAGGTATTTAAAAATCACCAAAAAATTCATGAAATGTTCTAAGACATTTAGAAACATTGTCCAACCTTCAAACCAAATTTATTTTTTGATCTTGATGCATTTTAAGAATTTCTCATTGAATTAAAATCATTTTTGTGCATTAATTTGATCCAAAGTTCAAAAATTCATTTCTGCCTATCCATGAAGATTTGGACTTTGATTCTTTTTGCATTGCATTGTGTTTAACATGTAGTTTTTGAGATAAAATGGCCATGGTTTGATTCCTCATTTTCAATTTGTTTGGCATTTCTTTTGTTTAGGAACCCTAAAAACCCTAATAAATTGTAAAAATCATAACTTGAGATTGGTTAAGAGTTGAGACCTCCCCTTTGGACCTTGGTTTAGTATAGGTTTGGGTTTTCTTTGTGTGGCATTTTCCATTTTTTATCTTAGGGTTTGCTTCTGTTTTTGGTTTTTGTTTGATGTTTGGTTCATAAACCCTAATTTGGGCTTCCATTTGCATCCCTCTTACATTCTCTTGCATAACATGACTTGCCATGACATTTCAAGCATCCATTTGATTCATTTGACATCATAAGTCATATTGAAAGCATGTTTGACCATTGCATCACATATTTGCCATCTTGTATGCCATGTATGCTTCATAACTTTTCATGTGTATCCATGCTTCTAAGCTTGCACCATTTGCATCCATGAGCTTGTATGAACATCTCCATGCCTTGCCTCATGTTTGTAGCACTCCATGGCATCATTATCATCATCAATATGCTTCTGGTCTTGTTTATCATCATGTCATTTCATCCCATTTTGCATTGCATTGCATTTCTTTCTAACATTTCAGGTGGTAAGTAAACTTGAGAAGTGAATTTGCCTTCACTTCTCATAACTTTTCTTTTCATCTATCTTGCATCCATTGCTGCATTTATGTATGTGTTTGAGATTGAGCTTGCTCACTCTTGTTCCTCCCACTTTCTTTCTTCAAGTGACTTGACTTCTTGAATGAAGCAAGTTACTTTGCTTCTCTTGATCCTTTCATCTGCTTCCTGGTGGTTCCATTGAAGATTGTTCTTGTAAACCTCACAAACCTTAGGAACAACCAAGCATGACAATGATTAGGGTTTTGATTAGTCTCCCCTCTTAGTCTTACCTTTGTGTCTCTTTTGAGTCTTCTCTTCTCATCTCATAATCAGGGACTAAACCCTAAAGGCTTTAAGGCTTTGTGATTAAGCTTATGCCTGCATCCTTCTCTTAGGATGGAGTGTATAACTTTAATCCTAAGTGTCAAACCCTTAATGTGTTTAACTCCTTTAATCACTTCACTTAATAAGTATCAAGACATTACACTTGTAACTTGGGCCTTGCATCAGGGTTCTAATTCTTCCTTAATTGGTTAAGAAGGACTAACCCTAGTGTTAATGGACAAGTCCCCCTCAAGTTGTCTTACAAACCCTAAAAAAAAATCACTTCATCATCATATCATTAAATAAAATCCACTTAATAAAGGCTTTGTTTTGTCATGAGTTTAATCCCTAATCATGGATTAAGTTGAGGAGTTTTCCTCAGCTTAAACACCCTCATCTATTATCCTTCTATTAGGATGGTGTAATGAGTCTGTTTAATCCTTGATTATGGCTTAACCTCATTACTTAACACTAAACAAAATCACAAAAACATCTAAATAATCACAAGTAGGTTAATGATCTTAATCCTACATCAAAGGTGATTAAGTGTGAGAATCTGACTTCACACTTAAGGTATTCTCATTACCCCTAATCAGAGGGAAGATGTGATGAGTTTACTAATCCATTGATTTAGACTTAAGCTCATTAACTTATGACAAACTTTCAAAAGCAATAAAAGACTGAAAACTCAAAAACAAACAATAATCGTCTCCTTCGGGATTCTTTTCTCATCTCATTCACTCACAACCGAGAACTTGCTTCTTCCGTCTAATGCAAGACAGTTCGCACCTGAGCCAGACAGGTCATACACTTGAGCATAGACAAGTAAGCAGTTCACAAGTCAATTCATCTTTCAGTCTCTTTGGGTCGAACTACGGTGTTCTGACTTCCTCATTGCACGAGAGGATACGTAGGCATAACTTAACGGTTATCGAACAAAAGTCTCTGTATATCCCCCTCCTTCCAGAATCATTCTTTTAGCCTCATGGTCTTGAGCAGCTCATTCTCATCCCTACACTGACACTTCACTTATACACTTCACTCACACTGACACCTGTACATCCTTTTCCAGCTCTTTTATATACAAATTTCACTGACACTACCCCTTTAAAACACAAATCTTTTAAGCGTGGATCCCGTCGAGTACGACGGACAATCTGGGTGCTAATACCTTCCCAGGTTGTAACCAACCCCCTTTCTCAGTCTCTCTGGTTCGCAACCGTCTTATCCATCTTTTTCTAGGCCTATGCAGCATTGCCTTTCCTCCGGGATAAAAATGCCTAGCTGGCGACTCTTTTCATCTCCTGTGAGTTCACTCCTGTGTGTTCTCACATCCTCCTCTCGTCGACCGTTCGCGTCTGTACCTTTATCTGGGCCATTCCCATTTATCGGGAGCGACACCCATGCTGGAGGACATGCTATGGCAGAGAAATTGTTGAGATCGGGATATTATTGGATCACCATGGAATCCGATTGCTGTAAATACTCCCGTAAATGTCACAAGTTCCAGATTTATGCTAACAAGGTCCATGTACCTCCGAATCCTTTGAGTGCCATGTCTTCGCCTTGGCCGTTTGCCATGTGGGGCATTGATATGATTGGCAAGATTGAGCCAACAGCTTCCAACGGTCACTGCTTCATCTTAGTTGCCATAGACTATTTCACGAAGTGGGTCGAAGTGGCGTCTTATGCCAACGTTACTAAACAAGTGGTAGCCCGATTTATTAAAAGAGACATCATTTGCCGGTACAGAATTCCCGAAAGAATCATTACTGATAATGGTTCTAATCTCAACAACAAGATGATGGCTGACTTGTGTCGGGATTTCAAAATAGAACATCACAACTCTTCTCCATATCGCCTGAAGATAAATGGCACCGTCGAGGCGGCCAACAAGAAAATCAAGAAGATTATGCAGAAGATGGTTGTGACATACAAAGATTGGCATGAGATGCTACCATTCGCGTTACATGGGTACCGAACGTCTGTGCGTACCTCAACATGGGCAACCCCGTTCTCATTGGTATATGGTATGGAGGCAGTCCTACACATTGAAGTGGAGATCCCCTCGTTGAGGTTAATGATGGACATTAAGCTAGATGAAGCTGAGTGGCTCCGATCCAGATACAATCAACTGAGCCTCATTTAATAAATACGCCTAACAGCTGTATGCCATGGACAGTTGTATCAGCGGTGCATGAAACTGGCTTTCGACAAGAAGGTACGACCTCAAAGGTACATACCAGGTGACCTGGTGCTGAAAAGGATTCTTCCTCCTCTTAACGATCACAGGGGAAAATGGACCCCCAATTATGAAGGCCTATTCGTGGTTAAAAAGGTTTTCTCAGGTAGAGCCTTGATGCTAACAACCATGGATGGAGAAGACTTCCATTCCCCTGTCAACGTAGATGCAGTAAGAAAATACTTCGTGTAAAAAGACCCGCTGGATAAAAATAGAATAAAGATCCAGGCAAAAATGGGCATCCCGGCGAGCCAAAAACAGAATAAAAGGCTCGGGAAACAATTAGGGAAATATTAAAACAAAATGTGTACACCCGCTGAGTTGAAAAGCCACATCGGACAGCTCAGGCAAAAAAGGGTATCCCGGTGGATTGAAAACCCGAAAGGGCGATCCACGCAAAAGAGGGACTAACACGAACAACTGCGATCTGTGAAATTCATAATCCATCTACAACTGAGGTTATTCTAAGGGTTGAAGACCAGTTCAATCACCTTTCTCAAGGAGCAGAGCAAGCGGACAGTCTTGAAGACATATGAGTCATAGCCGGGTCGAAACCTGATGAGATCCATTTTTTCACATTGCCAATAGGATAGTCTGTTTTCCTTTTTGGCTATTTCCTCTTTCCAGGGAATTGCTTCTTGATGTAATGCCTATTCATGGCCATGTTCCAAATCAATAAATTCAATTTCAGTCAACTTGTGACTAATTGCTTTTGTTTTTGTTTTTCATCTAACATTGTTTGATTGCAAAAACGCCCAGCAGATTGTGATTTTCTTGTGAACATTTGAATGTTTTCTAACTCATGCAGGAGGACCGAAACATCTAATACAACTCTAAAAAGGTTAAGTGGTCGAGATAGTGATTCATACCATGAGCCTGGGGCATACAGGTCCAAACTAACTCTCCATGTTGTAGGCACTATCAATTGTGTTTACGCAGGTATAGGTACATGTATTGATAGCAGAGCTAAAGCAGACTTCCAGGAAGAATATTTCAACAAGATACTTGAACAAGAACAGGTGCTTTCCCGTGTGTCTCTTGTTATCCCCAGTAGAAGTGAAGTTGAAATTCTTCCCCAGCAGCAATGATAAAAGATGTTTTTCCTCCCCAAGCAGAGGTTTCCCTTCAATATAGGGGCAATCCCTAGCAGTACAAGGAATGTCTTTCCTCCCCAACAAGTTGCTTCCTCAGCAGTGCCATGCCTATGGTTCCCAGCCAAATCAGGAGGTCTTCACTTTCCCACCAAAGTTCAAGAAGAGTCCATCTCCAGCAGGGTCTTGGCTCTCCAAATTCAAAGTCCAATTTATTTTTGGCAAAGCAGGCAGTTCAGAGCCGGCGTATCATTAACAACATCCCCCACAAAGTTGTTTCCTCCTCACCAGGACTAACCAGATCAGTGTAGTGATCATCAGTTCCTTCCTAGTCAAACCATCTAGGATACTTGCAGTCTCCTTCCGGGAGATCTTTTGCATTTGCATATGCATAATCACCATTGCATTTGCATCCTCCAAAGCGTACCATTTCCATTATTAGGGAGCATTACGCCATAAATTCAAACATATGCATGCCATCATGGGCCAGTTTTGAGGTGCATTACATACAACCTATAACATCTTCTCAACCTGAAGTACTCCTCACAAAAGATACTTATACCATTTTCCAAGCATCTTTGTCTTTCCAAGTCAATATTTGTCATTCTTTGTGGCTTGATTCGCTTAGCAGTCACATTGTCGAGTCCCATTCCGCTAATGGTCTCGTTAAGCTCTGTTTCGCCAACAAGCACCTTCCGTGGCTTGATTCGCTCAACAGTCGCGTGTTTTTTCTTTGTGGCTTGATTCACTCAGCTGTCACATTTTCGAGTCCCATTCTACTAATGGTCTCGTTAAGCCCTGTTTCGCCAACAGGCACCTTCCGTGGCTTGATTCACTCAACAGTCGTGTGTTTTTTCTTTGTGGCTTGATTCGCTCAACAGTCATATTGTCGAGTCCCATTCCGCTAATGGTCTCGTTAATACCTGTTTCGCCAACAAGCACCTTCTGTGGCTTGATTCGCTCAGCAGTCGCGTGTTTTTTCTTTGTGGCTTGATTCGCTCAACAGTCACATTGTTTAGTCCCATTCCTCTAATGGTCTCGTTAAGCCCTATTTCACCAACAGGAACCTTCCGTGGCTTGATTCGCTCAACAGTCACATGTTTTTTCTTTGTGGCTTGATTCGCTCAACAGTCACATTGTCGAGTCCCATTCTGCTAATGGTCTCGTTAAGCCCTGTATCGCCAACAGACACCTTCCGTGGCTTGATTCGCTCAGCAGTCGCATGTTTTTTCTTTGTGGTTTGATTTGCTCAGCAGTCACATTGTCGAGTTCTGTTTTGCTAACGGTCTCGTTAAGCCCTGTTTCGCCAACATGCATCCTCTTTGTGACTTGACTCGCTCAACAGTCACATTGCAGGTTATTGCGATAATTCTATTCCACCTTGTTCTCTTTCCATTACCTATTCAGAGGTCGAAACATAAAAAAGAAAAATAAATAAAAGGCAGATGACATTTCTCTTATCCACCGAGTTCAAAATTCCAGGTTTTATTCGAGTATTCAATCACTCCACACCTTGAACGTCTAAAAGCTTTTGGAATTACTCATTCAGGCCCGTATATGATTGAATAGGGGCAGCTGTAATACCTCAAAATATTCCCTCTCATTTCCTCAACATTTTGCATAACATTTAGCATACATAAGTGCATGAAATAATAAAAAACATTGCATCATGTGTAGCATAGCTGAGGCATAGGTATGTGATCAATGATTGGAGCAACTGAAGGCTATACAAAGGCAATCAAGGGGTCACAAAGCTTATCAACATTGTTCAAGGGGTTCACAACATCCCACAAGTTCTCATTTGAAGCCACAAGCCATGGAAAGATTTTGTTTGATCAGAGAAGGCAAGCAATGCAACATCTCTTGATGAAAAAGGTCAAATTAGGGTTTCATTTCTACTAGTATTCTGCATGAATTTTTGATTCAAAGTGGATTTCATTGTCTTATATATGTTGACAAGTGCCTAGGGTTCAAATTTCATCCACAAATTCATTATGGAAGAGGTTCAATTGGCCAGATGATTGAAAACCAGGGATTTGGGGAAAAGTCAACCATGCTGAGGATAAAGTCAACTCCTGACTTTTTGAGATCAAAATCATGAAATTATGGTTACAAGGATCCTATGGTTCAAATTTGATCAAGAAATGATGGAGGAATCAAGAGAAATCAAGAAAACCAAAACTTACCAATTTTGGAAAATTAGGGTTTCCAAAAATGGCAAGTTTTGGCTATTTTTGCAGCATCTTTGAGAGAGGCCTTCTCCCAAAATATGAGGGATATTAAAATTATACTTTGAGCAAATTAAATAGGGCATCTTTAGCTTCAAATCCATAGGTGGAACTCCCCCATAGCATTAAAAATGAGGGAGATATGATCTTGGCAAGATTGAACAATTCAAGGCCTAAGGCAAGTCATGGGCAAGGCAATTGGCTGGCCAACACGCGTGCCCTGCCTGGCATATCATCAAACAGGTGGAGGGTCATATCTCAAGCCATTTTTCTTGGTCAAAAAAACTTCAAATCAATTTTTGGTGAACTACAAAGTTGTTCCTTGATGCAATCCCTACAATATTGGTGTTCAAAGGTTTTTCATTTGAGCAAGTCTTCTTGGGCTATTTGAGGGTCAAAGTGGAGAGGTTGCAACTGGCCAGCCATAGGCCCATGGGCACAAGACATGCCAAATTCGTGCAGGCTAATATGCAGCCTTGTGACATGCTATGCAATGGTCATTTTGAGATGATTAGAGGCCATCATTCATTATGGTCCAAACACCAAACTTGTTCTATGATCCCTCCACTTCAATTTGAGTCCAAGAATCATTTGAATTGATTGCTTAAGATGGAAGAAATCTTCCATTGAAAGTCATGATTCTCAACTGGTTTTCTTGGATGCGAAGGCATTGTACCAAGCTTCATTTCAGTTCACTTTCATTGACATTATTCACCATATTCAGATCAAATGCATTGCTTTAAGAGGATATGATCTCATGAATGCATCCCCACACCATCGCCATGCACTTCACATCAGGCTGCATTTGAATACTTGCTATACTATGCTTCTTTCTATGCACCTCATGAAACTTATGCTAAATCACAATGCACTGCAAGTTATAGTCAGAAGATCATGCTACTCATTGCCATGCTTTGATCCACATCATAAACTTCATGAAGCTTGCAACATATGATCCAGCTTGAGTGGAAACTTCTGGATGTTACAGCTGGCATAACTGCCATAACTGCCTCACTCAATTTAACCTCACTCACTCAGTTAACCCAATGGATGATTAACCATGCTTAAGAGTTCTATAAAGCAAGGTCCTCACCTCAGTGCCAGGGTCAGCTTCATTTCATCACAAAATCACCAAAATTATAAAGTTTTCTCTCTGAATTTTCACATTGCAAATTGATTCGAGCAAGCTTTGTCATCATTGATCTGGATCCATTCTTCCTCCATTGATCATATTCATCATCTCAAGCTCAATCACCAAGCATCACACAACCTGAATCTTCAAGATCAAGCATGGCACATTTTTGAAGCTTCACTGCACTTTGGATTCAAACTCCTTAAATTGCCACAATCCTGCTTCAATCTCTCTCAATCCATCATCAGCATCATCTCAAGTTTAAGATCCATGGAAGGCATGGCTTGAAACATCAAAGAATCAACACTGCATATCATTGATCTTCACTGCACTTTCCTCAATTTCTCAGGATTCATAGCTCCCAGAGTGTTTATTTCACTTCCATTGATCAAGATCAAGATCAATCAAGCTAAGGATCCTCATCTCTAGCCTTCTAGCAATAATTTGACATCTCTGCAACTCAGGTATCTCCTGAAATTCCACTTGCTCGAATTGCTTGTTTTTAATTGGTTTTATGTTGATTGAGGCCTGATAGAGGTTATGGATTGACTGGCTAGTTGATAGGCATGGTAGATGAAGAGATTCAATTTTCTCAGGTTTAGTTCTTGCCTTTGATTCAAGAATTTTAACAACCCTAAATTATTTTTGAAGCCATATTTATGATCAGTGAAGAGAGGCGAATCCATTAATGGTCATGGTTTTCATTTTAGTGATGTTTAGGGTTTTCCCTACCGGAATAATGAACAGAGAAGATGACCGGAATTCATCTCCGGTCATCTGAACAATGCCCTAATTTAATCCCAACTTAATAACACAGCCCTTGATTTCATTTGATCCAACGCCCATGAGCATGCCAACACATTAATGAAAGCGTGCCATGCATGTGCTCTTATTTTGACTTGTTGACTTCATATTGGAACCCCCAACATGTTTGAACCAAGCCTAATCATGTTGTTTTTTCTACTAAACACCCCCCCAGGCCCAATGCATTTTCATTTCATTTTTTTTATTCCAATTTCGTTTCATATTATAAAAAATAGCAAATTGCATCAAAAAATTCCAAATAAATTCTTGAGCATTCTTCTCATTTTGCTTTTATTTTCCAAATTTTTATATTTTATTTTTGTCCATTTTTGAGATTAGAATTAATTTCCATTTTAATTGTTTCATAATTTCCCCATTTTTGACTCCTCATTTTCTACATTTTTGTTCTCCTAAAAAAATGATAAAGACCCCATTCTTTTTGCATCCTCTTAATGGTTCATTAAAATCCTCAAAATATTTTTCTCTTGATTTTTAGGTCATTGTTTAGGTCCTTTGGAGTCCATTCCTTCACATAGGTCCCAATAAACCCTAATTGCATTCAAGTGTTCCTTTCACCATTCAAAATTAGTATTTTTCATGAGATGTTTTGTACACAAGTCATTATCTGGACTATGATGTCCCATATTAAATTTCATAAGTTTTCTAAGTCATTTGATATTTTTTTTCAAGTTACTTAAGCCATTAGTCCTTTTTGGCCCCTTTTGCAAGTTTCCTTCATTCCATTTGAATAAGGAATTCATGCCATTGCTCTAAGGTCTTGATTATGAGTCCTTTAGGTCATATTAGAGGTACTTAAGTATATAGTACAAGAATTAGGTTCTTATCCTTTGATTTTAGGGTTTTTTTAAGTCATAGGTCATCATTGCCTCCTTTAGGCCTAATTCTTCTTCATCCTCCATCTTAACCCCTCAAAACCAACTTTATGGCCATGTTATGCATGTTAAATCCTTGTCATACATATCATAAGTGTTTTATACACATTTTCAAGTGTTCATTTCAAGTCATGAGTCTTTAGGCTTCATTTAGTGTCATATGCTTTCTTAATGCTCCATACTTAACATTTTGGTGTCCTTATCCCTAATGCTTCCATATCACCTTACTTGTAAGTCATTTGTGAGTTCTAATTTCATTCTAAAACTTCCTCAAGCCCCTGGTTTTTGTATGGGGAATTCAAATCCTCTTGGTCATGTTTTGAGTTTTATTTTAAGTTTTTTTCCTTTCCTTTGAAGTTCAATACTCATTTCTTCTCATTCTCATACCATTACACATAATGTTTGGATCTCTTTCACTTGGATCTATTCATACCCTCTTAGTGTGACATCATATGATACTTTCATTAAGTGTTAGCCCCTAGAATTTCTATTCACTTTAGGGTTTATACCATTTTGGCTTACTTAACCATTTAAGTTTCTCCATGTAACTTCACCTTAACTCTTACTAGGGTTTAGCTTCCTTTTAGGGCATAGTTTGAAATGGTTCAATTTTGTAGCTTTAGAATACTTAAGATGAGTTTAGCTACTGACTTTTTAAGGTTACCATCTTATAAGTTTCCTTGGGCTTAGGTAATTGTCTTAGGAGTTCACTAATCTCTTCCTTGGATAGTGTGAATTGTTTGTGAAGTTTACCATGCAATAATTGTTCATTTTGATTCATCATACTAATATTTTTCTTGTAGGGGCAAGATGAGGTAATCACTTAATTCTTATTCCTTTGTGAATTTATTTGATTTGCCTTAGCACCTTGGTGCTTTGTTCATAGGGTTCCCTTTCTCTCTTTAGATTCAACTTAACTTCCTTAGGAAGTAAGTTGAATTCTAGCTTGTTCTTTTTTCTTCTTAGGTTAGAATGCCTCATTAACCATATGACCACATTTTATGTATAATGAGAGAACTTAGGGTTGTGTCTTAGTCCCTCATTAGCTTTGACCGTTTCCTCTCGAGTCTTTCTCTTCTCATCTTCAAACAAAATCCAAAAAGACTTAATAAATGCATGAAAGGATCCCTTGTGTATAGCCTTATTCCATGGGGCACTGGCATTCATTCCATCTTGGAATGGTGTAAGCTTGTCTAGCATGATTTACAAGTCTTATCAAGGGGTTGTTTCACAAAGAAAACAAAAAAAATACTTCTGCACAAAAGCTACAAAAACACTTAAATAAGTTCAACAAGCTAGTGAACTTGAACCCTAATTCATGGAAACCAGTCTTGGATACATTCTCCTTGATGGGTGTGCTTGTTCTATTATTCCATCTTGGAATGTAGTAGCAAGTACACATTCCATGGAAAAGAGCTTGAATTCACTTCCTTGTGCCAAATTCATACAAAACTCTTAAAAAGCAAACAACAAACAATAAGCGACTTTCCTGCGGGAACTTCTCCTCTACTCTCATTCATTCTCAATGCGAAATTGCGACGACTTGTCTCGCATGCAAGATGGTAAACACACTCGTACCAGACGAGCCTGCAACACCTGAGCATGGACATACGCAGTTCACGCTATAAAAAACACAAACAAATAGTTCCCTCCTTAGTTAGGCAAACTACGTCGACTCTGATCCTCATTTTCCCGATGAGGTACGTAGGTGGTGGGGTAGGGCCCATTCGAGCACATTCTTTATTTTACCTACATTTTCCCCATTCTTTCTTTTATATTTTCTTTTCCAATTCCTTTCTCATTTCAGTTCCATTCCAGTAGCAGTTCTTTGTTCAGCAGCATCACTTTATTTCTCACCCTTTGAAACAAACAAGCAAGCATGGATCCTGTCGGGTACGGTGGACGGTCTGGGGTGCTAATACCTTCCCAGGTCGTAACCGACTCCCGAACCCAAATATTTGGTTCACAGGACCTTGTCCTTCCTTCTTCCCCAGGTTTGTGCAACATTACCTTTCCTAATCATTCGGGATAAAAATGCATGGCTGATGACTCTACCTTTTCCGCGCCACTTTCGTGTTTGTACTAGGATGAAAATCCCGGGAGCGACAGACATCACTTCCTTAGGGATCATGTAGAGAAAAGAGATGTGGTATTTGAACATGTTGATAGTTTAAATCAACTTGCCGACATTTTTACAAAACTACTTGCCACCAAACCTTTCTTTCATATTCGTAGGGAACTTGGTGTTCTTGACATTTCAGATCAATATTTATCTTAAATATGTCTATCATATATTATTGTTTGACTTAACACAATTCTTCACTAACAACTCGTTTATTGAAGTGTTACTTGTGATTATCCATCTTACATTTTCATATTCTCGAGGTAATATCATTCCCATTATATTTTGTCTCTAGCCACTTGATTGATTTTTGATATTTGTGGTTCATCTATGATATAAAACAAATAAATGTGTGTGTTTTGGTTTGTGATCTTATTTATCCTTTATGTTGTTCAATATATCAAAATAGTAATTTGTTTGTTATTTGGATGCATTGTGGTGTGATTTTGTGATGTTTTGGGTTGATATTATTGAAAATTTAGGTATTTTCTCATTCTGCACTCTCGGGTCCCAACAGGTCGACTCATGAGTCGGCTCATGGACCCTTGTGAGTCAACCTCTTACTTGGTTGAGTCATCTCATTTCAAATTCTAAATTGCGCCGACTTACTGTCATGTTTGAGTCGGCTCATTGCTGATTTAACTGACCAATACACATTGAAAACACGCGCTGCTTGCTTTTTATGATTTCTAGGTCGGCACCTCTTTGTCTTCCAAAGTACTTTGTGATTGAATTTGAATTCCTTTATGACAATTAATAATTTTAACTCATAATATATATTTTTTCATATTATATTCATCTCACATTCTCTCATTTCCTTCAAAGAACCCTAAAACCTTTTCTTTCAAAAAGCTTCATTTTCTTCGCCATCTCTAAATATGGCTGCAAAAACTACAGGAAAAAGGTTAAGGGGCTCTTCATCTCAATCTTCTTTACCGGTAAATGCTCTCTCTCTTCTTCCATCCGATTTAAGAGAAACTTATGATAAGAAATTCAAGAATAGAAAGATTATTCCTCAGTATGTCTATTCCAAAAGAACTGCATATCAGATGCATATTCCTCATATCATTGACTTGATTGATTTTCAAGAAATCAATCCATTTTTAGTCCATCATGAAGATTAGAATGAGGATTTGATAAGAATGTTTTATGTTGGTCTTGTTGGTAAATTTAAGGGTTTTGCTTTTAATTTTCATATGGGTGATAGAATGCTTGCTGTCACTGCTCAAGTTTGGAAAGATATTTTTGGTATTGATCCTGAAGCTGAAACTATTCTTATGACTGAATCTGATAAATTTGACAACTATGACTTTCGTAAGGAATTAAATGGTATGTGAAATTCTAGGATCAGGTACGTGATGTCGAATGAGATGTTTAAACACTTGAAGACTTAAACAAAACTTAAAGTGCAGGTAAATTAAACAACATAGGAAATTGTTAACCCAGTTCAGTGTATCTTCACACTTACATCTGGGGGCTACCGAACCAGGAAGGAAATCCAATATAAGTAATATTAATTCTGGACTTAAACCACTCAGTTTAATCCCTCACTTAATATCTACCCAAGGCAATTTCTACCTAAGACACAACTTAGATATGAGTACCAACTCACTCCCCCTCAATCACACAGTGATATGTTACAATGTTTAATAAAATTGAAGTCACACTTCAAACACAACAGCTTGATTTTACTTCACAGTTTCAATCAAGACACAATACACTTTTTGCTTAAAAGCTCATAAAGTGATACACATATAAAACCTGCTATTAAACACAAACACCCTATTTCGTCTTCTTAATTTCGTGCTCTATTCTGAGAGTTTCTGTTCCTTAAATAGATGCTTGGATTTTGGGCTTTCTGTAGATTATCCAGTCCTGATACGCATGCTGTTATCACCTTGAATTAGGGTTTGTTACTTCATTGATTCTAGGTGAGATAGTTCTTCTGTTATACTGAAATCATATAACTAATCTCCCTACAGATGCGCCTTGTATTGTTTATCCATTCACAATTAATTCCAGATAAATTCCCTGAATTTACTCAGTTCTGTTATGCATCATTTAAGTCTGGTAGCAGGTTTGAGATGTCACAACATCTGGTGTGACATCCTGATGTCTGAACTTAATTCATTAACTTACACAATGTCACAACATCTGGTGTGACATCCTGAATTAAGTTCATTAACTTATACTCTGTTTGATAATGTCACAACATCTGGTGTGACATCCTGAACTAAGTTCAACACTTCTTGTTGGTCAAAAATTCTGCCAATTCTAAACATCAACAGTATGTTAAAGGAACCATTCATTGAAGCTGCTGTTAATTGTGAATTGTTTCCAAAATCTACAACAACCGAAAAAGATCTGCCCACGAATCATATTCTTCACTGGATTGTATCGCATAACTTGCGTCCCAAGAAAGGAGGTTTCTCGCGGATTGATATGACTGAAGTTCATCTCATTTACATACTTCAGAATAAGGTTAAAATCAACTGGCCACACTACTTTGCAAGTCGTATCTTTGCTCTTAATGAAAGGAAAGGCATAGATCTTGCATATCCTTCCATGATTCAAGCCATTATTAACAAAGAATAAATTGTTATTGAAGGCTTACCTATGATTTATGTTTCTAAACATAATTATTTTCAACAAAATATGCTTAGTCTAATGGGTCATATATGAGATCAAAAGGAAACGAGGTACAAATTTCTTAATTGGGCTGGATCTGGTCATGATCATAAGGATGAAGATTATGATGAAGATGAAGAAGAGAAAAATATTGAGAACATGAATGTTGATGCATTTCCTGTTGATAATGAAGACTGCTATCGTGCTCCGTCCAATGATTCTGCAATCTATGAAAATCAAGGATGGGGAGAATGGAAACACACGAGATAGACTCAAATCGCTACTTCGTTTGATCCTCTATCTCCTCCTCCTTCTCCTCCTCAAGACAACACCTCTGGTATTATGAACTTGCTCCAAAACATGTAACTTCAATAGCAAAACTATTACAACACTCAAACCGAGCGATACAATGAGTTGGAACGAAGGATAACTGACCAAGGTAAGGCATTTGTTGACTATGTATCTGTTCAAGACATTCATGGTTTGAATGTTGCCCTTGAAAATTCTTTCAACACACTCAACATAAATTTCCTTCACTTTACAGGAGATGATATAGATGAGCCGCAACCGGTCACTTATCACCATCGTTACCCATCACATCAGGATCGTGGTTCACGACATTGAGAGAATATTTTCATCGCATATCATTTTCATCTGCATTTTAATTTTCTTTGTCTTATCTTTATGAAAATATTTACTATTTCATTATATGTTGTATAACTTGGTTGTTTATGCTATGGGTAATGTTACTGTTAATTTGTTTGTTTCATTATGTCGCTTTGTGTATTTTATTGGTATTCTTTTCATTTCATCCTTTATTGTGTGTTTGTGGATGAGTGATTTTTATTGCAATTGGTTTTATCATAGTGAATGTATGGATAATTTTGTTATTTGATATTGGTTACTCATACTTCTATCTTTTTGATGTTGTCAAAGGGGAAGATATGTAGAGATTGTAGAATATATATCATGTTGGTGGCATATATTCAGGGGGAGCTTAGTCACAGTTGGTAAAATTGTTCGTAAGTTACAAATTTCAACAAGTTTTTTCCATCATCAAAAAGGGGGAGTTTGTGAGACATGACATAAGTTTTGAAATTGTCAAAAACTTGGTATGATTGAAATTGTGTGTGGCACACAAGAAAGAAGAAATGATCTCATGAAGAAAACCCAGTTTGAAGGAAATCCAACTGCATGAGCCGACTCAACTTTATGTTTAGGCCGACTCATTCAATTTATTTGATTTGAGTCGACTCAATGCTTGTAATGAGCCGACTCATTGAAGCGATATCTCCAGTTTCTCACGCATCCCAACAGGCTAACTGAGCCTGAGTTTTTAGTCGGCTCATTGACCCTGTTTGGTCGACTCAACCTCTGTTTTGAGTCAGCTCATCCCTGTAGCTGCTATTTTTTAATTAATTTTACTTCATAATAATTTATATTGACTAACCAATATAAATAGCTGATTTCATTTCATGTGAGGGGTTAACAAGAAAAGTGAAATAGATACACACTCTTCTCTTCATCTTCTTCTTCTTTGCATCAATCAACAATCACACACAACAATGTTTGTTGATCAAGGTGCAAATTACGAAGATAACGTTCAATCGTGAAATAGGGATTTCAGATTGGGTTTTGAAGGTGTGGGTTTTCTTGTAAAAACCCTTGGGGTTTTATCCTCCAAGATCAAAGAGGATTTGGAAGTTTTGCACACAATCATCGTTCGTATATTCAGCCGAGTGAGGTAGATTGAAGATCAAGTGGATCGTTCTCTAATATCACGGTAACTAGAGGATTATGAAGATTATTGGGGGTTCATAAGCGTTGAAGAAAATCAGTCGAGCTCGAGGTTTGAAGGATTCTATATCCTTGCAAGAAGGGAGCAGTTAACCAGAGGCTTTCTCGACACGCATGAAGGACTTGGTTCATCTTGAATCAAGGGACAAGAAGTTTTCGCAACATTCGCAACTCGGATTGGTTTGTTGTTCTAATTTTCTTCTTGTTAAAACAATTGCAATATTAATGAAAATTTCCCAATTTAGTTGAGAATTGGGGGCAGAGTACTTCTAGCGAGGCTGGTGAAGGAACTGCCTAAACAAATCTCTCGTGTTCCTTTATTGTTTCGTTTTTATATTTTCTGCATAATTTGATTGTGTGTGGTTTGAGAAATTCTGTTTTGGTTGAATTTGTGCACACCAACTGTTTGATAAATTAGTATCAATTTTTGATGGCATCATTGTGAAAATTCTGCACTAATTCAACATAAACATAACACTTTGTGTGTTTGCACACCAAGTGTTTGTGAAAAGGTCAAAACATATACATTCATTTTTCTTGTGATGATTTCTTCTCTATTAATTCATTCTTGGAAGTGGGTTATCAATCAAATTGAATTTAAGTGATTTAGTTGCATTATATTAAGTGTTGTATCATCCTTTACTTCCCATTCGATTTCAAAACGCATATCCGATCACCAGTGACTTTATTTTTTTTAGACGAGTTTTCTGGGGAACTTCCGCAAAATATATTTCAAATATTTTTGAAAAGTTAAATTTGAAAAAGGATCTATTCAACCCCCTTCTAGATATGTGCCATCGTCTAACAGCCGTGACTAACTGCACAAATCTTCTACGACTTCCACAATGAACCCTTCAGGGATCCAACTGGATATAACATTCACTGACCAAGTGTAACCTCTGCCGAGATTTCATCTCAACTCACAGCTGGACCATTCATGGATCCCATCAGGATATAGCATCCACTTGGGGAGTCTCAACTCACAGTTGGACCGTTCATGGATCCATTACAGATATAACGTCCACTTGATGATAATCAATTCATTAGGTAAAATTGACATACCAGATCTAACTGAGGTGCTTCTTTGCAAGCATATAGTCCTATATTCTAAGATGTTCATAAAATTACAACTAAAATTGCATCTTCAGAATTCTTCATCTTCATTGATGAGCAAGTTACGAGCAATAACTCCTTGCTTCTAATCTTCAATGAACTCCAAGATGATGTAGTTGGTGTTGATTGATGGCTTGTTGATTTTTTCTTTTTTAGCTTCAGTTCATCAATGTCTGATCGTTGTTGTTGTAGATGGTGATCTTAATGTAGCAATACGAACTCAGACTCTCAGATTATTGTATTGTTGCTATGATCATGGATGTGCAACAAATGAGATATCAACACTAAAATCAATGGTTATATCCGTAATGACTTCACATAGAAGCATTTCAGTTTATGGATCAACAACCAAGTTAAGTTCCTATTCAAAATCAGCAACACTCAAGAGTGTGGTTGTTCGTTTGAATTTAATAGGAATCAACAATATTAACGCATGTGATTGTGTTTCCTTTAGAAACCAACGAGGATTCTATCAGAATCAACAACATCACAAAGCATGTGATGTTTTCCTTTTATAGCCAAACATAAAAGAGTCGTTACAGCCCAATTCGGCTACTGAGGAATCTGTTACACAAGGAATAAAATAGTACAACCATATATTGTCATTTTCCATAATTCAAAGATAGTGGAGAGGTAGTGGGATAAAGTAATATCGTACTGTGTACTATCCTTGCCAATAATAACATTGTCATCTGAACTTCAGAGGCTTCTGATTATAAATAAATGAATGAAGCATGAGTTAGAGACGATGATACTCGGGTCTTTAGAGAACCTAAGTCTTTAGTATTCAAAACTTGTTTCTCATATAATTTCGTTCTTCAGGACTTCAACACTTGGATTTAAACCTATGGTATTCAGAACTTCAAGTCTTAGAGTCTTCAGAACTTTGTTCACATAGAACATGCTCTTCAGAGTCTTCATCACTTGGTTCTTTAGAAACAGTCTTCAGAACTTTGTTCACATAGAACATTGTCTTTAACACTTAGTTCTTTATAACCTTAATCTTCAGGACTCATAAGTCTTCAAAATCATTCAAGTAATTGGTCTTCAGACGTTAAGTCTTCAGAACTTCAAGTCATCAGAGTCTTTAGAACTTATTTCTTCAAAAGATTATTTTTAGAAGCTTCGCTTCACTATCTGATCAGAACCACGTTCAGAATAACATCCACAAGAGCATTGCCAACGCAACATCCGCATCCTTGGATCTTTCTGATTGTGTTCAAATTTAGAAGTACACTTGCTTCTTTAGCACGCTTGCGACATAGGTCATAGCAACTTCTCATATTAACATTTGCATACTCATTCATAATGTTTGTTTGATCTTAATATACAAAATATTCATGATCTACACTTTAACAAACATCAGAACATAAAATGGTTCTTTCATAAATACTCCATTGTTATCATCAAAACATAGAGATGTAATGCATAAACAACGCTTGTTCTTACAGACAATACATTGACAGACCTAAACTATAGTAATTTTTTATTAGAAGGCCTAAATGGTCTTTCAAAATCACTTATTGTAATGATAATGTGTGATACCTTATAAAATCATGTCATGTAGCTGCCAACATAAGCCAATATACAGGAGCTGACACCTTGCGATACTTCTCTGGTATCAAGTGACTCTCAAAATCTTTAAGTATCACATCGAGATCTCTGTGTCAAACAGTGGGATGAGCGAACTCTGAAGGGGGTTTCATAATAATTTGCAGATACCCAAACTGACGCATCACTCGCTTGGGAAGATACAAATACATTAGTGTAACACCCCAAAATTTACCCTCTTATTTATTACCATCTAACTGGCTCTATGTTTCACATTCATCTGCATTTCTCATTAGGTCATATCAATCACAATCATGCATTTTTATTTGCTCCTAAGGCATGGGATCAAACATTCTCTTTTGACTTGAGTTTTCTTGTTTAGAGGTGATTCATCTGGCTAGTGCACTCAAAGTTAAGGCAAAGGTTGAGCTCCCGACATTAGGAGCATATTCCTATTCAGAGGATTATCGAGCTCTAGGGTTTCTTTATTCAGAGGAGTATTCAAAAGCGTTGGTTTAGGAGGTTAACAGTGTGAATTAAAAGTTTATTTCCCTTCAACATCTCAGACCGATCCTGCTGGTTATTCGAACAATGAAGTGTGAATTAAGGTTTCTTCTAGGAATGAAAAGTTCTCCTTCACCGATCTTCCTAAAAGATTAGGGTTTTATTTTTTTGTGACTCAAGATCGATTTAAGTTGATTTGGGCTTATTTTGTGGAGATGTTTGTGTGGGTATGTCATTCCCAAGTGATTCGAGAAACATGGATCGATGTATTGGTTTTGGGATGCATCGTGACATCAAAGTTCTTTGGTTCAAGCTTTTGATTCAAATTAAGGGGGGAATAGTGCACAATTATTGGTTTATTCAGAAGGAGTCATTCAAGTTCATTCAAAGTTATTACAAGTCACATTCAAATCCAAATTCATTTAGTCGAAGTCAATCTAATCCATTCCCATATTCAAATTCAATTCATTTCCTTAAGCTTGATATTCTAAATTTCATGTTTCAATTCCAAATTCTTTTACCATAAAAGTCTAATATCCAATACATACTCAAGTCTAGTCCCAAGTTGAATTTTAAATTTAATTCCAAAGTCATTGTAATTCTAATGAAAACCATTCCTTTATATGGAAATTTTATTTTTAAAGGTCTAATTATGAGAAAGACATGGAAGAAGTAAAATCCAGTAAAGGGAGTAACGTTAACGAAACAGTTACGATTCAGTTACAACATGAACTGATAACAGAAATTCAGGGGAATACAAGTTCAAAAAGTTAACAAAAATTAGAAAACCAAAAATCAATGGCAGATGGAAAATTAACAAAAAAATATAATAGAATAAGTTAAAATTCCAAAGTAGAAAAATCAGTTACAAAATAGTTGAAAATGCTAACAAAACTGGGGGGGGGGGGATCTTCTTCGATAAAATTTCAGAAACTCTTCTTCAATCTCCAAGCTCTTTCTCTAATTGTGAGCACAACCCTTCACCAGCTATCACCAAACTCTAACAAACTGCTGTCGCTCCCAGAATTTTCATCCTAATACAAATGCGAAAGTGGCGTGGAAAAGGTAGAGTCGCCAACCATGCATTTTATCCCGAATGAATGGGAAAGGTAATGCTGCATAAACCTAAGAGAAAAGGAAAGGAAAAGGTCATGCGAACCAAAGATATTGGGTTCGAGAGTCGGTTACGACCTGTGAAGGTATTATCATCCAGACCGTCTGCCGTACCCGACGGGATCCACGCTTGTTTGTCTGTTTCAAAGGGTAAGAAATAAGATGCTGCTGAACAAATGAACTGCTAACTGGAACTGGAAACGAGAAAGGGAACTGGAAAAAGAGAACGAAAAGAAAGGTGGGAAATGTAGGGAAAATAAAGAATGTGCTTGAACGGGCCCTACCCCGCTGCCTACGTACCTCATCAGGAAAATGAGGATCAGAGTCGATGTAGTTCGCCTAACTAAGGCGAGAACTATTTATTTGTGTGTTTTATGAGCTGGAACTTCTTATGTCTATGCTCAGGTGTTTCAGGCTCGCCTTGAATAAGTGTGTTTACTATCTTGCAAATTAGACAAGTCTTCGCAAGTTCGCGTTGAAAGTGAAAGAGGTGAGAAGATAATTCCCGCAAGAAAAGATGAGTGTTGTTTGTTTACTGACTTTTAGAGAAGTGTTTTCTGTTTATTGTTTGTGAAACATTCTCATACTAACAATTATTCATCGTGGTAGATGCCTTACACCTCTCCCCGAAACAAGACGTGTATAAGTAACCCACGACAAAGTCTCATGTCGTATGAGAACATTCAACCTTTATTAGGTGTTTTATTGTTTTTATTTATGAGATGAGAAAGAATGATTCAAGTTATGGAAGGACAAAAACTAAGGGGACTAAGACCAACCCTAAGTTGTTTATTGCATGGGATGTCCTATGGTTAGTGTGGTTTCTAATCTTAATGAGAAAAAGAAAATAAGAAAAGAGAACTTAGAAGCAAACTTACTTCCTATGGAAGTTAAGTTATTCTAAGAAAGGGGGAAAGCCTATACACGCAAATGTGATATACATGAACACATATGAAGCTTAAGGACCAAGTAACCCAAATATTCCAAAGATAAAGACTTATAATGGATAAAAATGACTTATAAAAGGTAAAAGAAATAAATGAAATCAATGGAAGAAGTTCTAAGGCATGGCATGAATGCCTCATCAAAATAGGCTTATAAGCATGAAGACAGAAGGACCAAAAAGTGACTTTTGAAACAAGGTATAAGAAAAAAAAACCTAAATACATGTAAAAATTATAAAACTTGAGATTTGGGGTCACCAACCAGGGGGTAACAAACCTCTAAAATATCTCTCAAAAAATTGTAATTTAACTCGATAAAAAATGCACAATTTGGATTAGGGTTTGAATGATAGTGCTAAAAGAATGGACTCAAACAACGACTAAACATGAACTAAAAAATATGAAGAAAAAAACTCTTTTTAAGGACCTTAATGTGTCCTCTGACTAGACCAAAATGAATGGGATCAATATCAATTTCTATTTAGGAGAAATAAATGGAGGAGGATTATTGGTCATAAATGAAGAAATTCTAGAAGAAAATAAAAAGAAAATTAATTCTGGCGCAAAAATAAATGTCAAAGATGATGTGTGAATTATTTCAGGATTTTTGGAAGGGTTTTAATATTTTTAGAAAATCAAAACTGAAATGGAATTAAATTATAAATTAAAAAGAATAGAAAATTGGAGGGAGGTACAAACAGAAATAAAATGAAGTTAAAAATGACAGGGCTATGAAACTGAGGGGTTTTAAAAGCAATGGGAGCCTAAGTCCATAATACACGTTTAAGCACACAAGCTATGGTGGACCTGGTCAAAGTTTTGACTTAATCTGAATCACAAGATGAATCCTACACATTAAACAAAAGTCAAAGTATGGGAAACAGGTGGATCAGATTGAATGCCACATGGTATAAGGGTGGAAGACACGCACACAATTGTTTAGGACTCACAAAAATAACACGTGATATGCATGGGGTCATTAATGCGTTGGTAAGCCTACATGCGTTGGATCAAATTAATCTAACGATTGTGTTATAAACTGAAGAAGCTAGGGCATATGAATTTTCAGGTCACCGAAGATGATTCTGGTCATCTTCTCTGGTGACCTCCGGCCAACTCAAGAGCTAAACTCCCCAGAAAGTCACAAAATTGGTACCAATGGAAAGCTCATGCCATACACAGTCCATATCCAGCATCCAAATTCACAAAACATACATATTCAAGCAAAATTGAAAAGAATCAGTTTGCCCTAATTTCCATGATCTACACTCCTATTGAGTCTATCAACTAGCCAGAGTGTAATATGCTTCTATCAAGCTTCAATCATCATAAAGTAATCATAAAATGAACAAAATCGTGCAAGTAAAGTTCAATTGAAACCTGTGAAATGCAGATCTTCAAATGTTGAAGAAAATCCAGAAATGAGGTGTAGGATCAAGCGCTTACCACTGCACTAAAAGCAATTGCTGTTAGTGAAGGCACAACTTTATTTCCTTATAGTATAGAGTCTTTCAAGGGGCTGCGCCTATTAAGCGCCATGGGTTGGGATGTTAAGCCCATCGAATCCCTAAGGGTGACGCTGAATTAATAAATCCAACAATCTCCCCCCCAGTGTCAGCCGGGGGGATTCGAACCCATGACCGAGCTCTGATACCACTTGTAGGATCAAGCGCTTACCACTGCACTAAAATCAATTGCTGTTAGTGAAGGCGCAACTTTATTTCCTTATAGTATAGAGTCTTTCAAGGGGCTGCACCTATTAAGCGCCATGGGTTGGGATGTTAAGCCCATCGAATCCCTAAGGGTGACGCTGAATTAATAAATCCAACATGAGGTTCCAACAATAGCTGCACTTAGTCTTGACCTTCAAAGAGTGAAATAAACACTCTGAACCACTTAAATTCTTGACAAATGGTGAAAAATGCAAAAATTCAGTTGATCATGTTCTTGAAGAATTCCACTTGATCAAGCCATGGATAATGAGAAGAGCTTAAAGATGATGAAGAGTTGATGAAGATTAGAATGTGCCGATGAAGAACCAGAAGAGTAGAGAGCAAAATGAAGAGGAAATTCTTCAATATGCAGAGAGAAATTTCAGAGCATTTGAAGAGGGAATCGAGCAAAGCAAAAATGTGATGCAATTCTGTCAGAGATAACTCTTATAGGTGAAGTTAAGTGTTAACCACCTTGGTTAACAGTGATAACCATGGTTAATGGTGTGCAATCCAAAAATCAGGTGCACTAAGCAATGGCAATCGAGATCCTGAACTTGCTCAAGTTTGATCAAGTGTGGAGCCACTCATTGCTTATGGTGAGGTCAAATTGGTGTATGGTGAAGATAAGGACTGATGCAGCCTATGTTCAGTACATGGATCTTCTCAATTATGTGAATTCTCAAAGGTAAATTGTAGCATGATGTGTATGGGCATGTATATGATGACTTGCACCCCAAATTATGAGTCCTTATGATCATAACATAGTAACTGAAGTTTACAGGCCTGAACTGAATAAAACTAGTTCATGATTCAATGCCTTAGCCTTCAAGAAATCAGGATGCAAACTATGATCTTCCCTTATGCAAAACTTCCAGCTCAAGGCATCAATCCAAGTAATTCTTGTGATCAAATTGAAGACAAAGGAACATAGAAGAAGTTTGATGTTTACTCCATGATGGGATATGGCCTCTAAGTCACTCAAAAATATCATTGAATTCAATGCATCAAGACTGCATATATAGGCCTGAAAATGATGGGCATGCCTTCGTAAACATGCATGTGAAACAATCAGTTTAAGATTACCACTTTAACCATTCATATTTCTCAAACCATTGATCAAACAAAAATTCTCTAAACATCAAAGTTGTAGAGGACATGCCAATGAACAACTTTGATGTTCAAAGAAAATTCATTTGAAGCCTCCATGATGGAGTAATTTGGCTTGACATGTTTCACCCCATATGTTTGATAAACGTCCTTGCTAGGCACGCACGCAGGATGTTGGGCATGACTTGGGTTTTGCCCTAGTTTGCCCTAGTTTGCTCAAACTTTGATTGATAATAACTTCTTAAATTTTAATGTTATGAACATGTTCCACCTATGGATTTGAAGCTTAGAATGCCCTCTTTCAACCAGCCTAAGTGTAATTTTCATTAGACTTTTATTTTGGGAGTAGGCCTCTCTTGAACTTGGCTGCAAAATGGCCAAAACTTGCCATTTTTGGAAACCCTAATTTTCCAAAAATGGTAAGTCTTGATTTTATTGATTTCTAATGATCCCTCCATCATTTCTTGATCAAATTTGGTCCATGTACTCCTTATAACATAAATTTCATAAATTTGACCTCAAAAAGCCAGGAGTTGACTTTTTCCTCAACATGGTTGATTTTTCCCCAATTCCTTGATTTTCTAGTAACTGATCAATTGAAGACCCTCTGAAATGATTCAATGGATGTAATTTCAACCTTAAGTACTTAATATCACAAGTAAAACAATGAGATCAAGTTTGAACCAAAATTTCACTAGGAAGCTCATTTAATCAGTGTAACACCCCAAAATTTTCCCTCTTATTTATTATCAACCTCGAGCGATTTACGCTTCATTCTTGCATCATTCCGCATATCATCGCATTGCATTTGAAAAAAATAAAAAATAAATCATCATCCTTTGCATGAGGTGTGTGGTCGATCGAGGCTTGCTACATTGGAGCTCAAGAGAAAAATGATGTATCAAAAATAATCCCACCCACTTTCAAGCTAACCAACAAAAAAAGAAGGAAGAATTCACCTTTCCCTCCCTTTTCTTTCCCCTTTTCCTTCCACTTTCTTTCCACACTTCCTTTCATTCCTTTCCTCTTATTGTTCCACTTCAATTCCACTCCATTTCCCTTGGAAACTTCTACCATGTTCTACCATCTTCTAGAGTGTTCCAAGGAATATTCCAAGGAATATTCCCTTTTCCAACCCTAACCCTAACTAACTACCAAACCTAATTTTGGATCCCAAGCCTAATTTTTGGGCCCCAAACCTAATTCCATTCCCAAACCTAGCTCCAAGCCTAGACTGTATATAACCACTAATCACTTCAATGCAAATGGTGACCACAATTTTCCAACTTTTCACTCTTTCACAATCACTTTTTCTCTCTCACTTTTCCTCCATTTTCCCTCCTTTCACCAAAGCTTCTTTGAATAAGCTCTTCAAGTTTCACATTGAAACTTGAAGATCTTGAAGCTTAAGCCTCCAACCTCCATTGATTGTGGATTGTAGAAGAAGGAGCTAGTGATTTTGTGAGGATTTGGGCTTATCGGAAGCACACGAAGGTTCAAGCATCAAGAACGCATTTATTTTGCGGTTTCTCGGTTTTCTCTTCGATCAAGCTCCGATTCTTGCAACAATTACCGAAGCACTTATCCGCTTCGTAGGTTGGTGATCTTAATCACTTCTTCTTTAAGTTATTCTCTTCATCTCGCCATTTCGGAATTCTTTAATCGCTTTTCATTTTGATTGTGTTTCGTTTATGCGTGGCTTGAATTTTGTGATTGTTAATGGATTAGGATTTGAGATGTTGATAGTTATAGGTTCTATCATGTGTAAATAAGCTCAAATTAAGTAAAAATTAGTGTTAGCATGTTCCTAGGCATATTAGGGATCATTAGAAGTGAGTTTGTGGTCAAAAGCACTTATTTTAAAAGCTTTTTTCACTTTCTGTTCAGCGTTAACCGGTTAACGCATTTGGTTAACCGGTTAACGTGTGCATTTAGCCACAAATTAGTGTTGTTTTAGGTCCGTTAACCGGTTAACGCATATGGTTAACCGGTTAACGCTGTTGATTTTTTGGTTTTTTAGCTTATTTCATGGCTCATTCTTGCTTTCTAGTGCCTCTAATGTTCATACATGTTTAGGTAGTGATTTTAGGGAATTTTTGAGTCCATTTCCAGTAGCTAATTCCCCCATTTCGAGTCGTTTCGACACGATTCCGTTCATGTCGCACATTATGCATTTTTGTGTTTATTTGTGCATACCTTGATTTCTTGCATTTTTGTTGCTATGCTCATGCATCATTAGGTATGTAATAATCATGTTGCATTCTGTTTTTATATGTTTGCATCGCATTAAATCATTTTTTCATTTCATTGTATCAATGTATGTTGTATTTTACATAATCATGTATGTATGTGTATTTGATTGCATTTGTTTGCATGCTTGATCATATAATTTACATCAATTCACTTCTGAATTTTTCATTGAGTTTGGCATTCTCGTTGAACTATCATATTGCATATTCATAATCAATAATCATCATGTCCATATGCCATGTTTCATGTGCTACATTTTTGCATTACTTGTTGCATAATCAACCATGTGATGCATTCTTGCATAATCCTTCAAAAATATTCATGTTCTTGCATTTTTATATGTTGATCCATGTTCAAATTTATGTTCATGATGGAATTGGTGCATTATTCATTGAGTTTATGCATTAAAAAATGAAAATAATCAATTCTGGATTTTACATTTCATAGCTGTTTTTGCATATAGGTGCTGTAAAATGTAGGCTGTTTGTTTGTTTGCATGCTGTATTTGACCTTTTACACCTACTTTTTCATGTTGCATGCTGGCTGTAAAAAGCTGACTTGTGTTATGCATTGTTTTCATAGCTGATTGTGTGTTTAAGTGCTGTAAATAGTTGCTGAGTTTTAGTTTAGCATAGTTTAGGCACCTTTAAACTTAAGATTGAGTCTAGTTTAGGTCCAAGTCGCCTCAGGATTTAATCTTTGTGTGTTTGCCTTATTATTTTTAATAAAATGCAACATTAAACCTTGTTTTGTAGAGGGGAAGATTGAGGTAAGTTTCCTTTACCTTATCCTTTTATTTTTATGCATTTCTTTTACGCATTTAATTCATTTTTCCTTCCATATTTGTGTTTGGTAGGATTTCCCTCTTTGTTAGGACCAACTTACCTTCATTAGGAAGTAAGTTGCATCCTTTTGTATTCTTTCTTTTCCTTTTGCTCCTTAGGATTAGAAAACCTCACTAACCATTAGGATCTCCCTTTTGTATATAATAAATAATTTAGGGTTGGTCTTAGTCCCCCTTAGTTTTGTCCTTTTCCGATTTGAGTCTTCTTCTCTCATCTTCAAACAAAATCTAAAAGACACTTAATAAAGGATGGAAATAGTCTCTTGCGCATAGCCTTATTCCATGGGGCACTCATAGTCATTCCATCTTGGAATAGTATGGGCTTGTCTAACATGATGTACAAGTCTAATCTTGAGACTATTTTCACAAACAATAAACTCAAAAACACTTCTTCTAAAAGATAATCAACAAAGACAATGCGTCTTCTTCTCATCTCCTAATCTTTGCGGACGAATGCGACTTGCCTCGACAGTTCAAACAGCGATACGATAAACACCCTCGAGTCAGAGCCGGTAACACCTGAGCTAGAGCTATGGCAACGTCATCCTAAAAAACACAAACAAATAGTTCCCGCCTTAGTTAGGCGAACTACGTCGACTCTGATCCTCATTATCCCGATGAGGTACGTAGGCAGCGGGGTAGGGCCCGTTCGAGCACATTCTTTATTTTCCCTACATTTTCCCCATTCTTTATTTTTGCTCTCTTTTTCCAGTTCCTTTCTCATTTCTCATTCCTATTCCAGTTAGCAATTTTATTCAGCAGCATCTTATTTTCTCACCCTTTGAAACAAGCAAGCAAGCGTGGATCCCATCGGGTACGGCGGACGATCTGGGCTGCTAATACCTTCCCAGGTCGTAAGAGACTCCCAAACCCAGATCTTTGGTTCGCAAGGCTTCGTCCTTTCCTTCATCCTCAGGTTTGTGCAGCATTACCTTTCCCGTTCCTTCGGGATAAAAATGCCTGGCTGGTGACTCTACCCTTTCCGCGCCACTTTCGCGTTTGTACTAGGATGAAAATCCCGAGAGCGACAATCAGAAACCCTAATTTTAACCCCCTTTTGTTAGGAAGTGTTGCACTGCTTGAATTCCTTGACCAATCCACTTCTTTCTAAGGCTTGGGGAACTAAATGAGACCTTGTGGAATGTTGTGAACCCTTTGCACAATGTTGAGAAGCCATGTAGCCCTTTGATTGCCTTTGGATGACCAACAATTTCTTCAGTCATTGATCACAAGCCTTATGCTTCAGCTATGATTGTTATGATGCAATGCTTTGGGCCATGATATGGAATTGTGTATGAAATATGATATGCTAAATGCCATGTAAATGAGAGGGAAAATTTTAGGGAATTACAACTTCCCCTATTCAATCATCTGTAGACATGAATGAATAATATCAATGGCTTTTAAACTTTCAAGGTATGGAGTGATTGAATACTCGAATAAACAAGAAAATTTGTACTCTCTGAGAAATGAAATGTAAATTGGAAAAAATGCTATTCAAACAAAATACTCTGTGAGTGGATCAGAAAAGAAACCAACATGACTTAGATGATAGCTCTAGGACACGAAACTGAACTTGGCGGAATCAAAAAGTACCCATCCCACGTGGGAGATAAGATCTGAAAAACGATTATCATAGCGTGGATGATAACTCGAACAAACAAGACGGAACATGGCAGAATCGACAAGAATTTATCCCACATGGGAGATTATACCCTGAAAAGAGACTATCATAACGTGGATGATATCTCAAACAAACGAGACCGAACGTGGCAGAATCGACAAGAATGTATCCCATATGGAAGATAAAACCCTGAAAAGAGACTATCATAACATGAATGATAACTCAAACAAACGAGATAGAACGTGGCGGAATCGACAAGAATTTATCCCGCATGGGAGATAAAACCCTAAAAAGAGACTATCATAACATGGATGATAACTCAAACAAACGAGACCGAACGTGGCAGAATCGACAAGAATTTATCTCGCGTGGGAGATAAAACCCTGAAAAGAGACTATTATAACGTGGATGATAACTCAAACAAACGAGAGCAAACATGGCAGAATCAACAAGAAGTTATCCCGCGTGGAAGATAAAACCCTGAAAAGAGACTATCATAACGTGGATGATAGCTTGAACAAATGAGACCGAGCATGGCATAATCGACAAGAATTTATCCCGCGTGGGAGATAAAACCCTGAAAAGAGACTATCATAACGTGGATGATAACTCAAACAAACGAGACCGAACGTGGCGGAATCGACAATAATTTATCCCGCGTGGGAGATAAAACCCTGAAAAGAGACTATCATAACGTGGATGATAACTCAAACAAACGAGACCTAACATGGCGGAATCAACAAGAATTTATCCCGCGTGGGAGATAAAACCCTGAAAAGAGACTATCATAATGTGGATGATAGCTCGAACAAATGGGACCGAACATGGAGGAATCGACAAGAATTTATCCCGCATGGGAGATAAAACCTGAAAAATAGACTATTATAACGTGGATGATAGCTCGAACAAACGAGACCGAACATGGCAGAATCGACAAGAATTTATCCTGCGTGGGAGATAAAACCCTGAAAAGAGACTATCATAACGTGGATGATAACTCGAACTGGGGACAACAAGCATTGGCTTGTAAGAGTAATAGTGTTGAAAAGTGAACTTGGCATTCTCTGTGGGGAATATCTCAGGTTTGAAAAGATGTCACAGGTTTTTTGTGCAAGGTAGCCAAAACTGGCCTATGCTGGTATGCATATGTTTGAATTTTTCCATGGCGTAATGCTCCATAATGATGGAAATGCTACGCTTTTTGAGGATGAAAATGTAATGATGATTACTAAATTCCAGTGCAAAGGGATCTCCTGATGAGGATATAACAGGCATCCTGACAGCTTCATTGGGGAAGAAATAATCACTGCATTGATTTAATGAATCCCTGTGGGGAAAAAAACTTTGCAGGGGATGGTGTTAATTATACACTGGCTCTTAACTTCCGCCATTGCCAAAAATAAATTGTTCTTTCAGATTGGAGAGCCCAAAATCCTGTCGGGGATGAGATTGACTTGAGAGGCACGCTACCCGTTGAACTCCAATGGGGAAGTGATACTCTTCAGACTCGGCTGGGGAACCATTTGTGTGAGTGCTATGTTGATGAAGTAACCTGCTGGGGAATCCCTCAGATACACAATATTCTTCTTGGGGGAAGATATGTATATGAGGATTAGACTTTATTAGGCGAACACGCTGGAAAAATTGCTAAAAATACTGTGCCCAAAGGAAAACCACCAGGCTTCTCAATATCTTCACCTCTGCTAGGGAATGATGAATTATCCCGTATTACTAGGGATATGAAGACTCTGGTTAGGGATATTTCTTCGTTGAAGGATAAATCTCATCTTGGGGAGAACATCCTCATCCTTCTGTTACCTTGCTGGGGAAGATTTCAAGTTTCACTCTACTGGTGATGTCAAATGAGAATACTCCCTGTTAAAGCTACAAGTTTTGATCACCTCTTGCTGGGAAGGAGAGGTAAGAAGCATCTCGTGCTGGGGATGAGAGATAATGATACCCCTCTGCTCAGGAAATATCATTCTCTTTGTTGTTGCTCTGCTAGAGAGGAGATGGGATGATGAGACTTGCTAAGGAGTCATGCTTCAAGATCTGTCGAGGCAAAGCTTCCTGAAGCTCTGTTTTGGCAATGGCGTCGCTAGCAATGCCTGTACCTGCATGTTAATGAACACAACTGATAGTGCATGTGAAATGAAGAGTTAGTTAGGCTTGTATGCCCCGGGCTTATGGTCTGATTCACTATCCCAGTCACCCAACACATCAGATGTGTGTCAAATGTTTTTACTCTCCTGCGTGTATTATATGGCATTCCTGTGTTCACAATGCAATATTTATCACAATTTTTTGGACGTCTTTGCAATCAATCAATGGTAGATGAAAAAAAACACATGGAAACAAATTTTGAATGAAATTGCACGTTTATTGATTGAAGAAACGACCATGAATAGGCATTACACCGAGAAGCAATCCCTGGAAAGAGGAAACTACATAAAAGGAAAATAAATTGTCCTAATGGAAATGTACAAACAAATCTCATTAAGCTCCGACCCGACTATGGCTTGTATGTCCTCAAGATTCTTCGCTTGCTTTGCTTTTGAGGAAGACGGTTGAATTGATCCTTAACCTTCATATTGTCCTTGATTGCGAATGACGAATCACAAATCTCGCAGATCCCAGTTGTTCGTTTTAGTTCCACTTTTGCATGGATCGCCCTTTCGGGTTTTCAATCCACTAGGATACCCTTTTTTGCCTGAGCTGTCCAATGTGGCTTTTCAACTCAGCGGGTGTACATTTTTAAAAAATTCCCTTATTTTTGCCCGAGCCTCTTATTCTGTTTTTGGCTCATTGGGATGCCCATTTTTGCCTTGACTCTTATCCTATTTTTTGTCCAACGGGTCTCTTTACACGAAGTTTTTTCTAACTGCGTTTGCATTGACACGGGATTGGAAGTCTTCACCATTCATGGTTGTTAACATGAAGGCTCCGTCCGAGAAGACCTTCTTAACCACAAATGGACCTTCATAGTTGGGTGTCCACTTGCCCCTTTAATATGTATTAGGAGGAAGAATCCTTTTCAGAACTTAGTCGTCGGGTATGTAGCACTGAGGTCGTACTTTCTGGTCGAAAGCCCGTTTCATTCGCTGTTGATACAACTGTCCGTGGCATACAGATGCTAGGCGTTTCTCTTCAATGAGGCTCAACTGATTGTACCTAGATCAGAGCCACTCAGCTTCATCAAGCTTGACATCCATCATTATTCTCAGCGAAAGAATCTCGATTTCAACCGATAGATCTGCCTCCATGCTGTATACCAGTGAGAATGGGGTTTCCCCAGTTGAAGTGCACACCGATGTCCGGTACCCATGCAACGCGAACGATAGAATCTCATTCCAATATTTGTATGTCACAACCATATTTTGAACGATCATCTTGATGTTCTTGTTGGCCGCCTCGACGGTGCCATTCATCTTTGGACGATACGACGAAGAGTTATGATGCTCAATTTTGAAATCCCGACATAAGTCTTCCATCATCTTATTGTTGAGATTAGAACCATTGTCAGTAATGATTCTTTCGGGAATTGCATACCGGAAGATGATATCCCTTTTGATGAAACGGGCTACCACCTGCTTAGTGAGGTTGTCATAGGATGCTGCTTCGACCCACTTTGTGAAGTAGTCTATAACAACCAAGATGAAGCAGTGACTGTTGGAAGCAGTCAGCTCGATCTTGCCAATCATATCAATGCCCCACATGGAGAATGGCCAAGGTGAAGACATGAAACTCAATGGATTTGGAGGTACATGAACCTTATCAGCATAGATTTGGCACTTGCAGGAGTATTTACAACAATCAGATTCCATGGTGATCCAATAATACCCCGATCTGAGAAGTTTCTTTGCCATATCATACCCTCCAGCATGGATACCAAAGGAGCCTTATTGAACTTATTGCGTCAATAGGTTTGCTTCGTGTCTATCCATGCATCTGAGCAAGACCATGTCGAAGTTCTGTTTGTAGAGCACATCATCTTGATTTAAGAAGAACCCACCTGCCAACCTCCTGAGGGTCTTCTTGTCTTTGCTTGATTCCCCTGTCGGGTATTCCTGATACTTCAGAAATTTCTTGATATCATAATACCAGGGTTTGTTATCATCAGTACCGTCAACTGCAAATACATAAGCCGGTCTCTCAAGACGAGATACATCAATTCTAGGAACATAGTTCTTTTGATGAACCTTGATCTTGTAAGACAAGATCGCCAAAGCATCAGCAAATTGATTCTCGTCCCGAGGTATATATGCAACTTGACCTTTGTGAAGAAAGTTAAAAATCTCCTAGTATAGTCCCTGTAAGGAGTCAAATGAGGTTGATGAACCAGCCATTTGCCGTTAACTTGGTTGATGACTAAAGGCGAATCACCGAAGATCTCGATCTTCTTGATTCTCAAGTTGTATGCTTCCTCGATTCCCATTATGCAGGCTTCGTACTAAGCTTCATTGTAAGTGCATTCAAATGTCATCCGAGCAGTAAAGGGAATATGGATCCCTTCCGGCGAGATAATGACAACAACAACTCCACTTCCGTTCATGTTAACGGCACCGTCAAACATCAAACTCCATTTGTATTTGGGGTCTGGCCCTTCCTTTGGGAGTGGTCCTTCACAGTCTTTCAACTTGAGGAACATGATGTCCTCATCCGGAAATTCGAACCTCATTGGTTGGTAATCATCAATTGGCTGCTGGGCCAGATAGACCGATAATACACTTCCCTTGATAGCTTTTTTGAAGTGTACTGGATATCATACTCCGCCATAATCATTTGCCATCGGGCTACTCTTCCAGTTAGAGCTGGCTTTTTGAAGATGTACTTTACAGGGTCCATCTTGGAAATCAGTAGGGTGGTGTGAGTCAACATGTACTGTCTTAGTCGGCGAGCAGCCCATGCCAAAGCGCAACAAGTTTTCTCGAGCGGTGAGTAGCGAGTCTCACAGTAGGTAAACATTTTTCTAAGGTAATAAACTGTGTGCTCTTTTCGAACAGACTCGTCTTGCTGACCCAAGACACAACCCATTGATACTTCGAGCACTATGAGGTACATGATTAAAGGTCTCCCTAGCACTGGAGGCATGAGAATCATAGGTTCTTGCAAATACTCCTTGATACAGTCGAAAGCTTGTTGGTAGTCATCATCCCATCTAATGGCCCGATTCTTCATCAGAAGTTTGAAAATAGTCTCACGCGTTGTTGTTAAGTGAGAGATGAACCTTGGAATATAGTTCAACGTCCCTAAGAAGCCCCATACCTCTTTCTCAGTTTTTGCTTCAGGCGTCTCCTGAATTGCTTTCACTTTTGTAGAGTCGACCTCGATCCCCCTTTCACTGACGATAAAGCCCAACAGTTTTCTGGAACGCACCTCAAATGTGCACTTGTTCGGGTTTAACCTCAATCTGAACTTCTGGAGCCTGTCAAATAGCTTGGCTAAGTTGACTAGATGTTCTTCTTCTGTTTGTGACTTCACGATCATGTCATCGACGTAGACCTCAATCTCATGATGAATCATGTCATGGAATAAAGTCACCATTGCACGTTGGTATGTTGCCCCAACATTCTTCAAACCAAACGTCGTGAGCTTATAACAGAAGGTTCCCCATGGGGTAATAAATGTAGTCTTCTCCATGTCCTCTGGCGATATTTTGATTTGATTGTAGCCTGAGAAGCCATCCATGAAGGAAAATACAGAAAACTGGGCAATGTTGTCAACTAGCACATCAATATGCGGCAACAGGAAGTCATCTTTGGGACTGGCCCAATTCAGATCCCTATAATCCACGCACATTCTGACCTTACCATCCTTTTTAGGGACTGACACAATATTCGCAACCCACAGAGGATAACTTGTCACAACCAAGAATCTTGCGTCAAACTACTTTTGAACCTCTTCTTTGGTTTTAATGGCCATATCAGGACATGTTCGTCTCAAATTCTGCTTTACTGGTGGGCAATCTTCCCTGAGAGGTAGCTTGTGCACTACAATATCAGTATCCAGCCCTGGCATGTCCTAGTAAGACCAGGCGAAGACATCAACATACTCTTGAAGCATGGAAATCAGACGACTCTTGAATATTTCTTCCAATGCGGCCCCGATCTTGACCTCCTTCTTGTCTTATTCAGTACCCAAGTTTATCACCTCAATAGCTTCTACATGTGGCTGAATCATCTTCTCATCTTGTTTGAGCAATCTAGCTAGCTCTTCAGGTAGGTCACAATCTTCTTCACCTTCCTCGTCAGCTAGGTAAATCGGATTGTCAAAGTCATACTGAGCCATAGCAAGGTCATCACTGATGAGACCCAATGAGGAATATCTGCATGAATGATGATTCATGCCAGATTTTAGGAAAGGTGGGAGTCATGAAAATCATTGCCATTTATTTATTATTTTTTCTTTTAACAACGAAAAATAAAAAATGAAAAACAAGGAACAACATGAGTGAATGCAAAAACGTCCACTTTATTAATGATTATGACATTGCATTATGAGCAATAAACCCTTACAATGAGCTGTTATGCCTCGGGCAAGGCATTGAGCTTGCATACAAGAGAATAGAAACATAAAACTATTACTCTTTTGGTTGAGTGACGAAGATGAGCGTTTCGGCCGACCAACTGTTGAGTTGCATCCCTGGGACACATGGCCTTATCCACTCATCCAGATCACAATCACTATCAACTGTTTCTTCCTGCACCACACAAACGTTGCCATGATCAAACCATCCCGAACTATTGAAGGTAATTGGGCCTTCCGACCTCTAGCACTTTGCTCTGGTTTTGACTGACCAGGTTAATAGCCAAACCCGAACATATCCTTCTTCTCTGGGACTTCAATCCTCTTGCCTAACCCTCATTTTCACCTGATTCTACCACTTTTAGGGCTTGATTGTAGGAGGCTATGGATGCTCCCTTCTTTGTATCCTCTGACAAGGCAGCTGACGATGATGTACTTTCAGTTTTGATGGGCTCAAAGGCTTGTCAAGGGGTTTCAACAATTTCTCCATCCATTTCCACATATTTGAACGAGGCTAAATGGCTAATGAAGATATCCTCTTCCCCACACACCGTGACGATTTGTTCTTCCTAGAAAAATTTAAGCTTCTGCTGAAGGGTCGAAGACACTGCCCCTGCTGAGTGTATCCAAGGCCACCCTAACAAACAACTGTAGGTCGGTTGGATATCCATGAAATAAAAAGTAGTACTGAAGAACTGTGGTCCTACCTTGATCGACAATTCCACCTCTCCAAATACTGACCTCCTCGAGCCATCAAACGCTCGGACGACCAAATCACTTGGTCTCAGCACAACCCCATCATAATCCATCTTCATTAGTGCTTTCTTAGGAAGGACGTTCAAAGACGACCCCATGTCTACAAGCACATGAGAGAGCACAACTCCTTTACATTCCATGGAAATGTGCAGAGCGCGCTTGTGGTTGCGTCCCTCAGTTGTCAGGTCCATATCCATAAATCCCAACCCATGGCTGGCATTCACACTTGACACTACTATCTCTAGTTGATTTACGGATATGTCTTTTGGCACATATGCATTGTTCAAGATCTTCAATAAGGCCTTCCTATGTGAGTCTGAACACATTAATAAGGATAAGATCAAAATTTTAGAAGGAGTTTACTATAAATGATCAACAATATTGTAATCACTCTTCTTGATTATTCTCAAGAACTCATCCGCTTCCTTGTCAAATGTGATATCAGGCTCTGTAGTTGACACATGAGTATCATTCATCATAGGTTGTTTGCCCCTGGCCTTGGCTTGAGCTTCAGCATTGTCTTTCGGTGGTAACACATTGTTTTTCAATGTTTTTGGTGCGAACAGTTTGCCACTCCTAGTGAATCTGTCGCTCCCACCAAATGACACCTGGTCAGAAGGGGTACAAATGCGAACAGTCGGCGAAGGAGGAGGAATGAATAGAGTCGCCAGCTAGGCATTTTTATCCCGAAGGAAAGGTAATGCTGCATAAACCTAGGAAAAGATATGGATAAGACGGTCGCGAACCAGAGAAACTGAGAAAGGGGGTTGGTTACAACCTGGGAAGGTATTAGCACCCAGATTGTCCGCCGTACTCGACGGGATCCACGCTTGAAAGATTTGTGTTTTAAAGGGGGTAGTGTCAGTGCAATTTGTGTATCAAAGCTGGAAAAGAATGCAAGTGTCAGTGTGAAATAAATGTGAAGTGCATAAGAGAAATGTCTGTGCAAGAACAAAAGTGAAGAGCTCAAGATAATGAGGCTTAAAGAATGAAACTGGAAGGAGGGGGAATATACAGAGACTTTTGTTCGATAACTGTTAAGTTATGCCTACGTATCCTCTCGTGCAATGAGGAAGTCAGAACACCGTAGTTCGACCCAAAGAGACTGGAAGATAAATTTACTTGTGAACTGCTTACTTGACTATGCTCAAGTGTATGACCTGTCTGGCTCAGGTGCAAACTGTCTTGCATTAGACGGAAGAAGCAAGTTCTCGTTTATGAGTGAATGAGATGAGAAAAGAATCCCGGAGGAGACGATTATTGTTTGTTTTTGTGTTTTCATTCTTTTATTGCTTTTGGATTTGTCATAAGTTAATGAGCTTAATCCTAAACCAATGGGTTAGTAAACTCATCACATCCTCCCTCTGATTAGGGGTAATGAGGATACCTTAAGTGTGAAGTCAGTATCTCACACTTAATCACCATGATGTAGGATTCAGATCATTAACCTACTTGTGATTATTTAGATGTTTTTGTTGTTTTTGTTTAGTGTTGAGTAATGAGATTAAGCCATAATCAATGATTTAATGGACTCATTACACCATCCTAATAGAAGGATAATAGATGAGAACATTTAAGCTGAGGAAGACTCCTCAACTTAATCCATGATTAGGGATTAACCTCATGACAAAACAAAGCCTTTATTAAGTGGATTTTAGTTAATGATAGAATGAATAAGTGATTTTTATGGTTTGTAAGACAACTTGAGGGGGACTTGTCCATTAACACTAGGGTTAGTCCTTCTTAACCAATTAAGGAAGAATTAGAACCCTAATGCAAGGCCCAAGTTACAAGCTTGATGTCTTAGTGATTATTAGGTGAATTGATTAAAGGATTTAAACACATTAAGGGTTTAACACTTAGGATTAAAGTTATACACTCCATCCTAATAGAAGGATGCAGGCATAAGCTTAATCACAAAGCCTTAAAGCCTTTAGGGTTTAGTCCCTGATTATGAGATGAGAAGAGAAGACACAAAGATGACACAAAGGTAAAACTAATGGGAGACTAATCAAACCCTAATTGTTATAATACTTGGAGATCCTAGGGTTTATGAGGCTTAAGAGAGAAAGATCTTCAGAGAAGCCACCAGGAAAGGGACAGATGAATGGAGAAAGAAACAAAGAGGAGCAAAACAACTTGCTTCACATAAGAAGACAAGTTGCTTGAAGGAAGAAATTAAGATGAACCAGAATGAGCAAGCTCAATCCAATACACATACAAAATGCAGCAAGGGAAGTATGAAAGAGATGAAAAGAGCTTATGAGAAGTGAAGGCAAATTCACTTCTCAAACAACTTACCACCTGAAATGTTAGCATAAGAAATGAAATGCAATGCAAATGAGATAAAATGTGATGATGCAAACCAAAACCAGGAGCAAGAACATGAAGCTAATGATGCTAAGAGATGATGCAAACATGAGACAAGGCAATGAGAATGATGAAGCAAACATAATGATGCAAATGAGGCATGCTTTGAACCATGGAAGTACATGAAAAGTTATGCAATGTAAAGGACAAATAACATGGCAAATGAAAGATGCAATGATCAAACATGATTCTAATATGTCCTAAGATGTATTATGAATCAAATGAATGCACAAAATATCATGGCAAGTCATTGGATGCAAGCAAATGAGAAATGGATGCAAGGGAAGGCACAAATTAGGGTTTCATGCATTATGCAAAGCAAAAATCCAAAACCAGAAGCAAATGACATGATAAAAATTTTAAAATGCAATCAAAGATACCCTAAACCTATACAAGCTCACTGCCCAACGGAGGGGATCCAACTCTTAACCTAGTGAAAGTTATGAATTTCCTAAGATTGCTAGGGTTTTAAGGTACCTTGTCAAGAAAAATGCTAAACAAATTAAAAATGCCAGATCAATTCAAACCAATTTTATCCTATAAACTACATGCTATACAAGATGCAATGCAAAAGGAATCATTATCCAACTCTTAATGGTTAGGCAGAAAGAAATTTTTGAAGTTTGACATAAAATATTGCCTTGAAATGAAATTAAATCCAATGAAAATGATCAAAAGGCATCAAGAACAAAAAAGAAATTTGGTTTGAGAGTTGGACAATGTTTCTAAATGTTTTTAAATGCTATGTGAATTTTTTTGTGATTTTTAAATACCTAAATGTATTTTTAATTAATTAATTTTCATTAACTAATTAAAAATAAACATTTAAATGATTTAAAAATAATTTTTTATGCAAAAAATAAAAATAAAAATATTTTTGTGTTCTGAAAATTTATGAAACCTTTGACAAAATATTTCATGATTTTTAGATGATTTTAACTATTTTTAAAAATTCGTACAAATAAATGCAAAACAAATGAAAATAAAATGAATTTAAATAGAAAAAGGAGAAAGTCAGCCAATCTGATGGCTGAGATTCAAACTCACAGGGGCGGGAATTGACATGGCGCGCAAACGAACGGCTCACATTCAAACTTGCCTAATTATGATTAAACCCTAATCAGAAGCCCTAATGATTTTCAGATGACCGGAACAATGTTCCGGTCATCTTCTCCGGCCAGCCAAAATCTCAATCTCTCTCAAAACGCATCAAAACCTCACAAAACTCTCCAGAATCAAACTATGAACATCACTAAACATAAACCCTAAAACAAACAACATTTATTTTTCGTGAATCAAAGGAAACAAGCAAAAACATTTTCACGGGCAAACTTTCAGAACATCACAACATGCTTGTTTCTGGCTCATTTTCAAAAATAAATAAATCCCCATAATCAGGGCAACATATAGAACAACATTCTAACAAGAAATCAAAGTTCTGGAAAATTTGTTCATCATGTTACCTGAGATTGAGCTTTCAGTCCAGGAGCTTTCTGCTTGCCTTTTTGCCTCAAAATGGTCCCAATGGTCCTCTTGATGAAGTTATGAAGCTTGGTTGGAGTTTAAAATGGTTGGTTTGTGAGTTTGAAGAAGTTCTGTTCAGGGGAGGGAAGGAATCGTGTTTCAGTTTGAGGAGGTTTCAAGGATGAATGAGGGTAGGGAAATGATCAGGGGAGCATGCTGAGTGATCCTATGAAGTTTGTTTTTATGTTTGATGCTTGTGTGATGTGTTTCGAATGGAAATGCATAAGAGGGCAAAGCTTGGTGCTATGGCTTGGAGAGTGTTTCAGGCTTGTGTGTCTGGTGTGTTATGTTGCATTTGGTCCACTTATCACTCTTGGATAGGTCAGAGGAGTTGGTCTGGCCTAGCTTGATTGGTATGGGTCTTTATGCAAAAAGTAAAGTTTTGTGTAAGAGAGGTATGGGTCAATAGTAGGCCAAGGACAATAGGGATGTCCTGCGCAGCAAGGAATGAGGAGAGCCATGGGATCAGTCTTGAAGCCAATTAACAAGTGGATTAGGGTTTGTATGATGTTTTGCAACTTTGTTCAATTTTGGCCCTTTTGAAGTTTCTTGATCCACAAGTCATGAAAATGGGCAAACCTTTGGTGCATTCTGAATTTTAGGCCTTGGTTTATGTTTGTACAAAGATTAGAAGTTCATTTGAAAGCACAATTTGTCTTGGCAAGTGGTTTTGCAACTTTGCCTCTTTGGTACATAACTTGAAATTATGTGATTTTTCCCAACTTTGACAAGCCATAACTTTGGATCCAAAATGAATTAGAATGAGTTCTTGTACTTTTTGAAAAGGGAAAGATTCATTCTACAACTTTCATGACCAAAGTTTTCTCATTTGAAGCATTTTTGAATCAAAAAGTAAGGGTTGAAAAAGTTTCCCAAAATGGCAAGTTTCCATTACAAGTCATTTTCCCAAAAAGGCAACTTTGCAAATGGCTTGAAATTCTTCAATTTTGTGAACTTCCAACATCTTATATGATCAAATAAAGATCATACACATTCAAAATGATGAATAACACCCTTTGGTTGGGTCATTGGGGGCCTCAGATGCCCTGATTTTACACTGACTTGCTCAAGAAGTCAACTCTTGATCAGATGCCTTCCCCATGGAATTTCTTCATGAAAATTGATATGCATGATCCCTATACCATATAGAGACCAATAGAAACAAGAATGACCAAAAAATTTGGAGTTATGGCCTTTGAAACAAAAACCCTAATTCTAGGTCATCTGTGCAGTTAAACCTGGCTCTGCTTCCATGCCATTCTCAGTTCTTGTGGTTCTTTGACTTTCTTGACTTTGTGAGGATACAATATGATGCTTGAACATACATGGACCCCTTTGAAGTGATTGATGACCTTTGGAGTGGCTCAAATGGCTCTTGGATTGCTCAGATCATAAACCCTAGATGCAGATGACTTAGACACAATGCAGTGAATCAAAAATGTAATATGAGATGCTATGATTGAACTTATGCATATGAAAAGATCACAAGCCCTGGTGTGAATGGGTGAGGGCAAATTTGGGGTGTTTACAGCTGCCCCTAATCAAACATGAGTTAGCTGTGCAGGATGTAAGCAACGGCTTAACAGGCAAACAAGATAACTTGTGGTTGAATACCAAAGACAGTCCAAAATTTGCACTCACAGAATGAAGAAAAGGGATATAGATTGTAAAAGAAAATAAAGTATATTATAAAGCGCGGGTGACGGAGGACGACCGTCGAGCAGAGGACGAATGCTGGGGAAAGAGCAATGACGGGGACGACCGACATGCTGGGGATATAAGAGATTATGATGGGGACGGCCAACAAGTAAAGCTATAAGGCTCTCTGGGGATTAGAGGTAAAAATAAGTGATGAGGTACGGTCATCAAAGGTGAAGGACGATCACCTAGCAGGGGACGGCTGCTCTGATGGGGATAAGATGAGGGACGGTCATCTAAGGTGAAGGACGATCACCGGGCAATGTACGGTTGCCAAAAGTATCGCGACATAGGACGAATGCCGGATAAAAAAGTCGACGATGGGTACGGCCATCGGATAAGCATGATGAAGGACGATCATCAAGAGGTGAAGGACGATCACCTAGCAGGGTACGGCTGCTCTCAGGGTTTATCATGACATAGGACGAATGCCAGATAACAAGATCAACGACGGGGACGACCATCGGATAAAATGATGAAGGACGATCATCAAAGGGTGAAGGACGATCACCTAGCAGGGGACGGCTGCTCTATATCACGACATAGGACGAATGCCGGATAGAAAAGGGTTCCAATAGTGGAGACTCCGCTGGCGAAAGGATGAGGGACGGTCATCCAAAGGTGAAGGATGATCACCTGGCAGGGTACGGCTGCCGAATATCACGACATAGGACGAATGTCAGATAGAAAAGAAATAGTTCACTGGGATTTGCTGGGACAAGTAAACACGAACGAGTTTCTATATCCAAGGAATGAGAGGTATAAATGTTGTATACAAGATACGAACGAGTATCTGTATGAGTGAAACAGGAGTAATAAGTATGAGTGGTGTACAGGAGTGTTTAAATTTGCTGGGGAGAATGGCACGGACGAGTGTCTAAAGAGGAAAGTGTAATATAAACAAGTGTATGGTTTACAAAATGTTTCCGGTATCTATGTTGGGGAAGGTGACACAGACGGGTGTCTGGGAATTTGTATAGATATATGTATCTGTGAGTGCAAAGAGGACGCTTTGGCTTTCTACTGGGATATGACACGGACGGGTGTCAGGAAGTATCTGTATCTTTAGGGAAAGTGCCTTGGCTCTCTGCCGGGGAATCCGGGGAGTTCTTTGTATATTGCTGACGGATTGTCAGTATTCACAAGTGCTTGATTCAGAAATTGGCTTATGATTATGAAATATGTTTGATTTTTGCCGTAATGCTCCGTATTAGACGGAATGCTACGCTCTGCGGGGAGAATATGATGCGAATGCTATGATTATGCAAAAAATACCGATCTAGGATTCAGATCCCGTTGCTGCGAAGAACTCCGGCTGATCTGCTTGAAGTGGACATCCCAGCTGGGGATGAGATCATTGGTAGATCTGACATATATGACTCTGTTTGGGGAAAATAGGTCATTGATAGGCCTATCCTGGTAACGAGGGACCCAGCTGGGGTTTGTAGAAGCTTTCTTCACTCTGTTGTGAGATCTTCAGACGTTGCTCTTCTGGATAGAGGTTGAAACTCTGTGGGGAGGTGGTTCCCTGGCTTTTGCACTTGGCTGAGGAGGAAATAACAACTTGGCAACTCAACTGGGGAGAAAGCACCTCCGGTGCTAAGACTGAGTAGATAATGATTTGCCAGCTTGCTGGGGTGAAGCTTTTATGCCCCGTGTTGCGCTTTGAATGCCTGTAATCCTGAAAAGATAGAGAAGCGCACAAGTAATCCCGAGGTATCCCTTACCAGATTCCATCATGGGAGTTTTAGACACCCCCGGGAGTAAGTATATTTCCTGCGAGCACGTATTTTTTAGAAGAGAAAACATTTGTATTCATGCAATCAGTAACCTAAAGACATCGGACATTTTTGCAAATGAAGATAAAATGTACGAAACGAAACATGACTAAAAATATGATTTTATTAATTCATGTGCCCTGAATTGGCAAGATACAGTCAAAGAAACAAATCCCCTAAAATGAGGAGATTGTTACAAATTGAGAAATAAAAGGTATTGGCAATGTTGATGACGCTTCAAGGAGCTTCCCTTTTCTATGACTCGTATGACATTTGACGTTCTTCTTATCTTGCTTTCTGAAGAAGGCTGATTCTGAAAGAAGCTTGATCCTTTTGAAGCTTACCAAGTTGTAAGTGATACAGACGAATTCAGAATGCAATTGTTCGCTTATTCCCTTATTTTGCGTGGATCGCCTTTTCAGGTTTTCAATCCACCGAGATACCCATTTTTGCCTGAGTTGTCCAATGCGGCTTTTCAACTCAGCGGGTGTACATTTTTATTTATTTATTTTCCCTTATTTTTGCCCGAGTCTTTTATTCTGTTTTTGACTCGCCGGGATGCCCTATTTTTTCCTGGACTTACATTCTGTTTTTATGTCCAGCAGGTAATTTTATGCGAAGTATTTTTTAACTGCATCTGAATTCACAGGGGACGGGAAGTCTTCACCATCCATAGTGCTGAGCATGAGTGCTCCACCAGAGAAAACATTCTTTACTACGAATGGTCCTTCATAATTCGGAGTCCATTTGCCCCTGTGGTCCGTATGAGGAGGGAGGAGTCTTTTCAGCACAAGATCTCCTAATTGGTATTCTCGGAGCCTGAATTTCTGATCGAAGGCTTTCTTCATTCTTTTCTGATACAGCTGCCCATGACAGATTGCAGCCAATCTCTTCTCTTCAATCAGACTCAGTTGTTCGTATCGGGACCGGACCCATTCTGCTTCAATCAGCTTAACATCCATTAACACCCGTAAGGAGGGTAATTCAACTTCAACAGGTAGGACTGCCTCCATACCATACACAAGTTGATACGGTGTTGCCCCAGTGGATGTTCTGATTGACGTACGGTACCCATGCAAGGCAAATAGTAGCATTTCGTGCCAGTCTTTGTAGGTAACTACCATCTTTTGCACAATCTTCTTGATATTCTTATTAACTGCCTCAACAACGCCATTCATCTTTGGCCGGTAAGGAGAAGAATTGTGGTGTTGGATCTTGAAGTCCCGACACAGTTCTGCCATCATTTTGTTGTTTAAATTGGAACCATTATCAGTAATGATTCGCTCGGGCACTCCATACCGACAGATGATATCTCTCTTCAAAAATCGGGCTACCACTTGTCTTGTAACATTTGCATAGGAAGCTGCTTCGACCCACTTGGTAAAATAGTCAATAGCAACCAGGATGAATCTGTGGCCGTTTGAAGCAGTCGGCTCAATCTTGCCAATCATATCAATGCCCCACATGGCAAAGGGCCAGGGTGAAGACATCACATTCAGGGGATTTGGAGGCACATGCACTTTATCCGCATAGATCTGGAATTTATGACACTTTCTAGCATAGGCACAACAGTCTGCATCCATTGTGATCCAATAATAGCCTGATCTTAGCAATTTCTTTGCCATGGCATGCCCTCCCGCATGGGTACCAAAGGATCCTTCGTGCACCTCGTGCATCAACAAGCCTGCTTCTGTTTTATCAACGCATCTGAGGAGTACCATATCAAAGTTTCTCTTGTACAAGGAGCCATCAGTATTCAGGAAGAAACTACCAGCTAGCCTTCTTAATGTCTTCTTATCATTGGAAGATGCCCTAGGTGGGTATGTTTGATCCTCCAAGAAGCATTTGATATCATGGAACCAAGGCTTATCATCTTTAACAACATCTGCTGAGAACACATATGCTGGTCTGTCAAGTCTGGACACTGAAATCCGAGGTACAAAGTTGGCAGCTTGAACTTTGATCATGGATGAAATGGTGGCAAGAGCATCTGCAAATTGATTCTCGTCCCGAGGGATATACTCAAGCTTGACCGTTGTAAAGAAAGTCAATAACCTCCTTGTGTAATCCCTGTAAGGTATCAGATGATCCTGGTGTGTGTACCATTTGCCGTTGGTTTGATTGATTACCAAAACTGAATCTCCGAACACAGTCAAAGTTTTGATCCTGAGGTCAATGGCCTCCTCAAGACCCATAATACAAGCTTTGTATTCAGCTTCGTTGTTAGTGCAGTTAAAGGTGAGTTTTGCCGAGAAAGGCATGTGAACCCCTTTAGGTGTAATGAGTACTGCACCAACACCACGACCATTCATATTAACAGCCCCGTCAAACATCATAGTCCATTCTTCTTCGGGATCAGGCCCTTCAGTGTGAACAGGCTCTTCATGATCTTTTGCTTTTATGAACATGATGTCTTCATCAGGGAAGTCAAATCTCATAGGCTGGTAATCATCAATGGGTTGCTCAGCAAGATAATCAGACAATACACTGCCCTTGATGGCCTTTTGAGAGGTGTACTGAATGTCATATTCCGTGAGAATCATTTGCCATCTTGCAACCCGTCCGGTAAGTGCTGGCTTCTCAAAAATGTACTTAACCGGGTCCATCTTTGATATCAATAAAGTAGTGTGGGTCAACATATACTGTCTCAGTCGGCGAGCAGCCCACGCTAAAGCACAACAAGTTTTCTCGAGCAGTGAATAACGTTGTTCACAGTCGGTAAACTTTTTGCTCAGGTAGTATATTGCATACTCTTTTCGACCAGACTCATCCTGCTGGCCCAGCACACACCCCATAGACTCTTCTAATACTGTCAAGTACATTATCAGAGGTCTTCCTTCAACTGGAGGCATAAGGATTTGAGGCTCTTGTAAGTATTCCTTGATCTTGTCAAAAGCCCTCTGGCAGTCTTCGTTCCACCTGACCGTTTGTTCTTTTCTTAACAGCTTGAACAAAGGTTCACATGTTGCTGTAAGGTGAGATATGAACCTTGAAATGTAGTTAAATCTACCTAAAAACCCCCTAACTTCTTTCTCAGTCTTCGGTGCAAGCATTTCTTGAATAGCTTTGACTTTATCAGGTCAACTTCAATCCCTTTCTCACTTACAATGAATCCCAGCAACTTACCGGATCGCACCCCGAATGTGCACTTGTTGGGGTTTAACTTCAGTTGGTATTTCCTCAGGTGCTTGAATAATTTCAACAGATTTACCAGGTGGTCTTCTTCTGTGAGGGACTTGGCAATCATGTCATCCACATAACATTCAATTTCTTTATGGATCATGTCATGGAATAATGTTACCATAGCCCGTTGATAAGTGGCACCAGCATTCTTCAGTCCGAATGGCATCACCTTATAACAGAACGTGCCCCAGGGTGTGATAAAAGTTGTCTTCTCCATGTCTTCAGGTGACATCTTGATCTGATTGTATCCTGAAAATCCATCCATGAAGGAGAACACCGAGAACTGAGTCTATTATCAACCAATACATCAATGTGAGGTAAAGGGAAGTCATCTTTCGGGCTGGCTCTATTCAGATCCCTGTAATCCACACACATCCTCACCTTACCGTCTTTCTTAGGCACAAGTACAATATTAGCAACCCACGGCGGGTAGCTAGTCACAGCAAGGAACCTGGCGTCCCACTGCTTTTGTACCTCTTCTTTAATCTTCATCGCCATATCTGGGCGAGTGCGGCGCAGTTTCTGTTTTACCGGTGGGCAGTCTTCTTTTAAAGGCAGCTTATGCATGACAATATCGGTGTCCAACCCTGGAATATCCTGATAAGACCAAGCAAAGACGTCCACATACTCCCGAAGCATATCAATCAGTTGTTCTTTTACTGAATCTTGTAGGCAGGCCCCGATCTTAACTTCTTTCACATCTTCTTCGGTACCAAGATTAACCATTTCAATCTCCTCCTGATGAGGAGTGATAACCTTCTCCTCTTGTCTTAACAACCTGGCTAGCTCTTCAGGAAGCTCATAGTCTTCTTCAACCCCTTCATCAGCTTGATTAATTGGATTGTCAAAGTCATACGAAGTCATAGTTGTGCTGTTGTCGGTGCAGTCTGAAAGGCACTCTCTACAAGGGTTTAGATTGTTCATTTTAGTGATCGATTTTAATCTTGTTTAGAAAAAGTGAAATGAAGTTATCATTTTGGAAAACATTGCCATTTTATTTTTGTACAAAAAGAAAAATGAAAAACAGTGAGCGGAAAAGAAAAAGACTCATTTGCAAAAGATGTCCGATATTCATTGATTGATCTGTTTGCACAAAATTACAAGATGGCCCGATTACAAAATGAGTCTTGTCATCTTGGGCAAGATGCAAGACTTGATGCATGCTTAAAAATACAGGAAATAATAATTACTCTGCAGGAGTAACCCTTATAATTTCCTGGGAAGACCAGTTTGAGATATGGCTCCCCGGGGTCCTTGGACGTATCCAGCTCTCCAGGTTGCGCTCATCTTCCGACTCATCTTCCAAGTTGTTCACTGCATCCGGGGTGAGCATTCCCCCGCTGACAAAACTGGGCTTCTTGGCAGCCTCTGATTGATCTTGTTGAGTTGGTTTGTAACCCAACCCAAATCTATCCTCCTTCTTCTCCACAGGTAGCAGCTTGCCCCAGCCTTGGGCAGTACCCTCTTCAACAACCTTCCTGGCTTGCTGATAAGATGTCATGGAGGTTCCCAGTACAGCAGATGCTTCATTAATGTTCAGGGCCTCAAATCCCTGGCTCATGGTTTCATGGATCTCTCCATCCATCTCAATGTACTTGTATGTAGCCAGATGGCTAACAAAGATGTCCTCTTCCCCACAGATAGTGATGATCTGGCCTTCCCATTCGAATTTCAGCTTCTGGTGAAGGGTAGACGTAACAACGCCAGCGGCATGGATCCAAGGTCTACCCAACAAACAGCTGTAGGCCGGCTGAATGTCCATCACATAGAAGGTAATTTTAAAAGTCTGCGGGCCAATCATCACAGGCAGATCAATCTCCCCAAGCACTGATCTTTTGGAGCCATCGAATGCTCTCACCACCAAATTACTTGGACGCAGTGCCAAACCATCGTACTCCATCTTCACCAAGGCTTTCTTTGGTAGAACATTGAGTGACGACCCAGTGTCCACCAGTACATGAGATAAAACAGCACCTTTGCATTCCAGGGTGATGTGTAAAGCCTTGTTGTGGTTACGTCCCTCAGTTGTTAAGTCAGCATTGGTAAAGCCCAGTCCATGATTGGTGTTGACATTCGCCACCACAGTTTCTAGCTGATTAACAGTGATCTCTTCTGGCACGTATGCTGCGTGCAAGACTTTCAATAATGCATTCCTGTGAGCTTCAGAACACATCAACAGGGATAATATGGAGATCTTTAAGGGAGTCTGGTGAAGCTGATTCACCACCTTGTAATCACTTCTCTTTATAATTCTCATAAACTCGTCTACATCTTGCTCAAAAGATGTCTTCTGAGTTTCTTTGATGATTGGTTCTTCAGGTACCACACTCTTCCCCTTTGCTTTTGCAGCAGCTTCTGCTTCGGCATTAGGTCTTTGCAATTGTGAGGCAAAAAGGCGTCCGCTCCTGGTGAAGCCTCCGCCTCCCCCAACATTATCAATCTATGGAGAAGAAGTTGAAGAGTCCAAGGTGATTTTCTCACCGTTGCAGTAAAGATCAGAGCCATAATGCCAGGGTATGACATTACTGCTTTCATATGGAACTGGTCCAGGTACCGTGATAGTAACTGGACTGACTGCTGCAGAGGAAGGTACTGAGATGGGGTGCGGATCGTAGTAAATTGTGACTGGTGACCTGGCAGGAGGTGCCACTGTTTGCTGCTGAAAGTTTCTATTTGGAGGAACAATTGATGGATCATAGTAGATGGTGACTGCTGAGATATCTTCATTAATTTCTGCTGGCGTTGTAGAAGATTCTGCTGAATAAATGGGTGCTGATGTTGTAGAAGAAATGGTTGTTGACATCTGGTTTGCTGAAGTGATGGACGGAGCCATTGTTGATGATATTGATGAATTGGTCGGAATGATTGTTGTTGCAGTTGTAAAAGAGTCAGGAATTGTTGTCAAAGGGATTGCTGGATTTGTAGGCGCCGTTGTTGTGATCTGGAGTATGCCACTTTTGATAAGACCATCTATGCCGCTTCTCAAGTTATCACACCCGTTGACCGAAATGTTGCAATAACCCCAACCGAGCTCACACCCGGGGAACATCTGGCATTCCAGGAGCTGAGCTTTTATTTCGACCAGAGGTGTCTGAATCTGTCCAACACTGGTGATTAAGAAAGATGGCTTGTCTTCCTCAATGGAATTAATTCTTGGCCCTCCATGATTGGGCATGGGATTTTTGTTGACATTTGGTGGGGGTGCAAAGTTGAGGGCTTTGGAACCCACCAGATCTTGCACCTTCATTTGTAAAGCCCTGCATTTCTCCGTATTGTGGCCAGGTGCATTGGAGTGGAAAGCACATCTGGCGTTGACGTCATAATTTCTTGGAAGATTGGAGGGATCTGGTGGTGCTAATATCCTTAGCTCAACCAAGTTAAGTTTCAGGAGTTGTGGCAATAAAGCGGCATAAGGCATAGGGATAGGGTCAATCACCCTATTTGCCTATGATGGTCTTTGCTGAAAGGGTCTTTGCTGTTGATTGTTGTTGTTGTTGTTGTTGTAAGCCCTCTGTGGCGGATACTGAACTTGCTGTTGATAGTGTGGTTGTTGTTGTGGTTGATATGTTGGTTGCTGAGGAATCGGAGCTGGAATAGTGACAGCTGCCACTGACCTGTGAACATACTGAGGTCTGCCCCTACTGGCATGAATGGCATTTGTCTCACCGGTTCTTCTAGGTCCCACAAAAGGCTTCCTGGGGTTACTTGACGAACTTGCACCATTATCAGAAATCTTACCCATCTTTAGAAGGCTTTCAATCCTTTCCCCGGTTATAACTACGTCAGCGAAGCTGGTGGAAGAAAAGGCGGCTAGCCTATCAATATATGTTCCTTGCAGAGTATTCATAAACATGTCGGCCATTTCTCTTTCCGACATGGGTGGCTGGACAGCAGCAGCAAGCTGTCTCCACCTCTGGGCATATTCCCTGAAACTTTCTCTAGAGGATTGAGACATTCCCATCAGAAGGGTTCTGTTAGGAGCCATGTCCAGATTGTATTGGTACTGTCTGATGAAAGCTTCAGCTAGGTCCTTCCAGCATCTGATAGTAGCCCTGGTCAAGTGAGAGTACCACTCCCTTGAAGCCCCGGTCAAACTGTCTTCAAAGTAAAACATCCACAGTTTTTCATCCATGGTGTATGCCTTAAGTCTCCCCAGAAAAGACTGTAGGTGAGTTCGTGGACAGGAAGTTCCATTGTACTTCTCGAAGCACGGGGGTTTAAACTTGTGGGGAATTCTCACCCCGTCTACTAACCCCATATCCATTACATCAAAACCTAGGGAATTTTGAGACTCCAGAGATCTCAACTTCTCAGCAATTTCATCAAACCTCCTATCATAAACTTCATCCCCAGCTCCCATTACAGTAAACTGCTCCTCTTGGGGGTCTTCTTGTAAGATCCTTCCTCCAGTAGTATTTCCTTGCACATTACCCGGGATGTTGACTTCCGGATGTAGATGAGGCCCATATACTGGTGGATTAACATGAGGATGTCCCCTTTCATTGTTACTTGTTCCTCCAGTTCCCAGATGAGGTTCTTCCGGGGTTTGTCTTTCTACCAATGCCCTCAACCTTTCTTGACTTTGGGCCAAGCCATTCATTACTTCCATGAATTGGGTCATTTGGTTTCTCATCTCCAGCCTTTCATTAGCCATCTGAGTCCTGACCTCTGTCAGATCTTGCTGTACTTGATCCATTTGGATACCAGGAAGGTTGTTGCGAGTAGGATACCTGTGCGGACGGTTGAGAGGGAACACCCAACGGCGAGCAATAATTCCTGAACCACAACAGAGTTAGAAACAAAATAAAGAAATGACAAAACCTACAAAACAAAACAAAAGTCAGTATGCAATGCAGTATGCTTATTTGCTTTCCAAGGTATCCGGCTTGGCTCTTGGTTTTGACCTTTCCAGACCCTGAGGAAGATGTTTTGATGTTGCTTGAGAGAAAGAAAACTCAGTGAAACAAACTGACAAATACATTACAAATAGTGGATCATACATAGTTTGTTTTTACAACATATGCCCCTGAGGGGTCAAAATACAACATAAAAGAAAAGTACATCAAATGGAAATAACAACAAGCAAAGTAATCAAACATCTAAGCCAAAATCATCCTCCTTAACCTCCTTCAAAAGTGCTTCGGTTACAGGACCAGCCGGATGTTCTGTGATGTTCCTGATAAGAAGGTTTCTGGTGGCAATGGCAGTGGTCAGCTTCTTGTCCCTGTCTTCGTCCTTTGACCTCTTCAAACCAGCCCTAAGCTTCAATTCTGAAATTTCCTTCTGGGCTGCCAGCAAAGCCTCCTGTTGCTTCTTCTTATTGGCCTCCAACTGCTCAATCCTGGCTCGAGTTTTCTTATCTTCCTGAGTGCGAGCTTCAGTGATCCTGACCCACCTAGCTTGACTTTCCTCTAGATAGAGATCAGTCCTAGCCTTCTGAAACTGGGCCTCTTTATATGCATTCTTCAATATTTTCTCTCCAGCTCTTGATTTCTTGATGTAGTCTTCTGCTTTCTTAATCTTGGCCAGATGCTCCCTTTTAAGCTTCTCCAACCTCTCAATGTCTAGACGACCATCACTCCTCTCCCAGAGGGTCTTCTTCAGAGCTTGAGACATATTCTCATTCCTTTCCTTCAGCTTCTCAAATTCTTCCAGGCTGACAGTGGCTGGAGGTGGTACTGTGGATGGTCCAGGTGCATCCTCAATGGTGAAGGGCATCCCAGAAATCTGAGCCCTAGCATGAGACCACTCATAATACTGAGCTGAAGCCACATTATTGCATCTTCCAAGAATGGCCATCCCTTTGGTCTGGATGTTGTCCCAAGCCCAAGATGCTTGTCTGACAACAGCTAGATTAGGCTTTATCTCACAATACAGGGTTTCAGCTAGATCTTGCACTCTAGGAGGGTGAACCAAAGCATAGCCCAATTGTCTCTTAAACATCAAAGGATTGTAGTTGATGCAACCCTTCACTCCTACTAGAGGTACATTGGGGTACTGCCCACAGCTAGAGATTATGTCCCTACCCTTGGTGCTCTGGGTGCACCATCTGATGTCATCTGAAGTCAAAGCAATAAGTCTCTTAGCCCAATTCTTCTGTTGGTGAGGATTCAAGAAGGCATCAGTCATAGGTAAGTGTTTGAGTAGCCAGGTGTGAAATAGAGGAGCACAGCATCTCACCAACTTTCCTCTCTGCTTCTCATTTCTTTGGTGAACAGAATAATAGAAATCCCCCAGCAATGTGGGTACTGGGTTTCTCAAAAGGAAAAGATGAATGGCATTCTTGCTGATAAACTTGGGCTCATCTGCAAACAGTATAACCCCATATATACTGAGGGCTAACAATGCACAAACTGCCTTCCATTCTCCCAAAGAGGACTTCAGGATAGCCTGAGAAGTCAGAAAGTCTAGGTGCAAACCAGGGATTCCAGCCTTTGTGGTCATGTTCTGCTCAATCAATATAGGCTCTAGGTGCAGTGCTTTTGCCACTTCTCCATTACTGGGAGAAGCCATCTCTGGGTTGAAGGGAATTCCACCCTTAATAGGCACTCCAATCAGTGATGAAAACTCCTCTAGCAGAGGTCCTAACTGAAAGTTCTGGAAAGTGAAGCATCTCAAAGGAGGGTCATAAAACTGTAGGCAAGTATGGATCAAACTCCTCTGAGAAGGATCCAAGTCCATAACCATATCAAGGATGCCTCCATAATGCTCTCTGAATAATGGGATGTGGTCTGGAGTGATAAGTGCCTAGACCTGTCTGATGCCAGTCAGCACAGGCTCAAAGAAATGATATGAAATGTTGCTCTTCTTGGGTGCCATGACTGCTGATGAAGAGCTGAAAACAGATGCTGATGATGAAGACTGATACTGGAGATGAGCCACTGATAGGCTGAGGCTGGTGATAAAAGTAGCTGAAGTAGGCAACTGATGAAGATAGCTTGAAGCAGATAACTGATGAACAAGGGTCTATGCAGATGAAGGGGTCAAAACCAAGCCAAAGTATAATGTGGATACCCTGAAAAACAAATAAAAAAATGTTAAATGATGCAAATGATGAGTATGCAAATGATATGCAAGGGTTTGTGATCAAGCTGGATTTGATTATCTGTCTTGATATAAAAGCCCCATGTATGTTTTAAGAAGTCCAGATGGAGGTTCAGAAATCCAGTAACCAAGGTGGGGGACTCAAATAAAGAGTCACATGTCCAGGGTTAAATCACAAGAACTGTCCAAAGTGAAGCATTCTTAAACAAAACAAGTATCAGGGTATGATGTGGCCAAGGGTTCCTGCAAACCTATAAACAGCCCAACCCTCTCACAGGTAGTGTTCTAAAACAAGGATCCTCAGACTTGGATCAGTTATGAGAAGTGTAAACACTTCTAACCCGGAGGTACAGTGTTTACAATAACCATAAAATATCCTCCTCTAATTCACCTCAGTTTCTGAAGGTCAATAATAAAGGTCATCCAGACATAGCAGGCTTCCCAGATAGCCCTAGCACTACAGGAAATCTGTAGCACAGAGTTCTCAAGAAGAAACCCACATCTGAACCGTGTTTCATATTCCCGCACCAGACCGAAATGGAATGGGAAAGAACATGAACCACTCTAGCCTAGGTGTCACTCAGGTCCCAGGTATAGGACCTTAAACTCTCAATGAACCCCACCCATCAAAACAATAAACCAGATCCACCAGATAACAGTATGACAGTATGATATATAAAGCTGTAAAGAAAGCAATAAATAACTGTACATAAAGCAGTAAATAAAGCAAATATACAAACACAATTAGCACATAACACCCCAATAAACACAAATCAAACAAGCGCTAGGAGGAACCCACAAAAAGAACCAGAAGCCCTGGTTACAGTATAAGGGTCCCCAGCAGAGTCGCCAAGCTGTCGCTCCCACCAAATGACACCTGGTCAGAAGGGGTACAGACGCGAACGGTCGGCGAAGGAGGAGGAATGAATAGAGTCGCCAGCTAGGCATTTTTATCCCGAAGGAAAGGTAATGCTGCATAAACCTAGGAAAAGATATGGATAAGACGGTCGCGAACCAGAGAAACTGAGAAAGGGGGTTGGTTACAACCTGGGAAGGTATTAGCACCCAGATTGTCCGCCGTACTCGACGGGATCCCCGCTTGAAAGATTTGTGTTTTAAAGGGGGTAGTGTCAGTGCAATTTGTGTATCAAAGCTGGAAAAGAATGCAAGTGTCAGTGTGAAATAAATGTGAAGTGCATAAGAGAAATGTCTGTGCAAGAACAAAAGTGAAGAGCTCAAGATAATGAGGCTTAAAGAATGAAACTGGAAGGAGGGGGAATATACAGAGACTTTTGTTCGATAACTGTTAAGTTATGCCTACATATCCTCTCGTGCAATGAGGAAGTCAGAACACCGTAGTTCGACCCAAAGAGACTGGAAGATAAATTGACTTGTGAACTGCTTACTTGACTATGCTCAAGTGTATGACCTGTCTGGCTCAGGTGCAAACTGTCTTGCATTAGACGGAAGAAGCAAGTTCTCGTTTATGAGTGAATGAGATGAGAAAAGAATCCCGGAGGAGACGATTATTGTTTGTTTTTGTGTTTTCAGTCTTTTATTGCTTTTGGATTTGTCATAAGTTAATGAGCTTAAGCCTAAACCAATGGGTTAGTAAACTCATCACATCCTCCCTCTGATTAGGGGTAATGAGGATACCTTAAGTGTGAAGTCAGTATCTCACACTTAATCACCATGATGTAGGATTCAGATCATTAACCTACTTGTGATTATTTAGATGTTTTTGTTGTTTTTGTTTAGTGTTGAGTAATGAGATTAAGCCATAATCAATGATTTAATGGACTCATTACACCATCCTAATAGAAGGATAATAGATGAGAACATTTAAGCTGAGGAAGACTCCTCAACTTAATCCATGATTAGGGATTAACCTCATGACAAAACAAAGCCTTTATTAAGTGGATTTTAGTTAATGATAGAATGAAGAAGTGATTTTTATGGTTTGTAAGACAACTTGAGGGGGACTTGTCCATTAACACTAGGGTTAGTCCTTCTTAACCAATTAAGGAAGAATTAGAACCCTAATGCAAGGCCCAAGTTACAAGCTTGATGTCTTAGTGATTATTAGGTGAATTGATTAAAGGATTTAAACACATTAAGGGTTTAACACTTAGGATTAAAGTTATACACTCCATCCTAATAGAAGGATGCAGGCATAAGCTTAATCACAAAGCCTTAAAGCCTTTAGGGTTTAGTCCCTGATTATGAGATGAGAAGAGAAGACACAAAGATGACACAAAGGTAAAACTAATGGGAGACTAATCAAACCCTAATTTTTATCATTCTTGGAGATCCTAGGGTTTATGAGGCTTAAGAGAGAAAGATCTTCAGAGAAGCCACCAGGAAAGGGACAAATGAATGGAGAAAGAAACAAAGAGGAGCAAAACAACTTGCTTCACTTAAGAAGACAAGTTGCTTGAAGGAAGAAAGTAAGATTAACCAGAATGAGCAAGCTCAATCCAATACACATACAAAATGCAGCAAGGGAAGTATGAAAGAGATGAAAAGAGCTTATGAGAAGTGAAGGCAAATTCACTTCTCAAACAACTTACCACCTGAAATGTTAGCATAAGAAATGAAATGCAATGCAAATGAGATGAAATGTGATGATGCAAACCAAAACCAGGAGCAAGAACATGAAGCTAATGATGCTAAGAGATGATGCAAACATGAGACAAGGCAATGCGAATGATGAAGCAAACATAAGGATGCAAATGAGGCATGCTTTGAAGCATGGAAGTACATGAAAAGTTATGAAATGTAAAGGACAAATAACATGGCAAATGAAAGATGCAATGATCAAACATGATTCTAATATGTCCTAAGCTGTATTATGAATCAAATGAATGCACAAAATATCATGGCAAGTCATTGGATGCAAGCAAATGAGAAATGGATGCAAGGGAAGGCACAAATTAGGGTTTCATGCATTATGCAAAGCAAAAATCCAAAACCAGAAGCAAATGACATGATAAAAATTTGAAAATGCAATCAAAGATACCCTAAACCTATACAAGCTCACTGCCCAAAGGAGGGGATCCAACTCTTAACCTAGTGAAAGTTATGAATTTCCTAAGATTGCTAGGGTTTTAAGGTACCTTGTCAAGAAAAATGCTAAACAAATTAAAAATGCAAGATCAATTCAAACCAATTTTATCCTATAAACTACATGCTATACAAGATCCAATGCAAAAGGAATCATTATCCAACTCTCAATGGTTAGGCAGAAAGAAATTTTTGAAGTTTGACATAAAATATTGCCTTGAAATGAAATTAAATCCAATGAAAATGATCAAAAGGCATCAAGAACAAAAAAGAAATTTGGTTTGAGAGTTGGACAATGTTTCTAAATGTTTTTAAATGCTATGTGAATTTTTTTGTGATTTTTAAATACCTAAATGTATTTTTAATTAATTAATTTTCATTAACTAATTAAAAATAAACATTTAAATGATTTAAAAATAATTTTTTATGCAAAAAATAAAAATAAAAATATTTTTGTGTTCTGAAAATTTATGAAACCTTTGACAAAATATTTCATGATTTTTAGATGATTTTAACTATTTTTAAAAATCCGTACAAATAAATGCAAAACAAATGAAAATAAAATGAATTTAAATAGAAAAAGGAGAAAGTCAGCCAATCTGATGGCTGAGATTCAAACTCACAGGGGCGGGAATTGACCTGGCGTGCAAACGAACGGCTCACATTCAAACTTGCCTAATTATGATTAAACCCTAATCAGAAGCCCTAATGACTTTCAGATGACCGGAACAGTGTTCCGGTCATCTTCTTCGGCCAGCCAAAATCTCAATCTCTCTCAAAACGCATCAAAACCTCACAAAACTCTCCAGAATCAAACTATGAACATCACTAAACATAAACCCTAAAACAAACAACATTTATTTTTCGTGAATCAAAGGAAACAAGCAAAAACATTTTCACGGGCAAACTTTCAGAACATCACAACATGCTTGTTTCTGTCTCATTTTCAAAAATAAATAGATCCCCATAATCAGGGCAACATATAGAACAACATTCTAACAAGAAATCAAAGTTCTGGAAAATTTGTTCATCATGTTACCTGAGATTGAGCTTTCAGTCCAGGAGCTTTCTGCTTGCCTCTTTGCCTCAAAATGGTCCCAATGGTCCTCTTGATGAAGTTATGAAGCTTGGTTGGAGTTTAAAATGGTTGGTTTGTGAGTTTGAAGAAGTTCTGTTCAGGGGAGGGAAGGAATCGTGTTTCAGTTTGAGGAGGTTTCAAGGATGAATGAGGGTAGGGAAATGATCAGGGGAGCATGCTGAGTGATCCTATGAAGTTTGTTTTTATGTTTGATGCTTGTGTGATGTGTTTAGAATGGAAATGCATAAGAGGGCAAAGCTTGGTGCTATGGCTTGGAGAGTGTTTCAGGCTTGTGTGTCTGGTGTGTTATGTTGCATTTGGTCCACTTATCACTCTTGGATAGGTCAGAGGAGTTGGTCTGGCCTAGCTTGATTGGTATGGGTCTTTATGCAAAAAGTCAAGTTTTGTGTAAGAGAGGTATGGGTCAATAGTAGGCCAAGGACAATAGGGGTGTCCTGCGCAGCAAGGAATGAGGAGAGCCATGGGATCAGTCTTGAAGCCAATTAACAAGTGGATTAGGGTTTGTATGATGTTTTGCAACTTTGTTCAATTTTGGCCCTTTTGAAGTTTCTTGATCCACAAGTCATGAAAATGGGCAAACCTTTGGTGCATTCTGAATTTTAGGCCTTGGTTTATGTTTTTACAAAGATTAGAAGTTCATTTGAAAGCACAATTTGTCTTGGCAAGTGGTTTTGCAACTTTGCCTCTTTGGTACATAACTTGAAATTATGTGATTTTTCCCAACTTTGACAAGCCATAACTTTTGATCCAAAATGAATTAGAATGAGTTCTTGTACTTTTAGAAAAGGGAAAGATCCATTCTACGACTTTAATGACCAAAGTTTTCTCATTTGAAGCATTTTTGAATCAAACAGTAAGGGTTGAAAAAGTTTCCCAAAATGGCAAGTTTCCATTACAAGTCATTTTCCCAAAAAGGAAACTTTGCAAATGGCTTGAAATTCTTCAATTTTGTGAACTTCCAACATCTTCTATGATCAAATAAAGATCATACACATTCAAAATGATGAAGAACACCCTTTGGTTGGGTCATTGGGGGCCTCAGATGCCCTGATTTTACACTGACTTGCTCAAGAAGTCAACTCTTGATCAGATGCCTTCCCCATGGAATTTATTCATGAAAATTGATATGCATGATCCCTATACCATATAGAGACCAATAGAAACAAGAATGACCAAAAAATTTGGAGTTATGGCCTTTGAAACCAAAACCCTAATTCTAGGTCATCTGTGTAGTTAAACCTGGCTCTACTTCCATGCCATTCTCAGTTCTTGTGGTTCTTTGACTTTCTTGACTTTGTGAGGATACAATAAGATTCTTGAACATACATGGACCCCTTTGAAGTGATTGATGACCTTTGGAGTGGCTCAAATGGCTCTTGGATTGCTCAGATCATAAACCCTAGATGCAGATGACTTAGACACAATGCAGTGAATCAAAAATGTAATATGAGATGCTATGATTGAACTTATGCATATGAAAAGATCACAAGCCATGGTGTGAATTGGTGAGGGCAAATTTGGGGTGTTTACAGAATCCTCCGACCCCAACATTCTCAACTGGGTGCGAAGATGAACTGAATGCATCGATGTCTTTCTTCTGACCATTGTAATAAACCTCTCCCCTATAGTTCCATGGGATTGTAGAAAATCGTAACAATTGATACTTCCTCCTCTTTCATGACCTTATCAAACTATATACTCCATTCTCCCATCATTCTCTGTATTTCTGACCTCAATAGATCATAACCATCGTCAGAATTAACATAGTTCAAATAGCCATCTTCACAACCTGTAAATATGTCTTTCTTAGCAAGGAAATCCTTTACATCCAACAATGAAGTTTTCAGGGAATTAACATCAAATATCAGGTTCAAACATTCGCCACTATCAATAGCTCCTACGGAATTTCCATGATAAGGCATGGGATTTTGTAGCACATTCGGGGTTGGAGCGAAGTTGATCACCTTAAAGTCTATCAGATCTTGAACAACATGCTTTAGATCTTGACAATTTTCGGTGCCATGGCCGGGAGCCCAGAAATGGAACTCGCAATGGGAATTAGCATCGTAACCTAATGGGAGCTGACCTAACCTTGGAGGCTACATGGTTCTTAATTGGACCATCTGGAGTTGGAGAAGATTCTGTAGTAGTTGGGAGTACGACATCGGAGGCGCCTCAAAATGTCTATCCTTTGACCAAGGAGGGTAATATGGACGGGGAGGCTTTTGCTGTTGATAATTCTGTTGGTGCTGTTGTTGCGGTTGTTGAACCTGTTGCTAGTTAGCAGGAGCAGAAATAGTGACGGGAGCGACCTGATGATAAGCATTCCCATTTACCCTTTTATTCTGAGTATATACGGCCCCAACATCGCCTTCCCTTCTCTTCACAAAAGGCTTCTTAACCCCAGAGGTTGACGCTCCGCTGCTTTGAATCTTACATTGTTTCATCCAGCACTCTATCCTTTCGCCTGTTAAGATAATATCAGAAAATCCACTGGAGGAACAGCCAGCCAACCTCTCTATGAAGTTCCCCGGGAGGGTATCCATGAAGAGATCAACCATCTCCCTTTCCAACAACGGTAGTTGAACTCTGGCAGCAACCTCACGCCATCTCTGCGCATAGTCTTTGAAACTTTCAGAACTTTTCTGAGACAGGCTTTGAAGTTGAGTCTAGATGGGAGCTATGTCGATGTTATATTGGTATTTCTTGAGAAAGGATTCCCCAAGCTCCTTCCAATTGCAGACATAATTCTTCTCCAGTTTCATGTACCACTCCAGTGAGCCCCCAGACAAGCTGTCTTGGAAGTGGTACATCCAGAACTTCTCGTCTTTTGTATGTGCAGTGATTTTGCGATAGAAGGCTTGCAAGTGAGTCTTAGGGAAAGAGTTGCCGTTATACTTGTCAAAACCCGGTGGTCTAAACTTTGGAGGGATAACCACCCTTGAAACCAGCCCCATATCAGAAACATCGATACCAAAAGTATCTTTTCATTCCAAAGTGTCGCTCCCACCTGATGACACAGGGCCAAGAGGGGTACAGACGCGAACAGTCGGCTAACGAGAGAACATGAAGATGAACTAAGAGTCGCCAGCTAGGCATTTTTATACCGAAGGAAAGGTAATGCTGCATAAACCTGGAAAGATATGGATAAGACGGTCGCGAACCAGAGAAACTGAGAAAGGGGGTTGGTTTCAACCTGGGAAGGTATTAGCACCCAGGTTGTCCATCGTACTCGACGAGATCCACGCTTGAAAGTTTGTTCTTAAAGGGGTAGTGTCAGTGCTATTTTGTGTGCAAAAGTTGGAAAAGAATGCAGGTGTCAGTGCAAAGAAGTGTGAAGTGAAGAAAAGGAGTGTCAGTGTAAGAAAAGCGTGCAAAGCTCAAGATAATGAGGCTTAAAGAATAATGCTGGAAGAGGGGGAATATGCAGAGACTTTTGTTCGATAACAGTTAAGTTATGCCTACATATGCTCTCGTGCAATGAGGAAGTCAGAACACCGTAGTTCGACTCAAAGAGACTGGAAGATAAATTGACTTGTGAATTGCTTACTTATCTATGCTTAAGTGTATGACCTGTCTGGCTCAGGTGCAAACTGTCTTGCATTAGACGGAAGAAGCAAGTTCTCGATTGTGAGTGAATTTGATGAGAAAAGAATCCCGAAGGAGACGATTATTGTTTGTTTTTGGTATCTTCAATCTTTTATTGCTTTTTGGAGTTTGTCATAAGAAAATGAGTTTAAGCCTAAACCAAGGGTTAGTAAACACATCACATCCTCCCTCTGATTGGGGTAATGAGAATACCTTAAGTATGAAGTAAGCACCTCACACTTAATCACCATGGTGTAGGATTAAGCTCATTAACCTACTTGTGATTATTTAGATGTTTTTTGGGGTTTTTGTTTAGTGTTAAGTAATGAGTTTAAGCCATAATCAAGGATTTAATGGACCCATTACACCATCCTAATAGAAGGATAATAGATGAGAACATTTAAGCTGAGGAAGATACCTCAACTTAATCCATGATTAGGGATTAACCTCGTGACAAAACAAAGCCTTTATTAGAGTGGATTTTAGTTAATGATAAGATTAAGAAGTGGATTTTATGGTTGGTAAGACAACTTGAGGGGGACTCGTCCATTAACACTAGGGTTAGTCCTTCTTAACCAATTAAGGAAGAATTAGAACCCTAATGCAAGGTCCAAGTTACAAGATTGATGTCTTAGTGATTATTAGGTGGATTGAATAAGAGATTTAAACACATTAAGGATTGAACACTTAGGATTAAAGTTATACACTCCATCCTAAGAGAAGGATGCAGGCATAACCTTAATCACAAAGCCTTAAAACCTTTAAGGTTTAGTCCCTGATTAAGAGATGAGAAAAGAAGACACAAAAGATGATACAAAGGTAAATCTAATGGAGGGACTAATCAAACCCTAATTGTTATCATGCTTGGGTATTCCTAGGGTTTCTGAGGCTTGCAAGAGATCTTCAAGAAGAGCCACTAAGGAGAAGCAAAATGAAAGGAGGAGAAGCAGAAGAAACAAGTCAACTTACTTCACTTAAGAAGATAAGTTGCTTGAAGAAAGAAAGTGGAGAAGGAACATGAATGAGCAAGCTCACTCTAAGACAAATACAAAATGCAGCAATGAATGCAAGAGAGATGAGAGGAGATTATGAGAAGTGAAGGCAAATTCACTTCTCAAAGTAACTTACCACCTGAAAAGTTAGTAAAAGGAAATGAGATGAAATGAGAATGAAATGAAATGAAAGGATGAAAACCAGAACCATAAGAAAATTCATGATGCAAATGATGCTAATAGATGATGCAAAGGTATACCAAATGTTATGGATGATCATACAAAGGATGAGAATGCAAATGAAGCATAAAAGAAGCATGAAAGTTCATGAATGCACATGAAATGAAATGAATGCATAACATGGCAAATGGATGATGCAATGATCAAACATGATTCTAATGTGTCCTAAGGTGTCTTACATGTCATGTGAATGCATAAAATGTCATGGCAAGTTCATGAATGCAAGCATATGCAAAAGGGATGCAAATGAAGATACAAAATTAGGGTTTACATGCAAAACTCAAAAACAGAAGCAAATGACAAGATAAAAAAATGAAAATGCACTCAAAGGGACCCTAAACCTATACTAGGTTACCATCCAAAGGGGGAGGTCAGAAGCTAAACCTAAAAGGAGTTATGAATTTCCTAAGTTTCTAGGGTTTTTTGGGTGATCCTCAATGTAAAATGCCAAATAATTTAAAAAGGCAGAAGAAATTTATGACAAAATTATTTTAGAAAATACAATTCAAATGAAGATCAATTCAAAAAGAACCATGGTAATACCATTCTTGGTTAGGCAGAAAATAATTCTAGAAGTTAGGGTTCAAAAATGGGATTTTATGAACCCTAAATTCAAAGAAAAAATGTCAAAATGATTCAAAACCAAAAAGAAATTTGTGTGAATGTAATGACAATGTCTCTAAATGTTTAAAGATGCAATGTGAATTTTTTGGGATTTTTTAGAAACCTAAATGATATTTTAATTAATTAATTTTCATTAATTAATTAAAATAAACAATTAAATGTCTAAAAAATACTATTTAAATGCAAAAAATAAAAATAAAAATATTTTTGGGTTAAGAAAATTATTTAAAGTCAAAATGCAGAAATAAAATATTTTTTTTGGATTTTCTATGTATTTTAAATAATTCGTGCAAAAATAAATAATAAAATTGAATTAAAAACAAAATAAAATGAGAAGTATGCAGGATGGAGGGACAAGATTGAAACTGGGTTTGAAGGGATTGACTGGCGCCACATCCAATGGCCCAAATTCAAATTTCACTAAACCTGATTAATTAATTAAATAATCCTAATTAATAACTAATCACAAGATCCTAGCCACTCAAACACGCGCGGGAGAACAGATCAAAGGGCCCAGATTCAAAGTTTGCCCTAACCCTAATTAGTCACTTAATGACTCTCAGGTGGCCGGAGAAGACCTCCGGTCATCTTCTCCGGCCAACTCCTCCCCTGAAAATTTCCAAATCACTCCCTAGGTCATTTCTGGAGCTCTAAAGCTCCAGATTCACTCCTTTCACTCTCCTAAGATCAAATCCACCCTCAAAAACAATTTCTTTTCACTCAATCTCAAGATTCGAAGCAATGAACAAAAATGGTGAAACTTTCAGACAAGCAATACATTCTCAATTCTTCATCATTTTCAAAAATAACAAGTTCAGTGTACTCAGGGGAACATGCTTAACCACTTAGTAACTTAAAATAATGGTTTTGAAAAAATTAATTCGCATGGCTACCTGAGATGGAGCTTTCAATCCTTGAGCTTTCTGGCTGCTTCCTTGGGGAAAAATGCCTCCAATGGCCTCCCTGAAGAAGTTTTGATGCTTGGAGAGCTTTGAGGAAGGCTGGTTTGTGAGTTTTGACTCCTCTGGTCAGAAAATCGTGTTTGGCTTATGGTGTGTTCTTGGCTGTTTTGATGGGTGGTTTATGATCAGTGATTGATTTAGAGATGAATGGTGGAATTTGTTTTGAGTTTGAGCAAGTGTGCTGTGTGTTTCGAAGGAAAATGCAAGAGAGGTGATTTTTGTGAACTTATGGATGCTGAGGATTCAGGCTGAGTTCTTGTGTGTTATGGCTTGCATAAATTCCACATATCAATTTGTGATAGGTCTGTGGAGTTGGTGTGGGCTATGCTGATTGGTATGAGGTGTTTTGCAAAAAGTCAAGATTTCTTGTACTTGAGGTATGGGCAAGTGGCAGGCTTGGTACAATGGGGTGTCTGGTGCAGCAAGGATCAAGGATGGCCATTGAATTCTCTTTGAGGCAATTCAGCATGTGGGATATAAGTTATGAGGTGTTTTGCAATTTTATGAAACTTTGGCCCCTTTGAGATTTCTTCATGGGCAAGGTATGAAATGTTGTGATTCCTTGGGCAATTTTCAGCAAAATGAGTCATGTGATGTTGTTATGATGTTTAGAAGTCAATTAGAGGTCACTTAGAAGCTTGGTAAGTGAATTTGCAAAAATCCCCCTTTGGCATGAAACTTGAAATTATGTGATTTTTGCCAGCTTTGACAAGCCATAACTTGAGTTCCAAAATGAATTAGATCTTGTTCTTATACTTTTTGAAAAGGGAATGATCCAATCTACAACTTTCATGACCAACAATTTTTCATTTGAAGCATTTTTGGTTGAGAAAGATGAGGTTGAAAAACTTTCCCAAAATGGAAAGTTTACATTACAAGTCATTTCCATTTTTGGCAACTTTTGGTTTTGCTCACTTTTATTCAAATTTATGAACTTCTAAACACTTCAATGATCAAATAAAGACCATATAACTTCAATTTGATGAAAAATCCACTTTGGTTCCATGTTGGGGGGCTCAAATGCCCTGATTTTGCTCTGACTTGCTCAAGAAGTTACCCAGTGATCAGATGACTTCCAAAATGAATTTCTTCATCAAACTTGGTATGCATGATCCTTATAACATATTGAGACCATTAGAAACAAGAATGACCCAAACATTTGGAGTTATGGCCTCTGAAACCAAAACCCTAATTTTAGGTCATCTGTGTGTAACACGGTGGGAGAACTGACTTTAGTTAAATGTTGCGGATAGCAAGAGTCGCCACCGACTTTTATTTTATCCAAAAGGAAAGGACATAATAGAACAAGAAAGACCTTAAAAAGATTTTGAGTTCGGGGGGTAGGTTATACAAAGGGAAGGTGTTAGCACCCTTTATATCCATGGTTATCCATGAGATCTTAGTTACTTAGCTCACTTTAAATTATTTTGAGAAAGGTGTAGTGTGTGATTAAAAAATTTCTAAGTACGTTATAATGATCCTCGTATGGATGTATATAAAGACTTTATTTTGAAAATTTGTTTGAAATGTGAAGTGTAAGGAAGTATTTTGAAAAGGTGAGCAAGTACTTAAGAGGAACCTACCCTATATTAAGTCTTTACTGTTCTTATATATTCTTTCAATGGTAAGACTATCCCTATTATTAAGGAATAGGTAGTCATTACCTTGGATGTAAGAAGGGACATGTATAGGGACATCTGAATTTAGGCAACTGCAAGGTGTCTTTAGCAATTCGTAGGGACTTATCATCTTTTATTCGAAGGGACAAGATCATTTATTGTAGGCAACCTCAAAGGGACTTGATCTTATAATTTGAAGGGACTTGATGATATTTTATGAAGGGACTTTTCTTAAGACACCTTACTTGACCTTAGAAATAGGCAACATGAGAGGTAACCCTAGAAAGTGAAAGATGGCGATCAAAGATCGACTTACGTGTGTGAGTGTTTATATTCAAGTATTTATCTTATTTAATTAATTTTCTAAATCAATTTTAATCACAAACATGTTATGCACACCCTAAAATTACTAACCATGACAATAAAAATATTTAAAAAATAAAATAGAGACAAAAAAAATAAATCTACGACTATTACATGGCTTTCGCAATTACACAATAACAGAAACAATTAATGATAAATATAATAAATAAGCAATAATTTAAAAGGTTAGTGATAATGAAATAATAATAATAATAAAAGGGTTAGTATAAATATATAAAGAAGATAAAAATTTAAAAGAATATTATTTTTTAAGTTAAATAAACATTTAGAAATTTTTTAGAAGAAAATAGAATAATTATAATAATAATAAATAAATACTAATTACTTATAACAAAAAATGATTAATTATTTAATTATAGTTTATAACAAAGTTAATAAAAATTAGGGTTAGAAAAAAAATTAGGGTTTACATTTTATTTAAGAAAAATTAGGGTTTTAATTATTAATTTACAAAAATCAATTTATTTATAAGATATATACAACAATAATAATATAAATATACATGATGAAATAAAATATAAATAATTTGATTTTTTTAAGAAAAATAAATTGTGAAATAAAAAGAATAAGTTTATTATAAAAATAATATGAACATTTTATTTTTAAGAATTTATTATTTAAGAAATTCATTAAATTAAATATATAAAATAAACAAAATAATGAAAAAAAATTGAAAAAATAAACATACCTGGGGCTGGGATTCGAACCTAGGCCCTAGGCTTCAATCTTTGAGTCCCTCAACCACAACCACCAGGCCAGGCGCATCCTTGTGTCATGATACAGGTAGTATTCCTTTTATTACTAACCTGCAAAAATAGCAAAAATAAAGCAAAACAAAATGGCATGGGGGGGAATCGAACCCAGGACCATTCAATACACAAGCAAACACACAAACCACCTGAGCCACATGGGGCGCGTATGTCGCTCCCGAAGATTTGCATCCTGGTACAAGCGCGAACGGTCGGCGAAAAGAATAGTGAGAACACACAGCCGTGAACTCACTGGAGAATGAATAGAGTCGCCAGCTAGGCATTTTTATCCCGGAGGAAAGGTAATGCTGCATAGACCTAGAAAAAGATGGATAAGACGGTTGCGAACCAGAGAGACTGAGAAAGGGGTTGGTTACAACCTGGGAAGGTATTAGCACCCAGATTGTCCATCGTACTCGACGGGATCCACGCTTAAAAGATTTGTGTTTTAAAGGGGTAGTGTCAGTGCAATCTGTGTGTAAAACAGCTGGAAAAGAATGTACAGGTGTCAGTGTAAAAGAAAAGTGAAGTGTATAAATGAAGTGTCAGTGTAAGAATGAGAATGAATTGCTCAAGATCATGAGGCTTAAAGAAATGAGCTGGAAGGAGGGGGGATGAACAGAGACTTTTGTTCGATAACTGTTAAGTTATGCCTACGTATCCTCTCGTGCAATGAGGAAGTCAGTACACCGTAGTTCGACCCAAAGAGACTGAAAGGTGAATTGACTGATGAACTGCTTGCTTGCCTATGCTCAAGTGTATGACCTGTCTGGCTCAGGTGCAAACTGTCTTGCATTAGACGGAAGAAGCAAGTTCTCGATTGTGAGTGAAGATGATGAGGAAAGAATCCCGGAGGAGACGATTATTGTTTGTTTTTGAGTTTTCAGTCTTTTATTTCTTTTGAAAGTTTGTCATAAGTTAATGAGCTTAGGCCTAAACCAATGGGTTAGTAAACTCATCACATCTTCCCTCTGATTAGGGGTAATGAGAGTACCTTAAGTGTGAAGTCAGATTCTCACACTTAATCACCTTCGGTGTAGGATTAAGATCATTAACCTACTTGTGATTATTTAGATGTTTTTGTTGTTTTTTTGTTTAGTGTTGAGTAATGAGGTTAAGCCATAATCAAGGATTAAACAGACTCATTACACCATCCTAAAAGAAGGATGATAGATGAGAGTGTTTAAGCTGAGGAAGACTCCTCAACTTAATCCATGATTAGGGATTAAACCCATGACAAAACAAGCCTTTATTAAGTGGATTTTAGATTAATGATATGATGATGAAGTGAATTTTATGATTTGTAAGACAACTTGAGGGGGACTTGTCCATTAACACTAGGGTTAGTCCTTCTTAACCACTTAAGGAAGAATTAGAACCCTAATGCAAGGCCCAAGTTACAAGTGATGTCTTGATGATTATTAGATGAATTGATTAAGAGATTTAAACACCTTAAGGGTTCAAGACTTAGGATTAAAGTTATACACTCCATCCTAAGAGAAGGATGCAGGCATAAGCTTAATCACAAAGTCTTAAAGCCTTTAGGGTTTAGTCCCTGATTATGAGGTGAGAAGAGAGGACTCAAAGAGAGACACAAAGGTAAAAACTATGGGGGGAGACTAATCAAAACCCTAATTCATTATCATGCTTGATTGGTCCTAAGGTTTGTGAGGTTTTCAAGGACAATCTTCAGAAGAACCACCAGGAAGCAGATGAACAAGAACAAGAGAAGCAAAGTGACTTGCTTCATTCAAGAAGTCAAGTCACTTGAAGAAAGAAAGTGGGAAGGAGAAGAATGAGCAAGCTCAAACTCAAACACACATAAAAATGCAGCAATGGATGCAAGAGAGATGAAAAGAAGAGTTATGAGAAGTGAAGGCAAATTCACTTCTCAAGTTTACTTACCACCTGAAAAGTTAGAAAGAAATGCAATGCAATGCAAGATGAAATGAAATGGCATGATGCTAGACCAAACCAGAAGCATGTTGATGATGATAATGATGCTATGAGATGCTGCAAACATGAGACAAGGCATGGAGATGCTCATACAAGATTATGAATGCAAATGATGCAAGTTAAGGAGTATGAACAAACATGAAATGTTATGAAGCATACAAGGCAAATGACATGGCAAATATGCAATGCAATGATCAAACATGTTTCCTATATGTCTTAGGATGTCAAATGAATCATAAGCATGCACAAAATGCAAAGACAAGTCATGTTATGCAAGGAAATGCAAGGAGGATGCAAAAGGAAGCCCAAATTAGGGTTCATGGATCAAACATCAAACAAAAACCCAAAACAGAAGCAAACCTCATGATAAAAAATGGAAAATGGCACCCAAAGAAACCCTAGGCCTATGATGAACCACTGCCCAAAGGGGAGCTCTCAACTCTCAACCAAACTCAAGATATGAATTTTCTAAGTTATTAGGGTTTTTTAGGGTTCTTAACAAAACAAATGCCAAACAATTTGAAAATGCAAGAACAATTCATGGCCTTTTTATCCTTGAAAATACATGCTAAACACAAAACAATGCAAGAAGAATCAATGTCTCAACCTTCTCCAAAAGGCAGAAATGAATTTTCAAACATGTGATCAAAATAATGCATAAAAAATGATTTAATTCAATGAAAAATTATTAAAATGCATCAAGATCAAAAAAGAAATTTGGTTTGAAGGTTGGACAATGTTTCTAAATGTCTTAGAACATTTCATGAATTTTTTTGTAATTTTTAAATACCTAAAAGTATTTTTAATTAATTAATTCTCATTAATCAATTAAAAAAAATCTTTTAAACATTTAAAAATACTTTTTTAATGATAAAAAATAAAATAAAAATATTTTTGGGTCTTAAAAATTAATAAAACTTTAAAGAAAAAGTTTCATAATTTTTAAGAATTTTTTGCTATTTTAAAATAATTATGCAAATTAAATGACAAATAATGAAATAAAAATAAGAAAAAAGGAAAGTAAGCAGATCTAAGGGTGGAGATTTGAACTGGGTTTGGAGGCATTGACTAGCGCGTCATCCAATGGCCATGGTTGATTCTGATTAAACTTATTTAATTAATGATTAATTAAACAAAACAAGAGGATTAGGGCAAAACAAAGGATCTGGGCCATCTATCCACGCGGGAAGTCAATGGAGTTAAATAATCTAACGCCCAGGATTCAAACAGAAGTTAATGACTGTAATTAGGGCTAAACGAACTCAGGTGACCGGAGGGGAGCTCCGGTCATCTTCTCCGGTTGCACAAAAACCCTAAAACACGAATCAGGCACCTATTCTACAAATCAAGCACACCTAAATGATCCTCTAACTTCCTAGGTCATGAATCCAAGCTCAAACAACATTTATGCACCATGAATCAAAGGAATCGAAAGGAAAGAAATTTACGGGCAAAATTTCAGAGGGACCATACAAGCTCAGTTTTCACTCATTTTTGATTCTGAAACCAACCCCATGACCAGCAAGACATGAATAATCAATTTATAACTCAAAAACCAAGCTTTGAGAGAAAAGTTTCCATGATCATACCTGAGCTGGAAAGCTTCAAAACTGAGCTTCCAGAGCTTTCCTTGTGTGCAAATGGACTCCCTTGTATCCCTTGATGCTAATGGAAGGCTTCAAAGCTCTTGTGGATGGCTGATTTGTGAGAACCAGTTCTGGTGTAGCAGGAAATGAGCTTTGTGTACAGGCTGTTTCAGTTCAAAGTAAAGGGTGGTTTTGACTCCTTGTGGTATGCTTGACTTGTTGGTGAAGGAAAATGAAGTGTTTGATGGCTGGCTAGTGAGATTCGAAGAGAACTGGTTCTGAGGGTGGGAAATGGTGAAGCTCAGGTCAGGCTTGTTTCAGGCTTGAACTTTGGTGGTTTCAGGCCTATGAAGTGTGGTGAGATGATTGGTGAAGATGGTTCTTGTGTTTGTATGCTGTGGAGAGAAATTCGAAGGCTTATGCAAAAATGGAGTGTTTTGTGAATGTGTTGTTCTAGTGTGTTTCAGGCTTGTGTGTTATGATGTTTTGCTTGCAAATTGTTTGTATAAACAATGCTGATTGGTCAGAAGATGTGACATGCCCTTTATTGATTGGGATGTTTACTTTTGCAAAATGTCAACTTGGTTGTAAGAGAGGCATGGGCTTGGTTCTAGGCTAGCATAAGTACATGGACTGGCGCAGCATGGCATGGAGAGAAGCTAGGGCTGGTTCAGCATCCAAGAAATCAAGTGGGTGAGATGTGATGATAGTTTTTGCAAGTTGCTTGCTTTATGGTTCACATGGAAAAATCTTGTTGCATAAGCCATGAAACATGAGGCACCTTGGTTCAAATCTGACTTTTAGAAGTTACATGATCATGTTAAGTGCATTAGAAGCCCATATGGTGACTGAATTGGCCTTGGAAGGAGAATTTGCAATTTTTGCCTTTGGTGCATAACTTGAAAATCAATGATTTTTGCTAACTTTGCCATACCATAACTTTTGATCCAAAAAGAATTTGATCATGTTCTTGTACTTTTTGAAAAGGGAAAGATGATATCTACAACTTTCATGACCAAAGTTTTTCCATTTGAAGCCTTTTTGGATCAAGAATCAAGGCTTGAAAAATGACCTAAAATGATGCATTCTTGAAAAGTCAACTATGCCCAAAAAGTCAACATTTGCAAAAACCCTAAATTCTTGATTTTCATGAACTTCAACCTTCTTCCATGATCAAATAAAGATCATATACACTCAAAATGATGAAGATCACCCATTGGTTGGGTCATTGGGGGCCTCAGATGCCCTGATTTTGCACTGACTTGTCTAGAAAGTCAACTCTTGATCAGATGACTTCCCCATGGAATTTCTTCATGAAAATTGATATGTATACTCCCTATACCATATAGAGATCAATGAAAACAAGAATGACCAAAAAATTTGGAGTTATGGCCTCTGAAACCAAAACCCTAATTTTCAGTCAACTGTGCAGTTCAACCTGGCTCTGCATCCACTCAAACCCTAGCTCTTATGATTCCTCTGCATTTTTGACTTTGAGGAGATGGAATATGATATAAGAACACACATGGACCCCTTTGAGTTGATTGGTTGCCTTTGGAATGGCTCAAGATGCTTTGGGATTGCTCAGATCACAAACCCTAGGTGCAGATGCCTTGAAAGCTATGCAGTGGATCAAAAATGAGATGTGAGATGATATGATTGTGTTTATGCATATGAGAATGATCACAAGCCATGGTGTGAATGGGTGAGGGCAAATTTGGGGTGTTTACAGCTGCCCCTATTCAAACATGAGTTAGCTGTGCAGGGTGTAAGCGACGGCTTAACAGGCAAACAAGATAACTTGTGGTTGAATACCAAAGACAGTCCAAAATTTGCACTCACAGAATGAAGAAGAAAAGGGATATAGATTATAACAGAAAAATAAAGTATATTGTAAAGTGTGGGCGACGGAGGACGACCGTCGAGCAGAGGAAGACTGCTGGGTAAAGTGGTATGTGAAGCAAAGCGATGACGGGGACGGCCGACATGCTGGTAAAGTGCAGGAAATAAAGCGATGACGGGGACGGCCGACATGCTGGGGATAAAAAGTAAAGCTAAGACGGGGACGGCCGACTAGCTGGGGAAAAACAAGTAAAGCTAAGACGGGGACGGCCGACTAGCTGGGGATAAAAGGTAAAGCTAAGACGGGGACGGCCGACTAGCTGGGAAAATAAAATATCATGATGGGGACGGCCATCAAGATAAAGCTGTAAAACTCTCTGGGGGGTTAATGAAACATGACGGGGACGGCCATCAAGTTCATAAAGGTCAAGCAACCAACGATGGGGACGGCCATCGGGCTAAAAAGGAAAAGGGACCACAATGGGGACGGCCATCGGGTTAAAGAATGAATGAAATAAACAGATGATGGGGTACGGCCATCAAAGGTGAAGGACGATCACCTAGCAGGGGACGGCTGCTCTGTTGGGTATAAAAGAAATATGATGGGGACGGCCATCAAAGGTGGAGGACGACCACCTGGCAGGGTACGGCTGCCGAAAATATCAACGATGGGGACGGCCATCGGATAGAAAAGGTCAACGATGGGGACGGCCATCGGACGAGCATGATGGAGGACGACCATCAAGAAGTGGAGGACGACCACTCAGCAGGGTACGGCTGCTCTCAGGGTTATCATGACATAGGACGAATGTCAGATAACCAAAATCAACAATGGGGACGGCCATCGGATAAAATGATGAAGGACGATCATCAAGAGGTGGAGGACGACCACCTAGCAGGGGACGGCTGCTAAAAATCAACGATGGGGACGGCCATCGGATGAGCATGATGGAGGACGACCATCAAGAAGTGGAGGACGACCACTCAGCAGGGTACGACTGCTCTCAAAGGTATCATAACACAGGACGAGTGTTAGATAAAAAAGAAAATTTGCTTTGTGATCTACTGGGGATAATGTAAACACGGACGAGCGTTTACATCCAAGAAACAAAAAGGTATAAGTGTTTGGTATTGTGTATAGATTAAAGATGCGGACGAGCATCCTTAAGACTATGATACGGACGAGTATCATGTAGAAACAAACTGACACATGTTCAGAGATGATGATACGGACGAGTATCAACTGGTTAACAAAGAACACGGACGAGTGTTGCATCCGAAGGGACTCTTCTGGGGAATAATAGACACGGACGAGTATCTATATTCAGGAAGACATAAGTATTTGACACGGTGTATGGATTAAAGATGCGGACGAGCATCCCTAAGACTATGATACGGACGAGTATCATGTAGAAACAAACACTAGACGCAATGTTCTGAGATGATGGTACGGACGAGTACCAACTGGTTAGCAAAGAACAAGGACTGCTGTCGAATCTGCGGGGATATGAGTGATGATGTATACAAGATACGGACGAGTATCTGTATAAGTGTACCATGAGTAGTGAGTATTGTATTGTATAGATGAGTGTTTATCTGCTGGGGGGAGTGACACGGACGAGTGTCAAGAGAGAAAAGTATAATATGAACAAGTATCTGCTATACAAAGTCTAGGCGACTGCGCTGGGGATATGACACGGACGGGTGTCAAAAAGGGTGTATGTATAGGTATATGTGAGTGCAAAGAGGATGTCTTTGGCTTTTTGCTGGTGATGTGACACGGACGGGTGTCAGGACGTATCTGTAATGAGGGTGATTTGTTTGTAAAGGGTGTTCAGGCGACTTTACTGGGGAAAGATGATACGGACGGGTGCCAAAATGAATATATACTGGTGTTTGTGATTTGTGAGGCAGCTGCTTTTGCTGGGACTCTGGTGGGGACTCTGGGGGAAAGTAATCTGTATTCTGACGAATGGTCACTAGTCACAAGCGTTCAATTCACAACATGACTTATGATTATGCTATGTATTTGATTTTTGCCGTAATGCTCCGTATTAGACGGAATGCTACGCTCTGGGGGGTGAATATGATGCGGATGCCATGATTATGCAAAGGGGCACAGATCCGGGATTCGGATCCCATTGCTGCGAAGATCTCTGGTCGATCTGCTTGAAATGGACATCCCAGCTGGGTATGAGATCACTGGTAGATCTAATGATGTATCTGTTTGGGGATATAGGTCGCTGATTGACATAACCTTGTAAATGAGGGACCCAGCTGGGGTTTGTAGAAGCTTTCTTCACTCTGTTGTGACTTCTTCGTGCGTTGCTCTTCTGAATAGAGGCTGGGGATTCTGTGGGGAGATGATTCCCTGATTTCTGCATTCTGCTGAGGAAGAATGGCAACTCGGCTGGGGAATTGTGAGAGGCAACTCAGCTGGGGAGAGCAATAAAAGGCAACTCAGCTGGGGATAGAGCGTCTCCGATGCTGTATGTTGATTTGGCAACTTTGCTGGGGAAGTGGGCACCTCCCAGTGCCACGTGAGTTGATGATGATTTGCCATCTTGCTAAGACGTAACTTGCATGCCCCAGGTTGCGCTCTGGATACCTGCAGTCCTGCAAAGATAAGGAAACGCACAAAAAGGTCCCGAGGTATCCTTTACTGGATTCCGTCATAGGAGATAAGTACTTTCGAGAGTAATCACATTCCCTGTAAGCATGTGTTTTGTTTTTAGAGAAAGGCATCTGTACTTATGCAATTGTATTTTTAGAGATATCAGACAACTCTTTGCAAAACATAAATGTAAAAACGAAACATGACCGAAAATCTGATTTTATTAATTCATGTGCCCTGAATCGGCGAGATACAGTCAAGGAAACAAATCTCCTGAAATGAGGAGATTGTTACAAATTGAGAAATAAAGTGTTGGCGATGTTGACGACGCTTTCAAGGAGCTTCCTCTTCACTATGACTCGTATGACTTTTGACTTTCTTCTCGTCTTGCTTTCTGGAGAGGGTTGATTCTGATTGAAGCTTGATCCTTTGGAGCTTACCAAGTTGTATATAATACAGACGAATTCAGAATGCAGTTGTTCGCTTATTCCCTCATTTTGCATGGATCGCCCTTTCGGGTTTTCAATCCATCGGGATACCCATTTTTGCCTGAGCTGTCCAATGCGGCTTTCCAACTCAGCGGGTGTACATTTTTGTTTATTTTCCCTTACTTTTGCCCGAGTCTTTTATTCTGTTTTTGACTCGCCGGGATGCCCTATTTTTGCCTGGACTTACATTTTGTTTTTATGTCCAGCGGGTCATTTTATGCGAAGTATTTTTTAACTGCATCTGAATTCACAGGGGACGGGAAATCTTCACCATCCATGGTGCTGAGCATCAGTGCTCCACCGGAGAAAACTTTCTTTACAACAAATGGTCCTTCATAATTTGGAGTCCATTTGCCCCTGTGGTCTGTATGAGGAGGGAGAATTCTTTTCAGCACAAGATCTCCCACTTGGTACTCTCGGTGCCTGACTTTCTGATCGAAGGCTCTCTTCATCCTTTTCTGATATAGCTGCCCATGACAGATTGCAGCCAATCTCTTCTCTTCGATCAGACTCAGTTGTTCGTATCGGGACCGTACCCATTCTGCTTCACCCAGTTTAACATCCATCAAAACTCGTAGAGAGGGTAATTCAACTTCAACAGGTAGGACTGCTTCCATACCATATACAAGTTGATACGGTGTTGCCCCAGTGGATGTTCTGATTGATGTGCGGTACCCATGCAAGGCAAATGGTAGCATTTCGTGCCAGTCCTTGTAGGTGACTACCATCTTCTGCACAATCTTCTTGATATTCTTATTTGTCGCCTCAACAGCGCCGTTCATCTTTGGCCTGTAAGGAGAAGAATTGTGATGTTGGATCTTGAAGTCCCGGCACAGTTCTGCCATCATTTTGTTGTTCAAGTTGGAACCATTATCAGTAATGATTCGCTCGGGAACTCCGTATCGACAGATGATATCTCTTTTCAGAAATCTGGCTACCACTTGTCTTGTGACGTTTGCATATGAGGCTGCTTCAACCCACTTGGTGAAATAGTCAATGGCGACCAGGATGAATCTGTGGCCGTTTGAAGTAGTTGGCTCAATCTTGCCAATCATATCAATGCCCCACATGGCAAAGGGCCATGGTGAAGACATGATATTCAAAGGATTGGGAGGCACATGCACCTTATCTGCATAGATCTGGCATTTATGGCATTTTCTGGCGTAAGCACAACAGTCTGCATCCATTGTGATCCAGTAATAGCCTGATCTTAACAACTTCTCAGCCATGGCATGCCCTCCTGCGTGGGTACCAAAAGATCCTTCGTGCACTTCATGCATCAACAAATCTGCTTCCGTCTTGTCAACACATCTGAGGAGTACCATGTCAAAGTTCCTTTTGTATAAAGACCCATCAGTGTTCAGAAAGAAACTACCAGCAAGCCTTCTCAAAGTCTTCTTATCATTGGAAGATGCCCCAGGTGGGTATGTCTGATCCTCCAAGAAGCACTTAATGTCATGAAACCAAGGCTTATCATCTTTGACAACTTCTGCTGCGAATACATATGCTGGTCTATTGAGTCTGGACACTGAAATCCGAGGTATAAAGTTAGCGGCTTGAACTTTGATCATGGACGAAATGGTAGCCAAGGCATCTGCAAACTGATTCTCGTCCCGAGGGATATACTCAAGCTTGACTGTTGTGAAGAAAGTCAATAACCTCCTTGTATAATCCCTGTAAGGTATCAGATGATCCTGGTGGGTGTACCATTTTCCGTTGGTTTGATTGACTACCAAAGCTGAATCTCCGAATACGGTCAATGTCTTGATCCTGAGGTCAATGGCTTCCTCAAGACCCATAATGCAAGCTTCGTATTCAGCTTCGTTGTTAGTGCAATTGAAAGTGAGTTTTGCCGAGAAAGGCATGTGAACTCCTTTGGGTGTAATGAGTACTGCACCAACACCACGGCCATTCATGTTAACAGCCCCATCAAACATCATAGTCCATTCTTCCTCCGGGTCAGGCCCTTCAGTGTGAACAGGCTCTTCATGATCTTTTGCTTTAATGAACATGATGTCTTCATCAGGGAAGTCAAACCTCATAGGCTGGTAGTCATCAATGGGTTGTTCAGCAAGATATTCAGATAGTACACTGCCCTTGATGGCTTTCTGAGAAGTGTACTGTATGTCGTATTCTGTAAGGATCATTTGCCATCTTGCAACCCGTCCGGTAAGAGCTGGCTTCTCGAAAATGTACTTAACTGGATCCATTTTTGAGATTAATAAGGTAGTGTGGGTCAGCATATACTGTCTCAGTCGGCGAGCAGCCCACGCTAAAGCACAGCAAGTTTTCTCGAGCAGTGAATAACGTTGTTCACAGTCGGTAAACTTTTTGCTTAGGTAGTATATTGCATACTCTTTTCGACCAGACTCGTCATGCTGGCCCAGCACACACCCCATTGACTCTTCTAATACTGTCAAGTACATGATCAGAGGTCTTCCTTCAACTGGAGGCATAAGGATTGGAGGTTCTTGCAGATATTCCTTGATCTTGTCAAAAGCCTTCTGGCAATCTTCGTTCCACCTGACCGTTTGTTCTTTTCTTAACAGCTTGAACAAGGGTTCACAGGTTGCTGTAAGATGAGATATGAACCGTGAAATGTAGTTCAATCGACCTAAGAACCCTCGAACTTCTTTCTCAGTTTTTGGTGCAGGCATTTCTTGAATAGCTTTGACTTTATCTGGGTCAACCTCAATCCCCTTCTCGCTTACAATAAAGCCCAGCAATTTACCGGATCGCACCCCGAATGTGCATTTGTAGGGGTTCAGCTTCAATTGGTATTTCCTCAGACGCTTGAATAACTTGAGCAGATTTACCAGGTGATCTTCCTCTGTAAGGGACTTGGCGATCATATCATCCACGTAACATTCTATTTCTTTGTGGATCATATCGTGGAATAATGTCACCATAGCCCGTTGATACGTTGCACCAGCATTCTTCAGTCCGAATGGCATCACTTTGTAACAGAACGTGCCCCAGGGTGTAATGAATGTTGTCTTCTCCATGTCTTCAGGTGACATCTTGATCTGATTATATCCTGAAAATCCATCCATGAAGGAGAATACCGAGAACTGAGCCGTGTTATCCACCAATACATCAATGTGAGGTAATGGGAAGTCATCCTTCGGGCTGGCTCTGTTCAGATCCCGGTAATCAACACACATTCTTACTTTGCCGTCCTTCTTAGGCACAGGTACTATGTTAGCAACCCACGGCGGATAGCTAGTCACAGCAAGGAACCCGGCGTCCCATTGCTTTTGTACCTCTTCCTTTATCTTCATTGACATATCTGGGCGAGTACGGCGCAACTTCTGTTTGACCGGCGGGCATTCTTCCCTCAAAGGCAGCTTGTGCACAACAATGTCGGTATCCAACCCTGGCATATCTTGATACGACCAAGCAAACACATCAACATACTCTTGAAGCAGATCTATCAGTTGTCTCTTCACTGAGTCTTGCAGGCAGGCCCCGATTTTGACTTCTTTCACGTCTTCATCTGTACCAAGATTAATCACTTCAATCTCCTCCTGATGAGGAGTAATGACCTTTTCCTCTTGTCTCAACAACCTGGCTAGCTCTTCAGGAAGCTCATATTCTTCATCAACCCCTTCATCAGCTTGATTGATCGGATTGTCAAAGTCATACGATGTCATAGCCGTGCTGTTGTCGGTGCAGTCTGGAGGGCACTCTCTGCAAGGGTTAAGTTTGTTCATTTTAGTGATTGATTTTAATCTTGCTTTAGAAAAAAGTGAAATGAAGTTATCATTTTGAAAACACCGCCATTTATTTTTGTACAAAAAGAAAAATGGAAAAACAGTGAGCAGAAAAGGAAAAGACTTGTTTGCAAAAAGATGTCTGATATTTCATTAATTTAATCTTGTTTGCACAAAAGTACAGATGGCCCTGGTTACAAAATGAGTCTTGTCATCTTGGGCAAGATGCAAGACTTGGATGCATGCTAAAAAATACAGGAAATAATAATTACTCTGCTTGAGTAACCCTTATAATTTCCTGGGAAGACCAGTTCGAGACACTGCTCCCCGGGATCTTTGGACGAATCCAATTTTCCAGGTTGCGCTCCTCTTCCAGCTCGTCTTCCAGACAGTTGATAGCATCGGGGGTAAGCATTCCCCCACTGACAAAACCTGGCTCTACAGCAGCCTTTGCTTGATGTTGAGTTGGTTTGTAACCCAACCCAAACTTGTCCTTCTTCTCCTCCACAGCTAAGACCTTGCCCCAGCCTAGGGCAGTTCCTTCTTCAACAACCTTCCGGGCTTGTTGGTATGATGACATGGAGATACCTGACACAGCAGATGCTTCATTCACATTCAAGGCTTCAAAACCTTGGCTCATTGTTTCATGGATCTCTCCATCCATCTCAATGTATTTGTAAGTAGCCAGATGGCTAACGAAAATATCCTCTTCCCCACAGATTGTGACAACTTGACCTTCCCACTCAAATTTTAACTTTTGGTGAAGGGTAGACGTTATTGCGCCGGCGGCGTGAATCCAGGGTCTACCCAACAAACAGCTGTAGGCGGGCTGAATGTCCATCACATAAAAGATAGTTTTAAAAGTCTGTGGGCCAATTGTCACAGGCAGCTCAATCTCTCCCAGAACCGATCTCTTTGAGCCATCAAAGGCTCGTACCACCAGGTTGCTGGGTCTCAATGCCAGTCCATCATATTCAAGCTTCACCAGAGCCTTCTTCGGTAAGACATTCAGGGAAGAACCTGTGTCCACCAGCACATGAGAAAGGACAGCTCCTTTGCATTCCATGGTTATGTGCAAGGCTTTGTTGTGATTGCGGCCATCCGCTGTCAAGTCAGAATTGGTAAACCCTAGCCCATTGCTAGCAGTAACATTACCAACCACGGTTTCCAATTGGTTGACAGTAATCTCCTCAGGCACGTAAGCTGCGTGCAGGACTTTAAGTAGTGCATTCCGATGGGCTTCGGAGCACATAAGCAGTGAGAGGATGGAGATTTTGGATGGCGTCTGGTGAAGCTGATCCACAACTTTATAATCACTCTTTTTGATGATCCTCATAAACTCATCAACTTCTTGATCGAATGGTGTTTTCAAGGCTTCCTTAGCAGCTTGATCTTCCTGCACCGGGCTCTTTCCCTTTGCCTTGGCAGCAGCTTCTGCTTCGGCTGTAGGTCTTTGAATTGGTGGAGCAAAGAGACGTCCGCTTCGAGTGAAGCCTCCGCCTCCCCCCACATTATCTATTTGTGGTGCAGGTGTTGATGTTTCAAGAGTGATTCTTTTTCCTTCACAGTATACGTCAGAGCCATAGTGCCAAGGGATGGCCCTATTGCTTTCATATGGTATTGGTCCAGGCACCGTGACAGTGACCGGACTGATTGCTGCTGCTGAAGGGACTGTTATTGTTTGTGGATCATAAAAGATTGTAACTGGTGCTCTGGCGGGAGCAGCACCTTCTGAATGGTAGGCAGAATTATTTTCAGGATCGTAGAATATGGTGACGGTAGAGACATCTCCATGATTGATTGCTGGTGTTGTAGGAGGTACTGTTGGAAGGACTGTTGTTGTCGTTGATGGAGATTCGAAATGGAATGAAGCTGAAGTTGTAGCAGGAGAAACTGTTGAAAACTGATCATTTGGGAGGACAGATGAAGTACTGGTTGATGTTGCTGGTGAATTGTCGGGAACAATAGTTGCTGTAGTTGTAGGAGGTTCTGAAACCGTTGTTGATGAAGTTGTCGGATTTGTCGGAAATGATGTAGTGATCTGTAGTAGGCCACTCTGAATAAGGCTGTCAATGCCATTCCTCAGGTCCTCGCACCCATTCCATGAAATATTGCAGTAGGGACACCCTAGTTCACACCCCGGAAATATTTGGTTTTCACGGAGTTGAGCTTTGATTTCCACCAATGGTGTCCGGATCTGATCCACACTGGTTATTAAATAAGACGATTGGTCTTCTTCAATAGCATTAATTCGAGGACCACCATGGTTTGGCATTGGGTTTTTATTGACATTGGGCGGAGGTGCAAAATTCAGAGCCTTGGAGTCTACCAAGTCTTGTACCTTCATATGCAGAGCTCTGCATTTTTCTGTACTGTGACCAGGTGCGTTCGAGTGAAAAGCACACCTAGCATTGGAGTCATAGTTCCTTGGTAGACTGTTGGGATCCGGAGGTGCCAACGTTCTTAGCTCAACTAGGTTGAGTTTCAGAAGTTGTGGCAGCAAGGCAACATACGGCATTGGGATCGGGTCGATCACTCTGTTAGCTTGGGATGGCCTTTGTTGGAATGGCCTTTGTTGATTGTTGTTGTTGGAGTTGTTGTTGTTGAAGTTTCTTGGAGGATATTGATTCTGCTGATACGGAGGTTGATAGACTGGCTGTGGATGAGCTGGAGCAGGGATAGTGACTGCTGTTATTGACCTTTGAACATATTGGGGCCTACCCCTATTGGTGTGAATGGCATTGGTCTCGCCAGTTCTTCTCGGGCCTGCAAAAGGCTTTCTTGTACTACTGGACGAGCTTGCACCGTTGTCTGAGATCTTTCCCATCTTTAACAGGCTTTCAATTCTCTCCCCAGCTATGACAACATCTGCGAAGCTGGTGGAAGAGAAAGCAGCTAACCTGTCAATATACGTTCCCTGAAGAGTGTTCATAAACATGTCTGCCATTTCTCTCTCAGACATTGGTGGTTGAACAGCAGCAGCCAGTTGCCTCCACCTTTGGGCATACTCTCGGAAACTCTCCCTCGAAGACTGTGACATTCCCATTAGGAGGGTCCTGTTGGGTGCCATATCTAGATTATACTGATACTGTCTGATGAAGGCCTCTGCCAGGTCCTTCCAGCATCTAATTGTTGCTCTTGTCAGATGGGAATACCACTCCCTCGAAGCTCCAGTCAAGCTATCTTCAAAATAGAACATCCACAATTTCTCATCCATTGTATAGGCCTTCAGCCTTCCCAGAAATGATTGCAAATGAGTTCGGGGGCATGAAGTCCCATTATACTTTTCGAAACAAGGAGGCTTGAACTTATGGGGGATCCTGACCCCGTCTACCAGCCCCATGTCCATGACGTCGAAACCCAAAGAATTTTGAGATTCTAAGGACCTCAACTTCTCAGCTATTTCTTCCAATCGTCTATCGTATGTTTCCTCTCCAGCACCCATTACTGTATACTGGTCCTCCTGAGGATCTTCTTGAAGTACTCTGGCTGCTGTGGCTGTTCCTTGAACATTTGCAGGAATGTTAATCTCAGGATGTAGATGTGGGCCAAACACAGGAGGATTAACATGGGGTTGTACCCGTTCATTGTTACTTGTGCCAGCAGTCCCCACATGGGGTTCCTCTTGATTCCTCCCTTCTACCAAAACCCTGAGCCTCTCCTGGCTTTGAGCTAAATTGTTCATTACTTCCATGAACTGTGTTATCTGAGTTCTCATCTCCAACCTTTCGTTGGCCATCTGGTTTCTGACCTCCGTAAGGTCTTGCTGCATCTGATCCATCTGGATTCCCGGAAGGTTGTTTCTAGTTGGGTACCTGTGTGGCCTGTTGAGAGGAAAAACCCGGCGGCGAGCAATAATTCCTGAACATCACAACAGAGGTTAGCAACAACAAAACAAAAACCTACAAAACAAACAAAAGGGTTAGCATGCAATGCAGTTATGCTTATTTGTTCTCAAGGTATCCGGTTTGGCCTTCAGTTTTGACCCTTCCCGACCCTTGAAGATGATGCTGTTGAAGTTGCTTTTGATGTGAACCCAGATAGAAACCAACACAAATATATTACAAAGGTGAAATAATACAATTTGTTCATTTTTTACAACACAAGCCCTCGAAGGGGTCAAAATACATCACAAAAAACAAAAGTACATGGAAAAGGAACAACAACAAGCAAATGATCAAACTCCAAGGCCAAACTCATCCTCACGAACTTCCTTGAGAAGTGCTTCGGTCACAGGATCAGCCGGATGCTCCGTAAGATTCCTGATGAGAAGGTTTCTTGTTGCAACGGCTGTAGTCAACTTCTTGTTCTGACTTTGATCTTTTGACCTCTTCAATCCTGCTTTGATTTTCAGCTCTGATATTTCCTCCTGGGCTGCTGCCAGGGCTTTTTCCATCTGCTCCATCTTGTCCTGAACTCTCTTGTCTTCTAGAGTACGGGCCTCAGTGATCCGGACCCACCTGGCCTGACTCTCCTTCAGGTACAAGTCTGTTCTTGCTCTCTGGAACTGGGCTTCTTTACAAGCATTCTGCAGAATCTGCTCACCAGCTTTGGACTTGTTGATATAATCTCCAGACTTCTCAATCTTAGTCAAGTGTTCCACTCTCAGTTTCTCCAATCTCTCAATCTCCCTCACACCTTCACTCCTCTCCCTGAGGGTCTTCTGCAAGGCTTGGGTTAACTTCTCATTTCTTTCCTTCAAGCTTTCAAACTCTTCCAAACTGATAGCGGCAGGGGGGGGTGCTGAAGATGACTCAGGCATGTCTTCTATGGTAAAGGGCATTCCAGAGAATTGGGCCCTGGCACGGGACCACTCATAATATTGGACTGATGCCACATTATTGCACTTCCCCAGAATGGTGATTCCCTTGGTTTGAACATGATCCCAGGCCCAGGCAGCCTGCCTAACAACAGTCAAACTAATCTTGTTCTCACAGTAGAGGGTCTCCACCAAATCTTGTTCCCTAGGAGTATGAACCAGTGCATAGCCTAATTGCCTCTTGAACAGCAAAGGGTTGTAATTGATACTTCCCTTAACCCCTATTAAAGGCACATTGGGAAAGTGCCCACAGCTTGTAATGATATCTCTGCCCTTGGTGCTTTGAGCACACCATCTGATATCTGCTGAAGTGAGAGTAGTGAGCCTCTTAGCCCAGTTGCTTTGCTGATGAGGATTTAGAAATGCATCTGTCCTGGGTAGATGCTTAAGAAGCCAAGCATGGAATAATGGAGCACAAATCCTCACTAATCTTCCCCTCTGCTTCTCATTTCTCTGATGGACTGAGTAATAGAGATCACCCAGTAAAGTTGGCACTGGGTTCTTCAGGATGAACAAATGGATTGCATTCTTGCTGATGAATCGAGGCTCATCTGCAAACAACACAATTCCATATACACTTAAGGCCAACAAAGCACAAACAACTTTCCACTCTCCCAAGGAGGCCTTCAGACTAGCTTGAGAAATCAAGAAGTCAAGATGAAAACCAGGGATTCCAGCTTTAGAGGTCATATGCTGTTCAATCAAAACAGGCTCCAGGTGCAAAGCTTTTGCTATCTCTCCATTGCTGGGAAAGACCATTTCAGGGTTGAAAGGGATTTCCCTCTTGATAGGCAAACCAATCAAAGATGAGTATTCTTCTAATAGAGGCCCCAACTGAAAGTCTTGAAAGGTGAAACATCTCAATGGGGGATCATAGAACTGAATGTAAGTGTGGATGAGGCTCCTCTGAGATGGGTCCAAATCCATAACCAAGTCAAGTATATCCCCATAACTCTCTCTGAACAAGGGTATGTGATCTGGGGTGATCAGGGTCTGGATCCTCCTGATGTCTGATAAGTCTGGTTGGAAGAAATGATAAGTGATGTTGCTTTTCTTTGGAGCCATGATGCTGAGACTGAGTAGAGTGCTGATGAAGATGCTGAGGAGTGGGCCACTGGCTGGCTAGTGCAAGTAACTGAAGTATATGGCTGACAAACTGATGCAAGTGCTGGTGGAGATAGGTCAATGATGCAGATGGGGTCAAAACCAAAACCAGATGAAAGTGGATACCCTGAAACACAAATAAGCAAATGTTAATATGATGCAATGAGTATGTATGCAAATGAAATGCAAGGGTTTGTGACTGAGCTGGATCTGATTAACTGCCTTGGTATAGATCCATGTGTGTTCAAGAATTCCAGATGGAGGTCTATAAATCCAGTAACCAGGGTGGGGGGACTCAAATAAAGAGCCACATATCCAGGGTTTTAGAATCACAAGAACTATCCAACATGGAGCATTCTTAACAAAGCCAAAGTAACAGGGTATTCTGAGGTCAAGGTACCTGCAAACCTGTAAACAGCCCAACCCCCTCACAGGTGGTGATCTAGAACAAGGATCCTCAGACTTGGATCAGTTATGAGAAGTGTAAACACTTCTAACCCGGAGGTACAGTGTTTACAATAACCATAACAATTCCTCCTCTAATTCACCTCAGTTTCTGAAGGTCCATACTAAAAGGTCATCCAGACTTAGCAGGCTTCCCAGATAGCCCTAGCATTGCAGGAAATCTGCAACACAGAGTTCTCAAGAAGAAACCCATATCTGAACCGTGTTTCATATTCCCGCACCAGACCGAAATGGAATGGGAAAGAATATGATTCACTCTAGCCTAGGTGTCACTCAGGTCCCAGGTATAGGACCTTAACTCTCAATGAATCACCCACCCACCAAGGCAAACAACCAGATCCAGCCAGCAACAAAGACAGTATGATATATATAAATGCAATAAAGAAAGCAGTAAAGTAAATGTACATAAAGCAATAAACAAAAATAAATACAAGCACAAACAAGCACATAACACCCCCCAATAAACACAAATCAATCAAGCGCTAGGAGGAACCCACAAAAAGAACCAGAAGCCCTGGTTGCAGTATAAGGGTCCCCAGCAGAGTCGCCAAGCTGTCGCTCCCGAAGATTTGCATCCTGGTACAAGCGCGAACGGTCGGCGAAAAGAACAGTGAGAACACACAGCCGTGAACTCACTGGAGAATGAATAGAGTCGCCAGCTAGGCATTTTTATCCCGGAGGAAAGGTAATGCTGCATAGACCTAGAAAAAGATGGATAAGACGGTTGCGAACCAGAGAGACTGAGAAAGGGGTTGGTTACAACCTGGGAAGGTATTAGCACCCAGATTGTCCGTCGTACTCGACGGGATCCACGCTTAAAAGATTTGTGTTTTAAAGGGGTAGTGTCAGTGCAATCTGTGTGTAAAACAGCTGGAAAAGAATGTACAGGTGTCAGTGTAAAAGAAGAGTGAAGTGTATAAATGAAGTGTCAGTGTAAGAATGAGAATGAATTGCTCAAGATCATGAGGCTTAAAGAAATGAGCTGGAAGGAGGGGGGATGAACAGAGACTTTTGTTCGATAACTGTTAAGTTATGCCTACGTATCCTCTCGTGCAATGAGGAAGTCAGAACACCGTAGTTCGACCCAAAGAGACTGAAAGGTGAATTGACTGATGAACTGCTTGCTTGCCTATGCTCAAGTGTATGACCTGTCTGGCTCAGGTGCAAACTGTCTTGCATTAGACGGAAGAAGCAAGTTCTCGATTGTGAGTGAAGATGATGAGGAAAGAATCCCGGAGGAGACGATTATTGTTTGTTTTTGAGTTTTCAGTCTTTTATTTCTTTTGAAAGTTTGTCATAAGTTAATGAGCTTAGGCCTAAACCAATGGGTTAGTAAACTCATCACATCTTCCCTCTGATTAGGGGTAATGAGAGTACCTTAAGTGTGAAGTCAGATTCTCACACTTAATCACCTTCGGTGTAGGATTAAGATCATTAACCTACTTGTGATTATTTAGATGTTTTTGTTGTTTTTTTGTTTAGTGTTGAGTAATGAGGTTAAGCCATAATCAAGGATTAAACAGACTCATTACACCATCCTAAAAGAAGGATGATAGATGAGAGTGTTTAAGCTGAGGAAGACTCCTCAACTTAATCCATGATTAGGGATTAAACCCATGACAAAACAAGCCTTTATTAAGTGGATTTTAGATTAATGATATGATGATGAAGTGAATTTTATGATTTGTAAGACAACTTGAGGGGGACTTGTCCATTAACACTAGGGTTAGTCCTTCTTAACCACTTAAGGAAGAATTAGAACCCTAATGCAAGGCCCAAGTTACAAGTGATGTCTTGATGATTATTAGATGAATTGATTAAGAGATTTAAACACCTTAAGGGTTCAAGACTTAGGATTAAAGTTATACACTCCATCCTAAGAGAAGGATGCAGGCATAAGCTTAATCACAAAGTCTTAAAGCCTTTAGGGTTTAGTCCCTGATTATGAGGTGAGAAGAGAGGACTCAAAGAGAGACACAAAGGTAAAAACTATGGGGGGAGACTAATCAAAACCCTAATTCATTATCATGCTTGATTGGTCCTAAGGTTTGTGAGGTTTTCAAGGACAATCTTCAGAAGAACCACCAGGAAGCAGATGAACAAGAACAAGAGAAGCAAAGTGACTTGCTTCATTCAAGAAGTCAAGTCACTTGAAGAAAGAAAGTGGGAAGGAGAAGAATGAGCAAGCTCAAACTCAAACACACATAAAAATGCAGCAATGGATGCAAGAGAGATGAAAAGAAGAGTTATGAGAAGTGAAGGCAAATTCACTTCTCAAGTTTACTTACCACCTGAAAAGTTAGAAAGAAATGCAATGCAATGCAAGATGAAATGAAATGGCATGATGCTAGACCAAACCAGAAGCATGTTGATGATGATAATGATGCTATGAGATTCTGCAAACATGAGACAAGGCATGGAGATGCTCATACAAGATTATGAATGCAAATGATGCAAGTTAAGGAGTATGAACAAACATGAAATGTTATGAAGCATACAAGGCAAATGACATGGAAAATATGCAATGCAATGATCAAACATGTTTCCTATATGTCTTAGGATGTCAAATGAATCATAAGCATGCACAAAATGCAAAGACAAGTCATGTTATGCAAGGAAATGCAAGGAGGATGCAAAAGGAAGCCCAAATTAGGGTTCATGGATCAAACATCAAACAAAAACCCAAAACAGAAGCAAACCTCATGATAAAAAATGGAAAATGGCACCCAAAGAAACCCTAGGCCTATGATGAACCACTGCCCAAAGGGGAGCTCTCAACTCTCAACCAAACTCAAGATATGAATTTTCTAAGTTATTAGGGTTTTTTAGGGTTCTTAACAAAACAAATGCCAAACAATTTGAAAATGCAAGAACAATTCATGGCCTTTTTATCCTTGAAAATACATGCTAAACACAAAACAATGCAAGAAGAATCAATGTCTCAACCTTCTCCAAAAGGCAGAAATGAATTTTCAAACATGTGATCAAAATAATGCATAAAAAATGATTTAATTCAATGAAAAATTCTTAAAATGCATCAAGATCAAAAAAGAAATTTGGTTTGAAGGTTGGACAATGTTTCTAAATGTCTTAGAACATTTCATGAATTTTTTTGTAATTTTTAAATACCTAAAAGTATTTTTAATTAATTAATTCTCATTAATCAATTAAAAAAAATCTTTTAAACATTTAAAAATACTTTTTTAATGATAAAAAATAAAATAAAAATATTTTTGGGTCTTAAAAATTAATAAAACTTTAAAGAAAAAGTTTCATAATTTTTAAGAATTTTTTGCTATTTTAAAATAATTATGCAAATTAAATGACAAATAATGAAATAAAAATAAGAAAAAAGGAAAGTAAGCAAATCTAAGGGTGGAGATTTGAACTGGGTTTGGAGGCATTGACTAGCGCGTCATCCAATGGCCATGGTTGATTCTGATTAAACTTATTTAATTAATGATTAATTAAACAAAACAAGAGGATTAGGGCAAAACAAAGGATCTGGGCCATCTATCCACGCGGGAAGTCAATGGAGTCAAATAATCTAACGCCCAGGATTCAAACAGAAGTTAATGACTGTAATTAGGGCTAAACGAACTCAGGTGACCGGAGGGGAGCTCCGGTCATCTTCTCCGGTTGCACAAAAACCCTAAAACACGAATCAGGCACCTATTCTACAAATCAAGCACACCTAAATGATCCTCTAACTTCCTAGGTCATGAATCCAAGCTCAAACAACATTTATGCACCATGAATCAAAGGAATCGAAAGGAAAGAAATTTACGGGCAAAATTTCAGAGGGACCATACAAGCTCAGTTTTCACTCATTTTTGATTCTGAAACCAACCCCATGACCAGCAAGACATGAATAATCAATTTATAACTCAAAAACCAAGCTTTGAGAGAAAAGTTTCCATGATCATACCTGAGCTGGAAAGCTTCAAAACTGAGCTTCCAGAGCTTTCCTTGCGTGCAAATGGACTCCCTTGTATCCCTTGATGCTAATGGAAGGCTTCAAAGCTCTTGTGGATGGCTGATTTGTGAGAACCAGTTCTGGTGTAGCAGGAAATGAGCTTTGTGTACAGGCTGTTTCAGTTCAAAGTAAAGGGTGGTTTTGACTCCTTGTGGTATGCTTGACTTGTTGGTGAAGGAAAATGAAGTGTTTGATGGCTGGCTAGTGAGATTCGAAGAGAACTGGTTCTGAGGGTGGGAAATGGTGAAGCTCAGGTCAGGCTTGTTTCAGGCTTGAACTTTGGTGGTTTCAGGCCTATGAAGTGTGGTGAGATGATTGGTGAAGATGGTTCTTGTGTTTGTATGCTGTGGAGAGAAATTCGAAGGCTTATGCAAAAATGGAGTGTTTTGTGAATGTGTTGTTCTAGTGTGTTTCAGGCTTGTGTGTTATGATGTTTTGCTTGCAAATTGTTTGTATAAACAATGCTGATTGGTCAGAAGATGTGACATGCCCTTTATTGATTGGGATGTTTACTTTTGCAAAATGTCAACTTGGTTGTAAGAGAGGCATGGGCTTGGTTCTAGGCTAGCATAAGTACATGGACTGGCGCAGCATGGCATGGAGAGAAGCTAGGGCTGGTTCAGCATCCAAGAAATCAAGTGGGTGAGATGTGATGATAGTTTTTGCAAGTTGCTTGCTTTATGGTTCACATGGAAAAATCTTGTTGCATAAGCCATGAAACATGAGGCACCTTGGTTCAAATCTGACTTTTAGAAGTTACATGATCATGTTAAGTGCATTAGAAGCCCATATGGTGACTGAATTGGCCTTGGAAGGAGAATTTGCAATTTTTGCCTTTGGTGCATAACTTGAAAATCAATGATTTTTGCTAACTTTGCCATACCATAACTTTTGATCCAAAAAGAATTTGATCATGTTCTTGTACTTTTTGAAAAGGGAAAGATGAGATCTACAACTTTCATGACCAAAGTTTTTCCATTTGAAGCCTTTTTGGATCAAGAATCAAGGCTTGAAAAATGACCTAAAATGATGCATTCTTGAAAAGTCAACTATGCCCAAAAAGTCAACATTTGCAAAAACCCTAAATTCTTGATTTTCATGAACTTAAACCTTCTTACATGATCAAATAAAGATCATATACACTCAAAATGATGAAGATCACCCATTGGTTGGGTCATTGGGGGCCTCAGATGCCCTGATTTTGCACTGACTTGTCTAGAAAGTCAACTCTTGATCAGATGACTTCCCCATGGAATTTCTTCATGAAAATTGATATGTATACTCCCTATACCATATAGAGATCAATGAAAACAAGAATGACCAAAAAATTTGGAGTTATGGCCTCTGAAACCAAAACCCTAATTTTCAGTCAACTGTGCAGTTCAACCTGGCTCTGCATCCACTCAAACCCTAGCTCTTATGATTCCTCTGCATTTTTGACTTTGAGGAGATGGAATATGATATAAGAACACACATGGACCCCTTTGAGTTGATTGGTTGCCTTTGGAATGGCTCAAGATGCTTTGGGATTGCTCAGATCACAAACCCTAGGTGCAGATGCCTTGAAAGCTATGCAGTGGATCAAAAATGAGATGTGAGATGATATGATTGTGTTTATGCATATGAGAATGATCACAAGCCATGGTGTGAATGGGTGAGGGCAAATTTGGGGTGTTTACAGCGTACAACATAGAATAAACAACAAATTCTTTTATTTTAAAACCAATATTTGAACTGGATTTTTGGCGCCACTGCCTTCATCTTCTTCCTTGGAATTTCGCAGGTTTTCCTGCGAATTCTGTTGGGAAATCTCCTGCGAATTTACCTGCGTGCAAAAACCTACAAAATTCGTAATATCTTATATTCATACAATTTTGCCAAATTGATCATGCCAACATGATCAACACAGTTCATTCATCTTATTTATGTTATTAAAATTCATTTATATAAGCTGAATCAAGAAACCCTAATTCGAAGCTTGAAACCCTAACATGGTCGAATCCTTATTAGTCAGTGAATCTCCTAGATATTTGCCCAGAATCCATCCTCACATGATAAAAAACAATATTAGATACACAAAAACAGTTTATGATACATGAATAAGAGGGATCGAAAATTTCAAAAGTATGAACAAGATAGAATCGGTATGCATGATTCAACATGTTTTGAATGCAAACAAGGATTGAAATAGCATCAGAGAACCCTAGGGATCATGTCTCAACCTTCAAAATTCCTTGAAACCTCCTGTAAATCAAAAACTGAATGGATGTTTTTGCTTGAATTTTTGAAGTTTGATTCTTGTCTTAGAGGCTGCCAATTTTGTCCCCTTGTATTTCTTCATGTTATACATATATAGTAGAACTTATTTAGGTCAAAAAAACACATCCTACTTTGGACTTTTGGATCATTTGAGATTGAAAAAGATATACTTCCAAAATATTGAAAAGTTTTGATATATCCTAGCTATTTTTGGTTGATCTGATTTTCCATGATCTCAATCACTTTTAATTGACCTTTAACACTTTCTAGAACCAAAATCCTATCAAATATTGAAACTTTTATATTTTATTTTGATTTAAAATGATTTTTAATGTATAAAATCATAATAAATAAAATAAAATGAATAAAAATTTGAATAAATGATTTTTAATTCGTGCATGATGTCATAGTAGTGTTTGGGTCATAAAAATGCAAGCTCATTTGGAGAAATTTGGTTCTAAGGTCCCATTTGCTTCATAAACCTCTCAAAATTTTCCCAACTTTGCAAAGGCAAAAATACCTCAATTTTAAGGCTATGAAGGTGTTCTTGGACATTTTGAAAAGCTTAAAGAGTCCTCTAACCAACCTCTTTGGTCTCATGTCCATATCTTTTACCATTCTCAAGTTATGCTCTTTGGAAGTTGTTGACTTTTTGTTGACTTTTAAAATGACCTATAATGTCTTAGCTCATACCCTCCAAATGATGCATTTTTGGGCTTGGCTTGTGAGACACAAAGTTGTAGATAATTCAATTTCCTTAAAAATGAGATTTGGATGGTAAATGTTTGATGAAGCATGTGAAAGTTATGGCTGGTCAAAGTTCAGTTGACTTTTCCTGTGAAAACCCTAATTTAGAAACTCCTGATTCTTGATGATCTGAAATCTCCTTGATGAATCATGATCAAAACTTGATCAAATGATGAATTTTACTTCATATACTTGATGTTGGAAAAAAATCATGATGTTTGACTTTGGTTTGACCACAGTTGACCTCAGTTTGACTTTTTGACTGCTTTGATTGATTTTAGCCTATCTGATCATCTGACTGAGCAAACCTTTTGGGAAAGTCTTGAAACTTGACATAGGGATTCTTAAAGAAATATAGGATGCTATGAAGCTCACTTAAAGCCTTGGAAGTTCATTTAGCCTGATAAAATCCAAAACCCTAGTTTAGGATGCATTGCTTAGGAGGATGCATTGTCTGAGGGAATTGTCAAACTTTCTGACTAATTGTGAACCTTGTGAACCTTGTGAACCTCTTGAGATACCTTGTGAATCTTGTGAACCTTGTGAACCTGTTGGGACACCTTAGTACACAATGTCTTGTCTAGGTGAGGGCAAATTTTGGGGTGCATCAGCTGCCCCTGTTCAATTTTCTGAAACCTGAGGGGTTAGAATGGCATATGTGCCATTCGTGACCTGGAAGGTTGAAGGGGATTGAACACAAAAGCCCAAAAATATGCACTCGCCGGTGCGTAAAGTAACACTGATGATTAGTAGTATATGCTTAAGTGGGCTTGAAGATGCCACTTGGAAGAACTGGAGATGGGCTTATAGATGCCATCCACAGTATCAGGAGGTGATAATATTTTGATGTTGATACTGGATATCAGTACTAGGTCTTCGTATAGGTCATCTCTGAAATGTTTATGCAACATGGTTTGAGTTGAATGTTGGCACTAGATCTTCATATAGATCGTCTATGCATTATCTCTGGGGAAAAAGAATATCCTTCATTAAGTGTCCGGGCTTAGATCTTCGTATAGATTGTCTCTAAACCATATCTAAGAACATACTTTAATTTAAGTATCAGAACCAAATCTTCGTGGCGTTCTTTTTCTAAATTAAGTATCAGCACTAGACCTTCGTATAGATCGTCTCTGAACTGTTTTGAGTTGTTTAATAGACCAGTAGAAATAAATCTTCGTAACGATTATCTCTTCTGGAAATATCCTGGATTAGGTAATAGATCTTCGTATAGACCGTTTACCTACCATCCAAGGATAAAAGAATATCAGGATTAAATCTTCGTGGCGATTATATCCCTTGGAAATATCCTGAATTAAGTACCAGATCTTCGTATAGATCCTTTACGTACCCTTCCAAGGACAACTTGAGTATTGATCATCAGAAATAAATCTTTGTAGCGATTATTTCTAAATTAAGTATCAACACTAGACCTTCGAATATATCGTCTCTGAACTGTTGTGAATTGTTGATAGTATTTTATCTGCATATAACCATCCTGCAAGGAAAAGGTTAGTTTATGCAATATGTATGCATGCATGGCATGATGCATCTAAGTAAATGTATTATACATTTATGGATATGTTATGGTATGATGTAAATGATGTATGTATGAATCATGCAGCCTAAAGCGTCTGGATATCTTTGTATAATAACTACTGGCTAGGGAAAATAAATCCCGATTCGTTGCTGAAGAATATGAGGACCTCATTCCCATTTTGTTTGATAGTATAGTATTTATAACCTCCTGTCTTCGTTTGTCGTACTTCTATTGAGGGAATAAGTTCCTGAGTATCCCGACTGAGGATAAAAGAGATGGACATAAATTCAAGGGGAGATGTAACTCGAAGTATCTATGAAGATATATTTGCTCTGCTGGGGATTTGTAGTTGTCTTGTGGGGATAAACCGGCGAAGCTTCGTTGAATTCCTACCTTCGTTCGTCCTTAGTAAATACTATTACTGCATTTTATGCATTTCTGGTAAACATCAATCATATTCAAAAGCATACATACATTCAAACACAACCAATGGACATTTTCGCTTAGGTAAATAGGGTAAAAGTAAATCTGGATTCAAAGATGAAATTTTATTTATATTATAAAGTGACCTATACACAAGCGAGTTTGTACAAGGAGACAGAAATCCTAGTAAGAGGAATTCGTCGTAAAAGTTTTACAAAGCAAAGAAAAACAGCTATGTGAGAAATAATCCTATTGAGTTTTAATTCTACTATTGCCATTATCTTCAAGTATCTCATCTTCTGCTGTTGAGACGGAAACGATTGGATTGATCTTTATCTGTTCGAGCTTGATTTAGGTAGCACAACTAGTTGGGGTTATATGGATGATCCAACGAGACATAGTCATACGCTTTAATCCCTAACTTTTGCCTGGATTGCCTTTTCAGGTTTTCAATCCACCGGGATACCCTTTTTTTCCCAAGCCGCCCTTTCAGGTTTTCAACTTGTCGGGTGTACATTATATATATATATATCCCTAATTTTTGCCCGAACCCTTTTGGTTCGCCGGGATGCCCTTATTTTTGCCTAGGCCAGTCAACCTAGCGGGTCTCTTTTTATGCGTAGTATTTTTTAACTATGTCTGCGTTTACAGGTTGTGGGAAGTCTTTACCATCCATAGTAGTAAGCATCATGGCACCTCCTGAAAATACTCTCTTGACTACAAATGGTCCTTCATATGTAGGAGTCCACCTGCCCCTAGGATCACCCTGTGGTAATATGATACGTTTGCTTACCAAGTCACCAGCCTGATATACCTTTTGCTTAACCTTCTTATTAAAAGCTTTGATCATCCGTTTCTGGTACATCTGGCCATGACAAACAGCTGCCAGCCTTTTCTCATCAATCAAATTTATCTGGTCAAGTCGAGTCTGAATCCACTCATCTTCATCCAAGCCTGCATCCTTCATGATTCTTAAGGAGGGGATCTGAACTTCAATGGGCAGAACTGCTTCCATACCATAGACTAAGGAGAATGTGGTTGCCCCTGTTGAAGTACGTATTGTAGTACGATAACCATGAAGAGCAAATGGTAACATCTCATGCCAATCTTTGTAAGTAACAATCATCTTCTGTAAAATCTTCTTGATGTTCTTATTAGCAGCTTCTACTGCCCCATTCATTTTCGGACGATACGGAGAAGAGTTGTGATGCTTAATCTTGAACTACGTGCAGAGATCAGTAATCATGGTGTTATTCAGATTAGAGCCATTGTCTGTGATAATCCTTTCAGGGATGTCATACCTACATATGAGATTATTTTTAATGAATCGAGCCACCACATTCTTAGTAACAGATGCAAATGAAGCTGCCTCCATCCACTTTGTGAAGTAATCAATAGTAACCAGGATGAAACGATGCCCATTAGAAGTAGTAGGTTTGATCTCACCAATCATATCAATGCCCCACATGGCAAAAGGCCAAGGAGCAGTCAACAAATTCAATGGAGCTGGATGTATATGCACTTTATCAGCATAGATTTGACACTTGTGACAAGTTCTGGAATGTTGATAGCAATCAGCTTCCATGGTAGACCAATAGTAACCTGCTCTCAATATTTTCTTGGCCATGGTATGACCACTAGAATGAGTGCCAAAAATCCCATCATGCATGTCTTCCATAATCTCTGTTGCTTCCTTCTTATCCACACAAAGAAGCAAAGTCGAATCATGATTGCGCTTGTACAAAATTCCATTACTCAAGAAGAATTTAGCAGAAAACCTCCTCAGAAACTTCTTATCTTTGATAGATGCCCCTTCAGGGAACTCCTGAGTTTCAAGATATATTTTCACCTCATAGAACCAAAGCTTTTCCTCTCCTCCTTCAGTGTCAATTTCATTGCAATATGCAGGCTTCTCAAATCTATCAATAGTGATCTTGGGAGCTTCATCATCCCAGCTAATCTCAAACATAGATGCCATGGTGGCTAGTGCATCTGCCAACTGATTCTCTCCTCGTGGAATATGTCCAAATTTAATATCTTCAAAATATGGAAGCAAGGACAACACATGCTCTCTGTAAGGAATGATATTTTCATGCTTGGTATCCCAATCTCCTTTAATCGTACTCACTACCAGGGCTGAATCTCCATATACGTCCAGGAACTGAATCTTCATATCAATGGCAACTTTGATACCCAGGATACATGCCTCGTACTCAACCATGTTATTGGTACAATAGAAACAAAGTCTTGCAGTAATCGGGGTATGACAACCTTTAGGGGAAATGATCACAACACCAACACCATTACCAAGTGCATTAGAAGCTCCATAAAAAACCATAGTCCATCAGGATCCTTGTTCAGGTCCTTCATATTGTCCAGGTTCTTTGGTAATAATCATAATGTCTTCATCAGGGAACTCAAAACTCATTGACTGATAATCATCCACTGCTTGATGAGCCAAATGATCATCTACAACACTTCCTTTAATGGCTTTCTGAGTAGTGTATTGTATATCATATTCTGTTAAGATCATTTGCCATCTCGCTATTCGTCCGGAGAGAGCAGGTTTCTCGAATATGTACTTGATTGGATCCATCTTTGAAATCAACAAGGTAGTATGAGTCAACATATACTATCTTAGTCGGCGAGCAGCCCATGCCAAAGCGCAGCAAGTTTTCTCGAGCAGTGAGTATCTTGTTTCACAGTCGGTAAACTTTTTGCTAAGGTAGTATATTGCCTGCTCTTTTCGACCAGACTCGTCATGTTGCCCCAACACACACCCTATTGAGTTGTCTAACACTGTTAAGTACATAATCAAGGGTCTTCCATCAACTGGTGGCATCAAGATTGGAGGTTCTAGAAGATATCTCTTGATTTCATCAAAGGCTATCTGGCACTCGTCATTCCATTCCATCACTTGATCTTTCTTCAACAACTTGAAGATTGGCTCACAGGTAGCAGTTAACTAGGAAATAAATCTTGCAATGTAATTTAGTCGTCCCAAGAAACCTCTAACTTCCTTCTCAGTACGGGGAGCTGGCATCTCTTGTATGGCTTTCACTTTTGCAGGGTCTACTTCAATACCTTTTCCACTGACAATGAAACCCAGGAGTTTACCAGATCTAACTCCAAAAGTACATTTGTTTGGGTTCAATCTCAACTTGTATTTCTTCAACCTTTCAAACAGTTTATGCAGATGATCAAGGTGTTGCTCTTCATTCTGGGACCTAGCTATCATATCATCCACATATACCTCTATCTCATGATGAATCATATCGTGAAACAAAGCCACCATAACACGCTGATATGTTGCCCCGACATTCTTCAAACCAAATGGCATCACTTTATAACAAAAGGTGCCCCACTGTGTAACAAATGTAGTCTTCTCCATATCTTCAGGTGCCATCTTGATTTGATTATAACTAGAGAAACCATCCATGAAAGAGAATACCTTATGTTGAGCAGTGTTGTCTACCAAAACATCAATATGAGGAAGTGGAAAGTCATCTTTAGGGCTAGCCTTGTTCAAATCTCTATAATCCACACACATGCATACCTTTCCATCTTTCTTAGGTACCGGTACCACATTTGCAACCCATTGAGGATAAGAAGTCACAGCTAAGAACCCTACATCAAATTGTTTCATCACCTCCGCTTTAATCTTTTCTGACATTTCTGGACGCATGCGACGAACCTTCTGCTTTTTTGGACGACAATCTTCTTTTACCGGTAAACGGTGAACCACAATGTATGTATCCAGCCCTGGCATATCTTCATAGGACCAAGAAAAGATCTCCACATAATCACGTAACATCTGCATTAGCCTGCTCTTAACACCATCTTCTAGTTCAGCCCCTATCTTGACCTCTTTCCTGTTTTCTTCAGTTCCCAGATTCACAACTTCGATTGGCTCTTCATGTGGATGTATAACTTTCTCTTCTTGTTGTAATAACCTAGCAAGCTCTACAGGTACTTCACAATCTTCCTCCTTTCCATCTTCATCTTGATAGATTGGATTCTCGAAATTATAATTGGCAATAGTAGAACTGTTATCAACAGGATCCAGAGTGGATGAGGATCTGCATTTTAGTGACATGGGTGTGTGTAAGAACACATAGCTGATAAAACAAAAAACAAAAAATAAAAGAAAGACAAGGAGCACAATATTTACGAAAACAAAACATCCATTGATTTTTATTGAATGAAGTATGCAAATGAAATGACATCCCGAAACAAGCATACCATTGTGCCCCGGGTAAGACACAAGGCTTAAAAGTTTAATTGTTTTAAAATTACAAACTTAGAATAAAAACACAGTAATAGTATTTACTCCTGACTAAAGGAGATAGGAATAACGTCTTCGGTCTTCCAATTGTTGAGCCCATCACCCATAGTAGGAAAAATCCAATCATCCAGGTTGTAGTCTTCACTATAGTCACCCACATCATTAATTTGATCTCTCATGACCCCTCGATTAGTGATACGAACAGCACGAGCACGACGAACAGCCTTCTGGGATTCTGCAGTGAAACCCAAACCAAATTTGTCAGACTTATAAGGGATGTCAGGAAGCTGACCCCAAATAGTACAACCAGCTTCTTCAACCACAACTCTAGCATCTCTGAGGGAGGCCATTGTAGGAGGTACTCTGGTAACCACAAGAACTCTTTTAACAACAGAGGGAGCTTCAGTAGCAGGAACGACCCAAGGAACTACTTCAAATGTATGGCAAGGAGTCTCAACATATTCACCCTCCACCTCAACATATTTAAAAGTATTCACATGACTGACCATGTATTCTTCTTCACCATAAACAGTGACAATCTTTCCTTTCACCGGATATTTCAATTTCTGATGTAAAGTGGAAGTCATAGCACCTGCCCCATGGATCCAGGGGCGCCCAAGCAAATAGGAGTACACATGACGAATATCCATTACATAGAAAGTAGAGTCGAAGACTTGAGAGCCTACTTTGATCGGGAGATCTATTTCTCCATGTACCACTCTTCTTGAGCCATCAAAGGCCCTCACCACTACATTACTTGGTCTTAACACAACATCTTCAGGACTGAGCTTGTCCAGAACCTCTTTGGGGAGCATATTTAATGAAGAACCGTTGTCCACAAGCACATGAGACAAGGTAGTACCCCTAAATTCAATGGAGATATGCAAAGCTATGTTATGGTTTCTCTTGGCAGGAGTCAAGTCAGCATCAGAAAAGCCTAACCCATTATCATAAGTCAGATGTGCAACACAATTCTCAAATTGACCCACAGAGATCTCATTTGGCACATGAGCAGTCTTCAAGAACTTGATTAAGGCTTTAGCATGAGCCTCAGAACACAACAACAAAGATAACATGGAGATTTTGGAGGGAGTATGCCCCAACTGGTCAACAATATCATAATCACTCTTGCGAATGATATTCAACACTTCTTCCATCTGTTTAGAGAGATTTTTAGCAGTCGTTGCCTCAGCTTGCACAGGTTCAACCACATGACCTTTGCCCCGAGCATCAGTACTTGGCCCATAATTGGAGGTAGTAGTTGGAGTAACTGCATCTTTGGAGGTATTCTGAGGAGAGAAAATTCTTCCACTTCTGGTGATCTTACTAGATCCAGCAATACTATCAACATCAAGATTATCATCAGTAATAGGTGCATCAGTCAGAGGTTCTTGCTTGACACCATGGATGTAAACATCAGAACCATAATTCCAGGGTATAACTTTATCAGAAGTATAGGGAACAGGGCCAGGAGTGGTAATAATCATGGGAGCCACTCTAGCTTCAACAACAGTCTTCACAGGGCCTTCAGCAGTAATCTTGATAGGACCCTTAGAGGTGATCCTGACAGGGCCTTTGGAGGTAATCTTCACTGGCACTTTATCAACCATAGCTACATCTTCCAGCTTCGTACTTCGAGTTAAATGTTCACACATACTTTCCACAGAAGGTGTCCTCTCAAACAATATAGTATAATTGTCCATGAGGCGTTGAATACCATCTTTCAACTTCCAGCAACTATCAGGTTTGTAGGCACAATAAAAACAGTCTTCATTACAACCTGGAAAGAAACCAGCCTGCACCAACTTCTTCTTGATAATGGATAAGGGAGTAGTCACATCTGCTATTGAGGAAACATATGAAACCTCATCAACAACATTAACAGTCTTCTCATGATTGGGCATGGGAGCAGTGATCACATTTGGAGTCCCAGGAGGGTCAAATTCAATCTCCCCAGCTTCAATCATATCTTGAATCTTGTTTTTCAACACCCAACAGTTGTTGGTGTCATGCCCCGGACTGTTAGAATGATAGGCACATCTTGCATTAGGATTGTATCGAGGAGAGGAAGTATTAGGATTCTGAGGAGGGTATTTCAAAGTAATGAGTTCCCTTTTCAACATGTGTTGCAAGGCTTGGGCCAGTGACATGTTGATCTTGGTGAATTGTCTTCTAGGCTTCTGTTGATTGTTTGTTGTGGCTCTGGTGCTGCAGGAGTAGGATTGGAAATGTGAACTGCTCCCACAGATTGGTGACTCCTGTTATGACTATGTTGACCATACACATCATTAGACTCCTTCTTTCCACTAGGGGGCTTCTTAGCAGTGCTTGATGAAGAGGCACCCACCTGTATCTTACCACTTCTTATACCACTCTCCACACATTCTCCAGTCATTATCAGTTCGGTGAAACCAGATGATGAACTTCCAATGAGGTGACTATAGAAAGGACCATTCAGCATACTCATAAACATATCTACTAGCTCCCTGTCAGTCAGAGGAGGTTGAACTCTGCCAGCCAGGTCTCTCCATTTTTGGGCATACTCTTTGAAACTCTCTTTAGCACCCATTGATATGCTTTGGGGCTGCATGTGAGTAAGTGCTAAATCAGCATTATATTGGTATTGCTTGTAGAAGGCCTCAGCAAGATCATTCCAATCACGAATATTGACACTTTCCAGTTGGTAGTACCATTCCAATTGAGCTCCAGACAAGCTCTCTTGGAATAAATGAATCCATAACTTCTTATCAGCAGTATGTGGTTGAATCCTCCAGACATAGGATCTTAAATGCAGCTTAGGCCATGAGACACCATCATATACCACAAAAACAGGAACCTTGAAACCAATAGGTATAACCACTCCAGAAACTAAACTCAGATCTTCAAAATCAAGCCCAAAAGATTTTTGTAGTTCCATAGCATTCATTCTGTCTACCAGCATCTTGTACTTATCTTCACTAGCAGGATCATGATAATAATTTGCTTCAGAATCAGAATCTCCCACAGTATCATGGAGACTACCTCCCTCTTTCTCAGAATTTTCAGACTCAGAATCCTCAATCTGTTCCTTTGTCTTGATTAGACCTCTGAACCTTCTTCCCAGATTGATAAGGCCTCCTGATCTTCTAGTCTTCTTCTTCTTCTTAGCCAGCAGTGTCTTCAACTCATCTTGCCCCTTGGACAAATTCAGAATCAACACTTGGAATTGTGCATTCTGAGCCTGGAGATCTTTGACAGTCTGTTCAAGAGCCATTTCTGCTGAAATAAACAGCGAGAAGATCAGATACCTGTTCATAAGAAACCTGTGATGCAATGATATGGTATGTAAATGCGTATGCAATGTTTTCAAGGACCGCAGGATTTAAATTTGTTTAAACAACCAAAAAGTAAACTTTTATTAGTAATCAATAAACTTGTTTGCCTTTTGGGCTTACAACAAAAATTAAATGAATACAAAAATGGGGTTTTAAGTCTCCCATGGACGTTTCCTCTTTGTGTTGAGGTATGAGTTGAGATTCCGCTCCTCGTGAAGTTGTTTTGTTAGCTCCAGGATTCTTTCTTGACTTGCTTTGTAATGAGTCTCAAAAGTATCTCTTTGCTCCTTCAACTGGATCCAGGACCTCTGTAACTCCTCCATGTCAGTGGGCATGTCTGGATGAAGAATGATATAAGAAGTATCTCCTTCAGCAACAAGCTCCATGGTAACTGGCAGGATAGCAGGATATGGCATCATAAGAGTCTGAGCACGAGATCGCACCCATCTGAGATAAGGTTCCATAGGAATAATGTACTTTGGTTCTAGAGTCTTGTTGTCAACCTTGTTCACTTTACCCCATGCTCGTATAAACCTTTGACGGTAACTTTGCAGATCATTGTCGTAGTCGAACACAATACCCTGAATAAGCATGTCATGAGGACCATCACTCCGAGCGTAACCAAACTGACGTAGATCTAAGGAAGGATTGTAAGTAATGCCCCCTCTTATGCCAAGGAGTGGCACATTAGAGAACTCCCCACAACGGTCAATGATAGTAACATTCTCCATAGATCTAGAGCACTAATGAATATCTGAATGAGAAAGTGACATAATCCTCTTGGACCACCTGAATCTTTGTTCATTCTTCATCACTGATCGAGGGAGGTGAGAAATAAACCACCTAGATAGTAAAGGTATGCAGCACATCAGAGTTCCACGTGCCTTCGTAGTACGGGTATGAAGAGAGTGTAAGATGTCTCCAAGTAATGTAGGCACTGGATTGCGAGTCAGAAATATGTTGATGACGTGTACGTCTATAAACTGGTCTGGATTAGGGAACAACACTAAACCATAGATCAATAGGGCTAAGATCTCCTCAAAAGCATCATAACTCATAGCCTTCAAGAACACTTGAGCTTTCTCCATCAACACCTTAGCAAGAATACCCTTAACTCCACTTCTTGTTTCTAGGACAATGTCTGATTCTTCAGATGTAGGGCTGCAACAGATGACCTAAAATTAGGGTTTTGGTTTCAGAGGCCATAACTCCAAATTTTTTGGTCATTCTTGTTTCTATTGGTCTCTATATGTTACAAGGATCATGCATACCAATTTTCATGAAGAAATTCAATGGGGAAGGCATCTGATCCATAGATGACTTCTTGAGCAAGTCGGTGCAAAATCAGGGCATCTGAGGCCCCCAATCATCCAACCAAAGGGTCTTCTCCATCATTTTGGGTGTATATGATCTTTATTTGATCTTAGAAGAAGTTATAAGTTCACAAAATTGAAGAATTTTAAGTCATTTGCATAGTTGCCATTTTGGGAAAGTGACTTGTAATGCAAACTTGCCATTTTGGGAAAGTTTTTCAACCTCCTCTTTTTGATTCAAAATTGCTTCAAATGAAAAATTCTTGGTCATGAAAGTTGTAGATTGGATCATTCCCTTTTCAAAAAGTACAAGAACTTGATCTAATTCATCATAGAACTCAAGTTATGGCCTTGCAAAGTTGGGGAAAATCACAAAATTTCACTTATGTACCAAAGAGGGAAACTTGCAAAAACTCATGTCAAACCAATTTGTGACCTCAAAGTGACTTCTAACCATTACACAAACATCATACATGACCTATAATTTATAATTTCCCAAAGAATTCTTAAGTTTCATGCCTTGATCATCAAGATTTCTCAAAGGGGCCAAAACTTCACATAATTGCAAAACACCCCATAACTTTATTCCCACATGCTGAATTGCCTCAAGATTGGATTTGTGGACATCCATGAAGTCAGCTGCGCATGGACATGCCCAAAGGCCAGCTGCATTCTTGCCCATACCTCAAGTACAAGAAATGTTGACTTTATGCAAATTCACCCATACCAATCACAACAGTCCACCACTCACTCTCTGTCCAATCCAGAAACTACAAGCATGCCTCAAAGATCATTTTTCATTAGACACACAAGTCTAACACTCCAAGAACTCAGCATACACAAAAACTCTCCAACTTGCAAAAGCCTTCGAATCTCTCAGCTCACTCACTCAATCTTCAAACCAATTTCACCATTGATCTCAAAACCACTCACTGACCACAAAGCAACCATTAAACCACCCAAGAACACCCCATACACAAAACACGATTCTTGGCTAGTTCAGTTGCTACATCACAACTAGGGATTCTTAAAGACATATAGGATGCTATGAAGCTCACTCGAAGCCTTGGAAGTCCATTTAGCCTGATGAAATCCAAAACCCTAGTTTAGGATTCATTGCTTAGGAGGATGCATTGTCTGAGGGAATTGTCAAACTTTCTGACTAATTGTGAACCTTGTGAACCTCTTGAGATACCTTGTGAATCTTGTGAACCTTGTGAACCTGTTGGGACACATTAGTACACAATGTCTTGTCTAGGTGAGGGCAAATTTTGGGGTGCAACACTGTGCAGTGAAACCCTAGCCCAGCTTCCATGTCTTGCCAGTTCTTGTGATTTTTTGACTTCCTTGATCTTTGGAGGGTAAAATATGATGATTTAACATACATGGACCATCTTGAGATGATTGATGGCCTTTGGAGTGGCTCAGAAGGATCTTGGATTGCTCAGATCACAAACCCTAGATGCAGATGAACTTGAACCAATGCAGTGATGCAAAAATGCAACATGATATGATATGATTGAACTAATGCAAATATGGAAGATCACAAGCCATGGTGTGAACTTAGTGAGGGAAAATTTGGGGTGTTTACAGCTGCCCCTATTCAAGCATGAGTTAGCTGTGCAGGATGTAAGTGACGGGCTTAACAGACAAACAAGATAACTTGTGGTTGAATACCAAAGACAGTCCGAAATTTGCACTCACTGGGGATAAGAAGAAAAGGGATATGGATTCCAAGATGAAAGTATAATATGATTATAAAATGCGGGCGATGGAGGACGACCATCGAGCAGAGGACGACTGCTGGGGATAGAGCAATGACGGGGACGACCGACATGCTGGGGAAATAAAGAGATCATGATGGGGACGACCACCAAGTAAAGAAACAAAAACTCTCTGGGGATTAAAATAAAGGCAATGATGGGAACGACCATCAGGTTTGTAAAGTAAGGGTAAACAACGATGGGGACGACCATCAGGTTAATGAAATAAATGATGAGGGACGGTCATCAAAGGTGAAGGAAGATCACCTAGCAGGGAACGACTGCTCTGTTGGGGATAAGGATGAGGGACGGTTATCCTGGTTGAAGGACGATCACCTGGCAGGGTACGGCTGCAGGAAATATCACGACATAGGACGAATGCCGGATAGAAAAGGTCGACGATGGGGACGGCCATCGGATAAGCATGATGAAGGACGATCATCAAGAGGTGAAGGACGATCACCTAGCAGGGTACGGCTGCTCTCGGGGTTTTACCATGACATAGGACGAATGTCAGATAACAAGATCAACGATGGGGACGACCATCAGATAAAATGATGAAGGACGATCATCAAAAAGGTGAAGGACGATCACCTAGCAGGGGACGACTGCTAAATATCACGACATAGGACGAATGTTGGATATAAAAGGGTTCCAATAATAGAGACTCCACTGGGAGAAGGATGAGGGACGATCATCCAAAGGTGAAGGACGATCACCTGGCAGAGTACGGCTGCCGAAAGTATCATGACATAAGACGAATGTCAGATAGAAAAGAAGTTTTGTTGTGGAATTACTGGGGAATAGTAAACACGGACGAGTGTTTACATCCAAGAAATAAAAGGTATAAGTGTTTTGACGCTGTGTATAGATTAAAGATGCGGACGAGCATCCTTAAGACCACGATACAGACGAGTATCGGTAGAAACAACGCCGACGCATGTTCAGAGATGATGGTACGGACGAGTACCAACTGGTTAACAAAGAACATGGATGAGTGTTGAATCTAAGGGGAAATAAGTGGTGTATACAAGATACAGACGAGTATCTGTATGAGTAAGATTAAGCATGAGTGAGACACAGATGAGTGTTCAACTTGCTGGGGAGAGTGTGACACGAACGGGTGTCAAAAAAAGAAAGTGTATAAGTTATGAACTTATAAGTGTAAAGGGTAATCTGGTGACTTGTGGGGATAGAATGACACGGACGGGTATCAATGAGAGTGTATTATAAACAGGTGTTTGGCAACCATGTTGGGGATTGGTGACACGTACGGGTGTCAAAAAAAAGAGTATGGAAGTTTCTGTATGCAACAAGGATGTTTGTGGCTTATATCTGCAGGGAGATGATATGACACGGACGAGTGTCGAATGAGTATATATAAACATGTATTTGTGTCGAAGAGTGCAAAAAGGATGCTTTGGCTTTCTGCCGGGGAAATTGAGAGGTATTTGGACGAGTGTCAAAAGGAGCAGTATCTGTATTTGGTAGAAAGTGTTCCGGCGACTTTACTGGGGAAAGATCAAACGGACGGGTGTCGAAAGGAGCATGTATTTGTATTCGAGAGTGCAAAGGGGACGCTTTGGCTTTTATGTACAAGGGATGCATTCTGTATATTGCTGATGAAGTACCGTTGATACTTACAGGTGGCTGATTTAAAAACCTGACTTGTGATCATGCATTATGTTTGATTTTTGCCGTAATGCTTTGTATTAGACAGAATGCTACGCTCTGAGGGGAATTATGATGTAAATGCTATGATTATGCAAAAGATATTGATCTGGGACTCGGATCCCATTGTTGTGGAGATCTCTGGATGATCTGCTTGAAAGAATATCCTAGCTGGAGATGAGATCATTGGTAGATCTAATAAGATGTATGACTCTGCTTGGGGAAATAGGTCACTGATAGACCTATCTTTGTAATGAGAAGCCCAGCTGGGGACGTGGAAGCTTCCGTCACTTTGTTGTGTGAGGATTTCAAACATTGCTCATCTGGGAGAGGCTGGAGCTTTGTGGGGAGATGGTTCCCTGTCTAGCACTCTGTTAGGAGAGGAAGAACCACTGAACGGTCTTCCTAGGGATTTCTGTGGGTATCCTGCCGAGGATGATGATAGCTGACAACTCAGTTGGGGATATGAGTACATTCTGATACTGCTTTGAAAGATGTGCTTGAGAAGTGATATCCGACAACTCCGATGGGGAGAAAGTATTTCCGGTGCTGTTTGGATGGCGTGCTGAGGAAATGATTTGGAAACTTCGATGGGGAAAACCTTTCATGTCCCATGTTGCGCTTTGAATACCTACAATCCTGTTATGACAAAGAAACTCACAAGTACCCCAAGGCACCCCTTACTGGATTCCATCATAGGAGTTTTGACACTCCTGGGAATAAGTAATATATTTCCTACAAGCATGTGATTAGAAAGGCACATCTGTTTCTATGCAAACATTATATCAAGGATATCAGACATTTTTGCAAATGAAATAAAATGTACAAGACGGAGTGTGACTGAAAGTCTGATTTTATTAATTTGTGTGCCCTGGATTGGCAAATACAATCAAAGAAACCGATCCCCTGAAATGAGGAGTTTGTTACAAAATTGAGAAACAAAAAAGGTGCTGGAAATGTTGACGACGCTTTAGTGAGCTTCCCTTTTCTATGACCCGTATGACCTTAAAGTTCTTCTCATCCTGCTTTCTAAAGAAGGCTGATTCTGACCGATGCTTTAACCTTTCGAAACTTGCCATGTTGTGAGTGATACAGACAAATTCAGAATGCAGTTTTTCGCTTATTCCCTTATTTTTGCGTGGATCGCCCTTTCGGGTTTTAAATCCACCGGGATACCCATTTTTGCCTAAGCTGTCCAATGCGGCTTTTCAACTCAGCGGGTGTACATTTTTCTTTATTTTCCCTTATTTTTTCCCGAGTCTTTTATTCTGTTTTTGACTCGCCAGGATGCCCTATTTTTTCCTGGACTTACATTTTGTTTTTATGTCCAGCGGGTCATTTTATGCGAAGTATTTTTTAACTGCATCTGAATTCACAGGGGATAAGAAATCTTCACCATCCATAGTAGTGAGCATTAGTGCCCCACCAGAGAAAACTTTCTTTACTATGAATGGACCATCGTAATTCAGTGTCCACTTGCCCCTGTGGTCTGTATGAGGAGGGAGGAGTCTTTTCAGCACAAGATCTCCTACTTGGTATTCCCGAAGCCTGACTTTCTGATCGAAGGCTCTCTTCATTCTCTTCTGATATAACTGCCCATGACAGATTGCAGCTAATCTCTTTTCTTCGATCAGACCTATTTTGCTTCTTTCAACTTGACATCCATCAGTACCCACAACGAGGGTAGTTCAACTTCAACAGGTAGGACTGCCTCCATACCATACACAATCTGATACGGTGTTTCCCCAGTAGAAGTTCTGATTGATGTATGGTACCCATGCAAGGCAAATGGTAGCATTTCATGCCAATCTTTGTAGGTGACCACCATCTTTTGCACAACCTTCTTTATATTCTTATTAGCTGCCTCAACATCGCCATTCATCTTTGGCCTATAAGGAGAAGAATTGTGGTGTTGGATTTTGAAGTCCCGGCACAGTTCTGCCATCATTTTATTATTCAAGTTGGAACCATTATCAGTAATGATTCGCTCGGGTACTCCATACCGACAGATGATGTCTCTCTTTAGGAATCGGGCTACCACCTGCCTGGTGACATTTGCATACGAAGCTGCTTCAACCCATTTGGTGAAGTAATCAATGGCTACCAGGATGAATCTGTGTCCATTTGAAGCAGTCGGCTCGATCTTTCCAATCATATCAATGCCCCACATGGCGAAGGGCCAGGGTGAAGACATCACATTCAAAGGATTCGGAGGCACATGCACTTTGTCTGCATAGATCTGGCTTTTGTGGCACTTTCTGGCATAGGCACAACAGTTTGCATCCATTGTGATCCAGTAGTAACCTGATCTTAGCAATTTCTTAGCCATCGCATGTCCTCCAACATGGATACCAAAAGAACCTTCATGCACCTCGTGCATCAGCAGGTATGCTTCTCTCTTATCAACACATCTGAGTAGCACCATGTCAAAGTTTCTCTTATACAATGAACCATCAGTATTCAGGAAGAAACTACCAGCTAGCCTTCTTAATGTCTTCTTATCATTGGATGATGCCCCAGGTGAGTATGTTTGATCCTCTAAGAAGCATTTGATGTCATAGAACCAAGGCTTGTCATCTTTAGCAATGTCTACTGAGAATACGTATGATGGTCTGTCAAGTCTGGATACTGAAATCCGAGGCACAAAGTTGGCAGCTTGAACTTTGATCATGGAGGAAATGGTAGCTAGAGCATCTGCAAACTGATTTTCATCTCAAGGGATATACTCAAGTTTGACTGTAGTGAAGAAGGTCAGTAATCTCCTCGTATAATCCCTGTATGGAATCAGATGCTCCTGGTGAGTGTACCATTTGTCGTTGGTTTGATTGATTACCAGAGCTGAATCTCCGAATATAGTTAAAGTCTTGATCCTGAGGTCAATGGCTTCCTCAAGACCCATGATACAGGCTTCGTATTCAGCTTCGTTGTTAGTGCAGTTAAAAGTGAGTTTTGCCGAGAAAGGCATGTAAACTCCTTTAGGTGTAATAAGTACTGCACCAACACCACGACCATTCATATTAACAGCCCCATCGAACATCATTGTCCATTCTTCTTTTGGGTCAGGCCCTTCAGTGTGAACAGGCTCTTCATGATCTTTTGTTTTCAGGAACATGATGTCTTCATCAGGGAAGTCAAATCTCATTGGCTGGTAATCATCAATGGGTTGCTCAGCAAGATAATCGGACAATACACTGCTCTTGATGGCTTTTTGAGATGTGTACTGAATGTCATACTCTGTTAGAATCATTTGCCATCTTGCAACCCGTCCGGTGAGTGTTGGCTTCTCAAATATGTACTTGACTGGGTCCATTTTTGAGATCACGCTAAAGCACTGCAAGTTTTCTCGAGCAGTGAATAACGTTGTTCATAGTCGGTAAACTTTTTGCTTAGGTAGTATATTGCATACTCTTTTCGACCAGACTCGTCATGTTGGCCCATCACACACCCCATTGACTCTTCTAATAATGTCAAGTACATTATTAGAGGTCTTCCTTCAACTGGAGGAATAAGGATTGGAGGCTCTTATAAGTACTCCTTGATTTTGTCAAAAGCCTTCTGGAAGTCTTCATTCCACCTGACCATTTGTTCGTTCCTTAACAACTTGAACAAGGGTTCACAGGTTGCAGTAAGATGAGATATGAACCTTGAAATGTTGTTCAATCTACTTAAGAACCCCCGAACTTCTTTTTCAGTCTTTGGTGCAGGCATCTCTTGAATGGCTTTGACTTTGTCAGGGTCAACTTCAATCCCCTTTTCACTTACAATAAACCCCAGCAGTTTACCGGAATGTACCCCGAATGTGCATTTGTTGGGGTTTAGCTTCAGCTGATACTTTCTCAGACGCTTGAATAGCTTCAAAAGATTCACCAGGTGGTCTTCTTCTGTGAGGGACTTAGCAATCATATCATCCACATAACATTCAATTTCTTTGTGGATCATGTCGTGGAATAATATTACCATAGCCCGTTGATAAGTTGCCCCAGCATTCTTCAGTCCAAATGGCATTACCTTACAACAGAATGTGCCCCAGGGTGTGATGAAAGTTGTCTTCTCCATGTCTTCAGGTGACATCTTGATCTGATTATATCCTAAAAATCCATCCATGAAGGAGAATACCGAGAACTGAGCCGTATTGTCGACCAATACATCAATGTGAGGTAATGGGAAATCATCTTTCGGGCTAGCTCTATTCAGATCCCGGTAATCCACACACATCCGTACTTTTCCATCCTTCTTAGGCACAGGTACAATATTAGCAACCCACGACGGGTAACTAGTGACGTCCCACTATTTTTGTACCTCTTCTTTTATCTTCATAGCCATATCCGGACGAGTACGGCGCAGTTTCTGTTTTTACTAGAGGACAATCTTCCTTTAGAGGCAGCTTGTGCATAACAATGTCGGTATCCAGACCTGGCATATCATGATAAGACCAAGCAAAAACATCCGCATACTCCCGAAGCATGTCAATAAGTTGTTCCTTCACTGAATCTTGCAGGCGGGCCCCGATCTTAACTTCTTTCAAGTCTTCTTCTGTACCAAGATTAACTGTCTCCACTTCCTCCTGATGAGGAGTGATAACCTTTTCCTCTTGTCTCAGTAGTCTGGCTAGTTCTTCGGGTAGCTCATAATCTTCTTCAACCCCTTCATCGGCTTGATTAATCGGATTATCGAAGTCATACGAAGTCATAGGAGTGTCGTTGTCGGTGCAGTCTGGAGGGCACTCTCTGCAAGGGTTTAGATTGGTTCATTTTAGTGATTAGTTTTATCTTGTTTAGAAAAAGTGAAAATGAAGTTATTATTTTGAAAAACATTGCCATTTAATTTTTGTACAAAAAATGAAAAATGAAAAACAGTGAGCGGGAAAAAAAAAGAGACTCATTTGCAAAAGATGTCCTGATATTCATTAATTGATCGTTTGCACAAAATACAAGATGGCCCGATTACAAAATGAGCCCTGACATCTTGGGCAAGATGCAGGACTTGATGCATGCTTAAAGACAGGAAATAATAATTACTCTGCAGGAGTAACTCTTATAATTTCCTGGGAAGACCAGTTTGAGACTTGGTTCCCCGGGATCCTTTGACGTATCCAATTTTCCAAGTTACGTTCGTCTTCTTCCTCGTCTTCCAGATTGTTAACAACATCTGGGGTAAGCATTCCCCCGCTGACAAATTTGGGCTCCGTTGCAGCCTCTGGTTGATCTTGTCGAGTTGGTCTGTAACCCAACCCAAATCTTTCTTCTTTCTTTTCAACTGGCAGCAGCTTGCCCCAGCCTTGAGCGGTACCCTCCTCAACAACCTTCCGGGCCTGTTGATACGAAGTGATGGAAGTTCCAGACACAACAGTTGCTTCATTGATATTAAGGGCCTCAAACCCCTGACTCATAGTCTCATGGATCTCCCCATCCATCTCTATATACTTGTAAGTAGCCAGCTGGCTAACGAAAATGTCTTCCTCTTCGCAGATTGTGATGATCTCGCCTTCCCACTCAAATTTTAACTTCTGGTGAAGGGTAGATGTAATAGCGCCATCGGCGTGAATCCAGGGTCTACCCAACAGACAGCTGTAGGCCGGCTGTATGTCCATCACGAAGAAGGTAGTTTTAAAGGTCTACGGGCCAATCAACACAGGTAAATCAATCTCTCCAAGCACTGATCTCTTAGAGACATCAAACTCTCTCACCACCAAGTTACTTGGACGCAATGCCAAACCATCATACTCTAGCTTCACCAAGGATTTCTTTGGGAGGACATTGAGCGAAGACCCAGTGTCCACCAGCACATGAGAAAGAACAACACCTTTGCATTCTAAGGTGATATGTAAAGCCTTGTTATGGTTGCGTCCCTCCGTTGTTAAATCAGCATTCGTAAAGCCCAGTCCATGACTGGTGTTAACATTTGCAACCACTGTTTCTAACTGATTAACCGTAATCTCTTCCGGCACATATGCTGCGTGCATGACCTTCAACAATGCATTCCTGTGGGCCTCGGAACACATTAGCAGTGATAAAATTGAGATTTTGGAGGGCGTCTGATGAAGCTGGTCCACCACTTTGTAATCACTCTTTTTGATTATTCTCATGAACTCGTCTACCTCTTGTTCAAAAGATGCCTTCGGAGTTTCTTTAACAGTTGGCTCTTCAAGTACCACATTCTTCCCTTTTGCCTTAGCAGCAGCTTCTGCTTCAGCATTGGGTCTTGGTGTTTATGAGGCAAAAAGGCGTCTGCTTCTGGTGAAGCCTCCGCCTCCCCCGACATTGTCAACTTGTGGTGGAGAGGTTGCTGAATCTAGAGTGATCTTCTTACCGTCGCAGTAGAGATCAGAGCCGTAGTGCCAAGGTATGGAATTACTGCTTTCATAAGGAACAGGTCCAGGTACCGTAATGGTGACCGGACTGATTGCTGCAGTGGAAGGAACTGTGATGGTATGTGGGTCGTAAAAGATAGTGACCGGAGATCTGACAGGAGGTGTTGCAGTTTGTTGTTGGAAATTGTTGTTGGGATGAACATTTGCTTGGTCATAATAGATCGTGACCGTTGAGACATCTTCATTAATGTTTGCTGGTGTTATAGATGTTTCTGTTGATGAGATGGGTGTTGATATTGTAGAAGTAAATGTTGTTGAACTCTGATCTGTTGAAATAATGGATGGAGTGATTACTGGGGTTGTTGATGAATCAGTGGGAATTATAGTTATTGCTGTTGTAGGAAGATTTGCTGGAGGAAGAATTGTTGATGTTGTAGGAGAATCCATCGTGGCTGAAGAAAGAGTTGTTGAAGGAGCCGTTATGGTAATCTGCAAAATTCCATCTCTGATGAGGCCATCTATGCCAAACCTTAGCTTCTCACAACCATTAATAGCAGTTTTACATGATTCGTAGCAGGCCCCACAGCCCGAGAACACTTGGCATCTTAAGAGTTGAGTTTTGACTTCTGCCAATGGTGTTTGAATCTGTGCAACATTATCAATCAGTGCAGATGGTTGATCTTCCTCTATGGCATTAATCCTAGGCCCACCATGATTAGGCATAAGGTTTTTGTTAACATTCGGAGGAGGTGCAAAATTGAGAGCTTTGGAATTGACCAGATCTTGAACCTTCATTTGCAAGGCTCTACATTTCTCAGTATTGTGACCAGGTGCGTTGGAGTGAAAGGCACACCTGGCATTAGCATCATAATTCTTCGGGAGATTGAGAGGATATGGTGGAGCCAATGTCCTTAACTCAACCAGGTTAAGCTTCAGGAGTTGTGGCAGTAGAGCGGCATAAGGCATAGGGATGGGGTCAATCACCCTATTTGCCTGAGATGGCCTCTGTTGAAAGGGACGCTGCTGTTGGTTGTTGTTGTTATTACTGTAAGATCTTTATTATGGAAAATGAGATTGTTGCTGATAGTGATGTTGTTGTTGTTATTGAGGAAATAAAGGTTATTGTGGAACCTGAGCCGGGATAGTAACGGCTGCTATGGATCTGTGAGGATACTGGGGTCTGCCCCTGCTTGCATGGATAACATTCGTTTCACCTGCCCTTCAGGGTCCTGCAAAAGGTTTTCTGGGGTTGTTGGAGGAGCTGGCACCATTGTCAGAGATTTTGCCCATCTTCAAAAGACTCTCAATTCTCTCACCAGCTATAACTACATCGGTAAAACTGGTGGAAGAGAAGGCAACAAGTCTATCAATATAAGTTCCCTGCAAGGTGTTCATAAACATGTCAGCCATCTCTCTTTCACACATGGCTGGCTAGACAGCAGCAACAAGCTGTCTCCACCTCTGAGCATAATCCCGAAAGCTCTCCCTTGAAGACTGAGACATGCCCATTAGAAGAGTTCTATTGGGAGCTATGTCTAGGTTGTATTGGTACTGACGGATGAAGGCCTCGGCCAAGTATTTCCAACATCTTATGGTGGCCCTTGTCAGATGCGAATACCATTCTCTTGAAGCTCCAGTTAGGCTGTCCTTAAAATAGAACATCCATAACTTCTCATCCATGGTATAAGCCTTGAGTCTCCCTAAGAAAGATTGCAGATGAGTACGCGGGCAGGAGGTACCATTATATTTCTCAAAGCATGGGGGTTTGAATTTGTGGGGAATCCTCACCCCATCTACCAGCCCCATATCCATCACGTCAAAGCCTAAAGAATTTTGGGATTCCAAAGACCTCAGCTTTTCAGCAATCTCATCCAGTCTTCTGTCATACACTTCATCCCTAGCCCCAATAATAGTGAATTGTTCTTCTTGGGGATCCTCTTGCAGGATTCTGCCCCCAGCAGTATTACCTTGAATATTCCTTGTGCCATTAACATCTGGATTCAAATGGGGCCCAAACTCTGGTGGATCGATACGGGGCTGTCCTCGTTCATTATTGCTGGTTCCTCCTGTTCCAAGGTGGGGCTCTTTAGGTGTCTGCCTTTCAACCAACTCTCTCAGCCTTTCTTGGCTCTGGGCTAAGCCAGTCATCACAGCCATAAACTGAGACATTTGGCTTCTCATCTCGACCCTTTCGTTTACCATCTGATTTCTCACTTCATTCAGGTCCTGCTGTACCTGCTCCATCTGAATGCCTGGAAGGTTGTTACGTGTTGGGTACTGGTGTGTGTGGTTGACAGGGAACACTTGGCGACGAGCAATGTTTCCTGAAAGCACAACAAAGTGAGAAACAAAATAATAACAAAAACCTACAAAACAAAGAAAGAGTTAGTATGCAATGCAGTATGCTTATTTGTTTTCCAAGGTATCCGGTTTGGTTCTTGGTTTTGACCTTTCTAGACATCGAGGAGATGCTTGATAATGTTGAGAGAAAGCTCACCAAAATAAAATAAACTGATATATTACAAATAATGAAACTACATAGTCTGTTTACAATACACGCTCATGGTGGGTCAAAAGTACAACAAAAAAGGAAAAGTACATCAAAAGAAAGGAGATACAAGCAAAAGGAATCAGACATCTAGTCCATAGTCATCTTCCATGACTTCCTTCAGAAGTGCCTCAGTCACCGGAACAGCTGGGTGCTCTGTAATGGTCCTAATGAGGAGGTTCCTGGTAGCAATGGCATTAGTCAGCTTCTTATGCCTGTCTTGATCCTTTGATCTTTTTAACCCCGCTCGGAGCTTCAATTCTGATATCTCCTTCTGAGCTACCAACAAAGCTTCCTGCTGCTTCTTCTCATTGGCCTCCAGCTGCTCAATCTTGGCCTGAGTCCTCTGGTCTTCTTGTGCACGGGCTTCGGTGATCCTGATCCACCAAGCCTGGCTTTCCTCCAGGTAATGCTCAACCCTAGCTTTCTGAATCTTGGCCTCTTTGCAGGCATTCTTCATTATCTGTTCCCCGACTCTTGCCTTCCTTATGTAGTCATCTGTCCTTTCAATCTTGGTAAGATGCTCAGTCTTGAGTCTTTCCAATCTCTCAATGTCCAGAAAACCGTCATTTCTTTCCCAAAGAGTCTTCTTCAAGGCCTCAGATAGTTGATTATTCCTCTCTTTCAGCTTTTCAAATTCCTCCAAGCTAACAGTTGCTGCAGGATGTACTGTAGAGGGTCCAGGTGTGTGTTCCAAGGTGAAAGGCATCCTGGTGATCTGAGCTCTAGTACGGGACCAGTCAGAGTACTAAGCTGAAGCAACATTGTTACACCTTCCAAGAATGGCTGTCCCTTTTGTCTGGATGTTGTCCCAACCCCAGGCAGCTTGCCTGACAATAGCTGAATTAGGTTGCACTTCACAGTATAGGGTCTCAGCTAAATCCTGTCCTCTGGGAGGGTGAACTAAGGCATATCCCAATTGTCTCTTAAACAGTAAAGGGTTGTAATTGATGCAACCTTTTACTCCTATCAGAGGCACATTAGGGTATTGCCCACAGCTGGTAATAATCTCCTTGCCTTTAGTGCTCTGGGTGCACCATCTGATATCATCTGATGTTAAGGAAATGAACCTCTTGGCCCAATTCTTCTGTTGGTGTGGGTTCAAGAAGGTATCTGGCTTAGGCAGGTGTCTGAGTAGCCAAGAGTAGAACAAGGGAGCACAACATCTAAATAGCTTCCCCCTTAGGCACTGGATTCCTCAGCAGGAACAAGTGGATGGCATTCTTACTTACAAACTTGGGCTCATCTGCAAACAATATAGCCCCATATATGCTGAGGGCTAAAAGTGCACAGACTGCCCTCCATTCTCCCAATGTAGCCTCTAGGGTGGCCTGAGAAATCAAGAAGTCCAGATGTAAACAAGGAATCCCAACTTTTGTTGTCATGCTTTGCTCAATAAGGGCAGGCTCCAAGTGCAATTCCCTTGCTATCTCTTCACTTCTGGGAGCTGTCATCTCTGGGTTGAAGGGGATCCCTCCTCTGATAGGCACTACAATCAACAAAGAAAACTCTTCCAACAGAGGCCCCATCTGGAAATCTGGAAAAGTGAAGCATCTAAGTGGAGGGTCATAGAACTGCAAGCATGTGTGGATCATGCTTCTTTGAGAAGAATCAAGATCCATAACCATGTCCAAAATACCCCCATAGTGCTCTCTAAACAGTGGGATGTGGTCTGGTGTGATAAGAGACTGGACCTGCCTGATACCAGTCAATATGGGCTCAAATAAGTGATAATATATATTGCTTTTCCTTGGAATATCCATGAGTGCTAACAGACTGATGCAGGTGAGTCTCTGACAGACTGAAGGAGATAGCTGAAGAAAATGCTGAAGAAGATAACTGAAGCAGAGGTCTAAGCAGTAGAAGGGGTCAAAACCAAACTAAGTATGATATGATGGATACCCTGAAAAACAAATAAACAAATGTTAAATGATGCAATGATGATATATGCAAATGATATGCAAGGGTTTGTGATCAAGAGCTGGATCTGATTATCTGTCTTGATATAAGGTCCATGTATGTTCAAAGGTCCGGATGAAGGCTCAGAAATCCAGTAACTAGGGTGGGGGACTCAAATAAAGAGTCACATGTACAGGGTTAATCACAAGAACTGTCCAAAGTGAAGTATTCTTAAACAATACAGTAACAGGGTATGATGTGGCCAAGGGTTCCTGCAAACCTATAAACAACCCAACCCCTTCACATGTAATGTTCTAGAACAAGGATCCTCAGACTTGGATCAGTTATGAGAAGTGTAAACACTTCTAACCCGGAGGTACAATGTTTACAATAACCATAAAAGATCCTCCTCTAATTCTCCCCAGATTCTGAAGGTCAAAATAAAGGTCATCCAGACTTAGCAGGCTTCCAGATAGCCCTAGCACTACAGGAAATCTGTAGCACAGAGTTCTCAAGAAGAAACCCACATCTGAACCATGTTTCATATTCCCGCACCAGACCGAAATGGAATGGGAAAGAACATGAACCACTCTAGCCTAGGTGTCACTCAGGTCCCAGGTATAGGACCTTAATCACTCAGTGAAACCCCACCCACCAAAACAGAAACCAGATCCAGCACAATGATAGTGGCAGTATGAAATATGCAAAAGACTGTAAAGGAAAGCGATAAATAAAGTTGTACATAAAGCAATAAATAAAGAAAATAAATAAACACAATTAGCACATAACACCCCGGTAAACACAAATCAAACAAGCGCTAGGAGGAACCCACAAAAAGAACCAGAAGCCCTGGTTGCAGTATAAGGGTCCCCAGCAGAGTCGCCAAGCTGTCACTCCCACCTGATGACACAGGGCCAAGATGGGTATAGACGCAAACGGTCGGTGAAAGAGAGAACATGAAGATGAACTGAAAAGAGTCGCCAGCTAGGCATTTTTATCCCGAAGGAAAGGTAATGCCGCATAAACCTGGAAAGATATGGATAAGACGGTCGCGAACCAGAGAAACTTAGAAAGGGGGTTGGTTACAACCTGGGAAGGTATTAGCACCCAGGTTGTCCATCGTACTCGACGGGATCCACGCTTGAAAGTTTGTGCTTAAAGGGGTAGTGTCAGTGCTATTTTGTGTGCAAAAGCTGGAAAAGAATGCAGGTGTCAGTGCAAAGAAGTGTGAAGTGAAGATAAGGAGTGTCAGTGTAAGAAAAGAGTGCAAAGATCAAGACAAAGAGGCTTAAATAATAATGCTGGAAGAGGGGGAATATGCAGAGACTTTTGTTCGATAACAGTTAAGTTATGCCTACGTATCCTCTCGTGCAATGAGGAAGTCAGAACACTGTAGTTCGACTCAAAGAGATTGGAAAATAAATTGACTTGTAAACTGCTTACTTGTCTATGCTCAAGTGTATGACCTGTCTGGCTCAGGTGCAAACTGTCTTGCATTAGACGGAAGAAGCAAGTTCTCGATTGTGAGTGAATTTGATGAGAAAAGAATCCCGAAGGAGGCGATTATTGTTTGTTTTTGGTATCTTCAATCTTTTATTGCTTTTTGGAGTTTTTTATAAGAAAATGAGTTTAAGCCTAAACCAAGGGTTAGTAAACTCATCACATCCTCCCTCTGATTAGGGGTAATGAGAATACCTTAAGTATGAAGTAAGCACCTCACACTTCATCACCATGGTGTAGGATTAAGTTCATTACCCTACTTGTGATTATTTAGATGTTTTTTGGGGTTTTTGTTTAGTGTTAAGTAATGAGTTTAAGCCATAATCAAGGATTTAATGGACCCATTACACCATCCTAATAGAAGGATAATAGATGAGAACATTTAAGCTGAGGAAGATACCTCAACTTAATCCATGATTAGGGATTAACCTCGTGACAAAACAAAGCCTTTATTATAGTGGATTTTAGTTAATGATAAGACTAATAAGTGGATTTTATGGTTGGTAAGACAACTTGAGGGGGACTTGTCTATTAACACTAGGGTTAGTCCTTCTTAACCAATTAAGGAAGAATTAGAACCCTAATGCAAGGCCCAAGTTACAAGCTTGATGTCTTAGTGATTATTAGGTGGATTGATTAAGATATTTAAACACATTAAGGATTGAACACTTAGGATTAAAGTTATACACTCCATCCTAAGAGAAGGATGTGGGCATAACCTTAATCACAAAGCCTTAAAACCTTTAAGGTTTAGTCCCTGATTAAGAGATGAGAAGAGAAGACACAAAAGATGACACAAAGGTAAAACTAATTGGGGGAATAATCAAACCCTAATTGTTATCATGCTTGGGTATTCCTAGGGTTTCTGAGGCTTACAAGAGATCTTCAAGAAGAGCCACCAAGGAGAAGCAAAATGAAAGGAGGAGAAGCAGAAGAAACAAGTCAACTTACGTCACTTAAGAAGATAAGTTGCTTGAAGAAAGAAAATGGAGAAGGAACATGAATGATAAATCTCACTCTAAGACAAATACAAAATGCAGCATTGAATGCAAGAGATATGAGAGGAGATTGTGAGAAATGAAGGCAAATTCACTTCTCAAAGTAACTTACCACCTGAAAAGTTAGTAAAAGAAAATGAGATGAAATGAGAATGAAATGAAATGCAAGGATGCAAACCAGAACCAGAAGAAAATTCATGATGCAAATGATTCTAAGACATGATGCAAAGGCATACCAAATGTTATGGATGATCATACAAAGGATGAGAATGCAAATGAAGCATAAAGGAAGCATGAAAGTTCATGAATGCATATGAAATGAAATGAATGCATAACATGGAAAATGGATGATGCAATGATCAAACATGATTCTAATGTGTCCTAAGATTTCTTACATGTCATGTGAATGCATAAAATGTCATGGCAAGTTCACGAATGCAAGCATATGCAAAAGGGATGCAAATGAAGATACAAATTTAGGGTTTACATGCAGCATGGAATGCAAAACTCAAAAAATAGAAGCAAATGACAAGATAAAAAAATGAAAATGCACTCAAAGGGACCCTAAACCTATACTAGGTTACCATACAAAGGGGGAGCTCAGAATCTAAACCTAAAAGGAGTTATGAATTTCCTAAGTTTCTAGGGTTTTTTGGGTGATCCTCAATGTAAAATGCCAAATAATTCAAAAAGGCAGAAGAAATTTATGAAAAAATTATGTTAGAAAATACACTTCAAATGAAGATCAATGCAAAAAGAACCATGGTCATACCATTCTTGGTTAGGCAGAAAATAATTCTTGAAGTTAGGGTTCAAAAATGGGATTTTATGAACCCTAAATTCAAAGAAAAAATGTCAAAATGATTCAAAACCAAAAATAAATTTGTGTGGATGCTATGACAATGTCTCTAAATGTTTAAAGATGCAATGTGAAATTCTTGGGAATTTTTAGAAACCTAAATGATATTTTAATCAATTAATTTCCATTAATTAATTAAAATAAACAATTAAATGTCTAAAAAATAATTTTTAAATGCAAAAAATAAAAATAAAAATATTTTTGGGTTGAGAAAATTATTTAAAGTCAAAATGCATAAACAAAATATTTTTTTTGGATTTTATATGTATTTTAAATAATTCGTGCAAAATAAATAAGAAAAAAGAATTAAAAACAAAATAAAATGAGAAGTATGCAGGATGGAGGGACATGATTGAAACTGGATTTGAAGGGATTGACTGGCGCCACATCTTATGGCCCAAATTCAAATTTCACTAAACCAGATTAATTAATTAAATAATCCTAATTAATAACTAATCACAAGATCCTAGCCACTCAAACACGCGCGAGAGAACAGATCAAAGGGCCCAGATTCAAAGTTTTCCCTAACCCTAATTAGTCACTAAATGACTCTCAGGTGGCCGGAGAAGACCTCCGGTCATCTTCTCCGGCCAACTCCTCCCCTGAAAATTTCCAAATCACTCCCTAGGTCATTTTTGGAGCTCTAAAGCTCCAGATTCACTCCTTTCACTCTCCTAAGATCAAATCCACCCTAAAAAACAATTTCTTTTCACTCAATCTCAAGATTCGAAGCAATGAACAAAAATGGTGAAACTTTCAGACAAGCAATACATTCTCAATTCTTCATCATTTTAAAAAAATAACAAGTTCAGTGTACTAAGGGGAACATGCTTAACCATTTAGTAACTTAAAATAAAGGTTCTGGAAAAATTAATTCGCATGGCTACTTGAGATGGAGCTTTCAACCCTTGAGCTTTCTGGTTGCTTCCTTGGTGCAAAATGCCTCCAATGGCCTCCCTGAAGAAGCTTTGATGCTTGGAGAGCTTTGAGGAAGGCTGGTTTGTGAGTTTTGACTCCTCTGGTCAGAAAATCGTGTTTGGCTTATGGTGTGTTCTTGGCTGTTTTGATGGGTGGTTTATGATCAGTGATTGATTTAGAGATGAATGGTGGAATTTGTTTTGAGTTTGAGCAAGTGTGCTGTGTGTTTCGAAGGAAAATGCAAGAGAGGTGATTTTTGTGAACTTATGGATGCTGAGGATTCAGGCTGAGTTCTTGTGTGTTATGGCTTGCATAAAGTCCACATATCAAGTTGTGATAGGTTTGTGGAGTTGGTGTGGGCTATGCTGATTGGTATGGTTTTTTTTGCAAAAAGTCAAGATTTCTTGTACTTGAAATATGGGCAAGTGGCAGGCTTGGTACAATGGGGTGTCTGGTGCAGCAAGGATCAAGGATGGCCATGGAATTCACTTTGAGGCAATTCAGCATCTGGGATATAAGTTATGAGGTGTTTTGCAATTTTATGAAACTTTGGCCCCTTTGAGATTTCTTCATGGGCAAGGTATGAAATGTTGTGATTCCTTGGGCAATTTTCAGCAAAATGAGTCATGTGATGTTGTTATGATGTTTAGAAGTCAATTAGAGGTCACTTAGAAGCGTGGTAAGTGAATTTACAAAAATCCCCCTTTGGCATGAAACTTGAAATTATGTGATTTTTGCATACTTTGACAAGCCATAACTTGAGTTCCAAAATGAATTAGATCTTGTTCTTGTACTTTTTGAAAAGGGAATGATCCAATATACAACTTTCATGACAAACAATTTTTCATTTGAAGCATTTTTGGTTGAGAAAGAGGAGGTTGAAAAACTTTCCCAAAATGGAAAGTTTACATTACAAGTCATTTCCATTTTTGGCAACTTTTGGTTTTGCTCACTTTTATTCAAATATATGAACTTCTAAACACTTAAATGATCAAATAAAGACCATATAACTTCAATTTGATGAAAAATCCACTTTGGTTCCATGTTGGGGGGCCTCAGATGCCCGAATTTTGCTCTGACTTGCTTAAGAAGTTACCCAGTGATCAGATGACTTCCAAAATGAATTTCTTTAACAAACTTGGTATGCATGATCCTTATAACATATTGAGACCATTAGAAACAATAATGACCAAAAAATTTGGAGTTATGGCCTCTGAAACCAAAACCCTAATTTTAGGTCATCTGTGCAGTGAAACCCTAGCTCAGCTTCCATGTTTTGCGAGTTCTAGTGATTTTTTGGCTTCCTTGATCTTTGGAGGGTAAAATATGATGATTGAAAATACATGGACCCTCTTTAGATGATTGATGGACTTTGGAGTGGCTCAGAAGGATCTTGGATTGCTCAGATCACAAACCCTAGATGTAGATGAACTTGAACCAATGCAGTGATGCAAAAATGCAACATGATATGATATGATTGAACTAATGCAAATATGAAAGATCACAAGCCATGGTGTGAACTTAGTGAGGGAAAATTTGGGATGCTTACACAAAGCTCGCACCTTCTCAACCAGCATTTAGAAATCTTGATTATTAGCTCCAGTACATAATCCCATATATTCGTTTACCAGGGTGAACTAGTCTTCTTGACGGTCCTATACGGGGACATGAGTAGGGCCACCAGTTTCTGGAGTTAGAGGTCCATCCCCTTTGTTGTTGATTGGGTTGCCTTGAGTGTCCAGGGTGACCATCGGAGGATCTGTCTATGGGAGATTAAGCCTTTGCATAGCATCCCTCATCTCTTGCTGGCCCAGAGCTATTCCCTGCATCATTGTCATGAACTCCCCCATCCGGGTGCGAAGTTTATTCAACTCGGTTTGTACTGTATCCATGAAATGCCTTAGATTTCTGCGAGCAACGTACCCGTGTGAAGGGAGATCGTTCCTGAGAAGACGAGTCTTTGAGGCTCTCGTAATCTTTCCTGAAAATGCATATAAGTTAAGAAACCTGGATAACATGGAAAGAAGAAAAATGAAAATGATATGAATGCATGCAATGATGTGTTCTTTTCATTCTCAAGGTTTTTTCCTTATTTATTATTATTATTATTATTATTATTACTATTATTATTATTATTATTATTTTTATTCTCGTTCCGGTATTTGAGAATTCAGATAGCCTTTTCAGATTTTAGGGAAGAAGAAGACCTCGCATGACGTTCAAATGAGATGGTGATCGTGGAGAAATAATGCTTAATACCCCGTGTCAGTGCAAGAGATAACAACCAGAGATTCCAACCAAGTCGAACATATCATAAACTGAGAACTGAAGATAACAACGTCCCCAGAGGGTGTTGTCGCTCCCCGGATTTCCATCCTGGTACAAACACGAAAGTGGCACGAAAAGAGGTAGAGTCGCCAGCCAGGCATTTTTATCCCGAAGGAACGGGAATGGTAATGCTGCACAAACCAGAAGAAAAGAAGAGGAAGGACACGGGTCCTGCGAACCAAAGAAACTGAGTTCGGGAGTCGGTTACGACCTGGGAAGGTATTAGCACCCAGATCGTCCGCCGTACCCGACGGGATCCACACTTGCAAAGAAATCTGTTTCAAAGGGTGAAGAAATGAACACTGCTGCAAAGAAAAGGAACTGAAACTGGAAAAGGAACTGAGAAAGAAAACAAAGGAAAAATCTAGGGAAAATAAAGATTGTGCTCGAACGGGCCCTACCCCGCTGCCTACGTACCTCATCTGGACAATGAGGATCAGAGTCGCCGTAGTTCCCCTAACTAGGGGTGGAAAGGATTGCTTGTGTATTAAGGCTTGAACTGCCTATGTTAATGCTCAGGTGTTGCAGGCTCGGACGACGAGTGCGTTACCGTCTTGCAAAGTGACAAGTAGTAGCAAGTTCGTACGTAAGGAGTGAGTGGGATGAGAAAAGAAGTCCCGAAGGAGAGACATTTATTGCTTGTTCCAGTGTTTTTTATGAGTTTTCTATGAGTGTGGCACAAGGAAGTGAACTCAAGATCTTTTCCATGGAATGTGTACTTGCTACTACATTCCAAGATGGAATAATAGAACAAGCACACTCAAGTAAGGAGAAGATCCTCAAAACATGGTTCCAGAGATTAGGGCCAAAGCTCACTAACTCGTTGAATTTATTAAGTGTTTTTGTAATTTTTGTGAAGAAGTCTTTTTTATGATTTTCTATGTGAAAGTAGTCTCACGATTAGACTTGTATATCATACTAGACAAGCTTGTACTATCCCAAGATGGGAAGACTACAAGTTCCCCATGGAATAAGTCCATACACACAAGGCTACCTCAACCATTATTAAGTGTTTTTTAGGTTTTGTTTTTGAGATGAGAAGAGAAAGAAACAAAAAGGATCTTAAAGATAAAATCTAATGGGGAAAGTCTAATCCTAAAGTTATCATGCAAAGGTGGTCCTAAGGTTAGTGTGGTTTGAATTCAATCCTAATGAAGAAGAAGGAAAAAAGAAAGAAGAACTAGAATACAACTTACTCCTCTAAAGGAGATAAGTTGTTTCTAAAGGGGGAAAATGAGGTTAAGCAAACAAAGCACAATGCTAAAGCAATCACAACTTGAAAGCATAAAGAGATGAAGGAAGAAATTGTATGTGGGATACCCTCCCACACACATGACTTACCATAACCCCCTACAAAACAAAGATTAGCTAAACAATTGAACATTGAAAGCATATGGAAAGCAAGAGCAAAGTAATGGTCAAGGAAAGGGAAAATAACGTAGGGAAAAGAAAGTGTTATGCTCGGATGAGCCCTACCCCACTGCCTACGTATCCCTTTTGAGGAATCAGAGCTAACGTAGTTCGACTAACTACTTTTGTTTGTGTTGGGTTTTTTTAGGTGAACGATGTTAAGTTCACGTTCTACCGGTTTCTCGACCTTTGGAGACTCACGCACCTGGAGTAGAAGGAATTAACATGTTCTTATGAAAAGAAAACAAAGAGTTTGATTTGTGTTTTAGGAATGCTCATGCAAAAAAAGTAGTCCTAGACGAAGGAACCGTGCTACCTAAGTTAACATGAAAACGAGAGACTATACAAAGCCTAGCAATCCAATGGGGAACAATCGCATCACACAAATAAGCAAACAAGCTCGAGGAGTATCCACGTCACTCGATTAGAAAATATCCACCAGTGGATTATGTCTTCATAGTGGCAAAAAGAGGGCCTAGCAATGATATGGAGGATCGAAGTAGGACAAAAGTAGGGGTGACACCTAACCACGATATCGAGGATCGGGAAGGATGGGTACACGAAGCAAGGAGATCTCCTCGAGCTCGTGACTGTGGGAAAATAGTATGTCTATACATGGTATCATATCACCAAGTAAGAATAGAATGGGGGAAATATCATGTGCGTACAAGCACAAAGCGTCAACGTCAACGGACGTGAGCTACACAAAGCGTGGGGATCCAGAAAGTGAGATCCTCTTCCACAGACTGACCGAACAAGACAGGATGGACTTTATTCAAAAGCATCAACACAAAGTGCGAGCTAATGAAAGACTCAATGATAGTGCGAGGCTGATTACGAGCCCTTTTTGCTTGCCTTCTTCGAGGTCTTATCAAGGGGAATGGGGATGAGGTGCCTCTTTTGAGGTCTTTACACAAATGTAAACAAACACATACAGAGCCTCTGAAGGAGGACTTCCAGAAAATGCCCACCAAAAAGAAACGGTCGGGACTCCAGCCTATGTAAGCGATAAAGTGCGAAAATAGTAAATCGGATAAGAAATTATACCGTACGGATGTAAATCCGAAGTGCCAACAAGCTAAACAGAATATAGAAACTCAGAGGTCCGCTCGAACAAGCTAGGATCCACAAACAAAGCAAGTCGGACATCGCATTTCCCATATAAGCTTAAGTCATCGGAGTGAAAATAAATCACTCAAGATGTGAAAATCGAATGCGATCGCATAAATGCCCTGCATACAACACAATCCAGACAAAACAACAACACAAAATATCATTTGAAACCAAACGGTATCCCAAAAATAAAGTGGAATACCAATCAAGCGATCGTCGTCAAGATCCTTCCGAGAACCTTACATGAACTCAGCAAACGTATTAGAAACCAAAAAGAGGTGCAACCGGAAGTTGCACCTATGCCTCACAACTCAAAATCAAGTAGAAAGATGAGCATATGAGTCGTAGACATGCATTGAAATGTATGTTTCAAAACGGGGCATCACCTATGCACTAACATAAACAACATGCAAACTCAAACCGGAATCAAGCAAATTTACATGCAATGAATGACAAATGATCAACAAACATAAGTACATGTCAAATAAAGATCAATGCATCAAAATCGCACCAAACCGGACTTAAAAAGCCTTAAAACGGAAAAAACGCGTCAAAAATCACCGACTCGGAATTGAACGAAAATCACATGGTAACTTGCAAACGTGCCAACGGATTCAAATATGCAATCGGTTTTTGAAAATTCCACTCGGAAGTGGGACTTTTTGGCCGATTTCGTCTGCTGGCAGTAGCGAAATGGTCGAAAAAAATTGTCCAAAATCAACTAAAAAGTTCACCAATGGTTCCGGAATCATCAACAAAGTCAATTTACACTATTCACATTCGCGAAAACGCGCTACGGTTAGGAAGTTATGACCAAAACATATTCTCGACACGCGACACATGAACAACATCAACAATTAAGCCTCAATCTATCCTATTCCGAATTTACACATTGAAACAAGCATGAATTCAAAAGTCAAGCACTTCAATCAATATCAAGTCACAACAATTAGCTCTCCTAAGAATTTTGTCAAACACCTTACATGCACTGATTATTCTATGTCAATTTTAACAAGCATTTCCACTTATGCACCACAATAATTATTAGGATCAATTAACCAAGCATCAATCAACAATCAAATCAAGAATAAATACACATAATCTCCACAAGATTAAATCAACTTGAAAATTCAATTCAAGAAACAATTCAACAATTATTCATGAATTATAGTTTAAGAAGCTTACCGAATGAAGAATCGACGAAGAAATTGTGAATCCGGAGGAAGTGAGACGCGGTCGTGAATGAAGGATAGGGGGAGAGGCCGTGTGGCTGCCGGCGGCGGAAAATGGTGGTCACGCGGTGGCGGAGTTGACCGGAGGTGGTGGTTCGCGGTGGTTCGGCTACCGGAAGCTTGATCGGAATTATTGTGTTCTTGAGTTTTTGATGAAGTTGTTGTTGTGTTCTTGAGAAAGAGTTGAGAGAATGAACTTTGATTATTTAGAGAGAGTTTTGAGAATTTTTGGTGTTTGTAAATTGTGATTGAAGTTATGAGACAAATTGTGGGTTAAAAGAATATATAGTGGAGTGTAAAATGAAATGCAAAATGTAGAATTTCGGCTTAAGTGAAAATAACATTGTCTTCGACAAACTTTTTTGACTCTGAGCCTTCTGCAACATCGTCCGCCTCTGAATCACGGCTGCAACACAAAAATAACGGATGCCATACGATCAAAATCGAGTGCGATCGATACGTTTAAGCTGCAAGACCTCACTGAATAAGTTGTTTTTTTGCTTATTTGGTGTCCGCTACTTGAAAATGTGACGAGGTCAACCTTTTCGGAGCGTAATCTCGACTCGACTTTGTCAGGAAAGTTGTAGATCTATGAGTCAGTGACCTCGTGTTAAAATGGGAGCTCAACCGGACAAACGACGAGGGAGATATGAATTTTCTTGTGCAACCACTTTCAACCTTTTTCTTCGGTTCAACACTTCAGTTTTGCGAAATAAACCAAAACGACAATCTTCGGCGCATCGTTCGAACTTGAGCTTGTCTTGGAACTTTAACATGATAAAATTTGTGAACCAACGCTTCGAGAACGGACGCAATCCGATGAAAATTGACCGAGTTATGAATTTTACAAAATCTGACAGACAGTGCACTGCATCAAAGAACCCCACTGGTAATTCGCATTTTCGGGATCCTTCCGCTTGGACCTAAGCCAAACTGAATTTGAGGAATAAAGATAACATCTAAACGGAATTTTAGGCACCGGAACAACATCAATCCGATGAACGAGCTGAGAGTTATGAATTTTTTAGTGTCTAAAACTCACCGGTTCAACATTGTTTTTCACTATATCGACTTTGAAAACTCGCACATTCGGAGATCTTCTTCAAAGAATTAGTTCTCAGCCAAAACCCGAAAGTTGGAAAGGATATCAAGACGGAACTTTTGGAATATGAATCTCTTAAAAATATTGATCCAATCAGAAGTTACGAACTCTTGAATACCGCTAGCACAGTTAATCGACGAAACTGAAATTTCAGAAACAAATAACTCCCGCCACTTTCCTTGATGAATTGGCCTCCGAGCCAAACATGAAAGTTGTAGAGAATACCGAAACGGTTCTTACCATTGAATTTCAGGCCAAAACTATTTTTCAGGCGAGAGTTACAACCTTTGCAAACTGCACCGTAAAACTGATATTACGCTTAAACTGCTTTGAATCAACCGAGAACTTTTGGCTTCTTCTGAGATTCATGTGCACGTGCCGCATGAAGAAATAAAGGTATGTCACAAACTATGAAAGCTCAATAGAGATGTATTCTCATGTATGTTTATGATACAATTATGATCTAAATACAATGTAATGTATGCAAGGATATGCTAAATGACATGAAAATGATAGGGCAAATTTGGGGTGTTACAGCTGCCCATATTCAAGCAACTATTAATCTGAAAAGGACGATAGCACGGGCTATCAACCGTTCAAGATGAACTATGGTTGAATACCAAGAAAACCTGAAATTTGCACTTTGCCGGAGAATGTAGAAATGGGAAAATAAACCCAACCAAGTAACACTCTGGGTAATTCAATTGAAGACAAAGCAAACGAGCTCCTTCCAAATTGAATTGTTACGCCGGATAAGAAAAACTAAGACAGACGAGTCTTCTTCAAGCAAACCTGTTACGCCAGGAACTGGACATACGAACTCTCTTCAAATAAACCTGTTACACCAGGAACTGGACATATGAGCCCTCTTCAAGTAAACCTGTTACGCCAGGAACTGGACATACGAGCCCTCTTCATACATTTTTATAAAAATATATGACTTGAGACAGACGAACCTCCTTCGGATAACCCGTTACGCCAGGACCAGTGATGCACTTAAGTCTGTGGGATAGACATGCATAATCAGGATAGACGAACCCTCTTCATATATCCTTCGTAGATATATGGTCTAAGACAAACGAGTCTTATTCAGATAACCTGTTACGCCAGGTGCGACATTAGGATTGGACGAACCCTCTTCACAAATCTTGCGTAGATAAGTGGTGTATGAGACAGACGAACCTCCTTCGGATAACCTGTTACGCCAGGACCGGTAACCACTTTGACGTTTAATCCCACCGTCAGGACTTCAAACCTCTTCAACACAGACGAGTATTGGATGATCATCAAGAGAACACAAATGGGTGACATAAGTCAATGATACAAACGAATATCAGACGATGATCTAAGAAACACAGACGAGCGCTTCAGGAGATGATACAGACGAATATCAACCACTGGTACATACGAATACCAGAAACCCAATACAGACGAGCATTTGGAGTAGCAATACAGACGAGTACTAGAAATCCAACACAAACGAGCATTTGGAGTAGCAATACAGACGAGTACCAGAGCGATTATCAAATCAGTACATATGGATATAAGCTAACACAGACGAGTGTGAGGGATGATACACACGAGTATCCAAATAATGCAAACGAGCTTCAAACAGATAACAAACACAGACGAGCACTGGGGAATGCAGACGAGAAACAAGCAAATATCAAACACAAACGAGTGATGGGGTGTGCATACGAGTAAAAGCAACTATCAAACACCGACGAGTGTTGGGGAGTGCATACGAGCAAAAGCAACTATCAAACACCGACGAGTGTTGGGGAGTGCATACGAGCAAAAACAAGTATCAAACACCGACGAGTGTTGGGGAGTGCATACGAGAAAAAGCAACTATCAAACACAGACGAGTGCTGGGGAGTGCATAAAAGCAAAAACAACTATCAAACACCGTCGAGTGTTAGGGAATGCATACGAGCATCAAACAAATGCCTGATTGGCAACAAGAATCACAACTCTGCATAGGAGAACCAGGTCAAGAGGCTTTGACACTTAACTCTGGTTAGGGGGATGAATAAATGTTTGTATCATCACATTGACCAAAAATAAATTGGCGACTTCTCTAGGGAATATTTCAATGATTAGAGTGAAACCCAAACATGAACTCTGTGGTGAAATCAGGAATTCAGCTGCCTGCTGGGCATACTTCACTTGTGGAAAGATAATCTGCTTGGGGATGAAAGCTCTTCAATTAGCCTTGGAGTTATGTTGGGGATTGAACCTGCTCTAACTCAGCTGGGGAACTTCCTTTCTGCTGGAGATAGGAATTGTAAAGTGTCTCTCGCTGAGGAGAAAAAATCTGCTTGGGGAATGTCACCTTGTAACCTCCTTCTGGTCCAACTTACTTCTTGAAGATCAATTCAAGAGGAGTTTATAGAAGAAATAACATCCAAAATGCCCCGCATCTTCAAACTCTTGGAGATTCGTCGAATCTTGACATAATTGCCCCATATTGCATGGATTGTGAAAGAATTCGTCTCACGAGAATTCATGAAAAACCTCGTATCACTGTGAAATACCGTGCCCTGGTATCATGAACCATATATAGGTCTATCAATTGTCAAGATGGAAGGATGTATCATAACCCCAAAGAAACTTCAATCTCGCTTTCGAACTCAGTTGTAGACTATTACCTGTAAGCAAAAGGATATGCGCACATGCCCCAGACAAAAACAAACCAAGTATGGTTGAGCCAGGATGATATGATTTTGATTTTTTCTTTGTTTTTATGACAGACTCACTAGGTATCAACTCAAGGGTTGAAGAAGTGAAGACTATGATATCGACTCAAGGGTCATTAGAAACGGCAATATCGACTCAAGGGTCGAGGTAACAAAGGTGACAACATCGACTCGAGGGTCGAGGAATAAAGCGACAACAACATCGACTCGAGGGTCGAGGAAATAAGGTAGCAACATCGACTCAAGGGTCGAGGAAACGAAAGCAACAATAATGACTCGAGGGTCGAGGAAATAAAGGCAACAACATCGACTCGAGGGAATAAAACAACAACATCAACCTGAGGGTCGAGGAAAAGGGACGAAAATATTGACTCGAGGGTCAGAGAATAACCATGATATCAACTCGAGGGTCGAGGAACACCAAAGCGAAGACTGCCACACTCAACTGAAGTGAGGGGCTGGACGCATATATATGCCAACTGGTCATGGTTGAGGAGATGCCAACACAGATTGAACTTTAAACTTGAAGATGCCAATGACTACTGGACTTTAGCCGTGTATGATGATCAGATGAAGAAACCATAGCGACTGAGGAGAAATTCTCTGATCAAGGAAACACGCTTCCCGCGCCCTACTGGGATCAATCATCAGACATTCATTCTGGGAACTGCCTTGCATACTGTAAGATTGTCTCAAGAGGATTTTACAGAAAACATAGCATCTGAAATGCTTCAATGTTTTCAAACTCTTGAATATATCGAAGTGACCACCTCAAACTGTATGGTCCATGAAGGAAATTGCCCCAAGATCTTGCATCATTGTCGCTCCCGAAGATTTGCATCCCGGTACAAGCGCGAACGGTCGGTGAAAGGAGGAAAAGAAGATGAAGTGAAAAGAGTCGCCAGCTAGGAATTTTTATCCCGAAGGAAAGGTAATGCTGCATAAACCTAGAAAGATATGGATAAGACGGTTGCGAACCAGAGAAACTGAGAAAGGGGGTTGGTTACAACCTGGGAAGGTATTAGCACCCAGATTGTCCGTCGTACTCGACGGGATCCATGCTTGAAAGTTTGTGTTTAAAGGGGTAGTGTCAGTGCTATTTGTGTGCAAAAGCTGGAAAAGAATGTACAGGTGTCAGTGCAAAAGAGATGTGAAATGAAATGCCCATGAATGAGGCTTAAAGGATAATGCTGGAAGAGGGGGGGAAGGAAGAGATTTTTTGTTCGATAAAAGTTAAGTTATGCCTACGTATCCTCTCGTGCAATGAGGAAGTCAGAACACTGTAGTTCGACTCAAAGAGACTGAAAGATAAATTGACTGATGAACTGCTTGCTTGTCTATGCTCAAGTGTATGACTTGTATGGCTCAGGTGCTAACTGTCTTGCATTAGACGGAAGAAGAAAGTTCTCGTTTGTGAGTGAATGAGGTGAGAAAAGAATCCCGGAGGAGACGATTATTGTTTGTTTTTGTGTTTTCAATCTTTTATTGCATTTTTGTGTTTGTCATAATATAATGAACTTAAGCCTAAACCAAGGATTAGTAAACTCATCACATCCTCCCTCTGATTAGGGGTAATAAGAATACCTTAAGTATGAAGTAAGCACCTCACACTTAATCACCATGATGTAGGATTAAAATCATTAACCTACTTGTGATTATTTAGATGTTTTTGGTATTTTTTTTTAGTGTTAAGTAATGAGTTTAAGCCATAATCAAGGATTTAATGGACTCATTACACCATCCTAATAGAAGGATAATAGATGAGAATATTTAAGCTGAGGAAGATACCTCAACTTAATCCATGATTAGGGATTAACCTCATGACAAAACAAACCTTTATTAAAGTGGATTTTAGTTAATGATAAGATTAAGAAGTGAATTTTATGGTTTGTAAGACAACTTGAGGGGGACTTGTCCATTAACACTAGGGTTAGTCCTTCTTAACCAATAAAGGAAGAATTAGAACCCTAATGCAAGGCCCAAGTTACAAGATATTGTCTTAGTGATTATTAGATGGATTGATTAAGAGATTTAAACACATTAAGGGTTTAACACTTAGGATTAAAATTATACACTCCATCCTAAGAGAAGGATGCAGGCATAATCTTAATCACAAAGCCTTGAAACTTTAAAGGTTTAGTCTCTGATTATGAGATGAGAAGAGGGACACAAAAGATGACACAAAAGTAAAACTAAGGGGGGACTAATCAAAGCCCTAATTATTGTAATTCTTGGATGTTCCTATGGTTTGTGAGGCTTACAAGAGATCTTCAAGAATAACCACCAAGGAAGAAGCAGATGAAAGGAGGAGAAGCAGAAGAAACAAGTTAACTTACTTCACTTAAGAAGATAAGTTACTTGATGAAAGAAAGTGAATGAATAACATGAATGACCAAGCTCACTCTAAAGCAAAGATAAAATGCAGCAAGGATGCATAAAAGAGAATGAGAAGAGAAATGAGAAGTGAAGGCAAATTCACTTCTCAAAGCACTTACCACCTGAAAAGTTAGCATAAAGGAATGAAATGAAATGAAATTGAAGCAAATGCAAAGATGCAAACCAAAACCAGAAGCATAAACATGATGTTAATGATGATATGAGATGATGCAAAGACATGTCAAGTGCTAGGGATGATCATACAAGAGATGAGAATGCAAATGAAGCATGAAAGAAGCATGAAAGCACATGAAAGTTCATGGAATGTAATGAATGCATAACATGGCAAATGCATGAAGAAATTATCAAGCATGGTTCTAATGTGTCCTATTATGTCTTAGAAGTCATGTGAATGCATGAAATGTCATGGAAAGTTCTTAAATGAATGCATATGCTAGATGTATGCAAATGAACATGAGAAATTAGGGTTTTAATGCAACATGAGATGCAAAAGTCAAAAAAAGAAGCAAAACATAAGATAAAAAATTGAATATGCAATCAAAGGAACCCTAACCCCATATGATATCACACCCCAAAGAAGAAGACCTAACTCTTAACCTAATGAAAGTTGTGATTTTTCTAAGTTATCTAGGGTTTTAAGGTACCTTAAGGGAAAAAATGCAAATCAAATAAAAAATGCAAGATAAATTTATGACAAAAATATGTTAGGTACTAAATGTCAAATGAAGAACAATGCAAAAAGAATCAATGTCATACCATTCATGGTTAGGCAGAAAAGAGTTCTTGAAGTTAGGGTTCAAAAGTAGGAATTTTATGAACCCTAAATTCAAGAAAATTGTCAAAGATGATTCAAAACCAAAAAGAAATTTGTATGAATGGCATGACAATATTTCTAAATGTTCTAAAATGCAATGTGAATTTGTTTGGGATTTTTAGAAACCTAAATGATATTTTAATTAATTAATTTCCATTAATTAATTAAAATAAACATTTAAATATTTTAAAAATGATTTTTTAATGCAAAAAATAAAAATAAAAATGTTTTCTGGTTGATAAAAATATTTGAAGTAAAAATGAAAAAGAAAATATTGTTTTGGGATTTTCTAGCTATTTTTAATAAATTGTACAAAACAAATAAGAAAAAATGAAATAAAAATTAAATAAAACAGAAGTAAACGCATCCAATGGTTTAGATTGATTCTGAAGAGATTAGGTTTGACCTGGCGCGTAATCCTAAGGCTACAATTCAAACTTATCTAATCTTATTTAATTAATTAATTAATACAGGATTATAATTAATGATCTAATCTCAACCATCCATCACACGCGGGAACCAAAGATCCAAAGGCCCACGTTTAAACCTAGCCCTAACCCTAATTAACACATTAATCACTTTCAGGTGGCCGGAGAAGACCTCCGGTCATCTTCTCCGGCCAGACCCTCCCTAAGCTAACCCCAAAATTCAACCCTAGGTCATTTCTGGAGCTCTAAAGCTCTAGATCAACTCCTCTCACTTCCCTAAACTCAAATCCAACCTCAAAACAGATATATCATGGCTCAATCACAAGATTCGAAGAGAAAATAAAAAATGGTAAAACTTTCAGAACATGCATACAAGCTCATTTCTCAACCATTCTCAAAAGTAAACACATCATGGTGATCAGCAAAGCATGTAGATCATTCTAAGAACTTAAAATAACATTTCTGGAAAAAAGTTTGAAGAAGTTACCTGAGCTTGAGCTTTCTCAAACTGAGCTTTTTGGCCACTTCTCTTGTGCAAAATGACTCCCCTTGACCTCCTGATGAAGCTTTGATGCTTGGAAGGAGTTTCTTTTAGCTGGTTTGTGTGATTGCACTTCAACTGGCCAAGAATCGTGTTTTGTGTATGGGGTGTTCTTGGCTGTTTTAATGGTTGCTTTGTGTTCAGTGAATGATTTTGAGATGAATGGTAAAATTTGTTTGGAGTTTGAGTCAGTATTCAGAGAGCTTCAAAGGAATTTGAAAAATGGAGAGATCTTGGGAACTTGATCAATCTGAGGTTTCAGCTTGCAATGTTGTGTGTTCTGAGCTGCTTTTGGTCCACATAACAAGTAGTGATAGGCCAGAGAGTGGGTGGTGGTTGCAGCTGATTGGTATGGGCAAGTTGCCAAAATGTCAACATGACTTGTACTTGAGGTATGGGCAATGGTGCAGCTGGCTTTTTGGCTTGTCCATGCGCAACATGGATCAAGGAGGTCCATGGAAATGGTTTTGAGGCAATTCAGCAAGTTGAAACAAAGTTATGTGTCATTTTACAAATTCTATGAAGTTTGGCCCCTTTTGAAATTCTTGAAATGCAAGACATGAAATGACACAATTCCTTGGGCAATTCTGATCTTTATGCAATGCACTATGATGTTATGATACTTAGAAGTGTGTTTGAAGTCACAAAATGCCTTGGCAAGTGGTTTTGAAAAAATCCCTCTTTGGTGCATTCTTGAAAATTATGTGATTTTTGCCAACGTTGACAAGCCATAACTTGAGTTCCACAATGAATTAGGACTTGTTCTTGTACTTTTTGTAAAGGGAATGATCCAATTTACAACTTTCATGACCAACAATTTTTCATTTAAAGCATTTTTGGTTGAGAAAGAGGAGGTTGAAAAACTTTCCCAAAATGGAAAGTTTACATTACAAGTCATTTCCATTTTTGGCAACTTTTGGTTTAGCTCAACTTTCTTCAATTTTGTGAACTTCCAAACACTTAAATGATCAAATAAAGATCATATAACTTCAATTTGATGAAAAATCCACTTTGGTTCCATGAATGGGGGCCTCAGATGCCCTGATTTTGCTCTGACTTGCTCAAGAAGTTACCTAGTGAACAGATGACTTCCACAATGAATTTCTTCATAAAACTTGTTACACATGATCCTTATAACATATTGAGACCAATATAAACAATAATGACCAAAAAATTTGGAGTTATGGCCTCTGAAACCAAAACCCTAATTTCAGGTCATCTGTGTAGTGAAACCCTGACTCTGCTTCCATGCTTTCCAAGTTCTTGTGATTCTTTGTCTTCCTTGATCTTTGAGGGATGTAAAATGAAGATTTAACATACATGGACCCTCTTGGAATGGTTGATGGCCTTTGGAGTGGCTCAGATGGATCCTGGATTTCTCAGATCACAAACCCTAGGTGCAGATGAATTTGAACTATACAGTGAAACACAAAATGCAATATGATATGATATGCTTAAAGTAATGCAAAAATGAAAGATTACAATCCATGGTGTGAACTTAGTGAAGGCAAATTTGGGGTGTTTACAATCATCATGAGGTGTTTTGCCCCAGTATTCTGAACCTTGGGTAGGTGCATCTGATTAACCATCTTTTGGAGAGAGTAACTTCTAGTGTTTCTAGGGTGACCTTCCCCAGTACGAACCTTGCTTTGTAGAAAACACCCATGCTAACTGCTCTGTGAGAGATTCAAATCTCTAAGTGAATGCCCCTTGACATGAATGTCCTTCAGAAGTTTCCTCCTTCTCAACTTGGCAAGATTAAGCTTCTAGACTGAGGTTCCATATATGAACTTCTTTGATGCCAAACAAATGTATGCAAGCAGAAAATGTTTTATTCTGAGAATGATTATTCTAATGTGATACATGTTAATCTTGAAGTTCTTATTGAAAAAATGTCGCAAACCTTTGTGAGCAACTCACTGGTTAAGATACGACATGTATTATTTTTTTTAAAAAGAAAACATGCACATGCAATACCGACAAATATTTCTTTAGCATAACTCATAGGAGTCGGGAACGCTATCTTGTGGTAGTACACTCTCGAATTAACCCTGTTTCAGTTAGGACTTTTGAGGGTTGTATCGTGGTCTGGTTCACGGTTATAGAAACAAAGATATAGGCTCAAAGTTTATATGTTCCCGCCCATCTTCGTGATATCCTTCCAGTCCTATGTTCAGCTAGTTTTCACAAACGCTCACCTCTCAAAAGGGTTTCATGTTGGTTGAGGAACCGTTGCTATTAACAGTTTAAGCACCAATGCGGTTGTCAGAGTAACAGTCACCCCTATTGTATTTTGTGCCTATATCACACGACTTTGTTCTTTCTTAAGGATATTTCTTTTGTAATCCTTTTCATCTTTCACTTTTTCATTCTTTTGTATATCCCTAACTTTTGCCTGAACTGATTCTTTTGAATTTTTTTACTTTGAAGTCCAGCGGGATGCCCTAACTTTTGCCTAAGTCGCTTGTTTTCAAGTTTCGACTTAGCAGGATTTTTATTTCTTTTTATTTCTTTGAACAAGTCGTATGACATTGTTTGTCTTGATTGCTTTGAAAGGGTTATGTTTGTCTCAATTTTTGGGCTGATGAAGGATAACCATTGTGTTTACCGGTCTTTGGACCTTTTGATTGGTATAATGATAGGTGATGGTTCCTTGGATACACTCCTTTATGAAATTATGAACACTCGGTCCAACTAGCTAACACCTAACCTTCCCCTGGGTTACATGTAAGGTTTTTTTTCATGCAAAAAGAAACTCCTACTTCAAGGCTCAAAGGGGTTAGCGAGGGTCTATCTCCCTTATATCTCCGGTGTTTGGGATTTGAAGCAAAACCTGTACATCGTCAACAAGGTCTTATTCAAGAGCACACAATCAGATATTTTTGCATTTTTGTTTCGTCATCCTCCATCACAGAGTTTAAGAATAATAGTTGGTAATGCAATGCACACACAAAATTATAAGTAAAATACGAATGCATTACTTCAAGAAAAACATGTGCATTTCATTATGATTAACATTCAAAAAGAAAACAAGTTTCATGCAAGCATACAAATGTTTAGACAAACAATAAAAACTACAAATAAGAATGCAGTAAAGAAACTGAACATTGCCATCATTGAGGAGACTTGACTCCGTCTGAACTTGTTGATCTTGAATACTTTCAGTAGTAAGCAACCTTTTCCTGATGGAGTTTGCAGTCTTCAATCAAATGGCCATGTGCCCAGAATCATAATTCATTCCCAATTATTCTGACCTTAAGCCTTCGACATTTAAACATTGACACGAGACGTCTGAAGAAAAGTAACACTGAGATGAAGTTGACACACAAGTTTGCTCGGAAAGACCTGACGATCTTCTGCCTACGTATCTCCATTGACCAAAGACCAATGAAGAATCAGAGCAACGTAGTTCCCCTTAATAGGGATCAAAATACAGTACATAAACTAACCATCCTCATAGCTACTCTTCAAAGTCAATCTGAGAATCACCTTCACACTTATCCTCAATAATTTCCTCCATAACAATGAGCTGACAAACTCACATGACCAAGAGAAGAATTGATGATTTGAATGCCTTGAGGCGTCACTGAAATTAACCCAGATTCAATCAGATCCTGAACCTTATCCCTAAGAGGTTTGCATTCTTCAGCTGAATGTCCTGGTGCATTGCCGTGGAAATTACATCGAACGTTGGGATCAAAACTACTCAGTGGGTATGGAAAAGGCACCAGACTCGGTTTCTTCGGCACTATCAATCCACTGTCGATCAGGCGTGGAAGTATCTGACTGTATGGCATTGGCAATGGATCAAAATACCTTTTTGGCCTCTTAGTGTAGTAATGACGCCTTTGCGGAGTACGCTTCTGTTGGCATGATCGATGTTGATACTGAGGAGGTTCACTATTAACTGACATCTGACATAAAAATTCAGAAGGTTGCTGACTCTGAGCAGTTGAGATGCATGGGTACGTTGATAGGTCAATGGAGTTGGAGGATCTTCCCCGATTGTATCAATTACATCCTCTTCTTGTGAACTAACAAAAGATTTATTCTCTTCAGTTGAGCCATCCGAAATGCCTTGGATATTTCCCATCTTGATAAAGCTCTCAATGCATTCTCCAATTATCACCAAGTTAGAGAAACTTGACGTTCCACTGCCACTCAACCTCTCCAAGTACGGCCCCTGCAAGGTCTCTATGAAAAGATCAACCAATTCTCTATCTGATAGCGGGGGTTGCACCCAAGCATCTACTTCTGTCCACCTCTGGGCATACTCTCTGAAAGATTCGCCATCTTCTTGGGATAAACCTTGCAAATCTATGCGGCTAAGAGTCCTGTCGAGATTGTAGTCATACTGTTTCACAAAGGCATTGGCTAGGTCTGACCATGATTGTATACGACTTCTCTCTAACTGCATGTACCAACTCGATGATGCCTCACTCAGACTGTATTGAAAGCAATGAATCATCAATTTGTCATTATGCTCATATGAAGTCATCCTTTTGTAAAACCTCACCAAATGTTGCCTTGGACTACTATCCCTTTTGTACTTTTAAAACTTCGGTACTTTGAACTCTGGAGGTATTACAAGGCCATGTACCAAACACATGCTTGCAACACTTAGATCAACAACATTACGACTTTGAAGGGATTTAATCTCTTCCTCCAACACACAAAACCTTTCTTCCCTCTCCATAACTCGTGGATCTTGGATTCTCACTACAAGAATTGCCTCCTGGGAACCTGGCATAATGACAACAAAACTGTGATAATCTGCAGCATCAACAGAAGAAGAATGTCCATTCCGGGCGACCAGACGCTCTCGAACATCTAGGTTCTCAATAGGAATCTGTGCAGGTTGAGCTTGGGCAGAATTATGTCCATCTTGCCTTTCCAAAGTCGTCATAGCCTCTACAAGTTAGTCCCACTGATCTCTTGTCAACCCAACACTTGCAAACTGGCTTTGATCTCCAGGGTCCATGATCTGTCCAAAAGTTGCTACAAGTCTGATACAAGAGCTGGAGTCTTAACTGTAGATTGTGAAAAAAGAACGAATGAGCCCTGCCTGCGAAACAAAAATGAAATGCAAATTCTATGAGATGCCATGTTCGGTTACTTCCAAAGAATCTATCTGCTTTGATTCACATTTTGATAAAATCCAACAACATAATTCAGATATGAGATCCTCGGAAATAACTGAACATGTATGCTAGAATGCTATGATGGCATGTATGCAACTGGAAGGTGATCGAGAACTAGTGTCTGTCTGGATGCGTAATACTGAGCTGAGAACCAAGTGTCTGAAACCAAATGTCTTATGAATAATAACTCCCAGATAAGAACTCAGAACCACGGATCAAGAACTCCAGAACCATAGTAACCAGATCAAAACATAAGATCACACTGATGATGAAGGGTATGTTGAGGTCAAGGGTTCCTGCAAACCTGTAAACCCCTCCCAATATCACGAGTGAGCTTCGGGTCAAACATCACAGACTCTCAAAGCCGAATAGCAATAATATGTTCACCATCTCCGAGAAATGGCTCATGACCAGATCAGGGAATCGGTTTGGCATTATGTACTACTCAGGGAGGCCTCAGCGTGAGTCCGGGAAAAACAAGCATCCCTTATAAGTCCCCAGCTTCGAGCGCTAAAATCGAGAAACGATAGTACATTCAACCCGTAGGATACAATATTATTGTCATACGACCAGATGCTTTGATTGAGCTCTTATAAGAGAACCAAGCCATCCTATGCGAATTCCCAGGGGATCCTCGGGTGCGAATGGGTTTTCCACTGAATGTGGTCTGCCACTGTCACCACTAGAGAGGGATGTTTCCACAAAGGTCCTCAATGATCGGTCCCCAGCTGCACATAACTATCAAGGTCGTGAAATGAGAAGGGAAGATCCCTAAATCAAGACATTTCCAAGACAATCGCAAATCAGAGCGTGGAACTCACTACTACCCCCATGACAAGATCTCATGAGGCCAAAGTGGAACCACTCTAAGTCCTAAGGTGCACTCGAGCCTTGGTAATGAGCTCACCTCACAGTAACAGTATCACCCAAGTCCCACCAAACAGAAAAAATCCAGTCCAGACAGTCCAATACATATATGATGCATGAAAATAAATACTGAAAACTGTAAATAAAGCTGTAAATAAAATTGTAAATAAACAACAGTAAAATAAACATGCAACGACAAACAATCAACATACAAATAAAGAGAAACATGCAAGCGGTAAGAGAGACTCTCAAGGGAACCAGAGATTCTGGGTTGTCCCCAACAGAGTCACCAGGTGTCGCTCCCCGAATTTCCATCCTGGTACAAACTCGAAAGTGGCACGGAAAGAGGTAGAGTCGCCAGCCAGGCATTTTTATCCCGAAGGAACAGGAATGGTAATGCTGCACAAACCAGAAGAAAAGAAGAGGAAGGACACGGGTCCTGCGAACCAAAGAAACTGAGTTCGGGAGTTGGTTACAACCTGGGAAGGTATTAGCACCCAAATCGTCCGCCTTACCCGACGGGATCCACGCTTGCAAAGAAATCAGTTTCAAAGGGTGAAGAAATGAACACTGCTACAAAGAAAAGGAACTGAAACTGGAAAAGGAATTGAGAAAGAAAACAAAGGAAAAATGTAGGGAAAATAAATATTGTGCTCGAACGGGTCCTACCCCGCTGCCTACGTACCACATCTGGACAATGAGGATCAGAGTCGCCGTACTTCCCCTAACTAAGGGTGGAAAGGATTGCTTGTGTATTAAGGCTTGAACTACCTATGTCAATGCTCAGGTGTTGCAGGTGTCGCTCCCCGGATTTCCATCCTGGTACAAACGCGAAAGTGGCGCGGAAAAGAATAGAGTCGCCAGCCAGGCGTTTTTATCCCGAAGGAACGGGAATGGTAATGCTGCACAAACCAGAAGAAAGAAGAGGAAGGACACGGGTCCTGCGAACCAAAGAGACTGAGTTCGGGAGTCGGTTACGACCTGGGAAGGTATTAGCACCCAGATCGTCCACCGTACCCGACGGGATCCACGCTTGCAAAGAAACTGTTTCAAAGGGTGAGGGTATGAAAGCTGCTGCAAAAGAAAAGGAAAAGAAACTGGAACTGGAACAGAAAACTGAGAAAGGAACTGAATGAGAAAATAAGGAGGAAAAAATGTAGGGAAAATAAAGATTGTGCTCGAATGGGCCCTACCCCGCTGCCTACGTACCTCATCAGGACAATGAGGATCAGAGAGGCCATAGTTCCCCTAACTAGGGGGGGCAAGGAAATTGCATTTGAATTAAGGCTTGAACTGACTATGCCATTGCTCAGGTGTTGCAGACTCGGACGACGAGTGTGTAACCGTCTTGCAAAATGACAAGTAGGAACAAGTTCGCATACGGAGCGAATGAGATGAGAAAAGAATTCCCGAAGGAAAGACGCTTATTGTTTGTTTGTGTTTTTTATGAAACTTTTTATGAGTGTGTCACAAGGAAGTGAACTCAAGCTCTTTTCCATGGAATGTGCACTTGTCACTACATTCCAAGATGGAATAATAGAACAAGCACACTCAAGTAAGGAGAAGATCCCCAAAACATGAATCCAAAGATTAGGGCCTAAGCTCACTAACTCATTAACTTATTAAGTTTTTTTGGTATTTACAATGAAGAAGTGTTTTTTATGCTTTTCTTGGTGAAGGAGATACCTTAATCAGACTTGTGCATCACAAGGTAAGCTTGTACTATCCCAAGATGGGAAGACTAAAAGTACCTCATGGGATAAGGCTATTGCTCAAGGTACTACTTCAAACTTTATTAAGTGCTTTTCTTTAAGATTATGAGATAAGAAGAGAAGAGAACCAAAAGGGTCACAGAGGCAAAAGTCTAAAGGGGGAATAAAGAATCCTAAATGTTGTCATGCATGGATATCCTAGGGTTAGTGTGGTTTTCTATCCTAATGAAGAAAGAAAGAAGAAGAGAAGAAGAAGAAAGAAGAATAGATGAGTAAGGCCTAAGCCCAACAAGCAAAGGGTTAGCACAAGCAAGAATAAGAAGAGAAGAGATGAGATTTGGAGATGTGGGAATCACTTCCACACCTCTCACTTACCATAGCCCCTGAAAGATTAGCAACACAAGCATAAAAGCAAAACCAAATGGACTTAATGACATGCCAACATCATACAAACAGAAGTGAAGTCATATATAAAAATGCTCAATGCAAATGCAAGTCACAAGAATGAGAAATAAAGCATACAAGTAAATATGAAACACATGGCAATCAAGTGCAAACTTAAGAAAAATGCAAGGCAAAATGCACAAATCATGGACTCAAGACACACAAACAGAACCTAAACAAGTCAAAGAAGAGATTTAGAAGCAAGGGAGATGAAAAGAAGGGAGGCACAAGACCAAACAATCACAAATGGAAGGAAAGAAGTAAAGACATGAGGTGAAAGCACATAAGAAATGGAAGAACTTAAAAGGCAAGCCAAACACAAAAATTCTAAGACACAAACCCTAAGCTAAGATCAGAAAGGTACCCATACCCCAAAGAGACCCCAAATGAGAAGAAGAAGTTGGCACAAGTGCCCTTCTATGCTAATGAGAGAGCTTATGATCACAAAGAAGCAAAATGGGACAAGGTAAGAACAAATATTCACATCAAATCAACAATGCATCTAAAAATTCCACAACTTAAGACAAATGATCCTCAAACATGATATAACAATGAGCCAAAAGGATTGGGAGAAATTCAGAAGCTAGATAGGTCAAAAGAAGGCTTAAACATGAACTAGGGTTAAGAAACTTCCTTCACAAGCCAAGGATCAAAACCAAATGAATAAATTTCTAAAAATCAGGGGAAAAATCACACATAAACTAAATCATCTTAGGAATCCAGAACAAAAAGAATCAACACCAAACTCAAAATAATGAACACTATGGAAAATGGACAAGGCAGGGTACTCAAAAAGGACTTAAAAAGAAATAATTAAGAGAGGAAATTAATTGACACGTGGATATTGAAAAAAAATGGGAAATAAAAATATGGAAAAATAAAGAAAACTCAAATGAAGACTCATGAATTAATTTGGAATTTTTAGACACTTGGAGGTATGTTTAATAAATGGAAACCAAAATGAAATAAAGAAATAAAAGAAAAGAAAATTAAAATAAAGAAAGTTGGGAGGGGTGCGAAGAGTAAGGCCAAGCAGTTGAAATGATTTGGGCCCAGAATGCAGGGGGTGTTAATATCAATTGAAGCCCACCCAATTTGCACTGGAATACAATTCAATATGGTGTATATTCAGGAAATTAACTAGAAAATAGCTGGCCACAGGATCAAAGCAACGCATCTGGTGAGGGGTTCATTAATTGACGTGGCATTGTGTTTGGTTATGAGGTTGAGGCGCATAAGACTTATAGTGTGGTGAGTTACACAATGAATTAAAATAGAACACAGAAACCACGTGAGGAGAGGGTGGTCTTTTAAAACGCGTGGCAAGATCTGGAGAGGTGAGGGGGAAGATCTAAGGGTTGAGGACTCGGCTCCTACCTCAGAAACCCTAGTTTCATAGTTTCTAGATTCCGGTGACCGGGGCTAGGGCTCTGGCACCGGAAATCACACCAGATGAAAAAAAAACAATATAAAAAGACAAAGAGCTCCAGATTGACTAATTCAACTACCCTGAATCCAAATATGAGCATGAAAAATTCAAAAGATCAATGAAACTCCTGGATCGAAGGAAAACAGAAATGACCAGAAACTTCAAATTCATATTACATACTCTACAATGCATCAATTTCAAAACTACAAACAACAGAATAACCAGCAAGCATAACAGATCAAGATGCACACAAACATTTTCAATTTCAGATCTGAAGATTCATGAGCTAACCTGAGATTGCAGATCTTGAAAATGCTTGCTAGAAGTCCAGATGATGAGGCCAAATCACTCCAAATGCTCTCTAGTTGCAAAATAAATGCAACTAGAGCTTTGAATCTTGTTGGATCTTGAGCTTTGCAAGCAACTGCCCTGAAATGGCAAGTTTGTTGATCTTGAGAGATAGCTTGAACAAGTGTGTGATTAATGATCCTGAGCTTCCAAGGATCAAGGATCTACAATTAGTTTTTGGAGAGAGCTCGTGTATGAGAAGATTTGAGAGAAAATGCAGTTTGTGCAAAAACTTGGAAGCTGAAGAATGAGAGAGAATTGAGGCAAGCTGAAACCCTAATTTCTTTTATATCATGCTATGACCTAATGTTGAAAAGATGAAGGAGTTTGCACGTGGGAATGAGAAGAATTTGTGATTTTGCAATTTGAGCAAGTTTGGTGTGATATCATGCAATATTCATGCTTTCCTTGGCCTTCAGCCCCATATGCACTCTAAATCCAGCCCTTAATCATAATCCAAAAGATCTTGGCCCTTAGATTAAGTTGTCACACTTTTCTCATGAATATGCAAAATTTGCATTTTTGAAGCAACATTCTCACTTGGCACGAATTTGTGAATTTCTTTGGAGCAAAGCATGACATTTGCATTGTATTTTAACTTTGTAAACATATTGGATCCATACCAACACTTGAAATTGAGTTTTGAGACTTTTGGCTCTTGGTGCATGCATGAAACTTCAACTTTTGCCCTAATTTGGAGGAATTTTCGAGGGCCATATATCCCAAACCAGGAATGCTATGAAAAAGTACTTGTACTTTTTGAAAATGGGAGACCCTAATCTCCAACTTTCATGTTTGACTTTGGTCCATTTGAAGAATTTTGATTAAGTTAAGGTCACTTGAATTTTAGGGCAAAAGTTGCCAAAAATGGAATTTCCTTAAAACCAACTTTGCACCAATTTTGCAAAAACCCTCAAAACTTCATGATTCTTGATCTTTGACCTTTCCAAACCTCTTATAACATTGTAAGAACATCCCTTGGCTAGACAAAATTGGGTTGGACCCCTTGAAATCACACAGTTGACTTTTTAAAGGCACAGTTGACCAATTACTTCATCTGCAAGCATCTGAAGAATTTCCTGACTTCCACAAGGAATTTTTTCATGAAAATTGGTACCTAGGATCCTCTTGACATATAGAAGACTTTGCCCAAATGAAATGGCCAAAGTTGTAAGGTTTTCAAGCTTGAATCTCAAACCCTAGTTTAGGACCATTGTGTAGGAGCTTTGCCCTAACCTGGAATCCTTGATGATCTTCCAACCTTATGAGCTTTTGTGAATGGACTTGAACTTGTAAATGCAATGTAGACCCATCATAGGACTTGTACAAAACCATTGGGGCCCTTGTCATGGCTTGTGATGCTTCAAGAACCTCCACAGATGATCATATGCCTAATGTTAGGTCATGAGAAATGTTATGCCTCATCTTTCTAAGCTAGGATGCTAAGAATATGATATGTTCATGAAGAATATGATGTGATATGATGCTTAAAATGAAGTGGGCAAATTTGGGGTGTTACAGCTGCCCCTATTCAAACAGCTGTTAATCTGAAAAGGACGGTAGCACGGGCTATCGACCATTCAAGATAAACTGTGGTAGAATACCAAAAAGACCTGAAATTTGCACTCTGACGAAGAATTCAACACTGGGAAATAAACCCAACCAAATGACGCTTTGGTGACTGAAGGGGAGAAAAAGCAGACGAGCTTCTTCCAAGTTGAAATTGTTATCTGAATAAGAATACATTGACAGATGAGTCTTCTTCGAACAATCCTGTTACGCCAGGAGCTAGACATACGAGCCCTCAAACACTGCAAGAACAAATGACTTGAGACAGACGAATCTCCTTTGGATATACCTGTTACACCAGGACCGGGATGCACTTAAGTCTGTGGGATAGACATGCATAATCAAGGTAGACGAACCTTCTTCATATATTATCCGCGAATATATGGTATAAGACAGACGAGTCTTCTACGAGCAAACCTGTTACGCCAGGTGCAACAATCATAATTGGTGCCTGAGACAGACGAGCCTCCTTCGGATAATCCTGTTACGCCAGGACTGGGATGCATTTTGACATTTATTCCCACAGTCAGGATTTTAAACCTCTTCAATACAGACGAGTATTGGATGATCATCAAGATAACACGGATAAGTGCCATAAGTCAATGATACAGACGAGTATCAAACGATGATCTAAGAAACACAGACGAGCGCTTCAGGAAATGATACAGACGAATATCAGTCAATGATCTAAGAAACACAGACGAGCGCTTCAGGCAATGATACAAACGAGTATCAGCCACTGGTATAGACGAATACCAGAAATTCAAACACAAACGAGCATTTGGAGTAGTGATACAGACAAGTACCAAGATAATCAGCAAACCCACTCATTAGATATAAGCTAACACAGACGAGTGTTAGGGATGATACAGACGAGTATCCAAACAAAGCAGACGGGCTTCAAATAGATAATAAACACAGACGAGTGCCGGAGAATGTAGACGAGCAAACACCAAATACTGGATACCAAACACAGGCGAGTGTTGAAAATGGAAGACGAGCAACAAATATCAAACACAAACACAGACGAGTGCTGAGAAGTGCGGACAAGCAACTGCAAATGTCAAATATCAAACACAGACGAGTCTTGGAACAGAGTGATAACACATACGAGTGTTGAAAGATGCAGACGAGCAGACATCAAAATACCATATATCAACCACAGACGAGTGTTGAAAATTGCAGACGAGCAGACACAAATATCAAACACAGACGAGTGTTGAAAATTGCAGACGAGCAATAATAAAGCATCCATATACCAAACACAGACGAGTGTTGGAAATTGTGGACGAGCAAATAGCAAAGAAATCATGGACCATTGCTGGGGAAAGCAAACGAGCAAAACCCAAAATGATAACACGGACGAGTGTTGAAAGATGCGGACGCGCATCAATAAAGTACGAACACACAAACGAGTGCTGGAAAGATGCAGACGAGCAACAAACAAATGTATGATTGGCCACAAGAGTTACAACTTTGCAGGGGAAGAACAAGTCAATAGGCCTTGACACCTAACTCTGACTGGAGTGATGAATACCTGATTGTATCATCATATTAACCAAAAGAATGGCAACATTACTGGGGAATATTTCACTGATGGAAGCGAAAGTCAAATATGAACTCTGTGGGGAAGAATCATCTTCAGACTTGGCTGGGAAAGATGCTTCAACAATACTCTGGCTGGGGAGAGCATTTTGTTATTTCTAAGCTCTGTGGGGACATCCGGCATTCAGCTTCCTGCTGGGCATACTCCACTGGGGAATAATAAACTGCTTGGGCTGCCTGCCAAGACTTAGCTGGGGAAGAATTCTGCTTGGGAGAATGTGACGCCATCCTGCAACCTGCAACAAAAGAAAACACAAGTGTGCCCCGGGGACTTGCATGGTATGATTTGTTCATCCATCATCACCCGATACTCAAAAAGGGTTTATAGTGTTTCCCTGCATGTCATTTTTCTTTTCAAAAAGGGTTTACAATGCTATTTTTGCCAAAAATTCAGGACATTTTGCAAACAAAAATAAACACACACAGCTTTTTGACTGAATATTCTTTTTATTGAAAGGCCTCTGAATAGGCAAAGATTTTACATCAGGAAGCAACCACCTGGAAAGAGGTAGCCACCATAAAATTGAGAAAAGAAACTATCCTAATGGCAATGGGCACGACATCCCAATGAGTTCCATCTCTGCTATGACCAGCATGTCTTCAAAACTCTCCATTCTTGCCTTTGCTTTCTGAGAAGATGAGGGGACTAACTCCTATCCTTCTGATATTGTCAAGCTATACGAAACGATGATTTGATTCAGATTACTCGGATCGCAGTTGTTCGCTTATTCCCTTGTTTTGCGTGAATCGCCCTTTTGGGTTTTCAATCCACCGGGATGCCCTTTTATGCCTGAGCTGTCCAATGTGGCTTTTCAAGTCAGCGGGTGTACTTTTTTTTTTATTTTCCATAACTTTTGCCCGAGCTTTTTATTCTGTTCTTAGCTCTCCGGGATGCCCTTTTTTTGCCTGGACTTTAATTCTGTTTTTGTGTCCAGCGGGTCTCTTTATGCGAAGTATTTTTTAATTGCGTCCGAGTTAACAAGGGACTGGAAGTCATCTCCATCCATAGTGGTGAGCATCAGTGCTCCTCCTGAGAAGACATTCTTCACTATGAACGGTCCTTCGTAGTTTGGGGTCCACTTGCCCCTGTGATCTGAACCTGGAGGAATGATCCTTTTCAGCACAAGCTCTCCTACTTGATACTCCCGAGTACGTACTCATTGGTCGAATGCTCGCTTCATTCTCCTCTGATAAAGCTGACCATGACAGATAGCCGCTAATCTCTTTTCCTCAATTAGACATAGCTGATTGTAACGAGCACGCACCCATTCAGCCTCATCAAGTTTCACATCCATCATCACACGCAATGAAGGAATCTCTACTTCCACAGGCAGGATTGCCTCCATACCATATACCAGAGAGAAGGGAGTTGCCCCAATTGACGTCCTGACTGACGTTCGGTACCCATGCAGCGCAAATGGTAACATCTCATTCCAATCTTTGTAAGTGACAACCATTTTTTGCACAATCTTCTTGATATTCTTGTTTGTTGCCTCTACCGCACCATTCATCTTTGGTCGGTAAGGAGAGGAATTGTGATGCTGGATTTTGAAGTCCCGACACAACTCTGCCATCATCTTGTTGTTGATATTAGAACCATTGTCAGTAATGATTCTTTCGGGCACTCCGTATCTGCATATGATATCCCTCTTCAAAAATCTGGACACCACTTGACGAGTGACATTGGCATAAGATGTTGCTTCAACCCACTTAGTGAAGTAATCAATTGCGACCAAGATGAAGCGATGACCATTTTAAGCAGTAGGCTCTATCTTCCCGATCATGTCAATGCCCCACATAGAAAAGAGCCAAGGAGATGACATGGCGTTGAGCGGGCTTGGAGGAACATGCACTTTGTCTGCATATATCTGGCACTTGTGGCACTTACGAGTGAATGAACAACAGTCTGTATCCATTGTCATCCAGTAATACCCCGATCTCAGCAATTTCTTAGCCATAGCATGCCCTCCTGCATGGGTACCGAAAGATCCCTCGTGGACTTCCTGCATTAACAGACTTGCTTCGCGTCTATCCACGCATCTGAGCAAGACCATGTCGAAGTTTCTCTTGTAAAAAACCCCGTCTGTATTCAAGAAGAAGCTAGCAGCAAGTTGCCTCAAGGTCTTCTTGTCATTGGAAGATGCCCCAGCTGGGTATTCTTGCTTTTCCAGGAATAGCTTGATATCAAAATACCAAGGTTTCTCGTCAGACACTGCGTCTACAGAGAAGGCATGAGCTGGAGCGTCAAGCCTGGAGATGTCAATTCTGGACACATAATTCCAACACAAGACTTTGATAGAAGAAGAAAGAGTGGCCAATGCGTCGGCAAATTGATTTTCATCACGTGGTATGTATTGAAGCTTAACTGTCGTGAAGAACGTCAACAGTTTTCTAGCATAATCCCTGTATGGAATTAGATGCTCTTGATGCGTATACCACTTGCCGGTAACTTGGTTAATGACGAGGGCTGAATCCCCAAATATATCGAGGTTCTTAATCCGAAGATTAATAGCTTCCTCTATTCCCATTATACATGCCTCGTATTCCGCTTCATTGTTGGTGCAGACAAAAGTAATTCTGGCAGCGAAGGGAAAGTGAACACCTTTAGGAGTAATAAGAACAGCACCAACTCCACGTCCATTGATATTGACTGCCCCATCAAACATCAACTTCCATTTGGATTCAGGGTCTGACCCCTCCTCTGGAAGTTGTTCCTCGCAATCGTTTGCTTTGAGGTACATGATGTCCTCATCAGGGAAATCAAACTTCATTGGCTGATAATCATCTTCAAGAGGTTTCTGTGCAAGGTAATCCGACAATACACTTCCCTTGATGGCTTTCTGAGAAGTATGCTGGATGTCATATTCAGTTAAAATCATCTGCCACCTAGCAACCCTTCCGGTTAATGCTGGTTTCTCAAAGATGTACTTGACAGGATCCATTTTGGAAATTAGCAGTGTGGTATGAGTCAACATGTACTGTCTCAGTCGGCGAGCAACCCATACCAAAGCGCAACAAGTTTTCTCGAGCAGTGAGTAACGGGATTCACAGTCGGTAAACTTTTTGCTAAGGTAATAAATAGCGTACTCTTTTTGACCAGACTCGTCATGTTGGCCTAGAACACACCCCATTGACCCTTCTAGCATGGTCAAGTACATGATTAAAGGTCTTCCTTCAACTGGAGGCATTAGAATTGGAGGCTCCTGCAAATATTCTTTTATCTTGTCGAAAGCTCTTTGGCAGTCATCGTTCCACCTGACCGTTTGCTCTTTTCTTAGCAACTTGAATATCGGTTCGCACATGGCTGTTAGATGAGATATAAACCGTGAAATGTAGTTCAACCTCCCTAAAAACCCGCGCACTTCTTTTTCTATTCTCGGTGCAGGCATATCTTGAATTGCTTTTACTTTTGCAAGATCTACCTCAATTCCTTTCTGACTAACAATGAAACCCAGCAGTTTCCCGGAACGCACTCCGAAAGTGCACTTGTTTGGATTCAACCTCAGCTTGTATTTTATCAGTCTATCAAATAGCTTCTTAAGATTGACCAGATGCTCTTCTTCGTCTTGGGACTTAGCAATCATATCGTCCACATAACACTCAATCTCCTTGTGTATCATGTCGTGGAACAATGTGACCATCGCTCGCTGATAAGTTGCCCCGGCGTTCTTCAAACCGAAGGGCATGACCTTATAGCAAAATGTACCCCACGGGGTAATGAACGTTGTCTTCTCCATGTCTTCCGGCGCCATCTTAATCTGATTATATCCGGAGAAGCCATCCATGAAGGAAAATACCGAGAATTGAGCAGTTTTGTCTACTAGCACATCAATGTGAGGCAACAGAAAGTCGTCTTTTGGGATTGCTCTATTCAAATCCCGGTAGTCAACGCACATCCGGACCTTGCCGTCCTTCTTTGGTACAGGTACAATGTTAGCTACCCAAGGTGGGTAACTAGTTACGGCAAGGAACCCGGCATCCCATTGCTTTTGAACCTCCTCTTTGATCTTCATCGACATGTCAGGACGTGTTCTTCTCAACTTTTGTTTCACAGAAGGACAGTCTTCTCTCAATGGTAGCTTATGCACAACGATGTCGGTATCCAACCTTGGAATATCTTGATATGACCAAGCAAAGATATCCACATACTCTCGCAGCATACTGATCAGCTCTTTCTTTACTTCGGCCTGCAGACTGGCCCCAATCTTGATCTCTTTCTTCATATCTTCAGTGCCAATGTTGATGATCTCAATTTCTTCTTGATGAGGCTGAATAACCCGTTCCTCTTGTTTAAACAATCTGACCAATTCTTCAGGGAGTTCACAGTCTTCCTCAACCCCTTCATCAGCTTGGTAGACAGGATTGTCAAAGTCATGCGTGGTCATAGCAGGAATGTTATCAATGGAATCCGGATGATCAACACTGCACAGATGATGTGCTTATTTCAGAATCTGCTTATTTGAAAAAGAGACGCAAACACAAAACAAAAAGGAAAAACACATTGCCATTTTTATATTTTTTGTGAAAAATTTTAAACAAAGAAAGAGAACACAATTTGTCTGAAAATGTCCTTTATTTCATGGTAAAATAAGTGCATAACAAACATGGTGACCCAATACAATGGATCCTAGCATCTTGAGCAGAATGCTGGATTTGACAATGCAATATGATAAGAAAAGGAAACAAATAAATTACTCTGAGTGCCAGGTAACTTGGACAATGTCTTCAGCAGACCAGTTTTTCAGCTCCTCTCCGGCCGCACACGGATGAATCCAGTTGTCCCAGTCACCATCACTGTCTCCATCATGGCTTGTCACACAGATTTGGTTGCGGTCGAGCATCCCAACACTTGTAAAAGTAATGGCTTTACCACTTGGAGTAGATCCACCAGGCTGATAACCCAAACCAAACTTGTCGTCTTTCTTTTCCAATTCCAGCAATTTGCCCCAGCCCTGGGCGCTTCCTGACTGAACTACCTCCTTTGCTTGTTTGTAGGAATGGATGGAGGTACCTTCTTTTTCACTGCTCTTCTCTACAGGAGTCAAGATGCTGACGTTAACTACTTCGAAGGCTTGACATAGAGTCTCATGGATCTCTCCATCCATATCCACATACTTGAATGTTGACAAGTGGCTCACAAAGATGTCTTCCTCTCCGCACACTGTGATTACCTGGCCATCAACCACATATTTTAGCTTTTGATGCAGAGTGGACGTTATAGCTCCAGCAGCATGAATCCATGGGCGTCCCAACAAGTAGCTGTACGCGGGCTGAATGTCCATGACATAGAAGGTACTTTTGAATACTTGAGAACCTATTTTCATGGGTAACTCAACTTCTCCAAAAACTGATCTTCTGGACCCATCAAAAGCTTTGACAATCAAATCGCTGGGTCTTAGGATGATACCATCAACATTGAGCTTCATTAATGCTTTCTTCGGAAGTACATTAAGAGAAGAGCCTGTGTCAACAAGGACATGTGACAACACAGCACCCTTGCACTCCATAGTAATATGTAGTGCTTTGTTATGGTTTCGGCCCTCTGACGTGAGGTCTCTGTCATTAAAGCCCAGCCCGTGGCTTGCATTCACACTTCCCACTACAGCTTCAAGTTGGTTGACAGTGATTTCTTGAGGAACATAGACCATCTGCAGCACTTTCAACAAGGCCTCTTTGTGTGCAGGAGAACACATCAGCAAAGATAGAATTGAGATCTTGGAAGGTGTCTGGTTCAACTGCTCGACCACCTTATAATCACTCTTTTTAATGATCCACATAAATTCCTCGACCTCTTTCTCAAAGGTACCCTGCCCGGCAACAGGAGTCGTGGTCTCATCAGTCACAGCTTGCTTTCCTTTAGCCTTTGCCGAAGCCTCAGCCTCAGGATCCCCTCTCAGAACTGGGGGAGCAAATAGACGACCACTTCTTGTGAAACCTTCAACTCCTCCAACGTTCACTAAAGTCGGGTAAATGGAAACAGACTTGCTCTCCATTTTCTGTCCAGCCACGTACACATCTGAGCCGTAATGCCATGGAATGGCTCTATCGTCTGTATAAGGAACAAGCCCAGGCACGGTGATAGTCACAGGACTAACTTCAGGAGTATAAATGGTCACGGGCTCTCTTCTAGCAGGCATCTCAGTTTCATCATAGAAAATGGTTATGGTGGACACATCATCAGCTTCATTATCAACTTTGTTAAACTGCAAAGATCCTTCATCAATCAGCTTCTGCAGCCCCATCTTCAGGTCTTCACACCCATTCTCTGAATTCAAACATTTCTCGCAATCAGAACTGCATCCTGGAAGCACTTGACCTTTCAGCAACCTCTCTTTCACTACCAATAACGGGGTCTTCAATTCCTCTATACTCAACATCAGACTTAACTTCTCACCACTATCAACAACCTGTATTCTAGCTCCTCCATGATTCGGAATAGGATTCGAAGTAACATTTGGCGGTGGTGCGAAGTTAATCGCCTTGGAGTCTATCAGATCTTGAACTTTGTGTTGCAGCACCCTGTACTTCTCAGTTGAGTGCCCGGGTGCCCCTGAATGGAAAGCGCATCTTGCATTGACATCGTACCCCACTGGAAGCTCTCCAGGAGGTGGTGGTGTCAAAGTTCTCAATTGTATCAAATTCAGGTCCAGCAATCTTGGTAGCAAAGCAGCATATGTCATGGGGATTGCCTCAAGCACCCTATTAGCCGAGCGAGTTTGCCTTGGCTGATAAGGTCTCTGTTGATAGTTGCTATGTTGTGGTTGTTGTTGTTGTTGTTGTTATTGTTGAGGTGGTGCCTGCTGCACAGGATTAGAAGGAATTGTAACTGCTGACACATGCTCATACGGTCTTCTATACCCTCGGCCCCGTCCTTGGCCAAACACAACATTTGTCTCTCCTTCCCTCCTTCTTGGGGGTCCGCTGAATGGTTTTCTTGCACCATTAAAACTGCTCGCACTTGTATCTTGGATCTTTCCCATTTTTAACAAGGTCTCTACCCTTTCTCCAGCAATTACTATGTCGTTGAACTTTGTAGCCGAACAAGACGCCAATCTTTCAATAAACACACCTTGCAATGTCCCCATAAACATATCGTCCATCTCATTTTCCAGCAATGGTGGTTGTACTCTGGAAGCGAGTTGACGCCACCTTTGAGCATATTCTTTGAAACCCTCCTTAGCAGTTTGAGACATGTGTTGCAATTGAGTGCGATTTGGAGCCATGTCCAAATTATACTGGTATTGTCTCACAAAATCCTCTGCCAGGTCCTTCCAGCTCTTGATGTTGACTCTGCTTAACTTCATATACCATTCCAAAGAGGCCCCGACCAGGCTGTCCTGGAAATAGTACATCCACAGCTTTTCATCATCAGCGTGGGCAGCGATCCTTCCTACAAAGGACTGAAGATGAGTTTTTGGGCATGTTGTGCCATTGTATTTCTCAAAAATTGGAACCTTGAACTTGTAAGGGATTCTAACCCCTGGAACCAAGCCCAAGTCAGTAATGTCAAATCCCAAAGAATTCTGGGATTGAATAGCCTTGATTTGTTCTGCCATCTCCTCAAACTTCCTATTCATCTCAGCCCCCTGACCCTCAGCTTTGTCCAGCAGAGTAAACTGTTCGTCCTGTCCGTCCATTTGCACATTGTTCAGCCCATCATTGATTATAGTAACCCCTGGCTGTGTTACAGGGATTTCAACTTGACGTGCGCCCGCACCGTTACGATTATCAGCAGTGGTGTTGTTCCTGGCTTGACCATTTTCAATCAACTCCCGCAGACGCTCTTGATTCTGACCCATGCCTGCCATCAAGGACATAATGTTGTCCATCCTTAGTCTCAAATCAGCTAAGTCAGCTTGCATCTGATCCATGATTCTCTCTCTGTTGACCTTCGTTGGATATCAATGTGTGACTGGCTGTTCCCGAACTTTCCTGGGAGCTATAGTGCCTGAAACACAAAAGACATTAGAAACTGAAGCACTACCTACAAAACAAACAAACACGTCATATGCAATGCAATGTAACTGCTCATGTTCCCAAGTTTTAAGCATTTGCATGCCCCAGTTCTGGTATCTACTCCAGACAGTCACTTTGAGTATTAACTTTCAAGCTTTCTCTTTGGAGAGTGTTCAGATATTAGCAGTATCAGACAAACGAGCCTTGCACATTCAAAAATGATAATTTGCACATTAACACTGTATATCATGGACAAACCACTGTCGGCCAAAAGTTAGAGCACAAACAGAAATATTCCCCGAAGGGTTACAAGCCATTACATTAATAAAACAAAACAAATAAAGCAAGACTCCTACAACAGGTTTGTAGGTAGTATGAAAAATAAACTAAACTAAAGACCCAGGCTCTGCCACCTCTGCTCTGCTCTTCTTGACACCCGCTCTCAGCTTGAGCTCTTCAATATCCTTCCGTGCCTCCTCCAAGGCTAGTTGGCTTTGCGCTAACTGCTGAGTCTTTTCCCTCCGGATGTTGTGGACTTGCTCCACCTCTTCCTTCTTATAGGCCATTTGCACTTCAAAGAACTCTTCTTTCTCTTTGAACTTCTTCTGCTCTTCCTCCCTTTGGCCTTGCAACCAAACAATGGATTGTCGAGCTTCCTTGAGAGTCTTCAAAGTCTTTTTGCGTTCAGCTTCCCTCTTTGCTTCCATCAAACCCAACCTGTGAAAGTAGGCTTCCCTTCCAGCAAAGTATTTCTCTTTAGCTTCCAGAGAGTCTTGGATCTTCTGCAGCTTTCCTTCTGCTTCATTCTTGGCCCTGTTGGCAAGAGGGTACATGCTTACCATTTCAGCATTCTCCACTCTAACTTCATGCAGCTGAGCTTCCAATTTCTTGTAATCTTCCAGGGAGACAGTACTCTGACTTGGCACTTCTCTGGGATAAAGAGGAGCTTCAACTGAGAAAGGCATGAGAACTTCTTCTACATGTTTTTGCAACCATGCAGCAAAAGGTGAATACGTCTTGGGATCTACTCTGCCAAAGTCTTTCTTACCCTTCCTCACTCTATGAGCCCAAGCTTGGGAGGCTTGTAGAACTAACTCCTTGTTTCCTTCCACAGGAAAATACAGACTCAGTAAACTCTTCCATTTGTGGAGGATCTCTCAAAGGGTAACCAAATTGTTTCCTGGCTAATGTTGGATAATAACTGATCACACATTTCCTTCCCAGCAAAGGCACTCCAGCAAATCTTCCACAACTGACCAGCAATTATTTACCTAGCAGATCTCTGTCATATCCCAAGGCAATATCTTCAGCAGTTAACCCCATCAACCTTCTTGACCATCTCCACTCATCCCTCATCTCCTTGAAGGCACCTGATTTTGGCAGTTGTCTAGCAAACCACTCAGCAAACAATGAAGCACAGCAGCAAACTGGTCCACCCCTACCTTTCTCATTCCTGTAATGAACACTGCAATAGAAGTCACCCAACAGAGTTGGCACAGGATTGCCTTTTGCAAAGATAGAAATCACTTCCAAGCTTACAAGTTCTTTCTCTCCAGGGAACAAGCTAGACCCGTACACCATCAAAGCTAACAAAGCACCAAAGTCACCCTAACTACCCTCTGTAGCATATCTCTCTGCCTCTGGTATGAGCACACTCCAAGGGAGTCCTTTGCCTTCACTATCCTTCAGAGCCTTCTTGACTGTAGCAACTAGCAAACGACAAATTTTGGCTATGTCTTCTTCTTTAAGCACTACCTCAGACCCATAGAAAGGCAATGTCTCTCTGACTAGAACATTCAGAATGCTGGCAATTTCTTCCAATGTAGGAGCTAAGATGTAACCTGGAAACACAAAGCAACGCAGTAGGGGGTCATAAAACTGCAACAATGTATGCAAACTGTCCTTTTGGTCTGCAATGGGCTTGTCCACAAACTTCAATATCGGGCCATATCTTTTCCTGAAATTGCCCAAGACTTGGTCATTCATCAGACCTGCTAATTTCTGAACACTTCTAACTTCAGGTTGAAGAAAAGTATAGTGAACATTCTTTTTCCTTGTAACTCTTCTGATTTCTGCCATCTGGAGATAAGATTTACCAGAACTGGGAGTTGATTATGAACAATGACCTGAAAAATGGAAACATAAACAGTTAATGCAAGAATAATGCAAATGCAAATGCAATGCAGGCATATGATCAACTAGGACCATCTGGATACTGAATCACTGAACACAGGGACCCTCTGAATACTAGCAAACCAACAGTCCTCTGAATCCCAACTCTCTGATAGAAATAATCACAACTCTCTGATAGAAGATCTCAGAACCACAGTACCAAGAAAACCAGAATACCAGAACCATAGGACCATAGAACCAGAAATCAATAACAAGGACCACTGATAAATGAGGGTATGTAGAGGCCAAGGGTTCCTGCAAACCTGTAAACCCCTCCCAATCTCACTGGTATGCTCCGGGTCAGACATCACAGACTCTCAAAGTCGAATAGCAATAATACTTTCACCATTTCCGAGAAATGGCACATGACCAGATCAGGGAATCGGTTTGGCATTATATACTATGCAGGGAGGCCTCAGCTGAGTCCGGGAAACAAGGTCATCCTATGTAAGTCCCAAGTGGGCCCTCGGATGCGAATGGGTTTGCCACACAATGTGGTCTTCCATTGTCATCACTAGAGAAGGATGTTTCCATAAGGTTCTCAATGATCGGTCCCCAGCTGCACATAACTGTCAAGGTTATGAAATGAGAGAGGAAGATCCCCAAATCAAGACATTTCCAAGACGGTCGCAAATATGGGCGTGGAAATCACAACTACCCTCATGACAAGATCTCATGAGGCCAAAGTGGGACCACTCTAAGTCCTAAGGTGCGCTTGAGCCGTGGTAATGAGCTCATCTCTCAGAAACAGTATCACCTAAACCCACCAAACAGAAAATCCAGTCCAGACAGCCCAGTATATAATATGATGCAGAAAATAAATACTGAAAACTGTAAATAAAGTTGTAAATAAGCAACAGTAAAATACAACAAGCCACAGCAACAAACATCACCCAAAGAAACAGAAACACACAAGCGCTAGGAGAGACTCACAAGGGAACCAGAGATTCTGGGTTCGGTCCCCAGCAGAGTCGCCAGCTGTCGCTCCCCAGATTTCCATCCTGGTACAAACGCGAAAGTGGCGCGGAAAAGAATAGAGTCGCCAGCCAGGCATTTTTATCCCGAAGGAACGAGAATGGTAATGCTGCACAAACCAGAAGAAAGAAGAGGAAGGACACGGGTCATGCGAACCAAAGAGACTGAGTTCGGGAGTCGGTTACGACCTGGGAAGGTATTAGCACCCAGATCGTCCGCCGTACCCGACGGGATCCACGCTTGCAAAGAAACTGTTTCAAAGGGTGAGAGTATGAAAGTTGCTGCAAAAGAAAAGGAAAAGAAACTGGAACTGGAACAGAAAACTGAGAAAGGAACTGAATGAGAAAATAAGGAGGAAAAAATTTAGGGAAAATAAAGATTGTGCTCGAACGGGCCCTACCTCGCTGCCTACGTACCTCATCAGGACAATGAGGATCAGAGATGTCGTAGTTCCCCTAACTAGGGGTGGCAAGGAAATTGCTTGTGAATTAAGGCTTGAACTGCCTGTGCCATTGCTCAGGTGTTGCAGACTCGGACGAAGAGTGCATAACCGTCTTGCAAAATGACAAGTAGGAACAAGTTCGCGTACGGAGCGAATGCGATGAGAAAAGAATTCCCGAGGGAAAGACGCTTATTGTTTGTTTGTGTTTTTTATGAAACTTTTTATGAGTGTGTCACAAGGAAGTGAACTCAATCTCTTTTCCATGGAATGTGCACTTGTCACTACATTCCAAGATGGAATAATAGAACAAGCACACTCAAGTAAGGAGAAGATCCCCAAAACTTGAATCCATAGATTAGGGCCTAAGCTCACTAACTCATTAACTTATTAAGTGTTTTTGGTATTTACAATGAAGAAGTGTTTTTTATGCTTTTCTTGGTGAAGGAGATACCTTGATCAGACTTGTGCATCACAAGGTAAGCTTGTACTATCCCAAGATGGGAAGACTACAAGTACCTCATGGGATAAGGCTATTGCTCAAGGTACTACTTCAAACTTTATTAAGTGCTTTTCTTTAAGATTATGAGATGAGAAGAGAAGAGAACCAAAAGGGTCACAGAGGAAAAAGTCTAAAGGGGGAATAAAGAATCCTAAGTGTTGTCATGCATGGATATCCTAGGGTTAGTGTGGTTTTCTATCCTAATGAAGAAAGAAAGAAGAAGAGAAGAAGAAGAAAGAAGAAGAGATGAGTAAGGCCTAAGCCCAACAAGCAAAGGGTTAGCACAAGCAAGAATAAGAAGAGAAGAGATGAGATTTGGAGATGTGGGAATCACTTCCACACCTCTCACTTACCATAGCCCCTGAAAGATTAGCAACACAAGCATAAAAGCAAAACCAAATGGAATTAATGACATGCCAACATCATACAAACAAAAGTGAAGTCATATATACAAATTCTCAATGCAAATGCAAGTCACAAGAATGAGAAATGAAGCATACAAGTAAATATGAAACACATGGCAAACAAGTGCAAACTTAAGAAAAATATAAGGCAAAATGCAAAAATCATGGACTCAAGGCACACAACAAGAACCAAAACAAGTCAAAGAAGAGCTTTAAAAGCAAGGGAGATGAAAAGAATGGAGGCACAAGACTAAACAATCACAAAATGGAAGGAAAGAAGTAAGGAGATGAGGTGAAAGCACATAAGAAATGGATGAACTTAAAAGGCAAGCCAAACACAAAATTTCTAAGATACAAACCCTAAGCTAAGATCAGAAAGGTACCCATACCCCAAAGAGACCCCAAATGAGAAGAAGAAGTTGGCACAAGTGCCCTTCTATGCTAATGAGAGAGCTTATGATCACAAAGAAGCAAAATGGGACAAGGTAAGAACAAATATTCACATAAAATCAACAATGCATCTAAAAATTCCACAACTTAAGAAAAATGATCCTCAAACATTATAAAACAATGAGCCAAAAGGATTGGGAGAAATTCAGAAGCTAGATAGGTCAAAAGAAGGCTTAAACATGAACTAGGGTTAAGAAACTTCCTTCACAAGCCAAGGATCAAAACCAAATGAATAAATTTCTAAAACTCAGGGCAAAAATCACACATAAACTACATCATCTTAGGAATCCAGAGCAAAAAGAATCAACACCAAACTCAAAATAATGAACACTATGGAAAATGGACAAGGCAGGGTACTCAAAAAGGACTTAAAAAGAATTAATTAAGAGAGGAAATTAATTGACACATGGATATTGAAAATAAATGGGAAATCAAAATATGGAAAAATAAAGAAAACTCAAATGAAGGCTCATGAATTAATTTGGAATTTTTAGACACTTGGAGGTATTTTTAATAAATGGAAACCAAAATGAAATAAAGAAATAAAAGAAAAGAAAATTAAAATAAAGAAAGCTGGGAGGGGTGCGAAGAGTAAGGCCAAGCAGTTGAAATGATTTGGGCCCAGAATTAAGGGGGTGTTAATATCAATTGAAGCCCACCCAATTTGCGCTGGAATACAATTCAATATGGTGGATATTCAGGAAATTAACTGGAAAATAGCTGGCCACAGGATCAAAGCAACGCATCTGGTGAGGGGTTCATTAATTGACGTGGCATTGTGTTTGGTTATGAGGCTGAGGCGCATGAGACTTATAGTGTGGTGAGTTACACAATGAATTAAAATAGAACACAGAAACCACATGAGGAGAGGGTGGTCTTTTAAAACGCGTGGCAAGATCTGGAGAGGTGAGGGGGAAAATCTAAGGGTTGAGGACTCGTCTCCTACCTCAGAAACCCTAGTTTCATAGTTTCCAGATTCCGGTGACCGGAGCTAGGGCTCCGGCACCGGAAATCACACCAAATGAACAAACAACAATATAAATAAAGAAAGAGCTCCAGATTGACTAATTCAACTACCCTGAATCCAAATATGAGCATGAAAAATTCAAAAAATCAATGAAACTCCTGGATCGAAGGAAAACAGAAATGACCAAGAAACTTCAAATTCATATTACATACTCTACAATGCATCAATTTCAAAACTACAAACAGCAGAATGACCAGCAAGCATCACAGATCAAGATGCACACAAACATTTTCAATTTCAGATCTGAAGATTCATGAGCTAACCTGAGATTGCAGATCTTGAAAATGCTTGCTAGAAGTACAGATGATGAGGCCAAATCACTCCAAAGGCTCTCTAGTTGCAAAATAAATGCAACTAGAGCTTTGAATCTTGCTGGATCTTGAGCTTTGCAAGCAACTGCCCTGAAATGGCAAGGTTGTTGATCTTGAGAGATAGCTTGAACAAGTGTGTGATTAATGATCCTGAGCTTCCAAGGATCAAGGATCTACAATTGGTTTTTGGAGAGAGCTCGTGTATGAGGAGATTTGAGAGAAAATGCAGTTTGTGCAAAAACTTGGAAGCTGAAGAATGAGAGAGAATTGAGGCAAGCTGAAACCCTAATTTCTTTTATATCATGATATGACCTAATGTTGAAAAGATGAAGGAGTTTGCACGTGGGAATGAGAAGAATTTGTGATTTTGCAATTTGAGCAAGTTTGATGTGATATCATGCAATCTTCATGCTTTCCTTGGCCCTCAGCCCCATGTTCACTCTAAATCTAGCCCTTAATCATAATCCAAAAGATCTTGGCCCTTAGATTAAGTTGTCACACTTTTCTCATGAATATGCAAAATTTGCATTTTTGAAGCAACATTCTCACTTGGCTCGAATTTGTGAATTTCTTTGGAGAAAGCATGCCATTTGCATTGTATTTTAACTTTGTAAACATATTGGATCCATACCAACACTTGAAATTGAGTTTTGAGACTTTTGGCTCTTGGTGCATGCATGAAACTTCAACTTTTGCCCTAATTTGGAGGAATTTTTGAGGGCCATATAACCCCAAACCAGGAATGCTATGAAAAGGTACTTGTACTTTTTGAAAATGGGAGACCCTAATCTCCAACTTTCGTGTTTGTTTTTTGTCCATTTGAAGAATTTTTGATTAAGTTAAGGTCACTTGAATTTTAGGGCAAAAGTTGCCAAAAATGGAATTTCCTTAAAACCAACTTTGCACCAATTTTGCAAAAACCCTCAAAACTTCATGATTCTTGATCTTTGACCTTTCCAAACCTCTTATAACATTGTAAGAACATCCCTTGGCTAGACAAAATTGGGTTGGACCCCTTGAAATCACACAGTTGACTTTTTAAAGGCACAGTTGACCAATTACTTCATCTGCAAGCATCTGAAGAATTTCCTGACTTCCACAAGGAATTTTTTCATGAAAATTGGTACCTAGGATCCTCTTGACATATAGAAGACTTTGCCCAAATTAAATGGCCAAAGTTGTAAGGTTTTCAAGCTTGAATCTCAAACCCTAGTTTAGGACCATTGTGTAGGAGCTTTGCCCTAACCTGGAATCCTTGATGATCTTCCAACCTTATGAGCTTTTGTGAATGGACTTGAACTTGTAAATGCAATGTAGACCCATCATAGGACTTGTACAAAACCATTGGGACCCTTGTCATGGCTTGTGATGCTTCAAGAACCTCCACAGATGATCATATGCCTAATGCTAGGTCATGAGAAATGTTATGCCTCATCTTTCTATGCTAGGATGCTAAGAATATGATATGTTCATGATGAATATGATGTGATATGATGCTTAAAATGAAGAGGGAAAATTTGGGGTGTTACAGCAGGCTCGGACGACGAGTGCGTTACCGTCTTGCAAAGTGACAAGTAGTAGCAAGTTCGTACGTAAGGAGTGAGTGGGATGAGAAAAGAAGTCCCGAAGGAGAGACATTTATTGCTTGTCCAGTGTTTTTTAAGAGTTTTCTATGAGTGTGGCACAAGGAAGTGAACTCAAGCTCTTTTCCATGCAATGTGTACTTGCTACTACATTCCAAGATGGAATAATAGAACAAGCACACTTAAGTAAGGAGAAGATCCCCAAAACTTGGTTCTAGAGATTAGGGCCTAAGCTCACTAACTCGTTGAATTTATTAAGTGTTTTTGTAATTTTTGTGAAGTCTTTTTTATGATTTTCTTTGTGAAAGTAGTCTCATGATTAGACTTGTATATCATACTAGACAAGCTTGTACTATCCAAAGATGGGAAGACTACAAGTGCCCAATGGAATAAGTCCATACACACAAGGCTACCTCAACCATTATTAAGTGTTTTTTAGGTTTTGGTTTTGAGATAAGAAGAGAAAGAAACAAAAAGGATCTTAAAGATAAAATCTAATGGGGAAAGTCTAATCCTAAAGTTATCATGCAAAGGTGGTCCTAAGGTTAGTGTGGTTTGAATTCTATCCTAATGAAGAAGAAGGAAAGAAGAAAGAAGAACTAGAATACAACTTACTCCTCTAAAGGAGATAAGTTGTTTCTAAAGGGGGAAAATGAGGTTAAGCAAACAAAGCACAATGCTAAAGCAATCACAACTTGAAAGCATAAAGAGATGAAGGAAGAAGTTGTATGTGGGATACCCTCCCAAACACATGACTTACCATAACCCCCTACAAAACAAAGATTAGCTAAACAATTGAACATTGAAAGAATATGGAAAGCAAAAGCAAAGTAATGGTCAAGGAAAGGGAAAATAACGTAGGGAAAAGAAAGTGTTATGCTAGGATGGGCCCTACCCCACTGCCTACGTATCCCTTTTGAGGAATCAGATTTAACGTAGTTCGACTAACTACTTTTGTTTGTGTTGGGTTTTTTTAGTTGAACGATGTTAAGTTCACGTTCTACCGGTTGCTCGACCTTTGGAGACTCACGCACCTGGAGTAGAAGGAATTAACATGTTCTTATGAAAAGAAAACAAAGAGTTTGATTTGTGTTTTAGGAATGCTCATGCAAAAAAGGTAGTCCTAGACGAAGGAATCGTGCTACCTATGTTAACATGCAAACGAGAGACTATACAAAGCCTAGCAATCCTATGGGGAACAATTGCATCACACAAATAAGCAAACAAGCTCGAGGAGTATCCACGTCACTCGATTAGAAAACATCCACCTGTGGATTATGTCTTCACAGTGGCAAAAGGAGGGCCTAGCAATGATATGGAGGATCGAAGCAGGACAAAAGTAGGGGTGACACCTAACCATGATATCGAGGATCGGGCAGGATGGGTACACGAAGCAAGGAGATCTCCTCGAGCTCGTGACTGTGGGAAAAGAGTATGTATATACATGGTATCATATCACCAAGTAAGAACAGAATGGGGGAAATATCATGTGCGTACGAGCACATAGCTTCAACGTCAACAAACGTGAGCTACACAAAGCGTGGGGATCCAGAAAGTGAGATCCTCTTCCACAGACTGACCGAACAAGAGCAAGATGGACTTTATTCAAAAGCATCAACACGAAGTGCGAGCTAATGAAAGACTCAATGATAGTGCGGGGCTGATTATGAGCCCTTTTCACTTGCCTTCTTCGAGGTCTTATCAAGGGGAATGAGGATGGGGCGCCTCTTTTGAGGTCTTTACACAAATGTAAACAAACACATACAGAGCCTCTAAAGGAGGACTTCCAGAAAATGCCCACCAAAAAGAAACGGTCGGGACTCCAGCCTATGTAAGCGATAAAGTGCGAAAATAGTAAATCGGATAAGAAATTATACCTTGCGGATGTAAATCCGAAGTACCAACAAGCTAAACAGAAAATAGAAACCTAGAGGTCCGCTCGAACAAGCTAAGATCCACAAACAAAGCAAGTCGGACATCGCATTTCCCATATAAGCTCAAGTCATCGGAGTGAAAATAAATCACTCAAGATGTGAAAATCGAATGCGATCACACAAATGCTCTGCATACAACACAATCCAGATAAAACAATGGCATGAAATATAATTTGAAACCAAACGGTATCCCACAAATAAAGTGGAATACCAATCAAGCGATCGTCGTCAAAATCCTTCCGAGAACCTTACATGAACTCAGCAAACGCATTAGAAACCAAAAAGAGGTGCAACCGAAAGTTGCACCTATGCCTCACAACCCAAAATCAAGTAGAAAGATGAGCATATGAGTCGTAGACATGCATTGAAATGTATGTTTCAAAATGGGGCAGCACCTATGCACTAACATAAACAACATGCAAACTCAAACCGGAATCAAGCAAATTTACATGCAATGAATGACAAATGATCAACAAACATAAGTACAAGTCAAATAAAGATCAATGCATCAAAATCGCACCAAACCGGACTTAAAAAGCCTTAAAACGGAAAAAACGCGTCAAAAATCACCGACTTAGAATTGAACGAAAATCACATGGTAACTTGCAAACGTGCCAACGGATTCAAATATGCAACCGGTTTTTGAAAATTCCGCTCGGAAGTGGGACTTTTTGGCCGATTTTGTCGGCTGGCAGTAGCGAAATAGTCGAAAAAAATTGTCCAAAATCAACTAAAAAGTTCACCAATGGTTCCGGAATCATCAACAAAGTCAATTTACACTATTCACATTCGCGAAAACGCGCTACAGTTAGGAAGTTATGACCAAAACATATTCTCGACACGCGACACATGAACAACATAAACAATTAAGCCTCAATCTATCATATTCCGAATTTACACATTGAAACAAGCATGAATTCAAAAGTCAAGCACTTCAATCAATATCAAGTCACAACAATTAGCTCTCCTAAGAATTTTGTCAAACACCTTACATGCACCGATTATTCTATGTCAATTTTAACAAGCATTTCCACTTGTGCACAACGACAATTATTAGGATCAATTAACCAAACATCAATCAACAATAAAATCAAGAATAAATGCACATAATCTCCACAAGATTAAATCAACTTGAAAATTCAATTCAAGAAACAATTCAACAATTATTCATGAATTAAAGTTTAAGAAGCTTACCGAATAAAGAATCGACGAAGAAATTGTGAATCCGGAGGAAGTGAGATGCGGTCGTGAACGAAGGATAGGGGGAGAGGCCGTGTGGCTGCCGGCGGCGGAAAATGGTGGTCGCGCGGTGGCGGAGTTGACCGGAGGTGGTGGTTCGGCTACCGGAAGCTTGATCAGAATTGTTGTGTTCTTGATTTTTTGATGAAGTTGTTGTGTTCTTGAGAAAGAGTTGAGAGAATGAACTTCGATTATTTAGAGAGACTTTTTGAGATTTCTTGGTGTTTGTAAATTGTGATTGAAGTTATGAGACAAATTGTGGGTTAAAAGAATATATAGTGGAGTGTAAAATGAAAGGCAAAAGGTAGAATTCCGGCTTAAGTGAAAATAACATTGTCTTCGACAAACATTTTTGACTCTGAGCCTTCTACAACATCGTCCGCCTCTGAATCATGGTTGCAACTCAAAAAGAACGGATGCCATACGATCAAAATCGAGTGCGATCGATACGTTTAAGCTGCAAGACCTCACTGAATAAGTTGTTCTTTTAGCTTATTTGGTGTCCGCTACTTGAAAATATGACGAGGTCAACCTTTTCGGAGCATAATCTCGACTCGACTTTGTCAGAAAAGTTGTAGATCTATGAGTCAGTGACCTCTTGTTAAAATGGGAGCTCAACCGGACAAACGACGAGGGAGATATGAATTTTCTCGTGAAACCACTTTCAGCCTTTTTCTTCGGTTCAGCACTTCAGTTTTGCGAAATAAACTAAAACGACAATCTTCGGGGCATCGTTCGAACTCGAGCTTGTCTTGGAAATTTAAGATGATAAAATTTGTGAACCAACGCTTTGGGAATGAATGCAATCCAATGAAAATTGACCGAGTTATGAATTTTACAAAATCTGACAGACAATGCACTGCATCAAAGAACCCCACTGGTAATTCACATTTTCGGGATCCTTCCGCTTGGACCTAACCCAAACTGAATTTGAGGAATGAAGATAAAATCTAAAAGGAATTTTAGGCGCCGGAACGACATCAATCCGATGAACGAGCTGAGAGTTATGAATTTTTTAGTGTCTAAAATCCAACGGTTCAACACTGTTTTTCACTATATCGACTTTGAAAACTCGCACATTTGGAGATCTTCTTCGAAGAATTAGTTCTCAGCCAAAACTCGAAAGTTGGAAAGGATATCAAGACGAAACTTTTGGAATATGAATCTCTCAAAAATATTGATCCAATCAGAAGTTACGAACTCTTGAATACGGCTAGCACAGTTAATCGACGAAACTGAAATTTCAGAAACAAATAAATCCCGCCACTTTCCTTGATGAATTGGCCTCCGAGCCAAACACGAAAGTTGTAGAGAATACCGAAACGGTTCTTACCATTGAATTTCAGGCCAAAACAATTTTTCAGGCGAGATTTACAACCTTTGTAAACTGCACCGTAAAACTGATATTACGCTTAAACTCCTTTGAATCAACCGAGAACTTTTGGCTTCTTCTGAGATTCATGTGCACGTGCCGCATGAAGAAATAAAGGTATGTCGCAAACTATGAAAGCTCAATAGAGATGTATGCTCATGTATGTTTATGATACAATTATGATCTAAATACAATGTAATGTATGCAAGGATATGCTAAATGACATGAAAATGATAGGGAAAATTTGGGGTGTTACAGGTGCCAATCCATACATCAAGAAAATAGCAAGGTAAAGTAAAGAGGAATCCCACAACAAGCATGTGGGTAATCCAGGTACAAGAGTACGAGACAAAACCCTATGAGGCTCCATGTCTTGCAAGCTCCAACTAAGACGCTTGATATCCTGGAACAACTAGGCTACGTCTGGATGATTCGGCTCCTGGATAAGCTTTTGGATAAGAAGATCCCTTGGATCAAAGGAAGCATGCAATTCATCAATCTGTTATAGGAATACCTCTTCCCTTCCTTTGCTAAGGCTCGACTCAGTCTTGAATTTCTTGACATTGTCCCGAAGCTTCAGCTCTTCTAACTCCTTCTGGATGTCTTCAGCTGCTTGTTGACTCTTTGCCATCTTCTGAAGGTAATGTCTTTGTTGCTCATGGGCTTTCTGTAGTAGTTCTCCTTGCTCATCCAGAGTCTCTTGAAGACTTTTGATCTTTAGCTTATACCCAATCTCTATCTCTTTCTGCTTTCTTAGATGATCCTCACACTTCTCTTGCCAGAGGGTTACAACTTCATTGGCTTCATCTAAAGCTTTCTTATCCTTCCGACGCTGACCCGCCTTATGGATCTCAGATAAACCCTTTTTCTTGAAGTAGAGCTCTCTTTATTCGAAGTCCTGCTGCTTGAGCCTGACATTCTATTCAGCCTGATGAGCTCTCTCTTCTAGCTTCTGGTTTTGAATCACCAGCTTCTGATAGGAATTGTTGGGCTCCTGGTTTTTGGCTCTAAGCTGTTGGACCAAAGCCTCTAACTTCTGGTAGTCTTCCAATGGCACAATTGTAGGAGGTGGAACTGGTGCAGAGAAAGGGATTAGGGACACTTGAGCTTTCTCCCTTATCCAGACTTCGAAATTGGGGAACATTTGATTGTTGCTTTTACCCAAACACGCCGTTGCTTTCCTTCTAATCAATTTCCAGGAGCCTGCAACTTTCCTAACCAACGAAATATTATCCTTCACCGAGAAATAGAAAGTCTGGAATAATTCTGATTCATCAGGGACCTCTTTGAGAGCGTATCCCAACTGTCTTCTTAAAACAATGGGATTGTAATTGATACCCTCTGATACTCCTAACAAAGGAGCATTGAGATACTTTCCGTAGCTAGCAATTAAGTTCTTCCCTTTCATCCTCAAGGTAAACCATCTAATGTCTATGGCAGACAACGTAATTAGCTTCTAGGCCCAAACAATATTGGGATTAGTGAAGACCTCAGTGGTAGGTAGGTGTCTCACAAACCAGTTGTAGAATAGGGGGCACAACACCTAACTAGGCCATCCCGCTTCTTCTCGTTCTTGTAATGTACTGAATAATATAGGTCCCCCAAGAGAGTGGGTACCGGATTCTTCAGCACAAACAAATGGATGGTGTTTATGTCCACAAATTTATCCATATCAGCAAACAGGATAATCCCATATATGGACAATGCTAGGATGGAACAAATTGAATCCCACTGATTTGTCACAACAAATTCTCCAACTCTTCTAACCAAAAACTCTAGAGAGAAACCAAGCACCCCCGCTTTGGTAGCAATCAGATTGTCAGTTACTTCAGATAAGCTCAAATAAAGAGCTTTGGCGATGTCAGAATGAGTTGGTCTGGTTATCTCTGAATTGAAAGGAACCTGATCTTGGATTGGCACCTCTAAAATCTCAGCACACTCTTCAAGTAAAGGTGAAACATCTGTGCTGTGGGTCATAGTACTGCAACAAAGTATGAATGACACTCCTTTGAGAACTATCCAAATCAACTACCAAATCCAGAATATCACCATATTTCTCCTTGAAGTATCCCAGATGACCCGGGGTAATAAGAGATACCATCTGGTTGATCAAATCCACTTTGGTGTCAAAGAATATATTATGCACAATCCTTTTTTCTAACGTCTTCCATTCTGAAGCAAAAGTATGACCAAGAACCGGGAATAGTGTGAACCCTGAGAATGAAAAAGAACGCAAATGATTAATGATGTTATGATGCATATGCAAGGTAAGGCATGTGATCAGTGACGTGTCTGTGGTGTGTCAATCATATATTCATGTGTCTGTGCAGGGTCATAACATCATCATAGAAATTCCTCTAAATAGGAATCCCAAACCTCAGAACCAAGGAACCAAATAACCGGATCACAATACTGAATAGTACTAGAAAAGTGGGTATGTTGGAAGTTTTAGGGTTCCTGCAAACCTGTAAACCCCTCCCATCTCACAGGTGTGCTACTTGGGTCAACATCACAGACTCTCAAAGTCGAATAGCAATAATACATTCACCATTTCTGAGAAATGGCTCATGACCAAATTAGGGAATCAGTTAGTCATTATATACTACTCAGGGAGGTCTCAGCCGAGTCCGAGAAAACAAGCAACCCCCATAAGTCCCCAGCTTCAAGCACTGAATCGAGAAACAATAGTACATTCAGCCCTTGGGATACAGTACTATCGTTATACGAACAATTTGCTTTAATTGGATTCCTATGAGAGAACCAGGCCATCCTATGCGAGTTCCCAGTGGACCCTCGGATGCGAGTGGGTTTGCCAACAATTATGGTCTGCCACTGCCATCACTGGAGATGGGTGTTTCCACTAAGGTCCTCGAAGATCGGGCACCAGATGTACATAACTATTGAGGTCGTATCCTAAAGTGGGGAAAAAGCCCCACACAGAATAGTCCCAAGACGGTCGCAATCTGGGTGTAGAACACATCGCCACTCATCATGTAACCATGCGAGTACAATGTCTGTCCACGTTAATCCTATGGTGCACTCAAGCCGGGTAGTTGGCTTATCTCACAGTAACTCTCACCCACCGAAAAAATGCAAACCAGCACAGTCCAATATATATGATGCATGGAAAATAAATACTGAAAGCGATAAATAAATGTTGTAAAGTAAATCTGTAAAGTAAAGCTGTAAATTAAAACAGTAAAGCTAAACTAAAGCATACAACAACAAACAGATAAACACCCAAAAAAAAAAAGAAACAAACAGGATCTAGGATTTACTCTCAAAGGGGAAACCAGAGATTCTGGGTTCGATCCCCAGCAAAGTCTCCAGCTGTCGCTCCCAGGATTTTCATCCTAGTACAAACGCGAAAGTGTCGTGGAAAAGGTAGAGTCTCCAGTCAAGCATTTTTATACCGAATGAATGTGAAAGGTAATACTACACAAAACTAAGAGAGAAGGAAAGGACAAGGTCCTGTGAACCAAAGATACTGGGTTCGAGTGTCAGTTACAACCTGGGAAGGTATTAACACCCCATACCATCCTCCGTACCCGACGAGATCCACACTTGTTTGTTTGTTTCAAAGGGTAAGAAATAAGATGATGCTGAACAAATGAACTGCTAACTGGAACTGGAAACATGAAAGGGAACTGGAAAAATAGAACGAAAAGAAAGGGGGGGAAATGTAGGGAAAATAAGGAATGTGCTCGAATGGGCCCTACCCCGCTGCCTACGTACCTCATCGGGAAAATGAGGATCAGAGTCGATGTAGTTCAGCTAACTAAGGCGGGAACTATTTATTTGTGTTTTTTATGATCTAGAACTACTTATGTCTATGCTCAGGTGTTGTAGGCTCTCCTTGAACGAGTGTGTTTATCGTCTTGCAAATGAGACTAGTCGTCGCAAGTTCGCATTGAGAGTGAATGAGGTGAGAAGTGTAACGCCCAAATAATTATTTATTATTTTATTATTTAAGTATGTATTGTGGTTAGTCGGTATATTTAATGTTGTGGTTAATTTAATCGATAAGTCGGAAATTTAGTCGAAAGTCATAGAAAATATTATAAGAAATAATAATATATTTGTTATGTTATTTGAGTAAGTGGGCTTAATATCGTGTGCGAATTAGTAAAATGGGAGGTGTTATGTTTAGGCCCATTAGATATTATAATATTTAGTTAATTTAATAAAAAGAAATAAATATAAGTTATATAAACAAAAAGAAAGAAAACAGAAGTTGGAAAATAAGGAAGTAGAAGAGGAATTGGGAACTGATGTTCGAGCGTGAGAGAAAATGACGAGATTTCCGGAATCCGATCGTAAGAGCAACCTTCAATCAAATCTAAGGTAAGGGTGGGTTCGATCCTTATAATCGGGTATGAAACTCGATTCTTTGAGTCGGGTTGATTTGGGTAGTTAGGTTGGTATTTTCTTCGTTGGTTTTGCGGCTGTTATGGAATTTACTATCAAAATTGATTGTTAAGGAATTTACTGTCAATTGATTGTTATTGGAATTCATTAATTGTTTTGGTTGGAAGCTATGTTGAAACTATTACGAAGTATGGACTAGAAGATAACATAAAATAAATTAAAATTAAAATTATAAATTGACGCTGTGTGGTGGATTGTTGTGTGGTGATAGAAGAAATTAGGATTTGTTGGAATTTAATTGAAGAAGAAGAATAAATGGGGGGTCACATGACATGGCGCACGCCATGTATGTGTGGAGACCAAGATGTGGCGCAGGCCAATCTTGGTGTGGCGCAAGCCACTCATGTGTGGCGCAGGCCACTATCCCTGGCGCATGCCATGAGATAGTGGGGGGTCCTGTAGCCACTAACTTCCTAAATTAATTTTTAATCTATTTTGTTGTGTTTTAATGTATTGTTAACTTAATAAATTTCTTAATTAATATCTTAGGATTATTAAGAACATTTCTAACTATGTTTTAATAATGTTCTAAAATAAATTATAAACTGTGTTAAGTGAATTTTTATACAGAAGTTGTAACTATCAGTATAATGAAGAAGAACAAAATAACAGTAACTTAGTTAGAATTTTGACAGAAAAACAGAACTCAGCAGATGTTTCTTTCATAGCAGTATGATTTTTAGTATACTGAATTTTTGTTTGTCTGTATTACTTAAAGGGTTGTAGTAACCTCAACACGTTAAAAACAGTGCTGAATTAGTCGGTTTAGCCGAATCAAGTAGAAAACTTAGTTGCTCGGAATTTAACGAAATTTCTCAGGATAAGTCGAGTAACTTAAGAGTTGGTTTTTATTGCTTTATTTTGTCGAAACTGTTTAATGTAGTCATTTTATAAGTACAGTTGAGTTGTGGTATGTTCCGATCTACGGAATAGTTCTGGAGTTGCTATATCGGAGGCTTTTATGCCAAAGTTGATTTCTAAGTTGCTTATGTCGTATAAGTTGATATGTATTGTTCATGTGGCTATGTTGTATGCGTGTAAAGTCCTATATGTCATATAAATTCATATGCATTTTGTCGGAGCCGTTGCTCACACCACGTTGGCCTGGATTGGCAAAAGTTGAAAGTTGAAGGCTTATGCCTTGATGCCTCGGTAAATTGGCAGATTTTAAGTTGCGAGTTTTACTCCGAATGGTACCACATGCATAATTAGTCGAGTCTCATTAAAGTTGAATTCTTGTTAATTTGTTGTGTTGATATTTGATTGACGTTGTGAGGTGGTGTTTGTTTACGATCCTTATTCAATGTATTGTTTTTCATATACTGCTTATAATTATCGTAACTCACCCCTTCTGTTGATTGTTGTCCTTATGTGACAACGTGCAGGTAATCATGAGAAGTAGATGGTTACCGTTGGGCTAGTCGGTGGTCAGTCGCTCTGATACGTAGCACTCGGGGGGATTGTCGCGTGTCTGCTTTGTTGATCTTTTATTATTGTTGAATTTTATTTAGTCGAAGAACTTAAAGTTGCTTAATTCTTATTTTAAAGTTGTTATTATGTTGTTTAAAGATGCTATGAATCAATTTATGAATCCGCTGCGTAATATTTTATGAAGTTGAACTATTGGAGTGAATGACATTGTTTTTGTTGAATTTACGAAAAAGTGCTATGTATTTAGTATGATTTCCTTAAATTGGAATTGTTTAAAGTTGAATTTGTGATATCCCGTTTTGTAGAAAAATTTTACGAACTCTAATTTTGTTTATATTCCGTGGGTAGAAAATGGGGTGTTACATTAGTCGTATCAGAGCAGGTCGGTCTGTCCGGCCAGTTGTCGAGTCTTAATTGTCTAACAATCGTGTATTGTTACTAATCTAACTTTTAGTTGTGTTGTAGTGATAAGTTGAGATGGCTGGAAGAAATGACGCTGCGATGGCTGCTACAATGCAAGCGACGGCACAAGCTGTACAGAACTTGCCAAATGCTGGTGAAGATGCTGGATCACGTAGCTTGGCGACTTTTCAAAGAGAGAATCTGTCGGTGTTCAAAGGAAAGCATGATCCAGATGCAGCTTTGGGATGGTTGAAAGAGATCGAGAGAATCTTCCGTGTTATGGATTGCACTCCAGCTCAGAAGGTTCGGTATGGTACTCACATGCTAGCAGTCGAAGCTGATGACTGGTGGCTAGAGACTCAGGAGAGGTTGACCGCGGTAGGTGAAGTCATTACTTGGGATGTATTCCTTAGGGAATTCATGAGAAAGTATTATCCGGAAGATGTCCGTGGCAAGAAAGAGATTGAGTTCCTTGAGCTGAAGCAAGGAAACATGTCTGTCACAGATTATGCTGAAAAATTTGTGGAGTTGTCCAAATTTTATCCTCATTATACTGGTCATAGCGCTGAATTTTCAAAGTGCATCAAGTTTGAAAACGGGTTGTGCTCTGAAATTAAGAAGGTTGTTGGGTATCAGAAGATACGCATTTTTTCTGAATTGGTTGATAGCTGCAGGATATTTGAAGAGGACAACAATGCTCATTACAAGGTTGTCAGTGATCGCAGAGGCAAGCAACATCAAAACCGTGGCAAGCCGTATGATGCTCCAGCTGGAAAAGGGAAACAAAAAGCTGCTCCGGCTCAGAGAACTAGTGGGGGAGGTGCTCTTGCTGGTATAGTTTGCTTCAAATGTGGTCAGGCTGGTCATAAGAGTAATGTATGCACTGCTGAAGTAAAGAGGTGTTTTCATTGTAGTAAGTCTGGGCATGCAATAGCTGATTGCAAGCACAAGGAAATGATTTATTTTAATTGTGGCGAAGAAGGGCATATTGGTAGCTAGTGTCAGAAGCCAAATAAAGCTCAGACTGGAAAGGTGTTCGCATTGACCGGAACTCAAACCTCTAATGAGGACAGACTTATCAGAGGTACATGTTTCATAAATAATATTCCTTTAATTACTATTATTGATACTGGTGCTACACACTGTTTTATTTCTGCTAACTGTGCTCGAAGACTGGGTTTAAAATTGTCCGCTTTGAATGGTGAATTGATTGTTGAGATTCCAGCTAAGGGATTAATAACTACTTCTTTGGTATGTTTAAAGTGTCCTTTGTCGATCTTCGATAAAGATTTCTATGTTGATTTAGTGTGTTTGCCATTGACTGGGATGGATGTAATTCTTGGTATGAACTGGTTAGAGTATAACTATGTTCATATAAATTGTTATCATAAGTCTGTGAGGTTTTCTACTCCTGAAGAGGAAGGAGTTGGTTTGTTATCTTTCAGAGAATTACAACAATTGATGAAAGAAGAAGCTCGGGTGTTTTCTTTGATGGCAACTTTGTCGGTTGAGAGTAAAGCTAAGATTGATGAATTGTTAGTAGTGAAAGAATTCCCGGAAGTTTTTCCTGATGAGATTCCTAGTGTGCCGCCAGAGAGGGAAGTTGAATTTGCTATTGATCTGGTACCTGGTACTAGGCCTGTTTCGATGGCACCATATAGAATGCCGGCATCTGAATTGTATGAATTAAAGAAGCAATTGGAAGACTTACTTGAGAAAAAGTTTATAAGACCAAGTGTGTCGCCATGGGGAGCTCTAGTGTTGCTAGTAAAGAAGAAAGATGGTAGTATGAGGCTTTGTGTTGATTATAGACAGCTGAATAAAGTGACGATCAAGAATAAGTATCCACTCCCGAGAATAGATGATTTGATGGATCAGTTAGTGGGTGCTTACGTGTTCAGTAAAATTGATTTGAGATCGGGCTATCATTAGATTAAAGTGAAAGATGAAGATATTCAGAAGATAGCGTTCAGAACACGGTATGGACATTATGAGTATTCTGTGATGCCTTTCGGTGTGACTAATGCGCTGGGAGTATTTATGGAATATATGAATCGTATTTTTCATACTTATCTGGACCATTTTGTAGTAATATTTATTGATGATATTTTGATTTACTCTAAGTCAGAAGAAGAGGATAAGGAACATTTGAGATCAGTGTTGGATGTTTTGAAAGATAAGAAATTGTATGCGAAGCTGTCCAAGTGCGAGTTTTGGTTAAGACAAGTCAGTTTTCTTGGCCATGTAATTTCAGGAAAAGGTATTGTTGTGGATCCTTCAAAGGTAGAAGCTCTATTGCAATGGGAGACTCCAAGGTCGGCTACCGAGATTAGAAGCTTTTTGGGATTAGCCGGATATTATAGAAGGTTTATTGAAGGATTTTCTAAGTTAGCACTTCCGTTAACTAGATTAACTTGTAAAAGTAAAGCTTTTGTATGGGATGTTCAGTGCGAAGAGAGTTTCAATGAATTGAAAAAGAGATTGACATCGGCGCCGATTTTGACTTTGTTAGAACAATTATGGTTCTAAACCTCTAAGAGTTTTGATGATAACAAATATTATTATGCAAGAATAGAAGTTCTAATGCCTCTATTTATTATATGTGTAGAAGAGGAAGTTATTTAAAGGAGACGTGTATTATTAGAAGATACATTGAGCCGTATATAGAAGATACACTTATTAAAGAATCCATCATTTAATGACATGGTTTAATAGCTGCGCATCAAGACTTTATTATCTCTGATTTACGTCTAGAAGATAATGATCTTCATAATGAAGGCATTAATTAAAGAATATATTAATTAATGATGAAGACAAGTATCTCTTGTTATGGAAGGAGTTTATGGTATTAACTAATATCCTAAATCAGCTCAAGATGTCTCCAACGGCTACATTATTCAAGCAACTATATAAAGGAATCAAATTCAAGATTTGAGATATAGCTTCCACAAAAAAAAAGACTTATTCATTTGTGCTAAACTCTTGTAACATTCACTTAGTGATTATAGCTTTGTTAGAAGCAAAATAGTTACTATATCTTTATTATTGTAAAAGTTAAGTTAAATCCCTTGAGTGACTAGTTTCAGTCAGAAGACTCAAGAGGACATTGACTGTAGGTCAGTGTGTGTATTCAATTTTTGAATAGTGGATTAAGACCTCGGTGATAGAGGCAAAATCACCTTGGCGGGTGGACTGGACGTAGTTTGAGTTCAAACGAACTAGGATAAATCAACTTGTCATTGAAGTTAATTTTAAGTTGTTAAGAAAACCCAATTCCAACCCCCCTTCCTTGTGTTTTACGCACCTTCAATTGGCATCAGAGTGCTAGGTTCTGAGAAATACACTTAACTGTGTCAGTAAAAGATCCAGAAGTTAAAACACATGGCAGACGCTGGCAATAACAACAATGACTACCAAAATGACAAGATCAACGCAAAACCTCCAGTGTTCAATGGTGACAACTTTGACTACTGGAAGGATGTTCTGGAAAGTTTCTTTCTATCTCTGGATGGAGATCTTTGGGACATGGTGACAGATGGATACACTCATCCTGTTGGAACAGATGGTCAGAAGATTTAAAGAAAAAATATGACAGCTCAACAGAAGAAGGAATTCAGAAATCATCACAAAGCTAGAACCATACTTCTAAGTGCTATCTCATATATAGAATATGAGAAAATCACAAACAGAGACTCAGCTAAACACATGTTTGATTCTCTGAGGATGACACATGAAGGAAACACTCAAGTCAAGGAGACTAAAGCTCTGGCCCTCATCCAGAAGTATGAAGCTTTCAAAATGGAAGAAGATGAGACAATTGAAAAAATGTTCTCAAGGTTCCAAATTCTGGTAGCTGGACTGAAAGTTCTGGACAAAGGCTACTCAACAGCAGATCATGTAAAGAAAATCATCAGAAGCTTGCCAAAGGCTTGGAGGCCCATGGTCACTGCTCTAAAGCTATCAAAAAATCTGAATGAAATATCTTTAGAAGAACTGATCAGCTCCCTGAGAAGTCATGAGATAGAACTAAAAGAAGATGAACCCCAGAAGAAAGGTAAGTCTGTAGCTCTTAAATCTAACAAATCTGTTTCTAAAGCTTTATAGGCAGAAGAAGAAGAAAGTTCTGGATGCTCATCAGAAGAAGATGAATTATATCTTCTATCCAGAAGAGTCCAACAACTCTGGAAGCATCGTCAGAAGAAGTTCAGAAATACCAGAAGAACAAGCAATCACTCTGAAGCAACATCTGGTCACAAGAAACCCATAAGCAAAGAAGTTGTGTACTATGAATGCAAAGAACCAGGACACTACAAGAGTGAATGTCCAAAACTCCAGAAAGAGAAACCCAGAAACAAATACAACAGAGAAAAGAAAAAGAGTTTCATGGCAACATGGGATGATTCTGAATCATCTGAAGCAGAGTCAGATTCAGAAGATGAACATTCTAACATTGCACTAATGGCAAAAATACCAGAAGATGATCACTCATCAGAATCAGAACCAGACTCAGATACAAAAGAGGTATTCTCTAAACTTTCTAGATCTCAATTAGAAGCTAGCCTCTCAGAAATTCTTGAAAAATATTAGAAGCTTCAATTCAAATACAAAGACATGAAACAAAGTCTGGTATCAGAATTAGAAGAAGTTAGAAAACTAAAAACAGAAAACTCTGAGCTGAAAGAAAATATTTTTGAATGCAAAAACTCTCTTGAAAAACTTAAAGCTCATAAGGAATCTGAATTAGAAGATTTAATCAATTCTGATAGTATCATAAAAAAATATGACTATGGTTTTCAAAAATTTCTAGCTAAAAGCATAGATAGAAGCAAAATTGCATCTATGATCTATGGAGTTAGCAGAAATGATAGAAGAGGCATAGGCTATGTGAAAACTAAAGAAACTCTGAAGTTTAAAAAGATTAATGACATTGTCATAAAAACTAATACTCCTCTAAGTTCTCATTTTACCTATGGTCATAACCACGACTTAATATATACTAGTGAGTCATCTTGTTCCACAAGTTCTGATTTGAAACCTAAAATAAATCAGAAGTTTGTGAAAACTAACAAACAAGGACCCAGAAAAATATGGGTACCCAAAGATAAAATTGTGTATGTTGCAGATGTCTTTAACAGCAAAACTGAAACACCAATCATGGTACCTGGACTCTGGATGCTCACGACACATGACGGAAAGAAAGCATATGTTCCAAAGTCTTGAATTAAAAGATGGAGGCCACGTAGGTTTTGGAGACAACCATAAAGGAAAAATAATTGGCTCTGGAACTATTGGTAATGGAAATCTTCCCTCTATATCTAATGTTCTATTGGTAGAAGGATTAATGCATAATCTATTATCCATAAGTCAATTAAGTGATAATGGTTATGACATAATCTTTAATCAAAAGTTCTGTAAAGCTGTTAGTCAGAAAGATGGAACAATCCTCTTTAGTGGAAAGAGAAAGAACAACATAAATAAAATAAAACTTTCAGAATTTAAAAATCAGAATGTAAAATGTGTAATGTCTGTGGAAACTGAGCAATGGGTCTGGCACAGAAGATTGGGACATGTTAATATGATAAGATTATCTCAACTTAACAAACTCAATCTGGTCAGAGGACTTCCAAACTTGAAGTTCAACTCAGAAGCTCTGTGTGAAGCATGTCAGAAAGGCAAATTTTCAAAACCTGCCTTTAAAGCTAAAAATGTTGTATCTTCCTCTAAACCATTAGAACTTCTGCACATTGACTTGTTTGGACCAGTGAAAACTGCTTCAGTCAGTGGCAAGAAGTATGGATTGGTGATCGTAGATGACTTCAACAGATGGACATGGGTAAAGTTTCTTAGACACAAGGATGAGTCAATTGCTGTATTTTCTAACTTCTGCAAACAAGTTCAAAATGAAAAAGAATTTAAAATTATTAAAGTCAGAAGTGATCATGGTGGAGAATTTGAAAACAAAAAATTAGAATCATTTTTTAACGAAAATGGCATCTCTCATGATATTTCTTGTCCTAGAACTCCAGAACAAAATGGGGTTGTAGAACGTAAGAATAGAACATTGCAAGAGATGGCCAGAACCATGATCAATGAGACTAACATGGCTAAACATTTTTGGGCAGAAGCAGTAAATACAGCATGCTATATTCAGAATAAAATCTCTATAAGACCTATTCTTGAAAAGACTCCTTATGAATTGTGGAAGAACAGAAAGCCCAACATTTCATATTTTCATCCTTTTGGGTGCAAATGTTTTATTCTGAATACTAATGATCCTCTGACTAAATTTGACTCTAAGGCACAAAAGTGTTATATATTAGGATACTCTGAACGTTCAAAGGGATACAGAGTATACAACACAGAAACACGTATAGTCATAGAATCTATTTATGGCAGATTTGATGATAAGCTTGGTTCTGAAAAACCAAAGCAGAATGAATCTCTTGCAGATATAGAAGTTGAAATTTCTACAAACAGAACATCTGAAGAACAATCACCTACAGAACAGAACAAGACAATCACTCCAACAAGCTCTAAAGAACCCACTCAGAAGAAACTATCCAGAAGCAAGCTGAATCATCCAGAAGATAAAATCTTGGGAAAGAAGGATGAACCAATCAGAACAAGATCATCATTCAGAAACTCTGAAGAATCTCTAATGGGACTAGTCTCCCTGATTGAACCAACTTCTGTAGAAGAAGCTCTCTCAGAAAATGATTGGATTCTGGCTATGCAAGATGAACTTAATCAATTCATCAGAAATGATGTATGGGATCTAGTTCCTAGGCCCAGAGGATTCAACATCATTGGCACCAAGTGGGTATTCAGAAACAAGCTAAATGAGCAAGGAGAAATTGTCAGAAACAAAGCAAGACTGGTTGCACAAGGTTATAGTCAACAAGAAGGAATTGACTACACAGAAACCTATGCCCCAGTCGCCAGGTTAGAATCTATTAGACTTCTAATTTCATTTGCTGTAAACCATGATATCATTCTATATCAAATGGATGTCAAAAGTGCATTTTTAAATGGTTATATTGATGAAGAAGTGTATGTACACCAACCCCCTGGCTTTGAAAATACAAAATTTCCAGAACATGTTTTCAAACTCAAAAAATCTTTATATGGTCTGAAGCAAGCTCCCAGAGCTTGGTATGAAAGACTAAGCACTTTTCTTCTGGAAAATGATTTCATCAGAGGGAAAGTGGATACAACACTTTTCAGTAAAAACATTAAAAATGACATTCTGATATGCCAAATTTATGTAGATGATATAATATTTGGTTCTACTAAAAGTGCCTTGGGAAAGGAGTTTGCTAAGTCTATGCAGGCAGAATTTGAAATGAGCATGATGGGAGAATTAAAATTCTTTCTGGGAATCCAAATAAATCAAACATCAGAAGGAACATACATTCATCAAAGCAAATATGTCAAAGAACTTCTGAAGAAATTTGATTTATCAGAAAGTATCATCTCTAAAAATCCTATGCATCCTACATGTATTCTGGAGAAAGAAGAGGTAAGTAAGAAAGTAGATCAGAAACTCTACAGAGGTATGATTGGCTCTCTCCTCTATCTAACTGCTTCAAGACCAGATATTCTATATAGTGTATGTTTATGTGCTAGATTCCAATCAGATCAAAGAGAAACTCACTTAACAGCAGTTAAGAGAATTTTTAGGTATCTGAAAGGTACTACTAATCTTGGTTTATACTACAGAAGATCCAAAGATTACAAACTTGTAGGATACTGTGATGTTGACTTTGCTGGAGATAGAACAGAAATAAAAAGTACTTCTGGAAGTTGTCAATTTCTGGGAGATAATCTAATTTCTTGGTCTAGCAAAAGGCAGTCAACCATATCATTATCAACTGCAGAAGCTGAATACATTGCAGCAGCTGGATGCAGTACTCAGATGCTCTGGATGAAAAATCAGCTTGAAGATTTCAACATTTATGAGAGTAACATTCCCATCCTCTGTGATAATACTTCTGCTATATGTCTCTCTAAAAATCCAATTTTACATTCTAGAGCTAAACACATAGAAGTTAAACATCATTACATTAGGGACTATACTCATAAGGGAATTTTAATGTTAAAATTCATAGATACAAATCACCAATGGGCTGATATTTTTACAAAACCCCTTCCTGAAGATAGATTTAATTTCATTCTAACCAACCTTAGCATGAAATTATGTCCAGAATGAAAATGCTTTAATTATATGTCTTTAACTCTCAGAAGTTCTGAACTTAATCCTCTATTTTATTCTTTCAGAAGATATTATTTTCTAACTGTTTAATTCTGAGAACTTCTGTTCAAAAGAATAACATGCATATCTTTACATCAACACGTGTCAACAAAGTTCTAAGGAATCCTATCAGAATCAGAACAAGTGTCCAAATTCTGAAGAGTGACAGAACATGCAATTGGACAACTGTCCTCTACAGAAGGACATCTGTTAAAATTCTGGGAAACTGAAACGGCTGACTTTACACCATAAAGGCAAATATCTTTTTGGTAACTGTTCCAAGATCTTTTACGCCTTCCCATATGTCTGCGGCATTTATTACATTCCATCATTATGTTTTTAAATAAAATTTTTCCCACAAATTTCTCGTATTATTTAATGAATTTTTTTTCTATATAAACACCTTTTTACTTTCACTTTTCTCTTTTACCTTCATTGTCTTTTTACTGCCAAACTTTTCACTTTCATATTTTCGTCTTCTCTGAATTTTTCTTAAAACCCTAAACCCTAAAAACTCATCTTAGTAATAATGGCTTCCTCCTCACAACAACAACAACAACAACAAGACTCAACAGATGTGCTCTTTGTTGAACCTGTGAAGACTCTTCTCACTCCAACTGATAAACTTCAAGTTCTGTGTGAGCTATTTGTGGATTTTGATAGCTTGAAAGACAATGGTTTTGACCTACTTCCCGTCGTCGAAGCTCAAGGTTGGGAGAAATATTTTGATCATCTCATGGGACCAGTTTTCCCAAAATTGGTTAAGGAGTTCAGGGTGTATGCAAGTGCTTCTAACACTCATGTTACTTCATATGTGCTGGGGAAAAGAATCATAATCTCTGAAGACCACATTGCTAGTCTCATTGAATCTGATGGAAATGGGATCAAATGTAGTGAAATGGACAAACTGTCAGATACCAAACTGATAGCTAAAGAAATCTTCACCAATGGCCAACCTTCTAACAAGATCAAGGATCTGAAGATTCATCTTAGAATTTGGGGCAAGATCATTCTTGGAAGCATCTGCCACAGGAAAGCAACAAACTCTCCTGATTATATCAACATGGATCAGCAGTTCTTGTTGTACTTCATTGCTAAGCAGAAGAAGGTTAACCTTGCACACTCTTTATTTAATCATCTGAAAAACAGTGTGAAGGAAACAAGGGAAGGAAAGAAAACCAAGAGGGATTGGATACCTCTAGGGCGTTTAATCTCTGATATTCTCAATGAGAATAAACTGGTGGACTATCTAGTTGAAGCCAAGCAGATAGAGCTTCTAGAACCAGATGTTGGTAAGCCTCGAAATGCTAAGAATCTGAAGAAGATGAAGTTCATAACTTCTATCAAGAAAGATCATGTCCTCTACTCCAGAGAGGTCATAACCACAAGAAAGATTCCTCTGCAGAACTTCCCACTCTTTTCTTCTGACACACCTCTAGAGGTTGTGGTCAAATACTTGGATTCCTGCAAGCAAGATGGTGTGGATCCAATGTTCAAGGCAACATAACTTACTCAACAAAATCCAGATGCTGCATCAGCAAGGAGTAAGAAAAGAAAAGCTGGAGAAGGAACTTCTTAGAAGGCTCCTAAAACTACCAGAAAAACAGGTAACACTTCTTCTTCTACCTCTGATTTTATTTCTGTAGTAGAAGCAGTAACAGTAGAAATGTCTGAAGCACCTTTTGACCCAACACCTTCTGATCAAATTCCTTCTGCTCCAACTCCTTCTGAACCAACCCCATCATCTAAACCAACCCTATCCTCTGAACCTACTCCACCTTCTAACCATATTCCCTCTGTCATACCTGTAACTTCTGTTGTCTCCTCCATATTATCTTCACTATACCCACCAGAAAATGAACCCCATCAACCACAAACCCTATCAGACTTTGACATCCCCATTGATACAATACCCCTATCTGATATAGACCGTTCACCATCCACTGAAACTCACACTGCCCTTCAACATGTTCTTTCTGACATTGATGATTTCCAACCCCCTGAATCTCATCAAATCCCATCTTCTCAAACTTTTGAAACAAACCTCCATAGCAGTTTCCAACCACTAAATTCTGATGGCTTAGTTTTTAACCTTTCACCAATAAGAGAAAGCTCCCTATCTTCCTATGAATCTACTCCACCTAACTCACCAACATTCATCACCATCCCTGACACACCTCCAGAAGACACTGAACCAGAAAATCCCCTTAGAACTTCTATCAATATAGAAACTCTCCATAAATTATCCTCTGTCTCAAATAAAACTGCCATACCAGTACCAAAACCAAAACCCACGAAAACAGACATTTCAGCACTGCTGATTGCTTTTGAAACAGAAATGAAATTCATGATAGAGGATCTGAAGGCTGCTTGCTCAGAGCTTCCTGATCCAACAGCTTCTGACTTTCTGTGGGCCACGTTCAGAAAATGGTTCAATCTTGAAACCAAAAAGCTAAAGGACATCTGCTATGACATTGCTCATCAGAACTTCTGTGAGTATCTCAAAGCAGTTGTTTCAAACATTGAAAAGAATAAACCATTTCTTCTGGACAAGAAACCCTGGATAGAGTCAGAACCTTTAGAATCAAACTCTGGACTTCAGATGGTTTTGGTTCCTTCTGATGAAGGTCAGGATGTTGATTCTGCTCAACCACCAGCAACTGAAGAATTTTCTGAAAATCAAGCTGCTCCAGAAGCTGAAGAACCCCTGCCAACCAATCTTGTTCTGAAGACCTTAGAAGAATTGAAGAAGGAAAATGAGATGGTTAAGTAAAGGTTGGATAAACAAGATGAAACCAATACTGAGTTGAAGACTATGATTGGAAAGCAAGTTGAATCTTCCTCTGAAATCAAGTCTCTTCTAGAAGCATTAGTTATTAAGATGCATCCCTGATTTTCTGTCTATCTTCTGCTTATCATTTCTGTTTATCATGATTGTTTAAGTTCTACTAGTTGTTTTCTTGTTGGCTTTGATTTTGTTTAATGAAAACTTATTTTGCTTCATTAATCTTGCATTTTTTCTGCGTTTTTTACTTTTTGATTATGACAAAAAGGGGGAGAAACGTAGAAGATCTTGATCTATAGAAGTTATCAAGATTTTCCTCTAACATATATATTCTAATAAAACTGTTTAAGTTGTGATTCTAAAATAGAAACAGGTCAAGTAATCAACTCAGGGGGAGCTAAGGCTAATGAAACTTCTGAAGGATAAAACTTCTGAAGGAACCTCTAATAGAAATATCTAATTTAATTTAATCAAAGGGAGTTCTTCTAATCCTATTAAACCCTATTCTTAAAATCTAAATAAATGTTTTGTCATCATCAAAAAGGGGGAGATTGTTAGAACAATTATGGTTCTAAGCCTCTAAGAGTTTTGATGATATCAAATATTATTATGCAAGAATAGAAGTTCTAATGACTCTCTTTATTATATGTGTAGAAGAGGAAGTTATTTAAAGGAGACGTGCATTATTAGAAGATACATTAAGCCGTATATAGAAGATACACTTATTGAAGAATCCATCATTTAATGACATGGTTTAATAGCTGCGCATCAAGACTTTACTATCTCTGATTTACGTCTAGAATTAAGATGATGATCTTCATAATGAAGGCATTAATTAAAGAATATATTAATTAATGATGAAGACAAGTATCTCTTGTTATGGAAGGAGTTTATGGTATTAACTAATATCCTAAATCAGCTCAAGATGTCTCCAACGGCTACATTATTCAAGCAACTATATAAAGGAATCAAATTTGAGATTTGAGATATAGCTTCCACGAAAAAAAAAAGACTTATTCATTTGTGCTAAACTCTTGTAACATTCACTTAGTGATTATAGCTTTGTTAGAAGCAAAATAGTTACTATATCTTTATTATTATAAAAGTTAAGTTAAATACCTTGAGTGACTAGTTTCAGTCAGAAGACTCAAGAGGACATTGACTGTAGGTCAGTGTGTGTATTCAATTTTTGAATAGTGGATTAAGACCTCAGTGATAGAGGCAAAATCACCTTGGCGTGTGGACTGGACGTAGTTTGAGTTCAAACGAACCAGGATAAATCAACTTGTCATTGAAGTTAATTTTAAGTTGTTAAGAAAACCCAATTCCAACCCCCCTACCTTGTGTTTTACGCACCTTCATACTTTGCCAAATCCAGAGGAACCGTTTGTAATTTATTGTGATGCTTCATTGATGGGTTTAGGAGGTGTGCTTATGCAAAATAATAAAGTAATTGTTGATGCGTCGCGACAGTTGAGAATTCATGAAAAGAACTATCCTACGCATGATCTTGAACTTGCTGCTATTGTGTTTGTGCTGAAAATCTGGAGGCATTATCTTTATGGTTCCAGATTCGAGGTTTACAGTGATCATAAAAGTTTAAAGTATTTATTTGATCAGAAGGAGCTGATTATGAGACAACGTAGGTAGTTAGAGTTGCTTAAGGATTATGATTTCGGTTTGAATTATCATCCAGGTAAAGCAAATGTTGTGGCTGATGCTTTAAGTTGAAAGACTTTGCATATGTCAGCAATGATGATCAAGGAGTTGGAATTAATTGAGCAATTTCGTGATATGAGTTTGGTTTGCGAAGTGACCCCGCAGAGTGTAATGTTAGGAATGCTAAAGATTAATAATGATTTTATGGATAGTATCCGAGAGGCGCAGAAGTTGGATGTGAAATTAGTGGACATTATTAATCGTTGTGGTCAATCAGAGAAGAGTGACTTTAAGATTGATGCGAGAGGTGTGTTGAGATTAGGTGAAAGAATTTGTATTCCTGATGACGCGGTTATGAAAAGAAGTATTCTAGAAGAGGGTCATAGAAGCAGTTTGAGTATTCATCCAGGAGCTACTAAAATGTATCAAGATTTAAAGAAAATATTTTGGTGGCTCGGAATGAAAGAAGATGTGGCTCGTTTTGTGTATGCGTGCTTAACTTATCAGAAGTCGAAGATTGAGCATCAGAAGCCTGCTGGGTTGATGCAACCGTTGGAAGTTCCAGAATGGAAATGGGATAGCATTTATATGGACTTTGTAACGGGGATGCCTGTTACCTTAAGAGGGCATGATTCGATTTGGGTGATCGTTGATAGGCTCACGAAGTCGGCTCACTTCATACCTATTAACATCACTTACCTAGTTGCGAAGTTGGCAGAGATTTACATCCGAGTAATTGTAAAGCTGAATGGTATTCCTCTGTGTATTGTGTCGGATAGAGATCCGAGGTTTACGTCGGAGTTTTGGAAAAGTCTGCAAGATTCGTTGGGTTCTAAGTTGAGATTGAGTTCGGCATATCATCCTCAGACTGATGGCTAAACTGAGAGAACTATTCAGTTATTAGAGGATTTGCTGAGAGCTTGTGTTCTTGAGCAAGGAGGTTCGTGGGACACTTATCTTCCGTTGATTGAGTTCACATATAATAATAGTTACCATTCTAGTATCAAAATGGCGCCTTTTGAAGCATTGTATGGTCGTAAGTGTAGAACTTCGTTGTGTTGGCATGAATTTGGTGAGAGTGTGGTACTTGGACCAGAATTAGTTCGAGAAACTATCGAGAAAGTGAAGTTCATCCGAGAGAAGATGAAAGCTTCTCAGAGTAGGCAGAAGAGTTACCATGACAAGCGGAAGAAGGATTTAGAATTTCAAGCTGGTGACCATGTGTTTTTGAGAGTCACGCCTGTGACCGGTGTTGGGAGGGCTTTGAAGTCTAAAAAGCTCACTCCTCACTTCATTGGTCCATATCAAATCTTGGAACGAGTTGGAAAAGTTGCTTATCGGATGGCGTTACCACCAAATCTTTCGAATTTGCACGATATATTCCATGTGTCGCAACTTCGGAAGTATATTCCAGATCCGTCTCATGTGGTTAGTATGGACGATGTGCAAGTGCAGGATAATCTCACTGTGGAGACAAAGCTTGTACGAGTTGAAGATCATGAAACAAAGACTCTTCGAGGAAAAGAGATTGTGTTGGTCAAAGTCGTTTGGTTGGGAGCTACGGGCGAAAGCATGACCTGGGAATTGGAGAGCAAGATGCGAGACTCCTATCCTGAGCTGTTTGAAGCAGGTAAATTTTCGAGGACGAAAATATTTTAAGTGGAGGAGAGTTGTAACGCTCAAATAATTATTTATTATTTTATCATTTAAGTATGTATTGTGGTTAGTCGGTATATTTAATGTTGTGGTTAATTTAATCGATAAGTCAGAAATTTAGTCGAAAGTCGTAGAAAATATTATAAGAAATAATAATATATTTGTTATGTTATTTGAGTAAGTGGGCTTAATATCGTGTGCGAATTAGTAAAATGGGAGGTGTTATGTTTAGGCCCATTAGATATTATAATATTTAGTTAATTTAATAAAAAGAAATAAATATAAGTTATAGAAACAAAAAGAAAGAAAACAGAAGTTTGAAAATAAGGAAGTAGAAGAGGAATTGGGAATTGTTGTGCGAGCGTGAGAGAAAGTGACGAGATTTCCGAAATCCGATCGTAAGAGAAACCTTCAATCCAATCTAAGGTAAGGGTGGGTTCGATCCTTATAATCGGGTATGAAACTCGATACTTTGAGTCGGGTTGATTTGGGTAGTTAGGTCGGTATTTTCTTCGTTGGTTTTGCGGCTGTTAAGGAATTTACTGTAAAATTGATTGTTAAGGAATTTACTATCAATTGATTGTTATTGGAATTCATTAATCGTTTTGGTTGGAAGCTATGTTGAGACTATTACGAAGTATGGACTAGAAGATAACATAAAATAAATATAAATTAAAATTATAAATTGACGCTGTGTGGTGGATTGTTGTGTGGTGATAGAAGAAATTAGGATTTATTGGAATTTAATTGAAGAAGAAGAATAAATGGGGGGGTCACATGACATGGCGCACGCCATGTATGTGTGGAGACCAAGATGTGGCGCAGGCCACTCTTGGTGTGGCGCAAGCCACTCATGTGTGGCGCAGGCCATGAGATAGTGGGGGGTCCTGTAGCCACTAACTTCCTAAATTAATTTTTAATCCATTTTTTTATGTTTTAATGTATTGTTAACTTAATAAGTTTCTTAATTAATATCTTAGGATTATTAAGAACATTTCTAACTATGTTTTAATAATGTTCTAAAATAAATTATAAACTGTGTTAAGTGAATTTTTATACAGAAGTTGTATCTATTAGTATAATGAAGAAGAACAAAATAACAGTAACTTAGTTAGAATTTTGACAGAAAAATAGAACTCAGCAGATGTTTCTTTCATAGCAGTATGATTTTTAGTATACTGAATTTTTGTTTGTCAGTATTACTTAAAGGGTTGCAGTAACCTCAACACGTTAAAAATAGTGTTGAATTAGTCGGTTTAGCCGAATCAAGTAGAAAACTTAGTTGCTCGGAATTTAACGAAATTTCTCAGGATAAGTCGGGTAACTTAAGAGTTGGTTTTTATTGCTTTATTTTGTCGAAACTGTTTAGTGTAGTCATTTTATAAGTACAGTTGAGTTGTGGTATGTTTCGATCTACGAAATAGTTCTGGAGTTGCTATATCAAAGGCTTTTATGCCAAAGTTGATGTCTAAGTTGCTTATGTCGTATAAGTTGATATGTATTGTTCATGTGGCTATGTTGTATGCGTGTAAAGTCCTATATGTCATGTAAATTCATATGCATTTTGTTGGAGCCGTTGCTCAAATCACGTTGGCCTGGATTGACAAAAGTTGAAAGTTGAAGGCTTATACCTTGATGCCTCGGTAAATTGGCAGATTTTAAGTTGGGAGTTTTACTCCGAATGGTACCACATGCATAATTAGTTGAGTCTAATTAAAGTTGCATTCTTGTTGATTTGTTGTGTTGATATTTGATTGATGTTGTGAGGTGGTGTTTGTTTACGATCCTTATTCACTGTATTGTTTTTCATATACTGCTTATAATTATCGTAACTCACCCCTTTTGTTGATTGTTGTCCTTATGTGACAACGTGCAGGTAATCCTGAGAAGTAGCTGGTTACCGTTGGTCGAGTCGGTGGTCAGTCGCTCTGATACGTAGCACTCGGGGGGATTGTCGTGTGTCTGCTTTGTTGATCTTTTATTATTGCTGAATTTTATTTAGTCGAAGAACTTAGAGTTGCTTAATTCTTATTTTAAAGTTTCTATTATGTTGTTTAAAGATGCTATGAATCAATTTATGAATCCGCTGCGTAATATTTTATGAAGTTGAACTATTGGAGTGAATGACATTGTTTTTGTTGAATTTACGAAAAAATGCTATGTATTTAGTATGATTTCCTTAAATTGGAATTGTTTAAAGTTGAATTTGTGATATCCCATTTTATAGAAAAATTTTACAAACTCTGATTTTGTTTATATTCCGTGGGTAGAAAATGGGGTGTTACAAGAAGAGAATTCCCGCAGGAAAAGACGAGTGTGTTTTTCTGTTTTTTGTTTGTGAAACATTCCCGTCCTAAGAATTATTCATCGTGGTAGATCCCTTACACTTTTCCCCAAAATAGGACGTGTATAAGTAACCCACGGTAAAGTCTCTTGTCGTATGAGAACATTCAACCTTTATTAGGTGTTTTATTTTTTTTCTTTATGAGATGAGATAGATTGACTCAAGTTATGGAAGGACAAAAACTAAGGGGACTAAGACCAACCCTAAGTTGTTTATTGCATTGTATGTCCTATGGTTAGTGTGGTTTCTAATCCTAATGAGAAAAAGAAAAGAAGAAAAGAGAACTTAGAAGCAAACTTTCTTCCTAAGGAAGTTAAGTTATTCTAAGAAAGGGGGAAAGCCTATAGAAGCAAAGCACAAAGTGCTAAGGCAAACACATTTATAAAGAATGAAGAGATGAGGAAGAAATTTTATGAATAAGGCTTACCTCAACCTCCCTACAAAACAAAGGTTAGCTTTATAAAACATATTGAAGAACATAAAGCATGGAAAAAGCTTAACTAAAGCTCACACTAGCTAAATGAAGCACTAAGGGTTCCCTAGGGTTAATACCTAAAACTAAAGGATCCTATATGATAAGAGACTTATAAATTTATTAGCTAAACCCTATTAAAGTGATCTAAGGTTACAAGAACAAATCATCACTATCTATGTCCTAATGAAGTACTAAACCCTAATAGCAAACAAGGTGGAGTTAAATGGAGAAAGTTGAATGATTATGCAAGGTAAACTTGAATAAGGTCAAAGGTGAATACTAAAACTAGAACCTAACACTAAATGAAAGCGTCTCAAGATGTAAACCAAAGTGGGAAGAAAGAGATTCAATTTAGAGAGATTCAAACATAAGATTGAAGGATGAAAGAATGAGAATTGAACATGTGATTTCAAAAGAAGAAAGGAACTTAGAAGAAAAAAGGTCAAACATGATCAATAAAATTTGAACTTTCCATACAAAAACCAAGGGCTTAATGAAAAGTCAATATGAAGATTAAACTAAAAAATTTACCACAAATGAACATGGATGAAGCACATTAGGGTTATGGGATGAAGAAGTTTGATTTTGAGGTTCTTAAGTACCAAAGTAAACAAAATGAAAAAAAGGACTTATGACCCTGATGGGGCGAAGACGCAATATGTGTCTAGCGGTATCTTAACTGCAAGCGCACAGCCTATCGAAGTAATATAAAATATTGTCGATCCCACAGGGACTTTATGATCACTTAGTGCTAGAGGGTTTACTAGTTTAGCTAAGGTGGATGGTTGTCACGATTTTTGTTTTTAATAATTAAAGACGGGAATTAAATTTTAGTTTAATAAAATAATGAGAAGGCGGTCGGTATGTAATTATGTTAACCTAGGCGGGTCAATCTAACCTAAGCTTATAAGGATGGTTCACTTAATATATTCTGTAGAGGTTATCAGTTTAAATATCTTTAACTCACACTCTCGTGGTCTTATCTCAGATCTTACTCCTAAAGCCCTATGCCTGCTCTCGCTAGCCCATAAGTGTTTAGAAGATAATTTTTGGAAACTTAATAAGTCTAATTCATTTTAAAGCGCTCTCGCTGTATTTAAATTAAATGCCTAACTTTAGCTATCTGGTTAAAATCTCACACTCTCGTGGTCTCGACCTAACCTATTACACTTTCCTTACTCTCGTAACAAAAAGATTAATTTTTATGATAAAAAGTCACAGCCTGAATTTTAAGTTCTTAATTGTTTAAGCCTAGATTCGATTTTACCGATTTAGTGTATTTTAATTACATACCGCCTAATTTAATTAGCTACTCATATTTGTTGTACCAGACAGATGCAGAAATAGATGAACATGAATTAAAATATGCATTATAAAATAATAAAAATAAATTCTTAACATAAACAATTAAATTAATATAAATGCGAAATTATTAAAAACTTGAATAATAAAAATTGTAAACTCCTTCTTCCACAGTCTGGCAAGCTCGGAGTGTGAACCGGAATAGAAAATAAAATTTAAACGAAATTCTGAAGGCTTGAAAGAAAATAAATAATAACAATTTCCTAATGTTGGAAATTGTTATTTGATTTGGTTGGGATATAGAAATTAAAACAAGAACAAGAGCAATTGCTGGAAAAATAATAAAATAGGGTGCAACAAAAATACGGCAGAGCTTCCGCGAAAAATATTAAAATCAAACCCTGTCTGTTCTACTTTGTAATCAAGCTATTTATAGAAAACATAATTTGGGCTTGGCAGTTGAAATCCATGCGTGGGCTTCGTTGTTGAAGAGAGAATCCAGGAGAAAATGTGTTACTGAGTCTGCGGAAGAATAGGAACTGTTTTGACTTCACGTAGCACGTTTCATGACCAAATCAATTCAAGTAAACCTATTTTCCCTTTGTCACGTTCGTGACAAAGGTGTCACGGGCATTTTCTTCATTTAAGGCGCGTCACGGTCGTGACGGCTTGGCGACGATCGTGACTGGTCCAGTTAGCGCGTCACGGTCGTGACAGCTTGGTGACGATCGTGACTGCTACAGATTATGCAGCATTTTGCAGAATTCCTTTCTTCTTCTTCTTTTCATGCTTGTTTTTGTTCATTCCACCTTTGGCTTATGATTTAGCTCTATAATTGTTATACCTGCAAAATGACATAGAAAACTCGAAGAATCGGGTGTTAATACGATAAATGTGCGATAAAACGGCATTGAAATATAGTAATAAAACGATACGATTTCTCGTTATCAAACTTCCCCAAACTTAAACCTTTGCTTGTCCTCAAGCAAATAGTCGGTTGAAAAATGATCGGACAAGTTTCCATCGACGCATACACATAACAAACCATACAAGGAATCGCTTTGCTAGATAAACCGGTACTAGAATAAAACACTAACGATACATTAATGACACAAGCATCAAGCTAAGTCGTCGACTTCCCGTTAAACGAAACATTCGGTAATTGCGTTACGATTCTACCTAGAGTCTTTCGATCTTATTTCACCCGGTTTCATTCTAGCGCAATCACATTAAGCCCTTTGCCTTAGCACGCACGTAGTGGAGTAGCGGGTTAGTGACTTTGATCCTTTATAAGCACGGGGTCTGGTACACGAATGTGGAAACCCTATATATATTATCCGAATTGGAGGTTGTGGGGGATCGAGCCGTAGCACGCCCTACCAAGTTCAGAACCAGGTACCTCTGAACCAACCCGCAATGGACTCCTTCTCATATTTCTCGTTTCTTATATGCGACCGTGTACTTTGGTGTAATTTCTTTTTATTGGCATCGAGATATGAAGGATCATTATAGATTAGGTATCAAACACTTATGTTCATCGGCTCCCCACGTGGTTTGTGATCAGACGGTGCTGATCTTGTTGGATCTTTCTCAGCTTCCTAACTACGATTTCATAGGCAAGTCGGGTAATGCGAAGATAAAAAAAAATTCGGTATGGCTAAATAAACGGGGAAAATTCGAAACTGAAGAAATAGCACAAATATTACTTTGTTTAATTGAAATACGGAAAGGGAAATACAATGGAAAATTGAAGGTGCGCAAAACACAAGGAAGGGGGGTTGGAATTGGGTTTTCTTTAACAATTAAAAATAACTTCTAATGACACGTTTAATTTATCCTGATTCGTTTGAACTCAAACTACGTCCAGTCCACCCGCCAAGGTGATTTTGCCTCTACTGAGGTCTTAATCCACTATTCAATATGAATACACACAAAGACCTATAGTCAATGTCCTCTTGAGTCTTCTGACTAAACTTAGTCACTCAAGGAATAAAATAACTATTACAATTATAATAAAAAAGTAACTAAAAATGCTTCTTGATAAGCAAGGATCACCAAGTGAAAGTTACAATAATAAGCACAAGTTGATTCAGTCTATTTGCGTGAATGTGTTGAAGTGTGTCACTGAATTCTTCAAATGAAATCCTTTATATAGTACTTGAAGAATGTAGCCGTTGGAGACATCTTGAGTTAAATTTAGAATATAATTTAATACCATAAATTCCTTCCATAAACAGAGATACTTGTCTTGTTCATTAATTAAAATATCCTTTAATTAATATCTTCATTAAGGATACCAACATCTTCTAAGCGGAGATCAGAGATAATAAATATAAGATGCGCAGCCAATAAATATATCATTAAATGATGGATTCTCCTTTGAGAGTATCTTCTGTATGTGACTAAATGAATCTTCTATGCGCGTACGGTTTACTTAAATGAATTGATCTTCTACACAAGAATAAAGACATTCATTAGAACTTCTATTCTACAATAAACTTTGTTATCATCAAAACACTTGGAGGTTCAGAACCATAATTGTTCTAACAATCTCCCCCTTTTTGATGATGACAAAAAATTTAGATAAAGAGAATAAAGTTTAATAAAATTAAATGAACTCCCTTTGATTTAGAAAAAATTCTTCAGATGTTCCATGATCCTTAGCTCCCCCTGAGTTGATTACTTGACCTGTTTCTTTTCTATGATTAAAACTCAAATAGTTTTATTAGTATATTATATGTAAGAGGAAAATTATGGTAAACTGCTATGGATCAGAATCATTTACGTTTCTCCCCCTTTTTGTCATAATCAAAAAGAATCAAAGCATATGAAAAAGACAGAAAACGTCCAATATATTAAAATTATAATCAAAAACAAAACCAGTAGAAGTTTAAAGAGTTATGCAGAAGCAGAAGATAAAACAAAGGAACAGCTAAAGCAGAAGATAAGAAAAAAAAATTAGGAGTTCATCTTAGTAACTAAGGTCTCCAACAAAGATTTAATTTCTGATGATGATTCCACTTGCTTGCCAAGCAAGGTCTTCAGTTCAGCAGTGGTTTCATCTTGCTTATCTAGACGTTGTTTCACCAGCTGATTCTCCTTCTTCAGCTCTTGTAAAGTTTGCAGAACAAAATCTGTAGTCAGAGGTTCTTTAACTTCTGGGGCAGCTTGAGTCTCAGGTTCATCAACATGCTCTTCTTCAGAAGATACCAAGACCATTTGAAGTGCAGAGAGTTCTTCCAGAGGTTCTGACTCTGTCCAAGGCTTGTTGTCCAGCAGAAGAGGTTTAGACTGTTCAACATTAGAAACAACTGCTTGAAGGTACTCACAGAAGTTCTGGTGAGCAATATCATAGCAGATGTCCTTAAGTCTTTTGGACTCAGCATTAAACCACTTTCTGAGGGTAGCCCACAGAAAATCAGAAGCAGCTGGATCTGTAAGCTCTGAGCATGCAGACTTCAGATCCTCTAACTTTAATTTCAAGTCTGTTTCAAAAGCAAGAAGTAAAGCAGAAATGTCTGTTCTAGATGGTTTTGGTTTGGGTATAGGTATGGCTGTTTTGTTTGATACTGAGGACAGTTTTTGTAGGGCTTCAAAATCAACAGATGTTCTGAGAGGATTATCATTTTCAATTTCTTCTGGAGTGTCAGGGATGTTTATAAATGTAGGAGAGTTTGGAGGTGTAGATACATAAGAGGATAGTGAACTTTCTCTTATGGGGGATAGTCTAGGTGCATGTTCAGGAGATGGAAGTTGGACAAATTCTGAGTCTTGAAAATGTTCAAGATCTGATAGGGCATGTTGCAGGGCAGTTTGTGTTTCAGTTGTGGGAGAGCGATCAATGTCAGATAGAGGGGTATTATCAATTGGTATGTCAAAATCAGAAATTGTTTATGGTTGATGGGGTTCAGCTTCTGGTGGATAAAGTGATGAGAGGATGGATGCGACAACAGCAGTTGCAGGTATTTCAATTTGAATAGGATTAAAAGATTGAGGTGGTTCAGAGGAAGGGATTTGTGCAGAAGGAATATCAACAGAGGATAGTGGGCTAGAAGGTAAGGGGCTAGAAGGTAATTCAGACACTTCTACATTAACTGCTTCTACTACAGAAATGAATTCAGAGTTAGAGGCAGAAGTTTTACCTGATCTTCTAGATGATTTTGGAATCTTCTGAGAAGGTCCTTCAGTAGTCTTTCTCTTCTTGAGTCTTACAGAGGCAGCGTCTGGAGCTTTCTGTTTGAGTTCAGTTGGCTTGAACTGGGGGTCCACACCATGTTGCTTGCAAATATCCAGGTAGTTTACTACAACTTCTGGAGGTGTGTCAGAAGAGAAGAGAGGGAAGTTCTCCAATGGGATCCTTTTGGTGATGATTACTTCTCTAGAATGAAGAACAGGTTCTTGCTGAATAGAAGTAATGAACTTCATCCTTTTCAAGTTCTTTGCATTCAGAGGTTTTCCAACATCTGTTTCTAGAAGTTGAGTTTGCTTCAATTCTGCCAGAAAGTCTACCAGCTTGTTTTGGCAGAGGATGTCAGAAATAATACGTCCAAAAGGAATCCAATCCCTCTTGGTCTTTTCACCATCTCTGGTTTCCTTCACACTGGCTCTCAGATTCTGGAATAGAGTGTGTGCAAGGTTGATCTTTCTCTTTTTGGCAATGAAGTAGAGAAGAAATTGTTGGTCCAGGTTGATGTAATCTGGAGAGTTGGTAGGCTTCCTGTGACAGATTGTCCCAAGAATGATTTTGGCCCAAATTCGGAGAGGGGTCTTCAAATCTTTTATTTTGTTTGAGGGTTTGCTAGAGGTAAATATCTCCTTTGCTATCACAGTAGTATCAGACACTTTGTCCATGTCACTGCACTTGATGCCATTTCCATCAGCTTCAATAAGTTTAGCAAGATGGTCTTCAGAAATAACTACCCGTTTACCAAGCACGTATGATGTAACATGTGCGTTGGTTGCTGTTGCGTAAGCCCAGAATTCCTTAACCAGTTTTGGGAAGACTGGTCCCATTAATCGGTCAAAATACTTTTCCCAGCCCTGAGCATGAACGTCCGGGATGAGATCAAAACCATTTTCCTTCAGACTGTTGAAATCCACAAATAATTCACACAGGACTTCCAGTTTGTCAGCAGGAGTAGAGAGAGTCTTCGTGGGTTCAACATAGAACACATCAGAAAAGTCTTTGCGTTGATGAGAAGAGGAAGCCATTAGTTACTAAGATGAGATTTGAGGGTTTAGGGTTTTTTGAAAGAGTCAGAGAAAACGCAAGAGTGAGGGTAAAAAAAATTCAGTAAGAATGCAAAACGGGTAAAAGATGAAAGTGAGAGAGACACATTACATATATAAGAAAATAAAGCATTTAATTAACTGAGAAATTAGTGGGAAAATTTAAGTTTAAAAACATAATGATTAAATGCATTAAATGCGCTGACATAGGGTAAGGCGTAAAAGATTCTGGAACAGTTACCCAAGAGATTTTTGCCTTTTTGGTGTCAAGTTTAGCCGTATCAGTTTCCCAGAAGATCAACATATGTCCTTCTGTAGAGGACAGTTACCCAAAGCATGTTCTGTCACTCTTTAGAATTTGGACACTTGTTTTAATTCTGATGGGAATCCTTAGAGCCTTGTTGACACTTGTTGATTTGAAGATCTGCATGTTATTCCTTTGAACAGAAGTTCTTAGAATGAAACAGTTAGAACATAGTATCTTCTGAGATAACAATATAGAGGATAAATATCAAAACTTCTAAGTGATAAAGACATATAATTAAAGCATTTTCATTCTGGACATAATTTCATGCTAAGGTTAGTTAGTATGAAATTAAATCTATCTTCAGGAATGGGTTTTGTAAAGATATCAGCCCATTGGTGATTTGTATCTATGAATTTTAACATTAAAATTCCCTTTTGAGTATAGTCCCTAATGAAGTGATGTTTAACTTCTATGTGTTTAGTTCTAGAATGTAAAATTGGATTTTTAGAGAGACAAATAGCAGAAGTATTGTCACAGAGGATGGGAATGTTAATCTCATAGATTTTGAAATCCTCAAGCTGATTTTTCATCCAGAGCATCTGAGTACTGCATCTAGCTGCTGCAATGTATTCAGCTTCTGCAGTTGATAATGCTATGGTTGACTGTCTTTTGCTAGACCAAGAGATTAGATTGTCTCCCAGAAATTGACAACTTCCAGAGGTACTTTTTCTTTCTGTTCTGTCTCCAGCAAAATCAGCGTCACAATATCCTACAAGTTTATACTCTTCTGATCTTCTGTAGTACAGACCAAGATTAGTAGTACCTTTCAGATATCTAAAGATTCTCTTAACTGCTGTTAAGTGAGTTTCTCTAGGATCTGATTGGAATCTAGCACATAAACATACACTGTATAGAATATCTGGTCTAGAAGCAGTTAGATAGAGAAGAGATCCAATCATACCTCTGTAGAGCTTCTGATCTACTTTCTTACTTACCTCTTCTTTCTCCAAAATACATGTAGGATGCATAGGAGTTTTAGATATAGTGCTTTCTGATAAATCAAATTTCTTCAGAAGTTCTTTTACATATTTGCTTTGATGGATATATGTTCCTTCTGATGTTTGATTTATTTGAATTCCCAGAAAGAACTTTAGTTCTCCCATCATGCTCATTTCAAATTCTTCCTGCATAGATTTAGCAAATTCCTTTCCCAAAGCACTTTTAGTAGAACCAAAAATTATATCATCTACATAAATTTTACATATCAGAAGATCATTTTTAATGTTTTTACTGAAAAGAGTTGTATCCACTTTCCCTCTGATGAACTTATTTTCCAGAAGAAAATTAGTTAGTCTTTCATACCAAGCTCTGGGAGCTTGTTTTAAACCATATAATGATTTTTTGAGTTTGAAAACATGTTCTGGAAATTTTGTATTTTCAAAACCAGGGGGTTGGTGTACATACACTTCTTCATCAATATAACCATTTAAAAATGCACTTTTGACATCCATTTGATATAGAATAATATTATGATTTACAGAAAATTATATTAGAAGTCTAATTGATTCTAACCTGGCGACTGGTGCATAGGTTTCTGTATAGTCAATTCCTTCTTGTTGACTATAACCTTGTGCAACCAGTCTTGCTTTGTTTCTGACAACTTCTCCTTGCTCATTTAGCTTGTTTCTGAATACCCACTTGGTGCCAATGATGTTGAATCCTCTGGGCCTAGGAACTAGATCCCACACATCATTTCTGGTTAATTGATTTAGTTCTTCTTGCATAGCCAGAATCCAATCATTTTCTGAGAGAGCTTCTTCTACAGAAGTTGGTTCAATCAGAGAAACAAGTCCCATTAAGGTCTCTTCAGAGTTTTTGAATGATGATCTTGTTCTGATTGGTTCATCTTTCTTTCCCAAGATTTTATCTTCTGGGTGATTAATATTGCTTCTGGATAGTTTCTTCTGGATGGGTTCTTCAGATGTTGTTGGAGAAATTGTATTATTTTGATCTTTAGGTGATTGATCTTTAGAAGTTCTGTTTGTAGAGATTTCTACTTCTATATCTGCAGTTAATTCATTCTGCTTTGGTTTTTCAGAACCAAGCTTATCATCAAATCTGACATGAATAGATTCTATCACAATGCGTGTTTCTGTATTGTATACTCTGTATCCCTTAGAACGTTCAGAGTATCCTAACATATAACACTTTTGTGCCTTAGAATCAAATTTATTCAGAGTATCAAGGGTATTTAAGATAAAACAAATACATCCAAAAGGATGAAAATATGAAATGTTGGGCTTTCTGTTCTTCCACAATTCATAAGGAGTCTTTTCAAGAATAGGTCTTATAGAGATTCTATTCTGAATATAGCATGTTGTATATACTGCTTCTGCCCAAAAATGTTTAGCCATATTAGTCTCATTTATCATGGTTCTGGCCATCTCTTGTAATGTTCTATTTTTACGTTCTACAACCCCATTTTGTTGTGGAGTTCTAGGACAAGAAAAATCATGAGAGATGCCATTTTCATTAAAAAATGATTCTAATTGTTTATTTTCAAATTCTCCACCATGATCACTTCTGACTTTAATGATTTTAGATTCTTTTTCATTTTGAACTTGTTTGCAGAAGTTAGAAAATACAGCAATTGACTCATCCTTGTGTCTAAGAAACTTTACCCATGTCCATCTGCTGAAGTCATCTACGATCACTAATCCATACTTTTTGCCACTGACAGAAGCAGTTTTCACTGGTCCAAACAAGTCAATGTGCAGAAGTTCTAATGGTCTAGAGGAAGATACAACATTTTTAGCTTTAAAACCAGTTTTTGAAAATTTGCCTTTCTGACATGCTTCACACAGAGCTTCTGAGTTGAACTTCAAATTTGGAAGTCCTCTGACTAGATTGAGTTTGTTAAGTTGAGATAATCTTCTCATATTAACATGTCCCAATCTTCTGTGCCAGACCCATTGCTCAGTTTCCACAGACATTAGACATTTTACATTTTGAATTTTTAATTCTGAAAGCTTTATTTTATAAATGTTGTTCTTTCTCTTTCCACTAAAGAGGATTGTTCCATCTTTCTGACTAACAGCTTTACAGAACTTTTGATTAAAGATTATGTCATAGCCATTATCACTTAATTGACTTATGGATAATAAGTTATGCATTAATCCTTCTACAAGTAGAACATTAGAGATAGAGGGAAGATTTCCATTACCAATAGTTCCAGAGCCAATTATTCTTCCTTTTTGATTGCCTCCAAAACCTACGTGGCCTCCATCTTTTAATTCAAGAATTTGGAACATATGCTTTCTTCCCGTCATGTGTCGTGAGCATCCAGAGTCCAGGTACCATGATTGGTGTTTCAGTTTTGCTGTTAAAGACATCTGCAACATACACAATTTTATCCTTGGGTACCCATATTCTTCTGGGTCCTTGTTTGTTAGTTTTTACAAACTTCTGATTCATTTTAGGTTTCAAATCAGAACTTGTAGAACAAGATGACTCACTAGTGTATATAAGATCATGATTATGACCATAGGTGAAATGAGAACTTAGAGGAGTATTTGTATTTATGACAATGTCATCAATTTTTTTTAGCTTCAGAGTTTCTTTAGTTTTCACATAGCATATGCCTCTTCTTTCATTTCTGCTAATACCATAGATCATAGATGCAATCTTGCTTCTATCTAAGCTTTTAGTAAGAAATTGTTGAAAACTATAGTCATATTGTTTTATGATACTATCAGAATTTATTAGATCTTCTAATTCAGATTCCTTCTGAGCTTTAAGTTTCTCAAAAGAATTTTTACATTCAAAGGTATTTTCTTTCAGCTCAGAGTTTTCTGTTTTTAGTTTTCTAACTTCTTTTAATTCAGATACTAGACTTTGTTTCACGTCTTTGTATTTGAGTTGAAGCTTCTGATATTTTTCAAGAATTTCTGAGAGGCTAGCTTCTAATTGAGATCTGGAAAATTTAGAAAATACCTCTTCTGAATCTGATTCTAATTCTGATTCTGATGAGTGATCATCTTCTGGTATGTTTGCCATTAATGCTATATTAGCTTGTTCATCTTCAGAATCTGACTCTGCTTCAGATGATTCAGAATCATCCCATGTTGCCATGAGACTCTTTTTCTTTTCTCTGCTGAATTTGTTTCTGGGTTTTTCTTTCTGAAGTTTTGGACATTCACTTTTATAGTGTTTTGGTTCTTTGCATTCGTATCACACAACTTCTTTGCTTCTGGGTTTCTTATGACCAGATGTTGATTCAGAATAATTGTTTGTTCTTCTGGTATTTCTGAACTTCTTCTGACGATGCTTCCAGAGTTGTTGAACTCTTCTGGATAGGAGAGATAATTCATCTTCTTCTGATGAGCATCCAGAGCTTTCTTCTTCTTCTGCCTGTAAAGCTTTAGAAACATGTTTGTTAGATTTAAGAGCTACAAACTTACCTTTCTTCTGGGGTTCATCTTCTTCTAATTCAATCTCATGACTTCTCAAGGAGCTGATCAAATCTTCTAAGGAAATTTCATTCAGATTTTTTGATAGCTTTAAAGCAGTGACCATGGGCCTCCAAGCTTTTGGTAAACTTCTGATGATTTTCTTCACATGATCTGCTATTGAGTAGCCTTTGTCCAGAACTTTTAATCCAGCTACCAGGATTTGGAACCTTGAGAACATTTTTTCAATTGTCTCATCTTCTTCCATCTTGAAAGCTTCATACTTCTGGATGAGAGCTAGAGCTTTAGTCTCCTTGACTTGAGAGTTGCCTTCATGTGTCATCCTCAGAGAATCAAACATGTGTTTAGCTGAATCCCTGTTTGTGATCTTCTCATATTCTGTGTATGAGATGGCACTTAGAAGTATGGTCCTAGCTTTGTGATGATTTCTGAATTCCTTCTTCTGTTGAGCTGTCATATTTTTTCTTTCAATCTTCTGACCATCTGCTCCAACAGGATGAATGTATCCATCTGTCACCATGTCCCAGAGATCTCCATCTAGAGCTAGAAAGAAACTCTCCAGAACATCCTTCCAGTAGTCAAAATTGTCACCATTGAATATTGGAGGTTTAGCATTGATCTTGTCATTCTGATAGTCATTGTTGTTAATTCCAGTTTCTGCCATGTGTTTAACTTCTGGATCTTTTACTGACACGGTTAAGTGTATTTCTCAGAACCTAGCGCTCTGATGCCAATTGAAGGTGCGCAAAACACAAGGAAGGGGGGTTGGAATTGGGTTTTCTTTAACAATTAAAAATAACTTCTAATGACACGTTTAATTTATCCTGGTTCGTTTGAACTCAAACTACGTCCAGTCCACCTGCCAAGGTGATTTTGCCTCTACTGAGGTCTTAATCCACTATTCAATATGAATACACACAAAGACCTATAGTAAATGTCCTCTTAAGTCTTCTGACTAAACTTAGTCACTCAAGGAATAAAATAACTATTACAATTATAATAAAAAAGTAACTAAAAATGCTTCTTGATAAGCAAGGATCACCAAGTGAAAGTTACAATAATAAGCACAAGTTGATTCAGTCTATTTGTGTGAATGTGTTGAAGTGTGTCACTGAATTCTTCAAATGAAATCCTTTATATAGTACTTGAAGAATGTAGCCGTTGGAGACATCTTGAGTTAAATTTAGGATATAATTTAATACCATAAATTCCTTCCATAAACAGAGATACTTGTCTTGTTCATTAATTAAAATATCCTTTAATTAATATCTTCATTAAGGATACCAACATCTTCTAAGCGGAGATCAGAGATAATAAATATAAGATGCGCTGCCAATAAATATGTCATTAAATGATGGATTCTCCTTTGAGAGTATCTTCTGTATGTGACTAAATGAATCTTCTATGCGCGTACGGTTTACTTAAATGAATTGATCTTCTACACAAGAATAAAGATATTCATTAGAACTTCTATTCTACAATAAACTTTGTTATCATCAAAACACTTGGAGGTTCAGAACCATAATTGTTCTAACAAAAATGCGGAAAGGGAAATGTATCTCTCCCACACTATATCAGACATTGTCCTCAATGTTGTGATATAATAGCGGGTAAAATAAAATACAAACAACAGAAATGGAAAAACAATAACATAAACATAAACTAAAGCTGCTGACGACCACGGCCTCGGCTTCTGGTGCGGGAGCGTCTGGTCAGAGTCGCTTCAGGATCAGAACCGGTGGTGGTGAGAGCAGTGATATCAATATGCAAGGCCTCTAGCTCGCTAAAAATCTCTCCAAGCTTCTCATTTGTCGTCCTCTGGTTACTGGAAACAACTGAAAGTAGTGCATCATATTGCTCTTTTTGCCTTCGCTCAAGTGCAACATTCATCTGATTCTGCTGATGAATGGCACGGAGGACGTCTTCAAGTGTGATGTCGGGTACAAGTGGCTGTCTGGTGGAGGACTCAGGGATGTCCTGTACTGGCTCAACAGCATCCATGGTATCCTGCATCTCGTCCACTTGTGCATCTGTCTGCTCATCAATAATCGGGACGTGGCCTGCAGCAGCCGGTAAAGCAAATATCCAATTGGCTCGGTTGGACGGATCGATGCGGTCACGGCAAGGTAAGGTGATGTGATGATAAACGGTGCCTTGGATAACAGGGTTGAACCTGCCATCCTCTCTCGGAGATATCAAATGGGCGGACCTGCAATAGTTCTTTGTAAGCAACTCTGCGGCTCTGCGAGGCAAATGGATAATCTGGTCACCAAGCTCCAGCTGAATGGCAAGGGTGGTGACAATCCCGCCTATGTAGAAGGGGGTTGCGCCTCTTTGCGCTACAGACTGGATATGGGATAAAAGGAACGAGGCAGCGTTGATGCGCTCGTCATTTAAGGCACAGTGCAAGAACAAGAGCTCCTTGGAGTTAAGCTTGTGATTGCTCTCTCTTGCGAAAATAGTATTGCAGATGATGCGATGGAAATATCGGATCGCCGGGTTATGGATGTGGGTAGCATTCAGACTCTGAAAGGCAGTAGCACGGGTGGTGGTGATGTCGTGCCACAAGGTGAAAGTAGTTTCGCTGAAGTTGTCTGGCACGCGGAGATGAGCATCGTCTCCGTGATCGAAACCTAACAGTTCGGCGATCCTTGTTTGCGTGATTTCGAACTCTTGTCCGAGCATTCTGAACTTTGCAATGCCGGTGATTTGACTTGATGAACCGGGAGGTGTAACATACTGAAACGAACACAGAAATTCCAAGGTGAGGAGTTCGAATGTCGGTTGTGGTTGATTGCACAAGTGCCACAAACCAACATGCCTAAGCAGGAGCTTCACGCCGTTGAGCAGTCCTAACTCCCCCAAGCAGTTAATGTCGACATACCGAGTGGGTTGGACGCCACGGTTCTGAAACCTGATAAACTTTTGTCTTTGGGTTTCTCCTTGTTCACCATCTCTAAATTAGATGTTCTCCATTGCATGCAAGGTACGGGAATGAGAGATGAGAGTTTTTGACTTTTTGTGAGAAAATGAAAAATGTGAAGAATTTGGTTCGGATTATAATGAAATGAGTGAATGTGAGAGGTTTGGAATAAATGGAGAGGTTAATGAAATTGATTGAGGGTAATCGGAGGTTACGGGATAATGAGGACATAATGGGAGGTTTCTTATTTTTGTGAAAATGGAGGAGTGGGTTCTGCGAAGGTGAACGGTTCTGTTTCTCAGAATTCATATAACAGGGTGGTCACGGTCGTGAGGGATGTATGACGGTCGTGACACGCTAAATAGCTCGTCACGATCGTGAGTGATGAGTGACGACCATGATGGCTTTAAAACTTATAATTTTTTCACAGAATGCATTATCTCACTTCGTTCAATGCAATTTTTTTTCTTTATCACTTCTCATTTAATTCCAACACAAACAATATGTATAATATTGGATCAACATATATTAGCAGCAATTTTCATCACACGAGAAATCATAAAATATTAATCAATTTAAATATAACAGTAAGTAATGGAAAGCATAGAAATTGATTAAAGTAGAAAGTGGAAAAACTAGAAGTACTTTGCTTTTGATATAATGGAAGGAAAATTACATTAATAAGGTACGAAAATGTTTGCAAAATGTTAAAACTAACTAGAAACAAAAGCGAGAAGTAAAATAAATTAAATCACTACAGCATTTTCAAAGTTGCTTCTTCAAATCTTCAAGTGCGGAGTTTAAATGGTAGAATTGTTCACATGTTATGTCAGTTAAACCTATAACGTCCAATCGCATGCTTTTAACCTCATCCTTAACAGCATTAATATCGGCTTGGTAAACTTCAAGAGTATTCATGATTTTCTTTAAGTTATCAGCATATCCTACTTGATTTACTTCAGGGGTTTCAATCACTTCATCAGTGTGGTCAATGTCATGGTAACCAGGAGGTGTCTCAGGGTCACTTTCTACATCGGTCATTATGTCATCCCTAATCTTGTAAGATTGTGGTGTTTCGGGAGTGGATGGATAGTCAGGAGGGGTAAGCTCATAAAGCCAATTATCTTTGTTATGAACACTGACTCTAGCATGGTTTGGTAATGTGAACAGGGTTACTACTTCATTCCTAATTAGGTACTCATAATGTGGTTGTCCTAAATTTCTTATGATTTGGCAGTTAAAGCAAAAGTTCAGATTCATAGGACGGATGGTACCTAAATGGTTACACTTGTGTAATTGGTATCTAAGTCCTAAGGCATCAGCAATCATGGTGACCAGGCCTCCTACCAATATGGGTAGATCAGGTTCTTCTTGGATTTGGGTGAAGGTTTGCATCATGAAAGGCACACCATTGACTGGTTGTCCATTGGTCAGACAGGACATAATGAATATTTCATCTTTAGATACTCCATTAAGGTTTTCTTCTTTTCCAAAGAATGTGTGGGCAAGGATCTTATGGAAATAGCGGATAGCAGGGTTATGTATCTCATTATTGTTCATGTTATTCGGCTCAGGATGGTAATTTCCGGTTAAGGTTCCCCAAAAGAAGTCCAGATCAATGTCCATCAATTCTACCTGTGTGGTAGTAAAAGCAAAGGGTCCACTAGGGAATCCTAATAAGTCAGCTAGTTCTTTATGGTTAAAGTCATATTCTATTCCAAATAGTCGGAATCTGATAAATCCTTTCCTGAATCCAAAACCGCGCTCGGGTAAGTAAACTAAGGAGCTTAAGAACTCAAGGGTGAGCTCGCGGTAAGTCACAAACTTTTGTTTTATTAGTGCATTCTCCCATCCAAGTTGGTTAAACAGGTATAGGATGTTATCATGTATACCTAAAGTTTCCATAGTCAGATCATCATGATACAGAGTCAAATCCATTGGTCTCTGTGATAACTCTTCAAATTTCATTCTTTGGTTCCTACCTCTAAATTTGGTTTCCATAATGTTTCTCGGTTGGTTAGCCATAGTTAGTGTAAATGTGGAGGAAACAAATCAGGGGGAAAAGGATAGTGGAAAAGACTTTAGAAAATCTGTAAAAGTGATTTAGAAAATAAAAATTAAAATAAAGAAAATAAGAAAATAAATGCATAAATAAAATCAATAATGATAATAATGAAATAAAACAATAAAATGATAAAATGATAAAACAATAAAACGATAAATGATAAAATGATAAATGATAAAAATGGGTTGCCTCCCACTAAGCGCTGTTTTTATCGTCATAAGCCTGACGTAATGCTTAGGTGTAGATTAATCAGGGAAATTATTGGACAACTCTAAAAGCCTTAGACTATTTGCAAAATCTCTATTTTCAACTTTATGGTAATGTTTTAAACGTTGTCCGTTTACTGTGAACGGTTCACTATTTCTACCCTTAATTTCTACTGCTCCGCTCGGGAACACTTTAGTTATTTCAAAGGGTCCTGACCATCTAGATTTTAGTTTTCCAGGAAAGAGCCTAAGTCTTGAATTAAAGAGGAGTACAACGTCTCTCACACTAAATTCTTTCCTAGATAGGCGTTTATCGTGCCATCGCTTAGTTCTTTCTTTATATATCTTAGCATTCTCATAAGCATCTAACCTTAACTCTTCTAATTCGTTAATATCGAGGATTCGCTTTTCTCCTGCGGCATTGTAGTTTATATTGAGTGTTTTAATCGCCCAATCTGCTTTGTGTTCTAGTTCTACCGGGAGGTGGCAAGACTTTCCATACACTAATTTGAAGGGTGTAGTTCCTATGGGTGTCTTGTAAGCTGTCCTATAAGCCCATAAAGCTTCATTAAGTTTAGATGACCAATCTTTCCTAGATATGGCGACATTCTTTTCTAAGATTTGTTTAATTTCTCTGTTTGAGACTTCGACCTGTCCACTTGTTTGTGGATGATATGGTGTTGCTACATGATGTCTGACTCCATACTTAGATAGTAATTTGTCAAAGATTTTTGAAATGAAGTGCGAGCCACCGTCACTTATGACAAGTCTAGGCACACCAAATCTTGGAAAGATTATATTCTTGAAAAGCTTAATTACTACTCGTGTGTCATTTGTAGGAGAAGCTATAGCCTCAATCCATTTCGAAACATAATCGACAGCTACGAGTATGTAATTATTACCGAAAGATGATGGGAATGGTCCCATGAAATCTATTCCCCAAACGTCAAAGACTTCTACTTCTAATATTCCTCTTTGAGGCATTTCATCTCTTCTTGAAATATTACCGGTGCGTTGACACCGATCGCAATTTATAACAGCGATATGGACATCTTTCCATAAATTAGGCCAGAATAGGCCGGCTTGTAAGATTTTTGCACAAGTCTTGGAAGTGCTTGCATGTCCACCATAAGGAGATGAATGGCAATGAGCAATGACATCTTCTATTTCTTCTTCGGGAATACATCGACGAAAGATTCCGTCAGGTCCTCTTTTGAACAATAATGGTTCATCCCAATAGTAATGTTTGATATTGTGAAAGAATTTCTTTTTCTGCTGATAGGTTAAATCAGGTGGAAGAGCTCCTGCAGCTAAGTAGTTGACAATGTCAGCGTACCATGGCAGTCCTACGGTTGTTTGGATTGTTTTCACGGGTTCTGGTTCATCTATGTCTAACTGAACTGGGTCGCTTCCTATTTGTGCTATCAGCTGTTCATACGGAAAATCATCGTTAATCGGCACTTGTTCGGGTTTAATACCTTCTATTCTAGATAAATGGTCCGCTACGACGTTTTCAGTACCTTTCTTATCTTTTATTTCAAGATCAAACTCTTGTAAGAGTAAAATCCATCTCAAGAGTCTTGGTTTAGCATCTTTCTTAGTTAATAGATATCTGATAGCAGCATGGTCTGTGTAAACGATTATTTTCGCTCCCACTAGGTAGGAACGGAATTTGTCAAGCGCAAAGACAACTGCTAACAATTCTTTTTCAGTAGTGGCGTAGTTCATCTGAGCAGAATCTAAGGTTCTACTGGCATAGTAAATTGCGTGAAGTTTCTTGTCCTTCCTCTGTCCTAGAACTGCGCCTACAGCATAGTCACTCGCATCGCATATGATTTCGAAAGGTAATCTCCAGTCAGGGGGTTGCATGATTGGTGCGGTGATGAGGGTTATTTTTAGAGTTTCGAATGCTTTAAGACAATCTTCATTGAATATGAATTCAACGTCTTTCATTAATAAACCGGTTAGAGGTTTAGTGATTTTCGAGAAATCTTTGATGAATCGTCGGTAGAAACCGGCGTGTCCTAAAAAGCTTCGTATTTCTCGAACGGTCTTAGGGGGTTGAAGTTCTTTTATGACTTTTATCTTAGCTTTATCAACTTCAATTCCCTTGTCAGATATAATGTGTCCTAGTACGATTCCTTCTCTGACCATAAAATGACATTTCTCCCAGTTAAGCACGAGGTTTACTTTTACACATCTTTCTAACACCATTTCTAAATTTGATAGACATCCTTCAAAACTTTGCCCGCATACAGAGAAGTCGTCCATGAACACTTCCATGATGTTGTCTATGAAATCTGCGAAGATTGACATCATACATCTTTGAAAGGTTGCAGGAGCGTTGCAAAATCCAAAGGGCATTCGTCTATAAGCGAACGTTCCATAAGGGCATGTGAATGTAGTCATCTCTTGATCATCTGGGTGGATAGGGATTTGGAAAAATCCTGAGTAACAATCAAGATAACAGAAATATGAGTGCTTGGCTAATCGTTCTAACATTTGATCTATAAAAGGTAGTGGGAAATGATCTTTTCGAGTGGCTTTGTTTAGTTTACGATAATCGATGCACACTCTATGTTCGGTCACTACTCTTTGTGATATCGATTCGCCTTTAGCGTTTTTCACAACAGTGATACCTCCTTTCTTTGGTACCACATGTACTGGACTAACCCATTTACTATCATAGATTGGATATATTATTCCAGCATCTAGTAGTTTCTTAACTTCTTCCTTTACTACAGTGCTAAGGATTGGGTTAATTCTTCTTTGAGATTCTCTGGAGGTTTTGCAATCTTCTTCTAGCAGAATACGATGCATACAGATTGAAGGGCATATTCCTTTGAGATCGGATATGTTATATCCTAATGCAGTTGGATATTTATTTAAGACATCTAAAAGTTTCTTTGTTTCAATTGTTCCTAAACTGGAATTGATTATAATTGGTCTTGTACATTTAGTGTCTAAGAATTCGTATCTTAGGTTCTTAGGTAAAGTTTTTAACTCTAATGTAGGTTTATTCTTACTTGGCATGGGATCCGGTGTAAGTGCTAAACTTTCGCTCAGACTATCATCCTGATATGGTTCATGCCAATTATCATCTTCGAAAATCGGAGGGATTTGAATTTTCATAATTTCAGAATAGGTAGTTTCTTTCATTTCCATTTCTCTTACACATTCGTCAATTACATCCAATAGATAGCATGTATCCTCTATAGCTGGTGATTGTAAGAGTTGTGTTAAAATAAATTCAACTTTCTCTTCACCTACTTCAAAGGTTAGCTTTCCTTTCTTTACGTCTATTATAGCTCCGGCGGTAGCTAAGAATGGTCTTCCTAGTATGATAGGTGTAGTGGAGTCTTCAGAGATGTCCATGATTATGAAATCAGTAGGAATATAGAATTTTCCTATACGTACTGGGACGTTTTCTAGTATGCCTACAGGATATTTAATAGAGCGATCGGCTAGTTGAACAGACATTTTAGTTGGTCTTAGGTCTCCCATGTCTAGCCTTTTGCAAATTCTTAAGGGCATAACACTGATACTTGCTCCTAAATCGCATAGAGCTTTGTCAATGACAAATTTTCCTATTACACAGGGTATAGAGAAACTTCCTGGATCTTTTAGCTTAGGAGGCATATTATTCTGAATTATTGCGCTACACTCAGTAGTAAGTGTAACGGTTCCGTTATCCTCTATCTTTTTCTTATTGGATAAGATTTCTTTTAGAAACTTAGCATACGAGGGCATTTGAGTGATAGCTTCTGTAAATGGAATAGTAATATTCAACTGTTTCAGAAGTTCAACAAATTTCTTAAACTGGCCCATCGTCTTAGAATTGGTTAATCTCTGAGGGTACGGAATTGGTGGTTTATAAGGTGGTGGAGGCACATAAGGCTTTTCTTTCTCCACTGCCTCTTGATTATTATCTTCCTTCTCTTCTGGTTCATCCACCTTTTCAGTTGGTTTATCCGGTTTTTGGTACATGGCTGGATTGTCAAGTCTTGGATCGGTAGGTCCGTCAAGTTCCTTGCCACTTCTTAATATCATAGCATTAGCCTGTCCTTTCGGATTAGGTTGAGGTTGTCCAGGAAATACTCCAGCTGGTGCAGCGGTAGGTGCTTGTTGTTGAGCTACTTGTAAAATCCGAGTTTCTAGCATTTTGTTATGTGTAGCTAACGCATCTACCTTGCTCACTAATTGCTTAATCTGCTCACTAGTGTGTATGTTTTGGTTTAAGAAATCCTTGTTCGTTTGAGATTGGGTAGCTATGAAGTTTTCCATCATCAACTCAAGGTTCGATTTTCTAGGGACATTAGGAGCAGTCTTTTGATATCTTGGTGGTGTAGCTGGTGCTTGACCTGGTGCGTATAAAGCATTGTTGTTCTTATAGGAGATGTTCGGATGATTTTTCCAACCTGGGTTGTATGTGTTTGAGTATGGGTTTCCTTGAGCATAATTCACTTGATCTGTGGGAATTCCTGCTAATAGTTGACAATCAGGGACAGCATGTCCTAGAACTCCACATAACTCACAGTTAGGTGTTACCGCAGCCACGGTGGCTGTTGGTGTTATGGCCAAGTTGTCGATCTTTTGGTTTAGTTGGTCAAACTTTGCATTGACTTGGTTCATACTACTCACTTCGTACATACCTCCTTTTGTTGGTTTCTCAGTTGCGACTCTTTCGCTTCCCCATTGGTAATGGTTTTGAGCCATACTCTCGATAAGTGCATAAGCATCGTTATATTCTTTGTCCATTAGCGCACCGCCTGCGGCAGTGCCAATTGTCATTCTTGTATTGTACAAGAGTCCATTGTAGAAGGTATGGATGACCATCCATTCTACTAATCCATGATGTGGACAAAGTCTCAGCATATCTTTATAGCGTTCCCAAGCTTCGAAAAGTGATTCATTTTCCTTTTGCTTAAATCCGTTGATTTGAGCTCTTAGCATAGCTGTCTTGCTAGGTGGGAAATATATTGTCAAGAAGACTCTCTTTAGTTCCTCCCACGTAGTTACTGAATTCGAGGGTAGAGATTGAAGCCAGGATCTCGCTCTGTCTCGAAGTGAAAAAGGAAAAAGACGTAATCTAATAGCTTCTTGGGTAACTCCATTAGCTTTTACAGTATCTGCGTACTGCACAAATATCGAAAGATGAAGGTTCGGATCCTCGGTAGGATTTCCGGCGAATTGATTTTGTTGCACGGCTGATATCAGCGAAGGTTTCAATTCGAAATCGTTTCGGTTGATAGTCGGTGCGACAATGCTGGAATGCGGTTCAGCTTGCGAAGGACTAGCGTAATATTTGAGTGGATGATTCGGTTCTTCAGCCATCTCTGCGTCCTTTGATGTTCTGACCGGTTTAGGTGGATCAATTTGAAGATATGGAATGTTGTAATTTCGTTCGTAATCGAATATTCGTCTTCTTACGTGTAAGAAGCGTTCTGATTCTGGGATTAGAGGTTTCAAGTCTTCGCCTTGAGAGCGAGTACTTGGCATACACCCGGGAAATTAGATTAAGAAAAGAAATAGTTGTTACCTTAGTCTAGACAATGCTACTCTAAGGTGCACTAGTAACTAAATTAAGGTCCCAGGAAACGGCGCCAAAAACTTGATGGGGCGAAGACGCAATATGTGTCTAGCGGTATCTTAACTGCAAACGCACAGCCTATCGAAGTAATATAAAAGATTGTCGATCCCACAGGGACTTTATGATCACTTAGTGCTAGAGGGTTTACTAGTTTAGCTAAGGTGGATGGTTGTCACGATTTTTGTTTTTAAGAATTAAAGACGGGAATTAAATTTTAGTTTAATAAAATAATGAGAAGGTGGTCGGTATGTAATTATGTTAACCTAGGCGGGTCAATCTAACCTAAGCTTATAAGGATGGTTCACTTAATATATTCTGTAGAGGTTATTAGTTTAAATATCTTTACCTCACACTCTCGTGGTCTTATCTCAGATCTTACTACTAAATCCCTATGCCTGCTCTCGCTAGCCCATAAGTGTTTAGAAGATAATTTTTGGAAACTTAATAAGTCTAATTCATTTTAAAGCGCTCTCGCTGTATTTAAATTAAATGCCTAACTTTAGCTATCTGGTTAAAATCTCACACTCTCGTGGTCTCGACCTAACCTATTACACTTTCCTTACTCTCGTAACAAAAAGATTAATTTTTATAATAAAAAGTCACAGCCGGAATTTTAAGTTCTTAATTGTTTAAGCCTAGATTCGATTTTACCGATTTAGTGTATTTTAATTACATACCGCCTAATTTAATTAGCTACTCATATTTGTTGTACCAGACAGATGCAGAAACAGATGAACATGAATTAAAATATGCATTATAAAATAATAAAAATAAATTCTTAACATAAACAATTAAATTAATATAAATGCGAAATAATTAAAAACCTGAATAATAAAAATTGTAAACTCCTTCTTCCACAGTCTGGCAAGCTCGGAGTGCGAACCGGAATCGAAAATAAAATTTAAACGAAATTCTGAAGGCTTGAAAGAAAATAAATAATAACAATTTCCTAATGTTGGAAATTGTTATTTGATTTGGTTGGGATATAGAAATTAAAACAAGAACAAGAGCAATTGCTGGAAAAATAATAAAATAGGGTGCAACAAAAATACGGCAGAGCTTCCGCGAAAAATATTAAAATCAAACCCTGTCTGTTCTACTTTGTAATCAAGCTATTTATAGAAAACATAATTTGGGCTTGGCAGTTGAAATCCATGCGTGGGCTTCGTTGTTGAAGAGAGAATCCAGGAGAAAATGTGTTACTGAGTCTGCGGAAGAATAGGAACTGTTTTGACTTCACGTAGCACGTTTCATGACCAAATCAATTCAAGTAAACCTATTTTCCCTTTGTCACGTTCGTGACAAAGGTGTCATGGGCATTTTCTTCATTTGAGGCGCGTCACGATCGTGACGGCTTGGTGACGATCGTGACTGGTCCAGTTAGCGCGTCACGGTCGTGACAGCTTGGTGACGATCGTGACTGCTACAAATTATGCAGCATTTTCCAGAATTCCTTTCTTCTTCTTCTTTTCATGCTTGTTTTTGTTCATTCCACCTTTGGCTTATGATTTAGCTCTATAATTGTTATACCTGCAAAATGACACAGAAAACTCGAAGAATCGGGTGTTAATACGATAAATGTGCGATAAAACGACATTGAAACATAGTAATAAAACGATACGATTTCTCGTTATCAGACCTGAAGTGAAGATGTAACCCTAGATGTGGGACACTTATAGGATGTATGAGAATTATATGACATGAATACCATACTCACAAAATGGATTTTGAAGTGTTAATATGAAGGAAACATGTGAATTAGGGCAAAGGTGACATACATGAACACGTATGAAGCTTAAGGACCAAGTAACCAAAATATTCCAAAGAAAAAGACCTATAATGGATAAAAATGACTTATGAAAGCTCAAGAAACAAATGAACTCAATGGAATAAGTTATAAGGCATGGCATGTATGCCTCATCAAAATAGGCTTATAAGCATGAAGAAAGAAGAACCAAAAAGTGACTTGTGAAAAAAGGTATAAGAAAAAAATACCTAAAGACATGTAAAAATGATGAAACTTGAGATTTGGGGTCACCAACCAGGGGGTAACAAACCTCTAAAATATCTCTCAAAATTGGAATTTAACTCAATCAAAAAATGCACAATTTGGATTAGGGTTTGAATGATAGTGCTAAAAGAAGGGACTCAAACAAGGACTAAACATGACCTAAAAAATATGGAAAGAAATCTTTTAAAGGACCTCAATGTGTCCTCTAACTAGACCAAAAAGAATGGGATCAATATCAATTTTTGTTTAGGAGAAATAAATGGAGGAGGATTATTGGTTAGAAATGAAGAAATTCTAGAAGAAAATAAAAAGAAATTTAATTCTGGCGCAAAATTAAATGGAATTTGAAAATAAAAATCATGGAAAATTTGAAACAATGTCAAAGATGATGTGTGAATTATTTCAGGATTTTTGGAAGGGTTTTAATATATTTAGAAAAACAAAACTGAAATGGAATTAAAATGGAAATTAAAAAGAATAGAAAATTGGAGGGAGGTACAAACAAAAATATTATGAAGTTGAAAATGACTGGGCTTTCAAACTAAGGGGTGTTAAACGCAATGGGAGCCCAAGTCCATAATACATGCTGAAGCACAAAAGTTACGGTGGACCTGGTCAAAGTTTTGACTTAATCTGAATCACAAGATGAATCCTACGCATTAAACAAAAGTCAAAGTATGGGAAACAGGTGGATCAGATTGAATGTCACATGGTATAAGGGTGGAAGACGCGCATACAATTGTTCAGGACTCACAAAAATAGCACGTGATATGCATGGTTTCACACCCCAATTTTGACCATGAATCGCAAAAATTCATTCATTTGATTGTATTTTCAATTTGCATCGACTGCATCGCATATCACATTTTTCATCATGCATAATGCCTGAATTATCAGCCAAAATACATCTATTGGATTTACAGTTGATTCGGTCAAAATAAAATCAATTGTGCGAAAAATTAGTGGGCGAAAAGTTTTAAAATCGAGCTTGCAGACGTCAGTTATATTATTCTATGTTTCACATATTTTAATATGATGTGTTCATTTTAATTTTTTCGGAAACTTTTTCAGTCGTATTTTGATCAGGTGAGCCTTTTAACCAAATAATGTGTTTTTCCAATACATATATTTTGCGTTGATCACTTTGATGTTTTCTTTTTCATTTTTCGACAATTTCGAAACCAGGCTATTTATTCATCTTAAACTAATTTCATTTTTATTTCAATTTATTTTTTTAAAATATTATTTTTATTTAATTACATTTTCATTTAGTATTATTTAATTTTATTACTATTACTATCATTATTGTTATTATAATAATAATAATTATTATTATTACTATTATTATTATTATTATTCCTGTTCATTATTTTCTTATTTTAGTATTTAGGATTTGTCTTTATTTCTTTTTTAGAAGGATTTGTTGAGGAAGTATTAGAAAGTATCTTTTTTATTTTACCTTATATGTAAACCTAGCATGGCAAGAGGGACAATAATACAAACACAAGACAATACATCCCAACGGTTCTTTTTGGTTTTTGTTTTTTCTTTTCTTTTAAGTATTAATTTTTTATAAGGGTTTTGGGAGATTAAAAAAAAAGAATCGATACTAATGGGAAAGAAAAAAGAGAGTCCTTTCGGGGGGTGGTCATTGTTATTTATGATTCACACAAGAGTGGTATCTTCGACCCTCAAGCTCATCTTCAAAAAACACTACAGACATGTATCCTTTCTAACACAACAACAACAATATTTTCTATTTTTCTTTTTATCCCTCTAACACCACACACAGAAAAATCTCCAAAATTAAAAATTATTCATCTCCACGAACCTCGCTCTTTAAATTCTCAAACCATTCACACGCCAAAGCTGAGACACAGAGCCACCATCACCAACACAACTAAAACAACAACATGCAGAGATTGGAGAGACAGATAGAATCGACTGTGACGACGTCGCACAAACTCAACAACGACTTGTAGCAACAAAGTTTTCATTTTTGGTTGGTTTTATTTTCACTTTCAACTCTGTTTTTGTTTTGATTGTTAATGTTTGGTATTGTGTGCTAATATTGTAGTTGTTTGAAACTAGTGTGATGCTCACTTTGATTTTGTTTATGCATTTCATATATATCATCGTATGAATTTGGAACTTTTTTTTGTGTGGTGCTTCCATGGTTTTTGTTCAATACTTATTCCATCTATGTTCTTGTTCATTTTTATAACTGATTTGATTGGAAATGATGCATTAATCTCTAAATTTGTCTCTGATCATTGTCTGCGTATGAGTCTTGAGGATGGTGCTCTTTAATTGAAAATGTTTCTCCACTTTTAAAATGTCAAAGTCCATTTGTTATTTATTTTGATTCATAGTAAATTTTTGTACTGCATATGATATTGAATTTGAAATCACTTCATGGGCATTATCTTAAAGTTCTGAGTTTTATTTGTACATACTACTTTACATATTAATCCTATAGTTTAATTTATATATTTTATGTTTTTAAGTTCTATGCTACCTACTGTACGTTTTATTTTGTAAGTATATACTTTACATTGATAAGTTTAATATTATCATGTGTTTCTAAGTTTGAATTATAAGTAAATATATACACTTTATTTTAAGTTTCTGAGTCTCATATTTATGTTATATTACATATGTGTTACACTTAATAAATATACTGACTTTTGAATTTTAGAGTATACATATATATTAAAAATCTTATATATATATATATATATATATATATATATATATATATATATATATATATATATATATATATATATATATATATATATATATATATATATATATATATATATATATATATATATATATATATATATATATATATATATACTATTGGTTTTTGTGAATTATATACATTTTAATATTTAATATTTGTTTCTTTATTTTATTCTATTTTCAATTTTATAGCAGTGTGGTTTTATAGTTCGATAGTGCATATATCAATTTGTTGCTTTTTTTTATATATCTTTTATTGCATTGTGATTTCAGAGTATAAATTGATTGTGCTTTCGAGAACCGAATGAATGCATAAAGTCATTCACTCTTTCGTTTCTAAAAAATTATAAACCCTAAGTCACCTAAAACACATTAATCTAATCTTATTCTTTTATTAAAATACACGTCAATTAACTAATGAAAGAACTAACCTTAGAAATCTAGCATTCCTTGGGTTTTTTTGAATGAGTCACTCTTGAGGCTAGCCCTCGAGTTGTGTCTCATTCTCTCTTTCATTTCCGAAATTTTTTTCAAACAATCAACTCTTAATTAACATATTAATTAACGTAAGAACTAAACTCAGGAATCTAGCATTCCTCGGGTTTTTGAATTGAATTACTGTTGGGGCTAGCCCTCGATTTGTAATTCATTCGCTCTTCCGTTTTCAAAACTTAAATCTTAAAATTAAATCGTAGAAGAACTAAACTCAGAAATCTAGCATTCCTCGGTTTTTGAATTGAATTACTGTTGGGGCTAGCCTTCGATTTTTAATTCATTCGCCCTTTCACAATGAGAATACAACTTAAAACTTACCAATGGACGCAAATCATTTTACAACTAATCAACGAATAACTGAACTCTGGAGTCCAACACTCCACGAATCCTTGAATGCAATCACTCTTGAGGCTATCCCTTGAGTTATGGTCCATTCGCCTTTCGTTTTAAAACACTTAACAAAGGTCAAACACCTTTTCTTTAAACGAACATTGTTCAAATCATTCTATTTCGCAAACAAGCTATCGCTTCAGCCTCAACCGCGAGTATAAGCAAACACTTAGTAGTAGAATTCGTTTTAAACAATCGTTCAATTAAAAAACACAAACTGTATTCGCACGAACTACGAAGCTCTGACTTTCCCATTGCACAAGGGAATACGTAGGCACATGGATTTTAATCCTTCGCGAGCACTCTAATAAAAAACTTTAATCTTTTCCCCGTAATATTAATAATAATTTAAAACTTTAATTTCCTTTCTTTAAAACAAACATATTAATAACGATTTAGAGGACATAAGACTTAAATCAACATTTAATCGCATAGTTAAGCTAAGAGGTTCCCGTTGAGTACAACAGACGTGAGGGGTGCTAATACCTTCCCCTTGCGTAACCGACTCCCGAACTTAGAATTTGGTTTCGTAAACCATTTTCTTATCATTATTTAGGTTGTATCTATATCTCCCCTTTCTCTCGTAGAATAAATACAATTAGGTGGCGACTCTGTTGTTTCTTTCCGCGTCCCATTGCGAGGATCGTATTTTTCGAGGTACGACACATGGGGTCATTAATGCGTTAGCAAGCCTACATGTGTTGGATCAAATTAATCTGACAAATGTGTTATAAACTGAAGAAGCTAGGGCATATGAATTCTCAGGTCACCGGGGATGATTCCGATCATCTTCTCCGGTGACCTTTGGCCAACTCAATAACTAAATAACCCAGAAACTCACAAAATTGGTACCAATGGAAAGCTCATTCTACGCACAATCCATATCTAGCATCCAAATTCACAAAACATACACATTCAAGCAAGATCGAAAAGAATCAGTTTGCCCTAATTTCCATTATCTACACTCCTATTGAGTCTATCAACTAGCCAGAGTGTAATATGCTTCTATCAAGCTTCAATCACCATAAAGCAATCATAAAATGAACAAAATCGTGCAAGTAAAGTTCAATTGAAACCTGTGAAATGCAGATCTTAAAATGTTGAATAAAAACCATAGATGAGGTTCCAACAATAGTTGCACTTAGTCTTGACCTTCAAAGAGTGAAATAAACACTCTTAACCACTTAAATTCTTGACAAATGGTGCAAAATGCAGAAATTCAATTGATCATGTTCTTGAAGAATTCCACTTGATCAAGCCATGGATAATGAGAAGAGCTCACAGATGTTGCAGAGTTGATGAAGAGCGGAATGTGTTGATGAAGAACCAGAAGAGTAGAGAGCAAAATGCAGAGGAAATTCTTCATGGTGTGCAATCCAAAAAAATCAGGTGCACTAAGCAATTGCAACTGAGTTCCTGAAGTTGCTTGAGTTTTATCAAGTGTGGAGCCACTCAATGCTTATGGTGAGGTTAGATTGGTGTATGGTGAAGATAAGGAACAATGCAACCTATGTTAAGTACATGGATCTTCTCAATTATGTGAATTCTCAAAGGTACATGGTAACATGATGTGTATGGGCATGTATGTGATGACTTGCACCCCAAATGATGAGTCCTTATGATCATAACATAGTAACTGAAGTTTGCAGGCCTGAACTGAATAAAACCAGTTCATGATTCAATGCCTTAGCCTTCAAGAAATCAGGATGCAAACTATGATCTTCCCTTATGCAAAACTTCCAGCTAAAGGCATCAATCCAAGTAATTCTTGTGATCAAATTGAAGACAAAGGAATATAGAACAAGTTTAATGTTTACTCCATGATGGGATATGGCCTCTAAGTCACTCAAAAATATCATTGGATTCAATGCATCAAGACTGCATACATAGGCCTGAAAATGATGGGCATGCCTTGGCAAACATGTATGTGAAATAATCAGTTTAAGATTACCACTTTGACCATTCATATTTCTCAAACCATTGATCAAACAAAAACTCTCTAAACATCAAAGTTGTAGAGGACATGCCAATGAACAACTTTGATGTTAAAAGAAAATTCATTTGAAGCCTCCATGATGGAGTAATTTGGATTGACATATTGCACCCCACATGTTTGATAAAATTCCTTGCTGGGAACGCACGCATGATGCAGGGCATGACTTGGTTTTTGCCCTAGTTTGCTCAAACTTTGATTGATCATAACTTCTTCAATTTTAATGATATGAACATGTTCCACCTATGTATTTGAAACTTAGGATGCCCTCTTTGAAATATCCTAAGTGGAATTTTCATTTGAATTTTATTTTGGGAGTAGGCCCCTCTTGAACTAGGCTGCAAAACGGCCAGAACTTGCCAGTTTTGGAAACCCCAATTTTCCAAAAATGGTAAGTCTTGATTTTCTTGATTTCTAATGATACCTCCATCATTTCTTGATCAAATTTGGTCCATGGACTCCTTATAACCTCAATTTCATGAATTTGACCTTAAAAAGTCAAGAGTTGACTTTTTCCTCAACATGGTTGACTTTTCCCAAATTCCTTGATTTTCTAGTAACTGATCAATTGAAGACCCTCTGAAAAGATTCAATGAATGAAATTTAAACCTTAGGTACTTAATATCATAAGGAAAACAATGAGATCAAGTTTGAACCAAAATTTCACCGGGAAGCTCATTTAATCAGAAACCCTAATTTTAGCTCCCTTTTGTTAGGAAGTGTTGCACTGCTTGAATTCCTTGACCAATCCACTTCTTTCTAAGGCTCGGGGACCCCAATGAGACATTTGGGATGTTGTGAACCCTTTACACAATGTTGAGAAACCATGTAGCCCTTTTATTGCCTTTGGATGACCATCAATTTCTTCAGTCATTGATCACAAGCCTTATGCTTCAGCTATGATTGTTATGATGCAATGCTTTGGGCCATGATATGGAATTGTGTATGCAATATGATATGCTAAATTCCATGCAAATGAGAGGGAAAAGTTTAGGGTATGACAACTGCTTAACAGAAAAACTTCATAACAAAAACCTTCATCGATTTCTCCATCTTCGAATCTTCAACTTCATCATCCTTCAACTCTCCTTATTCAGAATCTTCATCCCTCTCAATTCACTCTTCAATCTTCAATCTGAATCCTCATCATCCATCTTCACCCTCACCTTCTTTCGAACTCTCTGCAAATTCATCAATTGCCAAAACTTCAATCAGTTGCAATCTTCGGCATCACCTTAGGATCGCTTCCACAACCTGTAAAAGTTCAAGAACTCCATTTCAGATCGGTCAATAACAACAAGAATCAATGAAAAAAACAAACTCAACAACAATGAGATCTTCGACAACGATTCAATGATAATTCAAATTTCTCAAAAGATCCGCACCACACCATAATCACAACAAGAATGCAGAAAGTTAGAAGAAGAGGAAGATTCAAAATTGTACAGAGCAAGAAGAAAATAAGAGGAATGAAAGAGAAGGTTGAATCGAATTCTGTACCTGAAATGTCGCAGCTTTCACGGTGATCTCGCTATGAGTTTTGATTCCGTGATGCAATTGTAGTTTAATTTGCTCTAGTGTTCACGATCGTTTTCATCTTATATTCGAATCGGACTCGCAAGATCGTTGAAGGAGATATTGAGATGATGACGATTGTTTTGCAGCGTCGGAGCGTCGAAGTAGAAGCGTTGAACAGCGTTGCGCAAAGATAAGAGAGGTTGATGAAGGGACCGCACAAACGCAATCAGAGAAGACAATGGAGGAGTGTATTTGCGACGGCTCATTGGAGAAGACGGTAGAGGAGTGTATCTGCGGCGACTCATTGGAGAAGAAGATGAGAGATTTAGGTTCTTGTTGATTATCTGATAGGTTATTAGGGAAGAATTTGGTAACTATTTGGATCCAAGAGTGAATTCACGAATTGGGCTTAATATTTTAACCATGGTTTACTTTCTGAACCCCTCAATTTCGGGTTGCACCACTCCCGTGCTATTGGGCCTGTAGGCCATGTAATTGCTATTAGCGCCATCCAAAATTCTAAATGCACCTCCCCTGGTCTTGTTTTTACTTTTTTGGTATTGTTAGAAAATTTTATAATTGGATTTAATTTTCTTGCTTAATAATTTTTGGGTATTAAAATGTGAATTAGTTTCTTGATAAATTTAATTAGGATTTTAGTTAGAATTTTAATTATGGTTTAATACTAATTTAGCCACTTTGTTCATGAGCGTTTTTGATCGATATCAATCGATTTAGATTATGGTAGATCTTCACAAAGTGATTAGGGAAGATAAGAATTTATTTTTCTTATGGGAGATTACAAGACCTTGCATGAAGTTTTTGGGTTTCTTTTATGCGAGGAATCGGTACTTCAATCAAGTAAGAAATCTCGACTCTCTCCACTTAAATGCATCATTCTAGTTGTATGCGGCTTAGGATCATATAGCGTAAGGTGCATATTGAGCCCTCCCACCTGAGGCACTGGATTTATTTGTGATTTATGATGATATGTGTCGATATCGGAGCTTAGGGATTAGGTTACAAATGATAGAATTCGCTTCCTTTCACTTTCCCTTAAATCACCTTTTTTTGCTTGTTTCGTCGCAATTTTTAAAAATATTTTCAGGTGTGATAAAATTATGGAACAATTCATGACTGATCCTTAGCCTCTTAAATAATTTTTTATAATTTTTGTTTCCAGGTTTGGTTGGTTTTAGTAATTAGTTTGGATTTTTCATTCTAAGCTGTCCCAAAATGAATGGTTTTGACATAAGGGACCGAAAACAATTTTTTCCAATAGGCGTGAGACCTATTTTTTTATGTGTGATTAACCTCTGGAATTTGTGACATTTTGATGCTATTTAGGCATTTTTTCCGTAATTTTTGGTGTCATTTTGGATCCACTTTGTGGAGTTGTTTTTCGGTGATCATGCCTTGTTATCTCACTCATTTAGTAAATATTTTTGGCACTTTGGTGCATAATTTTTTAAAATACTTTTAGACCATATAAGCTAATGACTTCACCATACTAGGGATTTAATTTCATAATTTTTCAAGCCCTTTTTCTTTTTTTCACGTCACCTAGATTATAGGTCTGATTATGTGCTTATTTGCTTCATACCCTAGATGTTAGGAAGACATTCATGGCATTGGCTTGAGATACTTTGTGGTAAACTTTAGGAGTTAATTATAGGTCACTTTTAGGTCCTTAATTCCAGTTATAGGTCACTTTTTGAACCATTTTCATTTGATTTGATTTTGTGTTTCTAAGTGCATTCTTATGTGAACTAATTTGACTTGAAATTTGTCCACTTCTCTCCTAAATGTTAACATAACTTGTTTGTTCATTCATAAGCATTATATGACACCCATAAATAGTGTACAATACTGACTTTGATACTCATTTCATGTGTTAATTCATGCTTGTATTCCATATGCACTCATACTTCATCCATGAACTCTAACTTGCATTCATGTAAACTTAGGTGAACGTTTTATACATAGTTTGATCTTGTGAGGTATCCTAGTATCCTTAGGGACCTATATCATGTAGCTACTGACTTTAGAAGTCATATAACCTTTAGGTACCTTCACCTTTAGACTTAGGCCTTATTTTGAACCCTAGTTCCATTCTAGGGTACATGGTACTTGATTGCCTTTATGCCTTGTTTTATGCTTTCAATATGCATTGGTAAGTGTCGCTCCCACCAAATGACACAGGGCCAGACGGGGTACAGATGCGAACGGTCGGCGAAAGAGGAAATGAAGATGAACTGAAAAAGAGTCGCCAGCTAGGCATTTTTATCCCGAAGGAAAGGTAATGCTGCATAAACCTAAGAAAGATATAGATAAGATGGTCGCGAACCAGAGAAACTGAGAAAGGGGGTTGGTTACAACCTAGGAAGGTATTAGCACCCAGATTGTCCGTCGTACTCGACAGGATCCACGCTTGAAAGTTTGTGTTTAAAGGGGTAGTGTCTGTGCTATCTGTGTGCAAAAGCTGGAAATGAATGTACAAGTGTCAGTGTTAGAAAGTGAAGTGAAAATGCTCAGGAATGAGGCTTAAAAGAATAATGCTGGGAGAGGGGGGAAGAGGCAGAGACTTTTGTTCGATAACAATTAAGTCATGCCTACATGTCCTCTCGTGCAATGAGAAAGTCAGAACACCGTAGTTCGACTCAAAGAGACTGAAGGATAAATTGACTTGTGAACTGCTTGCTTGCCTATGCTCAAGTGTATGACCCGTCTGGTTCAGGTGCAAACTGTCTTGCATTAGACAGAAGAAGCGAGTTCTCGTTTATGAGTGAATAAGGTGAGGAAAGAATCCCGAAGGAGATGATTATTGTTAGTTTTTGTGTTTTCAATCTTTTATTGCTTTTTAGAGTTTGTCATAAGAAAATGAGCTTAAGTCTAAACCAAGGGTTAGTAAACTCATCACATCTTCCCTCTGATTAGGATTAAGATCATTAACTTATTGGCAATTATTTAGATGTTTTTGGAGTTTTTGTTTAGTGTTAAGTAATGAGTTTAAGCCATAATCAAGGATTTAATGGACCCATTACACCATCCTAATAGAAGGATAATAGATGAGAACATTTAAGCCGAGGAAGATACCTCAACTTAATCCATGATTAGGGATTAACCTCATGACAAAAAAAAGCCTTTATTAAAATGGATTTTAGTTAATGATAAGATTAAGAAGTGAATTTTATGGTTTGTAAGACAACTTGAGGGGGACCTGTCCATTAACACTAGGGTTAGTCCTTCTAAACCAATTAAGGAAGAATTAGAACCCTAATGCAAGGCCCAAGTTACAAGCTTGATGTCTTAGTGATTATTAGATGAATTGATTAAGGGATTTAAACACATTAAGGGTTTAACACTTAGGATTAAAGTTATACACTCCATCCTAAGAGAAGGATGCAGCCATAATCTTAATCACAAAGCCTTAAAACCTTGAAGGTTTAGTCCCTGATTATGAGGTGAGAGAAGAGACACAAAGAAGACACAAAGGTAAAACTAAATGGGGGACTAATCAAAACCTAATTGTTAACATGCTTGGGTGTTCCTAGGGTTTATGAGGCTTGCAAGAGAACTTCAAGAAAAGCCCCCAAGGATAAGGCAAGATGGAAGGAGGAGAAGCAGAAGAAGCAAGTTAACTTACTTCACTTAGGAAGATAAGTTACTTGAAGAAAGAAAGTGAATGGAGAACATGAATGAACAAGATCACTCTAAGAAAAAGGTAAAATGCAGCAATGAATGCATAAAGAGATGAGAAGAGAAAGTTAGAAGTGAAGGCAAATTCACTTCTCAAAGTACTTACCACCTGAAAAGTTAGCATAAGAGAAAGAAATGAAATGAATATGAAATGAATGCAAAGGTGCAAACCAAATCCAGAAGCATATTTATGACGTAAATGATGCTAAGAGATGATGCAAATGTATGTCAAGAGTTGTGAATGATCATACAAGTGATGAGAATGCAAATGAAGCATGAAAGTTCATGAATGCTCATGGAATGTAATGAATGCATAACATGGAAAATGGATGAGGAAATGATCAAGCATGAGTATAATGTGTCCTAAGATGTCTTAGAAGTCACGTGAATGCATAAAATGTCATGGCAAGTTCTTATTTGCAAGCATATGCAAGAGGTATGCAAAGGAAGATGAGAAATTAGGGTTTTCATGCAACATGAGATGCAAAACTCAAAAACAGAATCAAATGACAAGATAAAAAATTTAAAATGCAATCAAAAGAACCCTAACCCCATATGATATCATACCCCAAAGGAGAAGACCTAACTCTTAACCTAATGAAAGTTATGATTTTTCTAAGTTTTCTAGGGTTTTAAGGTACCTAAAGGGGAAAAAATGCAAATCAATTCAAAAAGGCAGAAGAAATTAGTGACAAAATTATGATAGAAACTACATGTCAAATGAAGATCAATGCAAAAAGAATCATTGTCATACCATTCTTGGTTAGGCAGAAAATAATTCTTGAAGTTAGGGTCTAAAATGGGAATTTTATGAACCCTAAATTCAAGAAAATTATCAAAGATGGTTCAAAACCAAAAAGAAATTTGTGTGGATGGTATGATAATGTCTCTAAATGTTTAAAGATGCAATGTGAATTTTTTTGGAGTTTTTAGAAACCTAAATGATATTTTAATTAATTAATTATCATTAATTAATTAAAATAAACATTTAAATGTTTTAAAAATGATTTTTTAATGAAAAAAATAAAAATAAAAATATTTTTGGGTTGAGAAAATTATTTGAAGTAAAAATGCAAAATAAAAATATTTTTGGAAATTTTTAGCTATTTTAAATAAATGGTGCAAAATAAATGAGAAATATTGAAATAAAAATTAAATAAAGCAAAGGTAATCTGATCCAGTGGTTTAGATTGAAACTGGGAAAATGAGGGTTGGCCTGGCGCCAAATCCAATGGTCGAAATTTAAACTCAACTAAACCTAATAACTAATTAATTAATCCAGCAATTAAGGATGCTAATCACTTTCAGGTCACCGGAGAAGAGCTCCGGTCGTCTTCTCTGGTGACACCCTCACCTGAAAATTCCTAACTCTCCCCCTAGGTTATTTCTAGAGCTCTAAAGCTCCAGATTAACTCCTCTCACCTCCCTGAATCCAAATCCACCTTCAAAACAAATTTCCTATGGCTCAATCCTAAGGTTCGAAGAGAAACATAAACATGACAAAAATTTCAGAGATTCAGTACATACTCATTTTTACACCATTTTCAAAAATTCAAAGCTCAATGCGATCAGGGAAGCATGCTTATTCATTTTGTAACATAAAAAGAGAGTTCTGGAAAAATGAATTCAGATGGCTACCTGAGATGGAGCTTTCCAAACTTGAACTTTCTGGCCACTTCCTTTGTGCAAAAAGACTCCCTTTGACCTCCTGAGGCTAATGGAATGCTTCAAAGGCTTTGAAAATGGTTGGTTTGTGAGTTTGCACTTCAACTGGCTGAGAATCGTGTTTTGTGTATGGGGTGTTCTTGGCTTGTTTGAAGGGTGAGAAAGGGTCCTTTTGTGATGTTGAGTTGATTGGTGAAGATAGTTTTGAGTTTGAGTCAGTGTGCTATGAGTTTCGAAGGAAAATGCAAGAGGGAGAGATTTTGGGAACTTGAGGATTATTAGGTTTTAGCTTGCAATGTTGTGTGTTATCATCTTCCTTTGGTCCACATATCAAGTTGTGATAGGTCAGAGAAGTGGTTGTGGCCAATGGTGATTGGTATGGGCTTCTTGCAAAAAGTCACCAACTTGTGTACTTGAGGTATGGGCAAGGATGCAACTGGCTTTTTGGCATGTCCATGTGCAGCTGAGATCAAGGATGTCCATAGAATCCATTTGGAGACAATTCAGCAAGTTGAAACAAAGTTATGGGACCTTTTGCAAATATGTGAAGTTTTGGCCCCTTTGAGAAATCTTGATGTTCAAGACATGTAATCTTGCAATTATTTGGGAAATTCTGATCTAAAGGCAATTCACTATGATGTTATGATACATTGAAGTGTGTTTGAAGTCACAAAAAGCCTTGGCAAGTGGTTTTGCAAAGAATCCCTTTTGGTGCATTCTTGAAAATTATGGGATTTTTGCCAACTTTGACAAGCCATATCTTGAGTTCCAAAATGAATTAGATCTTGTTCTTTTACTTTTTGGAAAGGGAATGATCCAATCTACAACTTTCATGACCAACAATTTTTCATTTGAAGCATTTTTGGTTGAGAAAGAGGAGGTTGAAAAACTTTCCCAAAATGGAAAGTTTACATTACAAGTCATTTCCATTTTTGGCAACTTTTGGTTTAGCTCACTTTTCTTCAATTTTGTGAACTTCCAAGCACTTAAATGATCAAATAAAGATCATACAACTTCAATTTGATGAAAAATCCACTCTGGTTCCATTGGTAGGGGCCTCAGATGCCCTGATTTTGCTCTGACTTATTCAAGAAGTTACCCAGTAAACAGATGACTTCCACAATGAATTTATTCATCAAACTTGGTACACATGATCCTTATAACATATTGAGACCATTAGAAACAAGAATGACCAAAAAATTTGGAGTTATGGCCTCTGAAACCAAAACCCTAATTTTAGGTCATCTGTGTAGTGAAACCCTAGCTCTGCTTCCATGCTTTGCCAGTTCTTGTGATTCTTTGACTTCCTTGATGTTTGGAGGATATAATATGATGATTGAACATACATGAACCCTCTTGAGATGATTGAAGACCTTTGGAGTGGCTCAGATGGATCCTTGGATTGCTCAGATCACAAACCCTAGATGCAGATGAACTTGAACTAATGTAGTGAAACAAGAATGCAATATGAGATGATATGCTTAAACTAATGCAAATATGAAAGATCACAAGACATGGTGTGAACTTAGTGAGGGCAAATTTGGGGTGTTTACAGTAAGCTAACCTTTGTTTTGTAGGGAGGTTGAGGTAAGCTTGTTCATACAACTTCTTCCTAATATTCTTTATGCTTTCAAGTTGTGTTTGTCTTAGCCCTTTAGGCTTTGTCTTGTACAACTTCATGTTAATCCGTCTTTAGAAACAACTTAACTTCTTTAGTGAAGTAAGTTTCTTTTTAATTCTTCTTCTTTTATTTCTCTCATTAGGGATAGAAAACCATACTAACCTAGGTTCATACATGCATGACAACACTTAGGACTACTAGTCTCCCTATATACTTTTACCTTTGATTCGCTTTGCTTTCTTTCTCACCTCAAAGAAAAGCTAAAAAACACTTTAACAAAGATTGAAGTAGTCTTAGATGTAGAGACTTATTCCATGGAGCACTTGTATTCATCCCATATTAGGATAATGCAAGTTTGCCTCTCATGATGTACAAGTATAATCATGAGACTATTTTCACAAACAAAAAAAAACAACAGAAACTCTTCCCTAAAAGACGGAAAACAAACAACACACGTCTTTTCTGCGGGAATTATTTTCTCATCTCATTCATTCACAAACGAGAACTTTCTTCGACATGTCTCTCTACAAGACGGTAACGCACTCGTACCAGACGAGCTTGCAACACCTGAGAATATGCATAAGTAGTTCAACTCTAAAAAACACAAACAAAGTTCCCACCTTAGTTATGGCACTATGATGACTCTGATCCTCATGTCCAGATGAGGTACGTAGGCAGCGGGGTAGGGCCCGTTCCAGCACTCTTTTATTTTCCCTACATTTTCCCCATTTCTTTTCTTTTCTTATCCAGTTTCAGTCTTTCTTTTGTAGAAACTTCATTTCTTCACCCTTTGAAACATTTTCTTTGCAAGTGTAGATCTCGTCGGGTGCTAATACCTTCCTAGGTCGTAACCGACTCCCGAACCCAGTTCTTTGGTTCACAGGACCTTGTTCTTTCCTTTCTTTTCTTCGGTTTGTGCAACATTACCATTCATGTTCCTTCGGGATAAAAATGCCTGGCTGGAGACTCTACCTTTTCCGCTTCACTTTCGCATTTATACTAGGATGAAAATCCCGGGAGCGACAATTAGACCTGACCCACATGCCAACCATCCGATGTATAACGAAATGAGATCACATAAATGTGTCTGACGGTGACCATTATATGGGCAGAAGGCAATTTCATCTGCTATATGACGATCAAGATATACCCGAAATGACTATCACATTATTTCCTCTATAAAGCGCAAAGACGACAACACGTGGCCAATCTTCGGTGTAGGTTGGCACAAGATCCCACCCGGTGATGTGAGTAAAATGGAAGATGATCCATTTCTGAAAATTGTTCAGATAAAATATTAATAACAAATGTAACAAAATAATTATGAAAATATTAGTAACAATAAATTATCGTAAGTAGCGTGCAACTTCATCATCTGGGGACTTGTGGCTCCGTGAAGTAGAGGTCTGAGACAAATGATTATCAAAAATAGAACCATATGGTTGCGAACCTCGACGTTATGAACCATCAAACTAATTATCATCGATTTGTGGCATCATGGTCTTGGTTGCGGCCCTCTCATGGTGTACAAACGCAGTCTGAGACACCAAAATTCAGCCAGACACATACAAAGATACATCTTCGAAAATAGCCCAAAGAAAGTCCATAGATGTATCTTCAGATGAACTTGCAATTTTCTCAGCCATCATAGAAACGTCATTGCTATGCTAACATCCAAAAAAATGTCAATGCATGTCCATTTAGCCTACATATTTCTATTGCACTACTATCGAATGTAGCTCATACAACTTATGTTACCTAAAAGATCATGCAAATAAAAAAAGGAATGAACTTTAATAAACGTACCAAATTAAAGTTGTGGATGAGAAACTTGAATGAAGTGAGTAACTTTGCAACATATGAAGTAGAATGATATGAGAAGCTTGATTGGATGAAAAGCTTGAATAAATGGTTGAGAAAGAACACTAGTTGGGTAATTTTTATTTTATTTTTATGTTGAGTCTTTTTAGAAACCGGAGAAGGAAGAAAAGAGAGTCTGACACGAGTATATGAAATAAAAGCGTTTGGAGATACATCTTCAGATCACCCATTAAAATTTGAATTAATGGTGTTTACGAAGATGTATCTCTGAGTTCACCTTTATGGTATATAAATATGCATCTCTAGATTAAATTTTAGCAAAATAAGTTGTCTCATCAGTTTGTACTAAGTATGTAAAATATATCCGGACTTGAACTGTGTAAAAAAACTTCAAACTTTAGAGATATCTAGACTTTTCACACAGGTGGAGGAGCACCCTAAAGGTGGAAAAATTAATTCCTTTTCTTAAAAAGAAAGATCCATAATCAAAATGGATAAGTCTACAATTATAAGTTTCTACGGGGAGAAACTTTTTTTCTTCTTCTGGAGACCTATTTCTAAATAAAAAATATTTATTTTCCATATAAATGGTTGTTTTTAAATAATTTCTCAATCTACGTTCTATATTGCTCAAGTTTATAAGAAGTGTAATTCTTTTAAAGTTATGTTTGGAAATTTTTCAATCCACTTTTTAATATGTGAAAATATTTATTGGAATGCTTTATTAGTGTATTTTATGTTTAAATATAGTATAAAAATTTCGATAGTGTATTTTAGTAGATTTAAACCTATAGGAAATATGAAAACTTTATCCTATACCTTAATAATTATATTCCACTCCTAAATATATGGCATAATTAGTCACAAAGTTCTTTTTAACTTAATTTGATATTTCACTTTAATTACTTAACTAAAAAAATATTATAGTAATTCCTTAAAAACTGTTGCGTTAGTCAAATTAATCATTACTGTTAATTTTTTTTGAAAAATCGTTAACTTCTCCTAAGTGTCACAACAATAAAAGATTTGTTAATAAGCTGAGTTAACATATGTATTAAAAAAATGGTATTTCATTTAAATTGGAGAGGTATTGTTTTCGGAGGTTAAAACCCCTGCAAATTGTTAATAATTGTGTAGAAAAATATAACACCACATTGCTATCACAATAATAAACAAGTCTTTCCAAAATAGAGTAATCACTCACACAACATATTATATAAAACAAAACCCAGAAGTCTGAAAAATCAATAACCAATTAGCACAAATTTGTATAATATTGTGATTCACACTATACAAACTAGGAATTAAGAAGCTTGTCCCTAATGTGTATGAAGGATGACTTTGAACTCCTCCTGATAAACCTTAAAAAATAAATCCAGAAGCTTCCCAATCCATTTGAGTGAAAGCAAATCATCTTGATGAATTGAAGATAGATCAAGGAAACGATCATTAACATGCTCTTGAAAAGAATCAAGTTCAAGCTCTTAAAATCAATAAAAAAAATCAAAGGTTCACATGAAAAATACATGATTAATCAAAGAAGGAATCCATTCCAAACTTCTGAAAACTTTGATAATATTTTCTTGCAATGTAAAATTTTCGTCAGAAGTACCACAAACATTCTCAACTTGTACACTTGACAATTGATGTCGATCACTATAGTAGGTAATCATTGAGATAAAGTGATCAACCGAAGGTTCATAAAGAATGTTTGAATCATAAATACCTTTCACTTTTCCTCTTGCAAATAGTCATCACCACCCTTGTGATTATCCATCGCAAATATTGAACAAAACATATATGACTCATGATTTCTCTTAACTGATTTCAAGGTAGAAGTAGATCCAGATCTACTTTCAACCAAAAAATCTACATTTTCGGTTAAACTTTTGGAACCACATTTTAACCCAATATCCCATTTCGATTTTGTTTTTCCTACTTTGAACCTTGTTAGAGTTCTATGATTTTAGGATTGACAACAATTTTGCTAAAATATGGTTCTCAACAACATGTTGATTGAGATGTCCTAACATGTTGTCAGTCAACATTGAAGGCATATGTTTTTGGCAGATGTTGTGACATGTTGTACCAGAACATCATTACAAGGTGTTGTATTATTCTTGACAAATTTGATTTGATTTTGTGAGATTTCTTTTGGATATATCTCACTTATTTTGGTAGGTCAAACAAATTTAATCTGGAACATTTAATTTGATCTCCAACTGTTCATAAGTTTCTAAAATTGGATGTTGATACAATTTAGGAAACTTGATTATTTGCTCCAATATTTAAGGAGATTTTTCTGGATAATTGATGCAGCCCTCAGTGTGTGGATCAAGCAATATCTGGGTGAAGATTTAGAAGCCCATTGACTGCTAGGGGGTATATAAAGAAAAACCTAAACCTAATGTAATTTGGCATTTCACAATTTTGTAAAATTAGGGGGAGTTTAGATTGTTAGGAAGTGAGAAGGGGATCTCAGATCTAGAAGGTTTCTAGGTAGAAGTTACACAAGGTAGTGATTGAGCGATGAATTGTAAACGAGAGATTTATACTTTGAACTAACATTGTCACAGTGAATTTCCTTCCTGGCTTGGTAGCCCCCAAATCTAGGTGATGTTGCACCGAACTGGGTTAACAATTAACCATGTTATTTATATTTGTGCAATTTAATTCTGCCTATTTTACAGTCTGATATATTTGTTATGTTAGAAGTAAGATATTGTAACATCTGTCTTAACATTATGTTCTGATGTTGGGACATCAGTATTAACATATGTTAAAGTGCAAGAATTTCAATTGGCATCAGAGCAGGCACTCTAGTCTTCCTATTGGGTTAGCTTCAGGGAGTTGTTTTGGTTTTGTATGATTAGAGGAAGGATAGATTGGTAGCTCAATTGGGATCAATGTAAAAGTAGCTCTTGGAAATATATTACCAAAGGTTGTGGAAGTCACGTTGTTAAGGATTAAGTAGGGAATGTCACTTTGAAGCAAGAAGAGGGATGATCTAGGGAAATGTATGGGTTGGCTCTGGTTTACTCTAGAGATTTAAATGTCATATTCAATGAAGTTAATGACATATGTTTAAACTATTAAAACATATGAGTGGTGGCCAATGATGCTTGGGATCTTCTCAAGTCTTCTCATGTATGCACCTCAGGTCAGCAGGTTTCTGAGGTCTCACTCAAGAAATTTGACTTGAATGTGACTGCTATTGAAAAATAAGATCAAGACATCATCAACTTAAATGACTCTTTTGGGTCATTTTTTGTTGTCTTTAAAATAACATATTTGAATAGAAGTATAAAAACATTTTTTTGTCTCCAACTCTGTAGGAGCTTGTGACCTGTGACTAATAAACGGCTATTTAGTGCTATTATGTGACTTGGGGGGGGGGAATTCAACCAGGATATGAGGAAAGTGGATAGGAGGTGAAGACGTTATGTGAAGAACATTAGTCCTGACATCTGCAAGATCTAGGATCCTTAGTTTTTTATTCAGAATGCCATATCCATCAAGAAACATATTAATAGGTTTTCTATATTCTTGGGCCAACGAAGGAAGTGATCCTGATAATGAACTAGTTTCTCCTTCAAAGTTTTGTGCATAAAAAGTAAAAAATGTTGTCTATAAGAAGAAATATATAAGGTAACTATTTCCTATCTTCTGTCTATAAGGAAATAATGGTTGTTTATCACATGCAGTATGAGGTGACAATTTTGACCTCCAAAATTGATATCATGATCAAGTCTATGAGGATATTGAACAACTGCTTTAATATGTTTGAGAAGTTGACTAGAAGCCTAAAAGGGATAGGGTTTCTCAAGGATATATCAACCCAAGTAGAACTCAAACATTGAAGAATTTGTTTCCATCAAGAGGAAAGTCGAGTCAACGATGTCAATAAATTGTCTCGACATCATTATGAACATCAGAATATTCATGCTAAAGGAAAATATTTGAACTGGAGATGTCTCTTCTAAGGTTAAGTTGGTCATATCAGGCACTTTTTTTTCATTTGTTATGGTTGTCTCAAAGGTTCATCTCAGCCTAAAGTAAAGTAGTGTCTAAAATTGAAGGAGGGTGAAATCTGACTTATCTCTCATTCCTTGGGATGCTCCAGACTCATGACAGGATGAAGGAAGTATCTTATTGACTCTAAATCTCTCTTATAACTATGTTAGCTCTCTTAATGGTGTCAAATGTGAAATTTAAAGGATTTGAGAACTGGATTTTCTTGTCCTTATGTTGTTTCTTATGATTAAAGTTTGTCAATTAATGTGTTAAACATAATTCAGATGTGTGATCATGGTCTTAAGATAAATTTATTTAAGCAAGAACATTTGATCACTGATGTGATGTATGTTGGGGAAGTAAAGTCCAAAGATAGTGGCTAGTTGTGGTTACCATAAGAAACTCCTTGTTCATTCACAAGATTAATGACCATGGAAGATGTAGTTAAGATGTCCCACCAGAGGTTGCAACATACGATTACTGCAATTAGGACACCCTCATATTGTTTTTATGAGACCATTGCAATATAGAGTCTTGATAGATAGATGTGTTCTCTTAATGATCCATAGTTAAGGAAAAGAAAATTCCTTCAAATACTTGTAACAATCAACATCTTCAAGAAGACCAAAGGGATAGATTTTTGTTATTTTGTTGATAACAGAACCTATAAATGGTATCTCAGAACCAAAGTCAAAGGTTCAATCATTAAGAAAGGGACTGATGTCCAATTAGATGTTGGAACATCATCTCAGTAGATTTACATTCCAAAAAATGAGGTAGTCTATAGAGAACTAGTAAATATTTATCTAATATTCAAAGAATTTATTCAAAGGAGTTCATTATGTGGAGTTTATGTTCACCAATAGATTCAGAAAGGAAATATTTAATCCAGGTGAATTGTGCAGCGAAATTCTTGGCCAAGTTTGGTGGAGACTGTGGTTTTTATAGGGCTATGAAAGAAAGAAGACTTACGAGTGCAAATCATGGAAATGATCATGATCTCTACATTTCCTAGTTTTGTTTTTGATGCAAGGTACTTGAGGAAATTTACTTCTTCAGATATGATATGTATGCCTGATGTCCAACAAAATGTGCCTGACATCTGACCTTCCTGAAGTGATTTGGAGAACTCTGGTTTCTCTTAAATGTTTTAAGGCTTAGTTTCTTCTTCTGTGGATGTGCCTATGAGGTAGTTCAAATTTTCTAGTGTGTGGATTGTTCTTTGTGAGGAAAATCAATGATGTTTGTGTCCGAGAGAAGTTATCATTCTCTATAGTAGGTTGTGATCTCCAAGGGGAGTTTAGTTATGTTCTATGATTTAGTGTGCATTGTGATTTCAGACAGGATGTTTGGACATTGTCTTTAGTTTTTGCTGAGTTGTTGGCTATGAAATCTAGGAGGAGTTCTACTTCTGGTTCTGTGATGTCAGACATGATGTCTTGACAATGTGTTTAATTTTATGGTTCTTGATGAGTGATGTTGTTGTCTGGTTTCTATGTTTGATTCCACTATGTGCTTCTGATGTGGTCTAAGGATGTTTTTATTAAGAAACAATCTTATTTCTTGGATCATCAATTTTATGCATCAGTTTTTTACAAAGTAAAATGCCGAGGAAGCTATTGTTCTGAATTAAGTTGGATGCTAAGGGAATAGAATGTCAAATAGGATGTCATGACATTTTAATGTGACAAGCTGATTACAATCAGGATAGTCAAGGAATTCATTATGGTCAACAAGACAAGGTCATTGTGACATGTCATCATTGTGTCAGGGGTGTTTTGGGAATTTGTACTACTGAAGAGTTATAGCAATTACAATTTAAGTGGATTGAAAAATTGTTTTTGGATGCATGTGTATTCAAGATAAATATTTTTCAATGACATATAGATTGTGATTTCAGATGATGTAGTCAAAGACTGGAAAGAGAGAAAGAGGAACTATAACAACCCGAGCCCCTAGTAGAGTTTTTTCCTTCCGTGGGAATTAAACCCTGTACCATGGGGGTTTAAGTACATGTTCAATCCATTCCCACTACCAATTGAGCTACTAGCTCAATTGGTAGTGGGAATGAATTGAACATGTACTTGAACCCCAGGGTACATGAATCGATTCCCACAAAAGGGAAATACTTTACTAGAGAGGGAGGTAAAAAAGATCGTGAGGTGGTAGTGCCGAGATTTCCTTGTGAGGGGCCCATGCTGTTATAGGAACAAGAAAATCTCTCTCTCTCTCTCTCTCTCTCTCTCTCTCTTATGTGAGTAGTGCTCAGATAACAAGGATTATTGCACCTTATTCAATATTTCTCTCCTTGAATGACCAGGTGATAGAAGCAAGGATCATTTTCTAAATGCCAAGAATGATAACAATATGGATCCAAAGAAGATAGAGTCTGAAGTTGTGAGATCTGATATATCATCTACTAGAGCATCTAAGACATGGAAAAAATCTGTGACTAAGATGAAATCCCTCAAGAAAATTCATGATCAATAACATGACTATGAAGAGGTAGCTGATGAGGATTGGGTCAATTTCATTGAATCAAGTGGTTGGAGTGTTGGCTCCAAAGTTGAAGATTTTTTTGTTGTTATTGTTGGGTCTGTTTTGTTTTTTTAAATAATTTCCTAACATTTGCTTTGTATTTCCGTTTGTTTCCATTAGAACTGTTATTTCCATTACTAGTGTGTGTTTCCATTGTTATTTATATTTACTCTATTTTTGTCAATTTTTGGCTAAAAAGGGAGAGTAAAATGTTTAAGTTGTTTTTGTCATGTCACTTGTCTTGACATGTTAACTAACATTGTGATATGACTGTACTACTACTAAGGGAAGACGAGTATATTTGTGTTGCTTTGATGTATGCAACTATTTAGGGGGAGTATGATAATTTGTCATGATGTAATGATGTGCAATCACATGTTTTGACATGATGTGGTTATGGGGAACCCTGGTTACTCTATGGTAATCTTTTATTCTACTTCTCTAAGTTATTTGTGAGGCTTCTTCTATATGTGCTTCTAATGAGTGAGGATTTTGGTATATGTGCTTCTAATGACTGTTTGTCTAGTGCTTTTGATTTTCCCCTTGAGAGGGATGTGTGAACTAAGACAGATCAGGCTTGGTTTTTTGGTCATTTGGGTTTTCCCCTTGAGGGGGAGCATTTTTTATGTATGACAGGGGGTAGTGAAATTTTTTTCCTTTGAAGCTGCAATATATCCCTGATATATCTTTTGTTGGTCATGTAACTTGTGCTTTGTGTATGCGGTTTTAGCCAAAATTGGCTAAAGGGGGAGACTGTTAGTTCCATGGTTTTTGGATTGGCAACAATTTTGCTAAAACATGGTTCTCAGCAACATGTTGAGTGAGTTGTCCTAACATGTTAGTCAATCAACATTTTAGGCAGATGTTCTGACAGATGTTGTGATATGCTCTACTAGAACATCAATGCATGGTGTTATTTTATTCTTGACATATTTGATTTTATTTTGTGAGATTTGTTTTGGATATGTATCATTTATTTTCGCAGGTCAAGAATATTTAATTTGGAACATTTGATTTTATCTCAAACTGTTCATAAGTTTCTAAAATTCGATGTTGAGACAATTTAGGAGACATGATGATTTGCTCCAAGATTTAAGGAGATTTTTCTGCATAATTGTTACATACCTCAACGTGTGGATCAAGCAATATCTGGGTGAACATTTCGAATCCCATTGACTACTATGAGTTATATAAAGAGAAGCCTAAACCTAATGTAATTTGGATTTTTACAATTTTGTAAAATTAAGGGAAGTTTAGAGTCTTAGGTTTTGAAAGTCTCTTTAGTGTGTCTTTGTAAGTCACCCTAGTATCTTTTGATACATTGAGGTGGACTGATTGTATATTGTTTATTGTTCACTCATGTCATACCCCAAATTTTGATCTCACATTTTTAATTTCTTCATTTATTTGACGCATTCTTATTGCAGTATCAAAAGTTAATCATTTTCTGCATTTTTTAGCTAAACATTCCATTAATCATTAATCATGCATTTTCCATTCAATTTTATCGTTTTCAATGACATTTTTATTTTATACTTGGTTTTAAGAATTTGTTTCGTGTGTCTCTATGTCTTTAATATATATTTTTATTAATATTTAGTTAATTAATTATCCTAAATTATTAAGAATTTGATTTGATTTTAATTTTAATTTAATATTTTAATTTAGTTTATATCTTAATTTAGTTTTTTTAAATTTAATTTAATTCTTAGCTAAGTTTATATTTTAAAATTTAGTTTAATTTTTAATTAATTTATTATTTAAAATTAGTTAAGTTTGATTAATCTCGATTTATATAGATTTTTAGTTAGGTTTTTAATAGTTTTTATTTTAAATTACTTTTACTTTTGATTTTTTCTAACCATATCCCTTACAGTCCGACAAATTTTGATGATAGAGCTATTGGGCATATTTGGAATTTGTCAGTTCCCGTAAAAATTAAAGCGTTTGCATGGCAGTGTTTTCTAAATAGGATGCCCACAAAAGAAGCTCTGAGTATCAGGGGTATTTCCTTTATGTCTAATGAGAAGAAGTGCCCTTTCTGTGAGGATGTTTCTGAATCTATATCTCATTTTCTTATAGTTTGTAAGGTTATGAAGGTGGTGTGGAGGGAGATTTCGGATTAGGTGGGGTGTTCGGCTCCGAACGGAATAAATTTGAAGAAATATTTTTTGGAGTGGTTTGACATTTATAAGTCGAGAAAGGTGGCTCAAGGGAGAGAAGGAAGTATTTGGTTGTCGGGGTGTTGGATAATTTGGTTGGTTAGAAATGACATTATTTATAATTCGTCTACTTGGAACAATCGGGACATAGTTTGGAGGATCAAGATTTCTATTTGGAAATGGAATTTGGTGGGGAAAATTATTCGTCCAAATTGCACCTTGTATGAGTTTACCAAGAATCCTTTGTTTTACTTGGGACAAGAGTAATTTGGTTTGTAATTTTTTCCTTTTTCATTCTTGTTTGGCTTGGTCGTCTTTTTTGTATGTGGTTTGAGTACCCTTAGTACTCCTTTTGAATGAATCTCTTGCTTATAAAAAAAATTTCTTTGTTAAGTGTTGGAAAGTCATTTTGTCTTGATTCATTTAAACGTATCACAAGTCCCTTTCATCAGACACCAACGTCTTTTTTGTTTCTTTTAAAAGACTAACATACCACATTATTGGGGGGAATTCATTTCTCTTTTTCCAGCAACATTACATATCCTACCACCACCTTGATACTTCTCTCCACAAAAAAAAACTTCACCCTCTGCTACCAATCTCTTTACAAATCTCACTACACATACTTCCTACCACCACTGTACTAATAGTAGCCAAACCAAGACATCATCACATCTCACGTCCACCATTGATGTGTAACATTCTTCCCCGTTTCAGCCATGCCATGAAACACTTTCTCTCTTCAGCCGATATCAAACAATAAACATAACCATTCTTCATCACCCTCCACATTTCAATCAACCCTGCCTCGGTTTTCATCAAGACCGTCACTACTACCAATAGCGTCCTCCGCCGGAGCGGATGTGCTCACCACCACTTCTTTCCGCCACCATCGATTTCTCCAGTAGCCACCATGCATAGCTTTCCGTCGGTACCATTTTCTTGTTGTGTTAATTTTCGAGAGAAACGAGATATTGTTGTTTGATTTTGTGAGAGCATGTTTCTACTGTGCATCGAGAGAATACTTTAGTGGTTCTTTTAGTTTAATTTCATGCCACACGTTACTTTTTTTTTTTGTTTTCAGATTATGTTTTTAGTTTTTATAAAAATTTTCTATCAATTTTTGAATTAATAAGTTTAGATTTCAAAGAATTTGTCATTTTTATTTTGAATATTTTATACAAATAATGATTATTAATATATTGTTATATATATATATATATATGTGGTAGTGTGAGTTCAAACTTTTATTAATTATTCTTTATTACTCGTTTCTTTGTTGATATAGTGTTAATGTGAGTTCAAATTTTTACTATTTTCTTTCTTACTATACTATTTTATATTATATGTTTATGTGAGTTCAATTTTATTTTAATACTTGTTTTTAATATACTGATACATATATATATGAGTTCAAGTTTTATACATACTGTATGCTTTTAGTAAAGATGTACTTTGTGATGTCATGTTTCATTATTATATGCTATTATATAGTTTTATAATTAAATATTTTTATTTTTACTTTTTTATTTTTATTTTTATTTATTTTGTGAGTTATATATATATATATATATATATATATATATATATATATATATATATATATATATATATAATAGGTTAATATTATTTCTTAATTTTATTTTTAGTGCTCTTTTGATCTTGTGTCGGTTCAATTTTATAGTTGAATAGTATGTGTGATGTTATTACATTTTTGTTACTTTCCATTGCATTGCGATTTTAGAGCATAAATTAATTGTGCTTTCGAGAACCGTATGGATGCATATAGTTATTCGCTCGACTTCTTATAGAGTGATCCGCACATGAGTCTACTCTAAGATAATTAAAGAGCTAAAATGGTTGCGTTCGATTTCAGTTTCCTTCGAGTCCCGTGGTGTACTTTTTCTATCGCGTTTCTTTTAAAAACCTTTGGTCCAACGCCAAGTGGAACCCTCACAATCTTGATCCACATATCGAGTCCTACCACAATTTATTTACCTTTTATGCTTTTCAAACCAAAAGGGAAAGAACTCCTGCAATTGACTTAGTGTCATAGGAAGTTTAGTCATCCCTAGTTCCTTTTTGACCTTAGCCATTAGGACTATTTATTTTACAACATTTTGTGAATTTTATAAAGTCACGTGAGTGTTTGCCATAACACTTATCTTCCCCCGCGAACCTTGAGCGCAACCACGTGTTTGTTAATCCTTAGGAGAACTACGAGTGCTCTGATTCTATACCCAATGCGTAGGAATCGATGCGATGTTGTGCTAGCACCATTAGAAATAAAACAATAGGTTCCATTAGTTTTAGCAAGCAATAAATAACAAAAAAAAAACATAAATATTAACAAGAGGTTCCCGTAGGATACTGCAGATGCTTAGGATGCTAACACCTCCCTTAGGTATAACCAATCCCCGAACCTAAATTCTCCTCAATTAGGGTTTATACGATCTTTTTCCCTTTGGATTAAATTAAAGTCGATGGTGAACATTTAATAATTGTGATTCAAGCTCATTCAATAGCTTGGTATTCAATATCTTTTTCCCTTTTCCCTTAACACATTTATTTTTGAGTGTTAAGCACGCCTTGTATATTTGTTATTGTATTGCTTGTAATTATTTGGAATTTTTGTTGGATGTTCCATGTGTGGTGAGATAAGTCCTAACCCAGACTTGAGTGCAAAATAAGTTAGGACGATGGTATATTCAAGTAGTCTTGTAGGGAGTCGAGTCCTGATCAAGCTGACTTGAGACACCACCACTCAGCGGAGGCCTCCTCGGATGTAGTTTTGTTGATCGAGTTCAGTCGTGAAAGCATTACTACATTCGACCCGAGAGTCGTTAATGCTGAGGACCGTAGAACATTTACCCCCACTTGGCCTTTTTAGGGATGTAGTGCGATGACTATGAGGATGCAAATCCAAAATAGTTGATACACGATACTACACTCGGATGAGACTATCTTGAGAATATTATTAATGACCAAGTGAGTTGGGAAATTGATAATATCTGAAAGATGGGACAATGATTCTGGGAACTTGTAGAACCCGTTTTACAAGTACAAATAAACCCCTAGTACATACTTTTGGGAGTGTTGAACCTTTGACCTCATGAAAGCTTTGAACCTAAGCCTTGTGTGTTTGTTGCATCATGCATCCATGCATCATGAAGCATCATTTTTAACAAAGTCTTCAAGGAACTAAGGGACATTTATTGCAAACATCACAAGTTTTACCATAGATGAAATTCAGTTTGTAATCCCTTTTGAAAAAGTTTTTTCCATTTTTGCTGTTTGTAATTGCTTTTTTGAGTTCCTTGAAACTTTTCAAATGCATTGCATCCATGCATTTGTCATCACATTTACATTCCCAAAATAAAACTCATCCTCGTCCTGTGTCCATAACCCGCTGCTGATTTCCTGACACCTACATTGGACTTGAAGTAGTTCTTGATTGATCATGGACCCTGGAGGAAAAAATCAGACTGTATTAAGGGGAGACTTTGATTTGATAAAGGACCAATTGAACCAACTCATGGATGCTGTGACAACTTTGACAAGGAGAAAGGACAATGTTCAACGAACTTCCGTAACTGAAAACGTCATTCCACCTCAAGTGAACGACCTTGTTCAACCTCAGCATATAAGGATCCTAGTTGAGGCCCTCGTTATTCAAGAGCATCCCACTATTCAAGTTGGAGATTCCACACCTCATGATGCTATTGAGTACCAAAGTTTTGGATTCTCTGAGCCAAATTCCCAAAGAGCAATCCTAGTATGGAAGACCAAAAGACCAGAAGTTATTGAGGTGACTGAGAAGTGTCGTACGTTCGATAAAAGACTCAAAGCTATTGAGGGACATAATGCTTTTGACTTGGATGCTTTAAACATGTGCTTAGTACCTGGTTTGGTTATACCTCCGAAATTAGAAGCACCTGGCTTTTAGAAGTACAAAGGGGATAGCTGTCCAAAGCACCATTTGGTGATATTCTGTCGAAAAATGACCGCATATGCTTTTGACGATAAGTTGATGATTCACTGTTTTCAAGACAGTTTGAGTGGGGCACCGTTGAATTGGTACATGGAATTAGAAAGAAGTCATATTTAGTCATGGTTAGACCTAGCCAATGCTTTTGTGAAACAATACCAATACAATTTAGAAGATGCTCCCAGTCGATTTCACTTGAAAGACATATCTCAAGAAAGTAATGAGCCCTTCAAAGGATATCTCCAAAGATAGAGAGAGCTTGATGATCGTGTTCAACCGCCGCTCTCAGAGAAAGAGTTAGTTGACCTGTTTATGGATACTTTGTAGAGCCCATACTTTAAAAAGATGATAGGAAGTGCATCAATAAGTTTCTTTGACCTGGTGAAAATTGGATAACATATTGAGAGTTGTCTCAAGAGCGGAATAATCCAAGGTGTCTCTAGTCTCCAGAGCATTGAGAGTGAATACCTTAGTGATTCCCAAAAATAAGAAGAGGATGAGACTGATTTAATCGAGGAATCTACCCAAGCTCCACATCCAATGCCATACTATCAACATCCATATGTGTCAATTGTTCATAGCCAACAACCTTTTAGATCTCCACATCTAATGCCATTTCCTCCACATGGGCAATATCCTCCTGTCAATCTTCAACAATATATGCCATGACAACAACCATACCAACGACAACATGCTCCTCAGCGATGACACCAGTACACTAAGAAGCCAAAGAGGCTGTTTGATCCTTTGCCAATGCCCTATAGTCACATACTACCACGTTTGATCAGTAATGTATTGGTAGAGCCGAAAGAACTAAATCCAGTGATTCCTCCATACCTACCAAGATTTGATCCTCATGCCCGATGAAACTTCCATTATAATGTACCAGGGAATTTGACTGAAGATTGAAAACAACTCCAAAATAAGGTTCAGGATCTAATTGAGTCCAAGTCCATCTCATTTATGCCGCAAGGTCTTCACATCATCATCAATCCTTAGCCTAATCAGGCAGGTCCATCAATCCATGCTATGGAAGAAATTGTCAAGAACGGGTGTGAAGAGGATTGGCGCACCGACCACAATGAGCATGACGACCTTTGAAGAAGGAATTTTAATTCTCTAAAGCTGGAAATTTTCTGTTTGTTTCAACATTGTTGTTGTATTTTCTTTTCATGTTGGTTTTGCATTTTCTTGTAAGCGTTGTTGTTTTTTGAATTGGTAAGATTAATGAAGTGTTTATGCATATTTTGAATCAATCCTTTTGTATTCACTCGTTTTCTTTCATTGTTATGACAAAAAACAAAAATATATTTCTCCAATTTATTTGTCTTTATCAAATTGTTGTTTTAACAAAGATTGGAAGGAGAATGATGAAAACTAGATATCTAAATATGATTTTGGTATGCTTTCAATTAAAACCTTGTCGATGATGTACAAGCATTGTTTCAAACCCCAAACACTGGTGAAGTAAGGATGATAATCTTTTGTTAACCCTTTTGAGCCTAGAAGTAGGAGTTTTCTTTTAAAAAAATAAAAAACTATAATCTTAAACGAGGGGCAGGGTAGTTGGTTCAGTTAATCTAACTGCACGTTCAATCTTCTAAAGTTTTAGTCCATCATTAAAAAAGGATCAACCAATAAAATGGCAGTCACAACCGTTCAACAAAAGACAAGAGAGAAAAAAGAAGTACAAAAAAAAGAAGGAAGCCTGCTAAGTCGAATACCATAAGAGCGAATTATGCGAAAGTTAAAGTATCCCAACAAATTGAAGTCAAGAAAAAGAAGTCATCAAATCCTCGACAAAGTAGAGACAAAACAAGGTGGCTACCATCTCATTTTAAATTCTGATCCTTACAGCACGCCATCAAATATTTTTGAGATATGAATGCGTGTGTCAAATTAACTGAACGTAGGATTGGATTTCATCACGAAGATTGGGTGGGTACAAATAAAATTTGAGCCTTTATCCTTTTTTTTCATAAACCGTGAACTAAACCATGGTACAACCCTTAAAAGACCTAATTGAGGTAGGGTTTATTTGGAGAGCATACTACAACAAGGTTGTGTTAACCTGACTCCTAATGATCTTTGCTAATTGTTTGTATTGATCACCTCATATGCCATTCTATAAATGGCTAGATCCACTTTGTGATTTGACTCATTCCATTATATCACCATAATATCAATAGATTTTGATTTCAAAAACGTGCATAAAGTTTGCATTAAAATTTCCAATTTTTAAATGAACAAATGTTTGTTTTGCAAGACAATTCAGCATCAATGGAATCCTAACAAATGCATCCAGTTAGGGGATTTAGATTGGTAAAAGAAGCCCAGACAGGGGTAAGCTACTTTGAGAATTAGTCAATTTGGATCAATCTCTTCAAGAGACCGCTACCTAGAGGTTGAACCTTTCTTAAGACTCAGACTTGACCAAGCTATCACAAAGAGTTCAAGAGTTCAATGGCTCGTCAAATCAAGAATCTCTCATCCCTAGAGTTGGATAACCAGGGGGAAATCTCAGATATTCAAGCATTGAGGCAAGATGAGTTACATGGGAAAGTCGTTTCTATGCCTTCGAGCTACTCAGGAAGACCATATGTCATCAACATTTGAGTTTAAGACGAGTGTCGGGAATCATGTTGTCCTTACCACCTTCAAAAGAAGTCATCTGCCAAAAAGAACTCTTCAATATCTTACATCCATACCCATACAGGGCCGTAATTGGAAACCATTGATTCATTGCATAACTCCCAGTCTGCATAAGTCAGCATTGGCATATCATGATCATTCATATATCATGCAAAATTAAATCATGCATAGCCTTAGAGGTTGCCTCAAGATCACTTGCATTAACTTAGGTCTCACTGTTGATTGTTATCCCGTGACCTAAGAATCCAGTTGTTACTGGCGTTGTCCTAAAGTTCAGCTGTTACTGGATTTCTTTTCAAAATCCAGTTGTTACTGGTATCCTTTGCAAAGTTCAGTCGTCATTGCCACAACTTATAGTCTAGTTATCACTAGAATTTTTTCAGAAAATCCAATTGTGGTTAGTATTGGTCTTGATTACCACCAATATCCCCTTGAAGTTCAGTTTGTTGTTGGCATAAACCCGTTAGAAGTTGGTCGTGAAACCTTTTGGATGCAGTCTAAGTGCATTTGATTTGGCACATACCCGTACTTTTTTCCTGAGGGTTCTTGAAGGTCTTCTCTGAACTCTTCATCTAAGGAATTTCCAGAGGTTGGATGTTTTTATCTTTTTTGAATAAACTCCAACATATTTTGTTGTTATTCTTAGTGTCAGTTGGTCGCATTGAACCTGTTAATTTATCACTTTGATACTTTGCCTTCTATCCCCAATGTCATTTGGTCTCATAGAGCCGCTGCGCAATCATTGTGAATTGTTTTCTTCCTTGTCCTCGGTGTCAGTTGGTCGCATAGAACTGCTTACCAAACACTATGAATATCTTCTTTATCCTTAGTGTTACAAATTAAACTTGAACCTGTTAATTTATTACTTTGGATACTTTGAATATTTTTGTTATTGCCATTCTTAGTGTCAACCAGTATTAAACTCGTTGCGCATTCACTTTGAATGTATCCATTCTTTTATTCTTAGTGTCATTCAGTTTTGAACCTATTGCGCATTGACTTTGAATAATTTTTTGTTGCCATTCTTAGTGTCAACCGGTCTTGAACCCATTGCACATTCACTTTGAATGTATCTTGTCTTTTATTCTTAGTGTCAGTTGGTCGCATAGAGTCGTTGTTTAGTCATTGTGAATGTTTTCTTCTTTGTTCTCATTGTCAGTTGGTCGCATCGAGCCACTGCTCAATTGCTTTGAATATTTTCACTTTTTGTTGTTATTCTTAGTGTCAACCAGTTTTGAACCTGTTGCGCATCCACTTTGAATATTTCCTTGATTTTTTCGACCCCCGAGTCGATGTCATTTTTGTTATTTCCTTAACCCCCGAGTTGACTTGTTCTTGACCCCCGAGTCAATGTTGTCATATTTATTTTTGACCCCCGAGTCAATGTTGTTATTTTTATTCTTGACCCCCGAGTAAATCTTGTTGCCTTTAGTTTCTCAATCCCCGAGTTGATTTGTTCTTGACCCCCGAGTCAATATTGTCATCTTTATTCTTGAACCCCGAGTCAATGTTGTTGTATTATGTTTGACCCCTGAGTCAATGATATTTTCTTTTCCTCAACCCCAAGTTGATATATGTTTCAGTTTGACCCCCCGATTCATTGTTATTTCCTTTATGTTTTCGATCCCCGAGTTGATATTGTCTTTATTTCCTCAACCTCTGAGTTGATTTGTCTTTGACCCCGAGTCAATTTTTTTTTACGTTTATGTTTTCTACCCCTGAGTCGATGTCATCTTTATCCCTTCAACTCCCCAAGTTGATATGTTATCTTTACTTTCTCAATCTCCAAGTTGACATATTGTTATCTCCAGTGAGTCTTCACCTTCCCTATTAGTTTTGTGGATCATCATTGCCATATATCTTCATCATTTCCCACAAGCATATTTATCATTCATCATTAAAAAAACGAGGCTAAGGTTCATCTCATACGACATATCCCCAGCAAACAAAAAGAGACTCTCGTGAATTCATAACATTGCGTATCATTTCACCCGCATTAGGGACAAAATTCAAGTCTTTTTAATATTCAATTATCTCCCGCTACGATAATACGAAGATTAATCATCTTCATATTATCTACTTGAAGATATTTAAATAGGGGAACCTGTCATGCCCCAAATTTTGATCCCACATTTTTAATTTCTTCATTTATTTGACGCATTCTTATTGCAGTATCAAAATTTAATCATTTTATGCATTTTTTAGCTAAACATCCCATTAATCATTAATCGTGCATTTTCCATTCAATTTTATCATTTTCAATGACATTTTTATTTTATTCTTAGTTTTAAGAATTTTTTTCGCGTGTCTCTATGTCTTTAATATATTTTTTATTAATATTTAGTTAATTAATTATCCTAAATTATTTAGAATTGGTTTGATTTTAATTTTAATTTAATATTTTAATTTAGTTTATATCTTAATTTAGTTTTATTTTTAATTTAATTCTTAGCTAAGTTTATATTTTAAAATTTATTTTAATTTTTAATTAGTTTATTATTTAAAATTAGTTAAGTTTGATTAATCTCGATTTATATAGATTTTTAGTTAGATTTTTTAATAGTGTTTTTTATTTATTTTTAAAATTACTTTTTCTTTTAAAATTCAAATTTTTTTCTTCTTGTAGTAACACTTCCTTATTAAGTGTTGGAATGTCATTTTGTCTCAATTCATTTAAATGGATCACAAGTCCTTTTCATCAGACACCGATGTCTCTTTTCTTTCTTTTAAAAGACTAACATACCACATCATTGGGGGAAATTCATTTCTTTTTTTCCAATAACATTACATATCCTACCATCACCTTGATACTTCTCTCCACAAAAAAAAGACTTCACCCTCTGCCACCAATCTCTTTACAAATCTCACTACACATACTTCCTACCACCACTGTACTAACAGTAGCCAAACATAATCACAATTACATCTCATGTCCACCTTCGATGTGTAACATTCTTCCCTGTTTCCTCCATGCTATGAAACTCTTTCACTCTTCAACCGATATCAAACAACACACATAACCATTCTTCACCACCCTCCACATTTCAATCAACCCTGCCCCTGTTTTCATTAAGACCGTCATTACTACCAATAACGTCCGCCAGCGGAGCGGGCGTGCTCACCACTTGTTTCTGCTTAGTGGTTCTTTTAGTTTAATTTCATGCCACACGTTACTTTTTTTTTGTTTTCAGATTATGTTTTTAATGTTATATTATTTTGCTATCATATTTTGAATTAGTAAATTTAGATTTCAAAGAATTTATCTTTTTTATTTATAATATTTTATACAAATAATGATTCTTAATATACTATTTTATATATGTAGTAGTGTGAGTTCAAACTTTTATTAATTATTCTTGATTACCCGTTTCTTTGTTGATATAGTGTTAATGCGAGTTCAAATTTTTACTAGTTTCTTTCTTACTATACTATTTTATATTATATGTTTATGTGAGTTCAATTTTTTTACTACTTGTTTTTAATATACTGATACATATATATCTTACATGTTAGCTTCATGATTAATATGACTTCAAGTTTTATACATACAATATGCTTTTAGTAAAGATGTACTTTGTTTTGTCATGTTTCATTATTATATGCTATTATATATTCTAAAGTTTTAGAGTAATACATAGTTTTATAATTAAATATTTTTATTTTATTTTGTAATTTTAATTTTAATTTTTTTTTTACTTTTTTATTTATTATTCTATTTATTTATTTTGGGTGAGTTACACACACACAAATATATATATATATATATATATATATATATATATATATATATATATATATATATATATATATATATATATATATATATATATATATATATATATATATATATATATATATATATATATATATATATATATATATATATATATATATATATATATATATATATTATAGGTTAATAATATTTCTTAATTTTATTTTTAGTGCTCGTTTGATCTAGCGACGATTCGGTTTTATAGTTGAATAGTATGTGTGATGTTATATACCTTTTATGATTTTCAATCCAAAAGGGAAAGAACTCCTGCAATTGACTCAATGTCATAGGAAGTTTAGCCATCTCTAGTTCCTTTTTGACCTTAGCCATTAGGACTTTTTTATTTTACAACTTTTTATAACTTTGTTAAAGTCATGTGAGTGTTTACCATAATACTTACCTTCCCTCGCGAACCTTGAGCACAACCAAGTGTTCGTTGATCCTTATGAGAACTATGAGTACTATGATTCTATACCCGATACGTAGGCATCGATGCAATATTGTGCGAGAACCATTAGAAATAAAATCATTAGGTTTCCTTAGTTTTAGCAAGCAATAAATAACAAAAAAACATAAATATTAACAAGAGGTTCCTGTAGGATACTACATATGCTTAGGATGCTAACACCCCCCTATGTATAACCAATCCCCGAACCTATATTCTCCTTAATTAGGGTTTTTACGATATTTTTCCCTTTTCCCTTTGGATTAAATTAAAGTCGATAGTGAACATTTAATAATTGTGATTCAAGCTCATTCGATAGCTTGGTATCCGATTCTCACCGCGACAATAGCTTATAAGCAAATAGTGTATTGTTCTTAGTTTAAAGATGTTAAGCATAACTAAGTATTTTAGTTGGAAGGGTGTTCTTCTGTTTTTGGTTTGTGTCTGTTAGGAAGTGAGTGGGGGATCTCATATCTAGAAAGTTTCTAGGTAGAAGTTGCGTAAAGTAGTGATTAGGTGATAAGTTGTTAATGAGGGAGTTTAGTTTTGAACTAATACTGTCATAGTGAATTTTCTTCATGGCTTGGTAGCCCCTAGATGTAAGTGATGTTGCACCGAACTGAGTTAACAATTAACCATGTTATTTTTCTTCTGCAATTTAATTCTGCATATTTTACAGTTTGATATAATTGTTGTGTCACATAGAAGATGTTGTAACACCTGTCTTGGCATTATGTTCTGATGTTAGGACATAACGATTAACATATGTTAAAGTGCGATAATTTCAAACCTAATGGGGTAGATGATTTCCTAACAGAACTAGATTATGCCTTATGTAAAATGGTAGACAAGGATTCTTCCACATACATGAAAAAATGATGAATCTATACATTTAAAATTTGTGTTTAGAATTTATCCACTTTTTAAGATGAAAGAAACAATGAGATGAAGAGTTGTGGTGGTGGAAGAAGGAGGAGAAAGGCATAGAGAGAGGGAGAAGAGAGAAATAGGGGGTGGTGGCTAGTGTGACCTAGGGTTCCAAATAGAACCAGTTTTCTTCTTTTAAACATTAATGGAATAAGTCAAAAAAAGTCAGGTCAGATATTAAAAATTCAACAAAAGCCAAGTTATATATTAAAATTCAAAATAGATTTCCACGTATACAAAATTTAACATTTTTTTCAAGAAAATTTAACGGAAGAGACCAATTTGACTAACACAATCGTTTTTAAGGGACTACTATGTAACATTTTTTTGTTAAGAGATTAAACTAAAACATTAAATTAAATTAAAGGATGAAAAGATGCATTCAACCTTTTTTAAAATATTTTAATTATACATTTTTTAATGGTGTCTAGGGTGAACCAACATATAAGTGGTTCATGGTGTACCACAAATGAAAACCATTGGATTATATTCCTTTAATAAGTGAATTACCCTCTAGATCCCACCAGGTGATCCCCCACCACAGTGAAAAGCAAAAAATTTCCCCATTGTTTGGAGATACTTCTTTGGACACTTTTTTTTACACACTCTTCAGAGCAAATGGATGAGCCAGTCTTATTTTGTCAAAATTTAATCCGATAATGTATCTTTGTATAACATAAGGGTGAGTCCAGAGAAGTATCTTGTAACACCCCGAAATTTTCCCTCTTATTTATTACCTTAACTGGCTTATGGTTCACATTCATCTTCATTCTCCATTAGGTCATAATATCACGATTATGCATTTTCATGAGCTCCTTAGGCATGAGTTCAATGCCGTATGAAATTAGGGTTTCATACCATATCCAAATCTATCATGTCGATTCAATGTTTTGGTTATAAGGCCATCAGTGACATCTTCGTGTACTCTTTCTGTTTTATTATGATTTATTTCCCTAATTAGGAGATCTTCGAGGATTCCGCTCGCCAAGACTATTCACTAGTACATCTGGTCCATCATTTGGTTTTTAATTTAGAACTTCTGGGGATTAGGGTTTCATGGTGGTTGAGATGTATACCAAATAAGATTGATTCTTCATGATTATCAGGAGGTTACTTCAACGACAAGCCATCAAGTACCAATGACTTATTTCCCTAGCAGTATGTGTCCAAGGTCATTTTATCTTGTGAGAAAGTCAAAGCTATCAAGGTGTATGCGTGTAGAGTGATGAACTATAATCATCGAGATATAATTCACCTTTCAGTTAAGGTTTTGTGCAAGGCATTGGGGTTCAAAATTTTGAAACAGGTTCATCTGATGCATATTATTGTCCAAAAGGTTTCAACATGAATATTGTAGTTCATCATGATCCAGGAAGGAGTCAAGGAGTTGTTCATTCAAGAGTCGGGAATTGGTTCATTTTCAGTCACATTCAAGGTTAAATCCGAGTTGGTTATCAGTCCAAGGCAAGATGTATTCGAGTTCAAGCTGTCAAGTCCAACTTAATTAATCACATGATTACGCATGTCAAATGTCCATTTGATTTTAGTGGTCAATTTTCATTATTCTAAAACCATTCAAAAAATATTTCCATTAAATCCCATTTTTCTTTCTATTAATCATCCAAAAATATATAACACCGAGGGAAACATATTTTGAGCAATCTTTATCTACTCTAAAAGCTTTGTTTGATACTAGACTTAAGTCTAAGGAATACATTCAACTACCATTACCCGAAAATGTTAAACAACCTAATGTTTTCTTGGAGTTTTCTTCATTTGACTTTAATGAAGCTGTTGTGACTCAGTCAGACTCTCTTGTACCAGACAGTAGTTTTGCTCATAATATGTCGCATTCATACTCGGAACAGAGTTTGGAAAAACAGGAAAACTTTCATGTAGAGCCTGAGGAACGGTGGGAATCCTCCATGGGGTTTGATGTTCTTGTTCATGATGAATCCGAGAATCTGGGTTATGAGAATGGTTATGAATATTTTCCACTGCTTGATATGGATGAGCACAAATTGAATGAGCAATACACAAGAAAATTCAGAAAAAATAGAAATCTATAACAGAAGGAAACTCACAAAAGTTTCTTGAATACTACAAATTACACCAGAAAAATTCTCAAAAAAAAATCCTTTGACTGATATAACAGAAATATAATAGAAAAACTCAGAAGAAAAACAAATTGAAAATTCAGTTACAAAATCTCTAACTGAATCAGTTACAAATTCTTACAAGCTCTAACAAAAAATTTCCAAAAGTTTCAGCTTCATCTCTCTATATATCTGACCACACTCGCCATTGGTATGATTCTTCATTCTCTGATTTCGATTTTTCATACTCATCAATCGTCTCCGGGATATTCTTCATTCATCTCCAACCTCATCCTCACATCACCTTGGATCCATAAACAGAAATAATAGAACCTTATTCACTCCATCTTCAATCTTCATCATCTTATTCAACACTGCTTCTTCATTCTTCAATCATCTTTCACCCTTCCGATATGCAAAATCACGAATCATCAATAACAACACATCAGACGAAGAATTGCAGTGTAGAGGAAAAGAAAATCAAGAACTACATCGTGATTCATGAATCAACAAATTCATCATTAACACCTTGCGAATCCATCAACACAACACAACAAGGTGAATCAGCGGTGATTCACAATGGCGATGGAATCGAAGATCAGAAGTAAAACTTGTAAACACCCAAAATTTTCCCTCACTCTTTATCACACCTTGGTTTGTGATCTTTCATTTTTGTTTTAACATAAGCATTACATCATCACATTGCATATTTGTTTCATCTGCATAGTTCAAGTTCATCTGCATCTAGGGTTTGTGATCTGAGCAATCCAAGAATCCATCTGAGCCATCCCAAAGGCCTAAAAGCTTTCTAAGAGGGTCCATGTGTGTTCTAACATCATATTATACTCCTCAAAGTTCATGAAAGTCAAGGGATCACAAGAAGTGGCAAATGCATGGAAGCATAGCTAGGGTTTTCACTGCACAGATGACCAATATTAGGGTTTTGGTTTCAGAGGCCTTAACTCCAAATTTTTGGGAAATTCTTGTTTCTAATGTTCTTAATATGTTATAAGGATCATATGTACCAATTTTGATGAAGAAATTAATTGTGGAAGTCATCTGTTCACTGGGTAACTTCTTGAGCAAGCAAAGTCAAAATCAGGGCATCTGAGGCCTCCAACAATGGAACCAAAGGGGTATTTTCATCAAATTGAAGTTCTATGATATTTATTTTATCTTAGAAGAGGTTGGAAGTTCACAAGATTGAAGAATTTTGAGCCAAATGCAAACTTGCCAAAAATGGAAATGACTTGTAATGGAAACTTTCCATTTTGGGAAAGTTTTTCAACCTCCTCTTTCTTAACCAAAAATGCTTCAAATGAAAAATTATTGGTCATGAAAGTTGTAGATTAGATCTTTTCCTTTTCAAAAAGTACAAGAAAATTTCTTGATTCATCCTAGAACTAAAGATATGGCCTTTCAAAGTTGGCAAAAATCCTAAAATTTCAAGTTTCATGTCAAAGAGGGATTTTGCAAATTGGCATGTTCAAGCATTATAATGACTTCAAATGGACACAAACACTTCACAATATGTCAATTGGGCCTATAAACATCAGAATTGTGCATTGAACCAAGTATTTCCATGACTTGAACTTCAAGAAATAAAAAAAGGGCCAAAACTTTCATGAATTGCAAAATGGTATGAAACTCTTCATCCACTTGTGCAAGCTCATGAAATATGATTCTATGGCTCTCCACAAAGTCAGCTGAGGAAAATCCACCCTTTAGATCACTCCTGTCCCAGCCCATACCTCAAGTACACATAAGTTGACATTTTTGCATTTCCTCCCATACCAATCAAACTGAGCCACCACTCACTCTCTGACCAATCACAACCTCTTATGCAAACCCTAAGGAGACCTTTTCATAACACATTGAAGCCTGAAACACCTCGGAGCTCAGATTACACAAAATCACCATAAAACTTTCCCTCTTCGATTCTCATCACTCAGCCACTAAAAATCAAAACTTCTTCAACCAATCAACTCAAAAACATCTCATGATCATTTCCCACCCTTCACCATAGCCTAAAACACCCCAATTCAGAAATACGATTTCTGCATTCTCAGAACCAAACACCTCAAAACAGCCATCACAAGCTTTCTCTAAGCTCATCTTTATCATCAGGAAGATCATTGGGGTGGATTTGAACCAAGAGGGAGGCCAGAAAGCTCAAGAACAGAAAGCTTTCAACTCAGGTAGCTTCATGAACTTTTTTTCCAGAACTTTATATTTAAGTTTCTAAATGATTCCTCATGCTTCACTGATCATCCATATATGATTTGTTTTGAAAATGATTGAGAAATGAGCATGTATTGAACTTCTAAAAGTTTTGTTTATTTTCATGATTTGCTTCGAATCTTGTTTTTGATGAATGATAAATGTGTTTTGTTTGCTGATTCATGATGTATGATGCTTGGGGATCATTTCTGGGCAAGAAATTTGGTGTTTAGTGACCTAGGGAAGAAGTTAGCATTTTGGTGTGGCCGGAGAAGATGACCGGAGCTTGCTCCAGTCACCTGAAAGTGATTAGGGTTAGGATTAGGGATAATCTCCTCAGTTTTCCGGTCACCTGAAAGTGATTAGGGTTAGGATTAGGGCTAATCTCCTCAGTTTGAATGTGGGTCGTAGGATTAGGTTTAGCGCGTGTTTCTGTGGCCAGGATCAATCCACTTAAAACCCTAATTTTAATTAATTAATTTAATTAGGTAATTACCCAGTTTGAATGTGGGTCATTGATCTGCACACGCAGTCAATTCCCTCCAACCCAGGTTCAAATCCCAGCCATCAGATGCGCATATTATCCATTTAAATCATTTTAATTCATTTTTATTTGTATTTTCTTGCATAATTATTTTAAAATACCAAAAAGCATCCAAATTTTTTTTTTTGCATTATGACTTTAAATATTTTTATCATTCCAAAAATAATTTTTATTTTATTTTTTGCATTAAAAAATAATTTTTAAAATATTTAAATGTTATTTTTAATTAATTAAAGTCTTTTAATTAATTAAAAATACATTTAGATTTCTAAAAATCACCAAAAAAATCATGAATCATCCTAATGCATTTAGAAACATTTTCAAACTCTTCACACAAATTTATTTTTGGGTTTGATCATAATTTGTGAATTTGCTTTGAATTAAGGGTCATTAAAATCATATTTTTGAACCCTAACTTGAAAAAATCATTTATGCCTAACCAAGAAGAGTTTGAAGTTGATTCTTTTTGCGTTGTTTTGTATATTTGATGTAGTTTATAGGTCATTTATCTCATAAATTTATCTTGAATTTTCAATTTGATTTGCATTTTTCCCTTTGAACCACCCTAAAACCCTAGAAAACCTAGAAAAATCTTAACTTTTGATTGGTTAGGCTTCTGACCTTCTCGTTTGGGGTGTGACCTAATATGGGATTAGGGTTTATTTGAGCTTGATTAAAAAATTTTATCATATCATATGCTTATGTTTTGTTCATTTGCATCTTGCTTGTCCATAAAACCCTAATTTTACATGTTCACTTGCATTCACCTTGCATATGCTTCAATACATGAACTTGCCATGACATTTAAATGCATTCATATGTCACCTTAGACATCTTAGGACATGTTAGAACCATGCTTGATCATTTCTTCATGTATTTTCCATGATTTGCATTAATTTCATTTCATTAACTTTCATGTGTTTTCAAACTTCAAAGCATGCTTACATGACATCTCATTCTTGTATGATCATACATATGCACTTTGTATGCCTTTGCATCATCTCACATGACATTAACATTGCATAAAAACTTCTGACTTTGGTCGTTTCATCTCATATCATCTCATTTCATTTCATTTCATTTCTTCATGCTTTACACTTTATGCAGTCATGCTAACACTTTCAGGTGGTAAGTCATTTTGGGAGGTAAATTTGCCTTCACCTCTCACTTCTTTCCATTTCTTTCATATGCATTTTAATATATCTTTGAAGTGAACTTGTTCACTTGTGTTCCATCCCTCTCATTTTCTTTCTTTAAGTTACTTATCTTCTTCAATGAAGTAAGTAACTTATTCTTCTTCTTCTTCCTCCTTTCATCTACTTCTTCCATTGGTGGCTTTCTTGAAGATCTTTCTCAAGCCTTACAAACCATAGGATATCCAAGCATGATAATAATTAGGGTTGTGATTAGTCCCCCTTAGCTTTTTACCTTTGAGTCTCCTTGAGTCTCTCTTCTCATCTCAATAATCAAAGACTAAACTCTTAAAGTTTTAGGACTTAGGAATTAAGGTTATGCCTGCATCCTTCTCTTAGGATGGAGTGTATAACTTTAATCCTAAGTGTTAAAACTTTAATTTGTTTAAACCTCTTAATCAAATCACATTAATAATCACTAAGACTTTATCTTGTAACTTGGGCCTTACATTAGGGTTCTAATTCTTCCTTGTGGTTAAGAAGGACTAACCCTAGTGTTTAATGGACAAGTCCCCCTCAAGTTGTCTTACAAACCATAAAATTCATTTCTTAATCTCATCCCTTAATTAAAATCCATTTAATAAAATGTTTGTTGTATAATGAATTTAATCCCTAACCATGGATTAAGTTGAGGTATCTTCCTCAGCTTAAGTGTTCTCATCTATTATCCTTCTATTATGATGGTGTAATGAGTCAACTAATCCGTGATTAGAGATTAAACTCATTACTTAACACTACATCATCATGGTAATTAAGTTGAGTTTCTTACCTCATACTTAAGTATTCTCATTATCCCTAATCAGGGAAGATATAATGAGTTTACAACCTTTGATTTAGGCTTAAGCTCATTAACTTATGCAAAACACCAAAAACAATAATAAAACTGAAAACACAAAATCAAAAAATAATCATCTCCTCCGGGATTCTTTTCTCATCACACTCATTCACAAATGAGAACTTTCTTCTTCCGTCTAATGCAAGACAGTTAGCAATCGTGCCAGACGAGTCATACACTTGAGCATAGACAAGTAAGCAGTTCACAGTCAATTTATCTTTCAGTCTCTTTGAGTCGAACTATGGTGTTCTGACTTCCTCATTGTACGAGAGGATACGTAGGCATAACTTAACTATTATCGAACAAAAGTCTCTGTGTCTCCCCCCTCTTTCAGCATTCTCTTTTAAGCCTCGGTTCTTGAGCACTGACACTTGTATATTCTTTTCCAGCTTTTGCACACAGATAGCACATACACTTACCCCTTTTTAACACAATCTTTTAAGCGTGGATCCCGTCGAGTACGACGGACAATCTGGGTGCTAATATCTTCTCAGGTTTTAACCAACCCCCTTTCTCAGTTTATCTGGTTCGCAACCGTCTTATCAATATTTTTCCAGGTTTATGCAGTATTACATTTCCTTCAGGATAAAAATGCCTAGCTGGCGACTCTATTCATCTTCACTTCATTTTCTCTCTTCGCCGACCGTTCGCGTCTGTACCTTGTCTTGACCCGATGTCTTTTCGGGGGAGCGACAAAAATGATGTAGCCACGAAGATTCGAGAGTGAAGAGCGAGATAAGAACAATTATGAGATAGACGTTTGTACCTTCGTCAGTTATTAATTTCAGACCGAACACACTCGCAGCCACGACAGAGAGAATCGCTGCGTCGCATCGTTTCAAAGTGCATCCCAATCATCATCTGCATCACCATCATCGCAATCTTCAAATTTCAAACGCAAGGCGCCGACGATAAATAACTCATCTCAACGAATCTTCGATGTTGTTCATCCATTCGATTGAAGGTATAGAACTTTGATTCGTCTTTCGATGCTGATTTTTCTTTATTCCTGCGTGGATTTGATCCATAGGTTCGGGAAGAAACTAGGTTAGGTTATTTGCGGATTTGAGATGAGGAGAGGAAAAGAGTTAATGTTTGTGTTATGTGTTTTTTTTAGTTGAGAGAGGCTACCGGGAGGAGACCGGCGGCTAGGGTTTTGGAAGCGGAAGATAAGTTTGTGAGGAAGAAGGGAGAACACGCACGAGAGAGAGAGAGAGAGAGAGTCTTTAGTCTGAGTTGCTTGTTATATTTTAATGAGTGATTTAATAGTTTTGTTTTATTTTGGATTAATTGAAAAGATTAAACTCATAAATTACAGTTAATGCACCATTAAAAAGGAAGTAAAGACTCATAAGACCCTTTCAATGTGCTTCCACCGAGAAAATAATAAAAACTAATAAAGTCCCATTGATTCTACCATTACAATTTTCATAAGAGTAGATAAGATATTTTTGGGGTGGTCCACTCTGGCAGTGACACTTGTCACCGTCCGGTAGGACCACCGGATTTCAATCATGCGCGCATGTCCCCACCATAATCACCATGTACCCCACGCTCTAAGCATTCAGTCTCATCATCACCACATCCCCTATGATCCAATGGTCCAGATAAGGTCAAAGAGTTGACCTGAGGACCCATGTTATGCAACACATAGACCTATGCGTTTCGGCCTTACCAATAAGCTTTTTGCACCCCCTCTTTTAAGCCCATTAGTTTTTTTAACTTGAATGTTACTTTGGCATCACCCCCTGAATTTCTTTTAATTTTCATTTAATATTCCTTTTATGTTTCTTTCAAAAATCATATTAAAAATAGTTGTTCATAATAAAAAATTCCAGAAAAATTTAAATAACATTTAGGACATAATAAAAAATAGATTGTTGTTTTTTAATTCCTTTTTTTGATTATTTTGGCATTTATTTCGATTTTATGCTTTATGTGTTTTTCTTAATATTTTTGCAATTTTACCCATTAATCCATTTCGTTCATATTGTTGCATATTCATTTTAATTTCATTTACTAACAATTTTTCGTTGTGCAAGGTATTATGCGAGGGCCATGCTTACGGATTTAGATTATTTTTATTATGCTTTGATTGTATTTTTTTAAATTTTTTTTTATGCTTTGTGATGTAATAGTTAGAATACTTTTATGCTTGATACCTATAATTAGGATAGAAAAAGATAAAATAAAGCGTTTAGATAACAAATGTTCAAAAAAGGAAGAAAAGAAATATTCGATCCAACGTCGAATAATTTCGAAAAAAATAAATAAAAAAGTTTCATATGATTTTAGGGTTTCCACGATTACACCTACGTTCCAGTCCAATAAATCAAAGCATACTCTTGTATGTTATGAACCATAAGTCGTGTGTCTCAGCACCGTGCAATCAACCCACCTGATCCATCATTCCATTTCCTTTCACGACTTATCATACGTTCTCACCAACCATGACATAGGAAGACCGTATTAGTCATTACTTTTTGTATACTCTCTTTTCTTAGGTTTAGTATCCTCTTAGGTAGTTTTCCGTTCAAACTTCACTAACCATAGGATTCACCATTGAACATAATCATTTAGGGTAAGTCTAGTTCCCTTAGATTTTTCATTTTGAAATTTGAGTCTCACTTCTCATCTTTAAATAAAAATGAAAACACTTAATAAGGAAAGTGTGTACAATACGCCACGAGCCTTAAGCCATATGGGAAATGATTACTGGAGGTCTCCTCCACTCTTCTAGGATGCTTTACAAACATTCCATTGGGGGAGACCTTGGAAAGTATTCGCTTTTGTATCGTAGTATTTAGTGTTGTACATACGATAAACACAAAAATCAAGACACTTCTCATAAAAGACAATAAACAAAGACACCACGTCTTCTTTTCTCATCTCTCATTCTTTACGGGCGATCATGACTTATCTTGACAATTCGACAACAAGAAGGTAACACACTCGATTCAGCGAGCCTACAAACACCTGAGTTAGAACTATGGCAACGTCATCCTCAAAAACACAAACAAAGTTCCCGCCTTAGTTAGGCGAACTACGTTGACTCTGATCCTCATTTTCCTGATGAGGTACGTAGGCAGCGGGGTAGGGCCTGTTCGAGCATACTCTTTATTTTCCCTACGTTTTCCCCATTCGTTCTTTTCGTTCTCTTTTTCCATTTCCCTTTCTCGTTCCAATTCCAGTTATCAGTTCTTTTATTTATCAGCATTTTTATTCCTCACCCTTTGAAACAGACAAACAAGCGTGGATCACGTCGGGTATGGCGGACGGTCTGGGGTGGTAATACCTTCCCAGGTCGTAACCGACTCCCGAGCTCAGTTCTTTGGTTCGCAGGACCTTGTCCTTTCCTTTTCTCTTTCATTTGTGTAGCATTACCTTTCCCATTCATTCGGGATAAAAATGCCTGGCTGGCGACTCTACCTTTTCCGTGCCACTTTCACGTTTGTACTAGGATGAAAATCCCGGGAGAGACAGCTGGCAACTCTGCTGGGGATCAAACCCAGAATCTCTAGTTTCCCTTATGAGAGTCAATCCTAGCGCCTGTCTGTTTCTATTTTCTAGGGGTGTTTATTCGTTTGCTGTTGTGCGTTTTAGTTTAACTTTACTTTATTTATAGCTTTCTGCATTCACCTTACTATTGCATATATGGGCATACGATGGTTGTTCTGGTTTTCCTTGGCGAGATGGGGTTGCCGTGAGATAAGCCAACTACCCGGCCTTATTATACATATATGATTAGAGTGGGAAGTCGTGTGGCTTGCATGGTCTTGAGCACGTGAAGTTTTCACGAGTTCCACACCCAGATCAGGCTCTCTTAGGAGATGTTCTATACTGCCTAGGAAGACCATAAAATGTTCCACCTGAGCTGCTAACACTGGGAACCGATCATCGAGGACCTTTTTGGAAACAACTTTGTCCAGTGGTGACTGTGGCAGACTATATTCCGTGGGAAACCCATTCGCACCTGAGGGCCCACTGGAAAATTGCATAGGATGACCTTGTTCTCTCATATGAACTCAGTTAAAGCAACTGGTCGTATGACGGTAGTATTTTACCCTTCGGTATGAATGTACTATTGTTTCTCGACTTCAGTGCTTAAAGCTGGGAACTTATGGGGGATGCTTGTTTTTCCCGGACTCAGGTGAGACCTCCCTGAGTAATACATAATTATAAACCAATTCCCTGATATGGCTATTACGCCATTTCTCAAAAATGATGAACGTATTATTTCTATTCGGCTTTGAGAGTCCATGATGTTGACCCGAGGTAGCACACCCGTGAAATTGGGAGGGGTTTGCAGGAACCTTGACCTTCAACATACCCGCTACATCAGTGATCCTACAATTTGATTTGTTTATAGGTTTGCAGGAACCTGTACCTTCTACATACCTACTATATCAATGATCTTATGTCATGGATTGTTCACAGGTTTGTCGGAATCCTAAACTTCCAACATACACGCTTTTCCAGTGTTACTTTGTGATGATCTAGTTCCATATGGTCCTTTGGTTTTGAATTTTGGAATTTCTGCACAGAGATACTAGTACTATTATGACTCCCCGCAATTGGTTCAGTGCTTATTATCAACACCAACATCAGACTATTGATCACATGCCTGCTGGATACATGACATCATAGCATTTCAGCATATATGTTCAGTTATTTCCGAGGATCCCATATCTGAATCATGTAGTTGGATTTTTTCTTTATCAAAATTAGAAGCAAAGAAGATAGCTTCCTTGGAAATAAACGAGCATGACATTTTGCATACATCCTTGCATTCATGACAGGTGTTCGGGGACAAATTCTCATCCTGACTTAATTTCTCTTCAGACAATGACCAATTTGAATCACAATCATCAAGAGATGGACATAGAGAAACTCCGAGCGGAGGTGGCTGAAATGAAGATCCGAATGGCACAATTCATGGTGGACATGCAGGCCTTGTCTCATGGTCATGATATACTGAGAGAAAAAGTTTACCAATTGAAGAAACGGGAGAACCAGACCACAGAGGTTCTAGAGGAAGTATTAAAGGAAGAAGATTACTATGTTCCCGTTGCTGCTACTGAAGTTGTTACTTCTTCCCATTCCGTGGGGTGTTCCCGAGACCAGGAAATGTTTCGCGGACATTCTCCATAACTTCAGACTCCTAAGCCTCTCGACTTGCGGTCGCTTCCAGTTCCCCAAAGGAAGTTCAAGGGCAAAAATTATGAACAAAGGCCGAAGAAGCCTGAGGTTAACTTTGATTTGATTCCAATGACGTATGCGCAATTGCTTCCTTGCTTACTCGAACTCAAACTGGTTGAACTCGTCACTTTTGTAACCCTTCCTACAAAGCTTCCTCCAGATTTTGATGCCAGTGCTAGGTGTGATTTCCATTCTGGTGCACCTGGTCACAATGTGGAGAACTGTAAGAGGTTTAAATATCGGGTCCAAGAGCTCATTGACTCAAAGACGATTGAGTTTGCACCAATCAGTGGGAATGTGTCAAAGGATCTCATATCAATGGTTGCAAAAGAAAGGAGTCCTCTTTTTCCTTCCACAAGGGTTATCTCAAATCGAGGGTCTGTCCCTCCACTTTAGGTCGTAAAGTCATCATGCCAATAACCTCTGCCCATTCACCGAAAGAATGTTTACTCCAAGTCTTAGCCCTCCCAGCCAAGTATTTTCTCGTTTGCTCAAGAACTCTTTGATTCAATCAAGGATTTCCTTGCCAATGCCATACCCCATCCCCCAGATTACAATATGGGTGTTATATATGAGTTCCACTCAGGAACGTTCGGGCATACAATTGACGAGTGCAAGGCGTTCAAACACAATGTCTAAGATCTAATTGATTCAGGGGTCATTACACCAGAAGGTGTCCTTAGGAGTTGAAGCCTCTTGGCCTGGTTGGTCATATTGCACATGCATCTTTAGAAGCTCAAGTCGGGTGATGATCATGAAAATAATTGATGAACCAGGGGATGTAGAATTCATTAATGTACTTGGATTTCTTTACTATATTTTGAGATTACCTTCAGAGTTGTTGATGGAATCTCCTGTTTTGTATCTATGACTGTGGCTTTTTCTTGTACTTCGGTGTTATTGACATTGGTTTTATGGTTTTTTCACACGTTTGCACATTATTTCTCTATGGTGGTTTATTTTTGGGCCCGTTGTCTCGACTTTTCCACTCGATAATGAACTCTCAACGCTCAACACTTTCTCCATACACACTCACTCAACATTTTATCTTAAAGTGTGACACCCTGTGGGGGTATCTGTTCCTCCATCTGAATGAAGTTGTGATCCGTAAAATGGCATTCTCATGCATTCATGCATATCATTTTTTTCATTCTAACAGGTTATCTGGGTTTCCTAACTTATTTTATTATTTCATGAAAGATTGCAAATCGTCATCTGTACCGGTACGCCACTCGCTGTAACCAAAGAAACATCATAAACACCGTACAGACTGAACTGACTAAACTCCGCACCAGGATGGTTGAATTTATGAATATGATGCAGGGCATGGCCCATGGGCAGTAAAAACTAAGGGTTGTTGTTCAAAGACTTGATCCACCACACGTGGACCCTCTAGTTGTCACTTTGGATGCTCAGGGCAATCTAATCAATAACACTGTTATCCCACCTAGGGATAACAGACCTCCCACCCTGAAGGTTGTCTACATTCCTATTCATGATCGACAGGAAGATTAGTTCACCTTGGTCGACGAGGACATGGGATCCGGTGTAGGGGGTAATGTTCAGGACTTTCAGATACTAGTAGAGAAAGTCAGAGCTCAGGAATTCAAAGACACACTAGGCATCGATGTTTCTGACTTGGGTCTGGTTTAAGGGTTGGTCATCCCTCCAAAGTTTAAGCCTCCAGGTTTTGACAAATACAACGACAGTTCTTGCCCAAAAACACATCTCCAAGCTTTTTATTGAAAGATCGCTGCACATACCAAAGATGAGAAGCTTTGGATGTATTATTTCCAAGACAGCCTGTCTGGAGGCTCTTTGGAATGGTACATGAAATTGGACAAGACCGATGTTCGCAACTGGAAAGAGCTCGGGGAGGCTTTCCTCATGAAATATCAATATAATATCGACACGGCTCCGAGAAGGACCCAACTGCAGAGCTTGTCTCAGAAGAACTCTGAAAGTTTCAAAGAATATGCACAGAGGTGGCGTGAAGTGGCAGCTAGAGTTCAACCACCACTAATGGAGAACGGTTAGTAGGCTATTCGTCCAACAATTTTTCTGATATCATTCTGACTGGTGAAAGAATTGAAAACTTGATGAAGCGGGGAAAGATCCTGAACAATGATGCTTCTACTTCTGGAACCAAAAATATTTTTTTAAACGGACAAAAGAAGTAGGACGGAGAAGCAGGGGCAGTATGCACTCAGCGAAAGAGAAGAAATCAAGGTTCATTTCTTTAGACGGCAGCCATGATTATCCCAGGTGCAACGCATCAACAATGACAAAACCGTTGCCAACATAACCCTCAACAGGGTCGTCCATAGAAAAGGAGGGAATTAGTTTTTGAACCTTTACCAATGTCTTATACCGATCTACTTCAGCATTTACTTCAGTTGAAATTGATCGAGCTTCGCAAGCTGTCTCCACCTCCTGATCCACTACTAGATGGATGGGATGCAAACGCCCACCATGACTTCCATTCTGGGGCACCAGGACACCATATTGATGGGTGCAAGGCTTTTCACCGCAAAGTACAGGATTTGATTGATTTGAAAGCCATCATCTTTTCTCCAAACAGATAAGGAAGAGGGCATTATTGTGATTAGAAGTCTCCTTATCAAAACTTGTGAGAAAAAGAACTAAAGCAATAAAAACAAAAGTATTCTGATACTCTCATTAATGGCATTTCTTTATTGCATTTTTCATCCCTAGTGAGGGGAACTACATCGCTCTGATTATTCGTTGGTCATGGGTCAATGGAGATACGTAGGCAGTAGATTGTCAAGTCTTTCCGAGCAACCTTATGGGGCAACCTTATTTCTCAACTCTACTATTTCATTCAGGCGTCTCATATCAGTGTTTAACGTCGGAGTCTTAAGATCAGAATGATTGGGAATGAGGTATAGTGTCGCGCATGTGACAATTCAATTGAAGAATGTAAGTTCACAAGAAAAGCTACTGGTCACTAAAAATGTCCAAGACTGATAAGTCCATATGGAGTCAAGTCTCCTCAATAATGACAATGTTCAGCTTCTTTACTGCATTTTCATTTGTAGCTTCTTTTGTTTGTTTAAACATTTTTATACATGCATGAAACTTATTTGTTTTTGAATGTTAATCATAATAAAAATCACATGTTTTTCTTGAAGTAATCCATTTGTATTCACTCATAATTTTGTGTAGGTGCATTGCAATACCAACTGTCATGCTTAAACTCTTGAGGGAGGATGGCGAAATGAGAATGCAAAAGTCTCTAATTATGTGCTTTTGAAAAAGACCCTATTGACGATGTACATGCATTGTTTCAAATCCTAAACACCGGAGATATAAGGGAGATAGACCCTCGCTAAACCCTTTTGAGCCTTGAAGTAGGAGTTTCTTTTCGCATGAAAAAACCCTTACATTTAACCCAGGGGCAGGGTAGGTGTTAGCTAGTTGGACCGAGCGTTCAAACTTTCAAAAAGGAATGCACATCTGAGGATCCATTACCTTTCGTTGTACCAAACCAAGAGGTCCAAAAACCACAATGGTTATCCAAATCAAGATGTCCGAAGACCAGAAACCACCATGGTTATCCCAATCAATAGGTCCAGAGACCGGAAACCATAAAGGTTATCCCTCAACAACTAAGAAGTGAGATAGTCACAACCTTTTCAAAGCAATCAAGACAACCAGTGTCACACGATTTGTTCAAAAAAAGAGAATCGAAAAGAAAAATGAAAAAAAGTCCGCTAAGTCGAAACTTTAAAACAAATGACTTAGGCAAGAATTAGGGCATCCCGCTGGACTTCACAATCAAAGATTCACAAGAATCATTCCAGGAAAAAGTTAGGGATAAGAAAAATAATGCAAAAGTGAAAGATGAAAAAGATTACACAAGAAATATCCTTGAACAAGAACAAAGTCATGTGATCCAGACACAAAATACAAATAGGGGTGACTAACTCCAAACGACAACCTGATTGGTGCTTGAATCGTTAGTGTCATTAGTTCCTAAATCATCACAAAACCCTTACGAAAGGTGTGCGCTTATGCCGAGCTAGCTGAACATAGGAATGGAGGACATCACGAAGAGGGGTAGGTACCTATAAACTTCGAGCCTATATTCTTTGTTTCTATAACTATGAACCAGGTGACGATACAACCCTCAAAAGACCTAACTGAAACAGGGTTATTTTGAGAGCGTACCACGAGACCATGTTCCTGACTCCTATGAGTTGTGCCGAAAGATCTTTGTTGGTGTTGCATGTACATGCTTTCATAAAAAATAAATTTCGTATTTCAACCAATGATTTGCTCACAAAGGTTGGCGACATCTTTTCAATAAAAACTTCAAGATTAACATGTGTGTTGCATTAGAATTTTCATTCTCAGAATAAACATTTTCTGCTTACATACATTTGTTTGGAATCATAAAAGTTCACATATGAAATCTTAGTCCAGAAGCATAATCATGCTAAGTTGAGAAGTCTGAAACTTCTGAAGGACAATTATATCAAGGTGCACTTTTCAAGAAACTCCATTGACTAGGAACGTTCCCAACCAGTCGTGGTAAGAGCCAGCCAGTCTGAGGCAATCATGACGAGCATTCGTTCAAATTTCAGCCAAATAGGGACAATAACTTTGAGATTCAAATCTCTCCAAGAACAATTAGTCTGGGTATTCACTCGAAGATCAGTCAGTCAGGGACAAAACTACTCAAAGGCTCATACTAGGGCAGGCCACCCCAAGAGTACGAGGAGTATTCTCTCAAAGAAGATCAATCAGAAGCACCTACCCAAGGTTTGGAATACAGGGGAAAAATATCTCATAGTGATATGAGTTTTGTCATGAATCCTCTTGCTAGGCAATTTCTTTCATAGACTATGCAGTATGGGGAAGTTATTTCGAGAATCGGCAAATCTCTCTAAGAGTTTGAAAATACTAAGGCATCTCGGATGTCAGGTTTTCTGTAAAATCCTCTTGAGACAATTTATTCCGATAAACCCTAGTCTGAGGCAAGTTAAAAAGGGAAAGGATCCATTGTGCACTCAGGATCAGTAGGTAGTCGATCAACTCAGAGGCTGGAAGCAAATCCATTACCAACATGAAACATAAGGAGCTTTTTCCTCAGTAGGTTTCATTGATCAGGATTCCTCAGCAAGTCCCATCAGACCATTCCTTCTCCAACAGAGTATCAAAGAGAAAGATACTTCTCGAGCAGAAGGGTATCATTATCTCTTATCCCCAACATGAGATGATTGGTTCTCTCATCCCCAACATGAGATTCTTCTTCTCAATGAAATGTGATCAAAGCTTTTATCTTCAGCAGGAATCCTTCTCATTGACATTCTCCATCGTCCACATTAGAGTTGGATATTGAAAGCTTCCCCAGCATAACAACAGAAGGCTGATGATGTTCTCCCCAAGCAGGGAATTATCCTTCAACAAATAAGTATCCCCCACCAGATTCTTCTTATCCCCAGCAGTACATGGATATTCATTATTCCCTAGCAATGGAGAGGATAGCTAGAAATCAGATGGTTTTCCTTCTTGCACAACATTGCTCGCATTTTTTCCCAATGAAGTTTCCAAATCACAGTCTAATCCTTATTGGCATTTCTTCTTAAAGAAGAAGATGGTGTACCTAAAGAGTCCCCCATTAGATTTATTCCTCAGCAAAATACCAACACATCTGTTTCTCCAGCCGAGTCAGAAGGATATCACTTCCTCAACGGAGCTCTACAAGTAGCATACCTCTCAAATCAAGTTCATCCCCAGTAGGATCAACAATCTCCAATCTTAAAATCCAATTTATTTTTGGCAATAACGGCAGTTCAGAGCCGGTGTGTCATTAACACTATCCCTCACAAAGTTGTTCTTCCCCACATGGATTCATCAAATCAATGCAGTGATTATTTCTTTCCCAATAAAAATGTTAAGGATACTTGTCATCTCCTCATCAGGAGATCCCTTTGCATTTGCATTTAGTAATCATCATTACATCGCATCCTCTAAAGCGTAGCATTTCCATCATTATGGAGCATTACGCCATGGAAAAATTCAAACATATGCATACGAAGCATAAGCCAATTTTTGGTACGTTGCATGAAAGCCCGAAATAGTATTTCTTCAATCAGATCGAAGCATCCCCACAGAGAATGCCAAGTTCATTCCTCAGCATTGTTATTCTTGCCAGTTAACACTTGTCGTTTTCTCGTTTCAGTTTCAGTACAACGGTCTCGTGTCGGGTTGTCATTTAAGTACAATGATCCCGTTCCTTTTGATTTCATCTAAGTACGATGATTTCATCTTTTTTTAAATTCCATTTAAGTACAATGGTCTCATCTGGTTGAGTCTCCGTTTAAGTACAACAGTCTCATTTTCTGATTTATGTTTCAGTACAATGGTCTCGCGCAGGGTTAACATTTAAGTACAATGATCCCGTTCTTTTTTATTCCATTTCAATAAAATGGTCTTATCTCTCCGATTCCATCTAAGTACGATGGTCTCGTTTCCTCGTTTCCTTTTAAGTACAACAGTCTCGTGTTGTTGATTTCATCTAAGTACGGTGATTTCATCCTTGTTGATTCCATCTCAGTACGATGGTTTCATATTCCTTGGTTATGGATCGCTCGATACCATTTCCTTGACAGATTGCTTGATCTTGTTTGAGTTGTAAATCGCTTGATGTTACTCCTCTTTGTTTGAGTTGTAAATATCTTGATGTTACTCCTCTTTGTTTGAGTCGTAAATCGCTTGATATTATGTTCTCATGTTCCTGGTTATGGATCACTCGATACCATTTCCTTGTCAGATTGCTAGATCTTGTTTGAGTTGTAAATCACTTGATGTTACTCCTCTTTGTTTGAGTTATAAATCGCTTGATATTACTCCTCTCTCTTTGAGTCATAAGTCGCTTGATATTACGTTCTCATATTCCTTGGTTATGGATCGCTCGATATGATTTCCTTGTCAGCTTGCTTGATCATATTTGAGTTGTAAATTGCTTGATGTTACTCCTCTTTTTTTGAGTCGTAAATCGCTTGATTACATTCTCATGTTCTTGGTTATGGATCGCTCGATACCATTTCCTTGTCAGATCGCTTGATCTTGTTTGAGTTGTAAATCGGTTGATCTTACTCCTCTCTTTTTGAGTCGTAAATCGATCGATATTAGGTTCTCATATTCCGTGGTTATGGATCGCTCGATACCATTTCCATGTCAGGTCGTTTGATCTTGTTTGAGTTGTAAATCGCTTGAAGTTACTCCTTTTTGTTTGAGTTTTAAATCGCTTGATGTTACTCCTCTTTGTTTGAGTTGTAAATCGCTTGATGTTACTCCTCTTTGTTTGAATTGTAAATCGATTGATGTTATTCCTCTTTATTTGAGTTTTAAATCGTTTGATATTATGTTCTCATGTTCTTGGTTATGGATCACTCGATAACATTTCCTTGTCAGATCGCTTGATCTTGTTTGAGTTGTAAATTGCTCGATGTTACTCCTCTTTGTTTGAGTTGTAAATCGCTTAATATTACGTTCTCAAGTTCTTGGTTATGAATTGCTCGATACCATTTCCTTGTCATATCGCTTGATCTTGTTTGAGTTGTAAATCGCTTGATGTTACTCCTTTTTGTTCGAGTCATAAATCGCTTGATATTACGTTCTCGCTTCCTTAATTATGGATCACTAGATACCATTTCCTTGTCAGATTGCTTGATCTTGTTTGAGTTTTAAATTGCTTGATGTTACTCCTCTTTGTTTGAGTCGTAAATCGCTTGATATTATGTTCTCATGTTCTTGGTTATGGATCGCCCGATACCATTTCCTTGTCAAATCGCTTGATCTTGTTTGAGTTGTAAATCGCTTGATGTTACTCTTCTTTGTTTGAGTCGTAAATCGCTTGATATTACGTTCTCATGTTCTTGGTTATGGATCGCTTGATACCATTTCCTTGTCATATCTCTTGATCTTGTTTGAGTTGTGAATCGCTTGATGTTACTCCTCTTTGTTTGAATAGTAAATCGCTTGATATTACGTTCTCATGTTCTTGGTTATGGATCACCCGATACCATTTCCTTGTTAGATCGCTTGATCTTGTTTGAGTTGTAAATCACTTGATGTTACTCCTCTTTGTTCGAGTCGTAAATCGCTTGATATTACGTTCTCTCTTCCTTGGTTATGGATCACTCGATACCGTTTCCTTGTCATATCGTTTGATCTTGTTTGAGTTTTAAATCGCTTGATGTTACTCCTCTTTATTTGAGTCCTAAATCGCTTGAAATTACGTTCTCATGTTCTTGGTTATGGATCGCACGATACCATTTCCTTGTCTGATCGCTTGTTTTTGTTTTAGTTGTAAATCGCTTGATGTTACTCCTCTTTGTTTGAGTCGTAAATCGTTTGATATTACATTCTCATGTTCTTGGTTATGGATCGCTCGATACCATTTCCTTGTCATATCGCTTGATCTTGTTTGAGTTGTAAATCACTTGATGTTACTCCTCTTTGTTTGAGTCGTAAATCGCTTGATATTACGTTATCATGTTCTTGGTTATACATCGCTCGATACCATTTCCTTTTCAGATTGCTGGATCTTATTTGTGTTGTAAATCGCTCGATACCATTTCCTTTTCAGATCGCTGGATCTTATTTGTGTTGTAAATCGCTCGATGTTATTCCTCTTTGCTCGAATCATAAATCACTTGATATTATGTTCTCGCTTCCCCGCTTATGCATCGCTTGATACCATTTCAGATTGCTGGATCTTATTGAGTTGTAAATCACTCAATGTTATTCCTCTCTCTTCGAGTCGTAAATCGCTTAATATTACGTTCTCATGTTCCTGGTTATGGATCACTCGACACCATTTCCTTGTCAGATCGGTTGATCTTATTAGAGTTGTAAATTGTTTGATGTTATTCCTCTCTCTCTCTCTCTCTTCGAGTCGTAAATCGCTTGATATTATGTTCTCATGTTCTTGGTTATAGATCGCTCGATACCATTTCCTTGTCAGATCGGTTGATCTTCTTGGAGTTATAGATCAGTTGATATTACTTATCTTTGAGCCGTAAAAACCGGATGATATTACGTTCTCGCTTACTTGGTTATGGATCGGTTGATACCATTTCCATCTTAGATCGGTTGTTCTTATTTGAGTTGTAAATTTGATCGATGTTACTTCTCTTCCTTGTTTGAGTTGCAAGTTGAATGATATTATGGTTTCATTCTACAATACTTGTCCTCCCTAGTCGAGTTATCATCCAAGTTATGATATTCTCTTTTTCCGACTCACTCACGGTTTGTCTTGTTTGCTTCGTCATCCAAGAATGACATTCAATCCCTCCATACCTTGAATGTCTGAAAGCCATTGCTATCATCCATTCAGGTATACATTTGATTGAATAGGGGCAACTGAACACCCCAAAATTTTCCCTCTTATTTATTACCTTAACTGGCTTATGGTTCACATTCATCTGCATTCTCCATTAGGTCATAACATCACGATTATGCATTTTCATGAGCTCCTAAGGCATGCGATCAATGTTGTATGAAATTAGGGTTTCATACCCTATCCATATCTATCAGGTGGATTCAATGTTTTGTTATAAGGCCATCAGTAACATCTTCGTGTACTCTTGCTATTTAATTAGGATTTATTTCCCTAATTAGGTGATCTTCGAGGATTTCGCTCGCCAAGACTATTCACTAGTACATCTGGTCCATCATTTGGTTTTTAATTCAGAACTTCTAGGGATTAGGGTTTCATGGTGGTTGAGATGTATACCAAATAAGAATGATTCTTCATGATTATCAGGAGGTTGCTTCAATGATAAGTCATCAAGTACCAATGAATTATTTCCCTAGCAGTATGTGTCCAAGGTAATTTGATCTTGTGAGAAAGTTAAAGCTATCAAGGTGTATGCGTGTACAGTGATGAACTATAATCATCGGGATATAATTCACCTTTCAGTTAAGGTTTTGTGCAAGGCATTGGGGTTCAAAATTTCAAAACAGGTTCATTTGATGCATATTATTCTCCAAAAGGTTTCAACATGGATATTGTAGTCAGGGCCGGCCCTGTGCAAGAGCAACAAGCTCTACCGCACAGGGCCCCAAATAATAGAGGGTCCAAATTTTTTAAAAGATGCAATTTTTTTCATTAATATTAATAAATATATAAAAAATATTATATAAAAATTCAATAAAGTAAAAAATATTATGAAACTTAGTACATAAAAAAATGAGATGTGTCAAATGTTAACATAATTATAATTAAATTTATTTTTAATTAATATATAATTATATTTTTCTATCATTTTTAATTTTTTTTTTTTTTTAAATTAGGCATATTTTTAAAAATAAAACGGGGCCTCTGGATTTATTGGGCCGGCCCTGATTGTAGTTCATCATGATCCAAGAAGGATTCAAGGATTTATTCATTCAAGAGTTGGGAATTGGTTCATTTTCAGTCACATCAAGGTTAAATCCGAGTTGGTTATTAGTCCAAGGCAAGATATATTTGAGTTCAAGCTGTCAAGTCCAACTCAATTAATCACATGATTACACATGTCAAATGTCCATTCGATTTTAATGGTCAATTTCATTATTCTAAAACCATTCAACAAATATTTCCATTAAATCCCTTTTTTCTTTCTATTAATCATCCAAAAATATATAACACCAAGGGAAACACATTTTGAGCAATCTTTATTTGCTCCAAAAGCTTTGTCTGATACTAGACTTAAGTCTAAGGAATACATTCAGCTGCCATTACCCGAAAATGTTAAACAGCCTAATTTTTGCTTCGAGTTTTCTCCATGTGACTATAATTATGCTTGGAATTTTCTGAATTTGACTATAATGAAGCTACTGTGACTTAGTTAGACTCTCTTGTACCAAACAATGGTTTTGCTCATAATATGTCTCATTCATGCTCGGAACAGAGTTCGGAAAAACACGAAAACTTTCATGTAGAGGTTGAGGAACGGTAGGAATCCTCCTCGGGGTTTGATGTTATTGTTCATGATGAATCCGAGAAACTGGGTTATGAGAATGGTTCTGAATATTTGCCACTACTTGATATGGATGAGCACGAATTGAATGAGCAATACATAAGGAAATTCAGAAAAAATAAAAAGCTATAACAGAAGGAAACTCACAAAATATTCTTGAATACTACAAATTACACCAAAAAAATTCTCAAAAAAAATTCCTTTGAGTGATATAATATAAATACAATAGAAAAACTCAAAAGAAAAACAAGCTGAAAATTCAGTTACAAAATCTCTAAGCGAATCAGTTACCAATTCTTACAAGCTATAACAGAAAATTTCCAGAATTTTCAGCTTCATCTCTCTATATATCTGACCACACTCGTCATTGGTATGATTCTCCATTCTCTGATTTCGATTTTTCATACTCATCAATCTTCTTTGGGATATTCTTCCTTCATCTCCAACCTCATCCTCATATCACCTTGGATCTATAAACAGAAATAACAGAACCTTCTTCACTCCATCTTTAATCTTCATCTTATTTAACATTTCTTCTTCATTCTTCTATCATCCTTCACCCTTACCATCTGCAAAATCACGAATCATCAATAACAACACATCAGACGCAGAATTGCAGGGAAGAGGAAATAAAATCAAGAACTACATCGTGATTCACGAATCAATGAATTCATCATCAACACCTTGCGAATCCATCAACACAACACAATAAGGTGAATTAGTGGTGATTCACAATGGCGATTGAATCGAAGATCAGAAGTAAGAACGATGTAGCCACGAAGAGTAGAGAATGAAGAGCGAGATAAGAACAATTCTAAGATAGATGTTCGTACCTTCGTCAGTTATCAATTTCAGACCGAACACACTCGTATCCACGACAGAGAGAATCGTTGCGTCGCATCGTTTCAAAGTGCATCCCAATCATCATCTGCATCACCATCATCGCAATCTTCAAATTTCAAACGCAAGGCGCCGACGATAAATAACTCATCTCAACGAATCTTCGACGTTGTTCATCCATTCGATTGAAGGTATAGAACTTTGATTCGTCTTTCGATGCTGATTTTTCTTTATTCCTGCGTGGATTTGATCCATAGGTTCGGGAAGAAACTAGGTTAGGTTATTTGCGGATTTGAGATGAGGAGAGGAAAAGAGTTAATGTTTGTGTTATGTGTTTTTTTTAGTTGAGAGAGGCTACCGGGAGGAGACCGGCGGCTAGGGTTTTGGAAGCGGAAGATAAGTTTGTGAGGAAGAAGGGAGAACACGCACGAGAGAGAGAGAGAGAGTCTTTAGTTTGAGTTTCTTGTTATATTTTAATGAGTGATTTAATTGTTTTGTTTTATTTTGGATTAATTGAAAAGATTAAACTCATAAATCACAGTTAATGCACCATTAAAAAGGAAGTAAAGACTCATAAGACCCTTTCAATGTGCTGCCACTGAAAAATAATAAAAACTAATAAAGTCCCATTGATTCTACCGTTATAATATTGATAAGAGTAGATAAGATCTTTTTGGGGTAGTCAATTCCGGCGGTGACACTTATCACCGCCCAGTAGAACCACCAGATTTCAATCCTGCGCGCATGTCCCCACCATAACCATCATGCACCCCACGCTCTAAGCATTCAATCTCATCATCACCACATCCCCTATGATCCAACGGTCCAGATAAGGTCAAAGAGTTGACCTGAGGACCCATGTTATGCACCCCATAGACCTTTGCATTTGGGCCTTACCAGTAGTCTTTTTTCACCCCCTCTTTTAAGCCCATTAGTTTTTTTAACTTGGATGTTACTTTGGCATCACCCCCTGAATTTATTTTAATTTTCTTTTAATATTTATTTTATGTTTCTTTCAAAAATCATATTAAAAATAGTTGTTCATAATAAAAAATTCCAGAAAAATTTAAATAACATTTAGGATATAATAAAAAATAGATTGTTGTTTTTTAATTCCTTTTCTCGATTATTTTGGCATTTATTTCGATTTTATGCTTTATGTGTTTTTCTTAATATTTTTTTAATTTTACCCATTAATCCATTTTGTTCATATTGTTGCATATTCATTTTAATTTCATTTACTAACAATTTTTCGTTGTGCAAGGTATTATGCGAGGGCCATGCTTACGGATTCAGATTATTTTTATTATGCTTTGATTGTATTTTTTATGTTTTTATGTTTTGTGATGTAATAGTTAGAATACTTTTATGCTTGATACCTGTAGATGTTTAAGAATTGGCAGAATTTTTGACTAAACAAGAAATGTTAAATTCAGTTCAGAATGTCCTATCAGATGTTGGGACATTAGCAAACAGAGTATGTGAACTTGGTTCAGGATGTTCTACAAGATGTTGGGACATTGTATAAATGACTAAGTTCAGTTTTGTCAGGATGTCCCAACAGATGTTGAGACATCTCAGACCTGCTACCAGAATTAATTATTGATTAACAGATCAGAGATATTTAAGGAGAATTATCTGGAATTAATTAATGATGGATATAAAACAGAACAAGGCGCATCTGTAGGGAGTTTTAAATTGAAGATTCAGATTAAAACAGAAGACCTAATGCACCTAGAATATAGGAGGTAACAAACCCTAAATTCAAGGTGACAGCTGCTGCACATTAGGGCTGGATCATTCTACAGAAAGCCCAAAATTCAGAACCTATTTAAACAACAGAATCTCATAGAATTGAGCATGAATTTCAGAAGAATAAATAGGGTGTCTAGTGTTTTAATAGTAGGCTGTTTTTATGTACCACTTTATGAGCTTTTAAGCAAAAGTGCATTTGTGACTTGATTGAAACTGTGAAGTAAAATCAAGCTGTTTTGTTTGAAGTGTGACTTCATTTTAATTAAACTTGTAAACAAAATCACTGTGTGATTGAGGGGGAGTGAGTGGGGTACTCTTATCTAAGTGAGTCTTAGGTAGAAATTGCATTGGGTAAGTATTAAGTGATAGATTAAACAGGGTGGTTTAAGTCTAGAATTAATATTACTAATAGTGGATTTCCTCCTGGCTTGGTAGCCTCCAGATGTAGGTGTGGTTATACACTGAACTGGGTTAACAAACTTCTGTGTTGTTTATTTTTCCTGCTGTTTAAGTTTTGGTTAAAATTTGTCAAATGTCCTATTAAGTGTTGGAACATCTCTTAGGACATCTCATTACAGAATTTCAATTGGCATCAGAGCAGGCACCCTGCCTGTTTATACTGGGTGAGATCTAGGGAAAACAAATTCTGTAACATGGACAGAGATATAGGGTCAGTAAATAGACCACCTATACTGGATGGTTCTAATTATGACTACTGGAAGCCAAGAATGATTGCATTCTTAAAGTCACTTGACAACAGGGCATGGAGAGCAGTAATTGTTGGATGGAAACATCCTGTTAAAGACACCAAAGATGGATCAATAGTTCTGAAACCTGAAGAAGAATGGAGTAAAGAGGAAGAAGATTCAGAACTAGGCAACTCAAAAGCCCTAAATGCTTTATTCAATGGCATTGATAGAAATATTTTCAGACTGGTGCATCATTGTGAGCTGGCCAAAGATGTGTGGGATACCCTCAAGACAACTCATGAAGGAACATCAAAAGTAAAAATGTCAAGACTTCAACTTCTCACCACCAAGTTTGAAAACTTGAGAATGAAGGAAGATGAATCAATTCATGAGTTCTACATGAACATCTTGGATATAGCCAATACTTCTGGAGCCTTGGGAGAAAAGATGACTGATGAAAAGCTTGTAAGGAAGATTCTCAGATCTTTGCCAAAAAGATTTGACATGAAAGTCACAGCAATAGAAGAAGCTCAAGACATATGCTCCATGAAAGCTGAAGAACTCATTGGTTCCCTTCAAACTTTTGAAATGGGAATGAATGACACACATGCTAAAAAGAACAAAAGCATTGCCTTGGTTTCAAATGCAGATGAAGAAGAAGATGAGAAATCAGCAAATGACAAAAGCTTATCAGAAAACCTTGTCTTGCTTGGAAGACAATTCAAACAGATTCTCAGAGGAATGGAAGGCCAATCCAAATCCAGTGGAAGAAACACAGACTCTGAGAACAGGAGAACATATGATGCTAACAGAAAGTCAAAGTTTGCTGAAAAGACCAGTCAAGATAAAGGAGTCAAATGCCATGAATGTGAAGGATATGGACACATCAAGTTTGAATGTCCTACCTACTTAAAGAGGCAAAAGAAAGGTCTCTCTGTGACCTGGTCTGATGAAGACTCAGGAGAGTCAGAAGAAGAATCAGCTAAGCATATTACTGCTCTAGCTGGACTGTGTGAATATGATAGTGATTCCAGCTGTGGAGAGCTTACTTATGCAGATCTTGAGCAAGCCTTCAAGGATCTGTACAAGAGTAGTACTGAAGTATGCAGTGAGGTCATAAAGCTAAAAAAGCAGAATGAAGTACTAGAAGAAGAAAAAGCAAGTGATCAAGTAATTATTGATACCTTGAAAAGTGAAGTAACTCTTCTCAATTCTAAGATGGAACATATGTCCAAATCTGTTAGAATGATGAACAGCAGCTCAAATACACTGGATGTTATTCTTTGCAATAATAAACATTCAGGGGACAAAAGTGGACTGGGATACAACAGAGAAGAAGCCAGCTCTAGCAAAGCCACTTCAAAAATTACACAGTCAAACAAGATGTCCCAACAAATGCTTCAACATCAGAACACAAAGACTAACATAATGTTCCAACAGATGTCTCAACATTCTGGAAAGAACAAAATGAAGAAGAAGTATCAAAGATGGAGATGCCATCACTGTGGAAGATTTGGGCATATCAAACCTCACTGTTATAAGTTACATGGATATCCAAATCAGATGTGTCAGCAACCTCCTAAGCAAAAGACAGAAGTAATCAAGAAAGTTTGGAGACCAAAAGCTGACATTCAGACTGATCAAAGCCACACACCCAAGAACAAGATCAACAATCAAGCTTGGAGATCAGCTGAACAACACTCAGAGCAGAGGCATCAAAAGAAATCTCAACTCATCTGGTCAAAGAAGAGTACTGCATACATAGCACATACATCATTGAAAGTATCAGCTAAGGAAGACTGGTACTTTGACAGTGGATGCTCAAGACACATGACTGGATTGAAGAATTTGCTAGTAAACTTAAAGCCACATTCATCCAGGTATGTTACCTTTGGAGATGGAGCTAAAGGAGAGATCAAGGGAGTTGGAACCTTGGATTGTCAAGATGTTCCAAGATTAGATGATGTGCTGCTTGTTAAAGGTTTAACTGCTAACCTGATCAGTATAAGTCAACTATGTGATCAAGGATACAGTGTAAACTTTACAAAAACTGAATGCATAGTGACTAACCAAAAGCAAGAGGTTGTCATGAAAGGAGCCAGATCTAAAGACAACTGTTACATGTGGGAATTCCAAAATCTCAGTCTCACTTCAACCTGTTCTCTAGCTAAAGAAGAAGAAGTGAAACTGTGGCATCAAAGACTAGGTCATCTTCATTTCAGAGGCATAAAGAAGATCATATCTATGGATGCTGTAAGAGGTATTCCCAAACTGAAGATTGATGATGGCAAAATATGTGGTGAATGTCAAATAGGCAAACAAACCAAGATGTCCCATCCAAAGCTCCAACATCTGACAACTTCCAAAGTTTTGGAACTTCTTCATATGGATCTTATGGGACCTATGCAAGTTGAAAGTCTTGGTGGTAAGAGGTATGCCTATGTTGTGGTTGATGATTTTTCAAGATATACATGGATAAACTTCATCAAAGAAAAGTCAGATGTATTTGATGTATTCAAAGAATTATGTCAAAGATTGCAAAGGGAAAAATCCAGCTGTGTGATCAGAATAAGAAGTGATCATGGAAAAGAATTTGAGAATCAAAAGTTCTTAGATTTCTGTTCTTCAGAAGGAATCAACCATGAGTATTCTTCACCTATCACTCCTCAACAGAATGGGATTGTTGAAAGGAAGAATAGAACCATTCAAGAATCAGCAAGAGCTATGATCCATGCTAAGAAGTTACCTATGTATTTCTGGGCTGAAGCTATGAACACTGCCTGCTACATCCATAACAGAGTTACCTTGAGAAAAGGAACCCTGTCCACAATATATGAAGTCTGGAAGGGCAGAAAACCCACTGTGAAGTACTTTCATGTGTTTGGAAGTAAATGCTATATTCTGGCAGATAGGGAGCAAAGGAGAAAAATGGATCCTAAAAGTGATGAAGGAATTTTCCTTGGATACTCTATAAACAGCAGAGCATATAGAGTATTTAACTACAGAACAAATGTTATCATGGAATCCATAAATGTGATAATTGATGATGCTCCTACAGATGTCCCAGAAGATGTTGGAACATCTGCTGATATCAAGATTGAAGCTGAAGAAAAGAATGATCAATATAACTTCACTCAAAATGATACAAGGTCAGAAGATTCAAGCAAACCTCCCTCCATCAGAATACAGAAGGATCATCCCAAAGATTTAATAATTGGTGATCCCAACAGAGGTGTGAGCACTAGATCAAGAGAAGTGATTTCAGGTTCTTGCTTTGTTTCCAAAATAGAACCTAAAAATGTCAAGGAAGCTCTCACTGATGAATACTGGATTTGTGCTATGCAAGAGGAATTAGGTCAATTCACAAGGAATGAAGTGTGGAATCTTGTTCCTAGACCTAATGACATAAATGTGATTGGTACTAAATGGGTGTACAAGAACAAGTCAAATGAACAAGGAATTGTTACAAAGAACAAAGCTAGACTTGTGGCTCAAGGATACACTCAAATTGAAGGGGTAGACTTTGATGAAACCTTTGCACCAGTAGCAAGGCTTGAATCAATAAGACTACTGTTGGGAATTGCTTGTATCTTAAAGTTCAAGCTATTTCAAATGGATGTGAAAAGTGCCTTTCTTAATGGTTATCTTAATGAAGAGGTATATGTAGAACAGCCTAAAGGATTTGTTGATCCAAGCTGTCCAAATCATGTATACAAACTCAAGAAAGCACTTTATGGTCTGAAGCAAGCTCCAAGGGCATGGTATGAAAGACTTACCACATTTCTTATCAAGCAAGGATACAGAAAAGGTGGGATTGATAAAACCCTGTTTGTTAAAGATGAAGAAGGAAATGTCATGATTGCACAAATATATGTTGATGACATTGTGTTTGGTGGGATGTCTGATAAGATGGTCAAACATTTTGTCAAGCAGATGGAAGCTGAATTTGAAATGAGTCTAGTAGGTGAATTAACCTATTTTCTTGGTCTGCAAGTTAAGCAAATGGAAGACTCAATGTTCATCTCACAAAGCAAGTACTCCAAAAACATAGTGAAGAAATTTGGAATGGAAAATGCTTCTCATAAAAGAACTCCTGCTCCTACACATTTAAAGCTGTCTAAAGATGAAAAGGGTGAGAAGGTAGATCAAAGTTTATATAGAAGCATGATTGGAAGCTTGTTATACTTGACTGCTAGCAGACCAGACATTGCATTTGCAGTAGGAGTTTGTGCAAGATATCAAGCTGATCCAAAAGTCAGTCATCTCAATCAAGTCAAGAGAATCCTTAAATATGTTAATGGTACATGTGACTATGGCATAATGTACTTTCATGGATGCAAACCAATTCTCACTGGCTTCTGTGATGCTGATTGGGCAGGAAGTGCTGATGACAGAAAAAGCACTTCAGGAGGATGCTTCTTTCTAGGAAACAATCTGATTTCTTGGTTCAGTAAGAAACAGAATTGTGTGTCATTATCTACAGCTGAAGCTGAGTATATAGCAGCAGGTAGCAGTTGTTCTCAGTTGGTTTGGATGAAGCATATGCTCACTGAGTACAATGTCCCACAGGATGTCATGACATTGTACTGTGACAACTTGAGTGCAATCAACATATCTAAGAATCCTATCCAACACAGCAGGACAAAGCATATTGATATCAGACATCATTTCATCAGAGATCTTGTAGAAGAAAAGGTGATTTCATTGGAGCATGTATCTACAGATCTGCAGTTAGCTGATATTTTTACCAAGGCATTGGATGCTACTCAATTTGAGAACTTAAGGGGCAAACTTGGAATATGTTTATGTGATATCTAGCAGTTAATGAGATGTGCCAACATGTCATATGACATTGCATGGCTTAATTTCCAGATGGCAAAACTGGTCTGGACAAGATCTTTGAGAATTCCAATCCTAATCATTTGGACTGTAACGGCTACTTATTTAGGAACTCCTTATAAGCAGCTATCAAGAGTCTCATCACATCATCACAAGCGAATCACATTAACTAGCAATCCTTCAGGAATCATAAACCCTAAAGCTGCACATTCATCTTCTTCAACAATGTATCAAAACCCTAAAACATCTGAAGAAGTTCTCAATCAGAAAGACGTGGTTCATGTTACTCCTATTTCTATGGTGCCAATGCAATCAACACCATTAGACGAGCTCAGGGGAAGCGCTTCTCACTCTAAAAAGGCAAGAACACCAAAGAGAGCTAAAGATCAAGTTTGTAGCAAAGCCAAAGGAGGCATTCCTTCTCCTGCTAACATGCCACCAAAATCTTCAAACTATGTGGATGATTCAATCAAGGAGATTGTCACCCAAATTCTGTTTGAACAAAGAAAGGTGAGTGGGATCTCTGTTCCATTGCAAACCATGCCTGCTCCCCAAGAAGAACCATCTCAAACTGCAGAGGGCACTTCTGCAGAACAAGATGTCCCAATAAATGTTGGAACATCTGCAGATGAGAAAGAAAATTCATCTGATGATGAACAGACTGAGGTCCAAGAAAAGGCCTCAAGTGAAAGTGATAAAGAAAACTCTGAGGATCAGAATAAGGCCTTAAATGAAGATAATGACAAAGTTTCTGAGGATCAGACCAAAGCCTCAGATGAAGATCTAATTCCTGCTGATCAACAAGCTGAAGAAGAGACTGCTCAATCTCCTCCAGGGGTCAATCTGGAACAGGACTCTGATGCAGAAATCATAGCATCTGTCAAACCCAGCATAGCCAAAAGACTCAGGTCCAGGCAGGGTAAGATGCAAGCTGAAGCAGCAATTCTTGAAAAGAAGAAAGCTTCTCCAAAGAAAGGGAAAGCTAAAGCTTCTTTTGGGCCATCAAAACAATGGAGTAAAGTTCAAACTCAGAAAAGAAAGGCTGTCACACCATCAGATTCAGATGTTGAATCAAATGTCCCAACATCTCCTCCTAAGAAGAGACCAGCAATATCCAGAGCTTCATCTGCTGTACCAGAAGCTCCCTTGGATAACATATCATTTCACCATGTCTCTAGTGTGAACAGGTGGAAATATGTGTACCAAAGAAGGGTTGCCCTGGAAAGAGAACTGAGCAGCAATGCACTTGAGTGCACAGAACTGATAGACCTCATATCTGCTGCAGGACTGATCAAGACAGTCTCAGACCTCTCTCCCTGCTATGAACTTCTTGTCAAAGAGTTCATTGTGAATCTTCAGGAAGATTGTTCAAATGGTAAGTCCTCTGAGTTTAGGAAAGTTTTTGTTAGAGGTAAATGTGTACAGTTTTCTCCTCAAATCATCAATGAGTATCTAGGAAGAGAAACAGATGGACCCAATGAGCTAGGGAAAACAGATAATCAAATCTGTAAGGTGATCACTGCAAACCAGGTCAAGGCTTGGCCTGTGAAGGGAAAGCTCTCTGTGAGCATGCTTACTAGAAAATATGCCATGCTTAACAGGATTGGAACTGCAAACTGGGTGCCTACCAATCACACTTCATCAATCTCAACTGGTCTGGCCAGATTCATCTTTGCTGTGGGGACTCAAACCAAGATGGACTATGGAGCATATATTTTTGATCAGACTATGAAGCATGCCATCTCTACTGCAACAAAGCTGCCAATAGCTTTTCCATCATTGCTGTGTGGTATTGTTCTAAGTCAATACCCTGGAATTTTAACTGAGAAGGACATTGTCTGCAAAAGAGAGAGCCCCCTGGCCTTTCATTACAAATTATTCCTAAGTCACCATGCTGCAGATGTTAAAGCACCTGCTGGGACATCTGCTGGTCCCTCAACTGCTAAGGTTTCAATCTCCAAGAAAGAGTTAATTGCTGAGCTAAAGTGCACATGCAAGGAGCTTGAAGCAAGGAAGCTGAAACTGGAAGAAATCATTCAAAGATTGGAGAATGAAGAAGACCAGAAAGCTGCCTCTAATGCAAACAATGCCTCTGATGAAGACAGTGCTGCTGATGAAGAAACAGAAGCTGATGAAGAGACAGAAGTTGAGGAGGGAACTGAGAGTGATGATTCTGAGTGATCCAATGTATGTGAGGCATTTGTAATGACAGCAATGATGTGTAATTCTGGATAATAGTTCTTTGGCCCCTAATTTTGTGCCTACCAAGGGGGAGAACAACATCAAATGTAATTGCTGTTTAAATGATGAATGAAATCTGTTTGTTTCTGACTGAACTGAATAAGTGTGAATATTTCTGTTGAAACAAGACTGGACTCATATATGGTTGAGGAGGAGTAAAACTCAAATTTGAATCAACAGAATAGTAATGATTTACTCTGATAAAAAGAACTTCTGCTGCACTCTGAAAACCAGAAAAGATGTTAGCCAAAAATTAGCCAAAGGGGGAGTTTGTAGATGTTTAAGAATTGGCAGAATTTTTGACTAAACAAGAAATGTTAAATTCAGTTCAGAATGTCCTATCAGATGTTGGGACATTAGCAAACAGAGTATGTGAACTTGGTTCAGGATGTTCTACAAGATGTTGGGACATTGTATAAATGACTAAGTTCAGTTTTGTCAGGATGTCCCAACAGATGTTGAGACATCTCAGACCTGCTACCAGAATTAATTATTGATTAACAGATCAGAGATATTTAAGGAGAATTATCTGGAATTAATTAATGATGGATATAAAACAGAACAAGGCGCATCTGTAGGGAGTTTTAAATTGAAGATTCAGATTAAAACAGAAGACCTAATGCACCTAGAATATAGGAGGTAACAAACCCTAAATTCAAGGTGACAGCTGCTGCACATTAGGGCTGGATCATTCTACAGAAAGCCCAAAATTCAGAACCTATTTAAACAACAGAATCTCATAGAATTGAGCATGAATTTCAGAAGAATAAATAGGGTGTCTAGTGTTTTAATAGTAGGCTGTTTTTATGTACCACTTTATGAGCTTTTAAGCAAAAGTGCATTTGTGACTTGATTGAAACTGTGAAGTAAAATCAAGCTGTTTTGTTTGAAGTGTGACTTCATTTTAATTAAACTTGTAAACAAAATCACTGTGTGATTGAGGGGGAGTGAGTAGGGTACTCTTATCTAAGTGAGTCTTAGGTAGAAATTGCATTGGGTAAGTATTAAGTGATAGATTAAACAGGGTGGTTTAAGTCTAGAATTAATATTACTAATAGTGGATTTCCTCCTGGCTTGGTAGCCTCCAGATGTAGGTGTGGTTATACACTGAACTGGGTTAACAAACTTCTGTGTTGTTTATTTTTCCTGCTGTTTAAGTTTTGGTTAAAATTTGTCAAATGTCCTATTAAGTGTTGGAACATCTCTTAGGACATCTCATTACAGAATTTCAATACCTATAATTAGGATAGAAAAAGATAAAATAAAGCGTTGAGATAACAAAAGTTCAAAAAAGGAAGAAAAAAAAATATTCGATCCAATGTTGAAAAATTTAGAAATAAATAAATAAACAAGTTTCATATGATTTTAGGGTTTCCAATATTACACCTACGTTCCACTCCAATAACCCAAAGCACACCCTTGTATGTTACGAACCATAAGTCAAGTATCTCAGCACCATGCAATCAACCCACCCGATCCATCATTCCATTTCCTTTCACGACTTATTATACGTTATCACAAACCATGACATAGGAAGATTGTATTAGTCATTACTTTTTGTATACTCTCTTTTATTAGGTTTAGTATCCGCTTAGGTAGTTTTCCGTTCAAACTCCACTAACCATAGGATTCACCACTGAACATAATCATTTAGGGTAAGTCTAGTTCCCTTAGATTTTTCCTTTTGCAATTTGAGTTTCACTTCTCATCTTTAAAGAACAATCAAAACAGTTTATAAGGAATATGTGTACAATACGCCACGGGCCTTAAGCCATATGGGAAATGATTAATGGAGGTCTCCTCCACTCTTCTAGGATGCTTTACAAATGTTCCATTGGGGGAGAACTTGGAAAGTATTTGGTCTTGTATCATATTCTTTATTGTTGTACATATGATAAACACAAAAATCAAGACACTTGTCCTAAAAGACAATAAACAAAGACACCACATCTTCTCTTCTCATCTCCCATTCTTAGCGGACGATTATGAATTGTCTCGACAGTTCGACAATAAGACGGTAACGCACTCGATTCAACGAGTCTGGAAAGACCTGAGTTAGAACTAAGGCAACGTCATCCTAAAAAACACAAACAAAGTTCCCACCTTAGTTAGGGGAACTACGTCGACTCTGATCCTCATTTTCTCGATGAGGTACGTAGGCAACGGGGTAGGGCCCGTTCGAGCACATTCTTTATTCAGCAACATTTTTATTCCTCACCCTTTGAAACAGACAAACAAACATGGATCCCGTCGGGTACGGCAGACGAGTTGGGGTGTTAATACCTTCCCAGGTCGTAACCGACTCCCGAACCCAGTTCTTTGGTTCACATGACCTTATCCTTTCCTTTTCTCTTCGGTTTGTGTAGCATTAACTTTCCCATTCATTTGGGATAAAAATGCCTGGCTGGCGACTCTACCTTTTCCGCGCCACTTTCGTGTTTGTACTAGGATGAAAATCCCGGGAGCGACACATCTCCATAAACACCTTTAATTCAAAATTCAGGGATTTTTACAGAGATGCATCTCCATACGTGTTTTATTCATTAACCTGCACCATACCCTTCCATCTTCCTCCTGCATTTTCTAGAAAAGTCACTAAAAAACTTCATTTGAGTTCTTTTACTGCAAACCATTTCCATACCCTATTTAAGCACGTTTTAACAAGCTTTATTCACTTTATTCTACTTCATTGGATGAATTTCACTCCATTCTTACCCACTCCACTCAAGCTCCTCATCCACAACTCTAATTTGGTAAGTATCTCATTTCATTCTTTTGTGTGTGTGTATTTTGAATGATGTTTTAGTTAACATAGGTTGTTTATGCAACATTAGATAGTTGTACAATCGAAATTGGTAAAGGATATAGAAATGAATTGCCATTTGGTTGGAGGGAACAATAATGGGGGTTCTGCCATTGTTGAAAATTGCGAGTTCATCCGGAGATACATCTCTGAATTTTCTTTGTACTATTTTCGGAGATGTATCTCCAGATTTGTGCATGGATGCATTTTGATTGAATTTTTATGTTTTTTCTTGATTTTATTATATATGAAATGGATAAAAATAACCCAAAAAAAAATTATACTCAACCATGTGTCCTAACACGCATCATTACGATGTAAGAGGGCCAAGGGCAGGGCTACGAGATCACGAGTCGATGATACCTCGTTTGACTGTTCACAACTATCTAGGGCTACTTCCTGTAGTTGCTTGTCTTTGGAATCTAATTCATAGGGCCACATGTCCCTAGCTGATGAAGCACCTGAAGCCCGGGAGGAACCCATGGATAATGCTCCTGTAGATTGTTATTTAGGATACTTATTTAATACCTCATAAATACATCTTTATGGAGACCATGCTGCTAGGCATTTATGAGAAAGAAAGGTAGATTTATTTACATTTGCGATACATTTGTATATTTTAAAATACGAAAGAAAGATATTGGATTTCGAACAACCCGATACTGACTAGTTCATGAATGTTATCAAATACTCTAGTCATACTAATTTATGTGTTGTTTCATACACTACCCTAAACCATGGAATGCATGCGACATTTGCAGAGAGATGACATTCAGAGACATCATCTTTCCACCTTCCTATTGGCGAGATAACCATTAACTTGAATGACGTATCATGCCACTTGTATCTTCCCATTAGGGGAAAATTTCTATAGTAGAGAAGGCTTGGTCTAAAGGAAGCCAACAAGGAGCTAGTTACATATTTCGGGGTTCGCCCAACTAAGGCAACAAATGAGGTAACTGACACCAAAGGTTTTAATGCTAGATTTAAAATTTTGGAAGAACTTTATAAATACCACATGTAAATAGATATGGATGCCGATGGTGATGATATGTAGGTTGAGTACCACCGAGCGTGTGCATTGAGGTGTTACCTCTTGTTCTTGGTAGGCACATATATGTTTATGGACAAAAGTGTAACCTATGTCAATGTGATTTACCTTAAATACTTCATCGACTTAACATAGATTCACGAGTATAATTTGGAGGCCGCCAATTTGGTTTACATGTACTCAAAGATGGGCGAGGGTTGTCTCTGGAGGACAAAATAGATGAAAGGAATATGCACGCTACTTATTGTAATTTACTCTAACTAATAACACTTTTGTTACATTTGTTACAAATATTTTATCTTAATCATTTTTAGGGATGATTCATTTCTTACTTTCTTAGCATTCCTAGATGGGAAAATGTGCTTGACTACATTGATGATTGACCACATGCTGCCGCCTTTTCCCCATACAGAGGGAATAAGACAATCTAGCCCTTTCAAATGTATTTTGACTGTGTAGAGGTAAAAATCGTGAGTGTACGCTATTGATAAACTTAACTCAAGGAAAACAGAGTCCCCACCACGCTTTTATTTATTCCAAAAAGGAAAAGGAAAAAAGAGAGAATAAATCCGAAAAATTAAATCTAAAAGCAAAAGCTAAAAAAACAAGAGAGAATTTGTAAGGGGGTTGGTTACGAAATGGGAAGGTGTCAGCACCCAAAACGTCTGTGGTACTCCATGGGATCCCTTTAAAATATTTATGCTTTTTGGTTTGAAAAGGGTTTATCAAGTGAGAGTAAGAGGATGAGAAAAAGAATTTATTTTAATATTTTTGTGTTTGATGAAACTTTTGTCTCATGCCTACGTACCCACAAAGTGCAATGTAAGATCAAAACCCCGTAGTTCGTGGTAAAAAGAACAAAATTATTTGTTGGTTTTGATTGATTTCAAGAATTTAAAGACAAGTTGTCATCCTTTAGCGAATAATTCCACTAGAAAAGATGAATCATGTCTAAACATATGAAAAGGGTTAAAAGAAAAAGTGCACAAAGACACAAAAAGGAGTGAATGAGTTTTTGTATATTTTAAGGTATTTTGAAAATGATGCCAATATGCTTAAGTTCATTAGCATTTATTAAGAAATGAAAAGAAAAAGTAAAAAGCACTTGACCAAGGTCAAGGTTTGAATTATGAAAGTGGTGAAGGTTTTAAAAAGAAGAATCCATTAAAAAAGGGAGAATATTTTGAAAATTAAAGAATGAGAGGAGATAAATAGACTACCCTAAAAATAAAACATAAGAGATAAGGGAGGAAATATCTAACCACTTGAAAACACTTTAAAGCAGAAGTAAACGAATTCCATCCTCTTGAGGAAATGATGAGCCAAATAAAGGCTAGCATAACCACTCCATAATCAAGCAAGTGAATAAAATCCTAGTACTAAGTCCATATGTCAAAGATGTAGAAATCCTCCAAAGCAAGGGATATTAACCATAGTCCACCATTAAGAACAAGTATTTTAAAATGTTTAGGCCTTTATTAATGTTTTTGGTGTCCAAATGGACAAGAAGAAAAGAAAATCACAAGAAATAATGATATAAAATAAACATTATAATGGATGATATAAAGCATAATAAAAATAAAAGAGATAATGGAGCAAGAAAGAAAAAAAGGAATGGGAGAAAGAAAGTAATAAAAGTAATATAATAAAATACATAATAATGTGGTGAACTTAATCATCCCCAAAAGTAACAATGCCAAAAGGCTCAAGCGACAACCGAATTATGTTTCGCGTTTTGCACTATATGGTTGATCTATGTGCTCAAGCCATTGGTTAACAAAACATGTTAGAAGATTGATAGAATCAAATCATCTACAACAACAAGTTTAATAATTATGAACTTAGCACAAAGATCAACCATTCTTGGGCTTGTGCAACCAATCAAGGTTCAGGCCAAGAAAGTACAAATGGTGATAAGGATAAAGAGGGACAAATGTAGCGCTATGTTAAGCAATCGCCAAGTAACTTATATAGAAGTCACCATACAACGAGGTCGGTCAATACCAATTAAGGTAACTATTATCTGTGCTAATGCATGTTAGATGAGAAACATATAGGTTGTCATCCAAAAACAATGCCGCATGAAAAGAAAAAAAGTAACATCTAATCTTGATTATGAATTTAACAAAGGAATCCCACAATCCATAAAACTTTCATTGATAAAAAAAAGAGAATTAGAAGGAATGGGATGGAGAAGAACCAAATTGAAATTCACTTTTGAGGTCCTTCCATATTTAAGATCAATCACCTCTAATTGATAGATTCAAGCTTGAAAAACATATCAACAATCCAAAGCATCTCTTATGAATTTAACAATTCACTTGAAGATAGATTTGAATTAATGAATGTTAATCCACACTAATCGATATCAGAAGTACATTGATACTAAAGAGGAATTAATCTCAATAATACACTCCAAGATTTAAATAAGAAAGGAGGGGAAAAAGAAGTAAAAAGAAGAAAAACAACTCCAAAAAACAAAACAAAAAATACTCAATTCTACTTCAGAGTAACCTGTTACAACCAAGGCTTTAACCGTTTACATAGTTCAAAAACGCAGTTTCTGGGCAAAATAACACTGAGTAGGTTACTCTACGTGCAGTAGCAGAAAAATATGCAAAATTCAGCATGATCCTCTTTCAAAACATTTTTCAAACACCTTGTGATCATATATCTGAACTTGAACGAATTTTAGAGTAAAAACACATTGAAAACCAACAATTAAAATATAAAATGAGATCCAAAAGGATCTAGCTCAAGAGTCACCAAATATCTACATTGGGGATGATGAAGATGAAGGTGTAATGTTACACCCCAAAATAATTAGAATATTTATTTAATTGGTTTATAATAAATATTAGGGATTTATTGGTGAACTTGGCGAGATATTATGGTGCTAGATGTGTTTATGATGAGTGTTGTGTGATTTGATGAATTAAGTGATTATCTAGAATTATTTTCATAATGGTAATATAATAATATTATTTGGATTATTATTATTTAAAATAAGAAAGGAACATTAAGGGTAAAGTGGTAAATATGGATGAAGTTAGTGAGGATAAAAACATAATTACATATTGAGGCCCAAGGGGGTAAGAGAGAAAATTTTTGGAGAATTCATTTATCGATCGTATTTTGTGAGAAGTGCTCTGAGGAACGGAGGCGGAAAGGCTAGGGCGTAGAGGTTTCTTGAAGGTCTCAAGGAAAGGGAATTCAGGGTTTAACTCCTAAGGTATATGGAGTATTGCCTTTCATTATAATTGATATATGGTTTAGATTATATGTGATTGATTTGTGGGTTTTTAGGGTTTATGGGTATAACACCTTAATTTTTGCCCTAAGATTTCTTCGCATCTCATATGCATCTTGCAATACAAACAAGATCGCACTGGTTTCTCGGTTCTTCTCGAATGTAGGTTTATACCTCAAAGAGGATCACCATTTTCTTTTATTTTCTTTTATTTGTTTATGTTTATTAACCACTAATTAAAATCCAAAAAGATGTTTGTTTTCTTTTGTTAATCCTTTTTCAGGTCAAAAATGTCAAAAATAGCAGTCCCGTAGCTCGAATGAATTTTACAGATAAAAAGTCGAAGTCGATATGCAAATAATTCAAATTTATCTGATCAAGGATTTTTTTGATTTAATTGATTTATTCAAGGCATTCCAAGGTTCATGTGTTTATTTCCATGCCTTTTTCGACGTGCAAGAGAATCAAGTCGGAGTCTTAGCAGTGCAAAAGGAAAACAATTTTTTCACTAAGTAATTGGTTACCACCTAGGGTGTAATTGGTTACTTGCGTGCAAATTTAAAATTTTTGGCAGCAATCTCATTTTTTGAATTTTGGCACCAATTTTATTTTTTGATCACTCTTGGAATATTCTAGACCATCTTCATTTAATTCACATACACCATTGAAATTAATTCTCACCATAAACCCTCACTAATCACCACTTTTTTCATGATTCCCACCAATTTTTGAATTACCAAGCCTAATTTGAATTGCCAAAGCAAGTTCCATTCCACCAAATTCTCATACCTAGACTCATTAATATATGTCATTTCTCAAGATTTTGATAGCAAAAAAATCTCTTACAAAATATCCTCCAAAACCACAAATTCACTAAAGCTCTTCTTCATTTTTGAAAGTTATATCAAGAATTCACCTTGAATTCTTGATCAACTTTGAGCTAAGCCTTCATCCTATTCTTTTTTGTTCATCAATTTCAGTATATCAATCTTGATATTGGATCAATTAGAAGAGTGTTCTTGGGAATTCACTTTTTCATGGTTATACCTTCATCATCAACATTCAAGATGTAGATCCTTGATGTTTTTAGTTATTGATCTTTTAGATCATAAATTGTTGTTTGATTGCAGGGATTTCATTGTGTTTTGATTGTAAATTTCATGCTAATTTTGTTCATGATCATGAGGTTTTTGAAAAAAGATTTTAAAAGATGGATCATGCTGAATTTTAGCATATTTTTGATTCTGCATGTAGAGTAATCATTTATCGCTTAGGTAGTGACCGGATACCTGTGTTAATTTTTCCAGAAAACGGCTACTTTTGTACAGGTAATTGATTACCGCTTAGGTAGTAACCGGTTACTCTGAGTCAGAACTGAATTTTTGGCTTATTTTTTAGTTGTTTTTGGTTCCTTTCTTCTCCTCTCCTCCTCTATTTTTATTTTTACCTCGGGAGACATTTTTGGGACTGATTTCTATGTAATTTCAATGGACATTAGGTGTAGATTAGAGTATTTAATATTCATTAGTCCAAATATACCTTTAAATGAATTATTTAATTCACTTTAGGTACTTTGCATTAGTAAGATATTTTCATACTTGAATCCACCAAGATGAGTGATTGAACTTAAAGATGAAAGAATACCATAAGTGAAATTCAATTTGGTATTCATCTCTGGTTTCGTTCAATATTGCTTTCGGATGGCAATTTACATATCATTTATCTCGCATGAATTAACACAAATATCGTCCACCTTAATTGGTGTTGGCCGACCTCATTTGTAGGGTAATTACTCCGTAAATTACTCGGCGATTGCTTAACATAGACTTAAATATGTCCGGAATTCGAAATAAAAATCCAATTGGATACTTTCACTTTCGTGGACCGGACCTCGTGTTGTTCTCGAAATCCCAAAGTGATTGATCTTTTTGCGTTAAGATCCAAGAATTGTGAAGTTTGATGCGTAGTGACTTTGGGTCTTCCAATCTTCTTTCAAATTTCATTGAAATATTTTCTAATCGCCTTGATTAATCACTATAGTGTAAGATACTAAGCGGAATTGGTTGCCTTTTCGATTTTTGGTACTAAGTACCTTTGCTACTCTTTTGGTTGTTGATGATTAAGTTCACCATACCACTATTATGTATATTATTATTACTATTACTATACTAACATTTTAATTTCCCTCTTGCACCTTTATCTCCTTTATTTTTATTATGCTTTATATTACTTTATCATCCATTATCATGTTTATATTCTTGTTATTATATTAATGTGTTTATTTTCCTTTTGTCCACTTGGACACAAAAATATTAATAAAGGATTAAACCTCTAAAAAACTTGTGATCTTGATCTTGGACTATTGGTTACTATCCCTTGCATTAGAATTGAAGTTTTGGACTTAGATACTAGGACGCCTTCCATTTGCTTTGATCTTCATGGAGTTGGTAGTTTTTTCCTTTATTTGGCCATTTGCTAGCTTATAAGGATGGAACTCTTGTGCTCATAATTTGAAGCATCATCAAGTTTGGTTAGATATTTACTCCTTTATCTCTTTTATTTTTTGTTTTAGGATAGTCTCTTCATCTCCTCCCCTTCTTAAATTTTCAAAACTCCTCCCTCTTTCAAAAACTTCTTCGTTTTTGAACTTTAAACCATTTTCATAATCAAACCTTGACTTAGGTCGAGCGATTTTACTCTTTTATTTTATTTTCTTAAGTAAATGCTAAACCATATAAGTATATCAAAACATTTTTTAAAGAACGATAAAAAATACAAAACTCATCAAATCTTTTGTGCCTTTATGCACTTTTCTTTTTAACCATTTTCACAAGTTTAGATATGATTCATTATTTTTAGCGGAATTATTCGCTAAAGAATGATGACTTATATTTACATTTTAAAATCTATCCAACACATTAATTTTTCACTATTTGTACCACGAACTACGGGGTTTTGATCTCTCATTGCACATTGTGGGTACGTAGGCATGAGGTGGTAAACCTCTCCAAACACAAAAAACATTAAAAACTTAATTCTTCTCTCATTCCTCCACTCTCTTTTTACAAACCATTTTCAAACAAAAAGCAATAAATTTTTCAAAGGGTTCCCATGGAGTACCATAGACATTTTGGGTGTGTAAAACCTTCCCATTTTGTAACCTATCCCCTTACCCGGTTCTTGGCTTATTTCTTTAGCTTTTTGCTTTTAGATTCATTGGGATTTATTCACTTATTTTTCCTTTTCCACTTGGAATAAAATAAAAGCGTGGTGGCGATTCTGTTTACTTTGAGTTAAGTTAACCAATAGCTTACACTCATGATTTTTACCGCTACAATGAGGTCTATGATAAATTTGGTGAATTATGTGTTTTTATAAGAAGTTCATGTTTTACCGATTTTATTGGTGTGCCAGTGTTGTTATTATATTAGATTTAATCTATAGATAATGTTAGTTGGATGGATTGTTAATTGATGAGTACCTGTCGAAATCGATTAGGGGTTGGAACTGTAATCAGGAGATATTGAAGACGGTTAGAGTATATTGTAATTACAGGATCCCTGCAAGAATGGGAATGGAAACCCTTGCTAAGAGGGTGGCGAGCTCCATCCTAATCAATTTGATTGCTATGTGGCGAGGGCCACTAGTTGGTGGGTGGCGAGAGATACTAGTGCATGTGACGTCTTCCACCCTTATTAAGCACTTAGTGGCAGCTGCCACATTAAAATGTGGCCAGTGCAAATTTCCCTTCATACTTGGGAAAATGCCACTTGATGCCTTCATGTAGTGGCGGCTGCCACATTAAAATGTGGCCAGCGCCACATTCCCTTCATACATGGAAAGTACCACTTGATACCTACATATGTGGCAAGTTACACTTGATATTTTCATAGGTGGCGAGTGCCACCAACAATCATATGTGGTGAGTGCCACATTTATCCACTATTTTCATTTTTTGGAATATTTCTAATTCTGAGACCGTGAGCCAGTTTTGCAAATAGTCTGAGGCATTGACAAGTCACTGATGTATGTTATCTGATAGGAAAAGGATAATAAAAAATTAACCAAAATAATTAACTGAGAAATTGGTATGTTGACTATATTTATGTGATTTACACAATAAAACAAAATTGATTTTGAGGTTATTGTTGAAGTGAATAATTTGTTGTTTGTCATGAGAAAATGACACAGTGTTCAGTTTCTTTATTTCCTGATAAATATGATTTCAGTTTTGCATTTGGTTTGAAGTATTGGCCGAGGTATTAGAGGACAACATAATAATTTACATTGTAGAGAAAATAATAGGTAAATTAACCAAGTAACTATACTAGGATTTGGCTGAGGATTTTGTAAGTCATTATGATAGTGTTTGTGGGCATTATATTGTGAAACTTTACCGAGTAAATTCTGATTTGCCGAGAAGAAATATTTGATGCGTGTTATATGTTGTGTTGACAGTAATGTGTGGGAGTTAGGTGTATGAAATATGTGTAAGATAGTATGTGATATATGTGATCATAAGTTTTAAATCATGAGTCAGCTTTACATACCATTTGAAGCGTGCAAAAGGTATCACATCGATATAATTTATGGTAAAATGATATGAAGCATAAGATGTGATTATCTAGTGATTGTGTCATGATTTAGGTGACGCGATTTCGTGCCAAATTAAGTGTGTGTGTGTGTGTCTTACTATATAGTCTAGTGATGTTTTGCAGGATGATAAATCCAATGACAATTTGAAAGACGCTTAGATCCAGTGATTGCCTTAATCCCATTATGAGGATTAAGTTCAAATTATGATATGCTTTGGTTTTGTCATACCCTTAATTTTGACCCTAAGATATATACCTCATCAAAGGAAATCAACTGACCAAAAGACTGTATCAGACTGGTCTGGACAGTATCCCAACAATTAATCAGGATTCCTGAGTCCCTCAGAGGATTGAGGCAAAGGACCAATCATTAATACATAATATTTTCAAACTTTCAATCATTCTCAAAGGATCAATAAATCTCAAATGATGGAGAATCATTCAAATATTGTACAAAAATTTCAGTGATCCGAGCCCCGAGTCATCAGTATCACCAATTAGGGTTTCAGTCAACGGAGCACTCCAGATGGAATTTTTCATGGGAAAAGGAGCCAAAGCCTCCACATGTCATCAATAAAGGTTGACATGACTTTGAAAAACCATCTACAATTTCAATAGATGCAGAGATCAAGGATTTCAATATTAGGGTTTCACAGTACCCAAATTAGGGTTTCTGACTAATCGGGGAACCCAAAGTCAAAATTTTCCTCTAAACAAGATCCTATACCATAGGGAATGGTTTAAATAGATCATATACACTTGAAGTACACTTGAAGTTTGTGAACTGAATTGGAAAGTTGGAATCAATATAAGTCATGTAGAAGGCTTTTTGCTAAAGTGGAACAAATTGGTTCATGTGAAAACCCTAAATCACCACCTTTGGTATTTTGATCATATCTTGAGATTCAAAAATGGCATGAGGATGATCTAGTAATTTATAAAAAGGGGAGAGAATGATCTTCAACTTTCATGTTTGGAAAAATTCCATTTGAATCATTTTTGGTGATGAAATGTCAAGTTGAAGTTGGCCTAGAAAGCTTCCAAAAATTGAAAGTTCAAATTACAAGTCATTTACATTTTTGGTAAATTTTTCCCTAAGTATTGATTCTTGATGAATGATGAAAATGTTGACATATTAGGACCATATTAAAATCATGATTTAGACCTTAAGAATCCATAGTTGACTTTTCTTTATCAACAATTTACTTTTTCTTAGATCACAAGTAACTTCCTGACTGAAAACCTTCCTCGAGGAACCAATGCACCAAATTTCATCCATAGACACTTGGTAACACATAGAAGACCATGGGAACAAGTTATAACCAAAAATCCTTCAAAAGACCCATTGGAAATAAACCCCTAATTTGGGCCAGGTGTGTAGGAGGTATTGCACTATGTGACCTTTTTGATCCACACACTCCTTCTGGTGATTTGAAGTGTCACTTGAGATTTTATTAGATGTGAGAGGCCCTTCAGACTTGTTGAGACACTTGGCTTTTAATCCTAGCCTTGAATGATCATGCACTTTGTCGCTCCCGATAAATGGGGATGAGCCCATTATAAAGGTACAGACGCGAACAATCGGCGAAAGGAGGGTGTGAGAACACACAGGAGTGAACTCACAGGGAATGAATAGAGTCACCAGCTAGGCATTTTTATCCCGGAGGAAAGGTAATGCTGCATAAACCTAGGAAGATATGGATAAGACGGTTGCGAACCAGAGAGACTGAGAAAGGGGGTTGGTTACAACCTGGGAAGGTATTAGCACCCAGATCGTCCGTCGTACTCGACGGGATCCACGCTTGAAAGATTTGTGTTTTAAAGGGGTAGTGTCAGTGCAATTTGTGTATCAAAGAGCTGGAAAAGGATGTACAGGTGTCAGTGTAAGAGAAGTGAAGTGTATAAGTGAAGTGTCAGTGTTAGAACAAGGATGAAATGCCCAAGATAGAGAGGCTTAAAGAAAAAGGCTAGAAGGAGGGGGAATGTACAGAGACTTTTGTTCGATAACTGTTAAGTTATGCCTACGTATCCTCTCTTGCAATGAGGAAGTCATAACACCGTAGTTCGACCCAAAGAGACTGAAAGATAAATTGACTGTGAACTGCTTGCTTGTCTATGCTCAAGTGTATGACCTGTCTGGCCCAGGTGCAAACTGTCTTGCATTAGACGGAAGAAGTAAGTTCTCGGTTGTGAGTAAATGAGATGAGAAAAGAATCCCGGAGGAGACGATTATTGTTTGTTTTTTGTATTTTCAGTCTTTTATTGCTTTTTTGGATTTGTCATAAGTTAATGAGCTTAAGCCTAAACCAATGGGTTAGTAAACTCATCACATCTTCCCTCTGATTAGGGGTAATGAGAATACCTTAAGTGTGAAGTCAGCTTCTCACACTTAATCACCTTTGATGTAGAATTAAGATCATTATCCTACTTGTGATTATTTAGATGTTTTTGTTGTTTTTGTTTAGTGTTGAGTAATGAGATTAAGCCATAATCAGGGATTAAACAGACTCATTACACCATCCTAATAGAAGGATAATAGATGAGAATGTTTAAGCGGAGGAAAGCTCCTCAACTTAATCCATGATTAGGGATTAAACTCATGAAAAAACAAAGCCTTTGGTTAAGTGGATTTTATTTAGTGATATGATGATGAAGTGGATTTTATGATTTGTAAGACAACTTGAGGAGGACTAATCCATTAACACTAGGGTTAGTCCTTCTTAACCAATTAAGGAAGAATTAGAACCCTAATGCAAGGCCCAAGTTACAAGCTTGATGTCTTGATGGTTATTAGATGGATTGATTAAAGGATTTAAACACATTAAGGGTTTAACACTTAGGATTAAAGTTATACACTCCATCCTAATAGAAGGATGCAGGCATAAGCTTAATCACAAAGCCTTAAAGCCTTTAGGGTTTAGTCCCTGATTATGAGATGAGAAGAGAAGACTCAAAAGAGACACAAAGGTAAAACTAAGTGGGGGACTAATCAAAACCCTAATCATTGTCATGCTTGGTTGTTCCTAAGGTTTGTGAGGTTTACAAGAGAAATCTTCAGAGGAACCACCAGGAAGCAGATGAAAGGAGCAAAGAGAATCAAAGTAACTTGCTTCACTTAAGAAGACAAGTCACTTGAAGAAAGAAAGTAAGAAGAAGAAGAAAAAAAAGCAAGCTCAATCTCAAACACAAGATAAAATGCAGCAATGATGCGTAAGAGAGATGAAAAGAAATTGTGAGAAGTGAAGGCAAATTCACTTCTCAAAGTGACTTACCACCTGAAAAGTTAGTGAAAGGAATGCAATGCAATGCAAAATGAGATGAAATGGCATGATGCAAATCAAAACCAGAAGCATAAGTATGATGCTAATGATGCTATGAGATGATGCAAACATGAAACAAGGCATGAGTATGATCATATGAACATATGGATGCAAGAGGAGCATGCTTAGAACCATGATCATACATGAAAAGTTATGAAATGCAAATGGCATACCACATGGCAAATGCAAGAAGCAATGATCAAACATGATTCTAATATGTCTTAAGATGTCTAATGAATCAAATGGATGCATAAAATGCTATGGCAAGTCATGGTATGCAAGCAAATGCAAGATGGATGCAAAAGGAAGCCCAAATTAGGGTTTATGATCAATGCACCAAACAAAAACCAAAACCAGAAGCAAACATCAAGATAAAAAATTGAAAATGCATCCAAGGGAACCTTAAACCTATACAAACTCACTGCCCAAAGGAGGGGTTCTAACTCTTAACCTAGTGAGGGTTATGAATTTCTTAAGAATGCTAGGGTTTTAAGGTACCTTGCCAAGAAAAAATGTCAAACAAATTGAAAATGCAAAATCAAATCATGCCAATTTAATCCTATGAACTATATGATATGCAAGACACAATGCAAAAAGAATCAAAGTCCAACTCTCAATGGTTAGGCAGAAATGAATTTTGGAAGATTGAATCAAAATATTGCCTTGAAATGATTTTAATTCCATGAAAAATTGTCAAAAGACATCAAGATCAAAAAAGAAATTTGGTTTGAGGGTTGGAAAATGTTTCTAAATGATTTTAAAGGTTTCATGAATTTTTTGGTGATTTTTAAATACCTAAAAGTATTTTTAATTAATTAATTCTCATTAATTAATTAAAAATAAACTTTTAAATGATTTAAAAATATTTTTTAATGCAAAAAATAAAAATAAAAATGTTTTTGGTTTCTGAAAATTAATAAAAGTTTGCATAAAAATTTTCAGAATTTTTAAATGACTTTTGCTATTTTTAATAAAATGAAGAAAACAAATGCAATTAAATGAAATAAAAATGAAATAAAATGAGAAGTCAACCAGATCAATGGCCAGCATTCAAATGATACGCGCGGGAGTTGACTGGCGCCACATCCAAAGGCTGATATTCAAACCTATCTAATTAACCTAATCTGAATTAATTAAATTAAATAAAATAAGATTAGGGCTAATCAAATGATCTGGGCCCTTGAACACGCGCGGGAGTTGACTAAGTCAGCCAGATCAACGCACCACATTCAAACTACATTAATTACACAGATTAAACCCTAATCACTTTCAGGTGGCCGGAGAAGACTTTCGGTCGTCTTCTCCGGCAAGACCCTCACCTGAAAGTTGCTAAAATCCTCAAAACGCCATGAAAATGAAAACTAACCACCCAGAAATCATCCCCATTCAAAACTAAATCAAAACCCCTAAACAAAAATCATTTTTCATTCATTAATCATGCGAATCGAAGCCAAACATGTTTAGGTCAGAAAAGTTTCAGAAGCAACATACATACTCAATACTCAATCATTTTCGAAACAAAACATATCAGCATGATCAGTGGAGTATAGAGAATCATTTAGGAACTTAAAAACATGTTTCTGAAAAAAATGTTCTTGAGCTCACCTGAACTGGAGCTTTGATTCTTGGCACTTTCTGGCTGTCTTCTTGCTCTCAATCAACTCCACTGGACCCCCTGAGAAGCTTTCAATGCTTGCTTGAAGTTTATAATGGATGGTTTGAGAGATGGCAGAAGTTCTGTTCAAGGTGGGGTGGAAATCGTATTTCTGATTCAGGGAGTTTTAGGCTATGGTGATGGGTGCTTTGTGACCAGGGAAGTGTGCTGAGTTGATTTGTGAAGTTTGTTTGTGTGTTTGCAAGCTGTGCTGAGTGTTTCGAATGCTTTTGCAAGATGGGGTGAAAATGAAAGAGCTGAGTTCTGGACACTTTCAGGCTTGTGTTGTATGTGCTTTGGCTTGCTTTTTGCTTGTATAAACTAATGGGATTGGTCAGATGAGTTGATGTGTGCTTTAGTGATTGGTATGGCTCAAGTTGCCAAAATGTCAAAGTTGTGTAAGAGAGGCATGGGCTACTTGCTATCCAAGGACATATGGGGTGTCCTGCGCAGCAAGATGTGTGGAGAGCCCTTGGATTGTTTGTGAAGTCAGCCAGCAAGTGGATTCACACTTGAGTGAGTTTTTGCAACTTGCCTCCCTTTTGCTTCTTATGAGAATTCTTGCACCATAAGTCATGAAGATGAGTGATTCCTTGGCCCATTCTGAATTTTAGAGGTCACATGATCATGTTGTGAAGAAATGGTACACATTTGAGGCCTTTAGAACACTTGATCAAGTCATTTTGCAAAATGTCCCTTTGGTAGAAAACTTCAAATTTTGTGATTTTAGCCAACTTTGACAATCCATAACTTTTGATCCAAAATGAATTAGGTCATGTTATTGTACTTTTTGAAAAGGGAATGATCCATTCTACAACTTTCATGACCAAAGTTTTTCCATTTGAAGCATTTTTTAATCAAAAAGTAAAGGTTGAAAAAGTTTCCCAAAATGGCAATTTCATTAAAAGTCAAACTTTCCCAAAAAGTCAACTTTGCAAATGACTTGAAATTCTTCAATTTTGTGAACTTCCAATATCCTACATGATCAAATAAATACCATACACAATCAAAATGATGAAGAACACCTTTTGGTTGGGTCATTGGGGGCCTCAGATGCCCTGATTTTACACTGACTTGCTTGAAAAGTCAACCCTTGATCAGATGACTTCCCCAAGGAATTTCTTCATGAAAATTTATATGCATACTCCCTATACCATATAGAGACCAATAGAAACAAGAATGACCAAAAATTTTGGAGTTATGGCCTCTGAAACCAAAACCCTAATTCTAGGTCAACTGTGCAGTCAAACCTGGCTCTGCTTCCATACCATTCTCAGTTCTTGTGATTTTTTGACATTATTGACTTTGAGAGGATATAATATGATGCTTGAACATACATGGAACCCTTTGAAGTGATTTATGGCCTTTGGAGTGGCTCAAGAAGCTCTTGGATTGCTCAGATCACAAACCCTAGATGCAGATGATTTTGAATCTATGCAGTGGATCAAAAATGTGGTATGAGATGGTATGATTGGGTTTATGCATATGAAATGGTCACAAGCCATGGTGTGAATGAGTGAGGGCAAATTTGGGGTGTTTACACACTTTGATGAACCACTAACCACATGCCTTAGGCTTCAATCAATGAATGTATGCTTAGTTTTCTTTTGATTTAAATGCAATGAAATGTATGGCAATGGTATGCCAAATGTTATGAAAACGAGAGGGAAAATTTTAGGGTGTTACACATATATGTTGCATACTATAGCAGCAATAGTATGTATATATATATATATATATATATATATATATATATATATATATATATATATATATTAGGGTTTACAAAGATAAAACACTAATGGTCCTAAACAAATTGGGCCAAAAGCCACTTAGAGGAATTAAATAAATTAAGCAATAAAATAAAATAACTAATATAATATATGATCTTTCATCCATGTTGGTTGGTCCAATCTTCGTTTAGGCCTTGCATTACTACTTTTCGGCCCGAATTGAACCTTGGATTCAAGGTTCTTAGTAGAAGAAAGCCCAATGGAAACCGGGTCACTAGGGTTAGAAGTGCATAATTTATGGCTTTTAGTTGGTGGTGGCAGTAGATAAGCACGTGAACCTGCAGGAGTCAGTGGAGATCGGGTCCCACTTGGCATTGATAAGTCGTGGTATGGGGTGTGGAATAGATTTAAGGTTATGTGTCGGCCATAGAAGGATGGAGATTTATCTGTTGTGGATCCAACGACTGCACTATTGCTTGGGAAATCACAACATTGGGACACACTTTTATGGCCTCCAAAGCCTTATCAATTGAAGGGATAAGTATCTTTCATGTAAGTGGCAAAGACTTTTCATTTGGGTTTTGAACTCTTATTTTTGTACTTGAAAATCAGAAAGTTCCTTTTGTTTTCCCCTCTTAATTTCTTTGTTACGGTGCATGTTGGTATTATTTTCTTCACGATGGTCTGGAAACCCATAAGCTATGATCGTTTAAGTGGACCGTATTGTTGTGGTTTCTCAACAATGTTCGGAGGAGGAAAGGTAAACGGAGAAACATCTTCATTTTCTTCTTGATCTGCATTTTCCTCTTGATCTGTGTGTGGTCTAATGTGTGTTTGTAGTTGTTCAGGTGTTGTTGCCAGAGGAAGGTTTATGCAATCTGATGAAGTGTTAGAGCCTCTGTAATAGCGCAGCTGAGAGACGTGAATAACGTTGTGGATCTTTGAAGATGAAGGTAGTTCCAACTCATACGCGACTTTGCCGATGCATCTCAAAATGGTGAAAGGACCAAAGTAACGAGCTGATAATTTATGAGACGAACATTTTTGGACAGATATCTGCCGATATGGTTTCAGACGAAGCAATACTAGGTCACCAACTGTGAAGGTACAATCTACTCACTTCTAATTTGCTTGTTCCACCATGTGTTACCTAATTCTATTCATAATGGATTTTAACGTTTGTAAAATATCTTGTTTCTCTGATAGCAAGGTACCCACAGAGACGTCACTTGAGGATCCTTTTATGTAATCTAGAAGTGTTGGTGGACAGCGTCCGTAAAGTGACTCAAAGGGTGTCATGCCGATGGCGGTGTGGTGATACGTATTGTACCAAAATTCTGCAGGGTGAAGAAAAAAGAACCTTTGACGTGGTTGGTCAGTTGTGAAACAATGAAGGTAAGTTTCCACACTTCTGTTTACAACCTCTGTCCGGCCATCCGTGTCTGGGTGATATGTTGTACTGTGTTTCAAGATTGTTCCTTGAAGGCGAAAGAGCTCTTTCTAGAAGTTGTTTAGGAACAGAGGGTCTCGATCGGAAACAATAGAGATGGGGATACCATGGAGGCAACAAATTTTAGAAAAGAATCGCTTAGCGAGATCTGGAGTAGTTAAGTGTGTTGGCAAGCCTATGAAGTGGATGAATTTTCTCAAGCGGTCACTGATGACCCAAATCAGTGTATGTCCAAAAAAGAAGGTAAGTGAGTGATAAAATTCATAGTTAATTCCTCCTACACATGTTTTAGAATATCCAAAGGTTGTATTAACCCTTACTTCTTCTTTGGTAGGTATTTATTGCGTTGACTCATAGAACAACACTGAACAAATGTTTTGATGTATTTATGTATGTCGGGTCAGTTGAAGGATGCTACAATGCGAGAAAGTGTTGGTTGTACTCCAAAATGACCACCAGCAAGGGAAGAATGAAACTCATGGTGGATCGCCTGTCGAAACTATGGAATTAAGGGTATGTAAAGCTTGTCTTTGTAGAACATTAGGTTATCTTTGAACTTGTACAAGACTTACATATGGAGATCTGAGTTATATTTAGTAAGAAAATCTTGACCGAGTTTGTTTTTTGTGTAGTAATCCTGAAGCTGAGCTATAATGGTTGGGACTGGTGAAGAAATTGTGAGTTACACAACTTCATCTTCTATATTTCATCAACTCAGGGCATCTGTGTCGCTCCCTGGATTTCCATCCTGGTACAAATGCGAAAGTGGCGCGGAAAAGGGTAGAGTCGCCAGGCAGGCATTTTTATCCCGAAAGAACGGGAATGGTAATGCTGCACAAACCGAAGAAAATAAAGGAAGGACAAAGGTCCTACGAACCAAAGAAACTGGGTTCGGGAGTCGGTTACGACCTGGGAAGGTATTAGCACCCCAGATCGTCTGTCGTACCCGACGGGATCCACGCTTGCAAAGAAACTGTTTCAAAGGGTGAAGAAATGAAAGTTGTTGCGAAATAAAAGGAATTGGACTGGATAAAAGAAAAGAAAGGGGGAAAATGTAGGGAAAATAAAAGAGTGTGCTCGAACGGGCCCTACCCCGCTGCCTATGTACCTCATCTGGACAATGAGAATCAGAGTCGCCGTAGTTCCCCTAACTAGGGGTGGAAAAATTGCTTGTGTTTTAAGCCTGAACTGCTTATGTCAATGCTCAGGTGTTGCAAGCTCGGATGACGAGTGCGTAACCGTCTTGCAAAGGGACAAGTAGTAGCAAGTTCGTACGTAAGGAGTGAGTGAGATGAGAAAAGAAGTCCCGAAGGAGACGCTTATTATTTGTTTGTGTTTTTTAGAAGTCTTTTATTGGTGTGGCACAAGAGAATGAACTCAAACTCTTTTCCATGGAATGCGTACTTGCTACTACATTCTAAGATGGAATAATAGAAAAAGCACACCAAGCAAAGAGAACTTATCCAAGACTTGTTACCAAGGGAAATGGCCTAAATTCATTGACTTGTTGAATTTATTAAGTGTTTTAGTGATTAAAATGAAGAAGTATTTTTTAGGATTTTTCTTGATGAAGATGATCTCATGATCTGACTTGTGCATCATGCTAGAAAAATGCATTATTCCACGATGGAATAAATACATATGCCCCATGGAATAAGGCTATTACACAAGAGGCCACTTCTTTCTTTATTAAGGTGTTTTTTAAGGTTTTGTTTTGAGATGAGAAAGAAAAGAGAACCAAAGGAGCAAAAGGCAAAAGTCTAATGGGGAAAGACTAAACCTAAAGTTATCATGCAAAAAGTGGTCCTAAGGTTAGTGAGGTTTGAAATTATCCTAAGGAAGAGCCAAAGAAGAGGAGAGAAAGAGAGGAGAAGAAAGCTAGAGAACAACTTACTCCTCTAAAGGAGATAAGTTGCTCCTAAGGGGGAAAGATGCAAAGTTGAAATGCATGATGGCATAAGGCATATCAAAAACCACAAAGTAGAAAGAAAGTTAAAAAGAAAAGATGAAGAGTTGAAATGTAGATAAACATCCACCTTTCTCTTACCATGAGCCCCTGAAATGTTAGCAAAATTCCAGCAAATATTCATCACATCAATCAACACAATTCATGGAATTAGCATGCTCAAAGTTCTAGAAAACAAAGTCAAACAAACATGCCAAGCTTTGCACATACATGAATTTACGCGTCTAGAACATGGAGGCATGCATCAACCAGCAAAAAAATCACCCTAAACTAGCATATTCAATGATCATACAATGATCCATGGCAATCAAAGCAAGTAAGGGGAGCAAACAAGCTCAAAACAGCTCAAATATGGCACTCTGCTTCAGTGTTAACCGGTTAACCAAAGCGTTAACCGATTAACCAGTTCAACCCTGCAGAAAATAGCATAGAAAACAGGTGCATTAACTGGTTAACCAAAGCGTTAACTGGTTAACACTATGAAAACAACAACAATTCATGCATAAAATCAGCTCCAAACCAGCTTATCCAAATAATTCCACAACAGACCAGCGATCAATTATGCATGAAATAGTTGGATCAATTCACATTAATCAAGCATCATTAAGCTCATGAACATTAACACACGGATCCGGTTACAAATCAACCAATCAATTCAAGCAAAACAAGCAAATACACAAACACATGGTGGATCTAAGCACAAGCATGCAAATAAGCTAAAAACAGAGCTAGATCTGAACTTAACCAACCTACAAAGCTGAGGTGTACTTTGGTAATTGTTGTTTGAGCTGGAAATGAGGAATCTCGTGGAAAACTTTGAAGATCTGGTGCTAATCTTCACACATCATGCAAAATAAATGCAAGCAAATGATCTTGATGAAGAATTTTGGCTCCAAAATCACTTCTAATCACCAAATCAGATCTGAACCAAGTAGTGAAACCAGTAAATTGATGCAAAGAAGCTATGGATGGAGGTGTAGTTCCAAGATCTACAAACTTAATGCAAAGTTATGTGATCTTCAAAGAGGAACTTTGAGTGATTTGGAAAATTGGGAGAGAAAAATGAGAGAATGGTGAGAGAGATGAAAATTCAGAAAAATGAGAGATGAATTATGAGAGAGCTCCCTCTTGGTTTGGAGGGAAATTGAATAAATATCATTTAGGTTTGGGGCCAAAAAGTTTGGCTTGGGATCCAAAAAAATATGGTTTGGAATTGGCTTAGAAAGTGATTAGGATCTAGCCTTGGAATTATATGCTTGGATAAATCATCTAGATCCTTCTCCAAAATTCAAAATGAATAAAAATCATTAAATTGAAGATTGGAGCCAAAAACACATGCTGAAAATGCTACTGGAATTCAAAATTCGCAGCCGTTAACCGGTTAACCAAAGCGTTAATCGGTTAACGCAAGCAAATTTTGAATTCTCCCTCCTTTTGGTGGGAAACCTCAAGAATAACCTGGCGCCAACCGTTCTGATCTGATTTTGATCCTAAATCTTTTTAGGGCTTTGACCATGATACCAAGCTTGTATAAAAGGTCATGTGAGCTTCCTGCCAGGTCACCATGCTCTTGACTTTAGCTTGCAGTGCTTTGAATTTCCCGGATGATTGATCATATGCCTTATGCTAGAACATGCGAGTGTTATGCTTCATCTCTCTATGGAAAATGCTAAGAACATGACATGCTGATGATGATTATGATATGATGATGATGCTAAAAAGAAGATGGAAAATTTGGGGTGTTACAATCTGCTACTTGGTTACTTTTTACAGGGCGACTTCGGCCAATTCAACACAGCTTGAATCTTAGACGAATCTGGGGTTACACCTTTATAATAGATAAAATGACCTAAATAATCAACATTTTTTACAGCCAAAACACACTTGGGCAGCTTAGCAAAAAATTGATTAGTAGAAATCAATCCTAAAATCAATCTCAAATGACGTACATGATCATATAAGAAAGAGCTATAAATGATAATGTAATCAGAAAAAACTAAAACAAACCTTTTTAAGAGAGGGCGTAACAGATCATTCATTACCGCTTGAAAAGAACTAGGAGCATTAGTCAAACCAAAAGGCATAACTAAAACCTCATAGTGCCCATCAAAGGTTCTAAATGTTGTCTTATGCGTGTCCTCTGGTGTTACCCAAATTTGGTGATATCCTGACCTGAGGTCAATATTTGTAAACAAAGATGAAAAACCTAACTCATCGAAGAGCTTATCAATGGTTGGTATAGGGAAATGGTCACAGATAGTGAGGGCATTTAGTGCGTGTTAATCTATACAGAATCTCCAAGTACCATCTTTTTTCTCATAAGTAAAATGGGTGACGAGTAATGATTGTTGTTAGGTTTAATAATGCCTTCATTTAGCATGTCATGAATAATATTAGCCATGGATTCCTTTTGTGAGTGTGGGTACTGGTAAGGTTTAACATTAACGGGGCTAGACTTTGGTTCAAGAGCGATGTGGTGATCATGTGGTCTGGATGGAGGTAAGCCTTTGGGTGGTTGAAAAATGGTGGAATGGGATTATAGAATGGCTTTGATTTCTGGTGGTCGTTTGGGTGAAAGTGATTGTATGGAAACAAGTAGATCGATAGTAGGCTCGGAAAGGGTGTCTTTAGTAGGTTGATATAAGAGAAGGTGAATGGAAACTATGGAATCAGTGTGAAGGAGGTGGTAGAATTGGTGAAAGGTAGATTGGGACGGAGTTGTGTTTGAGTCACCAATGATAGTGATTTCTTTGTTGTTGTGGGTAAATGAAAGTTTGGGAATTGATAAGTCAGCAAGGATTGATCCTAAGGTATGCATTCATTCCATTCCTAAAACAACATATGCTCATTCGATTGGTAACAAATAAAATGGAATGCAAAATAAGTGGTTTTGCAAGTTGATTGGAATTTGAGGGCATAATCCACTACAAGTAAATTGGGAACCATTTCCCACCATAATAGAGATATTAGGGATTGTTTTGTTGGAATCTTTAGATGTTGAGCGATCAGGGGTTAAAGGATGTTGTGGGTACTTCCTGTGTCAATTAGGATAGTAACTTGTAAGCCATCTAAGACACCTTTTAATTTCAATATTTTTGGAGAAAATTGCCCATTAACAGCTTGAGGTGAAAGATGAAAATAAGTTTCTTCTAAATTCTGAATTTCCTCTATTGTTTCAGTCAACTCGACTGTCACATCAGTTTCACTTGGAACCTCATCATCAGACATGAGCAGTAGAAATTTATAGCAGCACAACGGTGGTATGGAATGAATTTCTCATCACAAGTAAAACATATACCATTAGCTCTTCTTTCTTCACGTTAAGCAGTAGTGATCCTTCGAATGGGGAGACGAATGGGGCGTTAGTGGTTGTAAATGTTGATATTGTTGTGGTTATGGGGCTGTTGATATTGTTTGTAGATGCTTTTGGGTTTATGTTTTAAGGGTTGTAGGTGGTAGGATGTTAAAAGTTGATAGGTTTGGATGATTTGAATTTAGAATCCTTCACTTTGGACTTGATTAACTTAGCAATACCCACAACTTGAGATAAGGAGTATGACTGATGAATAGCAATTTCATTACGATTTTTTGGAATTAAACTGGATATAAAACAATTTAGCATTGCTTCAGGAGGTAAAACCATCACTTAGTTAGCTAGTTTCTCAAAGTTTGATTGATATTCTGCCACTAACCCATTTTGGCGCAATTTGAAGAGTTGGGCTTGATGGTTTTCATAAGTTGATGGACCAAAACGTAGTTTTAAGGCCCGACAAAATTTTTTCCAATCGGTTAATTGTTGACTTTGAAACATCCACTTATACCAGCCAAGGGCTTCACCCTTCATGTAAAATGCAGCCATAGGGAGCCGTTGTTCCATTGGAATATTATAAAATCCAAAGAATTTTTCTGATTGGAATAGCCAATCCATTGCATTTGTACTATCAAATCCATTTAGTTATATTTTGGGATTTCTTAGGTCGTGATAATGGTGTGGTTGTTGCTGGGTAAATGGGGGAGAAGTTTGTGTGTGTTGTATGAATGGGGTTTGAAAAGGGCTGGTTGAATAAGGTCTAAAAGCATAATGAAGTTGTGGTATGGTATAGGTTGTGGTGGTTGAAATGTGAGAGGTGGTGGTGGGGGTGGTGTGGAGATTTGAACATGGTAGGAAGAGGTTTGTGTTGTGGGTTGGCTAATGGGTAGGGGAATATGTAAGAGTGGAAATGCGGTGCTAATAACCACACTTTCAGCACTGATTTGGGGTAGAAAGAGGGTTAGAAATACTTGAGGTTGTAGATCTAGTGTGTTGTGTTGTTGCTACCATGGCTACAAATTGCTGTTGTAGTTGCTGTATCACGAGGGAGCTAAGTTCCGTGAAACTCTCCTTCATCCTTGTGTTTAGGTTGTTATTCAGCAGACCCAATTGTTGGGAAATGGCTTCATTATTGTTCTCCATTATAGACTAAAGAGCTTTGTTTGAAAGGATGAAACCATCCAAATGGAGATTTGTGTGTTGAATAGATTCATCTAGGTCTTTAGGGGTTGGGTTAGTTATTTTAGGAGGCATTGAGGAAGTTGATGAAAGCATCAATGATGTAGTTTAAATTCTGAAGTTATCACTTAATTAGGGGTTTCACCATTGAAATAAGCATTAACTAATTAAGAAGGAAAAAAAAGAAATAAAATTCTGATTTCATATATCTTGCATACTATAGCAGCAATAGTATTTATATTAGGGTTTACAAAGATAAAAAACTAATGGGTCTAAAATAGATTGGGCCGAAAGCCACTTAAAGGAATTAAATAAATTAAGCAGTAAAATAAAATAACTAATAGAATATATGAACTTTCATCCATGCTGGTTGGGCCAATCTTCGTTTGGGCCTTGTATCATCAACACATGTGAGATTAATGCAAGAGAGAAAATATAATTTCAAAGATAGAAATGTTGAACCAAAGTTGGTTTAGAGAAAAATTCTCTTTAATTTGGCCTTGATGATAACAAAATGTAAGAGTGATTTTATTGTCTTACATTCAATGCATGTGTATAATAATTTAAATAAATTCAATTTAATACATTCAATATTATTATAAGTAGCAGTATTAATTAATTAAATTAAGAATTACATTAGTTTTATAAAATATTAGCAGTATAATAATAATTATTATGTGGCTAGGATTACTTGAGTAGCACTGTAGTAATTAATTAGTAGTAAAATTGGTAATGAGTTAAACTGAATAATTTAATAGCAGTAATGGTTAACTAGTATGTAGCAGGAAGAGGTTCAGTAGCTAGTCGGTGTTGGAAAATTGTTTACTGATAGTGTAGCATGAAACATAATAAGAGTCACTAAGAAGTAGAAATAGCAGAGTGTTATTAGATAATTAATTAATTAGGTTGTTGTTACTAAGTTGTGATATTATGTTGTTGTTTTGTGGTTATATAACTATTATTGTTGTTATTATGATATTTGAGTTGAGTCGCATTGCATAACATATCAAGTTGGAGTTGTTGCTCAGTAAGTTGGTATGGATTGGCAAATTAAGTTGAAGGCTTATGCCTTGTTGTTGATGCCTCTATTAATTGGAAGTTTATTAAGTTGGGAGTTCTACTCCAATGGTACCACATGCATGTGCATTTGTCTAAGTTGCATTTCGAAGTTGCGTAATTATGTTGTTGTGTCATATCTTGTGTTGATTGACGTTGTTGTGAGTTGGAAGTGGTGACTTTATATAATTTAATCCAATATGTTATTTATCATATATTCGATTATATTGTTCAATATCTCACCCCTAATGTTTGAATGTTACCCTCTATTGGTATTGTGCAGGTAATTCAAAGTAGGGCTTAGTACCTTAGTAGATTCAAGTCGGTGTTGTCGCTCTGATACGTAGAACTCGGGGGGATAACACATGTTTTCTGTTGATGTTGGATTTTATTATAGTTGCTGAGATCTAAAGTTGTTCTATTAAAGAATTGTTGTTTTTAAGCTATTTTGATGTTGAACACAAGTTGTGCCATTAAAAGTTGAATTTTATGAATCTGCTGCGTATTAATGAAAGTATTTGTTTTAAAGACTAATCTGTTGTTGAAGGTTGTTTTAAAGTTTATAATGTAATCATTTCACGTGTTTGCCGAAACTTATATACTCTGATTCTATTATAACTTATCGGATAGAAATGGGGTCTTACACGAATCAAAGCCATAACTAACTCCTTGTTGGCAGTTGGAGATTCTATATCTGAATTGGATCAAGTTGATTCTATTATGTAGGGATTGCCAGAGGAATATATTTCCTTTGTGATGCAGATGTATGGTTGTGTCTCACCCCACCCTATGTGATGTGGAGGCGTTGCTTTATGTTCAAGAGGCTCAATTTGATAAATTTCGTGAAGAAATCGCAGCAAATACTATAGTAGCAAACATTTCTCACACCAATCTAGAAACCAAAAACAATAGCTCCAGAGGAGCTTACTCTGCAGCTCGTGGTAGAGGGAGATACTCCCATGCCAGAAGCAGAGGAAGAGGCAACTACACAACTGGAAATTACCCTACATGCGAGCTATGTGGAAAGTATGGTCATGAAGTTTCAAGTTGCTGGCATAGGTTTGATGAAAGCTTCATGCCTACAAGGTCCAATAGTACTTCAGTTGAATCCACTGGCAATAACAACAATCAACAGGTAACAACCTCAATATCTGAAGCTCCTCAAAGTTCACAATCTGTAGTTATGGTTGCTACTACCAGCAGACCACCTGCCTATACTCAGGAATATCACTTACCCTCTGAGCTCGAATCTCAAGCTTTGTTTGCTGATTCAGGTGCTTCTCATTACCTAACTCTTTATGGTTTTCTATTACAAACTAGTAAACCTTATTTAGGTACTAATAAGGTATATGTTGGCAATGGTCAAACTTTGTCCATAAAATATGTAGGCTCTACAACATTTAAGTCCACAATCCAACCTTTTTGCTTGTTGAGTCTTAATCATATCCTTTATGTTCCTTACATTACAAGAAATCTCTTGTCAATTTCCAAGTTTTCTAGTGATAATAGTGTTGTATTTGAGTTTCTACCTAACAAATGTTATATAAAATCACAGGATTCTAATCAGGTCATTATGGAAGGATTACTTGTTGATAGTGGACTGTATTGTATTCCACAACTGCTTCTATGTCTCAAGAAGTCTTGTAATCTCACCAATAAATCTAGTAGGTTCAGTGGCATTCACAGTTATGTAGCTTCTCAGTCTTGTACTAATAGTTTAGAAAAATGTAATAATAGTACTTTATGGCATCATAGGCTTGGCCATGCCAATTACAACTCTGTAGCTATTGTACTTAAAAAGTGTAATATCTCTTCTAGTAATAAAATTGATACTTCCTTTTGTACTTCTTATTGTCTTGCTAAAGCTTATAAATTGTATGATCCTCTCACAACAACTGTCTATCATAATTCCTTTAACATTATCTATATTGACTTATGGGGTCCTTCCCCAAGTAACTCTAGCTCAGGGTACAGGTATTACATTGCTTTTCTTGATGGTCATACAAGGTTTACCTGACTTTACATGCTTAAGACAAAATATAAAGGACCACAAGCTTTCAAATTGTTTTTAACCTTTGAGAAAACACAATTCAATACTACAATCAAAGTTGTTCAATCAAATTTTGGAGGTGAATTTAGACCCTTTACTAAATATTTGATTGAGTTGGGCATTAATCATAGACTCACATGTCCACACACTTCTCACCAGAATGGCTCGGTAGAGAGGAGACATAGATAAATTGTTGAAATGGGACTGACTTTACTTGCTCATGTTGATCTACCTATTTCCTATTGGGACTATAGCTTCTCAACTACAATACACATCATAAATAGGATACACTCTTCAAATTTTCCTCATTTCAATTCACCTTTTCAGGCTTTGTATGACAAAGATCCTGATTACTCAAGATTGAGAATTTTTGGATGTTCTTGCTTTCCTTTACTAAGGGCCTATAATAAACACAAACATCAAATGAGAAGCAAAGTGTGTGTATTCTTAGGTCCCTCTCCATAACATAAAGGGTTTAGGTGTTTGAATAAAGATGGCAGAGTTTACATCTCTAAAGATGTCATTTTCAATGAACAAATTTTTCCCTTTCAAAAGATGTTTGCTACAAAGGTAGTACCTAATGCAATTCAGGATGTGTCATGTGTTCCTTGCCCAACTTCTAGTTTCTTGAACACTAGAAGTGTGGATACTCGTTCAAGTCAGTATATTCAAATTTCTAATGGATTAACACCAGGCAATGTGCAACTGATTACTCATTTAGTTGAATCTGGTCAGGTGTCCAATCTTGAAAAATACTGATAATGTACAACCCACTCCTACATTAGCAGACAATCCTCTAGTTAGTACTGCAGAATTGTATGTGATACCTGCTCAGACAGTTTGCACTCAAAACCTACAACTTGGAAATGTACCTAATCCATAAGTCCTCTTAGGTCTAATAACCAGCTTGTCTCCAATCACTTGTCCCCTACTAGGGGCAGTTCTTTATCACCCATATTTATAGGTCCTCAAGACTCTTTACATCAGTCTTCCAGCAGATCTACTACACCGCAATCTGGTTCTACTCAAAGTCAACTATCATAAGACAAAGTCCTCTTACTCCTATTGGTGAACATTTATCCACTTCCTCCAGTCACACTCACATAGCTGGTATAGTTCCTTACACTACTCTTGAAGTCTCTTATTTTCCTAGTAGTACTAATAGAGAGTTGTCTTCAAGTGTTAATCATCATGTGCCCACAAACCCTGAAAAGTCTCCCACATCTGAACACTCAAATTATCAAAGTGTCTCAAGTATGCATAAAGATATCTTGTCCACTCCAAGTCATAATCTAACTTTGTGTACAAATGAACTTACTATATCCTCTTGTATACCTGTGTCTGATTCATCTCAATCTCCTTCTATTGGCACTATGTCTCATGTTGCTCCTTTACTAGAAAATTAACATCATATGCTGACTAGAGCCAAGAATGGTAAGTTAAGACCTAAAGTCTTCCTTGGTCATTCTGAAACTGAACCCAGTAGTGTCAAACAAGCTCTCACCAAACCTGAGTGGGTCAAACCATAATAGAAGAGTATAATGCTCTCATAGACAACAACACATGGGTTCTCACTCCTTTACCTCCAGATAGAAAAGTTATTGGATGCAGGTGGGTGTTCAAAATCAAAGAAAATGATGATGGTAATATCCATAAATATAAGGCTAGGCTTGTGGCAAATGCTTTCATCAAGAGTATGGGTTTGATTACATTGAAACTTTTTCCCCAATAGTCAAACCTACTACTATCAGAATCATACTTATTCTAGCTATAACACACAAGTGGGAGGTTCAACAAATTGATATTAACAATGCCTTTCTCAATGACATCCTTCATGATGAGGTGTACATGGCTCAACCAACAGGTTTTCTGAATTTTAACAAAACTATGGTGTGCAAATTATAAAAAATACATATATGGTTTAAAGCAGGCTCCAAGAGCCTGGTACGAGAAGTTGACTCAAGCCCTTGTTCAGTTTGGTTTTACAACTTCCAAGTGTGATAACTCTCTCTTTACTTACTCCAAGTTTAGTGCCACTTTATATGCATTAGTCTATGTGGATGACATTTTAGTGACTAGCTCTAATATAGATCTGATTCACACACCCATTAATAAGCTCCATCGTGATTTTGCCTAGAAAAGATTAGGTAAACCAAGCTATTTTCTAGGAATTGAGGTACAACACTACAACAATGGCTTCATGTTTCTAAGTTAGTCCAAGTATATCAAATATTTACTTACAAGAGCTCTAATGGAGAATGCAAATGGAGTTCCCACACCAATGTTGAGCAACTGTTAGTTGAGCAAGCATGGCACGTATATCTTCTCTAATCCTCAGCAGTACTGGTCAATGGTAGGTGCACTTTAGTATGTGACTTTGACTAGGCTTGGTATTGCATACAGTGTAAACAAAGCTTGTATGTTCATGGCTTTCCTTCTGGATTCTCACTGGGTAGTAGTAAGAAGAATCTTGAGATACTTGAGTGGTACAATGCATCATGGTTTTCTTCTATCTCAATCCTTGGCAACTTCTCTCTTCGTTCCTATAGTGACTCTGATTGGGCAACCGATCCAGATGGTAGAAGATCTACATCTGGCTCATGCATCTTTTTTGGGCCAAATTTGGTGGCATGGAGTTTAAAGAAGCAGTCCTTGGTAGCAAAATCAAGCACATAAGCAGAATACCAGGCTCTTGCACACTCCACCTTTGAACTACTATGGGTTGAATCACTTCTGACTAAGCTTGGTATTCATATTCATCCTTCCACATTTCTATGTGATAATCTAAGTGCAGTGCTTCTGTCACATAATCTTGTGTTTCATGCTCGAACGAAGCACATTGAGTTAGATATCCACTTTTTCAGAGAACGTGTCGTCGCAAAGAAGCTCCAAGTCCAACATGTTCCTGTTGCACTATAGATTGCGGATACTCTTACCAAACCGCTTGGTACTGCAACTTTTCAATCATTATGTGACAAACTCAAAGTTGTGATACAAACCATCCCACACTTCAATTTGAGGGGGGAATTAGAGGTGAATAGAATAATATACACTTATCTTAGTTAGTTACATAGCTTTTTACCCTAGTAACTAATTCTATTATTAGTTTATTATATAGTTTTAATATTTCAATTAGCTTTTCTCATGTTCCAGCTAAGCAGCTCAAGATAAACTAGCATATATATAGGGCACACATGTAATGGTGATATTAAGCTAATACATATTCTTCTTCTTTCTTATTCCTTTAACTTCTGCATATAGTTGCATCCTGAGGATCCATCACTGCAAAAACGCCATTGTTAGAGAGTGAACAATGGAACCAATAAACTCTTCTAACATGCGACAATACCTTATGTGTGTACTAGATCGTGGAAATAGCTTGCTGCAAAAGTATAAATATTACTATGACTCATTTATGAATGTAGATCTCAAGTAACGATCAACTAAAAGAATGTATATAAAGTCTCAAGTTCACAGTATTTTATTCACTTTATTGGACAACACTTTCATTATATGAATAAATGGTTAAAAAACCACAATAGAAAACAAAAAAAAAAACATTCATAGAAAAAATCTAAAGAGGAAGCTCTACTGAAAAAAATAAAGAAGCAATCAACACATGATTTTATTATATACACTATGTTTAAAGAGTAAACACTTGCATTTGTGCTTAAACTTGTGTTCGCTATCGAATTTTATGAACAATCGCTGGTTTCTAATTTACGTTTAAATTAGTTTACTTAAAGGACTAACCATACAAGTCCTAGGACATAGGTGCGGATTTTGGTCAAAAATATAGTGATCTTAACAATCTCATGATTTCAATCTTTTATAAGGTTTTATATATGTTTGTATGATTAAAAGAAAAGGTAAAATGTGTTTAACGAAAACGTAAAAGAAATAAAATTCTGGAATGTATAAAGTAAATTGACTGGAAAAATTAAAAGACTTCTAAACAAAATAAACTTGCGGAATGTTGAAATATAAATGAACTTGAACTTTTATAAAACTTGACAAATATAAAAACTGGTGTTCACACGTATATTTTTCCATAAATTAAACTCTTTTCTCTCACACGGTTACTTTGAGTATATTACAGGAATTTGTACAATATTTTCACACACACAATTCTGACAAGAATTGCCCTATTTATACACAAACTAAATAACTGCCCCTAACAGACAAATCCTACAACTATGACACTTGGCCTTCGGTATTTCTTCTTTCTACCAAACGCTTCCACGTGTCCTTCTACCAAACGTCTTAATCTTTAAAATTTGAATCTCTTATTTGCGTCAAAACGACGCATCCCTTCAAAGTTGCCAAACTCGTCGAAAACAACCCTTGCCATCTGACTATGTCGAAAACGTCAAAGGACATTCTCCAGTTGACTTGGTCGAAAGTGTCGAAACACTACCTTCATATAGCCTTTTCGAAATTGTCGAAAAACAATCTCTCTGTCCAGTTTTGTCGAAATTCCTTTCTGAGCATATTTTTTCCAACTTCCTTTCTTAGTTGAATTATATCATTTTTATCTTCATTTTCATGGCGTCAAAAATCCTTGTCTACAAATTGCCCCCTAGCAAAGATTCTTTTTTACTATTCGGAGAAAATATCATTTGTTATCGAGAATCATTTCGATGCCATATCACCTTTATTATTTTCATCATTTCCAAGACGAGATATTCCAAATCCCTAGAAATCTTCATCATCATATCTTTTCTCAGAAATGTCAACTCAGCTCCCGTTGCTAACACTACTCCATCATCCCCTAAAAGCTAGGAAATCATAGACTTTCCAACTGCCGTCAAACCCATTTTCTTCATGAAAAATTTCGCCACGTGGCCCATGATTCAAACTAAACTTAACCATTTCAATTCTTTTTTTTGTCTATAAATACCAACCCATTTCTTCCTTCAAACCTTTTATGCCATCTTCTTGTTCTTCAAGCAAAAATACATTATTTTAACTGCAAAGAAAACTTTTTTCAAGACAGAAATGGCCTCCATCAAATCTTCCAGCAGCAAAAAGACCAAGAGCTCCACTTCACTCCCATACTCACATAGGTTGAATGGGCCTAACATCGTTGGAAATCAACAATACATTCCAGAGCCTCCCAATGAAAAGGAAAAGGCTAGCATTTACAAGTATCGGGTATTAATTCCTATACTGGTTTCTGGTGTTTGTCATTCTATCTTAGGACATCTCCCAAACCCAGACACTAACCCAAATAGGTTAAGAGAATACTTCCCTTCGTATCAACGCATAAAACCCATAGAAGATGGGGTTAAACCCAAGAAAATTGAAGAACCAACTGAAGGTTCAAATTCGACCACTGATGAAGGTCTGAATTTGCTCCACCTAAACAATGCTAGGATCTTTAGAACCATTCCCATGGAGAAAGATCCCTCTGACTATCTTGCTTGGTTAGCAAAGATTGAAAATATCATTACACCATTTTGGAAAGAGATTGGGATCTTTGACTTAATCCAGATGTTGAAAATAGGACCCAGCTACTGCCCCAACATTATTTTAGCTTCCCTCTTTTTCTGGGATAACACTTATAACAATTTCCACCTCCCTTATGGAATGGTCACACCAATCCTTTTTGATATAACAACCATCTGTGGTCTTAGTCCCCTGGGTTGGAATTTCGACCCTACTGTTCAAAACCATGACTCCATTGGTTTCGACACCAGCAAAGCCTCTTATTCTGTCTTCATCAACCACTACAATGATAAGACGACTGATAGGGTATCAAAAGAAGAGCACATAGCCTTATTAACTTTGTGGCTGTCGAAGTATGTATTTTGCTCCCTCTCTCTACAAGTGGCGAAAAAATTCATCACCATAGCTAATCAACTCGAAGATGGAATCATATTATGCATGAGCGAGATGATCCTAGAAAACTCGTATGAGTCCTTGAGCGAAAGTGTAGACTTTCTGAAAACTGCCACCGACAAAGGGAAACTTAGCATATTAGAACCCCTTTGGTTATTACAATTGTGGCTTAATTCCACTTTTGAAACCTCTATTCCTATCAAGAATGTGGTTGATGAAGAAGAAGTAAAAAATAGGACTGTCGAATGGCCCATGCTAGCACAACTAACGCCATCTAATGAAGGGCTCAGTCTTCGAAAGGCTTTCACAAGTTACATCATAATGTTCGCAAAGAGGTATAACTTTACTCCTTCCATGGCACTTTTCGCCAACAGAGCAGTTGGTCCTGAATGGTTTACCACACAAACTCCTTTTGAGATGGAGAAAGAGGAAAGTAAATTTATCGACATTTGGGAATCATTCCTGGTCCCTAGGCTCTTTCCTTCTCACCATAATGTGACAAAGAACAAAATTGCCCTAATTGTTTATCATCCCAACTTAGTTGCTAGACAATTTGGATTGGTCCAACCGAAACCAAAATCTATCTTTCCGAAGAAAGGCTTCATCCTCTTCTACAACTCCTACCATTCTGAAGAACAAATCCTCCAATTGGGGAAGAAATTTTTCGATGATTCTCTTGATATCTGCCCAGTGGTTTTTCGATCTTCTTTTCTTTGTACCCGTGAATTTAATGTTTGATGGAGGGAATACTACCGCACCAAATTCTATGATGTCAAAGCATTCACAACTCACTTGACAAATGCATTTACTCTTGTGCAGGATTGGACGAAAAAAGGTAAATAAAAGCATATAAAAGAAATACAAAAGTTTCAAAAGTATTTTGAAACCATCTATAGGTCGGAGGAACTTAGTCGAACCATAGGCGAAGCAGTAGTGACTTTAAAACATAAGTTGACGGAAAGATTGAAAAAGTTAAAAATGCCTTCATATGTTCGACCAGAACAACAATATGAATTGGCTTTCCATCTTTATCCACCAAGGTTTCCCCTTATTCCTTCTGCTGACTTTGGCGTGGCGTTGAGCCCTCCATTTCCAGATTGGTTCGTTTGTGGGGACTCTTTGAAAATCCTTGGACAACAAAGCAAAAAACCTGCTGAGTGTGTGGTTCCGACTAAGTTCACTTTGGATAACTACAAAGGACACCTTCATATTGGAATAGAACATGTTCGCGTGGAAACTCCCATTCTTGAAGGTGTTTAACGAAAACATTTTCTTTATTTCAACATTCTAATCTTGTTTCTTTTTGTATTTATTTCTGACTCTATTTTGTTTTCTTAGCCACCAAAGTCCAACCCAAGAAAGCTGCTATCAAAAGCACTACTGATATAATGGAAGAAGATCCACCATTCACCATGAAGAAGACTTCGACAAAGGTACAATCCTCTTCTCTTTGATCATCCTATTTTTCACTTTTAAAAGTGAATTATATTTACTTCTATGTCCAGGGTAGTCGAAAACCGCCACCTACGCCCAAAAGAAAACAACCAGAAGAAAATATTTCTAGCGAAGAATCTGGTGATGAATCACCAGAACCAAGCCAACCCTACAAAAGAAGAAACCTACAAAAGCTCCTGCTCAAAAATCCAAAACCAAAACAGAGAAAGAAACTCCTCCACCAAGTCCAGTTGCGAACGTGCAAATAAGGGAAGCAGAGAGTGGGAACTCCAGTTTTCACACTGAGATTCCTCATGTAATTTCTTGTTTCGACTGTTAACTTTTATCTTCTTATTGTATTTTTCTTTCTTAATTTTGGGCTATTCGCAGACTAATCTCGACGACACTCCTGAAAAGAAGAAAACGAAATAAGATGCTCCAACTCATCAAACTACTAGCCCACTACCCTTTTCTCCTCAAAATCTGACAAAGCGACCAGAGGAGGAAGAACTACCATCACCTGATTCTCCTCAATATTCTGACGACCACTCTCCTTCTCCTCCTCCAAAAGCAGATGCTCACCAGAAGAGTGAAGACCTGAAAGTTGACGCTGAGGTCGAAGATGATAATGTCAAAAAAGGAGTAACTGGTAATGGTGATGACAAACCGAAGGACGAAAATGTTGGCTCACACCAAGGGCAACCAAGTCAACCAAATCCTTATTTCTTGTGAAGAGATCGAAAATCTTAAATTTAAAAGGCCCTTGGAGTATCTCAGAGATGTACTCAGTACCCGTTTCAACTTCCAAGACTCCTCTCAAAGTACTTCGACTACTTCAGGAGCCACTTTTAGCGCGCATTCTCTTGAGGCTACCATGGCGGAGGTCAAGACGAAAATTCTTGATGTAGACTTGTTCAAGGTTTTAGATGAAAATTTGATTGCTTGCTTCGACTTGAAGAAGATCTTGAAACAAGTCAACATCTTGGAGTCTCCTGCTGAAGTGAATAGCTTTGTGATGAACTTGACTACTCTGATCGACATGGTGAGTGCTGACCTGAATCATCTCAAGGACTTTGCAAACCAAATCTCCAACAAATCTGAAACCCAACTTGCTGAATGGGATGATGCAACTGCTTCAACCAACAAAATCATGGAGATGCGGCAGGTTTTTGAGGCGTATGCCAAAAAAATTGTTGAATGCGACAACAACATTCAGAAGTGGGAGAAGGAAATAGATTAACTTCAAAAGAAAATCTCCCAGGATAAGAAGCACAAAGAAACTCTTCAAAAGTCTAATCAGAAGGAGATCGACGAAGAGCTAAAGGTGGGGGTTTATCATGCTGAAAGGGCTCAGCTACTTACCCAAGAAATTGAAACTCTTTCGACCAGCAGGAGCTTCTGTGATCGTCGACTCCAGATTCAAAGGAAGAAGTTTGATGAATTGAAGAAATCTTTTGGTAAGATTCAATTGTAATAGGAATAGTTTTGCTTTATTTATCTTTTAGTAACTTTATGAGAATATTAATTTTGTAATGACATTAATGTTATTTTTCTTGGCGAAAAAACACCATTATTTTATGTTATGTGAAGTTATTCTGCGCTTATTTTGATTTCTTACAATGTTGGTTTATATTTTTTTCAAATACTTTCCATTTATCTTCAGGATTCTCATATCATTTCAAATTTCTTGAATTTCAAATGCGCCATTCGAAAAAAATTTCAAAACTTGGAAAGGTCCTTCCCACTTAGGAGACCATTTTCCCATTAATTTATCTTTTCGATCCATAGGGAGGATCACCTTCCACACCAAGTCACCAACCAAAAGAGTTTTACGATTTACTTTCTTATTACAAAACTTTTCGACTCTTTGCTTTTGCCTCTTCACCAAATCCAGTGCACGCAACCTCTCTTCATCTAGATCAACTAATTCATCCATCATCATACTCCAATATATGTTTGATGGGATTTCATGATGCCTCTGAATTCGAATTGATTGTAAATAAATTTCGACTGGTAAAACTGCATCATGATCATAAGTTAATCTAAATGGGGTAGAGTTTGTAGCTTCTTTAGGAGACGTTCGTTAAGCCCATAAAGCTTGATCCAAAGTTTTATGCCAATTTATGGGTTTCATGTCCACGTTCTTTTTAATCAAATTAATCACAACTTTATTAACTGCTTCAACTTGACAATTTTCCTGAGCATAGTAAGGTGTCGAAGTAAGGAGTTTAAATCCTACTTCTTTTGCAAATAATTGCATATTTTTTCCGATAAATACAAATCCTTGATCTATAGTTATTGTTTCTGGAATTCTGAATCTATAAATTATATACTTTTGAATAAATTCGATCACTGCTTCTTGATCCATATTTACTAATGGTATAACTTCGATCCACTTGGTAACATAATCGATTCCAACTAGGATGTACTTCTTCCCTTTTGAAGAAGCTGGTCGAATTTCACCAATTAGGTCTAAAGCCTACCCTCTGAATGGCCAAGGCTTCACAATCGAATGCAACTCACTTGCAGGGACGTGTGGTATGCCTGTATGCAATTGGCATTCTTGACATCCCTTGGCGAAGTCGACACAGTCTTTCAACATTGTTGGCCAATACATTCCTTGTCGGAATAATAACCATTTCATTTTGTGAGCTGCTTGATGTGCACCACAAGCCCCACTATGTACATTCGGAAAAGCTATGTAAGCTTCTTCTTTGCCCAAGCATTTCAACAAAACTCCCTCTGAAGTCTTTTTGAAAAGTTCATTTCCAAAAAGTACATAACTCAAAGCTCTGTACTTAACTTTTCTTTCGACCTTCATATTTGGATCTTGTAGATAATCCTTGATGGGTTTTCTCCAATCTTCGACTCTTGAATCATCTACATTGAAAATTTCAAAATTTTCTTCGTCGCCATATCCTAACTTTATTGTTTCCAAATTTAATGGAGACAACTTAGTGGATATGACCCTTCCTCTTACTTCAATAGCCTTTTCTAAATTCTCTTTCGACACCTTATACCCAGATGCAATTTGAGCAAGGTCGTTTGCCTCTTGGTTTTCTAACCTGGGTACATGCCTGATGGCCATGTTGTCGAACCTTTTAAGGAGTCTATTGGCTATTACGAAGTACATGATCAAATTCTCTTTGACACATTTGTATTCTTTGGTTAATTGTTTTACTACCAATTCAGAGTCACCCATGATTTCGACTCTTGTTCCCCCCAATTCCAACAAGATTTCAAGTCCAACAATCAAAGCTTCATATTCTACTTCATTATTAGAATATAGCCCTTCGACTCTGTACTTGAATTTTTTTAGGAGAAATTATCAATATTCCAACATCCGTGCCATTCTTATGACTGGAACCGTCGAAATACAACTTCCACGATTCTAATTCAATATATTCCACTCCATTTTTGTCTATTGAGTGGTCTGCTATGAAATCAGCAATCACTTATCCCTTTACAGCCTTTAAAGGCAAGTATTTCAGGGAATATTCAGTTAATACCAAGGCCCACTTCCCAATTCTACTATGTAAAATAGACTTAGACAACATATATTTTATTACGTCAAAATGGAAAGAAATATATACATCAATAGGTTTTATATAGTTCTTTAACTTCATACAAGAAAAATATACACATAAACACTATTTTTCTATAACACTATATCTAGTTTCGACATCATTCAGGACTCTGCTGAGGTAGTAAATGGCCCTTTCGATGCCATTCTCATCTTCTTGACATATCATGCTCCCTAGTGTTTTATCTGATGCCGAAATATACAATCTCATGATTCTCCTCCGACACAGAGACATTAAAATAGGAGGGTCGGACAGGTATTCTTTGATTTTGTCGAACGCAACTTGTTGTTCTTGCCCCCATGTGAAGTCTTTCTTCTTCAGTCGAAGTAGAGGTGAGAAGGCATGGGTTTTTCCACTAAGGTTGGAGATAAATCTTCTTAGGAAGTTGATTTTCCCTAGAAAAGACTGTAATCCCTTCTTCGTTGATGGCGTTTTCGCCTCCATTATGGCTTTGGCTTTGTTTTCATTTATTTCGATCCCCTTCCTGTGGACCACAAAGCCTAAGAAATCACCCGCCTGCACACCAAAACACACTTTAGGGGGTTCATTTTTAAACCAAACTTCCTCATCCTTTCAAAGGACTGTCGAAGATGGTCTATATGACTCTTTCCTGAAACAGACTTAATCATAATATCATTAATGTAAATCTGCATGAAAGTTTCAATAAAATCATGGAAAATTGAATTCACATCACATTGATAAGTTACTCCAGCATTTTTAAGCCAAAGGGCATTACTACCCATTCGTAAGTTCCTATTGCCCCAGGACAACAAAATGTTGTCTTAGGAACATCTTCTTCGGCAATAAAAATTTGATTATAACCAGAGTATCCGTCTAACATGCTTAAGTACTCATGTCCTGCTGCCGAATCTATAAGCATTTCTCCTACTGGCATAGGGTATTCATCTTTTGGGGTGGCTGGATTTAAGTCTCGAAAATCAATGCATACCCTTAAATTGCCATTTTTCTTAATTATAGGAACTATATTTGCAATCTAATCAACATACCCGACCGTGCGGATGAATTTGCATTTCAGAAGTCTTTCGGCCTCCTCTTTTATTTTCGACAGAATTTCTGGTGCGAAGCGCCTTGGTAGCTGCTTCACTGGTTTTTTCCCTTCCAATATTGGCAACTTCAATTTGACCAAGCTTTTGTCTAAACTAGGCATTTTGTCATAGTCCCATGCAAAACAATCCTTGTACTCATGTATCAATTGGATTATTTCGACTTTGAACTGAGGGTCCATCTTAGCACTTATGTAAGTTGGCCTTTTTGCTACCCCCAGTCCCAGATCTATTTCTTCTAATGGATCTTGTGCTACCATCTTCATGTTGGTCGACACTAGATCCTTTTCGAACCCCAAAGGTTCGTTGTCATAAATGGTGTCCAGCTTTTGATGTTGCCATTGGCCCATCTAACTGTTTTCACCATTTTCTTCAACGTCTTTCTGAGGACTTTGATTTTATAAGTATTTTCGTTTGGCTTCGACAACCATATACTTTACTTTGGCCTCCAGGGCCGCTTTTAGTTTATTCTCGACTATGTAAGCCGTAATTCTTTCGAGTGCTGTTTTTTCAGTCATCTTCATCAAATTCACTCCCCCACCCAGTTGGTTCTATATGGGCGGTTCCCCATATACAATTTGATTCATCAACCACTTCTTTATCCCACTGAAATCCATATGTTGGGTGGAGATACATTGAGCAATATGCATTATCAGTAGCCTTTAGGTCGAAATCTGCTGGACTACCTGGGGGTATGTGAGCCAGATTCTTGTCGAAACTCAAACGATCCACATGGTTTACTTCAGACATGAAGTAACCTGGTTTGCTTCTATGTTTTCGACTATACCATATGTTCACCAGATAGCTATTTACTGGTGCATTGATGAGGGTACAACCCTTATACCATGTATCTATTATCTCCCAAGAAGCAAATTATAGTTTGCTTTTGAGGCTATCACCATGAACATTGTCGGTCTTGTTATTGTTCTGACAGTTAAATCCACCTGGATTACACCCATGGTGGTTCCAAATTTTACCTCATAATTTGACAGCACCATGTTATGAGGTTTGGCGTCGGAATCATCTTTGCCAATTTTCTTTAACATAAAATGGGGCATCAGATTAACTGTTGCTCCCCCATCCACCAATATCTTGTTTATTCCAACATTCTCCACTTTTCCTTTTATGAATAAAGGCTTTAAATGACCTTTCATTGATTCTTCTGGCCTCTCAAAAAACACATTTTGCTCTTCTATGCAGCCATTATTCATCACATAGTAGCAAACAGATCTATATGCCATATGTTCCTCCTCCATACTTTCATCCTTATCTTTGATTTCCATCACTCTATCGTAATCTCTGGGTAATATTGAAACTATGTTGCAGACGACGTCGAAAGACGCCTTTGAGTCGGATTGGAAATCATCAGTCATTTCCTCATCCTCTTGAGTTTTTCCTTTGGCTTTTATTTGATCGACCCTGTCTCTCAGATTGTCGATCTGGGAAGATTCCTTTCTACCTACCCCTTGCATGTTGTTGCTGGCTGCATGTTCGTTTTTCTTGATGGTATTCGTTTTTACCATATTTCTTTCCGCGACCTCGTTCTCTTCTCTCTTCTTCCTCTGGAATCTTCACCATTGGGACTTCGTCATGGGATTTTTACCCTTGTAGTTTTCTGAAGGGTAGGATCTTGGTTTGCATTTATTGACTTTGCTTCTTTCCGCTACTGAAGGGCTTCTTTGCACTTCAAAGCTTCTCCAGTCCTTTCGTCCCTGATGGGTTGTACCCATCTTTCGTCACCTACTTTATTTGTTGGCTTGAACGAATTTTAATTTCTTTCTCTCATACTTTGTTGGTGGTGTTCACTTCTTCTTGGATCATACCTCTCTACTTTGGTAGCTGGGATTTCCCCTCAATTAGCTTTCCTCTTGGACTTTTCTATCGCCTCCAGGTTGTTGGCTGCCTTTTTGTCGAAGATATTGCTGCAACGTGGGCACAACATTACTTCATCCTTCTTTCTTTGGCATTCCTGGATGAACTCTATTAAACTTTCGTCCTCTTTTGGATACGTCAGTCTTTGGTATTGCTCTCGACGACGCTCTTCAGTGGTCCGTGCTCGAATTTTGTGTGATGTTTCTACCATGTTAATACCAGCTCCCTTTCCACCACCAATGTTCAGTTTGTTAATCTTTTCGATGAGTGCTTGCTCAGTCTCGCCTATCTCTCCAGTTGAATCACCTTTTCCATCTGGGGATAAATTTCCACAGACGTCTTGGCAGCAACCTTCGACTAACTTTCCTCTAGGATCCTCCATTATTATGTGCAAGATTCCATACTTGGCTGGCTTCTCAGAAACTTCAGCCATCCTTATTTCGTTAGCATTCTTATCGGCCTCAATGTTGACAATGAGGTCTTCAATGACCTTCTATTCGACATTGACGCCTTCAGTGGCCTCCCTTTCAGTGTTGGTCCCACTATCAGCCGCTATTGCACTTTTTGTTACCTCAAGGCTCTCAGCATCCTCTACTTCCTCTTCGATGGAATCCTCAGTGATTTTGTCATTGTTGGTTTAGTCGTAACCTTCAGTGGCTTCTACCTTGCTTGAGTTGTTGAGGCCTTCAGCATCCTTCATGTTCTTTGAGACAAAATCTTCAGTGATTTCACCATCTTTGGTTTCGCCTGCATCCTTAACAATTTCAGCATTGTTTGTGTCCTTTAGGCCTTCAGCAGCCTCCTTGTTGGTGCAGCCAGTTGAATATTCCTTCACGAGGTGTTCAATGCTTTGCCATTTAGTGACTTTGCCATGGTCTGCAAGATTATCAGCAATTTCCACCATGTTGATGTTGGTGTCGAAACCCTCAGTGGCTTCCACCATCTCGAAACAATCCTCAGAACCCTCTTCGACCTCCACCATGTTGATGATAACTGGTTCAACATAGTGAGCTTCGACGTTCTGCATGGGGTTCAAATCAATTGTCATTTGTTGCTTCTGTTTATCACCGAATTTCAGCCTTTCGTCACGGATAGCATTCTGTACGAGATCCCTGAAAAGGAAACATTGAGATCTTTTATGACCCAGAAAGCCATGGTACTTACAAAAACCTCTTTTTTTCTATTGTTCTATAGGAGGCACTTTAGTGCCTGGTGGTACTATCATCTTACCATCTTCGACTAATTTATCAAAGATTTTGTCACATTTGGTTACGTCAAATGTATAAGTTCTCTTAGGCATTTTGTAATTCTTTTTAGATTTGACTGGATTTTTCCCATTCGACAGAACTAAAACTTTACAGGAATATGGTGGATCTTGTTTCAATTATGCTAGGTCAATTTCCGGTTCGTCGAGACTAACTAGTTTGTCTATATCATTTTCATCATCCTGGCATATTCCCACATAAGCTACTCTCTCTTTCTTATTCTTACTTGCTCTGAATTTTTCAGCTTTTAGTCTTTCGACTTGTCTCATCCTATCTGCTAATTGAGCCATATCTCTTAGATATTGGGTGTCTAATTTCTTCCTTATAAAATAATCTAGCCCTCTTGCATCCATTTCTACTAGCTCATGTTCAAGCACCTGGGTGAAACATCTTGCTTTCACTAATCTAAACGTATTCAAGTAATCATCTATTGGTTCAAAGAACTTCCTCTTCGCACTGGCTAACTCTTTCAAAATTATTTTGGTTTATCTCATATAAAACTGTTCATTGAATAATCTTTCTAATTGGGTCCATGTATATATCGAACTTGCAGGCAAGGATGTAAAGCAAGTAATCACATTTTTCGTCAGAGAGCTTGGAAAATATTTTATTCTCAAATTTTCATTGTGGGCTATTTCCCCCGCTTCAATCAGGTAGCGGGAAACATGTTCTATGGTAGATTCACTAGTGCCTCCGGAGAATTTGGTGAATTTGGGGATTTTCCACCTTGGGGGTAATTCCTGTTGCAAAATATATTCTGATAATGGAGAAATGTAACTAGGCCTTTGTAATCCTACATTTACTCCATTTTGCGCCATTATCCTTTCGACCATGGATGCTAAGTTATTTTCGGCAGGCAAATTATTATAACGCATCTGATGAACTATATTATTAGCATCTTGACCCCTCTGGACTAATATCCTCCTAGGCTCTTGTTGAACATGAATTCCTATGCGAGGTTGTTCGACTACTTCCTCTTGGTTTCTAAGGTTTTCCTGGGGAATGTCTGCAGGTCGTTGATTTATTGTGGGTTCTTCTTCGACACCTAATCTTGGATTTTGCACTATTTGTTCTGGTTGTCGAGTTTTAGGAACACCAAAGAAATCAGCAATACGCATCATTTGTTGTGCTAGTAATTGGTTTGTCTGGGTGGTGTTCTGTATTAAGGGATTGAACAATGTTCCCATCTGTTGTGTCAACATTTGGACCATGTCGTGATTGCTTTCGTCCATTTGTTGTCTAATTATTTGCGCAGAATTATTTGTAATTGCTGGCATATAAGTTTGGAATCCTGGTGGGGGCTGATTTAATCTGCCCAAGTTTCCACCAGATCCTTGCAATGGTGAAGACCTATTGACCAAAGAATCAGAATATAGTGATGATGCGTTTTGCAAATTTGCCATCGTTGTAGTTGGTATTCCATAAGGTTCTTCCCTACCATATGGAGGCATCGTAAAACTCGTCGCAAAAAACCTATGAACACTCCCTATAGGAGGAGGTGTCCCTATGGGCATTTGGTGGCCCATGGTGGAGAAAATGGGTGCATTTTGAGATGATGCAAATGCTGGCGTTGACCCTGATGACGAAGGTATGGCCTCGATACAGAGATTGACCCCGTATTTCCTCCTGTTGAAGGAGTAGGGTTAATCCTCGTAATGTTTTTGTTTTGAGTACTTGGCGGATTCGTCATTCTTCTCACTCTTGTTCTTTTAGGTCTTTCTACGTCGGTTACGGCTAACTTACCGCTTCTTAGAATCATACAATGAAGTATAACACTTTTCTTATTTAAAGTGATTATGTTATCTTTTAATTTCGCACCAATGTCCCACTGGGTGTGCCAATTTGTTCGCTGTCGAATTTTACATACAATCGCTGGTTTCTAATTTAGGTTTAAATTAGTTTACATGCAGGACCAACCATACAAGTCTTAGGACATAAGTGCGAATTTTGGTCGACAATATAGTGATCTTAACAATCTCATGATTTTAATCTTTTATAAGGTTTTGTATATGTTTGTATGATTAAAAGAAAAGGTAAAATGTGTTTGACGAAAACGTAAAATAAATAAAATTCTGGAATGTATAAAGTAAATTGATTGGAAAAAGTAAAAGACTTTTAAACGAAATAAACTTGCGGAATGCTGAAATATAAATGAACTTGAACTTTCATAAAACTTGACAAATATAAAAACTAGTGTTCACACGTACATTTTTCCAGAAATTAAACTCTTTTCTCTCGGTTACTTTGAGTATATTACAGGAATTTGTACAATATTTTCACACACACAATTCTGACAAGAATTGCCCTATTTATACACAAACTAAATAACCTCCCCTAACGGACAAATCCTACAACTACGACACTTGGCCTTCGACATGTCTTCTTTCTACCAAACGTTTTCACACGTTCTTTTGGCCAAACGTCTTAATCTTTAAAATTTGAATTTCTTCTTTGCATCAAAACAACGCATCCCTTCAAAGTTGTCGAACTCGTCGAAAAGAACCTTTGTCATCTGACTATGTCGAAAACGCCAAAGGACATTCTCCAATTGACTTGGTCGAAAGTGTCGAAACATTACCTTCATCTAGCCTTGTCGAAAAACAATCTCTCTGTCCGGTTTTGTCGAAATTCCTTTCTGAGCATATTTTTTCCAACTCCCTTTCTTAGTCGAATTATATCATTTTGATCTTCATTTTCATGGCGTCAAAAATCCTTGTCTATAATTTGTTAACATCATTTGTTGCGTGATATTTATAAACACTCACCCATTAACTATTTTTGTACCAACCTAATTGAGATCACTAATTTGAACAAAGGTCTTTGAATTTTCTTTGATTTAAAAATATGATTAGTATGTATATCACACACTAGATAATTAATATCTTTTTTATTTACAATTATATATAAAGATGATACGTGTTTTTAGACTGACATATTTTTATGTTAAATTTACCCTCTAAATTTCTTTTTTTATGACAAATTTATCCTCTAACTTTCGTTATCCCTTTCATTATCATTACTCAATAATTTAAATTAAAATAAAAATTAAATAAAAAACATCCATTTAAATTTTAATGCATGTGCGTCTTTAAAAAACGTACAAGTACAAATAGATAGGACGTATTCGTTTAATTTAGACACTAATATTTATAATAACATTTGCATTGGTGTTTAAACTTGTTAACATCATTTGATGCGTGATATTTATAAACACCCACCCGTTAATTATTTTCTTTACCAACCTAATTGAGATCACTAATTTGAACAAAGAGGTCTTTGAACTTTCTTTGATTTAAAAACATGATTAGTATGTGCATCACACACTAGATAATTAATATCTTTTTTATTTATAATTATATATAAAGATGATACATGTTTTTAGACCGACATATTTTTATGTCAAATTTACCGTCTAATTTTATTTTTTAATGAAAAATTTATCCTCTAACTTTCTTTATGACTTTCATTATCATTACTCAATAATTTAAATTAAAATAAAAATTAAATAAAAAACATCTATTTAAATTTTAATGCATGTACGTCTTGAAAAAACGGACAATGGCGTATTCGTTTTAGATGCTAATATTTATAATAATAGTGAATTTATCAACTCCTACTATGTTTTTTTAAAGATAAAATTAATTGAAAATGACATCTATAATTAAGATATTAAATTACTTTTGACTTTCTCTAAACAATTTTTTCTTCTGTTTCATTAACTTTCTCTAGAACCAATTGCATATCCTACTTACATATTTACAAGAGCATTTACTCTAAAACATATTCTCCTTTTTGATAAAGTAATATATATATATATATATATATATATATATATATATATATATATATATATATATATATATATATATATATTTGTTTTTCTTTATCTATAAATAAAAAAGACTTTGAAGATGCATCCTCCGCAATGGACGGCTGTGATAAATGGGCCATCTGTTATCTGAAAAAGTGAAAAAATAAAACATGGTCACGAGAAAAACAATTTATATAAAAAAACATAACTGGTCCAGTGGTTGAAATATCACTATCAATGTATATTTTCTTTTAGGAAACTACCAAAAATTAAAACATTTGAAAATTCGTGAAGATTAATAAAGGGAAACATACACTCTAGAAAAAGATATGTCAAGGAAAGATAGCACATGGGATTTTGAGTAAACTGAACGCACAAATAAGCATAACAGCATGTGGATGAGAATATTCATTACCCTTTTCTCATTTTTATAAATAATATTATCTTTGAAAAAATTGCACACGTGAATTTTTTTGACCGATATACATTTGGAGTAATAAATGTTTTGATGTACAATTAAATAGAAGAAAAACGTGTATGTATAAATTTGATTGAAGTTTTTCTACTAATGTAATTGTGTATTAAAAGTTTTACTATCGACAACAGTCCTCAAAAGTGTTTTAAGTAAATTGATCAAATATAAAAAAAAATGTATTTTTTTAATAAGGTTACATTATAGAAAAGAAATAGATCATAAGGGTTATACCAAAACACTCACAAGGTTAAGTAAATTTTAAGAAAGATAATTCAACTCTATTCTTTACGAGATAAGTCCTAATACACATAAGTATGTAGGAAAAAATGTGGTATCAAACAAATTAAGACCTAACTTAGCAAAAGAACTGCTGCACAACTATTTCATTATTTATAAATTTGAGAAACAATAAAATTCTAATTAGAAATTAAATTTATATAATTTTGTTATCTATTCCTAATCACCTAAGGAATCAAAAAAGGAGACTGAAATCTATAATCACCGCTATTGAGTCTGATTCAAACCAATTCCAACCAAATATTCTGTCAATTATTCTCATGAGCAAACTCAATCGCTAACATAGCACCTGAGAGCTCCACAATGAAAGAGCTCGACAATGAAAGAATCTACAACACATATATATGACGCAAAAAAATTTAAAAAAGGAGTCATCCTTATCCCTAGCAATACCTCCACAAGCAGAAAAATTCGACGGAGATTTGATTGTTCCATCACAATTCATCTTAATCCAATTCATTGGAGGGAGCTGCCAAAAAACCTCAAAGATGTTCGGAGCACGGGGCGGCCGAAAAATAACTTTAAATCTCTTAATAATCTAAAAAATCGAGCCTAGGAAGATGAGAACCCATAAAACTAGCATTTTCGGCAATGGAAACGACAACCATTATAAAAGAAGAAATAGATAAAAAAGAATTAATGAGTCATGAGTCATGAAATCTCACCAAATTCTTTGCCTTCCAGATCGAGTTAAGAGTAAAAATGATGGCAACAATGCAAATCATCCTCCTGTGATTATTACCTAATGTCCCAATAATTCTCCAATTATACGACCAGCCAAGAATATCATAATTGAGATTGAATATATATTTAAGTCAAACCCAAATCTTGGAAGTATAAAAGACAATTGAAAAACAGATGCATCTATGATTCCTCATCTAATCTGTAAATACTGCATCTTGAAGGAAAAGAAAAACTAAGTCATTTCATTTGATCACCCGTAAACAACCGATTATGAATGAACCGCCACACCTTAAAAGATTTGGACAGAGATATAAATTTGCTCCAAATCACTTACAACAATCCTTTGAAATACCTCTATTTCTTTTAAAATCATAAATAGATATTTATATCATTTACTTTTTATACCAATCGTCTTTAATACTTTTGATTTTTTAGCAATTAATAAATCTTTTAGAGAGTCTAAAGACTCATATAAATATATATTTTTTTAAATTTATTTTATGCATATAACCAAAATTCTATTTTTTTTTCTTAAATTAACTAAATATTAAACAAAGTATCAATATATTAATATCTCAAACAAATTATTATTTTTTGTATAGAAACGCACCAATCTAATTAAAATGACTTTATATATTTTTTATTATATTTTAGTTTCATGTAGATTTTTTTTCAAAAATTATTTCTTAAAGAATTTTTTACTAATTGTTCAATGAAAATTATTTCTTAGAAAATTTCTACAAAATCTTAGTTTTGAAAATTATGGACTGTTTAAAAAATTATAATTCTGTCATAAAAAAGACTACACATTTTATTATCCGTTTATCTTTTATTTTTATTTTCGTAAAATATCTCTTATATATATTATCCGTTTATCTTTTATTTTTATTAGTAAAAATATTTCATATGGATTTATACTGGTGTCAGAATGAATCAAGGGATCAATCAAATCAAACAGAAACTTATGGTCGTGCATGTTTATGGCTGATGATCTAGCAAATTTGGGACCATATATTACAAACTTAATTCCTTTCATGGGTCCTATGTGTCTCTTAAACTTCCTGTTGCAAATATTAGATAATATATATCGATTGTGACATAACAATAACGGAAATATTAGCAGCAATAAAGTTGATTGTACTTTTTACTATACTTAATATTAGTACTACTGTAGATGAAAGTTCATGCAGAAAAATGATTAAGAGAAAATTGCAATCATCGACATGGCAAAGTTATACATGTCTCTTTTCACTAGTTTTTATGTGAATCACCAATTTTGAAATTAATTTGCATTGTATCAAAAAGTTTGATCTATGGCTACAGAGTCTCTGGCAATTTATAGTCGAGTGGAAGCTACTACAGTTTTTTTGCAGAGTCAATAAATGTTTTTGCATGGTTAGTTAATGCATTTTGTTCAACCTTTATTTTCTAAGCCATGTTTTAGTTGTGTACGGAAGTACTTTGATTTTCTATGGTCACAATTCAAGTATTTGGTTTTAGACAGTCTTAGTCTGATTTTTATAGGAGGGTATATATATATATATATATATATATATATATATATATATATATATATATATATATATATATATATATATATATATTGCACCAAAAACAAATGAAATTATGAGAAAGATTGAATTTTTTGAAGAAACACAAGAAATCCTTTTTAGGTTTTTCAAAAGAGAGAGAAGAGGGAAGAAGAAGAAAAGAATGAGTTAAATATGTTTTACTATTTACTTTTAAAATTATGACAAATTGTCTACATGCACATATCAACTAACCTTAACCCTCTCAACAACTTGAAAGAGTAGTCTATTTAAAGACTACATGCTAACTTAACCAACAAGGTAACTTTAAATACTAAGCTAACTTAACCAACAAGTTAAGTTATACAACTGCATGCTAGAACAAGCTTAGACTATAACATGCACATCTTCGACTCCTGCATGCTTGACCAGACTTTGACTACAACATGCACAACTTCTATCGAAACATGAAGCTATCTCTGTTGAGACTAGAGTTCGATCCAAAATACCACAAATCTCCACCTTGGAACAAACCCTAGAATATTAAGGGAACAAACTAGCTTTCATCTTGCAGTTTTATCATCATGCAACTTTATCCATACATCCTACTATTTGCGGATGTTTTTAGCAAACAATCACGAATTTGAAAGTCTTTGAGATTAACTTTAAAATTTTTGTGATAGCTTTACGCAAAAATATTTTACAAGAAAGTATGTGTATGATATGACTACGAATGTTTGGATGCAGACAACATAAAAGTAAACTTTAAAGAAAATAAGGCTTGAATTAAAGTAAACAAAGTTTAAACTGAAGAACATTGTATGTGGTAGTCATCAATCAAAATCTAGAGTGTAGAGTAGATTTTTATTTTGTATTCAGATTTATTGTTGAAGCTAAATTATATTTGTCGCGGTCGGCTTAAAATTTTTAAGTCGTTATCATATTTTTAAGGAAAATAATGATAAACCAAAAATCCAAGATGGAGACACTAGGTAAGGAGTCGGTTAAAAGGGAGGAAGGTGTTAGACACATTTCACCTCTATTATATCTAATAGAATCATTTTTAAGTCTTAGGGTATGTTTGTTTTGAAAACAGTTATTTATTTATTTTATTTAAAATTAAATCTCAAATTATTAATTAATGTACTCACTATGATTTTTCAATCATATGTCTAGGTACCCTCAAAATTGAAGAATCAAAGTTCTATAGTTCAATTCCCTTTATCCCATAATCATATTCAAAATATTAATCCTAATTTCAATCACAATTCTTTATTTATGCTCTCGGATGTTAGAGCTATATCTCATTACTATCCCTTAAATGTAATTTCTTAAATCCTAAATAAAACCCCCAAAATATCCATTTTAAAACCCCTTAAATATTCCTTAAAATCTCATTAATACCCCATATGAAACCTCTTAATATCCTTTATGAAACCCCATTATGAATTCAAAAATCCTAATCCAAAAATCAATTCCCATAATTTTTAAATCCCCATAAACTTAACGCAATTCCAAAAAACTTGATCAACCCTAAATGAAAATTTTATCGCCAAAACAAATAAAATTAAAAATACCATAATTTATTTAAATCCCCAAAATAATCACAATTTAAATCCCCATATTTAAAATAATAATTAAATCCCCAAATATTTAATAATTTCAACCCAAACATATAATTTAATCCAAAAAAATAATTTAGAATTTCAATCCCAAGATTTAAAATAAAAACTTAAATCTCATATAAGATTTAATTTCCAACAATATTTAATTATAAAAGTTAAATCCCTAAATCTTAAACTTTAAAATAAAGCAATTTTAATTCCTAAATATTTAAACCCAAACTATTTAATACCAAAATAATATTCTAACTAATAAAAAATAGAATATTCAATCCCAACAAAAAAACCAATTTCATTCCCAAAATAATATTAATATTTAATTTAAATAAACCCAAAAAAATAAATTCTCTTTCAAAATAAATTATAAACCAATATTATAAAAAATTAGAATACCCAAAATATTTGATCCCAAAAATCCAAGAATTAAATAAAATCCTATTTATTAAAAATATTTTCTATTTTAAAGTAATAAAATAAAACTCATCAAATAATTAATAAAAACCCTAAAAAATAAAATAATAATTTTAAAATCCCTAATTGTATTTCTCTAAACCATAATTAAAATTCCCTAATAACCTATAAATCCTAATTAATAATCAAATTAAATATTTAATTCAATTAAGACCCTAGAGGGTGTATATTTTCTATTTTTTTTAATAAGATGATAATAATACAATAGTTACTAGTATAGAATAAGAACAATTATATATAAAAGTTTTTTATTTTATTATATATATATATATATATATATATATATATATATATATATATATATATATATATATATATATATATATATATATATATATAAGTAAAATAAGAAAAATAAAAGATCAAACAATAAAATAAAAACTCAATCCCAATAATTTCACAACAAACTAAAATCTTAAGCATGAAGATCATATATCAAACAAATATTGAGTTAAGAGGAAACCAACCTACGGTATCGAGGTCTATCCTAGTGAACAAAATTATTAACCTTTTGAACTATCTCCTTTTTTCCGTGGTTGATTCCTATCATTTGATCCATATCTTTTCCTTTTGTCGATATTTTTATTTCTCCTTTGCGTTCTGATCTTACCTTTCTCTTTGAAAATATTATGATTATGGAGGCTTATTTTTATTTGTTGTTGTTCTTTGGTGTAAAGAACAACAACTTTAAGACAAGAATATGTGAATTATGGGTGAGGAAAATTAGGTCAGAAATTAAATGTGATTGTCTAAATTAAGAATGATTTAATCTGACCTGAATTTATTCTTTCCTTAGAGCCCAAGTCAATTAATGACTTGGTGAATTTAAATAAAAAATATTTTTTAAATAAAAATAATAACCTAATAATGATGATAAAAAAATAAGATTTGATTTTATTTGATTTTTGTGATTTTTCCATGATTTTAATTAAAAAATTATATTTTTAAAAATGCATTAAATACAAATACGAAAATTACAAATTAAATAATTAAAAAAATACTATTTTTGTGATTTTCTTTTTAAAAATAAAAATAGAAAATGTTAGTAGTAAAGAAAAAATAAATAAATCATTAAAAAGTGTGGAAGGTGGGTTTTGAGATCACAGTCTCTCACACTTATAGCCCTTATACCCATCTTTCTATCAATTGCGCCATTTTATTTATTCGAAATAAAGTGGCACTAGAAAGCATATGAAGTAGGTAAAAATTTGGGGTACGACAACTTCCATTTTATTTTATTTTATTGACTTTGAATCAGAATGACAAAGTCGTCGAGCCTTCATCTTTTGGAAGATGAGACAATTAAATATAAGAGGATCCTTAATTTTGACCATGAAATATATATGTTTAGAGCAAGTCAAATCTTGGTGCTCTATTAACATCCTAATATTCATGTTGTTGCACTCTAATTTTTGCCTCTATATTTTTCACACTTCATCTGCATCTTGCATACAAACAAGATCACTGAGCATCAGTCTGTTATCTTATTTGCCTTTAGCTGTTTATATTTACTAACCTCTAACCAAAATATCAAAAATATGTCGCAGTTCTCTTCTTCTCCCTCTGTATGTTCAGGTGTTGCAGGGTTGTCAAAGGCAAGATAATGTTTTCAAGACAAATGTGGTTGTTCATTTACGATCCAGTTCAGATGGATGTTTGACCTGATCTTGGCCAAACTATCAAAATATTGCTTCAAGTGCAAGTTATTTGTGCCAATACTTTATTCCTCAGGGTTGTTTATCAAGGTCCATCTGTCCATTAGTGGTTCATCTATGGATTTATTTTCCCAGAGAAGATTTAAAGTGATTCAGGGTCCATTTGATCAGAGAATCAAAGGATGATTGATTCAGATGGTTTGTTTCAGTTGCGATTTGTGGAGTGGTTGTTATACTACATATTTTTTCAGAGGCGTGTGGAAAATAGTGCAAATTGGTTGTGATAAAAGACGGATAATTCATGATCGTGAGCGTGGTAGCCAATTCAGTTCATACAGATCAGTGATTACCATTTTTCTATCCATACCTATAACCCATATTAAGTATCCATATTCAACCATTTTTTTTACTATCCAATCTTTTATCCATTTTTTATTTTCTAAACCATTATTTTTCTGTATTCACATCCAAATCTATTTTCAACCATTTATTTTATCCATTTTTTCCATACTATTTCCATATTCCAAAATTCACATAAAAAATAATTAAACCCATATATTCCATAGAAAATACCAAGGTCCATCTATTACAAAAAAAATTGAATAAAAAAAATCATAAAATGATACATCAGCTACCAAGCCTTTCGACTATACACCACATGAAGCCATGAGCCAAAGTCTTAGCATGGATTGTTATTCTTTTAGCTCAGCCCACACGTTGACCCATTCCTAGCCACATGAATATTACACATTTTCAACCAATATCCACATCAGCTTCAGCTGCTGATACACAAGCCCAAACACATCTTTTGTAACACCTCACTTTTCCCAGTTTATAAAATATTAAAATAAAAAGTAAAATCAGAGTTTAAACATACGTGGAATGCCACATCAACAACATTAACCAACGAAACTCATTATTTAAAAACAGCGGAAAATCTGATTTATTTCATTTTATAATCAAAATCAACATCAACAATAATTCTTCAGAATATTCTTGGTTCTTAAGGTTTCCACAACAAAAATGCGATACGTAACAAAAGTAAAATAAACAAAGCAAAAAAATCCTCATTCCCGTGTTGCATATTAAAGCAGTCCTATGACTCGATCAAGCAACACGAAGTCCATGCACTCTCAAGTACCTGGATTATCTGTACTTCCAAAAAAGCACAGATACAACAACAACAACAAAGGTGAGAAACACATTCAAATATTAATGGTGCATAAAATATATTAATGATAGTTTCTCACACAAGTCAACATATACAACAACATTGCACCAAAATTATTCAACAACTAAACAACAATAATTATGCAATGTGACCCAACAATGACACAATGCATGTGGTACAAGCTCAGTTAGTTCATTCAATCGAACTCAGATAAATCACATACGCCCATCCGACAATGATTATCCCCACCATTCTCCACAATGAAGTACAGATGAATCACATACGCCCATCCGACAATGATTCATCCCACCAATAATAACTTAATGTATGCATGACCATGAATATGCATACAACATGTATAAACATCATATTATACACCTACGCGATCCATCTGATCACATAAGCAACAATAATTCCACACAATCACCAAAATATTTCTCACGCGACTTAAGTAATTAATCGTCCGTTGAATTACCTAAGTTTCACTACTAATTAAAATATCGTCACTAATCCTTGATTAATTATATCCTAAGGTCTATATTATTGCCTCAGATCAAAGAATCGACATCAGATGTGAAATAGGGACAGAAATCACAAAATGCCATAATTTTTCCTATAACTTTGGTCATACGCGTATTGCCTAAGGCCATACGCGTATGGACCAGTTCCTACGTACTTCCTACGCCCACCACACACCTTCATTATGCATATTACACCCCTCTACGCCGCTCATTACGCATATTAACACTTCATACGCGTATTTCCTTGATTTCTCACACGTAGTCTACAAGAATGGGCCGAAGGCCCTGAAAAATCAACATTCATACGTGTAATGCACCATTTTTCACGTGTAATGCCCTATTTTGCACAAGTCCATACGTGTAATACATGTCATTACGCGTATTGACAGAGACTTCACCAATTTTCATGTTTTCCTTATCATTATGATATGTTTCCTATGATTCCTTGTTTTCACACTTCATACCAGTTCTAGGATGCTTTCTACACATATTTTACACTATTAACAAGATCATACTGAATTCGCAACAACAGTCATACAATCACAGATTCATCATATAACATCATAAACAACAAAAAATCCTACAAGGGAAGGGAACCCTCACTACCCCATCATATTATATCACCTAATAAGATTTCCCTAGTTGTTCTTCCTCTTCCTAGCTCTCCCTTGGTTTCTCCAACAATGTTCTGACTAATTCTTTTTCTTAATTTTCTGATTAATCTAATTTCTAAAAACCCTCACCATAATAGTTTTACTAAATCGTCCTTATTTTAATTAAAACATAATAATAATATTAATCCTAATATTTACTAATATTATTTACATAATAATAATAATAAAAATAGTGTTTAATTGGTCTTATTATTATTCTCACACCCAATATTACTAATCGCACCATAAACTACCTGTCCCACTAGGACACTACACCAAAATCAAGACACACGCCTTAAACAAGGCGAACAATGCACCAAAAATACCCGACAAACAAATTATTAAAAATGTGGTGTTACAACTCTCCTCCACTTAAAATATTTTTGTCCTGAAAATGTACCTGATAAGAAAAGTTCTGAATACAACTCCCGCATCCTACTTTCTAGCTCCAAGGTTACACTTCCACCAATAGCTCCTCCCTAAGCCACTCTCACCAGATGAATCTCTTTACCTCTGAGTTGCTTCATCTTGCGATTTTCAATCCTTATCAGTATCGCTTCTACGGTAAGGTTATCTCTAACCTTCACCTCATCCCTCTGAATAACTTGAGATGGGTTGGATACATACTTCCGAAGTTGCGACACATGAAACAAGTCTTGGAAGTTCGAAAGCTCTGGCGGTAATGCCACTCTATAAGAAATAGTACCAACTTTCTACAAAATCTGATACAATCCAATGAACTTAGGATCAAACTTTTTCGATTTCAAAGCACGTCCAACACCCGTCATTGGATTGACCCTAAGAAACACATGATCACCTTCAGCAAATTCTAATTCTTTTCTCTGATTGTCATGATAGCTCTTCTGTCTACTCTGAGATGCTTTCATCTTTTCACGGATCATCTGAATTGTCTCAATAGTCTGTTGTACAATTTAAGGTCCAAGCACCACATTTTCACAATTCTCATACCAACACAAAGGCGTCCTATAACTCCTACCATACAAAGCTTCAAACAATGTCATTCCAATAATAGAATGGTAACTATTGTTGTACGTGAACTCAATCAACGGAAAATGAGTATCTGACGCACTACCTTGTTCCAACATACAAATCCTCAACAAGTAATCTAACGTCTGAATAGTCCTTTCCGACTGACCGTCCGTTTGCGAATGATAAGTCGAACTCAATTTCAACTTCGAACCCAAAGCCTCTTGAAAACTCTTCCAAAATTCAGAAGTGAACCTCAGATCTCTATTCGAAACTATACTTGAAGGAACACCATGCAACTTCACAATTATCCTGATATAAAGCTATGCCAACTTCGTCAACAGAAAACTCATATTGATAGGAATAAAATGTGCGGATTTTGTAAGTCGATCCACAACAACCCAAATAACGTCAAATCCTCTCGCCTTATTCGATAAACTAGTAACAAAGTTCATAGCATATTGTACCATTTCCATTCTGGAATTTCCAACGATTGCATCATCCCCAAAGGCTTCTGATGCTCCACTTTTGATTTCTGACACACCAAACAAGCATACACAAATTATGATATATCTCTTTTCATACCAAACCACCAAAACAACTTCTTCAAGTCCTGATACATCTTTGTATCTCCTAGATGAATACTCAATCTACTTCGATGATTTTCTTCTAAAATTTCCTTCTTCAGTTCAACATTGTCTAGTACACAAATTATGCCCCAGAATCTCAACACACCAGAATTATCTACTTAGAAATCACCATCAGTGTCACTTCCTCCTGTAGGCATCAAATCTACCAACTTCACATCAAGTCTCTGATTCTCTTTAATTACATCCAAAAAGTCATTATTCACATTTAGTATTCCAAGCCTAACACTCTCAGGTGTCGTCTCACAAACCATGCTCAAATATCTAAACTGTTCAATTAACTCCATTTCTTTCACCATCAATGCCGACATATGAATTTTATTATGGCTCAATGCATATGCTACTACATTAGCTTTACCCGAATGATATCTCAAATTAAAGTCATAATCCTTCGGAAATTCCAACAATCTCCTCTTCCTCATATTCAACTCTTTCCGGTCAAACAAATACTTCAAACTTTTGTGGTCACTAAATACTTCAAACCTTGACCCATACAAATAGTGCCTCCAAATCTTCAACAAAAAAACCACTGCAGTTAATTCAAGATCATGAGTAGGATAATTCCTCTCATGTACCCTCAATTGTCTTGAAGCATAAGCCACTAGTTTACCATCTTGCATTAAAACTCCACCTAATCTCATCTTGGACGCATCACAATACACAACAAAAGGTTCACCAGGACTTGGTAAAACCAACACTGTTGTTGTAGTCAATTTCTTTTTAAATTCTTTAGCACTTTCCTCACAAGCTATATCCCAAATAAACGCTTGACTCTTTTTAGTCAATTGAGTCAACGGTAATGCCAAATTAGAAAATCCTTGGATAAATCTTCTATAATAACCTGCTAAGCCCGGAAAACTTCGAATCTCCGTAACTGTCTTCAGAGGCTCCCATTGTAGCACAACGATTACTTTAGAAGGATGCACTGCTATACCATCACCAGAAATAACATGACCCAAAAAACTTACATTCTTAAGCCAGAACTCACACTTTGATAACTTCGTAAATAACTTGTTATCTTTCAACACCTGCAATTCAATCCTCAAATGCTCTTTATGATCATCTTCAATCTTGGAATAAATAATAATATCATCTATAAATACCACAATAAATTGATCCAAATAAGAATGGAATATACGGTTTGTCGCTCCCTGGATTTCCATCCTGGTACAAACGTGGAAGTGGCACGGAAAAGGTAGAGTCGCCAGCCAGGAATTTTTATCCAGAAGGAATGGTAATGTTGCACAAACCAGAAAAGAAAGGAAAGAATAAGGTCTTGCGAACCAAAGAGACCGGGTTCGGGAGTCGGTTACAAACTGGGAAGGTATTAACACCCCAGATCATCCTTCGTACCCGACGGGATCCACGCTTGCTATAAATGTTTCAAAGGGTGAGAAATAAAACTGATGCTGAACAAAGGAACTGCTAAACTGGAACTGGATATAAGAAATGAAAGGGGAAAATGTAGAGAAAATAAAAGAGTGCTCGAATGGGCCTTACCCCAGTGCCTACGTATCTCATCGGGAGATGAGAATTAGAGTCGACGTAGTTCCCCTAACTAGGGAGGAAACTTGTTTGTGTTTTTTAAAGCTTGAACTGATTATGTCATTACTCAGGTGTTGCAGGCTCGTCTGGCACGAGTGCGTTTCCGTCTTACAAAGAGACAAGTAGAATCAAGCTTTTTTGTTTAGAGTGAATAAGATGAGAAGAGAACTCCCGAATGAAAGGTGATTATTGTTTGTTCAATGTTTTTAGAAGCTTTTTCTCTGAGGTTTGCACAGAAAGTGTATTCAAGTCATTATCCTCAGAGCTCCGAGTAAAGAGAAAATCCCCAAGACTTGGTTCCAAATATTAGGGCTCAAGAACACTACCATATTGGCCTTTATTAAGTGTTTTGTCTTTTGAAGTGAAAAAATGATTTTTAGGCTTTTCTTTGTGAATGTGGCTTCATGATTAGGCTTGTACATCATGCTAGACAAGCTTACATTATCCCAAGATGGAATAGATGAAAATTCCCCATGGAATAAGTCCATACACACAAAGTCACTTAAATCATTATTGAGTGTTTTAGATTTTTGTTTGAAGATGAGAAAGAGAAGCACCAAAGGATCTCAAAGGTAAAAGTCTAACGGGGGACTAACAATCCTAAGAGTTATCATGCATGGATAAACCTAGGTTAATGAGGTTTGAAGTCTATCCTAATGAATAAAAAGGAGAGAAAAGAAAAGAAGAAGAAGAATAAAAGAAGAGGATGAGAGGTTAGAAGACAACTTACTTCTCAAAAGAAGTTAAGTTGTTTCTAAGAGGGGAATGGAGAAGTTATACAAGCAAAGCATACTTGATGCTAAGGAAAACACAACTTGAATGCATAAAAGATATGAGAAGAATTTGGAATGTGGAAGCTCATCCACATCCCTCTTACTTACCATTAGCCCCTACAAAGTTAGTAAAAACAAATCATAAGCAAAGATGAAGTCCAAAAGACTCAAACAAGGAAAAGTTCAAAGAAGAAAGGTTACAAACCAAACCACGAACATAAAAGTCAGAATGATCACTTTAGAAGTGACCTATAATGTCTAACAACCAAACTCAAACCAAACACATAGAAACTAGCTCACAAACTTCGAAGAAGTGCACTAAAGAAAGAGTAGGAGAAGAATGTGTGGTTATGCAAAGTGGTCATGCAATAATGCTTCAAGTAATGACACAATAAGAATGTAAAAAACCTAAACATGTGCCTAAACATGGTATTAAAATATCATTCAAAGAATATAGGCAAGTTTCCAAGCATTGTGAGTGGATATGGGAACTAGTGAGAAGAAGTGAATGTGGATCACACATGAAAATGAAGTAACTTAACATGCAAGTCAACCACAAAACATGAAGGATGAAAGGTCAAGCATCAAGGTCAGAAGAAAATTGACATGTTAAGATGAAGGTAATATGCATAAATCAATCCCATTTGAACCATTATGAGTCACCTTGAAGTTAAGAGAGAAAGAAGCATGCATTAGGATGAACATGTTTAAGTAAGTAAAATATGATATGAATGACATTTGAAATGGATGAGATGATGTAAAGTCATAATCATACATCATATGAGATGCAAATGAATGCCATGTCATGGCATTAGAAATCAAAGTATAAGTCAAGTAGGATCATAGATAGAAGGAGATAGAGAAGTAGGTCAGAAAGGGAGCATGTGACAAACATTGAACACGTGCATCAAACATACATCAAAATTAAAAAGGTGACCTATAAATGCATCAAGGCAGATCTAATATGACCTAAACATGGCTCAATAAGTCACACATCAGATCTTATATGGTGGTACAAGTGCCTTCCTAAACAAGTAACCAAACATGATCACATAAGTTCACAAAGGAAACACTCAAAGTTCAAGCACTAAAGAAATAGAAAACATGGTTAAAAAATTATTGAATTAAGTCCCAAGGTATCTCAACCAGAGGCAAACAACATACTAAGTAAATACAAAAAGGTTTACAAGATTAGTTCTTCAAACAAGCAACCAAAATCAATTAGGGTTTCATGTGAACATGCTCAAATAAATGGCTCAAAACGATGCACAAAATGACTTTAAAAATAGGACAAAATTGTTTTTGAAGGCTTTAATGTGTCCTCTGAAATATGAAAAAATAATGGAAATCAAACTATGAATGAATGATGAGATATAAAATTAACAAGACAAGGTGTCAATGAATGAGGCAAAACAAAAAGAAATTAAAAAAAATTAATTCAGAGATAAAAAATAAAATAAAAATTAAAAATAAAATTTGTAAATTTTTTTAGAAAACCCTAAGGATGATTTGGGTATTTTCTTAGAATTTTTAAATGCATAAAAATATTTTTAAAAATGTAAAATGAATGAATGAAAATAAAAGAAAATAAAATGAAATAGAAGAGCCAGGGGGTGCAGTCAGTAACCCAAACATGTTGAAAATGAAGCAGGACAAGAAACTGGGGTGTTAATAGCAACAAAAGCCCATCAGTGCATTTTGTAAAACAAAAGTCAAAATAATTGACTCAATCTGGAACCATTGGATCAATCAGAAGGACCAAAACTAGCCAACAAAAATAATGTATGTGAAATCAACGCATGTTATCTAGTCAATAAATAATAAACCAATCCAACACGTCACAAAGAAAGTCAACAAAGAAAAAGGTAAATGCATCCAACGCATCATAACCAGTCAAGCAATAATAACCAGATCAGATGGTCACATTTTAAACTAAATAAAATCTGAGGCACAAGACACACGCGTGACCTCATTAATTTGTTGTCACGTTTGTGTGTGTTGGATAAAAGCCACCAATTGTCCAGATTATGTCTTCCCTAGGTCGCCTGCAAATTCACAGAGAACCTCAGGTGGCCGGAACCTTAGCTCCGGTCACCTTCTCCGACCAACCTTCAACCTGAAACTTCATTAATTCTTCATAAATATACAAAACATATACTAATCTACTCAGAGTGACTTCCAGAATTCAAATCCACAAACCAAAACACAAGTTCATGCATGAATTGGACAAATATAAGCAAAAAAAAATCAATCAAAACTTTCAGATCTACAATACAACCATACCACACGTTCAAAATCAACACAAATTATACCACAGTGATCAACACAACCTCATACACACAATGCACACAATTAAAACTCATTCTAAGAGGATGAATTCAAGGCTTACCTGAAGCTTGCAGATCTCAAAATTCACCAAGAAAACCAGTGGAAAGCTCCAGATCAACCTTTGGAAGCCTCTAATTGCAAAATAAATGCAATTAGAGCTCTAAAATAGCCTGGATCTTGAGATTTGATGTGATTCAACTTAGATTCAGATTCCTTGAAAACATGCATTATAGCCTCAAACCTTGCACCCCTTCAAAGGTCAAAAGTGCTTGTTACTATTTGCATAGGAATATGGTAATCTGATTTGGGTGATTAGAAGTCATAAGATTGCATTACGAACCAATTTTCAAATGGTGTAATTCTTGTATGCATGAAATCACATTATTGAAACCCTAGCCCCCAATGGCCATATCTTTTTATCCACAAAGGCTATGAAAATGGGATTGTACTTTATGAAAATGGGAGATCAAGATCTACAAATTTCATGTTCATGGATATTTGATTTGAAGCATTTTTGATCATGAAAGAATGAGTTTAAGATTGTGTAGAAATTTCCAAAAATAGAAAGTTCCAAATTATAGGTCCTTTCCATTTTTAGTAACTTTTCACAAACTCCTGATTCTTGATGAATAATGTAATCCATGGCATTTCTTGTCCATATGAAGGTCCGTGGACTTGAGAAACATGATTTGATACCTTGAAATCCCATGGTTGACTTTTCCTTTGCATTGTTGACATTTTCTTGCTTTACAAGTAACTGAGCCACTGAATGACTTCCACAATGAGTCATTGAGCCAAAATGTAACCCTAGGCCTTGTATGACATATAGAAACCCTTGACCACAAGATTTTCTCAATGCCATGAAGAATGCTTTCTTTGAAGCAAAACCCTAATTAGGGTTCTTTGTGTAGGGACTTGAGACAATGTTTGAGCTTGTATGAGATATGAGGACCTCTTGTGGCTTGTTGAAGGACACTTGGCCCTTATCCTTGGCTTTAAGGAATCACAACTTGGAAATTAATTGATCACATGCCATATGCTTCTAACCAAGAGTGTTATGCTTCATATTTCTATGCAAAGATGCAATGATATGTTTGTAATATGATATGCAAAATGACATCGAATGAGAGGGAACATTTTGGAGTGTTACAACTGCCCCTATTCAATCATCTGTTAATCTGAAATGGATGAGAGCATCGACTATCAGATGTTCAAGATGAAATGTGATTGAATACCAAAAACAAACCATAAAATTTTCACTCCACTGAAGAAGAAAAGGGATATAAATTCAACCAAAGAAAACTCTTCTTGGAGACAACCTCTAATGAAGTGACTACATAACCTGTAACAACAGAGAACCTATTGTTTGAACGATGCCAAGAGACTACTGGCTTTCCACAACGATAATGGACTTTGAGTGGCATTGTAACATCAGGGGATTTATAACTTAGCCAACTACGAGGAAATGGTATCGAGCGAACCATGATCGAGAACAAATGAGAACATAATATCATAGGATTTACAACTCAAAGGAATGTCTTTTATAGGATGCCAGGAGACTAATGGCTTGCCACAACAACAATGGGCTTTGTGTATTTAGTCTGTGGGATGGACATGCATAGGACTCTGCATCTAGAAATGCATTGTAAGACCCTCTTCGAATACCTTGAAATGAGTTAGATAGATGGTAAACACACAATGTTAGAACCCTGCATCTGGAAATGTGCTGTATGATTCCTTTCACGTACCCTACAACAGAATAAGTGACAACACTGCGATGATTATAACCATACGTCTAAGAAAGCATTGTGATATTCCCTTCACACTCTCTGGATTAAGTGATGTGATAAATTGTACGCATGAACCCTGCATCTAAAGAACGTGCTGGCAGATTCTTCGTACCGCTTTGACGATAAAATTCCATAGTCAGGACCTTTCATCTAAAAACGCACTGGAAGACCCTCTTCACACCCTAAGCTGGATGATATGGAGACAATACAATGATAAGAACCATACATCTAAGAATGCGCTAGAAGATTATTTCTCAAAAATAGTATTTCCTAAAACCATGCATCTAAGAAAATGCTGGAAGATTATCTTCATGTAAGCAAACGTTGTCAGAACCCTGCATCTAGATATGGACTGTAAGATTCTGTTGGATAAACGACGTCAATGTGCTAACTTAGAACCCAACACCTAGACGTGCACTATAAAATTATTTCCAAGGAGAAGATATGCTATCTACCCAATAGATAAGTAATCTATGATTGGTCCGTTGACACTAGACAAAACGATTAATTCATTAAAGTTTGATTTGAGAGTAGAGTAAAGACTTTGAAGGGGATAATTCCATTTGTAACTACGATGGGGATGAGAACGTCCTGACTGACATTCTGTTGAGAAATGAGACAAAGATATTCTGACAATATCTAACTCTTGCTGGGGAACAAATGATTGATGAATCGATCTCAAAAATCTGTAAGAGGACAAAACTATGTTGAATGAGAGATGTGAACAACTGTCTGCATCACTTATCACACTGGCCAAAAATAAATTGCGACTTCATTGATGATATTTCAGTAATGGGAATGAATCCAAATCATGAAACTATGCGGGGAAATCACGATCTTCCGACTCGGCTAGGGAAATGCTTAGTCAAATACACTTGATGGGGAGAGAATTCTAACAATTCTAGACTCTGTGGGGAAACAAAACATTCAACTTCCTGTTGGGGATACTGTAAACACCCCAAATTTGCCCTCACTAATTTCACACCATGGCTTGTTATCTTTCATTTATTTGCATTAATATAAGCATACCACCTCATATAGCATTTTTGTATCACTGCATAGCTCAAGTTCATCTGCATCTAGGGTTTGTGATATGAGCAATCCAAGGATCCATCTGAGCCACTCCAAAGGTCTCTAATTGTCTTAAGAGGGTCCATGTGTGTTCTATCATCATATTGTATCCCTCAAAGTTCAAGGAAGTCAAGAAATCACAAGAACTGGCAAGGCATGGAAGCAGAGCTAGGGTTTTCACTACACAGATGACCAAAATTAGGGTTTTGGTTTTAGGGGCCTTAACTCCAAATTTTTGGGCCATTCTTGTTTCTAATTTTCTTAAGATGTTATAAGGATCATATGTACCAAGTTTGATGGAGAAATTCATTGTGGAAGTCATTTATTCATTGGGTAACTTCTTGAGCAAGTCAGAGCAAAATCAGGGCATCTGAGGCCCCCAACAATGGAACCAAAGGGGTATTTTCATCAAATTGAAGTTATATGATCTTTATTTGATCATTGAGGTGCTTGGAAGTTCACACAATTGAAGAAATTTGAGCTAAACCAAAAGTTGCCAAAAATGGAAATGACTTGTAATGGAAACTTTCCATTTTGGGAAAGTTCTTCAACCTTCTCTTTCTCAACCAAAAATGCTTAAATGAATAATTCTTGGTCATGAAAGTTGTAGATTAGGTCTTTCCCTTTTCAAAAAGTACAAGAGCATGTTCTAATTCATTATAGAACTCAAGTTATGATCCTTCAAAGTTGTCAAAAATCCTATAATTTTCAAGAATACACCAAAGAGGATTTTTTGCAAAACCACTTGCCAAGCCATTTCATGACCTCTAATGCATCTTTAAACATCATACCATCATATTTAAAATCATTTTGATCAGAATTGGCCCAAAAATCATACATTTTCATGCCTTGAACTTCAAGAAATTCCAAAAGGGCCAAAACTTCTCAAATTTGGAAAATGGCATGAATCTTCCCATACACTTGCATCAGCACCCCAAATCTGTTTCTATGGACCTCCTTGAACTCAACTGAGGCCAGACACCCCTTGCAACCAGGCCTGCCATGACCCATACCTCAAGTACAACCAAACTTGACGTTTTGCAAAATCACCCATACCAATCAGCATAGCCCACACCAACTATTCTGACCTATCAAGACATGATATGTGGACTTTATGCAAGCCATAACACACATGTTAGAATCATGCTTGATCATTTCTTCATTCATTTGCCATGATTTTCATTCACTTCCATTCATTAACTTTCATGAACTTTCAAACTTCAAAGCATGCTTCATTTGCATCCATTCTCTTATATGATCATACATATACACTTTGTATGCTTTTACATCATGTCATAGCATCATTTTCATCATGTGTATACTTCTGGTTTTGATCTTTGTCTTTGCATATGCTTCATTCTATTTCTTTTCTTTCCTTATGCATCCTGTGCTAATATTTTCAGGTGGTAAGTTAATTTGAGAAGTGGATTTGCCTTCACTTCTCATTTCTCTTCATCGTTTTCATATGCATCTTTGCTGCATTTTTTATTGTCTTTGAGTGGGTTTTCTCACTTGTGTTCATCTCTCACTTTCTTTCTTTAAGTTACTTATCTTCTTCAATGAAGTAAGTAACTTATTTCTTCTGCTTCTTCCTCCTTTCATCTGCTTCTTCCATTGGTGGCTTCCTTGAAGATCTTTCTCAAGCCTTACAAACCATAGGAACATCCAAGCATGATAATAATTAGGGTTGTGATTAGTACCCCTTAGGTTTTACCTTTGAGTCTTCTTTGTGTCTCTCTTCTCATCTCATCATTAGAGACTAAACCTTTAAGGTTTTAGGACTTTGGAATTAGGGTTATGCCTGCATCCTTCTCTTAGGATGGAGTGTATAACTTTAATCCTAAGTGTTAAACCCTTAATTTGTTTAAACCTCTTAATCAATCCACTTAATAACCACTAAGACATTAACTTGTAACTTGGTCCTTACATTAGGGTTCTAATTCTTCCTTCATGGTTAAGAAGGACTAACCCTAGTGTTTAATGGACAAGCCCCCCTCAAGTTGTCTTACAAATCATAAAAATCATTTATTAATCTCATCCCTTTAATTAAAATCCATTTAATAAAGGTTTGTTTTGTCATGAATTTAATCCCTAATCATGGATTAAGTTGAGGTATCTTCCTCAACTTAAGGGCTCTCATCTATTATCCTTCTATTAGGATGGTGTAATGAGTTCACTGATCCTTGATTATGGCTTAAAATCATTACTTAACACTAAACAAAAAACCCAAAAACATCTAAATAATCACAAGTAGGTTAATGATCTTAATCCTACATCACCATGGCAATTAAGTTGAGATGCTTATCTCATACTTAAGTATTCTCATTATCCCTAATCAGGGAGGATATAATGAGTTTACAAGCCCTTGATTTAGGCTTAAGCTCATTAACTTATACAAAAACACCAAAAACAATAAAAGACTGAAAACACAAAAACAAACAATAATCGTCTCCTTCGGGATTCTTTTCTCATCATCTTCACTCATAAACGAGAACTCGCTTCTTCCGTCTAATGCAAGACAGTTAGCACTCGAGCCAGACGAGTCATACACTTGAGCATAGACAAGCAAGCAATTCACAGTCAATTTACCTTTCAGTCTCTTTGAGTCGAACTACGATGTTCTGACTTCCTCATTGCACGAGAGGATACGTAGGCATAACTTAACAGTTATCGAACAAAATTCTCTGTGTCTTCCCCCTCTTTCAGTATTTTTCCTAAGCCTCCGTTCCTGAGCATTTCATTCACCTTTTGCACTGACACTTGTACATTTCTCTTCTAGCTTTTTGCACACAGATAACACATACACTACCCCTTTAAACACAATCTTTTAAGCGTGGATCCCGTCGAGTACGAAGGACAATCTGGGTGCTAATACCTTCCCAGGTTGTAACCAACCCCCTTTCTCAGTTTCTCTGGTTCGCAACAGTCTTATCCATATCTTTTTTAGGTTTACACAGCATTACCTTTCCTTCGGGATAAAAATGCCTAGCTGGCGACTCTATTCACCTTCAGTTCATTTCCTTTTCTCGCCGACTGTTCGCGCTTGTACCGGGATGCAAATCTTCGGGAGCGACAAATACCACCTTACTCTGGCTTAGTTGGGGAAGGCTTCCATCTTGAACTCTACTGGTGCTGAGTTATAGGAATCACCCTTCTGCTGGAGATAAAAGTTGTAAGGCTTTTCTCGCTGGGGAGAAAACTCTACTTGAGAACATCATCTTGTAACATTCTTTCATGTCTTGAGCTACAAGTCCTGCAACAACAAAATATGCACACACATGTCTCGGGGAATTGTATGGTCTGAGTCCATCATCCGGTGTTATTCAATATTCAAAGTGATTTTAAATGTTTTCCCCTTTGCATGTTATTTGCAAATCCACCTTATTTAACTGCAATGTGTTTTTTTTATAAAAAACGCAGGACATTTTTGCAAACAAAACATTTGAAATAAAAAATAGAGATGAAGATTTTAACTGAATAATTCTTTTATTGATGGGTCTGTGAATAGGAAAAGATACATCAGGAAACAATCCCCTGGAAAGAGGTGATTGCCATAAATTGAGAAAAGAAACTAATCCTAATAGCCATGTGAAATGACCTTCCACTGAGTTTTAATTCTGCTATGACCAGTATGTCTTCAAGATTTCTCCTTGTTGATCTTACATTCTGAAGGGAAAGATTGGACTACTTCCCACCCTTTGAAGTTTTGTAGGTTGAATGAGACAATGACATAGTACAGATAACTCAAATTTCAGTCATTCGCTTATTCCCGCTTTTGCGTGGACCACCCTTTCGGGTTTTCAATCCACCGATATACCCTTTTTTGCCTGAGTTGTCCAATGCAGATTTTCAACTCACCGGGTGTACAAATTTTTTATTTATATCCCTAACTTTTTCCCAAGCCTTTTATTCTTTTTTTTGCTCTCCAGGATGCCCTATTTTGCATGGACTCTTTTATTCTGATTTTTGTTCCAGTAGGTCTCTTTCATGCGAAGTATTTTTTAATTGCGTCTGAGTTAACAGGAGATGGAAAATCTTCACCATCCATGGTTGTAAGCATCAAGGATCTGCCTGAGAAAACATTTTTAACCACGTATGGACCTTCATAGTTTGGAGTCCACTGGCCCCTGTGATCTGTACTTGGAGGAAGAATTATCTTGAGCACAATCTCACCCACCCAATACTCCCGAGGATGCACTCTTTGGTCAAATTCTCGCTTCATTCTCATATGATAAAGCTGGCCATGGACTACAAACACCAATATCTTCTCTTCAATTAAGAACAACTAATTATACCTGGCGCGTGCCCATTCAACCTCATCCAGCTTAACATCCACCATCACCCTCAATGAAGGAATTGTAACTTCAACTGGTAGGACAACTTCCATACCATACACAAGTGAGAAAGGTGTTTCCCCAGTGGGCGTCCTAATTGACGTTATGTACCCATGCAAAGCAAATGGTAACATCTCATGCCAATCTTTGTAAGTAACCACCATTTTCTGCACAATCTTCTTTATGTTCTTACTAGCTGCCTCGACCGCGCCATTCATCTTTGGCCGGTAAGGAGAAGAGTTGTGATGTTGTATTTTGAAGTCCCGACATAACTCTGCCATCATCTTGTTATTAAGGTTAGAACCATTGTTAGTAATGATTCTCTCGGGCAATCCATATCTGCATATGATGCCTCTCTTCAGAAATCTAGTAACCACTTTCTTGGTGACATTAGCATAAGATGATGCTTCAACCCATTTAGTAAAGTAATCAACCGCGACCAAAATGAAGTGATGGCCATTTGAAGCAGTAGGCTCAATATTCCCGATCATGTCAATTCCCCACATAGAAAAGGGCCAAGGAGATGACATGACACTTAGCGGGCTCGGAGGTACATGCACTTTGTCTGCATAAATCTGGCACTTGTGGAACTTTCAGACGTATGAGCAACAATATGAATCCATTGTCAACCAGTAATATCCCGATCTCAATAACTTATTTTCCATTTCATGTCCTCCGGCATGGGTACCAAAAGATCCTTCATGTACTTCCTGCATTAACATGTCTTTTTCCTACTTGTCCACACATCTAAGCAAGACCATGTCGATGTTTCTCTTGCATATCATGTCATCAAAATTCAAGAAGAAACTTGCAACAAGTCGTCTCAAAGTCTTCTTATAATTGGAAGATGCCCCAACTAGGTATTCCTAAATCTTCAGGAACCACTTGATATCATAATACCACGACTTGTCATCAGACATCGCATCAACAACAAACACATATACAAGTATGTCAAGTCGTGATATGCCAATCTTGGGAACATAATTCCACTGCAGCACTTTGATCATTGAAGAAAGCGTAGCCAACACATCAGCGAATTGATTCTCATCACGTGGTATGTAGTGAAGCTTTACTATTGTAAAGAATGTTGTAGACACCCCAAATTTGCCCTCTGGTTTTCTATCTTTTTCAGCTTTTCATTTTGCATTCATACGCATTTTTGCATGAGCTCCTAAGGCATGGGATCATGGTCATCCGGGGATTAAGGTTTCACACCTCATTTGTAGATTATCAGAAGAATTCAAGGTCTTGGCTATGCCGCTTCATTGGTATCATTCTCTTATTGTTCCTGTCACTAAATTAGGGTTTATTTCCCTGATTTAGCGGTAGTCAAGGATTTCTCGTCTGAAAGGACTATTTGCTATGCATCTGGGCCGTCATCAGTTCAGTGATTGATTTCTCAAACAGTGCATGTTCATGGGCAGGTTGTGTGGTGGAATTCATCAGATTATTAGCTTGTGATTCATAAGAAGTTTTGGTCCAAATCGTCTGTTTATCTTCTCATCATGTTCAGTCGTGATTTTATTTTCCCAAGAAAACGATTCAGACAAATTTGAAGTGATTCAGGGTTCATTTAATCGCAGACCCAAAGGATGATTGATTTTAGATGGTTTGTTTCAGTCACAAATTGTGGTGGCCGCATTTATTCTTCTCAACCAGTAATTTTTGTGGAAGCAGTGCAAGTTTGTTTTCGAGTTGGAAAGTTGATATTTCATGGTTGTGTTCGTGTTGTTGGTAATCGTTCCAATTTCATTTAGCCAGATTAAACCATTTGTTAATATCCATTTTATGGTTCATTCCATTTTCTATTTTTCAATTCATATCCAAATTTCTCCTTAACCCATTGGTCATTTTTTTTAGTTTGATATAAACCATTTATCATTTACCATTTTATGAATATTTTTCATAAAACCATTTATATCCATCCATTTATCCTTATTTTAATATCCATCTTCCAAATTTGATTTCTTTTCAATTTAACATTAAACCAATTCTAAACCCATTTCAAACCCATTTAACTTTTTTTTGTTATAATTCATTAACCAAAATTGTCATAAAAATACTTTGCCACCAGGCCCATTAAGAAAATCTTGTTTGACCTAGGTATAAATAACAAAGTGTGATCCCAAGGCTACAACAAAAAAAATGACGCCTCTCTCTCTTTTTTTTCCTGACCAAAACACTATCTTCCACAAGTGACAAAACCATATAATATCCATTATTCGTCTCATTTTAGACAACCAACACATTTCCACAAACAATACTTTTATTCATCTCTTGCTCACTCCAGCTACCATCATCACCATATTCTCGTCGCGAAGCTCACTGTTTCCATGTACAATCAATCAGCCCTAATACAGTGAGAAAAATGGCGTGGAGCAAAAGAAAGGGAAGGGAAGGATACAATTAAAAAGTGAAAGAACGATATCTATCATCATCAACAGTAACGCATCGTCAACTTCGTCGCCTCTCACTCAAAGCCTCTGTGCAGTTTCTTCACAACAAAATCTCAAGCAAATGCATGATCTACTTCTCGATCGAGGATTCTGCCTCTCATCGTTTGACAACAGCAGCGTCAAAACTCAACAAATTTCTCCGTGAACTTTAAGCTGCAACAACTTTGATTTCCTCAGAGTTGGATTTGGTTCAGTCCTGCACACGAGATTGGAGTACGTGGATGTGTTGTCTCAAGACTATGACTGATGCGTCGTTGCTGTGAGTTAAAGTGTGCCAAGTACACGATGTCGGTAACGAATCGAAACAATTTTCTTCTACTGTTGTCGACTTTATCCATATTACAATCCTTGCTGGTGCTGGTTTTGTTTTGTGTGGTTAATATCGATTTTGTTTCGGTTGAATTTTTATATTTTTGAAACTGGAAACTCATGTCTTGTTGAAACAATTGTTGAGATTAATGTTCCTTCATTTTGATTTTGTTTTGAGTTTGTTTATTTTCATTTTGATTTTGTTTTGGGTTTGTTTATTTCTCATTTATTTGTTCTTAAGTGTGTGAATCACTGTCATAATCTGAGCCACATATACTTGTTTGATTTTAGTACTGCCTTGTTGAAATCGATCTCATCAATACCGCTTGTATGTCGTCAATTTGTGTCATTCCATACTTTAGTACCAATGTGATGCTGCTTGTGTTACAGCATTGAAATCTCACTTTTGTGATGAGCATTCAATACCAGTTGGTTTGATTTGTGTAGCTACACACTTAGTTTGTTTGTTTCTAATATGGTTGAATTTATGTAGCTACGTTATGTAGCTACTCAAATTTGTTCTCACCAGCTCTTCTTGTTCCATGCCTTGTCTTTTGTTTATTTTAATAGATTTGTTTGAGTGAATTGAATTTTGTTGAAATTATGTGTAGATACTAATACTTGGTAACTAAATGTAGCCCCCCAGGTTGACAGTGTGTGGAGTTCATGTTGGAATGTATCCTTTTTATTTTTAATATTGGTCATGAATAATATTTCTTGGGAAAAAAATAAGAATGTTAATTTCCATTTTGATTTTTGATATTAAATCCTTTAATACTAGTTTGACTAATTCTTTCGATTGGTTTTGATTTATGTTTTCATTCTTGATTAACCTTTGTGAATAATTATTTAGATTAATTTCTTGATTCTATTATAATTAGTTTCTTGTTAAATTTTGATTAGAATTAGATATTAATTTTGATATTAAAATTTTGGTGGTAATTGTTTTAGTTGATACTAATCTTGATTAATTAGATGTCATCCTTGATTCTAATTGTTGATGTTTCATTTTCAGCTCAATTCTCTGCATAACTTAAATGTACAGGTTTCATTATTTATGTTGTTCCTGTTATTGAATGAATATATGAAAATTTGATATTCATAGGATTTTTTAGTTGCAATATTATTACCATTGTTCTCTTGGTACTTAGTGTTGAAAATTCGCATTTCTTTAGAATTCTATTTAAATAAGTTTTGGTATTAGTAAACATTCTAATTCTTATTTTTACTCTGTTTTATACAATAGGTGTCTTGATAAAATTTAGATTGATTTGGCTTAATTGAAAATGAGACAAGTAGTGATGTACATATAATGTGTGTTGCATTTGTTCGAGGACCATTTTTCCTTTCATAGTTCACATTAGGATTATTTATCATGACTTGTTTTGTTTAATCTTTCATATTTCTTTTGTAATTAATTTTAATTGTTTTGATTATTTACTCAAATTTTGTTTTATTTGCATTGAGGAATTTTGTTTAGAATTTAGAAATCTTTTGCTTAGATTTATTTTCTTTATAGATTAATTCATGATTAAATGTTGGTATTTAGTTAGTTTAATTTTTAGAATGTTTATTAGATTTTGATTATTTTTTTATTATTATTAGAATTCTATAGTTATTTTCTTGAGTAATTCTTTTAGTTAGAGTGCACAAATTTTGTGTTGAATTTTAATTGATTCTTATGAGTAAATACCATTTGAACTTTATTTGTTTTTATTTATTTATTAGAATTCTATTTGATTTCTTTCATTAAGTTCTTTTTAAACTTTGTTGAATTCTTTTTAAAAAAAAAAAAACCTCGATTGATCTAACAAGTTTGATTCATGATATTGAGCATTTGAGGATTAATTTGATTGATTAATGATGAAGCTTCTGACGAGTATTCTTGAGCTTTATTGTGTGTGTTGAAGAGGCAACGGACCTTCTCCGTTAGGTACCACTGAGACCCGACTTTACTTGTTGCATGCTGCTGCATCTGGAAGTCCTATTGGTGTAGACTCTGTTTGTACATTATTTATCTCGTCTCCATATTGCATTCTCATCTCCTCATATTATCTTTTCCCTCATCTTCTCTTGCCTTGCTTGAGGTGTGCCTAGGCCACCATGGAGCTTCTCTTTTCATCTTTCTCTTCTTCTTTCTTTCTTCTTTAGGATAGTGAGCCTCACTAACCTAGGACCATCCGAGCATGTGAATATTGATTAGTCCTCATTAGTTTTACCTTTGTGTCATCTTTTGTGTCCCTCTTCTCATCTCATAATCAGGGACTAAACCCTAAAGGCTTTAAGGCTTTGTGATTAAGCTTATGCCTGCATCCTTCTATTAGGATGGAGTGTATAACTTTAATCCTAAGTGTTAAACCCTTAATGTGTTTAACTCCTTTAATTAATCCATTTAATAATCATCAAGACATCAAGCTTGTAACTTGGGCCTTGCATTAGGGTTCTAATTCTTCCTTAATTGGTTAAGAAGGACTAACCCTAGTGTTAATGGACAAGTCCTCCTCAAGTTGTCTTACAAATCATAAAATCCACTTCTTCATCTTATCACTAATTAAGATCCATCTAATAAAGGCTTTGTTTTGTCATGAGTTTAATCCCTAATCATGGATTAAGTTGAGGAGCCTTCCTCAGCTTAAACATTCTCATCTATTATCCTTCTATTAGGATGGTGTAATGAGTCTGTTTAATCCTTGATTATGGCTTAACCTCATTACTTAACACTAAACAAAAACACCAAAAACATCTAAATAATCACAAGTAGGTTAATGATCTTAATCCTGCATCAAAGGTGATTAAGTGTGAGAAGCTGACTTCACACTTAAGGTATTCTCATTACCCCTAATCAGAGGGAAGATGTGATGAGTTTACTAACCCATTGGTTTAGGCTTAAGCTCATTAACTTATGACAAACTCTCAAAAGCAATAAAAGACTGAAAACACAAAAACAAACAATAATCGTCTCCTTCGGGATTCTTTTCTCATCTCATTCACTCACAAACGAGAACTCGCTTCTTCCGTCTAATGCAAGACAGTTCGTACCTGAGCCAGACAGGTCATACACTTGAGCATAGGCAAGTAAGCAGTTCACCAGTCAATTCATCTTTCAGTCTCTTTGGGTCGAACTACGGTGTTCTGACTTCCTCATTGCACGAGAGGATACGTAGGCATAACTTAACAGTTATCGAACAAAAGTCTCTGTATATTCCCCCTCTTTCCAGCTTCATTCTTTTAGCCTCATGATCTTGAGCATCTCATTCTTTGTTCTTACACTGACACTTCACTTATACACTTCACTTCTTTTACGCCGACACCTGTACATTCTTTTCCAACTTTTATACACAGATTGCACTGACACTACCCCTTTAAAACACAAATCTTTTAAGCGTGGATCCCGTCGAGTACGACGGACAATCTGGGTGCTAATACCTTCCCAGGTTGTAACCAACCCCCTTTCTCAGTCTCTCTGGTTCGCAACCGTCTTATCCATATCTTTCTTAGGTTTATGCAGCATTACCTTTCCTCCGGGATAAAAATGCCTAGCTGGAGACTCTTTTCTTTCTCTTGAGTTCACTCCCGTGTGTTCTCATTTCATCCTTTCGCCGACCGTTCGCGTCTGTACCTTTATCTGAGCCGTTCTCATTTATCGGGAGCGACAAATGTCAATAGTCTTCTCGCATAATCCCGATATAGAATTAAGTGAGGTTGATGAGTATACCACTTGCCTGTAATCTGGTTAATCACGAGAGCTGAATCTCCAAATATATCGAGGGTCTTAATCCTCATATTAATAGCCTCCTCTATTTCCATGATACAAGCCCCGTATTCTGCTTCATTGTTGGTGCAACCAAAAGTCAATCTGGAAGCGAAGGGAAAGTGAACACCTTCAGGAGTAATAAGAATGGCACCAACTCCGCGGCCATTCATATTGAAAGCCCCATCAAACATCATACTCCATTTGGATTTAGGGCCCGGCCCCTCCTCTGGGAGTGGTTCCTTACAGTCTTTGACCTTGAGGTACATGATGTCCTCATCAAGGATGTCAAAATGCATGGGTTGATAATCATCCAAAGGTTGTTGTGCAAGATAGTCTAAAATAACACTTCCTTTGATGGCATTTTGAGAAGTTTATTGGATGTCATATTCAGTCCGCACCATTTGCCAACGGGAAACCCTACCGGTTAATGTCAGTTTCTCAAATATGTACTTGACAGGATCTATCTTTGAAATCAGCAAGGTTGTGTGCATGAGCATGTATTGTCTCAATCTCTTAGCATCCCATGCAAGTGCACAACATGTATTCTCTAGCATTGAATATCTTGATTCACAATCATTAAATTTCTTGCTCAGGTAGTAGATGGTGTGCTCTTTTCTACCCGTCTCGTTGTGTTGACCGAGAACACAACCCATGGATCCTTCAAGACTGTCAAATACATGATGAGCGGCCTCCCTAGAAACGAAGGAATTAGAATAGGAGGTTCCTGCAAATATTCTTTTATCTTTTCGAAAGCACTTTGGCAATCGTCATTCCACCTGACTGCTTGTTCTTTTCTTAATAACTTGAATATTGGTTCACAAGTGGCTGTAAGGTGAGATATGAACTGTGCAATGTAGTTAAATCTACCCAAGAAACCACATACTTCTTTTTCTGTTTTCGGTGCACGCATGTCTTGTATTACTTTTAATTTGGAAGGATCAATCTCTATCTCTATTTGACTCATGATGAAACCCAGCAATTTACCAGATCGTACTCCAAAAGTGCACTTGTTTGGATTTAATCTCAATTTTTATAAATTATTTTATAAAATAATATGGAGAATTGTGGAGTATAATTGGGATAATAATTAATGAATTATTTGGTTTTTAAATAATAATCTGATAATGAGGTGGAATATTATTATAATATTGTTATTTAAATAATAAAATAATAAGTTGGAGGTCTAAGGGACAAAGGGGAAAATTGATTATGTTATGAAAAGGGAGAACACGATAGATTTCTCATTATCGTGCATTTTGATGAAGAACAGAGAGCTCTGGAGAAAAGGGAGAAGAAGGGGAAAATCAAGAATCGTAGAGTTCAAGGTCAAGAGTTCGGAAAAGCTTCGTTCAATTTCGAGGTAAGGGGGGAGAAAGGGTTTTATATTGGTGATCTAACATAGAAGGGTAATTGGAGATCCTTACTCCATTAGGGTTTATGAATTATAATTGATTTGGATGAATTTGTGATGTTGGATGAATAGTATGATAATGGGTGATGTGTGTATGAATCTTGATGTTGAATTATGAGTGAATTTGATGAATCCATGATATAATTATGAATAATGTAATGATTTTTTGTATATATTTGGGGTTTTAATGTTGAATTACTTGGGTATGTGTGTATTATGTGAATTGGGATTATGAAGGTGGATGACATTGAATGATTGGAGAAGATGAAGAGAACTTATAATTTTTCCCTAAATTGATCTGTAAAAGTTAGACTAGATAATTAATTGATGTTAGAGGTATATATTGGTAGTAAGTGAGTTAATTGGACTCTTTAGAATGCTAAAATTGAAATAAAAAGAATTGGATTCGTGCTGGTATAGAAGAGGAAGAAAATTGAACATTTTGTGAAAAACTGACTTTTAAGGTAAAGGGTCCCTGACACGGCCCGTGTCACAGGACACGGGTGGCCGTGTCAGGCTACAGGAATATGCATTTTGGAGAATTTTGGGGAAGGGGGTTTCAGGAGGTGTGACACAGGTCGTGTCACATGACACGAGCGACCGTGTTAGCCCCCTGGTTTTGATGAAAACTTGGGATTTTGGGGGCAATCTTGAGACCACCTGACACGGGCCGTGTCAGGGGACAAGGGAGACTGTGTCAGGCTCTTGCATTTGAAACTTTTGTGTCGTTTTCAAGTTGGCTTTAATTTATCCTTTTAGTTTAGGCTCAAATCAGTAGACTAAGGCATTGAGAGTAATGTTAGTAGTAATTATTGGACTTGACGACCAAAACTTAGGGAATGAATCTTAGACAATTACACGAATGGTATGAATTACTATTGATGAACAAATCATGTTGTCTATGTTGTTGTATGCTAGATGTTTGGTACAAAATTATGTTATGAAATGATTGATAATTGATGGAGATCCTGAGGATCGTATTGTTATGATTGTAACCATATGTGGTGATGATAATGTATGTATAATCGAGTTGTTGCATACACATACATGTTGGGGGGGATAATCACGTCTCAGATGGAGTGTAAGTGATTGTTCGGATTCATTAGGAATCAACGAGTGGGGGATGATCGTGTCTCAGTAGGAGCGTAAGCGATGCATCCGGTCCAAATCGATGGACATTTGATGAAGTCGGTACCGCATTTGCATTGTGTATTGAGTCACATTGCATTGATATGAATGAATTATTGATGTTGTATGTTATGATTGGTGTGTGTGAATTACTTCTTCGTATATGTTATTTGCACCGTTATAATATGAAATTTTTTCTCACCCCTTTGTTGTTTTGTGGCGTCTGTGCTTCTTCGGAAGTACAGATAACCCAGTTACCTGAGAAGTGTTTGGTGTTTGCTTGTTTGAGTCCTAGGAGCTCTGATATGTAACAGGAATGGGGATTTTGATCACTTTGTTTTATTTTATTTATATTTATAAACTTTGTGATAGTTACGTATCGATTTAATAAACTAGAAGAATAGTTTTATGTTTTTGAAATATTGTGTCGTTGAGCACGTTAATGTTGAAATTATTAATTCCGTTGTTTATGTTATGAAATAAAATGAAAGGTATGCTTGATTTTGATGAGTAATCACTCGCTTTGTTATGTGACTCTGATTTTTAATGAGAACTTATGTTAATTTTGAAAATGGGAAAAGTGGGTGTTACAATTGGTATAAAAGTAGGTCGGTCCAACCGACCTGGTGTAGTATTAAGTCAGTCCTTAGAATAGGAGATTCTTGTGTGTCCTAACTTGAGATGTTTGTTGTATCAGTATGGCAGGAAGGAATGATGATGCTCTTGCTGCGGCTATGCAGGCTATGGCGCAGACGGTTGAGAACATTGTTCAAGTAGCTCTAGTGGGAGGTAACCCTAGTCTCGTGCATTGGATCAATTCTGAAGCAACAAGCCGCCTAAGTATGAAGGTGGAATCCTAGATCCAGAGGCTGCGCATAAGTGGTTGAAAGCTATTGATAAGATCTTCAGGACCATGGGGTGTACTGATGATCAGAAAGTGAGGTTTGACCCTCACATGCTGGAAGGCAAAGCTGAAGTCTGGTGGGACAATAGTCGCCAAAGGTTGGAAGCTGCGGGGACTGCAATCACTTGGGCCATGTTTCGCAGAGAGTTCTTGGAGAAGTATTTTCTAGAGGATGTCCGCAGTGCTAAAGAGATAGAATTCCTGGAGCTGAAACAGGGTAACATGACGGTAGCTGAGTATGTTGCTAAGTTTAAAGAATTGGTGCAATATTATGCACACTACAACACTGAGGAAGCTATGACCTCAAATTTCCTGAAGTACGAGAATGGTTTGCGTCCTGAGATCAAGCAAGGCATTGCTTGCCAGAAGATTAGGAATTATCTTGAACTGGTGAGTAGAAGCCAGATTTATGACAATGACAATCGAGCTCAGATTGCACACTACAAGTCTGTGAATGACAAGAGGGGAAAGCCGAGATTCAGTGGTACTCCTTATAGTGCTCCAGCTGATAAGGGGAAGCAGAAGGCTAATGTTGAGAAGAAGCCAAGTGGGTGAGGAGGTACTCCCGGTAATCTCAAGTGCTACAGATGACATGGTATGGGACATCGTGCCAATGAACGCCTAATGAAGTGAAGAAGTGCTTCAAGTGTGGGAAGCCGGGTCATGTGATGGCTGATTGCAGGGCGAAGGCGCCTACTTGCTATAATTGTGGAGAGCATGGTCATATCAGCACCAATTGCGAGAAACCGAAGAAACATCAATCAAGTGGAAAAGTATTTGCCTTAATGGGAGCTCAACCTACTAGTGGGGACCGATTGGTCAAAGGTACTTGCTTTATCAATAATATTCCTTTATTTGTGATTATTGATACGGGTGTAACACACTCGTTTATTTCTTTGGAATGTGTGAAGAAACTAGTATTGGAACCTTCTCAGTTAAGTCGAGGAATGGTTATTGATACTCCATCCATAGGTTCTGTGACTACCACTCTGGTGTGTCGTAACTGCCCTCTGGTTATCTTTGATAGAGAGTTTAGAGTGGATATTATATGTCTTCCACTCAGTAATCTTGATGTGATTCTGGGTATGAACTGGTTGGAATTCAACCGAGTTTATATTGATTTCTTTAGGAAGAGATGGTTGTTCTTGATTCCGGAAGAAGAGGATTTGGACAATTCAATTTCTACGAAGGAACTGAGAACCTTATTGGAAGATGAAGCGAAGATGTTTGCAGTGTTCGCTTCATTTTCTGTTGAAGAAACAATTACTATTGAAGAGTTACCGGTGGTGAATGAGTTTCTAGAAGTGTTTCCCAGTGATATTACATAGTTGCATCCGACGCGTGAGGTAGAGTTCACTATTGATTTGGTTCCTGGTACGAGGCCTATTTCTATGGCGCCATATAGGATGTCAGCAACAGAGTTAGCGGAGTTGAAATCTCAGATTGGTGATTTGCTTGATAAGAAATGTATTAGACCCATCGTATCACCGTGGGGAGATCCCGTGGTTTTAGTTAATAAGAAGGATGGTAGTATGCGCCTATGCATTGATTACCGACAACTGAATAAAGTCACCATTAAAAATATATATCCACTTCCTAGGATTGTCGATTTAATGGATCAACTTGTTGGAGTGTGTGTTTTTAGCAAAATTGACCTGAGGTAGGGATATCATCAAATTAGAGTAAAGGAAGAAGATATACAGAAGACGGTGTTTAGAACTCGATATGGTCATTATGAATATGCAGTGATGCCTTTCGGAGTGTCTAACGTGCCAGGCGTATTCATGGAGTATATGAACCGTATATTTCACTCTTACTTAGATCAGTTTATCGTAGTGTTCATTGATGATATATTGAATTATTCGAAGTCTGAGGAGGATCGTGCAAAGCATTTGAGAATTGCATTGCAGGTATTGAAAGATAACAAGTTGTTCGCTAAATTCTCCAAATGCGAATTCTGGCTGAAGACGGTGGGCTTTTTGGGGCATGTGATATCTGGTGAAGGTATAGCAGTAGATCCTTCAAAGGTCAGTGTTTTACTTGAGTGGGAACCTCCGAAGACGGTAACGGAAATTAGAAGTTTCCTTGGTCTAGCTGGTTATTACCGAAGATTCATAGAAGGATTTTCTAATTTAGCGTTGCCATTTACTCAATTGACCCGGAAGAGTCAAGCTTTTATTTGGGATGCAGCTTGTGAGAAAAGTTTTGAAGAGTTGGAGAAGAAATTGACTTCGGCACCAGTATTAATTTTACTGAATCCAAGTGAAGCTTTTGTAGTTTACTGTGATGCATCTAAAATGGGCTTAGGTGGTGTGTTAATGCAAGTTGGTAAAGTAGTGGCGTATGCTTCAAGGCAACTAAGGGTACATGAGAGGAATTATCCTACCCATGATCTAGAATTGGCTGCAGTGGTGTTTGTATTGAAAATTTGGAGGCATTACCTTTACGGTTCACGGTTTGAGGTCTTTAGTGACCATAAGAGCTTAAAGTACTTATTTGATCAAAAGGAGCTTAATATGAGGCAAAGAAGATGGTTAGAATTTTTGAAGGATTACGACTTTAATTTAAGTTAACATCCAGGAAAATCAAATGTCGTAGCAGATGCATTAAGCTGAAAGAAAATTCATATGTCGGCTATGATGATGAATGAAATGGAATTCATTGAACAATTTAGAGATTTGAGCATGGTTTGTGAAATGACATAGGAAAGCGTCGAGCTGGGTATGTTGCGGATAAATAGTGATTTTCTTGATGTGATTAGGGATAGCCAAAGGCAAGATGTGAAATTGGTGGACTTAATGCCTACCGAAGGAATCGATCAAAGCGGTGATTTTAGTTTGGATAATAACGATATTTTGAGATTTCGAGGAAGAATTTGTGTGCCTGACAGTGTTGAGTTAAAGAAAGCAATTTTGGAAGAAAGTCATCGGAGTAGCTTAAGTATTCACCCAGGAGCTACAAAGATGTACCATGATTTGAGGAAATTATTTTGGTGGCACCGTATGAAGAGGGATATCGCGCAATTTGTTTATGCTTGTTTGGTATGTCATAAATCAAAAGTGGAACATCAGAAGCCTTCGGGACTGATGCAACCATTAGAGATCCCAGAGTGGAAATGGGATAGTATTTCTATGGATTTCATTACAGGTTTTCCGAGTACGGCGAGAGGCTTTGATGCTATTTGGGTAGTTGTAGACTGGTTGACTAAGTCTGCACAATTTATTCCAATCAACATCAGTTTTCCGTTAACTAATTTGGCGGAGATTTATATTCAGATAGTTGTGAAACTGCATGGCGTACCATCAAGTATAGTATCAGATAGAGATCCGCGGTTTACTTCTGAATTATGGAAAAGTTTGCATGAGGCTTTGGGTTCTAAGTTGAAATTGAGTTTGGCTTATCACCCACAGACGGATGGACAATCCGAGAGGACTATTCAGTCATTGGAAGGTTTGTTGAGAACCTGTGTGTTGGAAAGAGGTGGTGTGTGGGATACTCATTTAGCATTAATTGAGTTTACATATAATAATAGCTACCATTCGAGTATTAGAATGGTACTGTTTGAAGCTTTATATGGTAGAAGATGCAGAACACCTGTGTGTTGGTATGAGACGGGTGAGAATTTATGCTTGGACCTGAGATTATTCAACAAACTACCGAGACTACTCAGATGATTAAAGAGAAAATGAAAGCGTCTCAGAGTCGGCAGAAGAGTTACCATGACAATAGAAGGAAGGACTTAGAATTCACTGAAGGTGACCATGTATTCTTGAGGGTCAACCCGATGACGGGCGTGGGACGTGCTTTGAAATCTAAGAAGTTGGATCCTAAGTTTATTGGATCATATCAGCTTATGCTGAGAGTGGGAAAAGTTTCTTACAGAGTGGCATTACCTCCAGAACTTTCGAACTTGCACGAAGTGTTTCATATGTCGCAACTCAGGAAGTATGTATGTGATCTGTCACATGTTATCCAGAGGGATGAGGTGCAAGTTCGTGATAACCTTACAGTGGAAGCCTTACCTTTGAGAATTGAAGATCTTAAGAAGAAGAAACTACGAGGAAAAGAGATACCTCTTGTGAGAGTGACTTGGGGAGGAGCGGCTGGTGGAAGTGTTACCTGGGAGCTGGAAAGTAAGATGCGGGAAGCATGTCCAGAGTTATTTCATTCAGGTACATTTTCGAGGACGAAAATAAATTAAGTGGGGGAGAGTTGTAACTCCTTAATTTTTATAAATTATTTTATAAAATAATATGGAGAATTGTGGAGTATAATTGGGATAATAATTAAGGAATTATTTGGTTTTAAAATAATAATATGATAATGAGGTGGAATATTATTATAATATTGTTATTTAAATAATAAAATAATAAGTTGGAGGTCTAAGGGGCAAAGCTGTAAATTAATTATGTTATGAAAAGGGAGAACACAATAGATTTCTCATTATCGTGCATTTTGACGAAGAACAAAGAGCTATGGAGAAAAGGGAGAAAAAGGGGAAAATCAAGAATCGTAGAGTTCAAGGTAAAGAGTTCGAAAAAGCTTCGTTCAATTTTGAGGTAAGGGGGGAGAAAGGGTTTTATATTAGTGATCTAACATAGAAGGGTAATTGGGAGATCCTTACTACCTTATGGTTTATGAATTATAATTGATTTGGATGAATTTGTGATGTTGGATGAATAGTATGATAATGGATGATGTGTGTTTGAATCTTGATGTTGAATTATGAGTGAATTTGATGAATCCATGATATAATTATGAATAGTGTAATGATTGTTTGTATATGTTTGGGGTTTTAATGTTGAATTACTTGGGTATGTGTGTATTATGTGAATTGGGATTATGAAGGTGGATGACATTGGATGATTGGAGAAGATGAAGAGAACTTATAATGTTTCCCTAAATTGATCTATAAAAGTTAGACTAGATGATTAATTAATGTTAGAGGTATATATTGGTAGTAAGTGAGTTAATTGGACTCTTTAGAATGCTAAAATTGAAATAAAAAGAATTGGATTCGTGCTGGTATAGAAGAGGAAGAAAATTGAACATTTTGAGAAATACTGACTTTTCAGGTACACGGTCCCTGACATAGGCCGTGTCACAGGACACAGGTGGCCGTGTCAAGCTACAAGAAGATGTATTTTGGAGGAATTTTGGGGAAGGGGGCTTCAGGATGTGTGACACGGGCCATGTCACACGACACGGGCGACCATGTCAGCCCCCTGGTTGTGATGAAAACTTGGGATTTTGGGGGCACACCTCAGATCACCTGACACGGGCCGTGTCAAGGGACACGGGAGGCCGTGTCAGGCCCCAGCATTTGAAACTTTTGTGTCGTTTTCAAGTCGGCTTTAATCTATCCTTTTAGTTTAGGCTCACATCAGTGGACTAAGGCATTGAGAGTAATGTTAGTAGTAATTATAGGACTTGACGACCAAAACTTAGGGAATGAATCTTAGACAATTGCATGAATGGTATGAGTTACTATTGATGAAATAAACTATGTTGATTGTGTTGTTGTATGATAGATGTTTGGTACAAAATTATATTATTATATGATTGATAATTGATGGAGATCCTGAGGATCGTATTGTTATGATTGTAACCATATGTGGTGATGATAATGTATATATAATCGAGTTGTTGCATACACATACATGTTGGGGGGATAATCACGTCTCGGATGGAGCGTAAGTGAATGTTAGGATTCATTAGGAATCAATGAGTGGGGGATGATCGTGTCTCAGTAGGAGCGTAAGTGATGCATCCGGTCCGAATCGATGGACATTTGATGAAGTCGGTACCGCATTTACATTTTGTATTGAGTCACATTGCATTAATATGAATGAATGATTGATGTTGTATGTTATGATTGGTGTGTGTGAATTACTTCTTTGTATATGTTATTTGCACTATTATAATATGAAATTGTTTCAGACCCCTTTGTTGTTTTATGGCGTCTGTGCTTCTTCGGAAGTACAGATAACCCAGGTACCTGAGAAGTGTTTGGTGTTGCTTGTTCGAGTCCTAGGAGCTCTGATAAGTAACGGGAATGGGGATTTTGATAAATTTGTTTTATTTTATTTATATTTTTAGACTTTGTGATAATTACGTATCGATTTAATAAACTAGAAGAATTGTTTTATGTTTTTTAATTATTGTGTCGTTGAGCACGCTAATGTTGAAATTATTAATTCCGCTGCTTATGTTATGAAATAAAATGAAAGGTTTGCTTGATTTTGATGAGTAATCACTCGCTTTGTTATGTGACTCTGATTTTTAATGAGAACTTATGTTATTTTTAAAAATTGGAAAAGTGGGTGTTACATCAACAACCTGGCTAATTCTTCAGGGAGTTCACAGTCTTCCTTAACCCCTTCATCAACTTGATATATAGGATTATCAAAATCATACTTGGTCATAGAAAAACTGTTATCCGTGACATCCGGGTGATTAGGTCTGGACAAGTGATGTGCTTATTTTAGAGTTCATTTTATGAAAAAGAAAATATAATTAGGTCTGAAGAGTAACTTGGACAATTTCCTCAGCAAACCATTTCTTGAGATCTTCCCCGAGAATGCATGGGCGTACCCAGTTATCCAGGTCGTAGTTTCTATCAACATCCTCTCCCGCAACATCACACATTTGGTTAGGATCAATAACACCTCCATTGGAGAAGCTTATCAAACTATTTCTCTTGGAAACAACTGCTTGGCCCGGTTGGTAGCCAATCCCAAACTTGTCTTCTTTTCTGTACACTTCTATAAGCTTGCTCCATTGGGCACTGCCTGATTCGACTACTTCCAAAGCCTGCCTGTAGGATGCTATAGAGGTACCCACCTGCTCACTACTTTGAGCCACTGGACTAGGAGAGACTTCATTGATATTCACCATTTCAAACGTTTGGCACAACGTCTCATGGATCTCCCCATCCATTTCTACATATTTGAACATTGACAAGTGACTCACAAAGATGTCTTCTTCACCACAGACAGTGACAAGTTTCCCATCAACCATATATTTTAACTTCTGGTGCAAAGTTGATGTAATTGTGCCCGCATCATGGATCCAATGTATGCCCAAAAGGCAACTATACGCTGGTTGTATATCCATCGCATAAAAGATGCATCTGAAAGTTTGTAAGCAAATTTTCACGGGAAGCTCCACTTCCCCAAACACAGATATCTTGAAGCCATCAAAAGCACACACCACTAGATCATTGGACCTCAAGATAATCTCGTTAGCGTCCAACTTCATTAAGGCTTTCTTCGGTAATACATTCAAGAATGAACCAGTATCTACCAAAACATGTGATAATATAACCCCCTTGCACTCCATTGTGATGTGCATGGCCTTGTTGTGGTTGCAACCCTCTGATGTCAAATCATGATCCGTAAAACCTTAGCCCATGGCTAGCATTAACATTTGCAACTACAGATTCCAGTTGATTAATTGTAATTTCTTGGGGTACGTAGGCCATTTTCAAAACCTTCAACATTTCCTCCCTGTGAGCATGGGAGCATATTAACAAGGATAGAATTGAAATCTTCAACGGGGTTTGATTCAACTGCTCCACCACTTTATAATCACTTTTCTTGATTATCCTCATGAATTATTCAACATCTTTCTCAAATGTACTTTGACCTGCAATAGGAGTCACCACCTCCTCTGTTGCTACCTGTTTACCTTCACCCTTGCTACTACCCCAACTTTAGTATTTGTCCTTAAAGTCTATGGAGAAAATAGACGTCCACTGTGGGTAAAACCTCTGACTCCTCCAAAATTGTCAATATGGGAACCAATCACTACTGGAGTCTTCTCCTTTTGCTTCAGTCCTTGAATGTAAACATCCTCCAAATAATACCACAAAATTGCTTTCTCACTAGTGTAGGGCACATGTCCAGGAACTGTGATGGTTATTGGGCTTACATCATTGGGCACAAAGATTCTAACAGGTTCCGGCCTTGGCGGCACCAGAATCTCAGTAGGTGTAAAGTAGATAGTAACAGTTGGAATTCCATATCTTTCTTTGTTAACCCTATCAAACTGTAAGGAGCATTCATTCATCAAGCTTTGAATTTTGTCTCTCAACTTACTACAACCATTATCACTAACAATACACTCTTCACAACTATCATCACATCCAGGGAACACCTACCCCTTCAACAAGTGATTCTCTACTACTAGCAATGGAGTCTTAACTTCACTTACATAAACAATAAAATTCAATACTTCCACGTCTTCCACATCATTTACTCACGTGCCTCCATGATTGGGCATTTGGTTATTAACAACATTGAGAGGAGGAGAGAAATGTATAGCCTTTGCATCAATCAGATCCTGCACTTTCAGCTGTAAGGCTCTACCATAAACAACATTGGTCTCTCCCTCCCTTCTTCTTTGAGGTCCAAAAAACGGTTTCCTAGCTCTAGATGAGCTACCCACACTCACATCCTGAATCTTGCCAAGCTTCAACATTTTCTATTCTTTCTCCCGCAACCACGATGTCAGCAAATCCTGTGGAAGGACAAGCAGCCAAACGATCAAGAAATGCACCTTGCAACGTGCCCATAAACATGTCTGCCATCTCACAGTCTAGCAACATTGGTTAAACTTTGGCGGCAAGCTGGCGCCAACGTTGTGCATATTCTTTGGAGCTTTCCTTGGACGTCTGAGCCATACTCTGCAGTTGAGTATGGTTCGGTTCCATATCTATATTATATTGGTACTGTTTCACAAAGGCTTCAATAAGCTCCTTCCAACTCCTTATAGATGACCTACCTAACTTCATGTACCATTCTTGGGATGCCCCAGTGAGGTTGCCCTGGAAATAGTACATCCATAGTTTCTCATTATCAGTGTACGCATCAATTCTTCCTACATAGGACTCTAGGTGAGTCTTAGGACAGGTTGAACCATTATACTTGTCAAAGGTGGGAGGCTTAAACTTATGAGGGATTCTGACGCCCTGAACCAATCCCAAGTTGGCCACATCAAAGCCCAAGGTATTATGATATTCAATGGAGCGAATATTCCCAACAATCTCATCAAAACAAAGATTCACTACAACATTATGAACCTCCATATCCCCCTCCAGCACAATAAACTGATCTTCTTGGTCTTCCATGTAGATATTACGTTCCTGGTCTCCGCCGACCACCAGCAACATCAGTAGGAATATGAATAGCCTCAGGAGTAGCACCAATATTTCCTTGAGGTGTAGCATCAATACCTCTACCAGCTCCAAGGTTTCCCTCCGGGGTTGCTTGAGTCCTTTCGACCATCTTCCTAAACCTCTCTTGGTTCTGATTCTTTCCAGTCATTAATGTCATTAACTGATCCATGCAGGTTCTTAGTTCCATGAGCTTAACTTGCATCTGATCCATAGATCTTACTTTGTTTTCTCTTGTTGGATAATTCCACTCCCCCGAAAAACTCCTGGTCAGACAAGGTACAAACGCGAACGGTCAACAAAAGGAGAGAATGAAAATGAAGGTGAATAGAGTCGCCATCTAGGCATTTTTATCCCGAGGGAAATGTAATGCTGCATAAACCTAGAAAATGATGGATAAGACAGAGAAACTGAGAAAGGGGGTTGGTTACAACCTGGGAAGGTATTAGCACCCAGATTGTCCTTCGTACTCGACGGGATCCACGCTTAAAAAATTGTGTTTAAAGGGGTATGTGTGTGCTATCTGTGTGCAAAAGCTGAGAATGAATGTACATGTGTCAGTGCAAAAGGGGTGTGAATTGCTCAGGAACTGAGGCTTAAAAGAAAGCTGGAAGAGGGGGAAGACACATAGACTTTTGTTCGATAACAGTTAAGTTATGCCTACGTATCCTCTCGTGCAATGAGGAAGTCAGAACACCGTAGTTTGACTCAAAGAGACTGAAAATAAATTTGACTGATGAACTGCTTGCTTGTCTATGCTCAAGTGTATGACTTGTCTGGCTACGGTGCTAACTGTCTTGCATTAGACGAAAGAAGCAAGTTCTCGTTTGTGAATGAAGGCGATGAGAAAAGGATCCCGAAGGAGACGATTATTGTTTGTTTTTGTGTTTTTAGTTTTTTTATTGTTTTTGGTGTTTTGCATAGGATTATGAGATTAAGCCTGAATCAAGGGTTGTAAACTCATTATATCCTCCCTGATTAGGGATAATGAGCCTACTTAAGTATGAGATAAGCATCTCAACTTAATTACCATAACGATGAGGATTAAGATCATTAACCTACTTGTGATTACTTAGATGTTTTTTTGGGTTTTTGTTTAATGTTAAGTAATGAGTTTAATCTTTAATCACAGATTAGTGGACTCATTAAACCATCCTAATAGAAGGATAATAGATGAGAACACTTAAGCTGAGGAAGATACCTCAAATTAATCCATGGTTAGGGATTAACTTCATTATATAACAAAGCCTTTATTAAGTGGATTTTAATTAAGGGATGAGATTAAGAAATGAGTTTTATGGTTTGTAAGACAACTTGAGGGGGACTTGTCCATTAAACACTAGGGTTAGTCCTTCTTAACTATAAAGGAAGAATTAGAACCCTAATGTAAGCCCCAAGTTACAAGATAAAGTCTTAGTGATTATTAAGATGAATTCATTAAGAGGTTTAAACAAATTAAAGGTTTAACACTTAGGATTAAAGTTATACACTCCATCCTAATAGAAGGATACATGCATAACCCTAATACCAAAGTCCTAAAACTTTAAGAGTTTAGTCTCTGATTATGAACATGGGAAGAGAGACTCAAGGAGAATCAAAGGTAGAAAGCTAAGAGGGACTAATCACAACCCTAATTATTATCATGCTTGGATATCCTATGGTTTGTAAGGCTTGAGAAAGATCTTCAAGGAAGCCACCAATGGAAGAAGCAGATGAAAAGAAGGAGGAAACTGAAGAATAAGTTACTTACTTCAATGAAGAAGATAAATAACTTAAATAAATAAAGTGAGAAAGAATGAACACAAGTGAACAAGTTCACTTCAAAGAAACCATCAAGATGCATATGAAAGAGATAAAGAGAAATGAGAAGTGAAGGCAAATCCACTTCTCAAAGTAACTTACCACCTGAAAATGTTAGCATGAATGCATAAGATATAAAGCATAAAGGAATGAAATGAAATGAAATGAGATGAGATGAAATGACCAAAGTCAGAAGTGTTTATGCAATGTTTATGTCATGTGAGATGATGCAAAGGCATACAAGATGCATGTGAATGATCATACAAAGATGAGATGTCATGTAAGCATGTAAGAAGCATGAGAACACATGGATGTTCATGAAATGCAATGGATGCAAAGCATAGCAAATGTATGAATAAATGATCAAGCAATGTTCAAGAAATGTCTTAAGATGTCTAAGATGGCATACAAATGCTTGGAATGACATGGCAAGTTCATATATTCATGCAATGCAATGGAAGATGCAAGTAAAGATGCAAAATTAGGGTTACATGGCAACATGAGATGCAAATGACCAAAACAGAAACAAATGGCATTATAAAAATTGAAAATGCACTCAAACACAACCTAATCCCATATGATATCACACCCCAAAGGAGAAGGTCTAACTCCTAACTTATTGAAAGTTAATATTTTTTTAAGTTTGCTAGGGTTTTTTGGGTAATTTTCAAAGGAAAATGCAAATCAATTCAAAAATGCAAGATAAATTCATGAGATAAATTACCTATAAACTACATGCTATGTGTAAAACAATGCAAAAAGAACCATCTTCAAACTCTTCTTGGATAGGCAGAAAATATTTTTTCAAGTTAGGGTTCAAAAATATGATTTAAATGACCCTTAATTCAAAGAAAATTCTTAAGTTATGATCAAACCTAAAAAGAAATTTGTGTGGAGAGTTAGAAAATGTTTCTAAATGCAAAGGGATGATTCATGATTTTTTTGGCTATTTTTAGAAACCTAAATGTACTTTTAATTAATTAAAAGACTTTAATTAATTAATAATAACATTTAAATATTTTAAAAATACTTTTTATATGCAAAAAATAAAATAAAAATCATTTTCTGAATAAGAAAAATATTTGAAACAAAAATGTAAAAGGAAATATTTTTTGAAAGCTTTTTGGTATTTAAAATAAAATGAGAAAGAAAAATGAATTAAATGGGAAAGTATGCAAGATCCAAGGCTGAGATTCAAACTAATCTGGAGGGAATTGACTGGCGCGCGTTTGGAGGGTCAGGATGCAATCTGGCAATTTGAATTTTGTTAACCCTAATTAAATCTAATTAATGAAGATTAGGGCTAATCTGAGCAATCTGGGCCATCTATTCGCGCGCGGGAAACCTAATCCAAGGGCTATTATTCAAACTGGGCCTAAACACGCTACTAACCCTAATTAACCCTAAACACATTCCGATGACCGGAACAGTGGTTCCGATCATCTTCTCCGGTGAGACCAAAACTCAACTTCTTCCCTAGGCTAAATTAGAAGCTCTAAATCTCCAGATCCACTCTCCTAATCATTCTAAACAAGATTCAATCATCAAAAAACATTTATCATGCATCAAACACTATATTCGAATCAAAACATAAATACTGCAAAAGTTTCAGAAGCACGATACAAGCTTAATACTCAACCATTTTCAAAAATAAAAGGTGCAGTGTGATCAGTGAAACATGAAGAACATTTCTATAACCTAAAAAGAGATTTCTGGAAAATTTATTCTTGATGATACCTGAGATGAAGCTTTCTCAAACTGAGCTATCTGGACCTCTCTTTGGTGCCAATCAACTCCAATGGACCTCCTGAGGATGCTTTGATGCTTGGAATGAGTTTATTTGGCCTCTTTCTGAAGTTCAGTTTTGAGAGGTGAGAAATCGTGTTTTTGGTTTGAGAGCTTTCAGGCCATTTTAATGGTTGGGATTCGTTCTATGAGTGATGCTGAGTTGAATGGTAAAAAAAGTTTTAAGTTTTGATATCTGGTTTATGAGTTTCAAAGAAGGGAAGTTTCTTTAGGTTTTTTTGTGAAATCTGGTGTGCGTGTTGATTCAAGCTCCAAGAAGTTATGAAATGTGATCCTTAGGGCATGTATGTGAAGCTTATAGGATCAGAATCACCTAAAAGGGGGGGTGAATTAGGTGTTATCAAAATTTTCTCGATTCTTTTTCTTAGATGGATGGAATTTTCTTTTACGATTAAAGAATGAAAATTGCAAAGCAGAAAAGTAAAGAACACACGGAGGTTTATCCTGGTTCCCTTCACAATCCGAAGGTACATCCAGTCCCCTTTCCAAACCGAAAGAGATTTCCACTAGTTTTCTTTAGAACAGTACAACCTATCACACCTTCAATGGTGATGCCTACTTTCTAACAAAACTATACAAACAAGTGTGCAAGAACAATCCTCTTGCCACACTCACCCTTATGTCCAAACAATCCTTGGAACACAAGTCACACAATAGAAAAACACTTTCTATAATATTGTTTGAGTGAGAGTACAATGAAATGATATCAATAAAAAATGATCTTCTCCTATAATCAAGAATTCACTATAAATATTCAACACAAGTGTTCAAGGCAAAATATGAAAGTTATGAACTTATGAACACTTTTGAAAGATGAAGATAATTTGAATAAAGTGAATTTGATTGTATGAAAATATTTGAAATTTTTCTAGGAGGTTCTTTTTGAATTTGAAAATGTTAGAATTTATAATAGATGAAACACCTATTCAAAAAGGTATGAAAATTTTGAACACAAATGATTTTGAAAAGGTATAAAATCTTATGAAAGAAAATCATGAAGAGGTGTAACTTTAACAAAATATTTGAATTTAAAAAGAAACAATTTTTCAAACTTTCTTCAGTGTTAACCGGTTAACCAAATAGGTTAATCGGTTAACGCCTATGAACGTTACCACATAATTTGAAAATTGCTGCTGTTAACCGGTTAACCCATATGGTTAACCGGTTAACACTGTTAAAATTCAGAAAAATATTTCTGTTAAAAGTGTTAAACCAGTTCCAATTTCATTTTCAAAAACTATGCACATGCAATAAAATTATAAAAATTATGTTGAACACTTGTATATCATATTTAAGAGTTAATTATTGATATACCTAATCCTTGAGACAAGTCTTGAAAGTGTAGCACAAAATCTTGAATGATCGGAAACATTCCATTGATGATGCATAGCCATGGTCTTGATCGTTTGTTGTCATATCGACTTTTTGCAATCTGGAATGAGCTTGGATAATGTTGACGTCATTAAAACAAAGAACTTGAAGTATGCTTCTACAAAGCTGTGATAGGTCAGAAGAGTTGTTATGGCTCAGTTTGTTTGGTATGGTGTGAAATGCAAGAAGTCAAGATTTGTGTCCTTGGAGGTATGGTTCATGGCAGGTCTGGTTTCAAGGGGTGTCTGGTCTCAGCAAGTTTCAAGGAGAGCCATGGAATTGGTTTTGACATGCTGGCACAAGTGGATGGAAAGATCTATACCAGTTTGCAATTTTGGGAAGTCTTGGCCCCTTTGAAATTTCTTGAAGTTCAAGTCTTGAAAATGAATAATTCTTGGGCCAATTTTGATCTTTAGAGGGCACATAGGCATATTGTGAAGTGTTTGTGCACATTAGAAGTCATTAGAAGCCTTGGCAAGTGGTTTTGCAAAAAATCCTCTTTGGTGCATTCTTGAAAATTATAGGATTTTTGCCAACTTTGAAGGATCATAACTTGAGTTCCATAATGAATCAAAACATGTTCTTGTACTTTTTGAAAATAGAAAGACCTAATCTACAACTTTCATGACCAAATTTTTTTCATTTGAAGCATTTTTGATCAAGAAAGAGGAGGTTGAAGAACTTTCCCAAAATGGAAAGTTTCCATTACAAGTCATTTCCATTTTTGGCAACTTTTCAAATGGCTCAAAATTCTTCAATCTTGTGAACTTCGAACCTCTTCTAAGATCAAATAAAGATCATATAACTTCAATTTGATGAAAATACCCCTTTGGTTCCATTGTTGAGGGCCTCAGATGCCCTGATTTTGACTTAACTTGCTCTAGAAGTTACCTAGTGACCAAATGACTTCCACAATGAATTTCTTCATCAAAATTGGTACACATGATCCTTATAACATCTTAAGAACATTAGAAACAAGAATGAACCAAAAATTTGGAGTTGAGGCCTCTGAAACCAAAACCCTAATTTTGGTCATCTGTGTAGTGAAAACCCTAGCTCTGCTTCCACGCCTTGCCAGTTCTTGTGATTTCTTGACTTCCATGAACTTTGAGGGACATAATACGATGATATAATACACATGGATCCTCTTGGAACACTTTGAGGCCTTTGGGATGGCTCAGATGGATCCTTGGATTGCTTAGCTCATAAACCCTATATGCAGATGAATTTGAACTTATGCAGATGAAACAAATATGCAATGTGATGGTATGCTTATGTTAATGCAAACATGAAAGATTACAAGTCATGGTGTGATATGAGTGAGGGAAAATTTGGTGTGTTTACAGCTGGCCCTATTCAAACATGAGTTAGCTGTGCAGGATGTAAGCGCTTGGCTTAACAGACAAACAAGATAACTTGTGGTTGAATACCAAAGACAGTCCAAAATTTGCACTCACCGGGGATAAGAAGAAAAGGGATATAAATTGTAAAAGATAGTATGGTATGATTATTAAGTGAAAACGATGGAGGACGACCATCTAGCAGAGGACGACTGCTGGGGATAAAGCGGTAAGTAAAGCAATGACGGGGACGACCGACAAGCTGGGGAGATAAAGAGACCACGACGGGGATGACCATCGGGTAAAGGAACAAGATTCTCTGGGGATTGCAGTAAAAGCAATGATAGGGACGACCATCAGGTTTGAAAAGTAACGTAAACAACGATGGGGACGGCCATCGGTTTAAAGAATAAATGAAATAATGACGAGGGACGGTCATCAAGAGGTGAAGGACGATCACCTAGCAGGGTACGACTGCTCTCGGGGTTTATCACGACATAAGATGAATGTCGGATAACAAGATCAATGATGGGGACGACCATCGGATAAATGATGAGGGACGGTCATCAAAAGGTGAAGGACGATCACCTAGCAGGGGATGGATGCTCTTTATCACATCATAGGACGAATGCCGGATAGAAAAAGGGTTCCACTAATGGGGACTCCGTTGAGGAAAGGATGAGGGACGATCATCCAAAGGTGAAGGACGATCCCCTGGAAGGGTACGACTGCCGAAAGTATCACGACATAGGACGAATGTTGGATAGAAGAAAAGTTGCTTTGTTGGTGACTTACTGGGGAATGGTAAACACGGACGAGTGCTTACGCTTGAGAGTAAAAGGTATAAATGTTTGACATTGTGTATAGAATAAAGATGCGGACGAGCATCCTTAGAACCATGATACAAACGAGTATCGGTAGAAACAAACGCTGACGCGTGTTCAGAGATGATGATACGGACGAGTACATACTGGTTAACAAAGAACACGGACGAGTATCAGAGACTTCTGCATAAGTATGAGTGAATATTGATTTTGTTGGTGAAGTATGAGCAAGACACGGACGAGTTTTCAACTTGCTGGGGAATGTATGACACAGACGGGTGTCAAATAATAAATGTTATAAGCTATGAACACAAATTTGTATGTAAGGTGTAAAAGGTGTTCTGGCGACCTGTGGGGATAGGATGACACAGACGGGTGTCGAAAAAGGAGCGTGTTATAAACAAGTGTTTGGTTTGTAAAAGGTGATTTGGAAACCATGTTGGGGAAAGGTGACACGAAGGAGTGTCAAGGAGTATGTATAGGTATCTGTATTTGAGAGTGCAAAGGGGACGCTTCGGCTTATATCTGCAGGGGAATAATATGACACGGACGAGTGTCAGAAAATGGTATATATGAACAGGCATTTGTGTTGGAGATTGCAAAGGGGAAACTTTGGTTTATATCTGCGGGAATGTGAGCATTATATACATTGCTGGTGAAACATTAATGGTATTTGCAAGTGACTGGCTTGAGCATGACTTGTGATCATGAAAATGTTTGATTTTTCTGTAATGCTCCGTATTAGACGGAATTCTACGCTTATTTGGTGAATATGATGCGAATGCCATGATTATGCAAAAGAGGAACCGATTCGGGATTCGGATCCCGCCGAAGAAAAGATCTCTGGCTGATCCGCTTGGAGGGATATCCCAGCTGAGGGAGATCATTGGTAGATTTGTTAGGAGATACAACTCTGCTTGGGGAAATAGATCGTTGATAGACCTATTCGTAAGGAGAACTCAGTTGGGGAGAAAGAAGCTTTCGTCACTTTGTTGTGTTAAGAGTTTCAGACATTGCTCTTCTGGGGAGAATCTTGAGACTCTGTGGGGAGATAGGCTGGGGATGCTCCTGTTGAGTAGACCTATGTCAGGGATAAGGAGGCTTTGACAACTCCGCTGGGGAAAAGCATTCCAGATATTGCTTGGGGAAGGGGTTTGCTGGGGAAGTGTGCTTGGCATACCCCATGCTGCGTATTGAATACCTGCAATCTGTTAAGACAAGAGAAACACACAAGTATCCCGAGGTATCCCTTACCGGATTCCGTCATAGGAATTAGATATTCCTGAAAGTAAATATATTTCCTGCAAGAATTTTATTAAGAATGGCTCATTTGTGTTACGCAATTATCATATCATGAATACTGGACATTTTGAAAATGAAACAAAAATGTACAAAAAGAGGTGTGACTCAAAATCCGATTTTATTAATCTGGGTGCCCTGAATTGGCAGATACAGTCAAAGAAACAAATCCCCTAGGATGAAGAGATTTCTATAAATTGAGAAAATAAAAGCGCTGGCAATGTTGACGACGCTCCGGTGAACTTCCTCTGCTATGACTTGTATGACCTTGACGTTCTTCTTGCCTTTTGAAGAAGGTTGATTCTGACTGATGCTTTATCCTTTCGAAGCTTGCCTTGGTGTGAGGAATACAGATGAATTCAGAATGCAGTTGTTCGCTTATTCCTTTATTTTGTGTGGATCGCCCTTTCGGGTTTTCAATCCACCGGGATACCTATTTTTGCCTGAGCTGTCCAATGCGGCTTTTCAACTCAGCGGGTGTACATTTTCCCCCTTATTTTTGCCCGAGTCTTTTATTTTGTTTTTAACTCGTCAGGATGCCGTATTTTTGCCTGGACTTACATTCTGTTTTTATGTCCAGCGGGTCATTTTATGCGAAATATTTTTTAACTGCATCTGAATTCACAGGGGATAAGAAATCTTCACCATCCATAGTAGTGAGCATCAGTGCTCCACCGGAGAAAACCTTCTTTACTATGAATGGACCATCGTAGTTTGGAGTCCATTGGGCCCTGTGGTTTGTATGAGGAGGAAGGAGTCTTTTCAACACAAGATTTCCTACTTGGTATTCCCGAAGTCTGACTTTCTGATTGAAGGCTTTCTTCATTCTTTTCTGATATAACTGCCCATGGCAGATGGAAGCTAGTCTCTTTTCTTCGATCAGATTCAGTTGATTGTACCGAGACCGGACCCATTTCGCTTCATTCAGCTTCACATCCATCAGTACCCGTAAAGAGGGTAGTTCAACTTCAACAGGTAGGACAACCTCCATACCATACACAAATTGATAAGGTGTTGCCCCAGTAGACGTTCTGATTGAGGTCCGATACCCATGCAAAGCAAATGGTAGCATCTCATGCCAGTCTTTGTAGGTCACCACAAACTTTTTCACAATCTTCTTGATGTTTTTGTTAGCCGCCTCAACAACGCCATTCATCTTTGGCCTGTAAGGGGAAGAGTTGTGATGTTGGATTTTGAAGTCCCGACACAGTTATGCCATCATTTTGTTTTTCAAATTGGAACCATTATCAGTTATGATTCGCTCGGGAACTCCATATCGACAGATGATGTCTCTTTTCAGAAATCTGGCTACCACTTGTCTGGTGACGTTTGCATACAAAGCTGCTTCAACCCATTTGGTGAAGTAATCAATGGCTACCAGGATGAATCTGTGGCCATTTGAAGCAGTCGGCTCGATCTTTCCAATCATGTCAATGCCCCACATGGCAAAGGGCCAAGGTGAAGACATCACGTTCAAAGGATTTGGAGGCACATGCACTTTATCCGCGTAGATTTGGCATTTGTGGCATTTCCTAGCAGAGGCACAACAGTCTGCATCCATTGTGATCTAGTAGTAACCTGATCGTAACAATTTCTTTGCCATTGCATGTCAGCATGGGTACCGAAAGATCCTTCATACACCTCGTGCATCAGCAAGTCTGCTTCTTTCTTGTCAACACATCAGAGCAGAACCATGTCAAAGTTTCGCTTGTATAATGAACCATCAGCATTAAGGAAGAAACTACCAGCCAAACTTCTTAATGTCTTCTTATCATTAGATGATGCCCCAGGTGGGTATGTTTGATCCTCTAAGAAGCATTTGATATCATAGAACCACGCCTTGTCATCTTTAGCAATGTCCACAGAGAATACGTATGTTGGTCGGTCCAGTCTGGATACCGAAATCCGAGGCACATAATTTGCAGTTTGAACTTTGATCATGGAGGAAATGGTAGCTAAAGCATCTGCGAACTGATTTTCGTCTTGAGGGATGTACTCAAGTTTGACTATTGTGAAGAAAGTCAATAATCTACTCGTATAGTCTCGAGGGATGTACCAAAGTTGAATCTCCTAATACAGTTAAAGTCTTGATCCTGAGGTCAATGGCTTCCTCAAGACCCATGGTACAGGCTTCGTATTCAGCTTCGTTGTTAGTGCAGGCAAAGGTGAGTTTTGCCGAGAAAGGCATATGAACTCCTTTAGGTGTAATGAGTACTGCACCAACTCCACGACCATTCATATTGACAGCCCCATCAAACATCATCGTCCATTCTTCATCTGGGTCAGGCCCTTCACTGTGAACTGGCTCTTCATGATCTTTTGCTTTTAGGAACATGATATCTTCATCGGGGAAGTCAAATCTCATTGGTTGATAATCATCAATGGGTTGCTCAGTTAGATAGTCAGACAGTACACTGCCCTTGATGGCCTTTTGAGATGTGTACTGAATGTCATATTCTGTCAGAATCATTTGCCATCTTGCAACCCTTCCGGTAAGTGTTGGCTTCTTAAATATGTACTTGACGGGGTCCATTTTGGAGTTCAATAAGGTAGTGTGAGTCAACATATATTGTCTTAGTCGGCGAGCAGCCCACGCTAAAGCACAACAAGTTTTCTCGAGCAGTGAATAACGTTGTTCACAGTCGGTAAACTTTTTGCTTAGGTAGTATATTGCATACTCTTTCCGACTAGACTCGTCATGCTGGCCCAGCACACACCCCATTGACCCTTCTAATACTGTCAGGTACATTATTAGAGGTCTTCCTTCAAGTAGAGGCATAAGAATTGGAGGTTCTTGTAAGTACTCCTTGATCTTGTCAAAAGCCTTCTGACAATCTTCTTTCCACCTGACCGTTTGTTCTTTTCTTAACAATTTGAACAGGGGTTCACAGGTTGCAGTGAGGTGAGATATGAACCTTGATATGTAGTTCAATCTACCTCAGAACCCCCGAACATCCTTTTCAGTCCTAGGTGCAGGCATTTCCTGAATGGCCTTGACTTTGTCAGGATCAACTTCTATTCCCTTTTCACATTCGATAAATCCCCGTAATTTACTGGACCGTACCCCGAATGTGCACTTGTTGGGGTTTAGCTTCAGCTGATACTTTCTCAGTCGATTGAACAACTTCAGCAGATTTACTAGATGATCTTCTTCAGTAAGGGACTTGGCAATCATGTCATCTGTAACACCCATTTTTCCCATTTTCTAAAATAACATAAGTTTTCAGATAAATCAGAGTTTAATTAACAAGTGAGTAGTTACATTTTCAAAATCAACCAAAAGTATAATCATTTATTAAAAACAGCGGAAATATCTTTTTATTCAACAATCGACAATTCGCCAAATATCCACATATCTCATCAATTCACTTAATTTATACGTTTCAACAAAATATGATACATAACTATTACAACAAGAATAATTAAATAACAAATATCCCTATTTCCCGTGTTACGTATCAGAGCGACTCCTAGGACTCAACCAAACAACTTGTACTCCGAGCATACTCAAGTACCTGAATCATCTGTACTTCCGAAGAAGCACAGACGCAACCAAACAACAAAGGGGTGAGAAAACAATTCAATAAATTAACGGTGCAAATAACATCTTACAGGGTTCCCGTAGCCTGACACGGCCACCCGTGTCGTGTGACACGGCCACCCGTGTCGTGTGACACGGCCCGTGTCAGGAGCCCTGCGTCCAAAAATCAGCTTTTTCCCAAAAATCACTTTTCATTCCCCATCTCATACCAGTTCGGGTTCTATTGATTATATCTCACTTTTATCACTCAAAACAGTCCCAATGTCATTCTTATACTTATTTTAAGACCTTTAATACCACATATCTTTCCAACCTAATATTACTAATCAATTTAGGGATTTTAAGTTTCTCTTCCTCTTCTCAATTCACATCATCAACAACAACATTCATATAACAGTTTTCATATTAATCCAATTATATCAATTCAAACAATGATTATTCCAAATACAACAATCAATCATGCAATTCCATATTCATACCATAATTCATCAAAGTATACCAAATCACATAATCCCTAGGAGAGTAAGGACCTCTCAACTACCCTTTCATGTTAGATCACCAATAAAGAACCCTTTCTCCCCCCTTACCTTAGATTCAATTGATTCCTTGAACAATCTTGATCTTGGAGCTTTAGGTCTCTTGCTCTTCTCTCTCTTTTTCCTCTTTCTCCAGAGCCAACTTCTTATTTCCACCCAAAACACGATGAATGAAAATGATTCCTTTTTCCCCTCTCATAAGCCACACCAATTTACCACCTTGCCCCTTAGACCTCCAATTCTTACTATTTTATTTATTTAGTAATAATATTCAAATAATACCATATTGTCATTATATTATTATTTAAATAAACAATTCTTCACTTATAATTTCAAAAACACCACCCATATACATAATAATTATTTTATTAAATAAATTATGAAATCGGGGTGTTACAACTCTCCCCCACTTATTTTATTTTCGTCCTCGAAAATAACACTCAATGGAATTACTTATATGTTATATCGCACCCGTCTAATCAATCCCTTTTCATAATCGGTAATTCTATAATTAATCCAAAACAATAATATTAGTGCCACGAAAACTACCACAACAACAAAAACACCACAATCACAATTCACAACACGTAGGTATACACCTGAAATAGAACACAACAAAAATTGTTACCATCACCATAGATAACACTTTCCTAATCCTCATCATAGGAATTAGTTACTCGCACTCGTACCATCACCAAAGGTAACGAGGTGATAACAAGGACCAGCACCAAAATCTCATGATACACATCGTCTAGCTACAACAATACTGATAACGGACTAACCTTGCAGTTTCTCCATTAAAACAATATAATCATAACCCATCAATGAAGCACACACATCACATATATTAATATCTCTGCATATCCCGTAATTCTCGATGTGTAGATAACCTCTTACCATTACCCATTCATTCCGGGATGTTCAATAGTCTCAATACCTCAACAGGTCTTATCGCTCAATATCTTGGGCCTTTACTAGCCATTTACATACAAACAATTACACCACTTCACTCTTCCGTTGCACACTCTGATTACTCGCAGCTATCTATTCCATGAAGTTCACATCTAACTTTAACTCTTTCTAACCTTCACCACAATTATAACAATTCACTTAACATACCTCAATATTCGAATGCAAGTCTCTTGACTACTAACTCAATTTCAACTCTTTAACTATCAATGCAAACATAGGAAAATTCCCAACTCCCTACCTCAGACATTCCGACCATCTTAGTCGTTTCATACTCCACTTTTCCCGATCAAATCGGAATTGTATGCTCATGTGATTACCGAACACTTCAATCTCCAATCATGGCAACAATATTATCGGATACTCAACACCATTTTACTCTCATCCACTTCTAATCCATGGGTAAGATAAATACTTTCATAATTCCACTCTCATCATATAATACCAACTATGACTTCACGATCAAGTACTAATAACCTATCAACTTATCACATCATTATCCAACATTCTATCCACAGCTTGTCAGAATCAAACAAAATCATACTGTAACCGTAGCTAATTCTTACTTCGACTCTCCAACGCTCTCCCTCAAAACAACCATTCTCAACGAACGACTTATCTTTCACAAGTTATTTGAACAACAAAATATGAACTTGGAAAACTTTTCATAACCTGCAATAACAACCAACTAAGTCCAAATACATTCTAATCTCTTATAACTTACCCGATTCCATCCTTGTAGATCTGCATCTACTTCGGACAGACTCATACCTTCCTCTGAACAACACAATCAAACACATCTACACCTGTTCATAAAAATCTTTCTTGATAGTTTAGTATATAACTGTATCTTTTCCAATTCTTATACTTCAATTTCCAACATTCCACAAATCCTTTTTCTACTTTCATCATAGATAAGGATATCTTCCAAAAGTTATCATCTCCAAATTATCCAAATAAATATGAAAGGTACAATCCATACTCCATATCCACTGTAATACATACCAGTCACCACTATCTTCTACAACACATCCATGGTCATTTCATAGTTTCACATTACTTCTACTCACTCGTTGGATCATCCTTCCAACGTTTCAAATTTCATATTAATTAAACCCTTAAGTCATAAATTCCATAAAGATAATATTGCACAATTACTATTTTACTTTTGTCTTAATAGTCAAACACATATAACGATACTTATATTTCTCTCGCCTCATCCCATAATAACCACAACATATAGTTTTTAATCGATCTCGTAACTCACGGTCCACCATTTCCACAAACATTTACGAAACTATCTATACTTTGCATCCCATATACCTCACTCCTAAGGTAACGAATCAACATCACTACATAGCGAAGACACGTGGTTATAATTAATTTCCGACAAAAATTATACCTTTATACTTTCAAAAACTCATCCATTTCTTATTATACTATGCCAAAACATAGTTCAATACTTACTCCCTCAATCTCTCTTCTACAACCTTCAACGAAGTAAATTCATCCAACATGACCTGTTAACATTTGGTTCCAATTATCACCTTCTCTTTATAACATGCTTACGAAATTCCAACTAACTCAAGGTCCTGGTAGGCACTATAATCCAACTCACAACAACATCAATACTACGGATGAATTCCAGCTCACTCTTGATCCTTTATTAATCGAATCCAATTTATCCCCTTTACAATGGTGAATTCTTATAATATTCACCAATCAATATGCAACTTTATATATCCACCTCTCTATATCAATAACACCGAAGTTTTCCAAGAAGGCACCCTTGTTCCCACAATTCCTTTTTGTCGATGAATTCTCCCATTATCCCTCTTAGCGCCAGGGCCGACCAATGAATAGTTCCATCTTTACTTATAACAACACCTCTAATATATTCTTCAAAACATATTTACAATTCATACTTTACAGACGGTCCATCGTTGTAACCTTACTCCCAATCAATACCATATATGCAACCAAATTAGACATCAGAGTCCCCTCTCAAAAGTTCCTCTACGCACTCAGTAGATGCAACGTTAAACTTTTCACAATCGTCGATCTCAAATTTACTTCCTACTCACTGAGGAGTAACCATTAGTAATATCCAATCAACATACTCAATCCTTAAATCCATCTCTTTTTCGGATACCTAAATCCATATCTATTCTTTTAAACCACTCATAACGTTGGCTTAACTCCAAACAGTCGACTGAACATACTATCTCAGCTAAAAAATATGTCTTTTTCATCCAACACGATTCTGTCTACTATTAACATGGGATTGAGGGTGATCAGTTCCTCAATTTGCCAATAGATAGCCGACAATCATGATGGTCATAAGCCACATTTCCCAACTTTAATAACGTTCCTTGCATCATGCGAACTAAGTTGCTTCACGAGCAAATCCTTAGTCAATGCCCACCTTAGCAACCTCTGCCACACCACAATTCCAACACTCCACAAGCCAACTCTCAAGAGAAACCATATCTTCTCCCCCACTTATTTTCAATAAACATCTGCAAACAAACAGCTAGCAAACAAGCAAGTATCGATAGTGTTTCACACACATATCGTATACTCTGGGACAAACGACACACGACAACCTGGCCGGACGGACCGACCTGCTCTGATACCAATTGTAACACCCACTTTTCCCATTTTCTAAAATAACATAAGTTTTCAGATAAATCAGAGTTTAATTAACAAGTGAGTAGTTACATTTTCAAAATCAACCAAAAGTATAATCATTTATTAAAAAAAGCGGAAATATCTTTTTATTTAACAATCGGCAATTCGCCAAATATCCACATATCTCATCAATTCACTTAATTTATAAGTTTCAACAAAATATGATACGTAACTATTAAAACAAGAATAATTAAATAACAAATATCCCCATTTCCCGTGTTAAGTATCAGAGCGACTCCTAGGACTCGACCAAACAACTTGTACTCCGAGCATACTCAAGTACCTGAATCATCTGTACTTCCGAAGAAGCACAGACGCAACCAAACAACAAAGGGTTGAGAAAAAAATTCAATAAATTAACGGTGCAAATAACATCTTACAGGGTAGTCTCACCTCTATTCATCAAATACACACCATACATCATACTATTAATCAATATCTCAAATAGTTCATCAACACATATCATACATCATTAATTCAATCAATTCAAAGTGACTCAATGACACAATGCAAATGCGGTACCAACATTCAATAATGGTTCATTAATTCGAACCCGGCTGTATCGCTTACGCTCCACCGAGACACGATCATCCCTGCACCAACGATTCACAATGAATCCGAATGATCACTTATGCTCCACCGAGACATGATCATTCCACCAAATGTGTATGCATATGCAGACTCAAACACATACACCATAATACAAATACGCATGACAACAATCATGCCTTCACGATCCTCATGATCTTCATCAATTATCACACATCCCATCACATGGGTCACATAAACAATCAGACAATATTCACACATATTATCAACACAATTCATATGGTTCATCATCAAGAGTCATATAAATCAACATAAGCACATATATTCCTACACACTAATTACCAATTATCATATCCTATGAATTCCTCATTAATTCCACTCTCAATGATTTTCCATACATTTTCTAATATAACATGATCCTTCCGATCCTCACCGCTACCAACCTTACCTCATGGGGTCTACGCAAAGCATACAATCAATAATATTACCAATCAACATGATCCTCGTGATCTTCATCGGTTATTAAACAGCCCATCATATAGTTTGTACAAGAATTATAATAACATCACCATACTCAACACATTTTAAGTAACCAATTAATAAAGTTATACTATCCACAATAATCATATAAAACTCACACACTAATTATCGGTTGTTAGGTCCTATAGTTACTCATGGATGTTATTCTCAAAGCCTTAGACTAATGGTAAGAAAGTAGACTAAGGGAACATGACGAAACTGGCTTAAAATATCATGAATTTCCCAAATACAGAGGTCTGACACGGCCCCCCGTGTCCCCTGACACGACCCGGGTCACACGGCCTGACGAACCATCATGAAAACATCATTTTCCAAAGTACAGAACTGTGACACGGCCACCCGTGTCGTGTGACACGGCCCGTGTCAGGAGCCCTGCGTCCAAAAATCAGCTTTTTCCCAAAAATCACTTTTCATTCCCCATCTCATACCAGTTCGGGTTCTATTGATTATATCTCACTTTTATCACTCAAAACAGTCCCAATGTCATTCTTATACTTATTTTAAGACCTTTATTACCACATATCTTTCCAACCTAATATTACTAATCAAATTAGGGATTTTAAGTTTCTCTTCCTCTTCTCAATTCACATCATCAACAACAACATTCATATAACAGTTTTCATATTAATCCAATTATATCAATTCAAACAATGATTATTCCAAATACATCAATCAATCCTGCAATTCCATATTCATACCACAATTCATCAAAATATACCAAATCACATAATGCCTAGGAGAGTCAGGACCTCTCAACTACCCTTTCATGTTAGATCACCAATAAAGAACCCTTTCTCCCCCCTTACCTTAGATTCAATCGATTCCTTGAACAATCTTGATCTTGGAGCTTTAGGTCTCTTGCTCTTCTCTCTCTTTTTCCTCTTTCTCCAGAGCCAACTTCTTATTTCCACCCAAAACACGATGAATGAAAATGATTCCTTTTCCCCCTCTCATAAACCACACCAATTTACCACCTTGCCCCTTAGACCTCCAATTCTTAATATTTTATTTATTTAGTAATAATATTCAAATAATACCATATTATCATTATATTATTATTTAAATAAACAATTCTTCACTTATAATTTCAAAAATACCACCCATATACATAATAATTATTTTATTAAATAAATTATGAAATTGGGGTGTTACATCATCCACGTAGCATTCAATTTCTTTGTGGATTATGTCGTGGAATAATGTCACCATAGCCCATTGATAAGTTGCACCGGCGTTCTTTAACCCAAAAGGCATTACCTTGTAACAAAATGTGCCCCAAGGTGTGATGAAGGTTGTTTTCTCCATGTCCTCGGGGGACATTCTAATCTGATTATACCCTAAGAATCCATCCATGAAAGAAAATACCGAAAACTGAGTTGTGTTATCGACTAATACATCAATGTGAGGTAATGAGAAGTCATCCTTTGGGCTAGCTCTTTTCAGGTCCCGGTAATCCACACACATCCTTACTTTGCCATCCTTCTTAGGCACTGGTACTATATTAGCAACCCACGACGGGTAACTAGTCACAACAAGGAAACCGGCGTCCCACTGGTTTTGTACTTCTTCCTTAATCTTCATGGCCATATCCAGACGGGTACGACGTAGCTTTTGCTTCACTAGAGGACAATCTTCCTTTAAAGGCAGTTTGTGCATAACAATATCCGTATCTAGACCTGGCATATCTTGATAGGACAAGCAAAGACGTCGACGTATTCTCGAAGCATGTCGATAAGCTGTTCTTTTATTGAAGCTTGCAGACTGGCCCCAATCTTCACTTCTTTCAAATCCTCTTCGGTACCAAGATTAACCGTTTCAACCTCCTCCTGATGAGGATTGATCACTTTCTCTTCTTGCCTCAACAACCTGGCTAACTCTTCAGGTAACTCATAGTCTTCTTCAACCCCTTCACCAGCTTGAATAATTGGATTGTCGAAGTCATACAAGGTCATAGCAATGCTGTTGTCGGTGCAATCTGGAGGATAATCTCTGCAAGGGTTGAGATTTGTTCGTTTTAGTGATCAATTTTAATCTTTTTTTAGAAAAAGTGAAAATGAAGTTATTTATTTTGAAAACATTGCCATTTTATTGTTTTGTACAAAAGTAAAAAATGAAAAGACAGTGAGCGAAAAAGAAACTTGTTTGCAAAAGATGTTCGATATTCATTGATAATTCATTTGCACAAAATTACAATATGGACCTATTACAAAATGAGTCCTAACACCTTGGGCAATATGTAGGACTTGATGCATGATAAAAAGGACAGGAAATAATAATTACTCTGCAGGAGTAACCCTTATAATTTCCTGGGAAGACTAGTTAAGGACTTGATGACCCAGGATCCTTGGACGTATCCAGCTCTCCAGGTTGTGGTAGCTTTCCGCCTCGTCTTCCAGTTTGTTAACAACATCTGAGGTGAGCATCCCCCCACTGATGAACTTCGGTTCTTTAGCAGCCTCTGATTGATCTTGTCGGAATGGGTTGTAACCCAAATCGAATATGTCCTCCTTCTTCTCCACTGGTAGCAGCTTGCCCCAGCCTTGGGCATTACCATCTTAAACAACATTCCGGGCTTGCTGATAGGAGACAATTGAAGTACCCATCCTATCCTCCAGGGATGCAGCAAATACTTCAGTCGTCACCTCATTGATGTTCAAGGCCTCGAACCCTTGGCTCATAGTTTCATGGATTTCACCATCCATATCAATGTATTTGTATGTTGCCAGATGGCTAACAAAAATGTCCTATTCACCACAGATGGTGATAATCTATCCTTCCCACTCATATTTCAATTTCTGGTGAATGGTCAATGTTACTGCGCCTGCGGCGTGATTCCATGGTCGACCCAACAAACAGCTGTAGGCCGGCTGTATGTCCATCACATAGAAATTAGTCTGAAAGACCTGCAGACCGATTATCACAGGCAGCTTCACCTATCCAAGGAAAGACCTCTTGGAGCCATCAAAAGCCCTGACCACAAGATTTCTTGGTCGGAGAGCTATTCCATCATATTCGAGCTTGACAAGAGCTTTCTTCTGCAAGACATTGAGTGAGGACCCAGTGTCTACAAGAACATGAGATAGTACAAATCCTTTGCACTCCAGGGTTATGTGCAAAGCTTTGTTGTGGTGACGTCCTTCTGTTGTCAAATCAGCATCAGTGAAACCTAGCCCATGGCTAGTATTGACATTAGACACCACTGTCTCAAGCTGATTCACTGTGATCTCTTCCGGCACGTAAGCAGCGTGCAGGACTTTGATTAGTGCATCCCAATGAGCTTCGGAACATCACAACAGAGATAATATAGAGATCTTAGAAGGAGTCTGGTGGAGCTGAACCACAACTTTGTAGTCACTTATTTTAATTATCCTCATAAACTCATCCACATCCTGATCAAAGGATGATTTATGAGTCTCTTTTGATGCGGGTTCTTCAGGTGCCACACTTTTCCCTTTGGCTTTGACAGCATCCTCTGCCTCAATATTAGTTCTTGGAGCTTGTGACGCGAAGAGGCGTCCGCTTTGGGTGAAGCCTCCGCCTCCCCAAACATTATCCACTCAGGGAGTGGGAAATGAAGAATCGAGAAGGACTTTTTCTCCATTGCAGTAAAGGTCAACACCATAATGCCATGGTACAACATTGTCTTTATCATATGGAATAGGCCCTGGCACCGTGATGGTGTCTGGGCTTACTGCAGCAGAAGTTGGGACCGTTATTGTCTGTGGATCATAAAAGATAATGACATGACTTCTTCTAGATGTTGGTGGTGATAAATTGAAGCTTGTTTGTTGCTGAAACGGTTGCTTAGATTGTTGAAAGTTACTGGAGTTTGGGACCGTTGTAGGGTCATAATAAATAGTAACCGTGGAAACATCATTGTTGGTGGTTGTTGAAGTTGTAGAAGTGGATGAAATGGAACTGTTATTTGTTGAAGTGATGGAAGAAGTGGTTGCTGATTTTGTAGACGAGTCTGTAGGAACAATTGTTGTTGCAGTTGTAGGGGAGTCATTTGCTGTTGACAAAGGAGTTGCTGGTGTTGTAGAAGATGTTGTTGTTATTTGCAAAATGCCTTCTTGGATCAAACCATTGATGCCATTCCTCAAGCTTGCACACCCATTCACGAAAATCTTGCATGATTCATAACAGGCCTCACAACCTGGAAACACTTGGCATTTTAAAAGCTGAGCTTTAACCTCTGCCAGAGGTGTCTGAATACTTGCAGTATCTTCAATGGGAATCATGGGTGAGCCTTCCTCTATAGCATTAATCCTTGGCCCACTGAGACTTGGCATAGGATTTTTCATGACATTGGGAGGTGGTGCAAAGTTCAGGGCCTTTGAATCTACCAAATCCTGGACCTTCATATGCAGAGCCCTGCATTTTTCCGTGGAGTGACCAGGTGCATTAGAATGAAAAGCACACCTGGCGTTGACGTCGTAATTTCTCGGAAGGTTCTGAGGATCAGGTGGAGCCAATGTCCTCAACTCAACAAGATTGATCTGTAGGAGTTGTGACAGAAATGTGGCATATGGCATCGGAATAGGGTCAATCACCTTGTTGATCTGAGATGGCCGCTGTTGAAAAGGGCGTTGTTGTTGATTGTTGTTATTGTTGATGTAGGATCTCTGTTGAGGAAACTGTGGCTGTTGAGGAAAGTATTGTGGTTGTTGAGTATACTAAGGAGGTGGTGTAGGAATAGTGACGGTAGCAACTGATCTGGGCAGATATTGGGGTCTCCCTCTTCCCACATGCACATAGTTTGTTTCACCAAATCTACGGGGCCCAGCAAATGGATTCCTTGCACTGCTTGAACTGGAACCGTTGTCGGAGATCTTTCCCATCTTCAGCAAGCTCTCAATTCTTTCCCCAGCTATCACCACATCTGCAAAGCTGGTAGAAGAAACTGCAGCCAATCTGTCAATGTAGGTACCCTAGAGAGTATCCATGAACATATCTGCCATCTCCCTTTCTGACATCGGGGGTTGAACAACAGCAGCTAGTTGCCTCCACCTTTGGGCATACTCTCTAAGGATTTCACGGGAAGACTGTGACATTCCCATCAGAGGGGTTCTGTTCGGGGTCATGTCCAGATTATACTGATACTGACGAATGAAAGCTTAAGCTAAGTCTTTCCAATTTCTTACCGTGGCTCTGGTAAAATGGGAATACCATTCTCGAGATGCCCCTGTCAAGCTATCCTCGAAGTAAAACATCCACAGCTTCTCGTCCATGGTGTAGGCTTTCAATCTCCCCAAGAAAGACTGAAGATGGGTGCGTGGGCAGGATGTGCCATTGTATCTTTCAAAACAAGGGGATTTGAACTTGTGAGGAATTATAACCCCTTCCACCAATCCCATGTCCATGACATCAAAACCTAGAGAGTTTTGTGATTCTAAAGACCTTAGCTTCTCTGCAATTTCATCCAAACGATGGTCGTAATCTTCGTCTCCAGCCCCAACCATAGTAAACTGTTCTTCTTGAGGGTCTTCCTGCAAAGCCCTTCCTCTAGTGGTGTTACCTTGGGTGTTTCTTATAGCGTTGATGTCTGGGTTCAGGTGAGGTCCAAACCCTGGAGAATCATTGCGAGGTTGCACGTGATCATTGTTACTGGTACCCCCTGTACCTGGATGGTTTTCCTCGGGAGTTTGCCGCTTGACTAACTTTCTCAGTCTCTCCTGGCTCTAAGCCAAACAAGTCATCACTGTCATAAATTGATTCATTTGGGCCCTCATCTCTGTCCTCTCATTGGCCATTTGGATCCTCACATCGGTCAAATCCCGTTGAACCTGATACATTTGTAATCCCAGAAGGTTGTTTCTTGTCGGATATCGGTGCACTCTATTGACAGGGAACACTCTTATGCGAGCAATGTTTCCTGAAATCACAACAAAGTGAGAAACAACAACAAAACAAAAACCTACAAAACAAAGAAAAGATGTTAGTATGCAATGCAGGGTATCTATTTGTCTTCCAAGGGTATCCGGTTTGGTTATTTGGTTTTGACCTTTCCAGACTTCGAGGAAATGATGATGTTGCAGAGAGATAAAGCCCATGAAGTAAAACAAACAATATATTACAAAAATGTGAAGATACATAGTTTTATTACAATAACGTCCCCATGGTGGGTCAAAATACAACACCAACAGGAATACAATCAAAATGAAGTATAAACAAAAAGAGTCAAACATCCAATCCAAAGTCATCCTCCCTGACTTCCTTCAGGAGAGCCTCAATCACTGGACCTACTGGGTGCTCTGTGATAGTCCTGATGAAGAGGTTCCTAGTGGCAATAACACTGGTCAACTTCTTATGCTTATCCTGATCTTTTGACCTCTTCAACCCCGTCCGGAGTTTCAACTCAGAGATCTCCTTTTGTGTTGCTAGTAATGCCTCCTGATGCTTCTTCTCACTATCCACCAGTTTCTCTATATTAGCTTAGGTTCTTTGATCCACCTAGCCTAGCTCTCCTCTAAATAATGCTCTGCCCTAGCCTTCTGAATCTTTGCTTCCTTGCAAGCATTCTTCAGTAATAACTCCACTGCCCTAGCCTTTCTGATGTAGTCATTCGTCTTCTCAATCTTGGTCAAGTTCTCAATACGGAGCTTCTCTAACCTCTCATTATCTAGACGAATGTCATTCCTCTCCCAGAGGGTCTTCTTCAAAGCTTCAGAGAGTTGAGTATTCCTTTCTTTTAACTTCTCAAACTCCTCTAAGCTGACAGTAACTACAGGCTGCACTGCTAATGGTCCAGGTGTATCCTCTAAGGTGAATGGCATCCGGGTGATCTTCCCCTTGGTACATGACCAATCAAGATACTGTGTTGAGGCTATGTTGTTGCACTTGCCAAGGATAGCTGTCTCCTTAGTCTGAATGTTGTCCCAGACCCAGGCTGCCTGTCTGACAGTAGCAGAGTTGTGTTGGCTGTCACAATAGAGGGTTTCTGTCAAGTCTTTCCCTCTTGGGGGATGTAGCGCCCCAAATTTCCCTCTTTTCTTTTAAATCATCATATCACATCATATTCATCATAAGCATATCATGTTCTTGGCATCTTAGCATGGAAAGATGAGGCATAACATTCTCATGACCTAGCATTAGGCATATGATCATCTGTGGAGGGATTTGAAGCATCCCAAGCTATAAAAAGAGTCCCAATGGACTTATTCAAGTTCTATGAGGAGTCTACATTGCTTTCACAAGCTCAAGATCATTCACAAAAGCTCAGAAGGTTGGAATATCATCAGGGAATTCAAGCTAGGGCAAATAACCTACACAGTGATCCCAAATTAGGGTTTGAGTTTCAAGTATGAAAACATTGTGACTTTGGCCATTTCATTTGGGAAAAGTCTCTCATATGTTAAGAGGATCCTAGGGATGAAATTTGGTGAGAAAATTCCTTGTGGAAGTCAGGTATTTCTTCAGTTGCTTGTAAATGAAAAAATTGGTCAACTGTGCATTCTAAAAGTCAACTGTGAGATTTCGAAGGGTCCAACCCTAGTTTTCAAGCCAAGGGACGTTCTTATAACCTTAGAAGAGGTTTGGCAAGATCAAAGATCAAGAATCATGAGGTTTTGAGGTGTCTTGCAAAATTGGCATATGGTTGGTCATGAGAATTTCCATTTTTAGTAACATTTTGCCCTAATTTTCAAGTAAGCATAACTTGGTGAAAAAAGCTTCAAATGGATCACAACCAAACCTGAAAGTTGATGATTAAAGCCTCCCATTTTCAAAAAGTACAAGAGCATTTTCATAGCCCTCATGGTTTAGGAGGAATGCCCTTCGAAAGTTGGTGGATTTTTAGGGCATGACATAAGTTTCAAGTATCCTCCAAATGCAAGATCTCTTGGAATTTATTTTTGAGTGATGTAATGAACCAAATGAGGTCACAAACTTACAAATCAATGCCAAGAGTTCATTTTTCTCCAAAAATATTGCCAAATTCGTGCATGGGATGTATTGTATTCCATAAGGTGCAAAACATGCATGATAATGAGAAAAGCATGATCCTCTCATCCAAGGGCCAAAATGATTGCTGTTTTGACTTAAGGGTGGGATATTGATCACACATGTGCAAAGAATGAGAGGGATGCACGAGCCAAGGACCTCATCACACAAATCTTGCAATTTTTGCAAATTCACTCTCACACTCTCCTCTCACGTGCACTTTCCCTCATTCTTTCAGCATTGCATTTTGGGATCATATATAAGAAAACTAGGGTTTTATTTCACCTCAGATCATCACATTTTCATCACTTCAAAGTTTTTGCACCAAGAGCATTTTCTTTCGAATCTCCTTATTCTCTCACTCTCTTCACAAACAAATCACATCTTCTGAATCTTTGAGTCATAAGGATCACTAATCCACCACTCATTCAAGCTGAAAGTGAAAGATTGGAGAGGTGCCATTCCAGGGCAGGTTGACTCGAAACTTCAGATTCAAGCTCTCTCAAGCTTCCTATTGCTTTTATTTTGCAAGAGGAGATCAAAGGAGTAGATTTGCAGCATCTGGAGCATCATCTTGGTGATTTTGAAGTGGTTCCATCTCAGGTAACTCACTGAATCCATGGATCTGAAACTTGTTTTTCTTGTGTGCATTGTGATCTATGAACTTTGCTTAATGCTCTTCACTTTTTAGATTTAATTTTGATGCATTATTGAGGTTGTATTGTTGATTTGAAATTTGATGGTCATATCTGTTTCTCCTCGATCCAGCTTGTTCTTGGATCCATTTTGAATTTGAGTGCCATATTTGGATTCAACGTGCATTAATTGTGTGATCTGGAGTTTTTGAATCATTTCTATTGTGATTTGTTCATGGTCTGTGTTTTCCGGTGCCGGAGCCCTAGCTCCGGTCACCGGATTCTGGAAATATGTTGATTTGAGTTTGTTGAAGAAGATGACCCCTGAGCCGTAGGATCCTTCATCTGGACGTCCATCATGCTGCCAACGCATAAATGATCTCACCCTCTCTCTCTCACGTGCTCTGAGTTTGAAATCATAAAATGAATTAATCCATTTGTTTCTCATAACACAATAATGCCATGTTCCTTCACCCCTGACCAATGAAAGTGCTGACTAGGTTTAATGAGTTGACCAATCCGAGGCGTGTGTTTGATCTAATGGCCCATGTTTTTTCCTGATTAATTGAATTTCCATCATAAATCTTGTGAACCTACGCAGGATCCAGTGGGCCTCAATGGCTATCCCCACCCCCCTGTTTTGAGCCCAATGAGAAATGAACTGGAATTGTTTTCTGTTCGCACCCCTTGGCCATTTCCTTTTATTTTATTTCTTTTTATTTCCCTTTTATTTTCATTTTGGTTTTTAATTTTTAAAATTAGTTTTATGTCTCTAAAAATTCTAAAAAAATTCATGAATGCTTCTTTGAGTTTTCTCTAATTTTTGATATTTTTATTTTCCATTTTTGTTTATTTAACACGGGGAAATTAATTGTTCCTTTTAATTAATTCATTTTATTTCATTTTGAACCATGCCGACTTGTCCATTTTCTATTTTGGTCATTGTTTTGAATTTTTGGTTGATTCTTTTTGCTCTGAATTCATGATAGGATGTAGTTTATAGGTGATTTTGGTTCTGATTTTTAGAATTTTGGTTAATTGATTGTGACCTCTAACTTGTGAGTGAAGCCATCTAACCCTAATCCATGTTTGTATCCTCTTTTGACTTGCTTAACTTCTGATTCTTTCTCCTTCCTTTTGGCATGTTGTTATGGTATGATTGAAGTTCATTTGTGCAAGGTTGTGAAATTTTTGAATGCTCACTTGAATTAATTTGAATTTTGGTTCTTCACTTGTCCCTTTTTTGCTTCTTTTTGATCACAAGTTCATTCCTTAGCTTAGAAGGGAACTTGTGCCAACTTCTTCAATTTGTTTAGAGCCTTATTAGGACGTGGAGACCTCTCTGATCTTGAGTTTTGGTTTGTGCCTTGAGTAGTTTTGTATTGGTTTGCTTTTGGAGTTCATTCCCTTTTATGTATATCCACCTCATTTCCTTTGATTCTCTCTTCTTATAATGTAATTGTTGACTATGTGCCTTTCTTCTCTTCATCTCCCATGTTTCTTAGGCCCTTTTCTAACATGATAGGGTTCTGGTCTTGCACCTTGAGGTTGTGCTTTGTTTATTTTGCTTTGCATCTCATCATGTTTGTTTTGATTTGTCATAAGTGATTCATGTTGCCTTTTTGAGTTGTGTGGTTCTCTTCTTATTCTTGTGACTTGTATTTGCATTGGATGTTTATATGTATAACTCCATTTTTGGTTGTGTAGCTTTGGTATGGCATTTAGTTAATTTTGTATTGCCTTTATACTTGTGTCACTAACCATTTCAGGGGCTTGGGTAAGTGAGAGGTGTGGATGAGATTCCCACATCTCCAAATCTTATCTCTTCTCTTCTTATTATTATTTGTTCTAACCTTGTGATTGTTGGGCTTAGGCCTTACTTCCCCCTTCTTCTATTCTTCTTTCTTCTTCTCTTCTTCTTTATTTCTTCTTTAGGATAGTAAACCTCACTAACCTAGGATTTCCCATGCATGACAACAATTAGGATTCATTAGTCCCCCATTAGACTTTTACCTTTGTGATCCTTTTGGTTCTTCTTCTCTTCTCATCTCAAAACCCTAAAGAAGACACTTAATAAAGATTGAAGTGATACCTTGAGCAATAGCCTTATTCCATGAGACACTTGTAGTCTTCCCATCTTGGGATAGTACAAGCTTGTCTTGTGATGTACAAGTCTGATCAAGATATCATCTTCACCAAGAAAATCATAAAAAAACCCTTCTTCATTGTAAATACAAAAACACTTAATAAATTAATGAGTTAGTGAGCTTAGGCCCTAATCTCTGGATTCAAGTTTTGGGGATCTTCTCCTTACTTGAGTGTGCTTGTTCTATTATTCCCTCTTGGAATGTAGTGACAAGTACACATTCCATGGAAAAGAGATTAAGTTCACTTCCTTGTGACACACTCCAAAAAAGCTTCTAAAAAACACAAACAAACAATAAGCGTCTTTCCTTCGAGAATTCTTTTCTCATCTCCTTCGCTCTGTACGCGAACTTGCTCTTACTTGTCACTTTGCAAGACGGTAACACACTCGTCTTCCGAGCCTGCAACACCTGAGCATTGACATAGGCAGTTCAAGACTTAATTCACAAGCAATCTTTTCTACCCCTAGTTAGGGGAACTACGACGACTCTGATCCTCATTGTTCAGATGAGGTACGTAGGCAGCGGGGTAGGGCCCGTTCGAGCACACTCTTTTATTTTCCTTACATTTTCCCCCTTTCTTTTCTTTTACCCAGTTTCAGTCTTTCTTTTTGCAGCAACTTTCAATTTTTCACCCTTTGAAACAGTTTCATTTGCAAGCGTGGATCCCGTCGGGTACGGCGGACGATCTGGGGTGCTAATACCTTCCCAGGTCGTAACCGACTCCCGAACTCAGTCTCTTTGGTTCGCAGGACCCGTGTCCTTCCTTTTCTTTCTTCTAGTTTGTGCAGCATTACCATTCCCGTTTCTCCGGGATAAAAATGCCTGATTGACGACTCTATTCTTTTCCGCGCCACTTTCTCGTTTGTACCAGGATGGAAATCCAGGGAGCGACAGCTGGCGACTCTGCTGGGGATTTCCTAACCAGAGTATCTCTGGTTCCCTTGAGAGTCTATCCTAGCGCTTGCGTGTTTCTGTTTCTCTGGGTGTTGATTACTTGTTGTTGTGTGTTGTATTTTTACTGTTGTTTATTTACAGTCTTATTTACAGCTTTATTTGAAATTTTCAGTATTTATTTTCCGCATCATATATTATTACTGGACTGTCTGGACTGGATTTTCTGTTTGGTGGGTATGGGTGATACTGTTTCTGAGAGATGAGCTCATTACCACGGCTCGAGTGCACCTTAGGACTTAGAGTGGTTCCACTTTGGCCTCATGAGATCTTGTCATGGGGGTAGTAGTGAGTTCCACACCCAGATTTGCGACCGTCTTGGAAATGTCTTGATTTGGGGATCTTCCTCTCTCATTTCATAACCTTGACAATTATGTGCAGCTGGGGACCGATCATTGAGAATCTTGTGGAAATATCCCTCTCTAGTGATGACAGTGGCAGACCATATTTTGTGGCAAACCCATTCGCATCTGAGGGCCCACCTGGGACTTGCATAGGATGACCTTGTTTTCCCTAACTCAGCTGAGACCTCCCTGCGTAGTATATAATGCCAAACCGATTCCCTGATCTGGTCATGAGCCATTTCTTGGAAATGGTGAAAGTATTATTGCTATTCGGCTTTGAGAGTCCGTGATGTCTGACCCGGAGCATACCAGTGAGATTGGGAGGGGTTTACAGGTTTGCAGGAACCCTTGGCCTCTACATACCCTTATTATCAGTGGTCCTTGTTGAGATTTGGTTCTATGCTTCTAGTGTTCTGGTTTTCTTGGTACTATGGTTCTGAGAATTTCTATCAGAGGGTTGTGACTCAGAAGATTTTGGTTTTCAGCTGTTCAGAGGGTCCTTATGTCCAGTGTCCAGTATCCAGATGGTCCCAGATTGATCATATGCCTGCATTGCATTTGCATTGCATCATTCTTGCATTAACTGTGTATGTTTCCATTTTTCAGGTTATTGTTCATAGTCAGCTCCCAGTTCTGGTAAATCTTATCTCCAGTTGGCAGAAGTAAGAAGAATTACAAGGAAAAAGAATGTTCACTATACTTTTCTTCAACCTGAAGTCAGGAGTGTTCAGAAATTAGCAGGTTTGATGAATGACCAAGTCTTGGGAAATTTCAGAAAAATGTATGGCCAAATATTGAAGTATATGGACAAACCTACTGCAGACCAGAAGGACAGTTTGCACACCTTGCTTCAGTTTTATGATCCCCTGCTGCGGTGTTTCGTGTTTCCAGACTACATCTTGGCTCCCACCTTGGAGGAGATTTCCAGCATTTTGGATGTTCCAATCAGAGATACCTTGCCTTTCTATGGGTCTGAGGTGGTGCTTAAGGAAGAAGACATAGCCAAAGTCTGTCGTTTGCCAGCTGCTACAGTCAAGAAGGCTCTGAAGAACAGTGAAGGCAGAGGACTCCATTGGAGTGTGCTTATACCAGAGGCTGAGGAATATGCTAAAGTGGGTAAATGGGGGGATTTTGGTGCTGTGCTGGATTTAATGGTGTATGGGTCTAGCTTGTTCCCGGGAGAGAAAGAATCTGTGAGCTTGGAAGTGATATCCATATTTTCTAAAGGCAATCCTGTGCCAACTCTGTTGGGAGATTTCTACTACAACGTTCACTACCGGAATGAGAAAGGTAGAGGTGGACCGGTGGGCTGTTGTGCTTCATTGTTTGCTGAGTGGTTTGCCAGACAATTACCAAAATCAGGTGCTTTCAAGGAGATGAGAGATGAGTGGAGATGGTCTAGAAGCTGATGGGGCTAACTACTAAGGATATAGCCTGGGGATATGACATAGATCTGCTGGGAAAAGAGTTGCTGGTCAGTTGTGGAAGATTTGCTGGAGTGCCTTTGCTAGGAAGGAAGGGTGTGATCAGTTATCACCCAACATTTGCCAGGAAGCAATTTGGTTATCCTTTGAGAGATCCGCCACAGATGGAAGAGTTTGCTGAGTATTTGTATTTTCCTGTGGAGGGAAACAGGGAATTAGTTATACAAGCATCTCAGGCTTGGGCTCACAGGCTGAGGAAGGGTAAGAAAGACTTTGGCAGAGTAGATCCCAAGACGTATCCTACTTTTGCTACATGGTTGCAAAAACATGTAGAAGAAGTTCTCATGCCATTCTCCGTAGAAGCTCCACTTTATCCCAAAGAAGTACCATGTCAGAGTACTGTCTCCATTGAAGAGTATAAGAAATTGGAAGCTCAGCTGCATGAAGTCCGAGTGGAGAATGCTGAAATGGTTAACCTGTACCATCTTGCCAACCGGGCCAAAAATGAAGCAGAGGGAAAGCTGCATAAGGTGCAAGCCTCCTTGGAAGCTAAAGAGAAAGATTTTGCTGGAAGGGAAGCACACTTTCAGAAGTTGGGTCTGATGGAGGAAAAAAGAGAAGCGGAACGCAAAAAGACTTTGAAGACTCTCAAAGAAGCTCGCTAGTCCATTGTTTGGTTGCAAGGCCAAAGGGAACAGGAGCAGCAAAAGTTTAAAGAAAAAGAAGAGTTTTTCGAGGTACAAATGACCTTCAATAAAGAGAAAGTGGAGCAGGTCCACAACATACGAAGGGAAAAGACTCAGCAATTGGCACAAAGCCAGATAGCCTTGGAGGAGGCACTAAAGGAGATTGAAGAGCTCAAGCTGAGAGCAGGTGTGAAGAAGAACAGGGCAGAAGTGGCTGCAGAAGGACCTGGGTCTTCAGTTTAGTTTATTTATTTTTGATTCAGACTACCTACAGACTTGTTGTAGGAGTCTTGCTTTATCTTTTTTTTATATTCATGTAATGACTTGTAACCCTTCGGGGAATATTTTTGTTGGTGCTCTAACTTTTGGCCAGCAATGGGTTGTCCATGATATACAATGTTAATATGAAAATTATCATTTCTGAATATGCAAGGCTTGTTTGTTTGATACTACTAAGATCTGAACACTCTTCAAAGAGAAAGTCCGAAAGTTAATACTCAAAGTGGCTGTCTGGAGCAAATACCAGAACTGGGGCATACAAATGCCTAAAAATTTGGAAACATGAGCAGTTACATTGCATACATATAACGTGTTTGTTTGTTTTGCAGGTAGTGCTTCAGTTTCTAATGTTTATGTTGTCTCAGGAACTATAGCTCCCAGAAAGGTTCGAGAACAGTCGATCATACACAGATATCCCACAAGAGTCAACAGAGAAAGAGTCATGGATCAAATGCAGGCTGATTTAGCTGACTTGAGACTGAGGATGGACAATTTTATGACCCTTATGGCGGGAATGTGTCAGAATCAGGAACGTCTACGTGAGTTGGTTGAAAATAGTCAAGCCAGGAACAACGGTACTGCTGATGGAGGTAATCGTAACGGTGCGGGCGCCCGTCAAGTTGAAATCCCTGTAGCACAGCCAGGGGTTACCATTATCAATGATGGAATGAACAATGTACAGATGGACAGTCAAGACGAACAGTTCACTTTGCTGGACGAAACTGAAGGCCAAGGGGCTGAAATGAACAAATTTTTTGAAGAGATGGCTAAACAGATCAGGGCCATTCAATCTCAGAACTTCTTGGGGTTCGACATTACTGACTTGGGCTTGGTTCCAGGGGTTAGAATCCCTTACAAGTTCAAGGCCCCGACTTTCGAGAAGTACAACGACATAGCGTGTCCAAAGACTCATCTCTAGTCCTTTGTAGGGAGGATTGCTGCCCATACTGATGATGAAAAGCTATGGATGTACTATTTCCAAGACAGTCTGGTTGGGGCTTCCTTGGAATGGTATATGAAGCTAATTATAGTCAATATTAAGAGTTGGAAGGACTTGGCAGAGGCTTTCGTGAAGCAATACCAGTACAATTTGGACATGGCTCCAAATCTCACTCAATTGCAAAACATGTCTCAAACTGCTAAGGAGGGGTTTAAAGAATATGCTCAAAGGCGGCGTCAGCTCGCTGCCAGAGTGCAACCACCATTGCTGGAGAATGAGATGGCTGATATGTTCATGGGGACATTGCAATGGGTGTTTATCGAAAGGTTAGCGTCTTGTTCGGCTACCAAGTTCAATGATATAGTAATTGTAGGTGAGAGGGTCGAGACTCTGCTAAAGATGGGAAAGATTCAGGATACCAGTGCAAGCAGCTCGAGTGGAGTAAGAAAATATTTCAACGGACCCCCAAGAAGAAGGGAAGGTGAAACCAATGCTGTGTTTGGTCGAGGACGGGGCCGAGGATATAGAAGATCGTATGAGAAAGTGGCAGCTGTCACTATCCCCTCTAGTCCTGTGCAGCAGGTACATACTCAACCTCAACAACAACAACAGCAGCCACTACGTAACAACTATCAACAAAGACCTTATCAGCCAAGACAAGCTCGTTCGGCTAATAGGGTGCTTGAAGCAATTCCCATGACTTACACTGCATTGCTGCAGAGATTGCTAGACCTGAACTTGATACAGCTAAGGACACTAGCACCACCACCACCTGGAGAGCTTCCAGTGGGGTACGATGCAAATTCTAGATGCGCTTTCCATTCAGGGGCACCCGGGCACTCAACTGAGAAGTGCAGGGCGCTACAGCATAAAGTTCAAGATTTGATCGACTCCAAGGCGATTAACTTCGCACCACCACCCAATGTTACTTCAAACCCTATTTCGAACCACGGAGGGGCTAGAATAAATGTTGTTGATAGTGGTGAGAAGTTAAGTTTGATTATGAGTATAGAAGAAGTGAAGACTCCGTTGTTGGTAGTGAAGGAGAGGCTGTTAAAAGGACAAGTGTTTCCGGGATGCGGTTCTAATTGTGAGAAGTGTTTGAAATCAGTGAACGGTTGTGAATACCTGAAGATGGGGTTGCAGAATCTGCTTGATGAAGGGTCATTGCAGTTTGATAAAGTTGATAATGAAGTTGATGATGTGTCCACTATAACCATCTTCTATGATCCAACTGAGATGCCTGCTAGAAGAGAACCTGTGACTATTTATACTCATGAAGTCAGTCCTGTGACTATCACTGTTCTGGGGCCTGTTCCTTATACAGATGATAAAGCCATTCCATGGCATTACGGCTCAGATGTGTACGTGGAAGGACAGAAAGTGGAGAGTAAATCAGCAACTATTGATTCGACTGTAGTGAACGTCGGAGGGGTTGGAGGTTTTACGAGAAGTGGTCGTCTGTTTGCTCCCCCAGTTCTGATAGGAGATCCTGAGGCTGAAGCTTCGGCAAAGGCTAAAGGAAAGCAAACAACGACTGAAGAAAAGACAATTTCTGCTGCTGGACAGGGTACCTTTGAGAAGGAAGTGGACGAATTTATGCGGATAATTAAGAAGAGTGATTATAAGGTAGTGGAACAGTTGAACTAGACGCCTTCCAAAATATCAATTTTGTCTCTGTTGATGTGTTTTCTAGCACATAGAGAAGCCTTGTTGAAAGTGTTGCAGATGGAATATGTTCCTCAAGTGATAACCGTTAATCAACTGGAAGCTGAGTGGGCAGTGTGAATGCAAGCCACGGGTTAGGCTTTACAGATAGAGACCTTACGTCAGAGGGACGTAACCATAACAAAGCACTGTATATTACTATGGAGTGTAAGGGTGCTGTTTTGTCGCATGTCCTGGTTGACACAGGCTCTTCGCTTAATGTACTCCCGAAGAAAGCATTGATGAAGCTGAATGTTGATGGTATTGTCTTAAGACCCAGTGATTTGATAGTTAAAGCTTTTGATGGGTCCAGAAGGTCAGTGTTCGGAGAAGTTGAGTTACCTGTAAAAATAGGGTCTCAAGTATTCAAGAGCACCTTCTACGTCATGGATATTCAACCCGCGTACAGTTGCTTGTTGGGACGTCCAGGGATTCATGCTGCCGGAGCTGTAACATCCACTTTGCATCAAAAGCTAAAGTACGTGGTTGATGGCCAAGTAATCACTGTGTGCAGAGAGGAAGGCATCTTTGTAAGCCACTTATCAACTTTCAAATATGTGGAGATGGACAGAGAGATCCATGAGACGCTGTGCCAGGCCTTTGAAGCAGTTAATGTCAGCATTTTGACTTCGGTAGAGAGAAGCAGTGAGAAAGAAGGTACCTCCATTCACTCCTACAAGCAGGAGAAGGAAGTGGTTCAGTCAGGAAGCGCCCAAGGCTGGGGAAAATTGCTGGAATTAGAGAAGAAAGATGATAAGTTTGGTTTGGGTTATCAGCCTGGTGGGTCCAACTGGCCTCCAAGTGGTAAAGCTATTACTTTCACAAGCGCTGGGATGCTCGACCGCAACCATATCTGTGCAACTAATGAAGATGGGGACAGTGATGGTGACTGGGACAACTGGATTCATCCGTGTGCGCCCGGAGAGGAGCTGAAGAACTGGTCTGCTGAAGACATCGTCCAAGTTACCTGGCAATCAGAGTAATTTATTTGTTTCCTTTTCTTATAATGCTGCATTGTCAATCCTGTACTCTACCTAAGGTGCAAGGATCCATTGTATGGGCCACCATGTTTGTTATGCATTTATTTACCATGGAATAAAGGACATTTTCAGACAAATTGTGTTCTCTTTCTTTCGTTTTAAATTTTTCACAAAAACAAAAAAAAATGGCAATGTGTTTTTCCTTTTTGTTTTGTGTTTGCGTCTCTTTTAAAAAATAAACAGATCCTGAAATAAGCACATCATCTGTGCAGTGTTGATCATCCGGATTCTAATGATAATGTTCCTGCTATGACCATGCATGACTGACAATCCTATCTACCAAGTTGATGAATGGGTTGAGGAAGACTGTGAACTCCCTGAAGAATTGGTCAGATTGTTGAAACAAGAGGAATGAGTTATTCAGCCTCATCAAGAAGAAACTGAGATCATCAACATCGGCACTGAAGATGTGAAGAAAGAGATCAAGATTGGGGCCAGTCTGCAGGCCGAAGTAAAGAAAGAGTTGATTGGTATGCTGTGTGAATATGTGGATATCTTCGCCTGGTCGTATCAAGATATGCCAGGGTTGGATACCAACATTGTTGTGCATAAGCTACCATTGAGAGAAGACTGTCCTCCTGTGAAACAGAAGATGAGAAGAACTCGTCCTGACATGGCGATGAAGATCAAGGAGGAAGTTCAGAAATAGTGGGATATCAGATTCCTTGCCGTAACTAGTTACCCACCTTGGGTAGCTAACATTGTACCTGTACCAAAGAAGGACGGCAAAGTCCGGATGTGCGTTGATTACCGAGATTTAAACAGAGCGAGCCCAAAAGATGACTTTCCATTACCTCACATTGATGTGCTGGTAGACAACTCCGCTCAATTCTCGGTATTTTCCTTCATGGATGGCTTCTCCGAATATAATCAGATTAAGATGGCACCGGAGGACATGGAGAAAACAACGTTCATTACCCCGTGGGGTACCTTCTGCTACAAGGTGATGCCCTTTGGTTTGAAGAACGCTGGGGCAACATATCAGCGGGCTATGGTCACATTGTTCCACGACATGATACACAAGGAGATAGAATGCTATGTGGACGATATGATTGCTAAGTCCCGAGACGAAGAAGAGCATCTGGTCAATCTCAAGAAGCTGTTTGATAGACTGATAAAGTATAAGCTGAGGTTGAATCCAAACAAGTGCACTTTCAGAGTGTGTTCCAGGAAACTGCTGGGTTTCATTGTTAGCCAGAAAGGAATCGAGGTGGATCTTGCAAAAGTAAAAGCAATTCAAGATATGCCTGCATCGAAAACAGAAAAAGAAGTGTGCGGGTTCTTAGGGAGGTTGAACTACATTTCACGGTTCATATCTCATCTAACTGCCACATGTGAACCAATATTCAAATTGCTAAGAAAAGAGCAAACGGTCAAGTGGAATGAGGATTGCCAAAGAGCCTTCGATAAGATAAAAGAATATTTGCAGACACCTCTGATTCTAATACCTCCAGTTCCAGGACGGCCGCTTATCATGTACTTGACTGTGTTAGAAGGGTCGATGGGGTGTGTTCTAGGCCAACATGACGAGTCTGGTCGAAAAGAGTACACTATTTATTACCTTAGCAAAACGTTTACCGACTGTGAATCCCATTATTCACTACTCGAGAAAACTTGTTGCACTTTGGTATGGGCTGCTCGCCGACTGAGACAATATATGTTGACCCATACCACACTGCTAATCTCAAAAATGGATCCTGTCAAGTATATCTTTGAGAAACCAGCGTTAACGGGAAGGGTTGCTAGGTGGCAAATGATCTTAACAGAGTATGACAAACACTATACTTCTCAGAAAGCCATCAGAGGAAGTGTATTGTCAGATTATCTCGCACATCAACCTCTTGAGGATGACTATCAGCCAATGAAGTTTGATTTCCCTGATGAGGACATCATGTACCTCAAGGCAAAAGATTGCGAGGAACCACTTCCGGAGGAGGGGCCAGACCCTAAATCCAAATGGAAGTTGATGTTTGATGGGGCAGTCAATATCAACGGACGTGGAGTTGGTGTTGTTCTTATCTCTCCCGAAGGTGTTCACTTTCCCTTCGCTGCTAGAATTACTTTTGGCTGCACCAACAATGAAGCGGAATACGAGGCGTGCATAATGGGAATAGAGGAGGCTATTAATCTTAGGATTAAGACCCTCGATATATTCGGAGATTCAGCCCTCGTCATTAATCAGATTACCGGCAAGTGGTATACGCATCAAGAACATCTAATTCCTTACAGGGATTATGCCAGAAAAATTGTTGACGTTCTTCACAACGGTTAAGCTTCAGTACATACCACGTGATGAGAATCAATTTGCCGACGCATTGGCTACTCTTTCTTCGTCCATAAAAGTCTTGTGTTGGAATTATGTGCCCAGGATTGATATTTCCAGGCTTGACGCACCAGCTCATGCTTTCTCTGTAGACGACGTGTCTGATGAGAAACCTTGGTACTTTGATATCAAGCTCTTCCTGGAATAGCAAGAATACCCAGCTGGGGCATCATCCAACGACAAGAAGACCTTAAGACGACTTGCTGCTAGTTTCTTCTTGAATACAAATGGGGTTTTGTATAAGAGGAACTTTGACATGGTCTTTCTCAGATGCGTTGATAGACACAAAGCAAGCCTGTTAATGTAGGAAGTCCACGAGGGATCTTTCGGTACTCATGCAGGAGGGCATGCTATGGCTAAGAAATTATTGAGATCGGGGTATTATTGGATGACAATGGATGCAGACTGTTGCTCGTATGCCCGTAAGTGCCACAAGTGCTAGATTTATGCAGACAAGGTGCATGTTCCTCCAAGCCCGCTCAACGTCATGTCATCTCCTTGGCCCTTTTCTATGTGGGGCATTGATATGATCGGGAAAATAGAGCCTACCGCTTCAAATGGTCATCGCTTCATCCTGGTTGCGATCGATTACTTCACTAAATGGGTTGAAGTAACATCTTATGCCAATGTTACTCGTCAAGTGGTAGCCATGTTTTTGAAAAGAGACATTATTTGCAGATACGGAGTGCCCGAAAGAATCATTACTGACAATGGTTCTAACTTGAACAACAAGATGATGGCAGAATTGTGTCGGGACATCAAGATCCAGCATCACAATTCTTCTCCTTACTGACCAAAGATGAATGGTGCGGTAGAGGAAGCAAAGAAGAATATCAAGAAGATTGTGCAAAAGATGGTTGTCACTTACAAAGATTGGCATGAGATGTTACCATTTGCGCTGCATGGGTACCGAACGTCAGTCAGGACGTCAACTGGGGCAACTCCCTTCTCATTGGTATATGGTATGGAGGCAGTCTTGCCTGTTGAAGTAGAAATTCCTTCATTGCGTGTGATGAAGGATGTGAAGCTTGATGAGGCTGAATGGGTACATGCTCGATACAATCAGCTATGCTTAATTGAGGAAAAGAGATTAGCGGATATCTGTCATAGTCAGCTTTATCAGAGGAGAATGAAGCGAGCATTCGACCAACGAGTACGTACTCGGTAGTATCAAGCAGGAGAGCTTGTGCTCAAGAGGATCGTTCCTCCAGGTTCAAATCACAGGGGCAAGTGGACCCCAAACTATGAAGGTCCATTCATAGTGAAAAAAGTTTTCTCAGGCGGAGCAATGATGCTCACCACTATGGATGGAGAAGATTTCCAATCCCCTGTTAACTCGGACGCAGTTAAAAAATACTTCGCATAAAAAGACCCGCTGGACACAAAAACATAATTAAAGTCCAGGAAAGAAAAGGGCATTCCATCGAGCTAAAAACAGAATAAAAAGCTCGGGCAAAAGTTAGGGAAAACAAGTAAAAAAAATGTACACCCGCTGAGTTGAAAAGCCACATCGGACAGCTCAGGCAAAAAAGGGTATCCCGGTGGATTGAAAACCCGAAAGGGTGATCCACGCAAAACAAGGTAATAAGCGAACAACTGCGATCCGAGTAATCTGAACCAAATCATCGTTTCGTACAGCTTGACAATATCAGAAGGATAGGAATCAGTCCCCTCATCTTCTCATAAAGCAAAGGCAAGAATGGAGAGTTTTGAAGACATACTGGTCATAGCAAGAAGGAAACTCATCGGGATGTCGTGCCCATTGCCATTAGGATAGTTTATTTTCTCAATTTTATGGTAGATACCTCTTTCCAGGTGGTTGCTTCCTGATGTAAAAACTTTTCCTATTCAGAGGCCTTTCAATAAAAGAATATTCAGTCAAAAAGTTGTGTTGTGATTATTTTTGTTTGCAAAATGTCCTGAATTTTTGGCAAAAATAGCATTGCATTTTAAAACATGGTGATAATTTGAAAGAAAAATGACATTGATGGGAAACATTTGAAATCCTCTTTGAGTGTCGGGTGACGATGGATGAACACATCATACCATGCAAGTCCCCGGGGACATATGTGTTTTCTGTTGTTGCAGGTTTTGCAGGATGGCGTCACATTCTGTTGTTGCAGGTTTTGCTGCATTATTGAGGTTGTATTGTTGATTTGAAATTTGATGGTCAGATATGTTTCTGCTCGATCCAGCTTGTTCTTGGATCCATTTTGAATTTGAGTGCCATATTTGGATTCAGCGTGCATTAATTGTGTGATCTGGAGTTTTTGAATCATTTCTATTGTGATTTGTTCATGGTCTGTGTTTTCCGGTGCCGGAGCCCTAGCTCCGGTCACCGGATTCTGGAAATATGTTGATCTGAGTTTGTTGAAGAAGATGACCCCTGAGCCGTAGGATCCTTCATCTGGATGTCCATCATGTTGCCAACGCATAAATGACCTCACCCTCTCTCTCACGTGCTCTGAATTTGAAATCATAAAATGAATTAATCAATTTGTTTCTCATAACACCATAATGCCATGTTCCCTCACCCTTGACCAATTAAAGTGCTGACTAGGTTTAATGAGTTGAATAATCGGAGGCGTGTGTTTGATCTAATGGCCCATGTTTTTTCCTGATTAATTGAATTTCCATCATAAATATTGTGAACCTGCGCAGGATCCAGTGGGCCTCAATGGCTATCCCTACCCCCCTTTTTTGAGCCCAATGAGAAATGAACTGGAATTGTTTTCTGTTCGCACCCCTTGGCCATTTCCTTTTATTTTATTTCTTTTTATTTCCCTTTTATTTTCAGTTTGGTTTTTAATTTTTAAAATTAGTTTTAGGTCTCCAAAAATTCTAAAAAATATCATGAATGCTTCTTTGAGTTTTCTCTAATTTTTGATATTTTAATTTTCCATTTATTTTTATTTGACACAGGGAAATTAATTGTTCCTTTTAATTAATTCATTTTATTTCATTTTGAACCATGCTGACTTGTCCATTTTCTATTTTGGTCATTGTTTTGAATTTTTGGTTGATTCGTTTTGCTCTGGATTCATGATAGGATGTAGTTTATAGGTGATTTTTGTTCTGATTTTTAGAATTTTGGTTAATTGATTGTGACCTCTAACTTGTGAGTGAAGCCATCTAACCCTATTCCATGTTTGTATCCTCTTTTGACTTGCTTAACTTCTGATTCTTTCTCCCTCCTTTTGGCATGTTTTTATGGTATGATTGAAGGTCATTTGTGCAAGGTTGTGAAATTTTTGAATGCTCACTTGAATTAATTTGAATTTTGGTTCTTCACTTGTCCCTTTTTTGCTTCTTTTTGATCACAAGTTCATTCCTTAGCTTAGAAGGGTACTTTTTCCAACTTCTTCAATTTGTTTAGAGCCTTATTAGGATGTGGAGACCTCTATGATCTTGAGTTTTGGTTTATGCCTTGAGGAGTTTTGTATTGGTTTGCTTTTGGAGTTCATGCCCTTTTATGTATATCCACCTCATTTCCTTTGCTTCTCTCTTCTTATAATGTAATTGTTGACTATGTGCCTTTCTTCTCTTCTTCTCCCATGTTTCTTAGGCACTTTTCTAACATGATAGGATTCTGGTCTTGCACCTTGAGGTTGTGCTTTGCTTATTTTGCTTTGCATCTTATCATGTTTGTTTTGATTTGTCATAAGTGATTCATGTTGCCTCTTTGAGTTCTGTGGTTCTCTTCTCATTCTTGGGACTTGTATTTGCATTGGATGTTTATGTGTATAACTCCATTTCTGGTTGTGTAGCTTTGGTATGGCATTTAGTTAATTTTGTATTTCCTTTATACTTGTGTCACTAACCATTTCAGGGGCTTGGGTAAGTGAGAGGTGTGGATGAGATTCCCACATCTCCAAATCTTATCTCTTCTCTTCTTCTTATTATTTGTTCTAACCTTGTGATTGTTGGGCTTAGGCCTTACTTCCCCCTTCTTCTATTCTTCTTTCTTCTTCTCTTCTTCTTTCTTTCTTCTTTAGGATAGTAAACCTCATAACCTAGGATTTCCCATGCATGACAACAATTAGGATTCATTAGTCCCCCATTAGAATTTTACCTTTGTGATCCTTTTGGTTCTTCTTCTCTTCTCATCTCAAAACCCCAAAGAAGACACTTAATAAAGATTGAAGTGATACCTTGATCAATAGCCTTATTCCATGAGACACTTGTAGTCTTCCTATCTTGGGATAGTACAAGCTTGTCTTGTGATGTACAAGTCTGATCAAGATATCATCTTCACTAAGAAAATCATAAAAAACACTTCTTCATTGTAAATACAAAAACACTTAATAAGTTAATGAGTTAGTGAGCTTAGGACCTAATCTCTGGATTCAAGTTTTGGGGATCTTCTCCTTACTTGAGTGTGCTTATTCTATTATTCCATCTTGGAATGTAGTGACAAGTGCACATTCCATGGAAAAGAGCTTGAGTTCACTTCCTTGTGACACACTCCAAAAAAGCTTCTAAAAAACACAAATAAACAATAAGCGTCTTTCCTTCGGGAATTATTTTCTCATCACCTTCGCTCCGTACGCGAACTTGCTCCTATTTGTCACTTTGCAAGACGATAACACACTCGTCGTCCGAGCCTGCAACACCTGAGCATTGACATAGGCAGTTCAAGCCTTAATTCACAAGCAATCTTTTCTACCCCTAGTTAGGGGAACTACGACAACTCTGATCCTCATTGTCCATATAAGGTACGTAGGCAGCAGGGTAGGGCCCGTTCGAGCACACTCTTTTATTTTCCCTACATTTTCCCCCTTTCTTTTCTTTTACCCAGTTTCAGTCTTTCTTTTTGCAGCAACTTTCATTTCTTCACCCTTTGAAACAGTTTCCTTTGCAAGCGTGGATCCAGTCGACTACGACGGACGATCTGGGGTGCTAATACCTTCCTAGGTCGTAACCAACTCCCGAACTCAGTTTCTTTGGTTCGCAGGACCCGTTTCCTTAATTTTCTTTCTTCTGGTTTGTGCAGCATTACCATTCCCGTTTCTTCGGGATAAAAATGCCTGGCTGGCGACTTTATTCTTTTCCGTGCCACTTTCGCGTTTGTACCAGGATGGAAATCTAGGGAGCGACAGGGGATGAACCAAAGAATAACCTAACTGTCTCTTGAAAAGAAAAGGGTTGTAGTTAATGCAACCTTTACTCCAATCAAAGGCAAATTAGGATATTGCCCACAACTAGTAATGATGTCTTTGCCCTTGGTGCTCTTAGTGCACCATCTGATGTAAGGGCAATCAATCTCTTAGCTCAATTCCTTGGCTGACGAGGGTTCAAGAAAGTGTCTGACTTTGGCAAGTGCCTTAACAACCAACAATAAAAGAGAGGAGCACAACATCTGACCAATCTTCCTCTTTGCTTCTCATTCCTCTGGTGCACTGAATAATAGAAGTCTCCAAGTAAGGTAGGAACTGGGTTTCTTAATAAGAACAGGTGAATATCACTCTTGCTTACAAACTGTATCCCACTTTCCTGCTGCAGCATGCAGGGTGGCCTGAGTAACCAAGAAATCCAAGTGAAGGCCTGGGATTCCAGCCTTAGTGGTCATGCTCTGGTCAATGAGGGTAGAATCCAAGTGCAAGGCCTTAGCTATATCTTCATTCTTAGGAGTAACCATCTCAGGGTTGAAAGGAATCCCCCTCCTGATGGGGACACCTAACAACATGGAAAATTCTTCTAGTAGAGGTCCCAACTGGAAATCAGGGAATGTAAAACATCTGAGAGGAGGATCATAAAACTGCAAGCAAGTGTGAATCATGCTCCTCTGGGATACATCCAGGTCCATGATCATGTCCAATATGCCTCCACAATGTACCCTGAATAATGGGACATGATCAGGAGTGATGAGAGACTAGATCTGTCTGATGCCTGTCAGAGTGGGCTCAAAGACGTGGTATGTGATGTTGCTCTTTCTGGAAGTGTCCATGCTGATAATGGATGCTGGTGAAGAAAACTGAGGAAAAGCCCTGATGAAGGTAACTGCTGAAAACTGATGAAGATAACTAGAGAAAGTGCTGAAGAAGGGTCTCTGATGAAGACAACTAGAGAAGAGTTTCTGATGAAGACAAACTGATGAAGGTGCTGGTGCAGATAACTGAAAAAGTCTGTGCAGCAGAACAGGTCAAAACCAAACCAAAGATAAGAAGGTGGATACCCTGTAAAAGAAATAGGCAAATGTTAAATGATGCAAAATGATGTATGCAGAATGATATGCAAAGGGGTCTGTGACCAAGTGCTGGATCTGTTATCTGCCTTGATAGGGTCCATGTGTGTCCATAAGTCCAGATGAAGGCTTAGAAAACCAGTAACTAGGTGGGGGACTCAAATAAAGAGCCACAAGTCCAGGGTTTCATAGGAACAGTCCAAAATGATACAACCTTAACAATATTAGTAACAAGGGTATGATGAGGCCAAGGGTTTCTGCAAACAAGTAGACATCCCAAACTCCTCACATGTATTGTTCTAGAACAAGGATCCTTAGACTTGGATCAGTTATGAGAAGTGTAAACACTTCTAACCCGGAGGTACAGTGTTTACAATAACCATAAAGGATCCTCCTCTAATTCACCTCAGATGCTGAAGGTCATAAAAGGTCATCCAAACTTAGCAGGCTTCCTAGATAGCCCTAGTACTACAGGAAATCCGTAGCACAGAGTTCTCATGAAGAAACCCATGTCTGAACTGTGTTTCATATTCCCGCACCAGACTGAAATGGAATGGGAAAGAATATGAAGCCACTCTATCCTATGTGTGACTCAGGCTCCTGGTATGGAACCTTAATCACTAAATAATCCCTCCCACCAAAGAAAACAACAAATCCAACACAGATGATATAATGACAACAGTATGAAATGCATATTGTAACACCCTTCTACCCCAAACATAATATTCAAATATTATCAGAGTAATCGTCTAAAAGGGTATCACATTTTCAACAAAAATACACAACAGTGTCCTGTCCCGTAACACGGGTTAATCAACATCAAAATATCATAAACATTTCATAGCGGAATTTAACTTCAAAATTCAAAACCTCATAAGTATAATTTTCACCATCCTGAATTTAACATCATGTAAGTAGGAAAACATTTATCCAATGATAACATAACTGAAACAGTTAACATAATAAAACCCATCCCAGTGTTACATGACCCAGAGCAGGACACATAAACCATAACCACTCCTAAGGAACACTAAAGCATGCTCCGAGACTCATGAATTACTCCTATTGCACTGCAGGACTATTCTTCGACATCTGCAAGTTACCCACGAATGAGGCAACGTTTCCAAGCAGGCAGGGTGAGTAATCATAATATATCATAAACTTATAAGAATATAGAATCATAAATAAATTAGTACACATAACATAACATCGTCAATTAAAAAATTCAGCAACAACCACAACACCATCATGAAATCAATTAACACCAACACAGTCATGAAATTCATCCAAAATATGCAATTCTACATCCTGATATGCAATATGCATGTGGTACCATTTTCACCAAAAGATGGATACATGACCATAAACCCTCCACAAGGGAGCACACCATAAGATGGATACATGACCATCAACCCTCCACAAGGGAGCACACCATAATCATCGAGACACTTCAATCCACACAATGGGATTGAAGCAAATAAATAGGCCGAAGCCCCATCGTGAATGTTATGAAATGCAATGATGCGCTATATAAAGAGAATTCACCAAAATAATTCGCATCATTCATTTCAATCAGTAAAACAACCATCAAATATTCATATATATCATCATGACATTACACCCTGAACACTGGTTTTCTAACCACTCTGACACATCAAGAATTAACCCGTACCCGGTAATTTATAAGGTAATTATAAGGTTATTTCACAAATTCATTTATCAAAAACTGTTGCATTTTTCTCGTTTCTATTTATCAAAATAAAGTTCAGTTTGTACTCGTTCCGACACTTCAAACGGAATGCGAATCGGACTTATGGTTTAAAAGATATGAATTTTTAAAGAAAATAAAATTTGCTGTCCCAACAGTGTTAACCGGTTAACCAAAGCGTTAACCGATTAACGCCTGCGTATTTTCAGAAAATGTCCCAAAATTTCCAATGGTTAACCGGTTAACCAAAGTGTTAACCGGTTAACGCACGCGTTCCAGCAGTCTTCTGCTACACAATTGCAGACTGTTCCAATTTTCAAAATTCCCAAACCCCATTACGGATTTCACATGATATCACCCAAAAACCATTCAAAAACATCAATTAAACCTCAACAACATCCAGACGACAATTATACAGACAAACATACGATTATAACTCATTCTAATCGCTCTAATTCATCAAGTTTCTCCTAAAACTCAACCTAACTCAAAACCCCAAAACTCCCAAAATTCATACTATCCTAATCCATTCATATTCCAATTCCTATACATTTATCATAGATTATGAAAACTCCCCATACCTTAGAGAATTTCGCCGCTTTACACGCTTCTCTTGAGTTCTCCACAGCCTCCTGACTCTGAGTTCCTCTTTCTTCAGAGCGCTTCCAAAACACGATAGAAAACAAAAAATGAGAAACTGATCGTATTCTCTTCTTTTGCTATAATATCCCAGCTTAGCCTTTTCCCATATTACCCTCATGATTTCACAAAAGTACCATCTTATCCTTTTCTTTAACATATTTTTAATAATAAAAATAAAATAGTATAATAAAACACTATTTATCCTTATTATATAAAAATACTCATTTTCTCCAAAATTCTCAAATTAACCCAAACTCCAAAATTTCTAAATTAATTAAATAAATGATTAAATAATTAAATTTAGGTTTTCGGGGCGTTACAACTCTCCCCTACTTAAAGAATTTTCTTCCTCGAAAATTACCTATAGTAAATAGAGTCGGATACGACTCCCTCATTTGATCTTCGCGCTCCCAAGTCCAACTTTCTCCAGCTGGTCCTCCCCACAATACTTTCACTAAAGCAATCTCTTTACCTCGAAGTTGCTTCAATTCCCTACCATCAATCCTTGCTGGTACAACTTCAATCGTCAGATTATCTCTCACCTGAACATCATCTATCTGAATTACATGCGACGGGTCCGGAATGTACTTCCTCAACTGTGATACATGGAATACATCATGTAAATTCGCAAGAGAGGGAGGTAAAGCCACCCGATAGGCCACTTCCCCTATCCTCTGCATAATCTGATACGGACCGACGAAACGTGGAGAGAGATTTCTAGACTTCAAAGCTCTTCCCACACCAGTCATAGGAGTAACTCTTAAGAACACATGATCTCCCTCTTGGAACTCAAGTGCTTTCCTTCTCTTATCGTGATAACTCTTTTGACGACTCTGCGACGTGTTCATCCTTTCCTGAATCATTTTTATCTTTTCAGTTGTTTCTTGGACAATCTCTAGCCCAAGCACCAAACTCTCTCCTGACTCATACCAACATAATGGAGTACGACAATGTCTACCATACAACGCCTCGTATGGAGCCAACCCGATACTAGCATGAAAACTGTTATTGTACGTAAACTCGACCAATGACAAATGACTATCCCAAGACCCTCCTTGATCTAATACACAAGCTCTCAGCAAATCTTCTAAAGATTGGATTGTTCTTTCCGTCTGACCATCCGTTTGAGGGTGATAAGCAGAACTCATCCTCAACTTAGTACCCAAGGCATCCTGTAAACTCTTCCAAAACCTCGATGTAAACCGCGGATCTCTATCCGATACAATACTTGAAGGCACACCATGCAACTTCACAATTTCCTCAATATAAATCTCAGCTAACCTTTGCATGGAATGGTTAATCCTCATTGGCAAGAAATGTGCCGACTTAGTTAACCGATCAACAATTACCCAAATCGAATCATTACCTCTAGCAGTCTTAGGTAACCCAGTCACGAAATCCATGGAAATACTATCCCATTTCCACTCAGGAACATTCAATGGTTGCATCATACCTGAAGGTCTCTGATGTTCTATCTTTGACTTCTGACATGTCAAACAAGCATATACAAATTCAGCAATGTCTCTTTTCATACCCGGCCACCAAAACAATCTGCGTAAATCCTGATACATCTTCGTAGCACCATGATGAATACTCAGTCGACTCTTGTGCCCTTCTTCTAAAATACTCTTTTTAATTCCTGCAATATCCGGAATACATACTCTATCTCTAAATCTCAAAATTCTATCTTCATTGACTCGAAAGTCACCTGCATTAACTTGGTCCACCAACATCAATTGATCGACTAGTTTCAAATCAGATTTCTGACCTTTACAAATCTCTTCCAAAATCTCACTGGTCAGCTTTAACATTCCCAATTTCACACTATCAGCAGTAGTTTCACACAACAAGCTCATATTTCTCAATTGCTCGATCATTTCCAATTCTTTCGCCATAAGCATTGAAATATGTAACGACTTCCTACTCAAAGCATCAGCCACAACATTTGCCTTACCCGAATGGTAATTCAAATCAAAATCAAAATCTTTCAATAATTCAAGCCACCGTCTCTGTCTCATATTTAACTCTTTCTGATCAAACAAGTACCTTAAACTTTTGTGATCACTGAATATTTCAAATTTCGAACCAAACAAGTAGTGCCTCCAAATCTTAAGCACAAACACCACAACTACTAACTCTAAGTCGTGAGTAGGATAGTTCCTCTCATGAACTCTTAACTGTCTAGAAGCATAAGCAACCACCTTATTATCCTGCATCAAAACTCCACCAAGACCCATCTTGGAAGCATCGCAATAAACTACAAAGGACTCATCTGGATTTGGTAAGACCAACACTGGCGTGGTCGTTAATCTTTTCTTCAGTTCTATGAAACTCTCTTCACAAGCAAAATCCCACACATACGCTTGACCCTTCCTAGTCAATTGCGTCAACGGTAAAGCTATCTTAGAAAAACCTTCAATGAACTTACGATAGTAACCAGCCAACCCAAGAAAACTACGAATTTCTGTAGCTGACTTCGGAGTATTCCACTCCAATACCGCATCAATCTTTGAAGGATCCACCGAAATTCCACCACTTGAAATTACATGGCCGAGGAAACTCACTTCCCTTAGCCAAAATTCACACTTAGATAATTTAGCAAACAATTTCTTTTCTCTCAACACTTGCAACACAACTCTCAAATGCTCGGCATGTTCTTCTTCCGATTTATAATATACCAAGATATCATCTATGAAAACCACCACGAACTTATCCAGATACTCATGAAAGATTCTATTCATATATTCCATAAACACACCAGGTGCATTAGAAACCCCAAACGGCATCACCGTATACTCATAATGCCCATATCTCGTCCTGAAAGCTGTCTTCGGAATATCTTCAGCTTTAACTCTAATCTGATGATAACCAGACCTCAGATCAATTTTACTAAAGACACAAGCACCTACTAGCTGATCCATCAAATCATCGATTCTCGGAAGTGGGTACTTATTCTTGATAGTCACTTTATTCAACTGTCGGTAATCGACACACAATCTCATACTACCATCCTTCTTCTTAACAAGCAACACCGGAGCATCCCAAGGAGAAACATTGGGTCTAATGAACCTCTTCTCTAAAAATTCTTCTAATTGTTTCTTCAACTCATTCAACTCTGAAGCCGACATTCTATAAGGAGCCATCGAGACAGGACTCGTACCCGGTACTAAGTCCACAAAAAAATCAATCTCACGTTCCGGTGGTAAATCACTTATATCACCAGGAAACACATCTTGAAACTCACAAACCACAGGTAACTCTACACTGACAGTCTTATCATTAACTTGCAATGAGGTAGACACTGCAAACATCAAAGCTTCATCTAAAACAAGTTCATCCACTTGCTTAGCAGATAAAAACATCAACTCACCATTCCCGCTCAAATCAGGGAACTGCACCGTTTTACTATAATAGTTAATATGAACATAATTGAATTCCAACCAGTTCATACCAAGGATAACATCGATTTGGTGTAATGGTAGGCACACCAAATCCATCACAAAATTCTTCTCGAAAATTGTCAAAGGACATTTCAAACAGACAAGCATGGTAGTCACAGAACCATTAGCAGGAGTCTCTATTATCATATTACCATTCATATTAGACAACTTTAAACCCAATCTATTAGCACACTCAAGAGAAATAAATGAATGTGTAGCTCCAGTGTCAATAATAGCAATAAACTTAATATTATTAATAAAACAGGTACCTCTGATCAAGTTGTCCTTCTTTGGAGCTTCTGAACCAGCTAATGCAAACACTCTTCCAGTATTCTGAGTAGTAGCAGCATTCTTCTTTGATTTCTGGCATTGGGTGCTGATATGCCCCTGCACACCACAATTATAACAGGTTGGGCCTTCATTAGGACAATCACCCACCTTATGCCCAAGCTTGCCACAACGGTAACATTTCACAATTCTGGTGGTACACACATCGGCCTTATGACCCGCCTCTCCACACTTGTAACACTTAACAGGTACATTAGCAGCTCCCCTACTTTGCTTCTTCTCAACATATGCCTTCTGCTTCCCCTTATCACCAGTAGTCACATAAGGTTTTCCTCTATACTGACTCTTGTCTTTCTTCTCGCTCAGTTGTTTATAGTGAGCTGACCGAGCTCGACTGTCCTCATCATAAATACGGCTCTTATCCACCAACTCTGCATACTTGCGAATTTGTTGGCATCCAATTCCCTGCTTAATTTCAGGTCTCAGCCCATTCTCAAACTTAAGACACTTGGAAAGTTCAGCATCTGCCCTGTTGTAGTGAGGACAAAACTTCACCAGCCTTTCAAATTTGGCAGCATACTCTGCCACAGTCAAGTTTCCTTGCTTCAGCTCAAGGAATTCTATCTCCAACTTACCACGAGCATCTTCCAGAAAATACTTCTTAAGGAACTCCGCCTTAAACACAGTCCAAGTCACCACAACAGCCTCATCCTCGAAACGCTGACGAGTATTATCCCACCAGTCTTCAGCTTCCTCAGACAACATATGAGTTCCGAATTAAACCTTCTGCGCGTCAGCACACGCCATCACTATGAAAATCTTCTCAATTGCCTTGAGCCACTTCTGTGCGCTCGCCGGGTCATGAGTTCCTTCAAACACAGGTGGATTATTCCTCTGGAATTTTTCCAATGCACGAAACTCATCATGCGTATTGTTTCGAGCAGCAGTCTGAGCAAGAGCTGCAATAGCATCAGCGAGAGCACACAAGTTGTTTCCTGCCATTCTGCACAACACTTACCACATCAGAAGAGAATAATCGTTAAATAAATAACGACTTGACAACTGACTGACAACAACAAGACTTGGCCGGACAGACCGACCTGCTCTGATACCACAAATGTAACACCCTTCTACCCCAAACATAATATTCAAATATTATCAGAGTAATCGTCTAAAAGGGTATCACATTTTCAACAAAAATACACAACAGTGTCCTATCCCGTAACACGGGTTAATCAACATCAAAATATCATAAACATTTCACAGCGGAATTTAACTTCAAAATTCAAAACCTCATAAGTATAATTTTCACCATCCTGAATTTAACATCATGTAAGTAGGAAAACATTTATCCAATGATAACATAACTGAAACAGTTAACAGAATAAAACCCATCCCAGTGTTACATGACCCAGAGCAAGACACATAAACCATAACCACTCCTAAGGAACACTAAAGCATGCTCTGAGACTCATGAATTACTCCTATTGCACTGCAGGACTATACTTCGACATCTGCAAGTTACCCACGAATGAGGCAACGTTTCCAAGCAGGAAGGGTGAGTAATCATAATATATCATAAACTTATAAGAATATAGAATAATAAATAAATTAGTACACATAACATAACATCGTCAATTACAAAATTCAGCAACAACCACAACACCATCATGAAATCAATTAACACCAACACAGTCATGAAATTCATCCAAAATATGCAATTCTACATCCTGATATGCAATATGCATGTGGTACCATTTTCACCAAAAGATGGATACATGACCATCAACCCTCCACAAGGGAGCACACCTTAAGATGGATACATGACCATCAACCCTCCACAAGGGAGCACACCATAATCATCGAGACACTTCAATCCACACAATGGGATTGAAGCAAATAAATAGGCCGAAGCCCCATCGTGAATGTTATGAAATGCAATGATGCGCTATATCAAGAGAATTCACCAAAATAATTCGCATCATTCATTTCAATCAGTAAAACAACCATCAAATATTCATATATATCATAATGACATTACACCCTGAACACTGGTTTTCTAACCACTCTGACACATCAAGAATTAACCCGTACCCGGTAATTTATAAGGTAATTATAAGGTTATTTCACAATTTCATTTATCAAAAACTGTTGCATTTTTCTCGTTTCTATTTATCAAAATAAAGTTCAGTTTGTACTCGTTTCGACACTTCAAACGGAATGCGAATCGGACTTACGGTTTAAAAGATATGAATTTTTAAAGAAAATAAAATTTGCTGTCCCAACAGTGTTAACCGGTTAACCAAAGCGTTAACCGGTTAACGCACGCGTTCCAGCAGTCTTTTGCTACACCATTGCAGACTGTTCCAATTTTCAAAATTCCCAAACCCCATTACGGATTTCACATGATATCACCCAAAAACCATTCAAAAACATCAATTAAACCTCAACAACATCCAGACAACAATTATACAGACAAACATACGATTATAACTCATTCTAATCGCTCTAATTCATCAAGATTTCTCCTAAAACTCAACCTAACTCAAAACCCCAAAACTCCCAAAATTCATACTATCCTAATCCATTCATATTCCAATTCCTATACATTTATCATAGATTATGAAAACTCCCCATACCTTAGAGAATTTCGCCGCTTTACACGCTTCTCTTGAGTTCTCCACAGCCTCCTGACTCTGAGTTCCTCTTTCTTCAGAGCGCTTCCAAAACACGATAGAAAACAAAAAATGAGAAACTGATTATATTCTCTTCTTTTGCTATAATATCCCAGCTTAGCCTTTTCCCATATTACCCTCATGATTTCACAAAAGTACCATCTTATCCTTTTCTTTAACATATTTTTAATAATAAAAATAAAATAGTATAATAAAACACTATTTATCCTTATTATATAAAAATACTCATTTTCTCCAAAATTCTCAAATTAACCCAAACTCTCCAAATTTTCTAAATTAATTAAATAAATGATTAAATAATTAAATTTAGATTTTCGGGGCGTTACACATATAAATAGTAAATGAAAGCAATAAATAAAGCTATACAGACAGCAATAAATAAAGCAATAAACAACAAGCACAAGTAGCACATATCACACCCATAAACACAAATCAAACAAGCGCTAGGAGAAACCCACAAAAAGAACCAGAAGCCCTGGTTGCAAGATTAGGTCCCCAGTAGAGTCGCCAAGCTGTCGCTCCCCCGAAAAGACACATGGTCAGACAGGGTACAAACGCAAACGGTTGGCGAAAGGAGAGAATGAAAATGAAGGTGAATAGATTCGTCAGCTAGGCATTTTTATCTTGAGGGAAATGTAATGCTGCATAAACCTAGAAAAAGATGGATAAGATGGTTGCGAACCAGAGAAACTAAGAAAGGGGGTTGGTTACAACCTGGGAAGGTATTAGCACCCAGATTGTCCGTCGTACTCGACGGGATCCACGCTTAAAAGATTGTGTTTAAAGGGGTAGGCGTGTGCTATCTGTGTGCAAAATCTTAGAATGAATGTACAGGTGTCAGTGCAAAACGGGTGTGAATTGCACAGGAACTGAGGCTTAAAAGAATGCTGGAAGAGGGGGAAGACACAGAGACTTTTGTTTGATAACAATTAAGTTATGCCTACGTATCCTCTCGTGCAATGAGGAAGTCAGAACACCGTAGTTCGACTCAAAGAGACTGAAAATAAATTTGACTGATGAACTGCTTTCTTGTCTATGCTCAAGTGTATGACTCGTCTGTCTCGAGTGCTAACTGTCTTGCATTAGACGGAAGAAGCAAGTTTTCAATTGTGAATGAAGGTGATGAAAAAAGAATCCCGAAGGAAACGATTATTGTTTGTTTTTGTGTTGTCAGTTTTTATGAGCTTAAGTCTGAATCAAGGGTTGTAAACTCATTATATCCTCCCTGATTAGGGATAATGAGCCTACTTAAGTATGAGATAAGCATCTCAAATTAATTACCATAATGATGAGGATTAAGATCATTAACCTACTTGTGATTATTTAGATGATTTTTGGGTTTTTGTTTAGTGTTAAGTAATGAGTTTAATCTCTAATCACAAATTAGTGGACTCATTACACCATCCTAATAGAAGGATAATAGATGAGAACACTTAAGCTGAGGAAGACACCTCAACTTAATCCATGGTTAGGGATTAAATTCATTATATAACAAAGCCTTTATTAAGTGGATTTTAATTAAGGGATGAGATTAAGAAATGAGTGTTATGGTTTGTAAGACAACTTGAGGGGGACTTGTCCATTAAACACTAGGGTTAGTCCTTCTTAACCATAAAGGAAGAATTAGAACCCTAATGTAAGGCCCAAGTTACAAGATAAAGTCTTAGTGATTATTAAGATGAATTGATTAAGAGGTTTAAACAAATTAAAGGTTTAACACTTAGGATTAAAGTTATACACTTCATCCTAATAGAAGGATACATGCATAACCTTAATACCAAAGTCCTAAAACTTTAAGAGTTTATTTTCTGATTATGAAGATGGGAATAGAGACTCAAGGAGACTCAAAGGTAGAAAGCTAAGGGGGACTAATCACAACCCTAATTATTATCATGCTTGGATATCCTATGGTTTGTAAGGCTTGAGAAAGATCTTCAAGGAAGCCACCAATGGAAGAAGCGGATGAAAAGAAGGAGGAAGCAGAAGAATAAGTTACTTACTTCAATGAAGAAGATAAATAACTTAAAGAAAGAAAGTGAGAAAGAATGAACACAAGTGAATAAGTTCACTTCAAATAAACCAGCAAGATGCATATGAAAGAGATAAAGAGAAATGAGAAGTGAAGGCAAATCCACTTCTCAAAGTAACTTACCACCTGAAAATGTTAGCATGAATGCATAAGATATAAAGCATAAAGGAATGAAATGAAATGAAATGAGATGAGATGAAATGACCAAAGTCAGAAGTGTTTATGCAATGTTTTTGTCATGTGAGATGATGCAAAGGCATACAAGATGCATGTGAATGATCATACAAAGATGAGATGTCATGTAAGCATGTAAGAAGCATGAGAACACATGGATGTTCATGAAATGAAATGGATGCAAAGCATAGCAAATGTATGAATAAATGATCAAGAAATGTTCAAGAAATGTCTTAAGATGTCTAAGATGGCATACAAATGCTTGGAATGGCATGGCAAGTTCATATGTTCATGCAATGCAATGGAAGATGCAAAATTAGGGTTACATGGCAACATATGATGCAAATGACCAAATCAGAAACAAAGGACATTATAAAAAATTAAAAATTCACTCAAACACAACCTAATCCCATATGATATCACACCCCAAAGGAGAAAGTCTAACTCCTAACCTATTGAAAGTTATGCTTTTTCTAAGTTTGCTAGGGTTTTTTGGGTAATTCTCAAAGGAAAAAGCAAATCAATTAAAAAATGCAAGATAAATTCATGAGATAAATGAACTATAAACTACATGCTATGTTTAAAACAATGCAAGAAGAACCATCTTCAAACTCTTCTTGGTTAGGCAGAAAATATTTTTTCAAGTTAGGGTTCAAAAATATGATTTAAATGACCCTTAATTCAAAGAAAATTCTTAAGTTATGATCAAACCTAAAAAGAAATTTGTGTGGAGAGTTTGAAAATGTTTCTAAATGCAAAGGGATGATTCATGATTTATTTGGTAATTTTTAGAAACCTAAATGTATTTTTAATTAATTAAAATACTTTAATTAATTAAAAATAACATTTAAATATTTTAAAAATAATTTATATATGCAAAAAATAAAATAAAAATCATTTTCTGAATAAGAAAAATATTTGAAACAAAAATGTAAAAGGAAATATTTTTTGAAAGCTTTTTGGTATTTTAAATAAAATGAGAAAGAAAAATGAATTAAAATGAATTAAATGGGAAAGTATGCAAGATCCAAGGCTGAGATTCAAACTAATCTGGAGGGAAATGATTGGCCGCGTTTGGAGGGTCAGGATGCAATCTGGAAATTTGAATTTTGTTAATCCTAATTAAATCGAATTAATGAAGATTAGGGCTAATCTGAGCAATCTGGGCCATCTATTCACGCGCGGGAAACCTAATCCAAGGCTATTATTCGAACTGGGCCTAAACACGCTGCTAACCCTAATTAACCCTAAACACATTCGGATGAACGAAATAGTGGTTCCGGTCATCTTCTCCGGTGAGACCAAAACTCAAGTTCTTCCCAAGGCTAAATTAGAAGCTCTAAATCTCCAGATCCACTCTCCTAATCATTCTAAACAAGATTCAATCATCAAACAACATTTATCATGCATCAAACACTAGATTTGAATCAAAACATAAAAACTGCAAAAGTTTCAGAAGCACGATACAAGCTTAATACTCAACCATTTTCAAAAATAAAAGATGCAGTGTGATCAGTGAAGCTTGAAGAACATTTCTATAACCTAAAAAGAGATTTATGGAAAATTTGTTCTTGATGATACCTGAGATGAAGCTTTCTCAATCTGAGCTATCTGGACCTCTCTTTGGTGCCAATCAACTCCAATGGACCTCCTGAGGATGCTTTGATGCTTGGAATGAGTTTATTTGGCCTCTTTCTGAAGTTCAGTTTTGAGAGGTGAGAAATCGTGTTTTTGGTTTGGGAGCTTTCAGGCCATTTTAATGGTTGGGATTTGTTCTATGAGTGATGTTGAGTTGAATGGTGAAAAAGTTTTATGTTTTGATAGCTGGTTTAAGAGTTTCAAAGAAGGGAAGTTTCTTTAGGTTTTTTGTGAAATCTAGTGTGTGTGTTGATTCAAGCTCCAAGAAGTTATGAAATGTGATCCTTAGGGCATGTATGTGAAGCTGTGATAGGTCAGAAGAGTTGTTATGGCTCAGTTTGATTGGTATGGTGTGAAATGCAAAAAGTCAAGATTTGTGTCCTTGGAGGTATGGGTCATGGAAGATCTGGTTTCAAGGGGTGTCTGGTCTCAGCAAGTTTCAAGGAGAGCCATGGAATTGGTTTTAGCATGCTGGCACAAGTGGATGGAAAGATCTATACCATTTTGCAATTTTGGGAAGTCTTGGCCCCTTTGAAATTTCTTGAAGTTCAAGTCATGGAAATGCATAATTCTTGGGCTAATTCGGATCTATAGAGGTCACATAGGCATATTTTGAAGTGTTTGTGCACATTAGAAGTCATTAGAAGCTTTGGCAAGTGGTTTTGCAAAAAATCCTCTTTGGTGCATTCTTGAAAATTATAGGATTTTTGCCAACTTAGAAGGATCATAACTTGAGTTCCATAATGAATCAAAACATGTTCTTGTACTTTTTGAAAAGGGAAAGACCTAATCTACAACTTTCGTGACCAAGAATGTTTCATTTGAAGCATTTTTTATCAAGAAAGAGGAGGTTGAAGAACTTTCCCAAAATGGAAAGTTTCCATTACAAGTCATTTCCATTTTTGGCAACTTTTCAAATGGCTCAAAATTCTTCAATCTTGTGAAATTCAAACCTCTTCTAAGATCAAATAAAGATCATAGAATTTCAATTTGATGAAAATACCCCTTTGGTTCTGTCGCTCCCGATAAAAGATGAGACTGGCTCAAATATGGTACAGACGCGAACGGTCGGCGAAAAGAGAAAGGAAATGAATAGAGTCGCCAGCTAGGCATTTTTATCCCGAAGGAAAGGTAATGCTGCATAAACCTAGAAAGATATGGATAAGACGGTTGCGAACCAGAGAGACTGAGAAAGGGGGTTGGTTACAACCTGGGAAGGTATTAGCACCCAGATTGTCCGTCGTACTCGACGGGATCCACGCTTAGAAGACTTGTGTTTTAAAGGGGTAGTGTCAGTGCAAACTGTGTATCAAAGCTGGAAAAGAATACAAGTGTCAGTGTAAAAGAAATGTGAAGTGTATAGGAGAAGTGTCAGTGTAAGAACAAAGATGAAATGCTCATGACCATGAGGCTAAAGGAATAAGACTGGAAGGAGGGGGGAATATACAGAGACTTTTGTTCGATAACTGTTAAGTTATGCCTACGTATCCTCTCGTGCAATGAGGAAGTCAGAACACCGTAGTACGACCCAAAGAGACTGAAAGATGAATTGACTGATGAACTGCTTACATGCCTATGCTCAAGTGTATGACCTGTCTGGCTCAGGTGCAAACTGTCTTGCATTAGACGGAAGAAGCAAGTTCTCGTTTGTGAGTGAATGAGATGAGAAAAGAATCCCGGAGGAGACGATTGTTGTTTGTTCTTTTTGTGTTTTCAGTCTTTTATTGCTTTTTGAAGTTTGTCATAAGTTAATGAGCTTAAACCTAAAACAATGGGTTAGTAAACTCATCACATCTTCCCTCTGATTAGGGGTAATGAGAATACCTTAAGTGTGAAGTCAGCTTCTCACACTTAATCACCATGGTGTAGGATTAAGGTCATTAACCTACTTGTGATTATTTAGATGTTTTTGTTTTTTTTTTAGTGTTAAGTAATGAGATTAAGCCATAATCAAGGATTAAACAGACTCATTACACCATCCTAATAGAAGGATAATAGATGAGAATGTTTAAGCTGAGGAAAGCTCCTCAACTTAATCCATAATTAGGGATTAAACTCATGACAAAACAAAGCCTTTATTAAGTGGATTTTAGTTAATGATAAGATGATGAAGTGAGTTTTAGGGTTTGTAAGACAACTTGAGGAGGACTTGTCCATTAACACTAGGGTTAGTCCTTCTCAACCAATTAAGGAAGAATTAGAACCCTAATGCAAGGCCCAAGTTACAAGCTTGATGTCTTGATGATTATTAAGTGAATTGATTAAAGGATTTAAACACATTAAGGGTTTAACACTTAGGATTAAATTTATACACTCCATCCTAATATAAGGATGCAGGCATAAGCTTAATCACAAAGCCTTAAAACCTTTAGGGTTTAGTCCCTGATTATGAGGTGAGAAGTGAAGACTCAAGGATGACACAAAGGTAAAAGCTAAATGGGGGACTAATCAAACCCTAATTATTGTCATGCTTGGTTGTTCCTAAGGTTTGTGAGGTTAACAAGAGAAATCTTCAGAGGAACCACCAGGAAGCAGATGAAAGGAGCCAAGGAAGCAAAGTAACTTGCTTCATTTAAGAAGACAAGTCACTTGAGGAAAGAAAGTAAGAAGAAGAAGAAAAAGCAAGCTCAATCTCAAACACAAAACAAAATGCAGCAATTATGCATAAAAGGGATGAAAAGAGACTGTGAGAAGTGAAGGCAAATTCACTTCTCAAAGTTACTTACCACCTGAAAAGTTAATGAAAGGAATGCAATACTATGCAAAATGAGATGAAATGGGATGATGTAGAACAAAACCAGAAGCATGTATATGATGCTAATGATGCTATGAAATGATGCACACATGAAACAAAGCATGGGGATGATCATACAAACATATGGATGCAAGAGAAGCATGCTCAGAACCATGAACATACATGAAAAGTTATGGAATGCAAATGACATACAACATGGCCAATGGATGATGCAATGATCAAACATGATTCTAATATGTCTTAAGATGTCTAATGAATCAAATGGATGCATAAAATGTCATGGCAAGTCATGGTATGCAAACAAATGCAAGATGAATGCAAAAGAAAGCCCAAACTAGGGTTTATGATCAATGCACAAAACAAAAATCAAAACCAGAAGCAAACATCATGATAAAAAATTGAAAATGCATTCAAAGGAACCCTAAACCTATACAAACTCATTGCCCAAAGGAGGGGATCCAACTCTTAACCTAGTGAGAGTTATGAATTTCCTAAGATTGCTAGGGTTTTAAGGTACCTCATCAAGAAAAATGCAAAACAAAATGAAAATGCAAGATCAATTCATGCCAATTTTATTCTATAAACTACATGTTATGCAAGATGCAATGCAAAGAGAATCATTATCCAACTCTCAATGGTTAGGCAGAAATGAATTTTTGAAGTTTGAAACAAAATAATGCCTTGAAATGAAATTAATTCCATGAAAAATTGTCAAAAGACATCAAGATCAAAATAGAAATTTAGTTTGAGGGTTGGACAATGTTTCTAAATGATTTTAAAGGTTTCATGAATTTTTTGGTGATTTTTAAATACCTAAAAGTATTTTTAATTAATTAATTCTCATCAATTAATTAAAAATAATCTTTTAAATGATTTAAAAATAATTTTTAATGCAAAAAATAAAAATAAAAATGTTTTTGGTTTCTGAAAATTAATAAAAGGTTCAATAAAAATTTTCAGAATTTTTGAACAATTTTTGCTATTTTAAATTAAATGGAGAAAAGAAATGATATTAAATGAAATAAAAAATAGGATAAAATGAAAGTATTTAAAAGGGAAGGCCAAGATTTGATCTGGGCTTGGTCTGGTTGACTGCGCGCCAGATCCAAGGGCCCAGATTCAAACCTGGCTAATTTGACTTATGAATTAATTAAACAGAAATTAAAATAAGTAATCAGGGATTAGGGTTTCTAATGACACATCCCAGCCATTCAATCACGCGCGGGATAGACAATCCAACGCTCCTCATTCAAACCTCATTAATCACTCAGATTAGGGCTAATCAACTTCAGGTGGCCGGAGAAGACTTCCGGTCGTCTTCTCCGGCGAACCAAAACCCTAGATTTTGCTATAGGTCACCAAACATGAAATTTCTTCCACAGAAATGATCCTGCCCCCCATCTAAACCTAACCCCTCTTTCAAAAATCATTTATTTTCAATGACAAGCTTGAATCGAAGAAAAATATGAAACACGAGCAAACTTTCAGAGAGACATGAAATGGTCATCTCTTACTTATTTTCAAATCTAAATACATCCAGATGATCAGTGTAACATATAGATTCAATTTGTAACAAGAAAATGAAGTTCTGAGAAAAAAGTTCTTGAGCTATACCTGAGATGGAAACTTCAGGTTCTGGGCTTTCTGGGATTTTCTCTTACGCAAACTGACTCCAATGATCCCCCTTGTGCTAATGGCAAGCTTGAATGGAGTTTAGACAGGCTGTTTTGAGAGGTTTAGTTCTGGTGTATCAGAAAATGAGGTTCTTGTGTGGGCTGTTTCAGATCATTGTGAGGGGTGGGATTTGTTCTATGGATGATTTCTGGTTGATTGGTGAAGAAAAAATGAATGTTTGATGGCTGTGGAAGGAGATTCGAAGAGAGGAAAGTTTTGACAGTTTTTGGAGTGTGCTGCAATGTGTGTGTTCCAGACTTGCTTCTCTCTTGTTTTATGACCCTTAGGCAATCCATAAACAATCCCAGCAATCTAGGAGGGCAGGTGTGCACTGTGGGATTGGTATGGGAGGATTGGCCAAAAAGTCAAGTTGATTTGTACTTGCAGCATGGGCTATGGCAGAAGCAGTCTAGAGGCTTTTCCTGCCTCAGCTTGAGTCAAGGATGGCCCTTGGATGGCTCATGAAAGGCTGCTGCATCTGGATCATGAGCTAGAGGAGTTTTTGCAACTTGCCCACTTGTGACATTTCATGATTTTGGCTATGTGAATGTGAGAAACTTTGCTGGATTTTTGATGTGGGATGCTTCATTAGGTCATGATAATGCATTAAAACCAGCTAGTGATCACACAACTCCTTTGAGAATGATTTTGCCAAAAATCCCTCTTTGCATCTTCATGTAAAATGATTTATGGCTATGTGAAGATCAAGGCCAATGAATGAGAAATCCCTTGGGCCAATTCTGATTTTAGGTCATGCATTGCATTGGTATAATGATTAGAGGTCATGTTGAAGTCACATAAAGGCTTGCCATGAGAAATTGCAAGTTTTCCATTTTGTGCAAAAGTGGAATTTCAATGATTTTGCCCAACTTTGCAAGGCCATAACTTTTGATCCAAAATGAATTAGGTCATGTTCTTGTACTTTTTGAAAAGGGAATGACCCATTATACAACTTTCATGACCAAAGTTTTTCCATTTGAAGCATTTTTGAATCAAAAAGCAAGGGTTGAAAAAGTTTCCTAAAATGGCAATTTCATTAAAAGTCAAACTTTCCCAAAAAGTCAACTTTGCAAATGACTTGAAATTCTTCAATTTTGTGAACTTCCAACATCTTCCATGATCAAATAAAGATCATACACAATCAAAATGATGAAGAACAACCTCTGGTTGGGTCATTGGGGGCCTCAGATGCCCTGATTTTACACTAACTTACTCAGAAAGTCATCCCTTGATCAGATGACTTCCCCATGGAATTTCTTCATGAAAATTGATATGCATGCTCCCTATACCATATAGAGACCAATAGAAACAAGAATGACCAAAAAAATTGGAGTTATGGCCTCTGAAACCAAAACCCTAATTTTAGGTCATTTGAGCAGTCAAACCTGGCTCTGCTCCCATACCATTCTCAGTTCTTGTGATTCTTTGACATCCTTGACTTTGAGAGGATATAATATGATGCTTGAACATACATGGATCCATTTGAAGGGATTGATGACCTTTGGAGTGGCTCAAGAAGGTCTTGGATTGCTCAGGTCACAAGCCCTAGATGCAGATGACTTAGAATCAATGCAGTGTACAAAAAATGTGGTATGAGATGCTATGATTGAACTTATGTATATGAAATGATCACAAGCCATGGAGTGAATGGGTGAGGGCAAATTTGGGGTGTTTACAGCTGCCCCTATTCAAACATGAGTTAGCTGTGCAGGATGTAAGCAGCGGCTTAACAGGCTAACAAGATAACTTGTGGTTGAATACCAAAAGATAGTCCAAAATTTGCACTCACAGAATGAAGAAGAAAAGGGATATAGATTGTAAAAGAAAATAAAATATATTATAAAGTGTGGGCGACGGAGGACGACCGTCGAGCAGAGGATGACTGCTGGGGAATGAGCAATGACGGGGACGGCCGACATGCTGGGAAAAGTGCGGGAAGTAAAGCAATGACGGGGACGGCCGACATGCTGGGGATAAAGGGGATTATGATGGGGACGGCCATCAAGTAAAGCTGTAAGGTTCTCTGGGGATTAATGAAAAATGATGGGGACGACCATCAAGTTCATAAAGTAATGTAAACAACGATGGGGACGGCCATCGGGCTAAACTGATGAAGGACGATCATCAGGAAAAGGAAAAGGGACCACGACGGGGACGACCATCGGGTTAAAGAATAAATGAAATAATGATGAGGGACGGTCATCAAAGGTGAAGGACGATCACCTGGCAGGGTACGGCTGCCAAAAATATCGCGACATAGGACGAATGCCGGATAAAAGGTCAACGATGGGGACGGCCATCGGACGAGCATGATGAAGGACGATCATCAAGAGGTGAAGGACGATCACCTAGCAGGGGACAGCTGCTCTCAAGGTTTATCATGACATAGGACGAATGTCAGATAACAAAATCAACGATGGGGATGGCCATCGGATAAAATGATGAAGGACGATCATCAAAAGGTGAAGGACGATCACCTAGCAGGGGACGGCTGCTAAATATCACGACATAGGACGAATGCCGGATAAAGGGTCAACGATGGGGACGGCCATCGGACGAGCATGATGAAGGACGATCATCAAGAGGTGAAGGACGATCACCTAGCAGGGGACGGCTGCTCTCAGGATTTATCATGACATATGACGAATGTCAGATAGAAAAGAAATTTTGTTTTGTTGGCGATCTACCGGAGAATAGTAAACACGGACGAGTGTTTATATCCAAGAAATAAGGGGTATAAGTGTTTGGACGCTGTGTATAGATTCAAAGATGCGGACGGGCATCCTTAAGACCACGATACGGACGAGTATCGGGTAGAAACAAATACTGACACGTGTTCAGAGATGATGATACGGACGAGTATCAACTGGCTAACAAGGAACACGGACGAGTGTTGAATCTGAGGGGACTCTTCTGGGGAATAGTAGACACAGGCGAGTGTCTATATTCAAGAAGACAAGAGTGTTTGACTTAGTGTATGGATTAAAGATGCGAACGAGCATCCTTAAGACTATGATACGTACGAGTATCAAGTTGAAACAAACGCTTGACGCATATTCTGAGATGATGGTATGGACAAGTACCAACGGGTTAACAAAGAACACAGACGAGTGTCGAATCTGCGGGGATATAAATGGTGTATACAAGATACGGACGAGCATCTGTATAAGTAAAATAAGTATGAGTGGTGTATAGCTGAGTGTTCAACTTGCTGGGGAGAATGACACAGACGAGTATCAGGAGAGAAAAGTGTAATATAAACAAGTATATGCTTAACAAAGTGTTTAGGTAATTATGCTGGGGAAAGTGACACGGACGAGTGTCAAGAAAGTTATATATATATGTATCTGTGAGTGCAAAGGTGACGCTTTGGCTTTCTATTGGGGATATGACACGGACGGGTGCCACAAGGAGTATGTACTGATGTTTGGTGAGTGTAAGGCAACTGCTTTAGCTCTGCGCTGGGGAATCTGGGGAGCATTTTGTTATATTATTGACGGGTTGTCATTATTCACAAGTGTTTGATTCAGAACATGGCTTATGGTTATGCAATATGTTTGATTTTTGCCGTAATGCTCCGTATTAGGCGGAATGCTACGCTTTGTGGGGTGAATATGATGCAAATGCTATGATTATGCAAGGATACCAATCCGGGATTTGAATCCCGTTGCTGTGAAGATCTCTGGCCGATCTGTTTGAAGTGAACATCCCAGCTGGGGATGAGATCATTGGTAGATCTGATGAGATGATTCTGCTTGGGGAAATGGGTCAATGATAGACCTTTTCTAGTAATGAGGGACCCAGCTGGGGGTTTGTAAAAGCCTTCGTCACTCTGTTGTGATTCCTTCATGCGTTGCTCTTCTGGCTAGAGGCTGAAACTCTGTGGGGAAGTGGTTCCCTGGCTTTTGTGCTTAGTGTCGCTCCCGATAAGTGACGCCAGGGTCAGATAAGGGTACAGACGCGAACGGTCGGCGAAGGGAACAGTGAGAACACACAGCCGTGAACTCACTGGAGAATGAATAGAGTCGCCAGCTAGGCATTTTTATCCCGGAGGAAAGGCAATGCTGCATAGGCCTAGGAAAAGATGGATAAGACGGTTTGCGAACCAGAGAGACTGAGAAAGGGGGTTGGTTACAACCTGGGAAGGTATTAGCACCCAGATTGTCCGTCGTACTCGACGGGATCCACGCTTAAAAGATTTGTGTTTTAAAGGGGTAGTGTCAGTGCAATTTGTGTATAAAATAGCTGGAAAGGATGTACAGGTGTCAGTGTAAAAGAAGTGAAGTGTATAGTGATGTGTCAGTGTAAGAATGAGAATGAATTGCTCATGATCATGAGGCTTAAAGAGTAAAGCTGGAAGGAGGGGGAATGGACAGAGACTTTTGTTCGATAACCGTTAAGTTATGCCTACGTATCCTCTCGTGCAATGAGGAAGTCAGAACACCGTAGTTCGACCCAAAGAGACTGAAAGATGAATTGACTTGTGAACTGCTTGCTTGTCAATGCTCAAGTGTAAGACCTGTCTGGCTCAGGTGCAAACTGTCTTGCATTAGACGGAAGAAGCAAGTTCTCGGTTGTGAGTGAAGATGATGAGAAAAGAATCCCGAAGAAGACGATTATTGTTTGTTCTTGTGTTTTCAGTCTTTTATTTCTTTTTGGAGTTTGTCATAAGATAATGAGCTTAAACCTAAATCAATGGATTTGGTAAACTCATCACATCATCCCTCTGATTAGGGGTAATGAGAATTACCTTAAGTGTGAAGTCAGATTCTCACACTTAATCACCTTTGATGTAGGGTTAAGATCATTAACCTACTTGTGGTTAATTAGATGTTTTTGTGATTTTTGTTTAGTGTTAAGTAATGAGGTTAAGCCATAATCAGGGATTTAACAGGCTCATTACACTATCCTAAAAGAAGGATAATAGATGAGGGTGTTTAAGCTGAGGAAGGATCCTCAGCTTAATCCATGATTAGGGATTAAACCCATGACAGAACAAACCTTTGATTAAGTGGATTTTATTAATGATATGATGATGAAGTGTTTTTTATGATTTGTAAGACAACTTGAGGGGGACTTGTCCATTAACTTTAGGGTTAGTCCTTCTTAACCAATTAAGGAAGAATTAGAACCCTAATGCAAGGCCCAAGTTACAAGTGTAATGTCTTGATGATTATTAGATGGATTAATTAAGAGAGTTCAACACCTTAAGGGTCCAAGACTTAGGATTAAAGTTATACACTCCATCCTAAAAGAAGGATGCAGGCATGATCTTAATCACAAAGTCTTAAAGCCTTGAGGGTTTAGTCCCTGATTATGAGGTGAGGGGAGATGACTCAAGGAGAGACACAAAGGTAAAAACTATGGGGGAGACTAATCAAAACCCTAATTCATTATCATGCTTGGTTGGTCCTAATGTTTGTGAGGTTTTCAAGAACAATCTTCAGATGAACCACCAGGAAGCAGATGAACAAGATCAAGAGAAACAAAGTGACTTGCTTCATTCAAGAAGTCAAGTCACTTGAAGAAAGAAAGTGGGAGGAGGAAGAATGAGCAAGCTCAAACTCAAACACACATAAGAATGCAGCAAGGTATGCAAGAGAGATGAGAATAGAGGTTATGAGAAGTGAAGGCAAATTCACTTCTCATGTTACTTACCACCTGCAATGTTAGAAAGAAATGCAATGCAATGCAAGAGGAGATGAAATGGCATGAGGAAAAGCACAACCAGAAGCATGGTGATGATGATTATGATGCCATGAGGTGCTGCAAACATAAGGCAAGACCTGGAGATGTTCATACAAGGTTGTGAATGCAAATGATGCAAGCTAAGGAACATGAACAAACATGAAATGTTATGGAACATACAAGACAAATGACATGGCAAATATGCAATGCAATGATCAATGATGCTTTCTACATGTCTTAAGATGTCAAATGAATCATAAGAATGCACAAAGTGAAATGACAAGTCAAGTTATGCAAAGAAATGCAAGAAGGATGCAAATGAAAGCCCAAATTAGGGTTCATGGATCAAACATCAAACACAAACCAAAAACAGAAGCAAACCTTAACCTAAAAAATGGAAAATGGTACCCAAAGAAACCCTAGGCCTATAATGAACCACTGCCCAAAGGGGAGCTCTCAAATCTCAACCAAACTCAAGTTATGAATTTTGCAAGTTATTAGGGCTTTTTAGGGTTTGTAACAAAAGAAATGCCAATCAATTAGAAAATGCAAGATCAAATCATGGCCTTTTTATCCTTGAAAGTTCATGCTAAATGGAAAACAATGCAAGAAGGATCAATGTCTCAACCTTCACCAATAGGCAGAAATGAATTTTCAAACTTATGAACAAAATAATGCATCAAAAATGATTTAATTCAATGAAAAATTCTTAAAATGCATCAAGATCAAAAAAGAAATTTGGTTTGAAGGTTGGACAATGTTTCTAAATGTCTTAGAACATTTCATGAATTTTTTTGTAATTTTTAAATACCTAAAAGTATTTTTAATTAATTAATTCTCATTAATCAATTAAAAATAATCTTTTAAATATTTAAAAATACTTTTTAATGATAAAAAATAAAATAAAAATATTTTTGTGTCATAAAAATTAATAAAACCTTAAAGAAAAAGTTTCATAATTTTTATGATTTTTTAACTATTTTAAATAAATTGTACAAATTAAATGCAAGAAAAATGAATTAATATTAAATAAAATGAAAAGTAAACAGATTGGATGGCCAGGATTGAGTCTGGGTTTAAAAATGCTGACCAGCGCGCAAATGGAGGGTGAGGATTGTATCTGAACCAATTAACTTAATTACAAATTAATTAAAGTTAATTAAAGGGATTAGGGCAAATGAAATGATCTGGAGCGTTGGAAAGGGAGGGAAGTCAACGAGTCAAAGCTCATCCACGGCCACAATTCAAACTGAAGTTAATGACCTGAGATTAGGGTTTAAATACTCAGACGGCCGGAGAAGACTTCCGGTCGTCTTCTCCGGCCAGAAGCTCACCTGAAAATCTCCCAAACCCCTCAAACCGTATCTAAAATGAAATCTAAACACATGGGGATGATCCTTATCAACTCACGAACTAAACCCCTCTCTCAAAACACATTTAAAGTTCCTAAATCAACTGAATCGAAGCAAACAAATTCTAGGGTTCGTAAGCTTCAAACAGAAATTAAATTCTTAAAACGCAACCATTTCAAAAACTAAAGGTACCAGAATGATCAGACAAGCATGAAGATCAAGTTTGTAACATAAAAAGAGATTTCTGGAAAAATTATTTTTTGAGCTACCTGAGTTTTGCAGTTTTTGATTTAGGAACTTTCAGGCTACTTCCCTTGATGCAAGCTGCTCTACTTGATCCCCCAAGTGTGTCTGGATGCTCAAATGGAGTTTAGATTTGCTGGATGATGAGTTTCGAAGAGAACTGCTTCAGTTCAGTCAACAATGGCTATGGTGATCTTGGCACTTTCAGGCTGTGAAAAGGGGTGGTTTGTGATCTATGAAGTGTATTGAGTTGCTTTGCAGGGTTTGTTTTGGTGTTTGTGGGCTAGGATGAGAGATTCGATAGAATCTGCAGAATGAAGGTGAACAATGGCAATGGAGGATTCAGGGTGTTTCAGGCTGGTGCTTTGGGTGGTTTCTACTCAATGGAGTGTGTTGAGTTGGATAGTGATGAGAGTTTTAGTGTTTGCTTGCTGTGAAGAGGAATTCGAAGCCAATTGCAGTTGGGAGGTTTTTTGTGAATGTCATCCAATGCTATGTTTCAGCCTTGCTTAAGGTTATGTTTAGCTTGCAAATGGATACAATAAACAATTCTGATTGGTTGTTTGATGTGACTTGGCCTGCCATGATGGGTGAGTTTGCTTTTGCATAAAGGTCAACTTTGTGTAAGATAGGGCATGGCTCAACTCTAGCCAAGTACAAAGTTGGTTCTGGTGCAGCATGGGTGAGGGAGAGGCCTAGCTTGGCTCAGCACTCAATGCAGCAAGTTGGCACAATGTTATGAGTGATTTTGCAAGTTGGTTGGCTTATGGTTCACATGTGACTTCTTAGCCTAACCAAACATGAAACCATGACATTCTTGGTCCAAAACTGATTTTTGTAACTTAGAGAAAGTTCACATGCTGGTTTGACATGAATTTGAGGCTGCATAATGCATTGGTTCAAGACTTAGCAAAATTTCCATTTAGTGCATAACTTGAAAAACAATGATTTTTTGCAACTTTGCATGGCCATAACTTTTGATCCAAGAAGAATTTGGTCATGTTCTTGTACTTTTTGAAAAGGGAAAGATGAGATCTACAACTTTCATGACCAAAGTTTTTCCATTTGAAGCCTTTTTGGATCATGAATCAAGGCTTGAAAATTGACCTAAAATGATGCATTCTTGAAAAGTCAACTATGCCCAAAAAGTCAACATTTGCAAAAACCCTAAATTCTTGATTTTTATGAACTTCAACCTTCCTCCATGATCAAATAAAGATCATATACACTCAAAATGATGAAGATCACCCATTGGTTGGGTCATTGGGGGCCTCAGATGCCCTGATTTTGCACTGACTTGTCTGAAAAGTCAACTCTTGATCAGATGACTTCCCCATGGAATTTCTTCATGAAAATTGATATGCATACTCCCTATACCATATAGAGACCAATGGAAACAAGAATGACCAAAAAATTTGGAGTTATGGCCTCTGAAACCAAAACCCTAATTTTCAGTCAACTGTGCAGTTCATCCTGGCTCTGCATCCACTCAAACCCTAGTTCTTGTGATTCCTCTGCATTTTTGACTTTGAGGAGATGGAATATGATGTAAGAACACACATGGACCCCTTTGAGTTGATTAGTGGCCTTTGGAATGGCTCAAGATGCCCTGAGGTTGCTCAGATCACAAACCCTAGGTGCAGATGCCTTAGAAACTATCCAGTGAAACCAAATGAGACATGAGATGATGTGATTGTGTTTATGCATATGAGATGATCACAAGTCATGTGTGAATGGGTGAGGGCAAATTTGGGGTGTTTACAGCTGCCCCTATTCAAGCATGAGTTAGCTGTGCAGGTTGTAAGCGGCGGCTTAACAGGCAAACAAGATAACTTGTGGTTGAATACCAAAGACAGTCCAAAATTTGCACTCACAGAAATGAAGAAGAAAAGGGATATAAATTGTAAAAGCAAATAAAGTATATTGTAAAGTGTGGGCGACGGAGGACGACCGTCGAGCAGAGGACGACTGCTGGGTAAACGGGGACGGCCGACATGCTGGGGAAAGTGTGTAAAATAAAGCGATGACGGGGACGACCGACATGCTGGGGATAAAAGATAAAGCTAAGACGGGGACGGCCGACTAGCTGGGAAAACTAAGATAATATGATGGGGACGGCCATCAAGATAAAGTAGTAACATTCTCTGGGGATTGGTGAAACATGACGGGGACGGCCATCAAGTTCACAAAGGTAAAGTAACCAACGATGGGGACGGCCATCGGGTTAAAAAAGAAAAGGGACCACGACGGGGACGGCCATCGGGTTAAAGAATAAATGAAATAAACAGATGATGGGGTACGGCCATCAAAGGTGAAGGACGATCACCTAGCAGGGGACGGCTGCTCTGTTGGGCATAAAAAGAAATATGATGGGGACGACCATCAAAGGTGGAGGACGACCACCTGGCAGGGTACGGCTGCCAAAATATCAACGATGGGGACGGCCATCGCATAGAAAAGGTCAACGATGGGGACGGCCATCGGACGAGCATGATGGAGGACGACCATCAAGAAGTGGAGGACGACCACTCAGCAGGGGACGGCTGCTCTCAAAGTTTATCATAACACAGGATGAGTGTTAGACAACTAAAATCAACAATGGGGACGGCCATTGGATAAAGTGATGAAGGACGATCATCAAAAGGTGGAGGACGACCACCTAGCAGGGGACGGCTGCTAAAATCAACGATGGGGACGGCCATCGGATGAGCATGATGGAGGACGACCATCAAGAAGTGGAGGACGACCACTTAGCAGGGGACGGCTGCTCTCAAAGCTTATCATAACACAGGACGAGTGTTAGATAAAAAGGAAATTTGACTGCGATCTACTGGGGATATAGTAAATACGGACGAGCGTTTACATCCAAGAAACAAAAGGTATAAGTGTTTGGTATTGTGTATAGATTAAAGATGCGGACGAGCATCCTTAAGACTATGATACGGACGAGTATCATGTAGAAACAAACTGACACGTGCTCAGAGCTGATGATACGGACGAGTATCAACTGGTTAACAAGGAACACGGACGAGTGTTGCATCTGAAAGTATCCTTCTGGGGAATAGTAGACACAGACGAGCATCTATATTCACGAAGACATAAGTGTTTGACACGGTGTATGGATTAAAGATGCGGACGAGCATCCTTAAGACTATGATACGGACGAGTATCATGTAGAAACAAACATTAGACGCAATGTTCTGAGATGATGGTACGGACGAGTACCCACTGGTTAACAAAGAACAAGGACTACTGTCGAATCTGCGGGGATATACATGGTGTATATAAGATACGGACGAGTATCTGAGTAGGTGTACCAATGAGTAGTGAGTATATAATGTATAGGTGAGTGTTTATCTGCTGGGGATATGACACGGACGGGTGTCAGGAAAGTGTATATACAAGTATAGGCGACCACGCTGGGGATATGACACGGACGGGTGTCAAGAAAGTGCATATACAAGTATAGGCGACCACGCTGGGGATATGACACGGACGGGTGTCAAGAAAGTGCATAGGTATATGTAAGTGCAAAGAGGGTGTCTTTGGCTTTCTGCTGGTGACACGACACGGACGAGTGTCAGGATGTATCTGCAATACTGGTGATCTTGGTTTGTAAAGTGTATTCAGGCAACCTGCTGGGAAATGATGATACGGACGGGTATCAAAAAGGAGATATGCACTGGTGTTTGTGATATGGGGCAACTGCTTTTGCTGGGACTCTGATGGGGATGTATTCTGTATGCCGACAGATTGTCAATATTTACAAGTGTTCAAATCACAACATGACTTATGATTATGCTATGCATTTGATTTTTTTTGCCGTAATGCTCCGTATTAGACGGAATGCTACGCTCTGGGGGTGAATGTGATGCGAATGCTATGATTATGCAAAGAGGCACCGATCCGGGATTCGGATCCCGTTGCTGCAAAGATCTCTGATCGATCTGCTTGAAGTGAACATCCCAGCTGGGGATGAGATCATTGATAGATCTGTAGTTGTATCTGCTTGGGGATATACGTCATCGATTGACATATTCTTATAATACGGGACCCAGCTGGGGTTTGTAGAAGCTTTCTCTCTCTCTGTTGTGACTTCTTCGTGCGCTGCTCTTCTGAATAGAGGCCTGAAGCTCTGTGGGGAGATGATTCCTCGATTCTCGCATCCTGCTGAGGAATAATGGTTGGTATTACAGCTGGGAGATGCTGTTGGTAATTCAGCTGGGGCGAGCAATGGGAAGCAACTCGACTGGGGATAGAGCATTTCGGATGCCGATATCTTTTGTAGATTTGCCAGCTTGCTGAGACGTAACTTGTATGCCCCAAGTTGTGTTCTGGATACCTGCAATCCTGCGAAGATAAAGAAACGCACAAATGGTCCCGAGGTATCTTTTACTGAGATTCCGTCATAGGAAATAAGTACTTTCGAGAGTAAGTATATTCCCTGCAAGCATGTGCTTTATTCTTAGAGAGAGGCATCTGTACTTATGCAATTGTGTTTTTAGAGACATCAGACAACTCTTTGCAAAACATAAATGTAAAAAACGAGACATGACTGAAAATCTGATTATATTAATTCGTGTGCCCTGAATTGGCAAGATACAGTCAGAGAAACATATCTCCTAAAATGAGGAGATTGTTACAAATTGAGAAATAAAGTGCTGGCGGTGCTGGCGATGCTTTCAAGGAGCTTCCTCTTCTGCTATGACTCGTATGACAATGACGTTCTTCTCGTCTTGCTTTCTGGAGAGAGTTGATTCTGATTGCAGCTTGATCCCTTGGAGCTTACCAAGTTGTAGGTGATACAGACGAATTCAGAATGCAGTTGTTCGCTTATTCCCTTATTTTGCATGGATCGCCCTTTCGGGTTTTCAATCCATCGGGATACCCATTTTTGCCTGAGCTGTCCAATGCGGCTTTTCAACTCAGCGGGTGTACATTTTTTGTTTATTTTCCCTTATTTTTGCCCGAGTCTTTTATTCTGTTTTTCGACTCGCCGGGAGGCCCTATTTTGCCTGGACTTACATTCTGTTTTTATGTCCAGCGGGTCATTTTATGCGAAGTAGTTTTTAACTGCATCTGAATTCACAGGGGACGGGAAATCTTCACCATCCATGGTGCTGAGCATCAGTGCTCCACCAGAGAAGACTTTCTTCACAACAAATGGTCCTTCGTAATTGGGAGTCCACTTGCCCCTGTGGTCTGTATGAGGAGGAAGGATTCTTTTCAGCACAAGATCTCCTACTTGGTACTCTCGGTGCCTGACTTTCTGATCGAAGGCTCTCTTCATTCTCTTCTGATATAACTGCCCATGACAGATTGCAGCCAATCTCTTCTCTTCGATCAGACTCAGTTGTTCGTATCGGGCCCGAACCCATTCTGCTTCGTTTAGCTTAACATCCATCAGTACCCGTAGGGAGGGTAGTTCAACTTCAACAGGTAGGACTGCTTCCATACCATACACAAGTTGATACGGTGTTGCCCTAGTGGATGTCCTGATTGATGTGCGGTACCCATGCAAGGCAAACGGTAGCATTTCATGCCAATCTTTGTAAGTGACTACCATCTTCTGCACAATCTTCTTGATATTCTTATTTGCTGCCTCAACAGCGCCGTTCATCTTTGGCCTGTAAGGAGAAGAATTGTGATGTTGGATCTTGAAGTCCCGGCACAGCTCTGCCATCATTTTGTTGTTCAAGTTGGAACCATTATCAGTAATGATTCGCTCGGGCACTCCATACCGACAGATGATATCTCTTTTCAGAAATCTGGCTACCACTTGCCTTGTGACATTTGCATATGAGGCTGCTTCAACCCACTTTGTAAAATAATCGATGGCGACCAGGATGAATCTGTGGCCGTTCGAAGCAGTTGGCTCAATTTTGCCAATCATGTCAATGCCCCACATAGCAAAGGGCCAGGGTGAAGACATTATATTCAAAGGATTGGGAGGCACATGCACCTTATCCGCATAAATCTGGCATTTATGACACTTTCTGGCGTAAGCACAACAGTCGGCATCCATTGTGATCCAGTAATATCCTGATCTTAGCAATTTCTTAGCCATCGCATGTCCTCCAGCATGGGTACCAAAGGAGCCTTCATGCACTTCATGCATCAGTAAATCTGCTTCCGTCTTGTCAACACATCTGAGAAGCACCATATCAAAGTTCCTTTTGTATAAAGATCCATCAGTGTTCAGAAAGAAACTCCCAGCAAGCCTTCTTAAAGTCTTCTTATCGTTGGAAGATGCCCCAGGTGGGTACGTTTGATCCTCCAAGAAGCACTTGATGTCATGGAACCAAGGCTTATCATCTTTAGCAATATCTGCTGCAAATACATATGCTGGTCTATCAAGTCTCGATACTGAAATCTGAGGTACAAAGTTAGCAGCTTGAACTTTGATCATGGATGAAATGGTAGCAAGAGCATCCGCAAACTGATTCTCGTCCCGAGGGATATACTCAAGCTTGACTGTTGTGAAGAAAGTCAATAACCTTCTTGTATAATCCCTGTAAGGTATCAGATGATCTTGGTGGGTGTACCATTTTCCGTTGGTCTGATTGACTACCAAAGCTGAATCTCCGAGTACGGTCAATGTCTTGATCCTGAGGTCAATGGCTTCCTCAAGACCCATAATGCAAGCTTCGTATTCAGCTTCGTTGTTAGTGCAGTTGAAAGTGAGCTTTGCCGAGAAAGGCATGTGAACCCCTTTAGGTGTAATGAGTACTGCACCAACACCACGGCCATTCATGTTGACAGCCCCATCAAACATCATAGTCCATTCTTCTTCTGGGTCAGGCCCTTCAGTGTGAATAGGCTCTTCATGATCTTTTGCTTTAATGAACATGATGTCTTCATCGGGGAAGTCGAACCTCATAGGCTGGTAGTCATCAATGGGTTGCTCAGCAAGATATTCAGATAGTACACTGCCCTTGATGGCTTTCTGAGATGTGTACTGTATGTCGTACTCTGTGAGAATCATCTGCCATCTTGCAACCCGTCCGGTAAGAGCTGGCTTCTCGAAAATGTACTTAACTGGATCCATTTTTGAGATCAATAGAGTAGTATGGGTCAACATATACTGTCTCAGTCGGCGAGCAGCCCACGCTAAAGCACAGCAAGTTTTCTCGAGCAGTGAATAACGCTGTTCACAGTCGGTAAACTTTTTGCTTAGGTAGTATATCGCATACTCTTTTCGACCAGACTCGTCATGCTGACCTAGTACACACCCCATCGATTCTTCTAATACTGTCAAGTACATAATCAGAGGTCTTCCTTCAACTGGCGGCATGAGGATTGGAGGTTCTTGCAGATATTCCTTGATCTTGTCAAAAGCCCTTTGGCAATCTTCGTTCCACCTGACCGTTTGTTCTTTTCTTAGCAGCTTGAACAGGGGTTCACAGGTCGCCGTGAGGTGAGATATGAACCGTGAAATGTAGTTCAATCGACCTAAGAACCCTCGAACTTCCTTCTCAGTTTTCGGTGCAGGCATCTCTTGAATAGCCTTGACTTTATCAGGGTCAACCTCAATCCCTTTCTCGCTTACAATAAATCCCAGCAGCTTACCGGATCGCACCCCGAATGTGCATTTGTTGGGGTTCAACTTTAGTTGGTATTTCCTCAGACGCTTGAATAACTTGAGCAGATTCACCAGGTGATCTTCCTCTGTAAGGGACTTGGCGATCATATCATCCACATAACATTCGATTTCCTTATGGATCATATCGTGGAATAATGTCACTATAGCCCGTTGATATGTTGCACCAGCATTCTTCAGTCCGAATGGCATCACTTTGTAACAGAACGTGCCCCAAGGTGTGATGAATGTTGTCTTCTCCATGTCTTCAGGTGACATCTTGATCTGATTATACCCTGAAAATCCGTCCATGAAGGAGAATACCGAGAACTGAGCCGTGTTGTCCACCAATACGTCAATGTGAGGTAATGGGAAGTCATCTTTCGGGCTGGCTCTGTTCAGATCCCGGTAATCAACACACATTCTTACTTTGCCATCCTTCTTAGGCACAGGTACTATATTAGCAACCCACGGCGGATAGCTAGTTACAGCAAGGAACCCGGCGTCCCATTGCTTTTGTACCTCTTCCTTGATTTTCATAGCCATGTCTGGGCGAGTTCGGCGCAGCTTCTGTTTGACCGGTGGGCATTCCTCCCTTAGAGGCAGCTTGTGCACAACAATGTCGGTATCCAACCCTGGCATGTCTTGATACGACCAAGCAAACACATCAACATACTCTTGAAGCAGATCTATCAGCTGTCTCTTCACTGAGTCTTGCAGGCAGGCCCCGATTTTGACTTCTTTCACGTCTTCCTCCGTACCAAGATTAATCACTTCAATCTCCTCCTGATGAGGAGTAATAACTTTTTCCTCCTGTCTCAGCAACCTGGCTAGCTCTTCAGGAAGCTCATATTCTTCATCAACCCCTTCATCAGCTTGATTGATCGGATTGTCAAAGTCATACGATGTCATAGCTGTGCTGTTGTCGGTGCTGTCTGGAAGGCACTCTCTGCAAGGGTTAAGTCGGTTCATTTTAGTGATTGATTTTAATCTTGCTTTAGAAAAAAGTGAAATGAAGTTATCATTTTGAAAACACCGCCATTTATTTTTGTACAAAAAGAAAAATGGAAAAACAGTGAGCAGAAAAGAAAAAGACTCGTTTGCAAAAAGATTGTCTGATATTTCATTAATTTAATCTTGTTTGCACAAAAGTACAGATGGCCCTGATTACAAAATGAGTCTTGTCATCTTGGGCAAGATGCAAGACTTTGATGCATGCTATAAAAGATACAGGAAATAATAATTACTCTGCTCGAGTAACACTTATAATTCCCTGGGAAGACCAGTTCGAGACACTGCTCCCCGGGACCTTTGGACGAATCCAACTCTCCAGGTTGCGTTCTTCTTCCAGCTCGTCTTCCAGACAGTTGATAGCATCGGGGGTTAGCATTCCCCCACTGACAAATCCTGGCTCTGCAGCAGCCTTTGCTTGACGTTGAGTTGGTTTGTAACCCAACCCAAATTTATCCTTCTTCTCCTCCACAGCTAAGACCTTGCCCCAGCCTAGGGCAGTTCCTTCCTCAACAACCTTCCGGGCTTGTTGATATGACGACATGGAGATTCCTGAAACAGCAGATGCTTCATTGACATTCAAGGCTTCAAAACCTTGGCTCATCGTTTCATGGATTTCTCCATCCATCTCAATGTACTTGTAGGTAGCCAGGTGGCTAACAAAGATGTCCTCTTCTCCACAGATTGTGACAACTTGACCCTCCCACTCAAATTTTAACTTTTGGTGAAGGGTAGACGTTATAGCGCCAGCGGCGTGAATCCAGGGTCTACCCAACAAACAGCTGTAGGCGGGCTGAATGTCCATCACATAAAAGATAGTTTTAAAAGTCTGCGGGCCAATTGTCACGGGCAGCTCAATCTCTCCCAGAACCGATCTCTTTGAGCCATCAAAAGCTCTAACCACCAGGTTGCTGGGTCTCAATGCCAATCCATCATATTCTAACTTCACCAGAGCCTTCTTTGGTAAGACATTCAGGGAGGAACCTGTGTCCACCAGCACATGAGAAAGGACAGCTCCTTTGCATTCCATAGTTATGTGCAAGGCTTTGTTGTGGTTACGACCATCCACTGTCAAATCAGAATTGGTAAACCCTAGCCCGTTGCTAGCAGTAACATTCCCAACCACCGTTTCCAACTGGTTGACAGTAATCTCCTCTGGCACGTAAGCTGCGTGCAGGACTTTCAGTAGTGCATTCCGATGGGCTTCGGAGCACATGAGCAGTGAGAGGATGGAGATTTTGGATGGAGTTTGGTGAAGTTGATCCACAACTTTATAATCACTCTTCTTGATGATCCGCATAAACTCATCAACTTCCTGATCAAATGGAGTCTTCAGGGCTTCTTTGGCAGCTGGATCTTCCTGCACCGGTCCTTTACCCTTTGCCTTGGCAGCAGCTTCTGCTTCGGCAGTGGGTCTTTGGACTTGTGAAGCGAAGAGACGTCCGCTTCGGGTGAAGCCTCCGCCTCCGCCCACATTATCAATTTGTGGTGCAGGTGCTGTTGTTTCAAGAGTGATTCTTTTCCCTTCACAGTATACGTCAGAGCCATAGTGCCAAGGGATGGCCCTATCGCTTTCATATGGTATAGGTCCAGGCACCGTGACGGTAACTGGACTGATTGCTGCTGCTGAAGGGACTGTTATTGTTTGTGGATCATAAAAGATTGTAACTGGTGCTCTAGTGGGAGCAACACTTTCTGAATGGTAGGCGGAGTTATTTTCTGGATCGTAGAATATGGTAACAGTGGAGACATCTTCGTGATTGATTGCTGGTGTTGTAGGAGGTTCCGTTGGAAGAACTGTTGTTGTTGTTGATGGAGCGTCGAAATGGACTGAAGCTGAAGTTGTAGCAGGAGAAACTGTTGAAAACTGATCGTTCGGTAGGACAGGCGAAGTACTTGCTGATGTTGCTGATGAATTGTCGGGAACATTAGTTGTTGTAGTTGTAGGAGGGTCTGAAACCGTTGTTGATGAAGTTGCCGGATTGATCGGAAATGATGTAGTAATCTGTAAGAGGCCACTCTTAATAAGGCTGTCAATGCCATTCCTCAAGTCTTCACACCCATTCCAAGAAATATTGCAGTATGGGCACCCTAGTTCACACCCCGGAAATATATTGCTTTCACGGAGTTGAGCCTTGATTTCCACCAATGGTGTCCTGATCTGATCCACACTGGTTATCAAATAAGACGGTTGGTCTTCTTCGATAGCATTAATTCGGGGACCACCATGGTGTGGCATTGGGTTTTTGTTGACGTTGGGCGGAGGTGCAAAGTTCAAAGCCTTGGAGTCTACTAAGTCTTGTACCTTCATATGCAGTGCCCTGCATTTTTCTGTACTGTGACCAGGCGCGTTTGAGTGAAAAGCACACCTAGCATTAGAGTCATAGTTTCTTGGTAGACTGTTTGGATCCGGAGGTGCCAACGTTCTTAGCTCAACCAGGTTGAGTTTCAGAAGCTGTGGCAGCAAAGCAGCATACGGCATTGGAATCGGGTCGATCACTCGATTAGCTTGAGAGGGCCTTTGTTGGAATGGCCTCTGTTGATTGTTGTTGTTGGAGTTGTTGTTGTAGTTGTTCCTTGGTGGATATTGATTCTGATGATACTGGGGTTGTTGTTGGAAGTTTTGTTGAGGAGGTTGATAGACTGGCAAAGGATGTGCTGGAGCAGGGATAGTGACTGCTGCTATGGACCTTTGAACATATTGGGGCCTACCCCTGTTGGTGTGAATGGCATTGGTCTCGCCAGTTCTTCTCGGGCCTGCAAAAGGCTTTCTTGTACTGCTGGACGAACTTGCACCATTATCAGATATTTTGCCCATTTTCAACAGGCTTTCAATTCTCTCCCCAGCTATGACAACATCTGCGAAGCTGGTGGAAGAGAAAGCGGCCAACCTGTCAATATACGTTCCCTGGAGAGTGTTCATAAACATGTCTGCCATTTCCCTTTCAGACATAGGGGGTTGAACGGCAGCAGCCAATTGCCTCCATCTTTGAGCATATTCTCTAAAGCTCTCCCTCGAAGACTGTGACATTCCCATTAGGAGGGTCCTGTTGGGTGCCATGTCTAGATTATACTGATACTGTCTGATGAAGGCTTCTGCCAGGTCCTTCCAGCATCTTACCGTTGCCCTTGTCAAGTGGGAATACCATTCCCTTGATGCTCCAGTCAAACTGTCTTCGAAGTAAAACATCCAGAGCTTCTCATCCATTGTATAGGCCTTCAGCCTTCCCAGAAACGATTGCAAATGAGTCCGGGGGCATGAAGTCCCATTATATCTTTCGAAACAAGGAGGCTTGAACTTATGAGGGATCCTGACCCCCTCTACTAAACCCATGTCCATGACATCGAACCCCAAAGAATTTTGGGATTCCAAAGACCTCAACTTCTCAGCCAACTCATCCAATCTCCTATCATAGGTTTCCTCTCCAGCACCCATGACTGTAAACTGATCCTCCTGAGGATCCTCTTGAAGTACTCTGGCTGCAGTGGCTGTTCCTTGAACGTTTGCAGGAATATGAATCTCAGGATGTAGGTGTGGACCAAATATAGGGGGGTTAACATGTGGTTGCACCCTTTCATTGTTACTGGTGCCAGCAGTTCCCACATGGGGGTCATCTTGAGTTCTCCCCTCTACCAGAACTCTAAGCCTCTCCTGGCTTTGAGCTAAATTATTCATCACTTCCATGAACTGAGTTATTTGGGTTCTCATCTCCACCCTTTCATTAGCCATCTGGGTTCTGGCCTCATTGAGGTCTTGCTGCAACTGGTCCATCTGGATGCCCGGAAGGTTGTTTCTTGTAGGGTACCTGTGTGGCCTGTTGAGAGGGAATAGCCTGCGGCGAGCAATAATTCCTGAATGTCACAACAGAGGTTAGAAACAATAAAACAAAACCTGCAAAACAAGCAAAAGGGTTAGTATGCAATGCAGTATGCTTATTTGCTATCAAGGTATCCGGCTTGGTCTTCAGTTTTGACCCGTCCAGACCCTTGAAGATGATGCTGTTGAAGTTGCTTTTGAAGTGAACCCAGATGGAAACAAACACAAATATATTACAAAGGTAAAATAATACAAATTGTTCATTTTTTACCACACTAGCCCTCTAAGGGGTCAAAAATACATCACCAAAAAGCAAAAGTACATGGAAAAGGAACAACAACAAGCAAATAATCAGACTCCAAGGCCAAACTCATCCTCGCGAACTTCCTTAAGAAGTGCTTCGGTCACAGGATCAGCCGGATGCTCCGTAAGATTCCTGATGAGAAGGTTTCTTGTTGCAACAGCTGTAGTCAACTTCTTGTTCTGGCTTTGGTCTTTGGATTTCTTCACTCCAGCTTTGATTTTTAACTCTGAAATTTCCTCCTGGGCTGCTGCCAGGGCTTTCTCCATCTGCTCCATCTTATCTTGAACTCTCTTGTCTTCTAGAGTACGGGCTTCAGTGATCCGGACCCACCTGGCCTGACTCTCTTTCAAGTACAAGTCTGTCCTTGCTCTTTGGAACTGGGCTTCTTTACAAGCATTTTTCAGAATCTGCTCACCAGCTTTAGACTTGTTGATATAGTCTCCAGACTTCTCAATCTTAGTCAAGTGTTCCACTCTCAGCTTCTCCAATCTTTCAATCTCCCTTACACCTTCACTCCTCTCCCTGAGGGTCTTCTGCAGGGCTTGGGATAGCTTCTCATTTCTTTCTTTCAAGCCTTCAAACTCTTCCAAACTGACAGTAGCAGGGGGTGGTGCTGATGATGACTCAGGCATGTCTTTGATGGTGAAGGGCAATCCTGAGATTTGGGCCCTAGCATAGGACCACTCATGATATTGGGCTGATGCCACATTATTGCACTTCCCCAGAATGGTGATTCCCTTGGTTTGAACATGATCCCAGGCCCAGGCAGCCTGCCTAACAACAGTCAAACTGATCTTGTTCTCACAGTAGAGGGTCTCAACCAGGTCTTGTTCCCTAGGAGCATGAACCAGTGCATAGCCTAATTGCCTCTTGAACAGCAGGGGGTTGTAGTTGATACTTCCCTTAACTCCTACCAAAGGTACATTGGGAAAGTGCCCACAGCTTGTGATCATATCTCTGCCCTTGGTGCCTTGGGTGCACCATCTGATGTCTGCTGCAGTGAGAGTAGTGAGCCTCTTAGCCCAGTTGCTTTGCTGATGAGGATTCAGGAATGCATCTGTCCTGGGTAGATGCTTGAGAAGCCAAGCATGGAATAGTGGAGCACAACACCTCACTAGCTTACCCCTCTGTTTCTCATTCCTCTGATGTACTGAGTAATAGAGGTCACCCAACAAGGTTGGCACTGGGTTCTTCAGGATGAACAGGTGGATGGCATTCTTGCTGATGAATCTGGGCTCATCTGCAAACAACACAATTCCATATACACTCAAGGCCAACAATGCACAAACAACTTTCCAATCCCCCAGGGAGGCCTTCAAACTAGCTTGAGAAATCAGGAAGTCCAGATGAAAACCAGGGATCCCAGCTTTAGAGGTCATATGCTGCTCAATCAAAGCAGGTTCCAGGTGCAAAGCTCTTGCTATCTCTCCATTGCTGGGAAAGACCATTTCAGGGTTAAAAGGAATTTCTCTCTTGATAGGCAAACCAACCAAAGATGCATATTCTTCTAAGAGAGGTCCCAACTGAAAGTCTTGAAAGGTGAAACACCTCAATGGGGGGTCATAGAACTGGATGCAGGTATGGATCAGGCTCCTCTGAGATGGGTCCATGTCTATAACCAAGTCAAGTATATCCCCATAATGCTCCCTGAACAGAGGTATGTGATCTGGGGTCATCAGGGTTTGGACCCTCCTGATGTCTGACAAGTCTGGTTGGAAGAAATGATAGGTGATATTGCTTTTCTTTGGAGCCATGATGCTGAAGACTGGGTAGAGTGCTGATGACAATGCTGAAGTAGAGAAAATCACTGACTGGCTGATGCTGAAGCAGACAGCTAAACTGAAGCAGATGCTGGTGAAGATGGGTCAAAGCTGCAGATGGGGTCAAAACCAAAACCTGATGAAAATGGATACCCTGAAAAACAAATAAGCACATGTTAATATGATGCAATGAGGATGTATGCAAATGATATGCAAAGGGTTGGTGACTGAGCTGGATCTGGATAAACTGCCTTGGTATAGATCCATGTGTGTTCAAGAATTCCGGATGGAGGTCTATAAATCCAGTAACCAAGGTGGGGGACTCAAATAAAGAGCCACATGTCCAGGGTTTTAGAATCACAAGAACTATCCAACATGGAGCATTCTTAACAAAGTCAAAGTAACAGGGTATTCTGAGGTCAAGGTTCCTGCAAACCTGTAAACAGCCCAACCCCCTCACAGGTAGTGATCTAGAACAAGGATCCTCAGACTTGGATCAGTTATGAGAAGTGTAAACACTTCTAACCCGGAGGTACAGTGTTTACAATAACCATAACAATTCCTCCTCTAATTCACCTCAATTTCTGAAGGTCAATACTAAAAGGTCATCCAGACTTAGCAGGCTTCCCAGATCCCCCTAGCACTACAGGAAATCCGTAGCACAGAGTTCTCAAGAAGAAACCCATATCTGAACCGTGTTTCACATTCCCGCACCAGACCGAAATGGAATGGGAAAGAATATGATTCACTCTAGCCTAGGTGTCACTCAGGTCCCAGGTATAGGACCTTGGCTCTCAATAGAACCCCACCCACCAAAACAAAACCAGATCCAGCACAGACAGCATGACAGTATGATATATATAAATGCAATAAAGAAAGCAGTAAAGTAACTGTACATAAAGCAATGAATAAAAATAAATATAAGCACAAACAAGCACATAACACCCCCAATAAACACAAATCAATCAAGCGCTAGGAGGAACCCACAAAAAGAACCAGAAGCCCTGGTTGCAGTATAAGGGTCCCCAGCAGAGTCGCCAAGCTGTCGCTCCCGATAAGTGACGCCAGGGTCAGATAAGGGTACAGACGCGAACGGTCGGCGAAGGGAACAGTGAGAACACACAGCCGTGAACTCACTGGAGAATGAATAGAGTCGCCAGCTAGGCATTTTTATCCCGGAGGAAAGGCAATGCTGCATAGGCCTAGGAAAAGATGGATAAGACGGTTTGCGAACCAGAGAGACTGAGAAAGGGGGTTGGTTACAACCTGGGAAGGTATTAGCACCCAGATTGTCCGTCGTACTCGACGGGATCCACGCTTAAAAGATTTGTGTTTTAAAGGGGTAGTGTCAGTGCAATTTGTGTATAAAATAGCTGGAAAGGATGTACAGGTGTCAGTGTAAAAGAAGTGAAGTGTATAGTGATGTGTCAGTGTAAGAATGAGAATGAATTGCTCATGATCATGAGGCTTAAAGAGTAAAGCTGGAAGGAGGGGGAATGGACAGAGACTTTTGTTCGATAACCGTTAAGTTATGCCTACGTATCCTCTCGTGCAATGAGGAAGTCAGAACACCGTAGTTCGACCCAAAGAGACTGAAAGATGAATTGACTTGTGAACTGCTTGCTTGTCAATGCTCAAGTGTAAGACCTGTCTGGCTCAGGTGCAAACTGTCTTGCATTAGACGGAAGAAGCAAGTTCTCGGTTGTGAGTGAAGATGATGAGAAAAGAATCCCGAAGAAGACGATTATTGTTTGTTCTTGTGTTTTCAGTCTTTTATTTCTTTTTGGAGTTTGTCATAAGATAATGAGCTTAAACCTAAATCAATGGATTTGGTAAACTCATCACATCATCCCTCTGATTAGGGGTAATGAGAATTACCTTAAGTGTGAAGTCAGATTCTCACACTTAATCACCTTTGATGTAGGGTTAAGATCATTAACCTACTTGTGGTTAATTAGATGTTTTTGTGATTTTTGTTTAGTGTTAAGTAATGAGGTTAAGCCATAATCAGGGATTTAACAGGCTCATTACACTATCCTAAAAGAAGGATAATAGATGAGGGTGTTTAAGCTGAGGAAGGATCCTCAGCTTAATCCATGATTAGGGATTAAACCCATGACAGAACAAACCTTTGATTAAGTGGATTTTATTAATGATATGATGATGAAGTGTTTTTTATGATTTGTAAGACAACTTGAGGGGGACTTGTCCATTAACTTTAGGGTTAGTCCTTCTTAACCAATTAAGGAAGAATTAGAACCCTAATGCAAGGCCCAAGTTACAAGTGTAATGTCTTGATGATTATTAGATGGATTAATTAAGAGAGTTCAACACCTTAAGGGTCCAAGACTTAGGATTAAAGTTATACACTCCATCCTAAAAGAAGGATGCAGGCATGATCTTAATCACAAAGTCTTAAAGCCTTGAGGGTTTAGTCCCTGATTATGAGGTGAGGGGAGATGACTCAAGGAGAGACACAAAGGTAAAAACTATGGGGGAGACTAATCAAAACCCTAATTCATTATCATGCTTGGTTGGTCCTAATGTTTGTGAGGTTTTCAAGAACAATCTTCAGATGAACCACCAGGAAGCAGATGAACAAGATCAAGAGAAACAAAGTGACTTGCTTCATTCAAGAAGTCAAGTCACTTGAAGAAAGAAAGTGGGAGGAGGAAGAATGAGCAAGCTCAAACTCAAACACACATAAGAATGCAGCAAGGTATGCAAGAGAGATGAGAATAGAGGTTATGAGAAGTGAAGGCAAATTCACTTCTCATGTTACTTACCACCTGCAATGTTAGAAAGAAATGCAATGCAATGCAAGAGGAGATGAAATGGCATGAGGCAAAGCACAACCAGAAGCATGGTGATGATGATTATGATGCCATGAGGTGCTGCAAACATGAGGCAAGACCTGGAGATGTTCATACAAGGTTGTGAATGCAAATGATGCAAGCTAAGGAACATGAACAAACATGAAATGTTATGGAACATACAAGACAAATGACATGGCAAATATGCAATGCAATGATCAATGATGCTTTCTACATGTCTTAAGATGTCAAATGAATCATAAGAATGCACAAAGTGAAATGACAAGTCAAGTTATGCAAAGAAATGCAAGAAGGATGCAAATGAAAGCCCAAATTAGGGTTCATGGATCAAACATCAAACACAAACCAAAAACAGAAGCAAACCTTAACCTAAAAAATGGAAAATGGTACCCAAAGAAACCCTAGGCCTATAATGAACCACTGCCCAAAGGGGAGCTCTCAACTCTCAACCAAACTCAAGTTATGAATTTTGCAAGTTATTAGGGCTTTTTAGGGTTTGTAACAAAAGAAATGCCAATCAATTAGAAAATGCAAGATCAAATCATGGCCTTTTTATCCTTGAAAGTTCATGCTAAATGGAAAACAATGCAAGAAGGATCAATGTCTCAACCTTCACCAATAGGCAGAAATGAATTTTCAAACTTATGAACAAAATAATGCATCAAAAATGATTTAATTCAATGAAAAATTCTTAAAATGCATCAAGATCAAAAAAGAAATTTGGTTTGAAGGTTGGACAATGTTTCTAAATGTCTTAGAACATTTCATGAATTTTTTTGTAATTTTTAAATACCTAAAAGTATTTTTAATTAATTAATTCTCATTAATCAATTAAAAATAATCTTTTAAATATTTAAAAATACTTTTTAATGATAAAAAATAAAATAAAAATATTTTTGTGTCATAAAAATTAATAAAACCTTAAAGAAAAAGTTTCATAATTTTTATGATTTTTTAACTATTTTAAATAAATTGTACAAATTAAATGCAAGAAAAATGAATTAATATTAAATAAAATGAAAAGTAAACAGATTGGATGGCCAGGATTGAGTCTGGGTTTAAAAATGCTGACCAGCGCGCAAATGGAGGGTGAGGATTGTATCTGAACCAATTAACTTAATTACAAATTAATTAAAGTTAATTAAAGGGATTAGGGCAAATGAAATGATCTGGAGCGTTGGAAAGGGAGGGAAGTCAACGAGTCAAAGCTCATCCACGGCCACAATTCAAACTGAAGTTAATGACCTGAGATTAGGGTTTAAATACTCAGACGGCCGGAGAAGACTTCCGGTCGTCTTCTCCGGCCAGAAGCTCACCTGAAAATCTCCCAAACCCCTCAAACCGTATCTAAAATGAAATCTAAACACATGGGGATGATCCTTATCAACTCACGAACTAAACCCCTCTCTCAAAACACATTTAAAGTTCCTAAATCAACTGAATCGAAGCAAACAAATTCTAGGGTTCGTAAGCTTCAAACAGAAATTAAATTCTTAAAACGCAACCATTTCAAAAACTAAAGGTACCAGAATGATCAGACAAGCATGAAGATCAAGTTTGTAACATAAAAAGAGATTTCTGGAAAAATTATTTTTTGAGCTACCTGAGTTTTGCAGTTTTTGATTTAGGAACTTTCAGGCTACTTCCCTTGATGCAAGCTGCTCTACTTGATCCCCCAAGTGTGTCTGGATGCTCAAATGGAGTTTAGATTTGCTGGATGATGAGTTTCGAAGAGAACTGCTTCAGTTCAGTCAACAATGGCTATGGTGATCTTGGCACTTTCAGGCTGTGAAAAGGGGTGGTTTGTGATCTATGAAGTGTATTGAGTTGCTTTGCAGGGTTTGTTTTGGTGTTTGTGGGCTAGGATGAGAGATTCGATAGAATCTGCAGAATGAAGGTGAACAATGGCAATGGAGGATTCAGGGTGTTTCAGGCTGGTGCTTTGGGTGGTTTCTACTCAATGGAGTGTGTTGAGTTGGATAGTGATGAGAGTTTTAGTGTTTGCTTGCTGTGAAGAGGAATTCGAAGCCAATTGCAGTTGGGAGGTTTTTTGTGAATGTCATCCAATGCTATGTTTCAGCCTTGCTTAAGGTTATGTTTAGCTTGCAAATGGATACAATAAACAATTCTGATTGGTTGTTTGATGTGACTTGGCCTGCCATGATGGGTGAGTTTGCTTTTGCATAAAGGTCAACTTTGTGTAAGATAGGGCATGGCTCAACTCTAGCCAAGTACAAAGTTGGTTCTGGTGCAGCATGGGTGAGGGAGAGGCCTAGCTTGGCTCAGCACTCAATGCAGCAAGTTGGCACAATGTTATGAGTGATTTTGCAAGTTGGTTGGCTTATGGTTCACATGTGACTTCTTAGCCTAACCAAACATGAAACCATGACATTCTTGGTCCAAAACTGATTTTTGTAACTTAGAGAAAGTTCACATGCTGGTTTGACATGAATTTGAGGCTGCATAATGCATTGGTTCAAGACTTAGCAAAATTTCCATTTAGTGCATAACTTGAAAAACAATGATTTTTTGCAACTTTGCATGGCCATAACTTTTGATCCAAGAAGAATTTGGTCATGTTCTTGTACTTTTTGAAAAGGGAAAGATGAGATCTACAACTTTCATGACCAAAGTTTTTCCATTTGAAGCCTTTTTGGATCATGAATCAAGGCTTGAAAATTGACCTAAAATGATGCATTCTTGAAAAGTCAACTATGCCCAAAAAGTCAACATTTGCAAAAACCCTAAATTCTTGATTTTTATGAACTTCAACCTTCCTCCATGATCAAATAAAGATCATATACACTCAAAATGATGAAGATCACCCATTGGTTGGGTCATTGGGGGCCTCAGATGCCCTGATTTTGCACTGACTTGTCTGAAAAGTCAACTCTTGATCAGATGACTTCCCCATGGAATTTCTTCATGAAAATTGATATGCATACTCCCTATACCATATAGAGACCAATGGAAACAAGAATGACCAAAAAATTTGGAGTTATGGCCTCTGAAACCAAAACCCTAATTTTCAGTCAACTGTGCAGTTCATCCTGGCTCTGCATCCACTCAAACCCTAGTTCTTGTGATTCCTCTGCATTTTTGACTTTGAGGAGATGGAATATGATGTAAGAAAACACATGGACCCCTTTGAGTTGATTAGTGGCCTTTGGAATGGCTCAAGATGCCCTGAGGTTGCTCAGATCACAAACCCTAGGTGCAGATGCCTTAGAAACTATCCAGTGAAACCAAATGAGACATGAGATGATGTGATTGTGTTTATGCATATGAGATGATCACAAGTCATGTGTGAATGGGTGAGGGCAAATTTGGGGTGTTTACACTTAGCTGAGGAGGAAGAATTATTGGCACCTTGGCTGGGGAGAAAATAGCAAGTGGAAACTCAGCTGGGGAGAAAACACTTTGGGTGCTAAGACTGAGTGGGCGTTGATTTGCCAGCTTGTTGGGATGAAACTTTCATGCCCCATGTTGTGCTTTGAATGCCTGCAATCCTGAAAAGATAGAGAAACATACGAGTAATCCCGAGGTATCCCTTACCGGATTCCATCATAGGGGTCTAAACACTCCCAGGAGTAAATATATTTCCTGCAAGCACGTATTCTTTAGAAAAGAAACATCTGTATTTATGAAATCAGTATCTCTAAAGACATCGGACATTTTGCAAATGAAAATAAAGTGTACGAGACGAGACATGACTGAAAATCTGATTTTATTAATTCACGTGCCCTGAATTGGCAAGATACAGTCAAAGAAACATATCTCCTAAAATGAGGAGATTGTTACAAATTGAGAAACAAAATGCTGGAAATGTTGACGACGCTTCAAGGAGCTTCCCTTTTGCTATGACTCGTATGACTTTTGACGTTCTTCTCGTCTTGCTTTCTGAAGAAGGCTGATTCTGAGTGAAGCTTGATCCTTTCGAAGCTTACCAAGTTGTAAGTGTTACAGACGAATTCAGAATGCAGTTGTTCGCTTATTCCCTTATTTTGCATGGATCGCCCTTTCGGGTTTTCAATCCATCAGGATACCCATTTTTGCCTGAGTTGTCTAATGAGGCTTTTCAACTCAATGGGTGTACACATTTTTTATTTATTTCCCTTATTTTTGCCCAAGTCTTTTATTCTTTTTTTGACTTGCCGGGATGCCCTATTTTTGCCTGAACTTACATTCTGTTTTTATGTCCAGCGGGTAATTTTTTTATGCGAAGTATTTTTTAACTGCATCTGAATTCACAGGGGACGGGAAGTCTTCACCATCCATAGTACTGAGCATGAGTGCTCCACCGGAGAAAACTTTCTTAACTACGAATGGTCCTTCATAGTTCGGAGTCCACTTGCCCCTGTGGTCTGTATGAGGAGGGAGGATTCTTTTCAGCACAAGATCTCCTACTTGGTACTCTCGGTGCCTGACTTTCTGATCGAAGGCTTTCTTCATTCTTTTCTGATACAACTGCCCATGACAGATTGTAGCCAATCTCTTTTCTTCTATCAGACTTAGTTGCTCGTATCGGGATCGGACCCATTCTGCTTCGTTCAGCTTAACATCCATCAGTACTCGTAGGGAGGGTAATTCAACCTCAACAGGTAAGACTGCCCCATACCATACACAAGCTGATAAGGTGTTGCCCCAGTGGATGTTCTGATTGACGTGCGGTACCCATGCAAGGCAAACGGTAGCATCTCATGCCAGTCTTTGTAGGTGACTACCATCTTCTGCACAATCTTCTTGATATTCTTATTAGCTGCCTCAACAGCGCCATTCATCTTTGGCCTGTAAGGAGAAGAATTGTGGTGTTGGATCTTGAAGTCCCGGCATAACTCGGCCATCATTTTGTTGTTTAAGTTGGAACCATTATCAGTAATGATTCGCTCGGGAACTCCGTATCGACAGATGATATCTCTCTTCAGAAATCTGGCTACCACTTGCCTTGTAACGTTTGCATACGAAGCTGCTTCGACCCACTTAGTGAAATAGTCAATGGCAACCAGGATGAATCTGTGGCCATTTGAAGCATTAGGCTCAATCTTGCCAATCATGTCAATGCCCCACATAGCAAAGGGCCAGGGTGAAGACATCACATTCAAAGGATTGGGAGGCACATGCACTTTATCCGCATAAATCTGGCATTTATGGCATTTTCTAGCGTAGGCACAACAGTCGGCATCCATTGTGATCCAGTAATAACCTGATCTTAGCAATTTCTTGGCCATGGCATGCCCTCCTGCATGGGTACCAAAGGATCCTTCGTGCACTTCATGCATCAACAAGTTTGCTTCTGTTCTGTCAACGCATCTGAGGAGTACCATATCAAAGTTTCTCTTGTACAGGGAACCATCAGTGTTCAGAAAGAAACTACCAGCAAGCCTTCTCAAAGTCTTCTTATCATTGGAAAATGCCCCAGGTGGGTATGTTTGATCCTCCAAGAAGCACTTAATGTCATGGAACCATGGCTTATCATCTTTGACAACATCTGCTGCGAACACATATGCTGGTCTGTCAAGTCTGGACACTGAAATTTGAGGTACGAAGTTGGCAGCTTGCACTTTGATCATGGATGAAATGGTAGCCAGAGCGTCTGCAAACTGATTCTCGTCCCGAGGGATATACTCAAGCTTGACCGTTGTAAAGAAAGTCAATAACCTCCTTGTATAATCCCTGTAAGGTATCAAATGATCCTGGTGTGTGTACCATTTGCCGTTGGTTTGATTAACTACCAGAGCTGAATCTCCGAATACAGTCAATGTCTTGATTCTGAGGTCAATGGCTTCTTCAAGACCCATAATGCAAGCTTCGTATTCAGCTTCGTTGTTAGTGCAGTTAAAGGTGAGCTTTGCCGAGAAAGGCATGTGAACTCCCTTAGGTGTAATGAGTACTGCACCAACACCACGACCATTCATGTTAACAGCCCCATCAAACATCATAATCCATTCTTCTTCCCGGTCGGGCCCTTCAGTGTGAACATGCTCTTCATGATCTTTTGCTTTTATGAACATGATGTCTTCATCAGGGAAGTCAAATCTCATAGGCTGGTAATCATCAATGGGTTGCTCAGCAAGATATTCAGACAATACACTGCCCTTGATGGCTTTATGAGATGTGTACTGGATGTCATATTCTGTGAGGATCATCTGCCATCTTGCAACCCGTCCGGTAAGTGCTGGCTTCTCAAAAATATACTTGACGGGGTCCATCTTTGAGATCAACAAAGTAGTGTGGGTCAACATGTACTGTCTCAGTCGGCGAGCAGCCCACGCTAAAGCACAACAAGTTTTCTCGATCAGTGAATAACGTTGTTCACAGTCGGTAAACTTTTTGCTCAGGTAGTAAATTGCATACTCTTTTCGACCAGACTCGTCATGCTGGCCCAGCACACACCCCATTGACTCTTCTAATACTGTCAAGTACATGATTAGAGGTCTTCCTTCAACTGGAGGCATGAGGATTGGAGGTTCTTGCAAGTATTCCTTGATCTTGTCAAAAGCCCTTTGGCAGTCTTCATTCCACCTGACCGTTTGTTCCTTTCTCAACAGCTTGAACAAGGGTTCACAGGTTGCTGTAAGGTGAGATATGAACCTTGAAATGTAGTTCAAACGACCTAAGAACCCTCGAACCTCTTTTTCTGACTTCGGTGCAGGCATTTCTTGAATGTCTTTGACTTTATCAGGGTCAACTTCCATCCCTTTCTCGCTTACAATAAATCCCAGCAGCTTACCAGATCGCACCCCGAATGTGCACTTGTTGGGGTTCAACTTTAGTTGGTACTTCCTCAGACGCTTGAATAGCTTCAGCAGATTCACCAGGTGATCTTCTTCTGTGAGGGACTTGGCAATCATGTCATCCACATAGCATTCGATTTCTTTATGGACATATCGTGGAATAATGTCACCATAGCCCGTTGGTATGTTGCACCAGCATTCTTCAGTTCGAATGGCATCACCTTGTAACAGAACGTGCCCCAAGGTGTGATGAAAGTTGTCTTCTCCATGTCTTCAGGTGACATCTTGATCTGATTGTATCCTGAAAATCCGTCCATGAAGGAGAATACCGAGAGCTGAGCCGTGTTATCCACCAATACATCGATGTGAGGTAATGGGAAATCATCTTTCGGGCTAGCTCTGTTCAGATCCCGGTAGTCAACACACATTCTTACTTTTCCATCTTTCTTAGGCACAAGTACTATATTAGCGACCCACGGTGGATAGCTAGTTACAGCGAGGAACCCGGCGTCCCACTGCTTTTGTACCTCTTCTTTAATCTTCATTGCCATATCTGGGCGAGTACGACGTAGTTTCTGTTTAACCGGTGGGCAGTCTTCTCTTAAAGGCAGCTTGTGCATAACAATATCGGTGTCCAACCCTGGCATATCCTGATAAGACCAAGCAAACACATCCACATATTCTTGAAGCAGGTCAATCAGTTGTCTCTTCACCGAATCTTGTAAGCAGGCCCCGATTTTAACTTCTTTCACATCTTCATCTGTACCAAGATTAATCGTTTCGACCTCCTCCTGATGAGGAGTGATAACCTTTTCCTCTTGTCTCGACAACCTAGCTAGCTCTTCAGGAAGCTCATACTCTTCTTCAACCCCTTCATCAGCTTGATTGATTGGATTGTCAAAGTCATACGAAGTCATAGCCATGCTGCTGTCGGTGCGGTCTGAAAGGCACTCTCTGCAAGGGTTTAGATTGTTCATTTTATTGATTGATTTTAATCTTGTTTAGAAAAAGTGAAATGAAGTTGTCATTTTGAAAACATTGCCATTTATTTTTTTGTACAAAAAGAAAAATGGAAAAAACAGTGAGCGGAAAAGCAAAAGACTCATTTGCAAAAGATGTCTGATTATCATTGATTGATCTATTTGCACAAAATTACAGATGGCCCGATTACAAAATGAGTCTTGTCATCTTGGGCAAGATGCAAGACTTGATGCATGCTTTAAAAAAAATGCAAGAAATAATAATTACTCTGCAGGAGTAACCCTTATAATTTCCTGGGAAGACCAGTTTGAGATACGGCTCCCCGGGATCCTTGGACGTATCCAGCTCTCCAGGTTGCGCTCATCTTCCGACTCATCTTCCAAGTTGTTTACTGCATCGGGGGTGAGCATCCCCCCACTGACAAAATTGGGCTTCTTAGCAGCCTCTGCTTGATCTTGTTGAGTTGGTTTGTAACCCAACCCAAATCTATCCTCCTTCTTCTCTACAGGCAGCAACTTGCCCCAGCCTTGGGCAGTCCCTTCTTCAACAACCTTCCGGGCTTGCTGATAAGAAGTAATTGAGGTTCCAGGTACAGTGGATGCTTCATTTATGTTCAAGGCCTCAAACCCTTGACTCATAGTTTCATGGATCTCTCCATCCATCTCAATGTATTTGTATGTAGCCAGATGGCTAACAAAAATATCTTCTTCACCACAAATGGTGATGATCTGGCCCTCCCACTCGAATTTTAACTTCTGGTGAAGGGTAGACGTAACTGCGCCAGCGACATGAATCCAAGGTCTACCCAACAAACAGCTGTAGGCCGGCTGAATGTCCATCACATAGAAGGTTATTTTAAAAGTCTGTGGGCCAATCATCACTGGCAGATCAATCTCTCCTAGCATTGATCTCTTAGAGCCGTCAAATGCTCTCACTACCAAATTACTTGGACGCAACGCCAAGCCATCATACTCCTGCTTCACCAAGGCTTTCTTTGGTAAGACATTGAGTGAAGACCCAGTGTCTACCAGTACATGTGATAGAACAACACCCTTGCATTCCAGGGTGATGTGTAAAGCCTTATTGTGGTTGCACCCCTCAGTCGTTAGATCAGCATTGGTAAAACCCAATCCATGGCTTGTATTGACATTTGCTACCACGGTCTCCAGCTGATTAACGGTGATCTCTTCTGGCACATATGCTGCGTGCAAGACTTTTAGCAATGCATTCCGGTGAGCTTCGGAACACATCAGCAGGGATAAAATGGAGATTTTTGAGGGAGTTTTGTGAAGCTGATCCACCACTTTGTAGTCACTCCTCTTGATAATTCTCATAAATTCGTCTACATCTTGTTCAAAAGATGTCTTCTGTGTTTCTTTGAGAATGGACTCTTCAGCTATTACACTCTTTCCCTTCGCTTTGGCAGCAGCTTCTGCTTCGGCATTGGGCCTTTGTGATTGCGAGGCAAAAAGGCGTCCGCTTCTGGTGAAGCCTCCGCCTCCCCCGACATTGTCAATCTGTGGAGAAGAGGTTGAAGAGTCAAGAGTGATTTTCTCCCCCTTGCAGTACAGGTCAGAGCCATAATGCCAAGGGATGGCATTAGTGCTTTCATATGGAACAGGCCCAGGTACCGTGATGGTAACCGGGCTGACTGCAGCAGAGGAGGGTGTTGCAATAGTATGTGGATCATAGTAGATGGTGACCGGTGATCTGGCAGGAGATACCACTGTTTGTTGTTGAAAATTGTTGTTCGGAGGAATACTTGACGGATCATAATAAATAGTGACTGCTGAGATACTTGCTGGTGTTGTAGAAGAAGATTCTGAATAGAGGGGTGCTGATGTTGTAGAAGGAACGTTTGTTGATATCTGGATTGTTGAAGTGATATTTGAAGCATTTGTTGATGAAACTGAAGAATTGTTTGGAATAATTGTTGTTGCAGTTGTAGGAGACTCTGGAACTGTTGTCGGAGGGATTGCTGGATTTGAAGGTATTGATGTTGTGATTTGAAGTAGACCATTCTGGATAAGACTGTCTATGCCGCTTCTCAAATTATCACACCCATTTACCGAAATGTTGCAATAACCGCACCCGAGCTCACACCCAGGGAATATCTGGCATTCAAGGAGTTGAGCTTTAATCTCTACCAGGGGTGTCCGGATCTGCCCAACACTGGTTATCAAGTAAGACGGCTTATCTTCCTCAATAGCATTGATTCTGGGCCCTCCATGGTTGGGCATGGGGTTTTTGTTGACATTTGGCGGGGGTGCAAAGTTTAGAGCTTTGGAATCTACCAGGTCTTGCACCTTCATCTGTAAAGCTCTGCACTTTTCTGTACTGTAGCCAGGTGCGTTGGAGTGAAAAGCGCATCTGGCGTTGGTGTCATAATTTCTTGGCAAACTGGAAGGATCTGGTGGCGCCAGCGTCCTTAACTCAACCAAGTTGAGCTTCAGGAGCTGTGGCAGTAATGTGGCATAAGGCATAGGGATTGGATCAATCACCCTATTGGCCTGAGATGGTCTCTGTTGAAATGGTCTTTGTTGATTGTTATTGCTGGTGTTGTTGTTGTTATAATTTCTCTAAGGTGGATATTGAGCTTGTTGCTGGTAGTGGGGTTGTTGATGTGGTTGATATGCTGGTTGCTGAGGAATTGGAGTGGGAATGGTGACTGCTGCCACTGACCTATGAACATATTGTGGTCTGCCCCTGCTGGCCTGAATAGCATTAGTCTCACCGGTTCTTCTTGGACCTACAAAAGGCTTTCTGGGGTTGCTGGACGAGCTCGCACCGTTATCAGAAATTTTGCCCATCTTTAATAGGCTTTCAATCCTTTCTCCAGCTATGACTACGTCAGCGAAGTTGGTGGAAGAAAAGGCAGCTAGCCTGTCAATATAAGTCCCTTGGAGGGTGTTCATAAACATGTCGGCCATTTCCCTTTCCGACATGGGTGGCTGGACAGCAGCAGCAAGCTGTATCCACATTTGGGCGTATTCCCGGAAGCTTTCCCTGGATGATTGAGACATTCCCATAAGGAGGGTCCTGTTAGGAGCCATATCCAAGTTGTACTGGTATTGTCTGATAAAGGCCTCAGCTAGGTCCTTCCAGCATCTGATGGTTGCTCTAGTCAAGTGAGAGTACCATTCCCTTGAAGCTCCTGTTAAGCTATCTTCAAAATAAAACATCCATAGCTTTTCATCCATGGTATATGCCTTTAGCCTCCCTAGAAAGGATTGTAAATGGGTTCGGGGACAGGAAGTTCTGTTGTACTTCTCGAAGCAGGGAGGTTTAAATTTTTGGGGAATCCTGACCCCGTCCACTAAGCCCATGTCCATGACATCAAAACCCAAGGAGTTTTGAGACTCCAGGGACCTTAATTTTTCAGCAATTTCATCTAGCCTTCTGTCATAGGCTTCATCCCCAGCTCCCATCACAGTGAATTGATCCTCTTGGGGGTCTTCTTGTAGTACTCTGCCTGTAGTAGCATTCCCTTGCACATTAGCAGGGATGTTGATCTCTGGGTGAAGGTGAGGGCCATACACAGGTGGGTTGACATGAGGCTGAACCCTCTCATTGTTGCTCGTTCCACCAGTCCCTAGATGGGGGTCTTCCTGAGTCTGCCTCTCTACCAATGCTCTTAATCTCTCTTGGCTCTGTGCCAATCCATTCATCACCTCCATAAACTGGGTCATCTGATTTCTCATTTCCAGTCTCTCATTGGCCATTTGAGTCCTGACCCCTGTAAGGTCATGTTGTACCTGGTCCATTTGTATACCTGGAAGGTTGTTGCGGGTAGGATATCTGTGTGGACGGTTGAGTGGGAACACCCGACGTCGAGCAATAGTTCCTGAATCACAACAGAGTTAGTAACAAAAACAAAACAAAACCTACAAAACAAAACAAAGGTTAGTATGCAATGCAGTATGCTTATTTGTTTCCAAGGTATCCGGCTTGGCATTTGGTTTTGACCTTTCCAGACCCTGAGGAAGATGCTTTTTGATGTTGCTTAGGAGAGAGAGATTTAAATGAAACAAACTAATGAATATATTACAAAAAAGTGAATGATACATAGTTTGTTTTTTACAATACATGCCCCCTGAGGGGTCAAAATACAACATAAAAAGGAAAAGTACAATGAAATGAAAGCAACAACAAGCAAAAGTCAGACACCAAGACCAAACTCATCCTCCTGAACTTCCTTTAGAAGTGCCTCAGTCACAAGATTAGCTGGATGCTCTGTGAGGTTCCTGATGAGAAGATTCCTGGTGGTGATAGCAGTGGTTAGCTTCTTGTGTCTGCTTTGGTCTTTTGACCTCTTCACACCAGCCCTAATCTTCAACTCTGAGATCTCTCTCTGGGCTTCTTGCAGGGCTTCCTACTGCTCCTTTGCATTAGCCTCCAACTGCTCAATCTTGTCCTGAGTTCTCTTATCTTCCTGAGTGCGAGCTTCAGTGATCCTGACCCACCTAGCTTGACTCTCTTTCAGATAGAGATCAGTCCTGGCCTTCTGAAACTGAGCCTCTTTACAGGCATTCTTCAAAATCTGCTCTCCAGCTCTTGACTTCTTGATGTAGTCCTCTGACTTCTCAATCCTGGCTAGATGCTCCACCTTAAGCTTTTCCAACCTTTCAATGTCCAGCCGACCATCACTCCTCTCCCAGAGGGTCTTCTGTAGAGCCTGAGTTAGATTCTCATTCCTCTCTTTCAGTTTCTCAAACTCTTCCAGGCTAATAGTGGCTGGAGGGGATGCTGTGGATGGTCCAGGTGCATCCTCAATGGTGAAGGGCATTCCAGAAATTTGAGCCCTGGCATGAGACCAATCATAGTACTGAGCTGAGGCCACATTGTTGCATCTTGTCGCTCCCAAAAGATGAGACTGAGCTCAAATGAGGTACAGACGCGAACGGTCGGCGAAAGGAGGATGCGAGAACACACAGGAGTGAACTCACAGGGAATGAAAAGAGTCGCCAGCTAGGCATTTTTATCCCGGAGGAAAGGCAATGCTGCATAGACCTAGAAAGATATGGATAAGACGGTTGCGAACCAGAGAGACTGAGAAAGGGGGTTGGTTACAACCTGGGAAGGTATTAGCACCCAGATTGTCCGTCGTACTCGACGGGATCCACGCTTAAAAGATTTGTGTTTTAAAGGGGTAGTGTCAGTGCAATTTGTGTGTAAAGAGAGCTGGAAAAGGATGTACAGGTGTCAGTGTAAAAGAAGTGAAGTGTATAAGTGAAGTGTCAGTGTAAGAACAAGAATGAAATGCTCAAGATCATGAGGCTAAAAGAATAAAGCTGGAAAGAGGGGGGATATACAGAGACTTTTGTTCGATAACTGTTAAGTTATGCCTACGTATCCTCTCGTGCAATGAGGAAGTCAGAACACCGTAGTTCGACCCAAAGAGACTGAAAGATGAATTGACTTGTGAACTGCTTGCATGTCTATGCTCAAGTGTATGACCTGTCTGGCTCAGGTGCAAACTGTCTTGCATTAGACGGAAGAAGCAAGTTCTCGTTTATGAATGAAGGTGATGAGAAAAGAATCCCGGAGGAGACGATTATTGTTTGTTTTTGAGTTTTCAGTCTTTTATTGCTTTTGAGGATTCGTTATAAGAAAATGAGCTTAAGCCTAAACCAATGGATTAGTAAACTCATCACATCTTCCCTCTGATTAGGGGTAGTGAATATACCTTAAGTGTGAAGTCAGATTCTCACACTTAAACACCATGGTGTAGGATTAAGATCATTAACCTACTTGTGATTATTTAGATGTTTTTGTTGTTTTTGTTTAGTGTTGAGTAATGAGATTAAGCCATAATCAGGGATTAAACAGACTCATTACACCATCCTAATAGAAGGATAATAGATGAGAAAGTTTAAGCTGAGGAAAGCTCCTCAACTTAATCCATGATTAGGGATTAAACTCATGACAAAACAAGCCTTTGATTAAGTGGATTTTACTTAATGATAAGATGATGAAGTGAATTTTATGATTTGTAAGACAACTTGAGGGGGACTTGTCCATTAACACTAGGGTTAGTCCTTCTTAACCAATTAAGGAAGAATTAGAACCCTAATGCAAGGCCCAAGTTACAAGTGTGATGTCTTGATGATTATTAAGTGAATTGATTAAGAGACTTAAACACATTAAGGGTTTAACACTTAGGATTAAAGTTATACACTCCATCCTAATAGAAGGATGCAGGCATAAGCTTAATCACAAAGCCTTAAAGCCTTTAGGGTTTAGTCCCTGATTATGAGATGGGAAGAGAAGACTCAATGAGACACAAAGGTAAAACTAAGTGGGGAACTAATCAAAACCCTAATCATTGTCATGCTTGGTTGTTCCTAAGGTTTGTGAGGTTTAACAAAAAAAGATCTTCAATGGAACCACCAGGAAGCAGATGAAAGGAGCAAGGAGAAGCAAAGCAACTTGCTTCATTTAAGAAGACAAGTCACTTGAGGAAAGAAAGTAAGAAGAAAAATAATGAGCAAGCTCAATCCCAAACACATAACAAAATGCAGCATGGATGCATAAGAGAGATGAAAAGAAAATGTGAGAAGTGAAGGCAAATTCACTTCTCAAAGTTACTTACCACCTGAAAAGTTAGTAAAGGAATGCAATGCAATGCAAAATTAGATGAAATGACATGGTGTGAATCAAAACCAGAAGCACATTCACGATGTTAATGATGCTATGAGATGATGCAAACATGAAACAAGGCATGGGGATGATCATACAAGCTTATGGATGCAAATGAAACAAGTTAAGAACCATGAACATACATGAAAAGTTATGAAATGCAAAGGGCATACAACATGGCAAATGCAAGATGTAATGATCAAACATGCTTTCAATATGTCTTAATATGTCTAATGAACCAAATGGATGCACAAAATGCTATGGCAAGACATGGTATGCAAGCAAATGCAAGGTGGATGCAAAAGGAAACCCAAATTAGTGTTTATGATCAATGCATCAAACAAAAACCAAAATCAGAAGCAAACATCAAGATAAAAAATTGAAAATGCATTCAAAGGGAACTCTAAACCTATACTAACTCACTGCCCAAAGGAGAGGTTCCAACTCTTAACCTAATTAGGGTTATGAATTTCCTAAGATTTCTAGGGTTTTAGGGTACCTTAACAAGAAAAATGCCAAACAAATGGAAAATGAAAGATCAAATCATGCCAATTTAATCTCACAAACTACATGATATGCAAAACACAATGCAAAAAGAATCAAAGTCCAACTCTCAAAGGCTAGGCAGAAATGATTTTTTGAACAATGGATCAAAATAATGCTTTGAAAATGAATTAATTCCATGGAAAATTGTCAAAATGCATCAAGATCAAAAAAGAAATTTGGTTTGAGGGTTGGACAATGTTTCTAAATGATTTTAAATGTTTCATGAATTTTTTGGTGATTTTTAAATACATAAAAGTATTTTTAATTAATTAATTCTCATTAATTAATTAAAAATAAACTTTTAAATGATTTAAAAATATTTTAAAAATGCAAAAAATAAAAATAAAAATGTTTTTGGTTTCTGAAAATTAATAAAAGTTTATACAAAAATTTTCAGAATTTTTAAAAAGGTTTTACTATTTTAAATTAAATGGACAAATTAAATGAATAAAAATGAAAATAAAACTAATTAAATGAGAAGTATGCAGGATGGAAGGCTCAGATTGAAACTGGGTTTAAAATGTTTGACTGGGCGCGCATCTGGACGGCCCAAGTTCAAACCAGCCTAATTTTGATTAATTAATTATTAATCCATAATTAAAAGTTAATGAGATGATCCAGGCCCTCTATACACGCGCGGGAAACAACATCTGATGGCCAATATTCAAACCTGGTGCCCTAACCCTAATCAACACCTAATCACTTTCAGGTGGCCGGAGAAGACTTCCGGTCATCTTCTCCGGCCAGAATCCTCCCTGAAAATTGCTATCTTCCTCCCTAGCTCACTAAAGCCTAATCTCTCTGCCCAGAATCCATCCCCAAACATCATAGAGCAAGAATCAACAACCAAAACACATTTATTTTTCACAACAAAGCTGAATCGAAGCAAAACGCATTTAGGTCAGAAAAATTTCAAAAGCAACATACATACTCAATACTCAATCATTTTCGAAACTAAACATATCAGCATGATCAGTGAAGCATAGAGAATCATCTAGGAACTTAAAAACATGTTTCTGGAAAAAATGTTCTTGAGCTCACCTGAACTGAAGCTTTGATCTTCGGAGCTTTCTGGCTGGCCCTTTGATCCAAAACGCCTCTAATGAACCCCCTGAGAAGCTTGCAATGCTTGTTTGAAGTTTGCAAAGGCTGGTTTGAGAGATTGAACAAGTTCTGTTCAGTGGAGTGAGGAAATCGTGTTTTTGATATGGTTGTTTTTAGGGCAAGATGAAGGGTGGGAAATGATCAGGGGATGATGATGAGTTAGTTCTATGAAGTTTGTTTGAAGGTTTGTAGCTTGTGTGATGAGTTTCGAATGCTTTTGCACAAGAGGTGGAAAATGAGAATGCTGTGATGTGGGAGGTTTCAGGCTTGTGTGTGTTATGAAAATGAAGCCTTAGGATGTGTTTGTAAGGTCTGGATTGGGCAGAGAGTGGTTGTGTCACTGTGGGATTGGTATGGCTTCAAATTGCAAAAAGTCAAGTAAGTTGTACTTGGAGGTATGGGCAAGTGGCAGGCTAGGACAGGAGCATGGTTGAGTTCAGCTGAGTTTAGGGAGAGCCATGGAATGATTTATGAGGTGATTCAGCAACTTGCATAAAGTTTATGATATGTTTTGCAAATTTCACAAGTTTTGGCCCCTTTGTGAATTCTTGAGTTTCAAAGCATGAAATGAGATAATTCTTTGGTGCAATCTGACTTTTAGAGGTTATGTAATCATGTTGTGAAGTTTAGAAGTCCATTTGGTAGCTTTAGAACACTTGATCAAGTCATTTTGCAAAATGCCTCTTTGGTAGAAACTTTGAAATTTTGTGATTTTTGCCAACTTTGGTGAGCCATAACTTTTGATCCAAAATGAATTAGGTCATGTTCTTGTACTTTTTGAAAAGGGAATGATCCATTATACAACTTTCATGACCAAAGTTTTTCCATTTGAAGCTTTTTTGAATCAAAAAGTAAGGGTTGAAAAAGTTGCCTAAAATGACAATTTCATTAAAAGTCAAACTTGCCCAAAAAGTCAACTTTGCAAAAGACTTGAAATTCTTCAATTTTGTGAACTTCTAACAACTTCTATGATCAAATAAAGATCATATACAATCAAAATGATGAAGAACACCCTTTGGTTGGGTCATTGGGGGCCTCAGATGCCCTGATTTTGCACTGACTTGCTTGAAAAGTCAACTCCTGATCAGATGACTTCCCCATGGAATTTCTTCATGAAAATTGATATGCATACTCCCTATACCATATACAGACCAATAGAAACAAGAATGACCAAAAAATTTGGAGTTATGGCCTCTGAAACAAAAACCCTAATTCTAGGTCATCTGTGCAGTCAAACCTGGCTCTGCTTCCATACCATTTTCAGTTCTTGTGATTCTTTGACATTCTTGACTTTGAGAGGATATAATGTGATGCTTGAACATACATGGACCCCTTTGAAGTGATTGATGACCTTTGGAGTGGCTCAAGAAGCTTATTGGTTGCTCAAGTCACAAACCCCAGATGCAGATGACTTTGAATCTATGCAGTGAATCAAAAATGTGATATGAGATGCTATGATTGAGCTTATGCATATGAGGAGATCACAAGCCATGGTGTGAATGGGTGAGGGAAAATTTGGGGTGTTTACACATCTCCCAAGAATGTCCATCCCTTTGGTCTGGATGTTGTCCCAAGCCCAGGATGCTTGCCTGATGTAAACACCCCAAATTTGCCCTCACCCATTCACACCATGGCTTGTGATCATTTCATATGCATAAACACAATCATATCATCTCATATCTCATTTTTGATTCACTGCATAGATTCAAAGTCATCTGCACCTAGGGTTTGTGATCTGAGCAATCTAAGAGCTTCTTGAGCCACTCCAAAGTCCACCAATCACTTCAAAGGGATCCATGTGTGTTCTTATATCATATTACATCCCCTCAAAGTCAAAAATGCCAAGGAATCACAAGAACTGGGATTGGTATGGAAGCAGAGCCAAGTTTGACTGCACAGTTGACCTAAAATTAGGGTTTTGGTTTCAGAGGCCATAACTCCAAATTTTTTGGTCATTCTTGTTTCTATTGGTCTCTATATGGTATAGGGAGTATGCACATCAATTTTCATGAAGAAATTCCATGGGGAAGTCATCTGATCAAAGGTTGACTTTCTGGACAAGTCAGTGCAAAATCAGGGCATCTGAGGCCCCCAATGACCCAACCAAGGGGTGATCTTCATCATTTTGAGTGTATATTATCTTTATTTGATCATGGAAGAAGGTTGAAGTTCACAAAATTCAAGAATTACAAGTTTTTGCAAAGTTGACTTTTTAGGGCATGGTTGACTTTTAAGGAATATGTCATTTTATGCCACTTTTCAAACCTTACTTTTTGATCCAAAAATGCTTCAAATGGAAAAACTTTGGTCATGAAAGTTGTAGATTAGATCTTTCCCTTTTCAAAAAGTACAAGAACATGACCTAATTCATCTTGGATCAAAAGTTATGGTGGGTCAAAGTTGGCAAAAATCACTAATTTTCAAGATATGCCTCAAATGAGAAACTTGCAAAAACTTTGTACCAAGGCATTTGTAACTTCTAATTCATGTCTAACCATTACACAAACATCACATGTGACCTAAAAATCAGATTTGAACCAAAATTTCTCATGTTTCATGGTGTGTATAGCAAGAAAGTTTCATGTGAACCAAAAGTGATCAAGTTGCAAAATCATCATCACACTTCCATCCACTTGTTGCCTTGGCTGCTGAACCAACCATAGCCTTTCCCCTCACCATGCTGCACCAGCCCACACCTTTGTACTAGCCTAGAACACAACCCATGCCTCTCTTACACAAAGGTTGACAATTTGCAAAAGTGAACTTACCTATCACAGCAGGCCAGGTCACATCATCTGACCAATGGGAGTTTTTTATGTGGAACAAATGCTGGCCATTTCATACAACAAGCAAGGCTGAAACACACAAGAACATAACATTCACAAAAACACTCCCTCAAGCAAAACTCTTCGAATCTCTCTCCACAGCTCACAAACACAAGAACCAATTCCACTGATCAACTCACCTTGCTCCACTGAGCCAAAACCAGCAAGACTCAGGCCTGAACTAAGCATGAACTAAGCTTCACCATTTTTCATCCCCAAAGCCAGAACTTTCGAATCTCACTTTCCAGCCATACAACACCCCATTTCTCTTCACCAACAAGTCAGACACACTCAAAGGAGCAAGAATCCACCATTGGATTAGCCTGAAACCTCACATTTCTTGACTGTGAAACCTGTTGCACCAGAACCCTTCTCTCCAAACCAGCCATCCACAAGGACTTTGAGGCTTCTCTTTGAGTTCAAGGGAGTCAAAGAAGTTCATTTGCACACAAAGGAGGCTCTGGAAGCTCAGTGTTGAAGCTTTCCAGCTCAGGTATGACCATGGATTCTTTTTCTCAGAGCTTGCATTTTGAGTTATAAATTGGTTGCTTATGTCTTGCTGGTCATGGGGATGCTTTTAGAATCGAAAATAGATGAGAAATGAGTTTGTATTGTCACTCTGAAATTTCACCCGTGAAATTTGTTTCTTTCGATTTGCTTAATTCTGGATGTTTAAATGGTGTTTGAGAGTGGATTCGTGTCCTAGGATGTTAGAGGATCACTTGGCTGTGTTTAATTTGATGTTTAGAAGCCTAAACCATGATCTAGGGTTTTGTTGTCGCCGGAGAAGATGACCGGAGCTCCCCTCCGGTCACCTGATTTTGTTTAACCCTAATCCTGTAATTAAATGAGGTTTAAATCTTGAGCGTTGGATCAGCTGACTTGCATTGACTTCGCGCGTGAGTGAGTGGTTCAGATGGGTCCACTGTGCCCTAATCACCATTAAGTCTAATTAATCCATTTAATTAATTTATAAAACTTAATTTAATCAGATGCAATCCTGGCCCTTTAAAAACGCGCGTAGTCAACAACTTCAAATCCAGAGTGAATCCTGGCCTTCCATCCTGCATACTCCAGTCTTTTTTATTTTTATTACATTTTTCTTTCATTTAACTTCCATAATTTATTTAAAATAGCAAAAATGTTTTAAAAATTATGAAACTTTTTGTCAAGAGTTTCATTAATTTTTAAAACACAAAAATATTTTTATTTTCATTTTTAGCATTAAAAAAGTATTTTTAAATATTTAAAAGTTTATTTTTAATTGATTAATGAAAATTAATTTATTAAAAATACTTCTAGGTATTTAAAAATCACCAAAAAATTCATGAAATGTTTTAAGACATTTAGAAACATTGTCCAACCTTCAAACCAAATTTATTTTTTGATCTTGATGCATTTTGAGAATTTTTCATTGATTTAAAATCATTTTTATGCATTAATTTGATCCAAAGTTCCAAAAATCATTTCTGCCTATCCATGAGGAGTTGGACATTGATTCTTTTTGCATTGCATTATGTTTAGCATGTAGTTTGTGAGATTAAATGGCCTTGATTTGATATTTCATTTTCCTTTTGTTTGGTGATTTTCTTGTTAAGGAACCCTAAAACCTTAGAAATCTTAGAAAAAATCATAACTTGAAATTAGTTAGGAGTTGAGACCTCTCCTTTGGGCATTGGTTTAGTATAGGATTAGGGGACCTTGGAGTACATTTTCAATTTTTTATAATGTTGTTTGCTTCTGATTTTGGTTTTTTGTTTGATGCATTGATCATAAACCCTAATTTGGGCTTCCATATGCATCCATCTTGCATTTGCTTGCATAACATGACTTGCCATGACATTTCAAGCATCCATTTGTTTCATTTGACATCATAAGACATATTGAAAGCATGTTTGATCATTGCATCATGTATTTGCCATGTTGTATGCCATGTGTACTTCATAACTTTTCATGTATGTTCATGGTTCTTAACCTTGCTTCATTTGCATTCATAAGCTTGTATGATCATTTCCATGTGCTGCCTCATGTTTGTAGCATCACATAGCATCATTAGCATCATGTAAATGCTTCTGGTCTTGGTGTACATCATACCATTTCATCTCATTTTGCATTGCATTGCATTTTCTTTTCTAACTTTTCAGGTGGTAAGTAATCTTGAGAAGTGAATTTGCCTTCACTTATCATAACTTCTCTTCATCTCTTCTCATGCATCCTTGCTGCATTTATGCTTGTGTTTGAGATTGATCTTGCTCATTCTTTTTCTCCTTACTATCTTTCTTCAAGTGACTTGACTTCTTGAATGAAGCAAGTTGCTTTGCTTCTCTTGATCCTTTCATCTGCTTCCTGGTGGTTCCATTGAAGTTTCTTCTTGCAAACCTCACAAACCTTAGGAACAACCAAGCATGACAATGATTAAGGTTTTGATTAGTCCCCCATTTAGATTTTACCTTTGTGTCTCTTTTTGAGTCTTCTCCTCTCACCTCATAATCAGGGACTAAACCCTAAAGGCTTTAAGGCTTTGTGATTAAGTTTGTGCCTGCATCCTTCTATTAGGATGGAGTGTATAACTTTAATCCTAAGTGTTAAACCCTTAATGTGTTTAAATCTCTTAATCAATCCACTTAATAATCATCAAGACATCACACTTGTAACTTGGGCCTTGCATTAGGGTTCTAATTCTTCCTTAATTGGTTAAGAAGGACTAACCCTAGTGTTAATGGACAAGTCCCCCTCAAGTTGTCTTACAAACCATAAAATTCACTTCATCATCTCATCATTAAATAAAATCCACTTAATCAAAGGCTTGTTTTGTCATGAGTTTAATCCCTAATCATGGATTAAGTTGAGGAGCTTTCCTCAGCTTAAACATTCTCATCTATTATCCTTCTATTAGGATGGTGTAATGAGTCTGTTTAATCCTTGATTATGGCTTAACCTCATTACTCAACACTAAACAAAAACACCAAAAACATCTAAATAATCATAAGTAGGTTAATGATCTTAATCCTACATCATGGTGATTAAGTGTGAGAATCTGACTTCACATTTAAGGTATTCTCATTACCCCTAATCAGAGGGAAGATGTGATGAGTTTACTAACCCATTGGTTTAGGCTTAGGCTCATTAATTTATGACAAACTCCAAAAAAGCAATAAAAGACTGAAAACACAAAAACAAACAATAATCGTCTCCTTTGGGATTCTTTTCTCATCACCTTCACTCACAAACGAGAACTTGCTTCTTCCGTCTAATGCAAGACAGTTTGCACCTGAGCCAGACAGGTCATACACTTGAGCATAGGCAAGTAAGCAATTCACAAGTCAATTCACCTTTCAGTCTCTTTGGGTCGAACTACGGTGTTCTGACTTCCTCATTGCACGAGAGGATACGTAGGCATAACTTAACAGTTATCGAACAAAAGTCTCTGTATATTCCCCCTCTTCCAGCTTTATTCTTTAAGCCTCATGATCTTGAGCATTTCAATCCTGTTCTTACACTGACACTTTTATACTTCATATCACTTATATACTTTGCACTGACACCTGTACATCCTTTTCCAGCTCATTTATACACAGATCGCACTGACACTACTGTCGCTCCCGATAAATGGGAATGGCCCAGATAAAGGTACAGACGCGAACGGTCGGCGAAAGGAGGAATGAGAACACACAGCAGTGAACTCACTGGAGGAGAAAAGAGTCGCCAGCTAGGCATTTTTATCCCGGAGGAAAGGCAATGCTGCATAGACCTAGAAAAAGATGGATAAGACGGTTGTGAACCAGAGAGACTGAGAAAGGGGGTTGGTTACAACCTGGGAAGGTATTAGCACCCAGATTGTCCGTCGTACTCGACGGGATCCACGCTTAAAAGATTTGTGTTTTAAAGGGGTAGTGTCAGTGCAATTTGTGTGTATAAAAGAGCTGGAAAGGGATGTACAGGTGTCAGTGTAAAGGGAGTGTAAAGTGTGATATATACAGTGTCAGTGTAAGGATAAGAGTGAAATGCTCATGACTATGAGGCTTAAAAGAATGATGTTGGAAAGAGGGGGAATATACAGAGACTTTTGTTCGATAACTGTTAAGTTATGCCTACGTATCCTCTCGTGCAATGAGGAAGTCAGAACACCGTAGTTCGACCCAAAGAGACTGAAAGATGAATTGACTGATGAACTGCTTGCTTGTCTATGCTCAAGTGTATGACCTGTCTGGCTCAGGTGCTAACTGTCTTGCATTAGACGGAAGAAGCGAGTTCTCGTTTGTGATTGAAGGTGATGAGAAAAGAATCCCGGAGGAGACGATTATTGTTTGTTTTTGAGTTTTCAGTCTTTTATTGCTTTTGAAAGTTTGTCATAAGTTAATGAGCTTAAGCCTAAACCAATGGGTTAGTAAACTCATCACATCATCCCTCTGATTAGGGGTAATGAGAATACCTTAAGTGTGAAGTCAGCTTCTCACACTTAATCACCTTTGATGCAGAATTAAGTTCATTAACTTACTTATGATTATTTAGATGTTTTCGGTGTTTTTGTCTAGTGTTGAGTAATGAGATTAAGCCATAATCAGGGATTAAACAGACTCATTACACCATCCTAATAGAAGGATAATAGATGAGGATGTTCAAGCTGAGGAAAGCTCCTCAACTTAATCTATGATTAGGGATTAAGCCCATGACAAAACAAGCCTTTATTAGATGGATTTTATTTAATGATATGATGATGAAGGGAGTTTTATGGTTTGTAAGACAACTTGAGGGGGACTTGTCCATTAACACTAGGGTTAGTCCTTCTTAACCAATTAAGGAAGAATTAGAACCCTAATGCAAGGCCCAAGTTACAAGTGTGATGTCTTGATGATTATTAAGTGAATTTATTAAAGGAGTTAAACACATTAAGGGTTTAACACTTAGGATTAAAGTTATACACTCCATCCTAAGAGAAGGATGCAGGCATAAGCTTAATCACAAAGCCTTAAAGCCTTTAGGGTTTAGTCCCTGATTATGAGATGAGAAGAGAAGACTCAAGAGAGACACAAAGGTAAAACTAAAAGGGGAGACTAATCAAAACCCTAATCATTGTCATGCTTGGTTGTTCCTAAGGTTTGTGAGGTTTTCAAGAGAAATCTTCAATGGAACCACCAGGAAGCAGATGAAAGGATCAAGAGAAGCAAAGCAACTTGCTTCATTCAAGAAGTCAAGTCACTTGAGGAAAGAAAGTGGGAAGAAGAAGAATGAGCAAGCTCAAACCCAAACACATATAAAAATGCAGCATGGATGCAAGAGAGATGAAAAGAAAAGTTGTGAGAAGTGAAGGCAAATTCACTTCTCAAAATCACTTACCACCTGAAAGGTTAGAAAAGAAACGCAATGCAATGCAAAATGGGATGAGATGACATGATGAGAAACAAAACCATAAGCATATATGAGATGATAATGATGCTATGAGATGCTACAAACATGAAACAATATGTGAGGATGATCATACAAGTTTATGGATGCAAATGAAACAAGTTAGGAAGCATGGGCATACATGAAAAGTTATGAAGTGCACATGGCATACAACATGGCAAATACATGATGCAATGATCAAACATGCTTTCAACATGTCTTATGATGTTAAATGAATCAAATGGAGGCATGGAATGTCATGGCAAGTCATGTTATGCAAGAGAATGCAAGATGGATGCATATGGAAGCCCAAATTAGGGTTTATGATCAAAGGACCCCTAATCCTATACTAACCCACTGCCCAAAGGAGAGGTCTCAACTCTTAACCAATTTCAAGTTATGATTTTTCTAAGTTTTTTAGGGTTTTAGGGTTCCTAAACAAGAAAATTAACAAACAAATTGAAAATGAAAGATCAAATCATGGCCATTTAATCTCACAAACTACATGCTAAACACAATGCAATGCAAAAAGAATCAATGTCCAACTCTTCATGGATAGGCAGAAATGATTTTTGGAATTTTGGATCAAATTAATGCATAAAAATGATTTTAAATCAATGAAAAATTCTCAAAATGCATCAAGATCAAAAAATAAATTTGTTTTGAAGGTTGGACAATGTTTCTAAATGTCTTAGAACATTTCATGAATTTTTTGGTGATTTTTAAATACCTAAAAACATTTTTAATAAATTAATTTTCATTAATCAATTAAAAATAATCTTTTAAATATTTAAAAATACCTTTTTAATGCTAAAAATGAAAATAAAAATATTTTTGTGTCATAAAAATTAATGAAAGTCTTGAGAAAAAGTTTCATAATTTTTAGACAATTTTTACTATTTTTAATAAATTATGCAAAACAAATGAGAAAAATGTGAAAATAAAATGAAAATAAATGAATTAATGAGAAGTCAGCTGATCCAAGGGCCTGAATTCAAAGTCACACGCGCAGGAGTTGACTAGGCGCGCATCTGGACGGCCTACATTCAAACTCAGCTAATCAATGCTTATGCCCTAATTACGCCGTTAAACACTTTCAGATGACCGGAACAATGTTCCGGTCATCTTCTCCGTTCACCCCAAACCTCAAACTCCTCTAAAACGTATCTAAAACAAAATCTAAAAACACAGAAATGATTCCCACTCACTCACGAATCAGAACCCCAAATCAAAACAAATTTATTCTTCCTACAAAGGCCGAATCGAAGCAAACAAGAACTAGGGCAAAAAAGTTTCAGAGACTAATTAAACTCTCATCTCTCCACCATTTTCAAAACTAAAAGCATCAGGACAATCAGTGAAGCATATAGAACAACTTAGGAACTTAAAAAATGATTTCTGGAAAAAATGTTCTTGAGCTACCTGAGTTTCGAAGCTTTCACTCTGGTAACTTTCAGACCTCCTCTCCTTGTGAAATCCACTCCTTATGACCCCTTGATGATGCTTGAATGCTTGGAAGAAATTTATGCAGGCTAGTTGAAGAGTTTGAACAGCTTCTGCTCAAGCTCAGTTGAAAATGGTGATGGTGATTCAGGCTGTTTCAGGCATGGGTGAATGGTTCTTTGTGGTCAGGGTGATGTTTTGAGAAGGTTTGTGGAGCTTGTTTGGGTGTTTGTGAGCTGTGGGAGATGTTTCGAAGGAAACTGCAGATTGGGGTGAAAATGGAGAAACAATGTTCTTGCTGGTTTCAGGCTTGGTTCTTTGTTGGTTTTGGCTCAATGGAACATGGTGAAATGATTGGTGAAGTTGGTTTGAATGTTTGTGGTTTATGCAAAAAGTTTCGAAGAGAAATGCAAAATGGGGTGTGTTTTGTGTATGTGATACTATGGTGTGTTTTAGCTTGGCCTCTTGATATGTTTGGCTTGCAAATGGATAGTATAAAATAATCCTATAGGTCAGATGATTTGACTTGGCATTTATTGATTGGTAAGTTCACTTTTGCCAAAAGTCCACTCTTTGTGTAAGGAAAGCATGAGCTTGGTTCTAGGCTAGTACAAAGCATGGGGCTGCGCAGCAAGGGTGAGGGGAAGGGCTAGCAAGGTTCAGCATTCAAGACATCAAGTTGGTGAGGTGTTATCATGAGTTTTGCAAGTTGTTTCAACTTTGGTTCACATGTGATTTCCTTGTCCAACAAGCCATAAACCATGAGAAACTTGGTTCAAATATGATTTTTAAGAGTTGCATGATGCTTGTGTAATGGTTTGATGATAATTAGAAGTTACAATTTGCCTTGGTTCATGATTTTGCAAATTTTCTTTTTAGTGCACAACTTGAAAATTAGTGATTTTTGCCAACTTTGTCACACCATAACTTTTGATCCAAAATGAATTAGGTCATGTTCTTGTACTTTTTGAAAAGGGAAAAATGTATTCTACAACTTTCATGACCAAATTTTTTTCATTTGAAGCATTTTTGGATCAAAAAGCAAGGCTTGAAAAATGGCATAAAATGACATATTCTTGAAAAGTCAACCATGCCCTAAAAAGTCAACTTTGCAAAAACTCCAAATTCTTGATTTTTGTGAACTTCAACCTTCTTCCATGATCAAATAAAGATCATATACACTCAAAATGATGAAGATCACCCCTTGGTTGGGTCATTGGGGGCCTCAGATGCCCTGATTTTGCACTGACTTGTCCAGAAAGTCAACCTCTGATCAGATGACTTCCCCATGGAATTTCTTCATGAAAATTGATATGCATACTCCCTATACCATATAAAGACCAATGGAAACAAGAATGACCAAAAAATTTGAGGTTATGGCCTCTGAAACCAAAACCCTAATTTTAGGTCAACTGTGCAGTCAAACTTGGCTCTGCTTCCACACCAATCCCAGTTCTTGTGATTCTTTGGCATTTTTGACTTTTGAGAGGATGTAATATGATGATTGAACACACATGGACCCCTTTGAAGTGATTGGTGGCCTTTGGAGTGGCTCAGGAGGCTCTAGATTGCTCAGATCACAAACCCTAGGTGCAGATGACTTAGAAACTATGCAGTGAATCAAAAATGAGATATGAGATGATATGATTGTGTTTATGCATATGAAATGATCACAAGCCATGGTGTGAATGGGTGAGGGAAAATTTGGGGTGTTTACAGCTGCCCCTATTCAAACATGAGTTAGCTGTGCAGGATGTAAGCGACGGCTTATCAGGCAAACAAGATAACTTGCGGTTGAATACCAAAGACAGTCCAAAATTTGCACTCACAGAAAAGAAAAAGAAAAGGGATATAGATTGTAAAAAAGAAAATAAAGTATATTGTAAAGTGTGGGCGACGGAGGACGACTGCTGGGTAAATAGCAATGACGGGGACGGCCGACATGCTGGGGATAAAAAGTAAAGCCAAGACGGGGACGGCCGACTAGCTGGGAAAAATAAGATTATGATGGGGACGGCCATCAAGATAAAGTTGTAAGATTCTCTGGGAATAGTGAAACATGACGGGGACGGCCATCAAGTCCATAAAGCAAAGTAACCAACGATGGGGACGGCCATCGGGCTAAAAAGGAAAGGGACCACGACGGGGACGGCCATCGGGTTAAAGAATAAAAGAAATAAACAGATGATGAGGTACGGTCATCAAAGGTGAAGGACGATCACCTAGCAGGGGACGGCTGCTCTGTTGGGGCTAAGATGAGGGACGGTCATCTAAGGCGGAGGACGACCACCTGGCAGGGTACGGCTGCCAAAAATATCAACGATGGGGACGGCCATCGGATAAAAGGTCAATGATGGGGACGGCCATCGGACGAGCATGATGAAGGACGACCATCAAGAGGTGGAGGACGACCACCTAGCAGGGGACGGCTGCTCTCGAGGTTTCTCATGACACAGGACGAGTGCCAGATAACCAAAAATCAACAATGGGGACGGCCATTGGATAAAATGATGAAGGACGATCATCAAGGGGTGGAGGACGACCACCTAGCAGGGGACGGCTGCTAAAAATCAACGATGGGGACGACCATCGGATGAGCATGATGGAGGACGACCATCAAGAGGTGGAGGACGACCACCTAGCAGGGTACGGCTGCTCTCAGGGTTTACCATAACACAGGACGAGTGTCAGATAAAAAGGAAGATTTGCTTTGTTGGTGATCTACTGGGGAATAGTAAACACGGACGAGTGTTTATATCCAAGAAACAAAAGGTATAAGTGTTTAGATGTTGTGTATAGATTAAAGATGCGGACGAGCATCCTTAAGACTACGATACGGACGAGTATCGGGTAGAAACAAACTGACACATGTTCAGAGATGATGATACGGACGAGTATCAACGGGTTAACAAAGAACACGGACGAGTGTTGAATCTGAGGGGACTCCTGGGGAATAGTAGACACAGACGAGTATCTATATCCAAGAAGACAAAAGTGTTTGACACGGTGTATGGATTAAAGATACGGACGAGCATCCTTAAGACTATGATACGGACGAGTATCATGTAGAAACAAACATTTGATGCATATTCTGAGATGATGGTACGGACGAGTACCAACTGGTTAACAAAGAACAAGGACCAATGTTGAATCTGTGGGGATATAAATGGCATATACGAGATACGGACGAGTATCTGTATAAGTGTAACATGAGTAGTGAGTATGAGTTTTGTATGGATGAGTGTTTAACTGCTGGGGAGGGTGACACGGACGAGTGTCAAAAGGAGAAAAGTATGATATCAACAAGTATATGGGCTGTAAAAGTGTAAGCGACTGCGCTGGGGATATGACACGGACGGGTGTCAAGGAATTGTATATACAAGTATAGGTGAGTGCTAAGAGGATGTCTCTGGCTTTCTACTGGGGTATGACACAGACGGGTGTCAGGACGTATCTGCAATACGGGTGATCTTGTTTGTAAAGGATATTCAGGCGACTTTACTGGAGAGTGATGACACGGACGGGTGTCAACTGGTGTTTGTGAATTGTGAGGCAACTGCTTTTGCTGGGACTCTGGTGGGGACCGTTTCTGTGTATTGATGAATGGTTATTATTCACAAGAGTCCGATTCACAACATGGCTTATGATTATGCTATGTGTTTGATTTTTGCAGTAATGCTCCGTATTGGATGGAATGCTACGCTTTGTGGGTGGATATGATGCGAATGCCATGGTTATGCAAAGATACCAAACCGGGATTCGAATCCCAAATGCCGCGAAGGTCACTGGTCGATCTATTTGAAGTGGACATCCCAGCTGGGGATGAGATCATTGGCAGATCTGATGATATGATATTTGCTCGGGGATATAGGTCACCGATTGACATATCCTTGTAATACAGGACCCAACTGGGGTTTGTAGAAGCCTTCTGTACTCTGTTGTGACTCCTTCATGCGTTGTTCTTCTGAGAAGAGGCCGAGGATTCTGTGGGGAGATGGTTCCCTGACTTCTGCATTCTGCTGAGGAAGAATGATTGACACTACAGCTGGGGAAATTGACAAGTGGCAACTGGCTGGGGAAAGTTGTTGGCAACTCAGCTGGGGAGAAAACACCTCTGGTGCCAAGAGTGAGTGTTGATTGGCCAGCTTGCTGAGATGTAACTTACACGCCCCAAGTTGCGTTCTGGATACCTGCAATCCTGCAAATATAAGGAAACGCACAAATGGTCCCGAGGTATCCTTTACTGGATTCCGCCATAGGAGTCAAGCACTTTCGAGAGTAAGTATATTCCCTGTAAGCATGTGTTTTTGAAGAAAAATATCTGTACTTATGCCATCAGTTTTTAGAGACATCAGACATCCTTTGCAAATAAAAATGTATAAGACGAGACATGACTGGAAAATCCGATTTTATTAATTCATGTGCCCTGAATTGGCAAGATACAGTCAATAGAAACAAATCTCCTAAAATGAAGAGACTGTTACAAATTGAGGAACAAAGTGCTGGCGATGTTGACGACGCTTTAAGGAGCTTCCTCTTCTGCTATGACTCGTATGACTTTTGACGTTCTTCTCGTCTTGCTTTCTGAAGAAGGCTGATTCTGATTGAAGCTTGATCCTTTCGAAGCTTAACAGGTTGTAGGCGATACAGACAAATTCAGAATGCGCTTATTCCCTTATTTTGCATGGATCGCCCTTTTGGGTTTTCAATCCATCGGGATACCCATTTTTGCCTGAGTTGTCCAATGCGGCTTTTCAACTCAGCGGGTGTACACATTTTTTTTATTTATTTTCCCTTACTTTTGCCCGAGTCTTTTATTCTGTTTTTGACTCGCCGGGATGCCCTATTTTTGCTTGGACTTACATTCTGTTTTTATGTCCAGCGGGTCATTTTATGCGAAGTATTTTTTAACTGCATCTGAATTCACAGGGGACGGGAAGTCTTCGCCATCCATGGTGCTGAGCATCAGTGCTCCACCAGAGAAAACTTTCTTTACCACGAATGGTCCTTCATAGTTCGGAGTCCATTTGCCCCTGTGGTCTGTATGAGGAGGGAGGATTCTTTTCAGCACAAGATCTCCTACCTGGTACTCTCGGTGCCTGACTTTCTGATCGAAGGCTCTCTTCATTCTTCTCTGATACAGCTGCCCATGACAAATTGCAGCCAATCTCTTCTCTTCAATCAGGCTCAGTTGTTCGTATCGGGACCGAACCCACTTTGCTTCGTTCAGCTTAACATCCATCAATACCCGTAGGGAGGGTAATTCAACTTCAACAGGTAGGACTGCTTCCATACCATACACAAGCTGATACGGTGTTGCCCCAGTGGATGTTCTGATTGACGTGCGGTACCCATGCAAGGCAAACGGTAGCATTTCATGCCAGTCTTTGTAAGTGACTACCATCTTCTGCACAATCTTCTTGATATTTTTATTTGCTGCCTCAACAGCGCCATTCATCTTTGGCCTATAAGGAGAAGAATTATGATGTTGGATCTTGAAGTCCCGGCACAGCTCTGCCATCATTTTGTTGTTCAAGTTGGAACCATTATCAGTAATGATTCGCTCGGGAACTCCATACCGACAAATGATATCTCTCTTCAGAAATCTGGCTACCACTTGTCTTGTAACATTTGCATATGAGGCTGCTTCAACCCACTTGGTGAAATAATCAATGGCAACCAGGATGAATCTGTGGCCATTTGAAGCAGTTGGCTCAATCTTGCCAATCATATCAATGCCCCACATAGCGAAGGGCCATGGTGAAGACATTATGCTCAAAGGATTGGGAGGCACATGCACCTTATCTGCATAAATCTGGCATTTATGGCATTTTCTGGCGTAAGCACAACAGTCTGCATCCATTGTGATCCAATAATACCCTGATCTTAACAGTTTCTTAGCCATGGCATGCCCTCCAGCATGGGTACCAAAGGATCCTTCGTGCACTTCATGCATCAACAAGTCTGCTTCTGTCTTATCAACACATCTGAGGAGTACCATATCAAAGTTCCTTTTGTATAAAGACCCATCAGTGTTTAGAAAGAAACTACCAGCAAGCCTTCTCAAAGTCTTCTTATCATTGGAAGATGCCCCAGGTGGGTATGTTTGATCCTCCAAGAAGCATTTAATGTCATGGAACCAAGGCTTATCATCTTTAACAACATCTGCTGCAAATACATATGCTGGTCTATCAAGTCTGGATACTGAAATCTGAGGCACAAAGTTGGCAGCTTGAACTTTGATCATGGATGAAATGGTAGCCAGAGCATCTGCGAACTGATTCTCGTCCCGAGGGATATACTCAAGCTTGACCGTTGTGAAGAAGGTCAATAACCTCCTTGTATAATCCCTGTAAGGTATCAGATGATCCTGATGGGTGTACCATTTTCCGTTGGTTTGATTAACTACCAGAGCTGAATCTCTGAATAAAGTCAATGTTTTGATCCTGAGGTCAATGGCTTCCTCAAGACCCATAATGCAAGCTTCGTATTCAGCTTCGTTGTTAGTGCAGTTGAAAGTGAGTTTTGCCGAGAAAGGCATGTGAACTCCTTTAGGTGTAATGAGTACTGCACCAACACCACGACCATTCATATTAACAGCCCCATCAAACATCATGGTCCATTCTTCTTCCGGGTCAGGCCCTTCAGTGTGAACAGGCTCTTCATGATCTTTTGCTTTTATGAACATGATGTCTTCATCAGGGAAGTCAAATCTCATAGGCTGGTAGTCATCAATGGGTTGCTCAGCAAGATATTCAGACAATACACTGCCCTTGATGGCTTTCTGAGAGGTGTACTGGATGTCATATTCTGTGAGGATCATCTGCCATCTTGCAACCCGTCCGGTAAGAGCTGGCTTCTCAAAAATGTACTTGACTGGATCCATCTTTGATATCAACAGAGTAGTGTGGGTCAACATATACTGTCTCAGTCGGCGAGCAGCCCACGCTAAAGCATAGCAAGTTTTCTCGAGCAGTGAATAACGTTGTTCACAGTCGGTAAACTTTTTGCTCAGGTAGTATATTGCATACTCTTTTCGACCAGACTCGTCATGCTGGCCCAGCACATACCCCATTGACTCTTCTAATACTGTCAAGTACATGATTAGAGGTCTTCCTTCAACTGGAGGCATAAGGATTGGAGGTTCTTGCAGATATTCTTTGATCTTATCAAAAGCCTTCTGGCAGTCTTCGTTCCACCTGACCGTCTGTTCTTTTCTCAACAGTTTGAACAAGGGCTCACAGGTTGCCGTAAGGTGAGATATGAACCGTGAGATGTAGTTCAATCGACCTAAGAACCCTCGAACTTCTTTCTCTGTTTTCGGTGCAGGCATCTCTTGAATAGCTTTGACTTTATCAGGGTCAACTTCAATCCCTTTCTCGCTTACAATAAAGCCCAGCAACTTACCGGATCGTACCCCGAATGTGCATTTGTTGGGGTTTAACTTCAATTGGTACTTCCTCAGACGCTTAAACAGCTTCAGCAGATTCACCAGGTGGTCTTCTTCAGTAAGGGACTTGGCAATCATGTCATCCACATAACATTCTACTTCTTTATGGATCATATCGTGGAATAATGTCACCATAGCCCGTTGATATGTTGCACCAGCATTCTTCAGTCCGAATGGCATTACCTTGTAACAGAACGTGCCCCAAGGTGTAATGAATGTTGTCTTCTCCATGTCTTCAGGTGACATCTTGATCTGATTGTATCCCGAAAATCCGTCCATGAAGGAGAATACCGCGAACTGAGCCGTGTTATCCACCAATACATCAATGTGAGGTAATGGGAAGTCATCTTTTGGGCTAGCTCTGTTCAGGTCCCGGTAGTCAACACACATTCTTACTTTGCCGTCTTTCTTAGGCACAGGTACTATGTTAGCAACCCACGGCGGATAGCTAGTCACGGCAAGGAACCCGACGTCCCATTGCTTTTGTACCTCTTCCTTGATTTTCATTGCCATGTCTGGGCGAGTACGGCGCAACTTCTGTTTAACTGGCGGGCATTCTTCTCTCAAAGGCAGCTTGTGCACAACAATGTCGGTGTCCAACCCTGGCATATCTTGATAAGACCAAGCAAACACGTCCACATATTCTTGAAGCAAGTCAATCAGTTGTCTCTTCACTGAGTCTTGCAGGCAGGCCCCGATTTTAACCTCTTTCACGTCTTCATCTGTACCAAGATTAATCACTTCAACCTCCTCCTGGTGAGGAGTAATAACCTTTTCCTCTTGTCTCAACAACCTGGCTAGCTCTTCAGGAAGCTCATATTCTTCTTCAACCCCTTCATCAGCTTGATTGATCGGATTGTCAAAGTCATACGAAGTCATAGCCGTGCTGTTGTCGGTGCTGTCTGGAAGGCACTCTCTGCAAGGGTTCAGTTTGTTCATTTTAGTGATTGATTTTAATCTTGTTTAGAAAAGTGAAATAAAGTTATCATTTTGAAAACATCGCCATTTATTTTTTGTACAAAAAGAGAAATGGAAAAACAGTGAGCGGAAAAGAAAAAGACTCATTTGCAAAAAGATGTCTGATATTTCATTGATTAATCTTGTTTGCACAAAAAGTACAGATGGCCCGATTACAAAATGAGTCTTGTCATCTTGGGCAAGATGCAAGACTTTGATGCATGCTATAAAATACAGGAAATAATAATTACTCTGCATGAGTAACTCTTATAATTTCCTGGGAAGACCAGTTTGAGATACTGCTCCCCGGGATCTTTGGACGAATCCAATTCTCCAGATTGCGCTCCTCTTCCAGCTCGTCTTCCAGACAGTTGACAGCATCAGGGGTGAGCATCCCCCCACTCACAAAGTTGGGCTCCTTTGCAGCCTCTGCTTGATCTTGTTGAGTTGGTTTGTAACCCAACCCAAATCTATCCTCTTTCTTCTCCACCGATAACAGTTTGCCCCAGCCTTGGGCGTTTCCTCCCTCAACAACCTTCCGGGCTTGTTGGTATGATGATATTGAAGTACCAGGCACAGCAGATGTTTCATTGATGTTCAAGGCTTCAAAACCCTGGCTCATTGTTTCATGGATCTCCCCATCCATCTCAATATACTTATAGGTAGCCAGGTGGCTGACAAAAATATCCTCTTCTCCACAGATTGTAACGATTTGACCCTCCCACTCATATTTTAACTTCTGGTGAAGGGTAGAGGTCACGGCGCCAGCGGCGTGAATCCATGGCCTACCCAATAGACAGTTGTAGGCAGGCTGTATATCCATCACGTAGAAGGTCGTTTTGAAGGTCTGCGGGCCAATTGTTATGGGCAATTCAATCTCTCCCAGAACCGATCTCTTCGAACCATCAAAGGCTCTCACCACCAGGTTGCTGGGTCTCAACGCCAACCCGTCATATTCTAGCTTCACCAGGGCCTTCTTAGGTAAGACATTGAGGGATGACCCCGTGTCTACCAGCACATGGGAAAGGACAACACCTTTACATTCCATGGTTATGTGCAAGGCTTTGTTATGGTTGCGGCCCTCCGTTGTCAAATCAGTATTGGTGAACCCTAGTCCGTGACTAGCATTAACATTTCCCACTACAGCTTCTAGCTGATTGACAGTGATCTCTTCAGGCACGTAAGCTGCGTGCAAGACTTTGAGTAGTGCATTCCGATGGGCTTCGGAGCACATAAGCAATGATAGGATTGAGATCTTGGAAGGCGTCTGATGAAGCTGATCCACTACTTTATAATCACTCTTTTTGATGATTCGCATGAACTCATCAACCTCTTGATCGAAGGGTGTTTTCAAGGCTTCTTTAACAGTCTGCTCTTCCTGCACCAAGCTTTTTCCTTTTGCTTTAGCAGCAGCTTCTGCTTCGGCAGTGGGTCTCTGAATTTGTGGAGCGAAAAGACGTCCGCTTCGAGTGAAGCCTCCGCCTCCTCCCACATTGTCAATTTGTGGTGCAGGGGTTGATGATTCAAAAGTGATTCTTTGTCCTTCACAGTACAGGTCAGAGTCGTAATGCCAGGGGATATCATTACTGCTTCCATAAGGTACTGGTCCAGGCACTGTGATAGTGACTGGACTGACTGCAGCTACGGAAGGAATTGTGATAGTCTGTGGATCGTAATAAATTGTGACTGGTGCTCTGATGGGAGCAGCACCTTCTGAATTGTAGGCAGAATTGTTTTCTGGATCGTAGAATATTGTGACAGTTGAGACATCTTCATGATTTGTTGCTGGTGTTGTAGGAGACATTGTTGGAAGGATGGATGCTGTTGTTGTAGGAGTTTCAAAATGGAGTGGTGCTGGAGTTGTAGAAGAAAAATTTGTTGATAACTGATCAGTTGAGATGATAGATGAAGCACTTGTTGATGAAATCGAAGAATTGTCAGGAACAATGGTTGTTGCAGTTGTAGGAGGTTCTGGAGTTATTGCTGATGAGATTGCTGGATTTGTAGGAAATGATGTGGTGATCTGGAGCTGGCCACTCTGTATGAGACTGTCTATGCCATTCCTCAGGTTATCGCACCCGTTGATTGAAATATTGCAGTAAGCACACCCCAACTCACACCCCGGGAACATTTGACATTCGAGGAGTTGAGCCTTGATTTCTACCAACGGTGTCCTGATCTGACCCACACTGGTTATTAAATAAGACGGCTTGTCTTCTTCAATAGCGTTAATTCTGGGACCACCGTGGTTTGGCATCGGGTTCTTATTGACATTGGGTGGTGGTGCGAAATTCAGAGCTTTTGAGTCTACCAGGTCTTGTACCTTCATGTGCAAAGCTCTGCACTTTTCTGTACTGTGGCCAGGTGCATTTGAATGGAAGGCACATCTGGCGTTGGAGTCATAATTCCTGGGTAGACTGTTGGGATCAGGAGGCGCCAACGTCCTTAGCTCAACTAGGTTGAGTTTCAGGAGTTGTGGCAGCAATGTAGCATATGGCATAGGGATCAGATCGATTACCCTGTTAGCTTGAGAAGGCCTCTGTTGGAATGGCCTTGACTGATTATTGTTGTTGGTGTTGCTGTTGTTGTAATTTCTCGGAGGATACTGATTCTGTTGATGGTACTGAGGTTGTTGTTGATAGTTTTGTTGCGGAGGTTGATAAACTGGCTGAGGATGAGCAGGAGCGGGAATGGTGACTGCTGCCACTGATCTGTGAACATATTGGGGCCTGCCCTTGTTGGTGTGGATGGCATTAGTCTCACCAGTCCTTCTTGGGCCTGTAAAAGGCTTTCTTGTACTACTGGACGAGCTTGCACCGTTGTCTGAGATCTTACCCATCTTTAACAGGCTCTCAATTCTCTCCCCAGCTATGACAACATCTGCAAAGCTAGTGGAAGAGAAAGCAGCCAGCCTGTCAATATATGTCCCCTGAAGGGTGTTCATAAACATGTCAGCCATCTCCCTTTCTGACATAGGTGGCTGGACAGCAGCAGCAAGCTGTCTCCATCTTTGAGCATACTCTCGGAAACTCTCTCTAGATGACTGTGACATTCCCATTAGGAGGGTCCTGTTGGGTGCCATATCCAGATTATATTGATACTGTCTGATGAAGGCCTCTGCCATGTCCTTCCAGCACCTAATAGTTGCTCTTGTCAGATGGGAATACCATTCTCTTGAAGCTCCAGTCAGGCTGTCCTCGAAATAGAACATCCACAGCTTCTCGTCCATGGTATAGGCTTTTAGCCTTCCGAGAAAAGATTGTAGATGGGTCCGGGGACAGGAAGTCCCATTATACTTCTCAAAGCATGGTGGCTTAAACTTGTGGGGAATCCTAACCCCGTCTACCAAGCCCATATCCATAACATCAAAACCCAAAGAGTTTTGAGACTCTAAGGATCTTAATTTCTCAGCTATCTCATCCAGCCTTCTATCATAGGCCTCTTCCCCGGCTCCCATTACTGTGAATTGGTCCTCTTGGGGGTCTTCTTGCAGTACCCTGGCTGCAGTGGCGGTCCCTTGAACATTTGCAGGGATGTTGACCTCAGGATGGAGGTGTGGTCCAAAGACTGGGGGATTGACATGAGGTTGGACCCTCTCATTGTTGCTCGTGCCAGCAGTCCCTACATGTGGTTCCTCTTGATTTTGCCTTTCCACCATGGCTCTCAATCTTTCTTGGCTCCGAGCCATGTTGTTCATCACTTCCATAAACTGAGTCATCTGTGTTCTCATTTCCAATCTTTCGTTTGCCATTTGATTTCTGACCTCTGCAAGGTCCTGCTGTACCTGATCCATTTGTATGCCCGGAAGGTTGTTACGGGTTGGATAACGGTGCGGACGGTTGAGGGGAAATACCCGGCGCCGAGCAATAGTTCCTGAGCATCACAACAGAGTTAGCAACAACAAAACAAAAACCTACAAAACAAACAAAGGGTTAGCATGCAATGCAGTATGCTTATTTGTTTTCAAGGTATCCGGCTTGGCATTCAGTTTTGACCCTTCCAGACCCTTGAAGATGATGCTGTTGATGTTGCTTTCGAAGTAAACTCGGATGGAACAAACTAATACATATATTACAAAAGACAAATGTTACATAGTTTGTTTACAAATACAAGCCCTCCAAGGGGTCAAAATACATTACGAAAAAAAATAAAAGTACATGGAAAGGAAGAAGCAACAAGCAAATGGTCAAACACCAAGACCAAACTCATCCTCCCGAACTTCCTTGAGAAGTGCTTCGGTCACAGGATCAGCTGGACGTTCCGTGAGGTTCCTGATAAGGAGGTTCCGGGTAGTAACAGCTGCAGTTAGCTTCTTGTGCTGACTTTGGTCCTTTGACCTCTTCACTCCAACTTTGATCTTTAGCTCTGATATCTCCCTCTGGGCTGCTGCCAGGGCTTCTTGCTGCTCTTTTGCACTAGCTTCCATCTGCTCTATCTTGTCTTGGACCCTCTTGTCCTCCAGAGTACGAGCCTCGGTGATCCTGACCCACCTAGCCTGACCCTCCTTCAGATACAAGTCTGTCCTGGCTTTCTGGAACTGGGCTTCTTTGCAAGCATTCTTCAAAATCTGTTCTCCAGCCCTAGACTTCTTAATGTAATCCTCAGACTTCTCAATTCTAGCCAGATGCTCCACCTTCAACTTCTCCAACCTTTCAATATCCAACCTACCATCACTCCTCTCCCAGAGGGTCTTCTGCAGAGCTTGAGTCAGCTTCTCATTTCTCTCTTTCAACTTCTCAAACTCCTCTAAGCTGACAGTTGCTGGAGGTGGTGTTGTGGAAGGTCCAGGCATATCTTCTATAGTAAAGGGCATCCCAGAGAATTGAGCCCTGGCATGGGACCAATCATAGTATTGTGCTGATGCTACATTGTTACACTTCCCCAGGATGGTCACCCCTTTAGTCTGCACATTGTCCCAGGCCCAGGCTGCCTGCCTAACAATAGCCAGATTAATCTTGTTTTCACAATAAAGAGTCTCAACCAAGTCCTGTGCCTTAGGAGTGTGGACCAGTGCGTAGCCCAGTTGTCTTTTGAACAGCAGAGGGTTGTAATTAATACTACCCTTAACTCCTATTAGGGGCACATTGGGAAAATGCCCACAGCTGGTGATGATATCCCTGCCTTTTGTGCTTTGAGTGCACCACCTGATATCAGCTGAAGTTAGAGTAGTAAGTCTTCCAGCCCAGTTTTTCTGCTGATGAGGGTTCAAAAATGCATCTGTCTTGGGCAAATGCCTGAGAAGCCAAGTATGGAACAAAGGAGCACAACATCTTACTAATCTTCCCCTCTGCTTTTCATTCCTCTGATGCACTGAATAGTAGAGATCCCCCAATAAAGTTGGCACTGGGTTCTTCAGGATGAAAAGATGGATTGCATTCTCACTAATGAATCGAGGCTCATCTGCAAATAATACAATCCCATATATACTCAGGGCCAGCAAAGCACAGACTGCTTTCCACTCTCCTAAAGAAGCTTTCAGGGTAGCTTGAGAGATCAAGAAATCCAGATGCAGGCCAGGGATTCCAGCCTTAGAAGTCATATGCTGCCCAATCAAGACTGGTTCCAGATGCAAGGCCTTTGCTACCTCTTCATTACCAGGAAAGACCATCTCAGGGTTGAAAGGGACTCCACCCCTGATAGGTATACCAACTAATGAGGAGTACTCTTCCAATAAAGGGCCCAACTGAAAGTTCTGAAAAGTAAAACATCTCAGTGGGGGATCATAAAACTGAAGGCAAGTGTGGATCAGGCTTCTCTGTGAGGGGTCCAGATCCATAACCATATCAAGTATATCTCCATGGTGTTCCCTGAACAATGGTATATGGTCTGGAGTGATCAGGGTCTGAATCTTCCTGATGTCTGCTAACTTTGGCTGGAAGAAGTGGTAGGTAATGTTGCTCTTTTTAGGTGCCATGATGTTGAGACTGAGTAGAGACAAGTGCTGATGATGATACTGAAGAATGGGCCACTGATTGGCTGAAGTAGATAGCTGATAGCTGAAGCAAGTGCTGATGAAGATAGGTCAATACTGAAGATGGGGTCAAAACCAAAACCAAATGAAGATGGATACCCTGAAACACAAATAAGCAAATGTCAATATGATGCAATGATTATGTATGCAAATGATATGCAAGGGTTTGTGACTGAGCTGGATCTGATTAAGTGCTCTGATATAAGTCCATGTGTGTAAGAAATCCAGATGGAGGTCTATAAGTCCAGTAACCAAGGTGGGGGACTCAAATAAAGAGCCACATGTCCAGGGTTTAGAATCACAAGAACTGTTCCAACATGGAGTATTCTTAACCAAATCAAAGTAACAGGGTATTCTGAGGTCAAGGTACCTGCAAACCTGTAAACAGCCCAACCCCCTCACAGGTGGTGTTCTAAAACAAGGATCCTCAGACTTGGATCAGTTATGAGAAGTGTAAACACTTCTAACCCGGAGGTACAGTGTTTACAATAACCATAAAAGTTCCTCCTCTAATTCACCTCAGTTTCTGAAGGTCAATACTAAAAGGTCATCCAGACTTAGCAGGCTTCCCAGATAGCCCTAGCATTGCAGGAAATCTGCAACACAGAGTTCTCAAGAAGAAACCCATATCTGAACCGTGTTTCATATTCCCGCACCAGACCGAGATGGAATGGGAAAGAATATGATTCACTCTAGCCTAGGTGTCACTCAGGTCCCAGGTATAGGACCTTAAACTCTCAATAGAACACCCACCCACCAAAGCAAACAAACAGATCCAGCCAGCAGCACAGTATGACAATATGATATAACGCAAAGCTATAAAGAAAGCAGTAAACAACTGTACATAAAGCAAAAATAAATACAAATATACCAACACAAATAAGCACATAACACCCCAGTAAGCACAAATCAAACAAGCGCTAGGAGGAACCCACAAAAAGAACCAGAAGCCCTGGTTACAGTATAAGTATCCCCAGCAGAGTCGCCAAGCTGTCGCTCCCGATAAATGGGAATGGCCCAGATAAAGGTACAGACGCGAACGGTCGGCGAAAGGAGGAATGAGAACACACAACAGTGAACTCACTGGAGGAGAAAAGAGTCGCCAGCTAGGCATTTTTATCCCGGAGGAAAGGCAATGCTGCATAGACCTAGAAAAAGATGGATAAGACGGTTGCGAACCAGAGAGACTGAGAAAGGGGGTTGGTTACAACCTGGGAAGGTATTAGCACCCAGATTGTCCGTCGTACTCGACGGGATCCACGCTTAAAAGATTTGTGTTTTAAAGGGGTAGTGTCAGTGCAATTTGTGTGTATAAAAGAGCTGGAAAGGGATGTACAGGTGTCAGTGTAAAGGGTGTGTAAAGTGTGATATATACAGTGTCAGTGTAAGGATAAGAGTGAAATGCTCATGACTATGAGGCTTAAAAGAATGATGTTGGAAAGAGGGGGAATATACAGAGACTTTTGTTCGATAACTGTTAAGTTATGCCTACGTATCCTCTCGTGCAATGAGGAAGTCAGAACACCGTAGTTCGACCCAAAGAGACTGAAAGATGAATTGACTGATGAACTGCTTGCTTGTCTATGCTCAAGTGTATGACCTGTCTGGCTCAGGTGCTAACTGTCTTGCATTAGACGGAAGAAGCGAGTTCTCGTTTGTGATTGAATGAGGTGAGAAAAGAATCCCGGAGGAGACGATTATTGTTTGTTTTTGAGTTTTCAGTCTTTTATTGCTTTTGAAAGTTTGTCATAAGTTAATGAGCTTAAGCCTAAACCAATGGGTTAGTAAACTCATCACATCATCCCTCTGATTAGGGGTAATGAGAATACCTTAAGTGTGAAGTCAGCTTCTCACACTTAATCACCTTTGATGCAGAATTAAGTTCATTAACTTACTTATGATTATTTAGATGTTTTCGGTGTTTTTGTCTAGTGTTGAGTAATGAGATTAAGCCATAATCAGGGATTAAACAGACTCATTACACCATCCTAATAGAAGGATAATAGATGAGGATGTTCAAGCTGAGGAAAGCTCCTCAACTTAATCTATGATTAGGGATTAAGCCCATGACAAAACAAGCCTTTATTAGATGGATTTTATTTAATGATATGATGATGAAGGGAGTTTTATGGTTTGTAAGACAACTTGAGGGGGACTTGTCCATTAACACTAGGGTTAGTCCTTCTTAACCAATTAAGGAAGAATTAGAACCCTAATGCAAGGCCCAAGTTACAAGTGTGATGTCTTGATGATTATTAAGTGAATTTATTAAAGGAGTTAAACACATTAAGGGTTTAACACTTAGGATTAAAGTTATACACTCCATCCTAAGAGAAGGATGCAGGCATAAGCTTAATCACAAAGCCTTAAAGCCTTTAGGGTTTAGTCCCTGATTATGAGATGAGAAGAGAAGACTCAAGAGAGACACAAAGGTAAAACTAAAAGGGGAGACTAATCAAAACCCTAATCATTGTCATGCTTGGTTGTTCCTAAGGTTTGTGAGGTTTTCAAGAGAAATCTTCAATGGAACCACCAGGAAGCAGATGAAAGGATCAAGAGAAGCAAAGCAACTTGCTTCATTCAAGAAGTCAAGTCACTTGAGGAAAGAAAGTGGGAAGAAGAAGAATGAGCAAGCTCAAACCCAAACACATATAAAAATGCAGCATGGATGCAAGAGAGATGAAAAGAAAAGTTGTGAGAAGTGAAGGCAAATTCACTTCTCAAAATCACTTACCACCTGAAAGGTTAGAAAAGAAATGCAATGCAATGCAAAATGGGATGAGATGACATGATGAGAAACAAAACCAGAAGCATATATGAGATGATAATGATGCTATGAGATGCTACAAACATGAAACAATATGTGAGGATGATCATACAAGTTTATGGATGCAAATGAAACAAGTTAGGAAGCATGGGCATACATGAAAAGTTATGAAGTGCACATGGCATACAACATGGCAAATACATGATGCAATGATCAAACATGCTTTCAACATGTCTTATGATGTTAAATGAATCAAATGGAGGCATGGAATGTCATGGCAAGTCATGTTATGCAAGAGAATGCAAGATGGATGCATATGGAAGCCCAAATTAGGGTTTATGATCAAAGCATCAAACAAAAACCAAAATCAGAAGCAAACCACATTACAAAAAAATGAAAATGCACTCAAAGGACCCCTAATCCTATACTAACCCACTGCCCAAAGGAGAGGTCTCAACTCTTAACCAATTTCATGTTATGATTTTTCTAAGTTTTTTAGGGTTTTAGGGTTCCTAAACAAGAAAATTAACAAACAAATTGAAAATGAAAGATCAAATCATGGCCATTTAATCTCACAAACTACATGCTAAACACAATGCAATGCAAAAAGAATCAATGTCCAACTCTTCATGGATAGGCAGAAATGATTTTTGGAATTTTGGATCAAATTAATGCATAAAAATGATTTTAAATCAATGAAAAATTCTCAAAATGCATCAAGATCAAAAAATAAATTTGGTTTGAAGGTTGGACAATGTTTCTAAATGTCTTAGAACATTTCATGAATTTTTTGGTGATTTTTAAATACCTAAAAACATTTTTAATAAATTAATTTTCATTAATCAATTAAAAATAATCTTTTAAATATTTAAAAATACCTTTTTAATGCTAAAAATGAAAATAAAAATATTTTTGTGTCATAAAAATTAATGAAAGTCTTGAGAAAAAGTTTCATAATTTTTAGACAATTTTTACTATTTTTAATAAATCATGCAAAACAAATGAGAAAAATGTGAAAATAAAATGAAAATAAATGAATTAATGAGAAGTCAGCTGATCCAAGGGCCTGAATTCAAAGTCACACGCGCGGGAGTTGACTAGGCGCGCATCTGGACGGCCTACATTCAAACTCAGCTAATCAATGCTTATGCCCTAATTACGCCGTTAAACACTTTCAGATGACCGGAACAGTGTTCCGGTCATCTTCTCCGTTCACCCCAAACCTCAAACTCCTCTAAAACGTATCTAAAACAAAATCTAAAAACACAGAAATGATTCCCACTCACTCACGAATCAGAACCCCAAATCAAAACAAATTTATTCTTCCTACAAAGGCCGAATCGAAGCAAACAAGAACTAGGGCAAAAAAGTTTCAGAGACTAATTAAACTCTCATCTCTCCACCATTTTCAAAACTAAAAGCATCAGGACAATCAGTGAAGCATATAGAACAACTTAGGAACTTAAAAAATGATTTCTGGAAAAAATGTTCTTGAGCTACCTGAGTTTCGAAGCTTTCACTCTGGTAACTTTCAGACCTCCTCTCCTTGTGAAATCCACTCCTTATGACCCCTTGATGATGCTTGAATGCTTGGAAGAAATTTATGCAGGCTAGTTGAAGAGTTTGAACAGCTTCTGCTCAAGCTCAGTTGAAAATGGTGATGGTGATTCAGGCTGTTTCAGGCATGGGTGAATGGTTCTTTGTGGTCAGGGTGATGTTTTGAGAAGGTTTGTGGAGCTTGTTTGGGTGTTTGTGAGCTGTGGGAGATGTTTCGAAGGAAACTGCAGATTGGGGTGAAAATGGAGAAACAATGTTCTTGCTGGTTTCAGGCTTGGTTCTTTGTTGGTTTTGGCTCAATGGAACATGGTGAAATGATTGGTGAAGTTGGTTTGAATGTTTGTGGTTTGTGCAAAAAGTTTCGAAGAGAAATGCAAAATGGGGTGTGTTTTGTGTATGTGATACTATGGTGTGTTTCAGCTTGGCCTCTTGATATGTTTGGCTTGCAAATGGATAGTATAAAATAATCCTATAGGTCAGATGATTTGACCTGGCCTTTATTGATTGGTAAGTTCACTTTTGCCAAAAGTCCACTCTTTGTGTAAGGAAAGCATGGGCTTGGTTCTAGGCTAGTACAAAGCATGGGGCTGCGCAGCAAGGGTGAGGGGAAGGGCTAGCAAGGTTCAGCATTCAAGACATCAAGTTGGTGAGGTGTTATCATGAGTTTTGCAAGTTGTTTCAACTTTGGTTCACATGTGATTTCCTTGTCCAACAAGCCATAAACCATGAGAAACTTGGTTCAAATCTGATTTTTAAGAGTTGCATGATGCTTGTGTAATGGTTTGATGATAATTAGAAGTTACAATTTGCCTTGGTTCATGATTTTGCAAATTTTCTTTTTAGTGCACAACTTGAAAATTAGTGATTTTTGCCAACTTTGTCACACCATAACTTTTGATCCAAAATGAATTAGGTCATGTTCTTGTACTTTTTGAAAAGGGAAAAATGTATTCTACAACTTTCATGACCAAAGTTTTTTCATTTGAAGCATTTTTGGATCAAAAAGCAAGGCTTGAAAAATGGCATAAAATGACATATTCTTGAAAAGTCAACCATGCCCTAAAAAGTCAACTTTGCAAAAACTCCAAATTCTTGATTTTTGTGAACTTCAACCTTCTTCCATGATCAAATAAAGATCATATACACTCAAAATGATGAAGATCACCCCTTGGTTGGGTCATTGGGGGCCTCAGATGCCCTGATTTTGCACTGACTTGTCCAGAAAGTCAACCTCTGATCAGATGACTTCCCCATGGAATTTCTTCATGAAAATTGATATGCATACTCCCTATACCATATAAAGACCAATGGAAACAAGAATGACCAAAAAATTTGAGGTTATGGCCTCTGAAACCAAAACCCTAATTTTAGGTCAACTGTGCAGTCAAACTTGGCTCTGCTTCCACACCAATCCCAGTTCTTGTGATTCTTTGGCATTTTTGACTTTTGAGAGGATGTAATATGATGCTTGAACACACATGGACCCCTTTGAAGTGATTGGTGGCCTTTGGAGTGGCTCAGGAGGCTCTAGATTGCTCAGATCACAAACCCTAGGTGCAGATGACTTAGAAACTATGCAGTGAATCAAAAATGAGATATGAGATGATATGATTGTGTTTATGCATATGAAATGATCACAAGCCATGGTGTGAATGGGTGAGGGAAAATTTGGGGTGTTTACAACTACCCCTTTAAAACACAAATCTTTTAAGCGTGGATCCCGTCGAGTACGACGGACAATCTGGGTGCTAATACCTTCCCAGGTTGTAACCAACCCCCTTTCTCAGTCTCCATGGTTCGCAACCGTCTTATCCATGTCTTTCTAGGTCTATGCAGCATTGCCTTTCCTCCGGGATAAAAATGCCTAGCTGGCGACTCTTTTCTTTTCCAGTGAGTTCACTGCTGTGTGTTCTCATTGTCCCTTTCGCCGACCGTTCGCGCTTGTACCGGGATGCAAATCTTCGGGAGCGACACCTGACAATAGCTAGATTAGGCTTAATCTCACAATAAAGGGTTTCAACCAAGTCTTGTGCTCTAGGAGGGTGGACCAATGCATAGCCCAATTGTCTTTTGAATAGGAGAGGGTTGTAGATGATGCAACCCTTCACTCCTATCAGGGGTACATTGGGGAACTGCCCACAACTAGTAATGATGTCCCTGCCCTTGGTGCTCTGAGTGCACCACCTGATGTCAGCTGAGGTTAAAGCAATGAGTCTTCTATCCCAATTTTTTTGCTGGTGAGGATTCAAGAATGCATCAGTCTTGGGCAAGTGTTTGAGCAACCAGGTATGGAATAGGGGATCACAGCACCTCACCAACCTTCCTCTTTGCTTTTCATTCCTTTGGTGAACAGAGTAGTAGAAATCTCCCAGTAAGGTGGGCACTGGGTTCCTCAGAATGAAAAGATGGATTGCATTCTTGCTAATAAACTTAGGCTCATCTGCAAATAATATAACCCCATATATGATAAGGGATAATAATGCACAGACTGCCTTCCATTCTCCCAAGGAGGCCTTCAAGATAGCCTGAGAGGTCAAGAAATCCAAGTGTAGACCAGGAATTCCAGCCTTTGCTGTCATGTTCTGCTCAATCAAAGAGGGTTCTAGATACAATGCCCTTGCCACCTCTTCAATACTAGGAAAGTCCATCTCAGGGTTGAAGGGGACTCCACCCCTGATAGGTACACCAATCAGTGATGAATATTCTTCCAACAAAGGTCCCAACTGAAAATCCTGGAAGGTGAAACACCTCAGAGGAGGATCATAGAACTGCAGGCAAGTATGAATCAAGCTCCTCTGGGAAGGGTCCAAATCCATAACCACATCAAGGATGCCTCCATAATGTTCTCTGAATAGTGGTATATGGTCTGGAGTAATCAGGGCCTGGACCTTCCTGATGCCAGCCAGCTCAGGCTCAAAGAAATGGTAGGAGATGTTGCTCTTCTTGGGTGCCATGTTGCTGAAGAAGAGCTGAAACAGATGCTGATGATGGAGAAAAATACTGAAGATGGGCCACTGACAGGCTGATACTGGTGATGCAGGTGACTGAAGCAGGTAGTTGATGAGGATAGCTGAAGCAGATACTGGTGAAGATAGGTCTATGCAGATGAAGGGGTCAAAACCAAGCCAAAATATAGTATGGATACCCTGAAAAACAAATAAGCAAATGTTAAATGATGCAATGATGATGTATGCAAATGATATGCAAGGGTTTGTGATCAAACTGGATCTGATTAACTGCCTTGATATAGGTCCATGTATGTTCAAGAAATCCAGATGGAGGTTCATAAGTCCAGTAACCAAGGTGGGGGACTCAAATAAAGAGTCACATGTCCAGGGTTAAAAATCACAAGAACTGTTCCCAAAATGGAGTACTCTTAATCAAAACAAAGTAACAGGGTATGCTGGGGTCAAGGGTACCTGCAAACCTGTAAACAGCCCAACCCCCTCACAGGTGGTGTTCTAAAACAAGGATCCTCAGACTTGGATCAGTTATGAGAAGTGTAAACACTTCCAACCCGGAGGTACAGTGTTTACAATAACCATAAAAGATCCTTCTCTAATTCACCTCAGTTTCTGAAGGTCAATACTAAAGGTCATCCAGACTTAGCAGGCTTCCCAGATAGCCCTAGCACTACAGGAAATCTGTAGCACAGAGTTCTCAAGAAGAAACCCATATCTGAACCGTGTTCCATATTCCCGCACCAGACCGAAATGGAATGGGAAAGAACATGAACCACTCTAGCCTAGGTGTCACTCAGGTCCCAGGTATAGAACCCCACCAAACAAAGCAACAAAACCAGATCCAGCTAGAACAGTATGACAGTATGATGTATATAAAGCTGTAAAGAAAGCAGTAAACAAATTGTACATAAAGCAATAAATATACAAACACAAATAGCACATAACACCCCAGTAAACACAAACCAAACAAGCGCTAGGAGGAACCCACAAAAAGAACCAGAAGCCCTGGTTACAGTATAAGATTCCCCAGCAGAGTCGCCAAGCTGTCGCTCCCGATAAAAGATGAGAGGGGCTCAAATATGGTACAGACGCGAACGGTCGGCGAAAAGAGAAAGGAAATGAATAGAGTCGCCAGCTAGGCATTTTTATCCCGAAGGAAAGGTAATGCTGCATAAACCTAGAAAGATATGGATAAGACGGTTGCGAACCAGAGAGACTGAGAAAGGGGGTTGGTTACAACCTGGGAAGGTATTAGCACCCAGATTGTCCGTCGTACTAGACGGGATCCACGCTTAGAAGACTTGTGTTTTAAAGGGGTAGTGTCAGTGAAAACTGTGTATCAAAGCTAGAAAAGAATACAAGTGTCAGTGTAAAAGAAATGTGAAGTGTATAGGAGAAGTGTCAGTGTAAGAACAAAGATGAAATGCTCATGACCATGAGGCTAAAGGAATAAGACTGGAAGGAGGGGGGAATATACAGAGACTTTTGTTCGATAATTGTTAAGTTATTCCTACGTATCCTCTCGTGCAATGAGGAAGTTAGAACACCGTAGTTCGACCCAAAGAGACTGAAAGATGAATTGAGTGATGAACTGCTTACATGCCTATGCTCAAGTGTATGACCTGTCTGGCTCAGGTGCAAACTGTCTTGCATTAGACGGAAGAAGCAAGTTCTCGTTTGTGAGTGAATGAGATGAGAAAAGAATCCCGGAGGAGACGATTGTTGTTTGTTCTTTTTGTGTTTTCAGTCTTTTATTGCTTTTTGAGGTTTGTCATAAGTTAATGAGCTTAAACATAAAACAATGGGTTAGTAAACTCATCACATCTTCCCTCTGATTAGGGGTAATGAGAATACCTTAAGTGTGAAGTCAGCTTCTCACACTTAATCACCATGGTGTAGGATTAAGGTCATTAACCTACTTGTGATTATTTAGATGTTTTTGTTGTTTTTGTTTAGTGTTAAGTAATGATATTAAGCCATAATCAAGGATTAAACAGACTCATTACACCATCCTAATAGAAGGATAATAGATGAGAATGTTTAAGCTGAGGAAAGCTCCTCAACTTAATCCATGATTAGGGATTAAACTCATGACAAAACAAAGCCTTTATTAAGTGGATTTTAGTTAATGATAAGTTGATGAAGTGAGTTTTAGGGTTTGTAAGACAACTTGAGGAGGACTTGTCCATTAACACTAGGGTTAGTCCTTCTCAACCAATTAAGGAAGAATTAGAACCCTAATGCAAGGCCCAAGTTACAAGCTTGATGTCTTGATGATTATTAAGTGAATTGATTAAAGGATTTAAACACATTAAGGGTTTAACACTTAGGATTAAAGTTATACACTCCATCCTAATAGAAGGATGCAAGCATAAGCTTAATCACAAAGCCTTAAAACCTTTAGGGTTTAGTCCCTGATTATGAGGTTAGAAGTGAAGACTCAAGGATGAAACAAAGGTAAAAGCTAAATGGGGGACTAATCAAACCCTAATTATTGTCATGCTTGGTTGTTACTAAGGTTTGTGAGGTTAACTAGAGAAATCTTCAGAGGAACCACCAGGAAGCAGATGAAAGGAGCCAAGGAAGCAAAGTAACTTGCTTCATTTAAGAAGACAAGTCACTTGAGGAAAGAAAGTAAGAAGAAGAAGAAAAAGCAAGCTCAATCTCAAACACAAAACAAAATGCAGCAATGATGCATAAAAGGGATGAAAAGAGACTGTGAGAAGTGAAGGCAAATTCACTTCTCAAAGTTACTTACCACCTGAAAAGTTAATGAAAGGAATGAAATGCTATGCAAAATGAGATGAAATGGGATGATGTAGAACAAAACCAGAAGCATGTATATGATTCTAATGATGCTATGAGATGATGCACACATGAAACAAAGCATGGGGATGATCATACAAACATATGGATGCAAGAGAAGCATGCTCAGAACCATGAACATACATGAAAAGTTATGGAATGCAAATGACATACAACATGGCAAATGGATGATGCAATGATCAAACATGATTCTAATATGTCTTAAGATGTCTAATGAATCAAATGGATGCATAAAATGTCATGGCAAGTCATGGTATGCAAACAAATGCAAGATGAATGCAAAAGAAAGCCCAAATTAGGGTTTATGATCAATGCACAAAACAAAAATCAAAACCAGAAGCAAACATCATGATAAAAAATTGAAAATGCATTCAAAGGAACCCTAAACCTATACAAACTCATTGCCCAAAGGAGGGGATCCAACTCTTAACCTAGTGAGAGTTATGAATTTCCTAAGATTGCTAGGGTTTTAAGGTACCTCATCAAGAAAAATGCAAAACAAAATGAAAATGCAAGATCAATTCATGCCAATTTTATCCTATAAACTACATGTTATGCAAGATGCAATGCAAAGAGAATCATTGTCCAACTCTCAATGGTTAGGCAGAAATGAATTTTTGAAGTTTGAAACAAAATAATGCCTTGAAATGAAATTAATTCCATTAAAAATTGTCAAAAGACATCAAGATCAAAAAAGAAATTTAGTTTGAGGGTTGGACAATGTTTCTAAATGATTTTAAAGGTTTCATGAATTTTTTGGTGATTTTTAAATACCTAAAAGTATTTTTAATTAATTAATTCTCATCAATTAATTAAAAATAATCTTTTAAATGATTTAAAAATAATTTTTAATGCAAAAATTAAAATAAAAATGTTTTTGGTTTCTGAAAATTAATAAAAGGTTCAATAAAAATTTTCAGAATTTTTGAACAATTTTTGCTATTTTAAATAAATGGAGAAAAGAAATGATATTAAATGAAATAAAAAATAGGATAAAATGAAAGTATTTAAAAGGGAAGGCCAAAATTTGATCTGGGCTTGGTCTGGTTGACTGCGCACCAGATCCAAGGGCCCAAATTCAAACCTGGCTAATTTGACTTATGAATTAATTAAACAGAAATTAAAATAAGTAATCAGGGATTAGGGTTTCTAATGACACATCCCAGCCATTCAATCACGCGCGGGAGAGACCATCCAACGCTCCTCATTCAAACCTCATTAATCACTCAGATTAGGGCTAATCAACTTTAGGTGGCCAGAGAAGACTTCCGGTCGTCTTCTCCGGCGAACCAAAACCCTAGATTTTGCTATAGGTCACCAAACATGAAATTTCTTCCACAGAAATGATCCTGCCCCCCATCTAAACCTAACCCCTCTTTCAAAAATCATTTATTTTCAATGACAAGCTTGAATCGAAGACAAATATGAAACACGGGCAAACTTTCAGAGAGACATGAAATGGTCATCTCTTACTTATTTTCAAATCTAAATACATCCAGATGATCAGTGCAACATATAGATTCAATTTGTAACAAGAAAATGAAGTTCTGAGAAAAAATTTCTTGAGCTATACCTGAGATGGAAACTTCAGGTTCTGGGCTTTCTGGGCTTTTCTCTTATGCAAACTGACTCCAATGATCCCCCTTGTGCTAATGGCAAGCTTGAATGGAGTTTAGACAGGCTGTTTTGAGAGGTTTAGTTCTGGTGTATCAGAAAATGAGGTTCTTGTGTGGGCTGTTTCAGATCATTGTGAGGGGTGGGATTTGTTCTATGGATGATTTCTGGTTGATTGGTGAAGAAAAAATGAATGTTTGATGGTTGTGGAAGGAGATTCGAAGAGAGGAAAGTTTTGACAGTTTTTGGAGTGTGCTGCAATGTGTGTGTTTCAGGCTTGCTTCTCTCTTGTTTTATGACCCTTAGGCAATCCATAAACAATCCCAGCAATCTAGGAGGGCAGGTGTGCACTGTGGGATTGGTATGGGATGAATGGCCAAAAAGTCAAGTTGATTTGTACTTGCAGCATGGGCTATGGCAGAAGCAGTCTAGAGGCTTGTCCTGCCTCAGCTTGAGTCAAGGATGGCCCTTGGATGGCTCATGAAAGGCTGCTGCATCTGGATCATGAGCTAGAGGAGTTTTTGCAACTTGCCCACTTGTGACATTTCATGATTTTGGCTATGTGAATGTGAGAAACTTTGCTGGATTTTTGATGTGGGATGCTTCATTAGGTCATGGCAATGCATTAAAACCAGCTAGTGATCACACAACTCCTTTGAGAATGATTTTGCCAAAAATCCCTCTTTGCATCTTCATGTAAAATGATTTATGGCTATGTGAAGATCAAGGCCAATGAATGAGAAATCCCTTGGGCCAATTCTGATTTTAGGTCATGCATTGCATTGGTATGATGATTAGAGGTCATGTTGAAGTCACATAAAGGCTTGCCATAAGAAATTGCAAGTTTTCCATTTTGTGCAAAAGTGGAATTTCAATGATTTTGCCCAACTTTGCAAGGCCATAACTTTTGATCCAAAATGAATTAGGTCATGTTCTTGTACTTTTTGAAAAGGGAATGACCCATTCTACAACTTTCATGACCAAAGTTTTTCCATTTGAAGCATTTTTGAATCAAAAAGCAAGGGTTGAAAAAGTTTCCTAAAATGGCAATTTCATTAAAAGTCAAACTTTCCCAAAAAGTCAACTTTGCAAATGACTTGAAATTCTTCAATTTTGTGAACTTCCAACATCTTCCATGATCAAATAAAGATCATACACAATAAAAATGATGAAGAACAACCTCTGGTTGGGTCATTGGGGGCCTCAGATGCCCTGATTTTACACTGACTTGCTCAGAAAGTCATCCCTTGATCAGATGACTTCCCCATGGAATTTCTTCATGAAAATTGATATGCATGCTCCCTATACCATATAGAGACCAATAGAAACAAGAATGACCAAAAAAATTGGAGTTATGGCCTCTGAAACCAAAACCCTAATTTTAGGTCATCTGAGCAGTCAAACCTGGCTCTGCTTCCATACCATTCTCAGTTCTTGTGATTCTTTGACATACTTGACTTTGAGAGGATATAATATGATGCTTGAACATACAGGGATCCCTTTGAAGTGATTTATGACCTTTGGAGTGGCTCAATAAGCTCTTGGATTTCTCAGGTCACAAGCCCTAGATGCAGATGACTTAGAATCAATGCAGTGTACAAAAAATGTGGTATGAGATGCTATGATTGAACTTATGTATATGAAATGATCACAAGCCATGGAGTGAATGGGTGAGGGCAAATTTGGGGTGTTTACAGGTTCCATTGTTTGGGGCCTCACATGCCCAGATTTTGACTTAACTTGCTCAAGAAGTTACCCAGTGAACAAATGACTTCCACAATGAATTTCTTCATCAAACTTGGTACACATGATCCTTATAACATCTTAAGAACATTAGAAACAAGAATGGCCCAAAAATTTGGAGTTGAGGCCTCTGAAACCAAAATTCTAATTTTGATCATCTGTGTAGTGAAAACCCTAGCTCTGCTTCCATGCCTAGCTAGTTCTTGTGATTTCTTGACTTCCATGAACTTTGAGGGACATAATATTATGATAGAATACACATGGATCCTCTTGGAACACTTTGAGGCCATTGGGATGGCTCATATGGATCCTTGGATTGCTCAGTTCACAAACCCTAGATGCAGATGAATTTGAACTTATGCAGATGAAACAAATATGCAATGTGATGGTATGCTTATGTTAATGCAAACATGAAAGATCACAAGTAATGGTGTGATATGAGTGAGGGAAAATTTGGGGTGTTTACAGCTGCCCCTATTCAAACATGAGTTAGCTGTGCAGGATGTAAGCGCCTGGCTTAACAGACAAACAAGATAACTTGTGGTTGAATACCAAAGACAGTCCGAAATTTACACTCACCGGGGATAAGAAGAAAAGGGATATAAATTCTAAAAGACGGTATGGTATGATTATTAAGTGAAAACGATGGAGGATGACCATCTAGCAGAGGACGACTGTTGGGGATAAAGCGCTAAGTAAAGCAATGACGGGGACGACCGACAAGCTGGGGAGATAAAGAGACCACGACGGGGATGGCCATCGGGTAAAGGAACAAGATTCTCTGGGGATTGCAGTAAAAGCAATGATGGGGACGGCCATCAGGTTTGCAAAGTAACGTAAACAACGACGGGGACGACCATCGGTTTAAAGAATAAATGAAATAATGATGAAGGGCGGTCATCAAAGGTGAAGGACGATCGCCTAGCAGGGGACGACTGCTCTTTATCACGGCATAGGATGAATGTCGGAAAGAAAAGGTCGACGATGGGGACGGCCATTGGATAGGCATGATGAAAGACGATCATCAAGATGTGAAGGACGATCACCTAGCAGGGTACGGCTGCTCTCGGGGTTTATCACGACATAGGACGAATGTCGGATAACAAGATCAACGATGGGGACGGCTATCGGATAAATGATAAGGGACGGTCATCAAAAGGTGAAGGACAATCACCTAGCAGGGGATGGCTGCTCTTTATCACGACTTAGGACGAATGCCGGATAGAAAAAGGGTTCCACTAATGGGGACTTCATTGGGGAAAGGATGAGGGACGGTCATCCAAAGGTGAAGGACGATCACCTGGAAGGGTACGAATGCCGAAAGTATCACGACATAGGACGAATGTCGGATAGAAGAAAAGTTGCTTTGTCGGTGACTTACTGGGGAATGGTAAACACGGACGAGTGCTTACGCTTAAGAGTAAAAGGTATAAATGTTTGACGCTGTGTATAGATTAAAGATGCGGACGAGCATCCTTAGGACCATGATACGGAAGAGTATCAGTAGAAACAAACGCTGACGCGTGTTTAGAGATGATGATATAGACGAGTACTAACTGGTTAACAAAGAACACCGCCGAGTGTCGGATCTGTTGAGGAGTGATGGATAAGAAAGATACGGACGAGTATCGGAGACTTCTGCATAAGTATGAGTGAATATTGATTTTGTTGGTGAAGTATGAGCAATACATGAACGAGTGTTCAACTTGCTGGGGAATGTATGACACGAACGGGTGTCAAATAAGAAATGTTATAAGCTATGAAATTTTTTTTGTATGTAAGGTGTAAAAGGTGTTCTGGCGACCTGTGGGGATAGGATGACACGGACGGGTGTCGAAAAAGGAGCGTGTTATAAACAAGTGTTTGGTTTGTAACAAGTGATTTGGCAACCATGCTGGGGAAAGGTGACACGAACGAGTGTCAAGGAGTATGTATAGGTATCTGTATTTGAGAGTGCAAAGGGGACGCTTCGGCTTATATCTGCAGGGGAATAATATGACACGGATGAGTGTCAGAAATGGTATATATGAACAGGCATTTGTGTCGGAGATTGAAAAGGGGAAACTTTGGTTTATATCTGCGGGAATGTGAGCATTATATACATTGCTGGTGAAATATTGATCATATTTGCAGGTGATTGGCTTGAACCTGACTTGTGATCATGCAAATGTTTGATTTTTGCCGTAATGCTTCGTATTAGACGGAATGCTACGCTTATTTGGTGAATATGATGCGAATTCCATGATTATGCAAAAGAGGAACCGATTCGGGATTTGGATCCCGCCGAAGAAAAGATCTCTGGCTGATCCACTCGGAGGGATATCCCAGCTGAGGGAGATCATTGGTAGATCTGTTAGGAGATACAACTCTGCTTGGGGAAATAGATCGTTGATAGACGTATCCGTAAGGAGAACTCAGCTGGGGAGAAAGAAGCTTTCGTCACTGGGGAGAAGCTGGAGACTCTGTGGGGAGATAGCCTGAGGATGCTCCTGTTGAGTAGACCTGTGCCAGGGATAAGGAGGCTTTGACAACTCTGCTGGGGAAAAGCATTTCGGATATTGTTCGGGGAGGGAATGTGCTGGGGAAGTGTGCTTGGCATGCCCCATGTTGCGTATTGAATACCTGCAATCTGTTAAGACAAGAGAAACGCACAAGTATCCCGAGTTATCCCTTACCTGATTCTGTCATAGGAATTAGATATTCCTGAAAGTAAATATATTTCCTGCAAGCATTTTATTAAGAATGGCTCATTTGTTTTTCGCAAGTATCATATCATGAATACTTGACATTTTGCAAACGAAACAAAAATGTACAAAAAGAGGTGTGACTCAAAATCCGATTTAATTAATCTGGGTGCCCTGAATTGGCAGATATAGTCAAAGAAACAAATTCCCTGGGATGAGGAGATTGCTATAAATTGAGAAAATAAAAGCGCTGACAATGTTGACGACGCTCCGGTGAACTTCCTTTGTTATGACTTGTATGACCTTGACGTTCTTCTTGCCTTTTGAAGAAGGTTGATTCTGACTGATGCTTTATCCTTTCGAAGCTTGTCGTGGTGTGAGGAATACAAATGAATTTAGAATACAGTTGTTCGCTTATTACTTGATTTTGCGTGGATCGCCCTTTCGGGTTTTCAATCCACCGGGATACCCATTTTTGCCTGAGCTGTCCAATACGGCTTTTCAACTCAGCGGGTGTACATTTTTCCCCTTATTTTTGCCCGAGTCTTTTATTCTGTTTTTGACTCGCCAGGATGCCGTATTTTTTCCTGGACTTACATTCTGTTTTTATGTCCAGCGGGTCATTTTATGCGAAGTATTTTTTAACTGCATCTGAATTCACAGGGGATAAGAAATCTTCACCATCCATAGTAGTGAGCATCAGTGCTCCACCGGAGAAAACCTTCTTTACTATGAATTGACCATCGTAGTTTGGAGTCCATTTGCCCCTGTGGTTTGTATGAGGAGGAAGGAGTCTTTTCAGCACAAGATCACCTACTTGGTATTCCCGAAGTCTGACTTTCTGATCGAAGGCTTTCTTCATTCTTTTCTGATATAACTGCCCATGGCAGATGGCAGCTAGTATCTTTTATTCGATCAGATTCAGTTAATTGTACCGAGACTGGACCCATTCCGCTTCATTCAGCTTGACATCCATTAGTACCCGTAAAGAGGGTAGTTCAACTTCAACAGGTAGGACAGCCTCCATACCATACACAAGTTGATAAGGTGTTGCCCCAGTAGACGTTCTGATTGAGGTTCGATACCCATGCAAAGCAAATGGTAGCATCTCATGCCAGTCTTTGTAGGTCACCACCATTTTTGCACAATCTTCTTGATGTTTTTGTTAGCCGCCTCAACAACGCCATTCATCTTTGGCCTGTAAGGGGAAGAGTTGTGATGTTGGATTTTGAAGTCCCGACACAGTTCTTCCATCATTTTGTTGTTCAAATTGGAACCATTATCAGTAATGATTCTCTCGGGAACTCCATATCGAGAGATGATATCTCTTTTTAGAAATCTGGCTACCACTTGTCTGGTGACGTTTGCATACGAAGCTGCTTCAACCCATTTGGTGATGTAATCAATGGCTACCAGGATGAATCTGTGGCCATTTGAAGCAGTCGGCTCGATCTTTCCAATCATGTCAATTCCCCACATGGCAAAGGGCCAAGGTGAAGACATCACGTTTAAAGGATTTGGAGGCACATGCACTTTATCCGCGTAGATTTGGCATTTGTGGCATTTCCTGGCATAGGCACAACAGTCTGCATCCATTGTGATCCAGTAGTAACCTGATCGTAACAATTTCTTTGCCATTACATGTCCTCCTGCATGGGTACTGAAAGATCCTTCATGCACCTCGTGCATCAGCAAGTCTTCTTCTTTCTTGTCAACACATCTGAGCAGAACCATGTCAAAGTTTCGCTTGTATAATGAACCATCAGCATTAAGGAAGAAACTACCAGCCAACCTTCTTAATGTCTTCTTATCATTGGATGATGCCCCAGGTGGGTATGTTTGATCCTCTAAGAAGCATTTGATATCATGGAACCACGGCTTGTCATCTTTAGTAATGTCCACAGAGAATACGTATGCTGGTCGGTCCAGTCTGGATACCGAAATTCGAGGCACATAATTTGCAGTTTGAACTTTGATCATGGAGGAAATGGTAGCTAAAGCATCTGCAAACTGATTTTTGTCTCGAGGGATGTACTTAAGTTTGACTGTTGTGAAGAAAGTCAATAATCTCCTCGTATAGTCCCGGTACGGAATCAGATGTTCTTGGTGAGTGTACCATTTGCCGTTGGTCTGATTGATTACCACAGCTGAATCTCCAAGTACAGTTAAAGTCATGATCCTGAGGTCAATGGCTTCCTCAAGACCCATGGTACAGGCTTCGTATTCAGCTTCGTTGTTAGTGCAGGAAAAGGTGAGTTTTGCCGAGAAAGGCATATGAACTCCTGTAGGTGTAATGAGTACTGCACCAACTCCACGACCATTCATATTGACAGCCCCATCAAACATCATCGTCCATTCTTCCTCTGGGTCAGACCCTTCAGTGTGAACTGGCTCTTCATGATCTTTTGCTTTTAGGAACATGATGTCTTCATCGGGGAAGTCAAATCTCATTGGTTGATAATCATCTATGGGTTGCTCAGCTAGATATTCAGACAATACACTGCCCTCGATGGCCTTTTGAGATGTGTACTGAATGTCATATTCTGTTAGAATCATTTGCCATCTTGCAACCCTTCCAGTAAGTTCTGGCTTCTCAAATATGTACTTGACGGGGTCCATTTTTGAGATCAATAAGGTAATGTTAGTCAACATATACTGTCTTGTTCGGCGAGCAGCCCACGCTAAAGCACAACAAGTTTTCTCGAGCAGTGAATAACGTTGTTCACAGTCGGTAAACTTTTTGCTTAGGTAGTATATTGCATACTCTTTTCGACCAGACTCGTCATGCTGGCCCAACACACACCCCATTGACCCTTCTAATACTGTCAGGTACATTATTAGAGGTCTTCCTTCAACTAGAGGTATAAGAATTGGAGGTTCTTGTAAGTACTCCTTGATTTTGTCAAAAGCCTTCTGACAATCTTCGTTACACCTGACTGTTTGTTCCTTTCTTAACAATTTGAACAGGGGTTCACAGGTTGCAGTGAGGTGAGAATTGAACCTTTATATGTAGTTCAATCTACCTAAGAACCCACGAACTTCCTTTTCAGTCCTAGGTACAGGCATTTCCTGAATGGCCTTGACTTTGTCAGGATCAAATTCAATTCCCTTTTCACTTATGATGAATCCCAGCAATTTACCGGACCGTACCCCGAATGTGCACTTGTTAGGGTTTAGCTTCAGCTGATACTTTCTCAGACGCTTGAACAACTTCAGCAGATTTACCAGATGATCTTCTTCAGTAAGGGACTTGGCAATCATGTCATCCACGTAGCATTCAATTTCTTTGTGGATCATGTCGTGGAATAATGTCACCATAGCCCGTTGATAAGTTGCACCGGCGTTCTACAACCCAAAAGGAATTACCTTGTAACAAAATGTGCCCCAAGGTGTGACGAAGGTTGTTTTCTCCATGTCCTCGGGTGACATTCTGATCTAATTATACCCTGAAAATCCATCCATGAAAGAAAATACCGAATACTGAGCTATGTTATCGACCAATACATCAATGTGAGGTAATGGGAAGTCATCCTTTGGGCTAGCTCTGTTCAGGTCCAAGTAATCCACACACATCCTTACTTTGCCATCCTTCTTAGGCACTGGTACAATATTAGCAACCCAAGGCGGGTAACTAGTCACAGCAAGGAAATCGGCGTCCCACTATTTTTGTACTTCTTCCTTAATCTTCATGTCCATATCCGGACGGGTACGACGTAGCTTTTGCTTCACTGGAGGACAATCTTCCTTTAAAGGCAGTTTGTGCATAACAATACCCGTATCTAGACCTGGCATGTCTTGACAGGACTAAGCAAAGACGTCGACGTATTCTCGAAGCATGTCGATAAGCTATTCTTTTACTGAAGCTTGCAGACTAGCCCCAATCTTCACTTCTTTCAAATCCTCTTCGGTACCAAGATTAACCTTTTCAACCTCCTCCTGATGAGGAGTGATCACTTTCTCTTCTTGCCTTAACAACCTGGCTAACTCTTCAGGTAACTCATAGACTTCTTCAACCCCTTCATCATCTTGATTAATTGGATTGTCGAAGTCATACAAGGTCATAGAAGTGCTGTTGTCGGTGCAATCTGGAGGATAATCTCTGCAAGGGTTGAGATTTGTTCGTTTTAGTGATCAATTTTAATCTTGTTTTAGAAAAAGTTAAAATGAAGTTATTTATTTTGAAAACATTGCCATTTTATTGTTTTGTACAAAAGTAAAAAATGAAAAGACAGCGAGCGAAAAAGAAACTTATTTGAAAAAGATGTCCGATATTCATTGATAATTCATTTGCACAAAATTACAATATGGCCCTATTAGAAAATGAGTCCTAACACCTTGGGAAAGATGTAGGACTTGATGCATGCTAAAAAGGATAGGATATAATAATTACTCTGCAGGATAACCCTTATAATTTCCTGGGAAGACCGGTTAAGGACTTGATGACCCGGGATCCTTGGACGTATCCAGCTCTCCAGGTTGCGGTCGCTTTCTGCCTCGTCTTCTAGGTTGTTAACAATATCTAGGGTGAGCATCCCCCCACTGATGAACTTAGGCTCCTTAGCAGCCTCTGATTGATCTTGTCGGAATGGTTTGCAACCCAAACCGAATATGTCCTCCTTCTTCTCCACTGGTAGCAGCTTGCCCCAGCCTTGGGAATTACCATCTTCAACAACCTTCCGGGCTTGTTGATAGGAGACAATTCAAGTACCCATCCGATCCTCCTGGGATGCAGCAAATACTTCAGTCATCACCTCATTGATGTTCAAGGCCTTGAACCCTTGGCTCATAGTTTCATGGATTTCACCATCCATCTCAATGTATTTGTATGTAGCCTGATGGCTAACAAAAATGTCCTCTTCACCACAGATGGTGATTATCTGTCCTTCCCACTCATATTTCAATTTCTGGTGAAGGGTTGATGTTACTGTGCCTGCGGCGTGAATCCATGGTCGACCCAACAAACAGCTGTAGGACGACTGTATGTCCATCACATAGAAAGTAGTCTGAAAGACCTGCAGACCGATTATCACAGGCAGCTCAACCTCTCCAAGGACAGACCTCTTGGAGCCATCAAAAGCCCTGACCATAAGTTTGCTTGGTCGGAGAGCTATTCCATCATATTCGAGCTTGACAAGAGCTTTCTTCGGCAAGACATTGAGTGAGGACCCAATGTCTACAAGAACATGAGATAATACAGCTCCTTTTCACTCCAGGGTTATGTACAAAGCTTTGTTGTGGTGATGTACTTCTGTTGTCAAATTAGCATCAGTGAAACCTAGCCCATGGCTAGTTTTGACATTAGACACCACTGTCTCAAGCTGATTCATTGTGATCTCTTCCGGCACGTAAGCAGCATGCAGAACTTTGAGTAATGCATCCCGATGAGCTTCAGAACACAACAACAGGGATAATATAGAGATCTTAGAAGGAGTATGGTGGAGCTGATCCATAACTTTGTAGTCACTTATTTTAATTATCCTCATAAACTCATCCACATCCTGATCAAAGGATGATTTATGAGTCTCTTTTGATGCGGGTTCTTCAGGTGCCACAGTTTTCCCTTTGGCTTTGGCAGCAGCCTCTGCCTCAGTATTAGTTCTTGGAGCTTGTGACGCGAAGAGACGTCCGCTTCGGGTGAAGCCTCCGCCTCCCCCGACATTATCCCCTCGGGGAGTGGGAACTGAAGAATCGAGAAGGAATTTTTCTCCATTGCAGTAAAGGTCAGCACTATAATGCCATGGTACAACATTGTCTTTATCATATGGAATAGGCCCTGGCACCGTGATGGTGACTGGGCTCACTGCAGCAGAAGTTGGGACCATTATTGTCTGTGGATCATAAAAGTTAGTGACAGGACTTCTTGTAGATGTTGGTGGTGATGAATTGAAGCTTGTTTGTTGCTGAAACTGTTGCTGAGATTGTTGAAAGTTGTTGGAGTTTGGGACCGTTGTAGGGTCATAATAAATAGTAACTGTGGAAACATCATTGTTGGTGGTTGCTGAAGTTGTAGAAGTGGATGAAATGGAACTGGTGTTTGTTGAAGTGATGGAAGAAGTTGTTGCTGATTTTGTAGACGAGTCTATAGGAACAATTGTTGTTGCAATTGTAGAGGAGTCATTTGCTATTGACAAAGGAGTTGTTGGTGTTGTAGAAGCTGTTGTTGTTATTTGCAGAATGCCTTCTTGGATCAAACCATTGATGCCATTCCTCAAGCTTGCACACCCATTCACGGAAATCTTGCAAGATTCACAACAGGCCTCACAACCTGGAAACACTTGGCATTTTAAAAGCTGAGCTTTAACCTCTGCCAGAGGTGTCTGAATACTTGCAGTTTCTTCAATGGGAATCATGGGTGAGCCTTCCTCTATAGCATTAATCCTTGGCCCACTGTGACTTGGCATAGGATTTTTCATGACATTGGGAGGTGGTGCAAAGTTCAGGGCCTTTGAATCTACCAGATCCTGGACCTTCATATGTAGAGCCCTGCATTTTTCTGTGGAGTAACCAGGTGCATTAGAATGAAAAGCACACCTGGCGTTGACGTCGTAATTTCTCGGAGGGTTCTGAGGATCAAGTGGAGCCAATGTCCTCAACTCAACAAGATTGAGCTTTAGGAGTTATGGCAGCAATGTGGCATATGGCATCGGAATAGGGTCAATCACCTTGTTGATCTGAGATGGCCGCTGTTGAAAAGGGCGTTGTTGTTGATTGTTGTTATTGTTGTTGTAGGATCTCTGTTAAGGAAACTATGGCTGTTGAGGAAAGTATTGTGGTTGTTGAGTATACTGAGGAGGTGGAGTAGGAATAGTGACGGCAACAACTGATATGGGTAGATATTTGGGTCTTCCTCTTCCCACATGCACAGAGTTTGTTTCACCAGATCTACGGGGCCCAGCAAATGGCTTCGTTGCACTGCTTGAACTGGCACCATTGTCGGAGATCTTTCCCATCTTCAGCAAGCTCTCAATTCTTTCCCCAACTATCACCACATCTGCAAAGCTGGTAGAAGAAAATGCAGCCAATCTGTCAATGTAGGTACCCTGGAGAGTATTCATGAACATATCTACCATCTCCCTTTCTGACATCGGGGGTTAAACGGCAGCATCTAGTTGCCTCCACCTTTGGGCATACTCTCTAAAGCTTTCACGGGAAGACTGTGATATTCCCATCAGAAGGGTTCTGTTCGGGGCCATGTCCAGATTATACTGATACTGACGGATGAAAGCTTCAGCCAAGTCTTTCCAATTTCTTACTGTGGCTCTGGTCAAATGGGAATACCTTTCTCGGGATGCCCCTGTCAAGCTATCCTCGAAGTAAAACATCCACAACTTCTCGCCATGGTAAAGGCTTTCAGTCTCCCCAGGAAAGACTGAAGATGGGTGTGTGGGCAGGATGTGCCATTGTATCTTTCAAAACAAGGGGGTTTGAACTTGTGAGGAATTCTAACCCTTTCCACCAATCCCATGTCCATGACATCAAAACCTAGAGAGTTTTGGGATTCAAAAGACCTTAGCTTCTCTGCAATTTCATCCAACCGATGGTCGTAAACTTCGTCTCCAGCCCCAACCACAGTAAATTGTTCTTCTTGAGGGTCTTCCTGCAAAGCCCTTCCTCTAGTCTGTTACCTTGGGTGTTTCTTATAGTGTTGATGTCTGGGTTCAGGTGAGGTCCAAACTCTGGAGCATCAGTGCGAGGCTGCACGTGATCGTTGTTACTGGTACCCCCTGTACCTGGATGGTTTTCCTCGGGAGTTTGCCGCTCGACTAACTCTCTCAGTCTTTCCTGGCTCTGAGCCAAACCAGTCATCACTGTCATAAATTGATTCATTTAGGCCCTCATATCTGTCCTCTAATTGGCCATTTGGGTCCTCACATCGGTCAAATCCTGTTGAACCTGATCCATTTGTAATCCCGGAAGGTTGTTTCTTGTCGGATATCGGTGCACTCTATTGACAGGGAACACTCTTCTGCGAGCAATGTTTCCTGAAATCACAACAAAGTGAGAAACAACAACAGAACAAAAACCTACAAAACAAAGAAAAGATGTTAGTATGCAATGCAGGATGTCTATTTGTCTTCCAAGGGTATCCGGTTTGGTTCTTTGGTTTCGACCTTTCCAGACCTCGAGGAAATGATGATGTTGCAGAGAGATAAAGCCCATGAAGTAAAACAAACCATATATTACAAAAATGTGAAGATACATAGTTTGATTACAATAACGTCCCCATGGTGGGTCAAAATACAACAACAACAAGAATACAATCAAAATGAAGTATAAACAAAAAGAGTCAAACATGCAATCCAAAGTCATCCTCCCCGACTTCCTTCAGGAGAGCCTCAGTCACTGGACCTACTGGGTGCTCTGTGATAGTTCTGATGAGGAGGTTCCTAGTGGAAATGGCACTGGTCAACTTCTTGTGCTTATCCTGATCTTTTGACCTCTTCAACCCCGCCCAGAGTTTCAACTCAGAGATCTCCTTTTCTGCTGCTAGTAATGCCTCCTAATGCTTCTTCTCACTAGCCTCCAGTTGCTCTATCTTAGCTTGGGTTCTTTGATCTTCCTGTGCACGAGCCTCAGTGATCCTGATCCACCTAGCCTGGCTCTCCTCTAAATAATGCTCTTCCCTAGCCTTCTGAGTCTTTCCTTCCTTGCAAGCATTCTTCAGTACTAACTCCCCTGCCCTAGCCTTTCTGATGTAGTCATTCGTCTTCTCAATCTTGGTCAAGTGCTCAATCCGGAGCTTCTCTAACCTCTCATTATCTAGACGGCTGTCATTCCTCTACCAGAGGGTCTTCTTCAAAGCTTCAGAGAGTTAAGTATTCCTTTCTTTTAACTTCTCAAACTCCTCTAAGCTGACAGTAACTGCAGGCTGCACTACTGATGGTCCAGGTGTATCCTCTAAGGTGAATGGCATCCGGGTGATCTTCCCCCTGGTACGAGACCAATCAAGATACTGTGTTGAGGCTATGTTGTTAAACTTGCCAAGGATAGTTGTCCCCTTAGTCTGAATGTTGTCCCAGGCCCATGTTGCCTGTCTGACAATAGCAGAGTTGTGCTAGATTTCACAATAGAGGGTTTCTGTCAAGTCATTCCCTCTTGGGGGATTAACCAAAGCATACCCTAACTGTCTCTTGAAAATCAAAGGGTTGTAGTTTATGCAACCTTTTACTCCAATCAAAGGCGCATTAGGATATTGCCCATAGCTAGTAATGATGTCTTTGCCCTTGGTGCTCTGAGTGCACCATCTGATGTCCTCTGATGTCCTCTGACTTTGGCAAGTGCCTTAACAACCAACAATAATAGAGAGGAGCACAACATCTGACCAATCTTCCTCTTTGCTTCTCATTCCTCTGGTGCACTGAATAATAGAAGTCTCCAAGCAAGGTAGGAACTGGGTTTCTTAATAAGAACAGGTGAATATCACTTTTGCTTACAAACGGTGGCTCGTCGGCAAACAAGATAACTCCATATATGTTGAGTGCCAAGAGTGCACAAACTGTATCCCACTTTCCTGCTGCAGCATGTAGGTTGGCCTGAGTAACCAAGAAATCCAAGTGAAGGCCTGGGATTCCAACCTTAGTGGTCATGCTCTGGTCAATAAGGGTAGGCTCCAAGTGCAAGGCCTTAGCTATATCTTCATTCTTGGGAGTAACCATCTCAAGGTTGAAAGGAATCCCCCTCCTGATGGGGACACCAAACAACATGGAAAATTCTTCTAGCAGAGGTCCCAACTGGAAATCAGGGAATGTAAAACATCTAAGAGGCGGGTCATAAAACTGCAAGCAAGTGTGAATCATGCTCCTCTGGGATGCATCCATGTCCATGATCATGTCCAATATGCCTCCATAATGTCCCCTGAATAATGGGACATGATCAGGAGTGATGAGAGACTAGATCTATCTGATGCCTGTCAGAGTGGGCTCAAAGAATTGGTATGTGATGTTGCTCTTCCTGGAAGTGTCCTTGCTGATAATGGATGCTGGTGAAGAAAACTGAGGAGAAGCCCTGATGAAGGTAACTGCTGAAAACTGATGAAGATAACTGGAGAAAGTGCTGAAGTAGGGTCTCTGATGAAGACAACTGGAGAAGAGTCTCTGATGAAGACAAACTGATGAAGGTGCTGGTGCAGATAACTGAAGAAGTCTGAGCAGCAGAACAGGTCAAAACCAAACCAAAGATAAGAAGGTGGATACCCTGTAACACAAATAGGCAAATGTTAAATGATGCAAAATGATGTATGCAGAATGATATGCAAAGGGGTCTGTGACCAAGTGCTGGATCTGTTATCTTCCTTGATAGGGTCCATGTGTGTCCATAAGTCCGGATGAAGGCTTAGAAAACCAGTAACCAATTGGGGGACTCAAATAAAGAGCCACAAGTCCAGGGTTTCACAAGAACAGTCCAAAACGATACAACCTTAACAATATTAGTAACAAGGGTATGATGAGGCCAAGGGTTCCTGCAAACCTGTGAACATCCCAACCTCCTCACATGTATTGTTCTAGAACAAGGATCCTCAGAATTGGATCAGTTATGAGAAGTGTAAACACTTTTAACCCGGAGGTACAATGTTTACAATAACCATAAAGGATCCTCCTCTAATTCACCTCAGATGCTGAAGGTCATAAAAGGTCATCCAGACTTAGCAGGCTTCCTAAATAGTCCTAGTACTACAGGAAATCTGTAGCATAGAGTTCTCAAGAAGAAACCCATGTCTGAACCGTGTTTCATATTCCCGCACCAGACCGAAATGGAATGGGAAAGAATATGAAGCCACTCTATCCTATGTGTCACTCAAGCTGCTGGTATGGAACCTTAATCACTCAATAATCCCTCCCACCAAAGAAAACAACAGATCGAGCACAAATGATATGATGATAACAATATGAAATTCATATAAATAGTAAATGAAAGCAATAAATAAAGCTATACAGACAGCAACAAAATAAAGCAATAAACAACAAGAACAAGTAGCACATATCACCCCCATAAACAAAAATCAAACAAGCGCTAGGAGAAACCCACAAAAAGAACCAGAATCCCTAGTTGCAAGATTAGGTCCCCATCAGAGTTGCCAAGCTGTCGCTCCCCCGAAAAGACACCTGGTCAGACAGGGTACAGACGCGAACGGTCGGAGAAAGGAGAGAATGAAAATGAAGGTGAATAGAGTCACTAGCTAGGCATTTTTATCCCGAGGGATAGGTAATGCTGAATAAACCTAGAAAAAGATGGATAAGACGGTTGCGAACCAGAGAAACTGAGAAAGGGGGTTGGTTACAACCTGGGAAGGTATTAGCACCCAGATTGTCTGTCGTACTTGACAAGATCCACGCTTAAAAGATTGTGTTTAAAGGGGTAGGTGTGTGCTATCTGTGTGCAAAAGCTGAGAATGAATGTACAGGTGTCAGTATAAAAGGGGTGTGAATTGCTCAGGAACTGAGGCTTAAAAGAAATCTGGAAGAGGGGGAAGACACAGAGACTTTTGTTCGATAACAGTTAAGTTATGCCTACGTATCCTCTTGTGCAAAGAGGAAGTCAGAACACCGTAGTTCGACTCAAAGAGACTGAAAATAAATTTGACTGATAAACTGCTTGCTTGTCTATGCTCAAGTGTATGACTCGTCTGGCTCGAGTGCTAACTGTCTTGCATTAGATGGAAGAAGCAAGTTCTCGTTTGTGAATGAAGGTGATTAGAAAAGAATCCCGAAGGAGACGATTATTGTTTGTTTTTATGTTTTCAGTTTTTTATTGTTTTTGGTGTTTTGCATAGGATTATGAGCTTAAGCCTGAATCAAGGGTTGTAAACTCATTATATCCTCCCTGATTAAGGATAATGGGCCTACTTAAGTATGAGATAAGCATCTCAACTTAATTACCATAATGATGAGGATTAAGATCATTAACCTACTTGTGATTAATTAGATGTTTTTTGGGTTTTTGTTTAATGCTAAGTAATGAGTTTAATCTCTAATCACAAATTAGTGGACTCATTACATCATCCTAATAGAAGGATAATAGATGAGAACACTTAAGCTGGGGAAGATACCTCAACTTAATCCATGGTTAGGGATTAAATTCATTATATAACAAAGCCTTTATTAAGTTGATTTTAATTAAGGGATGAGATTAAGAAATGAGTTTTATGGTTTGTAAGACAACTTGAGGGGGACTTGTCCATTAAACACTAGGGTTAGTCCTTCTTAATCATAAAGGAAGAATTAGAACCCTAATGTAAGGCCCAAGTTACAAGATAAATTCTTAGTGATTATTAAGATGAATTGATTAAGAGGTTACCATATTAAAGGTTTAACACTTAGGATTAAAGTTATACACTCCATCCTAATAGAAGGATACATGCATAACCCTAATACCAAAGTCCTAAAACTTTAAGAGTTTAGTCTCTGATTATGAAGATGGGAAGAGAGACTCAAGGAGACTCAAAGGTAGAAAGCTAAGGGGGACTAATCACAACCGTAATTATTATCATGCTTGGATATTCTATGGTTTGTAAGGCTTGACAAAGATCTTCAAGGAAGCCACCAATGGATGAAACAGATGAAAAGAAGGAGGAAGCAGAAGAATAAGTTACTTACTTCAATGAAGAAGATAAATAACTTAAAGAAAGAAAGTGAGAAAGAATGAACACAAGTGAATAAGTTCACTTCAAAGAAACCAGCAAGATGGATATGAAAGAGATAAAGAGAAATGAGAAGTGAAGGCAAATCCACTTCTCAAAGTAACTTACCACCTGAAAATGTTAGGATGAATGCATAAGATATAAAGCATAAAGGAATGAAATGAAATGAAATGAGATGAGATAAAATGACCAAAGTCATAAGTGTTTATGCAATTTTTATGTCATGTGAGATGATGCAAAGGCATACAATATGCATGTGAATGATCATACAAAGATGAGATGTCATGTAAGCATGTAAGAAGCATGAGAACACATGGATGTTCATGAAATGCAATGGATGAAAAGCATATCAAATGTATGAATAAATGATCAAGCAATGTTCAAGCAATGTCTTAATATGTCTAAGATGGCATACAATGCAATGGAAGATGCAAGTAAATATGCAAAATTAGGGTTACATGGCAACATGAGATGCAAATGACCAAAATAGAAACAAATTACATTATAAAAATTGAAAATTCACTCAAACATAACCTAATCCCATATGATATCACACCCCAAAGGAGAAGTTCTAACTCCTAACCTATTGAAAGTTATGATTTTTCTAAGTTTGCTAGGGTTTTTTGGGTAATTCTCAAAGGAAAATGAAAATAAATTCAAAAATGAAAGATAAATTCATGAGATAAATGACCTATAAACTACATGCTATGTGTAAAACAATGCAAAAAAAACCATCTTGAAACTCTTCTTGGTTAGGCAGAAAAGATTTTTTCAAGTTAGGGTTCAAAAATATGATTTAAATGACCCTTAATTCAAAGCAAAATTCTTAAGTTATGAATAAACCTAAAAAGAAATTTGTATGGAGAGTTTGAAAATGTTTCGAAATGCAAAGGGATGATTCATGCTTTTTTTGGTGATTTTTAGAAACCTAAATGTATTTTTAATTAATTAAATGACTTTAATTAATTAAAAGTAACATTTAAATATTTTAAAAATACTTTTTATTTGCAAAAAATAAAATAAAAATCATTTTCTGAATAAGAAAAATATTTGAAACAAAAATGTAAAAGGAAATATTTTTTTGAAAGCTTTTTGGTATTTTAAATAAAATGAGAAAGAAAAATGAATTAAAATGAAATAAAAATGAATTAAATGGGAAAGTATGCAAGATTCAAGGCTGAGATTCAAACTAATATGGAGGGAATTGACTGGCGCGCGTTTGGAGGGTCAAGATGCAATCTGGCAATTTGAATTTTGTTAACCCTAATTAAATCTAATTAATGAATATTAGGGCTAATCTGAGCAATCTGGGCCATCTATTCATGCGCGGGAAACCTAATCCAAGGGCTATTATTCAAACTGGGCCTAAACAAGCTGCTAACCCTAATTAACCCTAAACACATTCTGATGACCGGAACAGTGGTTCCGGTCAACTTCTCCGGTGAGACCAAAACTCAACTTCTTCCCTAGGCTAAATTAGAAGCTCTAAATCTCCAAATCCACTCTCCTAATCATTTTAAACAAGATTCAATCATCAAACAACATTTATCATGCATCAAACACTAGATTCGAATCAAAACATAAAAACTGCAAAAGTTTCAGAAGCACGATACAAGCTTAATACTCAACCATTTTAAAACATAAAAGGTGTAGTTTGATCAGTGAAGCATGAAGAACATTTCTATAACCTAAAAAGAAATTCCTGAAAAATTTGTTCTTGATGATACCTGAGATGAAGCTTTCTCAATCTGAGCTATCTGGACCTCTCTTTGGTGCCAATCAACTCCAATGGACCTCCCGAGGATGCTTTGATGTTTGGAATGAGTTTATTTGGCCTCTTTCTGAAGTATAGTTTTGAGAGGTGAGAAATCGTGTTTTTGGTTTGGGAGCTTTCAGGCCATTTTAATGGTTGGGATTTGTTCTATGAGTGATGATGAGTTGAATGGTGAAAAAAGTTTTAAGTTTTGATAGCTGGTTTATGAGTTTCAAAGAAGGGATGTTTCTTTAGTTTTTTTGTGAAATCTGGTGTGTGTGTTGATTCAAGCTCCAAGAAGTTATGAAATGTGATCCTTAGGGCATGTATGTGAAGCTGTGATAGGTCAGAAGAGTTGTTGTGGCTAAGTTTGATTGGTATGGTGTGAAATGCAAAAGGTCAAGATTTGTGTCCTTGGGGGTATGGGTCATGGCAGGTCTGGTTTCAAGGGGTGTCTTGTCTCAGCAAGTTTCAAGGAGAGTCATGGAATTGGTTTTGGCATGCTGGCACAAGTGGATGGAAAGATCTATACCATTTTGCAATTTTGGGAAGTCTTGGCCCCTTTGAAATTTTTTGAAGTTCAAGTCATGGAAATGCATAATTCTTGGGCCAATTCGGATCTTTAGAGGTCACATAGGCATATTATGAAGTATTTGTGTCCATTTGAAGTCATTAGAAGCCTTGGCAAGTGGTTTTGCAAAAAAATCCTCTTCGGTGCATTCTTGAAAATTATAGGATTTTTTCCAACTTTGAAGGATCATAACTTGAGTTCCATAATGAATTAAAACATGTTCTTGTACTTTTTGAAAAGGGAAAGACCTAATCTACAACTTTCATGACCAAGAATTTTTCATATGAAGCATTTTTGATCAAGAAAGAGGAGGTTGAAGAACTTTCCCAAAATGGAAAGTTTCCATTACAAGTCATTTTCATTTTTGGCAATTTTTCAAATGGCTGAAAATTCTTCAATCTTGTGAACTTCAAACCTCTTCTAAGATCAAAATAAAGATCATAGAACTTCAATTTGATGAAAATACCCCTTTGGTTCCATTGTTGGGGGCCTCAGATGCCCTGATTTTGACTTAACTTGCTCAAGAAGTTACCCAGTGAACAAATGACTTCCACAATGAATGTCTTCATCAAACTTGGTACACATGATCCTTATAACATATTAATAACATTAGAAACAAGAATGGCCCAAAAAATTGGAGTTGAGGCCTCTAAAACCAAAACCCTAATTTTGGTCATCTGTGTAGTGAAAACCCTAGCTCTGCTTCCATGCTTTGCCAGTTCTTGTGATTTCTTGACTTCCATGAACTTTGAGGGACATAACATGATGATAGAATACACATGGATCCTCTTCGAACACTTTGAGGCCTTTGGGATGGCTCAGATGGATCCTTGGATTGCTAAGCTCACAAACCCTAGATGTAGATGAATTTGAACTTATGCAGATGAAACAAATATGCAATGTGATGGTATGCTTATGTTAATGCAAACATGAAAGATCACAAGTCATGGTGTGATATGTGTGAGGGCAAATTTGGGGTGTTTACAGATAATGATGGACTATTCTTTTAGTAATAATGCCTGAAAAGGAAGAGATGTCAGAAATCTGGAAATGTACCTGCAAAAACAAGAAAAGGCTGACATGCATTCTATGCAAATGCTTCTATTTTCATTCTCAAGGTCGTTTGTGACCCAGTTCCGGTATTCAATAATGATAGAAAATCCATATGGCCTTTGGAACCCAACTTTTGAGAAGAAACCTTTGCATGAGGCTCAAATTTGATTAGCTGGGATGACCAAGTATAAGTGCACAGACAAAAATTATAAAGCTGAACAAGGATAAATAACATAAACTAGCCCAAAAGGTAACAAAAAATCTCCCCATTGGGTGTCGCTCCCCCGAAAAGACTCCTGGTAAAATAGGGTACATACGCGAACGGTCGGCGAAAGGAGAAAATGAGGGTGAAGATGAATAGAGTCACCAGCTAGGCATTTTTATCCCGAAGGAAAGGTAATGCTGCATAAACCTGGGAAAAGATGGATAAGACGGTTGCGAACCAGAGAAACTGAGAAAGGGGGTTGGTTACAACCTGGGAAGGTATTAGCATCCAGATTGTCCATCATACTCGACGGGATCCACACTTGAAAGTTTGTGTTCAAAAGGGTAGTGTATGTGCTATCTGTGTGTAAAAGCTAAAAAAAGAATATACAAGTGTCAGTGCAAAAGTGAATCGCTCAGGAACTGAGGCTTAGGAAAAGAATGCTGAAAGAGGGGGATGACAAAGAGACTTTTGTTCGATAACTGTTAAGTTATGCCTACGTATCATCGCGTGCAATGAGGAAGTCAGAACACCGTAGTTCGACTCAAAGAGACTGAAAGATAAATTGACTGTGAACTGTTTGCTTGCCTATACTCAAGTGTATGACTCGTCTGGCTTGAGTGCTAACTGTCTTGCATTAGACGGAAGAAGCAAGTTCTCGTTTATGAATGAAGATGATGAGAATAGAATCCCGAAGGAGACGATTATTGTTTGTTTTTGTGTTTTCAGTTTTTTATTGCTTTTTAGAGTTTGTCATAAGTTAATGAGCTTAAGCCTAATCAAAGGTTATAAACTCATTATATCCTCTCTGATTAGGGATAATGAGAATACTTAAGTATGAGATCAACATCTCAACTTAATTACCATGGTGATGTAGGATTAAGATCATTAACCTACTTGTGATTATTTAGATGTTTTTGGGTTTTTTTAGTGTTAAGTGTAAACACTCCAAATTTTCCCTCACTAAGCTCACACCATGGCTTGGGATCTTTCATATTTGCATTAGTTTAAGCATATCACCTCATATTGCATATTTGTTTCATCTGCATAGTTCAAGTTCATCTGCATCTAGGCCACTCCAAATGCATCTGCATAGTTCACCTGAGCAATCCAAAGATCCATCTGAGCCACTCCAAATGTCTTAAATCACTCCAAGAGGGTCCATGTGTGTTCAATCATCATATTATATCCCTCAAATATCAAGGAAGTCAAATAATCACAAGAACTTGCAAAGCATGGAAGCAGAGCTAGGGTTTCACTACACAAATGACCTGAAATTAGGGTTTTGGTTTCAGAGGCCGTAACTCCAAATTTTTTGGTAATTCTTGTTTCTAATGGTCTCAATATGTTATAAGGATCATGTGTACCAAGTTTGATGAAGAAATTAATTATGGAAGTCATCTGTTCACTAGGTAACTTCTTGAGCAAGTCAGAGCAAAATCAGGGCATTTGAGGCCCCCAACATGGGAACCAAAGTGGATTTTTCATCAAATTGAAGTCATATGATCTTTATTTGATCATTTAAGTGTTTGGAAGTTCACAAAATTGAAGAAAAGTGAGCTAAACCAATAGTTGCCAAAAATGGAAATGACTTGTAATGTAAACTTTCCATTTTGGGAAAGTTTTTCAACCTCCTCTTTCTCAACCAAAAATGCTTCAAATGAAAAATTGTTGTTCATGAAAGTTGTATATTGGATCATTCCCTTTTCAAAAAGTACAATAACAAGTCCTAATTCATCGTGGAAATCAAGTTATGATCTTTCAAAGTTGGCAAAAATCCTACAATTATCAAGAATACACCATAGAGGGATTTTTGCAAAACCACTTGCCAAGCTATTTTGTGACTTCTAATACACTTCTATGCATCATAACAACATAGTGCATTGCCTTAAAGTCAGAATTGGCCCAAGAATCACTTCATTCTATGCCTTGAACTTCAAGAATTTCCAAAGGGGCCGAACTTCATGAAAATTGCAAAAGGGCACATAACTTCTCACAAACTTGCTGAATTACCACACAATGCATTCCATGGATCTACTTGATCTTGGCTGAACCAGGACAAGCCAAAAAGCCAGTTGCACAAGAGCCCATACCTCAAGTACAAGCTTTATTGACTTTTTGCAAAAAACGCATACCAATCAGCTACATCCACCACCCACTCTCTGACCTATCAGGACTTTACAAGCATGCTTCAAGGAGTTCATTTTCATAACATACACAAGCCAAGAGCTCCAAGAACTCAGCATTCACAAAAATCACCCCACTTGCAAAAACTTTCGAAACTCTCAGCTCACATACTTAAACTCAAAACTTCTTTCACCAAACAACTCAGCATCACAAGAGGACCATTTCCCACCCTTCATTGCAACCAAAAACCCCTCATAGCCAAAACACGATTTTTGACCAGCTAGAGTGAAAGCTCTCAAACCAGCCATAACAAACTCCTTCCAAGCCTCAAAGCTTCTTCAGAAGGATCATTGGAGTGAGTTTGCACAAGAGGGGTGGTTAGAAAGCTCCAAACTGAGGAAGCTCAAGCTCAGGAAACCTCTTCAAACTTTTTTCCAGAAATGTTATTTTAAGTTCTTAGATTTTTCTTTATGCTTTGCTGATCACCATGATATGTTTATTTTTGAAAATGGTTGCGAAATGAACATGTACTGATTGTTTGAAAGTTTTACTATTTTTGAGTTTCTCTTCGAATCTTGTTGTTCAGCCATGAAAAATTTGTTTTGAGTGTGGATTCGTGTTTAGGAAGGTGAGAGGAGTTGATCTGGAGCTTTAGAGCTCCAGAAATGGCCTAGGGAAGATTTTGTTCATGGGGTGCTGCCGGAGAAGATGACCGAAACACTGTTCCGGTCACCTGAAGGGGATTAGGGTTTTAATTAGGGTTAGCTGCGTAATTAGGGAACTTTGAATGTGGGCCATTTGAAGGAGGTTTCCCACGTGTGATGAAGGGCCCAGATGCGTTCACTTAAGTTTAATTAGGATTAATTTATTAATTAATTAAGATTAACTGAGTTTGAATTATAGCCATTGGATAGCGCGCGTGGTCGAACCAAATTTCCCCAGGATCAATCTAAGCCTTTAGATCAGCATACTTCCCATTAATTCAGTTTTTATTTCATTTTTTATCATTTATTTTGCATCATTTATTAAAAATAGTTAGAAAATTCCAAAAATATTTTCCTTCTGCATTTTTAATTCAAATAATTTTCTTCACCCAAAAATATTTTTTTTTTATTTTTTGCATTAAAAAAACATTTTAAAAACATTTAAATGTTTATTTTAATTAATTAATGAAAATTAATTAATTAAAATATCATTTAGGTTTCTAAAAATTCAAAAAAAATTCACATTGCATCTTAGGACATTTAGAAAAATTGTCAAACCATTCATACAAATTTCTTTTTTGGGTTTGAACACTCTTTGACATTTTTCTTGAATTTAGGGTTCATAAAATTCCTATTTTTGAACCCTAACTTCAAGAATTCTTTTCTGCCTAACCATGAGTGGTATGACATTGATTATTTTTGCATTGATTTTCATATAGCATGTAGTGTCTAGCATATTTTTGTCACAAATTTATCTTGCATTTTTTATTTGATTTTCATTTTTCCTCTTAAGGTACCTTAAAACCCTAGATAACTTAGAAAATTCACAACTTTCTTTAGGTTAAGAGTTAGACCTCCTCCTTTGGGGTGTGATATCATATGGGGTTAGGGTTCATGTGAGTTCATTTGAAATTTTTTAGCTTATGTTTTGCTTCTGTTTTTGACTTTTGCATCTCATGTTGCATTAAAACCCTAATTTCTCATGTTCATTTGCATACATCTTGCATATACATTCATTCATGAACTTGCCATGACATTTCTTGCATTCACATGACTTATAAGACATCATAGGACACATTAGAATCATGCTTGATCATTTCTTCATTCATTTGCCATGATATGCATTCATTTCATTCCATGAACTTTCATGTGCTTTCATGCTTCCTGCATGCTTCATTTGCATTCTCTTGTATCATTCATAGCACTTGACATGTCTTTGCCTCATCTCATAGCATCATTGGCATCATGAATATGCTTCTGGTTCTGGTTTGCTTCTTTGCATACATTTCATTTTCATTTCATTCCTTTCTTTATGCTAACCATTTCAGGTGGTAAGTAATTTGAGAAGTGAATTTGCCTTCACTTCTCATTTCTCTTCTCTTTCTTTTTATGCATCCTTGCTGCATTTTCTTTTGCTTTAGACTGAGCTTGCTCATTCATGTTCTTCATTCACTTTCTTTCTTCAAGTAACTTATCTTCTTCAGTGAAGTAAGTTAACTTGTTTCTTCTGCTTCTCCTCATTTCTTCTGTTTCTTCCATTGGTGGCTTCTCTGACGATCTCTTGCAAGCCTTACAAACCATAGGAGCATCCAAGCATGACAATAATTAGGGTTTTGATTAGTCCCCCTTTAGTTTTTACCTTTGTGTCTTCCTTGTGTCTATCTTCTCATCTCATAATCAGAGACTAAACCTTTAAGGTTTTAAGACTTTTTGATTAGGGTTATGCCTGCATCCTTCTCTTAGGATGGAGTGTATAACTTTAATCCTAAGTGTTAAACCCTTAATTTGTTTAAATCTCCTAATCATTCCATCTTAATAATCACTAAGACAATAGCTTGTAACTTGGGCCTTGCATTAGGGTTCTAATTCTTCCTTAATTGGTTAAGAAGGACTAACCCTAGTGTTAATGGACAAGTCCTCCTCAAGTTGTCTTACAAACTATAAAATCCACTTCTTAATCCTACCCTTAATTAAAATCCACTTTAATAAAGGTTTGTTTTGTCATGAGGTTAATCCCTAATCATGGATTAAGTTGAGGTATCTTCCTCAGTTTAAATGTGCTCATCTATTATCCTTCTATTAGGATGGTGTAATGAGTCCATTAAATCCTATATTATGGTTTAAACTCATTACTTAACACTAAAAAAAAACTCAAAAAACATCTAAATAATCACAAGTAGGTTAATGATATTAATCCTACATCATCGTAATTAAGTGTGAGGTGTTTATCTCATACTTAAGGTATTCTCATTATCCCTAATCAAAGGGAGGATATGATGAGTTTACTAACCTTTGGTTTAGGCTTAAGCTCATTAACTTATGACAAACACAAAAAGCAATAAAAGATTGAAAATACCAAAAACAAACAATAATTGTCTCCTTCGGGATTCTTTTCTCATCATCTTCACTCACCAATGAGAACTCGCTTCTTCCGTCTAATGCACGACAGTTAGCACCTGAGCCAGACAGGTCATACACTTGAGCATAGACAAGCAAGCAGTTCATCAGTCAATTTATCTTTCAGTCTCTTTGAGTCGAACTACGGTGTTCTGACTTCCTCATTGCACGAGAGGATACGTAGGCATAACTTAACTGTTATCGAACAAAAATCTCTATGTCTTCCCCCTCTTTCAGCATTATCTTTTAAGCCTCATTCCTGAGCACTTCACTTCACTTTCTTGCACTTACACTTGTACATTCTTTTCCAGCCTTTTGCACACAGATAGCACATACACTACCCCTTTAAACACAATCTTTCAAGCATGGATCCCGTCGAGTACGACAGACAATCTGGGTGCTAATACCTTCCAAGGTTGTAACCAACCCCCTTTCTCAGTTTCTCTGGTTCGCGACCGTCTTATCCATATCTTTTCTTAGGTTTATGCAACATTACCTTTCCTTCGAGATAAAAATGCCTAGCTGGCGACTCTTTTCATCTTCATCTTCATTCTCTCCTTTCGCCGACCGTTCGCGTCTGTACCCTATCTGACCCGGTGTCACTTAGCAGGAGCGACAGCTTGGCGACTCTGCTGGGGACGAGGATATTGCAACCAGGGCTTCTGGTTTTTTTTGTGGGTTCCTCCTAGCGCTTGTTTGATTTGTGTTTACGGGGGTGTTATGTGCTGCTTGTGCTTATTTATTTGCTTTATTTATTACTTTATGTACAACATTTATTTATTGCTTTCTTTTACAGTCTTATGCATTTCATACTGTCATTATCATGTGCTGGCTCTTGTCTATTTTGGTGGGTGGGGTTTCATTGAGTGATTAAGGTCCTATACCTGGGACCTGAGTGACACATAGGCTAGATTGGCTTCATATTCTTTCCCATTCCATTTTGGTCTAGTGCGGGAATATGAAACACAGTTCATACGTGGGTTTCTTCTTGAGAACTCTGTGCTACGGATTTCCTATAGTACTAGGGCTATCTGGGATGCCTGCTAACTCTGGATGACCTTTTTATGACCTTCAGCATCTGAGGTGAATTAGAGGAGGATCGTTTATGGTTATTGTAAACACTGTACCTCCGGGTTAGAAGTGTTTACACTTCTCATAACTGATCCAAGTCCGAGGATCCTTGTTCTAGAACATTACATGTGAGGGGGTTGGGATGTTTGCAGGTTTGCAGGAACCCTTGGCCACATCATACCTTGTTACTAGTTTTGTTTAAGAATGCATCACTTTGGACAGTTCTTGTGATTACCCCGGACTTGTGACTCTTTATTTGAGTCCCCCACCTGGTTACTGGATTTCTAAGCCTCCATCCGGACTTATGAACATGCATGGATCTTTACCAAGGCAGATAAACAGATCCAGCACATGATCACAAACCCTTTGCATATCATTTGCATACATCATTTTTGCATCATTTAACATTTGCTTATTTGTTTTACAGGGTATCCATCCTATTATCTTTGGTTTGGTTTTGACCCCTTCTGCTGCTCAGACTGCTTCAGTTATCTTCTCCAGCACCTTCATCAGTTAGTCATTGATTCTCCTCCAGCTACCTTCATCAGAGACCCATCTCCAGCATCTCAGTCAGTGATCTTCATCAGCAGTTTATCTCATCCTCTTCACCAGCATCCATGGACACTTCAAGAAAGAGCAACATCACTTACCACTTCTTTGAGCCTACCCTGACTGGCATCAGGCAGGCCCAGTCCCTCATTACACCTGACCATATCCCACTATTCAGAGAGCATTATGGAGGCATATTGGACATGGTCATGGATCTAGATGCATCTCAGAGGAGCATGATCCATACTTGCTTGCAGTTCTATGATCCTCCACTCAGATGCTTCACATTCCCTGATTTCCAGTTGGGACCTTTGCTTGAAGAGTTTTCCTTGTTGTTAGGAGTTCCTATCAGGAGAGGGATCCCTTTCAACCCAGAGATGGTTGCTTCCAGAAATGAAAACATAGCCAGGGCATTGCATTTGGAGCATGCCCTCATTGATCAGAACATGACAACCAAAGCTGGGGTTCCTGGCCTCCACCAAGACCTCTTGATCTCCTGGGCTACCCTGAAGGCTGCAGTAGGGGAATGTAAGGCTGTTTGTGCACTTTTATCCCTCAGTATATATGGGGTTATCTTGTTTGCACATGAGCCCAAGTTTGTGAGCAAGAATGCCATTCACCTGTTCTTATTAAGGAACACTGTTCCTACCTTGCTTGGAGACTTCTACTACTCAGTACATCAGAGGAATGAAAAGCAAAGAGGAAGGCTGGTCAGATGTTGTGCTCCTCTGTATTACTCTTGGCTGCTAAGACACCTGCAAAAGTCAGATACTTTCCTGAACCCACATTAGCAGAAGAGTTGGGCTAAGAGATTCATTGCCTTGACATCAAATGACATCAGATGGTGCACTCAGAGCACCAAGGGCAATGACATCATTACTAGCTGTGGGAAATATCCTAATGTGCCTTTGATAAGAGCGAAAGGTTGCATCAACTACAACCCTTTGCTGTTTAAGAGACAATTGGGATATGCTTTGTTTCATCCTCCCAGAGGACAAGATTTGGCTGAGACTCTTTACTGTGAGATCCAACCTAACTCTGTTATTGTCAGACAAGCTGCCTGGGCTTGGGACAACATCCAGACTAAAGGGACAGCCATCCTTGGCAAGTGCAACAACATTGCTTCAGCACAGTATTCCGATTGGTCCCGTACTAGAGCTCAGATCACCCAGATGCCTTTCACCTTGGAAGATACACCTGGACCTTCTATAGTACAACCTACAACAACTGTCAGCCTGGAAGAATTCGAAAAGCTGAAAGAGAGGAACACTCAGCTAGATGAAGCCTTGAAGAAGACTCTCTGGGAGTGAAGTGACAGCCGTCTGGATAATGAGAGATTGGAAAGACTCAGAATTGAGCATCTGACCAAGATTGAAAAGACAGATGACTACATCAGGAAGGCAAGAGCAAGGGAGTTAGTACTGAAGAATGCTTGCAAGGAAGCAAAGACTCAGAAGGCTAAGGCAGAGCATTATCTGGAGGAGAGCCAGGCTAGGTGGATCAGGATCACTAAAGCCCGTGCACAAGAAGACCAAAGGACTCAGGCTAAGATAGAGCAACTGGAGGCTAGTGAAAAGAAGCATCAGGAGGCTTTGTTGGCAGCTCAGAGAGAGATATCTGAATTGAAACTCCGGGCGGGGTTGAAGAGGTCAAAGGATCAGGATAAGAATAAGAGGTTGACCAGTGCCATTGCTACCAGGAACCTCCTAATCAAGACTATTACAGAACACCCAATAGGGCCACTGACTGAGGCCCTACTGAAGGAAGTCAGGGAGGATGACTTTGGATTGGATGTCTGATCCTTTTGCTTGTACTTCTTTCTTTTTGTTGTACTTTTTGATTTTGTTGTTGTATTTTGACCCACCATGGGCATGTGTTGTAATAAGACTATGTATTTTCATCCTTTGTAATATATCAGTTTGTATCATTTATTGGTGAGTTTTATATATCAACATCATCAGCATTTCCTCGAGGTCTGGAAAGGTCAAAACCAAAGAACCAAACTGGATACCCTTGGAAGACAAATAAGCATATTGCATTGCATACTAACACTTTCTTTGTTTTGTAGGTTTTTTATATTTGTTGTTTCTCACTTTTTTTTTGGTTTCAGGAAACATTGCTCGCAGAAGAGTGTTCACTGTCAACAGAATACACCGGTACCCGACGCGAAACAACCTTCCGGGACTCCAGATGGATCAAGTTCAGCAAGACTTGAATGAAGTAAGGACCCAAATAGCAAATGAGAGGGTTGAGATGAGGAATCAGATGACCCAATTTATGATTGTGATGACTGGTTTAGCTCAAAGCCAGGAAACACTGAGGGAGCTAGTTGAAAGACAGACTCCTGATGAACACCATCTAGGTATAGGAGGTACCAATAACAATGATCACAGGCAGCCTCGCACTGATCCACCAGAGTTTGGGCCTCATCTAAACCCAGAAGTTAATGTCATAAGGAATACTCAGCTTAACACTGTTGGAGGAAGGATCTTGCAAGAGGATCCTTAAGGGGCTGGAGACGAAGTTTATGACCGTAGGCTGGATGAAATTGCAGAGAAGCTGAGGTCTCTTGAATCCCAGAATTCCCTAGGGTTTGATGTAATGGACATGGGACTGGTGGAAGGGGTGAGAATTCCTCACAAGTTCAAACCCCCGTGTTTTGAAAGGTATAATTGCACATCCTGACCATGCACCCACCTTCAATCATTATTGGGAAGGTTAAAAGCATACACCATGGACGAAAAGCTGTGGATGTTTTACTTCGAGGATAGTCTAATAGGGGCATCCCGAGAATGGTATTCTCACCTGACTAGAGCCACAGTGAGGAACTGGAAAGACTTGGCTGAAGCTTTTATCCGGCAGTATCAGTACAACTTGGACATGGCTCCAAACACGACCTTTCTAATGGGGATGTCTCAATCTTCCCGTGAAAGCTTCAGGGAATATGCCCAAAGGTGGAGGCAACTTGCTGCTTCAGTTCAACCTCATATGTCTGAAAGGGAAATGGCAGACATGTTCATGAATACCCTTCAAGGAACCTACATTGATAGGTTGGCTGCATTTTCTTCTACCAGTTTTGCTAATGTGGTGATAGCTGGGGAAAGGATAGAGAGCATATTGAAGATGGGAAAGATTTCTGATAACGGTGCCAGTTCAAGCAGTACAAGAAAACCATTTGCTGGGCCCCGTAGATCTGGTGAGACCAACTCTATGCACATGGGAAGAGGGAGACCCCAATACATTCCCAGAATAGTTGCTGCTGTTACAATCCCTGCTCCACCTCCTCAGTATGTTCAACAACCACAACTCTTTCCGCAATAACAACAATTTCCGCAACAGAGAGCATACAACAATAACAACAACAATCAACAACAACGCCCGTTTCAACAACGGCCATCTCAGGTCAACTGGGTGATTGACCCCATTCCTATGCCATATGTTACACTACTGCCACAACTCCTAAAGCTCAATCTGGTTGAGTTGAGGACATTGGCTCCACCTGATCTTCAAAACCTTCCTAGGAATTATGATGTCATTGCTAGGTGTGCTTTTCACTCTAACGCATTTGACCATTCTACGGAAAAATGCAGAGCCCTGCATATGAAGGTTCAGGATCTGGTAGATTCAAAAGCCCTGAACTTTGCACCTCCTCCCAATGTACTGAAGAATCCTATGCCAAGCCACAGTGGGCCAAGGATTTATGTTGTAGAGGATGGATCACCCTTGATTTTAATAGAAGACATTGCATGTATTCAAACACCTCTGGCAGAGGTTAAAGCCCATCTTTTAAAGTGCCATGTGTTTCCAGGTTGTGAGGCCTATTGCGAATCATGCAAACTTTCTGAGAATGGGTGTGATAGCTTCAGGAAAGGCATCAATGATTTGATTAAGGAAGGCATTCTGCAAATTACTACCACAACTTCTACAACACCAACAACTCTTTTGTCAACACCAACTGATTCTTCTACAAATGCAACAACCATCTGTCCAAGTGTTTCTTCTACAACTGCAACAACCATGGTTCCAACAGATTCAGCTACAACTTCAACAACCATTCTGTCTGTCACTTCAACACACAACAATTCATTTACACCAGCTACAACAACCTCAACAACCAATAATGATGTTTCCACTGTCACAATCTACTATGACCCGGCAACGGTCCCGAGTTCCAACAACTTTCAACCTCAACAACAGTCTCAACAAAGCTTCAATTCACCTTCACCTGCATCCACCAGAGGTCCTGTAACAATCTTTTATGATCCACGGACCATTGTAGTCCCAAAAACTGCTGCAGTAAGCCCAATCACTATCATGGTGCCAGGGCCGATACCATATGACAAAAATAGTGCTATACCATGGCATTATGGTGCTGATCTATACTGCAATGGAGAGAAAGTCCTTCTTGATTCTCCAGTTCTCACTCCCCAAGTGGATAATGTTGGAGGAGGCGGAGGCTTGACCAGAAGCGGACGTCTCTTTGCTTAACAAGTCCCTAGAACCAATTCAGAGGCAGAGGTTGTTGCCAAAGCAAAGGGGAAGAGTGTGATACTGGAAGAATCTGTACCAAAGGAAACTCATAAGTCATCCTTTGATCAAGATGTGGATGGGTTTATGAGAATCATCAAAAGAAGTGACTATAAAGTTGTGGAAAGCTCCACCAAAATCCTTCAAAGATCTCAATCCTATCACTGCTGTTTTGTTCCGAAGCCCACCGGGATACACTTCTCAAAGTTCTGCATGCTGCCTACGTGCCGGAAGAGATCACTGTGAATCAGCTGGAAACAGTGGTATCAAATGTCAACACTAGCCATGGGCTAGGGTTCACTGATGCTGATTTAACTTCAGAAGGACTTCTCCACAACAAAGCTTTGCATATAACCCTGGAGTGCAAAGGAGTTGTCTTATCTCATGTGCTGGTAGACACTGGGTCCTCACTTAATGTCCTACCCAAGAAAGCCCTTGTCAAGCTTGAGTATGATGGGATAGCACTCCGGCCAAGTAATCTTGTGGTTCGGGCTTTTGATGGCTCTAAAAGGTTTGTTCTGGGAGAGGTGGAGTTGCCAGTGGTAATCGGTCCACAAGTCTTCAAGACCATTTTCTATGTGATAGACATACAGCCAGCATACAGATGTTTGCTAGGTCGACCCTGGATTCACGCTGCAGGCGCAGTAGCGTCGACCCTTCACCAGAAACTGAAGTACGGATGAGAAGGGCAGATTATCACCATCTGTGGTGAGGAAGACATATTTGTTAGCCAGCTGGCTACTTAAAAATATATTGAGATGGATGGTGAAATCCACGAGACAATGAGCCAAGGGTTTGAGGCCCTAAATGTTAATGAGGCTACTGGAGTTTTGGCTGCATCCCAGGAGGACATGATGGGAACTTCAATCATCTTTTATCAGCAAGCCCGAAAGGTTGTTGAAGAAGGTACTAATCAAGGCTGGGGCAAGCTACTGCCAGTGGAAAAGAAAGAAGATAGATTCGGGTTGGGTTACAGACCAATCCGACAAGATCAATCAGAGGCTGCAAAGGAGCCAAATTTGTAAGTGGGGGATGCTCACCCCAGATGTTGTGAACAGTCTGGAAGACGAGGAGGAAAGCGACCGCAACCTGGAGAACTGGATACGTCCAAGGATCCCGGGGAACCGAGTCTCTAATTGGTCTTCCCAGGAAATTATAAGGGTTACTCCTGCAGAGTAATTATTATTTCCTGTCTTTTTAGCATGCATCAAGTCATGCATCTTGCCCAAGGTGTCATGACTCATTTTGTAATAGGGCCATATTGTAATTTTGTGCAAATGATTAATTAATGAATATCGGACATCTTTTGCAAACGAGTCTCTTTTTCGCTCACTGTCTTTTCATTTTTCACTTTTGTACAAAACAATAAAATGGCAATGTTTTCAAAATAAATAACTTCATTTTCACATTTTCTAAACAAGATTAAAATTGATCACTAAAACGAACCAATCTCAACCCTTGCAGAGACTATCCTCCAAATTGCACCGACTACAGCACTGATATGACCTTGTATGACTTCGATAATCCAATTAATCAAGCTGATGAAGGGGTTGAAGAAGACTATGAGTTACCTGAAGAGTTAGCCAGGTTGTTAAGGCAAGAAGAGATAGTAATCACTCCTCATCAGGAGGAGGTTGAAACAGTTAATCTTGGTACCGAAGAAGACTTGAAAGAAGTGAAGATCGGGGCCAGTCTGCAAGATTCAGTGAAGGAACAACTTATTGACATGCTCCGAGAATATGTTGACGTCTTTGCATGGTCCTATCAAAACATGCCAGGTCTGGATGCCGACATTGTTATGCACAATTTTCCTTTGAAAGAAGATTGTCCTCCAGTAAAACAGAAGCCACGCCGTACTCGTCCGGATATGGCAATGAAGATTAAAGAAGAGGTACAAAAACAGTGGGACGCCGGTTTCCTTGATGTAACTAGTTACCCGCCGTGGGTTGCTAACATTGTACCAGTGACTAAGAAGGATGGCAAAGTAAGAATGTGTGTGGATTACCGGGATCTGAATAGAGCTAGCCTGAAGGATGATTTCCCATTACCTCACATTGATGTATTGGTTGACAACGCAACTCAGTTCTCGGTATTTTCCTTCATGGATGGATTTTCAGGATATAATCAGATCAGAATGTCACCCAAAGACATGGAGAAGACAACCTTCATCACACCTTGGGGCACGTTCTGTTACAAGGTAATGCATTTTGGGCTGAAGAATGCTGGTGCCACTTATCAATGAGTTATGGTAACGTTATTCCATGATATGATCCACAAAGAAATTGAATGCTACGTGGATGGCATGATTGTCAAGTCCCTCACTAAAGAAGACCATCTGGTAAATCTGCTGAAGTTGTTCAAGTGTTTGCGAAAATATCAGTTGAAGCTAAACCCCAACAAATGCACATTCGGGGTACGTTCCGGTAAGCTGCTGGGATTCATTGTAAGTGAAAAAGGAATTGAAGTTGATCCTGACAAAGTCAAAGCCATTCAGGAGATGCCTGCACCTAGGACTGAAAAGGAAGCTCGGGGGTTCTTAGGTAGATTTAACTACATATCAAGGTTCATATCTCACCTTACTGCAACCTATGAGCCCTTGTTCAAATTGTTGAGAAAGGAACAAACAGTCAGGTGGAATGAAGATTGTTAGAAAGCCTTTGACAAAATCAAGGAGTACTTACAAGAACCTCCAATTCTTATGCCTCCAGTCGAAGGAAGATTTCTAATAATGTACCTAACAGTATTAGAAGGATCAATGGGGTGTGTGTTGGACCAGCATGACGAGTCTGGTCAAAAAGAGTATGCAATATACTACCTAAGTAAAAATTTTACCGACTGTGAACAACGTTATTCACTGCTCGAGAAAACTTGTTGTGCTTTAGCGTGGGTTGCTCGCCGACTAAGATAGTATATGTTGACCCACACTACTTTGTTGATTTCAAAGATGGACCCCGTCAAGTACATATTTGAGAAGCCAGCACTTACCAGAAGGGTTGCAAGATGGCAAATGATCCTGACAGAGTATGACATTCAGTACACATCTCAAAAGGCCATCCAGAGCAATGTACTGTCTGACTATCTGGCTGAGCAACCCATTGGTGATTACCAGCCAATGAGATTTGACTTCCCTGATGAAGACATCATGTTTCTAAAAGCAAAAGATCATGAAGAGCCGGTTCACACTGAAGGGCCTGACCCAGAAGAAGAATGGACAATGATGTTTGATGGGGATATCAATATGAATGGATGAGGAGTTGGTGCAGTGCTCATTACACCTAAAGGAGTTCACATTCCTTTCTCGGCAAAACTCACCTTTGCATGCACTAACAACGAAGCTGAATACGAAGCTTGTATCATGGGTCTTGAGGAAGCCATTGACCTCAGGATCAAGACTTTAACTGTATTCGGAGATTCTTCTTTGGTAATCAATCAGACCAATGGCAAATGGTACACTCACCAAGAGCATCTAATTCCATACCGTGACTATACGAGGAGATTATTGACTTTCTTCAGAACAGACAAACTTGAGTACATCCCTCGAGACGAAAATCAGTTCGCGGATGCTTTAGCTACCATTTCCTCCATGATCAAGGTTCAAACTGCCAATTTTGTGCCTCGGATTTCAGTGTCCAGACTAGACCGACCAACATACGTATTCTTTGTGGACATTGCTAAAGATGACAAGCCTTGGTTCCATGACATCAAATGCTTCTTAGAGGATCAAACATACCCACCTGGGGCATCATCCAATGATAAAAAGACACTAAGAAAGATGGCTGGTAGTTTCTTCCGTAATGCTGATGGTTCATTATACAAGCGAAACTTTGATATGGTTCTTCTCAGATGTGTTGATAAGAAAGAAGCAGACTTGCTGATTCACGAGGTGCATGAAGGATCTTTTGGTACCCATGTCGGAGGACATGCAATGTCTAAGAAATTGTTAAGATCGGGTTACCACTGGATCACAATGGATGCAAACTGTTGTGCCTATGCCAGGAAGTGTCATAAATCCCAGATCTATGCAGACAAAGTGCATGTGCCTCCAAATCCTTTGAACGTGATGTCTTCACCTTGTCCCTTTGCCATGTGGGGCATTGACATGATTGGAAAGATCGAACCGACTGCTTCAAATGGCCACAGATTCATCCTGGTAGCCATTGATTACTTCACCAAATGGGTCGAAGCAGCTTCGTATGCAAATGTCACCAGACAAGTGGTAACCAGATTCATGAAAAGAGACATCATCTGTCGATATGGAGTACCCAAGCGAATCATTACTGATAATGGTTCCAATTTGAACAACAAAATGATGGCAGAACTGTGTCGGGACTTCAAGATTCAACACCACAACTCTTCTCCTTACAGGCCAAAGATGAACGGCGATGTTGAGGCAGCTAACAAAAACATCAAGAAGATTGTGCAAAAGATGGTGGTTACATACAAAGATTTGCATGAGATGCTACCATTTGCCCTGAATGGGTACCGAACCTCAATCCGAACGTCTACTGGGGCAACACCATATCAGCTTGTGTATGGTATGGAGGCAGTCCTACCTGTGGATGTTGAATTACCCTCCTTACGAGTACTGATGAATGTCAAGTTGAATGAAGCAGAATGGGTCTGATCTCGGTACAATCAACTAAATCTGATCGAAGAAAAGAGATTAGCTGCAATATGTCATGGGCAGTTATATCAGAAAAGAATGAAGAATGCCTTCGATCAGAAAGTCGGGCTTCAGGAATACCAATTGGGAGATCTTGTGCTGAAAAGATTCCTTCATCCTCATACAGACCACAGGGGCAAGTGGACTCCAAATTACGACGCTCCATTCATAATAAAGAAAGTTTTCTCTGGTGGAGCACTGATGCTCACTACTATGGATGGTGAAGATTTCTTATCCCCTGTGAATTCAGATACTTTTAAAAAATACTTCGCATAAATGACCCGCTGGACATAAAAACAGAATGTAAGTCCAGGCAAAAAATAGGGCATCCCGGCGAGTCAAAAACAGAATAAAAGACTCGGGCAAAAATAAGGGAAAAATAAAAAATGTACACCCGCTGAGTTGAAAAGCCACATTGGACAGCTCAGGAAAAAATGGGTATCCTCGTGGATTGAAAACCCGAAAGGGCGATCCACGCAAAATAAGGGAATAAGCGAACAACTGCATCCTGAATTCGTCTGTATCACTTACAACATGGCAAGCTTCGAAAGGATAAAGCATCGGTCAGAATAAACCTTCTTCAGAAAGAAAGATGAGAAGAACGTCAAGGTCATACATGTCATAGCAAAGGAAGCTCACTGGAGCGTCGTCAACATTGCCAGCACCTTTATTTTTCTCAATTTGTAACAATATCCTCATTTCAGGGGATTTGTTTCTTTGACTGTATTTGCCAATTCAGGGCACCCAGATTAATAAAATCAGATTTTCAGTCACACTTTGTCTTGCACATTTTTGTTTCGTTTGCAAAATGTCTAGTATCCATGATATAATATTTGCATAAAACGAATGAGCCATTATCAATTAAAATGCTTGCAGGAAATGTATTTACCCTCAGGAATATCTAACTCCTATGACGGAATCCGGTAAGGGATACCTAGGGAAACTTGTGTGTTTCTTTGTTTTAACAGGATTACAGGTATTCAAATACGTAACGTGGGGCATGCCAAGCATCATTTCCCCAACACATCTTCTCCAAGCAGCATCTGGAATGCTTCTTCCCCAACAGAGTTGTCAAAGCATCCTCATCCCCAGCCGGGATCCCCACAAAAAACTTTAGGAAGATCGGTCGGTGATCTTTCCTCTCCCAAACAGAGTTCCAGGTCTCCCAAAGACAGAAGAACCATTTCCCCACAGAGTTCCAGTCTCTACCTAGAAGAGCAATGTCTTAAATTCTCACACAACAAAGTGATGGAAGCTTCCTCATCCCCAGCTGGGATATCTCCTTACCGGATAAATCTATCAGTGATCTAGTCCCCCAAGTAGAACCATATGTTTTATCATATCTACCAATGATCTCATCCCTAGCTGGGATATCCTTCCAAGCAGAACAACCAGAGATCTTCACAGCGGCGAGATCCGAATCCCGGATCAGTTTCTCTTGCATAATCATAGCATTCGCATCATATTTCCCCATAAAGCATAGCATTCCTTCTAATACGGAGCATTACAGAAAAAATCAAACATTTGCATGATCATAAGTCAGGCTCAAGCCAGTCCCCTACAATACCAACAGTACCTCAGCAGCAGTATACAAAATACGTCTCAATTTCCCCAACAGAAAGCCAAACGTCCCCTTTTCACTCTCCAACAGATACATGTTCATACACTCTTTCGACACTCGTCCGTGTCATATCATCCCCTGCAGATAAGCCACAAACATCCTCTTTGAATACAGAAACCTATGCACTTTCGCTTCTAACACCCGTCCGTGTCACCGCTCCCTAGCATGGTTGCCCAAACACTTGTTACAAAACTAAACACTTGTTTATAATACACTCTTGTTGACACCCGTCCGTGTCATCCTATCCCCACAGGTCACCAGATTACATTTTACACTTATAAGTTTACAACTTATACACTTTCTATTATGACACTCGTCCGTGTCATACCCTTTTCCCCAGCAAGTCGAACACTCGTCCGTGTCTTGCTCATATTTCACAATACTTGTTTTTACACATACAAATACTCATCCGTATCTTATATACACTTATTCCCCACAGATTCGACACTCGTCCGTGTTCTTTGTTAACCAGTTGGTACTCGTTTGTATCATCATCTCTGAACACGTGTCAGCGTTTGTTTCTACCGATACTCGTCCGTATCATGGTCTTAAGGATGCTCGTCCGCATCTTTAATCCATACACAGCGTCAAACACTTATACCTTTTATTTCTTGAGTGTAAGCACTCGTCCGTGTTTACCATTCCCCAGTAAAAGCAAAACAACTTTTCTTTTATCTGACATTCGTCCTATGTCATGATGCTTTCGGCAGCCGTACCCTGCCAGGTTATCGTCCTTCACCTTTGGATGACCGTCCCTCATCCTTTCCCCAGCGTAGTCTCCATTATTGGAACCCTTTTCTATCCGACATTCGTCCTATGTCGTGATAAAGAGCAGCCGTCCCCTGCTAGGTGATCGTCCTTCACCTTTTTGATGATCGTCCTTCATCATTTTATCTGATGGTCGTCCCCATCATTGACCTTGTTATCTGACATTTGTCCTATGTCATGATAAACCCCGAGAGCAACCGTACCCTGCTAGGTGATCATCCTTCACCTCTTGATGATCGTCCTTCATCATGCTCATCCGATGGCCGTCCCCATCGTCGACCTTTTCTATTCGACATTCGTCCTATGTTGTGATAAAGAGCAGCCGTCCCCTGCTAGGTGATCATCCTTCACCTTTGATGACCGTCCCTCATCATTATTTCATTTATTCCTTAACCCGATGGTCTTCCCCATCGTGGTCCCTTTTCCTTTTCCTGATGATCGTCCTTCATCAGTTTAGCCCGATGGCTGTCCCCATCGATGTTTACCTTTACTTTACAAACCTGATGGTCGTCCCCATCATGGTCTTTTCCTTTAAATCCCTAGAGAGTCTTGTCTCTTTATTTGATGGTCGTCCCCGTCACGATCATTTTATTTCCCCAGCTTGTCGGCCATCCCGGCATTGCTTTATCCCCAGCAGTCGTCCTTTGCTCGATGGTCTTCCTCAATCGCCCTCACTTTATAATCATACTATACCCTCTTTTACAATTTATATCCCTTTTCTTCTTCTACCCAGTGAGTGCAAATTTCAGACTGTCTTTGGTATTCAACCACAAGTTATCTTGTTTGTCTGATAAGTCAGGCGCTAACATCCTGCCCAGCTAACTCATACTTGAATAGGGGCAGCTGTAAACACCCCAAATTTTCCCTCACTTAGTTCACACCATGGCTTGTGAGCTTTCATATTTGCATTAGTTTAAGCATATCACCTCATATTCCATATTTGTTTCATCTGCATAGTTCAAGTTCATCTCCATCTAGGGTTTGTGATCTGAGCAATCCAAATATCCATCTGAGCCACTCCAAAGGTCTTCAATCACTCCAAGAGGGTCCATGTGTGTTCAATCATCATATTATATCCCTCAAAGATCATGGAAGTCAAAGAATCACAAGAACTTGCAAAGCATGGAAGCAGAGTTAGGGTTTCACTACACAGATGACCTGAAATTAGGGTTTTGGTTTCAGAGGCCATAACTCCAAATATTTTGGTCATTCTTGTTTCTAATGGTCTCAATATGTTATAAGGATCATGTGTACCAATTTTGATGAAGAAATTCATTATGGAAGTCATTTGTTCACTAGGTAACTTCTTGAGCAAGTCAAAGCAAAATCAGGGCATCTGAGGCCCCCAACATGGGAACCAAATTGGATTTTTCATCAAATTGAAGTCATATGATCTTTATTTGATCATTGAAGTGTTTGGAAGTTCACAAAATTGAAGAAAAGTGAGCTAAACCAAAAGTTGCCAAAAATGGAAATGACTTGTAATGTAAACTTTCCATTTTTGGAAAGTTTTTCAACCTCCTCTTTCTCAACCAAAAATGCTTCAAATCAAAAATTTTTGGTCATGAAAGTTGTAGATTGGATCATTCCCTTTTCAAAAAGTAAGAGAACAAGTCCTAATTCATCATGGAACACAAGTTATGATCTTTCAAAGTTGGCAAAAATCCTATAATTTTCAAGAATACACCAAAGAGGGATTTTTGCAAAACCTCTTGCCAAGCTATTTTGTGACTTCTAATACACTTCTATGCATCATAACAAATAGTGCATTGCCTTAAAGTCATAATTGGCCCAAGAATCACTTGATTCTATGCCTTGAACTTTAAGAATTTCCAAAGGGGCCGAACTTCATGAAAATTGCAAAAGGGCACATAACTTCTCACAAATTTGCTGAATTACCACACAATGCATTCCATGGCTCTCCTTGATCTTGGCTGAACCAGGACAAGCCAAAAAGCCAGCTGCACAAAAGCCCATTCCTCAAGTACAAGCTTTATTTACTTTTTGCAAAAAACCCATAACAATCAGCTGCATCCACCACCCACTCTCTGGCCTATTAGGACTTTACAAGCATGCTTCAAGGAGTTCATTTTCATAACATACACAAGCCAAGAGCTCCAAGAACTCAGCATTCACAAAAATCACCCCACTTGCAAAAACTTTCGAAACTCTCAGCTCACATACTCAAACTCAAAACTTCTTTCACCAAACAACTCATCATCACAAGAGGACCATTTCCCACCCTTCATTGCAACCAAAAAACCCCCATAGCCAAAACACGATTTTTGACCAGCAAGAGTGAAAGCTCTCAAACCAGCAATAACAAACTCCTTCCAAGCCTCAAAGCTTCTTCAGAAGGATCATTGGAGTGAGTTTGCACAAGAGGGGTGGTTAGAAAGCTCCAAACTGAGGAAGCTCAAGCTCAGGTAACCTCTTCGAATCTTGTTGTTAAGCCATGAAAAATTTGTTTTGAGTGTGGATTCGTGTTTAGGAAGGTGAGAGGAGTTGATCAGGAGCTTTAGTGCTCCAGAAATGGCCTAGGGAATATTTTGTTCTTGGGGTGCTGCCGGAGAAGGTGACCGGAACACTGTTTCGGTCACCTGTAGGGGATTAGGGTTTTAATTAGGGTTAGTTGCGTAATTAGGGAACTTTGAATGTGGGCCTTTTGAGGGAGGTTTCCCGCGTGTGATGAAGGGCCCAGGTGCGTTCACTTAAGTATAATTAGGATTAATTTATTAATTAATTAAGATTAACTGAGTTTGAATTATAGCCATTGGATAGCGCGCTTGGTGATGCATGTTTTTCGCAAGTGTACGAACACGTCAGAGTAATATAAAAGATTGTCGAATCCACAGAGACCAAGTGTCAATCTATCGTACCTGTTGTTATGGTGTGTATCTAAGGCAACTGAATATAATGGTTTTAAATAGTGCGCAATGGTAAATGAAATGGTAATTTTAAACAATTAATAAAGGACAAGTTTGAATGTAATTCACATAATCAATAGATAATCTGGTACTTGTTAATAGAACTACTTTTGGGCAATGTTTTCTCCATTTAAAAGAACTAATTTAATAGGATCCATAGGGCGTCTCATGTGGACATAGTAACGCTCTCTCTGTGCGTCGTCTCTAAAGGCTACGTGCATGTCATCGGGGTTCTACATTCTGCACAAGGTTAGCAAACAAGTCCTGAAATCACATAAAACATTCAATCTTTAGTCCTGACATAATAATAAAGTAAACAAATTAAAATAAAGGAAAAATAAATAAATAAAAAGTACGTAAATAAGAAAATCATGGGTTGCCTCTCATGCAGCGCTTGTTTAACATCATTAGCTCGATGACCGGATTTTATACATCATTTGAAGGATACGGTGGATCACTCAGAGTATGGCATGTGTATGTTGTTGGGATGTCACCTCCTTCGTAGGGCTTTAACCTCTGTCCATTGACGATGAACGGTTTACATGTTTGGTTCTTGATTTAGATAGCACCAGATCTTAGAATCTTAGATACTTCGAAAGGGCCAGTCCATCTCGAACGGAGCTTTCCTGGAAAAAGTCATAACCTAGAATCGAACAAAAGAACAGGATCTTCTATTTTGAAGACTTTTCTTATGATTCTTTTGTCATGCCAAGCTTTTGTTCTTTCTTTGTATATGATGGCATTTTCGTAGGCAGATTGTCTGAGCTCTTCTAATTTGTGGATATAAAGGATACGTTTTTTACCAGCAGTCAAGTAATCCAAATTCAATGTTTTAATGGCCCAATAGGCCTTATGCTCCAATTCAAAAGGTAAGTGACATGATTTTCCATAGACGAGTTGATAAGGGGTTGTTCCTATAGGGATTTTGAAAGCGGTTCTATAGGCCCATAATGCCTCTTGAAGTTTCTGCGACCAATCTTTTCTAGATATAGAGACAGTCCTCTAAAGAATTTGTTTGATCTCCCTATTAGATACTTCCACTTGTCCATTGGTCTATGAGTGGTATGGTGTTGCTACTCTATCCTTAACTCCATACTTGCTTAAAAGTTTATCAAATATTCTCGATATAAAGTGTGATCCTCCATCACTTATGACTAAACGGGGAGTTCGAAACCTGGGAAATATATAGTTTTTGAATAATTTGATGACTACTCTGGTGTCGTTCGTGGGTGCGGCGATAGCTTCAATCCATTTAGACACATAGTCAACAGCTACTAAGATGTACTGATTTTTAAAAGATGGTGGGAACAGTCCCATAAAGTCTATACCCCATACGTCGAAGAGTTCTATTTCTTGGATATTTCTTAGAGGAATTTCATTACGGCTTGAAATATTTCCTGTGTGTTGGCATCTGTCACACTTGGCAATGAAAGCATGGACATCACGCCACATAGTAGGCCAGAATAGGCCAGCTTGAAGAATCTTGGCGTAGGTCTTCGATGTGCTCGCATGTCCACCATAGGGTGCAGAGTGACAATGCTCAATTATATTATGTACCTCTTCTTCTGGAACACAACGGCGGAAAATGCCATCTTTACCTCTCTTGAAAAGAAATGGTTCGTCCCAATAGAAGTTTCTCACATCACTATAGAACTTCTTCTTCCGGTGGTAGTTTAGATCAGGGGGTATGATGTCAGCGGCTAGGTAATTAACAAAGTCTGCATAACAAGGTGTATTACTTATAGCTAAGGATTTATGAGAATACTCATGTGGGTATGGGTTATCATCTTCAATAGTTTCTAGTTGGGCTATCAGTCTATCATAGGCAAAATCGTCATTTATGGGCACTGAGTCAGGTTTCAGGTATTCTAGTCTAGAGAGGTGATCAGCTACTACATTATCTGTGCCTTTCTTATCACGGATATCCAAATCAAACTCTTGCAGTAATAGAATCCATCGAAGTAACCTAGGTTTGACATCCTTTCTCAGAAACTATATGTCATGAAATGACATTTTTCCCAATTTAGCACAAGGTTTACCTCCACACATCTTTCCAGGATTTTCTCAAGGTTGATAAGACAATTTTTGAAATCAGATCCACAAATTGAGAAATCGTCCATAAATACTTCCATGATTCCATCTAAGTAGTCTGCAAAGATAAACATCATGCAGCGTTGGAAAGTGGCAGGGGCATTACAGAGTCCAAAAGGCATTCTTCTATAGGCAAAAGTTCCAACAGGGCATGTAAAGGTAGTTTTTTCTTGATCTTCGGGGTGAATAGGTATTTGGAAGAATCCCGAATATCCATCTAGGTAACAAAAGTAAGAGTGTCTGGCTAGGCGCTCCAACATTTGGTCTATGAATGGTAATGGGAAATGGTCCTTCCTAGTTGCTTTATTTAATTTTCTATAGTCTATGCACATACGCCAACCTCCATCGGTTCTTTTTGCTACAGGTTCGCCCTTCTCGTTTTGCACGACTGTGATGCCTCCCTTTTTAGGTAATACATGCACAGGACTCACCCATTTACTGTCCGAGATCTGATATATTATACCTGCCTCTAGTAACTTAAGAACTTCAGTCTTAACTACATTACTCATTATAGGATTTATTCTTCGTTGGTGTTCTCTGGAGGGTTTTGAATCTTCTTCAAGCAAAATCCGATGCATGCATACAGATGGGCTTATTCCTTTTAGATCTGAGATCTTATATCCTAAGGCTGAGGGGTACCTTCGTAAAACATATAATAATTGGTTTGTTTCCTCTTGGTCTAAGGTAGCACTGACTATAACTGGACGATTCATTTCTTCATCAAGAAATTCGTATCTCAGGTTCTTAGGCAGTTCCTTAAGTTTTACGGTTGGTTTTATAGAGCAAGGCATAGGATCTGGGGTAATAGATAAACATTCATGAAGGTTATCATCAATGTAGGGTTCTTGATAATTGTCATCTTCCAAAATAAGGGTCGATGGAAATTTTATAGATTCAGTTTCTTCTTCTTGTTCTAATTCCCTAATGCATTCATCAATGATATCTAAGGCATAACAAGCATCTCCTATTACAGGTGCCATAAGAAATTTTGAAAGTACAAATTCTATCTTCTCGTCACCTACCTCAAAGGTTAGTTTCCCTTTTTTAATATCTATTACGGCTCCAGCAGTCGATAAGAACGGTCTACTTAGGAGGATTGGTATGTCGTCATCTTCTTTAATGTCCATGACAACAAAATCAGTAGGTATAAACAGCTGACCTATCCTAACAGGGACGTCTTCAAGTATGCCTATAGGGTATTTAACGGATCTATTGGCTAATTGAAGTGACATCTTAGTAGGTTGCAATTCTCCTAAGTTTAATCTCTCACAAACTGCTAAGGGCATTAAGCTCACACTAGCTCCTAAGTCTAGAAAAGCTTTTTCGATGACATGATTCCCCAATACACAAGGAATGGAAAAAAATTTTGGATCTTTATCTTTCTTTGCTAACCTATTTTCGGAAATAGAATTACATTCCACGGGTTTCGGATCTTCAAGTCTACGTTTATTTGTAAGTATGTCTTTGAGAAACTTAGCGTAAAAAGGTATTTGGGTGATGGCTTCTGTAAAGGGGATTTCTACGTGAAGTTTTTCTATAACCTTAACGAATTTTTGATACTGATTATCGATTTTGGATTTCTTTAATCTTTGAGGGTATGGTATTGGTGGTTTGTATGGTGGTGGTGGTACATAGGTTTTATTTTTAGGTTCTTCTCCTTTTTCTTGCCTTCCGGGTTCTCAGATTCCTCTGGTTCCTTCTCCTCATTTCTCTCAGAAGTTTCGGGATCACTTAATCTAGGGTTTGAAGGTTCCTTATAAGCGGTTCCACTTCGTAGAGTAATGGCATTTGCTTGCCCTTTTGGGTTTTGTTGAGGTTGTCCATGGAACTGTCCTCCAGGTGTAGTCTGAGGGGCTTGGTTTAAAGCTACCTGAGAGATTTGGGTTTCAAGCATCTTATTATGAGTAATAATTTGATCAACCTCGGTTCCTAACTAGGTAATTAGTTCGTTAACATGGACGTTTTGGTACATGAACTCTATGTTTTGTTGTGTTTGAGCGGTGATAAAATTTTCTACAATTTTCTCAAGGCTCGGACTTGGTGGTACAGGTTGCATAGGTTGATTTGATCTTGGGGCTTGGTAACCTTGTTGTCTCGGAGGTGCAGTATTTTGGATAGGGTTATTATTTTTGTAGGAGAAGTTTGGGTGATTCCTCCATCCAGGGTTATATGTGTTTGAAAATGGGTTCCCTTGGGTGTAGTTCACTTGCTCAGGGCTGGTCTTATTTAATAGATTGCATTCGGCGGATTGGTGTCCTTGCGTCCCACATATCTCACAATTCGGAGAAACTGCAGCTACAGTATTCGGAGTTGTACACATATGTTCGACTCTAAGGGCCAACGCGTCCATTTTAGCTTGCATCATGTCCATAGAGCTTAGCTCATGTATTCCTCCTTGGGCTTCCTTCTTTTCCACTATCTCTCGTTCTACTCCCCATGATTGATGGTTTTGGGCCATATCCTCGATAAGGGCACTAGCTTCAGGGTAAGGTTTGTTCATCAGTGCGCCACCAGCGGCAGCATCGATGGTCATCTTAGTATTATAATGAAGTCCATTATAGAAGGTTTGAATGATTAGCCAATTCTCTAAGCCATGATGTGGGCATGCTCTTAATAGCTCTTTATATCTCTCCCAGGCTTCGAACAACGACTCTCTTTGGTGTTGGGTAAATCTGGTTATTAGGTTTCAAAGAAGAGCGGTCTTACTTGGGGGAAAATATCTAGCAAGGAATAATTTTCTAAGGTCTTCCCAAGTTGTTATAGAATTGGGTGGAAGGGAATCTAACCATGATAGAGCTTTATCTCTGAGGGAAAAGGGAAATAATCTTAAGTGTATCGCCTCAGGAGAAGCTCCTTTGGTCTTAAAGGTGTCTGCTAACTGAAGAAAGTTTTTTAAATGTTGGTTTGGGTTATCAGTAGAAAGACCTGCGAATTGTCTATGTTGCACTAATTGCAGCAGGGATGGTTTAAGTTCAAAATTATTGGCTGGGATAGCGGAGTTTACTATACTAGAACTAGGTTCCTCGTTCGATGGTTGGGCGAAGTCCTTAAGAGGTCTTCGGTTTTGATCTTCGACCATAGCTCTCCTATTCCTATGGAAAAACAAACGTGCGCAAGCGTAACGTTCAGGTTCAGCTAGAGGGTCTACTAAGCTTCCGGCACTACGAGTCTTTCGCATTGACCGGTGGGTGTCGCTCCCGATAAATGGGAATGGCCCAGATAAAGGTACAGACGCGAACGGTCGGCGAGGGGGACAATGAGAACACACAGCCGTGAACTCACTGGAGATGAATAGAGTCGCCAGCTAGGCATTTTCATCCCGGAGGAAAGGTAATGCTGCATAGACCTAGAAAGATATGGATAAGACGGTTGCGAACCAGAGAGACTGAGAAAGGGGGTTGGTTATAACCTGGGAAGGTATTAGCACCCAGATTGTCCGTCGTACTCGACGGGATCCACGCTTAAAAGATTTGTGTTTTAAAGGGGTAGTGTCAGTGCAATTTGTGTATAAAATAGCTGGAAAAGAATGTACGGGTGTCAGTGTAAAAGAGTGTGAAGTGTAATATGTGCAGTGTCAGTGTAAGAATGAGAATGAATTGCTCAAGATCATGAGGCTAAAAGAATGAGGCTAGAAAGAGGAGGAATATACAGAGACTTTTGTTCGATAACTGTTAAGTTATGCCTACGTATCCTCTCGTGCAATGAGGAAGTCAGAACACCGTAGTTCGACCCAAAGAGACTGAAAGATGAATTGACTTGTGAATTGCTTACTTGTCTATGCTCAAGTGCATGACCTGTCTGGCTCAGGTGCAAACTGTCTTGCATTAGACGGAAGAAGCAAGTTCTCGCTTATGAGTGAATGTGATGAGGAAAGAATCCCAGAGGAGACGATTATTGTTTGTTTTTGAGTTTTCAGTCTTTTATTGCTTTTGAAAGTTTGTCATAAGTTAATGAGCTTAAGTCTAAACCAATGGGTTAGTAAACTCATCACATCTTCCCTCTGATTAGGGGTAATGAGAATACCTTAAGTGTGAAGTCAGCTTCTCACACTTAATCACCATGGTGTAGGATTAAGATCATTAACCTACTTGTGATTATTTAGATGTTTTTTGGTGTTTTTGTTTAGTGTTAAGTAATGAGATTAAGCCATAATCAAGGATTAAACAGACTCATTACACCATCCTAATAGAAGGATAATAGATGAGAATGTTTAAGCTGAGGAAAGCTCCTCAACTTAATCCATGATTAGGGATTAAACTCATGACATAACAAGCCTTTGATTAAGTGGATTTTAATTAGTGATATGGTGATGAAGTGATTTTTAGGGTTTGTAAGACAACTTGAGGGGGACTTGTCCATTAACACTAGGGTTAGTCCTTCTTAACCAATTAAGGAAGAATTAGAACCCTAATGCAAGGCCCAAGTTACAAGTGTGATGTCTTGATGATTATTAAGTGAATTGATTAAGAGATTTAAACACATTAAGGGTTTAACACTTAGGAGTAAAGTTATACACTCCATCCTAATAGAAGGATGCAGGCATAAGCTCAATCTTAAAGCCTTAAAGCCTTTAGGGTTTAGTCCCTGATTATGAGATGAGAAAGAGAAGACTCAATGAGACACAAAGGTAAAACTAAGTTGGGGACTAATTAAAACCCTAATCATGGTCATACTTGGTTGTTCCTAAGGTTTGTGAGGTTTAACAAGAGGAGATCTTCAATGGAACCACCAGGAAGCAGATGAAAGGATCAGAAGAAGCAAAGTAACTTGCTTCATTCAAGAAGTCAAGTCACTTGAGGAAAGAAAGTAGGATGAAGAAGAATGAGCAAGCTCAATCTCACACACAAGATAAAATGCAGCATGGATGCAAGAAAGATGAAAAGAAAAGTCATGAGAAGTGAAGGCAAATTCACTTCTCAAAATCACTTACCACCTGAAAAGTTAGAAAAGAGAATGCAATGCAATGCAAAATGAGATGAAATGGTATGAAGTAAATCAAAACCAGAAGCATGCTTATGATGTTAGTGATGCTATGAAGTGATACAAACATGAAGCAACAAATGGAAATGATCATACAAGCTTATGAATGCAAATGGAGCAAGTTAAGAACCATGAACATACATGACAAGTTATGAAATGCATATGGCATTCAACATGGCAAATGTAAGATGCAATGATCAAACATGCTTTCAATATGTCTTAAGATGTTCAATGAATCAAATGGAGGCATGAAATGTCATGGCAAGTCATGTTATGCAAGCAAATGCAAGATGAATGCATATGGAAACCCAAATTAGGGTTTATGAACAATACATCAAACAAAAACCAAAATCAGAAGCAAACAACATTATAAAAAATTGAAAAATGCACTCAAAAGACCCCTAATCCTATACTAAACCAATGCCCAATGGAGAGGTTCCAACTCTTAACCAAGTTCAAGTTATGATTTTCACAAGTTTGCTAGGGTTTTAGGGTTCACAAACAAGAAAAAATACCAAACAAATGGAAAATGAAAAATCAAATCATGGCCATTTAATCTCACAAACTACATGCTAAACACAATGCAATGCAAAAAGAATCAAGGTCCAACTCTTCATGGATAGGCAAAAATGATTTTTGGAACTTTGGATCAAAATAATGCATCAAAATGATTTTAATTCAATGAAAAATTCTCAAAATGCATCAAGATCAAAAAATAAATTTGGTTTGAAGGTTGGACAATGTTTCTAAATGTCTTAAAACATTTCATGAATTTTTTGGTGATTTTTAAATACCTAAAAGTATTTTTAATAAATTAATTTTCATTAATCAATTAAAAATAAACTCTTAAATATTTAAAAATACTTTTTTAATGTAAAAAATGAAAATAAAAATATTTTTGTGTTTTAAAAATTAATGAAACTCTTGACAAAAAGTTTCATAATTTTTAAAACATTTTTGCTATTTTAAATAAATTATGGAAGTTAAATACAAAGAAAATGAAAATAAAAGTAAATAAATGGAAAGTATTCTGATCCAACGCATGAGATTTAAAGCTGGAGGAAGACCATTGACTTGGCGCGTGAATCAAAGGACAGGATGCAATCTGACTTAATTATGTTTTACGAATTAATTAAATGGATTAGGGCTAATGAGAACACATCTGGGCCACACAAACGCGCGGCAGGTCAACAAGTCAAAGCATCTAACGCTCCAGATTCAAATGGACATTAATGACATAATTAAAACCCTAATGATTTTCAGGTGGCCGGAGAAGACCTCCGGTCGTCTTCTCCGGCTGGAACCCCACCTGAAAATCCCTAAAATCCTCAAAACACAACTAAAATGAAATCCAAGAACACTGGAATGATCCCCATAACCCACTGAATCAAAACCCCATCACAAACATCATTTATATTCCCTCAAACTCACGAATCGAAACAAAACATTTTTTAGGTCAGGGAGTTTCAGAACACAATTAAACTCTTATTTCTTCACCATTTTCAAAACTAAAGACATCAGAACAATCAGTGAATCATGAAGAACAACTTAAGAACTTAAAAAATGATTTCTGGAAAAAATGTTCTTGAGCTACCTGAGTTTCGAAGCTTTCACTCTTGCAACTTTCTGTCCCCTTCCTTTGATGAAAACCACTCCTTGTGACCCCTTGATGATGTTTGGATGCTTAAACGAAGTTTATGTTGGCTGGTTAAGGAGTTTGAACAGCTTCTGCTCAAGCTTAGGTGAAAATGGTGTTTGTGATTCAGGCTGTTTCAGGATAAGGTGAAGGGTTCTTTATGACCAGGATGATGAATGGAGAAGGTTTATGAAGTTTGTTCAGGTGTTTGTGAGTTGTGGAATGAGGTTCGAAAGTTCTGGCTTTGGGGGTGAAAAATGGGGAAGCTCAGTTCTTGCTTGGTTCAGGCTTATGTCTTGCTGGTTTTGGCTCAGTGAAGCAAGGTGAGTTGATCAGTGGAGTTGGTTTTTGTGTTTGTGAGCTGTGTGGAGAGATTCGAAGGGTTTTGCTTGAGGGAGTGAGTTTTTGAATGTGATGTTCTTGTGTGTTTCAGCCTGGCTTGTTATGTGAAAAGGCTAGCATTTGATTCACATAAAAAACTCCCATTGGTCAGATGATGTGACTTGGCCTTTATTGATTGGTAAGGTGCCTTTTGCAAAATGTCAACTTTGGTGTAAGGAAAGCATGGGTTGAGCCCTAGACTAGTACAAGTGTGTGGGCTGGCGCAGCATGGTGTGTGAGAGATGCTAGAATGGTTCAGCAGCCAAGGCAACAAGTGGGTGAGGTGTGATGATGGTTTTTGCAAGTTGTTCACTTTTGGTTCATATGAAACTTTCTTGTCCCACAAGCCATAAAACATGAGGAAATCTTGGTCCAATCTGAACTTTAGGACTCACATGATGCTTGTGTGATGGTTAGACATGAATTAGAAGTTACAAATGCCTTGGTACAAAGTTTTTGCAAGTTTCTCATTTGAGGCATATCTTGAAAATTAGTGATTTTTGCCAACTTTGACACACCATAACTTTTGATCCAAAATGAATTAGATCATGTTCTTGTACTTTTTGAAAAGGGAAAGATGTAATCTACAACTTTCATGACCAAAGTTTTTCCATTTGAAGTATTTTTGGATCAAAAAGCAAGGGTTGAAAAAGTGGCATAAAATGACATTTCATGAAAAGTCAACCATGCCCTAAAAAGTCAACTTTGCCAAAAACTTGTAATTATTGAATTTTGTGAACTTCAAACCTCTTCCATGATCAAATAAAGATCATATACACTCAAAATGATGAAGATCAACCCTTGGTTGGGTTATTGGGTGCCTCAGATGCCCTGATTTTGCACTGACTTGTCCAGAAAGTCAACCTTTGATCAGATGACTTCCCCATGGAATTTCTTCATGAAAATTGATATGCATACTCCCTATACCATATGGAGACCAATGGAAACAAGAATGACCAAAAAAATTGGAGTTATGGCCTCTGAAACCAAAACCCTAATTTTAGGTCAACTGTGCAGTTAAACCTGGCTCTGCCTCCCTACCAATCCCAGTTCTTGTGATTCCTTGGCATTTTTGACTTTGAGGGGGTGTAATATGATATAAGAACACACATGGATCCCTTTGAAGTGATTGATGGCCTTTGAAGTGGCTCAGAAAGCTCCTGGATTGCTCAGATCACAAACCCTAGGTGCAGATGACTTTGAATCTATGCAGTGAATCAAAATGTAATATGAGATGGTATGCTTGTGTTTATGCATATGAAATGATCACAAACCATGGTGAATGGGTGAGGGCAAATTTGGGGTGTTTACAGCTGCCCCTATTCAAACATGAGTTAGCTGTGCAGGTTGTAAGCGACGGCTTAACAGGCAAACAAGATAACTTGTGGTTGAATACCAAAGACAGTCCAAAATTTGCACTCACAGAATGAAGAAGAAAAGGGATATAGATTGTAAATGAAAATAAAGTATATTGTAAAGTGCGGGCGACGGAGGACGACCGTCGAGCAGGGGACGACTGCTGGGTAAAGATCAATGACGGGGACGGCCGACATGCTGGGAAAAGTAAGATATTATGATGGGGACGGCCATCCAGTTCATAAAGTAAAGCAACCGACGATGGGGACGGCCATCGGGCTAAAAAGAAAAGGGACCACGACGGGGACGGCCATCGGGTTAAAGAATAAATGAAATAAACAGATGATGAGGTACGGTCATCAAAGATGAAGGACGATCACCTAGCAGGGGACAGCTGCTCTATTGGGGATAAGATGAGGGACGGTCATCTAAGGTGAAGGACGATCACCTCGCAGGGTACGGCTGCCGAAAATATCGCGACATAGGACGAATGCCGGATAAAAAGGTCAACGATGGGGACGGCCATCGGACGAGCATGATGGAGGACGACCATCAAGAGGTGGAGGACGACCACCTAGCAGGGGACGGCTGCTCTCAAGGTTTGTCATGACATAGAACGAATGTCAGATAACCAAAATCAACAATGGGGACGGCCATTGGATAAAATGATGAAGGACGATCATCAAGAGGTGGAGGACGACCACCTAGTAGGGGACGGCTGCTAAATATCAACGATGGGGACGGCCATCGGACGAGCATGATGGAGGACGACCATCAAGAGGTGGAGGACGACCACCTAGCAGGGTACGGCTGCTCTCAGGGTTTATCATAACACAGGACGAGTGTCAGATAAGGAGGAAAACTGCTTTGCTGGGGAATAGTAAACACGGACGAGTGTTTACATCCAAGAAATAAAAGGTATAAGTGTTTAGATATTTGTGTGTAGATTAAAGATGCGGACGAGCATCCTTAAGACTATGATATGGACGAGTATCGGGTAGAAACAAATACTGACACGTGTTCAGAGATGATGATACGGACGAGTATCAACGGGTTAACAAAGAACACGGACGAGTGTTGAATCTGAGGGGACTTTCCTGGGGAATAGTAGACATAGACGAGTATCTATATTCAAGAAGACATAAGTGTTTGACACGGTGTATGGATTAAAGATGCGGACGAGCATCCTTAAGACTATGATACGGACGAGTATCATGTAGAAACAAACACTTGACACATGTTCTGAGATGATGATACGGACGAGTACCAACTGGTTAATAAAGAACACGGGCGAGTGTTGAATCTGCGGGGATATAAATGGTGTATACAAGATACAGACGAGTATCCGTATAAGTGTAACATGAGTAGTGAGCATGAGTATTTAACTGCTGGGGAGAGTGACACGGACGAGTGTCAAAAAGGAGAAAAGTATAGTATCAACAAGTATATGGGTTGTAAAAGTGTAGGCGACTGCGCTGGGGATATGACACGGACGGGTGTCAAGAAAATGTATATACAAGTAGGTGAGTGCAAAGATGATGTCTTTGGCTTTCTGCTGGGGGTATGACACGGACGGGTGTCAGGAAGTATCTGCAGTACGAGTGGTTTTGTTCGTAAGGAGTGTTCAGGAGACTTTACTGGGGGATGATGACACGGACGGGTGTCAAAGGGATTATATACTGGTGTTTGTGAATAGGAGGCAACTGTTTTTGCTGGGGACTCCGGGGGATTTTCTGTATATGGTTGATGAACGGTTATTATTATTCACAAGTGTTCGATTCACAACATGGCTTATGATTATGCTATGTGTTTGATTTTTGCCGTAATGCTCCGTATTAAACGGAATGCTACGCTTTGTGGGTGAATATGATGCGGATGCCATGATTATGCGAGGGTACAGATCCGGGATCCGGATCCCGTCGCCGTAAAGATCTTTGGTCGATCTGTTCGAAATGGACATCCCAGTTGGGGACGAGATCTGATGATATGATATCTGCTTGGGGATTCGTCACTCTGTTGTGACTCCTTCATGCGTTGCTCTTCTGAATAGAGGCTGAGGATTTTGTGGGGAGATGGTTCCCTGACTTCTGCATTCTGCTGAGGAAGAATGATTGGCACTACGGCTGGGGAAATTGACAAGTGGCAACTTAGCTGGGGGAAGTTATCGGTGGCAACTCGGCTGGGGAGGAAGCTCCTCTGGTGCCAAGAATGAGTGTTGATTTGCCAGCTTGCTGGGATGTAGCTTGCATGCCCCAAGTTGCGTTCTGGATACCTGCAATCCTGCAAAGATAAGGAAACGCACAAATGGTCCCGAGGTATCCTTTACTGGATTCCGTCATAGGAGTTAAGCACTTTTGAGAGTAAGTATATTCCCTGTAAGCACGTGTTTTTATTTTTTTAGAGAAAAGCATCTGTACTCATGCAATTAGTTTTTTAGAGACATCAGACATTCTTTGCAAATAAAAATGTATAAGACGAGACATGACTGAAAAATCTGATTTTATTAATTCATGTGCCCTGAATTGGCAAGATACAGTCAAGGAAACATATCTCCTGAAATGAGGAGATTGTTACAAATTGAGAAGCAAAATGCTGGCGATGTTGACGACGCTTTCAAAGGAGCTTCCCCTCTCGCTATGACTCGTATGACTTTTGACGTTCTTCTCGTCTTGCTTTCTGAAGAAGGCTGTTTCTGACCGAAGCTTGATCCTTTCGGAGTTTTACCAAGTTGCAGGTGATACAGACGAATTCAGAATGCAGTTGTTCGCTTATTCCCTTATTTTGCATGGATCGCCCTTTCGGGTTTTCAATCCATCGGGATACCCATTTTTGCCTGAGCTGTTCAATGCGGCTTTTCAACTCAGCGGGTGTACAGTTTTTTATTTTCCCTTATTTTTGCCCGAGTCTTTTATTCTGTTTTTGACTCGCCGGGATGCCCTGTTTTTGCCTGGACTTACATTCTGTTTTTATGTCCAGCGGGTCACTTTTATGCAAAGTATTTTTTAACTGCATCTGAATTCACAGGGGACGGGAAGTCTTCACCATCCATGGTGCTGAGCATCAGTGCTCCTCCAGAGAAAACTTTCTTTACCACAAATGGTCCTTCATAATTCGGAGTCCACTTGCCCCTGTGGTCTGTATGAGGAGGGAGGATTCTTTTCAGCACAAGATCTCCCACTTGGTATTCTCGGTGCCTGACTTTCTGATCGAAGGCTTTCTTCATTCTTTTCTGATACAGCTGCCCATGACAAATTGCAGCCAATCTCTTCTCTTCAATCAGGCTCAATTGTTCGAACCGGGACCGAACCCATTCTGCTTCGTTCAGCTTAACATCCATCAGCACCCGTAGGGAGGGTAATTCAACTTCAACCGGCAGGACTGCTTCCATACCATACACAAGCTGATACGGTGTTGCCCCAGTGGATGTTCTGATTGACGTACGGTATCCATGCAAGGCAAATGGTAGCATTTCATGCCAGTCTTTGTAAGTGACTACCATCTTCTGCACAATCTTCTTGATATTCTTATTGGCTGCCTCAACAGCGCCATTCATCTTTGGCCTGTAAGGAGAAGAATTGTGGTGTTGGATCTTAAAGTCCCGGCATAGCTCAACCATCATCTTGTTGTTTAAGTTGGAACCATTATCAGTAATGATTCGCTCGGGAACTCCATATCGACAGATGATATCTCTCTTCAGAAATCTGGCTACCACTTGTCTTGTAACGTTTGCATATGAGGCTGCTTCAACCCACTTGGTGAAATAATCAATGGCGACCAAGATGAATCTATGGCCATTTGAAGCAGTTGGCTCAATCTTGCCGATCATATCAATGCCCCACATGGCAAAGGGCCATGGTGAAGACATTATGTTCAAAGGATTGGGAGGCACATGCACCTTGTCTGCGTAGATCTGACATTTATGGCATTTTCTGGCGTAAGCACAGCAGTCTGCATCCATTGTGATCCAGTAATATCCTGATCTTAGCAATTTCTTGGCCATGGCATGCCCTCCGGCATGGGTACCAAAAGATCCTTCGTGCACTTCATGCATCAACAAATCTGCTTCCGTCTTGTCAACACATCTGAGGAGTACCATATCAAAGTTCCTTTTGTATAAAGACCCATCAGTGTTCAGAAAGAAACTACCAGCAAGCCTTCTCAAAGTCTTCTTATCATTGGAAGATGCCCCAGGTGGGTATGTTTGACCCTCCAAGAAGCACTTAATGTCATGGAACCAAGGCTTATCATCTTTGACAACATCTGCTGCAAATACATATGCTGGTCTGTCGAGTCTGGACACTGAAATCTGAGGTACAAAGTTGGCCGCTTGAACTTTGATCATGGATGAAATGGTAGCCAGAGCATCTGCAAACTGATTCTCGTCCCGAGGGATATACTCAAGCTTGATTGTTGTGAAGAAAGTCAATAACCTTCTTGTATAATCCCTGTAAGGTATCAGATGGTCCTGGTGGGTGTACCATTTTCCGTTGGTTTGATTAACTACCAGAGCTGAATCTCCGAATACAGTTAAAGTCTTGATCCTGAGGTCGATGGCTTCCTCAAGACCCATAATGCAAGCTTCGTATTCAGCTTCGTTGTTAGTGCAGTTGAAAGTGAGTTTTGCCGAGAAAGGCATGTGAACTCCTTTAGGTGTAATGAGTACTGCACCAACACCACGACCGTTCATGTTAACAGCCCCATCAAACATCATAGTCCATTCTTCCTTCGGGTCAGGCCCTTCAGTGTGAATAGGCTCTTCATGATCTTTTGCTTTTATGAACATGATGTCTTCATCAGGGAAGTCAAATCTCATAGGCTGGTAGTCATCAATAGGTTGCTCAGCAAGATATTCGGATAGTACACTGCCCTTGATGGCTTTCTGAGAGGTGTACTGGATGTCATATTCTGTGAGAATCATTTGCCATCTTGCAACCCGTCCGGTAAGAGCTGGCTTCTCGAAAATGTACTTAACTGGATCCATCTTTGAGATCAACAAAGTAGTGTGGGTCAACATATACTGTCTCAGTCGGCGAGCAGCCCACGCTAAAGCACAGCAAGTTTTCTCGAGCAGTGAATAACGTTGTTCACAGTCGGTAAACGTTTTGCTTAGGTAGTATATTGCATACTCTTTTCGACCAGACTCATCATGCTGGCCCAGCACACAACCCATTGACTCTTCTAATACTGTCAAGTACATTATCAGAGGTCTTCCTTCAACTGGAGGCATAAGGATTGGAGGCTCTTGCAGGTACTCTTTGATCTTGTCAAAAGCCTTCTGGCAGTCTTCATTCCACCTGACCGTCTGTTCTTTTCTCAACAACTTGAACAAAGGCTCACAGGTTGCTGTAAGGTGAGATATGAACCGTGAGATGTAGTTCAATCGACCTAAGAACCCTCAAACTTCTTTTTCAGTTTTCGGTGCAGGCATCTCTTGAATAGCTTTGACTTTATCAGGGTCAACTTCAATCCCTTTCTCGCTTACAATAAATCCCAGCAACTTACCGGATCGCACCCCGAATGTGCATTTGTTGGGGTTCAACTTCAGTTGGTACTTCCTCAGACGCTTGAATAGCTTTAGCAGATTTACCAGGTGGCCTTCCTCTGTAAGGGACTTAGCAATCATGTCATCCACATAACATTCTATTTCTTTATGAATCATATCGTGGAATAATGTCACCATAGCCCGTTGATATGTTGCACCAGCATTCTTCAGTCCGAATGGCATCACCTTGTAACAGAACGTGCCCCAGGGTGTGATGAATGTTGTCTTCTCCATGTCTTCAGGTGACATCTTGATCTGATTATATCCTGAAAATCCATCCATGAAGGAGAATACCGAGAATTGAGCCGTGTTATCCACCAATACATCAATGTGAGGTAGTGGGAAGTCATCTTTCGGGCTGGCTCTGTTCAGATCCCGGTAGTCAACTCACATCCTTACTTTTCCGTCTTTCTTAGGCACAGGTACTATGTTAGCAACCCACGGCGGGTAGCTAGTTACGGCAAGGAACCCGGCGTCCCACTGCTTTTGTACCTCTTCTTTGATCTTCATTGCCATGTCTGGGTGAGTGCGGCGCAGTTTCTGTTTAACTGGTGGGCATTCTTCTCTCAAAGGCAGCTTGTGCACAACAATGTCGGTGTCCAACCCTGGCATATCTTGATACGACCAAGCAAACACATCCACATATTCTTGAAGCAGATTAATCAGTTGCCTCTTCACTGAGTCTTGCAAGCAGGCCCCGATTTTAACCTCTTTCACGTCTTCCTCTGTACCAAGATTGATCACTTCAACCTCCTCCTGGTGAGGAGTAATAACCTTTTCCTCTTGTCTCAACAGCCTGGCTAGCTCTTCAGGAAGCTCATATTCTTCTTCAACCCCTTCATCAGCTTGATTGATCGGATTGTCAAAGTCATACAAAGTCATAGCCGTGCTGTTGTCGGTGCTGTCTGGAGGGCACTCTCTGCAAGGGTTCAGTTTGTTCATTTTAGTGATTGATTTTAATCTTGTTTAAAGAGTGAAATAAAGTTGTCATTTTGAAAACATCGCCATTTATTTTTTGTACAAAAAGAAAAATGGAAAAACAGTGAGCGGAAAAGAAAAGGACTCATTTGCAAAAAAAGATGTCTGATATTTCATTGATTAATCTTGTTTGCACAAAAAGTACAGATGGCCCGATTACAAAATGAGTCTTGTCATCTTGGGCAAGATGCAAGACTTTGATGCATGCTATAAAAATACAGGAAATAATAATTACTCTGCATGAGTAACCCTTATAATTTCCTGGGAAGACCAGTTTGAGATACTGCTCCCCGGGATCTTTGGACGAATCCAATTTTCCAGATTGCGTTCTTCTTCCAGCTCGTCTTCCAAATTGTTGATAGCATCAGGGGTGAGCATCCCCCCACTGACAAAACCGGGCTTCTCAGCAGCTTCTGCTTGATTTTGTTGAGTTGGTCTGTAACCCAACCCAAATTTGTCTTTCTTCTCTTCCACAGATAAAACCTTGCCCTAGCCTTGGGCAGTTCCTTCTTCAACAACCTTCCGGGCTTGTTGGTAAGATGACATGGAGATTCCAGATACAGCAGATGCTTCATTAACGTTCAGGGCCTCAAACCCTTGGCTCATTGTTTCATGGATCTCCCCATCCATCTCAATATACTTATAAGTAGCCAGATGGCTAACAAATATATCCTCCTCCCCACAGATAGTAACGACTTGGCCTTCCCACTCAAATTTTAACTTCTGGTGAAGGGTAGACGTTACTGCGCCAGCGGCATGAATCCATGGTCTACCCAACAAACAGCTGTAGGCAGGCTAAATGTCCATCACGTAGAAGATCGTTTTAAAAGTTTGTGGGCCAATCGTCACAGGCAGCTCAATTTCTCCCAGAACCGATCTCTTAGAACCATCAAAGGCTCTTACTACCAGGTTGCTGGGACGCAACGCCAATCCTTCATATTCTAGCTTCACCAGGGCCTTTTTGGGTAAGACATTAAGCGATGATCCTGTGTCTACCAGCACATGGGAAAGGACTGCACCTTTACATTCCATGGTGATGTGCAAGGCCTTGTTATGGTTGCGGCCTTCCGTTGTCAAGTCAGTATTGGTGAACCCTAGCCCATTGCTAGCAGTAACATTTCCAACCACGGTTTCCAACTGATTGACGGTGATCGCTTCAGGCACGTAAGCTGCGTGCAAGACTTTGAGTAGTGCATTCCGATGGGCTTCGGAGCACATAAGCAGTGATAGGATAGAGATCTTGGATGGCGTCTGGTGAAGCTGATCCACTATTTTGTAATCACTCTTTTTGATGATTCTCATGAACTCATCAACTTCTTGATAGAACGGTGTTTTCAAAGCTTCCTTAACAGCTTGATCTTCCTGCACCGGGCTCTTTCCTTTTGCCTTGGCAGCAGCTTCTGCTTCGGCTGTGGGTCTTTGAATTTGTGGAGCAAAGAGACGTCCACTTCGAGTGAAGCCTCCGCCTCCTCCCACATTGTCTATCTGTGGTGCAGGTGTTGATGGTTCAAGGGTGATTTTCTTTCCTTCGCAGTATATGTCAGAGCCGTAGTGCCAAGGGATGGCCCTATTGCTTTCATAAGGTACTGGTCCAGGCACTGTGACAGTGACTGGACTGATGACAGCTGCAGAAGGGACTGTGATAGTCTGTGGATCATAATAAATTGTGACTGGTGCTCTGATGGGAGCAGCACTTTCTGAGTTGTAGGCAGAGTTGTTTTCAGGATCATAAAATATTGTGACAGTTGAGACATCTTCATGATTTGTTGCTGATGTTGTAGGAGATATTGTCGGAAGGATGGACGTTGTTGTTGTAGGAGATTCAAAATGGAGTGAGGCTGAAGTTGTAGAAGGAACAATTGTTGATATCTGGTCAATGGAAATGACAGATGAAGTACTAGTTGATGAAACTGAAGAGTTGTTGGGAACAATGGTTGTTGCAGTTGTAGGAGATACAGGAATTGTTGCTGATGAGATTGCTGGATTTGTTGGAAATGATGTGGTGATTTGAAGTTGGCCACTCTGAATGAGACCATCTATGCCATTCCTCAGGTTATCGCACCCATTTACTGAAATATTGCAGTAAGCACACCCTAACTCACACCCCGGGAACATTTGACATTCGAGGAGCTGAGCCTTAATCTCTACCAACGGTGTCCGAATCTGACCCACACTGGTTATCAAATAAGACGGCTTGTCTTCTTCAATAGCGTTGATTCTGGGACCTCCGTGGTGTGGCATAGGATTTTTGTTGACATTGGGTGGTGGTGCGAAATTCAGGGCCTTAGAGTCTACTAGGTCTTGTACCTTCATGTGCAAGGCTCTGCACTTTTCTGTACTATGGCCAGGTGCATTTGAATGAAAAGCACATCTGGCGTTGGAGTCATAATTCCTGGGTAGACTGTTGGGATCTGGAGGTGCCAATGTCCTTAGCTCAACCAGGTTGAGTTTCAGGAGTTGTGGCAGCAATGTAGCATATGGCATAGGGATCGGATCGATCACCCTGTTGGCTTGAGATGGCCTCTGTTGGAACGGCCTTTGCTGGTTATTGTTGTTGGTGTTGCTGTTGTTGTAGTTTCTCTGAGGATACTGAGCTTGTTGATGGTACTGAGGTTGTTGCTGATAGTTTTGCTGCGGAGGTTGATAGGCTGGTTGTGGATGAGCTGGAGCGGGAATGGTGACTGCTGCCACAGATCTATGAACATATTGGGGCCTGCCCCTGTTGGTGTGGATGGCATTGGTCTCACCAGTCCTTCTTGGGCCCGCAAAAGGCTTTCTTGCATTACTGGATGAGCTTGCACCGTTGTCTGAGATCTTACCCATCTTCAATAGGCTTTCAATTCTCTCCCCGGCTATGACTACATCTGCAAAGCTGGTAGATGAGAAGGCAGCTAGACTGTCAATGTAAGTCCCCTGAAGGGTGTTCATGAACATATCAGTCATCTCCCTTTCTGACATAGGTGGCTGGACAGCAGCAGCAAGCTGTCTCCATCTTTGAGCATACTCTCGGAAGCTCTCTCTAGATGACTGTGACATTCCCATTAGGAGGGTCCTGTTGGGTGCCATATCCAGATTATACTGATACTGTCTGATGAAGGCCTTAGCCAAGTCCTTCCAGCATCTAACGGTTGCTCTTGTCAGATGGGAATACCATTCCCTCGAAGCTCCAGTCAAGCTATCCTCAAAATAGAACATCCATAGCTTCTCGTCCATGGTATAGGCCTTTAGCCTCCCGAGAAAAGATTGTAGATGGGTCCGGGGACAGGAAGTCCCATTATACTTCTCAAAGCATGGTGGCTTAAACTTGTGGGGAATCCTGACCCCATCTACCAAGCCCATATCCATAACATCAAAACCCAAAGAGTTTTGAGACTCTAAGGATCTTAATTTCTCAGCTATCTCATCCAGCCTTCTATCATAGGCCTCCTCCCCAGCTCCCATCACTGTGAACTGATCTTCCTGGGGGTCTTCTTGCAGTACCCTCCCTGCTGTGGCAGTCCCTTGTATGTTGACAGGGATGTTGATCTCCGGATGCTGGTGGGGTCCAAAGACTGGGGGATTGACATGAGGTTGGACTCTTTCATTGTTGCTGGTGCCAGCAGTCCCTGGCTGATGGTCTTCCTGGTTTCTCCCTTCTACCAGTGCTCTGAGCCTCTCCTGGCTTTGAGCCATGTTGTTCATTACCTCCATGAATTGCGTCATCTGATTCCGCATTTCCAACCTCTCGTTGGTCATCTGATTTCTGACCTCTGTAAGGTCCTGCTGCATTTGATCCATCTGTATGCCCGGAAGATTGTTACGGGTGGGGTATCTGTGTGGTCGATTGAGTGGAAACCCTCGTCGTCGAGCAATAATTCCTGAGATCACAACAGAGTTAGTATCAAATAAACAAAAACCTACAAAACAAGGTAAAAGGTTAGTATGCAATGCAGTGTGTCTATTTGTTCCCAAGGTATCCGGCTTGGCACTTGGTTTTGACCCTTCCAGACCCTTGAAGATGCTTGTGATATTGCTTGACGAAAACTCAGATGAAACAAACCAACACATATATATATATATATATATTACAAGAAAGTAAAATAATACAACTTGTTCTTTTTACAGCACAAGCCCTCTGAGGGGTCAAAATACATCATAAGAAAATAAAAGTACATAGAATGAAAGCAACAACAAACAAAAAGGTCAAACACCAAGGCCAAATTCATCCTCCTGAACTTCCTTGAGAAGTGCTTCAGTCACAGGATCAGCTGGACGCTCCGTAAGGTTCCTGATGAGAAGATTCCTTGTAGTAACAGCTGCAGTTAGCTTCCTGTGCTGGCTTTGGTCCTTTGACCTCTTCACTCCAGCTCTGATCTTTAGCTCTGATATCTCCCTCTGGGCTGCTGCCAGGGCTTCTTGTTGCTCTTTTGCACTAGCTTCCATCTGTTCCATCTTATCCTGAGTCCTTTTGTCCTCTTGAGTACGAGCTTCGGTGATCCTGACCCACCTAGCCTGACTCTCCTTCAAATACAAATCAGTCCTGGCTTTCTGGAACTGAGCTTCCTTGCAGGCATTCTTCAAGATCTGCTCTCCAGCCCTAGACTTCTTAATGTAATCTTCAGACTTCTCAATTCTAGCCAGATGCTCCACCTTCAACTTCTCCAACCTCTCAATGTCCAGTCTGCCATCACTCCTCTCCCAGAGGGTCTTCTGTAGGGCCTGAGTCAGCTTCTCATTCCTCTCTTTCAATTTCTCAAACTCCTCTAAGCTGACAGTTGCGGGAGGTGGTGCTGTGGAAGGTCCAGGCATATCTTCAATAGTGAAAGGCAATCCAGAAATTTGAGCCCTAGTATGTGACCACTCATAGTACTGGGCAGAGGCTACATTATTGCATCTTCCAAGAATGGTTACTCCCTTAGTCTCCACATTGTCCCAGGCCCAGGCTGCCTGTCTGACAACAGCCAGATTAGGCTTGATTTCAACATAAAGGGTCTCAGTCAAATCCTGTGCTCTAGGAGGGTGGACTAATGCATAGCCCAGTTGTCTTTTGAAAAGCAGAGGATTGTAATTGATGCAACCCTTCACTCCAATTAGAGGCACATTAGGAAATTGCCCACAGCTTGTAATGATGTCTCTGCCCTTGGTGCTCTGAGTGCACCATCTGATGTCATCTGAGGTTAGAGCAACAAGCCTCCTAGCCCAGTTCTTCTGCTGGTGAGGGTTCAGGAATGCATCAGTCTTTGGCAAACGTCTGAGTAGCCAAGTATAGAACAAAGGTGCACAGCATCTCACTAATCTCCCCCTTTGCTTTTCATTCCTTTGATGGACTGAGTAGTAAAGATCCCCCAGCAAGGTAGGCACTGGGTTTCTCAGAATGAAAAGATGGACTGCATTCTTGCTAACAAACCTAGGCTCATCTGCAAAAAGTATGACCCCATATATGCTGAGGGCCAACAGGGCACAGACTGCCTTCCACTCCCCCAGGGAGGCCTTCAGACTAGCTTGAGAAGTCAAGAAATCCAGATGAAAACCAGAGATTCCAGCTTTAGATGTCAAATTCTGCTCAATCAGAACTGGTTCCAGGTGTAATGCTTTGGCTATCTCCTCATTACTTGGGAAAGCCATCTCAGGGTTGAAGGGGATTCCACCCCTGATGGGCACACCAACCAATGATGAATACTCCTCCAACAAAGGTCCCAACTGGAAATTCTGAAATGTAAAGCACCTCAGGGGAGGGTCATAGAACTGCAGGCAGGTATGTATCAAGCTTCTCTGTGACGGGTCCAAATCCAATACCATATCAAGGATTCCTCCATAATGTTCTCTGAAATATGGTATGTGATCTGGAGTAATCAGGGTCTGAATCCTCCTGATGCTAGCTAGTTCAGGTTCAAAGAAGTGATAGGAGATGTTGCTTTTCTTAGGTGCCATGTTGCTGAAGAATGGAGACAGGTGCTGGGAATAACACTGAAGATAGGTCTCTGATAGGCTGAGACTGAGGATGCAAGTGACTGAAGCAGGTGGCAGATAACTGAAGTAGATACTGGTGAAGATAGGCCTATGCTGATGATGGGGTCAAAACCAAGCCAAAATGATAAGATGGATACCCTGAAAAACAAATAAACACATGTTAAAATGATGCAATGAGGATGTATGCAAATGATATGCAAGGGTTTGTGACTGAGCTGGATCTGACCAAGAGCTCTGACATAAGTCCAGGAAATCCAGATGGAGGTTTATAAGTCCAGTAACCAAGGTGGGGGACTCAAATAAAGAGTCACATGTCCAGGGTTTTAGAATCACAAGAACTGTTCCAACATGGAGTATTCTCAATCAAACCAAAGTAACAGGGTATGCTGAAGTAAAGGGTACCTGCAAACCTGTAAACAGCCCAACCCCCTCACAGGTGGTGTTCTAAAACAAGGATCCTCAGACTTGGATCAGTTATGAGAAGTGTAAACACTTCTAACCCGGAGGTACAGTGTTTACAATAACCATAAAAGTTCCTCCTCTAATTCACCTCAGTTTCTGAAGGTCAATACTAAAAGGTCATCCAGACTTAGCAGGCTTCCCAGATAGCCCTAGTACTGCAGGAAATCTGCAACACAGAGTTCTCAAGAAGAAACCCATATCTGAACCGTGTTTCATATTCCCGCACCAGACCGAGATGGAATGGGAAAGAATATGAACCACTCTAGCCTAGGTGTCACTCAGGTCCCAGGTATAGGACCTCAACTCTCAGTAGAACACCCACCCACCAAAGCAACAAACAGATCCAGCCAGCACAGTATGACAATATGATATATGCAAAGCTATAAAGAAAGCAATAAAGCAACTGTACATAAAGCAATACACAAAAATAAATATACAAGCACCGATAGCACATAACACCCCCGTAAACATAAATCAAACAAGCGCTAGGAGGAACCCACAAAAAGAACCATAAGCCCTGGTTACAGTGTAGGGTCCCCAGCAGAGTCGCCAAGCTGTCACTCCCGATAAATGGGAATGGCCCAGATAAAGGTACAGACGCGAACGGTCGACGAGGGGGACAATGAGAACACACAGCCGTGAACTCACTGGAGATGAATAGAGTCGCCAGCTAGGCATTTTCATCCCGGAGGAAAGGTAATGCTGCATAGACCGAGAAAGATATGGATAAGACGGTTGTGAACCAGAGAGACTGAGAAAGGGGGTCGGTTACAACCTGGGAAGGTATTAGCACCCAGATTGTCCGTCGTACTCGACGGGATCCACGCTTAAAAGATTTGTGTTTTAAAGGGGTAGTGTCAGTGCAATTTGTGTATAAAATAGCTGGAAAAGAATGTACGGGTGTCAGTGTAAAAGAGTGTGAAGTGTAATATGTGCAGTGTCAGTGTAAGAATGAGAATGAATTGCTCAAGATCATGAGGCTAAAAGAATGAGGCTAGAAAGAGGAGGAATATACAGAGACTTTTGTTCGATAACTGTTAAGTTATGCCTACGTATCCTCTCGTGCAATGAGTAAGTCAGAACACCGTAGTTCGACCCAAAGAGACTGAAAGATGAATTGACTTGTGAATTGCTTACTTGTTTATGCTCAAGTGCATGACCTGTCTGGCTCAGGTGCAAACTGTCTTGCATTAGACGGAAGAAGCAAGTTCTCGCTTATGAGTGAATGTGATGAGGAAAGAATCCCAGAGGAGACGATTATTGTTTGTTTTTGAGTTTTCAGTCTTTTATTGCTTTTGAAAGTTTGTCATAAGTTAATGAGCTTAAGTCTAAACCAATGGGTTAGTAAACTCATCACATCTTCCCTCTGATTAGGGGTAATGAGAATACCTTAAGTGTGAAGTCAGCTTCTCACACTTAATCACCATGGTGTAGGATTAAGATCATTAACCTACTTGTGATTATTTAGATGTTTTTTGGTGTTTTTGTTTAGTGTTAAGTAATGAGATTAAGCCATAATCAAGGATTAAACAGACTCATTACACCATCCTAATAGAAGGATAATAGATGAGAATGTTTAAGCTGAGGAAAGCTCCTCAACTTAATCCATGATTAGGGATTAAACTCATGACATAACAAGCCTTTGATTAAGTGGATTTTAATTAGTGATATGGTGATGAAGTGATTTTTAGGGTTTGTAAGACAACTTGAGGGGGACTTGTCCATTAACACTAGGGTTAGTCCTTCTTAACCAATTAAGGAAGAATTAGAACCCTAATGCAAGGCCCAAGTTACAAGTGTGATGTCTTGATGATTATTAAGTGAATTGATTAAGAGATTTAAACACATTAAGGGTTTAACACTTAGGATTAAAGTTATACACTCCATGCTAATAGAAGGATGCAGGCATAAGCTCAATCTTAAAGCCTTAAAGCCTTTAGGGTTTAGTCCCTGATTATGAGATGAGAAAGAGAAGACTCAATGAGACACAGAGGTAAAACTAAGTGGGGGGACTAATTAAAACCCTAATCATGGTCATGCTTGGTTGTTCCTAAGGTTTGTGAGGTTTAACAGGAGGAGATCTTCAATGGAACCACCAGGAAGCAGATGAAAGGATCAGAAGAAGCAAAGTAACTTGCTTCATTCAAGAAGTCAAGTCACTTGAGGAAAGAAAGTAGGATGAAGAAGAATGAGCAAGCTCAATCTCACACACAAGATAAAATGCAGCATGGATGCAAGAAAGATGAAAAGAAAAGTCGTGAGAAGTGAAGGCAAATTCACTTCTCAAAATCACTTACCACCTGAAAAGTTAGAAAAGAGAATGCAATGCAATGCAAAATGAGATGAAATGGTATGAAGTAAATCAAAACCAGAAGCATGCTTATGATGTTAGTGATGCTATGAAGTGATACAAACATGAAGCAACAAATGGAAATGATCATACAAGCTTATGAATGCAAATGGAGCAAGTTAAGAACCATGAACATACATGACAAGTTATGAAATGCATATGGCATTCAACATGGCAAATGTAAGATGCAATGATCAAACATGCTTTCAATATGTCTTAAGATGTTCAATGAATCAAATGGAGGCATGAAATGTCATGGCAAGTCATGTTATGCAAGCAAATGCAAGATGAATGCATATGGAAACCCAAATTAGGGTTTATGAACAATACATCAAACAAAAACCAAAATCAGAAGCAAACAACATTATAAAAAATTGAAAAATGCACTCAAAAGACCCCTAATCCTATACTAAACCAATGCCCAAAGGAGAGGTTCCAACTCTTAACCAAGTTCAAGTTATGATTTTCACAAGTTTGCTAGGGTTTTAGGGTTCACAAACAAGAAAAAATACCAAACAAATGGAAAATGAAAAATCAAATCATGGCCATTTAATCTCACAAACTACATGCTAAACACAATGCAATGCAAAAAGAATCAAGGTCCAACTCTTCATGGATAGGCAGAAATGATTTTTGGAACTTTTGATGAAAATAATGCATCAAAATGATTTTAATTCAATGAAAAATTCTCAAAATGCATCAAGATCAAAAAATAAATTTGGTTTGAAGGTTGGACAATGTTTCTAAATGTCTTAAAACATTTCATGAATTTTTTGGTGATTTTTAAATACCTAAAAATATTTTTAATAAATTAATTTTCATTAATCAATTAAAAATAAACTCTTAAATATTTAAAAATACTTTTTTAATGTAAAAAATGAAAATAAAAATATTTTTGTGTTTTAAAAATTAATGAAACTCTTGACAAAAAGTTTCATACTTTTTAAAACATTTTTGCTATTTTAAATAAATTATGGAAGTTAAATACAAAGAAAATGAAAATAAAAGTAAATAAATGGAAAGTATTCTGATCCAACGCATGAGATTTAAAGTTGGAGGAAGACCATTGACTTGGCGCGTGAATCAAAGGACAGGATGCAATCTGACTTAATTATGTTTTACGAATTAATTAAATGGATTAGGGCTAATGAGAACACATCTGGGCCACACAAACGCGCGGCAGGTCAACAAGTCAAAGCATCTAACGCTCCAGATTCAAATGGACATTAATGACATAATTAAAACCCTAATGATTTTCAGGTGGCCGGAGAAGACCTCCGGTCGTCTTCTCCGGCGGGAACCCCACCTGAAAATCCCTAAAATCCTCAAAACACAACTAAAATGAAATCCAAGAACACTGGAATGATCCCCATAACCCACTGAATCAAAACCCCATCACAAACATCATTTATATTCCCTCAAACTCACGAATCGAAACAAAACATTTTTTAGGTCAGGGAGTTTCAGAACACAATTAAACTCTTATTTCTTCACCATTTTCAAAACTAAAGACATCAGAACAATCAGTGAATCATGAAGAACAACTTAAGAACTTAAAAAATGATTTCTGGAAAAAATGTTCTTGAGCTACCTGAGTTTCGAAGCTTTCACTCTTGCAACTTTCTGTCCCCTTCCTTTGATGAAAACCACTCCTTGTGACCCCTTGATGATGTTTGGATGCTTAAACGAAGTTTATGTTGGCTGGTTAAGGAGTTTGAACAGCTTCTGCTCAAGCTTAGGTGAAAATGGTGTTTGTGATTCAGGCTGTTTCAGGATAAGGTGAAGGGTTCTTTATGACCAGGATGATGAATGGAGAAGGTTTATGAAGTTTGTTCAGGTGTTTGTGAGCTGTGGAATGAGGTTCGAAAGTTCTGGCTTTGGGGGTGAAAAATGGGGAAGCTCAGTTCTTGCTTGGTTCAGGCTTATGTCTTGCTGGTTTTGGCTCAGTGAAGCAAGGTGAGTTGATCAGTGGAGTTGGTTTTTGTGTTTGTGAGCTGTGTGGAGAGATTCGAAGGGTTTTGCTTGAGGGAGTGAGTTTGTGAATGTGATGTTCTTGTGTGTTTCAGCCTGGCTTGTTATGTGAAAAGGCTAGCATTTGATTCACATAAAAAACTCCCATTGGTCAGATGATGTGACTTGGCCTTTATTGATTGGTAAGGTGCCTTTTGCAAAATGTCAACTTTGGTGTAAGGAAAGCATGGGTTGAGCCCTAGACTAGTACAAGTGTGTGGGCTGGCGCAGCATGGTGTGTGAGAGATGCTAGAATGGTTCAGCAGCCAAGGCAACAAGTGGGTGAGGTGTGATGATGGTTTTTGCAAGTTGTTCACTTTTGGTTCATATGAAACTTTCTTGTCCCACAAGCCATAAAACATGAGGAAATCTTGGTCCAATCTGAACTTTAGGACTCACATGATGCTTGTGTGATGGTTATACATGAATTAGAAGTTACAAATGCCTTGGTACAAAGTTTTTGCAAGTTTCTCATTTGAGGCATATCTTGAAAATTAGTGATTTTTGCCAACTTTGACACACCATAACTTTTGATCCAAAATGAATTAGATCATGTTCTTGTACTTTTTGAAAAGGGAAAGATCTAATCTACAACTTTCATGACCAAAGTTTTTCCATTTGAAGCATTTTTGGATCAAAAAGCAAGGGTTGAAAAAGTGGCATAAAATGACATTTCATGAAAAGTCAACCATGCCCTAAAAAGTCAACTTTGCCAAAAACTTGTAATTCTTGAATTTTGTGAACTTCAAACCTCTTCCATGATCAAATAAAGATCATATACACTCAAAATGATGAAGATCAACCCTTGGTTGGGTTATTGGGGGCCTCAGATGCCCTGATTTTGCACTGACTTGTCCAGAAAGTCAACCTTTGATCAGATGACTTCCCCATGGAATTTCTTCATGAAAATTGATATGCATACTCCCTATACCATATGGAGACCAATGGAAACAAGAATGACCAAAAAAATTGGAGTTATGGCCTCTGAAACCAAAACCCTAATTTTAGGTCAACTGTGCAGTTAAACTTGGCTCTGCCTCCCTACCAATCCCAGTTCTTGTGATTCCTTGGCATTTTTGACTTTGAGGGGGTGTAATATGATATAAGAACACACATGGATCCCTTTGAAGTGATTGATGGCCTTTGAAGTGGCTCAGAAAGCTCCTGGATTGCTCAGATCACAAACCCTAGGTGCAGATGACTTTGAATCTATGCAGTGAATCAAAATGTAATATGAGATGGTATGCTTGTGTTTATGCATATGAAATGATCACAAGCCATGGTGAATGGGTGAGGGCAAATTTGGGGTGTTTACAGTGGGTAACAACGTTAGTCTAAACGATATAACTACAGGGTATGAAATTTGATGAAATTGGTCCCTGGCAACGGCGCCAAAAACTTGATGCGTGTTTTTCGCAACTGTACGAACACGTCAGAGTAATATAAAAGATTGTCGAATCCACAGAGACCAAGTGTCAATCTATCGTACCTGTTGTTATGGTGTGTATCTAAGGCAACTGAATATAATGGTTTTAAGGAGTGCGCAATGGTAAATGAAATGGTAATTTTAAACAATTAATAAAGGACAGGTTCGAATGTAATTCACATAATCAATAAATAATCTGGTACTTGTTAATAGAACTACTTATGGGCAATGTTTTCTCCTTTGAAAAGAACTAATTTAACAGGAACTGTCGCTTTCGCGTATTCAGAACCGAGTTGTACTCTCTAATCAACCCCTCCTATTGTCACGGATAAAAAGGTGCGTACTGCGTCAGAGATTAAACCTATTTTTAAGAAATATAGTATCTTAACTAAGTTGAAAAGTACTTTAACCTGGATTTCTTAGCAAAAAGAGGGTCTCACGAACCAGACTCTAAACTTCATAACGCGTCCGAAAATCGTTTTAAAATCTCTTTTCTTTTTAGTCTAAAAACTCCTAATGAACTAGACAAAGCGCTTTTGGCTGTTTTTGAAATAGTTAAAAACAATTACTTAAATTGAAAGATAAAATATCCCTTAAGTGTTTCCACGAACAATTGTACGGATTACTGGTTCAATTACGATTCTTACATTCTAACCTTTATGGATTTAGTTAGACATGGTAAAGTAAAAGTTCTTTTTATAATTTTTCATCAAAGTAATTTAGTGCGAGTGCGGAAAGTAAATAAAAGTAGTGCGAGTGCGAGAAATAAAGGTATTTAAAGCGAGTGCGGAAAATAAACGAAAGTAGTGCGAGTGCGGGAAATAAATAAAGTAAAGCGAGTGCAGGAAATAAATAAAGTAAAGCAATGTGGAAAATAAATAAAAGTAAAGCAAAGCGGAAAAGTAAAATACGAACTGAAATTAAAATGGCGGCAGGATTAACTTCCTCCCAGAGTGCTCCAAAACTCGATCACACAGACGTATACAGACTCGATCACTCGATTGCAGTAACACCCCGATGTGGAATGATAACTACTTTAAAACTGATATATGCCTAAGAGATTCTAAGTTTGGATGAATAAAAACGAAAATCTAAGGTCCTATTTATAGGAAAACAAAAAGCAGGAAAAGACTAGGATACCCCCTCCACTATAAAGTGGAGGGAAAAGTTTTTGCCTTGTGGCGCCCGCCACAAGGCCATGGCGCCGCCATGAGACTAATGTGGGATGAAAGAGTGGGGATCGTGGCTTGGCAGTTGTGGAGTGGTCTTGACACGTGGCCACGTCATGGCAGACCCCATGGCGCCCGCCATGGTGGATGCCGTAAGTGTAAAACGCTGAATTTCTTGGTTTTCGTCTGTTTCCACTCCTTTTTCGCTCCTTTTCTCGATTTAGGCCCCGATTACAAAGAAATCCTGCAAACAAAGAAAAACAAAGTAATACCATAACAAAATAACAATAAAAGCTAAGAATGCATGCGAAATCGGAGTCAGAAATACGGTGAATTTTAGTGTTATCACGTGGTCAAACCAATTTCCCCCATGATTAATCTAAGCCTTTAGATCATCATACTTCCCATTAATTCAGTTTTTATTTCATTTTTTTATCATTTATTTTGCATCATTTATTAAAAATAGTTAGAAAATTCCAAATATATTTTCCTTCTGCATTTTTAATTCAAATAATTTTCTTCACCCAAAAATATTTTTATTTTTATTTTTTGCATTAAAAAACCATTTTAAAACTATTTAAATGTTTATTTTAATTAATTAATGAAAATTAATTAATTAAAATATCATTTATGTTTCTAAAAATTCCAAAAAAATTCACATTGCATCTTAGGACATTTAGAAACATTGTCAAACCATTCATACAAATTTCTTTTCTGCCTAACCATGAATGGTATGAGATTGATTCTTTTTGCATTGATTTTCATATAACATGTAGTGTCAAGCATAGTTTTGTTACAAATTTATCTTGCAATTTTGATTTGATTTGAATTTTTCCTCTTAAGGTACCTTAAAACCCTAGATAACTTAGAAAATTCACAACTTTCTTTAGGTTAAGAGTTAGACCTCCTCCTTTGAGGTGTGATATCATATGGGGTTAGGGTTCATGTGAGTTCATTTGCAATTTTTTATCTTATGTTTTGCTTCTATTTTTGACTTTTGCATCTCATGTTGTATTAAAACCCTAATTTCTCATGTTCATTTGCATACATCTTGCATATACATTCATTCATGAACTTGCCATGACATTTCTTGCATTCACATGACTTATAAGACATCATAGGACACATTAGAATCATGCTTGATCATTTCTTCATTCATTTTCCATGATATGCATTCATTTCATTCCATGAACTTTCATGTGCTTTCATGCTTCCTACATGCTTCATTTGCATTCTCATCTCGTGTATGATCATTCATAGCACTTGACATGTCTTTGCCTCATCTCATAGCATCACTGGCATCATGAATATGCTTCTGGTTCTGGTTTGCATCTTTGCATACATTTCATATTCATTTTCATTTCATTCCTTTCTTTATGCTAACCATTTCAGGTGGTAAGTAATTTGAGAAGTGAATTTGCCTTCACTTCTCATTTATCTTCTCTTTCTTTTTATGCATCCTTGCTGAATTTTATTTTGCTTTAGAGTGAGCTTGCTCATTCATGTTATTCATTCACTTTATTTCTTCAAGTAACTTATCTTCTTCAGTGAAGTAAGTTAACTTGTTTCTTCTACTTCTCCTCCTTTCTTCCGTTTCTTCCATTAGTGGCTTCTCTGAAGATCTCTTGCAAGCCTTACAAACAATAGGAACATCCAAGCATTACAATAATTAGGGTTTTGATTAGTCCCCCTTTAGTTTTTACCTTTGTGTCTTCCTTGTGTCTCTCTTCTCATCTCATAATCAGAGACTAAACCTTTAAGGTGTTAAGACTTTGTGATTAGGGTTATGCCTGCATCCTTCTCTTAGGATGGAGTGTATAACTTTAATCCTAAGTGTTAAACCCTTAATTTGTTTAAACCTCCTAATCAATCCATCTTAATAATCACTAAGACAATAGCTTGTAACTTGGGCCTTGCATTAGGGTTCTAATTCTTCCTTAATTGGTTAAGAAGGACTAACCCTAGTGTTAATGGACAAGTCCTCCTCAAGTTGTCTTACAAACTCTAAAATCCACTTCTTAATCCTACCCTTAATTAAAATATACTTTAATAAAGGTTTGTTTTGTCATGAGGTTAATCCCTAATCATGGATTAAGTTGAGGTATCTTCCTCAGCTTAAATGTGCTCATCTATTATCCTTCTATTAGGATGGTGTAATGAGTCCATTAAATCCTTTATTATGGCTTAAACTCATTACTTAACACTAAACAAAAACTCAAAAAACATCTAAATAATCACAAGTAGGTTAATGATCTTAATACTACATCATGATAATTAAGTGTGAGGTGTTTATCTCATACTTAAGGTATTCTCATTATCCCTAATCAAAGGGAGGATATGATGAGTTTACTAACCTTTGGTTTAGGCTTAAGCTCATAAACTTATGACAAACACAAAAAGAAATAAAAGATTGAAAATACCAAAAACAAACAATAATCGTCTCCTTCGCGATTCTTTTCTCATCATCTTCACTCACCAACGAGAACTCGCTTCTTCCGTCTAATGCAAGACAGTTAGCACCTGAGCCAGACAGGTCATACACTTGAGCATAGACAAGCAAGCAGTTCATCAGTCAATTTATCTTTTAGTCTCTTTGAGTCGAACTACGGTGTTCTGACTTCCTCAATGCACGAGAGGATACATAGGCATAAATTAACTTTTATCGAAAAAAAGTCTCTGTGTCTTCCCCCTCTTTCAGCATTATCTTTTAAGCCTCATTCCTGAGCACTTCACTTCACTTTCTTGCACTGACACTTGTACATTCTTTTCCAGCCTTTTGCACACAGATATCACAGACACTGCCCCTTTAAACACAACCTTTCAAGCGTGGATCCTGTCGAGTACGACGGACAATCTGGGTGCTAATACCTTCCCAGGTTGTAACCAACCCCCTTTCTCAGTTTCTCTGGTTCGCGACCGTCTTATCCATATCTTTTCTTAGGTTTATGCAGCATTACATTTCCTTCGGGATAAAAATGCCTAGCTGGCGACTCTTTTCATCTTCTTCTTCATTCTCTCCTTTCGCCAACCGTTTGCGTCTGTACCCTATCTGACCCGGTGTCACTTAGCGGGAGCGACATTAAGTAATGAGTTTAAGCCATAAGAAAGGATTAGTGAACTCATTACACCATCCTAATAGAAGGATGATAGATGAGAACACTTAAGATGAGGAAGATACCTTAACTTAATCCATGTTTAGGGATTAAATTCATGACAAAACAAGCCTTTATTAAATGGATTTTAATTAAGGGTGAGATTAAGAAGTGAGTTTTCATGATTTGTAAGACAACGTGAAGGGGACTTGTCCATTAAACACTAGGGTTAGTCCTTCTTAACCATAAAGGAAGAATTAGAACCCTAATGTAAGGCCCAAGTTACAAGTTAATGTCTTGGTATTTATTAAGTTGATTGATTAAGAGGTTTAAAAAAATTAAGGGATTAACGCAGAGGATTAAAGTTATACACTCCATCCTAAGAGAAGGATGCAGGCATAACCCTAATTCCAAAGTCTTAAAACCTTAAAGGTTTAGTCTCTAATGATGAGATAAGAAGAGAGACACAAAGAAGACTCAGAGGTAAGAACTAAAGGGGGAATAATCACAACCCTAATTATTATCATGCTTGGATGTTCCTATGGTTTTTAAGGCTTGAGAAAGATCTTCAAGGAAGTCACCAATGGAAGAAGCAGATGAAAGGAGGGAGAAGCAGAAGAAATAAGTTACTTACTACATTGAAGAAGATAAGTATCCTAAAGAAAGAAAGTGAGAGAGAAAGAGCACAAGTGAACAAGTTCTCTTCAAAACCAGCAAGATGCATATGAAATAGATGAAGAGAAAGTGGGAGGTGAAGGCAAATCCACCTCTCAAACAACTTACCATTAACCTGAAAAGTTAGCACAAAATGCATAAGGAAAGAAATGAAATGGAATGATGCATATGCAAAGACAAAGATCAAAACCAGAAGCAAACACATGATGCCAATGATGCTATGACATGATTCAAAAGCATACAAAGTGTATATGAATGATCATACAAAGAATGAGATGTCATGTATGCATGCTTTGAAGTTTGAAAGTTCATGAAAGTTAATGAATGGAAATGAATGTAAATCATGGAAAATGAATGAAGAAATGATCAAGCATGATTCTAACATGTCCTAAGATGTTTAAGATGACATATGAAGGCATGAAATGTCATGGCAAGTTCATGTATGGATGCATATGCAAGATGAATGCAAGTGAAGATGCAAAATTAGGGTTACATGAAAGGATGAGATGAAAATGGAAAAGACAGAAGCAAATGACATGATAAAAAATTGAAAATGCACTCAAAGGAACCCTAAACCTATAATAGGTTACCATCCAAAGAGGGAGGTCTGAAGCTAAACTTAGAAGGAGTTATGAATTTCCTAAGTTTCTAGGGTTTTTTGGGTAATCTTCAATGTAAAATTCGAAACAAATTGAAAATGAAAGATAAATTCATGCAAAAATATCCTAGAAACTACATGATGTGTGTGAAACAATTCAAAAAGAACCAACTTAAAACCCTTCATGGTTAGGAAGAAAAGATTTTTCAAAGGTTAGGGTTTAAAAATGTGATTTTATGAACCCTAAATTCAAAGAAAATTGTCAAATGATGATCAAAACCAAAAAGAAATTTGTATGAGGGGTTTGAAAATGTTTCTAAACGTGTTATGATGCAACATGAATTTTTTTGAGATTTTTAGAAACTTAAATTCTATTTTAATTAATTAATTTTCATTAATTAATAATTTTCATTAATTAATTAATATAAACATTTAATATTTTAAAAATACAATTTTTATGCAAAAAATAAAATAAAAATCATTTTCTGATTAAGAAAAATATTTGGAACAAAAATGCAAAAGGAAATATTTTTGGGATTTTTCTAAGTATTTTAAATTAAATGTACAAGAAAATGCAATTAAAATGAAAATAAAATGAATTTAAATGGGAATTATGACAATCTGAGGGCTAGGATTCAAAGTTGAGGGAAAGGGGTTGACTGGCGCGCAATCTAGTGGCTGAGATTTATCCTGATTTAATTAATTAAAATTTAACTTAATTAAATTGGATTAGGGTTAATGAGGGATCCAAGCCATTCAAACACGCGCGGGAAGCAAGATCTAAGGGCTAAAATTCAAACTTCACTAATTACACTGATTAAACCCTAATTATTTTTAGATGACTGAAATAGTGCTCCGGTCATCTTCTCCGGCGAACCAAAATGCTATCTCTCTCCCCAAGCATCTAAAACCTAATCTCTCTGCCCAGAATCAAACCCCAAGTATCATACAACAAGAATCATCCATCAAAACAAATTTATTTCACGTATTTAAGCTGAATCAAAACAAATTAGTTCTAGGTCAAAAAATTTCAGAGAGCTCATACATGCTTAATACTCAATCATTTTCAAAACTAAACACATCAGGATCATCAGCACATCATGAAGATTCATCTAAGAACTTAAAAATGCATTTCTGGAAAAAATGTTCTTGAAGTTACTTGAGCTGAAGCTTTCGAAACTGGAGCTTTCTGGCCACTTCCTTGGTGCTTTTCCACTCCAATGAACCCTTTGATGCTTCTGGAATGCTTGAAAGGAGTTTATGTAGGCTTCTTTGAAGGTTTCAGTTCAGAGGTGAGTGAAATCGTGTTTTTGTTTGAGGTGGTTTCAGGCTTGTTTAATGGTTGGGAAATGATCTGGAGGGTGTATGGAGATGATTGGTGAAGTTTGTTTGAAGTTTTGATGGCTGAGTTATGAGTTTCGAAGAAATGAAGTTTGAGCTATGGGATGATTCAGGGAAATGTGTTGTATGAAATGACTCCCTTGAGGCATGTATGTGAAGCTGTGATAGGTCAGAATAGTTGGTATGGGCTATGCTGATTGGTATGGGTGATTTTGCAAAATGTCAAGTTTGGTTGTACTTGAGGTATGGGTCATGGCAGGCCTGGTTGCAAGGGGTGTCTGGCCTCAGCTTAGTTCAAGGAGGTCCATAGACAGATTTGGCATGCTGGCACAAGTGTATGGGAAGATTTGTACCATTTTGCTAATTTGAGAAACTTTGGCCCTTTTGGAATTTCTTGAAGTTCAAGGCATGAAAGTGTATGATTCTTGGGCCAATTCTGATCAAAATGAGTTTCACTATGATGGTATGATGTTTAGAGATGCATTAGAGGTCATGAAATGGCTTGGCAAGTGGTTTTGCAAAAAATCCTCTTTGGTGTACTCTTGAAAATTATAGGATTTTTGCCAACTTTGAAGGATCATAACTTGAGTTCCATAATGAATTAGCACATGTTCTTGTACTTTTTGAAAAGGGAAAGACCTAATCTACAACTTTCATGACCATTAATTTTTCATTTGAAGCATTTTTGATCAAGAAAGAGGAGGTTGAAAAACTTTCCCAAAATGGAATGTTTACATTACAAGTCATTTCCATTTTTGGCAACTTTTGGTTTAGCTCAAATTTCTTCAATTTTGTGAACTTCCAAGCACTTCAATGATCAAATAAAGATCATATAACTTCAATTTGATGAAAATACCCCTTTGGTTCCATTGTTGGGGGCCTCAGATGCCCTGATTTTGCTCTGACTTGCTCAAGAAGTTATCTAATGAACATATGACTTCCATAATGAATTTCTTCATCAAACTTGGTACACATGATCCTTATAACATCTTAAGAACATTAGAAACAATAATGGCCCAAAAATTTGGATTTATGGCCTCTAAAACCAAAACCCTAATTTTGGTCATCTGTGTAGTGAAAACCCTAACTCTGCTTCCATGCCTTGCCAGTTCTTGTGATTTCTCGACTTCCGTGAACTTTGAGGGATATAATATGATGATAGAACACACATGGACCCTCTTGGAACATTTGGAGACCTTTGGAGTGGCTCAGATGGATCCTTGGATTGCTCAGATCACAAACCCTAGATGTAGATGAACTTGAACTATGCAGTGAAATAAAAATACAATATGAGATGGTATGCTTATACTAATGCAAAAATGAAATATCACAAGCCAATGGTGTGAATATGAGTGAGGGAAAATTTGGGGTGTTTACATAGGGTTACAAGTTTTACAAAAATGAAATAAAACAGAAAGATAAACAAAGATTCCTATAACAAGCCTGTAGGTAATCTAAATTCATCAGAAAAAAGAAACTAAGCCCTAGGGAACTACACATCCTTCAATATCCAACTGAAGTATCTGACAACTTCAAACAAACGGGCCACATCCGGATGAGTAGGATCTTCAATCAACTTCTGGATCAACAAATCTCTCTGGTCGAACAAGGCGTGCAATTCACTGATTTGTTGTAGAAACACTTCTGCATCCTCCCCACTAGGTCCAGGCTCTGACCTAGCCTTCTTAGTCTCTGCAAGAATTTTAAACACTTATATTTCCTCATGTGCTTCTTCCAGTGACCTCTGGCTTTCCTCCAACCTCTAAAAGTACTTTCGACGCTTCGTATGAGCTAGTTGAAGTTCTTCTTTCTGGTATTCTATCTGCAATTGGTAGTTTTCCTCTTTTTCTTTCTGCTCTTTCTGGTTCTTCTCCCACTTCTCCTTCCAGAGAGTTATAGTATTGTTGGATTTTGTCAAAGACTTCTTCATCTACCTTCGTGCACTGGTTGTACTGGTCTCTGCCAAGCCATTCTTCTTGAAGTACAACTCTCAATCAGCAAAGTATTTCTCTTTGTCTTTCATGGTCTTCTGGAGAAACCATACCTTTTCTTCCAAGGCTTTGTTGATCTAGACTAAATGTTGGCAAAGATTACTAAATTATGAAATTTCAAGCCTGATCTTGCGCATTTCAGCTTCTAACTTCTGATAGTCCTCTATAGGCACTGTAGTATGTGGCATAACCACCTTCGGGTATAAGGGAGGTTCCACTGAAAAAGGAAGGAGTAAGGCTTCTACAAGATCTTTCAACCATTTAGAATAAGGCTCATAGGTCTTTGGGTCCACTCTCCCAAATTCTTTCTTTTCTTTCCTGACTTTCAGTTCCCAAGCCTGGGAGACCTGTATAGCTAATCCTTCATTTCACTCAACAGGAAAATATAAAGATTATGCTACTTCTTCATCAACCGGTGGAGTCTTCAGTGAATATCTAAATTGTTTCTTCGCCAACACAGGATTGTAATTGATCACTCCTTTCCTCCCCAACATGGGCACATTAGGGAACCTTCCACAACTAGTGATTATTTCTTTTCCGACCAAATACCTATTATAGCACCAAGTGATATCATCATAAGTCAGACCCATCAACCTCCTGGACCACTTCATATCTCCCTTCAGATCTACAAATGTCCTAACTTCGACAGATGACGAGCAAACCAAGTAGCAAGTAAAGGTGCACAACAGTTCACATAACCACCCATTTTCCTCTCATTCTTGTAATGCACCAAGTAGAAGAGGTATCCTAATAAGGTAGGAACAAGATTCCTCTTAATGAAAATATATATGGCTTCCATGCTTATAAATCCTTTCTCTCCTGGAAAGAGACTGATCCCATACACCAATAAAGCCAACAAAGTAATGAAGTCCATCCACCTTTTCTCCAAGGCACACATTTAAGCTACATCCAAAAGAAAATCCAGATAAAACCCTTTACGCTCTTTGCTGATCTCCATATTCCCTTTAACCTTAGCCAAGGTCGGATGAGTAGCCCTAGTAATATCTCCCTCTGGAGGATCCCTCTCTGAACCTGATAACACTAAAATTCACCGTATTTCTGACTCCGATTTCGCATGCATTCTTAGCTTTTATTGTTATTTTGTTATGTTATTACTTTGATTTTCTTTGTTTTCAGGTTTTCTATGTAATCGGGGCCTAATTCGAGAAAAGGAGCGAAAAAGGAGTGGAAACGGATGTAAACCAAGAAATTCAGCTTTTTACACTTACGGCATCCACCATGGCGGGCGCCATGGGGTCTGCCATGACGTGGCCACGTCTCAAGACCACTCCACAACTGCCAAGACCCACGATCCCCACTATCTCATTCCCTATTAGTCTCATGGCGGGCGCCATGTGCCTGTGGCGGGTGCCACAAGGCAAAAACTTTTCCCTCCACTTTTTAGTGGAGGGGGCATCCTGGTCTTTTCTTGCTTTTTGTTTTCATATAAATAGGGCCTTAGATTTTCGTTTTCAATCATCCAAACTTAGAATCTCTTAGGCATATATCAGTTTTAAAGCAGTTATCATTCCACATCGGGGTGTTACTGCAATCGAGTGATCGAGTCTGTATACGTCTGTGTGATCGAGTTTTGGAGCACTCTGGGAGGAAGTTAATCATGCCGCCATTTTAATTCCAGTTCGTATTTTATTTTTCCGCATTCGCTTTATTTTATTTACTTTCCGCATTGCTTTACTTTTATTTATATCCCGCACTCACTTTACTTTATTTATTTCTCGCACTCGCACTACTTTCGTTTATTTTCCGCACTCGCTTTAAATACCTTTATTTCCCGCACTTGCACTAATTTTATTTACTTTCCGCACTCGCACTACTTTTATTTACTTTCCGCACTCGCACTACTTTTATTTACTTTCCGCACTCACACTAAATTACTTTTATGAAAAATTATAAAAAGAACTTTTACTTTACCATGTCTAACTAAATCTATAAAGGTTAGAATGTAAGGATCGTAATTGAACCAGTAATCCGTACAATTGTTTGTGGAAACACCTAAGGGCTATTTTATCTTTCAATTTAAGTTTAAATTGTTTTTAACTATTTCAAAAACAGCCAAAAGCTCTTTGTCTAGTTCATTAGGAGTTTTTAGATTAAAAAGAAAGGAGATTTTAAAAGGATATTCGGACGCGTTAAGAAGATTAGAGTCTGGTTCGTGAGAACCTCTTTTTGCTAAGAAATCCAGGTTAAAGTACTTTTCAACTTAGTTAATATACTATATTTCTTAAAAATAGGTTTACTACTCTAACGCAGTACGTACCTTTTTATCTATGACAATAGAAGGGGTTGATTAGAGAGTACAACTCGGTTCTAAATACGCGAAAGCGATAGTTCCTGTTAAATTAGTTCTTTTCTGTCGCTCCCACCAATTGACACCCGATCAAGAGGGGTACAGACACGAACGGTCGGCGAAAGGAGAGATGGTAAAGATAAACTGGAAAGAGTCGCCAGCTAGGCATTTTTATCCCGAAGGAAAGGTAATGTTGCATAAACCCAAAAAGATATGGACAAGACGGTCGCGAACCAGAGAAACTGAGAAAGGGGGTTGGTTACAACCTGGGAAGGTATTAGCACCCATATTGTCTGTTGTACTCGACGGGATCCACGCTTGAAAGTTTGTGTTTAAAGGGGTAGTGTCAAAGCTATTTTGTGTGCAAAAGCTGGAAAAAATTGCAAGTGTCAGTGCAAAAGAAGTGTGAAACGAATTGCTCAGGAATGAGGCTTAAAGAATAATGCTGGAAGAGGGGGAAGACACAGAGACTTTTGTTTGATAACCGTTAAGTTATGCCTACGTATCCTCTCGTGCAATGAGGAAGTCAGAACACTGTAGTTCGACTCAAAGATACTGAAAGATAAATTGACTGATGAACTGCTTACTTGTCTATGCTCAAGTGTATGACCTGTCTGGCTCAAGTGCTAACTGCCTTGCATTAGACGGAAGAAGCGAGTTTTCGTTTATGAGTTAATGAGATGAGAAAAGAATCCCGGAGGAGACGATTATTGTTTGTTTCTGGTATTTTCAATCTTTTATAGCTTTTTGTGTTTGTCATAATAAAATGAGCTTAAGCCTAAACCAAGGGTTAGTAAACTCATCACATCTTCCCTTTGATTAGGGGTAATGAGAATACCTTAAGCATGAAGTAAGCACCTCACACTTAATCAACATGATGTAGGATTAAAATCATCAACCTAATTGTAATTATTTAGATGTTTTTGAGTTTTTGTTTAGTGTTAAGTATTGAGTTTAAGCCATAATCAAGGATTTAATGGACCCATTACACCATCCTAATAGAAGGATAATAGATGAGCACATTTAAGCTGAGGAAGATACCTCAACTTAATCCATGATTAAGGATTAACCTCATGACAAAACAAAGCCTTTATTAAAGTGGATTTTAGTTAATGGTAAGATTAAGAAGTGAATTTTAGGGTTTGTAAGACAACTTGAGGGGGACTTGCCCATTAACACTAGGGTTAGTCCTTCTTAACCAATTAAGGAAGAATTAGAACCCTAATGTAAGGCCCAAGTTACAAGCTTATTGTCTTAGTGATTATTAGATGAATTGATTAAGATATTTAAACACATCAAGGGTTTAACACTTAGGATTAAAGTTATACACTCCATCCTAAGAGAAAGATGCAGGCATAATCTTAATCACAAAGCCTTAAAACTTTTAAGGTTTAGTCCCTGATTAAGAGATGAGAAGAGAAGACACAAAATATGACACAAAGGTAAAACTAAATGGGGACTAATCAAAACCTAATTTTGATCATGCTTGGGTGTTCCTAGGGTTTATGAGGCTTGCAAGAGATCTTCAAGAAGAGCCACCAAGGAAGAAGCAGATGAAAGGAGGAGAAGCAGAAGAAGCAAGTCAACTTACTTCACTTAAGAAGATAAGTTGCTTGAAGAAAGAAAATGAAGGAACATGAATGAACAAGATCACTCTAAGACAAACACAAAATGCAGCAATGGATGCATAAGAGAGATGAGAAGAGATTGTGAGAAGTGAAGGCAAATTCACTTCTCAAAGTAACTTACCACCTGAAAAGTTAGAAAAAGGAAATGAAATGAAATGAAAATGAGATGAATGCAAGGATGCAAACCAAAACCAGAAGCATGTTCATGATTCCAATGATGCTAAGAGATGATGCAAATGTATGTCAAGTGCAATGGATGATCATACAAGTGATGAGAATGCAAATGAAGCATGAAAGAAGCATGAAAGCACATGAAATGAAATGAATGCATAACATGGAAAATGGATGATGCAATGATCAAACATGAGTATAATGTGTCCTAAGATGTCTTAGAAGTCATGTGGATGCAAGGAATGTCATGGCAAATTCATGAATGCAAGCATATGCAAGATGTATGCAAAGGAAGATGAGAAATTAGGGTTTACATGCAACATGAGATGCAAAACTCAAAATCAGAAGCAAATGATAAGATAAAAAATTGAAAATGGACTTAAAGGAACCCTAACCCCATATAATTTCATACCACGAAGGAGGAGACCTAACTCTTAACCCTAAGGGACTTATGATTTTTCTAATTTATCTAGGGTTTTAAGGTACTTAAAGGGAAAAAATGAAAATCAATTAAAAAAGGCAGAAGAAATTTGTAACAAAATTATGCTAGAAACTACATTTCAAATGAAGATCAATGCAAAAAGAACCATGGTCATACCATTCTTGGTTAGACAGAAAATAATTCTTGAAGTTAGGATTCAAATATGGGACTTTATGAACCCTAAATTCAAAGAAAAAATGTCAAAATGATTCAAAACCAAAATGAAATCTGTGTGGATGGTATGACAATGTCTCTAAATGCTTAAAGATACAATATGAATTTTTTGGGATTTTTTAGAAACCTAAATGATATTTTAATTAATTAATTTTCATTAATTAATTAAAATAAACAATTAAATGTCTAAAAAATGATTTTTTAATGCAAAAAATAAAAATAAAAATAGTTTTGGGTTGAGAAAATTATTTGGAATTGAAATGCTGAAGGAAAATATTTTTGGCATTTTTAACTATTTTAAATAATTCGTGCAAAATAAATAAGAAAAATTGAATTAAAAATAAAATAAAAGAGAAGTATGCAGAGGGAAGGGCCATGATTGATTATGGGAAAGGATCTGTTGACCACGCGCCAAATCCAAGGGACTGAATTCAAACTGAGCTAATCTCACTTAACTAAATTAATTAAAACAATTAGGGTTTACTGAGAGCATATGGGCCATTCAAACACGCGGAGAAGCTGAATCCTACGACCATAATTTAAACTAATCCTAATTAATGGGGTTTTGCCCTAATTACTTTCAGGTCACCGGAGAAGAGCGCCGGTCGTCTTCTCCGGTTACACCCTCCCCTAAAAACTTTCAACTTACTCCCTAGGTCATTTCTTGAGCTCTAAAGCTCCAGATTGACTCCTCTCACTCTCCTAAGATCAAATCCACCCTCAAAAACAATTTCTTTTCACTCAATCTCAAGATTCGAAGCAAAAATCAAAAATGGTGAAACTTTCAGACAAGCAATACATTCTCATTTCTTCATTATTTTCAAAAATAACAAGTTCAGTGTACTCAGGGGAACATGCTTAATCATTTAGTAACATACAATAAAGGTTATAGAAAAATTAATTTGCATGGCTACCTGAGATGGAGCTTTCAACCCTTGAGCTTTCTGGCTGCTTCTTCTGTGCAAGATGACTCTTATGACCTCCCTGAAGAAGCTTTGAAGCTTGGAAGACCTTGAGAGTGGCTGGTTTGTGAGTTTGTGCTCCACTGGTTAGAAAATCGTGTTTTGTTTGTGGTGTGTTCTTGGCTGTTTTGGTGGGTGGTATTGGTTCAGTGAGTGATTTAGAAGTGAATGGTGATGTTTGTTTGAAGAATGGGTGGCTGAGTTATGACATTCGAAGGTTTTTGCAAGAGGGGAGTTTTTTGTGAACTTGAGAATGCTGAGATTTCAGGCTGAGTTCTTGTGTGTTATGGCTTGCTTGATGTTAGTATAAACAAATGCAATTGGTTCAGAGAGTTGTTGTGGCATAGTGTGATTGGTATGGTGTGAAATGCAAAAAGTCAACATTTCTTGTACTTGAGGTATGGGCAAGTGGCAGGCTTGGTACAATGGGGTGTCTGGTGCAGCAAGGATCAAGGATGGCCATGGAATTCATTTAGAGGCAATTCAGCATGTTTGTGAAAGGTTCTTGGTCATTTTGCAATTTCATGAAACTTTGGCCCCTTTGAGATTTCTTCATTGGAAAGGCATGAAATCTTGAGATTCTTTGGCCAATTCTTAGTTTTAGACTTTGCACAATGTTGGTATGATGCTTAGAGGTGTATTTGAATTCATAAAATGGCTTGGCAAGAGGTTTTGCAAAAATCTCTCTTTGGTGCATTCTTGAAAATTATGTGATTTTTGCCAACTTTGGAAAGTGATAACTTGAGTTCCAAAATGAATTAGATCTTGTTCTTGTACTTTTTTAAAAGGGAATGATCCAATCTACAACTTTCATGACCAATAATTTTTCATTTGAAGCATTTTTGGTTGAGAAAGAGGAGGTTGAAAAACTTTCCCAAAATGGAAAGTTTACATTACAAGTCATTTCCATTTTTGGCAACTTTTGGTTTTGCTCACTTTTCTTCAAATTTGTGAACTTCTAAGCACTTCAATGATCAAATAAATACCATATAACTTCAATTTGATGAAAAATCCACTTTGGTTCCATGTTGGGGGGCCTCAGATGCCCTGATTTAGCTCTGATTTGCTCAAGAAGTTACCTAGTGATCAGATGACTTCCACAATGAATTTCTTCATCAAACTTGGTATGCATGATCCTTATATGATTTTAAGACCAATAGAAACAAGAATGACCAAAAACATTGGAGTTATGGCCTCTGAAACCAAAACCCTAATTTTAGGTCATCTGTGTAGTTAAACCCTAGCTCTGCTTCCATGCTTTGCAAGTTCTTTTGATTATTTGACATCATTGATCTTTGGAGGATAAAATATGATGATTGAACATACATGGACCCTCTTGAGATGATTTAAGACCCTTGGAGTGGCTCAGATAGATCCTGGCTTGCTCAGATCACAAACCCTAGATGCAGATGAACTTGAACTAATGCAGTGAAGCAAAAATGCAATATGATGTGGTATGATTAAACTAATGCAAATATGAGAGATCATAAGCCATGGTGTGAACTTAGTGAGGGAAAATTTGGGGTGTTTACAGCTCCCCCTATTCAAGCATGAGTTAGCTGTGCAGGATGTAAGCGACGAGCTTAACAGACGAACAAGATAACTTGTGGTTGAATACCAAAGACAGTCCAAAATTTGCACTCACTAGGGAGAATAAGAAAAGGGATATAGATTGTAAAAGGAAAGTATAAAATGATTACAAAGTGGGCGATGGAGGACGACCATCGAGCAGAGGACGACTGCTGGGAATAAAGCAACGACGGGGACGACCGACATGCTGGGGGAACAAAGAGGTCATGACGGGACGGCCATCAAGTAAAGGAAACAAGATTCTCTAGGGAATTAAAAGTAAAGTTAATGATAGGGACGACCATCAAGTTTGTAAAGTAAGGGTAAACAACGATGGGGACGGCCATCGGGTTAATGAAATAAATGATGAGGGACGGTCATCAAAGGTGAAGGACGATCACCTAGCAGGGAACGACTGCTCTGTTAGGGATAAGGATGAGGGATGGTCATCCAGGGTGAAGGATGATCACCTGGCAGGGTACGGCTGCCGACAGTATCACGACATAGGACGAATGCTGGATAGAAAAGGTCGACGGTGGGGACGGCCATCGGATAAGCATGATGAAGGATGATCATCAAGAGGTGAAGGACGATCACCTAGCAGGGTACGGCTTCTCTCGGGGTTTTATCATGACATAGGACGAACGTCAGATAACAAGATCAACGATGGGGACGACCATCAGATAAAATGATGAAAGACGATCATCAGGAAGGTGAAGGACGATCACCTAGCAGGGGATGGCTGCCAAAATATCACGACATAGGACGAATATCGGATAGAAAAGGGTTCCAAATAATGGAGACTCTGTTGGGGGAATGATGAGGGACGGTCATCAAAAGGTGAAGGACGATCACCTGGTAGGGTACGGCTGCCGAAAGTATCATGACATAGGAAGAACGTCAGATAAAAGAATGGTTGCTTTGCTGGGGACTTACTGGGGAATAGTAAACACGGACGAGTGTTTACATCCAAGAAATGAAAGGTATAAATGTTTGACACTATGTATAGATTAAAGATGCGGACAAGCATCCTTAAGACTATGATATGGACGAGTATCAGTAGAAATAAAAGCTGACACATGTTCAGAGATGATGATACGGTCGAGCATCAACTGGTTAACAAAGAACACAGACGAGTGTCGAATCTGAGGGGAAATAAGTGGAGTATACAAGATATGGACGACTATCTGTATGAGTAAGAATAAGCATGAGTGAGACACAGATGAGTGTTCAGCTTGCTGGGGAGTGTATGACACAGACGAGTGTCAAAAGGAGTGTATTATAACAAGTGTCTGGTTTGCGACAAGTGTTTTAGGCAACCATGCTGGGGAGTGGTGACACGGACGGGTGTCAAGAGAGTGTATAAGGTTTCTGTTTGTGGTTTATACCTGCAGGGGGATGATATGACACAGACGAGTGTCAAATGAGTATATATAAACATGTATTTGTGTATGAGAGTGCAAAGAGGATGCTTTGGCTTTCTGTGGGGATATATGAGATGAAACAGACGAGTGTCGGGACAAACAGGTTATGGACAAGTATCTGTTTGTAGAAAGTGTTCTGGCGACTTTTCTGGGGAATGATGACACGGACGAGTGCCAGAAGGAGCATGTATCTGTTTTTTAGGAGTGGAAAGGGACGCTTTGGCTTTTATGTACAAGGGATGTATTATGTATATTGCTGATGAAGTGTTGTTGATATTTACAGGTGACGGGTTCGAACCTGACTTGTGATCATGCAATATGTCTGATTTTTGCCATAATGCTCCGTATTAGACGGAATGCTACGCTCTGGGGGGAAATATGATGTAAATGATATGATTATGCAAAAGATACCGATCCGGGACTCGAATCCCGTTGCTATGAAGATCTCCGATTGATCTGCTTGAAAGGATATCCCAGCTAGGGATGAGATCATTGGTAGATCTGATAAAATATACGACTCTACTTGGGGAAATAAGTCACTGTTAGACCCTGCCAAGGATGATGATATTTGACAACTCAGTTGGGGAAATAAGCACCTTCTGTTGCTGCTCTAAAGAAAATGCGCTGGAGAAATGATGTATGACAACTCTTGATGGGGAGAAAGCACTTCCGGTGCTGTTTGAAGGATGTGTTGAGGAAATAATGATTTGGCAACTTTGCTGGGGTAAAATTTTCATGTCCCATGTTGCTCTCTGAATACTTGCAATCCTGTTATAACAAAGAAACGTGCCAGTATCCCGAGGTATCCCTTACCGAATTCCGTCATAGGAGTTAGACATTCCTGGAAGTAAAAATATATTTCCTGCAAGCATGTGATTAGAATGGTACATCTGTTTTTATGCAAACGTTATATCAAGGATATCAGACATTTTCTTTTGCAAATAAAATAAAATGTACAAGACAAAATGTGACTGAAAATCTGATTTTATTAATTTGGGTGCCCTGAATTGGCAAATACAGTCAAAGGAACAAATCCCCTGGAATGAGGAGATTGTTACAAAATTGAGAAAAGTAAAGGTGCTGGCAATATTGACGACGCTTTAGCGAGCTTCCTCTTGCTATGACTCGTATGACCTTGAAGTTCTTCTCATCTTGCTTTCTGAAGAAGGCTGATTCTGACTGCTGTTTTAACCTTTCGAAGCTTGTAGTGTTGTAAGTGATATAGCCTAATTCAGAATGCAGTTGTTCGCTTATTCCTTGATTTTGCGTGGATCGCCCTTTCGGGTTTTCAATCCACCGGGATACCCATTTTTGCCTGAGCTGTCCAATGCGGCTTTTCAACTCAGCGGGTGTACATTTTTTTTCTTTCAATTTTTCCCTTATTTTTGCCCGAGTCTTTTATTCTGCTTTTGACTCGTCGGGATGCCCTATTTTTTCCTGGACTTACATTCTGTTTTTATGTCCAGCGGGTCATTTTATGCGAAGTATTTTTTAACTGCATCTGAATTCACAGGGGACAGGAAATCTTCACCATCCATAGTAGTGAGCATCAGTGCTCCACCGGAGAAAACCTTCTTTACTATGAATGGACCATCATAATTCGGAGTCCACTTGCCCCTGTGGTCTGTATGAGGAGGGATGAGTCTTTTCAGCACGAGATCTCCTACTTGGTATTCCCGAAGCCTGACTTTCTGATCGAAGGCTTTCTTCATTCTTTTCTGATATAACTGCCCATGACAAATTACAGCTAATCTCTTTTCTTCGATCAGATTCAGTTGATTGTACCGAGATCGGACCCATTCTGATTCATTCAACTTGACATCCATCAATACTCGTAAAGAGGGTAATTCAACTTCGACAGGCAGGAGTGCCTCCATACCATACATGAGCTGATACAGTGTTACCCTAGTGGATGTTCTGATTGAGGTACGGTACCCATGCAAGGCAAATGGTAGCATTTCATGCCAGTCTTTGTAGGTGACCACCATATTTTGCACAATCTTCTTAATGTTCTTATTAGCTGCCTCAACAGCGTCATTCATCTTTGGCCTGTAAGGAGAAGAGTTATGGTGTTGGATCTTGAAGTATCGGCACAGTTCTACCATCATCTTGTTGTTCAAATTGGAACCATTATCAGTAATGATTCTCTCGGGCACTCCATACCGACAGATGATGTCTCTCTTTAGGAATCGGGCTACCACCTGCCTGGTTACATTTGCATACGAAGCTGCTTCAACCCACTTGGTGAAATAATCAATGGCTACCATGATGAATCTGTGGCCATTCGAAGCAGTCGGCTCGATCTTTCCGATCATGTCAATGCCCCACATGGCATAAGGCCAAGGTGAAGACATCACAATCAAAGGATTCAGAGGCACATGCACTTTGTCTGCATATATCTGGCATTTGTGACACTTTCTGGCATATGCACAACAGTCTGCATCCATTGTGATCGAGTAGTAACCTGACCGTAATAACTTCTTTGCCATTACATGTCCTCCAGCATGGGTACCGAAGCATCTTTCATGCACCTCGTGCATCAGCAGGTCTGCTTCTGTCTTATCAACACATCTGAGAAGTACCATGTCAAAGTTCCTTTTGTACAATGAACCATCAGCATTCAGGAAGAAACTACCAGTCAGCCTTCTTAATGTCTTCTTATCATTGGATGATGCCCCAGGTGGATATGTTTGATCCTCTAAGAAGCATTTGATGTCATAGAACCAAGGCTTATCATCTTTAGCAATGCCTACTGAGAATACGTATGCTGGTCTGTCAAGTCTGGATACTGAAATCCGAGGCACAAAATTGGCAGCTTGAACTTTGATCATGGAGGCAATGGTAGCCAGAGCATCTGCAAACTGATTTTCATCTTGAGGGATATACTCAAGTTTGACTGTAGTGAAGAAAGTCAGTAATCTCCTTGTATAATCCTGGTATGGAATTAGATCCTCCTGGTGAGTGTACCATTTGCCGTTGGTCTGATTGATTACCAGAGCTGAATCTCCGAATACAGTTAAAGTCTTGATCCTGAGGTCAATGGATTCCTCAAGACCCATGATATAGGCTTTATATTCAGCTTCGTTGTTAGTGCAATTAAAGGTGAGCTTTGCCGAGAAAGGCATGTGAACTCCTTTAGGTGTAATGAGTACTGCACCAACTCCACGACCATTCATATTAACAGCCAAATAAAACATCATTTCCATTCCTCTTCTGGGTCAGGCCCTTCAGTGTGAACAGGCTCTTCATGATCTTTTGCTTTTATGAACATGATGTCTTCATCAGGGAAGTCAAATCTCATAGGCTGGTAATCATCAATGGGTTGCTCAGCAAGATAGTCAGACAGTACACTGCCTTTGATGGCCTTTTGAGATGTGTACTGAATGCCATACTCTGTGAGAATCATTTGCCATCTTGCAACCCGTCCGGTAAGTGCTGGATTCTCAAATATGTACTTGACTGAATCCATCTTGGAGATCAACAAGGTAGTGTGGATCAACATATACTGCCTTAGTCGGCGAGCAGCCCACGCTAAAGCACAACAAGTTTTCTCGAGCAGTGAATAACGTTGTTCACAGTCGGTAAACTTTTTGCTTACGTAGTATATTGCATACTCTTTTCGACCAGACTCGTCATGTTGGCCCAACACACACCCCATTGACTCTTCTAACACTGTCAGGTACATTATTAGAGGTCTTCCTTCAACTGGAGACATAAGAATTGGAGGCTCTTGTAAGTACTCCTTGATTTTGTCGAAAGCCCTTTGGCAGTCTTCATTCCACCTGACCGTTTGTTCTTTTCTTAATAACTTGAACAAGGGTTCACAGGTTGCAGTGAGATGAGATATGAACCTTGAAATGTAGTTCAATCTACCTAGGAACCCCCGAACTTCTTTTTCAGTCTTCGGTGCAGGCATCTCTTGAATGGCTTTGACTTTGTCAGGGTCAACTTCAATTCCCTTTTCACTTACAATAAATCCCAGTAGCTTACCGGACCACACCCCAAATGTGCACTTGTTGGGGTTTAACTTCAACTGGTACTTCCTCAAACATTTGAATAGCTTCAACAGATTCACCGGGTGGTCTTCTTCTGTGAGGGACTTGGCAATCATGTCATCCACAAAACATTCAATTTCTTTGTGGATCATGTCGTGGAATAATGTTACCATAGCACGTTGATAAGTGGCACCAGCATTCTTCAATCCGAATGGCATTACCTTATAACAGAATGTGCCCCAGGGTGTGATGAAAGTTGTCTTCTCCATGTCTTCAGGTGACATCTTGATCTGATTATATCCTGAAATCCATCCATGAAGGAGAACACCGAGAACTGAGCCGTGTTGTCGACCAATACATCAATGTGAGGTAATGGGAAGTCATCTTTCGGGCTAGCTCTATTCAGATCCTAGTAATCGACACACATTCGTACTTTGCCATCCTTCTTAGGCACAGGTACTTTGCCATCCTTCTTAGGCACAGTTACAATGTCGGTATCCAGACCTGGCATATCTTGATAATACCAATCAAACACATCCACATACTCCCGAAGCATGTCAATAAGTTGTTATTTCACTGAATCTTGCAGACGAGCCCCGATCTTTACTTCTTTCAAGTCTTCTTCGGTACCAAGATTAACTGTCTCAACTTCCTCCTGATGAGGAGTGATAACCTTTTCCTCTTGCCTCAATAACCTGGCTAGATCCTCAGGTAGCTCATAATCTTCTTCAACCACTTCATCGACTTGATTAATCGGATTGTCAAAGTCATACGAAGTCATAGTAGTGTCGTTGTCGGTGCAGTTTAGAGGACACTCTCTGCAAGGGTTTAAATTTGTTCATTTTTGTGATCAGTTTTATCTTGTTTAGAAAAAGTGAAAATGAAGTTATTATTTTGAAAAACATTGCCATTTTATTTTTGTACAAAAAATGAAAAATGAAAAATAGTGAGCGGGAAAAAAGAGACTCATTTGCAAAAGATGTCATGATATTCATTAATTGATCGTTTGCACAAAATACAAGATGGCCCGATTACAAAATGAGTCCTGACACCTTGGGCAAGATGCAGGACTTGATGCATGCTTAAAAGACAGGAAATAATAATTACTTTGCAGGAGTAACTCTTATAATTTCCTGGGAAGACCAGTTAGAGACCTGGTTCCCCGGGATTCGTGGACGTATCCAATTTTCCAGGTTGCGTTCGTCTTCTTCCTCGTCTTCCAAACTGTTCACAGCATCCGGGGTTAGCATTCCCCCACTGACAAATTTGGGCTCCATTGCAGCCTCTAGTTGATCTTGTCGAGTTGGTCTGTAACCCAGCCCGAATCTGTCTTCTTTCTTTTCAACTGGCAGCAGCTTTCCCCAGCCTTGAGCGGTACCCTCCTCAACAACCTTCCGTGCCTGTTGATACGAAGTGATGGAAGTTCCAGACACGGAAGTTGCTTCATTGATATTAAGGGCCTCAAACCCCTGACTCATAGTCTCATGGATCTCCCCATCCATCTCTATATACTTGTAAGTAGCCAGTTGGTTACGAAAATGTCTTCCTCTCCGCAGATTGTGATGATCTGGCCTTCCCACTCAAATTTTAACTTCTGGTAAAGGGTAGATGTAACAACGCCCGCGGCGTGAATCCAGGGTCTACCTAATAGACAGCTGTAGGCCGGCTGTATGTCCATCACGAAGAAGGTAGTTTTAAAGGTCTGTGGGCCATTCAACACAGGTAAATCAATCTCTCCAAGCACTGATCTCTTAGAGCCATCAAATGCTCTCACCACCAAGTTACTTGGACGCAATGCCAAACCATCATACTCTAGCTTCACCAAGGCTTTCTTTGGGAGGACATTGAGCGAATACCCAGTGTCCACCACCACATGAGAAAGAACAGCACCTTTTCATTCTAAGGTGATATGTAAAGCCCTGTTATGGTTGCGTCCCTCCGTCGTTAAATCACCATTTGTGAAGCCCAGCCCATGACTGGTGTTAACATTTGCAACCACTGTTTCCAGCTGATTAACCGTAATCTCTTCCGACACTTTGTAATCACTCTTTTTGATTATTCTCATGAACTCGTCCACCTTTTGTTCAAAGGACGTCTTCGGAGTTTCTTTAACAGAGGGCTCTTCCAGTACCACATTCTTCCCTTTTGCCTTAGCAGCAACTTCTGCTTCAGCATTGGGTCTTGGTGTTTGTGAGGCAAAAAGGCGTCCACTTCTGGTGAAGCCTCCGCCTCCCCCAACATTGTCAACTTGTGGTGAAGAGGTTGATGAATCTAGAGTGATCTTCTTTCCGTCGCAGTAGAAATCAGAACCGTAGTGCCAAGGTATGGCATTACTGCTTTCATAAGGAACAGGTCCAGGTACCGTAATGGTGACCGGACTGACTGTTGCAGCGGAAGGAAATGTGATGGTATGCGGTACGTAATAGATTGTGATTGGAGATCTGACAGGAGGTGTTGCAGTTTATTGTTGAAAATTGTTGTTGGGACGAACATCTGCTGGGTCATAATAGATCGTGACCGTTGAGACATCTTTATTAGTGTTTGCTGGTGTTGTAGGCATTTCCGTTGATAAAATGGGTGCTGATGTTGTAGAAGTAAATATTGCTGAACTCTTATCCGTTGAAATAATGGATGGAGTGATTGCTGGAGTTGTTGATGAATCAGTGGGAACAATAGTTGTTGCTGTTGTAGGAGGATTTGTTATTGCTGAAGAAAGGATGGTTGATGTTGTAGGAGAATCCATTGTTGCTGAAGAAAGAGTTGTTGAAGGAGCTATTGTAGTAATCTCTAAAATTCCATCTCTGATGAAGCCATCTATGCTAAACCTTAGCTTCTCACAACCATTACTAGCAGTTTTGCATGATTCGCAACAGGCCCCACAACCCGGGAACACTTGGCATCTTAAGAGTTGAGTTTTGACTTCTGCCAACGGTGTTTGAATCTGTGCAACATTGTCAATCAGTGCAGATGGTTGATCCTCTTCTATGGCATTAATCCTGGGACCACCATGATTAGGCATAGGATTCCTGTTAACATTCGGAGGAGGTGCGAAATTGAGAGCTTTGGAATCGACTAGATCTTGCACCTTCATTTGCAAGGCTCTACATTTCTCAGTATTGTGACCAGGTGCGTTGGAATGAAAGGCACATCTGGCATTAGCATCATAATTCTTTGGGAGATTGAGAGGATCTAGTGGAGCCAACGTCCTTAACTCAACCAGGTTAAGTTTCAGGAGTTGTGGCAGTAAAGCAGCATAAGGCATATGGATGGTGTCAATCACCCTATTTGCCTGAGATGGCCTCTGTTGAAAGGGGCGCTGCTGTTGGTTGTTGTTGTTATTGTTGTACGTTCTTTGTTGCGGAAAATGAGACTGTTGCTGATAGTGATGTTGTTGTTGAGGATAAAGTGGTTGCTGTGGAACTGGAGCCGGGATAGTAACGGCTGCTACTGATCTGTGAGAATATTGGGGTCTGCCCCTGCCTGCATGGATAACATTTGTTTCACCCGCCCTTCGGGGTCCTGCAAAAGATTTTCTGGGGTTGTGGGAGGAACTTGCACCATTGTCAGAGATTTTTCCCATCTTCAAAAGACTCTCAATTCTCTCACCAGTTATAACTACATCGGCAAAACTGGTGGAAGAGAAAGCAGCAAGCCTATCAATATAAGTTCCCTGCAAGGTGTTCATAAACATGTCAGCCATCTCTCTTTCAGACATGGGTGGCTGGACAGCAGCAACAAGCTGTCTCCATCTTTGGGCATAATCCCGAAAGCTCTCTCTTGAAGATTGAGACATGCCCATTAGAAGAGTTCTATTGGGGGCCATGTCTAGGTTGTACTGGTATTGCCGGATGAAGGCTTCGGCCAAGTCTTTCCAACACCTTATAGTGGCTCTTGTCTGATGCGAATACCATTCTCTTGATGCTCCAGTTAGGCTGTCCTCAAAATAGAACATCCATAACTTCTCGTCCATGGTATAAGCCTTGAGTCTCCCTAAGAAGGATTGCAGATGGGTACGCGGGCAGGAGGTACCATTGTATTTTTCAAAGCATGGGGGTTTGAATTTGTGGGGAATCCTCACCCCATCTACTAGCCCCATATCCATTACATCAAAGCCTAAAGAATTCTGGGATTCCAAAGACCTCAGCTTTTCAGCAATCTCATCCAGCCTTCTGTCATACACTTCATCTCCAGCCCCAATAACAGTGAATTGTTCTTCTTGGGAATCCTCTTGCAGGATTCTGCCCCCAGCAGTATTACCTTGAACATTCCCTGTGCCATTAACATCTGGATTCAAATGGGGCCCATACTCTGGTGGGTCGATACGGGGCTGCCCTCGTTCATTATTGCTGGTTCCCCCCGTTCCAAGGTGGGGCTCTTCAGGTGTTTGCCTTTCTACCAGCTCTCTCAGCCTCACTTGGCTCTTTGCTAAGCCAGTCATCACTGCCATAAACTGGGTCATTTGGTTTCTCATTTCGATCCTTTCGTTTTCCATCTGATTTCTCACTTCATTCAGGTCCTGCTCTACCTGATCCATCTGAATGCCTGGAAGGTTGTTATGCGTTGGGTACCGGTGTGTGCGGTTGACAGGGAACACTCTGCGACGAGCAATGTTTCCTGAAAGCACAACAAAGTGAGAAACAAGTAATGAACAAAACCCTACAAAACAAAGAAAAAGTTAGTATGCAATGCAATATGCTTATTTGTTTTCCAAGGTATCCGATTTGGTTCTTGGTTTTGACCTTTCAAGACCTCGAGGAGATGCTTTGATGATGTTGAGAGAAAACCCACAAAAATAAAACAAACTGATATATTACAAATGACGAAAATACATAGTCTATTTACAATACATGCCCATGGTGGGTCAAAAATACAACAAAAAGGAAAAGTACATCAAAAGAAAAGAAATACAAGCAAAAGGAATCAGACATCCAATCCAAAGTCATCTTCCATGACTTCCTTCAGGGGTGCCTCAGTCACCGGACCAGCCGGGCGCTCTATAATGGTCCTAATGAGGAGGTTCCTGGTAGCAATGGCATTAGTCAGCTTCTTATGCCTGTCCTGATCCTTTGATCTCTTTAACCCTGCTCGGAGCTTCAATTCTGATATCTCCTTCTGAGCTGCCAACAAAGCTTCCTGCTGCTTCTTCTCATTGGCTTCCAGCTGCTCAATCTTGGCCTGTATCCTCTAGTCTTCTTGTGCACGGGCTTCGGTGATCCTGATCTACCTAGCATGGCTTTCCTCCAGGTAATGCTCAGCCCTAGCTTTCTGAATCTTGGCATCCTTGCAGGAATTCTTCAATATCTGTTCCCCGGCTCTTGCTTTTCTTATGTAGTCATCTGTCCTTTCAATCTTGGTAAGATGCTCAGTTTTGAGCTTTTCCAATCTCTCAATGTCCAGACGACCGTCACTTCTTTCCCAAAGAGTCTTCTTTAGAGCATCAGATAGCCGCTCATTTCTTTCTTTCAACTTTTCAAATTCCTCTAGGCTGACAATTGCTGCAGGTTGCACTGTGGAGGGTCCAGGTGTGTCTTCCAAGGTGAAAGGAATCCTGGTGATCTGAGCTCTAGCACGGGACCAGTCAGAGTACTGGGTGTCGCTCCCAAAGATTTGCATCCCGGTACAAGCGCGAACGGTCGGTGAAAGGAGAAATGAAAAGAGTCGCCAGCTAGGCATTTTTATCCCGAAGGAAAGGTAATGCTACATAAACATAAGAAAAGATGGATAAGACGGTTGCGAACCAGAGAAATTGAGAAAGGGGGTTGGTTACAACCTGGGAAGGTATTAGCACCCAGATTGTCCGTCGTACACGACGGGATCCACGCTTAAAAGATTTGTGCTTAAAGGGGTAGTGTCAGTGCTATTTTGTGCAAAAGCTGGAAAAGAATGCAAGTGTCAGTGTAAAAGTAATGTGAAGTGAAATGAAAGAGTGTCAGTGTAAGGAAAGAATGTAAAGCTCAAGACTATGAGGCTCAAAGAATAATGCTGGAAGGGGGGAATATATAGAGACTTTTGTTCGATAACTGTTAAGTTATGCCTACGTATCCTCTCGTGCAATGAGGAAGTCAGAACATCGTAGTTCGACTCAAAGAGACAGAAAGATAAATTGATTGTGAACTACTTGCTTGCCTATGCTCAAGTGTATGACCTGTCTGGCTCAGGTGAAAACTGTCTTGCATTAGACGGAAGAAGCAAGTTCTCGTTTATGAATGAGTGTGATGAGAAATGAATCCCGAAGAAGACGATTATTGTTTGTTTTTGTGTTTTCAGTTTTGTTATTGTCTTTGGAGTTTGTCATAAGAAAATGAGCTTAAGCCTAAACCAAGGGTTAGTAAACTCATCACATCTTCCCTCTGATTAGGGGTAATGAGAATACCTTAAGCATGAAGTAAACACCTCACACTTAATCACCGTGATGTAGGATTAAGATCATTAACCTACTTGCATTTATTTAGATGTTTTTGGAATTTTTGTTTTGTGTTAAGTAATGAGTTTAAGCCATAATCAGGGATTTAATGAACCCATTACACCATCCTAATAGAAGGATAATAGATGAGAACATTTAAGCTGAGGAAGGCTCCTCAACTTAATCCATGATTAGGGATTAACCTCATGACAAAACAAAGCCTTTATTAAATGGATTTTAGTTAATGGTAAGATTAAGAAGTGGATTTTAGGGTTTGTAAGACAACTTGAGGGGGACTTGTCCATTAACACTAGGGTTAGTCCTTCTTAACCAATTAAGGAAGAATTAGAACCCTAATGCAAGGCCCAAGTTACAAGCTTGATGTCTTAGTGATTTATTAGATGGATTGATTAAAGGATTTAAACACATTAAGGGTTTAACACTTGGGATTAAAGTTATACACTCCATCCTAATAGAAGGACACATACATAACCCTAGTCACAAAGCCTTAAAACCTTTAAGGTTTAGTCCTTGATAAAGAGATGAAAAGAGAAGACTCAAAGATGACACAAAGGTAAAACTAATGGGGGACTAATGAAACCCTAATTGTGATCATGCTTTGGTAATCCAAGGGTTTATGAGGCTTGCAGGAAGATCTTCAAGAGAGCCACCAAGGAAGAAGCAGATGAAAGGAAAAGAAGCAACAAGAAGCAAGTCAACTTACTTCACTTAAGAAGATAAGTTTCTAGGAGGAAGAAGGTGAGGAGCGAACATGAATGAGAAAGCTCACTCTAATTCACAAGCAAAATGCAGTAAAGAATGCATAAGAGAAATGAGAAGAGGTTGTGAGAAGTGAAGGCAAATTCACTTCCCAAACACTTACCACCTGAAAAGTTAGCAACAAGAAATGAAATGAAAATGAGATGAAATACAAAGATGAAAGCCAAAGTTAGAAGCATAATCATGATGAAAATGATGCTATAAGATGGTATGAAAGCATGTCAAGTGATATGAATGTTCATACAAGTGATAAGAATGCAAATGAGACATGGAAGTTCATGAAAACTTATGAAATGCAATGGATGCATAACATGGCAAATGAATGATGCAATGATCAAACATTATTTCAATATGTCCTAAGATGTCTTATATGTCATTTGGATGCACAAAATGTCATGGTAAGTTCATGTATGAAAGCATATGAAGGATGAATGCAAATGAAGGCAAAAATTAGGGTTTATGAACAAGATGCAATGCAAAATTCAAAATCAGAAGCAAATGACAAGATAAAAATTTGAAAATGGGATCAAAGGTACCCTAACTCCATATGATATCACACCCCAAAGGGGGAGACCTAACTCTTAACCCTAAGGAAAATATGATTTTTCTAAGTTTGCTAGGGTTTTAAGGTACCTCACAAGGAAAAAATGCAAAACAAATAAAAATGAAAGATAAATTCATGCCAATTTTATCCTAGAAACTAAATGATATGTGGAATGCAATGCAAAAATAACCATTATCAAACTCTTCATGGTTAGGCAAAACATATTTTTCTAAGTTAGGGTCAAAATATTGATTTTTAAGAACCCTAAATCAAAAGAAAAAATGTCAAAATGGATCAAGAACCTAAAAGAAATTTTTATGAATGGTTTGATAATGTCTCTAAATGTGTCAAGATGCAATGTGATTTTTTGGTGATTTTTTAGAAACTTAAATGGTATTTTAATTAATTAATTTCCATTAATTAATTAAAATAAACATTAAAATATTTTAAAAAATACAAATTTTATGCAAAAAATAAAATAAAAATTATTTTCAGAATGAGAAAAATATTTAGAACCATGATGCAAAAAATTAAATTTTTTAGATGAGTTTTGCTATTTTTAATAAAATGATAAAGAAAATGCAAATTAAATAAAAATTAAATTGATTTAAATGAGAAGTCAACAGATCCAAGGGCTGTGGTTTAAACCAGGGACGCAAGAATTGACCAGTGCGCGCATCTGAATGGCTGATATTCAAACTTCACTAATTACGCAATTAAACCCTAATCTGAACCCTAATGACTTTCAGGTGACCGGAACAATGTTCCGGTCATTTTCTCCGGCCAGCTCAAAAACCTAACTCCTTCCCTAGGCAATTTTAAACCCTCTAAAGCTCCATATCACAACTTCTAATCACCCTAAGCAAGAATCAAGCATGAAAATTCATTTATCTTTCAACATAAACAAGATTCGAATCAATCAAGTTTTCAGGTCAAACTTTCAGAGACATGGTTCAGGCTCAAAACTCAACCATTTTTAAAACCAACAAGCACATCATGATCAGTGAATCATAAGCAACATTTCTATGGCATAAAAAACAATTTCTGGAAAAAATGTTCTTGGTGATACCTGAACTGAAGCTTACGAAAATGGTACTGGCTGGCTGCTTCTTTGCTTCAAATCAGCTTCAATGATCCTCCTGAAGAGTTTGCAGTGCTTGGGTGGAGTTTATATAGCCTCTATATGAAGTTGGCTGAAATTCAGTTCAAGAAATGTGAAAATCGTGTTTTTGATTTGAGGTGTTTCAACGCAAGATGAAGGGTGGGAAATGACGAGTGATGGATGTGTAGTTGAATGGTGGAAAAAGTTTGAAGATTTGTTGGCTGAGCTATCGGTTTCGAAAACTTTTGCAAGTTGGAGTGATTTTGTGTATGCTGAGGATTCTGAAGTGTTAGGCTGCAATATTGTGTGTTATGAGCTGTGTTTGATCAACATAACAAGCTGTGATAGGTCAGAGAGTGGGTGGTGGCCTATGGTGATTGGTATGGGCAAGTTGCCAAAATGTCAAAAGTTTTGTTCTTGGGGTATGGGCTGGTTTTGCAGCTGGCTTTTGGCTTGTCCTGGCTCAGCATAGATCATGGAGAGCCATAGATTTGAAATTGAGGTGATTCAGCAAGCTTGTGAAAGGTTATGTGCCCTTTTGCAATTTTCATGAAGTTTGGCCCCTTTTGAATTTCTTGATGTTCAAGGCATGGAATGAAATGATTCTTGGCCAATTTTGATCCTTAGGCAATGCATTATGATGTTAAGACGTGTAGAAGTGTGTTTGAGGTCACAAAAATGCTTGGCATGAGAATTTGAAAAGTTCCCTCTTTGGTGTAAAGGTGAAATTTATGTGATTTTTCCCAACTTTGCAAGGCCATAACTTGGGTTCCAAAATGAATTAGGTCAAGTTCTTGTACTTTTTGAAAAGGGAATGATCCAATCTACAACTTTCATGACTAAGAATTTTTTCATTTGAAGCATTTTTGAACCAAAAAGAGAAGGTTGAAAAACTTTCCCAAAATGGCAAGTTTTCATTACAAGTCACTTTCCCAAAATGGCAACTTTTCAAATGGCTTGAAATTCTTCAATTTTGTGAACTTCTAACTTCTTCTAAGATCAAATAAAGATCATATACATCCAAAATGATGGAGAATACCCTTTGGTTGGATGATTGGGGGCCACAGATGCCCTGATTTTACACTGACTTGCTCAAGAAGTCATCTATTGATCAGATGCCTTCCCCTTTGAATTTCTTCATGAAAATTGGTATGCATGATCCTAATATCATATAGAGACCCATATAAACAAGAATGACCAAAAAATTTGGAGTTATGGCCTCTGAAACCAAAACCCTAATTTTAGGTTATCTGTGCAGTTAAGCCTGGCTCTGCTTCCATGCCTTTCTCAGTTCTTGTGATTCTTTGACTTCCTTGATCTTAGGAGGAAATAATATGATGCTTGAAAATACATGGACCCTCTTGAGATGATTGATGACCTTTGTAGTAACTCAGATGGCTCAGGGATTGCTCAGATCACAAACCTTAGATGCAGATGACTTTGAAACAATGCAGTGAAGCAAAAATGCAATATGAGATGATATGATTGAACTTATGCAAATGAAAAGATCACAAGCCATGGGGAAATGAGTGAGGCAAAATTTGGGGTGTTAACACTGGGCTGAAGCAATATTGTTGCACCTTCCAAGGATGGCTGTCCCTTTGGTCTGGATGTTGTCCTAAGCCCAGGCAGCTTGCCTGACAACAGCTGAATTAGGTTGCACTTCACAGTATAGGGTCTCAGCTAAATCTTGTCCTCCGGGAGGGTGAACTAAGGCATATCCCAATTGTCTCTTAAACAGTAAAGGGTTGTAATTGATGCAACCTTTTACTCCTATCATAGGCACATTAGGGTATTGCCCACAACTGGTAATAATATCCATGCCTTTGGTGCTCTGGGTGCACCATCTGATATCATCTGAGGTAAAGGCAATGAACCTCTTGGCACAATTCTTATGTTGATGTGGGTTCAAGAAAGCATCTGACTTAGGCAGGTGTATGAGCAGCCAAGAGTAGAACAAGGGAGCACAACATCTGACTAACTTCCCCCTTTGTTTTTCATTTCTATGATGGATGGAGTAGTAAAAATCCCCTTGCAATGTAGGCACTGGGTTCCTCAGCAGAAACAAGTGGATGGCATTCTTACCGACAAATTTAGGCTCATCTGCAAACAATATAGCCCCATATATGCTGAGGGCTAAAAGTGCACAGACTGCCCTCCATTCTCCCAATGTAGCCTTCAGGATGGCCTGGGAAATCAAGAAGTCCAGATGTAAACCAGGAATCCCAGCTTTTGTCGTCATACTTTGCTCAATAAGGGAAGGCTCCAAGTACAATGCCCTAGCTATTTCCTCACTTATAGGAGCAGTCATCTCTGGGTTAAATGGGATCCCTCCTCTGATAGGCACTCTAATCAACAAAGAAAACTCTTCCAACAGAGGCCCCATCTGAAAATCTGGAAAGGTGAAGCATCTGAGTGGGGGGTCATAAAACTGCAAGCATGTGTGGATCATGCTTCTCTGAGAAGAATCAAGATCTATGACCATGTCCAAGATACCCTCATAGTGCTCTCTAAAAAGTGGGATGTGGTCAGGTGTGATGAATGACTGGACCTGCCTGATACCAGTCAATATGGGCTCAAAGAAGTGATAAGATATGTTGCTCTTCCTTGGAACATCCATAAGTGCTGGTGAATAAGCTGAAGACAAATGCTGATGAAGATCACAGACTGAAATGCTGGAGTTAAGCCTCTGACAGACTGATGCAGGTGAGTCTCTGACAGACTGAAGGAGGTGTTGAAGGAGATAGCTGAAGCAAATGCTGAAGAAGATAACTGGAGCAGAGGTCTAAGCAGTAGAAGGGGTCAAAAACAAACCAAATATGATGTGATGGATACCTTGAAAGACAAATAAACAAATGTTAAATGATGCAATAATGATATATGCAAATGATATGCAAGGGTTTGTGATCAAGAGCTGGATCTGATTATCTGTCTTTATATAAGGTCCATGTATGTTCAAAGGTCCGGATGGAGGCTCAGAAATCCAGTAACCAGGGTGGGGGACTCAAATAAAGAGTCACATGTCCATGGTTAATCACAAGAACTGTCCAAATTGGAGTGTTCTTAAACAAAACAGTTACAGGGTATGATGTGGCCAAGGGTTCCTGCAAACCTGTAAACAACCCAACCCCCCTCACATGTAATGTTCTAGAACAAGGATCCTCAGACTTTGATCAGTTATGAGAAGTGTAAACACTTCTAACCCGGAGGTACATTGTTTACAATAACCATAAAAGATCCTCCTCTAATTCACCCCAGATTCTGAAGGTCAAAATAAAGGTCATCCAGACTTAGCAGGCTTCCCAGATAGCCCTAGCACTACAGGAAATCTGTAGCACAGAGTTCTCAAGAAGAAACCCACATCTGAACCGTGTTTCATATTCCCGCACCAGAACGAAATGGAATGGGAAAGAACATGAACCAATCTAGCCTAGGTGTCACTCAGGTCCCAGGTATAGGACCTTAATCACTCAGTGGAACCCCACCCACCAAAACAGAAACCAGCTCCAGTAATGATTATGACAGTATGATGTATAAAAACTGTAAAGAAAGTAGTAAATGAAGTTGTACATAAAGCAACAAATAAAGCAAAATAAATAAACAAAATTAACACATAACACCCCCAGTAAACACAAATCAAACAAGCTCTAGAAGGAACCCACAAAAAGAACCAGAAGTCCTGGTTGCAGTATAAGGGTCCCCAGCAGAGTCGCCAAGCTGTCGCTCCCACCAAATGACACCTGGTAAAGAGAGGTATACACGCGAACGGTTGGAGAAAGGAGAGAAGGTGAAGATGAACTGGAAAGAGTCGCCAGCTAGGCATTTTTATCCCGAAGGAGAGGTAATGCTGCATAAACCTAGAAAGATATGGACAAGACGGTCGCGAACCAGAGAAACTGAGAAAGGGGGTTGGTTACAACCTGGGAAGGTATTAGCACCCAGATTGTCCGTCGTACTCGACGGGATCCATGCTTGAAAGTTTGTCTTTAAAGGGGTAGTGTCAGTGCTATTTTGTGTGCAAAAGCTGGAAAAGAATGCAAGTTTCAGTGCAAAAGAAGTGTGAAATTAATTTCTCAGGAATGAGGCTTAAAGAATAATGCTGGAAGAGGGGGAAGACACTGAGACTTTTGTTCGATAACCTTTAAATTATTCTTACGTATCCTCTCGTGCAATGAGGAAGTCAGAACACCGTAGTTCGACTCAAAGAGACTGAAAGATAAATTGACTGATGAACTGCTTACTTGTATATGCTCAAGTGTATGACCTGTCCGGCTCAGGTGCTAACTGTCTTGCATTAGACGGAAGAAGCGAGTTCTCGTTTATGAGTGAATGAGATGAGAAACGAATCCCGGAGGAGACGATTATTGTTTGTTTCTGGTATTTTCAATCTTTTATTGCTTTTTGTGTTTGTCATAAGAAAATGAGCTTAAGCCTTAACCAAGGGTTAGTAAACTCATCACATCTTCCCTTTGATCAGGGGTAATGAGAATACCTTAAGCATGAAGTAAACACCTCACACTTAATCAACATGATGAAGGATTAAGATCATCAACCTACTTGTAATTATTTAGATGTTTTTGAGTTTTTGTTTAGTGTTAAGTAATGAGTTGAAGCCATAATCAAGGATTTAATGGACCCATTACACCATCCTAATAGAAGGATAATAGATGAGCACATTTAAGTTGAGGAAGATACCTCAACTTAATCCATGATTAGGGATTAACCTCATGACAAAACAAAGCCTTTATTAAAGTGGATTTTAGTTAATGGTAAGATTAAGAAGTGAATTTTAGGGTTTGTAAGACAACTTGAGGGGGACTTGTCCATTAACACTAGGGTTAGTCCTTCTTAACCAATTAAGGAAGAATTAGAACCCTAATTTAAGGCCCAAGTTACAAGCTTATTGTCTTAGTGATTATTAGATGAATTGATTAAGAGATTTAAACACATCAAGGGTTTAACACTTAGGATTAAAGTTATACACTCCATCCTAAGAGAAGGATGCAGGCATAACCTTAATCACAAAGCCTTAAAACCTTTAAGGTTTAGTCCCTGATTGAGAGATGAGAAGAGAAGACACAAAAGATGACACAAAGGTAAAACTAAAGGGGGACTAATCAAACCCTAATTGTGATCATGCTTGGGTGTTCCTAGGGTTTATGAGGCTTGCAAGAGATCTTCAAGAAGAGCCACCAAGGAAGAAGCAGATGAAAGGAGGAGAAGCACAAGAAGCAAGTCAACTTACTTCACTTAAGAAGATAAGTTGCTTGGAGAAAGAAAATGAAGGAACATGAATGAACAAGCTCACTCTAAGACAAACACAAAATGCAGCAATGGATGCATAAGAGAGATGAAAATAGATTGTGAGAAGTGAAGGCAAATTCACTTCTCAAAGTAACTTACCACCTGAAAAGTTAGAAAAAGGAAATGAAATGAAATTAAAATGAGATGAATGCAAGGATGCAAACCAAAACCAGAAGCATGTTCATGATGCCAATGATGCTAATAGATGATGCAAATGTATGTCAAGTGCAATGGATGATCATACAAGTAATGAGAATGCAAATGAAGCATGAAAGAAGCATGAAAGCACATGAAATGAAATGAATGCATAACATGGAAAATGGATGATGCAATGATCAAACATGAGTCTAATGTGTCCTAAGATGTCTTATAAGTCATGTGGATGCAAAGAATGTCATGGCAAATTCATAAATGCAAGCATATGCAAGATGTATGCAAAGGAAGATGAGAAATTAGGGTTTACATGCAACATGAGATGCAAAACTCAAAATCAGAAGCAAATGACAAGATAAAAAATTGAAAATGGACTTAAAGGAACCCTAACCCCATATGATTTCATAACCCAAAGGAGGAGACCTAACTCTTAACCCTAAGGGACTTATGATTTTTCTAAGTTATCTAGGGTTTTAAGGTACTTAAAGGGAAAAAATGCAAATCAATTAAAAAAGGAAGAAGAAATTTGTAACAAAATTATCCTAGAAACTACATTTCAAATGAAGATCAATGCAAAAAGAACCATGGTCATACCATTCTTGGTTAGGCGGAAAATAATTCTTGAAGTTAGGGTTCAAAAATGGGACTTTATGAACCCTAAATTCAAAGAAAAAATGTCAAAATGATTCAAAACCAAAAATAAATTTTTGTGGATGGTATGACAATGTCTCTAAATGTTTAAAGATGCAATATGAATTTTTCCGGATTTTTTAGAAACCAAAATGATATTTTAATTAATTAATTTTCATTAATTAATCAAAATAAACAATTAAATGTCTAAAAAATGATTTTTTAATGCAAAAAATAAAAATAAAAATATTTTTGGGTTGAGAAAATTATTTGGAATTGAAATGCTGAAGGAAAATATTTTTGGCATTTTTTTAACTATTTTAAATAATTCGTGCAATATAAATAAGAAAAATTGAATTAAAAATTAAATAAAAGAGAAGTATGCAGAGGGAAGGGCCAGGATTGATTCTGGGAAAGGATCTGTTGACCACACGCCAAATCCAAGGGACTGAATTCAAACTGAGCTAATCTCACTTAATTAAATTAATTAAAACAATTAGGGTTTAATGAGAGCATCTGGGCCATTCAAACACGTGGGGAAGCTGAATCCTACGGCCATAATTTAAATTAACCCTAATTAATGGGGTTTTGCCCTAATTACTTTCAGGTCAGCGGAGAAGAGCTCCGACCGTCTTCTCCGGTGACACCCTCCCCTGAAAACTTTCAACTCAATCCCTAGGTCATTTCTGGAGCTCTAAAGCTCCAGATTGACTACTCTCACTCTCCTAAGATCAAATCCACCCTCAAAAACAATTTCTTTTCACTCAATCTCAAGATTCGAAGCAAAAATCAAAAATGGTGAAACTTTCAGACAAGCAATACATTCTCATTTCTTCATTATTTTTAAAAATAACAAGTTCAGTGTACTCGGGGGAACATGCTTAATCATTTAGTAATATACAATAAAGGTTCTGGAAAAATTAATTCGCATGGCTACCTGAGATGGAGCTTTTAACCCTTGAGCTTTCTGGCTGCTTCTTCTGTGCAAGATGACTCCTATGACCTCCCTAAAGAAGCTTTGAAGCTTGGAAGACCTTGAGAGTGGCTGGTTTGTGAGTTTGTGCTCCACTGGTCAGAAAATCGTGTTTTGTTTGTGGTGTGTTCTTGGCTGTTTTGATGGGTGGTATTGGGTCAGTGAGTGATTTAGAAGTGAATGGTGATGTTTGTTTGAAGAATGGGTGGCTGAGTTATGAGATTCGAAGGTTTTTGCAAGATGGGAGTTTTTTGTGAACTTGAGAATGCTGAGATTTCAGGCTGAGTTCTTGTGTGTTATGGCTTGCTTGATGTTAGTATAAACAAATGCAATTGGTTCAGAGAGTTGTTGTGGCATAGTGTGATTGGTATGGTGTGAAATGCAAAAAGTCAACATTTCTTGTACTTGAGGTATGGGCAAGTGGCAAGCTTGGTACAATGGGGTGTCTGGTGCAGCAATGATCAAGGATGGCCATGGAATTCATTTAGAGGCAATTCAGCATGTTTGTGAAAGGTTCTTGGTCATTTTGCAATTTCATGAAACTTTGGCCCCTTTGAGATTTCTTCACGGGCAAGGCATGAAAACTTGAGATTCTCTGGCCAATTCTGAGTTTTAGACTTTTCACAATGTTGGTATGATGCTTAGAGGTGTATTTGAAGTCGTAAAATGGCTTGGCAAGAGGTTTTGCAAAAATCCCTCTTTGGTGCATTCTTGAAAATTATGTGATTTTTGCCAACTTTGGAAAGCCATAACTTGAGTTCCAAAATGAATTAGATCTTGTTCTTGTACTTTTTGAAAAGGGAATGATCCAATCTACAACTTTCATGACCAATAATTTTTCATTTGAAGCATTTTTGGTTGAGAAAGAGGAGGTTGAAAAACTTTCCCAAAATGGAAAGTTTACATTACAAGTCATTTCCATTTTTGGCAACTTTTGGTTTTGCTCACTTTTCTTCAAATTTGTGAACTTCTAAGCACTTCAATGATCAAATAAAGACCATATAACTTCAATTTGATGAAAAATCCACTTTGGTTCCATGTTGGGGGGCCTCAGATGCCCTGATTTAGCTCTGACTTGCTCAAGAAGTTACCCAGTGATCAGATGACTTCCACAATGAATTTCTTCATCAAACTTGGTATGCATGATCCTTATATGATTTTAAGACCAATAGAAACAAGAATGACCAAAAAAATTGGAGTTATGGCCTCTGAAACCAAAACCATAATTTTAGGTCATCTGTGCAGTTAAACCCTAGCTCTGCTTCCATGCTTTGCAAGTTCTTGTGATTATTTGACATCCTTGATCTTTAGAGGATAAAATATGATGATTGAACATACATGTACCCTCTTGAGATGATTGAAGACCCTTGTAGTGGCTCAGATAGATCCTGGCTTGCTCAGATCACAAACCCTAGATGTAGATGAACTTGAACTAATGCAGTGAAGCAAAAATGCAATATTATGTGGTATGATTAAACTAATGCAAATATAAAAGATCACAAGCCATGGTGTGAACTTAGTGAGGGAAAATTTGGGGTTTTTACATTTTCAAAGTAGAAAAAATTGCCCATAAGTAGTTCTATTAACAAGTACCGAATTATCTATTGATTATGTGAATTACATTCGAGCCTGTCTTTGTTTATTGTTTAAAATTACCATTTTATTTACCATTGCGCACTCTTTAAAACCCTTATATTCAGTTGCCTTAGATACACACCATAACAACAGGTACGATAGATTGACACTTGGTCTCTGTGGATTCGACAATCTTTTATATTACTCTGACGTGTTCTTACACTTGCGAAAAACACACATCAAGTTCTTGGCGCCGTTCACGGGTTTTCAATTTCGTCAAATTTCATACCGTGTAGTTATAATGTTTAGACTAAGGTCGTTACCCACCGGTCAATGCGAAAGACTCGCAGTGACGAAAGTTTAGTAGACCCTCTAGCTGAACCTGAACGTTACGCTCGCGCACGTTTGTTTAGGAGAGCTATGGCCGAAGATCAAAACCGAAGACCTCTTAAGGACTTTGCCCAACCATCAAACGAGGAACCTAGTTCCAGTATAGTAAATCCTGCTATCCCAGCCAATAATTTTGAACTTAAACCATCCCTGCTGCAATTAGTGCAACAGAGACAATTCGCAGGTCTTGCTACTGATAACCCAAACCAACATTTAAAAAACTTTCTTCAGTTAGCAGACACCTTTAAAACCAATGGAGCTCCTCCTGAGGCGATACGCTTAAGATTATTTCCCTTTTCCCTCAGAGATAAAGCTCCATCATGGTTAGATTCCCTTCCACCCAATTCCATAACAACTTGGGAAGACCTTAGAAAAGTATTCCTTGCTAGATATTTTCCCCCAAGTAAGACCGCTCTTCTTCGAAACCTAATAACCAGATTTACCCAACACCAAGGAAAGTCGTTGTTCGAAGCCCGGGAGAGATATAAAGAGCCATTAAGAGCGTGCCCACATCATGGCTTAGAGAATTGGCTAATCATTCAAACCTTCTATAATGGACTTCATTATAACACTAAAATGACCATCGACACTGCCGCTGGTGGCGCACTGATGAACAAACCTTACCCTGAAGTTAGTGCCCTTATCGAAGACATGGCCCAAAACCATCAATCATGGGGAGTAGAATGCGCGACAGTGGAAAAGAAGGAAGCCCAAGGAGGAATACATGAGCTAAGCTCTATGGACATGATGCAAGCCCAAATGGACGCGTTGGCCCTTAGAGTCGAACATATGTGCACAACCCCGAATACTGTAGCCGCAGTTTCGCCAAATTGTGAGATATGTGGGACACAAGGACACCAATCTGCCGAATGCAATTTGTTAAATGTGACCAACCCTGAGCAAGTGAACTACACCCAAGGGAACCCATTTTCAAACACAAACAACCCTGGATGGAGGAATCACCCAAACTTCTCCTACAAAAATAACAACCCTATCCAAAATGCCGCACCTCCGAGACAACAAGGTTACCAAGCCCCAAGAACAAATCAACCTATGCAACCTGTACCACCAAGTCCGAGCCTTGAGAGAATTGTGGAAAATTTTATCACCGCTCAAACACAACAAAACAAAGAGTTCATGAACCAAAACGTCCATGTTAACGAACTAATTACCCAGTTAGAAACCAAGGTTGACCAAATTATTACTCATAATAAGATGCTTGAAACCCAGATCTCTCAGGTAGCTTTAAACCAAGCCCCTCAAACTACACCTGGAGGACAGTTCCCTGGAAAACCTCAACAAAAGCCGAAAGGGAAAGCAAATTCCATTACTCTAAGAAGTGGAACCGCTTATAAGGAACCTTCAAACCCTAGATTAAGTGAGCCCGAAACTTCTGAGAGAAATGAGGAGAAGGAACCAGAGGAATCTGAAAACCCGGAAAGTCAAGAAAAAGTAGAAGAACCTAAAAATAAAACCTATGTACCACCACCGCCATACAAACCACATATACCATACCCTCAAATTTAAAGAAAACCCAAATCGATAATCAGTATCAGAAATTCGTTAAGGTTATAGAAAAACTTCACGTAGATTCCCCTTTACAGAAGCCATCACCCAAATACCTTCTTACGCTAAGTTTCTCAAAGAAATACTTACAAATAAACATAGACTAGAAGATTCGAAACCCGTGGAATGTAATTCTATTTCCGAAAATAGGTTAGAAAAGAAAGATAAAGATCCCGGAAATTTTTCCATTCCTTGTGTTTTGGGGAATCATGTCATCGAAAAAGCTTTTCTAGACTTAGGAGCTAGTGTGAGCTTAATGCCTTTAAATACCCTATAGACATACTTGAAGACGTCCCTGTTAGGATAGGTTAGCTGTTTATACCTAGTGATTTTGTTGTCATGGACATTAAAGAAGATGACGACATACCAATCCTCATAGGTAGTTCGTTCTTATCGACTGCTGGAGCCGTAATAGATGTTAAAAAAGGGAAACTAACCTTTGAGGTAGGTGACGAGAAGATACAATTTATACTCTCGAAATTTCTTATGGCACCTGTAATAGGAGATGCTCGTTATGCCTTAGATATCATTGATGAATGCATTAACGAATTAGAACAAGAATAAGAAACTGAATCTATAAAATTTCCATCAACCCTTATTTCGAAAGATGAAAATTATAAAAAACCCTACATTTATGATAACCTTCATGAATGTTTATCTCTTACCCCTGATCCTATGCCTTGCCCTATAAAACCAACCGTAAAACTTAAGGAACTGCCTAAGAACCTGAGATACAAATTTCTTGATGAAGAAATGAACCTTCCAGTTATAGTCAGTGCTACCTTAGACCAAGAGGAAACAAACCAATTATTAGATGTTTTACGAAGGTACCCCTCAACCTTAGGATATAAGATCTCAGATCTAAAAGGAATAAGCCCATACGTATGCATGCATCGGATTTTGCTTGAAGAAGATTCAAAACCCTCCAGAGAACACCAACGAAGAATAAATCCTATAATGAGTAATGTAGTTAAGACTGAAGTTCTTAAGTTACTAGAGGCAGGTATAATATATAAGATCTCGGACAGTAAATGGGTGAGTCTTGTGCATGTAGTACCTAAAAAGGGAGGCATCACAGTCGTGCAAAACGAGAAGGGCGAACCTGTAGCAAAAAGAACCGATGGAGGTTGGCATATGTGCATAGATTATAGAAAATTAAATAAAACAACTAGGAAGGACCATTTCCCATTACCATTCATAGACCAAATGTTGGAGTGCCTAGCCATACACTCTTACTTTTGTTACCTAGATGGATATTCAGGATTCTTCCAAATACCTATTCACCCCAAAGATCAAGAAAAAACTACCTTTACATGCCCTGTTGGAACTTTTGCCTACAGAAGAATGCCTTTTGGACTCTGTAATGCGCCTGCCACTTTCCAACGCTGCATGATGTCTATCTTTGCAGACTATTTAGATGGAATCATGGAAGTATTTATGGACGATTTCTCAGTTTGTGGATCTGATTTCAAAAATTGTCTTATCAACCTTGAGAAAATCCTGGAAAGATGTGTGGAGGTAAACCTTGTGCTAAATTGTGAAAAATGTCATTTCATGGTCACCGAAGGGATTGTTTTAGGACATATAGTTTCCGAAAAAGGTATAGAGGTAGACAAAGCTAAAATAGAAGTCATAGAGAATCTAAAACCTCCGAAGACTATCAGGGAGATAAGAAGTTTTCTTGGACATGCCGTATTTTACCGACATTTCATCAAGGACTTCTCCAGAATAACAAAGACCTTAACTGGTCTTTTAATGAAAGATGCTGAATGTATCTTCGATGAAAAATGTACTGAAGCATTTAACCTATTGAAGCAAGCTCTGATTTCAGCACCTATAATGAAACCCCCTGACTGGTCAGAACCGTTTGAGATAATGTGTGACGCTATTGACTATGCTGTAGGAGCCGTTCTAGGTCAGAGAAAAGATAAAAAGTTACACGTAATTTATTATGCCAGTAGAACCCTAGATGCTGCACAGCTCAACTACGCAACAACCGAAAAAGAGCTCCTAGCTGTAGTTTTCGCCATAGACAAATTTAGATCTTATCTAGTAGGAGCCAAAATTATAGTTTACACCGACCATGCTGCCATTCGTTACTTACTAAGTAAAAAGGATGCCAAACCTAGGTTACTTCGATGGATTTTGTTACTGCAAGAGTTTGATTTAGATATCCGTGACAAGAAAGGCACAAATAATGTAGTAGCTGATCACCTTTCTAGGCTAGAATACTTGTAACCTGACTCAGTACCCATAAATGACGATTTTTCCTATGATAGACTGATAGCCCAACTAGAAACTATTGAAGATGATAACCCAGACCCACATGAGCATTCTCATAAATCCTTAGTTATACGTAATGAACCTTAGTATGCAGACTTTGTGAATTACCTAGCCGCTGACATCATACCCCCTGATCTAAACTACCACCGGAAGAAGAAGTTCTACAGTGATGTGAGAAACTTATATTGGGACGAACCATTTCTTTTCAAGAGAGGTAAAGATGGCATTTTCCGCCGTTGTGTTCCAGAAGAAGAGGTACATAATATAATTGAGCATTGTCACTCTGCACCTTATGGTGGACATGCAAGCACATCTAAGACCTACACCAAGATTCTTCAAGTTGGCCTGTTCTGGCCTACAATGTGGCGTGATATCCATGCTTTCATTGTCAAGTGTGACAGTTGGCAACGTACATTGAATATTTTAAGACGTAATGAAATGCCTCTGAGAAATATCCAAGAAATAGAACTCTTCGACGTATGGGGTATAGACTTTATGGGACCATTCACACCATCTTTAGGAAATCAGTACATCTTAGTAGCTATTGACTACGTGTCTAAATGGATTGAAGCTATCGCCGCACCCACGAACGACACCAGAGTAGTCATCAAATTATTCAAAAACTATATATTTCCCAGGTTTGGAACCCCCCGTTTAGTCATAAGTGATGGAGGATCACACTTCATATCGAGAATATTTGATAAACTTTTAAGCAAGTATGGAGTTAAGCATAGAGTAGCAACACCATACCACCCACATACCAATGGACAAGTGGAAGTATCTAATAGGGAGATCAAACAAATTCTTGAGAAGACTGTCTCTATATCTAGAAAAGATTGGTCGCAGAAACTTCAAGAAGCATTATGGGCCTATAGAACAACTTTCAAAACCCCTATAGGAACAACCCCTTATCAACTGGTCTATGGAAAATCATGTCACTTACCTTTTGAGTTGGAGCATAAGGCCTATTGGGCCATCAAAACTTTGAATTTGGATTACCTAACTGCTGGTGAAAAACGTATCCTTGATATCCACAAATTAGAAGAGCTCAGACAATCTGGCTACGAAAATGCCATCATATACAAAGAAAGAACAAAAGCTTGGCATGACAAAAGAATCATAAGAAAATACTTCAAAATAGACGATCCTGTTCTTTTGTTCGATTCTAGGTTACGAATTTTTCCAGGGAAGCTTCGTTCGAGATGGACTGGTCCATTCGAAGTATCTAAGATTCTAAGATCTGGTGCTATCGAAATCAAGAACAGAGCATGTAAACCGTTCATCGTCAATGGACAGAGGTTGAAGCCCTACGAAGGAGGTGACATCCCAACAACATACACCTTCCATACTCTGAGTGATCCACCATATCCTTCAAATGATGTATAAAATCTGGTCGTCGAGCTAATGACGTTAAACAAGCGCTGCATGGGAGGCAACCCATGGTTTTCTTATTTACGTACTTTTTATTTATTTTAACTTTATTTTTATTTGTTTACTTTATTATTATGTCAGGACTAACGATTGAATGTTCTATGTGATTTCAGGACTTGTTTGCTAACCTTGTGCAGAATGCAGAACCCCGATGATATGCACGTGGCCTTTAGAGACGACGCATAGAGAGAGCGTTACTATGTCCACATGAGACACCCTATAGCTCCTACCAGGTACCCTGACCAAGATTGCATGGATGCCTTGGGGATAGAGCCAAGCGTCAGATTCTTATGCCACCAACTCTAGTGGGACCAGTTTGACGATATGAACAACACTTATAAGAATTGACTCTAGAGTTCCTCAACTCATTTCATTATGATCCTTGGGTTGGCCCCGATGGACATGTTGTTTTCAGGTTGTTCGGGATTGACTACTCCTTCTCTCACAAAGAGTTTGGTGATTTACTAGGTTTGCAAACTACTCCTGATGCTATTCCAGAGAAAACGATGGGGTATTTTATGAGTAGAGAAGTGGAAAAAGTTTTGGTTTAACATCTCAGGTGGAGGGAGCCAAGATCCTTCCACTCAGTTTTCTCAGGTAATCCACAAGTCTGCGTTAAGGTATTTCCAAATGATTCTAGCACATTCTTTCCTCGGTTTGCCAGATACAGAGACTCTATTGAGTGAAGAGGAGATTTTCCTACTATTTTGTGCGACTCAGTCAAGCCCAGTTGCTTGTGGCAACTTTCTGTTGAAGGGCCTTGCTAGTGTTGCCAGATCATCTGTAGGCATTATACATGTCGGTTGGATTGTTACACAGATTGCTACTGCATTGGGTTTGTCTCGCAAATCATTTCACCTTAGGACCTTCTGCTGCTACACCACCCTGGATGTTGACTTTTGTCTTGACAGAGGACTGATGAGGAAGGCCTCTTTTGAGCCCAATACGTTTAGATTACTGATCGACGACGAAGTGATACATTACTTTACATTACCAGACCCGTTGATGACCAGTGTCCATGATCCTGCTAATTAGAGTTATGCTTTAGAGAGTTATGGAGAGACTGACGAAGAGCCGAAATCACCTCCCGCCGCTGAGTACACTCCTACACCTCTTTCTCGTCGAATCACTATTATGTCTAACAATATGTCTTTGCAGCCGCCTGATCTACAAACTCAGATTTATGAGCTCCGCAAGGAGACTACCCTGCTCAAGCAGGAAGTAGCGGACTTGGAATTACAGATTTAGGTATCTGATCTCACTCATGCCTCAGAGGCCGATGCTCTATATCAGTAGATTGAAGAGCTTCAGAGGGAGATAGCTGAGATTCGTGGATCAAACCAGGAAGAGAAGCCTACCACATGATTCGTTTTACACTGACGTTATTACCCTAGTATTTAATTTCTTTTTCATGCTTTATTTTATTTCTCACATATCCAGACATATTTTATATTATTGCATCTATTACATTTTCTTTTCATGTACTTTGATTTTATCTTATATATTATTTCATGCACTAATCTTTTTTTTTATTTTCTTTTGATTTATTTTACTTTATTTTTGTCGAGTAAAGAACCAAAAAAAATATATATAAAGACAAAAATATTTTCATTTTTGTCTTCCTAAAAAAATATGCAAGCTTCATGCCTTAGAAGAGAGAAGAAAACGCTATCCGGACCCCCCGAAGACCGAAGGTGCAAGAGGGCCCAAAAGAGGAATTGAAAATCCAAGGCCCAACAGGATTTGGCCTTATGGCGGGCGCCACGCCGTCTCCCTTTAATTCGGGGATGAATCTTCATTTTCACCATTTTTACACCTTCCAACCTCAAAAACCCATTTTTACAACTTCCAAAAACCCCATTGAACCCCATTAAAGCTCCCTCATTTCCAAAACATTAACCATCTATAAAACCTATCCAAAATCTATTTTCATTTTCATCCATCACAAACCATAAAAATCAAACCTTTATCATTTCTCTCATAAACAATTTTTCACCACTTTTCACTTCTCAAGGAGCAACAACAATGGAGTTCAATGGATATCTTCTTCGCGATGGAAGACCAGGTGATAGGCAAAGGAAAATTATTCAAAGGCTTCAGAGTCGAGAAATTCTCTCGACTAGGTACATCGATGATAACTGTCTTTATGCTTTAGGTCTGTATCATAGTGTTTTTCATTTATTAGATTTTTTAGGCTTGCATAATATTTTTGTTAACCAGGAACCTACCTATGAGAGGCTGACAGTTGAGTTTTTAAGTTCATTGATATACACTGTCAGTCCTAACACTGCTAGCAAAGTCGGTACTGTTAATTTTAGACTGTTTGGAATTGAATACGAATACATTACCGACGAACTAACAAGCATGTTAGGAATCCTTCATAGGGAAGGTGCGATATGTGAGGCACCTTTGGATGCGGAATGGTTGGCCGAGGTATTTTCCTTCTGGCAGAGGCTGTCAAGTACTTCAATAAATTCTTTTGAAGGAATACTTGCGTCGACCATCCATAACCCGACCATAAGAGTTTTTAGATATCTTTAGGCGTGTACTATTTTTGGTCGGGAGAGTCCAAATAAGGTACACGCTAGAGAACTCCTATTTTTGCAAGGATGCCTCACTGGTACCCATATCAATCCGGTCCCGTTTATGCTTGCACACATGGCTTTAACTACTAATAAAATAGGACCGATTGTTTTTGGAGGACTTGTTACGTCTATTGATCGGGATCTTGACCTGAACAATGAGATAGCTACACTTGGACCACTACATCCTCGCACAATTAATTTAAAATTTCTAAAAGACATGAAATTGTGCCGAAAAAGGAGAGAAGGTGGTTATGAGTTGATGGTTCATGGGGTAGCTATCCCATATGTTGCTTTACCTTGCAGTAGACGTACTGATGTACGTAATGAAAGGAACTGCACCTATGATCTGAATGCTCCACCTGTTTTGGGTCCACTTCCTCCTAATATTCCTGATGGGGAGGTACATGACACAAATGAAGAATATGATCGGAGAGAGCAGTCTCCCGTACCTCGCATGTCCCCCCATCGTCCTTCACAGTCACACACCGCACCATCTTCCTCTAACCCTGTTGCAGGTGCTGCTCCTCCTGGATTTTATGTCACTGAGGAGATGTGGCGTGATATGACGGCTAGAGAGGAAAAGCGAGATAGCCTACTCTCTACTATTTCACAACAACTAACGGACAACATGAGCTTCATGCAACAATCGCGATCGGTATCAGATCGTGCCTACAATAACGTTTGCCGTGCCTTGAACGATATCAAATCAGAGCAGGCCCGTCAGCGAGAAGTCAACCGCCGACACTACCAGCTTATGGAGGCCACTCAAGGTTCCATCTTAGGTAACCTTCGAGAGGTCTGGGGTGCCCAGGCTACCTTATCGACACGACTTGACCGGAGGGACCAGCAGCGCAGTAGATCCCGTCGTTCCAGACCATCACAGCGGGACGGTAAGGGCACCAGTGCTCCTCCGCAGTACTTTTTTTTCAGGTTACCCTCCTTATCTTATTTTGAAACATTGGGGACAATGTTCGATTTAAGTTTTGGAGGGGATTTTATTGCTTTCTGTCATTTCCCTTTCTAGTTATTTATTTGCTTTCCGTTATTTCCCTTTTCAGTAAGTTATTTAGTTTAACTTTTCTTAGATAATGTATGAGTCTGACGAGTCACCAGTATAGTGTATTTTTAGTACATCCTCATTTTTTCCCATTTCTTTAGCCTTACCAAATTTTTTTAAAAAAGAAGACAATGTTGTTTCACATGGTTTTTTGGGCTTTGAGACAGGTTTAGATCAGGATGTGGTGACTTAGGTCAACTTTTTGAAACATCAGCACCAGTGTAGCACCATAGACCTCTTGAATATAGGAATCACTCCTAAACCCCACACCATGGCCTTTATTATCATTCAAAAAATTGTCCTAAGTAGTTTATTCTAGCAATCAGCTCCGGCCAAAGCATGCTCTACGTAGGGGGTCGATGAACATAAGTGAATGATCCAGTGCTAATAAAAAAAGAAAAAGGCAAACTCTGGGATAGGTGACCCTCACAAAGTCATTTAAACCGAAAAAAGAGAAGAAAATTTTTTTTTGCCACAAAAAGAAAAAAAATTGCAGTCACCTATTGTTAGTTGGTTCAAAGGTATCTGGCACTGAACTTGGTAGGGCGGATTACGATTCGATCCCCCGCAACTACATTTAGGCGAAATAAAAACAGGTTTACACATGCTTATGTGCCAGAAACCTTATGTTATGGATCAGAATCACTAACCGGTCACTCTACTATGAAGCATGTACGGATAACGAGCTTAATGTGATTGCGCCTGAATGAAAAGGACCCAAAAAGATGAGAAGATAGGCCTAGGTATTGTGGGATGACATGGGGTGGTTAATATAGGATTGAAGTTTGTGTCTGTGTTATTATGGTACCCTTGGTTCACTTAGTTAGTACCTGTCACTGCATCCTGACTTGAATTTAGAAGCCCTTTTGCCCAAATCACGTGTCGACACCATTTTTCTTTTTGAGCTTTAATGTTTGCTTGAGGACAAGCAAAGGTCTAAGTGTGGGAGGATTTGATAACACTAAAATTCACCGTATTTCTGACTCCGATTTCACATGCATTCTTAGCTTTTATTGTTATTTTGTTATGTTATTACTTTGTTTTTCTTTGTTTTCAGGTTTTCTATGTAATCGGGGCCTAAATCGAGAAAAGGAGCGAAAAAGGAGTGGAAACGGACGTAAACCAAGAAATTCAGCTTTCTACACTTATGGCATCCACCATGGCGGGCGCCATGGGGTCTGCCATGACGTGGCCACGTCTCAAGACCACTCCACAACTGCCAAGACCCATGATACCCACTCTCTCATTCCCTATTAGTCTCATGGCGGGCGCCATTTGCCTGTGGCGGGCGCCATGTGCCTGTGGCGGGCGCCACAAGGCAAAAACTTTTCCCTCCACTTTTTAGTGGAGGGGGCATCCTGGTCTTTTCTTGCTTTTTGTTTTCCTATAAATAGGGCCTTAGATTTTCGTTTTGAATCATCCAAAATTAGAATCTCTTAGTCATATATCATTTTTAAAGCAGCTATCATTCCACATCGGGGTGTTACTGCAATCGAGTGATCGAGTCTGTATACGTCTGTGTGATCGAGTTTTGGAGCACTCTGGGAGGAAGTTAATCCTGCCGCCATTTTAATTCCAGTTTGTATTTTATTTTTCCGCATTCACTTTATTTTATTTACTTTCTGCATTTCTTTACTTATATTTATTTCCCGCACTCGCTTTACTTTATTTATTTCTCGCACTCGCACTACTTTCGTTTATTTTCCGCACTCGCTTTAAATACCTTTATTTCCCGCACTCGCACTACTTTTATTTATTTTCCACAATCGCACTACTTTTATTTACTTTCCGCACTCGCACTAAATTACTTTTATGAAAAATTATAAAAAGAACTTTTATTTTACCATGTCTAACTAAATCCACAAAGGTTAGAATGTAAGGATCGTAATTGAACCAGTAATCCGTACAATTGTTCGTGGAAACACTTAACGGCTATTTTATCTTTCAATTTAAGTTTAAATTGTTTTTAACTATTTGAAAAACAGCCAAAAGCGCTTTGTCTAGTTCATTAGGAGTTTTTAGATTAAAAAGAAAAGAGATTTTAAAACGATTTTCGGACGCGTTAAGAAGATTAGAGTCTGGTTCGTGAGAACCTCTTTTTGCTAAGAAATCCAGGTTAAAGTACTTTTCAACTTAGTTAAGATACTATATTTCTTAAAAATAGGTTTACTACTCTAACGCAGTACGCACCTTTTTATTCGTGACAATAGGAGGGGTTGATTAGAGAGTACAACTCGGTTCTGAATACGCGAAAGCGACAGTTCCTGTTAAATTAGTTCTTTTCAAAGTAGAATACATTGGCCATAAGTAGTTCTATTAACAAGTACCGAATTATCTATTGATTATGTGAATTACATTCGAGCCTGTCTTTGTTTATTATTTAAAATTACCATTTTATTTACCATTGCGCACTCTTTAAAACCCTTATATTCAGTTGCCTTAGATACACACCATAACAATAGGTATGATAGATTGACACTTGGTCTCTGTGGATTTGACAATCTTTTATATTACTCTGACGTTTTCGTACACTTGCGAAAAACACGAATCAGAACCATAGAATGTATGATTGTCTCGAACCGAAACCCTTAGCATGCTTGAAATCTCTTCCAAGGTAGGAACCAATATGTAATCTAGAAACACAAAACACCGCAACTGGGGATCATAGACCTGTAGTAAGGTATTGTAAACACCCCAAATTTACCCTCTCACTTTCTTATAATTTAGCTTATGATCCCACATAGTGCATAGCATATCACTACATCTTACATTGCATATTCACCTTTAACATCTCATTGCATCTCTGCACAGCTAGGGTTTGTGATCAGATGAAACATGAAGAGAGTATGAGGTATCTCAGAGTCCATGAAGCATGACAATAAGGTCCTTGAGTGTTCTAAAGTCATATTGTACCCCTGAGGGTTCTTGGAAGTCAACCAAAAACTAAGGTTTTGGGTTTGAGGCCCTTACAACCAAAAATTTTGGTCATTATATATTCAAATGGTCTTTATATGATATAAGGAGTGCGTGGATGAATTTTGATAAAAAAAATTCAATATGGAAGTCATCTGATCAAATGGTAACTTATTGTGTAAGAAAAGTCAGGATTAGGGCATATAAGGCCTCCAACAAGGGTTCCAAAGGGTCATCATCATCAATTTGAGGTCCTATGACATTTATTTGGTCTTAGGAATGCTTGAAAGATCACAATATTGAAGAATTTTGAGCCATTGCAAAAGTTTCCATTTTTGGACATGACTTGAAATGAAAACTTTCCATTTTGGGAAAAATTTTCAACCTCCTCTTTCTTGATCAAAAAGGCTTTAAATGAAATTTTTTCAAACATGAAATTTGTAGATTAGATCTTCCCCTTTCTAAAAAGTACAAGAACTCATATTGATTCATCCTAGAACTTAAGATATGATGGATCAAAGTTGGAAAATTTCTTGTAATTTTTAAGTTCATGTCAAAGAGGGAAATGTGCAAAATGGATTTTCCAGCCTTCTAATGACCTATGTTTCACTCATACACATCATAATAATGATAAGAAACATCTCTAGACCAAGATCCAGCCAAGAACCAAGGCATTTCATGGCCAATTTTCACAAACATCACAAAGTTGGAAATTTGCAAAATCACTTCAAACTTGTGCTCCAAGCATCACAGCTCACCACAATTGATCCAAAGGTCATCCTTGAAGTCAGCTGAACATAATCCAACCAGAAAATCAACTATGTTCCAACCCATACCTCAAGTACACAACTTTTGACTTTCTTGTAATTGAAGCAATGCCAATCCCACAGTGGATATCTGCTCTTCTGACCAATCCCATTTGTTTATACAAACCCTAAGGAACATAAAAGATCAAGCTTGAAGCCTTAGAAGAGGACACACCATCATATTGCAAAAATTGGCCAAGAACTTTCCCTCTTTGAATCTCACTACTCAGCCACCCAAATCCAAAAATTCTTTCACCAAAAGTCACACTTCACTTAAGTGTAAACACCCCAAATTTTCCCTCACTCACTTCACCATGGCTTGTGTTTCTTTTCATATTGCATAAGTTCAACTATATCATCTCATAGTGCATTTTTGCTTCACTGCATTAGTTCTAAGTCATCTGCATCTAGGGTTTGTGATATGAGCAGTCCCTGAGCTATTTGAGCCACTCCAAGGGTCTTAAATCATCTAAAGAGGGTCCATGTATGTTTAAGCATCATATTATATCCTCCCAAGATCAAAGAAGTCAAAGAATCACAAGAACTGAGAAAGGCATGGGAGCAGAGCCAGGTTTAACTACACAGATGACCTAGAATTAGGGTTTTGGTTTCATAGGCCATAACTTCAAATTTTTTGGTCATTATTGTTTCTATTGGTCTCTATATGTTATGAGGATCATGCATATCAATTTTCATGAAGAAATTCAATGGGGAAGGCATCTGATCAAGAGATGACTTCTTGAGCAAGTCAGTGCAAAATCAGGGCATCTGAGGCCCCCAATCACCCAACCAAAGGGGTTTCTCCATCATTTTGAATGTGTATGATCTTTATTTGATCATAGAAGATGTTAGAAGTTCACAAAATTGAATAATTTCATGCCATTTGCAAAGTTGCCATTTTGGGAAAGTGACTTATAATGCAAACTTGCCATTTTGGGAAAGTTTTTCAACCTCCTCTTTTTGATTCAAAAATGCTTCAAATGAAAAGTCTTTGGTCATGAAAGTTGTAGATTGGATCCTCATTTTCAAAAAGTATAAGAACTCATTCTAATTCATTTTAGATCAAAAGTTATGGCTTGTCAAAGTTGGGAAAAATCACTTATTTTTCACTTTGGCACCAAAGAGGGAAACTTGCAAATTCACATGCCAAGCATTTCTATGACTTCAAAATGACTTCTAAGCATCACATAAACATAACACATGACCTAAAATTCAGAATGGCCCAAAGAATCATTCATTTTCATGCCTTGATCATTAAGAAATCCAAAAGGGGGCCAAAACTCCATGAATTTGCAAAATGACTCAAAACTTCTCATCCACTTGCCTCAATTCACAAACTCTGATTTCATGATACTCCTTGAATCCAGCTGCAGCAGACATGCCTTTGTCCTAGGCCTGAAACATCCCATACCTCAAAGGACACATAGCCATGACTTTTTGCAAAACAAGCCATACCAATCATCATAGCCCACAACAACTCTCTGACCTATCACAGCTTGATATGTGGACCAAATGGAACTCAAAACACACAAGAAGAAAGCCTGAAACCACAACATCACCATAGCTCACAAAAAATCCCTCCTTTTGCATTTTCTATCGAATCTCTCAACTCAGCAACTCAAACTTAAAACTTCTTCCACCATTCATCTTAGAATGCATCACTGATCACAAACAACCCTTTACTTTGCCTTAAAAGCCATCATACACCAAATACGGTTTTTCTCCCTTTTGAACTGAACTGAATCAATCTCCCAAACCAGCCATAAGAAACTCCAAACAAGCTTTGCAAACTCTTGAGGGAAGTCAGTAGAGGTGATTGGAAGCAAGGAACTGGCCAGAAAGCTCCAAAAGCAAAAGCTCCATCTCAGGTATCCTCTTGAAACTTTTTTTCCAGAACTTGTTTCTTTAGTTATAGAATGGTAAAGTATGTTCCACTGGTCACAATGAACCTTGAATGATGAAAAATGGTTGAGTTTTGAGGGTGTATGCGTGTTCTGAAATTTTGTTCAGTTTTAAGTTTTTTGTTCGAATCATGTTGTTGATAAAAAATAAATGAAGTTTGGTGCTGGATTCTTGTTGTATGGGGTTTGGGGATCATTTCTGGAGATTTGGGGGGTTTGATTTGGCCTAGGGAGTGTTTTAGAGAAATCTCAGGGGAGAGGTGGCCGGAGAAGATGACCGGAGGTCATTTCCGGCCACCTGAGAGACATTAATGTGTTAATCTGGATTATGGTTTGATTTGAATGTAGAGCGTACGATTTCATTTCCCGCGCGTGTCCAATGACCCAGATTGTCCCACTTAACCCTAATTTCCAATTAATTAAGTTAACCAGGATTAATTAATTATTTAATTGAGATTTATTCAGTTTGAATTGCAGCCACTAGATCACGCGCGTAGTCAACTCCCGCTTCTCAGCTTTGAATATTGGCCTTCAGATCAGCATACTTCCCATTTAAATCAATTTAAATTTCCTTTTAATCCCATTTTCTTTGTCATTTAATTTAAAATACTTAGAAAATTAATAAAAATATTTCCTTCTGCATTTTTATTCCAAATATTTTTCCCCACCCAAAAACAATTTTTATTTTATTTTTTGCATAATTTTCATATTTTAAAAATATTTAAATGTTTATTTTAATTAGTTAATGGAAATTAATTAATTAAAAATGCATTTAGGTATTTAAAAATCACCAAAAAATTCACATTTCATTTTGATACATTTAGAAACATTATCAAACTCTTCAAACAAATTTCTTTTTGATTCTTGACCTGTTTTGACATTTTTCATTGGAATTAAAGTTTTTAAAGGCAATATTTTTGTTCTAACTTAGAAAAATTCATTCTGCCTAACCATGAAGAGTTTGATGATGGTTCTTATTGCATTGCATCCTTCATATCATGTAGTTTCTAGGGTAAAATTGGTTTGAATTTATCTTTCATTTTCAATTTGATAAGCATTTTTCCTTTTGAAGTGCCTAGTTGACTTGAGAAAATCATAACTCCCATTAGGTTAAGACTTAGGTCTCCTCCTTTGGGTAGTGAACTTGTGTAGGGTTAGGGTTCCTTTGTTCCTATTTTCAATTTTTTTATCTTGTCATTTGCTTCTAATTTTGAATTTTTGCATTGCATATTGTGTATAAACCCTAATTCTTGCCTTCCTTTGCATCCATCTTCCATATGCTTGCATTCATAAACTTACCATGACATTTTGTGCTTCCACATGACATATAAGACATCTTAGGACATATTAGAGTCATGTTTGATCATTGCATCCTTCATTTGCCATGTTATGCATTCATTCCATTTCATAAACTTTCATGAACTTTCATGGTTCAAAGCATGCTTCATTTGCATCCACATCCTTGTGTGATCATCCACAATTCTTGACATGTGTTTGCATTCTCTCTTAGCATCATTAACATCATGTTTATGCTTCTGACTTTGGTTTGCACCATTGCATTTCATCTCATTTTCATGTCATTTCATTTTCTTGTTGCTAACTTTTCAGGTGGTAAGTCATTGAGAAGTGAATTTGCCTTCATTTCTCATAACCTCTTCTCATCTCTTTTGTGCATCATTACTGCATTTTATCTTGTGTTTTTGAGTGAGCTTGCTCATTCATGTCTCCCTCTCATCTTCTTCCTTCAAGCAACTTGCCTTCTTAAGTGAAGCAAGTTGTCTTGCTTCTTTCTGTTTCTCTTCCTTTCATCTGCTTCTTTCCTGGTGGCTTCTCTCCTGAAGATCTTTGGCAAGCCTCATAAACCCTAGGGACAACCAAGCATGATAACAATTAGGGTTTGATTAGTCCCCCCATTAGTTTTACCTTTGTGTCATCTTTGAGTCTTCTCTTCTCATCTCATAATCAAGGACTAAACCTTAAAGGTCTTAAGGCTTTGTGATTAAGCTTATGCTTGCATCCTTCTATTAGGATGGAATGTATAACTTTAATCCTAAGTTTTAAACCCTTAATGTGTTTAAATCCTTTAATCAATCCATCTAATAATCACTAATACATCAAGCTTGTAACTTGGGCCTTGCATTAGGGTTCTAATTCTTCCTTAATTGGTTAAGAAAAACTAACCCTAGTGTTAATGGACAAGTCCCCCTCAAGTTGTCTTACAAACCATAAAATACATTTCTTAATCCTATCATTAACTAAAATCCACTTTAATAAAGGCTTTGTTTTGTCATGATGTTAACCCCTAATCATGGATTATGTTGAGGAGCCTTTCTCAGCTTAAATGTTCTCATCTATTATCCTTCTATTAGGATGGTGTAATGGGTCCATTAAATCCTTGATTATGGCTTAAACTCATTACTTAACACTAAACAAAAACAACAAAAAACATCTAAATAAATACAAGTAGGTTAATGATCTTAATCCTACATCATGGTGATTAAGTGCGAGGTGTTTACTTCATACTTAAGGTTTTCTCATTATCCCTAATTAGAGGGAGGATGTGATGAGTTTACTAACCCTATGTTTAGGTTTAAGCTCATTTTCTTATGACAAACTTCAAAAAGTAATAAAAGCCTGAAAACACAAAAACAAACAATAATCGTCTCCTCCGGGATTCTTTTCTCACCATCTTCACTCACAAACGAGAGCTTGCTTCTTCCGTCTAATGCAAGACATTTTGCACCTGAGCCAGACAGGTCATATAGGTTAGCATAGACAAGTAAGCAGTTCACAAGTCAATTTATCTTTCAGTCTCTTTGAGTCGAACTACGGTGTTCTAACTTCCTCATTGCACGAGAGGATACGTAGGCATAACTTAACGGTTATCGAACAAAAGTCTTTGTATATTCCACCCTCTTCCAGCATTATTCTTTTATGCCTCATTGTCTTGAGCATTGCACTCCTGTTCTTACACTGACACTTCTCTTATCCACTTCACATTTCCTTTTACACTGACACTTGCATTCTTTCCAGCTTTGATACACAGATTGCACTGACACTACCCCTTTAAAACACAAATCTTATAAGTGTGGATCCCGTCGAGTACGACGGACAATCTGGGTGCTAATACCTTCCCAGGTTGTAAACAACCCCCTTTCTCAGTTTCTATGGTTCGCGACCGTTTTATCCATATTCTCCTAGGTTTATGCAGCATTACCTTTCCTTCGGGATAAAAATGCCTAGCTGGCGACTATATTCATTCCTTCTCTTTTCGCTGACCGTTCGCGTCTGTACCCCTCTTGACCTAGGTGTCATCAGGTGGGAGCGACAGCTTGGAGACTCTGCTGGGGACCCTTATACTGTAACCAGGGCTTCTGGTTCTTTTTTGTGGGTTCCTCCTAGCGTTTGTTTGATTTGTGTTTACTGGGGTGTTATGTGCTATTGTGTTTATTTATTTGCTTTATTTACTGCTTTATGTACAACTTTATTTATTGCTTTCCTTTACAGTCTTTCATATTTCATACTGTCATTATCATTGCTGGATCTGGTTTCTGTGGGTGGGGTTCCATTGAGAGTTTAAAGTCCTATACCGGGGACCTGAGTGACACCTAGGCTAGAGTGGTTCATGTTCTTTCCCATTCTATTTCGGTCTGGTGCGGGAATATGAAACACGATTCAGATGTGGGTTTCTTCTTGAGAACTCTGTGCTACGGATTTCCTGTAGTGCTAGGGCTATCTAGGAAGCCTACTAAGTTTTGATGACCTTTATTACGACCTTCAGAAACTAAGGAGAATTAGAGGAGGATCTTTTATGGTTATTGTAAACATTGTACCTCCGGGTTAGAAGTGTTTACACTTCACATAACTGATCCAAGTCTGAGGATCCTTGTTTTAGAACACTACCTATGAGGGGGTTGGGCTGTTTGCAGGTACCCTTGGCCACATCATACCCAATTACTGTGTTATTTAAGAGTACCTCACTTTGGACAGTTCTTGTGATTAACCCTGGACATTTGACTCTTTATTTGAGTCCCCCACCCTGGTTACTGGATTTCTGAGCCTTCATCTGGACCTTCTTTGAACATACATGGGCTCATATCAAGACAGATAATCAGATCCAGCTTGATCACAAACCCTTGCATATCATTTTCATATTCATCATCTGCATCATTTAACATTTGTTTATTTGTTTTTCAGGGTATCCACATCATATCTGGTTTGGTTTTGACCCCTTCTTTTGCATAGACCTCTGCTTCAGTTATCTTCATCAGCTGTCTGCTTCAGTTATCTTCATCATCACTAGCATCAGCCTATCAATGGCTCATCTCCAGTGTCAGTCTTGATCTTCATCAGCACTTATCTTCAACTTCTTCAGCAGCATTCATGACTACTCCTAGGAAAAGCAACATATCCTACCATTTCTTTGAGCCTGTGTTGACTGGCATCAGGCAGGTCCAGTCACTTATCACACCTGACCACATCCCATTATTTAGAGAGCACTATGGAGGTATCCTGGATATGGTTATGGACCTTGACCCTTCTCAGAGGAGCATGATCCACACCTGCTTGCAGTTTTATGACCCTCCTTTGAGATGCTTCACCTTTCCAGACTTTCAGCTAGGACCTCTGCTGGAGGAGTTTTCATCATTGATTGGAGTACCTGTCAGGGGTGGAGTCCCCTTCAACCCAGAGATGACAACTCCCAGTGATGGAGAAGTAGCAAAAGCACTGTACCTGGAGCCTGCCTTGATTGAGCAAAGCATGACAACAAAAGCTGGGATCCCTGGCTTGCACTTGGACTTCTTGATTTCTCAGGCCATCCTGAAGGCCTCTTTGGGAGAGTGGAGGGCAGTCTGTGCACTGTTAGCCCTCAGCATATATGGGGTTATACTGTTTGCAGATGAGCCCAAATTTGTCAGCAAGAATGCCATTCATCTGTTTCTTCTGAGGAACCCAATACCCACATTACTGGGAGATTTCTATTACTCCATTCATCAAAGGAATGAGAAACAAAGAGGGAAGTTGGTAAGATGTTGTGCTCCTTTGTTTCACACCCGGCTGCTCAAAGACCTGCCAAAGTCAGATGCCTTCCTGAACCCTCATCAACAAAAGAATTGGGCCAAGAGGCTCATTGCTTTAACTTCAGATGATATTAGATGGTGCACCTAGAGCACCAAAGGAAAAGACATTATCCCCAGCTGTGGGCAATACCCAAATGTACCTCTGATAGGAGTAAAGGGTTGCATCAACTACAATCCTTTGTTGTTTAAGAGACAACTGGGCTATGCTTTGGTTCACCCTCCTAGAGTGCAAGATTTAGCTGAGACCCTATATTGTGAAGTAAAACCTAATTCAGCTATTGTCAGACAAGCGTCTTGGGCTTGGGACAACATCCATACAAAATGGATGGCTATTCTTGGAAGGTGCAATAATGTTGCTTCAGATTAGTACTATGACTGGTCCCGTACTTGAGCTCAGATTACTGGAATGCCTTTCACCATTGAGGACATACCTGGGCCATCTATAGTATAACCTGCAGAAACTGTCAGCCTAGAAGAATTTGAGAAGCTGAAGGAGAGGAATGAGAACCTATCTCAGGCTTTGAAGAAAACACTTTGGGAAAAGAGTGATGGTCGTCTGGATATCGAGAGGTTGGAAAAGCTCAGGGTGGAGCATCTCACCAAAATTGAGAGGACAGAGGACTAAATCAGGAAAGCAAGAGCTGGGGAGCAAATATTGAAGAATGCCTGTGAAGAAGCCAAGATTCAGAAGGCTAGGACTGAGCTCTATCTACAAGAAAGTCAGGCTAGGTGGGTCAGGATCACTGAAGCCCGTACTCAAGAAGATCAGAAAACTCAAGACAAGATTGAACAATTAGAGGCCAATGAAAAGAAGCAGCAGGAAGCTTTGTTAGCAGCCCAAAAGGAGATTTCAGAGTTGAAGCTCAGAGCAGGATTGAAAAGACCAAAGGAACAGGACAGGCATAAGAAGCTGACCACTGCCATTGCTACCAGGAACCTCCTCATTATGACCATTACAGAGCACCCTGCTGGTCCAGTGACTGAGGCACTTTTGAAGGAGGTCAAAGAGGATGAATTTGGGCTAGATGTCTGATTCTTTGTTTGTTGATGTTTCCATTTTATGTACTTTTCCTTTTATTGTATTTTGACCCTCCAGGGGCATGTGTTGTAAAACAAACTATGTATTGTTCATCATTTGTAATGTATTTCAGTTTGTTTCCATTTGGGTTTTTTCTCTCAACATCAAGCATCTTCCTCGAGGTCTGGAAAGGTCAAAACCAAGAACCAAACCGGATACCTTGGAAAAAAATAAGCATACTGCATTGCATACTAACTTTTGTTTTGTTTTGTAGGTTTTATTATCTTTGTTTCTAACCCTGTTGTGACCTCAGGAAATATTGCTCGTCGCCGAGTGTTCCCCATCAACCGCACGCACCAGTACCCTACTCGCAACAACCTTCCTGGTATTCAAATGGAGCAAGTACAGCAGGACCTGAATGAGGTCAGAACTCAGATGGCTAATGAAAGAGTGGAGATGATAAATCAAATGACTCAATTCATGGTTGTGATGACTGGCTTGGCCCAGAGTCAAGAAAGGTTAAGGGAACTGGTGGAAAGACAAACTCCCGAGGAACCTCATCTTGGAACTGGAGGAACTAGCAACAACGAGCGAGGCCAGCCTCATATTAATCCACCAGTATTTGGACCTCATCTGGATCCGGAAGCCAACATCCCGAGAAATGTGCAAGGAAATACTGCTGGGGGGAGAATCTTGCAAGAGGATCCCCAAGAAGAGCAGTTTACTGTTATGGGAGCTGGAGACGAAGTCTATGATAGGAGGTTGGATGAAATTGCTGAGAAGTTGAGATCTTCGGAGTCTCAAAATTCCATGGGCTTCGATGTAATGGATATGGGACTAGTGGATGGGGTGAGAATTCCCTACAAATTCAAACCCCCGTGCTTTGAGAAATACAATGGAGCCTCTTGTCCACGAACTCACCTGCAGTCTTTCCTAGGAAGACTTAAAGCATATACCATGGATGAAAAGCTGTGGATGTTCTACTTTGAAGACAGTCTGACTGGAGCTTCCAGGGAGTGGTATTCACACTTGACCAGAGCTATCATTAGATGTTGGAAGGACTTAGCTAAAGCCTTCATCAGGCAATATCAATACAATCTGGACATGGCTCCTAACAGGACCCTCCTGATGGGAATGTCCCAGTCTTCCAGAGAAAGCTTCAGGGAATATGCCCAAAGGTGGAGACAGCTTGCTGCTGCTGTCCAACCACCCATGTCAGAGAGGGAGATGGATGACATGTTCATGAATACTTTGCAAGGAACATATATTGATAGACTGGCTGCCTTTTCCTCTACCAGTTTTGCTGACGTAGTTATAACTGGGGAAAGGATTGAAAGCCTTTTGAAAATGGGCAAAATTTCTGATAGTGGTACAAGTTCATCCAGTAATCCCAGGAAGCCTTTTGTGGGACCCCGAAGAGCCGGTGAGACCAATTCCATTCATGCAAGCAGGGGCAGACCTCAGTATGTACACCGGTCAGTAGCAGCTGTTACCATTCCAACTCCGATTCCTCAACAATCAGCATATCCTCAACAACAACAACCACAATATCAAAACCAAGTTCAGTACCCGCAACAGAGAACCTACAACAAAAGCAATAGCAATCAACAACAGCGACCCTTCCAACAAAGACCATCACAGGCAAGCAGGGTGATTGACCCTATCCCTATGCCTTATGCTGCCTTATTGCCACAACTCCTGAAGCTTAACTTGGTTGAGTTAAGGACGTTGGCGCCACCAGATCCTCTCAACCTGCCAAAGAATTATAATGTCAACGCCAGGTGTGCTTTCCACTCCAATGCACCTGGTCACAATACTGAAAAATGCAGGGCCTTACAAATGAAAGTCCAAGATCTGGTGGATTCTAAAGCCCTCAACTTCGCACCTCCTCCGAATGTCAACAGAAATCCTATGCCTAATCATGGCGGGCCAAGGATTAATGCCATCGAGGAAGACAAACCATCTACCTTACTCACCAGTGTTGCACAAATTCGAACATCGTTGGTTGAAATTAAAGCTCAGCTTCTAGAATGCCAAGTGTTCCCCGGGTGTGAGCTCGGCTGTGGGTATTGCAACATTGCAGTCAATGGGTGTGAAAGGCTGAGAAGCGGCATAGATGGTCTTATTAAGGATGGTATCCTTCAGATTTCAACAACGGCGCCTACAAATCCAGCAATCCTTTTAACAACAATTCCCGATTCTTCTACAATAACAGCAACAATCATTCCTACCGATTCATCAATATCATCAGCAATTACTCCGTCCATCACTTCAACAAGTAAAATTTCAACAACCATTTCTTCTACAACATCAGCATCCATTTTATTAGCAGAATCTTCTACAACGCCAACAAAAATTAATGAAGATGTCTCAACAATTACAATCTACTATGACCCGTCAAATGTTCCTCCCAGCAGCAATTTCCAACAACAAACCGTGGCACCTCCTGCCAGGTCACCAGTCACAATTTACTACGATCCGCACACCGTTACAGTACCTTCTTCTGCAACAATCGGTCCGGTCACCATTACGGTGCCTGGACCAGTTCCCTATGAAAGCAATAATTCCATACGTTGGCATTATGGCTCTGATCTCTACTGCAACGGGGAGAAAATCACTCTGGATTCATCAACCTCTTCTCCACAAGTTGATAATGTTGGGGGAGGCGGAGGCTTCACCAGAAGCGAACGCCTTTTTGCCTCACAAACACAAAGACCTAATGTTGAAGCAGAAGTTGCTGCCAAAGCAAAGGGAAAGAGTGTGGTATCTGAAGAGCCGACTGTCAAAAAAACTCAGAAGACATCTTTTGAACAAGATGTAGACGAGTTCATGAGAATCATAAAAAAAGTGATTACAAGGTGGTGGATCAGCTTCACCAAACTCCCTCAAAAATCTCCATATTATCACTGTTGATGTGTTCTGAAGCTCACAGGAATGCACTATTGAAAGTCCTGCACGCAGCGTACGTGCCGGAGGAGATTACTGTTAATCAGCTAGAAACCGTGGTTGCAAATGTCAACACCAGTCATGGACTGGGCTTTACCAATGTTGACTTAATAACGGAGGGACGCAACCATAACAAGGCTTTGCATATCACCTTGGAATGCAAGGGTGCTGTTCTGTCTCATGTGCTGGTAGACACTGGGTCATCACTCAATGTTCTACCAAAGAAAGCCTTAGTGAAGCTGGAGTATGATGGCTTGGCACTGCGTCTGAGTAATTTGGTGGTGAGAGCATTTGATGGCTCTAAAAGATCAGTGCTTGGAGAGATTGATCTGCCTGTGATGATTGGCTCGCAGACCTTCAAAACTACCTTCTTTGTGATGGACATACAGCCGGCCTACAGCTGTCTGTTGGGTAGACCCTGGATCCACGCCGCTGGCGCTGTTACGTCTACCCTTCACCAGAAGTTAAAATTCAAGTGGGAAGGCCAAATCATCACCATCTGTGGGGAGGAGGACATCTTTGTTAGACAGCTGGCTACGTATAAGTACATAGAAATGGATGGAGAAATCCATGAAACCATGAGCCAAGGGTTTGAGGCCCTCAACATTAATGAAGCATCTGCTGTATTGGGAACTTCCATCACGTCATATCAGCAAGCCCGGAAGGTTGTTGAGGAAGGTATCGCCCAAGGTTGGGGCAAGCTGTTGCCCGTGGAAAAGAAAGAAGACCGATTTGGGTTGGGTTACAGACCAACTCAACAAGATCAATTAGAGGCAGCAAAAGAGCCCAAGTTTGTCAGCGGGGGAATGCTCACCCCAGATGCTGTGAACAATTTGGAAGACGAGGAGGAAAGCAACTGCAACCTGGAGAGCTGGATACGTCCAAGGATCCCGGGGAGCCAAGTCCTTAACTGGTCTTCCCAGGAAATTATAAGGGTTACTCCTGCAGAGTAATTATTATTTCCTGTATTTTAAAGCATGCATCAAGTCTTGCATCTTGCCCAAGATGTCAAGACTCATTTTGTAATCGGGCCATCTTGTATTTTGTGCAAAGATCAATTAATGAATATCAGGACATCTTTTGCAAATGAGTCTTTTCTTTTCCGCTCACTGTTTTTCATTTTTTCTTTTTGTACAAAAATAAAATGGCAATGTTTTTCAGAATAAAATAACTTCATTTTCACTTTTTCTAAATAAGATAAAACTGATCACTAAAATAAACCAATCTAAACCCTTGCAGAAAGTGCCCTTCAGACTGCACTGACAACAACACTGCTATGACTTTGTATGACTTTGACAATCCAATCAATCAAGCTGATGAAGGGGTTGAAGAAGATTATGAGCTACCTAAAGAGCTAGCCCGGTTGTTGAGACAAGAGGAGAAGGTTATCACTCCTCATCAGGAGGAGATTGAAACGGTTAATCTTGGTACGGAAGAAGACGTGAAAGAAGTTAAGATCGGGGCCTGCCTGCAAGATTCAGTAAAAGAGCAACTGATTGACATGCTTCGGGAATACGTGGATGTTTTTGCTTGGTCTTATCAGGATATGCCAGGGTTGGACACCGACATTGTCATGCACAAGCTACCTCTGAAAGAAGACTGCCCACCAGTAAAACAGAAGTTGCACCGTACTCGCCCAGATATGGCAATGAAGATAAAAGAAGAGGTACAAAAGCAGTGGGACGCCGGTTTCCTTGCTGTGACTAGTTATCCGCCGTGGGTTGCTAATATCGTACTTGTGCCTAAGAAAGACGGCAAGGTGAGGATGTGTGTGAATTACGGGGATCTGAACAGAGCCAGCCCAAAAAATGACTTCCCTTTACCTCACATTGATGTATTGGTCGACAATACGGCTGAGTTCTCGATGTTCTCCTTCATGGATGGATTTTCAGGATACAATCAGATCAAGATGTCACCTGAAGACATGGAGAAGACAACTTTCATCACACCCTGGGGCACGTTCTGTTATAAGGTGATGCCATTCGGGCTGAAGAATGCGGGTGCCACTTATCAACGGGCTATGGTAACATTATTCCATGACATGATCCACAAAGAAGTTGAATGTTATGTGGATGACATGATTGCGAAGTCCCTCACAGAAGAAGACCACCTGGTAAATCTGTTGAAGCTATTCAAGCGTTTGAGGAAGTACCAACTGAAGTTAAACCCCAACAAATGCACATTCGGGGTGCGATCCGGTAAACTGCTGGGATTTATTGTAAGTGAAAAAGGGATTGAAGTTGACCCTGATAAAGTCAAAGCCATTCAAGAAATGCCTGCACCAAAGACAGAAAAAGAAGTTCGGGGGTTTCTAGGTAGATTGAACTACATTTCAAGGTTCATATCTCACCTTACAGCAACCTGTGAGCCTCTGTTCAAGCTATTATGAAAAGAACAAACGGTCAGGTGGAATGAAGACTGCCAGAGGGCTTTTGACAAAATCAAGGAATATTTACAAGAGCCTCCGATCCTTATGCCTCCAGTTGAAGGAAGAGCTCTAATCATGTACCTAACAGTATTAGAAGAGTCAATGGGGTGTGTGCTAGGCCAGCATGACGAGTCTGGTCGAAAAGAGTATGCAATATACTACCTAAGCAAAAAGTTTACCGACTGTGAACAATGTTATTCACTGCTCGAGAAAACTTGTTGTGCTTTAGCGTGGGCTGTTCGCCGACTAAGACAATATATGTTGACCCACACCACTTTATTGATCTCCAAGATGGATCCAGTTAAGTACATTTTTTAGAAACCAGCACTTACCGGACGGGTTGCAAGATGGCAAATGATTCTCACAGAATACGACATTTAGTATACATCCCAAAAAGCCATCAAAGGCAGTGTATTGTCTGATTATCTCGCTGAGCAACCCATTGATGATTACCAGCCTATGAGATTTGACTTCCCTGATGAAGACCTCATGTTCATAAAAGGAAAAGATCATGAAGAGCATGTTCACACTGAAGGGCCTGACCCGGAAGAAGAATGGACTATGATGTTTGATGGGGCTGTTAATATGAATGGTCGTGGTGTTGGTGCAGTGCTCATTACACCTAAGGGAGTTCACATGCCTTTCTCGGAAAAACTCACCTTTAACTGCACAAAAACGAAGCTGAATACGAAGCTTGTATTATGGGTCTTGAGGAAGTCATTGACCTCAGGATCAAGACTTTGACTGTGTTCGGAGATTCAGCTTTGGTGATCAACCAAACCAACGGCAAATGGTACATGCACCAAGATCATCTGATACCTTATCGGGAATATACAAGGAGGTTATTGACTTTCTTCACAACGGTCAAGCTTGAGTATATCCCTCGAGATGAAAATCAGTTTGCAGATGCTCTGGCTACCATTTCATCCATGATCAAAGTGCAAGCTGCCAACTTTGTGCCTCGAATTTCAGTGTCCAGACTTGACCGACCAACATATGTTTTCTCAGCAGATGTTGTTAAAGATGATAAGCCTTGGTTCCATGATATCAAATGCTTCTTGGAGGATCAAACATACCCACCTGGGGCATCTTCCAACGACAAGAAGACACTAAGAAGACTAGCTGGTAGTTTGTTCCTGAATACTGATGGTTCCCTGTATAAGAGGAACTTTGATATGGTGCTTCTCAGATGTGTTGATAAAGCAGAAGCAGACTTGTTGATGCACGAAGTGCACGAAGGATCCTTTGGTACCCATGCGGGAGGGCATGCAATGGCTAAAAAGTTGTTGAGATCAGGCTACTACTGTATCACAATGGATGCAGACTGTTGTGCTTATGCTAGAAAGTGCCATAAATGCCAGATTTATGCGGATAAAGTGCATGAGCCTCCGAATCCTCTAAATGTGATGTCTTCACCCTGGCCCTTCGCTATGTGGGGCATTGATATGATTGGCAAGATTGAACCGACTGCTTCAAATGGCCACAGATTCATCCTGGTTGCCATTGACTATTTTACCAAATGGGTTGAAGCAGCTTCCTATGCAAATGTCACCAGGCAAGTGGTAGCCCGATTCCTGAAGAGAGACATCATCTGTCGGTATGGAGTGCCCGAGCGAATCATTACTGATAATGGTTCCAACTTGAACAACAAAATGATGGCAGAGCTGTGCCCGGACTTCAAGATCCAACACCACAATTCTTCTCCTTACAGGCCAAAGATGAATGGCACTGTTGAGGCAGCTAACAAGAATATCAAGAAGATTGTGCAGAAGATGGTAGTTACCTATAAAGACTGGCATGAAATGCTACCGTTTTCCTTGCATGGGTACCAAACATCAATCAGAACATCCACCGGGGCAACACCGTATCATATTGTGTATGGTAGGGAGGCAGTCCTACCTGTTGTAGTTGAATTACCCTCCTTACGAGTGTTGATGGATGTCAAATTGAACGAAGCAGAATGGGTCCAATCCCGGTACGAACAACTGAATCTGATTGAAGAAAAAAGATTAGCTGCAATCTGTCATGGGCAGTTATATCAGAAGAGAATGAAGAAAGCCTTCGATCAGAAAGTCAGGCTTCGAGAGTACCAAGTAGGAGATCTTGTGCTGAAAAGACTCCTCCCTCCTCATACAGACCACAGGGGCAAGTGGACTCCGAATTATAATGGCCCATTGTAAACACCCCAAATTTGCCCTCACCCATTCACACCATGGCTTGTGATCATCTCATATGCATAAACTCAATCATAGCATCTCATACCACAATTTTGAATCTTTACATTGGTTCTAAGTCATCTGCATCTAGGGTTTGTGATCTGAGCAATCCAAGAGCTTCTTGAGCCACTCCAAAGGTCAACAATCACTTCAAAGGGGTCCATGTGTGTTCTTATATCATATTACATCCTCTCAAAGTCAAGAATGCCAAAGAATCACAAGAACTGGGGTTGGTATGGAAGCAGAGCCAGGTTTAACTGCACAGATGACCTAAAATTAGGGTTTTGGTTTCAGAGGCCATAACTCCAAATTTTTTGGTCATTCTTGTTTCTATTGGTCTCTATATGGTATAGGGAGTGTGCATATCAATTTTCATGAAGAAATTCCATGGGGAAGTCATCTGATCAAGAGTTGACTTTCTGGACAAGTCAGTGCAAAATCAGGGCATCTGAGGCCCCCAATGACCCAACCAAGGGGTGATCTTCATCATTTTGGGTGTATTTGATCTTTATTTGATCATGGAAGAAGTTATAAGTTCACAAAATTCAAGAATTACAAGTTTTTGCAAAGTTGACTTTTTAGGGCAAGTTTGACTTTTGAAGAATATGTCATTTTATGCCACTTTTCAAACCTTACTTTTTGATCCAAAAATGCTTCAAATGGAAAAACTTTGGTCATGAAAGTTGTAGATTAGATCTTTCCCTTTTCAAAAAGTACAAGAACATGACCTAATTCATCTTGGATCAAAAGTTATGGTGTGTCAAAGTTGGCAAAAATCACTAAATTTCAAGTTATGCACAAAAGGGAAAATTTGCAAAATCATGTATCAAAGGCATTTGTGACTTCTAATTGACATCAAACCAATACAAAAACATCACATGTAACCTAAAGTTCAGAATGGACCAAGAGTTTCTCATGTTTCATGGCTTGTAAGGCAAGATATTTCCATGTGAACTAAAAGTGAGCAAGTTGCAAAAACATCATCACACTTCCATCCACTTGCTGCCTATGTTGCTGAACCAGCCCTAGCCTTTCCCCTCACCTTGCTGCGCAGCCCACACCCCTTGTACCAAGCTAGAACTTGACCCATGCTTTCTCTTACATAAAGTTGACAATTTGCAAAAAGCACCATACCAATCACAAAAGCACAAGTCACATCACCTGACCAATAAGATTTGTTTATGTGGATCAAATGCCAGCCATTTCACACAACAAGCCAGCCTGAACACTCACCACAACTCACATTCACATTTTCACTCTCACTTGCAAGAACATTCGAAATTCATTCTACAGGCCATAAACACTCAAACAAACTCCACTAATCATCTCACCATGCTTCATTGAACCCAAAACCAACAAGACATAAGCCTGAAACCAGCAAGAACTCAACTTCCCCATTTTTCACTCTCAAAGCCAAAGCTTTCGAAACTCTTCATACAGGCCACAAACACTTGAACAAACTTCACAAACCTTCTCAAATCATCATCCTGATCACAAAGAACCCCTCACCCTTGCCTGAAACTGCCTGAATCACAAACACAGTTCTCACCTGAGCTTGAACAGAACTTGTTCAATCTCCCAAACTAGCCAGCATAAACTCTTGCTAAGCATCCAGACATCATCAAGGGACCAAAGGGAGTGGTTTGCATCAAAGGAAGGGGTCAGAAAGTTGCAAGATTGAAAGCTTCGAAACTCAGGTAGCTCAAGAACTTTTTTTCCAGAAATGATTTTTTAAGTTCCTAAGCTGTTCTATATGCCTCCCTGATCATGAATATGTCTTTGGTTTTGAAAATGGTGGAGAGATGAGAGTTTAACATGCTTCTGAAACTTTTTGCCCTAAATTTTGTTTGATTCGATTCAGTCATTTTAGGAATGGTAAATTTGTTTTGATTGAGGGTTTTGATTCGTGAGTGAGTGGGGATCATTTCTGTTTAATTAGATTTCATTTTAGATGCGTGTGGAGAGAGTTGGTGTTTTGGAGTGAACGGAGAAGATGACCGGAACACTGTTCCGGTCACCTGAGGGTCATTAACGGCAGGATTAGGGCATAATCATTAATTAGCTGATTTTGAATTTTGGCCGTAGGATTTGGCGCCAGGTCAATTCGCGCGCAGGCTTATTTGAATCTGGACCATCAGATTGCTTGACTTTCTATTTTTCAGTTTTTTAATTCATTTATTTTTCATATTATTTCATTTGTTTTTCACAATTTATTAAAAATAGCAAAAATGCTTTAAAAATTATGAAATTTTTTACCAAGGGTTTCATTAATTTTTAAAACACAAAAAATATTTTTATTTTCATTTTTTGCATTTAAAAAGTATTTTTAAATATTTAAAAGTTTCTTTTTAATTAATTAATGGGAATTAATTAATTAAAAATACTTTTAGGTGTTTAAAAATCACCCAAAAATTCATGAAATGTTTTAAGACATTTAGAAACATTGTCCAACCCTAAAACCAAATTTCTTTTTTGATCTTGATGCATTTTGAGAATTTTTCATTGAATTAAAATCATTTTGATGCATTATTTTGATCCAAACTTCCAAAAATCATTTCTGCCTAACCCTAAAGAGTTGGACCTTGATTCTTTTTGCATTGTATTGTGTTTAACATGTAGTTTGTGAGATAAAATGGCCATGATTTGATCTTTCATTTTCCATTTGTTTGGTAATTTTCTTGTTAAGGAACCCTAAAACCCTAGAAAACTTAGGAAAATCATAACTTGAATTTGGTTAAGAGTTGAAACCTCTCCTTTGGGCATTGGGTTAGTATAGGATTAGGGGTCCTTTGAGTGCATTTTCAATTTTTTATAATGTTGTTTGCTTCTGATTTTGGTTTGTGTTTGATGCTTTGATCATAAACCCTAATTTGGGCTTTCATATGCATCCATCTTGCATTTGCTTGCATAACATGACTTGCCATGACATTTCATGCCTCCATTTGGTTCATTGAACATCATAAGACATATTTAAAGCATGTTTGATCATTGTATCTTGCATTTGCCATGTTGTATGACATATGCACTTCATAACTTTTCATGTATGTTCATGGTTCTTAACTTGCTTCATTTGCATCCATAAGTTTGTATAATCATCCCCATGCTTTGTCTCATGTTTGAATCATCTCATAGCATCATTATCATCTCATATATGCTTCTGTTTTTGGTTTGCACCATGTCATCTCATCTCATTTTGCATTGTATTGCATTCCTTTACTAACATTTCAGGTGGTAAGCTGTTTGAGAAGTGAATTTTCCTTCACTTCTCATAACTTCTCTTCATCTCTTTTTATGCATCCTTGCTGCATTTTTGTTTGTGTTTGAGATTGAGCTTGCTCATTCTTCTTCTTATCACTTTCTTTCCTCAAGTGACTTGACTTCTTGAATGAAGCAAGTTACTTTGCTTCTCCTGATCCTTTCATTTGCTTCCTGGTGGTTCCATTGAAGATTCCTCTAAACCTCACAAACCTTAGGAATAACCAAGCATGACAATGATTAGGGTTTTTGATTAGTCCCCCCACTTAGTTTTACCTTTGTGTCTTTTTGAGTCTTCTCTTCTCACCTCATAATCAGGGACTAAACCCTAAAGGCTTTAAGGCTTTGTGATTAAGCTTATGCCTGCATCCTTCTATTAGGATGGAGTGTATAACTTTAATCCTAAGTGTTAAACCCTTAATGTGTTTAAATCCTTTAATCAATTCATCTAATAATCATCAAGACATCAAGCTTGTAACTTGGGCCTTGCATTAGGGTTCTAATTCTTCCTTAATTGGTTAAGAAGGACTAACCCTAGTGTTAATGGACAAGTCCCCCTCAAGTTGTCTTACAAACCATAAAATTCACTTCATCTTCATATCATTAAATAAAATCCACTTAATCAAAGGCTTGTTTTGTCATGATTTTAATCCCTAATCATGGATTAAGTTGAGGAGCATTCCTCAGCTTAAACATCCTCATCTATTATCCTTCTATTAGGATGGTGTAATGAGGCTGTTTAATCTTTGATTATGGCTTAATCTCATTACTCAACACTAAACAAAAACACCAAAAACATTTAAATAATCACAAGTAGGTTAATGATCTTAATCCTACACCATGGTGATTAAGTGTGAAAAGATGACTTCACACTTAAGGTATTCTCATTACCCCTAATCAGAGGGAAGATGTGATGAGTTTACTAACCCATTGGTTTAGACTTAAGCTCATTAACTTATGACAAACTTTCAAAAGCAATAAAAGACTGAAAACTCAAAAACAAACGATAATCGTCTCCTCCGGGATTCTTTTCTCATCTCATTCACTCACAAACGAGAACTCGCTTCTTCCGTCTAATGCAAGACAATTTGCATTTGTGCCAGACAGATCATACACTTGAGCATAGACAAGTAAGCAGTTCACAAGTCAATTCATCTTTCAGTCTCTTTGAGTCGAACTACGGTGTTCTGACTTCCTCATTGCACGAGAGGATACGTAGGCATAACTTAACAGTTATCGAACAAAAGTCTCTGTATATCCCCCCTCTTTCTAGCTTTATTCTTTAAGCCTCATGATCTTGAGCATCTCACTCTTTTCCTGGCACCGACACTTCTCTTATACACTTCACATCACTTATACACTTTACACTGACACCTGTACATCCATTTCCAGCTCATTTATACACAGATTGCACTGACACTACCCCTTTAAAACACAAATCTTTTAAGCGTGGATCCCGTCGAGTACGACGGACAATCTGGGTGCTAATACCTTCCCAGGTTGTAACCAACCCCCTTTCTCAGTCTCTTTGGTTCACAAACCGTCTTATCCATATCTTTCTAGGTCTATGCAGCATTGCCTTTCCTCCGGGATAAAAATGCCTAGCTGGCGACTCTTTTCTTCTCCAGTGAGTTCACTGCTGTCTGTTCTCATTGTCCCTCTCGCCGACCGTTCGCGTCTGTACCTTTATTTGGGCCATTCCCCATTTATCGGGAGCGACAGCTTGGCGACTCTGCTGGGGAACCTTATACTGCAACCAGGGCTTCTGGTTCTTTTTGTGGGTTCCTCCTAGAGCTTGTTTGATTTGTGTTTACTGGGGTGTTATGTGCTATTTGTGTTTGTATATTGCCTTATGTACAGTTGTTTTATTGATTTCTTTATAGCTTTTGTATATATCATACTGTCATGCTGTCTGGCTGGATCTGGTTTTGCTTTGGTGGGTGGGGTTCTATTGAGAGTTTAAGGTCCTATACCTGGGACCTGAGTGACACCTAGGCTAGAGTGGTTCATATTCTTTCCCATTCCATCTCGGTCTGGTGCGGGAATATGAAACACGGTTCAGATATGGGTTTCTTCTTGAGAACTCTGTGTTGCAGATTTCCTGCAGTACTAGGGCTATCTGGGAAGCCTGCTAAGTCTGGATGACCTTTAGTATTGACCTTCAGAAACTGAGGTGAATTAGAGGAGGAACTTTTATGGTTATTGTAAACACTGTACCTCCGGGTTAGAAATGTTTACACTTCTCATAACTGATCCAAGTCTGAGGATCCTTGTTTTAGAACATCACCTGTGAGGGGGTTGGGCTGTTTACAGGCTTGCAGGTACCCTTGACCTCAGCATACCCTGTTACTTTGTTTGAATAAGAGTACTCCATTTTGGAACAGTTCTTGTGATTCTAAAACCCTGGACATGTGGCTCTTTATTTGAGTCCCCCACCTTGGTTACTGGACTTATAGACCTCCATCTGGATTTCTTGAACACACCTGGACTTATATCAGAGTACTTGATCAGATCCAGCTCAGTCACAAACCCTTGCATATCATTTGCATACATCATCATTGCATCATTTTGACATGTGTTTATTTGTTTTTCAGGGTATCCATCCTATCATTTTGGCTTGGTTTTGACCCCATCATCAGCTTAGACCTATCTTCATCAACACTTGCTTCAGCTATCAGTCACCTGCTTCAGTCACTTGCATCCTCAGTCTCAGCCTACCAGTGGTCCATCTGCAGTGTTGTCCTCAGTCATCATCATCAACACCTATTCTTCATCAACATGGCACCTAAGAAGAGCAACATCTCCTATCACTTCTTTGAGCCTGAGCTAGCTAGCATCAGGAGGATTCAGACCCTGATTACTCCATACCATATACCACTTTTTAGAGAACATTATGGAGGAATCCTTGATGTGGTTATGGATTTGGACCCTTCAAAGAGGAGCTTGATACATACCTGCCTGCAGTTCTATGACCCTCCCCTGAGGTGCTTTACATTTCAGAATTTCCAGTTGGGACCTTTGCTGGAGGAGTATTCATCATTGGTTGGTGTGCCCATCAGGGGTGGAATCCCTTTCAACCCTGAGATGGCTTTCCCAAGTAATGAAGAGATAGCAAAAGCATTACACCTGGAACCAGTTTTGATTGGGCAGAATTTGACATCTAAAGCTGGAATCTCTGGTTTTCATCTGGATTTCTTGACTTCTCAGGCTAGTCTGAAGGCCTACCTAGGGGAGTGGAAGGCAGTTTGTGCTCTGTTGGCCCTCAGCATATATGGGGTCATTTTGTTTGCAGATGAGCCTAGGTTTGTTAGCAAGAGTGCAATCCATCTTTTCATCCTGAGAAACCCAGTGCCCACCTTGCTGGGAGATCTTTACTACTCTGTCCATCAAAGGAATGAAAAGCAAAGGGGAAGATTAGTAAGATGCTGTGCTCCTTTGTTCCATACTTGGCTACTCAGACATTTGCCAAAGACTGATGCATTCTTGAACCCTCATCAGCAGAAGAACTGGGCTAGGAGGCTTGTTGCTCTAACCTCAGATGATATCAGATGGTGTACTCAGAATACTAAGGGCAGAGACATCATTACAAGTTGTGGGCAATTTCCCAATGTGCCTCTGGTTGGAGTGAAAGGGTGCATCAATTACAACCCTCTGTTATTCAAAAGACAACTGGGCTATGCATTAGTCCATCCTCCCAGAGCACAGGATCTAACCGAAACCCTTTATGTTGAAATCAAGCCTAATCTGGCTGTTGTCAGGCAAGAAGCCTGGGCCTGGGACAATGTGCAGACTAAAGGGGTAACCATCATGGGGAAGTGCAACAATGTGGCATCAACACAGTACTATGACTGGTCCCATGCCAGGGCTCAATTTTCTGGGATGCCTTTTACTATTGAAGATATGCCTGGACCTTCCACAACACCACCTCCAGCAACTGTCAGTTTAGAGGAGTTTGAGAAATTGAAAGAGAGGAATGAAAAGCTGACTCAAGCTCTGCAGAAAACCCTCTGGGAGAGGAGTGATGGTAGGTTGGATATTGAAAGGCTGGAAAAGTTGAAGGTGGAGCATTTGGCTAGAATTGAAAAGTCTGAGGATTACATTAAGAAATCTAGGGCTGGAGAACAGATCCTGAAGAATGCCTGCAAGGAAGCTCAGTTCCAGAAGGCCATGACTGATTTGTATTTGAAGGAAAGTCAGGCTAGGTGGGTCAGAATCACCGAAGCTCGTACTCAGGAGGACAAAAGGACTCAGGACAAGATGGAACAAATGGAAGCTAGTGCAAAAGAGCAACAGGAAGCCCTGGCAGCAGCCCAGAGGGAGATCTCAGAGCTGAAGATCAGAGCTGGAGTGAAGAGGTCAAAGGACCAGGGTCGACACAAGAAGCTAACTACAGCTGTAACAACAAGGAATCTCCTTATCAGGAACCTTACGGAGCGTCCAACTGATCCTGTGACTGAAGCACTTCTCAAGGAAGTTCAGGAGGATGAGTTTGGTCTTAGTGTTTGACTTTTGCTTGTTGTTGCTTTCATTCTATGTACTTTTATTTTCTTATGATGTATTTTTGACCCCTTAGAGGGCTTGTATTGTGAAAAGAAACAAGTTATGTATTATTTTACTTTTTGTAATATATATATGTGTTGGTTTGTTTCATCTGAGTTTTCGTCAAGCAACATCACAAGCATCTTCAAGGGTCTGGAAGGGTCAAAGCCAAGTGCCAAGCCGGATACCTTGAAAACAAATAGGCATACTGCATTGCATACTAACCTCTTACCTTGTTTTGTAGGTTTTTGATTATTTGTTACTAACTCTGTTGTGATCTCAGGAATTATTGCTCGACGACGTGTGTTTCCACTCAACCGTCCACATAGATATCCCACCCATAACAACCTTCCGGGCATACAGATGGATCAGATGCAGCAGGACCTTACAGAGGTCAGAAACCAAATGACCAACGAGAGGTTGGAAATGAGGAATCAGATGACACAATTTATGGAGGTGATGAACAACATGGCTCAAAGCCAGGAGAGGTTGAGAGCACTGGTAGAAGGGAGGAATCAGGAAGACCATCAGCCAGGGACTGCTGGGACAAGCAACAATGAAAGAGTCCAACCTCATGTCAATCCCCCAGTCTTTGGACCCCACCTACATCCAGAGGTCAACATTCCTGCAAATGTTCAAGGGACTGCCACTGCAGGGAGGGTACTGCAAGAAGACCCCCAGGAAGATCAGTTCACAGTGATGGGAGCTGGGGAGGAAGCTTATGATAGAAGGCTGGATGAGATAGCTGAGAAATTAAGATCCTTGGAGTCTCAAAACTCTTTGGGTTTTGATGTTATGGATATGGGCTTGGTAGACGGGGTCAGGATTCCCCATAAGTTTAAGCCTCCTTGTTTTGAAAAGTACAACGGGACTTCCTGCCCCAGAACCCATTTACAATCATTTCTGGGGAGACTAAAGGCCTATACCATGGACGAGAAGCTCTGGATGTTCTATTTTGAGGATAGCTTGACAGGGGCTTCAAGAGAATGGTACTCTCATCTGACAAGAGCAACTATCAGGTGTTGGAAGGACCTGGCAGAGGCCTTTATCAGACAGTATCAGTATAATTTGGATATGGCACCCAACAGGACCCTCCTAATGGGAATGTCACAGTCGTCAAGAGAAAGTTTCCGAGAGTATGCCCAGAGATGGAGGCAATTGGCTGCTGCTGTTCAGCCACCTATGTTAGAGAGGGAGATGGCTGATATGTTCATGAACACCCTCCAGGGGACTTACATTGACAGGCTAGCTGCCTTCTCTTCCACTAGCTTTGCAGATGTTGTCATACCTGGAGAGAGAATTGAGAGCTTGTTAAAAATGGGCAAAATTTCTGACAACGGTGCCAGCTCATCCAGCAATACAAGGAAGCCTTTTGTAAGCCCAAGAAGAACTGGTGAAACCAATGCTATCCACACCAGCAGGGGCAGGCCCCAATTTGTTCATAGATCTGTGGCAGCAATCACCATTCCCGCTCCAGCTCATCCACAACCAGCTTATCAACCACCGCAACAGAATTATCAGCAACAACCTCAGTACCAGCAACAAACTCAGTATCCTCCAAGAAATTACAACAACAGCAACACCAACAACAATAGTCAGCAAAGACCATTCCAACAGAGGCCCTCTCAGGCCAATAGGGTGATCGATCCGATCCCTATGCCCTATGCAACACTACTGCCACAACTCCTGAAACTCAACCTAGTTGAGCTAAGGACATTGGCCCCTCCAGATCCCAACATCCTACCAAGAAATTACGACGCCAACGCCAGATGTGCCTTTCACTCAAATGCACCTGGTCATAGTACGGAAAAGTGCAGAGCTTTGCACATGAAAGTGCAGGATCTGGTGGACTCCAAGGCTCTAAATTTCGCACCACCACCAAATGTTAACAAAAACCCTATGACACACCATGGTGGTCCCCGAATCAATGCTATTGAAGAAGACAAGCCGTCTTATTTGATAACCAGTGTGGGTCAGATTCGGACACCGTTGGTAGAAATTAAAGCTCAACTCCTCGAATGTCAAATGTTCCCGGGTTGTGAGCTAGGGTGTGCTTACTGCAACATTTCAGTGAATGGTTGCGATAACTTGAGGGATGGCATAGATGGTCTCATTCAGAGTGTCCTGCTTCAGATTACAACATCATTTCCAACAAATCCAGCAATCTCATCAGCAACAATTCCAATATCTCCTACAACCGCAACAACCATCGTTCCCAACAACTCCTCAGTTTTATCAACAAATGTTTCGTCTGTCATTTCAACTGACCAGATATCAGCAAACATTCCTTCTACAACTTCAGCACCACTTCATTTTGAATCTCCTACAACAACAACACCCGTCCTTCCAACAAGGTCTCCTACAACATCAGCAGCAAACCATGAAGATGTCTCAACAGTTACGATTTATTATGATCCTGAAAATGACTCCACATACAACTCTCAAAGTGCTACTCCCATCAGAGCACCAGTCACAATATATTATGATCCACAGACTATCACAGTCCCTTCTCCAGCTGCCCTCAGTCCAGTCACTGTCACAGTGCCTGGGCCAGTACCTTATGAAAGCAGTAAGGCCATCCCTTGGCATTACGGCTCTGACATATACTGCGAAGGAAAGAAAATCACTCTTGAACCATCAATACCTGCACCACAAATAGACAACGTGGGAGGAGGCGGAGGCTTCACTCTAAGCGGACGTCTCTTTGCTCCACAAATTCAAAGACCCACTGCCGAAGCAGAAGCTGCTGCCAAGGCAAAAGGGAAGAGCCTGGTGCAGGAAGATCAAGTTGTTAAGGAAACTTTGAAAACACCCTTTGATCAAGAAGTTGATGAGTTCATGAGAATCATCAAGAAGAGTGATTACAAAATAGTGGATCAGCTTCACCAGACGCCTTCCAAGATCTCCATTCTATCATTGCTTATGTGCTCCGAAGCCCATCGGAATGCACTACTCAAAGTCCTGCACGCAGCTTACGTGCCTGAAGAGATCACCGTCAATCAGTTGGAAACTGTGGTTGGAAATGTTAGTGCTAGCAATGGGCTAGGGTTCACCAATACTGATTTGACTACGGAAGGCCGCAACCATAACAAGGCCTTGCACATCACTATGGAATGTAAAGGTGCAGTCCTTTCCCACGTGCTGGTAGACACAGGATCATCCCTCAATGTCTTACCGAAAAAGGCCCTTGTGAAGCTAGAGTATGAAGGATTGGCATTGCGTCCCAGTAACCTGGTAGTAAGAGCCTTTGATGGGTCTAAGAGATCGGTTCTGGGGGAAATTGAGCTGCCTGTAACGATTAGCCCACAAACTTTTAAAACAATCTTCTACGTGATGGACATTCAACCTGCCTACAGCTGTTTGTTGGGTAGACCATGGATTCATGCCGCTGGCGCAGTAACGTCTACCCTTCACCAGAAGTTAAAATTTGAGTGGGAAGGCCAAGTCGTTACTATCTGTGGAGAGGAGGATATTTTTGTTAGCCATCTGGCTACTTACAAATATATTGAGATGGATGGGGAGATCCATGAAACGATGAGTCAAGGGTTTGAGGCCCTGAACGTAAATGAAACATCTGCTGTAGCTGGAATCTCCATGGCATCTTATCAACAAGCCCGGAAGGTTGTTGAAGAAGGAACTGCCCAAGGCTGGGGCAAGGTTTTATCTGTGGAGGAGAAGAAGGACAAATTTGGGTTGGGTTACAGACCAACTCAACAAAATCAAGCAGAGGCTGCTGGGAAGCCCGGTTTTATCAGTGGGGGGATGCTCACCCCTGATGCTATCAACAATTTGGAAGACGAGCTGGAAGAAGAATGCAACCTGGAAAGCTGGATTCGTCCAAAGATCCCGGGGAGCAGCATCTCAAACTGGTCTTCCCAGGAAATTATAAGAGTTACTCATGCAGAGTAATTATTATTTCCTGTATTTTTATAGCATGCATCAAGTCTTGCATCTTGCCCAAGATGACAAGACTCATTTTGTAATCGGGCCATCTGTACTTTTTGTGCAACAAGATTAATCAATGAAATATCAGACATCTTTTTGCAAATGAGTCTTTTTCTTTTCTGCTCACTGTTTTTCCATTTTTCTTTTTGTACAAAAAAAATAAATGGCGATGTTTTCAAAATGACAACTTTATTTCACTTTTCTAAACAAGATTAAAATCAATCACTAAAATGAACAAACTGAACCCTTGCAGAGAGTGCCTTCCAGACAGCACCGACAGCAGCACGGCTATAACTTCGTATGACTTTGACAATCCAATCAATCAAGCTGATGAAGGGGTTGAAGAAGAATATGAGCTTCCTGAAGAGCTAGCCAGGTTGTTGAGTCAAGAGGAGAAGGTCATCACTCCTCATCAGGAGGAGGTCGAAACGATTAATCTTGGTACAGATGAAGACGTGAAAGAGGTTAAAATCGGGGCCTGCCTGCAAGACTCAGTGAAGAGACAACTGATTGACCTGCTTCAAGAATATGTGGACGTATTTGCTTGGTCGTATCAAGATATGCCAGGGTTGGACACCGACATTGTCGTACACAAGCTGCCTTTAAGAGAAGAATGCCCGCCGGTAAAACAGAAACTGCGCCGTACTCGCCCAGACATGGCAATGAAGATCAAGGAAGAGGTACAAAAACAGTGGGACGTCGGGTTCCTTGTTGTAACTAGCTATCCGCCGTGGGTTGCTAATATAGTACCTGTGCCTAAGAAAGATGGTAAGGTAAGGATGTGTGTTGACTACCGGGATCTGAACAGAGCCAGCCCGAAAGATGATTTCCCATTACCTCACATTGATGTATTGGTGGATAACACGGCTCAGTTCTCGGTATTCTCCTTCATGGACGGATTTTCAGGATACAATCAGATCAAGATGTCACCTGAAGACATGGAGAAGACAACATTCATCACACCTTGGGGCACGTTCTGTTACAAGGTAATGCCTTTTGGATTGAAGAACGCTGGTGCAACATATCAACGGGCTATGGTGACATTATTCCACGATATGATCCATAAGGAAATCGAATGTTATGTGGATGACATGATTGCCAAGTCCCTTATTGAAGAAGATCACCTGGTAAATCTGCTGAAGTTATTCAAGCGTTTGAGGAAGTACCAATTGAAGCTGAACCCCAACAAGTGCACATTTGGGGTGCGATCCGGTAAGTTGCTGGGATTCATCGTAAGCGAGAAAGGGATTGAAGTTGACCCTGATAAAGTCAAAGCTATTCAAGAGATGCCTGCACCGAAAACTGAGAAAGAAGTTCGGGGGTTCTTAGGTCGATTGAACTACATTTCACGGTTCATATCTCACCTTACAGCAATCTGTGAGCCCTTGTTCAAATTGTTGAGAAAAGAACAGACGGTCAGGTGGAACGAAGACTGCCAGAAGGCTTTTGACAAGATCAAGGAGTATTTGCAAGAACCTCCAATCCTTATGCCTCCAGTTGAAGGAAGACCTCTAATTATGTACTTGACAGTATTAGAAGAGTCAATGGGGTGTGTGCTGGGCCAGCATGACGAGTCTGGTCGAAAAGAGTATGCAATTTACTACCTAAGCAAAAAGTTTACCGACTGTGAACAACGGTATTCACTGCTCGAGAAAACTTGCTGTGCTTTAGCGTGGGCTGCTCGCCGACTGAGACAGTATATGTTGACCCACACTACTTTATTAATCTCAAAGATGGACCCAGTTAAGTACATTTTAGAGAAGCCAGCACTTACCGGACGAGTTGCAAGATGGCAAATGATTCTCACGGAATATGACATCCAGTACACATCTCAGAAAGCCATCAAGGGCAGTGTATTATCTGAATATCTTGCTGAGCAACCCATTGATGACTACCAGCCTATGAGATTTGACTTCCCTGATGAAGACATCATGTTCATAAAGGCAAAAGATCATGAAGAGCCTATTCACACTGAAGGGCCTGACCCGGAAGAAGAATGGACTATGATGTTTGACGGGGCTGTTAACATGAATGGTCGTGGTGTTGGTGCAGTACTCATTTCACCTAAAGGGGTTCACGTGCCTTTCTCGGAAAAACTCACTTTCAACTGCACTAACAACGAAGCTGAATACGAAGCTTGCATTATGGGTCTTGAGGAAGCCATTGACTTTAGGATCAAGACATTGACTGTATTTGGAGATTCAGCTCTGGTAGTTAATCAAACCAACGGCAAATGGTACACCCACCAGGACCATCTGATACCTTACAGGGATTATACAAGGAGGTTATTAACTTTCTTCACAACGGTCAAGCTTGAGTATATCCCTCGGGACGAGAATCAGTTTGCAGATGCTCTTGCTACCATTTCATCCATGATCAAAGTTCAAGCTGCTAACTTTGTACCTCAGATTTCAGTGTCCAGGCTTGATAGACCAGCATATGTGTTCGCAGCAGAAGTTGTCAAAGATGATAAGCCTTGGTTCCATGACATTAAGTGCTTCTTGGAGGATCAAACATACCCATCTGGAGCATCTTCCAATGATAAGAAGACTTTGAGAAGGCTTACTGGTAGTTTCTTTCTGAACACTGATGGTTCCCTGTACAAAAGAAACTTTGATATGGTACTCCTCCGATGTGTTGATAAGACGGAAGCAGACTTGTTGATGCACGAGGTGCACGAAGGATCCTTTGGTACCCATGCTGGAGGACATGCCATGGCTAAGAAGTTGTTAAGATCAGGTTATTACTGGATCACAATGGATGCAGACTGTTGTGCTTATGCCAGAAAGTGCCACAAATGCCAGATCTATGCAGATAAGGTGCATGTACCTCCCAATCCTTTGAACATAATGTCTTCACCGTGGCCCTTTGCTATGTGGGGCATTGATATGATTGGCAAAATTGAACCGACTGCTTCGAATGGCCACAGATTCATCCTGGTCGCCATTGACTATTTCACCAAGTGGGTTGAAGCAGTTTCATATGCAAATGTTACAAGACAAGTGGTAGCCAGATTTCTGAAGAGAGATATCATCTGTCGATATGGAGTTCCCGAGCGAATCATTACTGATAATGGTTCCAACTTAAACAACAAGATGATGGCTGAGCTATGCCGGGACTTCAAGATCCAACACCACAATTCTTCTCCTTACAGGCCAAAGATGAATGGCGCTGTTGAGGCGGCTAACAAGAATATCAAGAAGATTGTGCAGAAGATGGTAGTTACCTACAAAGACTGGCATGAAATGCTACCGTTTTCCTTGCATGGGTATCGCACGTCAGTCAGAACATCCACTGGGGCAACACCGTATCAACTTGTGTATGGTATGGAGGCAGTCCTACCTGTTGAAGTTGAATTACCCTCCTTACGGGTATTGATGGATGTTAAGCTGAACGAAGCAGAATGGGTTCGGTCTCGGTTCGAACAACTGAGTCTGATTGAAGAGAAAAGATTGGCTGCAATTTTTCATGGGCAGCTATATCAGAAAAGAATGAAGAGAGCCTTCGATCAGAAAGTTAGGCACCGAGAGTACCAAGTAGGGGATCTTGTGCTGAAAAGAATCCTCCCCCCGCATACAGACCACAGGGGAAAGTGGACTCCGAATTATGAAGGACCATTTGTAGTAATGAAAGTTTTCTCTGGTGGAGCACTGATGCTCAGCACCATGGATGGTGAAGATTTCCCATCCCCTGTGAATTCAGATGCAGTTAAAAGATACTTCGCATAAAATGACCCGCTGGACATAAAAACAGAATGTAAGTCCAGGCAAAAATAGGGCATCCCGGCGAGTCAAAAATAGAATAAAAGACTCGGGCAAAAATAAGGGAAATAAATAGAAAAATGTACACCCGCTGAGTTGAAAAGCCGCATTGGACAACTCAGGCAAAAAGGGGTATCCCGATGGATTGAAAACCCGAAAGGGCGATCCATGCAAAATAAGGGAATAAGCGAACAACTGCATTCTGAATTCGTCTGTATCGCCTACAACTTGGCAAACCTCGAAAGGATCAAGCTTCAATCAGAATCAGCCTTCTTCAGAAAGCAAGACGAGAAGAACGTCAAAAGTCATATGAGTCGTAGCGAAAGGGGAAGCTTCTTTGAAAGCGTCGTCAACATCGCCAGCATTTTGTTTCTCAATTTATAACAATCTCCTCATTTTAGGAGATTTGTTCCTTTGACTGTATCTCGCCAATTCAGGGCATTTGAATTAATAAAATCAGATTTTTTCAGTCATGTTTCGTCTTGTACATTTTTATTTGCAAAGAATGTCTGGTGTCTCTAAAAATCTGATTGCATAAGTACAAATGCTTTCCTTCAAAAAAAAATAATAATAAAAACACATGCTTGCAGGGAATATACTTACTCTCAGAAGTATCTAAGCTCCTATGACGGAATCCAGTAAAGGATACCTCGGGATCACTTGTGCGTTTCTCTATCTTTGCAGGATTGCAGGTATCCAAAACGCAACTCGGGACATGAAAGCTTCACCCCAGCAAGCTGGCAAATCAATACTCACTCAGTCTTAGCACCCAGGTGTTTTCTCCCCAGCTGAGTTGCCACTTGTTGCTTCTCCCAGCTGAGTTGCCAATCTTTCTTCCTCAGCAGAATACAAAAGTCAGGGAACCGTCTCCCCACAGAATCCTCAGCCTCTATTCAGAAGAGCAACGCATGAAGGAGTCACAACAGAGTACAGAAGGCTTCTACAAACCCCAGCTGGGTCCCTTATTATGAGGATATGTCAATCAGCGACCTATATCCCCAAGCAGATGCATCTCATCAGATCTACCAATGATCTCATCCCCAGCTGGGATGCCCATTTCAAGCAGATCGGCCAGAAATCTTCACAGCAACGGGATCCGAATCCCGGACCTGTATCTTTGCATGGCATTTGCATCATATTCACCCACAAAGCGTAGCATTCCGTCTAATGCGGAGCATTACGGCAAAAATCAAACACATAGCATAATCATAAGCCATGTTGTGAATCAAACACTTGTGAATAATAACCGTTCATCAACAATATACAGAAAAATCCCCCAGAGTCCCCAGCAAAAGCAGTTGCCTCACAATTCACAAACACCAGTATATACTCCTTTTGACACCCGTTCGTGTCATCACTTCCCAGTAAAGTCGCCTGAATACTCTTTACAAACAAGACCACCCGCATGGCAGATGTCTTTCGACACCCGTCTGTGTCATACCCCCCAGCAGAAAGCCAAAGATATTCCCTTTGCACTCACAGATACTTGTATATATACACTCCCTCGACATTCGTCCATATCATTTTCCCAACACAGCAATATAAACACTTTGTATATCAGATTTTGTTTATACTATACTTTTCTCCTTTTGACACTCGTCCGTGTCACTCTCCCCAGCAAGTAAAACACTCATCTATACATCACTCGTACTCACTACTCATGTTACACTTATACATATACTCGTCCGTATCTTGTATATACCACTTATATATCCCCACAGATTCGACATTGGTCCATGTTCTTTGTTAACCAGTTGGTACTCGTCTGTATCATCATCTCAGAACATGTGTCAAGTGTTTGTTTCTACATGATACTCGTCCGTATCATAATCCTAAGGATGCTCGTCCGTATTTCTAATCCATACACTGTGTCAAACACTCTTGTCTTCTTGAATATAGACACTCGTCTGTGTCTACTATTCCCCAGAAGAGTTCTTCCAGATTCAACCCTCGTCCGTATTCTCTGTTAACCCGTTGATACTCGTCCGTATCATCATCTCTGAACACGTGTCAGTATCTTGTTTCTACCCGATACTCGTCCGTATCGTAGTCTTAAGGATGCTCGTCCGCATCTTTAATCTATACACTAACGTCAAAACACTTATACCTTTTGTTTCTTGGATGTAAACACTCGTCCGTGTTTACTATTCCCCAGTAGATCACCAACAAAACAAGATTTTCCTTCTAATCTGCCACTCGTCCTGTGTCATGATAAGACCTGAGAGCAGCCGTACCCTGCTAGGTGGTCGTCCTCCACCTCTTGATGGTCGTCCTCCATCATGCTCATCCGATGGCCGTCCCCATCGTTGATCTTTAGCAGCCGTCCCCTGCTAGGTGGTCATCCTCCACCTCTTGATGATCGTCCTTCATCATTTTATCCAATGGCCGTCCCCATTGTTGATTTTTGGTTATCTGACATTCGTCCTATGTCATGATAAACCTCGAGAGCAGCCGTCCCCTGCTAGGTGGTCGTCCTCCACCTCTTGATGGTCGTCCTCCATCATGCTCGTCTGATGGCCGTCCCCATCGTTGGCCGTTTGTCCGGCATTCATCCTATGTCGCGATATTTTCGGCAGCCGTACCCTGCCAGGTGGTCCTCCTCCACCTTAGATGATCGTCCCTCATCTTAACCCCAACAGAGCAGCCGTCCCCTGCTAGGTGATCGTCCTTCACCTTTGATGACCGTACCTCATCATCTGTTTATTTCATTTATTCTTTAACCCGATGGCCGTCCCCGTCGTGGTCCCTTTTCTTTTTAGCCCGATGGCCGTCCCCATCGTCGGTTACTTTACTTTATGAACTTGATGGCCGTCCCCGTCATGTTTCATTCGGTCCCCAGAGAATCTTGCTGCTTTACTTGATGGCCGTCCCCATCATAATATCTTATTTTTCCCAGCTAGTCGGCCGTCCCCGTCTTGGCTTTACCTTTTATCCCCAGCATGTCGGCCGTCCCCGTCATCGCTTTATTTCCCACACTTTCCCCAGCATGTCGGCCGTCCCCGTCATTGCCCTTTACCCAGCAGTCATCCTCTGCTCGACGGTCGTCCTCCGTCGCCCACACTTTACAATATACTTTATTTTCCTTTACAATCTATATCCCTTTTCTTCTTCATTCTGTGAGTGCAAATTTTGGACTGTCTTTGGTATTCAACCACAAGTTATCTTGTTCGCCTGTTAAGCCGTTGCTTACATCCTGCACAGCTAACTCATGTTTGAATAGGGGCAGCTGTAAACACCCCAAATTTTCCCTCACCCATTCACACCATGGCTTGTGATCATCTCATATGCATAAACTCAATCATAGCATCTCATACTACAATTTTGAATCTTTACATTGGTTCTAAGTCATCTGCATCTAGGGTTTGTGATCTGAGCAATCCAAGAGCTTCTTGAGCCACTCCAAAGGTCAACAATCACTTCAAAGGGGTCCATGTGTGTTCTTATATCATATTACATCCTCTCAAAGTCAAGAATGCCAAAGAATCACAAGAACTGGGGTTGGTATGGAAGCAGAGCCAGGTTTAACTGCACAGATGACCTAAAATTAGGGTTTTGGTTTCAGAGGCCATAAATCCAAATTTTTTGGTCATTCTTGTTTCTATTGGTCTCTATATGGTATAGGGAGTGTGCATATCAATTTTCATGAAGAAATTCCATGGGGAAGTCATCTGATCAAGAGTTGACTTTCTGGACAAGTCAGTGCAAAATCAGGGCATCTGAGGCCCCCAATGACCCAACCAAGGGGTGATCTTCATCATTTTGGGTGTATTTGATCTTTATTTGATCATGGAAGAAGTTAGAAGTTCACAAAATTCAAGAATTACATGTTTTTGCAAAGTTGACTTTTTAGGGCAAGTTTGACTTTTGAAGAATATGTCATTTTATGCCACTTTTCAAACCTTACTTTTTGATCCAAAAATGCTTCAAATGGAAAAACTTTGGTCATGAAAGTTGTAGATTAGATCTTTCCCTTTTCAAAAAGTACAAGAACATGACCTAATTCATCTTGGATCAAAAGTTATGGTGTGTCAAAGTTGGCAAAAATCACTAAATTTCAAGTTATGCACAAAAGGGAAAATTTGCAAAATCATGTATCAAAGGCATTTGTGACTTCTAATTGACATCAAACCAATACAAAAACATCACATGTAACCTAAAGTTCAGAATGGACCAAGAGTTTCTCATGTTTCATGGCTTGTAAGGCAAGATATTTCCATGTGAACTAAAAGTGAGCAAGTTGCAAAAACATCATCACACTTCCATCCACTTGCTGCCTATGTTGCTGAACCAGCCCTAGCCTTTCCCCTCACCTTGCTGCGCAGCCCACACCCCTTGTACCAAGCTAGAACTTGACCCATGCTTTCTCTTACATAAAGTTGACAATTTGCAAAAAGCACCATACCAATCACAAAAGCACAAGTCACATCACCTGACCAATAAGATTTGTTTATGTGGATCAAATGCCAGCCATTTCACACAACAAGCCAGCCTGAACACTCACCACAACTCACATTCACATTTTCACTCTCACTTGCAAGAACATTCGAAATTCATTCTACAGGCCATAAACACTCAAACAAACTCCACTAATCATCTCACCATGCTTCATTGAACCCAAAACCAACAAGACATAAGCCTGAAACCAGCAAGAACTCAACTTCCCCATTTTTCACTCTCAAAGCCAAAGCTTTCGAAACTCTTCATACAGGCCACAAACACTTGAACAAACTTCACAAACCTTCTCAAATCATCATCCTGATCACAAAGAACCCCTCACCCTTGCCTGAAACTGCCTGAATCACAAACACAGTTCTCACCTGAGCTTGAACAGAACTTGTTCAATCTCCCAAACTAGCCAGCATAAACTCTTGCTAAGCATCCAGACATCATCAAGGTACCAAAGGGAGTGGTTTGCATCAAAGGAAGGGGTCAGAAAGTTGCAAGATTGAAAGCTTCGAAACTCAGGTAGCTCAAGAACTTTTTTTCCAGAAATGATTTTTTAAGTTCCTAAGCTGTTCTATATGCCTCCCTGATCATGAATATGTCTTTGGTTTTGAAAATGGTGGAGAGATGAGAGTTTAACATGGTTCTGAAACTTTTTGCCCTAAATTTTGTTTGATTCGATTCAGTCAAATTAGGAATGGTAAATTTGTTTTGATTGAGGGTTTTGATTCGTGAGTGAGTGGGGATCATTTCTGTTTAATTAGATTTCATTTTAGATGCGTGTGGAGAGTGTTGGTGTTTTGGAGTGTGTCATACCCCAAATTTGTCCTACTTTTTTTTTTATATATAAAAAAAGGAATGATTCATCTGTTTGCCTGTCATTTTAACCACCCTATCATTTTTGTATGTAGAAAATTTAATATTTATATTTTTTCTAAGACCATGGTAGCAATTTCATTATATATATATTTTTGAAATCACGCTAGCAATTATTTCATTTTTTTTTTTTAGAATTAATCCATTCTTTAATTTTATTTTATTAAAACATTTCATTTTAACACTATGTCATTATCATAATTTTTATTTTATTAAAATGTTTTTTTATTTTTATTTTATTTTTATTTTATATAACACTATGTCATTATCATAATTTTTATTTTATTAAAATGTTTTTTTATTTTATTTTTATTTTATATAACACTATGTCATTATCATATTTTGTAACTCATTCATTCTCATTGTGGTATCATGTGCATAAGTATTTTTACTTAGAAAGGGCCTTTTATATCCAAGAAAATTTGGCTCATTCATGTGCCTATTTAGCCTTTTTTTTTTAGCCCATTGGCCCCACAAGAGGGATGCAGCGCACAAGGATACAATGAAAGCATAGGAGCATGTGCATAACCTGCAATTAACGAAAAAACTTCAGCAGTAAAAATAGAATTGAATTCACAACATTAAGAAATGCAGAGTAAAAGAGCATATTCTTTTTTAGAAGACTTACTCGTGAGCACTGCAGACAAAGAAGTTTTGTGAGTCATCCGCTAGGGTCCCCACAGCAACGAATTTTGTTAGAATCTTATTCTTTCTGGAATGCTCCCAGCACATGCACATCACTACCGTTCCGCAATTCCAGCACACTCTTCTCATAACAAACGAATTTCCAAAATACAAAGCAGCATCAACAATAGATTTTCACAGCTCACACAACAAACTTTTCCCCAAGATTTACCTCAATACCCTCTCAATTTCTCTATAAGACTCACCACCATTTCCTCTTCTTCAAGCTCACCATAAATCCGACTCACCTTCCATAACAATGTGAACAAGCCGAATCCGCAGTCCAAACAGACCTTCTGAATCACCCTTTCAACACCTCTCATCACCGACCAACTTTCCGAAAAGCTACCGATTCACAAAACCAAACCATCACCCAAACGCAGTAAAACTCAATCTGAAAAAACACCAACGAACACTGTGAAATTCACTTCTGAACACAAATTACCGACCCTCCTTCAACCCCTTATCCGCCGTTCACGAGCTTCAACTCACCGAATCACTCAGCCTCCGTTCAAAGCCGTGAAACCGCTTGAAAACAAAACACCGAAGTCCAGACCACCACAAATCCGCCACTTTCCAATCGCAAGCCACAAACACTAAATCACCGTTCGAAAACCTCCACCTCCAAACAACAACCGAAAAGAAAAATGATGTGAGTTTGAGAGAAAGAGACGAAGAGCAACGAAACAACACAAAAAAAAACGCAAATCTTCAAAGCAAACACCAATAACCCTTAACGAAACTAAAACCCTTCACCGCGTCCATCCAAGCCCAGTCGCGGATCCCTTCTTTCACAAAGCAAACACCATCCGCCGCCCAACAGTGAAGAGAGACGTCGAACGACAACCGTGAAGCCAAACCGCGGATCCACGAGAGAATCTGAGAAGCACGAACAGAGGTAGAGAAAGGCGAGAGCTTTCTCGCCGTTGATCCACCGCCGCGAGCTGAAGAGCCGAGAGCGCCGCCGTAAGAGAGAAGCTCCCGCCGTCGAAGCCCTGAGGTTGGGTTTTCTCTCTCCTTTAGCGTATCTGTTTTCTTTTTTAAGCTTCTTCTTTCATTGATTTATAAATGTTTTGTTTTTTATATATGGTTAAATATTTGTTTTCCACTGTTTCTACCTATAATATTTATTATTTGTAAATAAGCTTGGTTTTGGATCTCTTTGCATATACTGTGTGTTTCTCATTCAAATTGTTTTTAAAAAAATAATCACTGTGTTTTACTTGTAGTTGGGCCCTTTAAAGCCATCAATCCATATCCGTTTTTTTATCAGCACCCCTTTCATTTTCAGCCTTTTTTTTTATTTTATTTTCAGTTTGTTTTTTAAAGTGTTAAGTTATTGTTGTTTTGGGCTTTCAAAGCCCACTGAGTTTTCTATTTTATCGATTACACCAGCTATATTGCGCCAAACCCCTCTGTTTTTTTTGTTAATTTCATTACTTTTGTTATCATTTAAGTTTGTTTCTATTTTATTATCAATAATCTATTTCCTTTATTTTAATTTTCTTAGTTAGTAATTTTCTTTTATTACTAGAAAAAAATGTCTTAAAGTATATATATAATTTCTTGATTTTATTTTTATGGGCCAATGATATATTAAAAGGCCGATTTTTCGTCCGATCTAAATCGGTGATTTTCGGTCAATATGAGGCCCCCCTTTGTAATTATTTTTATTATTATTTCGACAAAACAAATATGTATTTTAATTTAATTCATTTTATTATCCTTGATATTATTTAATTCATTTATTATTTATATTCATTATTTTATTTTTTCTAACAATTCAATTCATTTAATTAATTTATTTTTTCGCATTTTAAAAAGTATCGATTCGACTCCTTATAGAATGGTTCCCATTTTGAACCGATTCTAAGGCAGTTCACGAACAAAATTTCGTCGCGTCCCAAAAAGGTCCAACGCCTTCGAATAGTTGCGCTCGATTAAAAGGTCCAACGCCTTCAAATAGTTGTGTCCCGATCAAACAGGCTGAACGCCTTCGAATAGTTCAAACACACTGCACACACGCTTCCTCTTGGGCAAAATACAATGATACCCTTTATTTCTCGCAATCCCCTGTATTTATTTTGTATCCCTCTCCCATTACTTTGTACGCATCTTTATGTTCTCGTATTTTATTTCGAATCCTTGGTCCAACGCCAAGCGATCTCACTTGCACACTTGCACTTTATTTTCCAGTTATTTCGTTTATTAGGATCCACCTCTCCTTTGCGAGCCGAGCGCTTCGTGCCTCGCTAACAAAACCACAAAAATAACCTCCATTTGCATGCACCCTCTAAACCTCAAAAAACCAAAATATTCCGATTAGATCCAAACCCTTGATCCAACGTCAAGCGGCTTTAGGAAATAAAACACATTCTAATAAAACGAGAAGATTTGTACGCCACGAGCCTTAAGCGGTAGAAAGGGGGATAACGAGCTTTCGTTACTCGCTCCGATTATTTCGACGCAGGACACTCGTCTTGTTGGGCGAGATAAACTATCCATAGTCTTTAGTGCATTTAAACTCCTAAACCCTTTCATCAACGAAAGGTAATAAAATCAACAACCATTACCCTTAGTAGGCCGAACTACGAGGCTCTGACTTTCCCATTGCACACGGGAGTACGTAGGCACGAGGATCTCCATCCTTGCCGAGCACCTAGGTTCAATCTAACTTATAATTCAACTCATTTCCCTCTAGCAAGAAATTCGTTTAAGCATAGACATCCTTTCGCGCGCGATAACTTAGATGGTTCCCATCGAGTACGATGGATGTAGGGGGTGCTAATACCTTCCCCCTGCATAACCGACTCCCGAACCCAGGCAATGGTTCCGTTGACCTTTGTCCTCATCCTTCTCCTCCCGGGTTGTATCTATATCTTCCCTTTCCCTCTTCGGGAATAAATAGAATTAGGTGGCGACTCTTCAGTCCACCCAGCGCGTGACTCCGTCCATTTCGGATCGCGTAAGGTCGTATTTTTCGGGGTACGACAGAGTGAACGGAGAAGATGACCGGAACACTGTTCCGGTCACCTGAGGGTCATTAACGGCAGGATTAGGGCATAATCATTAATTAGCTGATTTTGAATTTTGGCCGTAGGATTTGGCGCCAGGTCAATTCGCGCGCAGGCTTGTTTGAATCTGGACCATCAGATTGCTTGACTTTCTATTTTTCAGTTTTTTAATTCATTTATTTTTCATATTATTTCATTTGTTTTTCACAATTTATTAAAAATAGCAAAAATGCTTTAAAAATTATGAAATTTTTTACCAAGGGTTTCATTAATTTTTAAAACACAAAAAATATTTTTATTTTCATTTTTTGCATTTAAAAAGTATTTTTAAATATTTAAAAGTTTCTTTTTAATTAATTAATGGGAATTAATTAATTAAAAATACTTTTAGGTGTTTAAAAATCACCCAAAAATTCATGAAATGTTTTAAGACATTTAGAAACATTGTCCAACCCTCAAACCAAATTTCTTTTTTGATCTTGATGCATTTTGAGAATTTTTCATTGAATTAAAATCATTTTGATGCATTATTTTGATCCAAACTTCCAAAAATCATTTCTGCCTAACCCTAAAGAGTTGGACCTTGATTCTTTTTGCATTGTATTGTGTTTAACATGTAGTTTGTGAGATAAAATGGCCATGATTTGATCTTTCATTTTCCATTTGTTTGGTAATTTTCTTGTTAAGGAACCCTAAAACCCTAGAAAACTTAGGAAAATCATAACTTGAATTTGGTTAAGAGTTGAAACCTCTCCTTTGGGCATTGGGTTAGTATAGGATTAGGGGTCCTTTGAGTGCATTTTCAATTTTTTATAATGTTGTTTGCTTCTGATTTTGGTTTGTGTTTGATGCTTTGATCATAAACCCTAATTTGGGCTTTCATATGCATCCATCTTGCATTTGCTTGCATAACATGACTTGCCATGACATTTCATGCCTCCATTTGGTTCATTGAACATCATAAGACATATTGAAAGCATGTTTGATCATTGCATCTTGCATTTGCCATGTTGTATGACATATGCACTTCATAACTTTTCATGTATGTTCATGGTTCTTAACTTGCTTCATTTGCATCCATAAGTTTGTATAATCATCCCCATGCTTTGTCTCATGTTTGAATCATCTCATAGCATCATTATCATCTCATATATGCTTCTGTTTTTGGTTTGCACCATGTCATCTCATCTCATTTTGCATTGTATTGCATTCCTTTACTAACATTTCAGGTGGTAAGCTGTTTGAGAAGTGAATTTTCCTTCACTTCTCATAACTTCTCTTCATCTCTTTTTATGCATCCTTGCTGCATTTTTGTTTGTGTTTGAGATTGAGCTTGCTCATTCTTCTTCTTCTCACTTTCTTTCCTCAAGTGACTTGACTTCTTGAATGAAGCAAGTTACTTTGCTTCTCCTGATCCTTTCATTTGCTTCCTGGTGGTTCCATTGAAGATTCCTCTAAACCTCACAAACCTTAGGAATAACCAAGCATGACAATGATTAGGGTTTTTGATTAGTCCCCCCACTTAGTTTTACCTTTGTGTCTTTTTGAGTCTTCTCTTCTCACCTCATAATCAGGGACTAAACCCTAAAGGCTTTAAGGCTTTGTGATTAAGCTTATGCCTGCATCCTTCTATTAGGATGGAGTGTATAACTTTAATCCTAAGTGTTAAACCCTTAATGTGTTTAAATCCTTTAATCAATTCATCTAATAATCATCAAGACATCAAGCTTGTAACTTGGGCCTTGCATTAGGGTTCTAATTCTTCCTTAATTGGTTAAGAAGGACTAACCCTAGTGTTAATGGACAAGTCCCCCTCAAGTTGTCTTACAAACCATAAAATTCACTTCATCTTCATATCATTAAATAAAATCCACTTAATCAAAGGCTTGTTTTGTCATGAGTTTAATCCCTAATCATGGATTAAGTTGAGGAGCATTCCTCAGCTTAAACATCCTCATCTATTATCCTTCTATTAGGATGGTGTAATGAGGCTGTTTAATCTTTGATTATGGCTTAATCTCATTACTCAACACTAAACAAAAACACCAAAAACATTTAAATAATCACAAGTAGGTTAATGATCTTAATCCTACACCATGGTGATTAAGTGTGAAAAGATGACTTCACACTTAAGGTATTCTCATTACCCCTAATCAGAGGGAAGATGTGATGAGTTTACTAACCCATTGGTTTAATCTTAAGCTCATTAACTTATGACAAACTTTCAAAAGCAATAAAAGACTGAAAACTCAAAAACAAACGATAATCGTCTCCTCCGGGATTCTTTTCTCATCTCATTCACTCACAAACGAGAACTCGCTTCTTCCGTCTAATGCAAGACAGTTTGCATCTGTGCCAGACAGATCATACACTTGAGCATAGACAAGTAAGCAGTTCACAAGTCAATTCATCTTTCAGTCTCTTTGAGTCGAACTACGGTGTTCTGACTTCCTCATTGCACGAGAGGATACGTAGGCATAACTTAACAGTTATCGAACAAAAGTCTCTGTATATCCCCCCTCTTTCTAGCTTTATTCTTTAAGCCTCATGATCTTGAGCATCTCACTTTTTTCCTGGCACCGACACTTCTCTTATACACTTCACATCACTTATACACTTTACACTGACACCTGTACATCCTTTTCCAGCTCATTTATACACAGATTGCACTGACACTACCCCTTTAAAACACAAATCTTTTAAGCGTGGATCCCGTCGAGTACGACGGACAATCTGGGTGCTAATACCTTCCCAGGTTGTAACCAACCCCCTTTCTCAGTCTCTTTGGTTCGCAAACCGTCTTATCCATATCTTTCTAGGTCTATGCAGCATTGCCTTTCCTCCGGAATAAAAATGCCTAGCTGACGACTCTTTTCTTCTCTAGTGAGTTCACTGCTGTGTGTTCTCATTGTCCCTCTCGCCGACCGTTCGCGTCTGTACCTTTATTTGGTCCATTCCCCATTTATCGGGAGCGACACCCATTCATAGTAAAGAAAGTTTTCTCTGGTGGAGCACTGATGCTCAGTACTATGGATGGTGAAGACTTCCTATCCCCTGTAAATTCAGATGCAGTTAAAAAATACTTCGCATAAAATGACCCGCTGGACATAAAAACAGAATGTGAGTCCAGGCAAAAGTAGGGCATCCCGGCGAGTCAAAAACAGAATAAAAGACTCGAGAAAAAATAAGGGAAAATAAATAAAAAAAATGTACACTCGCTGAGTTGAAAAGCCGCATTGGACAACTCAGGCAAAAATGGGTATCCCGGTGGATTGAAAACCCGAAAGGGTGATCTATGCAAAATGAGGGAATAAGCGAACGACTGCATTCTGAATTCGTCTGTATCACTTACAACATGGTAAGCTTCGAAAGGTTCAAGCTTCATTCAGAATCAGCCTTCTTCAAAAACAAGATGAGAAGAACGTCAATGTCATACGAGTCATAGCAAAAAGGGGAAGCTCCTTGAAGCGTCATCAACATTGCCATCATCTTTTGTTTCTCAATTTGTAACGATCTCCTCATTTCAGGGGATCCGTTTCTTTGATTGTATTTGCCCATTCAGGGGCACATAAATTAATAAAATCAGATTTTCAGTCGCACTTTGTCTCGTACATTTTATTTGCAAAGAATGTCTGATGTCCTTAATATACTGATTGCATAAATACAGATGCATCTTTTCTGAATTACATGCTTACAGGAAATATATTTTCTCCAATGAGTGCCTAAATGCCTATGATGTAATCCAATAAGGGATACCTCGAGGTACTTGTGCATTTCTCTATCTTAACAGGATTGCAGGTACCCAAAGCGCAGCACGGGGCATGAAAGCTTCTCCCCAGAAAGCTGTCAAATCACTATTTATTCGGCCCATCTCCCAAATGGCACCAGGGTTGCCTTTTCCCCAACTGAGTTGCCAGTCATCATCCATCCTCAGCCCAGCGTCAAACAGGGAACTATCTCCCCGCAAAGTTTCAGCCTCTATCCGGAAGAGAAATACCTGAGGATCTCGCAACAGAGTGACAAAAGCTCCCGCAGACCCCAGCTGTGTCCCTCATTACCAAGATAGGTCTATCAGTGATCTATTTCCTCAAGCAGAGTCATATATGTCAGATCTGCCAATGATCTCACCCCCAGCTGGGATATCCACTTCAAGCAGATTAGTCAGGGATCTCCACAGCAACAGGATCCGAATCCTGGATCAGTATCTTTGCATAATCATAGCATTCACATCATATTTTCCCCACAGAGCGTAGCATTCCGTCTAATACGGAGCATTACGGCAAAAATCAAACATATTGCATAAATCATAAGCCATGTGTCGAACCGAACTCGTAAATACTGACATTCCATGCCTCTCAAGCTCCCCGGAAGAATGTTAAAGCATTTCCTTTACACTCACAAATATAGTGACATGCTCCTTTTGGCACTTGTCCGTGTCATCATTCCCCCAGTAAAATCGCCCGAGCAAACAGATGCTTATACATTGCACTCGTCTGTGTCATATCCCCAGCAGAAAGCCAAAGCATCCCCTGTGCACTTATCACTCGTCTGTGTCACCCTTCCCCAGCATGATTACCTAAACACTGATTGTAAATCAAATACTTGTTTATAGTACAATTCTTCCGACACCCGTCTGTGTCGTGCTCTCCCCAGCAAGTTGAACACTCATCTATGTCTCACTCATCACTTTTCGCTCATACCGATACACGTCCGTATCTTGTATATACCACTTAAATCCCCTCAGAGTCGACACTCGTCCGTGTTCTTTGTTAACCAGTTGGTACTCGTTCGTACCATCATCTCTGAACATGCGTCAGTGTTTGTTTCTACTGATACTCGTCCGTATCATAATCTTAAGGATGCTCGTCCGCATCTTTAACCTATACACCGTGTCAAACACTTATATTTAGACACTCGTCTTTGTCTACCATTCCCCAGAAGAATTCCCGGCAAATCCCAAATAAACTATTTCTTTTCTATCTGACATTCGTCCTATGTCATGATACCTTTCGGCAGCCGTACCCTGCCAGGTGAACGTCCTTCACCTTTTTGATGATCGTCCTTCATCATTCCCAGCGGAGTCTCTATTCTCTAGAACCCCTTCCTATCCGACATTCGTCCTATGTCGTGATATTTTTAGCAGCCGTCCCCTGCTAGGTGATCGTCCTTCACCTCTTGATGATCGTCCTTCATCACTTTATCTGATGGCCGTCCCCATCGTTGATTCTGTTATCTGACATTCGTCCTATGTCATGATAAACCCCGAGAGAAGCCGTACCCTGCTAGGTGATCGTCCTTCACCTTTTGATGATCGTCCTTCATCATTTTATCCGATGGCCATCCCCATCGTCGACTCTTTCTATCTGACATTTGTCCTATGTCATGATAATTTCGGCAACCGTACCATGCCAGGTGATCGTCCTTCACCTTAGATGACCATCCCCCATCTTATCCCCAACAAAGAAGCCGTCCCCTGCTAGGTGATCGTCCTTCACCTTTGATGACCATTCCTAATCATTTATTTCTCCAGCCCGATGGTCGTCCCCATCATTTACCTTTAATCCCCAGAGAATCTTCGTTACTTTATTTGATGGCCGTCCCCATCATGATCCCTCTATTTCCCCAGCATGTCGGTCGTCCCCGTCATTGCTTCATCCCCAACAGTCGTCCTCTGCTCGACGGAAGTCCTCCGTCACCCGCACTTTATAAACATACTTTACTTCCTTTTACAATCTATATCCCTTTTCTTCTTCATTCAGTGAGTGCAAATTTTGGACTGTCTTTGATATTCAACCACAAGTTATTTTGTTTGTCTGATAAGCCGTCGCTTACATCCTGCACAGCTAACTCATGTTTGAATAGGGGCCGCTGTAAACACCCCAAATTTGCCCTCACTCACTTCACCATGGCTTGTGTTTCTTTTCATATTGCATAAGTTCAACCATATCATCTCATAGTGCATTTTGGCTTCACTGCATTAATTCTAAGTCATCTGCATCTAGGGTTTGTGATCTGAGCAGTCCCTGAGCTATTTGAGCCACTCCAAGGGTCTTCAATCATCTCAAGAGGGTCCATGTATGTTTAAGCATCATATTATATCCTCCCAAGATCAAAGAAGTCAAAGAATCACAAGAACTGAGAAAGGCATGGGAGCAGAGCCAGGTTTTACTGCACAGATGACCTAGAATTAGGGTTTTGGTTTCAGAGGCCATAACTTCAAATTGGTCATTCTTGTTTCAATTGGTCTCTATATTTTATGAGGATCATTCATATCAATTTTCATGAAGAATTTCAATGGGGAAGGCATCTGATCAAGAGATGACTTCTTGAGCAAGTCAGTGCAAAATCAGGGCATCTGAGGCCCCCAATCACCCAACCAAAGGGGTTTCTCCATCATTTTGAATGTGTATGATCTTTATTTGATCATAGAAGATGTTAGAAGTTCACAAAATTGAAGAATTTCATGCCATTTTCAAAGTTGCCATTTTGGGAAAGTGACTTATAATGCAAACTTGCCATTTTGGGAAAGTTTTTCAACCTCCTCTTTTTGATTCAAAAATGCTTCAAATGAAAAGTCTTTGGTCATGAAAGTTGTAGATTGGATCCTCCCATTTTCAAAAAGTACAAAAACTCATTCTAATTCATTTTAGATCAAAAGTTATGGCTTGTCAAAGTTGGGAAAAATCACTTATTTTTCACTTTGGCACCAAAGAGGGAAACTTGCAAATTCACATGCCAAGCATTTCTATGACTTCAAAATGACTTCTAAGCATCACATAAACATAACACATGACCTAAACTTCATAATGGCCCAAAGAATCATTCATTTTCATGCCTTTATCATTAAGAAATCCAAAAAGGGGCCAAAACTCTATGAATTTGCAAAATGACTCAAAACTTCTCATCCACTTGCCTCAATTCACAAAATCTGATTTCATGATACTCCTTGAATCCAGCTGCAGCAGATATGCCTTTGTCCTAGGCCTGAAACAGCCCATACCTCAAAGGACACATAGCCATGACTTTTTGCAAAACAAGCCATACCAATCATCATAGCCCACAACAACTCTCTGACCTATCACAGCTTGATATGTGGACCAAATGGAACTCAAAACACACAAGAAGAAAGCCTGAAACCACAACATCACCATAGCTCACAAAAATCCCTCCTTTTGCATTTTCTATCGAATCTCTCAAATCAGCAACTCAAACTTAAAACTTCTTCCACCATTCATCTTAGAATGCATCACTGATCACAAACCACCCTTTACTTTGCCTTAAAAGCCATCACACACCAAATACGATTTTTCTCCCTTTTGAACTGAACTGAATCAATCTCCCAAAACAGCCATAAGAAACTCCAAACAAGCTTTGCAAACTCTTGAGGGAAGTCAGTAGAGGTGATTGGAAGCAAGGAACTGGCCAGAAAGCTCCAAAAGCAAAAGTTCGATCTCAGGTATCCTCTTGAAACTTTTTTTCCAGAACTTGTTTCTTTAGTTATAGAATGGTAGAGTATGTTCCACTGGTCACAATGAACCTTGAATGATGAAAAATGGTTGAGTTTTGAGGGTGTATGCGTGTTCTGAAATTTTGTTCAGTTTTAGGTTTTTTGTTCTAATCTTGTTGTTGATAAAAAATAAATGAAGTTTGGTGCTGGATTCTTGTTCTATGGGGTTTGGGATTTCTGGAGATTTGGGGGGTCTGATTTGGCCTAGGGAGTGTTTTAGAGAAATCTCAGGGGAGAGGTGGCCGGAAAAGATGACCGGAGGTCATTTCCGGCCACCTGAGAGTCATTAATGTGTTAATCTGGATTAGGGTTTGATTTGAATGTAGAGCATACGATTTCATTTCCCGCGCGTGTCCAATGGCCCAGATTGTCCCACTTAACCCTAATTTCCAATTAATTAAGTTAACCAGGATTAATTAATTATTTAATTGAGATTTATTCAGTTTGAATTGCAGCCACTAGATCACGCGCATAGTCAACTCCCGCGTCTCAGCTTTGAATCTTGGCCCTCAGATCAGCATACTTCCCATTTATATCAATTTAAATTTCCTTTTAATCCCATTTTCTTTGTCATTTAATTTAAAATACTTAGAAAAATTATAAAAATATTTCCTTCTGCACTTTTATTCCAAATATTTTTCCCCACCCAAAAACAATTTTTATTTTATTTTTTGCATAATTTTCATAGTTTAAAAATATTTAAATGTTTATTTTAATTAGTTAATGGAAATTAATTAATTAAAAATGCATTTAGGTATTTAAAAATCACCAAAAAATTCACATTGCATTTTGATACATTTAGAAACATTATCAAACTCTTCAAACAAATTTCTTTTTGATTCTTGACCTGTTTTGACATTTTTCATTGGAATTAAAGTTGTTAAAAGGCAATATTTTTGTTCTAACTTAGAAAAATTCATTCTACCTAACCATGAAGAGTTTGATGATGGTTCTTATTGCAATGCATCCTTCATATCATGTAGTTTCTAGGGTAAAATTGGTTTGAATTTATCTTTCATTTTCAATTTGATAAGCATTTTCCCTTTTGAAGTGCCTTAAAACCCTAGTTGACTTGAGAAAATCATAACTCACATTAGGTTAAGACTTAGGTCTCCTCCTTTGGGTAGTGAACTTGTGTAGGGTTAGGGTTCCTTTGTTCCCATTTTCAATTTTTTTATCTTGTCATTTGCTTCTGATTTTGAATTTTTGCATTGCATATTGTGTATATACCCTAATTCTTGCCTTCCTTTGCATCCATCTTCCATATGCCTGCATTCATAAACTTACCATGACATTTTGTGCATCCACATGACATATAAGACATCTTAGGACATATTAGAGTCATGTTTGATCATTGCATCCTTCATTTTCCATGTTATGCATTCATTCCATTTCATAAACTTTCATGTACTTTCATGGTTCAAAGCATGCTTCATTTGCATCCACATCCTTGTGTGATCATCCACAATTCTTGACATGTGTTTGCATTCTCTCTTAGCATCATTAACATCATGTTTATGCTTCTGACTTTGGTTTGCACCATTGCATTTCATCTCATTTTCATGTCATTTCATTTTCTTGTTGCTAACTTTTCAGGTGGTAAGTCATTGAGAAGTGAATTTGCCTTCACTTCTCATAACCTCTTCTCATCTCTTTTGTGCATCATTGCTGCATTATATCTTGTGTTTTAGAGTGAGCTTTCTCATTCATGTCTCCCTCTCATCTTCTTCCTTCAACCAACTTGCCTTCATAAGTGAAGCAAGTTGTCTTGCTTCTTTCTGTTTCTCTTCCTTTCATCAGCTTCTTTCCTGGTGGCTTCTCTCCTGAAGATCTTTGGAAAGCCTCATAAACCCTAGGGACAACCAATCATGATAACAATTAGGGTTTGATTAGTCCCCCCATTAGTTTTACCTTTGTGTCACCTTTGATTCTTCTCTTCTCATCTCATAATCAAGGACTAAACCTTAAAGGTCTTAAGGCTTTGTGATTAAGCTTATGCCTGTATCCTTCTATTAGGATGGAGTGTATAACTTTAATCCTAAGTGTTAAACCCTTAATGTGTTTAAATCCTTTAATCAATCCATCTAATAATCACTAATACATCAAGCTTGTAACTTGGGCCTTGCATTAGGGTTCTAATTCTTCCTTAATTGGTTAAGAAAAACTAACCCTAATGTTAATGGACAAGTCCCCCTCAAGTTGTCTTACAAACCATAAAATCCATTTCTTAATCCTATCATTAACTAAAATCCACTTTAATAAAGGCTTTGTTTTGTCATGAGGTTAACCCCTAATCATGGATTAAGTTGAGGAGCCTTTCTCAGCTTAAATGTTCTCATCTATTATCCTTCTATTAGGATGGTGTAATGGGTCCATTAAATCCTTGATTATGGCTTAAACTCATTACTTAACACTAAACAAAAACAACAAAAAACATCTAAATAAATACAAGTAGGTTAACGATCTTAATCCTACATCATGGTGATTAAGTGCGAGGTGTTTACTTCATACTTAAGGTTTTCTCATTACCCCTAATTAGAGGGAGGATGTGATGAGTTTACTAACCCTTGGTTTAGGCTTAAGCTCATTTTCTTATGACAAACTTCAAAAAGTAATAAAAGCCTGAAAACACAAAAACAAACAATAATCGTCTCCTCCGGGATTCTTTTCTCACCATCTTCACTCACAAACGAGAGCTTGCTTCTTCCGTCTAATGCAAGACAGTTTGCACCTGAGCCAGACAGGTCATACACTTGAGCATAGACAAGTAAGAAGTTCACAAGTCAATTTATATTTCAGTCTCTTATAGTCGAACTACGGTGTTCTGACTTCCTCATTGCACGAGAGGATACGTAGGCATAACTTAACAGTTATCGAACAAAAGTCTCTATATATTCCCCCTCTTCCAGCATTAATCTTTTAAGCCTCATTGTCTTGAGCATTGCACTCCTGTTCTTACACTGACACTTCTCTTATCCACTTCACATTTCCTTTTACACTGACACTTGCATTCTTTCCAGCTTTGATACACAGATTGCACTGACACTACCCCTTTAAAACACAAATCTTATAAGCGTGGATCCCGTCGAGTACGACAGACAATCTGGGTGCTAATACCTTCCCAGGTTGTAACCAACCCCCTTTCTCAGTTTCTCTGGTTCACGACCGTCTTATCCATATTCTCTTAGGTTTATGCAGCATTACCTTTCCTTCGGGATAAAAATGCCTAGCTGGCGACTCTATTCATTCCTTCTCTTTTCGCCGACCATTCACGTCTGTACCCCTCTTGACCTAGGTGTCATCAGGTGGGAGAGACACTAAGGAACAAATCCCACCCCTTACAATGGCCAGAAACACAACACACAAGAACCTCATTTTCTGATACACTAGAACTGAAGCTTACAAAATAGCCAATTTAAACTCCATTCAAGCTTGCCATTAGCACAAGGGGGACCAGTGGAGGTGGTTTGCACAAAGGAAAGGCTCAGAAAGCTCATCTTTGAAGGTCTCCAGCTCAGGAATAGCTCAAGCACTTTTTTCTTAGAACTTGATTTTCTTGTTACAAAATGAATCTACATGTTGCACTGATCATCTAGATATGTTTAGATTTGAAAATGAGCAAGAAATGATCATTTTATGTTGTTCTGAAAGTTTACCCGTGTTTTGATTTTTGCTTCGATTCTCTTGATTAAAGTGTTATAAATGTTGTTTGATTGTTGATTTGTGTTCCATGAAGTGTGGGGAGTATTTTTGGGCAGTTGTTATGGTGTTTAGTGACATAGGGAAGAAGATAGGGTTTTGGTTGGTCGGAGAAGATGACCGGAGCACTGTTTCGGTCACCTGAAGGTAATTAGGGTTAATTAAGTTTAGGATTTCCAGATTTAATGTGGGCCATTGGATTCTGATTAGTTTAAGGATTGGACGGTCCGGATAATTCATTAGCCCTAATTTCATTTTAATTAATTAAAACATAATTAATTAAGTCAGATTTAATGTGAGCCATTGGATTACGCGCGTTTAGGAGATTTAAACCTGGACCCTAGGATGAACATACTCCTAGTCAAGCTGACTTGCACCCTCAACCCTTGATCTGTCTTCCATGCAATCTGAGCCTTTCATTTTAATTACTTTTCATTTTATTTTCATTTATTTCATTTTGTTTTCTTTTATTTATTAAAAAAAGCAAAACACTTTTAAAAATTCTGATTTTTTGCACTCTCTTAATTTAAAAACCCAAAAATATTTTTATTTTCAATTTTTGCATTTAAAAATTATTTTTAAATCATTTAATTGTATTATTTAATTAATTCATTCATTTTAATTAATTAAAAATACTTTTAGGTATTTAAAAATAACCAAAAAAATCATGAAGCATCCTTGAACATTATTTTCAATTTACAAACTCATTTCACTCATTTATTTTAGGTTTTGGTTCTATCTTGAGAATTAAACTTGAATTAGGGTTTTCAAAATCCCCTTTTTCACAACCTAACTTCTAAAATTCACTTCTGATCAATAAGAATGAGTTTGTACTTGGTTCTTTTTGCATTTTTTTACATGTTGCATCTAGTATCTAGGACATTTAAATCATATTTTTGCATTGCATTTTCAATTTGATATGCATTTTTCTTTGAGAGGTACCCAAAACCCTAGCCTAACTTAGAAGAACCATAACTTGACTTTGGTATAGCTTCTGACCTCCATCATCGGGTAGTGTTCTTGTTTGTGTTTAGGGTTTGCTTGGTAGCAACTTAAAATTTTTATCATGTGTTTTGCTTCTGTTTTGATCATGAACATCTCATGCATTCTAAAAACCCTAATTTGCCATGTATACTTGCATTCATCTTTGCATATCCTCATTATATGAACTTGTCATGACATCTCATGCATTTGTATGTCATCTTAGACACCTTAGGTCACGATAGAACATTGGTTGATCATTGTTACATTCATTTGGTATGCTCTGCATGCATTACATCTTATGTATGTTCATGTATTTTCAAGCTTCTAACATGCTTGTTTTTGCATCCAACACTTGTATGATCATACATATGCATTGTACTTGACTTTTCATATTCTCATGACATATTTTCATCATGTGTTCTCTTCTGGTTTGGATCATTGCACCTTTATTTGTTTCATTTCATCTTATTTCATACCTTATGCATTCATACTAACACTTTTAGGTGCTTTAGGTAAGTTGATCAGGATGTGGATTTGCATCCACATCCAACCTCTTGTTATCCTTTCATATGCATATTCACCTGTCTTTGAAGTGAATTTGATTCACTTGTCTTCTCTCTTGCTCTTATCCCACTCTTAGGTTACTTAACTTCTTCAGGAAGTAAGTAACTTATTCTTCTATCTCCTTCCTTTTTCATCTGCTTCTCCTTCCTTGGTGGCCAATCTGAAGACTTTATTTATGCCTCACAAACCATAGGAATTACCAAGCATGATAATTTTAGGGTTGTGAATAAGTCCCCCTTAGTTTTTTTACCTTTTGAGTCTCCTTGAGTCTCTGCTTCTCATCTCAATAACAAAGGCTAAACAGCTAAAGTTTTGGGGCTCTATATTAGGGTTATGTCTGTATCCTTATCTTAGGATGGAGTGTATAATTGTAATACTTAATGTTAAACCTTTAAGTTGGTTTGACCTTCTAATAAAAACACCTAATAATTATCAACACTTAATCTTTTAACTTGGGCCTTATATTAGGGTTACATCTCTGCCTCTGGGTCAGAGGGACTAACCCTAGTGTTTAATGGACAAGTCCCCTTCAGGTTTAGTCTTACAAACATAAAATTCACTTCTTAATCTAACCTCTAATCAAAATCCACTTTAATAAAGGTTTGTTATATAATGATTTTAATCCCTGACCATGGATTAAGTTGAGGTATCTTCCTCATCTTAAGTTTCCTCATCTATCATCCTTCTCTTAGGATGGTGTAATGAGTTCACTAATCCCTGATTAGAGATTAAACTCATTTCTTAACACAAAACAAAAGTCCAAAAAAATACTTGATAATTACAAGTAGGTTAATGATCTTAATCCTGTATCATTAGGGTAATTAAGTTGGGATATTCATCTCACACTTAAGTAGACTCATTATCCCTAGTCAGGGGTGATATAATGAGTTTACGACCCTTGATTAAGGCTTAAGCTCATTATCCTATGCAAATCACCAAAAGTAATAAAAAACTGAAAACACAAAAACTAACAATAAACGTCTCCTCCGGGATTCTTTTCTCATCACACTCACTCTGAAAGCAACAACTCGCTTCTCCCGTCTAATGCAAGATAGTTAGCACTCGAGCCAGACGAGTCATACACTTGAGCATGGACAAGCAAGTAGTTCACATCAAAACATTTAAGTCTCTTTGAGTCGAACTACGGTGTTCTGACTTCCTCATTGCACGAGAGGATAAGTAGGTATAACTTAACGGTTATTGAACAAAAGTCCCCAGGTCTCCCCCCTTTTCTCCTTCTAGCTTTCTTCTCTTAACTGTAGTTTGAACTCCTGTTCTTTTTGCACTGTCACTTTGCACATCCATCTCTTTTATACACTGTTAGCACGTACACTCCCCCTTTTTTAAAGCACAATTAGATAAGCGTGGATCCCTTCGAGTACGACGGACGATCTGGGTGCTAATACCTTCCCAGGTCGTAACCAACCCCCTTACCCAGTCTCTTTGGTTCGCAACCGTCTTATCCATATCATTCTAGGTTTATGCAGCATTATCTTTCCTTTGGTATAAAAATGCCTAGCTGGAGACTCTATTCAACCTCAACCTTCACCATCTGACCGCTCTCGCCGACAGTTCGCGTTTGCACCGGGACGAAAGTTCGGGGAGCGACAAATTGGTGACTCTACTGGGGACTTTGTAACCGGAGCTTATGAGTGTTTGAGGGTTTCTCCTAGCGCTTGTTTGATTTGTGTTTACAAGAGTGTTATGTGCTATATGTGTTTATGTGTTTTTTATTTATTTATCACTTTCTGTATAGCTTTATTTATTGCTTTCGTTTATCGCTTTCATTTACTGCTTTTCGCATTTCATTATTATTATTATCATATCACTTTGCTGGATTGTTGTTACCTTTGTGGGTGGGGTATTCCAGTAAGAAAGGCTCAATATAAAGGCCTGAGTGACACATAAGATTAAAGTGTTTTCATATTCTTTCCCATTCCATTTCGGTCTGGTTCGGGAATATGAAAACACGGTTCAGACATGGGTTTCCTTTTGAGAACTTTGTGCTACGGATCTCCTATAGTGCAAGAGCTATATGGGAAGTCTGCTAACCTAATTAATCAAATCTTACTAAACCTAATTAATCAATTAATTAATTCAGATTAGGGTTTTAAACACTCAATCCAGACCATCCAAACGCGCGGGCAACAAGATCCTACGGTCTCAATTCAAATTAGCCCTAATTACATTGATTATGCCCTAATTGCTCTCAGGTGACCGGAACAGTGTTCCGGTCATCTTCTTCGGCCATCCACTTTTGCAAACTCACTCAATTCGTAAAATAAACTCACCAAGCTCTCTAGAAATGATCCCTAACTCATTCTAAACAAGATTCAGCAAGCAAAAATCATTTATTTCACATGAACATCAATATTCGAAGCAAAACGGAAAATTACTCAGAAATTTCAGAAGCTTCATACATGCTTAATACTCAATCATTTTCAAAACCAAAAGGTGTAGTGTGATCAGTGAAGCATGGAGAACAATCTGAGAACTTAAAAAGTCATTTCTGGAAAATTTGTTCTTGAAGTTACCTGAAATGGAGCTTTCGAAAATGGCACTATCCGGGCTTTCCTTTGGTGCTTTCTCACTCCTCTTGACTCCCTCTTGCTTCTGGAATGCTTTGCTGAAGTGTTTGTGACCTCCTTTTGAAGTTTGATGAAGTTCAGTTCAAAGGGGGAGAAAATCGTGTTTTGTGTATGATGGCTTTTAGGGGAAAATGAAGGGTGGGAAATGATCAGTGATTGATGCTGAGATGAATGGTGGTGTTGGTTTGAAGAATGAATGGCTGAATTGTGAGATTCGATAGAAAATGCAAAGAGGGAGGATTTTGTGAATGCTGAGTTAGGTAGAGTTCAGGCTTGGTTCTGGTTGTTTTGGCTTGCTTTTGATTAGTATAAACAAAAGCAATTGGTTCAGAGAGTGGTTGTGGCATAGTGTGATTGGTATGGGTGAAAATGCACAAAGTCAAGGTTATGTATCCTTTGAGGTATGGGCTGTTTCAGGCCAAGGACAAGGGGGTGTCTGGCGCAGCTTGATTCAAGGAGGTCCATAGAAATCAGTTTGAGGCAATTTGGCAAGCTTGTGGGAAGTTGTGCGGGATTTGCAATTTTGTGAACTTTTGCCCCTTTTGGAATTTCTTCATGTGCAAGTTATGAAATCTTGGGATTCTTGGGCCAATTCTGAGTTTTAAGTCATGTGTTATGATGTTATGATGTGTAGAAGTCACTTTGAAGTCATAAAATGGTTTGGCATGAGGTTTTGCAAAAAATCCCTTTTGGCATGAAACATGAAATTATGTGATTTTTGCCAACTTTGGAAAGCCATAACTTGAGTTCCAAAATGAATTAGATCTTGTACTTGTACTTTTTGAAAATGGAATGATCCAATCTACAACTTTCATGACCAAGAATTTTTTATTTGAAGCATTTTTGGTTAAGAAAGAGGAGGTTGAAAAACTTTCCCAAAATGGAAAGTTTACATTACAAGTCATTTCCATATATGGAAACTTTTGATCTAGCCCTTTTTTCTTCAAATTTGTGAACTTCTAAACACTTCAATGATAAAACAAAGACCATGTAACTTCATTTTGATAAAAAATTCATTTTGGGTCCATTGATGGGGGCCTTAGATGTCCTGATTTGGCTCTGACTTGCTCAAGAAGTTATCCAGTGATCAGATGATTTCCACAATGAATTTTTCCATAAAACTTGGTATGCATGATCCTTATAACATATTGGGACCAATAGAAACAAGAATGACCATAAAATTTGGAGTTATGGCCTCTGAAACCAAAACTCTAATTTTAGGTCATATGTGCAGTTAAACCTGGCTCTGCTTCCATGCCCTGCCAGTTCTTGTGATTTTCTGACTTCCTTGATCTTGGGAGGATATAATATGATGATTGAATATACATGGACCCTATTGAGATGATTGGAGACCTTTGGAGTGGCTCGGGAGGATCTTGGATTGCTCAGATCACAAACCCTAGATGCAGATGACTTTGAACCAATGCAGTGAAGCAAAAATGCAATATGATATGATATGATTGAACTTATGCAAAGATGGAAGATCACAAGCCATGGTGTGAACTTAGTGAGGGAAAATTTGGGGTGCTTACAACTGCCCCTATTCAAACATGAGTTAGCTGTACAGGATGTAAGCGACGACTTAACAAGCATACGAGATAACTTATGGTTGAATACCAAAGACAGTCCAAAATTTGCACTCACTGGGTGAAGAAGAAAAGGGATATAGATTCTAAAAGGCGGTTAAAGTATGATTATAAAGTGCGGGCGATGGAGGACGACCATCGAGCAGAGGACGACTTCTAGGGATAAAGTAATGACGGGGATGGTCGACATGCTGGGGGAATAAAGAGATTATGATGGGGACGACCATCAAGCAAAGAACAAGATTCTCTAGGAATAAAAGGTGAAGGAAATGATGGGGACGGCCATCAGGTTCAAAGCATAAATGAAATAAATGATGAGGTACGGTCATCAAAGGTGAAGGACGATCACCTAGCAGGGGACGGCTGCTCTGTTGGGGATAAGGATGAGGGACGATCTTCCAAGGTGAAGGACGATCACCTGGCAAGGTACGGTTGCCGAAAGTATCACGACATAGGACGAATGTCGGATAGAAAAGATCGACGATGGGGACGGCCATCGGATAAGCATGATGAAAGACGATCATCAAGAGGTGAAGGACGATCACCTAAAAGGGTACGGCTGCTCTCGGGGTTGATCCTGACATAGGACGAATGTCAGATAACAAGATCAACGATAGGGACGGCCATCAGATAAAATGATGAAGGACTTTCATCAAAAGGTGAAGGACGATCACCTAGCAGGGTACGACTGCTAAAATATCACGACATAGGACGAATGTCGGATAGAAAAAGGGTTCCAATAATGGAGACTTCGCTGGGGGAATGATGAGGGACGGTCATCATAGGGTGAAGGACGATCCCCTAGCAGGGTATGGCTGCCGAAAGTATCATGACATAGGACGAATGTCAGATAGAAAAGGAATAATTTACTGGGATTTGCTGGGGACCCTTCTGGGAAATGGTAGACACAGACGAGTGTCTACATTCAAGAAAGGAAAGGTATAAGTTTTTGACGCCGTGTATTGATTAAGGATGCGGATGAGCATCCTTAAGATTATGATACAGACGAGTATCAGTAGAAACATACGCTGACGCATGTTCAAAGATGATGATACAAATGAGTATCAACTGGTTAACAAAGAACACGTACATGTATTGAATCTGGGGAGAGATAAGTGGTGTATACAAGATACAGACGTGTATCTGTATGAGTGAAAAATAAGCATGAGTGAGACACAGATGAGTGTTCAGCTTGCTGGGGAGAGTATGACACGAACGAGTATCATAAGAGAAAGTATATAAGTTATGAACTTATAAGTTTAAAAGATATCTGGTGATCTGTGGGGATGAGGTGACACGGACGGGTGTCGAAAGATGCATTATAAATGAGTGTTTTGGTTTACAATAAGTGTTTAGGAAAACATGCTGGGGAAGGGTGACACAGACGAGTGTCAAAGGAGTGTATAGATATCTGTTTGTGGTTTATATCTGCAGGGGAATGATGTGACACTGACGCGTGTCGGGTAAGTATACATTATTATGTGTTAGTGAGTGCAAAGGGGACGCTTCGGTTTTCTGCTGGGACTGTGAGTCCTTGTATACATTGCTGACGGAATGTTGGTATATACAGGTGTTGATTCAAAACACGACTTGTGATTATGCAATATGTTTGATTTTTGCCGTAATGCTCCGTATTGGACGGAATTCTACGCTCTGAGGGATAAATGATGCGAATGCTATGATTATTCAAAGATACCGATCCGAGACTTGGATCCCGCTGCTGTGAAGATCTCTTGATTGATTGGCTTGAAAGAAAAAACCCAGCTGGGGATGAGATCAGTGGTAGATCTAATACAGATGATTCTGCTTGGGAAAATAAGCCACTGATAGACCAATCTTGGTAATGAGGAACCCAGCTGGGAGCTATGGAAGCTTTCGTCGCTTTGTTGTGAGGGATTTTCAGACATTGCTCTTCCGGGAGAGGCTGGAGCTCTATGGGGAGATGGTTCCTGTCTAGCACTCGGCTGGGGAGAAACAATCACTGAATGATTTTTCTTGAGATTTTTGTAGGGATCCTGCTAAGGATGATAATATCTTGACAACTCAGCTGGGGAAATGAACACCTTCTGATGCTGCTCTGAAGAGAGTGCTGGAGAAGTGATGCCTGGCAGCTCTGATGGGGAGAAAGCAACTCTGGTGCTGTTTGGAAGATGTGCTAAGGAAATAATGATTTGGCAGCTTGCTGGGGAAAACCTGTCATGCCCCATGTTGCATTCTGAATACCTGCAATCCTGTCAAGACAAAGAAACGCACAAGTACCCCGAGGTATCCCTTACTGGATTCCGTCATAGGATTTAGACACTCCCGGGAGTAAGTAATATATTTCCTGCAAGCATGTGATTAGAAAAGCACATATGTTTTTATGCAACCATTTTATCAAGGATATCGGACATTTTTGCAAATGAAATAAATAATAAAAAAAATGTACAAGACGAAGTGTGACTGAAAATCTGATTTTATTAATTTGCGTGCCCTGAATTGGCAAGTACAGTCAAAGAAACAAATCCCCTGAAATGAGGAGATTGTTACAAATTGAGAAAAATGTAAGTGCTGGCAATGTTGATGAGGCTTCAGTGAGCTTCCCTTTTGCTATGACTCGTATGACATTGACGTTCTTCTCATCTTGCTTTCTGAAGAAGGTTGATTCTGACCGATGCTTGAACCTTTCGAAGCTTGCCATGTTGTGAATGATACAGACGAATTCAGAATGCAGTTGTTCGCTTATTCCCTTATTTTGCGTGGATCACCCTTTCGGGTTTTCAATCCACCGGGATACCCATTTTTGCCTGAGCTGTCTAATGCGGCTTTTCAACTCAGCGGGTGTTCATTTTTTTTTCCTTATTTTTGCCCGAGTCTTTTATTTTGTTTTTGACTCGCCTGGATGCCCTATTTTTGCCTGGACTTACATTCTGTTTTTATGTCCAGCGGGTCATTTTATGCGAAGTATTTTTTAACTACATCTGAGGAAACTTTCTTTACTATGAATGGGCCATCATAATTCGGAGCCCACTTGCCACTGTGGTCTGTATGAGGAGGAAGGAGTCTTTTCAGCACAAGATATCCTACTTTGTATTCCCGAAGCCTAACTTTCTGATCGAAGGCTTTCTTCATTCTCTTTTGATATAACTGCCCATGATAGATTGCAGTTAATCTCTTTTCTTCGATCAGATTCAGTTGATCGTACCGAGAACGGACCCATTCTGCTTCATTCAACTTGACATCCATCAGTACCCGCAACGAGGGTAATTCAACTTCAACAGGTAGGACTGCATCCATACCATACACAAGCTGATACGGTGTTGCCCCAGTAGACGTTTTGATTGATGTACGGTACCCATGCAAGGCAAATGGTAGCATTTCATGCCAGTCTTTGTAGGTGACCACCATCTTTTGCACAATATTCTTAATGTTCTTTAGCTGCCTCAATCAGCGCCATTCAACTTTGGCCTGTAAGGAGAAGAATTGTGATGTTGGATTTTGAAATCCCGACACAGTTCGGCCATCATTTTATTGTTCAAATTGGAACCATTATCAGTAAAGATTCGCTTGGGCACTCCATACCGACAGATGATGTCTCTCTTTAGAAATTGGGCTACCACTTGCCTGGTGACATTTGCATACGAAGCTGCTTCAACCCACTTGGTAAAATAGTCAATGGCTACCAGGATGAATCTATGGCCATTTGAAGCAGTCGGTTCAATATTCCCAATAATGTCAATGCCCCACATGGCAAAGGGCTAAGGTGAAGACATCACATTAAAAGGATTCAGAGGCACATGCACTTTGTCTGCATAAATCTGGCATTTGTGGCACTTTCTGGCATAAGCACAACAGTCTGCATCCATTGTGATCCAGTAGTAACCTGACCGTAGAAATTTCTTAGCCATTGCATGTCCTCTAGCATGGGTACCGAAAGATCCTTAATGCACCTAGTGCATCAGCAAGTCTGCTTCTTCCTTATCAACACATCTGAGAAGTACCATGTCAAAGTTGCGCTTGTACAAGGAGCCATCAGCATTCAGGAAGAAACTACCAGCCAACCTTCTTAATGTCTTCTTATCATTGGAAGATGCCCCAGATGGGTATGTTTGATCCTCCAAGAAGCATATGATGTCGTAGAACCAAGGCTTATCATCTTTAGCAAGGTCCGCTGAGAATACGTATGCTGGTCTGTCAAGTCGGGATACTGAAATCCGAGGCACAAAGTTGACAGCTTGGACTTTGATCATGGATGAAATAGTAGCCAGAGCATCTGCAAACTGATTTTCATCTCGAGGGATATACTCAAGCTTGACTATTGTGAAGAAAGTCAGTAATCTCCTCATATAATCCCGGTATGGAATTATATGCTCCTGATGAGTGTACCATTTGTCGTTGGTTTGATTGATTACCAGAGCTGAATCTCCGAACACAGTTAAAGTCTTGATCCTGAGGTCAATGGCTTCCTCAAGACCCATGATGCAAGCTTCGTATTCAGCTTCGTTGTTAGTGCTGTTAAAGGTGAGTTTTGCTGAGAAAGGCATGTGAACTCCTTTAGGTGTAATGAGTACTGTACCAACACCATGACCATTCATATTAACAGCCCCATCAAACATCATTGTCCATTCTTCTTCTGGGTTAGGCCCTTCAGTGTGAACAGGCTCTTCATGATCTTTTGCTTTTATGAACATGATGTCTTCATCAGGGAAGTCAAATCTCATAGGCTGGTAATCATCAATGGGTTGCTCAGCAAGATAATCAGACAGTACTACCTTTGATGGCTTTCTGAGATGTGTACTGAATGTCATATTCTGTGAGAATCATTTGCCATCTTGCAACCCGTCCGGTAAGTGCTGGCTTCTCAAATATGTACTTGACTGGATCCATCTTTGAGATCAATAAGGTAGTTTGGGTCAACATATACTGCCTTAGTCGGCGAGCAGCCCACGCTAAAGCACAACAAGTTTTCTCGAGCAGTGAATAACGTTGTTCACAGTCGCTAACTTTTTGCTTAGGTAGAATATTGCATACTCTTTTCGACCAGACTCGTCATGTTGGCCCAGCACACACCCCATTGGAGGCATAAGGATTGGAGGTCTTCCTTCAACTGGAGGCATAAGGATTGGAGGTTCTTTTAAGTACTCCTTGATTTTGTCAAAAGCCCTCTGGCAGTCTTCATTCCACCTGACCGCTTGTTCTTTTCTTAACAATTTGAACAAGGGCTCACAAGTTGCAGTAAGGTGAGATATGAACCTTGAAATGTAGTTCAATCTACCTAGAAACCCCCGAACATCTTTTTTTGTCTTTGGTGCAGGCATCTCTTGAATGGCTTTGAATTTGTCAGGGTCAACTTCAATTCCCTTTTCACTTACAATAAATCCCAGCAGTTTACCGGATCGTACCCCGAATGTGCACTTGTTGGGGTTAAGCTTCAATTGGTACTTCCTCAGATGCTTGAACAGCTTCAACAGATTTACCAGATGGTCTTCTTCTGTGAGGGACTTGGCAATCATGTCATCCACATAACATTCAATTTCTTTGTGGATCATGTCGTGGAATAATGTTACCATAGCCCGTTGATAAGTGGCACCAGCATTCTTCAGTCCAAATGACATTACCTTATAACAGAATGTGCCCCAGGGTGTGATGAAAGTTGTCTTCTCCATGTCTTCAAGTCACATCTTGATCTGATTATATCCTGAAAATCCATACATGAAGGAGAATACCGAGAACTGAGCCGTATTGTCGACCAATACATCAATGTGAGGTAATGGGAAGTTATCCTTCGGGCTAGCTCTATTCAGATCCCGGTAATCCACACACATCCGCACTTTGCCATCCTTTTTAGGCACTGGTACAATGTTAACAACCCACGGCGGGTAACTAGTTACAGCAAGGAAACCGACGTCCCACTGTTTTTGCACCTCTTCTTTTATCTTCATGGCCATATCCGGACGAGTACGACGTAACTTCTGTTTTACTGGAGGACAATCTTCCTTTAGTGGCAGCTTGTGCATAACAATGTCGGTATCCAGACCTGGCATATCTTGATAAGACCAAGAGAAAACATCAACATACTCCCGAAGCATGTCAATAAGTTGTTCCTTCACTGAATCTTGCAGGCGGTCCCCGATCTTCACTTCCTTCAAGTCTTGTTTGGTACCAAGATTAACTGTCTCAACTTCCTCCCGATGAGGAGTGATAACCTTCTCCTCTTGCCTTAACAATCTGGCTAGCTCTTCAGGTAGCTCATAATCTTCTTCAACCCCTTCATCGGCTTGATTAATCGGATTGTCGAAGTCATACGAAGTCATAGCAGTGTCGTTGTCGGTGTAGTCTTTAGGGCACTTTCTGCAAGGGTTTAGATTGGTTCATTTTAGTGATCTGTTTTATCTTTTTAGAAAAAGTGAAAATGAGGTTATTATTTTGAAAAACATTGCCATTTTATTTTTGTACAAAAATTGAAAAATGAAAAACAGTGAGCGAAAGAAAAAAAAGAGACTCATTTGCAAAAGATGTCCTGATATTTTCATTAATTGATCGTTTGCACAAAATACAAGACGACCCGATTACAAAATGAGCCCTGACATCTTGGGCAAGATGCAGGACTTGATGCATGCTTAAAGACAGGAAATAATAATTACTCTACCGGAGTAACTCTTATAATTTCCTAGGAAGACCAGTTTGAGACTAGGTTCCCCGGGATCCTTGGACGTATCCAGTTTTCCAGGTTGCGTTCGTCTTCTTCCTCTTCTTCCAGACTGTTCACAGCATCCGGGGTAAGCATTCCCCCGTTGACAAATTTGGGCTCTGTTGCAACCTCCGGTTGATCTTGTCGAGTTGGTCTGTAACCCAACCCGAATCTATCTTCTTTCTTCTCAACTGGAAGCAGCTTGCCCCAGCCTTTAGCGGTACCCTCCTCAACAACCTTTCGGGCCTGTTGATATGATGTGATGGAAGTCCCAGACACAACAGATACTTCATTGATGTTAAGGGCCTCAAACCCTTGACTCATGGTCTCATGGATTTCCCCATCCATTTCTATGTATTTGTACGTAGCCAGCTGGCTAACAAAGATATCTTCTTCCCCCACAGATGGTGATGATTTGGCCCTCCCACTCGAATTTTAACTTCTGGTGAAGGGTAGACATAACAGCGCCAACGACGTGGATCCAGGGTCTACCCAACAAACAGCTGTAGGCCGGCTATATGTCCATCACAAAGAAAGTAGTTTTAAAGGTCTGCGGGCCAATCAACAAAGGTAGATCGATCTCTCCAAGCACCGATCGTTTAGAGCCATCAAATGCTCTCACTACCAAATTACTCGGGCGCAATGCCAAGCCATCATACTCCAACTTAACCAGGGCTTTCTTTGGGAGGACATTGAGTGAAGACCCAGTGTCCACCAGTACGTGAGAAAGAACAACACCCTTTCATTCCAAGGTGATGTGTAAAGCCTTGTTATGGTTGCGCCCCTCCGTTGTTAAATCAGCATTTGTAAAGCCCAGTCCATGACTGGTGTTGACATTTGCAACCAAAATTTCTAACTGATTAACAGTAATCTCCTCTGGCACGTATGCTGCGTGCAGGACTTTCAACAATGCATTCCTGTGAGCTTCGGAACACATTAGCAATGATAATATAGAGATCTTGGAAGGGGTTTGGTGAAGCTGGTCCACCACCTTGTAATAACTCCTTTTTATTATTCTCATGAACTCGTCTACATCTTGTTCAAAAGACGTCTTCTGAGTTTCTTTAGCAGGAGGCTCTTCAGATACCACATTCTTCCCTTTTGCCTTAGTAGCAGCTTCTGCTTCAACATTAGGTCTTGGTGTTTGTGAGGCAAAAAGGAGTCCGCTTCTGGTGAAGCCTCCGCCTCCCCCAACATTTTCAATTTGTGGTGAAGAGGTTGATGAATTCAGAGTGATTTTCTTCCCATTGCAGTAGAGATCAGAGCCGTAGTGCCAAGGTATGGCATTACTGCTTTCATAAGGAACAGGCCCAGGTACCGTAATAGTAACTGGACTGATCGCTGCAGCGGAAGGAACTGTGATGGTGTGCGGATCTTAGTAAATCGTGACTGGAGATCTGGCGGGAGGTGCTGCAGTTTGTTGTTGGAAATTGTTGTTGTTGTGAACATTTGCTGGGTCTTAATAGATTGTGACCGTTGAGACATCTTCATTAATGTTTGTTGGCGTTGTAGAAGATTCCGTTGACAAAATGGATGCTGATGTTGTAGAAGAAAAAGTTGTTGAACTCAGATCTGTTGAAATAATGGATGGAAGAAATTCTGGAGTTGTTGGAGAATCAGTAGGAATGATAGTTGCTGCGGTTGTAGGAGAAACTATTGAAGGAAGAATTGTTGGTGTTGTAGGAGAATCCATTGTTGTTGAAACAAAAGTTGTCGAAGGAGCTGTTGAAGTAATTTGCAAGATTCCATTTTTGATGAGGCCATCTATGCCAAATCTTAGCTTCTCACAACCATTACTAGCAGTTTTGCACAATTCACAATAGGCCCCACAGCCTGGGAACACTTGGCATCTTAAAAGTTGAACTTTAACTTCAGCCAGTGGTGTTTGAATCTTTGCAACATTATTAATTAGTGTAGATGGTTGGTCCTCTTCAATGGCATTAATCCTAGGCCCACCATGATTAGGCATAGGATTTCTGTTAACGTTCGGAGGAGGTGCGAAATTGAGAGCTTTGGAATCGACCAAATCCTGAACCTTCATCTGTAAGGCTCTGCATTTCTCAGTATTGTGACCAGGTGCGTTGGAGTGAAAGGCACACCTGGCATTAACATCATAATTCTTCGGGAGATTAAGAAGATTTGGTGGTGGCAACGTCCTTAACTCAACCAGGTTAAGCTTTAGGAGTTGTGGCAATAAAGCAGCATAAGGCATAGGGATAGGGTTAATCACCCTATTTGCCTGAGATGGCCTCTGTTGAAAGGGACGCTGCTGTTGGTTGCTATTGTTGTTGTTGTAGGTTCTCTATTGCAGAAAGTGAGAAGGTTGCTAATAGTGATGTTGTTGTTGTTGTTGAGGATATAATGGTTGTTGTGGAACCGAAGCTGGGATGGTAACAGCTACTACTGATCTGTGAGAATATTGGGGTCTTCCCCTGCTTGCGTGAATATCATTCGTTTCACCCGCCCTTCGAGGTCCTGCAAAAGGTTTTCTGGGGTTGCTGGAGGAACTTGCACCATTGTCAGAGATTTTTCCCATCTTCAAAAGGCTTTCAATTCTCTCACTAGCTATAACCACATCAGCAAAGCTGGTAGAGGAGAAAGCAGCAAGTCTATCAATATAAGTTCCCTGCAAGGTGTTCATAAACATGTCAGCCATCTCCCTTTCTGACATGGGTTCCTGGACAGCAGCAGCAAGTTGTCTCCACTTCTAAGTATAATCCCGGAAGCTCTCCCTTGAAGACTGAGACATGCCCATTAGAAGAGTTCTATTGGGAGCCATGTTTAGATTGTACTGGTATTGCCGGATGAAGGCCTCGGCCAAGTCCTTCCAACACCTTATAGTGGCCCTCGTCAGATGCGAATACCATTCTCTTGAAGCTCCAGTCAGATTGTCCTCAAAGTAGAACATCCATAACTTCTCATCCATGGTATAAGCCTTGAGTCTTCCTTAGAAAGATTGCAGATGAGTACGCGGGCATGAGGTACCATTATACTTCTCAAAGCAAGGGGGTTTGAATTTGTGGGGAATCCTCACCCCATCTACCAGTCCCATATCCATTACGTCGAAGCCCAAAGAATTCTGAGATTCCAAAGATCTTAACTTTTCAGCAATCTAATCCAATCTTCTATCATATACCTCATCTCCAGCCCCTATAACAGTAAATTGTTCTTCTTGGGGATCCTCTTGCAGGATTCTGCCCCCAGCAGTATTACCTTGAACGTTTCTTGGGATATTAACGTCCGGATTCAAATGAGGCCCATACTCTAGAGGGTCAATACGAGGCTGCCCTCTTTCATTTTTGCTGGTCCCCCCTGTTCAAAGATGGGGCTCCTCAGGTGTTTGTCTTTCTACCAGCTCTCTCAGTATTTCTTGACTCTGGGCTAAGCCAGTCATGATAGCCATAAACTGAGACATCTGGTTTCTCATCTCGACCCTTTCATTTGCCATCTGATTTCTGACCTCATTCAGGTCCTGCTGTACCTGCTCCATCTAAATGCCTGGAAGGTTGTTACGTGTAGGGTACCAGTGTGTGTGGTTGACAGGGAACACTCGGTGACAAGCAATGTTTCCTGAGATCACAACAAAGTTAGGCACAATAATAATAAACAAAACCTACAAAACAAAGAAAAAAGGTCAGTATGCAATGCAATATGCTTATTTGTTTTCCAAGGTATCCTGGTTTGGTTCTTGTTTTTGACCTTTCCAAACATCGAGGAAGATGCTTGATTTTGTTGAGAAAAGAAGCCCAATGAAAACAAACTAAATATATTACAAATGATGAAAAATACATAGTCTGTTTACAATACATGCCCATGGTGGGCCAAAAATACAACAAAAGGAAAAGTACATCAAAAGGAAAGAACAACAAGCAAGGAGAATCAGACATCCAGTCCATAGTCATCTTCCCTAACTTCCTTTAGGAGTGCCTCAGTCACCGGACCAGCTGGGTGCTCTGTAATGGTCCTAATGAGGAGGTTCCTAGTAGCAATGGCAGTAGTCAGCTTCTTATGCCTGTCCTGGTCTCTTGATCTCTTTAACCCTGCTCGATGCTTCAATTCTGAAATCTCCTTCTGTGCAGCCAACAAAGCCTCCTGCTTCTTCTTCTCATTGACCTCCAGCTTTTCAATCATGGCTTGAGTCTTCTGGTCTTTTTGTGCACGGGCTTCGGTGATCCTGACCCACCTACCCTGGCTTTCTTGCAGATAGTGCTCAGCCCTAGCTTTCTGAATCTTGGCCTCATTGCAGGCATTCTTCAATATTTGTTCCCCAACACTTGCTTTCCTTATGTAGTCCTCTGTCTTTTCAATCTTGGTCAGATGCTCAATCTTGAGCTTCTCCAATCTCTCAATATCCAGACGACTGTCACTTCTTTTCCAAAGAGTCTTCTTCAGGGCTTGAGATAGCTGTTCATTCCTTTCCTTCAACTTTTCAAATTCCTCCAGGCTAATAGTTGCTGCAGGATGTACTGTAGATGGTCCAGGTGTGTCTTCCAAGGTGAAAGGCATTCATCTAATCTGAGCTCTAGTACGGGACCAGTCATAGTACAGAGCTGAAGCAACATTGTTACATCTTCCAAGAATATTATCCCTTTTGTCTGGATGTTGTCCCAAGCCCAAGCAGCTTGCCTGACAACAGCTGAATTAGGTTGCAATTCACAGTATAGGGTCTCAGCTAAATCCTGTCCTCTGGGAGGGTGAACTAAGGCATAGCCCAATTGTCTCTTAAACAGTAAAGGGTTGTAGTTGATGCAACCTTTTACTCCTATCAGAGGCACATTTGGGTATTGTCCACAGCTGGTGATAATGTCCTTGCCTTTGGTGCTCTGGGTGCACCATCTGATATCATCTGAAGTTAAGGCAATGAACCTCTTGGCCCAATTCTTCTGCTGGTGTGGGTTCAAGAAAGCATCTGATTTAGGCAGGTGTCTGAGTAACCAAGAATAGAACAGAGGAGCACAACATCTGACCAACTTCCCCCTTTGTTTTTCATTCCTCCGATGGATGGAGTAGTAAAAATCCCCTAGCAATGTAGGCACTAGGTTCCTCAGCAGAAACAAGTGGATGGCATTCTTACTAATAAATTTAGGCTCATCTACAAACAATATAGCCCCATATATGCTGAGGGCTAATAGTGCACAGAATGCCTTCCATTCTCCCAAGGTAGCCTTCAGGATGGCCTGAGAAATCAATTAGTCCAGATGTAAACCAGGGATCCCAACTTTTGTTGTCATGCTTTGCTCAATAAGGGCAGGCTCCAAGTACAATGCCCTTGATATTTCCTCACTTTTTGGAGCAGTCATCTCTGGGTTGAAGGGGATCCCTCCTCTGATTGGTATTCCAATCAATAGAGAAAACTCTTCCAACAGAGGCCCCATCTGAAAGTCAGGAAAGGTGAAACATCTTAGTGGAGGGTCATAGAACTGCAAGCATGTGTGGATCATGCTTCTCTGAGAAGAATCAAGGGCCATAACCATGTCTAAGATACCCCCATAGTGCTCTCTGAACAGTGGAATGTGGTCAGGTGTGATGAGTGACTGGACCTGCCTGATGCCAGTCAATATGGGCTCCAAGAAGTGGTAAGATATGTTGCTTTTCCTTGGAACATCCATGAGTACTGATGAAGAAGCTGAAGACAAGTGTTGATGGAGATCACAAACTGAAATGCATGAGGTAAATCTATGATAGAATGATGCAAGTGAGTCTTTGACAGACTGATGCAGGTGCTGAAGGAGATAACCAAAGCAGATGATGAAGAAGATAACTGAAGCAGAGGTCTAAGCAGTAGAAGGGGTCAAAACCAAACCAAATATGATGAGGTGGATACCCTGAAAAACAAGTAAACAAATGTTAAATGATGCAATGATGATGTATGCAAATGATACGCAAGGGTTTGTGATCAAGAGTTGGATCTGATTATCTGTCTTGATATAAGGCCTATGTATGTTCAAAGGTCCGGATGGAGGCCCAGAAATCCAGTAACCAGGGTGGGGGACTCAAATAAAGAGTCACATGTCCAGGGTTAATCACAAGAACTTTCCAAAGTGAAGTATTCTTAAACAATACAGTAACAGGGTATGTTGTGGTCAAGGGCTCCTGCAAACCTGTAAACAACCCAACCCTCTCACATGTAGTGTTCTAGAACAAGGATCCTCAAACTTGGATCAGTTATGAGAAGTGTAAACACTTCTAACCCGGAGGTACAGTGTTTACAATAACCATAAAAGATCCTCCTCTAATTCACCCCAGATTCTGAAGGTCATAAATAAAGGTCATCCAGACTTAGCAGGCTTCCGAGATAGCCCTAGCACTACAGGAAATTTGTAGTACAGATTTCTCAAGAAGAAACCCACATCTGAACCGTGTTTCATATTCCCGCACCAGACCGAAATGGAATGGGAAAGAACATGAACCACTCTAGCCTAGGTGTCACTCAGGTCCCAGGTATATGACCTTAATCTCTCAATGGAACCCCATCCACCAGAACAGAAAACCAGATCCAGCAATGACAATATGAAATATGCATAAGACTTGTAAAGAAAGCAATAAATAAAGTTGTACATAAAGCAATAAATAAAGAAAAACAAATAAACACACATAGCACATAACACCCCAGTGAACACAAATCAAACAAGCGCTAGGAGGAACCCATAAAAAGAACCAGAAGCCCTGGTTGCAGTATAAGGTCCCCAGCAGAGTCGCCAAGCTGTCGCTCCCACCAAATGACACCTGGCCAGAAGGGGTACAGACGCGAACGGTCGGCGAAAGAGAGAACATGAAGATGAACTGAAAAGAGTCGCCAGCTCGGCATTTTTATCCCGAAGGAAAGGTAATGCTGCATAGACCTAGGAAAGAAATGGATAAGACGGTCGCGAACCAGAGAAGTTGAGAAAGGGGGTTGGTTACAACTTGGGAAGGTATTAGCACCCAGATTGTCCGTCGTACTCGATGGGATCCACGCTTGAAAGATTTGTGTTTAAAGGGGTAGTGTTAGTGCTATTTTGTGTGCAAAAGCTGGAAAAGAATGCAAGTGTTAGTGTAATAGAAATGTGAAGTGAAGTGAAAAAGTGTCAGTGTAAGGAAAGAATGAAATGCTCAAGACAATGAGGCTCTAAGAATAATGCTGGAAGAGGGGGGAATATACAGAGACTTTTGTTCGATAACTGTTAAGTTATGCCTACGTATCCTCTCGTGCAATGAGGAAGTCAGAACACCGTAGTTCGACTCAAAGAGACTAAAAGATGAATTGACTTGTGAACTGCTTACTTTTCTATGCTCAAGTGTATGACCTGTCTGGCTCAGGTGCAAACTATCTTGCATTAGACGGAATAAGCGAGTTCTCGTTTGTGAGTGAATGAGGTGAGAAAAGAATCCCGGAGGAGACGATTATTGTTTGGTTTTGGTATTTTCAATCTTTTATTGCTTTTTGTGTTTGTCATAAGAGAATGAGCTTAAGCCTAAACCAAGGGTTAGTAAACTCATCACATATTCCCTCTGATTAGGGGTAATGATAATACCTTAAGTATGAAGTAAACACCTCACACTTAATCACCATGATATAGGATTAAGATCATTAACCTACTTGTGATTATTTAGATATTTTTGGAGCTTTTGTTTAGTGTTAAGTAATGAGTTTAAGCCATAATCAAGGATTTAGTGGACTCATTACACCATCCTAATAGAAGGATAATAGATGAGAGCACTTAAGCTGAGGAAGATACCTCAACTTAATCCATGATTAGGGATTAACCTCATGACAAAACAAACCTTTATTAAAGTGGATTTTAGTTAATGATGAGATTAATAAATGGATTTTATGGTTTGTAAGACAACTTGAGGGGGACTTGTCCATTAACACTAGGGTTAGTCCTTCTTAACCAATTAAGGAAGAATTAGAACCCTAATGCAAGGCCCAAGTTACAAGCTTGATGTCTTAGAGATTATTAAAGTGGATTGATTAAAGGACTTAAACACATTAAGGGTTTAACACTTGGGATTAAAGTTATACAATCCATTCTAATATAAGGATATAGGCATAACCTTAATCACAAAGCCTTAAAACCTTTAAGGTTTAGTCCCTGATTAGGAGATGAGAAGAGAAGATACAAGAAATGACACAAAGGGTAAACTAATGGGGGGACTAATCAAACCCTAATTTTAATCATGCTTGGGTGTTCCTAGGTTTTATGAGGCTAGCAAGAAGTCTTCAAGAAGCACCAACAAGGAAGAAGCAGAGATAGAAGGAGAAGAAGTAGAAAGAAGCAAGTCAACTTACTTCACTTAAGAAGATAAGTTGCATGAAGAAAGAAGGTGAGGAGGGAACATGAATGAGAAAGCTCACTCCAATAAAAAATTCAAATGCAGCAATGAATGCATAAGAGAGATGAGAAGAGATTATGAGAAGTGAAGGCAAATTCACTTCTCAAAGCACTTACCACCTGAAAAGTTAGCAAAAGGAAGGAAATAAAATGAGAATGAAATGAAATGCAAAGATGAAAACCAAAACCAGAAGCATGTTCATGATGCTAATGATTCAAAGAGATGACATAAATGTATGTCATGAGATGAAGATGATCATACAAAGGATGGGAATGCAAATGAAGCATAAAGGAAACATGAAAGTTCATGAATGCATATGGAATGTAATGAAAGCATAACATGGCAAATGGATGATGCAATGATCAAACATGATTTTAATATGTCCTAAGATGTCTTATATGAAATGTGGATGCACAAAATGTCATGGTAAGTTCATGTATGCAAGTTTATACAAGATGGATGCAAATGAAGATGCAAATTAGGGTTATATGATCATGTGAGATGCACAATTCAAAAACAGAAGAAAAACATAAGATAAAAAATTGAAAATCAACCCAAAGGAACCCTAAACCTATGCCAAGTTACCATCCAAAGGGGGAGGTCAGAAACTTAACCCTAAGGGAGTTATGAATTTCCTAAATTTCTAGGGCTTTAAGGGTGATCCTAAAGATAAAATGCCAAACAAATTGAAAATGCATTATAAAAATGAAACAATAATTTTTTTAGATGCTTGAAACCATGCATAGCACAATGCAAAAAGAATCATTCACAAACTCACTTTGGTTTAAAAGTTATGAATTTTTGAATTTAGGGTTAAAAATATTCAAGTTTAAGAACCCTAATTCAATTGGAAAATGTCAAAGTATGATATAAATCAAAAAGAAATTTGTGTGGTGAGTTTTTAAATGCTTCTAAATGTTTGAAAATGTTCTCTGAATTATTTTGTGATTTTTAAATACCTAAATGAATTTTTAATTAATTAATTCTCATTAACTAATTAAAAATAACATTTAAATGATTTAAAAATAATTTTTTAATGCAAAAAATAAAAATAAAAATATTTTTGGGTTCTGAAAATTAATAAAATGTTTGATAAAAAATTTCAGAATTTTTTGATGTATTTTCCTATTTTTTAAAATTCGTACAAATTAAATAGAAACAAATGAAATAAAAATTAAATAAACTGAAAGTATGCCAATCCAAGGGTTGTGGTAGATTCTGGGTTTGGGCTTGTTGACCTGGCGCGCTATCTAACAGCCCAAGTTCAAATCTTACTACATCTAATTGATCAATTAATTCAGATTAGGGTTTTAAACACTCAATCCAGACCATCCAAACGCGCGGGCAACAAGATCCTATGGCCTCAATTCAAACTAGCCCTAATTACACTGATTATGCCCAAATTGCTCTCAGGTGACTGGAACAGTGTTCCGGTCATCTTCTCCGGCCATCCACTTTTGCAAACTCACTCAATTCGTAAAATAAACTCACCAAACTCTCCAGAAATGATCCCTAACTCATTCTAAACAAGATTCAGCAAGCAAAAATCATTTATTTCACATGAACATCAAGATTCGAAGCAAAACGGAAAATTACTCAGAAATTTCAGAAGCTTCATACATGCTTAATACTCAATCATTTTAAAAACCAAAAGGTGCAGTGTGATCAGTGAATCATGGAGAACAATCTAAGAACTTAAAAAGTCATTTCTGGAAAATTTGTTCTTGAAGTTACCTGAAATGGAGCTTTCGAAAATGGCACAATCTGGGCTTTCCTTTGGTGCTTTCCCACTCCTCTTGACTCCATCTTGCTTCTGGAATGCTTTGCTGAAGTGTTTGTGACCTCCTTTTGAAGTTTGATGAAGTTCAGTTCAAAGGGGGAGAAAATCGTGTTTTGTGTATGATGGACTTTAGGGCAAAATGAAGGGTGAGAAATGATCAGTGATTGATGTTGAGATGAATGGTGGAGTTGGTTTGAAGAATGAATGGTTGAGTTGTGAGATTCGATAGAAAATGCAAAGATGGAGGTTTTTGTAAATGTTGAGTTATGGGAGAGTTCAGGCTTGGTTCTTGTTGTGTTTGTCTTGCTTTGGATTAGTATAAACAAAAGCAATTGGTTCAGAGAGTGGTTGTGGCATAGTGTGATTGGTATGGGTGAAAATGCACAAAGTCAAGGTTATGTGTCCTTTGAGGTATGGGCTGTTTCAGGCCAAGGACAAGGGGGTGTCTGGCGCAGCATGATTCAAGGAGGTCCATAGAAATCAGTTTGAGGTAATTTGGCAAGCTTGTGGGAAGTTGTGGGGGGTTTTGCAATTTTGTGATCTTTTGCCCCTTTTGGAATTTCTTCATGTGCAAGTTATGAAATCTTGGGATTCTTGGGCCAATTCTGAGTTTTAAGTCATGTGTTATGATGTTATGATGTTTAGAAGTCACTTTGAAGTCATAAAATGGTTTGGCATGAGGTTTTGCGAAAATTCCCTTTTGGCATGAAACAGGAAATTATGTGATTTTTGCCAACTTTGGAAAGCCATAACTTGAGTTCCAAAATGAATTAGATCTTGTTCTTTTACTTTTTGAAAAGGGAATGATCCAATCTACAACTTTCATGACCAAGAATTTTTCATTTGAAGCATATTTGGTTAAGAAAGAGGAGGTTGAAAAACATTCCCAAAATGGATAGTTTACATTACAAGTCATTTCCATATTTGACAACTTTTGATCTAGCCCCCTTTTCTTCGAATTTGTGAACTTCTAAACACTTCAATGATCAAATAAAGACCATGTAACTTCATTTTGATAAAAAAAATCATTTTGGGTCCATTGATGGGGGCCTCAGATGCCCTGATTTGGCTTTGACTTGCTCAAGAAGTTATTCAGTGATCAAATGACTTCCACAATGAAATTTTCCATAAAATTTGGTATGCATGATCCTTATAACATATTGAGACCAATAGAAACAAGAATGACCAAAAAAATTGGAGTTATGGCCTCTGAAACCAAAACCCTAATTTTAGGTCATCTGTGCAGTTAAACCTGGCTCTGCTTCCATGCCCTGCCAGTTCTTGTGATTTTCTGACTTCCTTGATCTTAGGAGGATATAATATGATGATTTAATATACATGGACCCTCTTGAGATGATTGGAGACCTTTGGAGTGGCTCAGGAGGATCTTGGATTGCTCAGATCACAAACCCTAGATGCAGATGACTTTGAACCAATGCAGTGAAGCAAAAATGCAATATGATATGATATGATTGAACTTATGCAAAGATGGAAGATCACAAGCCATGGTGTGAACTTAGTGAGGGAAAATTTGGGGTGTTTACAACTGTGTTAGAAGAGTCGATGGGGTGTTTTCTAGGCCAACATGACGAGTCTGGTCGAAAAGAGTATGTTATTTACTACCTTTGCAAAAAGTTTACCGACTGTGAGTCTCGTTTCTCACTGCTCGAGAAAACTTGTTGTACTTTGGTATGGGCTGCTCAACGACTGAGGCAGTACATGTTGACCCATACCATATTGCTAATCTCTAAAATGGACCCCGTCAAGTACATTTTCGAGAAACCAGCATTAACCGGAAGGGTTGCAAGGTGGCAAATGATCTTAACAGAGTATGACATACAATATACTTCCCAGAAAGCCATCAAAGGAAGTGTATTGTCGGATTATTTTGCACACCAACCACTTGAACACGACTATCAGCCGATGAAGTTTGATTTCCTTGATGAGGACATCGTGTACCTCCAGGAAAGAGATTGCGATGAACCACTTCCGGAGGAGGGGCCTGACCCTAAATCCAAATGGAAGTTGATGTTTGATGGGGCAGTCAATATCAACGGACGTGGAGTTGGTGCTGTTCTTATCACTCCCGAAGGTGTTCATTTTCCCTTCGCTGCCAGAATTACTTTTGGCTGCACTAACAATGAAGCGGAATACGAGGCGTGCATACACATCAAGACCCTTGATATATTCGGAGATTCAGCCCTCGTTATCAATCAGATTACCGGCAAGTTGTATACACATCAAGAACACTTAATTCCTTATAGGGATTATTCCAGAAGACTGTTTACGTTCTTCACAACAGTTAAGCTTCAGTACATACCACGAGATGAGAATCAATTTGATGATGCATTGGCTACTCTTTCTTAATCCATCAAAGTCTTGTGTTGGAACTATGTGCCCAGGATTGACATTTCCAGGCTTGACGCACCAGCTTATGCTTTCTCTTTAGACGCAATGTCTGATGAGAAACTTTGGTACTTCGATATTAAGCATTTCCTGGAAAAACAAGAATACCCAGCTGGAGCATCATCCAACGACAAGAAGACCTTGAGACGACTTGCTGCTAGTTTATTCTTGAACATAGACAGAGTTCTGTATAAGAGGAACTTTGACATGGTCCTGCTCAGATGCGTGGATAGACACGAAGCTGACTTGTTAATACAAGAAGTCCACGAGGGATCGTTCGGTACCCATGCAGGAGGACATGCAATGGCTAAGAAGTTGCTGAGATCAGGGTATTATTGGTTAAAAATGGATGTAGATTGTTGTTCATACGCCCATAAGTGCCACAAGTGCCAGATATCTGCAGACAAGGTGCATGTTCCTCCAAGCCCGCTCAACGTCATGTCATCTCATTGGCCCTTTTCCATGTGGGGCATTGACATGATTGGGAAGATAGAGCCTACTGCTTCAAATGGTCATCGTTTCATTTTGGTGGAGATTGATTACTTCACTAAATGGGCTGAAGCAGCATCTTATGCCAATGTCACTCGTCAAGTGGTAGCTAGATTTTTGAAAAGAGACATTATTTGCAGATACGGAGTGCCCGAGCGAATCATTACTGATAATGGTTCCAATTTAAACAACAAGATGATGGAAGAACTGTGTCGGGACTTCCAGATTCAGCATCATAATTCTTCTCCTTACCGGCCGAAGATGAATGGCGCGGTAGAGGCAACTAACAAGAACATTAAGAAGACTGTGCAGAAGATGGTTGTCACTTACAAAGATTGGCATGAGATGTTACCATTCACACTGCATGGGTACCGAATGTTAGTCAGGACGTCAACTGGGGAAACTCCTTTCTCATTAGTGTATGGCATGGAGGCAGTCTTGCCTATCGAGGTAGAAATTCCTTCATTGCATGTGATGATGGACGTGAAGCTCGATGAGGCTGAGTGGGTACGTGCCCGATACGATCAGTTGTGCCTAATTAAGGAAAAGAGATTAGCGGCTATCTGTCATGGTCAGCTTTATCATAGGAGAATGAAGCGAGCATTCGACCAACGAGTACGTACTCGGGAGTATCAAGTAGGAGAACTTGTACTCAAGAGGATTGTTCCTCCAGGTTCAGATCACAGGGGCAAGTGGACCCTAAACTACGAAGGCCCATTCATAGTGAAGAAAGTTTTCTCAGGTGGGGCGCTGATGCTCACCACTATGGATGGAGAAGATTTCCAGTCTCCTGTTTACTCAGACGCATTTAAAAAATACTTCGCATAAAAAGACCCGCTGGACATAAAAACAGAATTAAAGTCCATGCAAGAAAAGGGCATCCCGGCGAGCTAAAAACAGAATAAAAAGCTCAGGCAAAAATTAGGGAAATAAATGGAAAAGATGTACACCCGCTGAGTTGAAAAGCCACATCGGACAGCTCAGGCAAAAAAGGGTATCCCGGTGGATTGAAACCCGAAAGGGCGATCCACGCAAAACAAGGGAAAAAGCGAACAACTGCGGTCCGGGTAATCTGAACCAAAGCACCGTTTCATGTAATCTGATAATACCAGAAGGATAGGAATCAGTCCCCTCATCTCCTTCGGAAAGAAAAGACAAGAACAGAAAGTCTTGAAGACATGCTGATCATAGCAAGAAGCGAACTCATTGGAATGATGTGTGCATTGCCATTAGGATAATTTTTTTTCTCAATTTTTAGTAGCTACCTCTTTCCAGGTAGTTGCTTCATGATGTAAAACTTTGCCTATTTAGAGGCCATTATATAAATAAGTATTCAGTCAAAAGTTGCGTTGTGTTTTCTTTATTTTGCAAACAAATGTCCTGAATTTTTGGCAAAAGAACATTGCATATGAAACATGTTGATTTATCTGGAAAAAAATTGACATGGCAGGGAAACAATTAAAAAAATCTTTGAGTGTCGGGTGACAATGGATGAACAGATCATACCATGCAAGTCCCTGGGGCACCTGTGTGTATACTGTTATTGCAGGTTTTGCAGGGAGAGATTGCACTTCCTCAAACAGAGAATGCTCCCCGAGTGAGCTATAGCAATAAGAATCCCTAGCATAATTTCAAATCTAATCAAAGATGGTGTCACCCTCAAGTGGCGTTTGTTCTTCGCAAGAGAGACATGGTTTCCCAGTAGTGTTCAGATGGAATCATCCCCAGCTGAGCTAGAGCAAGTGGGATCCTCAGCGGAGTTTCAAACCCAACTGAAGGGAGTTTTGGCGGTCAGAAGACGATTTGACCAGATATTCCCCAGCAGGGTTAGGAGGTCGTCTCTTCCTCAGAGTTCATGAGTGGTAAGCAACCATCTTTGAAGTATCCCCAGCTAGTCCGCCAATTTATTTTTGGCCGATGTGACAGGGTATTGCATACATTTGTTCATGTTTCACCCCTCAACCAAGTGTCGCCAGGATATCTTGGTCATATCCCCAGTGGAGCTTCAAGGCTAATCGAACAGTTCTTCTCCCCAAGCGAGTTATTTTCCACAATGATTCCCCAATAGGTAGCTGAAGGCCTTACTTCCCCCACAGAGTTAGAAATGTCAGAATTCTCTCCCCAACAAGGTTTAGCCAAGCAGTTTCCCCAACAAGCAACTAAATGCCTGTTTCCCCAATAAAGTCCTCAGCTAGGGTCTGACAAGGCATCATCCTCAGCTGGGTCGAAAGGTCGTCATTTCCCCGCAGAGTCATAATCGAGATTCACCCCCGTCATTGGAGTATTCCCCCAGAGAAGTTGCCAGTCTATGTTGGCCATGGGATGATACCAAGCCTTCCCTCATTTCCCCGGTCGGATTTGGGCATCGTCAAAGCCTTTGACTAGAGCTCCCCTGCAGAGTCGGGATTATTTGTTGCCAATCAGGGCATTTCGAAGTGTGCTCGTCTGCATTTCCTGGCACTCGTCTGTGTTGAATCTCCGTCTTGAGGCTCGTCTGCATCACCTAGAACTCATCCGTGTTCGCATTCTGCTTGTTGTTCGTATGTTTTCTCCAGCACTCGTCTGTGTTTGATATTTGACGGTTGCTCGTCTGCTGCTTGTATGCTCTTCCCAGCTCTCACTCGTCTATGAAATATTCTCCCCCGGCAGAGTTGTGTTTATTACCGGGATGTCATTGCTCGTCTGCATTCCTCAACACTCGTTCGTGTGTGTATCTGTCTGATGCTCGTCTGCAATCCTCAACACTCCTCCGTGTGTGATATTTGCTTGTCTACATTCCTCAGCACTCGTCTGTGTGTAACCATTATTTGATGCTTCCCGACACTCATCTGTGTTTGAAATCTATTGTTGCTTGTCCGCAATTCCCGACACTCATCTGTGTTTGTTAGCTCGTTAGATACTCGTCTGTATTGCCCCCACACTCGTCTGTGTCAACTTATATCCGTATAAATGCCGATTTGATAGTTGCTTTGGTACTCGTCTGTATCGCTTCTCCAAACGCTCGTCTGTGTTGGATTTCTGGTATTCGTCTGTATCAGTGGCTGATATTCGTCTGTATCATTGACTCTGGGAACTCTTCTGTGTTCTCTTGATGATCATCCAATACTCATCTGTATTGAAGGGGTTTGAAGTCCTGACGGTGGGAATAAACGTCAAAATGGTTACCGGTCTTGGCGTAACAGGTTTAGCTGAAGGAGGTTCGTCTGTCTCAAGCACCGCTTATCTGTGCAAGATTCATGAAGAGTGTTCGTCAAATCCTAATGTTGCCCCTGGCGTAACAGGTTTTGCTGAAGGAAGACTCGTATTTCTTAAACCATATATCCATGAATGATATATGAAGAGGGTTCGTCTATCCTGATTATGCATGCATATCCCACAGACTTAAGTGCATCACCGGTCCTGGCGGAACAGGTTTATCCGAAGGAGGTTCGTCTATCTCAAGTCACATATTGCAAGATGTATGAGGGCTCGTATGTCCAGTACCTGGCGTAACAGGTTCAATTGAAGAGGGCTCGTATGTCCAGCACCTGGCATAACAGGTTTGTTCGAGGAAGACTCGTTTGTCTAGGTTTTTCTACCCGAAGTAACATTTCAACTTGGAAGGAGCTCGTCTGCTTTCTCCCCACTTCAGTCGCCAAAGCATCATTTGGTTGGGTTTATTTCCCTATTATTGCATTCTCTAGTAGAGTGCAAATTTCAGGTCTTCTTGGTATTCAACCATAGTTCATCTCGAACGGTTGATAGCCGTGCTACTGTCCTTTTCAGATTAACAGTTGCTTGAATAGGGGCAGCTGTAACACCCCAAATTTGCCCTCTCCTATTTAGTATCATCATCATATCATAATCATCATCATGTTGTATACTTAGCATATTGCATAGAAAGATGAGGCATACCACTTGCATATTCCAACATAAGGTATATGATCAATTATCTGGAAAATTCAAGGCTCACAACGCAGGTTACAAGCTTGATATCAGGGTCAAAGCCTAAAGAAAGGATTGAGGATCAAAATCAGATCAAAACGGTTGGCAACGACTTATTCTTGAAGATTCCCACCAAAAGGAGGGAAATTCAAAATTCACTGACGTTAATCGGTTAACGGATTGGTTAACCGGTTAACGGCCACAAATTTTGAATTTCCAGCAGCAATTCAGCATGTTTGAGTTTTGTTCCAATTTCCATTTTTTGATTTTTATTCATCTTTAATTAATTGGAAATTAAAAAGAAGGATCTAGAGCACTTGTCCAAGCCTAATCCCATTGCTACATCCTAATCACACTACCCAAAATATAATTTTGGATCCCAAGCCTAATTTTTGGGCCCCAAACCTAAACCATATTTAATCATTCCTCTGCAAACCAAAGGGACCTCTCCCTCATTTTTCACTCAAATTTTCTGAATTTTCACTCCACTCACTCACAATTCTCTCACTTTTCTATCCCAATTTTCCAAATCACTCAAAGTTCCTCTTTGAAGATCACACAACCTTGCATTGAGGTGTGTAGATCTTGGAACTAGACCTACATCCATAACTTCATTGCATCTTTTTGTTGGGTTTAGTGGTGATTCAGATCTGGTTTGGGATCTAGAAGTGCTTTTGGATCAAAAATTCTGCATCAAGAGTTTGTTCTTGCATTTATTTTGCACGGAGAGTGAAGCTTAGCACCAGATCTTTAAAGTTTTGCGCGAGATCTATCGTTTTCAGCTCGATCAACAATTACCAAAGCATACCTCAGCTTTGTAGGTTGGTTAATTTCAGATCTAGCTCTGTTTTAGCTTATTTGCATGCTTGCGTTTTAGATCCGCCATGTGTTTGCGTATTTGCTTGTGTTGATTGAATGTACTGATTGATTTGTGACCGGATCCATGTGTTAATGTTCATAAGCTTCATGATGCCCTTTAATGTGAATTGATGCATTATTTTCATGTTCAAATGCTCGCCGGACTGGTATGAGATTGTTTGGAATACGCTAGTTGTGAGTTGATTTTTGTAGGTTTTTCCTGCTATTTTAACAGCTTTAACTGGTTAACAGATTGGTTAACCGGTTAACGCACCTGGTTTGTGTTGTTTTATGCAGGTTTTTGATTGGTTAACCGGTTAACGCTTTGGTTAACCAGTTAACACTGAAGCAGTGAGCCATTTTTGCCTTATTTCAAGCATGTTTGATCCCCTTACTAGTTTTAAATGCCATGGATCATTGTATGAACATTGAATATGATTGTTTGGGTGATTTTCTTGCTGATTGATGCATGCTTTCATGTTCTCGACACGTAAAATGTTTGTTTGCGCTATGTTTGGCATGATTGTTTGATCTTGGTTGGTGTGAACTTTGAGCATGTCATTGTCTTGATTTTATTGTTGAACTTGCTGGAATTTTGCTAACATTTCAGGGGCTTATGGTAAGTGAAGTATGGATGGTCATCCACATTTCAACTCTTCATCCTTCCCTCTTTTTAAGTGCTTTCTCTTTGTGCTTTTTGATTTTCCTTATGCCATAATGTAATTCAACTCTTTTCTTCCCCCCTTTAGGAGCAACTTATCTCCTTTAGAGGAGTAAGTTGCCTTGGTTTCTTTCCTTCCTTTTTCTTCTTTGGTTTCTTTCCTTCCTTTTTCTTCATTAAGATAGTTGAACCCTCACTAACCTTAGGACCTCTTCTGCATGCTAATATTAGGATTAATCTTTCTCCATTTTTAGACTTTTACCTTTTTGCTCCTTTGGTTTCTTTCTCTTCTCAACTCAAAACAAAACCTAAAAAACATTAATAAAAAAGAATTGACTTCTTGTGTAATAGCCTTATTCCATGAGTCATATGTATTCATTCCATCTTGGAATAGTGCATTTGTCTAACATGATGCACAAGTCGGATCATGAAGTCATTTTCATCAAGAAAAACCCTAAAAAACACTTCTTCATTTTAATCACTAAAACACCTAATAAATTTAACAAGTCAATGAAATTAGGCCCTCGCCTTTGGAAACAAGTCTTGAATATGTTCTCCTTGTCTGGTGTGCTTGTTCTATTATTCCATCTTGGAATGTAGTAGCAAGTACACATTCCATAGTAAAGAGCTTGAGTTCATTCTCTTGTGCCACACAAATAAAAAGCTCTAAAAAATACAAACAAACAAATCGTCTTTCCTTCTGGAATTCTTTTCTCATCTCCTTCGCTCCGTCCACGAACTTGCTTCTTCTTGTCATCATGCAAGACGGTTATGCACTCGTTGTCCAAGTCTGCAACGCCTGAGCATTGACATAGGCAGTTCAAGCCTTAATTCACAAGCAATCTTTTCTACCCCTAGTTAAGGGAACTACTGCGTCTCTGATCCTCATGTCCAGTGAGGTACGTAGGCAGCGGGGTAGGGCCCGTTCGAGCACAATCTTTATTTTCCCTACATTTTTCCTTTTCATTTTTCCTTTTTAGTTCCTTTTTCTTTTCTTTTGTCCAGTTCTGTTCATTTTCTTTTGCAGCAGCTTTCATCCCCTCACCCTTTGAAACAGTTTTCTTTGCAAGCATGGATCCCGTCGGGTACGTCAGACGATCTGGGGTGCTAATACCTTCCCAGGTCGTTACCGACTCCCGAACCCAGTCTCTTTGGTTTGCATGACTTGTGTCCTTCCTTTTTGTTTTCTTCTGGATTGTGCAGCATTACCATTCCCATTCCTTCGGGGAAAAAATGCCTGGATGGCGACTCTATTCTTTTTCGTGTCACTTTCGCGTTTGTACCAGGATGGAAATCCGGGGAGCGACACTGTCCAACCTGCAATGTCATAAAGAGAGATGGCTGACATGTTCATGAATACCCTGCAAGGAACTTATATTGATAGACTTGCTTCTTTCTCTTCCACAAGCTTTGCTGATGTGGTCTTAGCGGGAGAGAGAATTGAAAGTTTGTTGAAGATGGGCAAGATTTCTGATAATGGCACCAGCTCCAGCAACACAAAGAAACCATTCTCTGGACCCCGAAGGACAGGAGAAACTAATTCAGTGCATATTAGCAGAGGTAGGCCTCAGTATTTGCAAAGGTCAGTGGCTGCTGTCACCATTCCTACTCCAGCACCTCAGCAACAATAGTTCCCACAACAACAACAAAGACCTTACAACAACAATAATAAACAACAGTGTCCATTTCAACAAAAAACTTCTCAGATCAACAGGGTAATCGATCCCATTCTGATGCCCTATGCAGTGTTACTCCCACAACTGTTGAAACTCAACTTGATTGAACTCAGGACTTTGGCTCCACCAGATCCTCTCAACCTTCCAAGAAATTATGATGTCAACGCAAGATGCGCCTTCCACTCAAATGCTCTCGGCCATGCCACAGAAAAGTGTAGGTCCCTGCATATGAAGGTCCAAGACCTGATTGATTCCAAAGCTGTAAACATTGCACCTCCTCCGAGTGTTACCAAAAATCCAATACCTAACCACAGTGGGCCAAGGATTAATGCTATCAAGGAAGACCAACCAGCAATCCTAATTGATGATATTGCAAGTGTTTGAACACCTCTGGCCGAGGTGAAAGCTCAGCTTTTAAAATGCCAAGTGTTTCCAGGATGTGAAGCCTACTGCGAAGCTTGTAAGGTTACTACTAATGGTTGCGCAAGTTTGAAGAATGGTATCAATAGTCTGATCAAGAAAGACATCCTGTAGATAATATCAACAGTTCAAGCTTCTACAATTGCAACAGAAATCACTTCTACAAATACAGCAAAAATCATTTCAACGGAATCGGCTACAATAACAACAAACACCAGCAGTGAGATTTCAACAATTACTATCTACTATGACCCAGCAATGGTCCCTATTCCAGAATCTCACAACAATAACTTCCAGCAAACATTCTCACCAACAACATCCCAGCAACACTCTCTCATCAGTTTGTCAGCTTCCTGCATTTGTGCCACCTTCAGTCAGAGCCCCTGTTACTATATACTATGATCCGCAGACAATCATGACTCCTTCTTCTCCTGCAATCAGTCTGGTGACCATCACGGTGCCTGGACCAATTCCTTATGATAACAACAGTGTCGTGCCTTGGCATTATGGTTCGGATCTTTACTGCCACGGAAGAAAGGTCACTCTTGACTCCTCAACATCTGCACCACAAGTAGACAATGTAGGGGGAGGCGGAGGCTTCACTAGAAGCGGACGTCTCTTTGCTTCATAAATTCCCATAACTAATACCGAGGTGGAAGCGGCTTCCAAAGCTAAAGGTAAAAGTGTGGGGCTAGAAGAGCCTGCTGCAAAAGAAACTCAGAAAACACCCTTTGATCAGGATGTAGACGAGTTTATGAGGGTTATCAAAAGAAGTGACTACAAAATCGTGGATCAGCTCCACCAAACACGCTCCAAGATCTCTATATTATCACTGCTTATGTGTTCTGAGGCTCACCGGAATGCACTACTCAAAGTCCTGCACGCAGCTTATGTGCCTGAAGAGATCACTGTCAATCAGTTGGAATCAGTAGTCGCAAATGTCAATACTATTCATGGACTAGGCTTTACCAATGCTGATTTGACTACAAAGGGGTGTAACCACAACAAGGCATTACACATCACTCTGGAATGTAAAGGGGTTGTGCTATCGCACGTCCTTGTTTACCCTAGATCATCAATCAATGTCCTGCCAAAGAAAGCTTTAGTCAAATTGGATTATGATGGTCTAGCCCTCCGTCCAAGCAATCTAGTTGTAAGAGCTTTTGATGGTTCTAAGAGATCAGTTCTCGGAGATATGGAGCTACCCGTGATAATTGGCCCACAAGTTTTCAAAACTACCTTCTACATGATGGACATACATCCTGCCTACAGCTGTTTGTTGGGTCGACCATGGATTCATGCCGCTGGCGCGGTAACATCCACCCTTCACCAGAAGTTAAAATATGAGTGCGAAGGTCAAATTATCACTATCTGTAGAGAAGAAGATATCTTTGTCAGTCACCTGGCTACGTACAAGTACATAGAAATGGATGGAGAAATCTATGAAACCGTGAGCCAAGGTTTTGAAGCTTTGAATGTCAACGAAGCTACGAATGAGGTGTCCGCTGCATCCCAAGAGGAGAGGATGGGTACCTCAATTGCTTCCTACAAGCAGGCTTGAAAGGTCTTGGAAGAAGGGAATGCCCAAGGCTGGGGCAAGCTGCTGATGGTGGAAATGAAAGAAGACAAATTAGGTTTGGGTTACAGACCATCCTGACAAGTTCAAAAGGAGACTGCTGGAGGGCCAAAGTTCATAAGTGGGGGAATGTTGACCCCTAATGCAGTCAACACTATGGAAGACGAGGCTGAGAGCGACTACAACCTAGAAAACTGGATCCGTCCAAGAATCCTGGGCCGACAAGTCCTCAACTGGTCTTCCAAGGAAATTATAAGGGTTACTGTTGCAGAGTAATTATTATTTCCTGCTGTAAGCATGCATCAAAGTCCTGCATCTTGCCCAAGATGTTGGGACTCATTTTGTAATAGGGCCATATGTGTATTTGTGCAAATGGAATATTAATGAACAATGGACATCTTTTTGCAAACAATCTTTTTCGCTCACTGTCTTTTCATTTTTGTTATTTTCGCACAAAGCAATAAATGGAAATATTTTTCTGAATAAAAACTTCATTCACTTAATCTTTTTCTAATCAAAATAAAATCAATCACTAAAATGAACCAAATCTCAAACCTTGCAGAAATAGTCCTCCAGATTGCACTGACAACGACATTGCTATGACCTTGTGTGACTTCGACAATTCGATTAATCAAGCAGATGAAGGGGTTGAAGAAGACTACGATTTACCTGAAGAGTTAGCCAGGTTATTGAGACAAGAAGAAAAGGTGATTACTCCTCATCAGGAGGAGATTGAGATTATTAATCTTGGTACCGAGGAAGTTGTGAAAGAAGTGAAGATTGGAGCCAGTCTGCAAGCTCCGGTAAAAGAAAAACTTATCAGTATGCTGTGAGAATATGTCGATGTTTTCGCTTGGTCCTACCAAGATATGCCGGGCTTGGATACATATATTGTCATGCACAGGTTGCCATTAAAAGAGGATTTCCCACCGGTCAAACAGAAGTTGCACCGTACTCGCCCGGACATGACCATGAAAATCAAAGAGGAAGTACAAAAGCAGTGGGACGCCAGTTTTTTTGCTTTAAATAGTTACCCGCCGTGGGTTGCTAACATTGTACCCGTACCTAAGAAGGATGGGAAGGTGCATATGTGTGTCGATTACCGGGATCTGAATAGAGTAAGCCAGAAAGATGACTTCCCATTACCTCACATTGATGTATTGGTAGACAACACAGCTTAATTCTCAGTATTTTCCTTCATGGACGGATTTTCTGGATACAATCAGATCAAGATGTCACCTGAAGACATGGAGAAGACAACCTTCATCACACCATGGGGGACGTTCTGCTACAAAGTAATTTCGTTTGGTTTGAAGAACGCCGGTGCACCATATCGGGCTATGGTAACATTATTCCACAACATGATCCATAAAGAAATTGAGTGCTATATGAATGACATGACTGCCAACAAGTGCACATTCGGGGTATGTTCTGGTAAGTTGCTGGGGTTTATTGTGAGGGGAATAGGAATTGAGGTTGACCCCGAAAAAGTTAAAGCAATTCAGGAAATGCCAGCACCTAAGACTGAGAAAGAAGTTCGAGGGTTCTTGGGTAGATTGAACTACATTTCAAGGTTCATATCTCACCTTACTACAACCTGCGAGCCTTTGTTCAAACTGCTAAGAAAGGAACAAACAGTCAGGTGGAACGATGATTGTCAGAAAAATTTTGACAAGGTCAAGGAGTATTTGTAAGAACCTCTAATCCTCATGCCTCTAGTTGAAGGAATACCTCTAATAATGTACCTGACAGTATTAGATGAATCGATGGGGTGTGTGTTGGGCCAGCATGACGAGTTTGGTCTAAAATAGTATGCTACTACCTAAGCAAAACGTTTTCCTGCTGTGAACAACGTTATTCATTGGTCGAGAAAACTTGTTGTGCTTTAGCGTGGGCTGCTCGCCGACTAAGACAATATATGTTGACTCATACTACCTTGTTGATCTCAAATATGGACCCAGTCAAGTACATATTTGAAAATTCAGCACTTACCGGAAGGGTTGCTAGGTGAAAAATGATTCTGACAGAATATGATATTCAGTACACCTCTCAAAAAGCCATCAAAGACAGTGTATTGTCTGACTATCTGGCCGGGCAACCCATTGATGATTACCATCCTATGAGATATGATTTCCCCGATGAAGACATCATGTTCTTAAAATCAAAAGATTGTGAAGAGCCTATTCACACTGAAGGTCCGGATCCAGAAGGAGCATGGACTATGATGTTCGATGGGGAAATTAATTGTAACGGTTGTGGGGTTGGTGCAGTGCTTATTACACCCGAAGGAGTCCATTTTCTTTTCTCAACAAGGCTCACCTTTTCCTGCACTAACAATGAAGCAGAGTACGAAGCTCGTATCATGGGTCTTGAGGAGGCCATTGACCTCAGGATCAAAACCTTGAATGTATTCGGAGATTCGGCTTTGGTGTTCAACAAAACTAATGGAAAGTGGTATACTCATCAAGAGCATCTGGTCCTACCGTGACTATACGAGGAGATTGTTGAATTTATTTATAACAATCAAGCTTGAATACATCCCTCGAGATAAAAATCAGTACGCAGACGCCTTGGCCAATATTTCATCTATGATCAAAGTACATACTGCTAACTATGTACCTCAGATTTTAGTATCCAGACTAAACCGATGTACATGTGCCTCCAAATCTTTTGAATGTATTGTCTTCACCCTGGCCCTTCACTATGTGGGACATTGATATGATTGGAAAGATCAAACCAACTGCTTCAAATGGTCACAGATTCATCCTGGTAGCCATTGATTACTTCACCAAATGGTTCGAAGCAACTTCGTATGCAAACGTCACCAAGCAAGCGGTAGCCTGATATCTGAAAAAGGAGCTCCCAAGCGATATGGAGCTCCCAAGCGAATCATTACTGATAATGGTTCAAACCTTAACAACAAAATGATAACATAACTATGCTGGGATTTAAAGATTCAACATCACAACTCTTTCCCTTACATGCCAAAGATGAATGGCGCTGTTGAGGCAACTAACAAGAACATTAAGAAGATTGTGCAAAAGATGGTAGTCACATACAGAGACTGGCACGAAATGTTACCATTCGCCTTACATGGGTACCGAACTTCCATCAGAACATCTACCGGGGAAACGCCTTATCAGCTTGTGTATGGTATGGAAGTTGTTCTACCTGTTGAAGTTTAATTGCCCTCCTTGTGGGTAATAATGGATGTGAAACTGGACGAAGCAGAATGGGTCCGATCTCGTTATAATCAACTGAGCCTCATTGAAGAAAAGAGATTAGCAGCTATTTGTCATGGTCAGTTATATCAGAAACGGATGAAAAGAGCCTTCAATCAAAAAGTGAGACCTCGGGAATATCCAGTGGGAGAACTTGTACTGAAAAAAATCCTTCCTCCTCATACAAACCACAGGGGCAAGTGGACGCCAAACTATGAAGGTCCCTACGTGATAACTAAAGTCTTCTCAGGCGGAGCACTGATGCTCGCAACCATGGATGGAGAAAATTTCCCGTCTCTTGTGAATTTAAATGAAGTTAAAAAATACTTCGAATAAATGACTCGCTGGACATAAAAACATAATGTAAGTCCGGGAAAAAACAGGGCATCCTGACGAGTCAAAAATAGAATAAAAGACTCGGGCAAAAACAAGGGAAAAAAATGTGTACACCCGCTGAGTTGAAAAGCCACATCGGACAGCTCAGGCAAAAATGGGTATCCCAGTGGATTGAAAACTCGAAAGGGCAATCCACGCAAAATCAGGGAATAAGCGAACAACTATACTCTGATTTCGTCTGTATCACACTTACATAACCTGGAAAGCTTCGAAAGGACAAAGCATCGATCAGAATCAACTTTCTTCAGAAAGCAAGATAAGAAGAACGTTCAAAGTCATACAGGTCATAGCAAAAGGAAGATTGGAGCATCAACTTCAGCATTTCTAGATATAATACTTTTATTTTCTCAAATTTATAGAAATCTCCTCATTTCAGGGATTAGATTCTTCAAATGTAATCGCCTTTTCAGGGGACACAAATCAATAAAATCAATATTCACTCATACTCTGTTTTGTACCCTTTTGTTTTGTTTGCAAAAATGTCAAAAGTTCGTAATACAACATTTGCATGAAAACATATAAGCCATTTTAAATAAATCCTTGTAGGAAATATGTACTATTAAGCAAATCTAACTCCTATGACGGAATCCGGTTGAGGATGCCTCAGGACATTTGTGTGTTTCCTTTGTTTAACAGGTTGCAGGTACTCAAGGCAGTTAATCTTTTGCAGCATGGGGCATATCAGGCACTATATCCCCAGCCAAGTCAGCAGTCACATCATCGGCAGGATCACTTGACAAAAGCATTCCCCACGAAGCTCATCATTTCCCAAGGATAAAACCTAGACGAAAAATTACAAAAAATTACTTCTCAGAAGTTCTCTCTTCCCCAAGCAGGACCTCCCGAGCAATAACTGGATTTGTTTCTTCCCCAACAGATACAATTGCCAACACCTTAGGGTTTCTCTCATCCCCAACTTGAGTTTCCCCACAAAGTTCTCTAGAAAGATCGCCCAGAGATCCTTTCTCCCTGTATAGTTCAATCCCGGATCGGCTCTCTCATTTGCATAATCACAACATTCTCATCATTTTCCCCAAGCAGAGCGTAGAATTCCGTCTAATACTTAGCATTACGGTAAAAATCAAACATGCATTTGCATGATCATAAGTCAGGTTCGAACCATTCACCTTTATATACAAAAATCACTCCTCCAACAGTATACAAAAACACCTCTCCCCTGCAGTTGCAAGAATACCCATTTTGCACTCTCAATACAAATACCCTTATACTACTCTCCAGCGGACTAAACACTCGTTTGTGTTCCTTGCTTAACCAATTGATATTCGTCCGTATCATCATCCCTAAAACACGCGTCGATGTTTGTTTCTATCGATACTCGTCCGTATCGTGGTCCTAAAAGATACTTGTCCATATCTTTATTCTATACACACTGTCCAAACACTTATAACATTTTCTTTTTAGGCTTAAACACTTGTCCGTGTTTATCTCTTCTCACAACGAAACTATCTTTCTATGTCGTGATATTTTCAGCAGTCGTCCCCTACTAGGTGATCGTCCTTCACCTTTTGATGATTGTCCCTCATCATTTATCTGATGGTCGTCTCCATCGTTGATCTTTCTATCCGGCATTCATCGTATGCCGTGATATTTTCAACAGTCGTCCCCTGCTAGGTGATCGTCCTTCACCTTTTGATGGCCGTCCCTCATCATTTATCCGATGGCCATCCCCATCGTTGATCTTTCTATCCGGCATTCGTCCTATGTCGTGATATTTTCAGCAGTTGTCCCCTGCTCGATGATCGTCCTTCACCTTTTCGATGACCGTCCCTTATCATTATTTCATCAGTTTATCCTCTGGCCATCCCCATCGTGGATTCCCATTCTTTAGCTTGATGGTCGTCCCCGTTAGTGCATCTCTCACCTGTTAATCCCCAACAGTCGTCCTCTGCTCGATGGTCGTCCTCCATCGCTATCATTCGATGTTCATTCTATATCGACTGGTTTTGTAAATAACAATTTATATCCCTTTTCTTCTTATACCAGAGAGCGCAAATTTTGGACTGTCTTGGTATTCAACAACAAGTTATCTTGTTCGTCTGCTAAGCCTGGCGCTTACATCCTGCACAACTAACTCACGCTTGAATAGGGGTAGCTGTAAACACCCCAAATTTTCCCTCTCACTTTCTAATACTTTAGCTTATGATCCCACATAGTTCATAGAATATCACTACATCTTACATTGCATATTCACCTTTAACATCTCATTGCATCTCTGCACAGCTAGGGTTTGTGATCAGATGAATCTTGAAGAGAGTATGAGGTATATCAGAGGCCATGAAGCATGACAAAAAGGTCCTTGAGTGTTCTAAGGTCATATTGTACCCCCAAGGGTTCTTGGAAGTCAAAATATCACAAGAGATTGCAGAGCCACCTAGGCAGGCTCGAGGCTCCTACACAGATGACCTAAAATTAGGGTTTTTGTTTTGAGGCCCTTACAACCAAAAATTTTGGTCATTATTGATTAAAATGGTCTTTATATGATATAAGGAGTGTGTGGATGAAGTTTGATAAAAAAATTCAATGTGGAAGTCATCTGATCAAATGGTAACTTGTTGTGTAAGAAAAGTCAGGATTAAGGCATCTAAGGCCTCCAACAAGGGTTCCAAAGGGTCATCATCATCATTAATTTGAGGTCCTATGACCTTTATTTGGTCTTAGGAATGCTTGAAATATCACAAGATTGAAGAATTTTGAGCCATTGCATAAGTTTCCATTTTTGGACATGACTTGAAATGAAAACTTTCCATTTTGGGAAAGATTTTCAACCTCCTCTTTCTTGATCAAAAAGGCTTCCAATGAAATTTTTTTCAAACATGAAAGTTGTAGATTAGATCTTCCCCTATCTAAAAAGTACAAGAACTCATCTTGATTCATCCTAGAACTCAAGATATGATGGATCAAAGTTGACAAATTTCTTATAATTTTCAAGTTCACGTCAAAGAGGGAAATGTGCAAAATGGATTTTCCAGCCTTCTAATGACCTATGTTTCACTCATACACATCATAACAATGATAAGAAACATCTCTCGACCAAGATCCATCCAAGAACCAAGGCATTTCATGGCCAATTTTCACAAACTTCACAAAGTTGGAAATTTGCAAAATCACTTCAAACTTGTGCTCCAAGCATCACAGCTCACCACAATTGATCCAAAGGTCATCCTTGAAGTCAGTTGAACATAATCCAGCCAGAAAATCAACTCTGTCCCAACCCATACCTCAAGTACACAACTTTTGACTTTCTTGCAATTGAAGCCATGCCAATCCCACAGTGGATATTCGCTCTTCTGACCAATCCCATTTGTTTATACAAACCCTAAGGAGCATAAAAGATCAAGCTTGAAGCCTTGGAAGAGGACACATCATCAGATTGCAAAAATTGGCCAAGAACTTTCCCTCTTCGAATCTCACTTCTCAGCCACCCAAATCCAAAAATTCTTTCACCAACAAGTCACACTTCACCTAAGGAACAAATCCCACCCCTTACAATGGCCTGAAACACAACACACAAGAACCTCATTTTCTGATACACCAGAACTGAAGCTCACAAAATAGCCAATTTAAACTCCATTCAAGATTGCCATTAGCACAAGGGGGACCAGTAGAGGTGGTTTGCACAAAGGAAAGGCTCAAAAAGCTCATCTTTGAAGGTCTCCAGCTCAGGTATAACTCAAGAACTTTTTTCTCAGAACTTCATTTTCTTGTTACAAAATAAATCTACATGTTGCACTGATCATCTAGATATGTTTAGATTTAAAAATGAGCAAGAAATAATCATTTTATGTTGTTATGAAAGTTTACCCGTGTTTTGATTTTTTCTTCGATTCTCTTGATTCAAGTGTTATAAATGTTGTTTGATTGTTGATTTGTGTTCCATGAAGTGTGGGGAGTATTTATGGGCAGTTGTATGGTGTTTAGTGACCTAGGGAAGAAGATAGGGTTTTGGTTGGCCGGAGAAGATGACTGGAGCACTGTTCCGGTCACCTGAAGGTAATTAGGGTTAATTAAGTTTAGGGTTTCCAGATTTAATGTGAGCCATTGGATTCTGATTAGTTTAAATATTGGACGGTCCGGATAATTCATTAGCCCTAATTTCATTTTAATTAATTAAAACATAATTAATTTAGTCAGATTTAATGTGAGCCATTGGATTGCGCGCATTTAGTAGATTTAAACCTGGACCCTGGGATGAACATACTCCCAGTCAAGCTGACTTGCGCCCTGAACCCTTGATCTCTCTTCCATGCAATTTGAGCCTTTCATTTTAATTACTTTTCATTTTATTTTCATTTATTTCATTTTGTTTTCTTTTATTTATTAAAAATAATAAAAACACTTTTAAAAATTCTGATTTTTTGCACTATCATTCTAATTAATTTTAAAAACCCAAAAATGTTTTTATTTTCATTTTTTGCATTTAAAATTTATTTTTAAATCATTTAATTGTATTATTTAATTAATTCATTCATTTTAATTTATTAAAAATACTTTTAGGTATTTAAAAATAACCAAAACAATCATGAAGCATCCTTGAACATTATAATAAATTTACAAACTCATTTCACTCATTTATTTTAAGTTTTGGTTCTATTTTGAGAATTATACTTGAATTAGGGTTTTCAAAATCCCCTTTTTCACAACCTAACTTCTAAAATTCACTTCTGATCAATAAGAATGAGTTTGTACTTGGATGTTTTTGCATTTTCTTACATGTTGCATCTAGTATCTAGGACATTTAAATCATATTTTTGCATTGCATTTTCAATTTGATATGCATTTTTCTTTGAGAGGTACCCAAAACCCTAACCTAACTTAGATGAACCATAACTTGACTTTGGTATAGCTTCTGACCTCCATCTTTGGGGAGTATTCTTGTGTGTGTTTAGGGTTTTTTTTGTTGCAATTTAAAATTTTTATCATGTGTTTTGCTTCTATTTTGATCTTGAACATCTCATGCAATCTAAAAACCCTAATTTTCCATGTATATTTGCATTCATCTTTGCATATCCTCATCATATGAACTTGTCATGACATCTCATGAATTTGTATGTCATCTTAGACACCTTAGGTCATGAGAGACATTTTCATCATGTGTATGTATTTTCAAGCTTCTAACATGCTTGTTTTTACATCCAACACTTGTATGATCATACATATGCATTGTACATGACTTTGCATCTTTTCATGACACATTTTCATCATGTGTTCTATTCTGGTTTGGATCATTGCACCTTCATTTGTTTCATTTCATCTTATTTCTTACCTTATGCATTCATACTAACCCTTTCAAGTGCTTCAGGTAAGTTGATTAGGATGTCGATTTGCATCCACATCCAACCTCTTCTTATCCTTTCATATGCATCTTTACCTGTATTTGAAGTGAATTTGATTCACTTGTGTTCTCTCTTGCTCTTATCCCACTCTTAGGTTACTTAACTTCTTCAGGAAGTATGTAACCTAATCTTCTATCTCCTTCCTTTTTCATCTGCTTCTCCTTCCTTGGTGGCCAATCTGAAGACTTTCTTTTTACCTCACAAAACATAGGAATTACGAAGCATGATAACTTTAGGGTTGTGAATAAGTCCCCCTTAGTTTTTTTTACCTTTTGAGTCTCCTTGAGTCTCTGCTTCTCATCTAAAAAACAAAGGCTAAACAATTAATGTTTTGGGGCTCTGTATTAGGGTTATGCACGTATCCTTATCTTAGGATGGAGTGTATATTTGTAATACTTAGTGTTAAACCTTTAAGTTCTTTTCACCTTCTAATCAAAACACCTAATAATTATCAAGACTTAAGCTTGTAACTTGGGCCTTATATTAGGGTTACATCCCTGCCTCTGGGTCTGAGGGACTAACCCTAGTGTTTAATGGACAAGTCCCCTTCAGGTTTAGTCTTACAAACATAAAATTCACTTCTTAATCTAACCTCTAATCAAAATCCACTTTAATAAAGGTTTGTTATATAATGATTTTAATCCCTGACCATGGATTAAGTTGAGGTATCTTCCTCATCTTAAGTGTCCTTATCTATCATCCTTCTTTTAGGATTGTGTAATGAGTTCACTAATCCCTCATTAGAGATTAAACTCATTACTTAACACAAAAGAAAAATACAAAAAAACACTTGATAATTACAAGTAGGTTAATGATCTTAATCATATATCATTAGGGTAATTAAGTTGGGATATTCATCTCACACTTAAGTAGACTCATTATCCCTAGTCAATGGTGATATAATGAGTTTGCGACCCTTGGTTAAGGCTTAAGATCATTATCCTATGCAAAACACCAAAAACAATAAAAAACTGAAAACACAAAAACAAACAATAAACTTCTCCCCCGGGATTCTTTTCTCATCACACTCACTCTGAAAGCGAGAACTCGCTTCACCCGTCTAATGCAAGACAATTAGCACTCGAGCCAGATGAGTCATACACTTGAGCATAGACAAGAAAGCAGTTCAAATCAAAACATCTAAGTCTCTTTGAGTCGAACTACGGTGATCTAAGTTCCTCATTGCACGAGAGGATACGTATGCTTAACTTAACGGTTATCGAACAAAAGTCCCCAGGTCTCCCCCTTTTTCTCCTTCTAGCTTTCTTCTCTTAACCTCAGTTTGAACTTCTGTACTTTTTGCACTGTCAATTTGCACATCCATCTCTTTTATACACTGTTAGCACGTACACTCCTTCTTTTTTAAAGCACAGTCAGGTAAGCGTGGATCCCGTCGAGTACGACGGACGATCTGGGTGCTAATACCTTCCCAGGTCGTAACCAACCCCCTTACCCAGTCTCTTTGGTTCGCAACCGTCTTATCCATATCATTCTAGGTTTTTGCAGCATTACCTTTCCTTCGGGATAAAAATGCCTAGTTGGCGACTCTATTCAACCTCAACCTTCACCATTTGACCGCTCTCGCCGACAGTTTGCATTTGCATCTGGACGAAAGGCCGGGGAGCAACAGGTATGCAGACTATCCTTTTGCTCTGTAGAAGGCTTGTCCATGTAGCCCAGAATCAGCCCTTACCTCATCCTGAAAGCTTCCAAGACCAGGTCATCCATCAGCCCAACCAAACTCTGAATACCCTCAGCTTCTAGTTGTGGAAGGGTGTAATATGTGTTTTTTTCTGAGAATATTTCTGACTTCGTGCATCTGGATAATGAGAACACATAAATTACCGGGAAATGTGTGCAGATGTAGATGATAACCTGAGAAAATGAAAACACAAAAGGTAATAATGGTATGATGCAATGTAATGCAAGGCACGTGATCAATGATAGGTGTCTTTCTGGATATAGAACACTGAGCCAAGAACCAAGTGTTTGTAACCATAGGATCTCTGAATAATAACCCATGATAAATAACCAAGGACCAAGAATTTCAGAATCCCAAGAATCAGATCAGAACATAGAACAACACTGATAATAAATGTATGTTGAGGCAAGGGTTGCTGCAAACCTTTAAACGCTCTCCCAATCTCACTAGTATGCTCTGGGTCAACATCACAGACTCTCAAAGCCGAGCATTGATAATACGTTCACCATCTCCAAGAAATGGCTAATACCATCTCAGGGAAACAGTTTAGTATTATACACTACTCAAGGAGGTCTCAGCAGAGTCCGAGAAAAACAAGCATCCCCCATAAGTCCTCATCTTCAAGCACTGAAGTCAATAAACCATAATAAATTCATCCCGAAGGGTACAATACTATCGTCATATGACTAGTTGCTTTAACTGAGTTCCTACGAGAGAACCATGCCATCCTATGCGAGTTCCCAGTGGACCCTTGGGTAAGAATGGGTTTGCCACAAAATGTGGTCTGCCACTGCCACCACTTGAGAGGGAAGTCTCCACAAAGGTCCTGAATGATCAGTCCTCAGATGCATATAACTATCGAGGTTGTGTAATGAAGTAGGGAAAAATCATATATCATAACATTTCTAAGACGGTCGTAATCTAGGTGTGGAACTCACTATTACTCGCATGACAAGATATCATGAAGCCAAAGTGACTTTTCGCTCCCAGGATTTTCATCCTAGTACAAACGCGAAAGTGGTGCGGAAAAGGTAGAGTCGCCAGCCAGGCATTTTTATCCCGAAGGAATGGGAAAGGTAATGCTGCACAAACCTGAGGAAGAAGGAAATGACAAGGTCCTGCGAACCAAAGATCTGGGTTCGGGAGTCGGTTACGACCTGGGAAGGTATTAGCACCCCAGACCGTCCACCGTACCCGACGGGATCCACGCTTGCTTGTTTGTTTCAAAGGGTGAGAAAATAAGATGCTGCTGAATAAGTGAACTGCTAACTGGAATGGGAATGGAAAAGGAGAAAGGAAATTGGAATGGAAATAAAGGATGGGGAAAATGTAGGAAAAATAAAGAATGTGCTCGAACGGGCCCTACCCCGCTGCCTACGTACCTCATCAGGATAATGAGGATCAGAGTCGACGTAGTTTACCTAACTAAGGCAGGAACTATTTGTGTTTTTTATGGCTGGAACTGCGTATGTCTATGCTAAGGTGTTGCAGGTTCATTTGGCATGAGTGCGTTTACCGTCTTGCATGTGAGACAAGTCATCGTAAGTTCGCGTTCAGAATGAATGAGATGAGAGGAGAAGTTCCCGCAGGAAAGTCGCTTATTGTTTGTTTTTGGCTTTTAAGAGTTTTGTATGGATTTGGCACAAGGAAGTGAATTCAAACTCTTTTCCATGGAATGTGTACTTGCTACTACATTCCAAGATGGAATAATAGAACAAGCACACCAAGCAAGGAAAATTTATCCAAGACTCGTTTCCTAGGATTAGGGTTTAAGTTCACCAGCTTGTTGAACTTTATTAAGTGTTTTTATATTTTGTGAAGAAATGTCTTTTATGTTTTCTTTGTGAAACAACCCCTTGATGAGACTTGTACAACATGCTAGACAAGCTTACACTATTCCAAGATGGAATGAATTCAAGTGCCCCATGGAATAAGGCTATACACAAGGGATCCTTTCATACATTTATTAAGTCGCTTTGGATTTTGTTTGAAGATGAGAAAGAAGACTCAAATCGGAAAAGGACAAAAATTAAGGGGAACTAAGACATAACCCTAAGTTAGTCATTCAACGGATGCCCTATGGTTAATGCGGTTTCTAATCCTAATTAGCAAAAGGAAAAGAAAAAGGAATATAATGCAACTTACTTCCTAAGGAAGTAAAGTTGATTCTAGAGAACAAAGGGGAATCTTACCAAACACAAACATGAAAGGTCAAGGAAATAAATGCATAAAGAAATGCATAAAAGAATTAAAAGGATAAGGTGTAAGGAAACATACCTCAATCTCCCTACAAAACAAGGGTTAGTGGTGTACATTTAATAAAAAGGAACGAGGTAAACACATACCAAATAATTCCTAAGGCATCTTGGACCTAAACTAGACTCAATCTTAAGTTTAAGGGTGCCTACACTATGCTATACTAAATTTCAACAGCTATTTACAGCACTTAAACACACAATCAGCTATGAATGACAGCATACAATATAAACAACATACAACAGCTATCAACAGCATGAGAGCAGGTGTAAAAAGTCATAAACAACATGAACTACACAACAAGCAACATACATTTTACAGCTCCTATATGCAAAGACAACTATGAAATGTAAAATGCAGCTTTGATTATTTTCATTTTTAATGCACAACTCAATCATGAAATGCTCAATTAACATGAATATGCAATATGAATATGTATCAAGCACATAATTGAATGTCATGATTATTTTTGAGGGATTATGCAAGAATGCACCACATTATTTATTATGCAACAAGTACGCAAAATATGGCACATGAACATGGCATATGAACATTGATCATGAATATGCAACATGATACATCAACAAGAATGCCAAGCTTAATGCAAAATTCATAATTGAATTGATGTGAATGATATGATCAAACATGCAACCAAATGCACATACATACATGGTTATGTGAAATACAACATATATATTGATATAATGACATGTAAATGAGTTAATGAAACATGTGAAAGATGCAAAAACAGAATGCAACATGATTATTTACATGACAAAAAAAATGCATGGACATAGCAACAATATGCAATAAGTCAATTCGTTCATAAACTAACACATAAACACAAAATATGTGAAATGGACGGAAGCATGTTGAAACGACTTGAAATGGAGGAATGAGATGTCGAAACTAATTTTGAAAATTCCCTAAAATCATAACCTATCAATCTATGGTGGTAAAGGGAGAAGCAATTCCCAAGAAAGAGGGAAAAATCACTTTTTGCAATCGACTTATTTCCTAAAGCTCCTAATGCAACTACTATCTAGTGAGCACAAATTTTACACCTAAAAGCCACAATCTAAACCTTAATGGCACCTAGGATAAGCTATAATTCTAACTAAGAACAAACAAAGTGATCAAATCATAATCAAGACAAAATTAAATGGTCAAGCGCATACACAACGATAAACATACGAAGAATGTCGTCATGGCGAGATTAAGGGAATAAGTTAAATCAAGAAGCGGATTTAGATTACCAACCTACAAAGCAGAGGATTGCTTCGGTAAGTGTTGAGATGTAGATCGGAACACAAATGGAGAAGAAAACCGGAGAGTCAAAGCTTCTATCCGCGAATGCGCCAAATAAATGTTGTTGATGATGCTTCTTGATGACACTTAAGCAATAACCTCCAATAAGCTCAAAACTCTTCCAAAATCAGAATTGATTCTTCAAAAAATCTTCACAATGAGATGATTAATGGAGGTTTTAGCTTCAAGTTCTTCTAATTCCAATGAAGAATTTGAAGAACTTTTTGAATGAAGCTTTGGCGAGAGGTTGAAAATGGTGGAAAAGTGTGGGAGAAGAATGAAAGAGATGAAGTGAAAATGAAGAAGAATAGTGAAAAAAAATGGGGGAGACCCTTTGCTTTGGGATGGTTTAGGTTTATATAATGTGTAGGCTTGGCATGAGGTTTGGGTTTGGAGGTTGCTTGGGGGTTAGGCTAGGTTTGGAGTTGGTTAGGATTCTAGAGAGTTCTAGAGTATTCTTTGGAATAATCTAGAACGTGGTAGATGATGGTGGGCTGGCTTTTTCTAGAACTTTCACACTTGAGCTAAATCCAATGTGCATTGGAGCATGTTACTTGTGGTTAGGATTAGTGAAGTGAAACACCAACTTAATTGCCCAAGGATTGCAACTTGAGTTTGCTCACTTGGTTGTGATATACACAATAATTAAAGTGGTCCTACATACACTTAATACCAGCCTGCTGATGCAACAAAAATAAAGTCCAAATACAACTTGAGGCCATGATCTAGTGTACACCAGCTCATGATCATTATGGTGAGGACCAATCTAAAGTAGCAGCAATGGTTGTGGTTTGAATTGAAGCAAATGTGAAGCTAAATGAGCTCTAATATGTGCAAAAGTTACCCCTGAACGTATACCCAAGACAATACTGAATTTGGCCCTTTCCATGCATCATACATCAAATTTTTAGCAGAAAAACAACATTATGTATCGATAATGTGGGTATGCATCGATACATACTGAAGCAATGGAAATTTTCGCCAAAAAAACAACTATGTATCGATACATAACACGGATGCATCGATACATATCAGTTTTTTTAACTGATATGTATCGATACATAACATGGATACATCAATACATGTCAGTTTTTTAACTGATATGTATCGATACATAACACGGATGCATCGATGCATCCTGCTTATGTATCAATATATCCTGCTTATGTATCAATACATCCTGCTTATGTATCAATACATCCTGCTTATGTATCAATACATAGTCCATTTCCAAAATTGTTTTTTTCTTTAATTTCTCCATTCTTTCTTGATCAAATTTGGTCCATAAGTCCTTTGTAACCACAATTTCATGACCTTGACCTCAAAGAGTCCAGAGTTGACTTTTTACTCATCCTGGTTGACTTTTCTCCAATTTCAATCATCTGACTAGTTGAACCCCTTCCAAAATGAATTTGTGGATGAAATTTGAACCCTATACACTTGATGTCATATAGAACACAATGAAACCCACTTTTTCTTAAAAAATTCATGGAGAAGCCCTTCACAATTGAAACCCTAATTTGGATCATTTCCTCAAGAGATGTTGCACTACTTGCATTCCTTGGACCCATTCACTTCTTTCCAAGACTTGAGGCTTCAAATGGAGACTTGTGGGATGTTGTAGACCCCTTGCACATGATTGAGGAGATTTATGACCCTTTGGTTGCCTTTGTATAGCTTTCAGTTGCTCCAGTCCTTTACCACACACCTATGCCTCAGCTATGCTACACATGATGTAATGTTTTTTATTATTTTATTAACTTATGTATGCAAGATGCTATGCTAAATGCTGAGGATATGAGAGGGAAAATTTTAAGGTATTACAACTGCCCTTATTCAATCATCTGCAAGCTTGAATGAGTAATTGCGAAAGCTTTTAGACATTCAAGGTATGGAGTGATTGAATACTCGAATAAAACCTGGAAATTTGAACTCGGTGGATAATAGAAATGCCATATACTCTTTATTTATGTTTTTTGTTTTGACCTCTGAATAGGTAGCAGAAATAGAACCAAGTGAAATAGAATCAATGCCAAAAACCTGCACTGTGAATGCTGAGCGAATCAAGCCACAACGAGGGTGCCTGTTGGCGAAATAGGGCTTAACGAGACTGTTAGCGAAACAAAACTCGACAATGTGACTGCTGGGAAGGACCAAGCCACAAAAAAAACACGCGATTGCTGGGCAGGACCAAGCCAAGGAAGGTGCTTGTTGGCGAAACGGGGCTTAACGAGACCATTAGAGGAATGGAACTCAACAATGTGACTGCTGGGCAGGACCAAGCCACAAAGAAAACACGCGACTGCTGGGCAGGACCAAGCCACAGAAGGTGCCTGTTGGCGAAACAGGGCTTAACGAGACCATTAGCGGAATGGAACTCAACAAATATGACTGCTGGGCAGAACCAAGCCATAAAGTAAACACGCGACTGCTGGTCAGGACCAAGCCACAAAAGGTGCCTGTTGGCGAAACAGGGCTTAACGAGACCATTAGCGGAATGGAACTCGACAATGTGACTGTTGAGCAGGACCAAGCCCCAAAGAAAAGAAAAAAAAACAACATTGACTTGGAAAGACCAAGATGCCTGGCAAATGGTATAAGTATCTTCTGTGGGGAATATTTCAGGTTGAAAAAATGCTACGGGTCATATGTAATAAACCTCAAAACTGGCCCATGCTGGTATGCATATGTTTGGATTTTATGGCATAGTGCTCCATAATGATGGAAATGCTACGCTTTGGAGGATGCAAATGTAATGATGATTATGCTTATGCAAATGTAAAGGCCAATGGGTCACCTGATGAGGAGATAACAAGTATTCCAGGGAAAAGGTGATCACTGCATTGATCTGGTTAGTCCTTGCAAGGAGACAACTCTAAGGGGAAACCTGTTAATGATACACCGGTTCTGAACTGCCGCTACTGCCAAAAATAAATTGGACTTTAAGATTGGAGAGCCAAGACCCTAATGGAGATGGACCCTTCTTGAACTTTGGTGGGGAAGTGAGGACACTTCTAACTTGACTAGGAACCATAGGCATGGCACTGCTGAGGTAGCATATGCTGGGGAGGAAAGACATTCATTGTACTACTGGGGATTGCCCCTGTATTGAAAGGAAGTCTCTGCTTGGGGGACAACAATCTTCCGTTACCTTGCTGGGGGAGATTTCAACTTCCAACTCTACTGGGGATGATGGAGGATGTCAACGATAAAGCTTCCAGCTGAAGATAAGAGTTTAAGTTGCCTCTCGCTGGGGATTAGAAACGATGATACCCTTATGCTCAAGAAGTACCCTTCCCTTTGTTGCACTGCTAGAGAAGGGATTGTCTAATGAGACTTGCTAAGGAATTTTGATCAATGAAGCCTGCTGATGAAACAACTCTTGAAGTACTGTGCTGACAATGGCTTTGCTCCCAGCTCCTGGGTTGATAGATTTCCAACTAATCATGAGTGAACAATGGTCCTTTGCAATTTTCAACTCGCCTCAGATTAAGGTCCATCGGAAGAAAATGTCTCAAGAGGATTTTACAGAAAACATGACATACGAAATACCTCAGTGTCTTCAAACTCTTGGAGAGATTCGTCGAATCTCGAAATAACTACCCCAACCTGCAAGGTCTGTGAAAGAATTTGCCTCACGAGGATTCATGAAATACCTCATATCACTGTGAGATATTCTGCCCCAGTATATTGAACTTTGGATAGGCGCCTTGGATTGATTGTCTTCGGGAGAGAGTGACTTCTCATGCTCTTGGGGTGGCCTGCCCAAGAACGAGCCTTGAAGTGATCACCTCTGACTGACTGAGCTTTGAAGAAAATACCCAGACCAACTGCTCTTTGAGATATTGGATCTCGAAGTAATTTCCCTAGTTTGGCTAAAATTTGAATGCATGCCTCAGACTAATGCCTCTTTGAGAGATTTGAATCTTGAAGTGATTGCCCTAGTTTGGTTGAAATTTGAAGAGATTTCTCGACGTGATTGCCCTAGATTAGTTGGATCTTACCACGACTATTGGGAAAGTCCCCACTCAATGGAGTTTCTTGGAAAAATGCATCTTCATATGCTGGTCCTTTTGAAGTTTCAGACTTCTCAACTTTGGCAAGATTAAGCTCATGGATTAAGGTTCCATATGTGAACTTTTATGATGCCAAAAAAATGTATGCAAGCAGAAAATGTTTATTTTGAGAATGCAAATTCTAATGCAAAACACATGTTAATCTTGAAGTTTTACTATAAAAAGATGTCGCAAACCTTTGTGAGTGAATCACCGGTTAAAATACGATATTGATTTTTGATAGAAGAGAACATGCATATGCAACACCAACCCATATCTTTTAGCACAACTCATAGGAGTCAGGAACGCAGTCTCATGGTAGTACGCTCTCGAAATAACCCTGCTTTAGTTAGGACTTTTGAGGGTTGTATTGAGGCCTGGTTCATGATTATAAAAAACAAAGGATATATGCTCTAAGTTTGTCTGTGCCCACCCATCTTCGTGATGTTCTCCATTCCTATGTTCAGCTAGCTTTCACAAGCGTTCACCTCTCAAAAAGGGTTTTGTGATGGTTAAGGAACCAACTACACTAACGGTTTAAGCACCAATCAGGTTGTTGTCAGGAGTCAGTCACCCCTATTGTCTTTTGTGTTTGTGCCTCACGATTTTGTTCTTGTGCCTCACGTTTTTGTTCTTGTTAAAGGATCTTTCTTGTGTAATCCTCTTTGCATTTTCATTTTTGCGTTCTTTTGCTTATCCCTAAATTTTTCCAGGACTGATTCTTGTGAATCTTTGATTATGGAGTCCAACGGGATGCCCTAACGTTTTCCTATGTCGCTTGTTTTCAAGTTTCGACTTAGAGGGCTTTTCATTTCTTCTTTTTTCAAATCCTTTTTTTTTGAATAAATCGTGTGACATTGGTTGTCTTGATTGCTTTGCGAGGGTCGTGACTATCTCACTTCTTGGTTGAGAAAGGATAACCATTGTGGTTTCCGATCTCTGGACTTCTTGCTTGGGATAACCATTGTGGTTTCTGGTCATTGGACCTCCTGATTTGGTACAACAAAAGGTAATGGATCCTCAAATTTGCACTCCTTTTTGAAATTTGAACGCTCGGTCAAATTAACTGACGCCTACCCTGCCCCTGGGTTACATGCAAGGGTTTTTACATGCGAAAAGAAACTCCTACTTCAAGGCTCAAATGGGTTGGCGAGGGTCTATCTCCCTTATATCTCCGGTGTTTAGGATTTGAAATAATGCTTGTACATCGTCAACAGGGTCTTTCTCAAAAGCACACAATTAGAAATATGTCTCTGAACACCTGTCATGAATGCAAGGATGTATGCAAATGCCATGTTCAGTTATTTTAGAGGAATCTATCGGCTTTGATTCATGTTTTTTACACAGAAAAAGTCTAATGGCATGATTCAAACATGTGATCCTCAGAAATAACTGAATATGTGTGCTGGAATGCTATGATGTTATGTATGCATCAAGCATGTGATCAATGGTCAGACGTTGGTGTTGAACAGTGAACCAACTGTCTGTATAGAACCACAATAACAACATCATCTCTGTATAGAACCCCATAACTGAGAACCCAATAATTATAGAACTGGATCACATAATAGAACACTAACTGATGGTGTTGAAGTTGAATAACGAGCCAAGTGTCTGTGGAGATTCATAATAACAGTCACAATATCAAGGCCACACTGGTAATCACAGTAACAATTTCTGTGAATAGAAATCCCGGATCTCAGAATGAAAGAACCATAGAACACTGAACAATACTGGAAAAGTGGGTATGTTGAAGTTTAGGGTTCCTGCAAACCTGTAAACCCCTCCCAATCTCACGGGTGTGCTACTAGGGTCAACATCACGGACTCTCAAAACCGAATAGTAATAATACGTTCACTATTTCTAAGAAAGGGCTCATGACAAAATCAGGGAATCGGTTTGGCATTTTGTACTACTCAGGGAGGTCTCAGGTGAGTCCAAGGAAACAAGCATCCCTCATAAGTCCCCAACTTCATGCACTGAATCGAGAAACAATAGTACATTCATCCCGAAGGGTACAATACTATCGTCATACAAACAGTTTGCCTTAACTGGATTCCTATGAAAGAACCAGGCCATGCTATGCGAGTCCCTAGTGGGCCCTTGGATGCGAATGGGTTTGCCAACAAATGTGGTCTGCCACTGTCATCATTGGAGAGGGATGTTTCCACAAAGGTTCTCAAGGATCAGTCCCCTAACTCCACATAACTATCAAGGTTGTGTATTGCCCCAGAAAGATTCCGGCGTCAATACATTTTCGAGAAGGTCGCAAGTCAAGGCATGGAACTCACTACTACCAACATAGCAAGATGCCATGAAGCCAAAGTGGAACCACTCTAAGTCCTAGGGTGCACTCGAGCCCTGGTTACGAGCTCATCTCACAGTAACCCCATCCCACAGAAAAAATGAAAGCCAAATAGTCCAGCATACGATGCACGTGAAAATAAATACTGAAAGCATTAAATAAAGCTGTAAAGTAAACTATAAACGAAAACAGTAAATAAGCACAACAACACACACATGTAAACACCCAAAGAAAGAAAAAACAAACAGGTGCTAGGATTGACTCTACAAGGGAAACCAGAGATTCTGGGTTCGATCAGCAGCAGAGTCGCCAGCTGTCGCTCCCGGGATTTTCATCCTAGTACAAACGTGAAAGTGGCGCGGAAAAGGTAGAGTCGCCAGCAAGGCATTTTTATCCCGAAGGAACGGGAAAGGTAATGCTGCACAAACCTGAGGAAGAAGGAAAGGACAAGGTCCTGCGAACAAAAGATCTGGGTTCGGGAGTCGATTACGACCTGGGAAGGTATTAGCACCCCAGACTATCCGCCGTACCCGACGGGATCCACGCTTGCTTGTTTGTTTCAAAGGGTGAGAAAATAAGATGTTGTTGAATAAGTGAACTGCTAACTGGAATGGGAATGGAAAAGGAGAAAGGGAATTGGAATAGAAATAAAGGATGGGGAAAATGTAGGGAAAATAAAGAATGTGCTCGAACGGGCCCAACCCCGCTGCTGTCGCTCCCCCGAAATGACACCAGGGCAAAAAAAGGTGCAGACGCGAACGGTCGGCGAAAGGGGAAATGAAATGAAGATGAAAAGGTTCGCCAGCTAGGCATTTTTATCCTGAAGGAAAGGTAATGCTGCATAAACTTAGGAAAACGATGGATAAGATGGTTGCGAACTAGAGAAACTGAGAAAGGGGGTTGGTTACAACCTGGGAAGGTATTAGCACTCAGATTGTCTGTCGTACTCGACGAGATCCATGCTTGAAAGTTTGTACTTAAAGGGGGTAAGTATATGTGTTATCTATGTGCAAAAAGCTAAGAATGAATGTACAAGTGTCAGTGCAAAATGGAGGTGAAATGCTCAGGATGGAGGCTTAAAAGAGAATGCTGAAAGAGGTGGAAGACAAAGAGACTTTTGTTCGATAATAGTTAAGTTATGCCTACGTATCCCCTCGTGCAATGAGGAAGTTAGAACACCGTAGTTCGAATCAAAAATACTGAAAATAAAATGACTGTGAACTGCTTGCTTGTCTATGCTCAAGTGTATGACTCGTCTGGCTTGAGTGCAACTGTCTTGCATTAGACGGAAGAAGCAAGTTCTCGTTTGTGAATGAATGTGATGAGAACAGAATCCCGAAGGAGACGATTATTGTTTGTTTTTTTGTTTTCAATTTTGTTATTGTTTTTGGTGTTTTGCATAAGTTAATGAGCTTAACCCTAAATCAAGGGCTTGTAAACTCATTATATCCTCCCTAATTAGGGATAATGAGCCTACTTAAGTATGAGATAAGCATCTCAACTTAATTACCATGATAATGTAGGATTAAGATCATTAACCTACTTGTGATTAATTAGATGTTTTTGGGTTTTTTGTTTAGTGTTAAGTAATGAGTTTAATCTCTAATCACAGATTAGTGAACTCATTACACCATCATAATAGAAGGATAATAGATGAGAAAACTTAAGCTGAGGAAGATACCTCAACTTAATCCATGGTTAGGGATTAAATTAATTATATAACAATCCTTTATTAAATGGATTTTAATTAAGGGATGAGATTAAGAAATGGGTTTTAAGTTTGTAAGACAACTTGAGGAGGACTAGTCCATTAAACACTAGGGTTAGTCCCTCTTAACCATAAGGAAGAGTTAGAACCCTAATGTAAGGCCCAAGTTACAAGATAAAGTCTTGATGATAATTAAGTGATTTTATTAAGAGGTTTAAACAAATTAAAGGTTTAACACTTAGGATTAATTTTATACACCCCATCCTAAGAGAATGATGCAGGCATTACCCTAATTCTAAAGTCCTAAAATTTTAAGAGTTTAGTCTCTGATTATTGAGATGAGAAGAGAGACTCAAGGAGACTCAAAGGTAAAAAGCTAAGGGGGACTAATCACAACCCTAATTATTATCATGCTTGAATATCCTATGGTTTGTAAGGCTTGAGAAAGATCTTCAAGGAAGCCACCAATGGAAGAAGCAGAAGATAGGAGGAAGAAGCAGAAGAATAAGTTACTTACTTCATTGAAGAAGATAAGTAACTTAAAGAAAGAAATGAGAGAATACAAGTGAACAAGTTCACTTAAAAGACAAGTAAAAATGCAAATGAAAGGGATAAGAAAGATGTGAGAGGGGAAGGCAAATCCACCTCCCAAAATAACTTACCAAACCTGAAAGTGTTAGCATGAATGTATATGGTATAAAGCATAAAGAAATGAAGTGAAATGAGATGAAATGACCAAAGTCAGAAGTTTTTATGCAATTCAAATGTCATATGAAATGATGAAAAGGTATACAAAGTGAATATGTATGATCATACAAAGATGAGATGCAAAGGAGGCATGCTTTGAAGTTTGAAAACACATGAAAGTTTATGAAATGAAATGAATGCTAATCATGGAAAATGAATGAAGAAATGATCAATCAAGGTTCTAAAATGTCCTAAGATGTCTAAGGTGACATACTAATGAAATAAATTTCATGACAAGTTCATGTATTGATGCATAAGCAAGGTGAATGCAAATGTACATGAGAAATTAGGGTTATATGGAAGTGTGAGATGCAAATGAACAAAACAAAAGTATATGACATGATAAAAAATTTCAATCAAGCTCAAACAAACCCTAATCCCATATTAGTTCACATCCTAAAGGAGAAGGTCAGAAGCCTAACCAATCAAAAGTTATGATTTTCCTATGTTTTCTATGGTTTTTAGGTGGTTCAAAGGGAAAAATGCAAATCAATTTGAAAATTCAAGATAAATTCATGAGGAAAAAGAACTATAAACTACATGCAATATGTAACACAATGCAAAAATAATCAACTTCAAACTCTTCTTGGTTAGGCATAAATAATTTTCTTAAGTTAGGGTTTAAAAATGTGATTTTTATGACCCTTAATTCAAAGAAAATTGGCAAACTATGATCAAACCTAAAAAGAAATTTGTGTGAAGAGTTTGAAAATGTTTCTAAATGCATTGATATGATCCATGATTTTTTTGGTGATTTTTAGAAACCTAAATGTATTTTTAATTAATTAAAAGACTTTAATTAATTAAAAATAACATTTAAATATTTTAAAAATACTTTTTTAATGCAAAAAAATAAAATAAAAATCATTTTTGGAATGAGAAAAATATTTAAAGTCAGAATGCAAAAGAAAATAGTTTTTGGAAATGTTTTGCTATTTTAAATAAAATGAGAAAGAAAATGCAAGGAAAACGAAATAAAAATAAAATAAAATGGAAGTAAGTTGATCTAAGGGCTGATATTTGAACTGGGAAATTGGGTGTTGACTAGCGTGTAATCCAAGGGCTGAGGTTCCATCTGAGATTTTTTAATTAATTAACTCTAATTAAATTAATTAAATGAAAATTAGGGTCAATGAAGTAATCCTGGCCACACAAGCGCGCAGGTAAATCCATTCCAAGGGTCTACATTCAAACGGTCATCTTCTCCGGCGAGCAAAAACCCTAAGTCTCTCTACAGGCCACCCCATCCCAAATTAATTACGCATAAATGACCCTCTACTCAAACTAAACTCAAATCCACCTTCAAACATGATTTATAATATACAAACATGGAGAATCGAAGAAGAACAAAAATCTGGACAAAATTTCAGAAACTCATAACATGCTCATTTCTTGACTATTTTTGAATCTAAAAGCATCAGTGTGATCCCCATAACATATATTTTCATTTTATAACAAGAAAACTAAGCTCTGAAAGATTTTGTTCATGAGGTTACCTGAGCTGATGAACTGCAAATGAGAGCTTTCAGGACCTCTCCTTTGTGAAAAAAGCCTCCTTTGGTCCTCCTGAGGCTAGTGGAATGCTCCAAAAGGTTTTATGATGGCTAGTTTGAAGGTTCCAGTTCTGGTGTAGCATAAAATGAGGTTTGTGTTTATGATGTTTCAGGCCATTCCAATGGTTGGTGTGTGTTCTATGGATGATTTATGAATGGATGGTGAAAGAATTTCTGAAGTTTGATGGATAGTTTGAGAGAATTGAAGAAGGGAAGGTTTTTGCAAGTGTTGTGTAATCTGATGTTGTGTGTGTGTTTCAGGCTTCAATCTTGTGTTCTTTTAAGTCCTTAGGGTTCACATGATGTATGTTGATTGGCCAGAGAGTTGTTGTGGCACAGGCTGATTGGTATGGGGTGATTTGCAAAAAGTCAATATTTGTGTACTTGAGGTATGGGCCATGGCAGGTCTGATTTCTTGGGGTGTCTAGCCTCAACAAGTTTCATGGAGAGCCATGGAATAGTTTTGATGCAGCTGGCACAAGTGGATGAGAGAATCCAATGCATTTTGCAATTCTTGAGAGTTTTGGCCCTTTTGTGATTTCTTGAAGTTCAAGTTATAGAAAAACTTGGTTCAATGCTCAATTCTGATGTTTAGAGGCCGAATTGACATATTGTGAAGTGTTTGTGTACATTTGAAGTCATTAGAATGCTTGAACATGCCAATTTGCAAAATCCCTCTTTGACATGAAATTTGAAATTATAGGATTTTTGCCAACTTTGAAAGGCCATATATTGAGTTCTATGATGAATCAAGACATGTTCTTGTACTTTTTGAAAAGGGAAAGATCCAATCTACAACTTTCATGACCAAGAATTTTTCATTTGAAACATTTTTGGTTAAGAAAGAGGAGGTTGAAAAACTTTCCCAAAATGGAAAGTTTGCAATTCAAGTCATTTCCATTTTGGCAAGTTTGCAATTGGCTTAAAATTCTTCAATCTTGTGAACTTACAACCTCTTCTAAGATCAAATAAAGATCATAGAACTTCTATTTGATGAAAATAACCCTTTGGTTCTTTTGTTGGGGGCCTCAGATGCCCTGATTTTGACTTAACTTGCTCAAGAAGTTACCCAGTGAACAGATGACTTCCACAATGAATTTATTAATCAAACTTGGTACACATGATCCTTATGACATATTAAGAACATTAAAAACAAGAATGACCCAAAAATTTGGAGTTAAGGCCTCTGAAACCAAAACCCTAATTTTGGTCATCTGTGTAGTGAAACCCTAACTCTGCTTCCATGCCTTTGCCAGTTCTTGTGATCTTTTGACTTTCATGAACTTTGAGGAGCATAATATGATGGTATAACACACATGGACCCTCTTGGAAAGCTTTGAAGCCTTTGTGATGGCTCAGATCACTTCTTGGATTTCTCATATCACAAACCCTAGATGCAGATGAACTTGAACTTATGCAGTGAAGCAAAAATGCAATATGAGACGTAATGCTTATGTTTTAAAAAAGAAAGATCACAAGCCATGGTGTGATAAAGAGTGAGGGAAAATTTGGGGTGTTTACAGCTTCCCCTATTCAAGCATGAGTTAGCTGTGCAGGGTGTAAGTGCCTGACTTAACAGACAAACAATATAACTTGTGGTTGAATACCAAAGACAATCCAAAATTTGCACTCACTGGGGAGAAGAAGAAAAGGGATATAAATTGTAAAAGGTAGTATAGTATGATTATCAAATGAAGGCGATGGAGGACAACCATCGAGTAGAGGACGAATGCTAGGGAAAAAGTGGTAAGTAAAGAAATGACGGGGACAATCGACAAGATGGGGAAATAAAGAGACGACGACGGGGACGGCCATCAGGTAAGGAAATAAGATTCTCTGGGGATTAAAGTAAAGGCAATGATGGGGACGGCCATCAAGCTTGGAAAGTAAAGAAAACAACTATGGGACGACCATCGGCTTAAAGAATAAATGAAATAATGATGAGGGACGGTCATTAAAGGTGAAGGACGATCACCTAGCAGGGGACAACTGCTCTTTATCACGACATAGGACGAATGTCGGATAGAAAAGGTCGACGATTGGGACGGCCACCGGATAAGCCTGATGAAGGACGATCATCAAGAGGTGAAGGACGATCACCTAGCAGGGTACGGCTGCTCTCGGGGTTTATCACGACATAGGACGAATGTCGGATAACAAAATTAATGATGGGGACGACCATCGGAAAAAAAGATGAGGGACGGTCATCAAAAGGTGAAGGGCGATCACCTAGTAGGGGACGGCTGCTCTTTATCACGACATAGGACGAATATCGGATAGAAAAAGGTTCCACTAATAGGGACTCCGTTGGGGAAGGGGGTGAAGGACGGTCATCCAAAGGTGAAGGACGATCACCTGGAAGGGGACGGTTGCCGAAGGTATCACGACATAGGACGAATGTCGGATAGAAGAAAGTTGTTCTGTTGACGACTTAATGGAGAATGGTAAATACGGACGAGCTCTTACGCTTAAGAATAAAAGATATAAGTGTTCGACGCTGTGTATGGATTAAAGATGCGGACGGGCATCCTTAGGAGCATGATACGGACGAGTATCGGTAGAAATAAACGCTGGCACGTGTTCAGAGATGATGATATGGACGAGTACCAACTGGTTAACAAAGAACACTGACGAGTGTCAGATCTGTTGGGGAGTGATATAAACAAGATAGGGACGAGTATCAAAGACTTCTGTATAAGCATGAGTGAGGATTGATTTGTTGGCGAAGTATGAGCAAGACACGGACAAGTGTTTGGTCTGCTGGGGAATGTATGACACAGACGAGTGTCAAATATGCTATATAAAAATAGGCATTTGTTTTGAGAATGCAAAAAGTATACTTTGGCTTTCTGCGGGGATAGGATGACATGGACGGGTGTTGAAAGAGTGTGTTATAAATAAGTATTTATTTTGAAAAAAGTGTTCGGGTGACCTTACTGGGGAAGGATGACACGGACGAGTGTCAAAAGGAGTATGTATACGTATCTATATCTGAGAGTGCAAAGGGGACGCTTTGGCTTTTATGTGCAGGGGATACACTTTGTATATTGCTGATGAAACATTGACGGTAGTTGCAGGTGACTGGCCCGAACCTGGCTTGTGATCATGCAAATGTTTGATTTTTTCCGTAATGCTCTGTATTAGACGGAATGCTACGCTTATTTGGTGAATATGATGCAAATACTATGATTATGCAAAAGAGAAACTAATCAGGGATTTGGATCCTGCTGGGATAAAGATCTCTAGCTGATCTGCTCGGAGGGATGTCTCGGCTGGGGAAGAGATCACTGATGGAACTTCCAGGAGGGAGAAATCTGCTTGGGGAAACCGATCATTGGTAGATCTATCCGGAGAGAAGACTCAGCTAGGGAGAAGGAAACTTCAACAATTCCGCTGGGAAAGTATGCATACATTTCTCTCCTGGGGAGAGAATGGAGACTCTGTGGGGAGTAGGAGATTCCTTGACCACCTTGCTGTGGAAGAGTTGGTAGGCACCTGTTTGGGGATATCCTTCTTCTGGGAAGTAGCATGTTGGGGATTCAATGCCTGGCATGCCCCATGCTGGGTATTGATTACTTGCAACCTGTTTAGACAAAAGAAACGCACAAGTATCCCAAGGTATCCCTTACCGGATTCTGTCGTAGGAGTTTAGACTTTCCTGAAAGTAAAAATATTTCCTGCAAGTACTTATTAAAAATGGCTCACTTGTTTTATGCAAGTACTGTATCATGAACATTCGACATTTTGCAAACGGAACAAAAATGTACAAAACGAGGTGTGACTGAAAATTCTGATTTTATTAATCTGGGTGCCCTGAATTGGCAAATACAGTCAAATAAACAAATCCCCTGAAATAAGGGGGTTGCTATAAATTGAGAAAAACAAAAATGTTGGCAATGTTGACGAAGTTCCGGTGAACTTCCTTTGCTATGACCTGTATGACCTTGACGTTCTTCTCATCTTGCTTTCTGAAGAAGGCTGCTTCTGACCAATGCTTTATCCTTTCGAAGCTTGCAATGTTATGAGCGATACAGACGAATCCAGAATGCAGTTGTTCACTTATTCCCTGATTTTGTGTGGATCGCCCTTTCGGGTTTTCAATCCACCGGGATACCCATTTTTGCCTGAGCTGTTCAATGTGGCTTTTCAACTCAGCGGGTGTACATTTTTTGATTTTTCCCTTATTTTTGCCCGAGTCGTTTATTCCGTTTTTGACTCGTCGGGATGCCCTATTTTTTCCTGGACTTACATTCTGTTTTTATGTCCAGCGGGTCATTTTATGCGAAGTATTTTTTAACTGCATCTGAATTCACAGGGGATAATAAATCTTCACCATCCATAGTAGTGAGCATCAGTGCTCCACCAGAGAAAACCTTCTTTACTATGAATGGACTGTCGTAGTTCGGAGTCCATTTGCCCATGTGATCTATATGAGGAGGAAGGAGTCTTTTTAGCACAAGATCTCCCACTTATTCCCGAAGCCTGACTTTCTAATCGAAGGTTTTCTTCATCCTTTTCTGATATAACTGCCCGTGACAGATTGTAGCTAATCTCTTTTCTTCGATCAAATTCAATTGATTGTACCGAGATCGGACCCATTCTGCTTCGTCCAGCTTTACATCCATCATTATCCGTAAGGAGGGTAACTCAATTTCAACAGGTAGGACAACTTCCATACCATACACCAGCTAATAAGGTGTTGCCCCAGTAGACGTTCTTATCGAGGTTCGATACCCATGTAAGGCAAATGGTAGCATTTCATGCCAGTCTTTGTAAGTAACTACCATCTTCTGCTCAATCTTCTTGTTGTTTTTGTTAGCTGCCTCAACAGCGCCATTCATCTTTGGCCTGTAAGGAGAAGAGTTGTGATGTTGGATTTGAAGTCCCGGCACAGTTCTGCCATCATTTTGTTGTTCAAGTTGGAACCATTGTCAGTAATGATTCGCTCGGGTACTCCATATCGACAGATTATGTCCCTTTTCAGAAATCTGGCTACCACTTGTCTGGTGACGTTTTCATACGAAGCTGCTTCGACCCATTTGGTGTAGTAGTCAATGGCTACTAGGATGAATCTGTGGCTATTTGAAGCAGTCGGTTCGATCTTTCCAATCATGTCAATGCCCCACATGGCAAAGGGCCAAGGTTAAGACATCACATTCAAATGGTTCGGAGGCACATGCACTTTGTCTGCATAGATCTGGCATTTGTGGCATTTTCTGGCATATGCACAATAGTCTGCATCCATTGTGATCCAGTAGTAACCCAATCTTAACAATTTCTCAGCCATTGCATGTCCTTCAGCATGGGTACCGAAAGATCCTTCATGCACCTCGTGCATCAGCAGGTCTGCTTCTTTCTTATCAACACATCTTAGCAAAACCATGTCAAAGTTTCGCTTGTATAATGAACCATCAGCATTAAGGAAGAAACTACCGGCCAGCCTTCTTAATGTCTTCTTATCATTGGATGATGCCCCGGGTGGGTATGTTTGATCCTCTAATAAGCTTTTGATGTCATGGCACCATGGCTTGTCATATTTAGCAATGTCCACAGAGAAAATGTATGTTGGTCGGTCCAATCTGGATACCAAAATCTGAGGCACATAATTTGCCGTTTGAACCTTAATCATGGAAGAAATGGTAGCTAAAGCATCTGCGAACTGATTTTCGTCTCGAGGGATATACTCAAGTTTGACTATTGTGAAGAAAGTCAATAATCTCCTCGTGTAGTCACGGTATGGGATCAGATGCTCTTGGTGAGTGTACCATTTTTTGTTGGTCTGATTGATTACTAAAGCTGAATCTCCGAATACATTCAATGTCTTAATCCTGAGGTCAATGGCTTCCTCAAGACTGTAAACACCCCAAATTTGCCCTCACCCATTCACACCATGGCTTGTGATCATTTCATATGCATAAACTCAATCATAGCATCTCATATCACAGTTTTGATTCACTGCATAGATTCAAAGTCATCTGCATCTAGGGTTTGTGATCTGAGCAATCCAAGAGCTTTGAGCCACTCCAAAGGCCACCAATCACTTCAAAGGGGTCCATGTGTGTCCTTGTATCATATTACATCCCCACAAAGTCAAAAATGCAAAGGAGTCACAAGAACTGGGATTGGTATGGAAGCAGAGCCAGGCTAGACTGCATAGTTGACCTAAAATTAGGGTTTTGGTTTCAATGGCCTTAACCCCAAATTTTTTGGTCATTCTTGTTTCCATTGGTCTCTATATGGTATAGGGAGTATGCATATCCATTTTCATGAAGAAATTCCATGGGGAAGTCATCTGATCAAGGGTTGACTTTCTGGACAAGTCAGTGTAAAATCAGGGCATCTGAGGCCCCCAATGACCCAACCAAGGGGTGATCTTCATCATTTTGAGTGCATATGATCTTTATTTGATCATGGAAGAGGTTTGGAGTTCATAAAAATCAAGAATTTGAAGTTTTTGCAAAGTTGACTTTTTTGGGCATGGTTGACTTTTCAAGAATATGTCATTTTATGCCATTTTTCAAGCCTTGCTTTTTGATCCAAAAATGCTTCAAATGGAAAAACTTTGGTCATGAAAGTTGTAGAATACATTTTTCCTTTTTCAAAAAGTACAAGAACATGACCTAATTCATTTTGGATCAAAAGTTATGGTGTGACAAAGTTGCCAAAAATCACTTATTTTCAAGATGTGCACCAAATGAGAAATTTGCAAGATCATGAACCAAGGCTGTTTGTAACTTCTAGTTCACTTCAAACCAAGGTACAAACATCACATAAGTCCTAAAAGTCAGATTTGGACCAAAAGATCACATGTTCATGGTTTGTATAACAAGGCATTTTCATGAAGTTTCAAAAGGAGCCAACTTGCAAAACTCATGATCACACTCCTACCAACTTGTTACATTGGATGCTGAACCATGCTAGCCTCCCATACACATCATGCTGCGCCAGCCCTAGCCATTGTACCAAGCTAGAACTCAAGCCATACCTCTCTTACAAAAAGTTGACTTTTGGCAAAAGCAAACATCCCAATCACAGCAGGCCATGTCACATCCTCTGGCCATTTGGAATTGTTTATACTATCCTTTAGCAAGCAAAACATATCAAGAGGCCAAGCTGAAACACACCATAGCATCACACACACAAAACTCACCCCATTTGCATTTCTCTTTGAATCTGCCTCCACAAACCTCAAACATTCAAACAAGTTTCACTAATCATCTCACCCTACTTCATGGAGTCCAAACCAACAAAGAACCAAGCCTGAATCCAGCAAGAACACTGCTTCTCCATTTTCACTCCAACTTGCAGTTTCCTTCGAAACTCACTCCACAAGCCATAAACACTCAAACAAACTCTACAAACCTTCTCCACTTATCATCCTGACCACAAACAACCCTGTACCATTGCCTGAAACTGCCTGAATCACCATTTCCATTTTCAACTGAGCTTGAGCAGAAGCTGTTCAAACTCCTCATCTAGCCAGCATAAACTTCTCCAAAGCATTCAAGCATCATCAAGAGGTCATAAGGAGTGGATTTCATAAGGAGGGGAGGTCAGAAAGTTGCTGGAGTGAAAGCTTCGAATCTCAGGTAGCTCAAGAAATATTTTTCCAGAAATCATTTTTTATGTTCTAAACTTGTTCTCCATGCTTCACTGATTGTTCTGATACTTTTAGTTTTGAAAATGGTGATGAAATGAGAATTTAATTGCTTCCTGAAACTTTTTTGCCCTAGTTCTTGTTTGCTTCGATTCAGCCATTCCAGGAAAGATAAATTTGTTTTGAGTGAGGGTTATGATTCGTGAGTGAGTGGGAAGCATTTCTGTTCAATTAGATTTCATTTTCTTAACGTATGGAGTGAGTTTGAGGTTTGGGGTGAACGGAGAAGATGACCGGAACACTGTTCCGGTCATCTGAAAGTGATTAACGGCGTAATTAGGGTTTAAGCATTAATTAGTCATTTTTGAATTTGGACCGTGAGATCTGGCGCCAAGTCAACTCCCGCCCTGGCCATTTTAAATCTCACGCGTTGGATCTGTTGACTTCTATTTAATTCAGTTTAAATTCATTTTTATTTCATTTCTTTTCATTTAATTTGTCCAATTTATTTAAAATAGTAAAAAATTGTCTAAAAATTATGAAACTTTTTCTCAAGAGTTTCATTAATTTTTAAGACACAAAAATATTTTTATTTTTATTTTTAGCATTAAAAAAGTATTTTTAAATATTTAAAAGATTATTTTTAATTGATTAATGAAAATTAATTTATTAAAAATACTTTTAGGTATTTAAAAATCACAAAAAAATTCACGAATTGTTCTAAGACATTTAGGAACATTGTCCAACCTTCAAACCAAATTTCTTTTTTGATCTTGATGCATTTTGAGAATTTTTCATTGAATTAAAATCATTTTTGTGCATTATTTTGATCCTAAGTTCAAAAAATCATTTCTGCCGATTCATGAAGGATTGGACATTGATTCTTCTTGCATTGCATTGTGTTTAGCATGTAGTTTGTGAGATTAAATGGCCATGATTTGATCTTGCATTTTCAAATTGTTTGACATTTCTTTTGTTTAGGAACCCTAAAAACCCTAGAAACTTGTAAAAATCATAACTTGAGATTGGTTAGGAGTTGAGATCTCTCCTTTGGGCAGTGATTTAGTATAGGATTAGGGGTCCTTTGTGTGGCATTTTCCATTTTTTTTATCTTAGGGTTTGCCTCTTATTTTGGTTTTTGTTTGATGTTTGGTTCATAAACCCTAATTTGGGCTTCCATGTGCATCCATCTTGCATTCTCTTGCATAACATGACTTGCCATGACATTTCAAGCATCCATTTGATTCATTTGACATCATAAGACATATTGAAAGCATGTTTGATCATTGCATCATGTTTTTGCCATGTTGTGTGTCTTGTGCACTTCATAACTTTTCATGTTTGTTCATGGTTCCTAGCATGCCTCATTTGCATCCATATGCTTGTATGATCATCTCCATGCCTTGTTTCATGTTTGTACCATCTCATAGCATCATTATCATCATAAACATGCTTCTGGTTTTGTTTATCATCATGTCATCTCATCACATTTAGCATTGCATTGAATTTTCTTTTCTAACATTTCAGGTGGTAAGTGATTTGAGAAGTGAATTTGCCTTCACTTCTCATAACTTCTTCTCATCTCTCTCTTGCATCCATTGCTGCATTTTTGTTTGTGTTTGAGTTTGAGCTTGCTCATTCCTCTTCTTCTTACTTTCTTTCTTCAAGTGACTTGACTTCTTGAATGAAGCAAGTCACTTTGCTTCTCTTGATCCTTTCATCTGCTTCCTGGTGGTTCCATTGAAGATTTCTCTTGAAAAACCTCACAAACCTTAGGAACAACCAAGCATGACAATGATTAGGGTTTTGATTAGTCTCCCTTCTTAGTTTCACCTTTGTGTCTCTTTTGAGTCTTCTCTTCTCATCTCATAATCAGGGACTAAACCCTGAAGGCTTCAAGGCTTTGTGATTAAGCTTATACCTGCATCCTTCTCTTAGGATGGAGTGTATAACTCTAATCCTAAGTGTTGAACCCTTAATGTGTTTAAATCTCTTAATCAATTCACTTAATAATCATCAAGACATCACACTTGTAACTTGGGCCTTGCATTAGGGTTCTAATTCTTCCTTAACTGGTTAAGAAGGACTAACCCTAGTGTTAATGGACAAGTCCCCCTCAAGTTGTCTTACAAACCATAAAAATCACTTCATCATCACATCATTAAATAAAATCCACTTAATCAAAGGCTTGTTTTGTCATGAGTTTGATCCCTAATCATGGATTAAGTTGAGGAGCTTTCCTCAGCTTAAACATTCTCATCTATTATCCTTCTATTAGGATGGTGTAATGAGTCTGTTTAATCCCTGATTATGGCTTAACCTCATTACTTAACACTAAACAAAAACACCAAAAACATCTAAATAATCATAAGTAGGTTAATGATCTTAATCCTACACCAAAGGTGATTAAGTGTGAGAACCTGACTTCACACTTAAGGTATTCCCATTACCCCTAATCAGAGGGAAGATGTGATGAGTTTACTAAATCCATTGGTTTAGACTTAAGCTCATTAACTTATGACAAAATCCAAAAAAAACAACAATAAAAGACTGAAAACACAAAAACAAACAATAATCGTCTCCTCCGGGATTCTTTTCTCATCTCCTTCACTCATAAACGAGAACTCGCTTCTTCCGTCTAATGCAAGACAGTTTGCACCTGAGCCAGACAGGTCATACACTTGAGCATAGGCAAGTAAGCAGTTCACAAGTCAATTCATCTTTCAGTCTCTTTGGGTTGAACTACGGTGTTCTGACTTCCTCATTGCACGAGAGGATACGTAGGCATAACTTAACAGTTATCGAACAAAAGTCTCTGTATATTCCCCCTCTTTCCAGCTTCATTCTTTAAGCCTCATTATCATGAGCATTTCAATCTTATCCTTACACTGACACTGTATATATCACACTTCACTATCCTTACACTGACACCTGTACATTCTTTTCCAGTTACTTTATACACAAATTGCACTGACACTACCCCTTTAAAACACAAATCTTTTAAGCGTGGATCCCGTCGAGTACGACGGACAATCTGGGTGCTAATACCTTCCCAGGCTGTAACCAACCCCCTTTCTCAGTCTCTCTGGTTCGCAACCGTCTTATCCATCTCTTTCCAGGTCTATGCAGCATTGCCTTTCCTCCGGGATAAAAATGCCTAGCTGGCGACTCTATTCATTCTCCAGTGAGTTCACGGCTGTGTGTTCTCATTGTCCCTCTCGCCGACCGTTCGCGTCTGTACCCTATTTGACCCGGCTTCATTTAGTGGGAGCGACAGCTTGGCGACTCTGCTGGGGACCCTTATACTGCAACCAGGGCTTCTGGTTCTTTTTGTGGGTTCCTCCTAGCGCTTGATTGATTTGTGTTTACTGGGGTGCTTTGTGTTTATTTGTGTTTGTATATGTTTTATTTTTGCTTTATGTACAGTTACTTTACTGCTTTCTTTACCGCTTTACATATATCATACTGTCATGCTGCTGGCTGGATCTGTTGTTTGCTTTGGTGGGTGGGTGTTCCATTGAGAGTTAAGGTCCTATACCTGGGACCTGAGTGACACCTAGGCTAGAATGAATCATATTCTTTCCCATTCCATTTCGGTCTGGTGCGGGAATATGAAACACGGTTCAGATATGGGTTTCTTCTTGAGAACTCTGTGTTGCAGATTTCCTGCAATACTAGGGCTATCTGGGAAGCCTGCTAAGTCTGGATGACCTTTTAGTATTGACCTTCAGAAACTGAGGGGAATTAGAGGAGGAACTTTTATGGTTATTGTAAACACTGTACCTCCGGGTTAGAAGTGTTTACGCTTCTCATAACTGATCCAAGTCTGAGGATCCTTGTTTTAGAACACCACCTGTGAGGGGGTTGGGTTGTTTACAGGTTTGCAGGTACCTTGACCTCAGAATACCCTGTTACTTTGCTTGTTAAGAGTACTTCATTTTGGGACAGTTCTTGTGATTCTAAAACCCTGGACATGTGGCTCTTTATTTGAGCCCCCCACCTTGGTTACCGGATTTATAGACCTCCATCTGGAATTCTTGAACATACCTGGACCTATATCAGAGCATTTTGATCAGATCCAGCTCAGTCACAAACCCTTGCATGTCATTTGCATACATAAACATTGCATCATATTGACATTTGCTTATTTGTGTTTCAGGGTATCCATCTTCATTTGGTTCTGGTTTTGACCCCATCTTCAGTACTGACCTATCTTCATCAGCATTTGCTTCAGTTATCTACTTCAGTTATCTGCACCAGCCAATCAGTGGCCCCTTCTTCAGTGTTATCATCAGCACTTGTCTCTACTCAGTCTCAGCATCATGACACCTAAGAAGAGCAACATCACCTATCACTTCTTCCAGCCAGAGCTATCTGACATCAGGAGGATTCAGACCCTGATCACTCCAGATCATATACCATTGTTCAGAGAACATTATGGAGATATACTCGATATGGTTATGGATCTGGACCCTTCGCAGAGAAGCCTGATCCACACTTGCATTCAGTTCTATGATCCCCCACTAAGATGTTTCACTTTCCAAGACTTTCAGTTGGGTCCTCTATTGGAAGAATACTCATCATTAGTTGGTATACCTGTCAGGGGTGGAATCCCTTTCAACCCTGAGATGGTCTTTCCTGGTAATGGAGAAGTAGCAAAGGCTCTGCATCTGGAACCTGTCCTGATTGAGCAGCATATGACTTCCAAAGCTGGAATCCCTGGTTTCCATCTGGATTTCTTGATCTCTCAAGCTACCCTGAAAGCTTCTTTAGGAGAGTGGAAAGCTGTCTGTGCTTTATTGGCCTTGAGTGTATATGGAATTGTATTGTTTGCAGATGAGCCTCGATTCATTAGCAAGAATGCAATCCATTTGTTCATCTTGAAGAACCCAGTGCCCACTTTATTGGGGGACCTCTACTATTCAGTGCATCAGAGGAATGAAAAGCAGAGGGGAAGATTAGTGAGGTGTTGTGCTCCATTATTCCATACTTGGCTTCTCAGGCATCTACCCAGGACAGATGCATTTTTGAATCCTCATCAGCAGAGTAACTGGGCTAAGAGACTCACTGCTCTAACTTCAGCCGATATCAGATGGTGCACTCAAAGCACCAAGGGTAGGGATATCATCACCAGCTGTGGGCATTTTCCCAATGTGCTCCTAATAGGAGTTAAGGGTAGTATCAATTACAACCCTCTGCTGTTCAGAAGACAACTGGGCTATGCACTGGTCCATACTCCTAAAGCACAGGACTTGGTTGAGACTCTCTATTGTGAGAACAAGCTTAATTTGACTATTGTTAGGCAGGCTGCTTGGGCCTGGGATAATGTTCAAACCAAGGGAATGACTATTTTGGGGAAGTGCAACAATGTGGCATCAGCACAATATTATGAGTGGTCCCGTGCCAGGGCTCAATTCTCTGGGATGCCCTTTACCATAGAAGATATGCCTGAATCATCTTCAGCACCACCCCCTGCCACTATCAGTTTGGAGGAGTTTGAGAGCTTGAAGGAAAGAAATGAGAAGTTAACCCAGGCTTTGCAGAAGGCTCTCCGGGAGAGGAGTGATGGCAGATTGGAGATTGAGAGGTTAGAGAAGTTGAGAGTGGAGCATTTGGCTAAGATTGAGATGTCTGGGGATTACATCAAAAAGTCTAAGGCTGGAGAACAAATTCTGAAGAATGCTTGCAAAGAAGCCCAGTTCCAGAGAGCGAGGACAGACTTGTATCTGAAGGAGAGTCAGGCTCGGTGGGTCAGGATCACCGAGGCTCGTACTCTGGAGGACAAGAGAGTTCAAGACAAGATAGAGCAACTGGAAGCTAGTGCGAAAGAGCAGCAAGAAGCCCTGGCAGCAGCCCAGAGGGAGATATCAGAGCTGAAGATCAAAGCAGGAGTGAAGAGGTCAAAGGACCAAAGTCAGCACAAGAAGCTAGCAGCAGCTGTTACGACCCGGAATCTCCTCATCAGGAATCTCACGGAGCGCCCGGCTGATCCTGTGACCGAAGCACTTCTCAAGGAAGTTCGTGAGGATGAGTTTGGTCTTGGTGTTTGACCATTTGTTTGTTGTTGCTTTCATTCCATGTACTTTTATTTTCCTGTAATGTATTTTGACCCCTCCGAGGGCTTGTATTTGTAAACAGACTATGTACCACTTTGCTTTTTGTAATATATGTATGTTCCGTCCAAGTTTACTTCGAAAGCAACATCAACAGCATCTTCAAGGGTCTGGAAGGGTCAAAACTGAATGCCAAACCGGATACCTTGAGAACAAATAAGCATAACTGCATTGCATGCTAACCCTTTTGTTGTTTTGTAGGTTTTTGTTTTATTATTGCTAACTTTGTTGTGATGCTCAGGAATTATTGCTCGACGCCGAGTATTTCCCCTCAACCGTCCGCACCGTTACCCGACCCGTAACAACCTTCCGGGCATTCAAATGGATCAGATGCAGCAGGACCTTACTGAGGTCAGAAATCAAATGGCGAACGAAAGGCTAGAAATGAGGAATCAAATGACGCAGTTTATGGAAGTAATGAACAACATGGCTCAGAGCCAGGAAAGATTGAGGGCCATGGTGGAAAGGCAAAATCAAGAAGATCCACATATAGGGACTGCTGGCACCAGCAACAACGAGAGGGTCCAACCTCATGTTAACCCTCCTGTATTTGGCCCCCACCTCCATCCTGAGGTCAATATACCTGCAAACGTTCAAGGAACCGCCACTGCAGCCAGGGTACTTCAAGAAGACCCCCAGGAGGATCAATTCACAGTAATGGGTGCTGGGGAAGAAGCTTATGATAGGAGGTTGGATGAGATAGCTGAGAAATTGAGGTCCTTAGAGTCTCAAAACTCTCTGGGTTTCGACGTCATGGACATGGGCTTGGTAGACGGGGTCAGGATCCCCCATAAGTTTAAGCCTCCTTGTTTTGAAAAATACAATGGGACTTCCTGCCCCCGGACTCATTTACAATCATTTCTGGGGAGGCTGAAGGCCTATACTATGGATGAGAAGCTCTGGATGTTCTATTTTGAAGACAGCTTGACAGGAGCTTCAAGAGAATGGTACTCTCACTTGACAAGGGCAACTATTAAATGCTGGAAGGACCTGGCAGAGGCCTTCGTCAGACAGTATCAGTACAACTTAGACATGGCACCCAACAGGACCCTCCTAATGGGAATGTCACAGTCGTCAAGGGAAAGTTTCCGAGAATATGCCCAGAGATGGAGGCAATTGGCTGCTGCTGTTCAGCCACCTATGTCTGAGAGGGAAATGGCAGACATGTTTATGAACACCCTCCAAGGAACTTATATTGACATGCTGGCTGCTTTCTCTTCCACTAGCTTTGCAGATGTTGTCATAGCTGGGGAAAGAATTGAGAGCCTGTTAAAGATGGGCAAAATTTCTGACAATGGTGCCAGCTCGTCCAGCAATACAAGGAAGCCTTTTGCAGGCCCAAGAAGAACTGGCGAGACCAATGCCATCCACACCAACAGGGGCAGGCCTCCATATGTTCACAGGTCTGTAGCAGCAGTCACCATTCCCGCTCCAGCTCACCCTCAACCAGCTTATCAACCTCCGCAGCAAAACTATCAGCAGCAACTCCAGTATCATCAACAGAATCAGTATCCTCCGAGGAATTACAACAACAGCAACACCAACAACAACAATCAGCAAAGGCCATTCCAACAGAGGCCTTCTCAAGCCAACAGGGTAATCGATCCGATCCCTATGCCATATGCTACATTGCTGCCACAACTCCTGAAACTCAACCTAGTTGAGCTAAGGACGTTGGCACCTCCAGATCCCAACAGTCTACCCAGGAATTATGACTCCAACGCTAGGTGTGCTTTTCATTCAAATGCACCTGGCCACAGTACAGAAAAGTGCAGAGCTCTGCATATGAAGGTACAAGACCTGGTAGACTCGAAAGCTCTGAATTTCGCACCACCACCCAATGTCAACAAGAACCCAATGCCAAACCACGGTGGTCCCAGAATTAACGCTATTGAAGAAGACAAGCCGTCTTATTTAATAACCAGTGTGGGTCAGATCCGGACACCGTTGGTAGAAATCAAGGCTCAACTCCTCGAATGTCAAATGTTCCCGGGGTGTGAGTTAGGGTGTGCCTACTGCAATATTTCAGTAAATGGGTGCGATAATTTGAGGAATGGCATAGATGGTCTCATTCAGAGTGGCCAACTTCAGATCACCACATCATTTCCAACAAATCCAGCAATTTCATCAGCAACAACTCCAGAACCTCCTACAACTGCAACAACCATTGTTCCTGACAATTCTTCGGTTTCATCAACAAGTACTTCATCTATTATCTCAACTGATCAGTTATCAACAAATTTTTCTTCTACAACTCCAGCACCACTCCATTTTGAAACTCCTACAACGACAACATCCATCCTTCCACCAATGTCTCCTACAACACCAGCAACAAATCATGAAGATGTCTCAACTGTCACAATATTTTACGATCCAGAAAACAACTCTGCCTACAACTCCGAAAGTGCTGTTCCCATCAGAGCACCAGTCACAATTTATTACGATCCACAGACTATCGCAATTCCTTCCGCAGCTGCAGTCAGTCCAGTCACTGTCACGGTGCCTGGGCCGGTACCTTATGAAAGCAGCAATGCCATCCCCTGGCATTACGGCTCTGACTTGTACTGCGAAGGACAAAGAATCACTTTTGAATCATCAACCCCTGCACCACAAGTAGACAATGTGGGAGGAGGCGGAGGCTTCACTCGAAGCGGACGTCTCTTCGCTCCACAAACTCAAAGACCCAATGCCGAGGCAGAAGCTGCTGCCAAGGCAAAAGGGAAAAGCTTGGTGCAGGAGGAGCAGACCGTTAAAGAAGCCTTGAAAACACCCTTTGACCAAGAGGTTGATGAGTTCATGCGAATCATCAAAAAGAGCGATTATAAAATAGTGGATCAGCTTCATGAGACGCCTTCCAAGATCTCAATCCTATCATTGCTTATGTGCTCCGAAGCCCATCGGAATGCACTACTCAAAGTCTTGCACGCAGCTTACGTGCCTGAAGAGATCACTATCAATCAGCTGGAAGCTGTAGTTGGAAATGTCAATGCTAGTCACGGACTAGGGTTCACCAATACTGATTTGACAACGGAAGGCCGCAACCATAACAAAGCCTTGCACATAACCATGGAATGTAAAGGTGCTGTCCTTTCTCATGTGCTGGTGGACACGGGGTCATCCCTCAATGTCTTACCTAAAAAGGCCTTGGTGAAGTTAGAATATGACGGATTGGTGTTGAGACCCAGCAACCTGGTGGTAAGAGCCTTTGATGGTTCAAAGAGATCGGTTCTGGGAGAGATTGAGTTGCCCGTAACGGTTGGCCCGCAGACCTTCAAAACGACCTTCTACGTGATGGATATACAGCCTGCCTACAGCTGTTTATTGGGTAGGCCATGGATTCACGCCGCTGGCGCCGTGACCTCTACCCTTCACCAGAAGTTAAAATATGAGTGGGAGGGTCAAATCGTTACAATCTGTGGAGAGGAGGATATTTTTGTCAGCCACCTGGCTACCTATAAGTACATTGAGATGGATGGGGAGATCCATGAAACAATGAGCCAGGGTTTTGAAGCCTTGAATGTCAATGAAGCATCTGCTGTGCCTGGTACTTCAATATCGTCATACCAACAAGCCCGGAAGGTTGTTGAGGGAGGAAACGCCCAAGGCTGGGGCAAACTACTATCGGTGGAGAAGAAAGAGGACAGATTTGGGTTGGGTTACAAACCGACTCAACAAGATCAAGCAGAGGCTGCAAAGGAGCCCAACTTTGTGAGTGGGGGGATGCTAACCCCTGATGCTGTCAACTGTCTGGAAGACGAGCTGGAAGAGGAACGCAACCTGGAAAGCTGGATTCGTCCAAAGATCCCGGGGAGCAGTATCTCGAACTGGTCTTCCCAGGAAATTATAAGAGTTACTCATGCAGAGTAATTATTATTTCCTGTATTTTATAGCATGCATCAAAGTCTTGCGTCTTGCCCAAGATGACAAGACTCATTTTGTAATCGGGCCATCTGTACGTTTTGTGCAAACAAGATTAATCAATGAAATATCAGACATCTTTTTGCAAATGAGTCTTTTCCGCTCACTGTTTTTCCATTTTTCTTTTTGTACAAAAAATAAATGGCAGTGTTTTCAAAATGACAACTTTATTTCACTTTTCTAAAACAAGATTAAAATCAAATCACTAAAATGATCCAACTGAACCCTTGCAGAGAGTGCCTTCCAGACTGCACCGACAACAGCACGGCTATGACTTCGTATGACTTTGACAATCCAATCAATCAAGCTGATGAAGGGGTTGATGAAGAATATGAGCTTCCTGAAGAGCTAGCCAGGTTGTTGAGACAAGAGGAAAAGGTTATTACTCCTCACCAGGAGGAAGTTGAAGTGATCAATCTTGGTACAGATGAAGACGTGAAAGAGGTTAAAATCGGAGCCTGCCTGCAAGACTCGGTGAAGAGACAACTGATTGACCTGCTTCAAGAGTATGTAGACGTGTTTGCTTGGTCATATCAAGATATGCCAGGGTTGGATACCGATATTGTTGTGCACAAGCTGCCTTTGAGAGAAGAATGCCCGCCAGTTAAACAGAAACTACGCCGTACTCGTCCAGACATGGCGATGAAAATCAAGGAGGAGGTACAAAAGCAATGGGACGCCGGGTTCCTTGCTGTAACTAGTTATCCGCCGTGGGTTGCTAATATTGTACCTGTGCCTAAGAAAGACGGCAAAGTAAGGATGTGTGTCGACTACCGGGATCTGAACAGAGCCAGCCCGAAAGATGATTTCCCTCTACCTCACATTGATGTATTGGTGGATAACACGGCTCAGTTCTCGGTATTCTCATTAATGGATGGATTTTCAGGATACAATCAGATTAAAATGTCACCTGAAGACATGGAGAAGACGACCTTCATCACACCCTGGGGCACGTTCTGCTACAAGGTAATGCCATTTGGGCTCAAGAATGCCGGTGCAACATATCAACGGGCTATGGTAACATTATTCCACGATATGATCCATAAAGAAATTGAATGCTATGTGGATGACATGATTGCCAAGTCCCTTACTGAAGAAGATCATCTGGTGAATCTGCTGAAGTTGTTCAAGCGTCTGAGGAAATACCAACTGAAGTTGAACCCCAACAAATGCACATTCGGGGTGAGATCTGGTAAGTTGCTGGGGTTTATTGTGAGCGAGAAAGGGATTGAAGTTGACCCTGATAAAGTCAAAGCCATCCAAGAGATGCCTGCACCGAAAACTGAGAAAGAAGTTTGAGGGTTCTTAGGTCGATTGAACTACATCTCACGGTTCATATCTCACCTCACTGCAACCTGTGAACCCTTGTTCAAATTGTTAAGAAAAGAACAGACGGTCAGGCGGAACGAAGACTGCCAGAAGGCTTTTGACAAGATCAAGGAATACTTACAAGAACCTCCAATACTTATGCCTCCAGTTGAAGGAAGACCTCTGATAATGTACCTGACAGTATTAGAAGAGTCAATGGGGTGTGTGCTGGGCCAGCATGACGAGTCTGGTCGAAAAGAGTATGCAATATACTACCTAAGCAAAAAGTTTACCGACTGTGAACGACGTTATTCACTGCTCGAGAAAACTTGCTGTGCTTTAGCGTGGGCTGCTCGCCGACTGAGACAGTATATGTTGACCCACACTACTTTGTTGATCTCAAAAATGGACCCGGTTAAGTACATATTTGAGAAGCCAGCTCTTACCGGACGGGTTGCAAGATGGCAGATGATCCTCACAGAATATGATATCCAGTACACTTCTCAAAAAGCCATCAAAGGCAGTGTACTATCTGAATATCTCGCTGAACAACCTATTGATGATTACCCGCCTATGAGATTTGACTTCCCTGATGAAGACATCATGTTCATAAAAGCAAAAGTTCATGAAGAGCCTGTTCACACTGAAGGGCCTGACCCGGAAGAAGAATGGACTATGATGTTTGACGGGGCTGTTAACATGAATGGTCGTGGTGTTGGTGCAGTACTCATTACACCTAAAGGAGTTCACATGCCTTTCTCGGCAAAACTCACTTTCAACTGCACTAACAACGAAGCTGAATACGAAGCTTGCATTATGGGTCTTGAGGAAGCCATTGACCTCAGGATCAAGACATTGACCGTATTCGGAGATTCAGCTCTGGTAATCAATCAAACCAATGGCAAATGGTACACCCACCAGGATCATCTGATACCTTACAGGGATTATACAAGGAGGTTATTGACTTTCTTTACAACAGTCAGGCTTGAGTATATCCCTCGGGACGAGAATCAGTTTGCAGATGCTCTAGCTACCATTTCGTCCATGATCAAAGTTCAGGCTGCCAACTTTGTACCTCAGATCTCAGTGTCCAGACTTGACAGACCAGCGTATGTATTCGCAGCAGATGTTGTTAAAGATGATAAGCCTTGGTTCCATGACATTAAGTGCTTCTTGGAGGATCAAACATACCCACCTGGGGCATCTTCCAATGATAAGAAGACTTTGAGAAGGCTTGCTGGTAGTTTCTTTCTAAACACTCATGGGTCTTTATACAAAAGGAACTTTGATATGGTACTCCTCAGATGCGTCGACAAGGCGGAAGCAGATTTGTTGATGCATGAAGTGCACGAAGGATCCTTTGGTACACATGCTGGAGGGCATGCCATGGCTAAAAAGCTGTTAAGATCAGGTTATTACTGGATCACGATGGATGCTGACTGTTGTGCTCATGCCAGAAAATGTCGCAAATGCCAGATCTATGCAGATAAGGTGCATGTGCCTCCCAATCCTTTGAACATCATGTCTTCACCATGGCCCTTTGCTATGTGGGGCATTGACATGATTGGCAAGATTGAGCCAACTGCTTCGAATGGCCACAGATTCATCCTGGTCGCCATCGACTATTTCACCAAGTGGGTTGAAGCAGCATCATATGCCAACGTTACCAGACAAGTGGTAGCCAGATTTCTGAAGAGGGATATCATCTGTCGGTATAGAGTTCCCGAGCGGATCATTACTGATAATGGTTCCAACTTAAACAACAAAATGATGGCAGAACTGTGCCGGGACTTCAAGATCCAACACCACAATTCTTCTCCTTACAGGCCAAAGATGAATGGCGCTGTTGAGGCAGCTAATAAGAACATCAAGAAGATTGTGCAGAAGATGGTAGTCACTTATAAAGACTGGCATGAGATGCTACCGTTTGCCTTGCATGGGTATCGCACGTCAATCAGGACATCCACTGGGGCAACGCCGTATCAACTTGTGTATGGTATGGAAGCAGTCCTACCAGTCGAAGTTGAATTACCCTCCCTACGGGTACTGATGGATGTTAAGCTGAACGAAGCAGAATGGGTCCGATCCCGATACGAGCAACTGAGTCTGATCGAAGAGAAAAGGTTGGCTGCAATCTGTCATGGGCAGTTGTATCAGAAAAGAATGAAGAAAGCCTTCGATCAGAAAGTCAGGCACCAAGGATACCAAGTGGGAGATCTTGTGCTGAAGAGAATCCTCCCTCCTCATACAGACCACAGGGGCAAATGGACCCCAAATTATGAAGGACCATTTGTAGTAAAGAAAGTTTTCTCAGGTGGAGCACTGATGCTCAGCACCATGGGTGGTGAAGATTTCCCGTCCCCTGTGAATTCAGATGCAGTTAAAAAACACTTCGCACAAGAATGACCCGCTGGACATAAAAACAGAATGTAAGTCCAGGCAAAAATAGGGCATCCCGGCGAGTCAAAAACAGAATAAAAGACTCGGGCAAAAATAAGGGAAATAAACAAAAATGTACACCCGCTGAGTTGAAAAGCCGCATTGGACAGCTCAGGCAAAAATGGGTATCCCGATGGATTGAAATCCCGAAAGGGCGATCCATGCAAAATAAGGGAATAAGCGAACAACTGCATTCTGAATTCGTCTGTATCATCTACAACTTGGTAATCTTCGAAAAGATCAAGCTTCAATCAGAATCAACATTCTTCAAAAAGCAAGATGAGAAGAACGTCAAAAGTCATACGAGTCATAGTGAAGAGGGAGCTCCTCAAAGCGTCATCAACACTGCCAGCATTTTGTTTCTCAATTTGTAACGATCTCCTCATTTCAGGGGATATGTTCCTTTGACTGTATCTCGCCAATTCAGGGCATATGAATTAATAAAATCAGATTTTCAGTCATGTCTCGTTTTGTACATTTTTGTTTGCAAAAATGTCTGATGTCTTAAAAGAAAAACTGATTGCATAAGAATACAGATGCTTATCTTCAAATAAAAAACATGCTTGCAGGAAATATACCTACTCTCAGAAATACCTAAACACCTATGACGGAATCCAGTAAAGGATACCTCGGGATTATCTTGTGCGTTTTTCTATCTTTTTCAGGATTGCAGGTATCCGGAACGCAACTTGGGGCATGAAAACTTTATCCCAGCAAGCTGGCAAATTAACATTCAATTTTAGCACCCGAAGTGCTCTCTCCCCAGCTGAGTTGCCTCTCATGACTTCCCCAGTTGAGTTTGCCACTTGTTGCTTGCCCCATCAGAGCTGCCAGGCATCACAGAAGGCACCTATATCCCCGGCTGAGTCAAGAATCTACTTCAGCAGAATCCCTAGGGAGGTCTTTCAGTGATTCCTCTCTTCCTCCCCAGCCGAGTTGCCATCTCGCCCTCAGCCGAGTATAAAAGTCAGAGAGCCATCTCCCCACAGGGTTCCAACCCCTATCCAGAAGAGCAACGCATAGAAGGTCACAACAGAGTGAAGAAAGCTTCTATAAACCCCAGCTGGGTCCCTCATTTATAAGGATAGGTCTATCAATGACCCGAATCCCCAAGCAGATACATCTCTCTAGATCTACCGATGATCTCTTCCCCAGCTGGGATGTCTACTCCAAGCAGATCGATCGAAGATCTTTGCAACAACGGGACCCGGATCCTGGTTTTGGTATCTTTGCACAATCATAGCATTCGCATCATATTCACCCACAAAGCGTAGCATTCCGTTCTAACACGGAGCATTACGACAAAAATCCAACACATAGCATAGTCATAAGCCATGTCTTGAACCAACACTTGTGAATAACGACAGTTCATCAACGTATAGAAAATCCCCACCAGGGTCTCCAGCAAAAGTCAGTTGCCTCACAATTCAAACACCAGTATATACACCTTCTTGACACCCGTCCGTGTCACCACTCCCCAGTAATGTCGCCAGAACACTCCTTACAAACAAAATCACCCATGTTACAGATACGTCCTGACACCCGTCCGTGTCATACCCCAGCAGAAAGCCGAAGACATCCTCTTTGCACTCACATATACCTATATACACTTTCTTGACACCCGTCCGTGTCATATCCCCAGCCCAGTCATCTATACTTTTACAACCCATATACTTGTTGATATTATTATACTTTTCTCTCTTGACACTCGTCCGTGTCACCCTCCCAGCAGATAAACACTCATCTATACAATACTCATACTCACTACTCATACAGATACTCGTCCGTATCTTGTATATACCATTCATAATCCCCACAGATTCAACACTAGTCCTTGTTCTTTGTTAACCAGTTGGTACTCGTCCGTATCATCATCTCAGAACATGCGTCAAGCGTTTGCTTCTACATGATACTTGTCCGTATCATAGTCTTAAAGATGCTCGTCCGCATCTTTAATCCATACACCGTGTCAAACACTTATGTCCTCTTGAATATAGATACTCGCCTGTGTCTATCATTCCCCAGAAGAATCCTTTCAGATTCAACGCTCGTCCGTGTTCTCTGTTAACCAGTTGATACTCATCCGCATCATCATCTTTGAACACGCGTCAGTGCTTGTTTCTACCCGATACCCGTCCGTATCGTAGTCTTAGGGATGCTCGTCCGCATCTTTAATCTATACACAACATCTAAACACTTATACCTTTTGTTTCTTGGATATAAACACTCGTCCGTGTTTACTATTCCCCAGTAGATCGCCAACAAAGCAAATTTTCCTTCTTATCGGACACTCGTCCTGTGTCATGATAAACCCTGAGAGCAGCCGTCCCCTGCTAGGTGGTCGTCCTCCACCTCTTGATGGTCGTCCTCCATCATGCTCTTCCGATGGTCGTCCCCATCATTGATTTTAGCAGCCGTCCCCTGCTAGGTGGTCGTCCTCCACCTTTTGATGATCGTCCTTCATCAATTTTATCCAATGGCCGTCCCCATTGTTTATTTTGGTTATCTGGCATTCATCCTATGTCATGATAAACCATGAGAGCAGCCGCCCCCTGCTAGGTGGTCGTCCTCCACCTCTTGATGGTCGTCCTCCATCATGCTCATCCGATGGCCGTCCCCATCGTTGATATTTTCGGCAGCCGCACCCTGCCAGGTGGTCATCCTCCACCTTTGATGGTCGTCCCCATCATATTTCCTTTATTCCCCAACAGAGCAGCCGTCCCCTGCTAGGTGATCGTCCTTCACCTTTGATGGCCGTACCCCATCATCTGTTTATTTCATTTATTCTTTAACCCGATGGCCGTCCCCATCGTGGTCCCCTTTCCTTTTCTTTTAGCCCGATGGCCATCCCCATCGTCGGTTACCTTGCTTTATGAACTTGATGGCCGTCCCCGTCATGTTTCATTGATCCCCAGAGAATTTTACAGCTTTGCTTGATGGCCGTCCCCATCATAATATCTTGTTTTCCCCAGCCAGTCGGCCGTCCCCATCTTGGCTTTACCTTTTATCCCCAGCGTGTCGGCCGTCCCCGTCATTGCTCTTTACCCAGCATGTCGGCCGTCCCCGTCATTGCTCTTTACCCAGCAGTCGTCCTCTGCTCGACGGTCGTCCTCCGTCGCCCACACTTTACAATATACTCTTTTTTCCTTTTACAATAGATATATCCCTTTTCTTCTTCATTCTGTGAGTGCAAATTTTGGACCCTTTTCTTCTTCATTCTGTGAGTGCAAATTTTGGACTGTCTTGGGTATTCAACCACAAGTTATCTTGTTTGCTTGTTAAGCCGTTGCTTACAACCTGCACAGCTAACTCATGTTTGAATAGGGGCAGCTGTAAACACCCCAAATTTGCCCTCACCCATTCACACCATGGCTTGTGATCATTTCATATGCATAAACTCAATCATAGCATCTCATATCACAGTTTTGATTCACTGCATAGATTCAAAGTCATCTGCATCTAGGGTTTGTGATCTGAGCAATCCAAGAGCTTTGAGCCACTCCAAAGGCCACCAATCACTTCAAAGGGGTCCATGTGTGTCCTTGTATCATATTACATCCCCACAAAGTCAAAAATGCAAAGGAGTCACAAGAACTGGGATTGGTATGGAAGCAGAGCCATGCTAGACTGCACAGTTGACCTAAAATTAGGATTTTGGTTTCAATGGACTTAACCCCAAATTTTTTGGTCATTCTTGTTTCCATTGGTCTCTATATGGTATAGGGAGTATGCATATCCATTTTCATGAAGAAATTCCATGGGGAAGTCATCTGATCAAGGGTTGACTTTCTGGACAAGTCAGTGTAAAATCAGGGCATCTGAGGCCCCCAATGACCCAACCAAGGGGTGATCTTCATCATTTTGAGTGCATATGATCTTTATTTGATCATGGAAGAGGTTTGGAGTTCATAAAAATCAAGAATTTGAAGTTTTTGCAAAGTTGACTTTTTTGGGCATGGTTGACTTTTCAAGAATATGTCATTTTATGCCATTTTTCAAGCCTTGCTTTTTGATCCAAAAATGCTTCAAATGGAAAAACTTTGGTCGTGAAAGTTGTAGAATACATTTTTCCCTTTTCAAAAAGTACAAGAACATGACCTAATTCATTTTGGATCAAAAGTTATGGTGTGACAAAGTTGCCAAAAATCACTTATTTTCAAGATGTGCACCAAATGAGAAATATGCAAGATCATGAACCAAGGCTGTTTGTAACTTCTAGTTCACTTCAAACCAAGGTACAAACATCACATAAGTCCTAAAAGTCAGATTTGGACCAAAAGATCACATGTTCATGGTTTGTATAACAAGGCATTTTCATGAAGTTTCAAAAGGAGCCAACTTGCAAAACTCATGATCACACTCCTACCAACTTGTTACATTGGATGCTGAACCATGCTAGCCTCCCATACACATCATGCTGCGCCAGCCCTAGCCATTGTACCAAGCTAGAACTCAAGCCATACCTCTCTTACAAAAAGTTGACTTTTGGCAAAAGCAAACATCCCAATCACAGCAGGCCATGTCACATCCTCTGGCCATTTGGAATTGTTTATACTATCCTTTAGCAAGCAAAACATATCAAGAGGCCAAGCTGAAACACACCATAGCATCACACACACAAAACTCACCCCATTTGCATTTCTCTTTGAATCTGCCTCCACAAACCTCAAACATTCAAACAAGTTTCACTAATCATCTCACCCTACTTCATGGAGTCCAAACCAACAAAGAACCAAGCCTGAATCCAGCAAGAACACTGCTTCTCCATTTTCACTCCAACTTGCAGTTTCCTTCGAAACTCACTCCACAAGCCATAAACACTCAAACAAACTCTACAAACCTTCTCCACTTATCATCCTGACCACAAACAACCCTGTACCATTGCCTGAAACTGCCTGAATCACCATTTCCATTTTCAACTGAGCTTGAGCAGAAGCTGTTCAAACTCCTCATCTAGCCAGCATAAACTTCTCCAAAGCATTCAAGCATCATCAAGAGGTCATAAGGAGTGGATTTCATAAGGAGGGGAGGTCAGAAAGTTGCTGGAGTGAAAGCTTCGAATCTCAGGTAGCTCAAGAAATATTTTTCCAGAAATCATTTTTTATGTTCTAAACTTGTTCTCCATGCTTCACTGATTGTTCTGATACTTTTAGTTTTGAAAATGGTGATGAAATGAGAATTTAATTGCTTCCTGAAACTTTTTTGCCCTAGTTCTTGTTTGCTTCGATTCAGCCATTCCAGGAAAGATAAATTTGTTTTGAGTGAGGGTTATGATTCGTGAGTGAGTGGGAAGCATTTCTGTTCAATTAGATTTCATTTTCGTAACGTATGGAGTGAGTTTGAGGTTTGGGGTGAACGGAGAAGATGACCGGAACACTGTTCCGGTCATCTGAAAGTGATTAACGGCGTAATTAGGGTTTAAGCATTAATTAGTCATTTTTGAATTTGGACCGTGAGATCTGGCGCCAAGTCAACTCCCGCCCTGGCCATTTTAAATCTCACGCGTTGGATCTGTTGACTTCTATTTAATTCAGTTTAAATTCATTTTTATTTCATTTCTTTTCATTTAATTTGTCCAATTTATTTAAAATAGTAAAAATTGTCTAAAAATTATGAAACTTTTTCTCAAGAGTTTCATTAATTTTTAAGACACAAAAATATTTTTATTTTTATTTTTAGCATTAAAAAAGTATTTTTAAATATTTAAAAGATTATTTTTAATTGATTAATGAAAATTAATTTATTAAAAATACTTTTAGGTATTTAAAAATCACAAAAAAATTCACGAATTGTTCTAAGACATTTAGGAACATTGTCCAACCTTCAAACCAAATTTCTTTTTTGATCTTGATGCATTTTGAGAATTTTTCATTGAATTAAAATCATTTTTGTGCATTATTTTGATCCTAAGTTCAAAAAATCATTTCTGCCTATTCATGAAGGATTGGACATTGATTCTTCTTGCATTGCATTGTGTTTAGCATGTAGTTTGTGAGATTAAATGGCCATGATTTGATCTTGCATTTTCAAATTGTTTGACATTTCTTTTGTTTAGGAACCCTAAAAACCCTAGAAACTTGTAAAAATCATAACTTGAGATTGGTTAGGAGTTGAGATCTCTCCTTTGGGCAGTGATTTAGTATAGGATTAGGGGTCCTTTGTGTGGCATTTTCCATTTTTTTTATCTTAGGGTTTGCCTCTGATTTTGGTTTTTGTTTGATGTTTGGTTCATAAACCCTAATTTGGGCTTCCATGTGCATCCATCTTGCATTCTCTTGCATAACATGACTTGCCATGACATTTAAAGCATCCATTTGATTCATTTGACATCATAAGACATATTGAAAGCATGTTTGATCATTGCATCATGTTTTTGCCATGTTGTGTGTCTTGTGCACTTCATAACTTTTCATGTTTGTTCATGGTTCCTAGCATGCCTCATTTGCATCCATATGCTTGTATGATCATCTCCATGCCTTGTTTCATGTTTGTAACATCTCATAGCATCATTATCATCATAAACATGCTTCTGGTTTTGTTTATCATCATGTCATCTCATCACATTTAGCATTGCATTGCATTTTCTTTTCTAACATTTCAGGTGGTAAGTGATTTGAGAAGTGAATTTGCCTTCACTTCTCATAACTTCTTCTCATCTCTCTCTTGCATCCATTGCTGCATTTTTGTTTGTGTTTGAGTTTGAGCTTGCTCATTCCTCTTCTTCTTACTTTCTTTCTTCAAGTGACTTGACTTCTTGAATGAAGCAAGTCACTTTGCTTCTCTTGATCCTTTCATCTGCTTCCTGGTGGTTCCATTGAAGATTTCTCTTGAAAAACCTCACAAACCTTAGGAACAACCAAGCATGACAATGATTAGGGTTTTGATTAGTCTCCCCTCTTAGTTTCACCTTTGTGTCTCTTTTGAGTCTTCTCTTCTCATCTCATAATCAGGGCCTAAACCCTAAAGGCTTCAAGGCTTTGTGATTAAGCTTATACCTGCATCCTTCTCTTAGGATGGAGTGTATAACTTTAATCCTAAGTGTTGAACCCTTAATGTGTTTAAATCTCTTAATCAATTCACTTAATAATCATCAAGACATCACACTTGTAACTTGGGCCTTGCATTAGGGTTCTAATTCTTCCTTAACTGGTTAAGAAGGACTAACCCTAGTGTTAATGGACAAGTCCCCCTCAAGTTGTCTTACAAACCATAAAAATCACTTCATCATCACATCATTAAATAAAATCCACTTAATCAAAGGCTTGTTTTGTCATGAGTTTGATCCCTAATCATGGATTAAGTTGAGGAGCTTTCCTCAGCTTAAACATTCTCATCTATTATCCTTCTATTAGGATGGTGTAATGAGTCTGTTTAATCCCTGATTATGGCTTAACCTCATTACTTAACACTAAACAAAAACACCAAAAAAATCTAAATAATCATAAGTAGGTTAATGATCTTAATCCTACACCAAAGGTGATTAAGTGTGAGAACCTGACTTCACACTTAAGGTATTCCCATTACCCCTAATCAGAGGGAAGATGTGATGAGTTTACTAAATCCATTGGTTTAGACTTAAGCTCATTAACTTATGACAAAATCCAAAAAAAAAAACAATAAAAGACTGAAAACACAAAAACAAACAATAATCGTCTCCTCCGGGATTCTTTTCTCATCTCCTTCACTCATAAACGAGAACTCGCTTCTTCCGTCTAATGCAAGACAGTTTGCACTTGAGCCAGACAGGTCATACACTTGAGCATAGGCAAGTAAGCAGTTCACAAGTCAATTCATCTTTCAGTCTCTTTGGGTCGAACTACGGTGTTCTGACTTCCTCATTGCACGAGAGGATACGTAGGCATAACTTAACAGTTATCGAACAAAAGTCTCTGTATATTCCCCCTCTTTCCAGCTTCATTCTTTAAGCCTCATTATCATGAGCATTTCACTCTTATCCTTACACTGACACTGTATATATCACACTTCACTATCCTTACACTGACACCTGTACATTCTTTTCCAGTTACTTTATACACAAATTGCACTGACACTACCCCTTTAAAACACAAATCTTTTAAGCGTGGATCCCGTCGAGTACGACGGACAATCTGGGTGCTAATACCTTCCCAGGCTGTAACCAACCCCCTTTCTCAGTCTCTCTGGTTCGCAACCGTCTTATCCATCTCTTTCCAGGTCTATGCAGCATTGCCTTTCCTCCGGGATAAAAATGCCTAGCTGGCGACTCTATTCATTCTCCAGTGAGTTCACGGCTGTGTGTTCTCATTGTCCCTCTCGCCGACCGTTCGCGTCTGTACCCTATTTGACCCGGCTTCATTTAGTGGGAGCGACAAAGACCCATGATACATTCTTCGTATTCTGCTTCATTGTTAGTGCAGGCAAAGGTGAGCTTTGCCGAGAAAGGCATATGAACTCCTTTAGGTGTAAAAAGTACTGCACCAACTCCACGACCATTCATATTGACAGCCCCATCAAACATCATAGTACATTCTTCTCCTGGATCATGCCCTTCAGTGTGAACAGGCTCTTCATGATCTTTTGATTTTAGGTACATGATGTCTTCATCGGGGAAGTCAAATCTCATGGGTTGGTAATCATCAATGGGTTGCTCAGCTAGATAGTCAGACAACACACTGCCTTTGATGGCTTTTTGAGATGTGTGCTGAATGTCATACTCTGTCAGAATCATTTTCCACCTTGCAACCCTTCCGGTAAGTGCTGGCTTCTCAAATATGTACTTGACGGGGTCCATTTTTGAAATCAACAAGGTAGTGTGGGTCAACATATATTGTCTTAGTCGGCGAGCAGCGCACGCTAATGCACAACAAGTTTTCTCGAGCAGTGAATAATGTTGTTCCCAGTCGGTAAACTTTTTGTTTAGGTAGTATATTGCATACTCTTTTCGACCAGACTCGTCATGCTGGCCCAACACACACCTCATTGATCCTTCTAATATTGTCAGGTACATTATCAGAGGTCTTCCTTCAACTGGAGGCATGAGAATCAGAGGTTCTTGCAGGTACTCCTTGATCTTGTCAAAAGCTTTCTGAAAATCGTCGTTCCACCTGATTGTTTGTTCCTTTCTTAATAGCTTGAACAAAGGTTCATAGGTTGCAGTGAGGTGAGATATGAACCTTGAGATGTAGTTCAATCTATCTAAGAAGCCCCGAACTTCTTTTTCAGACCTAGGTGCAGGCATCTCCTGAATGGCTTTGACTTTGTCAGGATCAACTTCAATTCCCTTTTCACTTACGATAAATCCCAGCAGCTTACCGGAACGTACCCCGAATGTGCATTTGTTGGGGTTTAGCTTCAGCTGATACTTTCTCAGACGCTTGAACAACTTCAGCAGATTCACCATATGGTCTTCTTCAGTAAGAGACTTGGCAATCATGTCATCCACGTAGCATTCAATTTCTTTGTGGATCATATCGTGGAATAACGTTACCATAGCCCGTTGATAATTTGCACGGGCGTTCTTCAGTCCAAATGGGATTACCTTGTAACAAAATGTGCCCCAAGATGTGTTGAATATTGTTTTCTCCATGTCTTCAGGTGACATCTTGATCTGATTATACCCAGAAAAACCATCCATGAAAGAAAACACCGAGAACTGAACTGTGTTGTCCACCAATACATCTATGTGAGGTAATGGGAAGTCATCCTTCGGGCTAGCTCTATTCAGATCCCGGTAATCCACACACATAGATACTTTTCCATCCTTCTTAGGCATTGGTACAATGTTAGCGACCCACGGCGGGTAACTAGCTACCACAAGGAAACCGGCATCCCACTGTTTTTGTACTTCTTCCTTAATCTTCATGGCCATATCCGGGCGAGTACGGCGTAGCTTTTGTTTCACTAGAGGGCAATCTTCTTTTAATTGCAACTTGTTCATAACAATATCTGTATCTAGACCTGGCATGTCTTGATAGGACCAAGAAAATATGTCGACGTATTCCCGAAGCATGTCAATAAGCTATTATTTTACTGAGGCTTGCAGACTGGCCCCAATCTTCACTTCTTTCAAATCCTCTTCGGTACCAAGATTAATAGTTTCAACCTCCTCCTGATGAGGAGTAATCACTTTCTCTCCTTGCCTCAACAACCTGGCTAATTCTTCAGGAAACTCATAGTCTTCTTCAACCCCTTCATCGGCTTGATTAATTGGATTGTCGAAGTCATACAAGGTCATAACAGTGCTGTTGTCGGTGCAATCTGGAGGGTAATCTCTGCAAGGGTTGAGATTTGTTCGTTTTAGTGATCAATTTTAATCTTGTTTAGAAAAAGTGTAAATGAAATTAGTATTTTGAAAACATTGCCATTTTATTATTTTGTACAAAAGTGAAAAATGAAAAGACAGTGAGCGAAAGAGAGACTTGTTTGCAAAAGATGTCCGATATTCATTGGTATTCCATTTTCACAAAATTACAATATGGCCCTATTACAAAATGAGTCTGGACACCTTGGGCAAGATGCAGGACTTGATGCATGCTGAAAAAAGCAGGAAATAATAATCACTCTGCAGGAGTAACCCTTATAATTTCTTGGGAAGACCAGTTAAGGACTTGGTGACCCGAGATCCTTGGATGTATCCAGCTCTCCAGGTTGAGGTTGCTTTCCGCCTCGTCTTCCATGTTGTTGACAGCATCTGGGGTGAGCATCCCCCCATTGATGAACTTGGACTCTTTAGCAGCGTCTGCTTGATCTTGTCGGAATGGTTTTTAACCCAAACCGAATCTATCCTCCTTCTTCTCCACCGGTAGCAGCTTGCCCCAGCCTTGGGCATTTCTATCTTCAACAACCTTTCGGGCTTTCTGATAGGAGACAATTGAAGTACCCATCTTATCCTCCTGGGATGCAGCAAATACTTCAGTTGTCGTCTCATTGACGTTCAGTGCCTCGAACCCTTGGCTCATAGTTTCATGGATTTCACCATCCATCTCAATGTATTTGTATGTATCCAGATGGCTAACAAAGTTGTCCTCTTCACCACAGTTGGTGATAATCTCTCCTTCCCACTCATATTTCAATTTCTGGTGAAGGGTCGACGTAACTGCACCAGCGGCGTGAATCCATGGTCGACTCAACAAACAGCTGTAGGCCGGATGAATGTCCATCACATAGAAAGTAGTCTAAAAGACCTGCGGACCGATTATCACAGGCAGCTCCACCTCTCTAAGAACATACCTCTTGGACCCATCAAAAGCTCTGACCACCAGGTTTTTTGGCCGGAGAGCCATACCATCATACTCAAGCTTGACAAGGGCTTTCTTTGGCAAGACATGGAGGGAAGACCTAGTGTCAACAAGAACATGAGACAGCATAACCCCTTTACACTCCAAAGTGATGTGTAAAGCTTTGTTGTGGTGACATCCTTCCGTTGTCAAGTAAGCATTGGTGAAACCTAGCCCATGGCTAGTATTAACATTGGACACCACTGTCTCAAGCTGATTCACTGTGACCTCCTCCGGCACGTAGGCAGCGTGCAAGACTTTAAGTAGTGCATCCCGATGAGCTTCGGAACACAACAGCAATGATAAGATGGAGATCTTATACGGGGTCTGGTGGAGCTGATCCACAACCTCGTAGTCACTTCTTTTGATTATCCTCATAAATTTATCCACATCCTGATCAAAGGATGATTTATGAGTCTATTTTGGTGCAGGTTCTTCAGGTGCCACACTTTTCCCTTTGGCTTTGGCAGCAGCCTCTGCCTCAATATTAGTTCTCGGAGCTTGTGACGTGAAGAGGCGTCCGCTTCAGGTGAAACCTCCGCCTCCCCCGAAATTATCCACCTGTGGTGTAAGAACCGAAGAATCAAGAAGGACTCTTTCTCCGTTGCAATAAAGGTCTGAACCACAGTGCCATGGTACAACATTGTCTTTGTCATATGGAATAGGCCCTGGCACCGTGATGGTGACTAGGCTAACTGTAGCAGAGGTTGTAACCATTATTATTTGTAGATCATAAAAGATGGTGACAGGACTTCTGGTAGATGTTGGTGGTGATTGATTGAAGCTTGGCTGTTGCTGAAACTGTTGCTGAGATTGTTGTTGATAATTGTTGGAATCAGGGTCCGTTGCAGGGTCGTAATAGATATTGACCATGGAGACGTCGTTGTTGGTGGTTTTTGTAGTTGTAGAAATGGATGCAATGGAACTGTTGTTTGTTGAAGTGATGGAAGAGGTGGTTGCTGATTTTGTAGACGAGTCTGTAGGAACAATTGTCTTTGCCGCTGTAGGAGAAATACTTGTTATTGGAAAAGGAGTTACTGGTGTTGTAGAAGTTGTTGTTGTTATTTGCAGGATGCCCTCTCTAATCAAGCCATTAATGACATTCCTCAAGCTTGCAAACCTGTTCATGGAAACCTTGCAAGATTCACGACATGCCTCACAACCTGGAAACACCTTGCATTTTAAGAGCTGAGCTTTAACCTCTGCCAGAGGTGTTTGAATACTTGCAGTATCTTCAATTAAATTAATGGGTGAGCCCTCCTCTATTGCATTTATCCCTGGCTCACCATGGTTGGGCATAGGATTCTTCGTGACATTAGGAGTTGGTGCAAAATTTAGGGCTTTTGAATCTACCAAATCCTGGACCTTCATGTGCAGATCCCTGCACTTTTCTATTGGGTGACCAGGTGCATTAGAATGAAAAGCACACCTGGCGTTGACGTCGGAATTTATCGGAAGGTTCTGAGGATCTGGTGGAGCCAATGTCCTTAGCTCGACAAGATTAAGCTTTAGGAGTTGTGGCAACAATGTGGCATATGGCATTGGTATAGGGTCAATCACCCTGTTGATCTGAGATGGCCCCTGCTGAAAAGGGCGTTGTTGTTGGTTGTTGTTGTTGTTATTGTAGGATCTTTGTTGAGGAAACAATGGCTATTGAGGAAAGTGTTGTGGTTGTTGAGTGTATTGAGGAGGTGGAGTAGAAATAGTGACGGAGGCAACTGATCATGGTAGATATTGGGATCCCCCTCTTCCCATATGTACATAATTTGTTTCGCCAGATCTGCGGGGCCTTGCAAATGGCTTCCTGAAACTGCTTGAACTAGCTTCGTTGTCAGAAATATTTCCTATTTTCAATAAGCTCTAAATTCTTTCCCCAGCTATAACCACGTATGCAAAGCTGGTGGAAGAAAATGCAGCCAACCTGTCAATATAAGTCCCCTGGAGGGTGTTCATGAACATATCTGCCATTTCCCTTTCTGACATCGGGGGTTGAACGGCAGCAGCTAATTTCCTCCACCTTTGGGCGTACTCTCTAAAGCTTTCTCGGGAAGACTGTGACATTCCCAACAGAAGGGTTATGTTTGGAGCCATGTCCAGATTATATTGATATTGACGAATGAAGGCTTCGGCCAAGTCCTTCCAATTTCTAACTATGGCCCTGGACAAGTGAGAGTACCATTCCCAGGATGCCCCTGTCAAGCTATCCTCAAAGTAAAACATCCACAATTTCTCATCCATGGTGTAGGCTTTCAATCTCCCCAGGAAAGACTGAAGATGGGTACTGTAGCGGTAAAAACATGAGTGTAAGCTATTAGTTAGCTTAACTCAAGGTAAACAGAGTCGCCACCGCGCTTTTATTTTATTCCAAGAGGAAAAGGGAAAAAGAGCGAATAAAACCTAATGAATCTACAAGCAAGAAAGCTAAAGAAACACATCAGAGAAACAGGTAAGGGGATAGGTTACACAATGGGAAGGTTTTACGCACCCAAAATGTCCGTGGTACTCCACGGGAGCCCTTTTAAAAATTTACTGCTTTTGGTTTGAAAATGGTTTGTAAAATGTGAGTGGAGGGATGAGAAAAGAATTATTTTTAATATTTTTGTGTTTGAAGAGGTTTAACGCCTCATGCCTACGTACCCACAAAGTGCAATGCGAGATCAAAACCTCGTAGTTCGTGGTACAAAATTTGAAAAGAAACAATGAATTGAGTTGATTTTAAAATGTAGAGATAAGTCGTCATTCTTTAGCGAATAATTCCGCTAGAAAGAATGAATCATATCTAAACATATGAAAAGAAAAGTGCACGGAGACACAAAAACAATTGAGTGAGTTTTGGATTTTTTTAAAGTCTTTGAGAAGAGAATTTCGATATGCTTACATGAATTAACATTTATTAAGAAGATAAAATGAAAAGGGTAAAATCGCTTGACCTAAGTCAAGGTTTGATTTATGAAAACGTTTGAAGTTTGAAAACAAAGAAGATTTGAAAATAGGGAGAAGATTTGAAAATTTAAGAAGTGGGAGGAGATGAAGTGACTATCCTAAGGCTTGAATGTAAAAGTTAGGAGAAGAGCGATCAAACCGTATTATGAACATTCTTCAAAGCAAACGGAATTCCGTCTTCATAGACAAATGAAACTAAGTCGAGGTCGAGGTCTTCAATCGATAACAACTTGAGCAAAGGGAGAGATCCTAAAATCTAAGTCCAACTCCAAGTCCAATGCTAAGGATAGTGGCCATAGTCCAAGAATTAAAGTCACAAGTTTTTTTTAGGGGTTTAATCCTTCATTAATGTTTTTGTATCCAAATGGACAAAAGGAAAATCAACATCAAAATAATAAGAACAAATAATAAACATGATATGGATGAATAAAGCAAAAATAGAACAAAGGCAATAAAAGTGCAAGAAATTAAATGTTAGTAACAAAAGAAATAAGAATGCAGGAATCTAAAATATTAATAGTAGTAATAGTATAATAATATTTACATAATCATGGTATGGTGAATTTAATCAACCACAACCAAAAAGGGAAAGTGACCAAAACCGAAGGCAACCGGATCCGCTTAGCATCTTACACTATAGCGATTAATCAAGGAAAACCGAACCGAATTCAAAATGAAATTTGAAAGGCGATTGGGAGACCCAAAGCACCTACGCATCAAAAATTCACAAGTCTCGATTCTTGATGCAATATGATTAACCACTTTGGGATTACGCGATCAACAAGAGATCCGGTCCACGAAAGTGTAAGTACCCAATTAGATTTTTATTCCGAAGTTGGGACACATTTAGGTCTATGTTAAGCAATCGTCGAGTAATTTACGAAGTAATTACCCTACAAATGAGGTCGGCCACCACCAATTAAGGTGCATAATGTTAGTGCTAATGCATGCGAGATAAACGATATGTAAATCATTATCCGGATGCGATACCGCACAAAACTAAAGGTGAATACCAAATTGAGCCACACTTATGGTATTCTTCCATCCTTAAGTTCAATCACTCATCTCGGTGGATTCAAGCATGAAAATGTCTCACTAATGCAAAGTACCTTAAATGAATTGAATAATCCACTTAAAGGTAGTTTTGAATTAATAAACATTAACTACTCTAATCTACACCCAAAGTCCATTGAAATTAAAGAGAAATCACTCCCAAAAGTGCTTCCCAAGGTAAAAATAAAAGGGAGGAAGAAGAAGAAGAAAGAGGAACCGAAAAGGGGCTTGAAACAAGCCAAAAACATCATTCTGACTTGTGTTAACCGGTTAACCAATTGGTTAACCGGTTAACGCAAGCAGATTTGGGACAATTTGTGCTGTTTTTAAACTGGTTAACCGGTTAACCAAATGGTTAACCGGTTAACGTTGTACAAGATGTTGAAAAATGCAGAAAATTAAGCATGATCCATTTTGAAACCTTTTCTCAAACATTGGATGATCAAGATCTGAATTTGAACGAATTTTTAGAGCAAAATACAGTGGAATCCCTACAATCAAACAAAAAATAAATATCCAAAGGATCTAGAAACAAAAGCACCAAAGATCTACATCTTGAATGTTGATGGTGAATATGGGTTTATGGAGGAAGATGAATTACCAAAAGCTTTTCTTCAAATTGAACCAACACAAGCTTAGATCTACTGAAATTGATGAGCAAAAGAATGAAAGGATGAAGGTCTAGCTCAAGTTAATCAAGAATTCAATTTGAATTCTTGATAACTTCAAAAGAAAGAAAGATGAGCTTTGTAGAATTTTGGTGTTCGGGGAGTATTTTGCAAGAGGTTTTGTGTCTATCAAAAGCTTGTGAAATGAATGAAATTGAGGTCCTATTTAAAGGCCTTAGGTATAGAAATTTGGTGGAATGGAGCTTGCTTTGGTAATTTGAATTTAGGTTTGGTAATTGGAATTTTGGTGGGAAATGGAAAAGAGTGGTGATTAGTGAGGGTTTATGGTAGGAAATGATCAAAGTGATGTAGAGAAATCAGAAACCAATGGATCTAGAATATTCCAATTAAATCAATGATCTAAGGGTGCTGAATTTAAATAAAAAATTCAAATTTCGCACTGGTTAACCGGTTAACCAAGCTGAATTTTGAATTTTTTGTTCAAACATAGCTGCTTGGTTGTTTCGGCCCGATTCTTGTTGTGCGTCGAAGAAGAAAACACATAGTCCTTGGAAATCCTTTGAATGAAATCAAATAACTCGGGAAATCCTTGATCAGATAAAAAATTTGTATTATTTGCGGATCAACTTCGACTTTTTCCTGTGAAATTTTGCTCGAGCTGCAGGACTGCTATTTTTGATATTTTCACATGGCTCCTCTTCCTGAAAAAGGTTAGCAAAAGGAAACAAAATATTTTTGGATTTTGATTAATGGTTAGTAAACACAATCAAATAATACAATTAAAGACAACGGTGATCCCCTGCGAGGCATAATCCTAACCCGAGAAGAACCGTGCAACCAGTGCGATCTTGTTTGTATGCAAAATGCAGATGAGATGCAAAGAAATATTAGGGCAAAAATTAGGGTGTTACAGCTGCCCTTATTTAAGTTTCTTCAATCCGGAGATATGAAGATTGACATCTTCGTCTCTACAAGATGGGAGAGACTTAAATACAGAAAACCTAATTTTTGTCCTAAGAGAACATGATATGAGATGAATATGATATGCAAGCCCAAGATCTCTGTGGGGAAAACATGACCACCAGAGGAAATCAAAAACTTGGGGACACAAAAGAAAATCCCGCCGGGGAAAACAACAGACACCAAAAGAGTTACCAGGAAAATAAATCACTGGATGGCTGACTCAACTTGGGGAAAGATATAATAAAATCGAGGTAAAAGGTTCAACGAGGAAGAACGAACGCTTTGTCGGGGAATATCAACCAAATAAAGTATTCGAGTCCAAAAATGGAAAAATACTGAGTTGGGAAAGAAATAATAACTACCGGTTTACTGGGTAGGAAAACAAAGGACTCGACTATCGATTTACTGGATAGGAGCAAAACAAAGAGGGATAACCTCCGCTACCTTTTTTACTGGGTAGAAAAACTCTCAACTACCTGATTTACTGGGTAGGAGCTCAAACAAAGGGAAACAACTTCTATTACCTTTTTACTGGGTAGGAAGAAGAAATCTCGACTACCGGATTTACTGGGTAGGAGTATAAGAAAAAGAGCTTGATTAATTTTGTAATATTACCCACTATCAAAAAATTGATAGCTTAATTCCAAAGTAATATACTCAGGATGCGGGGAAAGATCACACCAAAGAGTGGGGAACAAAGATAAATGCAAGAATGCAAGAAAAAGATGTTATGCTCATGCGTATGAATATGCGTATGAATATGCTGACAAAACGGACGCAAAGATAAGCAACGGGTGACATAAACACCACAACAACCGGATACTCGGCTAAACAGGGCAACAAGGCCGGGGACCATGCTGGAGATTCGATTCGAAATCCTGCAGGGGAACATCAAAAGCCATCAAAGGAGTAAAATCCTACTACAAGGCTTAACTCATACTGAGAAAACATCTGCTAGGGATCCAATCCACAAAGCAATCTTCGAGAGTCTGTAAAAGGATAACATCATTAATTCCACTATGAGAGGATAACATGTTGGAGAAACACCAACAAAATCTTCCATTCTTTGGGGAAAGAGGGAAATGTCCCTGCTAACACTGATGGGAACCCATATCTTCATAACTCCGTTTGAGGAAAAAAGATAAAGGTCTATCAGTGATGCAAATAAAACATAATCCACTGGAGCATCAAACATCCATTCTGCATAGGGATATCACCCTGCTGAGAAAAGGTAATAATTTGCTGAGAATGGGGAAGAGCTTCCACAATCTTTGCTAGGGACAAAAGAATTCTTGATAAAAATCAACTTTTGCGGGGAATAACCGTCATACCACTCCCCCTCTGTCGCTCCCCGGATTTCCATCCTGGTACAAATGTGAAAGTGGCGCGGAAAAGAATAGAGTCGCCAGCCATGCATTCTTATCCCGAAGGAACGAGAATGGTAATGCTGCAGAAACCAGAAGAAAAGAAGAGGAAGGACACGGGTCCTGCGAACCAAAGAGGCTGAGTTCGGGGGTCAGTTACGACCTATGAAGGTATTAGCACCCAGATCGTCTGTCGTACCCGACGGGATCCACGCTTGCAAAAGAAACTGTTTCAAAGGGTGAGGGTATGAAATCTGTTGCAAAGAGAAATAAAATGAACTGGATAAAAGAAACCGAGAAAGAAACTGGAAAAGAAAACAAGGAGAAAAATGTAGGGAAAATAAAGATTATGCTCGAACGGGCCCTACCCCGCTGCCTACGTATCTCATCAGGACAATGAGGATCAGAGACGCTGTAGTTTCCCTAACTAGGGGTGGCAAGGAAATTGCTTATGAATTAAGGCTTGAACTTCCTATGCCATTGCTCAGGTGTTGCAGACTCGGACGACGAGTGCGTAACCGTCTTGCAAAGTGACAAGTAGGAGCAAGTTCGCGTACGGAGCGAAGGGGATGAGAAAAGAATTCCCAAAGGAAAGATGTTTATTGTTTGTTTGTGTTTTTTAGAAGCTTTTTATGAATGGAGTTTGCATAGGTAAGTGTACCTAAGTCTTACTCACTGGGATGTGTACGTCTCACATCATCCCGAAATGGAATGCGCAAGAGGCACACATATCTATGGAGGAAATACCCAAAGCTAGTCCCACAAGTGAAGGCTCAGACACACTGACCTATTAACATTTATTAAGTGTTTTTTTGTGATTTTTGGATTAAGAAGTGTTTTTTTAGTTTTTCTTTGTGAGATACTCATGCTAAGACCTATCCACCACGAGGGATAACTTACACCTCGCCCCGAAATGGAACACGTGCAAGTATCTCATAGCAAAGTCTCATGTCACATGAAAGTACTCAACCTTTATTAAGTGAATTAGAATTAAGTTTGAAGATGAGAAAAGAAAGCAACAAAGGATCTAAAGGTAAAACATCTAATGGGGGACTAAAGAATCCTAAGTGTTGTCATGCATAGATATCCTAAGGTTAGTGTGGTATTCTATCCTAAAGAAGAAAGAAATAAGAAGAGAAAAAAGAAGAAAGAAGAAGAGAGATGAGATGAGTAAGGACTAAGCCCAACAAGCAAAGGGTTAGCATAATAAAGAAATAAGAATAAGAGATGAGATTTGGAGATGTGGAACTCACATCCACACCTCTCACTTACCATAGCCCCTGCAAGGTTAGTAACAAGCATACAAATGAAATAAAATGAGCAAAATGACATGCCAACATCATACAAACAGAAGTGAAGTCATATGTACAAATGCACAAGGGATATGCAAGACAAGATAATGAGGAATGAAGCATACAAGACAATATGATGCAATATGAAACACATATGTAAACAAATGCAAACTTTAGAAAGATGCAAGGCAAAATGCACAAAACAAAGTCTCAAGGCACACAACCAGAACCAAAACAAGTCAAATAAGAGCTTAAGAAGCTAGAAAGATGAAGAGAAAGGACACACAAGATCAAACAATCACATAATGAGGTGAAAGAAGTAAAGAGATGAAGTGAATACACTTAAGAAATGAAAGGACTTAAAAGGTAAGCAAACACAAAAATTTCTAAGACACAAACCCTATGCTAAGACCAAACAGGCTCCCATACCCCAAAGAGACCCCAAATGAGAAGAAGAAGTTGGCACAAGTGCCCTTCTAAGCTTATAAGAGAGCTAATGATCACAAAGAAGCAAAATGGGACAAGGTACAAAGCAAAATTCAAATTAATTCAACAATGCATCTAAAAATTCCACAACTAAAGACAAATGATCCTCAAACATGATATAACAATGATCCAAAAGAATTGGGAAAATTCAGAAGCCAAATAGGTCAAAATAAGGCTAGAAAACAAACTAGGGTTAAGAAACTTCCAACACAAGGCAAAGACCAAGACCCAATGAATAAATTTCTAAAAATCAAGGGAAAAATCACACTAAACGTACATCATCTTAGGAATCCAGAGCAAAAAGAATGAACACAAAACTCAAAATAATGAACTCTAGGGAAAATGGACAAGACAGATTGCTCAAAAAGGACTTAAAAATGAATTAATTGAAATGAGGAATTAATTGCCACGTGGATAATATTAATAAATGGAAAATAAAAATATAGAAAATTAGGGAAAACTTAAATGAAGACTCAAGAATTAATTTGGAATATTTGGATGACTGGAAGTAATTTAAATA